>JARFIW010000500.1:0-2706802 GCA_036346225.1 Platerodrilus igneus | reverse complement strand
TTAGCTCATCTTTCGAGATAAATCTATCCTGTTTGGTATCAACTAATATTAGATTTTTCTCAGCTACCTAAATTTCTAGGAATTTTTTAGATTGTGTCATCCCCCAGGGAGTTACCCTTATTTTAAGATTTTTTTTACCAGCAGCGATTACTGACCGTCCATATAAATTTTGTAGCCACGCGATACATCAAATTAGTCTAGCATTCTACGCAGAATCTTAATCTGTAAATAGATTTAAAATCCAACCGCCCCTTACCGTTTTACACACATTCTCTCTAGCGAGCATAAAAAAGATTATTTTTGTTTCTTTTAAGATAAATATATCTTGTTTGGTATCAACTAATATTAGACTTTCCTCAGCTACTTGAATTTCTAGGAATTTTTTAGATTACATAATCCCCCAGGAAGCTACCCCAATTTTAAGATTTTTTATCAGCAGCGATTTCTAGACACTTCTCCTTTATAACATCTAGAATCCTTTAACCAAACACTTAGAGGTATTAACATAAAGAAATTAAGCACATAAAAGCTTAATAATTTATTTATCAGATTTACAGTTTAATAAACTAATAGAATACAATTTTTACATTGCAAAGTATAACATTATTTTATTTTCCTCGTGTAGCCGAATCCAAGCAGCTAAAAGTAACCTGTAACATAAAAGAGATTAATGTGTTGTTTAAAAAGAAAGGAAACGTGTTTTCGGTCAATAAGACATATTGTCGTTAATTTAACAATATGTTCTACCGTCCAGCGACACCGCGTGGTGGTAAACACATGCCGCCGAAGGGAGGGGAGCGAGGGGATTATTAAGGATGGGGATGGTGGGTATATCTTATAACTAACTTACATGCTATTATATACATACACAATAAAATATATACATATATAAGTAACTATCCTATATCTTTATGCATCCATGCGTAGGTTGATATGCTTCCGGGGATGACGTAACGCTTGTCATCTTCGCCCGAAAGACTAAGTTTATTAATCAACTATGTATAAGGCTGGTGTGTAATAATTCCAACTGGTACGCGTTGTTAGTCAACCAACATTTTGCAGATTACAAAGACAACAAGATACTGGTTGTCCAGCGAACATCACGTGGAGGTTGCACGTACACTCTGTCCACCAGGATAGAAGCGGGAAGGATTTGGAAGAAGGGAAGGTGGGAGAAAAACTCAAAAATTATAGAATCTTAAAACTAATATATACAACAGATTTACAAAATCTATACAAAAATAAACAACTTTCTTAGGCCTATATCTTTATGCCTACATGCATAGATTAATACACATCCAGGGATGACGTAGCGCTTGTCATCTTCGCTCGGTAAACTAATTTCATTAATAAGCTGCGTGTACAAATCGTGGTTTTTACTCCGGATACATACGCCGGCAAGTACTCGATATCACCCAAATAAAGAATTTGATGCTTGGTGACTGTTAACTTCCGCTTCCCTTGTGTTCGCCCAGACACATCCCTGCCAATGCGCACCCCTGCCCATGCGCACCCCTGCTCATGCGCACCTCTCAATGTGTGACTGCTATTTCGCGGTGACGTCACAGCCTTTTGTAAATAAAGAGTAATGTAATTCTATTCTAAAATTTTTATTGTGATATTATACATAAGAAAATTTAAAAATATTCAATACCAAGCAAGGAGGCATTTATACTTACTTTTAATACAAAGTTGTACACAGAAGACAGTCCTACTTTATGTTTGTTTGGAGTGGTCTTAATCAACCAAACTTCGTTTGGTTAATGAGATGGTCTAGTCTGTCGGTCGGTCTGTCGGTCGGTCTGTCTGTCTGTCCGTTGCACGGTTCCCGTGATGTTACAAGACATATAATATATGATTCTTATCCAGTTTTTTACGCTGAATACGAATACGCTATTCACTTTTCGATATTTCAATTATTAATCAAGATATTCGACTTTAAATACGAATTTTTACACATTACTATTTATTATTTAATTTTTTTTATATATCGCGTACAATTAAATTTCAAATATTTAACACGAAGGGAAATAATATTTTTTGAACTTAATGTCTAAGTTTGGTTGTGAGCCGTACATGCGGCTTAGATTTTACAATATTTTATATAATTTTATTGGCAACTTAAAATTTAAAACGACACCCAAGTCCTCTATCTCCTTTTCTAACCAAAAGTTTGATACATAGAGACCGTCTAGGCTTTCGAATTGTAAAATGTACCGAAGTTTGTCTCTATATATAAAATCTTTGATTCCACCGACAAACAGATCCATTCCTTCGTGTAATTCTTGCAGCTTGTGACAATCTTTTAATCGCGGCTCTGCTACTATATCCTGCATACGTATCTTGTTAGCTTGATCGACTTCTTGTCGGTATTGGAGGGAATCCTTATTCTCCCACTCACTCTTGAGTAGTTGCATGCCCACCACTTTTGGGAATATATGATCGTTATAGGTTGTACAAACCTCGGGTTTATATGATTCGAAAGGTTATTTACTATGCAAATATACAATGTTTAGCGGAATCCCGTTGCGTGTGGTGTACGCCAAGGTTACGAAACCTGCATTCCTCAATTGGTCTATGTTATCTGCAATTTTGATAAATACCTTTTAGAATAATTTTTTAAAAAGTTTACGGCTTTAGTACCATCCTTGTCCGCAAGGACGCCTACATAACTAAAAGAGTCTTTCTTACTAACCATAAATGCATACAGCTTGTAGAACCCTGATGTATCTAAGTTAGTCCACCGGCACATAAAATTATCTTTTAATTCTTCCTTATTTTCTCTAATAAGATGTTCTTTGTCTAACACATCTTTGTATTGTTCATGTATTGTCGCAGTGTTTTCCATGTAGTCCAATTTTCGCCTTTTTGCATCCATTTCCTCCAATTCCAGTAGTCTTTTTCTCCCACTTACAATGTATGGCGTGCATAATGGGGAAATTTCCTTTAGCGTAAACGCATGGAGTTTACTGCCAATATTTACGCGTTGTTGTACATCCTCTGCGCGAATGTTAGGCATATTTATCAATCCCAATTTCGAAGTGACTATTTCTTTTGGAATTGTAGAATTTGGTGTTACAGATTGTGTAAAATATGTACTACCTGCTTTAATATAGCACTTGTGTAAAATTTTCATGTTATCTTGGCTGTCTTCCTCCTCTACTATCTCCAAGTAATTTACAGGTAAATAGTTAAAACTAAAAATCGAAAGCACGTACTTTATCAATTTTTTCCTTTTCCTCAGGGTTTTCGGATAACTTAATTTGCAAGCCAGTCAATTTCTTTGTATCACTATTCCCTCAATACACGTACTGTAGTAGGTTATTAAGCACTAAACAGCAGCTATTTTGCAGCTAGTCCGATAGCTTACTCCACATTTTGGCAAGTGGTACTGAGTACATTGGCAATGGAAGTACATTAGGAAGTATAACTTACTATCTTCCAATAAGGTTAAACAGTCTTATAAGGGATTATACACCTGTTCCGCACTGACATGGTTTCCAATTGTACTATGAGTGGTTTAATCCCCAAAGAAGATTAAGAAGAATACTAAACAAACCACAACAAACATACAGGAAGTATTTCCAATTGTACAGTTGTATATTGTCGCTTCCAATTGCGTAATACCACGTTCTTTAGCCGAAATAGACGCGACTGTTTCCCTTAAACTGCATCTGGACAACGTAAAAATCTAGTATATGATTTCCAAGTTGTTTATTAACACCAGGTCTTGTTATCTGACACACAAATTTGTGGTATATCTTATTCTGGCATTGGTTGTTAGCCATGTTAAACAATCGATTCCCACAGTTTTATTGTTGTCAGCTATAATAGTGCAGTATTTTTCGTATAGAGAAAAACGGGAGTTTAGCTTTAACACCATGCCTAGCGGAAACAAATCGGTCAAACTTTCTTCGTAGATGGCTGTTAAATGCACCAGAAATTCCTTTTTTAGGATAAACATCCTTTTGTTTGCAGATGTTTTCTCGGCGTCAAAAAGGTTGCTAATCCGACCTAGGTCGGACTGGGCAGGGGTGCGCATCGACATATGTCCGGATATATGTCGGATATATGTAGTATGTTAGGATAAAGTAAAATTGCCTTATAGGGTGAAATTGCCACCGACCTAGGTCGGATGAAAATTCGATCTAATTCGGATTAATCCGACCTAGGTCGCTTTTATTCCAAATGTTGGACATATGTCGGACATATGGCGGACATGGCTGACATATATTGGATACATGTTGGACATATGTTCAACATATGTCGGATATATGTCGAATATATGTAGGATGTATACTGGACATATGTCGGATGTATGTCAGATATAGTTTGGATGTATGTCATACGGATGCGAGAGAAGAGAGGACACAGTAGGGTGGAGGGGAGGGTTTATGTTAGTTTACGTTGTTTGGAGTTAGGTTAGTCGGTGTTGTCTGGAGTTAAGTTAGCTAGTGTTGTCTGGAGTTATGTTAGGTTATTTGGACTTGTGTAGACTTAGGTTAGATAGAAGGAAAAATTGATAGGTTAGGTCAACGCTACACAAGTCCGACTAACCGAACCTAACTCCAGACAACACTAGCTAACTTAACTCCTGAAAAGTCCGACTAACCTAACCTAATCCAGACAACACCGACTAATCTAACTCTAAACAACGTAAACTAACATAAACCCTCCTCTCCACCCTACTTTGTCCTTCTCTCTCCTCTCGTATCCGTATGACATACATCCGACATACATCCAAACTATATCCGACATACGTCCGACATATGTCCAGTATACATCGTACATTTATCCAACATATATCCGACATATGTTCAACATATGTCCAACATGAATCCAACATATTTCAGTCATGTCCGCCATATAACCTAGATACGTCTAACATTCGGAATAAATCCGACCTAGATCGGATTAATCCGAATTAGGTCGAATTTTCATTCGACCTAGGTCGGGGGCAATTTCGCTCTATAAAACAATTTCACCCAATAAGACAATTTCACTCTAACCTAACAGCCGGAGATATGTCGATGCCATCCCTTCCCAGTCCGACCTAGGTTGGATTAGCGACCTTTTTGACGCCGAACAAATACTGCAAATAAAAGGATGTTTATCCTAAAAAAGAAATTTATGGTGCATTTAGCAGCCATCTACGAAGAAAGTTAGGCCGATTTGTTTCCGCTAGGCATGGTGTTAAAGCTAAACTCCCGTTTTTCTCTATACGAAGAAAACTGCAATATTATAGCTGACAACAGTAAAACTGTGGGAATCGATTGTTTAACATGGCTAACAACCAATGCAAGAATAAAGATATACAACAAATTTGTGTGTCAGATAACAAGACCTGGTGTTAATAAACAACTTGGAAATCATATACTAGATTTTTACGTTGTCCAGATGCACATTTAAAGGAAACATTCGCGTCTACTTTGGCCAAAGAACGTGTGGTATTACGCAATTGGAAGCGACAATATACAACTGTACAATTGGAAACTATGTCAATGCGGAACAGGTGTATAATCCCTTAAAAGACTGTTTAACCTTATTGGAAGATAGAAAGTTATACTTCCTAAAGGCGCCAATGTACTCGGTACCACTTGACAAAATGTGGAGTAAGCTATCGGACAAACTGTAAAATAGCTGTTGTTTAGTGTATAATAACCTACTACAGTACGTGTATTGGAGGAATAGCAACACAAAGAAATTGAGTGGTTTGCAAATTAAGTAGTCCGAAAAACCAGAGGAAAGGAAAAAATTGATAAAGTACGTGCTTTCGGTTTTTAGTTTTAACTATTTACCTGTAAATTATTTGGAGATAGTAGAGGAGGAAGACAGCCAAGATAACATAAAAATTTTACACAAGTGCTATATTAAAGCAGGTAGTACATATTTTACACAATCTGCAACACCATATTCTACAATTCCAAAAGAAATAGTAATTTCGGAATTGGGGTTGATAGATACGCCTAACAGTCGCCCAAAGGTTGTACGATAACACGTAAATATTGGCAGTAAACTCTATGCGTTTACGCTAAAGAAAATTTCCCCATTATGCATGCCATACACTGTAAGTGGGAGAAAAAGACTGCTGAAATTAGAGAA
Source organism: Platerodrilus igneus (assembly GCA_036346225.1). Classification (NCBI taxonomy): domain Eukaryota; kingdom Metazoa; phylum Arthropoda; class Insecta; order Coleoptera; family Lycidae; genus Platerodrilus; species Platerodrilus igneus. Next base: position 2,700,700 of record JARFIW010000500.1, on the reverse strand, counting down.
AATGGATGCAAAAAGGCGAAAGTTGGACTACATGGAAAACACTGCGAGAATACGCCAACAATACAAAGAACATCTTATTAGAGAAAATGAGAATTAAAAGATAATTTTATGTGCAAGTGGACTAACTTAGATACATCCGGGTTCTACAAGCTGTATACATTTATGGTTAGTAAGAAAGACTTTTTTAGTTATGTAGGTGTCCTTGCAGAAAAGGATGGTACTAAATCCGTATACTTTTTAAAAGGTTATTTTAAAAGGTATTTATCAAAATTGCAGATAACATAGACAAACTATGGAATGCGGGTTTCGTAACCTTGGCGTACACCACATGCAAAGATGTTCTGCTAAACATTGTATATTTGCTTAGTAAAGTACCTTTCGGATCATTTAAACTCGAGGGTCCTACAACCTATAACGATCGTATATTCCCAAAAGTGGTGGACATGCAACTACTCAAGAGTGAGTGAGAGAATAAGGATTCCCTCCAATACCGACAAGAAGTCGATCAAGCTAACAAGATACGTATGCAGGATATAGTAGCAGAGCCGCGATTAAAAGATTGTCACAAGCTGCAAGAATTACACGAAGGAATGGATCTGTTTGTCGGTGGAATCAAAGATTTTATATATAGAGACAAACTTCGGTACATTTTACAATTCGAAAACCTAGACGGTCTCTATGTATCAAACTTTTGGTTAGAAAAGGAGATAGAGGACTTGGGTGTCGTTTTAAATTTTACGTTGCGAATAAAATTATATAAAATTAAAACCACTCCAAACAAACATAAAGTAGGACTGTCTTCTGTGTACAACTTTGTATTAAAATTAAGTATAAATGGCTCCTTGCTTGGTATTAAATATTTTTAAATTTTGTTATGTATAATATCACAATAAATATTTTAGAATAGTATTACATTACTCTTTATTTACAAAAGGCTATGACGTCACCACGAAATAGCAATCACACAATGAGGGGTGCGCAGGGGTAGATGTTCGCAAGCGGAAGTTAACAGTCACCAAGCATCTAATTCTTTATTTAGGTGGTATCGAGTACTTGCCAGCGTATGTATCCGGAGTAAAAAACACGATTTGTACACGCAGCTCATTAATAAAATTAGTTTACCGAAGGAATAAAATGACAAGCGTTACGTCATCCCTGGATGTGTATTAACCTATGTATGGAGGCATAAAGATATAGGTCTAAGATAGTTGTTTATATTTGTATAGATTTTGTAAATCTGTTGTATATATTAGTTTTAAGATTCTATAATTTTTAAGTTCCTCTCCCACCTTCCCTTCTTCCAAATCCTTCCTGCTTCTATCCTGGTGGACAGAGTGTACGTGTAACCTCCACGTGGTGTTCGGTAGACAACCAATATCTTGTCTTTGTAATCTACAAAATGTTGGTTGACTAACAACGCGTACCAGTTGGAAGTAAAACATATTGTTGGATTAACGACAATATGTCTTATTGACCGAAAACACGTTTCCTCTCTTTTTAAACAACACATTAATTTCTTTTATGTTACAGGTTACTTTTAGCTGCTTGAATTCGGCTACACGAAGAAAATAAAATAATGTTATACTTTGCAATGTAAAAATTGTATTCTATTAGTTTATTAAACTGTAAATCTGATAAATAAATTATTAAACTTTTGTGTGCTTAATTTCTTTGTGTTAATACCTCTTAAGTATTTGGTTAAAGGATTCTAGATGTTATGAAGGAGAGGTGTTTAGAAATCGCTGCTGGTAAAAAAAATCTTAAACTTGGGGTAGCTCCCTGGGGGATAACGCAATCTAAAAAAACTCCTAGAAATTCAGGTAACTGAGAAAAATTTAATATTAATTGATACCAAACAATATAGAATTATCTCGTGGGTGGAGACGTGGCGAAAGATTTATCTCGCAGGTGGAAAGAAGGCGGGTGAGACGTAATCAAAATGGTTGATGTGGGGGTGTTCGAGCAAGGAGGGGAGAAAGCAGGGAGCAAGGAAGAAATCCCTTAAAAGTAAGACTTAGCAGATCCTTCTTATGCGAATTTACATGTAAAAAGTGGATCGGGTGGATTCAATGGGTGGATCCCATTAGGTGGATCTGAGTAGGGTAAAATCAGGAATCCTGGGCCCACATTTGCTCCCAAAACCCACATTTGCTCCCACATTTACATGTAAATCCCCATAAGGAGCAAATGTGGAGATGAGTGATAGTTTGGTGGAAATGAGGAGAATCCCTCATTTCCACACATATTTACATGTTAATTTCCATGAGGCGGAAATGAGCATCCTCATTTCCTCCCACATCTGAACCAAAAAGTTTTCTTTGTCTAGCCATTGCATCTTTTGAGATAAACCTACCTTGTTTGGTATTAATTAATATTAGAATTTTCTCAGCTACCCGAATCTTTAGGAATTTTTAAGATATCATCACCCCCAAGGGAGCTACCCCAATTTTAAGATTTCTTACCTGTAGCGACTTTTGAGCGTTCTTATAAATTTTTTTAGTCATGCGATACATCTTGTTAGTCTAAAATTTTATATAGAATCCAAATCTGCAAACAGATTTGAAATCGGACCACGCCCTGCAAAGTTACACATATACCCTCTGCGAGATAAATCTTTCTCCACATTTCCACCCACGAGATAAACCTACCTTGTTTGGTATCAATTAACATTAGATTTTCTCAGCTACCCGAATCTCTAGGAATTTTCAGATAGCATCACCCCAAGGCAGCTACCCCATTTTTAAGATTTCTTACCTGTAGTGACTTTTGAGCGTTCTTATAAATTTTTTAAGCTACCCAAATCTCTTTAAATTTTTAGATAGCGCCATCCCCAGGGACCTACCCTGATTTTAAGATTTCTTACCTGTAGCGACTTTTGATCGTTCTTATAAATTTTTATACATGCAATACATCTTGTTAGTCTAGAATTTTATGTAGAATTCGAATCTGTAAACAGATTTAAAACAGGACCACCCTTACCATTTTACACACACCTCCAAATTATAACTTTCCTGCAGCTCATATCTAAAAGAAAATCTAAAGCCCATTCTTAAAACTTTTTATTACAGACAATTTTACTAATACAGTTTAAATTTTGTAAACCACATTTCTAAATACATATTCACAATTTTTATTTTGAACCTAGAACTTCTCATATCGGCTCATACTTATTAATATTTATTTCTAAATAGAGCACTTTTTCCAAAGACCAACCGAACCCGCATGTTTCAAATTCCTCTGATTTTGTTCTTATGGTCTCGCTTAAGACCTTATACATATTCTCCAGATTACTAGAAGACGTTATAACCACATTTTTGTGTTAAAGGATTTCACATCGGACTTCTCTTCCCCATTTTGGTGTAAACGCCGTAGAGTTCGCAGTAGACTTTTATTGCTGTATGTTGTATTCTTTTTCATTTATTAATCGAATAAATCGCTCTTTCTGCTTCAAAGAAACTCGCGCACTCCATCGTCGACACTGGCGTTCTTTATGCGATAGCTAGCCATACGGTTGTTAAACGCTGTACTAACCATTTCTACACCATCGTCGTTAGTAGCGGTAACTGATGCATTTTTATGTTTGTTGCTCCTTAAGTGTGCAGCATAGGTAGTTTTATCCATTTCGAAATCGCATACTTTACACATAATTCGTGGTTGTTTCGTACAAGGCTCTTTAACAGCTGGCGGGGCTGAACGTTTACGGCTTAATGACATACCGTGCTGTTTTTCCTTGTGTCGCTGTAGGCTGTCCATTCTCGTAAAAGCGATACCGCAAGACCCACAGTTTAAGTACTTTGCTGCAGACGGATGTATAAGCAACCTTGACGATGTTACACCACAACATTTGTTCTGGTGCCGTTTGAGAGCATCCCTCCTGGTAAAGTAGACGTGACACAGCTCGCATTTAAAAACGTTTGCAGATACCATTTTAGTACAAAACAAAATCCGCACTATAGGACTTGACTTGTAAGCGAACTAACTTATAAATAAAAAACTTACTCTAGCGTACCTGATTTATGTTCCTTATAAAATGCATACCGAAGGTTTCCGAAGACACCCGAACGAAGTTGAGGATTCAGCGGGAACTAAATGACGTCATAATCCTTGCTGCTCGTCCAATACATTTAGCACCATGCGAATGCAGTTAGTAGAAACACCGGAAAACGTCTTCCATGTTATACGGATCGCGTGCATATTAAAAATCCAAAAGGGTGGTAGCACACGCACACAAATTGTGTGCAAGTCGTGCTGTAGAAGCTGCAGTGCTACTATAACCAAAACACTTTAAACCATTACTAAGGAAATACCAACTTGTTGTCTACAGGATACTTACTAATAAAGTAATTTAATTTTAAATAACTTCTACGTCATATTTTAGGAAATGGTGGGCTTGAATATTTTTTAAATGAATCACCGAGCGAAAGTATATGCTTAGCAGTATTAAAATTAGCCATTAATTTCCCATTTTTACGACCATAGTTAATTATAGATTAAAATTTAATTTGTGCACGTTCGAGCTTCTCGTAAACTAACATATTTTATAGCAACAATGCGCTGTATAATACATGCATACCCCTTCGCCGCGCTACTGCTATTCTTGTAATTGCTAGATAAAGTCACTCTCCTTTTTACTGTTAGGATCTATGCAAAGCACCATTTTTTTATACTTTCTATAGCACATCGCGCACTTTTTCGTCTGATGATTAAATTTTGCTTCTGTAGGCTTTTACATTTTCGCATAGCGGTCGACCGCACGTACTGATTTCTAGAACCGGTAAGTACTTGATATCGTCCAAATAGAGAATTAAATGCTCGATGTCTGTCAACTTCCGATTCCCTCGTAAAAGGTAGAAAAAACTCGGTCAATCATCCATTTTACTTCGACTCACCCCCGTTCTGATAAATTTACAAACATTTTTCAAACGACAATGGGCTGAGAATTTTTAAACTTCCGAGGGATCTTTAAGTCGTGATCAGTAGGGTAGCTAAGCCGGTTTGGCAACAGAGATCCACAGCAAGATATGTATACGCCGATTCGAGAACAATATGAACAGCTAAGCCGCTTTGGGAAACAAAACGTGCAGCAAGATATGTATACGCCGCTTTGAGAACAAAATTGTCTTTGTGTGTAAATTTGTTGCGTCGGGGGGTCGTTAGGTCTTTGGGGTGTGCGTTCGGCGGGGTCGTTAGATTTTTGTCGTGGGGTGGTGCGCGTGCGCTGGGGTGGAGATATTTTCTTAAGAAATTTTTTTAGCAGCGTTCCCGACGTTAAATATTAAATTTTAAAAAAATGTTGTGTGTGTAGAAAATGGAGTTCACGTGTTGGTTCGTATTTTTCTGGGGTAGGTTAAGCTAAAAATTAAAACGCCGCTGTGAAGAATTTTTAATATTAGGCAAACGCGTTCAAGTGGTAAAGAGTGTTTTAGCTCTCCTCATAAGCTGCGTTTTGTACGAAGTAGCAAATAAAATTGAGAAAATATACGAAATGTTATATGATGGAGGTCAAATTTTAAACGTTTGCAGGTAAAATCTTGTAAAAGAAGTCGTTCACATCTCGCAATTTCAATGTCGCGATAAAATACTAAGAATTTGCATGCAGTCGAATATAACAACGTGTTTTTATCTGGCAATATATATGTAAATCACGTCGACATTCGACTTTTAATATAATGTATTTAATTAACATAAGGTGTGTTTGCAAAACATTTCAAGACAGGTATTTCGTATAATTCCTTTTGGTTACATCATCCCAAAATAATTTATACAAGTACACTGAACTTGCAGTCGGATCTAACATATGATCTTTTAATTATACCCGTATGAATTTAAAATATATGCAAATTATACCACCTTTCATCACGATTTATTTGACTCTCAAATTATTTGATTTGATCTTATATCAAGGCTTATGTATTAACTTTTACAACTCAAGGTGTAGCATCAAGGTTTTACGTCACTCTCAAACTATAGAACTTAATAAAAATAGCTTTCCTTAGCACCAATATCATTTAGAAAATATGTGTTTCATTAACATATACTTATTTATTAAATATTTCCTACCAAAATTTATTTAAAAATTTAAAAGTTCTTTATTTTCATTTTCATATAGGTAAAATCACCACTTTGCTATGCTCTCGGCTACCTAGTTCCGGCTACTTTTCCAAGGTCGTTGTGACGTCATAGCCTTTTATAAATATAGAGCAATGTAATACTATTCTAAAATTCTAAAAAGAGTCTTTCTTACTAACCACAAATACATACAGCTTGTAGAACGCGGATGTATCCAAGTCAGTCCATCGGCACATAAAATAATCTTTTAATCCTTTCCTCTTTCTCTAATAAGATGTTCTTTGTCTAACACATCTTTGTATTGTTCGCGTATTGTCGCAGTGTCTTCTATTTAGTCCAACTTTTGCCTTTTGCATGCATTTCCTCTAATTCCAGCTGTCTTTTCTTCCACTTACAGCGTATGGCGTGCATAATTGGGCAATTTCCTGCAGCGTCAACGGAGAGAGTTTACTGTCAATATTTACGCGTTGTCGTACAACCTCTGGGCGAATGTTAGGCGTACTTATCAACCCCGATACCGAAATGATTATTTCTTTTGGAATTGTAGAATATGGTGTTACAGATTGTGTAAAATATGTTACCTGCTTTAATGTAGCACTTGTGTAAGATTTTTATTTTATCTTGGCTGTCTTCCTACTCTACTATCTCCAAATAATTTACAGGTAAATAGTTAAAACTAAAAGCTGAAAGCACATACTTTTCAATTTTTCCTTTTCTCTGGTTTTTCTGGCAACTTAATTTGCAAGCCCGTCAATTTCTTTGTATTGCCGTTCCCCCAATACATGTACTGTAGCAGGTTATTATACACTAAACAGCAGCTATTTTGAAGCTTGTCCGATAACTTACTCCACATTTTAGCGATACCGAGTACATTGGCACCTTTAGGAAGTATAACTTACTATCTTCCAATAAGGTTAAACAGTCTTTTAAGGGATTATACACCCGTTCCGCACTGACATAGCTTCCAATTGTACAGTTTTATATTGTCGCTTCCAATTGCGTAATACCGTGTTCTTTGGTCAAAGTAGACGCGAATGTTGCTCTTAAACGTGCATCTGGACAACGTAAAAATCTAGTATATAATTTCCAAGTTGTTTATTAACACCAGGATTTGTTATCTGACACACAAATTTGTTGTATATCTTAAGTCTTGCATTGGTTGTTAGCCATGTTAAACAATCGAATTTATATTAAAATTAAGTTTAAATGGCTCCATGCTTGGTATTAAATATTTTAAATTTTGTTATGTATAATGCCAGAATAAAAATTTTAGAATAGTATTACATTGTTTTTATTTATAAAAGGCTATGACGTCACAACGACCTTGGAAAAGTAGCCGAAACTAGGTAGCCGAGAGCATAGCGAAGTGGTGATTTTACCTATATGAAGAATTTTGTTATGTTAAGTAAAAACGTGCAAGTGGTAAAAATTTTTAGCTTTCCTCAAAAGCTGTATTGTGTATGAAGTAGCGAATAACATTTAAAAATATACGAAATGTGATATAATGGATCTAATTATAAAGTCTGCATGTAAAATCTTGTAAAACATGTTGTTCACGATTTCATTACCAAGATAAAATAACAAGAATTCGCAGTCGAATATAACCTCGTGTTTTTATTGAAATTATAGCTCTCTGGTCATATATATGCAAATCATTCAACTTTTAATATAATGGATTTAATTAACATATGGTGTGTTTGCAAAACATGTTAAGACTATTTCCTTCTTGGTATGCAAATTATACCACCTTTCATAACGATTTTTTGACTCTCAAATAAAAAATTAATTTGATCTTATATCAAGAGGTGTTCTTGCTTACATTTAGCAATTTCAATATATATTTAATATGTGTGTGTATATGTAAAAAACATGTTAAGACAGGTCACTCGTTATTTTATTCATGATTGCATCACCAAAATAATTTATACAACCACACTAAACTCGTACCCGGATCTATATAACCTTTAAATGTATGCAAATAATGTCGTTATTTAAAACGTGGTGAAGAATTTGGATGGGGATGTACTCATTCTCAAATGCGGAATGGTACTCCATAAGGCGTTCTGAACGGAGGCTTTGCACGCATTAGGTGATTGAATACTTCGGAGATTTTTAGGTTAAGCAAAACCATGGCACGTGTTGAAGAATCTCCCGAGAAATTCAAAAAATTATTTTTGTATTAAATATATAATATTAAAAAGAAACACACAATATTTTAATGTTTTATTTACAAAAACTTACATTCTTTAATTGTCCCTATCTTTTGTAGGTGGCGGTAGCAGATTCTTATTTGAATAAAATATAGATAAGACTTCCACATTAAGAAAAATGTATCTTAGTTAAATGTACGATTTTATTAATTATAGTTTAGTAAAGTGCATGGTAGTTAATGACCTCGAGGTTGTGATATTTATAACAACATACCGATATATGTAAATTATATATGGAAACTGCATAACTTCAAATCATTTTAGCATAATTGTTAATTACCAAAATTCATAATTTCTACTTCCGTTAAAAACACATTAAGTAAGTAAGTATATACATACCGATAATACAATGGAAAAATTCTTCTACAACACATTAAACAGCTTATTTATATTTGCTACCTTAAACAACTATGCGGAGTGCATATAAATGTCAGAGGAAGATTTCTTATCGTTCCCTTCCAATCTTAAAATTTATATCGTCAATAAAATAATAAACAGATTACTAATAATAGGTTGTCAATGGAACTAAAACAACATATACAAAATGTGTACAAATGAAAAGACCACTTATTAATTAATCATGACTGTAAATTCCTTTAAAGATTTGATATTTATAGGTAGTAACAATGTTGGTGCTATATATATAAACGACTTTTATGAGCATAGTTTAAATTAAAATAACACCGAAATTTATGTAAATTTAGTAGTTCTGGTTTATAGTTGGTTGATCTTTGGAGAATAAATTTTATGAAACTTAGGTTTAAGAAATTAATCATTTTACAGGTGGGATTAAATAAAAATGTACTACTTTGATGATAAAAACCTATGCAATGCATTTTATGTTTACACAACTATAACATACTTTAAAATTTAATACCTCGGTAGTAGAATATAATTTTTTAATTGTATTATTGTAACATAAAGTTTGCATAAAAATGCAAAATACATATCCGTTAAGAGGAATTTTTCAATATGATACTTACAGATTCGTTAGTAAGTTTTACAATTAAACTTATTTCAAGACATTTTTTGAAACACATTTTACTAGTCTCAAGGAATATGTATGTATGTAGATATAAAATATACAAATAAAAACACTACTTAATGTAAACATTATTCTTTATTAAAAATGAATAATTGGTTATATGTACAAACCAGTTTTTGAGTACAATTACATCTATGGTTGCGCAATTGAATGACGAATGTCCTGTGGTATGGTAGAAACACTTGTGTGAATTGGTGTAATACTTTAATTTATGTAGAGGAGTACACCCTAAATCTTCTAGGTTAATAACATTTAGGTGTGGAAATTCATTGTAAATTGCCATCATCTCAAGATATACCGTGAAAGTTTCTGCTTAACCATACCTTTTGGTATTTGAAGCGAGCTGATAGACAGTTCCAAGAATATGGTGGTTTCAGCACATATGTTATTGCAACTCCATTCGATAGGGATAGTTGTAAAACAGCCATTTCTTTAAACACAAAGTTATTATGTGCAATTTTAAACCTTTGAACGTCGACAACTAATGGACTATTAATTTTAGACTTCACTCACAATACTGGTTGCAGGATTGTAGCGGACCAAACGATCGTGTAGAATGAGGCAGTACGCTGTAGTGTGAGCTTTAAGCGCTTCTTTCACTTGAAATTCTAATCGTACGTCAACCGCTCCCACTTTCACTATTTCGTTTTGATGGGAACAATCGATGACTACAAGTGGAGCGTGCGTTTGAAATTCATTGGGTGTTAATATCGGCTCGCTGATACCCCCGTAGTACGATTGTTGAAACTGTGCATACATCTCATATAGTATAGAATAGCGATTGGTATCGAAATCAATGTTAAGATTATCGTAAGGATACATAGATGAACCCAGATGTAATTTCATATTGGTCAACTTACAGTGGTCGAACTGACTGCGCCCCTTTTGCGCGATGTATCGGTTTGAAAGCAGACAATAACAAAACGCGGTTTCTCCACTTGAGAAGCCGTCTTCACGGCCCACGTATGCGTGTGTGTTGTATGTAATTCTGGATATTCGTGTAGTTCCCAACTGCAGCTTATGTCCATGGTGGCATTGCGTTGAATATGTTTGAGTAGTTTTAAGCGCTCTGCATCTGCAACGGTTATATGTGGAATCCGCCATGATATATGTGTAATAGTAATTTTGATTGACTCTTTGGTATCAGAATTCGATATAGCTGCATCGTCAGCACTACTTCTAATAAGAATAAGCTCCTGTTTGATATTCAAAAGAATTTTCGGTAGTCCTCCGCAAATCCTAAAACCATGCGCAAGGGAATGCATACGTTGAAATGACCATTAGCATCAACGAGATCAAGCTTATCGATGGGGACCAACCGGCGTTCCTAAAGCGACGACTTTCGCTATAATCGTAGGATAGGAAATTTTAATAGTCGTAGTTATACCTGGATTACGAACGCGGTCAATAGTCTTTCCACCAAGTTCATAACGAATTTCATCAAATAAAAATAAAACTCCGTTGTTGACAAAATCGGCTGTAGGCGAAACGCCACCATCTGACTTATTCATTGTACCCTCAATATAAATTACGCTGTCCCATGGTAGTGTATAGACATCTTCGTTTTCTATTGGAATCCGTATAACATCGTTCTTCTCATACGTGGTATTGGAGTACGGAGTATGCATATGTTTGTCGGCATTGACGATGGTTGTATCAAATATAGCACGTTGCGTAACATTTAAAATATTACTATCCATTTTAGCTATGTAGCACTTTGAGTCCTAATGTTTGCAGAAATTTAACGTTTTCCGGTGTTAATCGGTGCACTGGTGTCTTGTAACTGGTAAAGGTGCTGACAATGCGTCTATTAATAGGTTTTGGTGGTTTATGCTCATAGCGCAAAACCATTGTTTTAAAGACGCTTTAGATAAAGTCTAATCGTGATGGTTTCCCGACGAAAAGTGATGAGATTACCGTTTTGATCAACTATTTTAACAATGATGCGATCGATGATTCGTGTATTAAGTGGCATATAGGTGACGTTTACGGATTTTCAATAATCTTGTACCCTGCAGCAACTGCAGGAAAGAATTGATGCAAAATGTGTACAGGTTTGCTATTCCGATACGATCCGACCACAAGATTACATTCAATACATATTGAATTGATTGGAAAGACTTGTGCCGGATGGTCCGAAATAGCAGTAGTGAGAGCTGGTAGTTTACGTTTCTCAAAACCCAGCAACGAAGCAAGTGAATTTGGTTGTGTAAAATCCACTATACCTGATGCTTTGATTTCTGTATGTAAACTGTTATTATTGGCTCGAATATCAATAAGATAACGTTTGGATGAAGTGCGTTCACGGGGATCGTTCAGATTACGTCGTACGAACTTATTAATATCTGCCACTTCATAAGTTCCTTCTGGTAAAGTAAGCACGATGTCATCAATGTAAAATTTATTGTTCGCTTCCGTTACATTGGGAATTGAAAATATGTATCAAAGTTTGTAAGACCAATAACGTATTCATGGTCATCATCGAGAACAATTGGTGGGTTGATGATTGCGGTGAGCGTAGATTCAGTTCCAGTTAAAGTAAATGTGTACATGTTCGGTGGTTGACGATAAACTAACAACTAGTCGTATTCGTAGTTGGGATGGGGTAATAAAAAGCAAATTCCTGAAACACTTGCAATATATGGTTTTTAATTAAACACTTTTATACAAAACAGTTAAAATACACTAAAATCAAATAATATATAACGTTGTTAGAAACTTAACGGAGGACTATTTTGCAGTAAAAATTTCAATACGAAGTGTCCACAGGTAACAGTGTTAAGCGGTTGAAATTGTTCATAATTATAATATAGAGTGCATGGTCCTGATGAGGTTAAGTATTTGACAAGTTCCCTCGGAGGTCGTAGATTACCAATGCTATCATAATAGACTGCCCTTGAACCATCTTTTTTGTACGCGGTCCAATGAGTTCCCACACCACGTGTAGTATCATGATTAAGAATACCACATTCTCGCCAACGAATTGTGTTTGGAAGTGAATTGCGCATGAATATTCCACGAAAGTGGGATATTGGTAAACGTTTTATGTATTTGTTCAAGTCAACATTGGTCAACGCTCGCATAGGTAGGTTTAACGAATGCGTTGAGTTTTTTTTTTTCGTTGTCTTTGTTTACGCAAACCTTGCCCGCGTGTAAGAAAAGGCTTTAGGTACAGTCCATGTCCACGGCGATAAGGTTTCAAATAGAGACCCTTTCCAAGTGTCACTGCCTCTTGTGCCATATTATGTCGTTTTGCTTCATCTAATTGTTGTTGTCCAAGTTTAGCATCGTTGACAGCTTTTGCAATCCCAGCTGCTCCACCCGACAATGCTCCAATTGCGGAAAGGGCTGCAAAAATAGGTATCAAAGGTAGGAAACCACCAGTTTTGGGTACAGGGATTACACGTGGGATGCCACGAATTTCATCTGTTATATCTTTAATCGGTGCCACTGCAAGTTTAGCAGTTTTAATAAGATCGGTCGGACGAACGTTTTAATGCGTTCCCAAATGGTGCGAATTAAACGCTTGAATGGTATACCACTTCCTGTACGTAGACGCTGACCACGTCGTTTTCCTTTACACCTTATCGTTTTCTTGCGACAACCCATACCAAATTTAACTTTGGCATTCATTGCAGAACCAACAGCAAACGCAGCAAGTTTTTCACCTAACGAAGCGTCGGGTGCAGTACGACGTTTTGTGCTGTTTCGGCAAGACGTCGATCAGCTTGGTGTCGGGTTGTTAAGTCTGTAGAAAGATCGTAGGCGATGTCGTGTAGTTTGCAGGCTTCGTCTAAGGGATTACGACCTATATCACCACGCTCGAGGCGTTTCTGAAGCTTAGTACCCGGTCCACAGAAGCGATAGCCTGGTAAATGTAATTCTACCGGTAAACGATTGATAGCACTATTGAGTAACCCGTAGCCACGATAGGATTTCATTAATCTTGTCAGTCGAAAGGTTTAAAGGAGACTGGTCATGCGTGTAGAATTACTCGCTTAAATGCTTACCATACTGCAATTACGTTTTAGTATATGGATAGAATGCGTCTGGTAAAGCAACAATTGGCGTTGCCAATTACGGACCACAACTGCAGCAGCAACACTAACGTGCAAAAGCATGGACTACTATTACCATCAACAATACGGTGTATCATTACAGGTCCATCGAATTGTGGTAAAACTAATGTAGTCATCGGTCTCTTGAAACATCCGAATGGTGTACGTTTTGAAAACGTTTATCTCTACTCAAAATCCTTGTATCAACCAAAGTATCAGTACCTAGAGAGGTTATTACAACCAATAAAAGAAATAGGATATTTTGCGTTTAACAAATGGGATGCAATTGTTACTCCAGCGGAAGCAAAACCTAATTCGATATTTATTTTCGATGACGTGTCGTGCGATAAACAAAATGTAATGCGAGAATATTTTCTTTAGGTCGACATAAGGCCATTGATTGTTTTACCTATGTCAGACCTATTCCAAAATACCTAAACAATTGATTAGAGACAATGCTAATGTCCTAGTGCTATTCAAACAAGACGAACTCAATTTAAAACACGTATACGCTGACCATGTAAACACGGATATGTCGTTTAACCGGTTTAAAGAATTGTGCGGCGTATGCTGGCGAGATCGGTATGGGTTCCTGGTGATCAATAAAGATGGCGATTTGCAGAACGGTCGCTACCGAAAAGGTTTTGACACCTATATATACTTATAAAGCACATAAATAGCACATCACTTCCTACCCGTTTCTAGACGATGGCAGACGACGTGAAAACCAAACGAGAACTCATAAAAGTACGAAAGGCAGTCAAAAGGAAATTACAAGCGCTAAAAGCAGGTGTGGTTGAAAAGGAGCTTGCATTAAGTAAAGTCTATGCACCTATTACAAAACGTTTACAAACACTTCAGACCGGTCTGCTGAAAGATATTAAACAGGAGTCCAAGATCGAAAGCCAGCACTGGTTACCACAACAACATGACGTACAATCTACTCCTAAAAGACGCCCTAAATTTCTCGATCAGGTGCGCAGTTCCACACCAATCGCCGCACCACCAATAGAGGAGGCATGGGAACACAATCCTCATAGCCCAGTCCAGTCTGTGGAGTCCACATTCGAAGAATCGGAGAGTAGCGGCAACACTCCAGAGACCCATACAGAGTACGAACGGTACCTAAACAGCGAAGAACATCAGACCTACTTACAACGATTCTTACCATCGGTAAGATACTATGTCGATAATCTGTTTTCCAACTTTACTGGTATTTATAACAATGACACGGAGCACTTGCGCAGGGATAAAGTACGTTATAATCCGGAGACAGGAAAATTAATGATTGGTGATTCGGACATTATCTTCGGGATTGGTGAAAAGGTGTGTAGAACGATTTTGCTACAACGGTAGCAAAGGGTTGTACGAGCAACTGTTCCTTCTCAATCCTTTGGGTAAATTCTCACTTAAAGAAATTAACGATTATGCGGACATTAAAAAAAGAAGTAATGCAATGTATAGCTTACGACAGCAAACTATAAACCCGAGTGGTCGTGGTCTACTCATGGATTATAACGAGAAACCACTAGAGTATGTATACTTTGATGATCCCAACGAACTGTGCGAACGGCTCAAGCTTCTGGTCGCCTCGCAAGATGCAGGTAACACCGGTCACACCAACGAAATTACATCGATTATGGAAGAATTACGCGAATTGCGTATAATAGCGTAGATTGTGCGACTTGTTATTCATTATCACGATGGTTATCGACAAGTTTGGACATGCGTCTGACTGTGCTTCATATATTTCTTATGATGATTACTACGATTTTGACAACATGAGATTAGCGCGCGTCGCTACACCACAAGAAGATGATGATGCAGTCACGAAAGCGTACTTAGAATCGCGGTTAGCAACGCTACACCAGCAAGAGGGCGAACCAACGCTTGGAAGTGGTTCCACTATTCAGCAGTATATAGACACGCTTGTGAAGGAGACAACAAACAGTATGATAACACAATTCTCGAGCGAGTATGTTACAAGATCAGACTTTAACCATTTTGAAGAGATGATGCGTAACCTTGTTCCAGCCACTGTGAACGCTAATGTTGCACAAATCGTAAGCAAACGGATAGATGATTCTATGAATAGCATATATAAGACATTAGACGCTGCTATTCAACAAGTGAAAGCACAATTTAGAATAGACATTGCACGAATTCAAGCAGATATTCAACAGTTGCAAGAGAAACTTAAAACGCACGCATATAGCCGTCAACCATACACACACACACACACACATATTAGCAATATGTCTGTAAAGGAGCAAATCGTCCACGAGTTACATAAGCCTGCTCGCATTAACTTTCCAAGAAGACATGTAATCACAAAAGGATTAAACGAGCTGTTTCAAGCCGATTTGGTGGAAATGATCCCATATGCAAAGATAAATAAAGGATTTAGATACATTCTAGTTGTTATCGATGTATTTTCTAAATACTTATGGGCCGTACCGGTTAAGCGCAAGACGGGTAAGGCTGTTTCAAACGCTTTTCAATCAATTTTCAACAAAGACCATCGTATTCCACGGTACATTCAAACGGATTTGGGAAAAGAATTTTATAATTCAACATTTAAGGCTTTAATGGAAAAATATGAGATTACACATTATAGTGTGTACAGCAATAAAAAAGCTTGCGTAGTAGAACGCGTTAATCGTACCTTAAAGTCAAAATGTGGAAACAATTTAGTTTGAATGGTTCGTATCGATGGCTGAATATACTATCCTCACTCGTGACTGCATATAACAACACCAAACATCGAACAATCGGCATGCGACCTGTAGATGTGACAAAACGCAATGAACGCAAACTTTTCAATACAGTGTACAGTACGATCAAAACAGTTAACTTAAAGAGTAAAAAATTTTCTGTTGGGGATCATGTTCGCATTAGTAAACATAGAGGCCAATTTACCAAGGGATACACACCAAATTGGTCTAACGAAATTTTTACGGTGTACAAAGTGCATTTGACTAATCCTTTAACGTACCTATTGCGCGATAGTCGAGGACAACCAATATTAGGCGGCTTCTATGCAGAAGAACTTCAACGAACACACTATCCGGATGTATATTTAGTGGAAAAAGTATTGAAGAGAGTTAAAAATCAAGTATATGTGAAATGGTTAAATTTAGATTCTAGCCATAATAGTTGGATATCCAAAATCATATTTTGTAGATTTGCTGTTACGTGTTTGTTTACCATCATATGTCATTCATCAATAAAATTTTTTACTGTTATATGATTTATTATAGCGACATACACACACACACGCACAAATTACATCTATGTACTACTAATTACTACACTAGTTCTACGTCAAGAAAGTTGTTTATAATTCCTCATGCCCGAAGCGCAAAACGTTGATGTAGGTTGATTTTCGCTGTTTTGGTTGAACTTGAGTATTTCGATGTCCGTGAATATGTGTAAATAACAAGCAGGTAAAACACATTACCTTCTCAGCTAACAATTTCTCCCCGTACTTGACCAACACTCGAGGTATATATATTCATTGTAAAAGGTATGCGACACGTACAATAGCATCCTCCATTATATCTAATAAGTGCTATCTATAGCGCATCAGCTAAGACTACCAAGATGACATGATTTACATACAAAAAATAGTATTAAACTAAAACAATAACTTTAATAGCATATACACTTTTTTATAATCATCTATACTATTTGATGACCATTTTCCCGAATCCGGACCACACGTCCATCCTGGTTGCTGTTTTGAGCCCTCCATTGCCAAATTCTTGAGGAGCCAGTTATATGTTGTTCTATGAGGCCAACTACATTAGGTTGGTACTTATAATTTACCTTATACTTTAAAATTAACTTCAATACTTTTTCTAATACCATAGGTTGTGCGAAATATACAACATCTACAATCATATCGTCAATCGCTGTGACCAGTGATTTATAGTTGCATTTATATTCATGATAGGAAATGCCTTCGTACTCAATACAGCTCGGTTGGTTAGTAATTCTTCAAGGAAATATACATCGCTCAAACTATAATTACTCTCTATTGCGTCTAGTACACCGCGCACCTGATGACATTTTAACTCTGTTTTGCCGTTGCAAGCATCAATGAAGTTTAATACAAATTGATCGCACCTACTCTGTTGATTAAACAGCATGTCCATTACATCAATGGATGTATCATTGGTCAGCGTTAGCCATTTGAAGGCTTTAAAGGAACATGAACACCTACTCTGAACAGTATACGTTTGATTTTGTCTACATCATTCAATACTATGGCATGTTTCAGATGTTGGTGTAAAATTCGTTGTTCACTCTCGAACAAATCGTACAGTACATTGTCCATGTTAACTTGAAAACTTCGCACCACTATCGTTGTTGTTCCACTCACTGCGAGATCTATCCAAGTACCTAGCTTTTATGGCACATTCATCAAAATAGGTAATGCTAAAGTGTTGTGATACTGAGCATCACCTAGTTATTCGTCTGATAAACCCCCCACTAGTTTTTGTAACAGCATTAACAAATCAACAACCTCGAGATGATCTCTGGCAAGGCGACTCTGTTGAATTTGAGCAATATATTTAAGGAAAATCCAATTAGAGGTGTGTTGGTGGTGATAGATTGTTATTCAAATTATCTATGGGAATATCCTTCACTTTTAACGAAGGATGCATGCCCGGTAAATTGCAAATTAATCAAAAGAGCATAACGTTAATCATTACTCTACATACAGCACAAAAAGCTGTCATAGCCATGCGAGAAATATGTTGCCTGATAAATACTCCCTTTATGATTGTTGTGGTTTTGACAATTTTGACAACGATCCTAGGTCATGGATCGAAACGTAAAGAAAGATGATTTTAAAACTATGAGTGATTTAATTCCCAACGAAGATTAAGAAAAAGGTTGCCTGATGTCGCTAAATCTATATATATACCAATGTTTAATACCTTGAAAGTAATAGGAAAATAAAATTTAAAGTTGTCAACCATGTTCGGGTGGTAATGTTGATTCGGTCATTGATACCTACTGCAAGTTAAAACAAGTCGTATACAATGATGAAAAGTTTTTTGAAACTAACTAAATGTGATCTTGAATACATGCTTTGTAAAAGCGATATAGTTCAGATTCTGCTACGATTCTTCAACAGACGGCGATAACAATAAAAACTCTGTTTAAATTAATTTTTAATAACGACTTAACATTGCGTAATTCTATTAAAATGATTTGAAATATAACGGTATTATTTTTATTGTTTAGCATCAATTTAATAACATTTGCTGATATAAGATGAAAATTGTGAATTTTGGTAATTGACAATTATGCTAAAATGTTTTGAAGTTACCTTGTTGCCATATGTTCCATTTAACAGAATTAAAACTCAGATATATTATAGACATTCTTGCAATTATTTACCATATGTGTATATATTTCTCTTGACAATAATTATTAATTTAAGAATAACTTATTGAATTAAAGTAGGTTATTTATAAGCACTAAATTCTACAATAATTAAAACGAGTTTGAAAATAAAAATGTATTGACAACGTAGCTATACTTGTAATTTATTCTGCCAGGATCAACAAAATATAATGCAAAATAGTTGTTTTAGGTATAAACCAGAACCATATAATTTTACATATGGGGATATGTTGTTATAATTATACTAAAAAAAGAACAATCGACTAGGACATTAACTACCATGAACTTAACTGAAATCTGTTGTTAAATGGCGTTATATGAACGTTTTTGCAAAGAAATAAGTAATATTTATCTCAGTTTGCGAAATGTTGAAACGTTTAGATCCGTAAGTTATGCATATTTTTTAGAAAACATATTTGCTTTTATGGACAAATTTTGCTTTACATTCCTTAACTTTAATAATTTCACTAATCATGTTTACAGAGTCTTTTAAATAATAATATCCTTTGAACATACTATCATCTGGAATACAAATTTTGTTATACCTATATCTAGTACTAATAATAATTAGTGTCTCTAGCACTGTAAAATTTAACTAGAATAAATAATCCACAATCTTTTATAGTGTTTAATTAAATCGGTCTTTTAACAACAAAAGAGGTATTTTGCACATTGCAAATTATTATTACCATGCTTGTAGCAATAAATATTACATAATAAATTGCTGGTTATTCACCTAACAATAAAATTTTACACTAAGAATATATAATTGGTGTATGCTGGGTTGCCTGCCATAGATATGCATATATTTTTTAGAATTCAATTAAATTTAAGTACACGTAGGTAAATGTGTGAAAGTTACTTTACATTTCAGTATTCAGCTGTATTGTAAATAGTTATTAATATTGTATTGAAAAAACGACACCCAGTATTGTCAGCTGTGTAAAAAATGTTTTGTTTCGGCAGTGAATCAATCAAACTGTATGAAAATATATGAACTCATTAGCATGTAATTAAAATAAGCTGGTAAGTGAAACTAATATAAATAAAACATTCAAATTTTGTGTGTTTCTTTTTAAAATTATATATTTAATACAAAAATATTTTTTTAAAAATCTCGGGGGATTCTTCAGCACGTGCACGTTTTTGCTTAACCTAAAAATCTCCGAAGTATTCAATCACCTAATACGTGCAAAACCTCCGTTCAGAACGCCTTATGGAGTACCATTCCGCATTTGAGAATGAGTACATCCCCATCCAAATTCTTCACCACGTTTTAAATAACGACATTATTTGCATACATTTAAAGGTTATATAGATCCGGGTACGAGTTCAGAACGAGTGACCTGTCTTAACATGTTTTTTGCACACACACCAATATTTTAAATTAAAACCATTATAAAATACAGTCGAATAATTTCTCCTATTCTTTTGATATTTAATACAAAATAATGGGGCAGAGCCCCGTTTAGGGCACGTTTAAAGCTCCTTCCCCCCATTCATCATTTTGAAAGTGATTATGTCATCCACCACATTTCCTATTTTTGCTTAACCTAAAAATCTCTCTTTAATTAACTAAAGCAACGAGAATAAAAACAATGACAAAGCTCTAAAGATCACCGCTAAATTTTTCACTACATGCACGTTTTTGCATAACCTATAAATTTTTATCACGTTTGTGCAATTAAACGAGTTATATATAAACAATGTCTAATACGTCATTACATACAATCACCAAACCGCTAAAAGTAAAAGAATTTTTATTGCCACATAAATTAAATGTATAATTACATTTAAATATTTAAATATATTCAAATTGCTAAAATGTAAGCAAGAACACCTCTTGATATAAGATCAAATTAATTTTTTTATTTGAGAGTCAAATAAATCGTTATGAAAGGTGGTATAATTTGCATACCAAGACGGAAATAGTCTTAACATGTTTTTGCAAACACACCTTATGTTAATTAAATCCATTATATTAAAAGTTGAATGATTTGCATATATATTACCAGAGAGCTATAATTTCAATAAAAAAACACGAGGTTATATTCGACTGCGAATTCTTGTTATTTTATCGTGACATTGAAATTGGTATAATTTGCATATATTTTAAATTCATACGGGTATATTTAAAAGATTATATGTTAGATCCGACTGCAAGTTCAGTGTACTTGTATAAATTATTTTGGGATAATGTAACCAAAAGGAATTATACGAAATACCTGTCTTGAAATGTTTTTAAACACACCTTATGTTAATTAAATACATTATATTAAAAGTCGAATGTCGACGTGATTTACATATATATTGCCAGATAAAAACACGTTGTTATATTCGACTGCATGCAAATTCTTAGTATTTTATCGCGACATTGAAATTGCGAGATGTGAACGACTTCTTTTTACAAGATTTTACCTGCAAACGTTTAAAATTTGACCTCCATCATATAACATTTCGTATATTTTCTTAATTTTTTTGCTACTTCGTACAAAACGCAGCTTATGAGGAGAGCTAAAACACTCTTTACCACTTGAAGGCGTTTGCCTAATATTAAAAATTCTTCACAGCGGCGTTTTAATTTTAGCTTAACCTACCCCAGAAAATACGAACCAACACGTGAACTCCATTTTCTACACACACAACATTTTTTAAAATTTAATATTTAACGTCGGGAACGCTGCTAAAAATTTCTTAAGAAAATATCTCCACCCCAGCGCACACGCACCACCCCACGACAAAATCTAACGACCCGCCGAACGCACACCCCAAAGACCTAACGACCCCCGACGCAACAAATTTACACACAAAGACAATTTTGTTCTTGCTGCACGTTTTGTTTCCCAAAGCGGCTTAGCTGTTCATATTGTTCTCGAATCGGCGTATACATATCTTGCTGTGGATCTCTGTTGCCAAACCGGCTTAGCTACCCTACTGTGATCAATTACACATCCGAGCTACGCGTAAACAACATATTTTGCAGCAACTGTATAATACATGCATATCCCTTCTCTGCGCTACTGCTTTCTTGGTTGCTTTAAAAGTCAGTCGCCCTTTTTCGGGGGGCCGCTAAAAGCACCATTCCATACTTTCTTTATAAGTGAGCACATCGCGCACTTTTGTCGAATAATTAAATTTTTTTATGTAGGCCTTTACACTTTCGCTTTTTAAACATCTAATACGAGCGATTAACCACTTTCGGTTATTCTAACGGAACCACCATACATCCCGCCGCGCCGTTCTTTTTGAATCTAACGATCCTATGGGCTTCCCACTAGCCCTGACGTATCTTACCTACTGTTTGTTAAACGTACCGGCATCGCCATCGTGGACGTAAACAATGTTTGTGGATGTGACGGGAGTTATACATTAACCAGTCTAAGCTATTTTATTTGTCCACGAAAACTACTATTTTCTAAACCGCAATTAATAATCGCCTTTATGGTTCCACATTTCGACCATTACCCAATGGCTGGTGCTACGTACATGGAAACTTTAATTTCTTATTGGAAATTCTTATTCTCCTGTGAACTGCTACGTAGTTGCATGTCCATTCCTTTTGAGGTATATGCTCGTTATAGGTAGGGCTGGGTCGGCGTATCGATATATCGTCGTATCGATAACCCCCTATCGACCCCGATACGCAAAAATAAATATCGATATATCGATACTCGATATGTATCGATACGCGTATGATCGTTTCGATATGTCTCGAACCATCGATCGTATCGATACCATCGATCGTATCGAAACGTATCGATCGTATCGAATAGAATATTCGATATTCGATACGCAAAATCCCTACCCCACCCTATATACATACTTATGTCACAAATATTAAACGAAAAATTATTTTGATAACACACAATCTTAAGTGAAAGATCAATTGTCAGTAAATACATTATTTTAAAACGATCTTGTGATTTTATTCCCAAAGAAAAAAGAAAAATTTATAGATGCGTATCGATTCGTACTGACGGTATCGCTACGTCTCGATATTATTAATCTACACATCTAAACGTTCCGTTACGAATCACTTATATATCTATACGTACCGCTACGTATCTTCGTATAGATATGCATCGATGATCGATACGTATCGATACGTATCGATATATTCGGAATTAATATATCGATATTCGAATATCGATACATATCGATATAGAATATGTATCGATATTCGATACGCAAAATCGTAGCCCATTTTAATTTTTTAAGACCCTCGGTTTTAACTTAACCACCAAATTCTAATCACCCCTTAAATCTTTTAATTTTCCTAAATTTTTTTCGGTTTTGAAATACCAGGGTAGACTTTTAAAAAATTACTACAAAAAATTTTTTTCTGGGACCCCAAATTTAAATAGTTTTAAATCCCCCTACAAATTTTTTTGACCCCAAATTAATTTTGTATTTTTTTAACGCATTTTAAAACCTTTTGTAAAAATTGCCTTAGAACCACTAAATTAAAACCTGGCCCCAAAACCCTGGGAAAAACTTAAAAAGGAATCTTAAAACTTTTTTAAAAGATTTACAAAAATAAAATATAAAAACTATCTTATATTTTACACCCCATCTAATTGTTGTACTATTAAATATGTACCTTTGTATCTTCCCCGATAAACTAATTTTATTAATAAACTGCGTATGAAATCGTATTCTTTATTCGGGTCATACGAGGAAGTCGATACCATCAAATAAAGAATTGGAGCTTGGTAACTGTTAACATCCCTTCCCTCTGCCCCAGACACATCCCAGCCCATAGACCCATCGCATCACACCCCTGATGCGCACCCCTCCTGGATTATGCGCCCCCTTTTCACTGTATTTGGGGAACTCAAACCTTTTAAAAAAAACAATGTAATACTATTTAAAATTTTTTTCGACTTATACATCAAAATTTAAAAAGTTGCCAACTGGAGAAAACTTAATTTTAAACAAAGAACAAGAAGAAGTTTTTTAGGTTTGGATCTTTAATTTTTAACAATTTTATTCCATTAAAATTTAAACAACCCTCCTTATTCCTTTTCAAATAGTTTGTACATAAAGACCGTCATTTTCGAATTTAAAATTACCGCGTTGCCTCTATTTTAAACTTTGTTCCAGACAACCAATCCATTCCTTGTGTAATTCTTCCTTGTGACAATCAATGAGCCCACATACCTGCATCGACTTGGCTTGACGCTTCTTCTTGCGGTATTGGGAAAATTTATTCTCCCACAACTTTTATTCATGTAACTTTTAAATTTTTTTATTTAAGACCCTTTTTAAATGATCCAAGGTTCTTTAACAAATATACAAGTTTAACGGACCCCCTTTGGTGTGGGTGCAAAATTACAGCATTTTATTCGTCTTTTTTCTGCCATTTTGATAAATACGTTTTTTGAAAACCTTTTAAAAATTGGATTTAGACCATCCTTTTCCGCAAGGCGCCACAAACTAAAAAGCTTTTTACTAACCCAAATGATACAACAAACCCAATTTCTAAGTCAGTCCACCACTAAAATAATTTTTAATTCCCTCTTTTTTAATAAGGTTCTTTTCTAACAATTTTGTTTTCGTTTGTCATGTTTTCCTTGGTCCTTTTCGCCTTTTGATCCTTTCCTTAATTCAGTTGTCTTTTCCTTCCACACAGCTATAACAAATGGGAATTTCCTTTAGCGTAAACATAATTTACTCCAATTTTCCTTGTCGTCAACCTCTGGAGAATGTTGGCGTTCTATCAATCCCAATCCAAATTCATTTCTTTTGGATTTAAAATTTGGGGAAAATTTTTTAGAATTTGTTTTAAAATTTTATTTTTTTACTATTTTAATTGTGGTCACTTTTTTTTTTGTGTCAATTTTTGTTTATTTGGTCATTTTTTTTGGTCATTTCCCTTTTAACTTTTTCTCAAATAATTTACAGGTAAATAGTTAAAACTAAAAGCCAATTTTAAACTTTATCAATTTTCCTTTTCCTCTGGTTTTGGACAACTTAATTTGCAAAAACCCCCTGTCAATTTTTTGTATTGCCATTCCCCAATTTTAAAACGTACTGTAGGATTATACACTAAACAAAAATTTTGTATTAATTTACTCCAATTTTTTGGTATAAAGGGTAAAATTGAGGGTTTTTAGGAAGGTATTTTAACCCTTTTTAATCTTTTAAAAGGTTAAACAGTCTTTTAAGGGTTTATACACCCGTTCAAGACAAAAATTTTTTGCACAATAATTGTCGCTTAATTTTGTAATACCATGTTCTTTGGCCAAAGTAGAAATTTTTGCCAAATTTTGTTTCCTTTTAAACCGTTTAACTGGACAAAGTAAAAAATCCTTTTGGGTAATATGATTTTGCCAATTTTAAATTTTTTGTTTTGGTTAAAAAACACCCTTTTGTTTAAAAAAATTTTGGCACCATTTCAAAAAAAAATTTTGCTTGGTTTTTGTTAGCCAAAAGTTAAAAATCAAAGGTTTTTTAAAATTTCTTTTTAATTTTATTAATATTTACCTTTTCTTTTTTTATTCTCCCTTTTTATGCCAAAAAAAGTTAGCTTTTTTGTAGGGAAAAATTTAATTTTCTTTCTTTTAAAAACTTTTGCAAAAAATTTCCTTTTGAAAAATCTTTTTGGGTTTTTCAAATCCTGTCAAAAAAAAATTTTTAAAAATTTTTTCACTTTGTTTCTTTAATTTTATTTGGTATTTTTTCCTTCCAAATAAAGTTTTGGGAACTAGCAACACCCGCTAGGGAAAAACTTTCCAAGTTGGAAACACATTAAGATATTTTAAGTCAAATTAAATGAATACGAAAATTTTTTCCCTTTTTTTCCTAAATTTCCTTTTACAAATTTGGAAAAATTTTAAAACCCCCCTTTTTTTTTTTTGTTTTTAAAATTTGGAAAGCCTTTAAACCCATGCAAAAGGGAAAAAATGGGCCCAAAACCTATGAAATAACCTTAAAAGAAATTTTCCTTTTTTGGATAAAATTTTGTTTTTAATGTTTTCTTTCAAAAATAAAAACCCTTTTTATATTTCCAAAAAAACCAATTTTGGTATTTAAAAGGATTTTTCGCCCGGCAACAAATTTCCAAATCTTTTAAAACCAGTTTTATTGTTGCCTATTTTGAAACCCTAAACCAAATGTATTGGGGTTTACCTTTTTTCCCAAAGTTAAACGTTAATATGGGGCTCAAAATTTTCCGTTTGGTTTGGGGCAAAACAAATTGAAAACGGAAAAATTCCCTTTTATTATTTCTAAAAAGGGGGGATTTAAAAGTGCAAAAATTTTAAAACCCAAAATAAAAAAACTTCCTTTTTTTAAAATTTTTACCCGGGTTTACATTTTTAAAATTTTATGAAAAACCCATTTAATAAAATTTGTTTGAAATTTATAATGACCAAAAGACCAATATTGTAATGAGATGCAGATGAAACATGGAGGATTTCCGCATCCATAGATCCAATTTTATTTGAAGAGAATTTTCTCATGTATCCGGAAATTGTGAGATTTTACCAAGCATAAAAAGTTACAGGAAGTAAAGAAACAAAATATTATTGGTCAACGATACGTGGGGTTATTTGTTTTACATGTCTAAGAATTAATTTATGATACTCACTATAAATCTTAAAGGTTCTATCCGGTAAATAAAAATATGTTTTAACGTTTTGGCCAGGTTAGATTTGGGGTGAGTGTTGTGGCAGTTAGGGCGAAAAAGGTTAAAGATCCAGTTAAAAAAACTGGCAAAAAGTGTGGGCAAACATCTTGATTGATAAATTAAAATATTTCGAATTTGGGTTTAATAAAATTATATGTTGATATAGCGAAATATGACGGTTATTCAAGATGACTACTAGTTAAATTGTAAATTTCAACTTAAAAGGTAGGTTAAACGTATTTAATAGTTCACATAAAATTTATTTAAAGGCTTCGGTAAAAATCATTAATTAAATGATTTGATGTGGAAAAAAAGTTAAATCAAAGGTGGCTATCGTGGGAATTTTTGCTATCGAAACGATATTATTGTCGATAAACGTATATCGTGGCTGATATGATCGTATCGAACATACGATGACGTATCGATACGTTCAAAATCTGAGTATCGATCGAATTTTTTTTACTGATCGGTGAGGAACGTTCAGGAAGCAAGGATCAAAGGAATTAAGGACTTGAACATGAATTGTTCAACAGGTATGCGTAAAACAATAAAAATGTAGCGAATTAAAATGTTTCTAACTTATTCTTTACCGGAGTGAAAAGATGTTCGAATAGATGAATGCACATTATTCATTAATGGGATGTCTTATTAAAATCAAAATAGCGTTCAAAAAGATAGCATGGGGGGATGATGTAAAGGCTGGTTGCGTGTCGAAATTGTATTAAAACCCGAAATTCTAATGTTTGTAAAATGATTAGTCGAAATCGTAAAATAGATTGACGATTTTCATTTTACGAGGAATAATTCGACATCGAGCATTTAATTCTCTATTTGGACGATATCAAGTACTTACCGGTTCTAGAAATCAGTACGTGCGGTCGACCGCTATGCGAAAATGTAAAAGCCTACAGAAGCAAAATTTAATCATCAGACGAAAAAGTGCGCGATGTGCTATAGAAAGTATAAAAAAATGGTGCTTTGCATAGATCCTAACAGTAAAAAGGAGAGTGACTTTTTCTAGCAATTACAAGAATAGCAGTAGCGCGGCGAAGGGTATGCATGTATTATACAACGCATTGTTGCTATAAAATATGTTAGTTTACGAAGCTCGAACGTGCACAAATTAAATTTTAATCTATAATTAACTATGGTCGTAAAAATGGGAAATTAATGGCTAATTTTAATACTGCTAAGCATATACTTTCGCTCGGTGATTCATTTAAAAAATATTCAAGCCCACCATTTCCTAAAATATGACGTAGAAGTTATTTAAAATTAAATTACTTTATTAGTAAGTATCCTGTAGACAACAAGTTGGTATTTCCTTAGTAATGGTTTAAAGTGTTTTTGGTTATAGTAGCACTGCAGCTTCTACAGCACGACTTGCACACAATTTGTGTGCGTGTGCTACCACCCTTTTGGATTTTTAATATGCACGCGATCCGTATAACATGGAAGACGTTTTCCGGTGTTTCTACTAACTGCATTCACATGGTGCTAAATGTATTGGACGAGCAGCAAGGATTATGACGTCATTTAGTTCCGCTGAATCCTCAACTTCGTTCGGGTGTCTTCGGAAACCTTCGGTATGCATTCTATAAGGAACATAAATCAGGTACGCTAGAGTAAGTTTTTTATTTATAAGTTAGTTCGCTTACAAGTCAAGTCCTATAGTGCGGATTTTGTTTTGTACTAAAATGGTATCTGCAAACGTTTTTAAATGCGAGCTGTGTCACGTCTATTTTACCAGGAGGGATGCTCTCAAACGGCACCAGAACAAATGTTGTGGTGTAACATCGTCAAGGTTGCTTATACATCCGTCTGCAGCAAAGTACTTAAACTGTGGGTCTTGCGGTATCGCTTTTACGAGAATGGACAGCCTACAGCGACACAAGGAAAAACAGCACGGTATGTCATTAAGCCGTAAACGTTCAGCCCCGCCAGCTGTTAAAGAGCCTTGTACGAAACAACCACGAATTATGTGTAAAGTATGCGATTTCGAAATGGATAAAACTACCTATGCTGCACACTTAAGGAGCAACAAACATAAAAATGCATCAGTTACCGCTACTAACGACGATAGTGTAGAAATGGTTAGTACAGCGTTTAACAACCGTATGGCTAGCTATCGCATAAAGAACGCCAGTGTCGACGATGGAGTGCGCGAGTTTCTTTGGAAGCAGAAAGAGCGATTTATTCGATTAATAAATGAAAAAAGAATACAACATACAGCAATAAAAGTCTACTGCGAACTCTACGGCGTTTACACCAAAATGGGGGAAGAGAAGTCCGATGTGAAATCCTTTAACACAAAAAATGTGGTTATAACGTCTTCTAGTAATCTGGGGAATATGTATAAGGTCTTAAGCGAGACCATAAGAACAAAATCAGAGGAATTTGAAACATGCGGGTTCGGTTGGTCTTTGGAAAAAGTGCTCTATTTAGAAATAAATATTAATAAGTATGAGCCGATATGAGAAGTTCTAGGTTCAAAATAAAAATTGTGAATATGTATTTAGAAATGTGGTTTACAAAATTTAAACTGTATTAGTAAAAATTGTCTGTAATAAAAGTTTTAAGAATGGGCTTTAGATTTTCTTTTAGATATGAGCTGCAGGAAAGTTATAATTTGGAGGGTGTGTGTAAAATGGTAAGGGGTGGTCCTGTTTTAAATCTGTTTACAGATTCGAATTCTACATAAAATTCTAGACTAACAAGATGTATTGCATGTATAAAAATTTATAAGAACGATCAAAAGTCGCTACAGGTAAGAAATCTTAAAATCAGGGTAGGTCCCTGGGGATGGCGCTATCTAAAAATTTAAAGAGATTTGGGTAGCTTAAAAAATTTATAAGAACGCTCAAAAGTCACTACAGGTAAGAAATCTTAAAAATGGGGTAGCTGCCTTGGGGTGATGCTATCTGAAAATTCCTAGAGATTCGGGTAGCTGAGAAAAATCTAATGTTAATTGATACCAAACAAGGTAGGTTTATCTCGTGGGTGGAAATGTGGAGAAAGATTTATCTCGCAGAGGGTATATTGTAACTTTGCAGGGCGTGGTCCGATTTCAAATCTGTTTGCAGATTTGGATTCTATAAAATTTTAGACTAACAAGATGTATCGCATAACTAAAAAATTTATAAGAACGCTCAAAAGTCGCTACAGGTAAGAAATCTTAAAATTGGGGTAGCTCCCTTGGGGGTGATGATATCTTAAAAATTCCTAAAGATTCGGGTAGCTGAGAAAATTCTAATATTAATTAATACCAAACAAGGTAGGTTTATCTCAAAAGATGCAATGGCTAGACAAAGAAAACTTTTTGGTTCAGATGTGGGAGGAAATGAGGATGCTCATTTCCGCCTCATGGAAATTAACATGTAAATATGTGTGGAAATGAGGGATTCTCCTCATTTCCACCAAACTATCACTCATCTCCACATTTGCTCCTTATGGGGATTTACATGTAAATGTGGGAGCAAATGTGGGTTTTGGGAGCAAATGTGGGCCCAGGAATCCTGATTTTACCCTACTGATCTGCGTTCGGATCCTACAATCCTACTACTGGTTAAGGTACGTGGATGATATTTTTGCAGTTTTTGACACTTCTAAATCAAATGTTGATGATTTTCTTAAACAATTGAATTCAAAATTTCAAAGCATAAAATATACCTATGAACTAGAGAATAATGGACAATCGCCCTTTTTATATACATTAGTAATTAGAAATGGTAATAAATTGGAATTTGACATTTATAGAAAAGCCACCAATGTAAATAGCTTTATTTTGTCTTTCTCCAATCATAGCATACAACATGAGTTGGCTTCATTTAACTTTTTAATTAACAGATTATTGAATTTCCTTTTAAATAAAAACAGATTTAATAAGGAATTTACTCTTATCAAACAAATAGCAAATTACAATGGTTTCTCTTCTGATATTATAGATAATATTTTTAGAAAGTGTAAAAGTAGAATTAACATCCGTAAATCAACGACTTTGCAATGGACCACCTCTAACGATAATGTTAGATATGTTAAACTTTGTTTTACAAAACCGCAAAGAAACATATTAATTTCAAAATTGCTTTCAGTAATACTAATAATTTTTAAAGATTTGTTAGGTAATCCAAAAGACATTACATGTGATTTTCCAATGCTCCACCCGAAGGTACTACATTGGCCAGAAAGCGAGTTTTTTTTCTAACTGGAAAATTTTGAATTTTGCCGAATCCTTGCTGTTCCAAGCAAGGTAGGGATCTTTAACGTGCGTGACAACACTCACACACGGGACCTCCATTTTACCTCTCATCCGAACGAGGGTGTATTTTTGCGAAAAATG
The DNA here is from genome assembly GCA_036346225.1 of Platerodrilus igneus. Classification (NCBI taxonomy): domain Eukaryota; kingdom Metazoa; phylum Arthropoda; class Insecta; order Coleoptera; family Lycidae; genus Platerodrilus; species Platerodrilus igneus. Next base: position 2,669,931 of record JARFIW010000500.1, on the reverse strand, counting down.
CTCGCCTAACATTTTTCAAGCGGACCGTGTCGGGATTCGAACCCGGGACCTAGGGCGTAGTAGTCACACACATACCACTACGCCACGGAGCCGCCTTAATCCAAAAGACAACGTGGAAAAATTGCAAAAGTCGGGGATTTATGAAATTAGTTGTTCAGGGCCAGGGTGTTTTCAAAAATATCTTGATCAGACCAAGAGGAATATAACAACAAGATTTAAAGGGTACATTGCTCACTTCAAATATGGTAAATACGAAAGGTCTCAGGTCGCCAAACATATTTTTGAAACCAGCCACCCTGTTAAACTAGAAAATGTTAAATTGTTAAAAGCTGTACCAACGTTTTCCTTCTTAAATGCCTATGAATCAATTAAAATTGTTAAATATAAAGGACCCCTCTTAAACACTGATAAAGGGCTAATAGAGCCATCTGCTTTGCTTTCCCTATTGGTCAACAACCAAGGAGAAAGCAAGATTAAATTGGTTCCGCTTCAGTAGATTTAGAATTAGTATAAATTAAGTAGATTTTAGTTATAACGTCGCAATTCACTTGTTTGTTGGGGAGAACGCCAGTCTGCAGGTGAGGAGAATATCCTCGATAGTGTTTAAAGCAACATAATAATAAATTGTATGTTGGGAAGGTTCACTTCAGTCTAAGTGGTGAGGATAATATCCTCTGAAATGTTCCGGAACAATAGCTAATTATTATTTAATTGCAAATTTGTACTGATGATGATCATATAGTGATCGAAATACGTATCTAGTATTTTAAATATTTTTTTGTGGTTAAGGGTTTTTATTCATTTTTATTGAAATCGTGTCACAGTGTTCCTATAGATTATTAAATACGTAATAAATAAAAACAATATTTTGTTTTCGTTTCTTTCCTGTAAAAAGAAAACATTTTCTCGTATCAATAGAACCCAAACTAAGTTTAAAAATACCTCAAAAGTAGAGGGCGAATGTGGTAATTTCTAATGATACGGACAAATCGAAAACTTTTATTTAACACTGATATCTTCAATAATATTCCATTTACAGAAATTTTAAAAATGCGTAATGCAACTTGACAAAATTGATATTAGTTCTTCAGCGTACAGAAGCTAAGTTGCAACACAATCTTTAATTTTAGATTCCACATTCCAACGTGAGAACGATAAAATTTCGAGTATGCATCTGAAATTACATAAAAGTTATATATGCATCATAGCATCAAGTGTCCTATCCACAGTCCAATGATCCCAAAAATTATTAAAGGGATCTTTAAGTTTGCATTTCCGGAAAGCGCAATCTCGAATTAAAAAGTAACAGTACTTCTATCTACCTGGAATTTACAATTAGAACCCTGCAAGGATAACGAGACAGCATACACGAGCACACGTGTACCAAGGTTTTCGACCCAGCGACCTACAAATAGTGTTATGGCATCTTGCACAGTACGCATTATGCCTACACCAAGGATACGCACACGCGCCCCCGTCATCTCAATGAAATTTTCATTGTCATTGACTTCCAGTTTTAGATGTCGTAATCGTAATACTAATAGCAACCAATAAACCACAATTAACTCATAAATATGAACTCGGATCTATTATCTACCACAACCCAATTGTAAACGACTCGTGGCATGATTAATAATTAATTATAAACATTGGTATTGACATTTAAATAACTAAGAAAAAGTAATTAAGAAAGCAGAAGCGGTATTTATTTAGATGGAGGTGCATGGTAAAAATATACCATGCAACACAGTAAAATAAAAAAATACGACTCTAGCAAAGTCAGCGCAAGTTATGAGCCACTGCTTGATTTCAAAACAGGTTCAAGGAACTTTTGTATAAGTTCTCGCTTGATATTTTTGTGCATACTCGAGCCTGTCATAAATCATCAATGTATATTTGAACAGCGAACGAACAACATTATCTTAAGTAAAGAATGTGGAAATGTCAATTGTAGTGGGTCACTTCCAAAAATCATTTTTAATCGTATATCTTTCTACAAATTCTCCCTCATGCTATTGTCTACAGTTGGGCGTCTGTGCATTTCCTTTTTTCTTTTACAATGACATACGTGTTTCATAACGATCTATTAATAGAAATTATCACAATACCCAGAAAAATAAATTCCTAAAAAGAACAATTCGGAAAATCGAGTGCAATACAAAAGTGAATGTGAAATTAGTTCCGTATTTTTCAATTTTGTATTTTTGTCGATTGTACACATTAAGCGCTGTTTGTACCGTTTTAAACTACAATTTGCAACCTACCACATAAAATGTTAAAACGCATTCAGAACCCCGGCGGTTCCGTCACCTTAGCCCCCCAATACCAATTATATAGACGTTAGAGCGCTAAAAACCTTGCACCTAGCATTTAGCTAGCATCATACTCCTAAAGCTAGCACCATTCAATCACCACCGGTATAACAATTAATTCAAGATGGCTCATCATCATTAGGTCTTTAGTTCTAAAACTGCTTGACCGCGTACCCTCATTGTTTCCTAGTCAGAATCAACCTACACAATTCGCTGAAATTTGCTCAGTCTGCATCTATCCCATCTGTGTGCGAAAGTCTTATCTCGGTCTACCCCTACCTATTTCTGCTTGTAATATATCCCGTACCATTCCCCAGAAATGCCTTAGAACGCATCCTGTCCTTCTATTTCTCCTATTTTTTCGTTTTCCACAGATATCTTTATTCCTCTACTATTTCTACAACCAATTTGTTATTAACTTTGTCTGTCCACGCCACCAACCTCTTACATCTTAAGCACAACGTTCCAGAAGGCTTCTATCTCTTTCTGTTTGCTTTTCCTGCTGCCCCTATTTCATAGATGCACTGTGCTGTGCTTCACACTATGCTTTGAACAGTTTTCTTCTTGTATCTATGTTCATTATCTTTGAACATAGCAGCTGTTCTTTCCTGTTTGATGCAGTTCGGTCACCTTCTATTGTTTTATAGTTTATACCCTATTTCCCTGATATTCAGTGGAGCATTGGAAAATCACATGTAAGGTATATGAAAGGGGGTAAGCAGCCTTTGTCGAATTAATAGTTTTTCCAATTTATCCTTTCGCACAATCAACATTAGTTGAAAATATTTCACAACCAACACCTGTAGTTGTTTATAATAATCATCAGATTTAAGAGCACTTATTTTTTTGTCATTGGGTTTTCAGTTTTGAAACTGGTTGGACTTGTACCTCAGCTTATTTATGTTCTGGAGCTAGCCTACACATTTCCCTGAAATTCTTACAGCCTACATCTTTCACTATCTGTGTGCAGTAGTCTAACTTAGGTGTACCTCTACTTCTCTTTTCTTCTATCTCTGCTTCTAATATATTCCGCACTATTCCCTCATGTCTTAGTATGTGGTCTATCGTCCTACCTCTCCTATTTTTTACTGTTTTCCATATACTTCTTTCTTCCCCTACCATTTCTAGTACCTCTTTGTTCTTAACTTTGTCTGTCCATGATATCTTCATTATACGTCTGTAGCACCACATTTCAAAAGCTTCTACCTTTTTTTATCTGCTTCTTCTACTGTCCAGGCTTCACAACCATACAGTGCTGTGCTCCACACATATATTTTAAGCAATCTTTTCCTTGTTTCTATGTTTGTGGTCATTGAGCACAGTGGTTGCTTTTTCTTGTTAAATATAGCACGACCTTGTGCTAATCTTTGTTTTATATCTTTTGTGCTTTTCCCATCTTGCGTAATTTGGCTTCCTAGGTAGCAGAAATCCTTAACCTCTTGTAAGTTCGTGTTACATATTTGTATTGTTGTTTTTGGTTTATTTCTCTTCCTTTGTATACTCTTTTACATATTAGAACTTTAGTTTTATTTTTGTTAATTTTCATACCAAATCTCTCCGTTAGAACTGTTTCCATTTCATTAAGAGCAGCTTTTAACTCTTCTTTGCTAGATGCTAATACCGCTATATCATCTGCAAATCTAAGCATATCAATCTTTTGTCCCTGCATATTAATTCCAAAGGTCTTCCTGGATTTGACAGTATTCATTGCCTCTTCTATGTACAAATTAAAAATTAATGGGGATTTACTTATCTACTTTCTTGCTCTAATTCTATTATCGCCGTTTGCCCTTTGTATAAGCTATGTACTGTCCGTCTGTCCTTAAAACTCATTCCAATCTTTTTGAGTATTTCGAACATTTTTTTCCATTTTACATTGTCGAATGCTTTTTCCAGATCTACAAACCCTATATATATATATATATATATATATATATATATATATATATATATATATAAATGAAAAGCAAAAACAAAAGCAAAAATCAATAACCCAAAATCTAATTGTTCAGCGCGGGGGTCTTATAAATTTGTATATGGACTTACCTCCGCGTGGTTTTATTGTTCTAAGATGTAGTTCCTTACTCTTTAGTTAAGTGGACTGTATTCGAGATTATAGTACGTGTTACTTTGCACTTTCACTGAGTTTTTTAGGCGTTTATCGATAAAGTCGGCGGCACTATTGACAAACTCACTTTACCGAACGAAGAACCGACTGTTCTGCTTCGATATCGATGAGAGAGTGTTTTTTCACTACTCCTTTTTCAACTTATTTACACATGCACAAGGAATTTTTATGACAGGATATAAGGGAACAAGGAATGACAGTTTTGCTATTAGATTTACAACTACAAATATACGACTTAAAATTAAACACGACAACGTGCGACAAAGAGACCGAACATCCCGCCCACCAAAATAAGTATGAACTAACTTATTTTATATTTAAAAATAATAATAACTATTAACTAAGAAACCTAAACCGACAAACTTATATAAGTGAATATATGTATACATACCATTAAATATTGACTCACTGGCAGTAAACATAGTTTCACTAGGGGGCGTTTAACTAACCCTTGGGATGTCTTGACTGTAGCTACCCGAACGATACCGTCTCTACCAGGGTGAACATATACTATTCTTCCTAAACGCCACTGTAGAGGGGGGTTATTTTCTTCCTTTAAGAGGACCAGCGAATCAATAGGTAAGGTAGCGGAATTCCTCAACCACTTACTTTTCTGTTGCAACGTGTGCAGGTATTCAGTACTCCACTTTTTCCAAAACCCTTGTTGCATTTGCTGCAACAGTTGCCAGCGATTCAAACGAGAGAGGTTTATGGACAACAAATCTGGATCTGGTAACACCTAGACTGGTTCAACATTAAGAAAATGACCCGGGGTCAAATACGAAAAGTCATGCGGTTCGCAACTCAGTGCGCATAGTGGACGTGAGTTGAGAATCGCTTCGATTTGAATCAATACTGTCGAGAATTCTTCAAACGACAAAATTTGTTCACCGATAATTCTTTTTAAATGGGATTTTACTGATTTAATTCCGGCCTCCCACAACCCACCAAACTGAGAAGCAGCAGGAGGATTAAACACAAATTCGATTCCCTCAACGCCTGCCGAGTAGCGCATGAATTGAGAGATTTCACGAGAGGCCCCAACGAAATTAGTACCATTATCACAATGGATTTGAATACATTTGCCTCTTCGAGCAATAAATAGACGTAAAGCACCCAAGAAAGCGTCTGTCGACAAGTTAGACCCTAGTTACAAATGGATGGCTTTAGTGCTAAAACAAATAAATAAGCAAATGTGCGCTTTCAATGATTTTGCGCCACGACATCGATTCATCGTGACAGAGAAAGGTCCACCAAAGTCGACTCCCGTATGTAAAAACGCCTTACCTGGAGTTAACCGAGAAGCTGGTAAATCCCCCATAGGGGGGCATAAAGCCACAGGGTTTACACGAAAACAACGAATGCAGGATTTCAAACATTGCCGAATAGCCCTCTTGGCGGACAAGATCCAATAATTTCGAGTTAGTAAAAATTGAGTTGTTCGATTTCCGGGATGTAAATGTCTTTCATGACAATCTAATATAATAATTTCAGTCAACCGATGTGACTGAGGAAGCAAAATTGAAAATTTTGCATCATGGGACAACTCAGAATTACGTAGGCGACCGGCCACCCTCAACAAATCACGACTATCTAGAAACGGACTAAGGCTACGAAGTTGTTTACTAACAAGTCTTCCAGTTTTAATATTTGCGATGTCTTGGGCAAAAACATTTGTTTGAACTCTGTTAATCAATAAATGTATAGCCTCTTGCTGATGATCTAGAGACAAACCATCAGAATATTTTGAACGCAAATCTGCCGAACATTGAACATTACGAATGAAATGACGAATACATGTAATAATCTTACAAATTTTCTGCAGTTTTGAAAATTTATCCAACAACAAATCTAAGAAATTCTGAGACATAACGACTGTTAACGACAAAGTACGATATTCGACGTCCATCTGAGATGAGTCGATAAGTTTTGGCAGCGACGTTACTGGCCATTCTTCGCTACGACGCACTAACCAGGAAGGTCCTGTCCACCATAATGGCTGATGAACCAACTCTGAAGCCAAAAGTCCACGTGAGGCACAATCCGCAGGGTTATCCTGGGACTTAACATAAAACCATGAAAATGGAGGAATACGGTCTTGAATATGCGAAATGCGATTGCTAACCAATGTCTTCCACTTATGCGAGGAAGACCGAATTCAAGACAAAACAACAGTGGAATCTGACCACGCGAAAATATTACTAAAGGATAAAATATCTGTATAAGTATTTTCGACAAAATCTACTAAATCTGCCAAGAGTACGGCAGCACATAATTCGAGACGGGGCAATGAAACGCGATTAGTAGGAGCAACCTTCGATTTTGCGCATACTAATGACATGGTAATATTACCTTCTAAATCGAACGAACGAAAATAGTTGACAGCTGCATACCCGGCTTCAGAAGCATCACAGAATCCATGCAACTCCACCCCTTTAAAATTATTACATACGATGCGACGCAAAATCTCAATATTCGAAACCGCTGGCAATTCACCCAAAAAATGTTTTCATTTTTGTACGACTTCCAATGTCGGCTCTTGGTCCCAACCGAGACCTAAAAGCCAAAGATCTTGAACTAAACGAAAAGTACTAAAGGCGCTATCAAACCGAGGGGATCAAAAATTTTTGCGATAGCCGACAAAATATTACGCTTAGTGCAAGTGCGCTCTTCAACGTCTAAGTTGTATAAAAATGCATCTGTAATAGCGCGCCACGAAAGGCCCAAAATTTTTATTGAACCACTATCTTTATCTTGAAATGTAATTGCGTCCGAACTGGACAGGAACTCCCTCAAGTTGGACATCACTTCCGGGCAATTACTATTCCATTTTCTTAATTGAAAACCACCACTAGTGCAAATACTATTCAATTCACCAATTAATTGATTAGCAGCTTCAATCGAATTGCATCCAGTGACTAAGTCATCAACATAGGTATCGCTCGCCAATACCGATGACGCGAAAGGAAAATTAATTGATTTTAACCTTGCCAATTCTTGAACAGTACGCAAGGCCAAAAATTGCGACGACGAAACTCCATAAGTCACAGTATTTAATTTAAAGTCCATAATAGGATCTGACGGAGAAAATCTCCAGACGATACGTTGATAATCACGATGAGTATCTTTAACCAAAATCTACCGATACATTTGTTTAATGTCAGCTGTAATTACGATAGGATGTACACGAAAGTGCAATAACAAAACTGCAATGTCTTTTTGCAGAGCAAGGCCAATAGCCAAGCTATCATTTAACGAATTTCCAGATTGATCCGGACACGAAGCATCGAAAACCACACGCAATTTGGATGGTAGTGCTATCACGCTTATGTACAGCATGATGGGAAATGTAATTCTCATGAATCGGCGAATTTTCAGGCGATTCCACTTGAACCATGTGACCGCTTTTCAAGTAATCCTCCATAAATTTTTTATAATCCGAATACAATTCAGGATTTTTAGCAAACGACATTCTAAACACAAAAATCTTTTAATACAAATTGATTTCATACCCACGAATGAGGGTTCCGAAATTTTAAAGGGCAAGGACACTACAAAACGACCGTCCTTATTACGTCTATAATTTTCCACAAATTGATTTTCACACTTTTCTTCTTCAGGAGAAATGTGTTTCTTGAAGAGAATATTTTCTAATTCCCAAAATCGACGAATGCCGCTGTCTCAGGGTTCGACGAAAGCACACAACGACGTAATAGAACTATTCGGGGAAATGATCTTTCCCGTTAAAACCCAACCAAAGGTTGTTTTAATAGCAACTGGCTCGTTAGCGACGTCCCAACGAGATTCGTTCAACAAAATTTGAGTGAAGATTTCCGCTCCGAGTAGCATGTCAATTTTACCAGGAATATTAAAATTAGGATCAGCTAAGGCCAAACCTCGAGTATACGACCATTCCTTGACCCCTATCGACGACGAAGGTAATTGATTACAAATGTTAGGTCAAAAATAACACTCAATTTCATATGCTGGAGACCTTGCTCCCGAAGGGCCGACTACACACGATAGTGCACCAGACACCAACGACGAATTCAAGCCAAGTCCTTGAACAGTGACATTGGCTCTCCATTTCCTTAAACCTAATTTCTGACGGCACCTTTCAGTCATAAAACTTTCCATGGATCCGTTATCTAAAATTACACGAACAGGTTGCAATTTTCTTGTATTATCTAGCACCGACACCATTGCCGTAGCTAACAGCGCCGTTGTATATTCTAATGGCGTTGAAATTAACAAGTTGGTGGCAGGTTGTTCATGCACAACCGCCAACGACAGATTGTCTTCACTAGGTCCACTAGTAGAAGTAAGTCTAGGCGTCGTTCTCCGAGGAGACGCTGACCTTTGACGATGAGTTTGTCTGCGTGGAGACATCGATTTTTCTCGTTTATCGAAGTGGAGTAACGAATTGTGTGACTGATGACATTTTCTACACGACCAATCTAACTTACAATTTTTCATCGAATGTGAAGTATTTAAACATTTAATACAAAGATTTTCAAGCTTTACCACCTCAAATCTTTCTTGAGGGGTTTTATCGAGAAACTGCTTACATCTATAAATAGGATGCACAGCTTGACATAAACTACAATTTTTACCATCATTGGTGGTAGGTACCTACCAACTAAAGCAGTTTTAGCCGAAGTGCTAACAAACCTTCCTTTTTCCCTTTCTTTCACGGAATCTCGAGATTTTAAGCATGTTTCTGAAGCAATGTCATTTATTCCAACACTTTACATTGTTTTTCAATGTACGACCTTAAATCTTTGAACGAGGGAATCTCGTCACTGTTTCTAATTTGAAACGCTTTAAAATGTTTGTATCTAATTTTTTCGATAACATATTAAACAACAATTAATTGCCGGAGTTCCGTGTGTGAGTCTGAGGAACTGACCTTAGGGCATTTTTCGAGAGCATTAAAATATGTTGAAAGTAATAACCTCTTGGACTGAAAACGATTAGTAATGATTTTATAGGCTTCTTCGTATGCACAATCGTTTAATGGCAAACATACGCAACATACGCGACGACTCATCTAGTGTATCAATGAAATAGCAAAATTTTTCCACAGGGGAGAAACCGACATTATCGTGAATCAATCGCTTATAAATTGCATGCTAACTCTCAAAATCCGAAATGCGTCCCGAGAACCGCGGGACAGAAAGATGTTTTAAGCGTAGTCACTAATTACGGACAAAGAATTATTTATATTTTCCACCTTCGGCTTATTTTCTACGCGATCTAATTCGCATTGTTCAGCGATAATACGAATATCTAATAGATAATCATCGATTTTCACCCTAAGGGCCGAGAATTCGTCCAATTGTTCACTCTCCTCATCAAAGGAAATATCTTTGCAAAAGACTTGAAATGAGTTTCAATTTGATAGACACTTTTAATCGATGCTCTAATTAAAGCAATCGATACATTTTCCGGTTGATTAATCTTACTGTATATATGATCCAACCTTTTAACTACAAATCTAGCTTCAAGAATAGCTTTATCAATTGATATAACCATATTTAATTAATGCTTAATGAACGACAATAAAAATTAATGTAACAACAATGCGTACTCAAATACGCTACGACTAATTAATCTACGAAATTAAATTATTAATGGACAAATGCAACTAATTACAGCGCTCTCCCGACAAAACGTTTAACGTTTCAAATAAATTCCAACCCCTTTGTTATACAAGTTGCTTGAACCCGATGGTTCCTCAAACTTGACACGAAAAATAAAGGTAAAGATTTACAATACAATAACCCTCATAAAATTTAGTTTGCCTAAAGTAAACTGTTCGACCACTAATCTTTGACACAAAGGATAAGGGATATTTTGTAAAATGTACAGTTAGAGCCAGATGCTTCTACCGTTAAATTTGCAAGCAGGATGTTATTCTCTTTGTAACACGTTTAACCATAATCAAAACTACGACAATTATTAAATTTAAGTATACATGAGGAGCTTAAAGGGTAGGAACTAATTAATTAATTAAATAATCCGGCGTACGAAGATTATTGTTTAGTGCGGGGGTCTTATAATTTTATATATGGACTTACCTCCGCGTGGTTTTATTGTTCTAAAATGTAGTTCCTTACTCTTTAGCTAAGTGGACTGTATTCGCGATTATAGTACGTGTTACTTGGCACTTTCACTGAGTTTTTTTAGGGGTTTATGAAATTAATTCGGCGGCACTATTGACTAACTTACCGAACGCACAACTGTTTCGTTCCGAGATCGACGAGAGAGTGTTTCGTCACTATCTCTTTTTCAACTTATTTACACATGCACAAAAGAATTTTTACGACAGGATATAAGGGGACAAGGAATGACAGTTTTACTATTTGATTTACAACTACAAATTTAAAATAACTTAAAATTGACCACGCGAACGTGCGACAAAGAGACCGAACATCAACAATATGGAGCAGGATTATGTGTGTGAAGTTAGTACCCTATTTTATAAAAATCATGATTTTGAAGATTGTTCCAGATTGTTCTAATCTTGTATCGCATTGTTCTAATTCGACACTATTTTATTCCAAAAAATTCATCGAAAATTTGGAAAAACCCCCATTTTGTTACTGGCACCCTATTTATCGATCATCGCAGTTTTGGCCATCGCTTAACATTGTTCTAGTTGTTCCAAACATTGTTCCAAAAGGATAATTCCGTAACTAAACGAATCTTCAAAAACACGGCAAAAAACATTTTTTTGCTGGCACCCCATTTTTAAAAAATTGAAATTTTGGACGTCGATTAAGATTGTTCTAGTTGTTCCAAACATTGTTCCAAAAGGACAATTCCGTATCTAAATATTTCTACAAAAAAACGGGAAAAACATTTTTTTGCTGGCACCCCATTTTTCAAAAATCGAAATTTTGACCCTCGATTAAGATTGTTCTAGTTGTTCCAAACTTTGTTCCAAAAGGACAATTCCGTATCTAAACGATTCTTCAAATAATGAAAAAAGACCTTTTTGGACAAACAAGACTGCCGAGCCAAGAGTAAACACACCTTTCCCTTGTTGCTCCAATGGATAACTTTTTGTTCTGAGCTGTTCTAAGCCTAGAAAACAAAGTTTTGCAGTATGAATCTCCTATCACCAGCGGTTCTCCCAAAAATCGATGTTTACACCTAATCGACAGAATAAAACATAGCCTTCCTCTTCTGTTTCAATGGCTAACTTTTTGTTCTGAGCTATTCTAAGTTTAAAAACATAGTTCTGCATTATGAGTCTCCCATCGCCACCGGCTCCCTCAAAATCGAGGTTAAACATCGATTTTTGGGAGAAGCACTGGTGATGGGAGATACATACTGCAGAACTATGTTTTCTAGGCTTAGTACAGTTCAGAACAAAACGTTATCCATTGGAGCAAAAAAGGGAAAGGTATGTTTACTCTTGGTCCGGCAGTCTTGTTTGTCCAAAAATGTTTTTTTGCCGTTTTTTTTTTAATAATCGTTTAGATACGAAATTATCCTTTTGGAACAATGTTTAAAACAACTAGAACAATGTTAAGCGATGGCCAAAACTGCAATTTTCGATAAATGGGGCGCCAGTAACGATATGGGGTTTTTTCCAAATTTTCGAGGAATCTTTTGGAATAAAGTAATGTCGAATTGGAACAATGCGGCATAAGATTAGAACAATCTGGAACAACTTTCAAAATTATGATTTTTAAAAATGGGGTGCTAACTTCACACACACACAACAGGGTTAGAGTTTATTTCAGGGGCACAACGTAACACAAATTAATACCAATTCCTTAAAAAATTTAAATTAATATTTTCAAAGGTACACCGGTTGTGATAATTTTGTTCATGTGTTCATTGTTATTCTCGCGTTTGCGGCGCAGGGCAGCACAAATAAATTTTACAATAGCACAATAAAATAGAACCCAGAACAGAAAAGTGTCGGCTGACCAAAAAGATTTTAAGATATATCTTCTAATACCCCTTTGAATTACTGAATTGTAATTTGCGAAACAATTTGGCATAACAAACCAAATGTGCATAATCACAAATTGCACAATTTGTAACCTGGGGATCTAATTTTACAGACGTATTAAGCTCCACGTTTTAAATTCTGAAAGGCTGGGGCTAAAGTTTGTGTTTAAGTGCCGAAAACCTCAGTTTCACGTTTCTGTTCTATAACAAAAAGATCCGTTTAAACAAACAAACCGAAATCATCTTGGAATGCAATACCTATTTTTAAGTGAACCGAAAGGTTTTAATTTGATAACTCATCGTATTTTATTCAGCTGACTTTAAATTAACTTTACGTTCAAGTGCCTAACCCGCATAAATACATAAAACTTGCTCTGCGTAAGTAAATTAATAGAGTTCAATACCTCATGAGCGGTTCTTGCTTGCATTTAACGTTAGGACAACATAAAGCACAAAGAGCATTGCTACATAAACACACGAGGATTCCTAAACGTTGTTTGTTGTTATATTGGTAGAAACTGGGGTAAGCGTTGCAGCTACGGCCGGGTTCAGCACGTGGACATGGGGTACACGTGCAAGTTCGTTGACCCTCCTGTTTCTCCAGAGGGTCCTTATTGATCAATACTACCAAAATATTAGAGGCTCAAGAGTTACTGCTCCTACTTGCTGCACGAGGGTGTTTTGTTTCGTATTCACTTGCACTGTTACGTACAGGGGATGGGGTGAATAAGTCAATGGAAAGAAAGAAACCACTCCGTTTTAGCTCTTCTCTTGCATAATAATAGTGGAACAGAAGCTGCGTTGCGTTATGAACGTTTTATGTTGTTGATAATAAGGAAGTGAAGCGTTAATTTATAAATACATATTGTCTGTGATCTGCCTATGAATACACACGTTTAATGTGTTTCCTAATATCATAAGATAAAACTGTTCCAAAATTAATATTAGGAAATGAAATCGTTAGTGATGGATGAATGAACGAATAAACAGTACAAAATTACAAAACGACAATCATAATAAAAGCGTATTCAGTTATTAATTTAAAGAAATTTCATCGTCAAAATAAATTTATAAGGAAAAACTAAAATTTAAAAAAAAACAGGAAAGCCCCGACTCGCAATTCTTGTATTCTCGCAACAATTTGTTTTGTTACTTCAGTGATTTTCGAAAAAAGAAACTTAATCTTTAGTGGTTTAGGTTTTTAGAGTTTGGAGCGACCCAATGGAAAGGCAACGACTTCATGTTTTAAAAATCATTATTTTGAAAGTTGTTCAAGATTGTTCTAATCTTGTACCGCATTGTTCCAATTCGACATTATTTTATTCAAAAAGATTCCTCGAAAATTTGGAAAAAACCCATTTTGTAACTGGCACCCAATTTATCGAAAATCGCAGTTTTGGTCATCGCTTAACATTGTTCTAGTTGTTCAAAACGTTGTTCCAAAAGGATAATTCCGTATCTAAACGATTCTACAAAAAAACGGGGAAAAACGTTTTTTGCTGGCACCCCATTTTTTAAAAATCGAAATTTTGAGACTCGATTAAGATTGTTCTAGTTGTTCCAAACATTGTTCCAAAAGGACAATTCCGTATCTAAACGATTCTTCAAAAAAACGGGAAAAACATTTTTTTGGTGGCACCCCATTTTTTAAAAATCGAAATTTTGACCTTAAGATTGTTCTAGTTGTTCCAAACGTTGTTCTTCCAAAAGGACAATTCCGTATCTAAACGATTCTACAAAAAAACGGGGAAAAACATTTTTTGCTGGCACCCCATTTTTCAAAAATCAAAATTTTGAGACTCGATTAAGATTGTTCTAGTTGCTCCTAACATTGTTCCAAAAGGACAATTTCGTATCTAAACGATTCTTCAAAAAAAACGGGAAAACATTTTTTTGCCGGCCCCCATTTTTCAAAAATCGAAGTTTTGGGACTTGATTAAGATTGTTCTAATTGTTCCAAACATTGTCCAAAAGAACAATTCCGTATCTAAACGATTCTTCAAAAAAACGGGAAAAAATTTTTTTTGCTGGCACCCCATTTTTCAAAAATCGAAATTTTGACCCTTCAAACATTGTTCCAAAAGGACAATTCCGTATCTAAACGATTCTTCAAAAAAACGGAAAAAACATTTTTTGCCGGTACCCCATTTTTCAAAAATCGAAATTTTGACCCTCGATTAAGATTGTTCTAGTTGTTCCAAACATTGTTCCAAAAGGATAATTCCGTATCTATACGAGTCTTCAAAAGAACGGCAAAAAACATTTTTTGCTGGCACCCCATTTTTCAAAAATCGAAATTTGACCCTCGATTAAGATTGTTCTAGTTGTTCCAAACATTGTTCCAAAAGGACAATTCCGTATCTAAACGATTCTTCAAAAAAACGGGAAAAAACATTTTTGGACAAACAAGACTGCTAAGAGTAAACATACCTTTCCCTTCTTGCTCTAATGGATAACTTTTTGTTCTGAGCTGTTCTAAGCCTAGAAAACATAGTTTTGCAGTATGAATTTCTTATCACCAGCGGTTCCTCCAAAAATCATGTTTTTACTGTATTGACAAGAGTAAACATAGCCTTCCTTTTCTTCTGAGCTGTTCTAAACCTAGAAAACATAGTTCTGCTGTATGAATCTCCTATCACCAGCGGTTCTCCCAAAAATCGATGTTTTTACCATATCGACAAGAGTAAACACAGCCTTCCTCTTCTGTTCCAATGACTAACTTTTTGTTCTGAGCTGTTCTAAGTTTAAAAACATGGTTCTGCATTATGAGTCTCCCTTCGCCACCGGTTCTCCCAAAGTCGACGTTTTTACTGTATGGACAAGAGTAAATATAATTTTTCTCTTTTGTTCCATATAGCTAACTTTTTGTTCTGACCATGTAGTAGTCATCATTTTCATTACAAAAATAAGAAGGAAATTATCAATGGATGTGTTTGACAAGGATCTTAGGTCATGGAACGATACACCAATAAACGTATATACCTAAAAAATCTACGTGGCTTTTTCGTAACGAAAAGAATATCTCAACAACAACAACGAGAACGAACATATAAGTTATATTTAGGAGTACATGTTTATAATAAATTATTAATAACATTTAATAATAATAATAATAATAAAATAAGTCATAAATTTGTTAAGATTTTGGTGTAATGTGTTTCAAAACAGTTTTTCTACTTCCGTGTATAAAGTTCCACTTCATACATCTATATTTATACGTGAACTACTTTTTTCGCACACCGGTGCGTAAAATGCAATGTAATCCTTATGGGTTTTACTTCGCGCATACTTGCCATAAGAGCCCATTCATAATTTCCTTCTTATTTTTCTAATGAAAACAATGACTACTATATGGTCAGAAGAAAAAAATAGCTATATGGAACAAAAGAGAAAAATTATATTTACTCTTGTCCATACAGTAAAAACCTCGATTTTGAGAGAACCGCTGGCAATGAGAGATTCATACAGCAGAAGTATGTTTTCTAGGCGTAAAACAGCTCAGAACAAAAAGTTAGCCATTGGAACAGAAGAGGAAGGCTGTGTTTACTCTTGTCGATATGGTAAAAACATCGATTTTTGGGAGAACCGCTGGTGATAGGAGATTCATACATTATAATTTGAATAACGGCCGCTATACTTGCGGCCACGTCCCCAATGCTCCACCCGGAGGTACTACATTGGTAGGAGATTCATACAGCAGAACTATGTTTTCTAGGTTTAGAACAGCTCAGAACAAAAAGTTATCCATTGGAGCAAGGTATGTTTGCTCTTAACTCTGTTTGTCCAAAAATGCTTTTTTCCGTTTTTTGAAGAATCGTTTAGATACGGAATTGTCCTTTTGGAACAATTTTTGGAACAACTAGAACAATCTTAATCCAGGGCCAAAATTTCGATTTTTAAAAAATGGGGTGTTAGCAAAAAATGTTTTTTTTGTTTTATTGAAGAATCATTTAGATACGGAATTGTCCTTTTGGAACAATGTTTGGAACAACTAGAACAATCTTAATCGAGGGCCAAAATTTTGTTTTTTGAAAAATGGGATGCCAGCAAAAAATGTTTTTGCCGTTTTTTGAAGAATCGTTTAGATACGGAATTGTCCTTTTGGAACAACTAGAACAATGTTAAGCGATGGCCAAAACCGCAATTTTCGATAAATGGGGTGCCAGTAACAAAATGGGTTTTTTCCAAATTTTCGAGGAATCTTTTGGAGTAAAATATTGTCGAATTGGAACAATGCGGTACAAGATTAGAACAATCTGGAACAACTTTCAAAATAATGATATTTAAAACATGGGGTGCTAACTTCTTACACGTAGAAGTTACAGAAAATTTTTGAACGATACGAAAACCACTATAAACTGGTTGTGTAAATAAACGTTTGGTGTGTATTTTTTTATTTAAATACATCAATTAAATACACAGGACAATAAGCTGTTAAAAGTATAGAAAATATTTTATATTTAACCTAATAAAAGTACAGAGCTACAATATAGCCCTCTACAGTATAATGTTAGTAAGGGACCGCTACACTTGCGGCCATGTCCCCAATGCTCCATCCGAAGGTACTACATTGGTTTTAAACGCGAAAATAAACGTACTTCAAATAAATCTGACTTCAAAATTAATTAATAATGAATAAAATGGTTAAACTAAAACTAAAGTTGGAATTTATAAATAATGGTATCCATACCGCCGACTTTGGAGTGTGTCTGATCAACGAGACACTAACAAAAGTAAAAGAGAAGGGACCATAATACCGGATAGCAGCCGGTGCCATATGAATATCTAAATCTCTAATATTTACCAATGATTCGAATTTCTAAGCATACGTCAAATTTATTAATAGTGAATCCAGCTATTTGTTCCTGCTCTATAAATTTACAATATCGTCCTCCCATGTCTAAGTATTTTATTCTAACTTCAGCCTAATTTCGTCCTTAACGTTCCCTATCGATCTCTAACTGACTTCTAATTTCAATCCTTTTTCCTATAGATACTACGAGCAAAAAATGCTAAACAAAACAAATCCAGCGACAAAACAAAACAATAAAATATATAAATGTACAAAACAGATATAAAATATAAATATCTAAATAAAGTACTAAGTATATAAAGTTGCATAAATAGCAAAAAGCAGTACTAAAATTATCAGGTGCACTTGCATAGACATTATTTCGGCTAGCGCCATCACACTGTAACGTGCTCATTAAAAATTAATTACAAAATCTTAATAGAAATCGATGCTACATCGAATATAAATTTCTCCAGGATTCGAAGTTCCGGTCGTCTGTTTACATCTAATTAACATACTGCAAAGGGGAGATGGATAGACACTGTTAGAGTTTTAGTGGGCATGCACTAAATGTCCTGGGGTGGTGGAGCAATCACTATTATTTTTAAGTCGGGGAGAGGGGGATCACTCTAGTTTAGTTTCTAAGTTTAGTTTTGGTTTATTTGATTGGTTTAAGTTTAGATTTAATATCCGATATTTTGTTCCGTGCGTTTAGATAAGACAGTGATTGATTTACTGTGAATTTCATCGTGCATAGGTAGATATTTGGGTGTTTTGTTTTTAGGTTTTGTTTTTGTATTTTTTTTATTTTTAATTTTTGCAAATTAATTATATCGTGAGATAGGTTTTGGGCCACTTGGAGCGGCTTTTTAAAAAAGCTTCTTCAAAAGACTTTTCTATCAAATTTATTTTATACAGAAATTATAATTAGTTTTAATTTACAAGTACGTATTATGCAATAACGTGTGGAGATCAAAAGAATTTTAAGTTGACTTTCACTAATTAAATAAATTAAAATTACGGTGAGTAGTTGAACTACTAACAATGTTAAAGTTATGAAGCTCTAGACTGACTGGCCATTTTGGGCTCTCCCGGGTATTTATGCTGTCCCTGCCCCGCACATTGCTTGTGGGAACTGCAGAGCTCATGTCTGCTTATTTCTGTATTTAATACAAAGTATTACATTTTAATTATCTTAATTTTAATAATTGCTGTCTTATAACCTACTGTGACCTGCACCTGCAGTATCACATTGCGTCTGAAATACAATGTCTGTTTCCGTTCTCATGTCTGGCTTGTGAACTTTCATTAACCTCTTTCAAATATGGTTTCAATTTATACAATGTAACAATGTAACTTAAGTTTTTATAATTCTGTTTGATTACATATATATCCTAATGTGGGGGATATGAACTCGTGCCACAAAATAAATTTATGCCAAGTCTTCTAAACTAAACTACCTCTTACCCCAAAATTCAGGCCCCCAGCTTCCTACACCAGGTTCACTCCTTATACTGTTAAAAAATTCGTTTATCTAACCTTGCAATGGTATGTCAACTTTTAAAGGTATTTTGACACTACGTCCTAAAACTGTTTGAACACGTACCACCACTGTCTCTGATTCTCAGCTAACCTATACATTTCGTTGGAATTTCGACAGCCTACATCTTTCACTATTTGTATACATACATACAATAGTCTAATCTACGTCTATCTATACCTCTCTTTTTACTTTCTCTGCTTCTAATATATTCCGCAATATTCTTTCATGTGTGTTATCATCCCACCTGTCTTATTTCTTCCCCTGCCATTTCTAGTACCTCTTTGTTCTTAACTTTGGCTGTCCATGATATCTTCATCATATGTCTGTAGCACCAAAGTTTAAAGGCCTATATCTATTTTCTGGACGCTTCTCGTACCGTCCACGTTTCACATTTGTGCATGGCATATTTCACACATATGATTTTCTTTCTTTCCACGTTTGTTGTTTTTAAAGATAGTAGTTGTTTTCTCTTGTTAAATGTTGCACAACCTTGTGCTAATCTGTTTAATATCTTTTAAACATTCCTATCTTGAGTTATTTGGTTTCCTAGGAAGCAGAAATACTTAACATAAGGTGACTAAACGTCCCATATTAGATTGGACTGTCCTACATTTGGGTCTCTTGTCACACAACGAAAACTCTCACAAGTGTTCCACACTGGGCAGTATTTTGTATAAAAACAAAGATGTTTATATAATACATACTGTTATGCATTTTATAGCATTTTTGGTGACATATGATCACATTATGGTTTGATATTTACATTATCAAAGTTCCATTCCTATTATCGGCTATCTTATACCACATACATAAAAATTTGAACATTGAAGGAGTGTGTGCGAGTGCTTTTTGGTTCGTGTACACAGTTCAAGACGCGCATTAGACAGAGCATTATTAACTTGGCAACGGGAGTGACCGTAAGGCTCAGTTCGGTGTGTTTAGGCCATGAGGTTTTCAATGGTGAAAACGCCTCAAGAATAGTGAACTTTGGTTTATGCAATTTACGGCAATCATGCAGACTCAGATTACAGTCCCCTACATTTTTCATACCAGCGCAATTGGCAACCATTACAGGTTAGTGTATTTTAATTGATTAACTGTTTTAAAATGCCGTTGGTCGATAAAAACATACAGACAAATACCTTTTTGGCATTTTAAAATACCAATTTCGGAAATACTTCCTGTATGTTTGTTGTGGTTTGTTTAGCATTCTTCTTAATCTTCTTTGGGAATTAAACCACTTACAGTTTTTAAAATCAACTTTATTTACGTTTCGATCCATGACCTAGGTTTAATTCCCAAAAAAGATTAAGAAGAATACCAATTTCGGCTTAAATACGCCCTTACTCATGATGTTATAATAGCGAACTTTGCATCGTACCCAGGGAAGTTAAACGACTTGTTTTTGTTTATGCGTTAAAATTGTTTTCACTGCAGTTCCCAATAGGGTTTATAAACTTGCTTCTGGGAATGAGTGCTCTGTGTTTGCCCCTCTACTACATTTCATGTGAATGTGGTTCAAGGTCACTTTATTTAAGCTTCCTTTTTATTTATACGAATTTATACATAATGAAGTTTTATACTAAGGACGTGTTCTACAGAGCAAAATTACGCCAGGTTGATTAAATTACATATATAAAGCAAAAGTAAGTAGTATAAATGGCTCAGGATTATTATTATTTCAGTTAGATATGTCAAAAAAACGACTCTGTTCATTCACAGATGAACTAAAACAGAATTCACGTTTAAAAAAAGTAAAATTGAAGCTAATGTTTTCTGTGAGATGTGTATCAATGATTTTACGGTTGCCAGTAGGTAGAAGTGCTATTACGAGACATGTGCCTTCTACAAAGGTCAGCAATTACTTTCTCAAAATAAGATTTGAAGATAAAGAGAACCAATTTGCCATAGCAGAACCAGTCTCTGTCTATCATACAATACTTTATAATCACACTTTTCGCTCTATAGACTGGATTCCACATCTAAACTTTTACATATTTTATTTGAACCAAAGTTTACGTGTGCTCGAACGAAATACAAAGCAATTATAAAACATGTATTTACACTTTATGCAATGGAACACTTTAGTAACTTTAAAAAAATGATAATTTTTTAACAATATTTACAGATGCATCTAGTCATAAAGATGTAAAGTTATTTCCATCACTGATTTGTTTTTTTTATTACAAAATGGGAATATCCTCTGTCGTACATATGTGATAAAAATGCATTTGATTTGCTGTAAATAGCATAAAAGAGTACAGCTATAGCATTTAGTTTGAAAAACTACAATCAACGTGTATTTAAAAACTTGAAAATTAATAAATAATTTGGTGTACTGAAACGAAAGCAAATATTTGTATAAATCGGAACCCTTTTGTATTAAAAATCAATTAAAGCTTTAAATTAATTACTCCTTGGATATTGCAATTTATTATAAACATAGAATTTTCTAAAATATAAAAATATGAGTCATTGGTATTTAAAAATACGTCAAAATCGTATAACTCATTAATAAGTAAACATTTTATTCCTAGAAGCAGCTTGAACATTGAAAATAAACCGTAAAATTCCTGGAATAACCTATATATAACGATTGTCTTTTGCATTAGTATGCGACGCCGCAATAATAGTATATGTGAAATAAGAATAAATAACACACGTCAGGATAGCTGGAACGATAATTAGATCATAAAACTCGACGATTTTAGATGTTAATTGGGTGTTTCAAGAACCTTACATCATTATGTTTTACACTATTCAAATAAGCTTCTGGAAACATAAATTTGTATATAAAGGAAGCATTTATTCATTGTGAGGTTATTCATTGATTAGATTTTATTCATGCCAGCACAAAATATTATTTTGATTTAACCGCAAGCGGTTGCTATAGTATTTGAGTATGTAGTAAACATACTGTAATTTAATCAAGTTGTAATGAATAAAGAAGCGATGTTTTAAACGTAACTTATAAAAAAATGAAATTTATTAATTACGATGAAGAGGCAAAATTTCTCAAAATAAAACTATTTTAATAAAATAATTGAAAGGAAGATTTAACCAAAAATATACTGTGGTAACTGCTGTTTGAAATGAGGTATTTAAATATGAAGAACCTTGAAAGCTGATTTGTAGATCGATTTAAAATAAGAAGATTTTTAATTAAGAGGAGAGTTTTTGTGGATTCTGCAAGTATCACTTTTAGAAATATTTTTAACTGATATTAGAGTATTTGGATCTAGTTTAAGATAGTCCTAATAAAATTTTACTCGACAAAGGCAAATTGCAGTTATTTACTAAAAAATGTTAATATAAATACCGTGGTATTTTAAAATAAGTTAATCTATACAATACTAAGACAATAAATTCCTTATAGGATACATGATAGACACAAAATCTGAAAACGTTATTGGATACAAAATATTAAAGCTTAAAAGCCAGCTATACATAAATTACGTTATGGTATTTGAAAAGTCATAATTTTAAGCCACTTTCCTTATTAAAAGGCTTAATCATTAATTATCACTTCGAAAAGACCTGTTTAAATACGAGAGAGTTAATATTTCGGGTATTATTTTAAGGTATTTCACAATAAGTTACACCGACTAGTAGCAAACTACTAAAAGTTGCGCGCAGTATATTCCAAACTATAAAAATCTAAATAAACTTACAAGGAATGAAATTACTATGAGATTTATCTTTCGAAAAACACTAAGGAAGGCTTGCAACTTTTATTTTAGTACTTCAGAGAATTTATTTCGTTACAAAATTTAAAATATTTTTAAGTTCCTTATTAGGGTCTATAATTTTAGTTCAGGTAGTAATTGTTATTCAACACAAAGTAAGCGTTTTATTCTGCCGTGTTTGCAAAAATAAAATGCTTGATTTTAATAGACATAAGAATAACGAAATCCACAATTTAGCTTATTATCGTAGTTTATAATGCAATCAGTACATTTTGTTATTAGTAGAAAGAAAGAGAGAAACGCTAAGGCCTATATTCACATTTCAATTACTATATACCGCTTATCACCACTGATTTACCAACTCTACGACCATCAAGGCACGCGATGCGAGATTCTGTTTGAGTTAAAGTGCTCATTTCTCTTCCGCAGTCATTTTTTTTTAATCTTTATTTAGATCGCCAACTACATTCTTCAAGCTACAGGATAATATCTTTGACGCCTGCACTTTCTTTCTTGTATTTTGTGTATACTATATTTACTTTAACAACCAAGGAAATTATGCATATCTCAACCAGTTGCTCTCTATCGAAGTTCTCTACAAAATTTGGTTCTTCGAGCCGGATCCAATAAAATTACCGTGATTTTCTTCTGGTTGTTAATCGTGTCGCTGTTAATGTCCTTTCGGGTGGAGCATTTATAATGTTAATGTCCTTTGTATTTAGTTTAATTTGTAACATAAATCAAATTCACATATTCCATAAATTGCTAAGTGCCACCCTGGGTTTTACACATTTATCATTATCCAAAACGATCTAACCCGAACCAAGTCGAACATATCCCTTGTATTCCTATTTTAACCTTGCAAATAACAGACATTAATTTGTGATCACTACGTCGTTGTCGTTCGTGCTTAAAACACCGTGAATATCCCATTGCACGTTTCACTTACAAACAAAGCACACAGTTGCTCAAGTGCGTGGAGTGAGTTATCGCAGTGAACAATAGCAATCCGTGGCGTAGTTGGTATGTGTGTGACTACTATGCCCAAGGTCCCGGGTTCAAATCCCGACACGGTCCGCTTGAAAAATGTTAGGCGAGCATTTTTCACGAAAATACCTCGATCGGATGAGAGGTAAAATGAAGGTCCCGTGTGTGAGTGTTGTCACGCACGTTAAAGATATCTACCTTGCTTGGAACAGCAAGGGTTTGGCAAAATTCAAAATTTTTCAGGTAAAAAAAACTCGCTTCCTGACCAATGTAGTACATTCGGGTGAAGCATTGGAAAATCACATGTAGGGTCATAACATACGTTGTTTTTAGTGGCAATAAAACATTCGCTTGTTGGGATTTGTAGAATACTGGTGATAATTGCTATTGGAATGGCAATCAACCTATGAAATACAGTCCTAAACAAAAGAAGATTCATTCGTTAAACAATTTGGCATTACCAGCGTGGTCGAACGTACTGTAAGTAGAAAGTTATTATTTTAATCTCTCACTGCATACAAATAGTCGCATTTATGATTCATTTAATTACAAACATTATTTCGAATAATTTGATCTCTTTATCAAATTTTTCCATTCTGAACGGACCTGCACCTTGACGACGTTTTAAAATACTAGAACAAATAGAATGGCTTGTGCGTTTCAATGAGCTAAAGAGCCGAACTACAGGTATAACCAAATTAGTCGGGTCTTTAGTGAGGAACCAGACTAAGACAGGTCCTCGAAAGAGGGCAGCAGTTTTGCCCTACTTAGAGTGGCAGAGACCATAGGGGTCGGTATGACATTCTAAGACACACTACTGCAATGTGGAAGGCAACGGGAAACCACCACAGTACCTCCCAAGTACACTGCGTACAGAAATTGTTAAACATGATGGCATCTTCTGGGGTAAAAAATTCCGGAGGTAAAATAGTCCCCCATTCGGATCTCCGGGAGGAGACTACTTCGGGGGATGTGATCCGAAAGAATAGAAAAAGATCCGAACATCCGAACATTCTGCGAGTCGGAGCGTGAAATGTCAGAAGTATGAAACAAGTAGGTAAACTAGAGAACCTGAAACTCGAAATGGATAGGTTAGCACTAGACATAGTTGGAATTAGCAAAGTCCGCTGGCCAAAGGCGGGAGAGCTTTGGAGTGGGGACTTCAGGGTAACTCATACAGGATCAGAGGAAGGAAATTTAGGTGTGGGGATAGTTATGCGAAAAAAGATAAGATGCTGTGTAAAAAATTACTTACAAAAGAACAAAAGTGTACTCATGGTTAGATTTGAATCTAAAACAGTAAATACAGTACTAATACAAGTATACATCCCTACCTTTAGCTACAGTGAGGAAGAGGTAGAGGCGATCTACAAAGATATCGAAAACATACTAAGAAACGTAAAAGAATATGAAAATTTAATAATTACGGGGGATTTTAATGCAGTGGTAAGGGGAGGGTAGGGAAGGAGCGATAGTAGGTTTATTTGGTTTAGGCACGAAAAATGACAGGAGAAAGAGGCTGGTAGAATTTTGCGACAAGAACAACTTAACCATCACAAATACATTATTTCAACATCATGCTAGAAGACGATACACTTGGAAGATGCCAGGAGATATAGGAAAATATCGAATAGATTACATTATTGTTACACAACGGTTTAGAAATCAAGTAAAAGACTGTAGAAGCTACCCGAAAGTAGATACAGACACTGACCACAACATCGTAATTATGAAGGCCGCACTTAAATTTAAATATCTGAACAAGAGGAACGGAAAAAGGCACTTTGAGTTGGAGAAGCTAAAAGATAAAGATATCCACGAAAGATTTGAAGAAAAGTCAAATGAATTGCTGAAAGATATCGGAAAAATTTCTGATACTAAGGAAGTAAAATCAGAATAGAATAACATTAAATTCAGCCTAGACATGACAGCCAGAGATATTCTGAGGTATATACAAAAAGAAAATAAGAAACCATGGATAAATAAGAATGTCCTGAATTTAATAGAAGAAAGAAAAATATAAAAATAGATCAGACGAAACAGGAAAACAGAAATACAAAGCCATAAAATGGGAAATTATTCGCAAATGCAGGAAAGCTAAAGAACAGTGGATTGATGAAAAGTGCAACGAGGTACAAACTAAGATGGAAATAGGAAAGACAGACGAAGCATACAGATCAATTAGAAGAAATTTTAGGGATATAAAACCATATAACAAAAATATAAGGGATGCAGGAGGAAACGTCATTATAGAAAATGTAGAGAAAGTAGCTAGATGACAGAAATATAAAGGGAATTTATATTCAGGAGAGGAATTAAGAGCATTAGAACAGGAATCAGACATTAAAAAGAATGACCTGGGATATCCTATACTTAGAGATGAGTTTGAATTAGCATTAAAGAGTCTGAAAAATGGTAAGGCGCTGGGTACAGATAAGGTGCAAGCAGAAACTCTAAAAGCCGCTGGACAAGCAGTAACAGAACGTCTCTTCCGATTTGTATGCTGCTATATGTATGAGACAGACGAGATACCCAAAGATTTCAAACGTAACATCATAATAACTATACCAAAAAAAAAGAGGCGCCGATAGATGTGAAAATTTTCGAGAATAAGTTTGACAGCACACGTTTCAAAATATTAACTAGAATTGTACAAAGACGAATGGAAAAATGAGCTGAAGAAATACTGGGAGAATATCAATTTGGGGTTTAGGCGAAACAGGGGAACACGGGAAGCTATTTTAGCTCTGAGGATGATAATGGAGAAAATAATAGAGAAGCGGGAAAGCGTATAAATAGGGTTTGTAGATCTGGAAAAAGCATTCGACAATGTAAACTGGAAAAAATGTTCGAAATACTTAAAAGATTGGAATGAGTTTTAAGAATAGACGGATAGTACATTGCTTATACATAGAGAAAACAGCGGTAATAGAATTAGAGCAAGAAAGTAGAGAAGTAAATATTAGGAAAAGGGTGAGACAGGGATGTGCCTTATCCCTATTAATTTTTAACTTGTACATAGAAGAGGCAATGAATACTGTCAAATGCAGGAAGACATTTGGAATTACTATGCAGGGACAAAAGATTGATATGCTTAGATTTGCAGATGATATAGTGGTATTAGCATCTAGCAAAGAAGAGTTAGAAGCTGCTCTTAATGAAATGGAAACAGTTCTAACGGAGAGATATGGTATGAAAGTTAACAAAAATAAAGCTAAAGTTCTAGTATGCAAAAGAGGGGAAAATAAATCAAAAAGCAAAAATACGAATAGGTAACGAGAACTTACAAGAGGTTAAGGATTTCTGCTACCTAGGAAGTCAAATAACTCAAGATGGGAAAAGCACAAAAGATATAAAACAAACAAACTGTGTTCAAAGACTACAAACATAGAAACAAGGAAAAGATTGCTTAAAACATATGTGCAGAGCACAACACTGTACGGCTGTGAAGCCTGGACAGTAGGAGAAGCAGACTAGAAAAAGGTATAAGCCTTTGAAATGTGGTGCTGCAGACGTATGATAAAGATACTATAGACAGACAAAGTTTTAAATAAAAAATGTACAATTTTTAACGACTAACAAAGTGTGTTCGTGCAACTATCAAAAAAGTTAAGAGTTGAAAAATATTTTTAATTCCTAAAAACAACTGACAGTTGTGTGAGTGGTGGTCATATAGACATAGGTTATGGACACCCATTGCTGCAATAGTGAACACCACAAAAAAGTAACATAATAGCTTTAATAAATTTCTTCCGGCATGCAACTTTTCATCTCAGGAACACTAATAATTGTTCTACTATTTTTTAAAATTGGTTCTTTAATTGTGCAGAGTATATCTTCTTTAAAGTAAAACAATATATCATTTTTTGAACGCCATTTCCAATCAAGACCGGCCTTTGTCAATGATTTCACTTCAGATCCTACTTTACTGTGTTTTATAATTTGTCCTAAAATAGGTATATTAATGTCTAGTTATAAAACATTGTCTAATTATTATATTGCTCACCAAGAAAATAACCACCCTCGTATCTGACAATAACGTAATTTCCAGTTTCTACTATCAAAGCGTCAGGGTTACTTATAACAAGGTCTTCATCTGCATACTGTATGTCAAAAATAGAGTAATTTTCAGAAGAACTATTAGAATATTAATCACCAACAGCTTTCTTCGCTTTTTCTTTAACATTTCATTTTGTATATCTACTTTTTGAAGTACTTGTACCACTTAGTATATTACCTTCTGTGTCAGGCTGTTTAATGTGTTCAACATTTTCTGACTTTGTTCTTAGACATTTCTTTTCTATTTTGCTCATTTGTCCGATATTCTCTATATTATGTAGAAGATACAACTGCTGGGAAAATTATTTTTTTTAGAGGTATCTGTCATTTGAGGCGTTGGATTTATTAAAATGTGTTTTAATGGCATTGGTACTTTAAATCCTTCCTGTTCTTTCTTCTTGCAGTATTGATCTGAATTTTTCTCTGGTGTTTTCCATTCATTTTCTATTAGAGCAGTGGTGTATTGTTACTATGCTTAAAATGTTAATTTTAGGTGATTTATTTTGTGGGAAACTGTAGTTTATATTTTCTTTTGTTCTGAAACTGTATTACCTTGTTCAGTCTTACATTCTCTTTTAATTGTCGCCATATTTTATATAGATTTTTAGACTGAATATCACCTGTCCATTCCTTATTTTGTAAATAAGTTTCTAAAAATAAATCAAGTTCTTCTTTATCTAGTTTATCTCAACTGCTCTAAGAATAAATGAAGGCAGCAGATCTTTTTGAATATGCTGTTTAGTTTCTAGATTTGATTCCGCAAAAAATTACTAGATATATTTTTGAAAATAATAAAACCTAAGAGCAATTGTAGACGGTTGCACCACCAACTGTAAAATAAACCTACAAATATGCTATATTGAAATATTATAGTACTTCAATCACTTCATACGGCACATGCAGAACTCTTTGTTCTTAGGTGCCTTATCTTAACATTTATATTGCTACTCCATATTAAAGCATGTATTAAAAATATGAAATAATTTGTTAGCATTACTTGTACTTATTATTATTAATATATCTATCTATCTATCTATTTAACTGTTCGTTAGGTATGCATTTTGAATAATCTACATTATTTTTATTGAATGGATATAATCCACTTTTTAAAAACCTTGTTGAATAGTTGTAGAAAAAGCATAGTTAACAAATACCGTTTTTAAAATTGTTACAAACGTAGTTCTAGTTACACCTTGTAGTGTAACCGATCTGATGGCTGATCCAAACGCCCTCTATACGGTACACCGGGCTCCATGATCTAACATGTAGTGGCAGTGGCTTGACGACTCATACGTTGTGTTGTTATAATGTAACCCAAATTCACGCTGGGAAGATGGCGTTTAGTCGGGAAGGTTTGAAATAAAACTACAGAATTTACCTAACTTTACTCTAATCAAAAGAATAACCAATAAATGGCTCATTCGCATGAAACTTGATGACATTTAAAGCAAAAAGTGCCGTACTCAACCTGGGCGATTGGGGAAAGAGCACGGCAGAGGAAACCCCAAACTGCCCTCACACTTCCAACTGCATTTGGCACATCTCGACAAAGACGGGTACCGTATTAGTACCCAGATCACCAACACTGAAATTGACGGGATGTCAACTGTTACCCAAGCATACTACACACAACTGAAGAAACGTTAGTCTTTTCTGGTAGGTACTGTGGTCGGCTAGGCCTATACTATCCAGCTAAAGTTGAAGAGGGGAACACCAGGAAGATGACCTGCACCTTAACTACCAAGGTTCCTCCCCGTACGGACATAAAATGTTAGTAATATTCAACAAGGCTCGTTTATGTCCCTACAATTAACGGTAAGCTTTTGCAGTGCTTATATTTGTGGACGAAGGATATATCAATAGGTCTTATCTTCTTAAAATCGGTAATTCTCTTTTATTATTTATTGCAAAACTGTTAGTTATTTCATCATTGAAGGAAATATTTATGGGTTACCTGTTTTTTTTTTATTATCTTGACAACGATCCTAGGTCATGGATCGAAATGTAAATAAAAATGATTTTAAAAACTATGAGTGGTTTAATTCCCAAAGAAGATTAAGAAGAATGCTAAACAAACCACAACAAACATACAGGGAGTATTTAAGAAGTACATCATGGTTTGTAATTTCTGTTTTACATAATTAAAACTAATTTTATTTGGTTTTCCTTAGCGCAACAAGGGGAAGAAAGCAGTATGTGGAAAACAGTAAAAAATAGGAGAGATAGGATGATAGGTCACATACTAAGACATGAGGAAATAGTGCGGAATATATTAGAAGCACAGATAAGAAAAAAGAGAAGCAGAGGTAGACCTAGGTTAGACTACTGCACCCAATGGTGAAAGATGTAGGATGTGAGATTTTCAGGGAAATGTGTAGGCTAGCTCAGAATATAAATCAATGGAGGTACGCTTCCAGCCAGATACAAGATGGATAAATTAATGATGAAGAAAGTAACTGTACTTAAACATGATGATTATTATAAGCAACTACAAGAATTGGGTGGGCAATATTCTTGAATAATGTTAATTGTGTGAAAGGATTTACTGGAAAACTATTATTTCGGCAAATGTTTAAGTGTTGGGGGATCCTTGGCAGCCACAGGCTGCTTAACCCCCTTCACATACCACTGAATCTCGGTGAAATAGGGCGTATAATTAGAAAACAATAGAAGGGAATCGAGCTGTATATCGGCTGTTGGCGGCTCCGTGGCGTAGTGGTATGTGTGTGACTACTACGCCCAAGGTCCCGGGTTCGAATCCCGACACGGTCCGCTTGAAAAATGTTAGGCGAGCATTTTTCACAAAAATACACCTCGTTCGGATGAGAGGTAAAATGGAGGTCCCGTGTGTGGGTGTTGTCACGCACGTTAAAGATCCCTACCTTGCTTGGAACAGCAAGGGTTCGGCAAAATTCCAAATTTTCCAGGTAAAAAAAACTCGCTTCCTGGCCAATGTAGTACCTTCGGGTGGAGCATTGGAAAATCACAAGTATATGTATATCGGCTGTTGTGGGAATTGCAGGGAACTGTATAGGCTAGCTCAAAACATAAATAAGCTGAGGGACAAGTCCAACCGGTTTCAAGATGTAAAACCCAATGACGAAAAAATAACTGCTTTTAAATCTGATGATTATTATGCACAACTACAGTAGTTGGTTGTGAAATATTTTTAACTAATGTTGATTGTGCGAAAGGATAAATTGGAAAAACTTAATTTGACAAAGGTTCAGATGCTGGGGGAACTTGGCAGCCAAAGGCTGCTTACCCTCCTTCACACACCACTAAATATCGGGGAAATAGGATATATAACTGTAAAACAATAGAAGGTGACCGAACTGCATTAAACAAGAAAGAACAGCAGCTATGTTCAAAGACAACGAACATAAATACAAAAAGAAAACTGTTCAAACCATAGTGTGGAGCACAGCACAGTACATCTATGAAATAGGGGCAGTAGGAAAAGCAGACAGAAAGAGATAGAAGCCTTATGGAATGTTGTGGTTCAGATGTATGAGGATGGTAGTATGGTCAGACAAAGTTAATAACAAATAGGTTTTAGAAATAGTAGTTAAATAAAAATATCTGTGGAAAATGAAAAATAGGAGAAATAGAAGGACAAGATACGTTCTAAGGCATTTCTGAGGAATAGTACCGGATATACTACAAGCAGAGATAGGAAAAGAGAGGTAGAGGTAGACCGAGATCGGACTTTCGCACATAGATAGTGATAGATGCAGACTGTGCAAATGTCAGGGAAATGTGTAGGTTGGTTCAGACTAGGAAACAATGAGGGTACGCGTCCAACCAGTTCTAGGACTGAAGACTTGATGATGATGATGATCAAATTATTGTCCATTAGGTCAATATATGATGTTTGTGTAACAGGTGTTTATCAATTCTTTAATTAAGTCGTTTCCACGACAACGAGTTTTGCTTACATCTTTTATAATCAGAGCATTGTTTACAAACACTGATTATTATTTGCTTTTATTCTATTTCGTATTTATAGTGCGAAAAATTTGTAATCTCGTAGTCTCGTTCATTTCGAAAGTTTAAATTTATTCTAAATGAGGCTACTTTCTGTTTTTAACGCAAAGTTTGTCGCTGTTTCCTTTTACTAGTGCTGTACTATTAAATTTACAAATATTTACTTCTAGGAGTCACTTTTAATTCAATAATGACTTCCAAAGACCAACTAGAGACGAGATTAGAAAACATTTTTAGTCAGTTGACTGAAATTGCGGATTATGCAAAAACTGCAATTTCCATCAAATTCTGCGAATGTCAGACAAAAATATTAGGCATAGATAAACTCGAAATTAATTACGAAGCTTTACATGATGAAATTATAAATTATAATTTATCTGTTGAAACCAAACTTAAGGTGAAAGTAAATAGGTCCGCCTTCAATGATTTGTTAGATATCATTAGGGTAAGGTATTTGGACCTAACGGAACAGGTAGCTTCTGCTACTACTTTCGAAGCCAAAAAGCGGTCACTTCTGATTCTACTTCTTTGAGCTTCTTAAAGCCACCTGAAATTCCAACTTTTTCCGCTCAAGTAGCCAACTGGTCCACATTTAGAACCCTTTTCGTTAATCTGGTTGATACAAATTCGGTATTACCTAAACCCACTAAATTTATTTACTCTAGGTCCCTACTGAAAAGGGAAGCTTTAACCATTATCTCCGATTTCGAATTACTTCCGGAACTGTACGATAAAGCCTAGTAAAAGCTCGTAGATCGATACGGTATTCCTGACTTGCTTTTTAAACAAAATTCTACAATACAAATCTAGTGTTTGTGTTTCTGAGTTTATCAACATTCATTTCAATGCAAGTTCGATGAAGGTAGCTCCAGATGTAACTGATCTAGCGGATTTTCTACTTTTTTCTTTGTGCTACCGTAATATAGATTACCAAACACAAAGTGCGTTTGACATGAAAGTAGGCTCTGTAATTCCAAGTTGTGAACAGCTCTTGCAATTTTTGAACCACAAAATAAAACTTCGAAGCTTCAAGAAGATCTGAAACTTGAAAAGTCTTCAAAATCTAATACAATTTTTCAATCTAAATTTAAATTCAACCCAAACAAATCACTGATTACCAAAAATAATTCGACTTCTGCGAAGGGAAAATAAAAAATGCTATCGTTTTGCTTTTATTGCAAGGGCGATCATAGAATCTACGAATGCTTAAAATTTTGAACATTAAATGTTACGAATCGTTACGATGCGGTTAAAACCGTTTTTGTTTCAAATGCCTAGATAACCATAAAAGCGTTTGCGCTTTTAACGGCAGTTGTAATAATTGTTCTTCTCATAGACATCATACTTTATTACACGATTCTTTTGATTCACATGTTACTGCTAATTCAAGTACTTCAAAGACTTCTAAGGGTGGTGCTGCTAGAACTCTTGAAGCACTAGCTACTTGCAATGTTTCTAATATCTTTGAAAAAACCACAATGGTTCTATTAGGCACTATTCAAGCAAAATTGCGTTGTGTTTTAGATAGTGAATTACAAATAAATACAATTTCAGAATGGTGCGTACAACGTTAGCGTCTTGATGTTCATATGAATATTGCGAAATTACTGGCATTTCTAATAATTCCGAGTTACATATCCCCCAAATTGGGATATATATGTAATCAAACAGAATTATTAAACCTTAAGTTAGATTGTTACAAGGTATAAATTAAAGGTCATATTTGAAAGAAGTTAATGAAAGTTTACAAGCCGGACATGAGAACGAAAACAGACATTGTATTGCAGAAGCAACATGATACTGCAGGTGCAGGTTACAGTAGGTTATAAGATATCAATTATTAGAATTAAAATTAGAATTGACAACATGACCGGATCCTTTGAAACGAAAAATAATTACCTGAATAACTACAACGAGAAAAAACTAGAAACCGGGAATAGAGACTGCGATATGATAAAGGTACTCAAGGGCACTATCAAGTGAGAACGATCCCGAGGAAACAACATTCAAAAAAATCGACAATGATTCAACAGAAGTAGCGCAAGAGGTGAGCAATAAAAACTCGCAAGATTTTACGCTAGTTACATATCTCCCAAATTAGGATATATATGTAATCAAACAGAATTAATAAATCTTAAGTTAGATTGTTACAATGTATAATTGAAGGACATAATAAAAGGACAGTGAAAGTTCACAAGCCAGACAATGAGAACCAAAACAGACATTGTAGTCCAGTCGCAACATGATACTGCAGGTGCAAGTCACACACAGCAATTATTAGAATTAAGATAATTAAAATGTAATACTTTGTATTAAATACAGAAATAAGCAGACATGAGTTCTGCAGTTCCCATAAGCAATGTGAAGGACAGGGATAGCATAAATACCCTTGAGAAACCAAGATGGCCAGTCAGTCTAGAGCTTCACAACTTTAACATTGTTGGTAGTTCAGCTACTCACCGTACTTTTAGCTAATTTAATTAGTGAAAGTCAACATAGAATTATTTCGATCTCTACACGTTACTGCATATAACGTACTTGTAAATTGAATTTAATTGTAAAATCCGTATAAAATAAATTTGATAGAAGAGTTTTTTGAAGAAGCTTTTTAAGAAGCCGCTCCAAGAAGTCCAAAACCTATCTGGCGAAGTCGGTAGGATACCAGAAGAGCACTAGCAAAATCCAAAATCGAGGAAACTGTTGGTCTTGAATTACCTATTCTTAATCTGGAACAAAGAATCAACAATGCAAAGTACAAGAATGGACAAAGTTCAGAAGTAAAGAGGGAAAGAAAATAATGGAACTGGCAAACAAACTCTTGTACGTACCAAAGTTCATTTTCCTAACCATTATCAACTGAATATTGATATTAGCTAGTAATAAATTTTTATATACACTTTTTATTATTGCAATTTATCATTTCTGAAAAGAATTTACTCAGGAAACTTATTATTATAAATACGTATTTAGATGCACAATTATTACAATTTATTTCGATAAATGAAACGGCTTATTTGGCAAGTCTGAAGCTTTAATATATAAATAGAATGCAATTATTTGTACCATTTTTATTACAGCAACTATTACTGAAAGAATTTATTCAGAAAAATTGAAACTTGATGATATTATAAAGCTCTATTACCTCTATTACCTATTACTCTATTACTCTATTATCTATTAGACACTTTTAATGCAACAAATTAACGGAGGTGTATAATTATAACAAAGCATTTTATGTATTTTATTATTGCAACACTTAATTATTCAGCACAAGCCTAAACAAAAGCGTCTAATTATAACGCAGTGCTTGCGAGAAACTATTTAGAAAACTGAAACTCAATTCGCATCAATTGTAATCTTTGCAAAGTTATAAATATACACTTCAATGCGACAGTAATTGACGAAACAATTACCAAGCAGAATTCCTCAATGTAATTATAGCACTTTATAATTACATATAAAATAGACGTAAAAGATAAATGATTTTTTAAACAACTATATACAAACTAAACTGAAAAGTAACTCTCACTTTATACTAAAACAATACAAACTGAACCGAAAAGCAACCATTAATAACCATGAACTTCAATATGAAACTCTATCTCGAGAGCATTCCTCTATATGACGGAATTCAAGTTTATTAGGTTATTTCATCACCGCTTCCGAGATATTATTTAAATCTTTTTCTAAACCAGGAGACAGCGAACGCAACACTTTACTCTTACGCCTGATAATAAGTAAGCTGACCGGCAGAGCATTAACCCTGATTGCCAGCCTCGATGATTTGATCGAGTGGGACGATTTTAAACGTATATTAATTGTATATTTCGGCAACCAAAAACCATCAAATGTCTGGTCCGCGATTTAATAAACCTATGAATGTAAAATAACCAATCACCCTATCAATTCGGTATGAAATATCAAGACGTACGAGGTTTAATTTTGACAAAGCTAAAAATTGAAGGACTCGATCGAAACATAAGATTATTAAAAACGAAGATGTACGACGAAATGGCTTTAGACACATACATCAATGCCTTACCTAAACGCCTGTCAGACAAAATAAGATTTCAACATCCCCAAAATTAGAAGAGGCAATAAACATGATTATAGAGAAAGAAAACGTTATGTACTACAGAAATAGACTGTATAACCCTAACGCAAATAAAAATTATGCACCGATGAAAACTATACCGCGAAACAAATAACCACACAATCGAAATTTACACCATTTAACGCACAAATGAATCAACCACGAATTAACAACCCAAACTTTAACAACACAAATTTCCACAACCAATTTAGACAATTTCCAAGACCAAATTTGAATTTTATAAAACCCACATTTACACCAAGGTTTAACCAAAACGTATATCGACCAGCGCAAACCCCAACCGAAACACACTAATGACAAATAACAATAACTACCCAAACAGTTATTACAAACCAACTTCTATGGACACTTCATCTGGTAACCCTAGACAAAATACTAAAATATCGCAAATCAGACCAAACTATAACCAAAACCGAAACTTCACTTCCGAAGAACTATTTCACCAAGAAATAGAAGATTTTGACAATCCGGACGAGAATAATGACGCCATTTCGAGTGGAGACGATGAAACAAACTACGAATGCCACAATCCTTTTGAAAATTACAAAGAGCACGACAAAGAAAACACGTGCTCAAATTTTCAGCTAGACCGATTCAAATACGACTAAACGTAATTTAGATAACACCAATATACAAATTTTACCTTATATAGAAATACCTCACGCAGAACTCAAATTATTCATCGATACAGGATCTTCAAAAACCTTAATTAGCACCAGAATCGTACAAAAACATTATTTAGATTTTGTAGAAAGAGAACCTTTTAAAATCAAAACAGCCCACAAAACAACATTACACCAATTTATAGCAAACATATCCCTACCAAAAACTTTTAACGTAAAAATGAAACACAAATTTTGCATCTTTGAATTTAACGACAAATACGACGGATTAATAGGCTTGGATCTTCTAAAAAAACTTGGAGCAAACATTGATGTAAAAAACCGCTTATTAAGATCAAAACACGGACAAATCCTCATTAAATTTCAAAACAGTAGTATCAGACCGAGCAAAAATACACCATTGAACCCAGGACAGAAAAACAAATAAAAATTCTAGTAAATTCAAAAGAAGACGTAGAAATTATAA
This sequence comes from Platerodrilus igneus, assembly GCA_036346225.1. Taxonomy (NCBI): domain Eukaryota; kingdom Metazoa; phylum Arthropoda; class Insecta; order Coleoptera; family Lycidae; genus Platerodrilus; species Platerodrilus igneus. The sequence goes on along the minus strand of JARFIW010000500.1, from coordinate 2,633,266 downwards.
ATCATACGTCATTTTAACCCGGAGTAGAAACACCCACAGAATTAGTACAAATAAAAGACAATTACGCCACTACGACAATTTTAAACTCAAACGATTACCCCATAGAACTATCGTTAACAAACCCAACAGACATAGAAGAAGTAAACTTTAGCGAGGTGAAAATCGACGAAGAATATGCAAACGATTCCAACCCTATAGAACACGACAGAATGTTAAGAGAAAATTTAATTAACATTCGTTTTAATAACGACATTAATAACGAAGAGGAGAGAGCAATTAAGGACATGTTTCGAATACCGAGATATATTCCATTGCGAAGGAATATCTTTAACTTTCACCAACACAGTGAAACATAACATTGAATTGACAGGAGATAAACTAATTTTCACCAAAGGATTTAGACTACCTCAGACAAGTCAAGAGAAAGCAGATAGACAAGTAACAGACCTACCGAAGCAAGATATAATCCAACATTCAAACTCACCATGAAGCAGCCCCTTATTAATAGTAACGAAAGAAATTAGACGCCTCAGGCAAACGCAAATATCGAATAGTTATCGACTATAGAAAACTAAACGAGAAAACGGTAGACGACAAATACCCACTACCCTATATCACCGAGATTTTAGACAAATTAGGAAAGTGTCGATATTTCTCGACATTTGACCTCGCCTCAGGATATCACCAAGTGGAGATCGACGAGAAAGACACAACTAAAACAGCATTCAGTACACCTAGAGAACACTATGAATACAAACGCATGCCGTTTGGATTAAAGAACGCACCCGCCACCTTTCAAAGACTTGTGAATAACATTTTAAGAAGGATACACCGAAAAATGTCTTAATAATTTGGGCAACGAAATATTTTAGACCATACTTTATGGAAGAAAATTCTACATATACACCGACCATAAACCATTAGTATGGTTATGTAAACTCAAGCAACTGAATTCAAAATTACAAAGATGAAAGATTAGACTAGAAGAATACGATTATGAAATCATATATAAAAAGGGAATTTATAAATATAACGCATATGCACTAAACAGAATACAACTTAACGCAATAGAAACGGAGTCAATTATAGGCAAAGTAGACGAAACAGAGATAAAGAGAAGACCCAGAAGAAATAGATACCATACACTCGACACAAAACGTAGAACCAAAAATCGCAATTAAAATTTTAAATGAAGCTATAGACATAAAACCAAATCAATTCATAGTTACCGAAGTATTAACCAACCCCAATCCAGTAAAATATACAAAAACAGATAATAAGAAAATATATCAAATTTAAATAATTAAAGACGATAACGAGGAGCAAATAATTAAAATTTTAAAAGAATATACCCCAAACACAAAACGTTTTTATTTTTATTTCACCACAGAACATTCATACAAACGATTTTCAGAATTATACATTAGATTATTTAATAACTCAGGCCCTGAAATTATTAGATGTACAAGAAAATTAATAACGTTAGATGACAGACGAAATAAATGACGTAATTAGAAACCAACACAAAGGCAAAACCAACCCTCGTGGAATCAACGAAACACTAAAACAACTACTAAGGAGATATTACTTTAAAGACATGAAAGAATTAACCACGGATGTTATCAACCAATGTGAATTATGCGACAAAGCAAAATACGCATGTCACCCCCAAAAGTACCCTTAATGTTAACTAAAACACCCGACAAACCTCTTCAAAAATTGCATGCAGACACTCTGGTAGTAGAAGCCCAAAACGACGAAAAACAAACGATGTAACAACTACTACTCTTCTTTTTGCGGGTGAAGCAAAGCACATTTATAACGATAGCGGTTCTGTAGCAAAGCGGTTCATCTCATTTGTTCTATGTCGAACGTGTGTGTAAAAGCGATGCGGCCCGTTCGAACGACGAATCGATTCTCCTTGAGCTTCGTGGATTTTCCACTGTTCTTGCACATGCGGAATAACAACGTTTATCAGTCACGGCACTTGTTGGCGCGTGCTTTAGTAAACCAAAGAAATTCCACTCTAATAAATTTAAATATACAGCGGCGAATTTAAAATAATCAACAAACTCGATGTATTAATAAAATTAGCAGTAAAATTTACAATATAAACGGAACATATTTCGTTCCCAAAATGTGACGCCTATGGTTTATTTCCTTATTGTAATTTATCATGTTTCGTTCATAAATTCAAGTCTTAATTCTTGTATGTTGATAGCGTGCATAAAACTAGTTCTTATCACTTCAATACGAGTTGTGATTATTTATTATTTCTTGAGATTTGATCCTCGATACTTGGTAACGTGCATCTTATTGTGAACTAATTTGTAGTTCTGCCCTTATTATTTTAATTGGGGAATTGATAATCCGTTGTTTTAGAGCGAATTATTAGTGGAAATTTTATTTTGCTCTGCTCTTCTAGAAGTTCGAGGTAAGGTTATTTATAATTATTATACACGTAAAATTCATACAGTTGTTATCTTTGTAGGACACACATTTGAAAACTCCTTCATTACATCGAGTTTCGTTGTTATGATTTAAGCCCGTTTTGTAAAGGAACCGCAAAACGGTAAGGAAAATTACTCGTAGTAGGTGTGTTCTCATATAATTATAACATTTTAGGGGTGTAGTTTTGCAGTCGTGCGGTGTAATACCGTTGTGTGTTGAAAATACTATTAGTATTAAATTCAAGGTGCTTGTTATCCAGTCTGGTACATTATGTACGTATTTTATTGAGACAGACGTCAGGCGTACCTGCAATATACGATATCCGCGCTCAGGACCTGTTCTGGTAAGATCTTTCCATATTTTATTTTGATTGTACGTGTCGCTAATTTGGTACCCATGCTAGCATTTCCACCTGCAAGATAATATTATACAGCTATCTCATATTATAACTGATATTGTAATTTATTTTAATATCATTTTATAATAGTTTGTGCGTCGGAATTAATTTAACCAACGAATTATTGTACACATTCGTTTGGTAGACGTCTTTATCTGCATAATTGTGCGCGCAAGAGTTGGTACCACCGCAAGCAGCGTCCGACTGATTTTAAATCTATACAAAGTGAACATAATTAAAATATACTGCAGCTTTTTAATTTCTTATAAGTGTAAGTTTCATATTGAAAAATACGTTGGTTTCATTAACCCAAGCGCTTGATTTTGAGTCTAGTCATGATGTAAAATTGATATTTATGTTAAACCCTATGAATATTAGAAACCATAAATTGTGTCAGCAAATGATTATATGCTGTTTGTATTTCCTTGTTGTCGAGTTTTATGTCCGTTAAGCATCTACAGAGTGCGTGAGAAGTTTCCTAGATTGATTTCGCGGAAGGTGTACAGTTTCGATTTAGGTGGCGCTCTCCAAGACTCTTGTTCACCGTGTCGACCTTAGGTTATTTGTACCTTGGTGCAAATTCCCACTCCCCTCATTGACTAGAGTCTAGTCGTGGTAAAATGCGGTTACTCCTGCGGCTAACGGTGTGGAGGCGGCTCCGTGGCGTAGTTGGTATATGTGTGACTACTATGCCCAAGATCCCGGGTTCAAATCCCGACACGGTCGGCTCGAAAAATGTTAAGCAAGCATTTTTCACAAAAATACACCCTCGTTCGGATGAGAGGTGAAATGGAGGTTCCGTGTGTGTGTTGTCACGCACGTTAAAGATCCCTACCTTGCTTGGAACAGCAGATAAAAAAAAACTCGCTTTCTGGCCAATGCAGTACCTTCCGGGGGAGCATTGAAAAATCAAATGTAAGGCTAACGGTGTGTATGTTCTTTTTTGTGTTAGGAAACCGTGTTAACCTGGCTTATAGTATGGTTCCTCTTTAAAGACCCCCACTAATTTGGTTAAACCTACAATTTGGCTCTTAGGCTCACTGGAATACGCAAGCCATTCTACCTGTTCTAGTATTCTAAAATTTCTTCAAATTGTAGGTCTATTCAGAACAGAAGGGTGATAATGGAGAAAATAATAGAGGAAGAAGAAAGCGTGTATATAGGGTTTGTAGATCTGGAAAAAGCATTCGACAATGTAAAATAGAAAAAATGTTCGAAATACTAAAAAAGATTAGAATGAATTTTAAGGATAGACAGATAGTATATAGCTTATAGTAAGAGCAAACAGTTCTAATAGAATTACAGCATTAATGTAGACAAGTAAATATTAGGAAAGTGATGAGACAGAGATGTGCATTATCACTGTTAATTTTTAACTTGTATATCGAAGACACAATTAATACTATTAAATGCAGAACAACGTTTGAAATTATTATGCAGAAACAAGCGATTGATATGCCTAAATTTGCAGATGATACAGCGATATTAGCATCTAACAAGGAAGAGTTAGAAGAAGCTCTTAATGAAATGGAAACAGTACTAACAGAGAGATACGATATGAAAATTAACAAAAATAACACTGAAGTACACCAGTATCTAAGGTAGGGGAAATGGGTCAAAAACCAGAATACAAATGAAAACGAGAACTTAACAAAAGGTTAAAGATTTCTGCTACCCAGGTAGTCTAATAAATCAAGATGGGAAAAGTGCAAAAGATATAAAACAAAGATTACCGTAAGACTGTGCTGCACTAACAAGAATAAGCAACTAATATGTTCAAACACGACAAATTATTATATTATTCCATTTGTAAATACTGTTTTATATATTGCGCCTTCTGTTCAGGCAAGCGATCAACCATACCTGTAACAACGTATAAAAACGCATTAAAAAAATAGGTTAAAACCATCAGCAAACTGATACTTTACTGTTTTGGAATGGTGTTAAGCTGTTTAAAAAATTATTTTAAAATCAACCCAGTTTTAGAATTTACGTAAAACCATTGGAGTGTATAAATACGTCCGCAATAACTGCTAGCAAAATGATATTTTACTCTTGTAGCCAATTAAGTGTTAAGTTAAAAAATTAATTAAAAATATTTAAGGGTCCGAATTCCGAATGAAACTCACAACCGTTGAAACTATTGTAGAAATATCAGAATACGAGCTCTAACAACTAAACTTGAAGTTTCAGAACAAAATTAAGTTTAGCTTTTCTATTTACCGAAAAGTTCTAATTATCAAACTTGTATATTTGTATTTTAATTATAGTTATGATGAATACATTTTCGTAAATATAAATTGAATAACGTAATAACTAAATGAAAACAAAATATTTGCTGAAACATAAAATGACAACTACATATTACAATAAAAAATCCTATAAAAATGTACAAAGAACTTTCAAGTTAATATGTAGTTACGTCTCCTATTGCTTCAATAACAGCCATAATTAGTTTTGGCATAGATTCTGCAATTTCTTCACATTTCTCCAAAGGAAACCAATTTCATGTTTTCGCAATCATACCTCTTAGGGTTTGTTTAGCTCTTTAAGGGTGGTTTATTAGCTTTTTTTTTCATTTTGGTACGCGAGTTATGTATCCCCCAATCTTTATATGTAATGTATTATAAAATAGAATCTAATAGGAAATTATTAGAAATCATTAAGAAATAAGCAGACATGCGCTCTGCAAGTTCCCACAGAATTGTGAGGGGCAGGGACAATATAAATACCCCGGGAGTCCCAAGACCAAGTAGTCAGTCAAAGTATTCAGCTTTAACCTTGCAGTTTGCTTAGGCGATTCATAATAGTTCAATTAATATTTTATTTTCGACTTAGAATAATTTATACCAAGTTGTCAAAATTCCATATTAATTTTTGTTTAAGTAAATAAATTGTTGCGAAGTTTTTGGAGAAGTTTTTAAAAACACTGCTCCCAAGGCCCTAAACGTAACTCGCGTTCTATAAAATACTTATTAGCTGACCAATTCAATACAATTTTTAAACTAAGTTAAGGTATATTTGGTAGAGTGAGATGTCGCTATCTTGTTAAAATATAAGATCTGTATATAGATACAATTTGTCAACACTTGGAAGTAAGCTTTCCTCCAAAATATCTTGATACCTAATTTTCAAATTATTTTGAATATTGCATTTCATTTCCAAACAAAATAAAATCGCCTTTCCAAAGGGTTTGGTTAACAAAGCGCCCATGTATAATAAATCATCTAAATGTTAATATTTAATTGATAAATTCGAGTGGCTTTAAAAATTCTACAAAGAAGAAATAGTCTAAGGCTGAGTTTTCCAACGTGTGGCCCACGCCCCAAAGGGGGGCAATTTGATTGTTAAGGAAGGCAATTCGAAAATGGACTCGACACGAGTTTATCCCTTTCGCTCCGGGCCATTTAGATGCAATGCTAGATTTCGGTGCTAAATTTAACGAAAAAAATAAATAATTATTAGGTATAATTTCGCTTGACAAGACCAAAATATCAACTGAGTGTTTGGCGTCGTCAAGTAAACTTCTCTGCGGCAGACGGTAGGTTCAGCGGGGAACCCCGTACGTATTAAAATCTCGTTAAACAACGCAGTTGTTCGCACCTGAATGGCCCATCGCAACTTCTGTAGTGTTTCACAACATTCAGGTGATGTTAATCGAAGTAAGTGTCCGTCACTACTGTTGTAAAAGCTCGTTGATTTAATAAATATATACATTGTATAGATATTATTCGTAAGTATTTGATTTTATTTTTATTTATTTCAATTTTAGAAGCATAATTATCCAGAAAATTTTGTCAAATGAAAAAAATATGTTATTTTGCGGTAGGAGTGTAGTAAATGTGTTATATACATTTAAATAAATATACATTTTTTAGTATACGTTTACTCTATATCACATTATAACACATACATTAATTTTAGTTTTTAATTGATTTTATATTTATTTCTTATAGCCTATAGTAAAATGAGTGGTACAAGCAAGAAAAAACTAGTCAATATTCGGAGGAATATTTAAAATCTGGGTCTTTAGTGAGGAACCAGACTAAGACAGGTCCCCGAAAAAAGGCAGCAGCTTTTTCGGTACTTAGAGTGGCAGAGACCATAGGGGTCGGTATGGCATTCTAAGACACACTACTGCGATGTGGAAGGCAACAGAAAACCACCACATTATCTCCCAAGTACACAGCGTACTCAAATTGATATGAATGATGATGACGTCCTCTGGGGTAAAAAATTCCGGAAGTAAAATAGTCCCCCATTCGGATCTCCGGAAGGGGACTACTTCGGGGGATGCGATCCGAAAGTATACAAAAAGATCCCTGAACATTCTGCCAGTCGGAGCGTGGAATGTCAGAAGTATGAAACAAGTAGGTAAACTAGAGAACCTGAAACTCGAAATGGATAGGTTAGCACTAGACATAGTAGGAATCAGCGAAGTCCGCTGGCCAGAGGCGGGGGATTTTTGGAGTGGAGACTTTAGGATAATTCATACAGGATCAGAGGAGGGAAATTCGGGTGTAGGGATAGTTATGCGAAAAAAAATAGGACGCTGTGTAGAAAACTACTTACAAAAGAACGAAAGAGTACTCATGGTTAGATTAGAATCTAAACCGATAAAAACAGTAATAATACAAGTATACATGCCCACCTCTAGTCACTGTGAGGAAGAGGTAGAAGCGACCTACTAAGATACGTAAAGGACATGCAAATTTAATAATTGCGGGGGATTTTAATGTAGTGGTAGGTAAGAAGCGATAGTAGGTTTATTTGGTTTAACCACGAGAAATGACAGGGGAAATAGACTGGTCGAATTTTGCGACAAGAACAACTTAACCATAACAAATACATTATTTCAACATCATGCTAGAAGACGATACACGTGGAAGATGCCAGGAGATATAGGAAGATATCAAATAGATTACATTATTGTTAGACAACGGTTTAGAAATCAAGTAAAAACTGTAGAAGCTACCCGGAAGCAGATATAGACACCGACCACAACATCGTAATTATGAAGGCCGCACTTAAGTTTAAAATCTGAATAAAAGGAACGGAAAAAGGCACATTGACATTGAGAAGCTAAAGATAAAGATATCCATGAAAGATTTGAAAGAAGTCAAATGAATTGATGAAAAATATCGGAAAATTTCTGATACTAAGGAAGTAGAAACAGAATGGAATAACATTAAATCCAGCCTAGACATGGCGGCCAAAGATATTCTGGGGTATACAAAAAGAAAATAAGAAACCATGGATAACAAAGGATATCCTAAATTTAATAAAAGAAAGACGAAAATACAAAAATAGATCAGACGAAACAGCATAACAGAGATACAAAGCCATAAAATGAGAAATTATTTGCAAATGCAGGAAAGCTAAAGAACAATGAATTGATGAAAAGTGCAAAGAGGTACAAACTAAGATGGAAATAGGAAAGACAGACGAATCATACAAATTAATTAGAATGAATTTTAGGGATATAAAACCATATAGCAAAAATATAAGGGACGCGGAAGGACACGTCCTTATAGAAAATGTAGAGAAAGTAGCTAAATGGCAGGAATATATAGGAATTTATATTCAGGAGAGGAACTAACTGCACTAGAACAGTGCGGTGTAATACCGTTGTGTGTTGAAAATACTATTAGTATTAAATTCAAGGTTGTTATCCAGTCTGGTACATTATGTACGTATTTATTGAAACAGATAGCTTACTTTTAATTTTATATCCGTTTAACTTTTCTGGTAAGAGCTTTCATATTTATTTTGATTAACAGTATTTGTACTTGAGAATTTCAATGCAAGTTATATCCAGCTATCCAATGAAATTTTTGTCTTTTATTTATAATTTTGACCAACATTTGTGAGGAGTTTTAAGCCAATTTAAGTAAATCTTTGGTAATTTTCAATATAATTATTGAAACTTAAAGCAAAATTGAACAAACAACTAGATTTAAATCTATACAAATAAAAATTAATTGATTCTTATAATTTCTAATATTTATTAATCGTATTAAAAATGTTCATTAACCAAGTTTATTAACGTAGTATGATTTTTAAAATAGTTTTGTTAAACATGAAATATTAGAAACCATAATTTTTCAGTAAAATATTATAATGATTGAATTCTTTGTGAAGTTATTGACATAAGCTTTAGAGTGCTGAAAAGAATTTCTCAGGTTATGGTGATAACTTTCAGATTATGAGGCGTTAAACTCTGTAACTGTGATAAGGCATTTGTGCAGGATGAATTCTTAATATTGACAGCTATCTGTAAAATGGTCACCTGGGCTAACGGTTTGTTGCTGTCTATTTTAAATGTTTTACTTGATCCATTGCCTTGTTTATTCCGACACGGTCGGTTCGAAATTTTACAAGTATTTGCCGTACACTTCTTGGTGAGGTTGAAGGGTTCCTTCGTATATGAATCTTTAAAGATCTTCTTGTTGGAACAGATATTTCTCGTTTCTGGCAATGGAGACTGCGGGAGTTTTGTAAACACTGTTTTCAGTTTATTTCTTTTTTGTTAGAACTGAATTAACCTAATTACCTAGTCTCCTTTTAAAGCCCACTAATTTGTTTATTTACATTTTGGTCTAGGTCTGAAGCTTGCAAGCATTTTCCTGTTCTAGTTTCTACAATTCTTAAATTGAGGTACTTCGAACATAAGTTGTAATGGAATTATAGCCTACAGATTCTTTTATAGGGTTTGTGTCTGGAAAAAGCATTCGACAATGTAAAATAGAAAAATGTTCGAAATACTAAAAAGATTAGAATGAATTTTAAGGATAGACAGATAGTATATAGCTTATAGTAAGAGCAAACAGTTCTAATAGAATTACAGCATTAATGTAGACAAGTAAATATTAGGAAAGTGATGAGACAGAGATGTGCATTATCACTGTTAATTTTAACTTGTATATCGAAGACACAATTAATACTATTAAATGCAGAACAACGTTTGAAATTATTATGCAGAAACAAGCGATTGATATGCCTAAATTTGCAGATGATACAGCGATATTAGCATCTAACAAGGAAGAGTTAGAAGAAGCTCTTAATGAAATGGAAACAGTACTAACAGAGAGATACGATATGAAAATTAACAAAAATAACACTGAAGTACACCAGTATCTAAGGTAGGGAAATGGGTCAAAAACCAGAATACAAATGAAAACGAGAACTTAACAAAAGGTTAAAGATTTCTGCTACCCAGGTAGTCTAATAAATCAAGATGGGAAAAGTGCAAAGATATAAAACAAAGATTACCGTAAGACTGTGCTGCACTAACAAGAATAAGCAACTAATATGTTCAAACACGACAAATTATTATATTATTCCATTTGTAAATACTGTTTTATATATTGCGCCTTCTGTTCAGGCAAGCGATCAACCATACCTGTAACAACGTATAAAAACGCATTAAAAAAATAGGTTAAAACCATCAGCAAACTGATACTTTACTGTTTTGGAATGGTGTTAAGCTGTTTAAAAATTATTTTAAAATCAACCCAGTTTTAGAATTTACGTAAAACCATTGAGTGTATAAATACGTCCGCAATAACTGCTAGCAAAATGATATTTTACTCTTGTAGCCAATTAAGTGTTAAGTTAAAAAATTAATTAAAAATATTTAAGGGTCCGAATTCCGAATGAAACTCACAACCGTTGAAACTATTGTAGAAATATCAGAATACGAGCTCTAACAACTAAACTTGAAGTTTCAGAACAAAATTAAGTTTAGCTTTTCTATTTACCGAAAAGTTCTAATTATCAAACTTGTATATTTGTATTTTAATTATAGTTATGATGAATACATTTTCGTAAATATAAATTGAATAACGTAATAACTAAATGAAAACAAAATATTTGCTGAAACATAAAATGACAACTACATATTACAATAAAAAATCCTATAAAAATGTACAAAGAACTTTCAAGTTAATATGTAGTTACGTCTCCTATTGCTTCAATAACAGCCATAATTAGTTTTGGCATAGATTCTGCAATTTCTTCACATTTCTCCAAAGGAAACCAATTTCATGTTTTCGCAATCATACCTCTTAGGGTTTGTTTAGCTCTTTAAGGGTGGTTTATTAGCTTTTTTTCATTTTGGTACGCGAGTTATGTATCCCCAATCTTTATATGTAATGTATTATAAAATAGAATCTAATAGGAAATTATTAGAAATCAATAAGAAATAAGCAGACATGCGCTCTGCAAGTTCCCACAGAATTGTGAGGGCAGGGACAATATAAATACCCCGGGAGTCCCAAGACCAAGTAGTCAGTCAAAGTATTCAGCTTTAACCTTACAGTTTGCTTAGGCGACTCATAATAGTTCAATTAATATTTTATTTTCGACTTAGAATAATTTATACCAAGTTGTCAAAATTCCATATTAATTTTTGTTTAAGTAAATAAATTGTTGCGAAGTTTTGGAGAAGTTTTAAAACACTGCTCCCAAGGCCCGAAACGTAACTCGCGTTCTATAAAATACTTATTAGCGGACCAATTCAATACAATTTTAAACTAAGTTAAGGTATATTTGGTAGAGTGAGATGTCGCTATCTTGTTAAAATATAAGATCTGTATATAGATACAATTTGTCAACACTTGAAGTAAGCTTTCCTCCAAAATATCTTGATACCTAATTTTCAAATTATTTTGAATATTGCATTTCATTTCCAAACAAAATAAAATCGCCTTTCCAAAGGGTTTGGTTAACAAAGCGCCCATGTATAATAAATCATCTAAATGTTAATATTTAATTGATAAATTCGAGTGGCTTTAAAAATTCTACAAAGAAGAAATAGTCTAAGGCTGAGTTTTCCAACGTGTGGCCCACGCCCCAAAGGGGGGCAATTTGATTGTTAAGGAAGGCAATTCGAAAATGGACTCGACACGAGTTTATCCCTTTCGCTCCGGGCCATTTAGATGCAATGCTAGATTTCGGTGCTAAATTTAACGAAAAAATAAATAATTATTAGGTATAATTTCGCTTGACAAGACCAAAATATCAACTGAGTGTTTGGCGTCGTCAAGTAAACTTCTCTGCGGCAGACGGTAGGTTCAGCGGGGAACCCGTACGTATTAAAATCTCGTTAAACAACGCAGTTGTTCGCACCTGAATGGCCCATCGCAACTTCTGTAGTGTTTCACAACATTCAGGTGATGTTAATCAAGTAAGTGTCCGTCACTACTGTTGTAAAAGCTCGTTGATTTAATAAATATATACATTGTATAGATATTATTCGTAAGTATTTGATTTTATTTTTATTTATTTCAATTTTAGAAGCATAATTATCCAGAAAATTTTGTCAAATGAAAAAAATATGTTATTTTGCGGTAGGAGTGTAGTAAATGTGTTATATACATTTAAATAAATATACATTTTTTAGTATACGTTTACTCTATATCACATTATAACACATACATTAATTTTAGTTTTTAATTGATTTTATATTTATTTCTTATAGCCTATAGTAAAATGAGTGGTACAAGCAAGAAAAACTAGTCAATATTCGGAGGAATATTTAAAATCTGGGTCTTTAGTGAGGAACCAGACTAAGACAGGTCCCCGAAAAAAGGCAGCAGCTTTTTCGGTACTTAGAGTGGCAGAGACCATAGGGGTCGGTATGGCATTCTAAGACACACTACTGCGATGTGGAAGGCAACAGAAAACCACCACATTATCTCCCAAGTACACAGCGTACTCAAATTGATATGAATGATGATGACGTCCTCTGGGGTAAAAAATTCCGGAAGTAAAATAGTCCCCATTCGGATCTCCGGAAGGGGACTACTTCGGGGATGCGATCCGAAAGTATACAAAAGATCCTGAACATTCTGCCAGTCGGAGCGTGGAATGTCAGAAGTATGAAACAAGTAGGTAAACTAGAGAACCTGAAACTCGAAATGGATAGGTTAGCACTAGACATAGTAGGAATCAGCGAAGTCCGCTGGCCAGAGGCGGGGAATTTTTGGAGTGGAGACTTTAGGATAATTCATACAGGATCAGAGGAGGAAATTCGGGTGTAGGGATAGTTATGCGAAAAAAAATAGGACGCTGTGTAGAAAACTACTTACAAAAGAACGAAAGAGTACTCATGGTTAGATTAGAATCTAAACCGATAAAAACAGTAATAATACAAGTATACATGCCCACCTCTAGTCACTGTGAGGAAGAGGTAGAAGCGACCTACTAAGATACGTAAAGGACATGCAAATTTAATAATTGCGGGGGATTTTAATGTAGTGGTAGGTAAGAAGCGATAGTAGGTTTATTTGGTTTAACCACGAGAAATGACAGGGGAAATAGACTGGTCGAATTTTGCGACAAGAACAACTTAACCATAACAAATACATTATTTCAACATCATGCTAGAAGACGATACACGTGGAAGATGCCAGGAGATATAGGAAGATATCAAATAGATTACATTATTGTTAGACAACGGTTTAGAAATCAAGTAAAAAACTGTAGAAGCTACCCGGAAGCAGATATAGACACCGACCACAACATCGTAATTATGAAGGCCGCACTTAAGTTTAAAAATCTGAATAAAAGGAACGGAAAAAGGCACATTGACATTGAGAAGCTAAAAGATAAAGATATCCATGAAAGATTTGAAAGAAGTCAAATGAATTGATGAAAAATATCGGGAAAATTTCTGATACTAAGGAAGTAGAAACAGAATGGAATAACATTAAATCCAGCCTAGACATGGCGGCCAAAGATATTCTGGGGTATACAAAAAAGAAAATAAGAAACCATGGATAACAAAGGATATCCTAAATTTAATAAAAGAAAGACGAAAATACAAAAATAGATCAGACGAAACAGCATAACAGAGATACAAAGCCATAAAATGAGAAATTATTTGCAAATGCAGGAAAGCTAAAGAACAATGAATTGATGAAAAGTGCAAAGAGGTACAAACTAAGATGGAAATAGGAAAGACAGACGAATCATACAAATTAATTAGAATGAATTTTAGGGATATAAAACCATATAGCAAAAATATAAGGGACGCGGAAGGACACGTCCTTATAGAAAATGTAGAGAAAGTAGCTAAATGGCAGGAATATATAGGGAATTTATATTCAGGAGAGGAACTAACTGCACTAGAACAGGAATCAGACATTGAAAATGATGACCTGGGATATCCTATACTTAGAGATGAGTTTGAATTAGCATTCAATGTCTGAAAAATGGTAAGGCGCCGGGTAAAGATAAGGTGCAAACAGAAACTCTAAAAGCCGTTGGACAAGCAGTAACAGAACGTTTCTTCCGACTTGTAAGCTATATGTATGAGACAGGCGAGATACCCAAAGATTTCAAACGTAACGTCATAGTAACTATACCAAAAAAAAAAGGCGCGGGTAGATGTGAAAATTTTCGAACAATAAGTTTGACAACACACGTTTCAAAAATATTAACTAGAATTGTACAAAGATGAATGGAAAAACGAGCTGAAGAAATACTGGGAAAAGATCAATTTGAGTTTAGGCGCAACAGGGCAACACGGAAGGCTATTTTAGCTGTGAGGGTGATAATGGAGAAAACAATAGAGAAGGGGGAAAGCGTATATATATAGGGTTTGTAGATCTGGAAAAAGGCATTCGATATTGTAAAATGGAAAAAAATGTTTGAAATACTCAAAAAGATTGGAATGAGCTTTAAGGACAGACGGATAGTACATAGCTTATACAAAGAGCAAACGGCGGTAAGAATTAAAGCAAGAAAGTAGAGAAGTAAATATTAGGAAAGGGGTGAGACAGGAATGTGCCTTATCCCCATTAACTTTTAACTTGTACGTAGAATAGGTAATGAATACTGTCAAATGCAGGAAGACATTTGGAATTAATATGCAGGGACAAAAGATTAATATGCTTAGATTTGCAGATGATATAGCGGTATTAACATCTAGCAAAGAAGAGTTAGAAGCTTCTCTTAATGAAATGGAAACAGTTCTAACGGAGAAATATGGTATGAAAATTAACAAAAATAAAACTAAAGTTCTAGTATGTAAAAGAGGGTAAGATAATTCGAAAACAAGAATACAAATAAGTAACGAGAACTTACAAGAGGTTAAAAATTTCTGCTACCTAGGAAGTCATATAACGCAAGATGGGAAAAGCACAAAAGATATAAAACAAAGATTAGCACAAGGTCGTGCTACATTTTACAAGAAAAAGCAACTACTGTGTTCAAAGACAATAAACATAAAAACAAGGAAAAGATTGCTTAGAACATATGTGTGGTGCACAGCACTGTACGGCTGTGAAGCCTCGACAGTAGGAGAAGCGGACAAGAGAAAGAGAAGCTTTTGAAATGCGATGCTATATTCGTATGATGAAGATATCATGGACAGACAAAGTTAAGAACAAAGAGGTACTAGAAGTGGTAGGGGAAGAAAGAAGTATGTGGAAAACAGCAAAAAATAGAAGAGATATGATGATAGGCCACATACTAAGACATGAGGGAATAGTGTGGAATATATTAAAAGCAGAGATAGGAAAAAGCAGAAGTAGAGGTAGACCTATGTTAGACTACTGCACACAGATATTAAAAGATGTAGGCTGTGCAGGCTAGCTCAGAATAGAAATCAATTGAGGTACGCTTCCAACTAGTTGCAAGATGGAAAAACTAATGACAAAAATAATAGTACTTAAACATGGCGACTACTATAAACAACTACAGATATTGGTTTTGTAATACTCTAAACTAATGTTAATTGTGCGAGAGGATTTACAGGAAAACTATTAAAACGGCAAATGTCTAAGTGTTGGGGATCCTTGGCAGCCACAGACTGCTTAACCCTCTTCACATACCACTGAATCTCGGTAAAATAGGGCATATAATTAGAAAACAATAGAAGGGAATCGAGCTGTATATAAGCTGTAGGCGGCTCCGTGGCGTAGTGGTATGTGTGTCACTACTACGCCCAAAAATACACCCTCGTTCGGATGAGAGGTAAAATGGAGGTCCCGTGTGTGAGTGTTGTCACGCACGTTAAAGATCCCTACCTTGTTTGGAACAGCAAGGGTTCGGCAAAATTCAAAATTTTCCAGGTAACAAAAACTCGCTTCCTGGCCAGTGTAGTACCTTCGGGTGGAGCATTGGAAAATCACATGTAATGTATATAAGCTGTTGTGAGAATTGCAGGGAACTGGGTAGGATAGCTCAGAACATAAATAAGCTGAGGTACAAGTTCAACCAGTTTCAAGACGTAAAACCCAAGGACGAAAAAATAAGTGCTCTTAAATCTGATGATTATTATAACAACTACAGGTGTTGGTTGTGAAATATTTTGAACTAATGTTGATTGTGCGAAAGGATAAATTAGAATAACTATTAATTCGACAAAGGTTCAAGTGCTGGGTGAACTTGGCAAAGGCTGCTTACCCCTCCTTCACACACCACTAAATATCAGAGAAATAGGGTATAAACTGTAAAACAATAGAAGGTGACCGAACTGCATCAAATAAGAAAGAACAGCAGCTATGTTCAAAGACAATGGACATAGATAGAAGAAGGAAACTGTTCAAAGCATAGTGTCGAGCACAGCACAGTACATCTATGAAATAGGGGCAGCAGGAAAAGCAGACAGAAAGAGATAGAATCCTTCTAGAATGTTGTGTTTCAGATGTATGGGGATGGTAGCATGGACAGACAAAGTTTATAACAAATAGGTTATAGAAATGGTAGAGAATAAAGATATCTGTGAAAAATGAAAAAATAGGAGAAATAGAAAGACAGGATACGTTCTAAGGCATTTCTGGGGAATAATACGGGATATACTATAAGCAGAGATAGGAAAAGAGAGGTAGAGGTAGACGGACATAAGACTTTCGCACACAGATAGGGATAGATGCAGACTGAGCAAATTTCAGTGAAATATGTAGGTTGGTTGAGACTAGGAAACAATGAGGGTACGCGTCCAACTAGTTCTAGGACTGAAGACCTAATGATGATGATGATGAGATGAACTATTTTTTAGATAATTCAAATTGACGTTTGGAAACGTTAGAATAATATTTACACCACATAAATATAATAAATGTTGAATAGTTTTTATTAATATGGTGACACCACAAACAGGGTTTACTGTTAAAAAAATAGATGTTATGTGATATTTGATATTTTTAATTCAAAAATACACAAACAAATGCGCAGTGTAACACAAAACTATATACAAATACAATATTACTGATTACCAAATAACTCTGTTTTAGTTAATTTGCTTCTGATTCTATTATAAATATAGTGGAGGTAGATATATAGCGTAGTCTTATGCTGCAATATTGCATTAGTATAGTTTTAATTAATGTAGTTATTGTTATTATTAATAAAGGTCTTTATTGGCTTAAATTGATTTATACAGTATAAATATAAACCAAAGAAAAAAAATATGAACAAGAATAAATTTAAGAAACAATGGGCGAAGTTCATCTTGGTAGCAAAACTACTAGATGTTCTTCCACTTAACCCGCATTTGCAATTGTAAAACTTAAACACAAGAAACAAAAAGCCAAAAATAATGTGTACAAAAAAAAAAGAAAAACAAAAAAGCACATTTCACATAAGTAATAACCTATAAATTTACAGTACAAACAATAAAAGCAAAAGATGCATCTCAAAAAAGCTTTTGATACATTAATTTTTTAAATCTTATTATGCCTACCGATTTAATTTCATCCACTATTGAATTATACAGTTTTACTATATTGTACGTATATGAACGTTTAAATAGTTCAGTATGGTGAAAAGGAGGTGTCAAACTTCCCTTAGGTCGAACATTTATATTATGTACGTCTATTCAAAAGGTGATCTTATCATACAGATATTGTGGAGCTTTATTGATTATGATTGAATGAAATAGAGCTGCAGCATGCAGGTTTGGTCTTTCAAACATGGTTAGCCATTTAGATTTAGCTCTTTTACAACTAATGCGATCATACTTTCTCGAGCCATGAATCAACCTAAGACAGGTACTTTGTAATTTCTGAATTCTGTTAATATCGACAGATCTTAAGCACGGGCCATATACTACATCAGCATAATCTACACACGATAAAACCAATGACTTGCATAGTGTTGTTTTTGTCGATGCACTTAATATATCTCGATTATTAAACAAAGTTTTCAAGTTGCCATACGCCACCTTTAAACGACTAGTTATGTGCTGAGTAAAATTAAATTCGTATCAATGGTTAATCCCAATAGTTTAACAGTATCTACTTTTGGCAACAACTCTCCTTCAATGAATAGATCTAGATGTTTAGAAGCAAAATGTCTGTCACTCACATTATCAAATATAACTAACGCAGATTTGCTTGAATTAAGTTTTAAACAATGATTGTTATAATATTTCATCCAAGTTTATAGCGGCAGCAGCTTCTTTTATTTCAACAACAAAGAAATGCATATATATTACAATATCATCAGCATACATGTGCAATTGAGATGATAGAAGAGAACATTCAACACACTGAGTATACAATATGAACAGCAAAGGTCCCAAAATGGAACCTTGTGGTACACCAGAGGCTACCATGTCCCTCCGACTCTAACTGTGTGCTTTCTATAGCTCAGATAGTTTTTATCAAATTACAGCTCTCAGAAAGCAAGCCAATACAGTGCATAATAGCAACAAGAATTACACGACTAACGGTGTCAGACGCTTTACTGAAGTCTAGTAGAACTAGGCACGTAATTTTTTGTTATTGCCACCACATGAGAATCAAACATATGTTCATGAAACTTTGCAAACGCATGCCTTCTTACATCCATCAATACGTTTAGTGCAGCTTTAGGAAGAACATCTTTTGCTGTAACTTGTTTATTGCTTGTAGAATATTATCTCCTTCTCGGCACCTTTACGTATATATTCTACGTTATTCCTTTGCTATTTCAGTGCGTGTTTACTGGTATAATTCTTAATTTATATGAATGCAGATCTTGGTTTCTCTTCTACAAGCATGGTCTTACATATGCTGCATGTTAATTTTCTCTCCACTTTCTTCACAACAAAACATGTAATATGTTAGGATATATTCTCTACATTCTCTGAAAAGGCCATAGGTATTTTGCAGTAGCTGTGCTCATTGAAAATATTCATTGCATTCTCTTCAAACTGATGATATACAGAGTTTGGAACTGTAGTACTTTTACCTAAAATCATCGTAAGTGATTGTTTTATGAAATTAGTAAATTTTGAACCCTTTATGCTTATATACATAAGAAGCCTCTTGTACGCAGCTTGAAATTGCGTTGCAGTATGGTTGTTGTTAAATCCACACCAGTTTTTAATGGCGCTATGGAATACTTCCAAATGGTCCTGCGATAATTTGTAGGCACTTAAACATACCAGACCTTTATTACCATATTTCGATCATATTTCAGGAAGGGATTTTAAGCCTACAATAAGACTTACAAGACCTTTTCTTCCTAAATGTAGTGGAAGGCAGGTTTTCGCACAATTGAGAAAAGCAATGTACTTTAGACATTCATTAATTCTCTTGAAAGTGAACACAGCTTTCCTTTATGCAATCTTTGCTCGTGATATTTGGCAACCACGTTTCGACTACATAAAACATCATATGCGTGATTAGTTACTGTCAGAAATTTTTCAATGACTTTACTATCAATAAAACTTTCGGAATAGTTGGTTTCTCTGAGGTATCGAATTGCTCTTGCTACACTGGGGGATAGAGTTTGAGTAGCTAGTTTTACCTTCATTTTTCTTTGAGCCAATTTAGGCGCTGTAGATTTATTTTAATTGCCAGATGTATTCTCTTAAATATCTTTTCAATCAGCTGCCATTATACTTGTCGATTCTCAGTGTGGACTATAACCTTGCTGCTGCCAAAGCAGTTCCACACTAACTTCGGCATATGAGGAGAATCAAGAAATGTATAAATTGGATTCTTGGTGATTGGATGTAGTATGTAGAACTTATCTGACGTTACTGTCAATCCTGCACCAAGAATGTTTACTTGTATCAGTAAGGGTTCGGCAAAATTCAAAATTTTCCAGATTCAAAAAATCGCTTTATGCTCAATGTAGTATCTTCGGGTGGAACATTGGAAAATCACATGTAGTGTTAACCAGGACCCAATATAATATCTTTGAGTAGAGCAATGGGGACGTAAAACTAACGGCACCATTTTGTTTTGTTCATCAGAACTTCCCATGTTGACAAATCTACAAGAAATGACAGAAATATTAGAGTCTCTACTTAAATCGAAAAATATAGAAGGCCCAAAATCTTAACTACATTTCTTTACCACTTGTAGTTGTTAAAATCGTCTTTATTTACGTTTCGATTCATGACCTACGATCGTTGTCAAAATAATTTTGGCAACGACCCTAGGTCGTGGATCAAAACGTAAATAAAGACAATTTTAAAGAACAAATACTGTCCTTTCCTCTTTTTTGAATTTCCAACACCATCTGCTTCAAATTTTTTACCGCTTCTGCATGTATCCCTGGTTCGCATTCAACAGTTTTATACCGCTTTTGCAAAGTACATGGATGAGGAAGCATTTAGAAAAAGTGTTTCTAACATACGCGAAAGCCTTCGAGGAATAAAAATTTAATGTAAGTGCAAAGCTTTTCTTTTCAGCGCGGTGTACTCTTCTACTATTTTGTTTTGTAAAAGCAGGTATGGTATTAATAAAAAAGTATTTTAGGAATGAATAAAACTAATAAGTTTAAGTTCTCACCGTAAGCCTCAGAGACGAGTCTTGATCAATGTGTTTTTTATTCTCCAAATGTTTCACCAAAACTGTAAGTCGTCCAGTTTTTTATGATGCTTTCTCTTTTGCTGCTGTAACTCTCCGCATTTACGTTTTTCCTCAGATGCTGTGAGATCGCTAACTTGTACTTTTGTAGACCTTGAGTCGAATTATCTTTAAAATCTCCTACGTGAAACAAACGCCTATTTTCTGCAACATGTGCAGTATATATACGCTAAATGGTGATGGTGTGATATATTAATAAGCTCATTACTACAACTAGATGGTCCCAAATTATTTTGCCTGTTGATTGGAAATTTGCGACCGGGTGTACTATTCTTTACTATATTTGCCGGGAAGTCGAATACGCTTGGAAGAGCATCTGCTCCTAGCGATTTTTAGAAGATCACTCGCTCGTATTAAATGAATCGTGAACCGATTCTTGTGTCATTTGATGGTTTAAAATTTTCTCTCCGAAATTGCACGTATCTGTATTTTCTTCATTGTTTGATCTCGAGGGGACCTAAAAAGTTAAAATTTTATTGCAATATTCGCCAATATAAATAAAACGTTTAAATTAAATGAAATTATGCATTAAAAATAGTTAAACATATAGAACGCTCATTTAATGGTACCAAAATTGCATAATTTTTATATAAAATTAATATTTAAATTTATTGCTAACGTATACAAAAATAGCTGTGTTCTGTAGTTATATACACAGCAAGAATGTACCATTTTTGCAACTCTTTAGTTTTCCAGCACAACTTCTCTCGCAGGTCATTTAAGGCTAAAAACAAACAAAGCGATTTATATCAAGTCGGTCATCAAATCGCCAAAGCGGCACCGTATAAATAGTACTTTTATTGTATAAACCAGATGGAGGCCTGTCGGGTCGACAGCCAAGGCAGCCGCCAAGCGTATCCTGTGTGGAGAGTTTTGTGTTTTACATTGATTAGGTTTTTTTATTATATGTTTATTTAGCTTATTAATTATATGTCTGACATGACAGCACGTCTAAACGTCAAAAGATTTTCTGCAATTATAAACAAAACAAAAAGGGGTTTTTCCAAGCTACTACAAAAGGAAATCCAGGAGGACATGTTAATTACTGCAACATCCCCCGATTACAAATCAAGTTTTATGAGTTTTTACAATCCTTCCGTAACGTGTTCCAACGATACTTTCACCGACACTATCCCGTGTCAACGTATCATAACTATTAATACGCTTTGTTGCGCCAAAACCTTCACCGTTTTCTATATTCTTCTCGTGTACCGCATCTTTAAAACATTCAGGTTTTGCGGTTGAAACGTCGCTGTTCTCTGTTTTACCAATATCTATGATTGCAAATCGGTTTCGGTCGGATATGCGATCCGTTCGGTTTTGTTAATAAGTACGAACGCGGTTCGCTGCACCGTGCAATTATATTTGCCGGCGACCATAACTTTGTTTTTTCGTCTTGTATTCGAACTGTTTGACTAGGTTCCAATGGCGGCAAATCGTAAGCCGATCTATTGTAATTGTCATCGTTTGGAATACATCGGTTTTCAAACTTATCATAAATTGTTTCTTTGTTCGTGAGAACATTTCAATGAATTCTTGGTAAATTATCACGTTTTTGACGTTTATAAAGCATTTGGGCAGGGCTTGGTAACCCGTAGTCTATTGGCGTGGTGCGGAAGCAAAGCAAAGCAAGGTTGGCATCTTCACTACCATATTTTGCCTTCTTTATCAGGTTCTTAACCGTCTGAACGTTCCTTTCTGCCTTACCATTTGACTGTTGATAGTGAGGTGAGCTGGTTGGTTACTCCTTGTATATTCCAGTCCGCCATAAATTTGCCAAAATCCGACGACGCACATTGAGGACCATTGTTGCTCATTATTTGTTGTGAGATTCAGTGTTCCGCAAATAAACATTTTATTGCTGCAATAACGGCTGAACTGGTACAAGGAGAACGCATACTCCTTATGAATGGGAACTTTGAATAGCTATCCACAACTAATAAATATCTTTTCCTATCAAAATAAAATAGGTCAAGGAGAAGTGGATATCTCATGATGTAGCATTGGTTCACGCGATTGAGAATTGCTGTGTTTTAAACAGACGTAACATTTATTAATGTAAAGTTCAATATTTTCATTGATATTTGGCCAAAATATCGATTGTTGAGCACGCATGCGCGTTTTGTTGATCCTAGATGGCCCTCATGCAAACACTCTAGAATGTCTTTTCTTAAAGATTTAGGAATAATAACACGTTGTCCTTTCAAGATTAACCCGTCATCTATGGACAACTCATCTCTATATGCCCAAAACTGTTTCAATTTGCTATGTACATAACGAACCGATTCTGGCCATCCATTTGCAATTACGTTGCCTAATTCACTTAGTAAAGGGTCATTTCGTGATTCGTCTCTTATTTGGTTTAAGTTGTGTTTAAAATATACATAATTTATATTGATATCCAATTCGATGTGTTTGTTGGACTTTTCTGTCGTCATTCGAGATGCCGTGTCAGCCAAAATCATTTCGTTACCCGGTTTGTATTTTATTTCTGTATCATATTGTTGCAGACATAGTAACATTCGCATCAATCTTGGCGGAGCTGCCGATAAATTTTTAAATGTATCGTTTATAATGGCTAGTGATCGGTTTCTATTGTGAAATGTTTTCCGTACACATATGTGTAGAAACGTTTGCACTCGAACACAGCTGCCAACATCTCCCGTTCAATATTTGCATACCTCTTTTCGGTTTCCGATAAGCGTTTTGACGAAAACGCAACTGGCGTATTAACTTGCAGTAAAACGGCACCCAACCCGTTTGATGAGAATCCACTTGTATTGTTGATTGTTTTCTGGATCAAAATATATCAATGTTGTATGCTTACATACGGAGTTTTTAAATTTTCTAAATCGCGTGAGTGTGTGTGTCGTTCAATCAAAAATTGCATTGTCTTTTAGTATTTCTTGAAGCGATGCGGTCTTTTGCGATAAGTTTGGAATGAATAGTGAGAGATAAGTGAAAAACCCAGCAGCTGCTGTAGTTTTTTTATTCTCCAGATTTGGTAAATTTTGACGTACTCTACTTTATCCGGATCAGGGTGTGCGCTATATTTATCGTATATAGATTCAAAAATTTTACTTCGTGTACTCCTATGTTGCATTTATTACTGTTGAATGTTAGTCCCGATTTTTTTGCTACATTCATCAGGTTTATCAGATTTTTGTTGTGTTCGCTGAGTGTTTGTCCACTTACTATTACATCATCTCTAATGCTTATTGTGCCTGGACATGATTCCAAAATTTGGTCCATCTTTTGCTGGAAAACGTCTTGCGAAATCTTTAACTCCATCGGTAATCTCTTATAAGCATATCTGCCAAACGGCGTGTTAAACGAAACGTCGTCAATAAACGACTTTGCTTATCCAATACTACGGACGAATAACCATTCTTAGCATCTAGTTTGTGGAAAACCTTAGCTCCTCTCCGTTTGTATGCAATTTCTTTGATTGTTGGGACCTTATGATGCGATCTTATTAACGTCTTGTTTTAATCTTTTATGTTCAAACGCACCCGAATGCTGCCGTTCTGTTTTTTGCAACCACCATACTATTCATCTAGGTAGAAGGCTCATCCACTTTACAAATAACGTCACTTTCTTCCATTCTCTTTAACTCACTCAGCAACGTATCCCTTAAATGTATCGGAAATTTTCGAGCTGCATGCACTATCGGTTGTGCCCCTTATCTATATAAATTTTGTATTCGCCATTGAATTTACCGATCTTATCAAATAGATCCTGAAAAGTTTCTTGCAAATATTTCAGATTTATTATGCAATCTTATTTAGTTACTGCACAATGCAAAGTAAGCAACTTCATTTTTCGTATTGTTGGTAGACCGATGATAGTGAGACCGGGAGTGTCAACCACGTACAACTCTGTATTTATCCAATCATCAGATTTATATCTACATGGCATGATAATCGTTCCATATTGTTGGATGTTAGTACCATTGTACGCCCTCAAAATAACTGCGTTTCGGCAGTTAAAAGAATTGTTCTTAATGTCACCGTTTGGTTTGACATTTTCCGGATATATCTTTTTATAGACTTCCACAGGCATCGTGTTGCCTTGGGCCCCATTGTCGACTTTGGCTTTTAGATTTACCAATAGTTTCTTTTCTCCATTTTTGCCTGCACAACAGCAAAGACATCGTCTCTATAATCACTCCTACTCATCGATTCGATACTAAGTGTGCGAAAATCATCCTCTGTTGGCGCTTCATTCTCTACCATTTCTTGGACCGATTTAAAATTTCGGTCACCGGGACTGCGCGAAGTGCCTTGGACCATGACCCCGACGTTCTATGAATACTGCTGCTCTTACTCTGACAACATCGTTTCCAGTGATTAAGTCGGCCACACAATCTGCATGTCGTACCGTACGCTGGACACTTGCCACTGGGGTAGGATCCATGGCCAGTTCCACATTTGTTGCACTTCCTTTCGTTACGTTTAATGGTGTGAACGTCTGCCATCGATTCTGATATAAACGCTGCGCCGGTTAATGATTGCATATGTTCCATTGATGCTTCAAATGTCGAGCCTATATCTAAGACTTGTCCAAGGATCAATGATTTATCTTTTGCCAACAACGTCTTTTGTACGTCTGGGTGTACGGTTCCTAAGATTACTTGCTCTATAATTCTTGTTTCACCCTCTTCCTCCGTAAATTCACATTTCTGTGTTTGCAATTTACACCTTGCAATAAAATCGGTAAATTTTTCTTCCGATCCTTGTTTATATTTCTGTAAAAAGCGCTCGATCCTAAAATTGGATCTTGGTTTTACGTGCATTGTGAATTTGTCCCATATAATGTTAGATTTTTGCATTTTCGCTCTTCAGATTTCAGGAGTTATAGATTGTTACGTGCCAATCAAATTGGCCCTTAAACATTGTTTTAGGTTAATTTTGATGTGCGGAAGTTTCGCGCCACAATTTTAAAAGACTAGGCGCGTATTTCCGTTACGTCACAGTGCGTTTGCGCCAGATCGCGCGGCGGAGTGGAGTAGGGAAAAGTGGTGAGAAGTTTCCGTTAGACGCTTGAACGTGGCTGTTTGCCTTTGATCTTCAAGGAGTGTGGTCGTGTCAGGTATCGTATCGTGCCTTATCTTTACCTATGTAGATTTCCTTGCCTGATTGTCTTTGTTGTCGACCTGTACCATGTTCCCGTCTTTCCCTGCATAGGTAGGTAATCTGCAGCCGTTGGCGAACCGTACTCCACGACCCTGGACGAGCCGGATGTCCATGTTCCGCCCACAGCACCGGAGCAGTACCATTTTTAACTGCCTAAAAAGGGCCAGCATGACGCCCTTTTGGTCGTGCTGACGCCGTCTTAACCTATCCTGAAGGACGATTGGCGTACTTCGTGGGAATCTGGACCTATTATGTGAGTACTTCATAGTTTAATTTGTTCGCGGATATAATCAATTGTCTTTAAAGTTATATGTTTTCCGATTATTGCGTCTTAATTTTGTGCATTGGTGACGTCATTGGCAGATGGCCGCGCTAAAGCCTGTGTAAGCTAGAGCTACCACCCGCCCGTGACGTCGCTTATTTCGCGCTTGCGCGATGTATTTATCGACTCTTTAACGGTAATTATTGACTTTTTAAATTGTAAGATTTTAATTTTTTTTCGCCTGCGAACAATAAAATGTAATCTAACTGCTTGTTTTCTTTTCCTCAACTGAAAAGTACAGTTCGCATTTTGTTATAAAACTAATAAGTTTAAGTTCTCACCGTAAGCCTCAGAGACGAGTCTTGATCAATGTGTTTTTTATTCTCCAAATGTTTCACCAAAACTGTAAGTCGTCCACTTTTTTATGAAGCCTTCTTTTTTGCTGCTGTAACATCCGCATTTACGTTTTTCCTCATATGCTTTGACGTCGCAAACTTGTACTTCTGTAGACCCTGAGTCGAATTATCGTTAAAATCTCCTACGTGAAACAAACGCCTATTTTCTGCAACATGTGCAGTATACATACGCTAGATGGTGATGGTCTGATATGCTAATAAGCTCATTACTACAACTAGATGGTCCCAAATCATTTTGTCTGTTGACTGGAAATGTGCGACTGGGTGTACTATTCTTTAATACATTTGCTGGAAAGTCGAATACGCTTGGAAGAACATCTGCTCATAGCGATTTTTAGAAGATCACCCGCTGGTATTAAATGAATCGTGAACAGATGCTTGTGTCGTTCGATGGTTTAAATTTTTCTCTCCGAAATTGCATGTATCCGTTTTTTCTTCATTGTTTTACCTCGAGGGGACCTAAGAAGTTAAAATTTTATTACAATATTCACCAATATAAATAAAGCGTTTAAATTAAATGAAATTATGCATTAAAAATGGTTATACATATAGAACGCTGATTTAATGGTACCAAAATTGCATAATTTTTATATAAAAATAATATTTAAATATATTGCCGACAAATACAAAAATAGCAGTGTTCTGTAGTTATATGCACAACAAGAATGTACCATTTTTGCAACTCCTTAGTCTTCCAGCACAACTTTTCTCGCAGATCGTTTAAGGCTAAAACAGACAAAGCGATTTATGTCAAGTCGGCCATCAAATCGGTCGCCAAAGCGGCACCGTATAAATAGTACTTTTATTGTATAAACCAGATGGAGGCCTGTCGGGTCGACAGCCAAGGCAGCCGCCAAGCGTATCCTGTGTGGAGAGTTTTGTGTTTTACATTGATTAGGTTTTTTTATTATATGTTTATTTAGCTTATTAATTATATGTCTGACATGACAGCACGTCTAAACGTCAAAAGATTTTCTGCAATTATAAACAAAACAAAAAGGGGTTTTTCCAAGCTACTACAAAAAGGAAATCCAGGAGGACATGTTAATTACTGCAACATCCCCCCGATTACAAATCAAGTTTTATGAGTTTTTTACAATCCTTCCGTAACGTGTTCCAACGATACTTTCACCGACACTATCCCGTGTCAACGTATCATAACTATTAATACGCTTTGTTGCGCCAAAACCTTCACCGTTTTCTATATTCTTCTCGTGTACCGCATCTTTAAAACATTCAGGTTTTGCGGTTGAAACGTCGCTGTTCTCTGTTTTACCAATATCTATGATTGCAAATCGGTTTCGGTCGGATATGCGATCCGTTCGGTTTTGTTAATAAGTACGAACGCGGTTCGCTGCACCGTGCAATTATATTTGCCGGCGACCATAACTTTGTTTTTCGTCTTGTATTCGAACTGTTTGACTAGGTTCCAATGGCGGCAAATCGTAAGCCGATCTATTGTAATTGTCATCGTTTGGAATACATCGGTTTTCAAACTTATCATAAATTGTTTCTTTGTTCGTGAGAACATTTCAATGAATTCTTGGTAAATTATCACGTTTTTGACGTTTATAAAGCATTTGGGCAGGGCTTGGTAACCCGTAGTCTATTGGCGTGGTGCGGAAGCAAAGCAAAGCAAGGTTGGCATCTTCACTACCATATTTTGCCTTCTTTATCAGGTTCTTAACCGTCTGAACGTTCCTTTCTGCCTTACCATTTGACTGTTGATAGTGAGGTGAGCTGGTTGGTTACTCCTTGTATATTCCAGTCCGCCATAAATTTGCCAAAATCCGACGACGCACATTGAGGACCATTGTTGCTCATTATTTGTTGTGAGATTCAGTGTTCCGCAAATAAACATTTTATTGCTGCAATAACGGCTGAACTGGTACAAGGAGAACGCATACTCCTTATGAATGGGAACTTTGAATAGCTATCCACAACTAATAAATATCTTTTCCTATCAAAATAAAATAGGTCAAGGAGAAGTGGATATCTCATGATGTAGCATTGGTTCACGCGATTGAGAATTGCTGTGTTTTAAACAGACGTAACATTTATTAATGTAAAGTTCAATATTTTCATTGATATTTGGCCAAAATATCGATTGTTGAGCACGCATGCGCGTTTTGTTGATCCCTAGATGGCCCTCATGCAAACACTCTAGAATGTCTTTTCTTAAAGATTTAGGAATAATAACACGTTGTCCTTTCAAGATTAACCCGTCATCTATGGACAACTCATCTCTATATGCCCAAAACTGTTTCAATTTGCTATGTACATAACGAACCGATTCTGGCCATCCATTTGCAATTACGTTGCCTAATTCACTTAGTAAAGGGTCATTTCGTGATTCGTCTCTTATTTGGTTTAAGTTGTGTTTAAAATATACATAATTTATATTGATATCCAATTCGATGTGTTTGTTGGACTTTTCTGTCGTCATTCGAGATGCCGTGTCAGCCAAAATCATTTCGTTACCCGGTTTGTATTTTATTTCTGTATCATATTGTTGCAGACATAGTAACATTCGCATCAATCTTGGCGGAGCTGCCGATAAATTTTTAAATGTATCGTTTATAATGGCTAGTGATCGGTTTCTATTGTGAAATGTTTTCCGTACACATATGTGTAGAAACGTTTGCACTCGAACACAGCTGCCAACATCTCCCGTTCAATATTTGCATACCTCTTTTCGGTTTCCGATAAGCGTTTTGACGAAAACGCAACTGGCGTATTAACTTGCAGTAAAACGGCACCCAACCCGTTTGATGAGAATCCACTTGTATTGTTGATTGTTTTTCTGGATCAAAATATATCAATGTTGTATGCTTACATACGGAGTTTTTAAATTTTCTAAATCGCGTGAGTGTGTGTGTCGTTCCAATCAAAAATTGCATTGTCTTTTAGTATTTCTTGAAGCGATGCGGTCTTTTGCGATAAGTTTGGAATGAATAGTGAGAGATAAGTGAAAAAACCCAGCAGCTGCTGTAGTTTTTTTTTATTCTCCAGATTTGGTAAATTTTTGACGTACTCTACTTTATCCGGATCAGGGTGTGCGCTATATTTATCGTATATAGATTCAAAAAATTTTACTTCGTGTACTCCTATGTTGCATTTATTACTGTTGAATGTTAGTCCCGATTTTTTTGCTACATTCATCAGGTTTATCAGATTTTTGTTGTGTTCGCTGAGTGTTTGTCCACTTACTATTACATCATCTCTAATGCTTATTGTGCCTGGACATGATTCCAAAATTTGGTCCATCTTTTGCTGGAAAACGTCTTGCGAAATCTTTAACTCCATCGGTAATCTCTTATAAGCATATCTGCCAAACGGCGTGTTAAACGAAACGTCGTCAATAAACGACTTTGCTTATCCAATACTACGGACGAATAACCATTCTTAGCATCTAGTTTGTGGAAAACCTTAGCTCCTCTCCGTTTGTATGCAATTTCTTTGATTGTTGGGACCTTATGATGCGATCTTATTAACGTCTTGTTTTAATCTTTTATGTTCAAACGCACCCGAATGCTGCCGTTCTGTTTTTTTTTGCAACCACCATACTATTCATCTAGGTAGAAGGCTCATCCACTTTACAAATAACGTCACTTTCTTCCATTCTCTTTAACTCACTCAGCAACGTATCCCTTAAATGTATCGGAAATTTTCGAGCTGCATGCACTATCGGTTGTGCCCCCTTATCTATATAAATTTTGTATTCGCCATTGAATTTACCGATCTTATCAAATAGATCCTGAAAAGTTTCTTGCAAATATTTCAGATTTATTATGCAATCTTATTTAGTTACTGCACAATGCAAAGTAAGCAACTTCATTTTTCGTATTGTTGGTAGACCGATGATAGTGAGACCGGGAGTGTCAACCACGTACAACTCTGTATTTATCCAATCATCAGATTTATATCTACATGGCATGATAATCGTTCCATATTGTTGGATGTTAGTACCATTGTACGCCCTCAAAATAACTGCGTTTCGGCAGTTAAAAGAATTGTTCTTAATGTCACCGTTTGGTTTGACATTTTCCGGATATATCTTTTTATAGACTTCCACAGGCATCGTGTTGCCTTGGGCCCCATTGTCGACTTTGGCTTTTAGATTTACCAATAGTTTCTTTTCTCCATTTTTGCCTGCACAACAGCAAAGACATCGTCTCTATAATCACTCCTACTCATCGATTCGATACTAAGTGTGCGAAAATCATCCTCTGTTGGCGCTTCATTCTCTACCATTTCTTGGACCGATTTAAAATTTCGGTCACCGGGACTGCGCGAAGTGCCTTGGACCATGACCCCGACGTTCTATGAATACTGCTGCTCTTACTCTGACAACATCGTTTCCAGTGATTAAGTCGGCCACACAATCTGCATGTCGTACCGTACGCTGGACACTTGCCACTGGGGTAGGATCCATGGCCAGTTCCACATTTGTTGCACTTCCTTTCGTTACGTTTAATGGTGTGAACGTCTGCCATCGATTCTGATATAAACGCTGCGCCGGTTAATGATTGCATATGTTCCATTGATGCTTCAAATGTCGAGCCTATATCTAAGACTTGTCCAAGGATCAATGATTTATCTTTTGCCAACAACGTCTTTTGTACGTCTGGGTGTACGGTTCCTAAGATTACTTGCTCTATAATTCTTGTTTCACCCTCTTCCTCCGTAAATTCACATTTCTGTGTTTGCAATTTACACCTTGCAATAAAATCGGTAAATTTTTCTTCCGATCCTTGTTTATATTTCTGTAAAAAGCGCTCGATCCTAAAATTGGATCTTGGTTTTACGTGCATTGTGAATTTGTCCCATATAATGTTAGATTTTTTGCATTTTCGCTCTTCAGATTTCAGGAGTTATAGATTGTTACGTGCCAATCAAATTGGCCCTTAAACATTGTTTTAGGTTAATTTTGATGTGCGGAAGTTTCGCGCCACAATTTTAAAAGACTAGGCGCGTATTTCCGTTACGTCACAGTGCGTTTGCGCCAGATCGCGCGGCGGAGTGGAGTAGGGAAAAGTGGTGAGAAGTTTCCGTTAGACGCTTGAACGTGGCTGTTTGCCTTTGATCTTCAAGGAGTGTGGTCGTGTCAGGTATCGTATCGTGCCTTATCTTTACCTATGTAGATTTCCTTGCCTGATTGTCTTTGTTGTCGACCTGTACCATGTTCCCGTCTTTCCCTGCATAGGTAGGTAATCTGCAGCCGTTGGCGAACCGTACTCCACGACCCTGGACGAGCCGGATGTCCATGTTCCGCCCACAGCACCGGAGCAGTACCATTTTTAACTGCCTAAAAAGGGCCAGCATGACGCCCTTTTGGTCGTGCTGACGCCGTCTTAACCTATCCTGAAGGACGATTGGCGTACTTCGTGGGACTCTGGACCTATTATGTGAGTACTTCATAGTTTAATTTGTTCGCGGATATAATCAATTGTCTTTAAAGTTATATGTTTTCCGATTATTGCGTCTTAATTTTGTGCATTGGTGACGTCATTGGCAGATGGCCGCGCTAAAGCCTGTGTAAGCTAGAGCTACCACCCGCCCGTGACGTCGCTTATTTCGCGCTTGCGCGATGTATTTATCGACTCTTTAACGGTAATTATTGACTTTTTAAATTGTAAGATTTTAATTTTTTTTTCGCCTGCGAACAATAAAATGTAATCTAACTGCTTGTTTTCTTTTTCCTCAACTGAAAAGTACAGTTCGCATTTTTGTTTAAAAATGTTAGACGCGGCGGAGATGTCTGGACTCCCAAAATACATGATTGGAGTAATTGAATCTGCCATTCTTTTTACTTTTTCATTACCGCTGCCACCATGAACAGTTTTGTGTTTTACATTGATTAGGGTTTTTTTAAATATATTTTATTTAGATTATTAATTATATGTCTGACATGACAGCACATCTAAACGTCAAAAGTTTCTCTGCGATTATAAACAAAAACAAAAAGGGGTTTTTCCAAGCTGCTACAAAAAGGAAATCCAGGAGGATATGTTAATTAATGCAAGACTGAGTAGTGCCATACGTCAACAGTTGTATTCTGACACTAGTTGACACATCGGTGCGTATTTGCCTATGGGACAAAACACGACGCGTGAAGCATTTTCGTTTCAGTTTTATAATTTTTGAATGCCTCAGTGTTTTCGGTCTAGCTGATTTCATTAAAAACAGCGTGCAATTTGGACGTTGAAAAATTAATTAATGAAATTCATCTAAGACCTGCAATTTGAGATATGCGACGAGGGGATTATTCCGACAAACTAAAAAAGATACGTTCTTGGGAAGAGATATCCGAGGCATTTGTTGACGAGAATGCTACACCAGAGCAGAAGAAAGAAATAGGTAATTATGAATATTAAAAATTTATTTAAATCGTATTAATATTTGATTATGTGATGTGACAAATTTTATATTTTGACGTTTTGTCATTGTAACTGATTAATAGTGGGTGAACTTTTCTTCACCATGAAGAGCTCTTTGATTTGCTTTGCTTACTGAATTAATACGTAAATTTTGTAATCCGCCTGCTAATGCAGTGATATTATCCTAATGCCCATCTTTTAATCTGGCCAACTTATGGAGTAAGCAGAAGGTTTTTGAAGGCGAAGGGTGACTCCTTAGGCCTCTGATATGGTTCTTCAGCCTTGGTCGGAGACCGTTCTTGTAGTGGACCAAGTTCAAGAGGTTTGCTTGGTATCGCACTGGTAGGATATCATTTCCAAATAAAGAAATGTGCGGCTAATTTTATGCCTTTATTTACGGGTAATATCACAAACATTGTAGCACACAAAACAAATATATAAAGTATAATAAAGAATCGCGGATTACATAAATCTCGTGTTACATATATCGATAAAGCACGCTAGGGTGCATCAATATTAAGAGCACGCAGCTCATCGTACGAGTGCCTGACGACTACTACTGCAACAGGTTAAGGAAGGGGTGCAAACCCCTCGTTCACTATAACTAAAGGTGGGTTTACATCATAACAAGAAATACGGCTTAACAATAACTAAAGGCGGGTTTACATCACAACAAGAAATTCGCCTTAACAGTTTTTATTATATTTTGGGCGAAATCAATATCTACCTTAAACGGTCTGTGGAAAATTGTTCATTTATTAGCCATTATATTAAATGTAGATTCAATAGATCTTCGAGCCCTCGACAATCTATAATTAAAATTTTGCTTCATAGGATGAATGTGATCCACCATTGGATCTAAGTAAATTTTCGTAATGAGGAAAGACTTCATTTCCTATTATTACAAATGGATATTCCTTCAAATCTCTGATGGGCGTGTCGGTGAGTATGTTCAATGTATCATTTACCATTATTTACACATTGTGGGATTTTTAAAAATTCCAGAATCACTGTTCCACGTGAGCCAATATCGACAAACGTAAATAGATAATTACTATCAACGTTTTTCGTCGATGGCTTCTGTACAATGTGGAAAATCTGCATTTTTCTTAAATTCTTCAAATATTTCGAGCCATTTTTCAGTAGTTAATGGTGGAAAATCAATATGTCTAGCTTGTGTCTATATTGCTCTATAATTTTCTAGAAGACAACTTGCTGTAGATTTTCCGATTCGAAAAGCATAGTGCAAATCAACAAATGGACGACCAATTGCTAGGTCCCTGAAGATGAAAAAAATGTTTTTATTTGTTTAAACAGTAACACAATTTCATACCAAAATTAACAATAAACAAAATTGCCTGAAACAGAGGGCTTTCCCATAAGACTTTCAGGCGAAATATTTCCGTAAATAACAGTGCTATTTAAACTTTGTAAACCCCACTTTTCACCTTTCGTGAAGTATCCTAGATATTTAAAGCTAAACTTCTAAAAATATTTTTTGTACCGTTGCGCCACCTACATCTAGTAATATACAAACACAATTTGTATGTAATTGTAATGCCACTCATGGAAGCTTTCGTTTTCATACTGCCTTCTTCAAAAGAAATAAAAAAATATAGGAGATAGGTACTTTAGAGATTTAAAAGAAAACAGGGAAAAGTCAGAATAACCACGAAAAGACAAAAATGCCTATACGTACGCCAACCAATTGGCGTATTTGGGTGATGTAATTCAACATCGGCCCACAGATGCATCTATGGATAATATAGATCCTCCCTCCGCCAACCGTGAAAGTGGTCTGGCGTCAGAAACTCCCACAATTCTCGAAGAGCCTTCCTTCATGTAGGCAAAAAAAGGGAAATTTAGCGGAAAAAGTTTTGGAGGTAATTGAAAACCACACTATTCGACAAAAAGAAAAATTCCAAACTGGAAACGTAATTCTTTGTGAAGACGATCAATTTTTTTTATTACCGCTACTGCCTTTTGATAAAATCAATCCCTCCACATTCTAATTTCCTGCCAGAATGTAGATTATGCAAACCATCAATAGATTTATGATCATACATTTAATAGAGTAGAATTTCCACCCCGCCACGCCCACCCACCTTTCGGCACAGTCCCCAGTTCCCCGTATACACCCACAACCACCGTATAGTCAAAATATCAATCACGTTCCCAGCAACCAATCTGGAACACAAGGCCTATATTTCACTCTACAGCCTTGATCTACCGGACTGCATTCCTATTTGAGTCAAAGTATTCTGGTTCCCCAGTGATAACATGAATCTGTCCCTACTGAGATTCAGCAGCAGAATGCTGCAACCCAGTATTTTCGCTGATTTGTTTTATCATTCCCAGGACGAATCAGATTTATTCTTCATTTTGAAGCCATAATTGCTCTTGAATATGTTTCTTCTTAATATGTGATTCGTTTGTTCTTAATAATAAATATATTTGTATAGCACTTACAGTGGTTTTATTTATTTAACAAAAACAATTTGGGAACACTATAATGATAAAAGATAGGTCTATACACTTATATAAACTCAGTATTCTCTTTCAAATACCAATCAAGTAGCAAATTATTTATCTTATCTTAAAGTTATAGCATGCTTTTCTTCTGCTGGTGTACTTTTCTTCATGGTAGTATATTGTTTGGTACTCTGATCGTTTATAATTAATAGCAATTCTTGAAATCTTTATCTGGACATAATGGTATTTCTGGGTCATCAATGAGTTCGGTATCAGTGTATTCAAAACTCTTTATTTTCCACTCATTTGTTATGGAATGTATCCGATATTTGGGTTTATTTTTCCTCTATTCCAATGGTACACTACATTTGATTTCCCAATGCTCCATCCGAAGGTACTATATTGGTCAGAAAGTGAGTTTTTTTACCTGGAAATTTTAAATTTTGCCGAACCCTTGCTGTTCCAAGATAGTGATCTTTAACACGCGTGACACCACTCACACAAGACCTACATTTTACCTCGCATCCGAACGAGGGCGTATTTTTGTGCAAAATGCTCGCCAAACATTTTTCAAACGGACCGTGTCGGTATTCGAACCCAGGACCTTGGTGCATAGCCATCAGACGCATACTAACTACGCCACGGAGCCGCACTCCAATTATACATTATAATTTGCATAAGGGCCGCTATGCTTGCGACCACGTCCCTCAATGCTCCTACCCGAAGGTACTACATTGGGTTTAAACACGAAGTAAACGTTCTTCAAATTTAATCTAACTTCAAATTAATCGATCCAAATAAAAATCTACAAACTGAAACTAACACCAAAAATAGGGTTTAAATAATGGTATCCCTAGCGTTGATGGTAACTTAAGACATTATAATGTAATTAAGGGCCACTTTGCTTGTGGCCACGTCCACAATGCTCCACCCGAAGGTACTATATTTAATCTAACTTCAAAATTAGTGAATCTTAAATAAATCTAACAAACTGAAACTAACACTAAAAATAGAGTTTGAATAATGGTATCCCAAGCGTTGATTTTGCAGTGTGTCCGATCAACAGTCGGGTAACAAATCGCAAAGAACGCATACTCCGACAGTTTGCTGACAGATGTGAGGTCAAGGTTTTAGGACCGGCAAAACCCACTCACTATGGGTATAGAGGCAGACGAAATGTACTAGACGTCGCGATACTCCACCAAGTGATGCTAAATACGGTGATCTCGGCTGTGTCAGCGACTTCAGTTCTCACCACAACCCGGTACTACTCAATCTCGGAGGGGAGCGAGCCCAGGCCACCAACAAAACCCGTAGGGTTTCGTGGCCGGCATTTGCCGCCCTATCTAGCGATGTCGGTCGAAGGTATATTTAGCGACATCCCGACCACTGGCGCGCTAGAGGCGCAAGTGGACCACCTCGTGGAATGCATACAGAGTTCGGCCAATAGAGCCACCTTCCATTAGACCGATAGCGGATAAGAAGGACATCCTCCCTCTGCACATCCGTGACCACATCCGAGAGAAGAATCGTGCCAGACGTCAGTGGCAAAGAACCTGGGATCCTGCGGAGCGACTCCGGTATGATCGATTGGTCGCCGAAATGCGATAAGCAGTTCGGTGGCACTGAAACGAGGCCTGGGAAACCAGACTGAAGGAACTCCGAGCCAATGACAACTCTCTGTGAAGAATGTCGAAAGTACTGAGGAACAAAGGCGCCCCCAATGCCTCCTATCAATGGCGAAACAGGATTAGCCTATTCGGTCTCTGAAGAGGCAGAAGTTTTTGCAGACAGTATAAAGCGCCAGTTCGAGTCGAAGTATGTTAACGCATACATTCGGCATATCGAACAGGTTCACCGCGATATCCAACGGAGGCTAGGACAACGACCCTCAAGAAATCGACCCCTACCACAGTTGAAGAAGTCAAGGACCTAATCAAGGCCTAAAGGGTCAGAAAGGCTTCTAGGACCGGACGAAATTTCCAACCGGGTTCTGAAAGCGCTGCCGGAAAACGCTCAAGCGGGTGTTAACCGGAATCATTAATGCCATGTTGAGACTCCGCCGCTTCCCATCCACGTGGAAGACGGCGGATCTCGTAGTGCTTCGGAAAGCAGGTAAATCTACGATATTCCCACAGAACTACCGGCAATTAGCTTGCTGTCGGTGGTTGGGAAGATAGCGAAAGCCGTTTTCCTAAGGAAACTCCAGTCAGCTATGCAGGAACATCTCGTGATTCAGGACGAACAGTTTGGGTATTGTAAGTGGCATTCCACCGTTTACCAGATACTGCGAGCGGTGGAACACATCGCAGAAGGCTTCAACTGGCGTCAGTCAACAGGCGCAGTGTTCCTGTACATGTCTAAAGCTTTCGAAAAGCTTTGACGTTATAGCCTACTCTACAAGATGCTGGAGAGGGGGTTACCACGCGCTCGTCCAACTTACGAAATCCTATCTTTACGATAGATGGTTTTGCATCAAGTTGGACGGAGTGCGGTTGACGAGGCGCAGAAACAAGGCTGGGGTTTTCCAAGGTTCTCTCCTCTCATCGACACTCTTCGGCATCTTCGCAAGCGACCTACCGAAAACGGTAGACACCAGGATGGCACTATACGCCGACGACACAGCCATTTTAGCCAGGTCTTGTGCTACGCACCTCATCATGCAGAGATTGCAAACGGCGATGGATGCTCTCGAGAAGTGGCTAAGACTCTGGCAAGTTGAGGTCTATCCAGGAAAAAGCACGGCAGTTTTCTTTTCGAAGCGACGTCATCGACTTGAAAACGACGTCAGAGCATTCGACGAACCGATACCTTGGCGTTCAGACATCAAGTATCTAGGGGTGATCCTTGATTCGAAGCTCACTTAGAAAGCAACATCGAGTATGCGGCAAACAAGGAGAAGGGAGTTATGGCTCTGCTATACCCCTTGACCAATCGCCGAAGTAGGCTAAACGCTTCAAACAAGCACAGGCTCTAGAAGGCGATAACCAGACCGACGTTTGCATACCTATCAGCAGTGTGGGGCAACGCAGCGGAAACGCACATGCGTAAGCTCCAAGTGATCCAGAACAAGGCATTACAAGAGTCTTCGAAGCTCTCTGGTTCGTTCGAAATGCTCAGCTTCACAGAGAGGCAAACCTGCAGACTGTCAAGGATGGCTTCGGTCGAACGCAAAGAAGATCACGAAAACCAGCTCATACGAGCCCTGGGCGTTTATGAAGATGTCCTATGGCAACGACATAGACCCTCAGGGCGATGCTCCGGCAGTGATCTTTCCTGCCATTCCATCAGACGTCCGACTGCGTGTAATGTCATGTTTTTCCAATTCGCGGCGGCAGTGATAGACCTAGTCCAGGTACGCTAATCATGGGATTCCTATAAAATCTATGACAAGGGATCTCGAGTCCGACACCAAAGGGAATTTTTAGTGGGTATGTCCTTGCTCCGGCAAGGAAGAGTTCCACACGGCGGATGTAAAATCTTTTACCACTATAAAAAAACACTATCAGTGACGCGCCGATAATGTGCTTAGTGCCACCAACTGGCGTCACACGCGCCGGAGGTATTTGCATAATCAAGTCCAACGAAAGGATAGCTCGCGGCGTGTCTATTCGATTTGTATGGTCTTAGATATCACTACGGATGTTAACGTTTGCTTATTTTTACAATTAAACTTCTGCATGGTCTATTCTGCATCATAATTTCTGTAAAAACATCAATCTATTTTATCTGTAAAATTGTTGTGGTTGATTGAAACGATGCACATTAACTAATTAATTGTTAAAAGACAGTTGTACGTATAGTAAGATCTAAGGCGGTTAGGTAATAGTTACTCAATTATCTGTAAAAACAGGTCCAGTTCAAACGTAGATTAGTGAATTTTAATGATGTTGCATTTCAAACATTTCTTTTAATTAAAATAAAGCCATTGTCCTTATTTGCGGGTACTCAATAAGCAATTGTATCTGATTAAATTTCTATAAAACAAGAATTTTGTAAATTTGTCGTTGAATTTAAATTTTTTTAACATTTTGTTGATCTATCGAATAATTTTGTGTATAAATTGTAATGGACAATTTATGGGTCTTCTAAACTTTTATAATCGTTCTCAAAAAACACATTACTGACGTCCTTCTTATGACATTTTTAACTAAGCGAATTCCTTTTAAACAAACGTTTCATTTTAAACATTCAGTTCGTGTTCTCAGAATCTCCACGGTCATCTTATGGTATCCTGCTTCCAATTATTAGGTCAAATGATAATACTCTGGCATCTTATTTTAAGAATTTTATATTTATATTTACATGCGCTTTAACTAATAGTTTAAACAAGGAATTTAATAAAAATTACAATCTGCATTTAAAAGCTACTTTATGAAGCCAATCATTTAAACGTCTGGCAAGACCGAACCACCCTAGAGGCAAGTGTGCTCACTGAACACAGGCGGCACATCAGAAAGGCGGCAATATTCGTGAAGGAGAGTGGCGAAAAAGGTGGTTTTAATAAAAGTATATGTATGCTACAAGTGAAGCTGTTTCCATTATTGCAAATAGAACAAAAATATAAGAAAAAGATTAATTATTATAACTTCCTTGATTAAACGGTGCAACAACTTTTGGTCGTGTCTAAGATGATAAAAGTGTATTTGCTAGTTCAAGGCAGACTCTCAAGTGTTAGAGCGATGATCAGGAAGGTTTACTGTAAAATTAAGATGTAAAAGAATTAAAGTTAGGGGTCACTGCATCCGTTTAAATACTAGTTGTTATGATCCTAGGGATGGTGTAGAAACCCCAAGGTAAATATCCTTAATAACAAAAGATTGACTATGAGTGGAGTAAGCCTGAAATAAAAACAAGTTATTATAAAACAAATGCCGTTCTGAACGAACCTGCACCTTGACAACGTTCTAAATTACTAGAACAGGTAGAAAGGCTTGCGCGTTTCAATGAGCCGAACTATAGGTTTAACCAAATTAGTGGGATCTTTAGTGAGGAACCAGACTAAGACAGGTCCCCGAAAGAGAGCAGCAGCTTTTTCGGTACTTAGAGTGGCAGAGATCATAGGGGTCGGTATGACATTTTAAGACACACTACAGCGATGTGGAAGGCAACGGGAAACCACCACATTACCTCCCAAGTACACTGCGTACAGAAATTATTAGTAAACATGATGGCATCCTCTGGGGTAAAAATTTTCCCCCATTCGGATCTCCGGGAGGGGACTACTTCGGAGGATGCGATCCAAAAGTATAAAAAAATTTCCGTGAATATTCTGCGAGTCGGAGCGTCGAATGTTAGAAGTATGAAACAACTAGGTAAGCTAGAGAACCTGAAACTCGAAATGGATAGGTTAGCACTAGACATAGTAGGAATCAGCGAAGTCCGCTGGTCAGAGGCGGCGGATGTTTGGAGTGGAAACTTCAGGGTAATTCATACTGAATCAGAGGAAGGAAATTCGGGTGTAGGGATAGTTAAGCGAAAAAAGATAGAACGACGTGTAGAAAACTACTTACAAAAGAGCGAAAGAGTACTCATCGTTAGATTTGAATTTAAACCAGTAAACCGTATACGGACATGAAAATTTAATAATTACGGGGGATTTTAATGCAGTGGTGGGTGAGGGTAGGGAAGAAGCGATAGTAGGTTTATTTGGTTTAGGTACGAGAAATTTTGCGACAAGAACAACTTAACCATCATAAATACATTATTTCAACATCATGCTAGAAGACGATACACGTGGAAGATGCCAGGAGATATGGGAAGATTTCAAATAGATTACATTATTGTTAGACAACGATTTACAAATCAAGTAAAGGACTGTAGAAGCTACCCGGAAGCAGATATAGACACTGACCACAACATCGTAATCATGAAGGCCACACTTAAATTTAAAAATCTGAAAAAAGGAACGGATAAAGGCACTTTGACTTTGAGAAGCCAAAAGATAAAGATATCCATGAAAGATTTAGAAAAAAGTCAAACGAATTGCTGAAAGATATCGGGAACATTTCTGATACTAAGGAAGTATAAACAGAATGGAATAACATTAAATCCAGCCTAGACATGGCGGCCAAAGATATTTTGGGGTATACACAAAAAGAAAATAAGAAACCATGGATAACAAATGATATCCTGAATTTAATAGAAGAAAGACGAAAATACAAAAATAGATCAGACGAAACAGGAAAACAGAGATACAAAGCCATAAAATGGGAAATTATTCGAAAATGCAGGAAAGCTAAAGAATAATGGATTGATGAAAAGTGCAAAGAGGTACAAACTAAGATGGAAATAGGAAAGACAGACGAAGCATACAAATTAATTAGAATGAATTTTAGGGATATAAAACCATATTGCAAAAATATAAGGGACGCGGAATGAAACGTCATTACAGAAAATGTAGAGAAAGTAGTTTGATAGCAGGAATATATAGGGAATTTATATTCAGGAGAGGAACTAACAGGAATCAGACATTGAAAATGATGACCTGGGATATCCTATACTTAGAGATGAGTTTGAATTAGCATTAAAGAGTCTGAAAAATGGTAAGGCGCCGGGTACAGATAAGGTGCAAGCAGAAACTCTAAAAGCTGCTGGACAAGCAGTAATAGAACGTCTTGTACGCTATATGTATGAGACAGGCCAGATACCCAAAGATTTCAAACGTAACATCATAGTAACTATACTAAAAAAAAGAGGCGCGGATAGATGTGAAAATTTTCGAACAATAAGTGTGACAGCACACGTTTCAAAAATATGAACCAGAATTGTACAACGACGAATAGAAAAACGAGCTGAAGAAATACTAGGAGAAGATCAATTTGGGTTTAGGCGCAACAGGGGATCACCGGAGGCTATTTTAGCTTTGAGGGTGATAATGGAAAAAACAAGAGAGAAGGGGAAAAGCGTATATATATATATATATATATATATATATTGCTGTGAAACCCTCCTTTTATCTCTTCTGATAATCGCCTTTGTTTACTCTTTCCGCCTCGGCTGCTCACTTAGTTAAAACTTTCATCCTCGTTCATAAAAAAAAAAAAACACATTCCTACCACAAACATCAACGTTAACTCTATTTACATCAATATTCATAATACATTAAAATTTCAAAATTAAATTGTAGCATAAATTTCAGTATCATAAAATTTCAAGATTAAATTTGTCATCATTTTAATTTGCATTCAGAATTAAAGTCCTTGTAGGATGCCTACTAATTTATTTAACAATATTTGCAGACCTGAGTCTGAGTACAAAGGGAGCATCTCCCACCCCTTTACGTTAATTAAACCGGTTAGTCTAATTGAGCTCAAAGACAGACCCAAATTTTCATCATAATCAAAACATAAACTGCTAAATACTCCTTTCTACTTAAACAAGAAAATTTTACCTTAAAATTAAAAGTTGTTGTTCATACAAATTCACTATTGTCCATTTTTTTTTCAAATAAATTATAAAGATATCCAACACACACAAAAACATCAAAGTTCGAACAAAATTGTATAATTTACCTGAAGGTTACTGCACTCGTGGCTTCAATGTACATCGTCCTTGCTAATTTTACCATTCCAACTGGGTTATGTTTCCGTCCTCAGATTCCTGGTTGCCTTTTAAAATTCATTTACAACACCATTCTTTGAAAAAGTTTCCGGGCTTCTCAGGAACGCATCTATGTATATCTAAATCTTGTTTGTAGATCCAATCACGTTTACTAATAACATTTGATTTACTCACTACCGAAAAATAGCAAAGAAATTCCTAATTCTTTCACGCTATACCCAAAACTGCCTACTTTTGTTTATTCATTTATCGTTACTGATTTCGATAATTGGTACAGTAATACTCGCAAATATAACTAGACTTTATTACCTTGTATCTTCTTTTCTAAGTGCACTAATGCATAATAACTTGTATCGTAGCACGTAAAGAGCAAACTATTTTAAAGTATTCAATAATCACAAAATATAAGAGCAAACTGTTTCAAGTATTGAATCAAA
This sequence comes from Platerodrilus igneus, assembly GCA_036346225.1. NCBI lineage: Eukaryota > Metazoa > Arthropoda > Insecta > Coleoptera > Lycidae > Platerodrilus > Platerodrilus igneus. Next base: position 2,589,940 of record JARFIW010000500.1, on the reverse strand, counting down.
AATCGAAAATCTAAGAGAGCACTGTTTAAAGCATCGAATAATCAAAAATCTAAGAGAGCGAAACTGTTTAAAGTCCGGGTATATATAATGGCTAGCCTGTCCGTCGGTTTTGTCCCCATAACGGCCAGTTTTTAGAATTTCGCATTCTCGTTTTCCTTTTCGACAGCCCGGCACGCTATTCTACAAAATTTTCACACGCGCCAGTTGAAAATCTAAGAAATTTTTCACACGGCACCCAAACACGTCCGAGAATAACTAATTAATTTTGTATAGAAATGTTATTTTTACACCTCTCATGTTTGCCTCTTATTACAACCAATCGCAGCCCTCGTGACGCTACACAAATCACGCCTTTATTATCTGCTTCTCTGCCTTGCGCATTTTATCTGTCTCTTTTCTACTTTGTTCTGAGTGGTGCAAATCGATATTCTTTACTATCCACGTGGATTCGTAAGTAAAATAACCCCGTATCTAGCCTTCCCGTTAATATAAGCTACGGTTTATCCGACCGTTTGCAATATACGCAGAATTTTCATGCTTATCCAAACAAATTAAACTGAAATTGACTTTCAAAAATACGCAGGCGTGTGCTCCTAATTAACGTTTTAATATAATTCTCAGAGCTTTTATTTCATGGTATTTTAACCTTGGATTTTCACAGGCTTTTATGCTTATTATATTATTAATAATGGTTCAATTAACTCCAACTAAAATAATAATGAATGGCATTGACTTCTACCCTTTAATTTTTAGTGAATCCTAATTAAATATTAATTATTATTTGTACATTTTGTTTAATACTCGTTACTTAAAAATTGAATTAATTACTATAAATTTTGCACGTAATTTCTATTTGTTTCGTGGAACAATTAAATTAAATACACGTTGAGCATTTTAATTCTGCTTCTTTTTATAGAAAGCATCCTTATACACGGTGATTAAAATTATTTGATGTCGTTAATTAATTTTGTACCCTGGTCTAAATTTGAGTAATATATATATATATATATATATATATATATAAAACAGTATATACGATGTATAAATAAACACTAACTTTACGAAAAATCGAAAGAAAGTTATTAACTATACAAAGCAAGCTAGTAATTTGCATTTTACAGTGTCGAATGCTTTTTCTAGATCTACAAACCCTATATATATATATATATATATATATAGTAAAATGAAAGAATTGCTTATAGCAATTTTAATAAATAAAACAGTATATACGATGTATAAATAATCACTAACTTTACGAAAATCGAAAGAAAGTTATTAATTATACAAAGCAAGCTAGAAATTTGCATAGCCATAAATGAAAGAAGTTGTTTGTTTCATAAAGGAATAAACATTCATCAATGAAACAAACAACTTCTTTCATTTATGGCTATGCAAATTTCTAGCTTGCTTTGTATAATTAATAACTTTCTTTCGATTTTTCGTAAAGTTAGTGATTATTTATACATTGTATATACTGTTTTATTTATTAAAATTGCTATAAGCAATTCTTTTTCATTTTTACTATATATATATAGGGTTTGTAGATCTAGAAAAAGCATTCGACACTGTAAAATGGAAAAAAATGTTCGAAATACTCAAAAAGATTAGAATGAGTTTTAAGGACAAACGGATAGTACATAGCTTATACAAAGAGCAAACGGCGGTAATAGAATTAGAGCAAGAAAGTAGAGAAGTAAATATTAGGAAAGAGGTGAGACAGGGATGTGCCTTATCCCCATTAATTTTTAACTTGTACATAGAAGAGGCTATGAATACTGTCAAATGCAGGAAGACATTTAGAATTAATATGCAGAGGAAAAAGATTGATATGCTTAGATTTGTTGATGATATAGCGGTATTAGCATCTAGCAAAGAAGTATTAGAAGCTGCTTTTAATAAAATGGCAACAGGTGTAACGGAGAGATATGGTATGAAAATTAACAAAAATAAAACTAAAGTTCTAGTATGTAAAAGGGGAGAAAATAAATCGAAAGAAAGAATACAAATAGGTAACGAGAACTTACAAGAGGTTAAGGATTTCTGCTACCTAGGAAGTCAAATAACGCAAGATGGGAAAAGCACAAAAGATATAAAACAAATATTAGCACAAGGTCGTGCTACATTTAACAAGAAAAAGCAACTACTGTATTCAAAGACCACAAACATAGAAACAAGGAAAAGATTGCCTAAAACATATGTGTGGAGCACAGCACTGTATGGCTATGAAGCCTGGACAGTACGAGAAACAGACAAGAAATGTGGTGCTACAGACGTATGATGAAGATATCATACACAGACAAAGTTAAGAACAAAGAGGTACTAGAAATGGTAGGGGAAGAAAGAAGTATGTGGAAAACAGTAAAAAATAGGAGAGATAGGATGATAGACCACATACTAAGACATGAGGGAATAGTGTGGAATATATTAGAAGCTGTGATAGGAAAAAAAGAGTAGTGGATGTAGACCTAGGTTAGACTACTGCACACAGATAGTAAAAGATGTAAGCTGTGAGAATTTCAGGGAAATGTGTAGGCTAGCTCAGAATAGAAATCAATGGAGGTACGCTTCCAACAAGTCGCAAGATGGAAAAACTAATGACAAAAATAATAACTGTACTTAAACATGGTGATTACTATAAACAACTACAGATATTGGTTTTGCAATAATCTCAACAAATGTTAATTGTGCAAAAGTATTTACTGGAAAACTATTAATACGGCAAATGTCTAAGTGTTGGGGGTTCCTTGGCAGCCACAGGCTGCTTAACCCCCTTCACTTACCTTACATGTGATGTTCCAATGTTCCACCTGAAGGTACTACATTTGCCAGGAAGCAAGTTTTTTTACCTGGAAAATTTGGAATTTTGCCAAACCCTTGTTGTTCCAAGCAAGGTAGGAATCTTTAACGTGCGTGACAACACTCACACACGGTACCTCCATTTTACCTCTCATCCGAACGAGGGTGTATTTTTGTGAAAAATGCTCGCCTAACATTTTTCAAACGGACCGTGTCGGGATTCGAACCCAGGACCCTGGGCGTAGTAGTCACACACATACCACTACACCACGGAGCCGCCGTCCCCCCTTCACTTACCACTGAATCTCGGTGAAATAGGGCATATAATTACAAAACAATAGAAGGGAATTGAGCTGTACATAGGCCGTTGTGAGAATTGCAGGAACTGGGTAGGCTAGCTCAGAACATAAATAAGCTGAAGTACAAGTCCAGCCAGTTTCAAGACGTAAAACCCAATGACGAAAAAATAAGTGCTCTTAAATCTGAAGATTCTTATAAACAATTGGGCTGTTGATTCATGTTATAGTAAAAGATAATTACTTGTCATTTGTGATTTATGAGTTGTATTCTCGCTACAGAATGACTGAAAAATGGAAGTCTAGAAAATTCGAGTAGTTTCGTTTAAATTTACGTTATGAGTTCAATGCTTTTAATAGAAGAACGCTTTTGAGCGGGTTTTTAATAATGTATTTAGCAATTCCGCAACGCTTTTTTATTTTAATTGCTGCGTACTTATTTAGAACACGTTTAAATTAGAATTAAGGGTTTTTGAATCTACACAATATGCATTTAAAACTTATTTTTTAAATTGAATTTATTGTTAAGGAATGACTTTGAACTCTTCAGACTTTCACTTATATACTAAAATAAATTATACTAAAATAGTAAACAGGATGTTTCTTTACAGAAAATTAAGTATTAGAAAATCTTGATTTTTTCTGGTTTTGGGTTCTTTTTTTACAGAATATTGTGCTCATTGACTTCTTATGACCTCCTTATCATATCAACATATATGCGTCTAACGTTAGTCAGTCTTTGAAATTGAACGTCATCACATTTTTTAATAAACTGAATAGGATAAAGCTTCTTGGTTGATAAGGTGGAATGATAATTCTGTTTTCGAATGATATATATATATATATATATATATATATATATATATATTAGTAGTCTTTCTTGGATTTTTAAATATTTTTGCTTCTGCATTGCGCTACGCCAATTATCATATTTTCTATTAAAAATTGACTTATTTTTGAAAAGATCTTTAAATAAAATTAAATAAAATAACCACAAAATATTTAAATTACTAGATACGTATTCGACTGTCATCATCAGTGAAAAGAAAAAAAAAAATAATTAGCTGTATAATTTACTATATTGTTGCTTTAAACACTATCGAGGATATTCTCCTCACCCGCAGGCTGGTGTTCTCAACAACAAACAAGTGAATTGTGAATTGTTGTTGAGAACACCAGCCTGCGGGTGAGGAGAATATCCTCGATAGTGTTTAAAGCAACAATATAGTAAATTATACAGCTAATATTTTTTTTTTTCTTTTCCTACTGATGATGACCACATAGTGGTCGAAATACGTATCTAGTAATTTAAATATTTTTGTGTTAAGGGTTTTATTTAATTTTATTTAAATCGTGCCACAGTGTTCCTATAGATTATTGAAAAGATCTTTGTCTGATCTCTTAATAATTACAAAATGGGACTAAAATTTATAAATTCCTGATTTAGTAATGAAATACGATAACTCTGCCACATTTATCTCTTTTTATGGATGTCAGTGGTTTTTGTGTTTGCTTTAAACTACAAGCCGATACTTGAATATTTCTTGGTAAAATACGTTTTTCAGAATCGTTTTGAATGGCTTCGCGGGGTTTGTCATCAGTAGATGTAGTCTTCTATTTTTTAAGTTTAAAAGAGAGCATATCCTTTTCCCTCAGAAGTTGCAAAGTCAGCCTGTTGTAACACGGAAGATTTTGACTTAATATTCTATCCTTCTGGAGTATTTCCGTTATGACCTTTGACAGTTCATAAGTATGGATTCAGTATGAGGGGACAATTGCTAGCACGATTTATCAGTCTGATTTACACGCCTCCCCATTACCAACATTTGCTACTGCATAACAGTCAACAACTCAATTATCCAAAACGTAACCTATGTACCTCCTCACTACTGTCAAGCCTGGGTGTTCTAGAATATATTCAATGCGTAACCAGAGCCCCATGGAGATGGATTTACCAGTTGCTCTTGCCTTGGTCGTTTCTTACTAGAGTTACGATCCGCCCAGTTAAAGTGTGTATAACTGTTGTGAGTAAGTCTATTCAAAGAATTCTGCACGCGAAACTCAGAGAAAGAACCTTGGGAACCGCATACCGCGTAATAAGAGGTAAACAACAGAAAATCGCGCTCGGTAACATAAGAAAGACAAATGGCGAATATACGGAAGGTTTTAAAACCACGGCGGAATATTTATTAGAAAAATTCTTCCCTTCGTATAATCCCGAGGAGGATGAGAGGTCGCACGATTTAGTACGTCGGGAAGCTACAGAGGCGCGAGGAACAGGTGCCGATAAGGCAATTCTAGTTCACGAGATCGTCAGGGCTCTTAGGAGGATGAACCATAAGAGAGCACCGGGGTATGACGGAATCACTTCAGACGCAGCTCTGGAGTCGTGCCTGTTAGCCCAGTGTGTCTTTGCCGGGTTGTTTAATCTTTGTCTAGAAAAGGGCGTCCTTCCGCGTTACTGAAAAGTCCAGAACATGAAATTCATACCTAAACCTAAAAAGGCGGATGCGTCAGACCCGAGCAGCTATCGTCCAATTAGCTTGCTACCGGTGCTGGGGAAAGTTTTGGATCACGTTATGACTACCCGGGCTGAGCACTTAGTGCGTGACAGTGGCGGTTTTAATAACCGACAGTTTGGTTCTATGGAGGGAAAGTCGACTATCGACGGATTAGAGTCATGCTCTAGTCCCACATTTTGGAAGTTGTTGTATGAGAGCATCTTTAGGGTCAAGTTGCCCACAGGATTCTCAATCGTGGGGTTTGCGGATGATACGCTTTTGATTGTCAGATCGCGATTGTTAATGGATATGCGCACAAAACCGAACGAGGCGCTTAATAAACTACACGAATGGTCGCAGGCGGTAAAATTAAAATTTAACACGGCGAAGTCACAGGCGCTTTATTTTGGAAAGAAACCGGGACAGCGACCCCTTAGGCTAAAGCTAGTAAGGGGGAAAATACCGTTTAAGGAAGCAATTACATACCTCGGGATAAAGATTGACGATAAGTTAAATTGCAAAGCTCACGTGCAGTACGTTAAAAGCAAAAGCAGTAAAATATCAAACAAAATGATAGCGGCGGCGAAAATAAACTGGGGTTTCATGGGCGAATCGCTGAGAACCATTTATGCCGGAGCAATTGAGCCGGCAATGCTGTACGCAGCTTCTGTATGGGCGGAAGGTTGTAACGTCCGGGAGATGCGTCAATTGACGAGCATATAACGCATAACCGCAGTGAAAGCGGCCAGGACCACCTCTACGGAGGTAGTCCTGGTGATCAGTAGGACTCTCCCTATCGAATATGTCGTTAGGGAGATTAGAGATAGGAGAATAATAAATATAAGGAAAGGGCGCAAAATTATCGAAGATATTAATCTTGGTAATAGGGAGGTGGAGAGAAAGATCGTTGTATCAGAGTTGGGGCACGCGGCCGATATTAGAGGAATCGAGTTTGTCAAAGGTGATGGGACGCGATGGGTATCACAATTTACACGGACGGTTCACGTATGAATGACGGACAAGCAGGCGCGGTGTTTGTCGTGTTTAAGCAGGAAAGAAAGGTGTTGCGGTTTCAAACCAAACTCGCGAACTGGAGCACTATTTTCCAATGCGAATTGGTAGCCGTACAAGAGGCAATCGATTGCGTAATAAACCATACGGACAGAGACGAGTATTATCTAATCAGTGATAGTGATTTGTAGAAATAAGCAAATTTTGAAATAATTTAACAAGCATGTTTTGTGTGTAATGGTGCTAGCCGATATAGTGCTCATGCGAGTGCACCTAATAATTGATTTGGGTGATGATTTTGCTAATTTATGCACTGTATCATGCGTATGCTTTTAGATGTTTATATATATATATATATATATATATTGCTGTGTTAATAAGGTCATTTAGAGGTAGTTATGACTAATAGTATAGCGCACTTTATATAAAATACATGAGGGTTTAGAAAACGAGTCAGTTTTCCGAAAAAAACAAAAAATACGATGATTAGACTGTAAAGTAAATGACATCGCTCTGTATATAAACCATAAACATAATTAATTTAGTTAATGATAAATATTTTGAAGATTTATTAGAATAAACAAATTCGCAAGTCGTAAAACAACATAAACGCAAACTGAAACGCGACACGCATGGATAACGCATCATTATTACGCCAAGAATCCCAATTAAAACAAGCATGTTTAATAATGCGTAAGATAGCAAACGCATATAATTTAAGACATACATTGTATTAAGTCTACGTGACTAGAAAGCTAAAATCGACACCTGATATATTGGAAACAAACAAAGCATGGTGGATAAAATCAAAGTTCACGAAATTTATTTGAACAAACAGTGGTCTATTTATCTAGAGGTAATCAATGCTATTAACTCGAAATAGTACGTGACAAAAGCAACGCGTTGATTTTAATATACAATAAAAAGCGATAGAATACCCAAAAACCTGGCATGGAAGAATCATTTATAACAACGAACTCTGCACTTGTCAATAGATAGACGATGCATTTAAATACTGCCGGATTTGTAAACAAATCAGTTCAACATGAAGTAAGACTTAGTTCACATCCCTTAAAACGAAAATATTTACGTGAAGTGATTTATTGTGAAGTATGAAACACTACAATGGTAATTATGGAAAATTAGGAGGTTTGTAGTTTTAACTCTTCAAAAACGTAGGACTGTAAATAATTATTGGATAACGACTCTAAATGATTACTGGATAACAATTCTAAACAATTACTGGAGAACAATTCTGAATAATTACTGGATCCAATGAGGAAATGCAACAAGCATTTAATTCAATTATTAATTACCAGGAAGTTTAACAAAGGATGCTAAAAATAATTTAAAGCTATGCTAAGAAAAATGCAGACCATGTCCAAAGCAGATTTAACGCAAGGAGTATAAAATCACTAAGCTGGACGGAAGCAGTTGGTACAGGGACTGATTTGAGCTGAAAAAACAGGTTAGTCAATCTGAATCTTTTGTTATTTTTATTTGTGAATATTTCGTTGTACATTTCTAATTTGAATAATTTAAAAATTAACATTTCGTTCAATATTTTCAATACGGCCAAAACTGGTTGAATGTATATATCTTTATTTCAAACCAAATTTTCGAAAGGTGGTTCTTTTCTTTTTCAAGGTTCTAGTACAATAAACAGTTAGTATAAATTAATTTACAAAGGATATACTTATACAATGAAATTATTAAATATATACCATGTTTCTGAAATTATTGCATTTTATGACACAATTGACGGTAGGACATGATGTTGACATGAATTATATTATATGAGATGCGTGTGTGTCTCTTTTTGTTTATATGGAAGTGTATGTATATACTAATCTGTGTATATGGTGAAATTTGAAGATATATTGAAGGTTGTGTCATTTTAAGTGGGAATTGTACTGTTAGATGGTATTTTAAAATTTAATAGATATGTATACATTGTACTTAAATTATTGATATCAGTTTTCTTGTTTATACTTGTCGGATTATTGTAAATGTAACACATTTCCAAAAAGGTTATCTTATTGTAATTTGGTTCAATGGTCAAAATTTTTGTATTTGTAAAATCTGGTCTATGATCTTTTGTGTTGGAGTGAATGGTCAGAGACATGCTTTGAGTTTTACTCTGATATCACTTTTATGTTGCGTTATTCTTTGTCGTAGTTGTTGAGAAGTCTGTCCGATGTATTATATTATTTCGAGGCTTGATTTGTTTTTTTTTCTGACGTTCTGCTGCCATTTTTGGTGGCAGCATTTTTATAACTAAGATTGTAATTGTGAAGATTGTAGTTATAATGTAAATAAGTTAGGAAATGATAGGGAAAGCTAGGGACGGATTTAGGCTAAAGATAAAATAAATTACTTAAATCAGGGAGGACGAATTTGTAAATTTATAGAGCAGACAAAATACCTGAATTCACTATTAAAATATTTGGCGAAAGCTTAAAAAATTTGAATCCATCTTTAAAATTAGTTAGCTAGCTTTGGATAGTTTTAAGACGACCCTTCAGGTCGCACCGGTAACCAGAGCTGGCGACTGCTATCCGGTATTACGGATCCCTCCCCATTTACTTTCACGCGTGTCATGTTGAACGGACACACTCCAAAATCAACGCTAGGGATACCATTATTCAAACCCTATTTTTAGTTTTTGTTTTAGTTTGTTAGATTTTTATTTAAGATTGAGTTATTTTGAAGTTAGATTACATTTGGAGCACGTTTATTTTTGAGTTTAAATCCGATGTAGTACCTTCGGGTGGAGCATTGGGGACGTGGCCGCAGGTATAGCGGCCCTTACTCAAATTATAATGTAAGTAAGTCTGTTAGGCCATTTAGTTGCCTTTTATGACAAGCGCAGAATAGCTCACTGTATGGCATTCTATAGTTAATCTGTTTTATTCCCAAATACATAGCCAATTTAAAATTTTAAATTACGACCGTCATTTTTCATTGAAATATACCAAAAGACGCATTTTTCCGCCTACAAACTTTACAATTAGCAATAGATTATAAAATTCTAACGAAAATGTAGGTTTGTTCAAAGAATAACGTAACTTCTAGATGGGATATTTTACCTGGATGTTCAAAGCAAGTAGTTCCTGTAATTTCAATTTGTTTGATATTCATATCAGTTAGACATGCCGTGTCTTGATAATCTTGAGCCATCTGGCTATTTCCCTTTCAGCCTTTCTCCCCACATGTGAAGCGATTCAATGTTTGGAGAGGGGTCGAATTAATGTATCCTTTATTTGGATACTTGGCCTCAGTGAAATGCATGCGTGGTTGTTTTCCAAAAAATTTTATTCGTTTATTGCAATTTTATCATGTGCATATTTTTGGTATTACTTGTGCTTCATCTATCTTTAGTGTTGTTCAAAAACAACTGCAACAGATTTAATGCCTTTGCCACAAAATGAGGAGAGTCATAATCCAGAAAAAATGTAGATTTAAAAATTCACGTTTACTGTTAAATTTAAAAGGTTTACAGGCTATTCTGAGACATTTATTTGTTTGCAATTGTGATTTGGGTTTTTGCAGCTTTTTGGGGTTATATCTAAGGAAAAACGACTAAAAGGAGAAGTAAATCAAATTTTCCGCTTATATAAAGCTTTTATTTCAAAGTAGAATCAAAGAAAGATTCGGTAATGTTCTAAATTGATTGTGCTTTGTTAGAATAATAATTTCAAGGCACGCTTGAACTAAAACGAATGAACGCTAAGGATGACGCTCTGTTTTTAGGGGATGGTCCGGGAAGAAACATATCAACCACTGATACTAAGATAGCAGGGTTGTAAAATACAACAGGAGGGTGTTCTTGATTTTCCACCACGTGTAGGGTTGACGAACTCTCTCCCTCTTGGAAAAGGACATTGACTGTATTAAACGTACGCAACAAATTTTGGCCCGGGGTAACTATACGCGCAATGCGCGCCATTAACAAATTCTGGTTTTAAAGGAACCATAGGGTAAGGGTAAAGGAATATTCTGTATTATAATTTCCCTTCCTTCCCTTGTTCGATTCTATTTCAACCCAAAGGACGCGCATACACGGGCGTTTGTTGCCCTAATTTAAGAGTACGCAACTCACTAACGGTGTTTTGAACTCGTTGCGAGTTTCAGATCAATATGTTTGGTTTTACGTATGTTTTGACCTAGTTTTAATTCCATCCATTTAGGGATGAAAGGTAAATTGGATCGACAATATATCCAGTGGCGTAGTTGTATATGTACATCATTTATGAGGAAGAGACAAAACAAAGGAGTGTTCCAATTGATTTAAAGCTTAAACGTACTAACAATAGAGTGACATGGGTTTGGAAAGCCAAATATCAGACAAATCGGGATTTTCTTTTGAAAGTTTTATATTATTAAATTATTTTGGAAGGTGGAATTAATAATAGAATTTTATTAACCTATAAAAGTTTATCAAAAATATACGATTCAGTCATTTTAGCGTTAAAAGGTTCACAAGCAAATTAACGACATTATTCGAAAGCGATTACAGTAATCTTTACGTTTCTTTTTTTCTTAGTTTCAAACCCAAAGGTACTCTGACGCAGTCTAACTGTTTTTTGTTCTCAGAATTTACTTTCAAAACATTATATGCGCTATTTTGGGTCAAGTGAACCATATGTCATATACAAAGTCAGGCAGCCAGAACAGTGGGTATGGTCAACATTAAGTCATTAAGGAACTTCTTAGAAATCATAAGAATCTACATGATCGAATCCCTTGAAACGAAAAATAATTACCTGAATAACTACAACGGGAAAAAACTAGAAACCGGGAATAGAGACTGCGATATGATAAAGGTACTCAAGGGTACTATCAAGTGAGAACGATTCCGAGGAAACGACATTCAAAAAAATCGACAATGATTCAACAGGAGTAGCGCAAGAGATGAGCAATAAAAGCTCGCAAGATTTAACGCTAGTTACATATCTCCCAAATTAGGATATATATGTAATCAAACAGAATTAATAAATCTTAAGTTAGATTGTTACAATGTATAATTGAAGGACATAATAAAAGGACAGTGAAAGTTCACAAGCCAGACAATGAGAACGGAAACAGACATTGTAGTCCAGACGCAACATGATACTGCAGGTGCAGGTCACAGACAGCAATTATTAGAATTAAGATAATTAAAATGTAATACTTTGTATTAAATACAGAAATAAGCAGACATGAGCCCTGCATTTCCCATAAGCAATGTGAGGGGCAGGGATAGCATAAATACCCTCGAGAAACCAAAATGGCCAGTCAGTCTAGAGCTTCTCAACTATAACATTGTTGTCAGTTCAGCTACTCACCATAATTTTAATTTATTTAATTAGTACTTATAACGTACTTATAAGTTAAATCTAATTGTAAAAATCTGTATAAAATAAATTTGATAGAAGAGTTTTTTGAAAGAAGCTTTTTAAAAAGCTGCTCCAAGAGGCCCAAAACCTATCTTGCTACGTTTATGAACTAAAACTAACCTAAAAACTTATGAAGATACAATAAAAATAACTTAATTTTTATTGCGAGCCTTAAAACGCATCAAATCAGTAGGTATAGCGACGTTTGACTTAGATGCAAAGGAGTAGTAGATAATTCAATTGTTATTTAAAGATTATTATTATTATTATTATTATTATTATTATTATTATTATTATTATTGCTTTATTATCCAAAAGAATAAATCCAATTACAGGATAAAATTAACAAAAGAAAGAAAAATAAGAAAAGAAGATAGCATTGTTACGCCTCATTTGGCGACACAACGATTTTATTTAAATAATTATCTCAGGGGAGTTTTTTTTTAAATTGTGTAGATTGTGGTGCAGTATATAAATGCGGTTTTGAGTTCCCAGCACTGTTCTGGAGTTTAAGAAATTTTTGATTATGTTTATTATGTATTTCATGAAAGAACGTTAAATAAGTAAGATGTTAAATAAATGTTTAATGTAAAATAAATAAAAAGTTTTCTACGCCTCGAAAAATGTACAACGTCGTTTTCGACCAATCAGAATGCACAACAAGTAAGGGTGGTGGTTTGAATAACTGAAGCAATCAGCCGTCATACTGGCATTCTACACGTACCTACCGTATCTGAAAGACGCGGTGCTTATTAATGTAATGGCAGAGTTTACCCGTCGAATCCATATAAATAACGAACTTCATTGTAAGTCTAGACTAATTGGACGTCAATCGCACGACATGCCCTGTAGAACCAAGGAACAGGAATAACCTCTTTGGTTTTACCGTAATTTAATTATTTAGAAGGACTCAAGGTAAGCTTAAGCATAGCTTAGTAATTTTGTATGGATAATTTGTAAAGCAAAATAATATTTAGTCTAAATTCTTGTAAAACTGATTACGTTCTCTGTATGGCACGCGATGATTTATAGAACCTTTACGCCTATGTTTGTATCACGAACAGAGTTGCTCTGCAAGCCGGTTTTAATAACTCGTATCTAATATAACAAATTGATTTTCTATTTCGTTCAAAATGCCGTACACTCGGGATCAGAAATCGAAATTAATGGACATAATCAGCAAGGCAGTCAATTGTATTTTAGAAGATGATGAGTTTACAAGAAAAGTTATAGATAAACTGTGGCTAAAAATGGAATCAAAGATGACTTCCTTAGAAAATGCTGTTACATCATTAAAAGTAGAAAATGAATTACTGCATAATCAGGTAGACCAGCTGGAGCAATACTCCAGAAGAAATAGTGTCCGTATCTTTGGACTACAAGAAAATGATGGTGAGAATGAGGAAAATAAATTTTATCTATTTTTAGAGAATAAACAAATATTGTTCTCCGTGAAGAATATATTGACCGCTGTCATACAGTTGGTTCGAGAAAAGGTAACAAATCTCGTCTTGTAATTATAGAATTTATTATCTGTAAATACAAGGAACCCAATGTAGTACCTCCGGGTGGAGCATTGGGGACGTGGCCGCAAGTATAGCGGCCCTAATTCAAATTATAATGTAAATACAAGGATCTAGTAATAAAAAATAAAAAGTCATTTAAAAAATCAGGTATCACCATAAAAGAGGATTTATCAAAGACACGTTTAGAGTTATACAAAATTGCTTGTGATAAGTTTTCTTTTAAAAATGTCTGGTCGCTTAATGATGTTCTGAAGATAAAAGTAGAAAATAATATTTTGTCTATTTCTAATCGCCAGGATTTGAAACGTGTGATGGCAAAACATTCAACTTGAATTCAAAACATCCTTAATAAAAGTTAATTTAAGTATGGAAAGGTCTTTTTATCATGATGTGTTTATTTACGATACTGATTTCACATTACTATACATAATATTGTGTTAGGTTATACATATTGTGCGTATTTGGGTACATCTGTCAATAGAATAAATTTTATTTTCTATTTAATTTTTTTTAATTTTATCTTAATTTCTATTATGGAACTGATCAATAATTTATATACGATGATTACTTGTTTTAATCTTGATTAGTTTAGTTGCAACATGCGCTAGTATATAATTTGCAAGCAATAAACGTGTCAGTATTAAAGTTAATGTGTTGATAATGACAAATAACAAGTACCTAGCTAAAACTGCCATTATGTATTTCGGCTGTTAGAGCAGCTATGATTGTGTATACTTATTGTACATTGTTCAACAACATTTAATTTAGTTTTCAATCTGTTTTGCGTCTATGTTATTGTATTATATTCTTACTTCGATTTTTTCTGTAATTTTATTTTGCGTTGGTTGCGCATCCTCAACCTATTTGCATACGAATTATTGTAGTGTCTTCATAGGTGTGTATGTGTGTGCGTATGAGTCGGTGAGTGTATTGATGGAGGATTCTACTGTAAATCTCAGCTATATGGTACTTTTGCATAATGGTTAATAGTTTTGCAGATCTGTGTTCGATCGTCTGTGATGTCCAAAAAGATTGCCAGTTAGATGTGTTACAGTATCTTCCTAGTGTTCCGTCTGCTCAATCACTGCTGTCTCTTGAGCTTTATCGTCATCTCTGAACAATAATTGTTGTCATGTTAATGCAGAATTGCTGCTCTCGCATTTTGACGACTTCTGCTACATTTTTCTTCAACACTTGTACATTGCGTAGTGGTTTCGAAGATTTGGTTAAAACCTACCTTGCCTGATGTTTTATTTCGCTTGCCGGAGCACAAAATCTTTAGAAACGACCGAACGAGAAAAGGTGGCGGGAGTGTGGCTATCTATGTCAAGACTAATCTTAAATGCAAGATTGTTGCCCAGTCTCCAAGTAAGTATCATGCTAGACCCGAATGTTTCTTCATCGAGGTCTATGATAGATCGGTTAAGATATTTGTTGGAGTAGTTTGTCGACCGCCACATATTGGTTATCCAATTGGTATCGAGGAGGCTCTATTTGATTTATTACCATGCTATATGGAAATAATACTACTTGGGGATTGGAATGCTAACCTTCTTCAGGATACGAGTGATGTTCGACAAATGAAAACTGTTTTCAACACATGTAATTTGAGCATAATGCCCTTAAATCCAACTCATCACCTTGTAACCCCGTTCCACAAATCACATACCACCATCGATCATATTTGCGTTTCTATTAGCAATAAACTTCTTCATTTTCGTCAAATCCCTGTTATAGGGATCTCAAAACATGATCTACTATTTGTTTCCTACTCTATTAAAATATCTAAATGTATTTCTGTTTCAAAAACCTACCGCAATTTTAAACATACCAATCTTGATACGCTCCCGCGTTTCGTAATATTGCGCAATCGTATATTATAACATAATTACGCGGCAAATTGTATCAAATACTAAACACGTTTAAAAGTGATACAATGGTCTATAATATAAATAAAGCAATGTACTCACTTAAAATGCGCTTTGCAGTTTTATCTCAGGGCTATCTCCTTGTCTTTTTGGTGTGGGTCGGCTAAGCCATTGTTGATTCCAGATTTATTCGTCCTCTTTTCCCTTCGTAGCGGAACGATAGGAGCAACCGGGTGTAAGAAACGATATAAAGTAGAGATAGGGAAACCTACATCCTAAAAAGAGAAAAAGACACCCCACGACTCAGGTAGCTGTTCTCGGCTTCGAAGTCTCGTGGCTAATGGCGTCATATTGACTCCGCGCCTGCGCATCCTTTTGCGCAAACGCAACTGTCCAGAATGGCGGAAATTAACAAGTTTATTTGAAAATATTTGCGGGAGTTTACTCACATATTTAACAATGTACATTTCCAAATTTGGAATGTAACAATCTACAGTCTCTTAAATGTGCCGCACGTCCATTGCCATGGTACGAAATTGATGCCTTAGATACGGTTAATGGAAAACTTGAGAAGTTTATTGCTTTTGTTAATAATGTGTATAACTGCCATTCTCCTATATAACTGTTAAAGTCTCTAGACCAAAGTCTCCATGGATGACCAAACAAATCAAAAATCTGATGCGTCGAGACACTGCTTACTCTCATTTTAGGCAAGCGACAACTGTTAAAAATTGGGAGCGTTCAAGTATTTTAGGAATCGTACCAAGCAGTCGGTCAGGAATGCAAAATTGCTTCATTTTTATTCTATCTCGTCAAATTTTACATCATCGAAACATGGGGGAAACTAAAAGTGTTAGGAATTGGTAAGGACAACCTTATTATCTCTGTCAATGTGTGCTTAGGTACTCTTAATGACTTCTTTGCTCATATACGCCATTAGACTCAGCCCATGTTCAAGATACAATCTCTAGTGTCTCAGACTCTACGATAACTCACGCCCCTAAATTCGAATTTTCTGAAGTTTCATCCGATATTGTCTCTATTGTCGTATTAAGTCTAATGCTATTGGTCCCGATTATATTTCATCTCGTATGTTCTATCGCATAGCCTCGTCTGTGATTGATGACTTCCGTTCCATTATCAATACTTCGTTTCGTACAAATATTTTTCCCTTGGAAGAAGGCTTTTATTCGTCCTTTACCAAAGAATCCATGACCATCCGTCCCGGGTATTTTCAGGCCAATTAGTATATTACCAACCCTGTCTAAGTCTCTAGAATACATTGCAGCCGATCAGATCACTGCCTACTTGCAAGAAAACTCACTTTACGATACATATCAATCTAATTTTCGTAAAGGGCATAGTACCTGTTCAGCATTGCTCGGGTGGTAGATTATATCAAAAACACCATGGATAACCGACAGGTCACCATTCTTGTTTTCATTGACTTTGACCTACTTTTAATAGTGTTAATTTTGATATTCTCTGTGCTAAACTATACAAACTAAGTAATTTTTCGGATTCTTCGGTTCAATGATTCCGCTCATATATTAATGGCAGAAGGCAACAAGTTATCACAGATGGTACTTCTACTACTTCTAATTGGGCAAAATTAAAAGCAGGTGTTCCTGCTCAAAGGAGCGTTTTAGGCCCACCCCTTTTTGTTGTGTATATACAAGATTTATCGAAGTTCTTACACCATACCCGCTACCACTGTTACGCGGATGATGTTCAGCTTTATTACCATTTCCAATCAGATAATGTCGCTTCTGCGTTTACTAAAGTAAATGAGGATCTCTCTACTACTCTTTATTGGAGTAGGAGTAATTAACTCTTCTAAATGTAAAGCAATTCTTGTTGGAACCCCAAAAATGCTGCACAAAACTGATTTAAGAGCTGCTCCGACCCTGAAGCTCGGATTAAGCACAATAGAACTATCTGATTATGTAAAGTACCTCGGAATTTTCATTGACAACAGTTTAGTTTGAGAAACCAAATAACTGTCTTACAGTCTTCGGTGCATTGCACACTTTGAATCGTTATAAATGACTTTTACCAACACACTTAAAACTTCGACTGGTTCAAAGTTTAATCATACCACACTTTGATTATTGTGATATTATTTAATCAAGTTTATCTTGGGAACGGGATAGGCTCCAGCGAGCACAAAATTGTTGTATTTGCTTTATACATAACTTCAAAAACGAGATCATATAACTCCACCTTACATTAGCATGAAATGGCTCAAACTAAATGACAAGAAAGCTACATATGGTTGTTTTTCTCTACAAACTTTTCTCAACTAAATGACCATCCTACCTAGTGTCCAAATTTTCTATTTTATCAAACCGTAGTTATAATACAAGGTGCAACGATTTGTTGGCTATACCGGTTCGCCAAACCTAGAGTTACCATTTATCTTTTTATGTCACTGATGCACTGCTTTGGAACTCAATTCCGCCAAGTATTCGCAATGCTCTGACAATTTATAAATTTTGCAGACTATTCATTGAGCATTTACAGACAGTCGAAACGTATTAGTCATTGTTATCGTACGGTTGACCCCTTTTCTTCAGTTGCACTCGTTGTGTTTTTGATTGCGTAAAGTGAGTGATTTATTTATCAATTAGTTATTAATTCTAATATTTGAATGCTTATGTTAGGATTTTAATTGTTCATTGTTTGTTGTCATTCACAAGTTAAGTGGAAGACGGAGCCTTATGGCCTAAGTCTCGCTTGTGTATGGCAGTAAAGCGTTATATGTACAGTAAATCTAATATGATTTGTAATTTATAATTTTTGTACGCTATCCAATAATAAAATCGAGTACCTGTCCAATTGATAAGCAACGATTTGGCGTCTAAAGTAAATGGTTTTATTCATAACGCACTCATTAAGCAGCTAATTATATTTCTCATGGTTAGCTCTTTTCAACTTTAGAATATTTTGACAAAAACAATTACCCACATAACTCAGAATCTCATTATACTCAGGTTAAGTACAAATGATTTTCTACTTTTAAATTTAAAGAAAACAATTTTTGTTCATTTCCATGTTGTTACCTGTCAATTAGACAGGTATAAAAATAATATAATTTATTGCGTGCCATACAGAGGGTGAAACCGGTTTCACAAGATTCACACTAAATATTATTTTTCCTTTACAAATTAACCATGCAAAATTACTGAGCTATGCTTAAGTTTACCTTTAGTCCTAAATAACAGCTTCGGCATAGGTCCAGCAAAAGGCAGTAGTGATACAAAGGCATACAGAGGTCCCCACAACCACGTCCCAACATCGTGAAATCATAACCTTCTGAACTATGTAGTGATTTAGAAAGTAACGGGAGCAGAAAATAGAAAAGATAAAAGAGGCAGATGGAATGTTTGAAGCTACACAACAAGCAGGTAGAAGAGAGAAGAAGAAGGGCTTGCACTGAGCAAAAGCGATAGAAAAATGGTGGATAACAAAGGACTGCCCAGCCATTCAAAATGTGGTGAGCAACCCGGAGTGGAGTAGAACCACTCTTATTTGGTGCACAGTTATCTCGGGACAAAAACAGGTTCAACGGAGAAAAATTAGGCTAAAACGGAGATAGAAGGATCTAAAAAGTGGAGCTTTAGGATAAGCATCCTAGAGAAAAGTAGAGAGTAGAGAACGCCCCTATTAAAACAGATCGGTCTGAGGAGCCACATGCACGGTAGCGATACTAACAGGTCGATAATCAACATAAATTTGACTCCAAATGAGACCTAGACAGATCATTTTTCTAACGATCACATCCACTACGATAAGAAAATCAAACAAAAGGTAAAACGACTAACTTAACAGGTTAAGCGCCAAAGCCATTACAGTAGGGCTTACCCCTGGGTAAATACGGTATTTTTATAAATTCGCGTAATTTTTTGTTCATCAAATCTGATTTTTGAAGCAAAACGTACTTTTGGTTAGACATTTATTTAAAAACACAAGCAGACACCGGTGTTCGCTGTGGCCCAGCAAAAGTGCCATCAGACACTAGTGTCGGCCCCGGCCCAGGATATGCGTAAGTTCTTGACGTGTCCGATGTGTAGCCATTAGATTATACTTGTCCATTCTTGTCAGTATCGGTCCGATGTTCTAGAGTATTTTGCATGAATATAAGTTTTATCATAATTAGGTCTCCAGTTCTGGAACTGGTTAGACGCGTACCCTCATTGTTTGCTATTCTGAGCTAACCTACTAATTTCCCTGAAATTTCCATACTACGCATCTTTCACTATCTGCGTGCATTAGTCTGATCTAGGCCTCTTTTTTTCCTATATCTGCTTGTAATATATCCCGCACTGTTCCCCAAAAATGCTTTAGGTAGCAGAAATTCTCAAGTTCTCGTTAACTATTTGTATTCTTGTTTTTGATTTATTTTCCCCTCCCTCCTTTACATACTTTAATTTAATTTTTGTTAATTTTCATACCGTATCTCTGTTTCCATTTCATTAACAGCAGCTTTTAACTATTCCTTGCTAAATGTTAATACCGCTATACCATCTGCAAACCTATGCATATCAATCTTTTGTCCCTGCATAACAAATCCAAATGTCTTCCTGCGTTTGACAGTAATCATTGCCTCTTTGATGTATAAGTTAAAAATTAATGGGGATAGGAAACGTTCCTGTCTGACACTTTTCCTAATATATACTACTCTACATTCCTGCTCTGTTTCTATTACCGCTGTTTGCTTTTTGTATAAGCTATGTACTATCTGCCTATCCCTAAAACTATTTACATCTTTTAATGTATTTCAAACATTTTTTTTCCATTTTACATTGTCGAATCCTTCTTCCAGATATACAAACCCAATATATACCCTTTCCCTTTTTCTTTTCTTTCAATTATCACCCTGAGAGCTAAAATAACTTCCCGTGTTCCCTGTTTTGCCTAAACCCAAATTGATCTTTTCCTAGTATTTCTTCAGCTTGTTTTTCCATTCGTCTTTGTACAATTCTAGTTCCTATTTTTGACACGTGTGCTGTCAAACATATTGTTCGAAAATTTTCACATTTAGCCGCGCTTCTCCTTCTTGGTATAGTGACTATGATGTTACGTTTGAAATCTTTGGGTATCTCGCCTGTCTCATACATATAGCTTACAAGTTGGAAGAGACTGCTTGTCCAGCGGTTTTAAGAGTTTCTGCTTGTACATTATCTGTACCCGGCGCCTTACCATTTTTCAGACCCTTTAATACTAATTTAAACTAATCTTTAAGTGCAAGATATCCTACGTCATCCTTTTCAATGTCTGATTCCTGTCCTAGTGCTGTTAGTTCCTCTCCTGAATATAAATTCCTTATATATTCCTGCCATCTAGCTACTTTCTCTACATTTTCCGCGTCCCTTATATTTTTGCTATATGGTTTTATATCCCTAAAATTAATTTTAATTAGTTTGTGTGCTTCGTATGTCTTTCTATTTCCATCTTAGTTTGTACCTCTTTGTACTTTTCATCAATTCATTGTTCTTTAGCTTTCCTGCAGTTGCGAATAATTTCCCATTTTATTGTTTTGTATCTCTGTTTTCTTGTTTCGTTTGATCTATTTTTGTATTTTCGACTTTCTTCTATTAAATTCAGGATGTCCTTTGTTATCCATGGTTACTTATTTTCTTTTTGTGTATATCCCAGAATATTTCTGGCCGCCATGTCTAAGCTAGATTTAGTGTTATTCCATTCTGTTTCTACTTCCTTAGTATCAGAAATATTCCCGATATCTTTCAGCAATTCATTTGATTTTTTCTTTCAAATCTTTCATATCTTTATTTTTGAGTTTCTCAAAGTCAAAGTGCCTTTTTCTGTTCCGCTTTTTAAAATTTTTAAATTTAAGAGCGCCTTCATAATTGCGATGTTGTGGTCAGTGTCTATATCTGCTTCTGGGTAGTTTCTACAGTTTTTTACTTGATTCCTAAACCGTTGTCTAATAAGAATGTACTTTATTTAATATCATCCTATAGCCCTGGCATCTTCCACGTGTATCGTCTTCTAGCATGATGTTGAAATAATGTGTTTGTGATGGTTAAAGTGTTTTTGTCGCAAAATTCTACCAACGTATTTTCCCTGTGGTTTCTCATGCGTAAACCAAATAAACCTACTACCGCTCCTTCCCTACCTTCACCTACCACTGCATTAAAATCCCCCGCAATATTAAATTTTCATGTCCTTTTAGGTATCTTAGTATGTTTTTGTAGATCGCTTCTACCTCTTCCTCACTGTGGCTAGAGGTCGACATGTAAACTTGTATTATTACTGTATTTAGCGGTTTAGATTTTAATCTAACCATGAGGACTCTTTCGTTCTTTTGTAAGTAGTTTTCTACACAGTGTCCTACCTTTTTTCGCATAACTATCTCCACACTAGAATTTTCTTCTTCTGATCCTGTATGAATTACCCTAAAGTCTCCACTACAAAATCCCCACCTCTGGCCGCCCAACTTTGCTAATCTCTACTATGTCTAGTGCTAACCTATCCATTTCAATTTTTAAGTTCTCTAGCTTACTTACTTGCCTCATATTTCTGACATTCCACGCTTTGACTCGCAGAATGTTCACGGATCTTTTTCTATTCTTTCGTATCACATCCTCCGAAGTAGTCCCCTCCCGGAGATCTGAATAGGGGACTATTTTATCTCCGGAATCTTTTATCCCAGAGGATGCCATCATCTTATATACAATTTAAGTACGCTGTGTACTTGGGAGTTATGTGGTAGCTTCTTGTTGCTTTCCACATCGCGGTAGTGTGTCTTAGAATGCCATTGTAAGTTTTATTACAAGATAATTCGGTAAACCAATGAAATATCAAATCTCTGCAAGGAATATATACATGCTGTATATCAATAAGTAGAAATGACCATAATAATACCAGGTTGTCATAAGGTATTGATTAGATAAACAAATAACTATAAAATAAAGGAAAATAATACGTTTAGAATGGCCTGATCTTTAAATGTGTTACACTTTTGTGTAGTAATAACAATAATATTTTTAAATAGTTGACCAAGAGTATAAATCTCTGTATTTTTGTAAATAATAGATTAAATTGGTTTAAATTGAAAAGGTCAGTTAATGTGCACATAAAATTGCGTATTAACTAATTTTTTCAATTTATTTTAAACAATATTAATTAGAGAGAAAGGCTAAAAGAGAGGGACGGGATCTAGGTAAGCTTAATGATAGTGAGGTATAAAAGGAATATAAACAAGTGTTAGATAATAAGATCAAAGAGATAGCTATAGGAGGAAACGTAGAAAATAGATGGAAAGAAATAAAAAGGGCTGTACATGATACAGCAACACAGACTATAGATAAGAAAAAAGTAGAAACATGAAAACCCTGGGTAACAAAGGAGATATTAGATTTAATAGAGAATAAAAGAAAGCTTAAACCTTTCAGAGAATTGGATAGTGAAAGTAAGCAAAAATATAATAGAGTTAGGAATAAGATAGTACATGAGTGTAGAAAAGCTAGAAATAAATAGATGGAGGAGAATTGTAAGGTAATACAAGAGGATTTGAGAGTAGGTAAGACAGACAGGGAAGATAAGAAAAAATATAATGGTATTAAAGATGTGAATAATGAACTTCTAATAAATAAAGTTGAGGTAGCAGATAGATGGAAAAGATATTTAGAAGGTTTATATAAGGGAGACGATATGGATGAGTTAGAGAACGACCAAGAAGAGGATGTAGAAATAGGGTTCTCAATATTAAGAGAGGAATTTGATAGAGCTGTTAGAGCTGTTAGAGCTGTTAGGTTAGACGATATACCAGCAGAATTAATAAAATATGCAAGTCAGATAAGTTTAGACAGATTATATGAACTAGTAAAAGTAATATATGACACAGGTGAGGTCCCAATAGATTTCGAAAAAATTATTATCCCAATTTTCAAAATACTCACAATAATAATTAAAAATAGAGTAGAAGTTTTGACTGAGAATTATTTAGGCGAAGACCAATATGGTTTTCATAAAGACAGAGGGACTAGAGAACCGATACTAATGATTAGTTACAAAAAAATAAAAAGACTCATTTCGCGTTTGTAGATTTAGAAAAAGCATGTGATAGGGTTAATTGAAATGTTATGTTCAGGGTTTTGCAAAAATAGGAATTTCTCATAGGGATAGAAAAATTATTGACAGTTTATATAAAAACCAAAGCGTAGTAATTAGATTTGATGAAATAGAAAAGGAAGCTAAGATTAGAAATGGTGTTAGGTAGGGTTGTATACTATCTCCCTTGATTTTTAATGTTTATATTGAGGAAGCTTTCAACTTAGCTAGAGAGAGAAAAGAGATAGGTATTAGGTATAGGTATTAGTGTACAGAAAATAGACGTGTTATGTCTTGCAGATGATATAGCCATTATAGCAGAGTCTACAAAAGAGTTAGAAGAGTTTTTAAATATTTTAAATGAGATACTACAGAGTAACTATAGTATGAGAATTAATTCAGGAAAGACAAAGATATGACAAGTGAGTTACAGCCTAGTTCTAAACCAAAATTAAAAATAGGTAATACCGAGTTAGAGGAAGTAAATGAATTTTGCTATTTAGGTAGTATAATTAAAATGGACGGACGTAGAAGAAGGGATATAGTAGCTAGAATAGCTCAAGCTAAAAAAGTGTTTTTAAAAAAGTAAGACTTACTAATAACTAATAGTCTTAGTTTAGATAATAGAAAAAGTTTCTTAAAGTCATGTGTATGGAGTGTTCTATTATACGGTAGTGAAACTTGGACAATTAAAGAGGTAGATAAGAAAAAGATGAAAGCTTTTGAAACTTAGTGTTATATGGGAATGTTAAAGATTAGTTGGACAGATAGAGTAACAAATGAGGAAGTTTATAGAAGGATAGGTGAGGAACCCTGTATGTGGAAACAATTGAAGAACAGGAGAGATAGAATGATAGGGCACCAGTTAAGACATGAGGGACTATTTAGTAAGGTCTTAGATTATAGACTACTAAATAAAAATAGAGTAGGAAGACCTAGACAATGCTATATTAGTCAAATTATTAGAGATTTATGTTGTGAAGGGTATGAAGACCTTTTTAGACTAGCTCAGAATAGAAAAGAATATAGAGTTGCTTCAAACCGACCTTAGATAAGTTCGAAAACAAAACAAAAAAAATAAATAAATAAAAATCAGTTAACTAAATATCACCATGACATAACTCACAATTAGTTAGCGGCCTGGCATGTTGGCAGCGATTTGTAGATAGGAAAAAGATATAAGAGTATAAGAATACCTAGACCAAGCTATATTAGTCAAATTATTAGAAATTTATGTTGTAAAGGATATGTAGAACTTTTTAGATAAGCACAGAATAGAAAAGAAGTTGGAGCTGCGTCAAACCGACCTTAAGTAAGATCGAAAACAAACAAAATGAATGAATGAATTAGAGAGAGAGAGAGAGAGAGAGAGAGAGAGAGAAGAGAGAGAAGAGAGAGAGAGAGAGAGCATGCTTTATTGTCACCGAAGTAAATTCATGGACAAAACGACAGAATTCAAGCCCGAAGGCATAAAAATAAATAAAACCAATCAAATCAAGCCTTTCGTCATAGATAACAAATATAGTTTTAAAATTAAAATTAATGCAAGTATTATGTCATTTTCTTATTACAATGTTTGTACACATAACTTTCTAATGTATATCTAAATTTTACTAAAAACTAGTAACACATATAACGGTGTGAAGCACAGATAATACACTATGTCAATTTATAATTACTAGTAATCTCTTACAGCTATAATTTACTAACAGTGTTAATCCAGTTATTGTAAGATTAAAATTAAAAGATTAAAATGATAGTCATGATAATTTGCACAAAATTAATATAATATTGAGTTGTAATTTTATCTACTTAGTTTTCGCAACGTAAAAAATCGCCTAATTTGTAATACGCTTTCTGTATAAAGAAATATTTAACAGGTTTACGAAATTTATATTGATTTTCTGATTTCAGGGGTTGTGGAAGTCCATTGTAAAATACTTTTGCAGTATAGATTACTGATTTTTTTATCAGCTCATAATGAGGAGTTATCATATATAAATTAGAGATTGAATCTCGTGTGTTATGATTATGATGTGGTCTCTTGGGCAGATCTTCAGTGTGTTTTCTCATTAGACAGACCTATTCCAAGACAGCGTCAGAATATTATAGACCCTGAAGTAGATTTGGCAGTGGTCTCTGCTTGTTAAATTGATTGCGTATCGTATTGTCCGTTTTTGTAGCTTGCTTATGTTTTCGAAAAGTTCTTGGCAACATGAACCCCATTAGATCAAGGTATGGTGTAGTTGTGATTCGACAGTGGCAAAATAGACCGTTTTTGCAATATTTGAAATGAGTTCCTTGGATACGATTTTAATTGTAAAACATGCAGAAGATAGTTTGTGTGATAGAATTTCGATGTGTACTGACCAATTGAATGAGTTATCAACTGGTAAGCCTAAAAATTTGGTAGATGCAATATTCTGCATATAGATGTTATCCAGTACAATTTGTTGAGCACTGCCCTTGTAAAATAAGATCTTTGTTTTACCTTGTTAGAGCTTAGATGGTTATTGTCGCACCATATCTTGATAGCGGCTAGATCTTCTACTATTGTTTGTTCTAGTTTAGCTGTTTCAGAACCGCTCCAAGTATAATGCTGGTATCATGGGCAAAGAGTATTAGTTGACCGAAACGTTTTGTAACAACACAAAAGAATACCTGGATAAGCTTTTTAGTTTTTTATTCCGACCTACCTTCCCAATAATGCATCACAATAAATTACAATAAATTTATGTACATATAGCTCAAGAATAATATATATTTCATTCGCAAATAACACAATTTTGAAAGTTTTAATTAAAAATAGCAAATTGTCACGATCAAGCTTAGTGTACTAACAGAAAAAGGTTGATTGATTACATTAAAACTTTACCATTAATTGCATTTTTACGTGTTTCGAGATTAAATTATTCCCATTCCATTTTAAATCTAATTTCTACTGTCAACATAATACATCGCATCTATTTTAATTATTTTCTTACTTTTATCTATTCGTAAACAGTAACAAACCTTTGTCACTCGCAATATGTACATTGTTGGGCGTTTCTTGGAAAACACATCATTTTCCTTAATCTAAACAAATATTTCAATATGATTATTATATCTTATACTTACACATTTATGATACGTACTTTGATATTCAGTACAGGGTGTTCTAGATTGGATATTTTAATAGGGAAACTATAACTATAACAATTACAACAAAAAAAATGTACCACGCATCCTTGATCTCTTTTTTAAAGAAAAACTCAATGTTCTTAAACTAACTTTAGAGTCTGATATTTGTTTTCGAGTAATAGCCGAAAGTTCGATTTTCTCAATTTTTGATGTGTAGAAATTCCATCATGCTAGAAGACGATATACGTGTAAGATGCCAGGAGATATAGGAAGATATCAAATAAATTACATTCTTGTTAGACATAGGTTTAGGAATCAAGTAAAAGACTGTAGAAGCTACCCAGAAGCAGATATAGACACTGACCACAACATCGTAATTATGAAGGCCGCACTTAAATTTAAAAATTTGAAAAAATGAAACGGAAAAGGGCACTTGGACTTAGAGAAACTAAAAGATACAGAATTTCAAGAAAGATTCCAAAAAAAGTCAAATGAATTGCTTACAGATATCGGGAAAATATCTGATACTAAGGAAGAAGAAACAGAATGGAATAACATTAAATTCAGCCTAGACATGACGGCCAGAGATATTCTGGGGTATACACAAAAAGAAAATAAGAAACCATGGATAACAAAGGATATCCTGAATTTAATAGAAGAAAGAAGAAAATACAAAAATAAATCAGACGAAACAGGAAAAAGAGATACAAAACCATAAAATGGGAAATTATTCGCAAATGCAAGAAAGCTAAAGAAGAATAGAATGATAAAAAATGCAAAGAGATACAAACTAAGATAAAAATAGGAAAGACAGATGAAGCATACAAACTAATTAGAATGAATTTTAGGGATATAAAACCGTATAGCAAAAATATAAAGGACGCGGGAGGAAGCGTCATTATGGAAAATGTAGAGAAGGTGGGTAGATGGCAAGAACATATAGGGAATTTATATGCATGAGAGGAACTAACTGCATTAGAACAGGAATTAGACATTGAAAATGATGACTTGGGATATCCTATACTTAGAGATGAATTTGAATTAGCATTAAAGGGTCTGAAAAATGGCAAGGCGCCGGGTACAGATAAGGTGCAAACAGAAACTCTAAAAGCCGCTTGACAAGCAGTAACAGAACGTCTCTTCCAACTTGTAAGCTATATGTAAGAGACAGGCGAGATACCCAAAGATTTCAAACGTAACATCATAGTAACTATACCAAAAAAGAAAGGTGCAGGTAGATGTTAAAGTTTTCGAACAATAAGTTTGACAGCACACGTGTCAAAAATATTAACTAGAATTGTACAAAGACGAATGGAAAAACGAGCTGAAGAAATACTAGGAGAAGACCAATTTGGGTTTAAGCGAAACAGGTAGGCTATTTTAGCTCTAAGAGTGATAATGGAGAAAACAATAGAAAAATCGGAAAGCGTGTATATAGAGTTTGTAGATGTGGAGAAAGCATTCGACAATGTAAAATGGAAAAAAATGTTCGAAATACTCAAAAAGATTGGAATGAGTTATAAGGATAGACGAATAGTACATAGCTTACACAAAGAGCAAACAGCAGTAATAAAATTAAAGCAGGAACGTAGAGAAGTAAACATTAGGAAAGGGGTGAGACAGGGATGTACCCTATCCCCATTAATTTTTAACTTGTATATTAAAGAGGCAATGAAGACATTTGGAATTACTATGCAGGAACAAAAAATAGATATGCTTAGATTTGCAGATGATATAGCGGTATTAGCATCTAGCAAGGAAGAGTTAGAAACTGCTCTTAATGAAATGTAAACGGTTCTAACAAAGAAATACGGTATGAAAATTAACAAAACTAAAACTAAAGTACTAGTATGCAAAGGAGGGGAAAATAAACCAAAATCAAGAATACAAATATGTAACACGAACTTACAAGAGGTTAAGGATTTCTGCTACCTAGGAAGCTAAATTACCCAAGATGGGAAAAGTACAAAAGATATAAAAAAAAAGATTAGCACAAGGTCGTGCTACATTTAATAAGAAAAAGCAACTATTGTGTTCCAAAACAACAAACATAGAAACAATGTAAAGATTGCTTAAAACATATGTATGGAGCACAGCACTGTACGGCTGTGAAGCCTGGACAGTAGGAGAAGCGGACAAGAAAAAGGTAGAAGCCTTTGAAATGTGGTGCTGTAGACGTAAGATAAAGATATAATGGACAGACAAAGTTAAGAACAAAGAGATACTAAAAATGGTAGGAGAAGAAAGAAATATGTGGAAAACGGAAAAAATAGAAGAGATAGGGTGATAGGCCATATACTACAGCATGAGGGAATAGTGCGGAATACATTATAAGCAGAGATAAGAAAAAAGAAAAGAAGAGGCAGACCTAGGTTAGACTACTGCATTCAAATAGTGAAAGATGTAGGCTGTAGGAGTTTCAGAGAAATGTGTAGACTAGCTCAGAATAGAAATCAATGGTGTTACGCATCCAACCAGTCCCAAGATGGATAAATTAATGACGAAGAAAGTAACTGTACTTAAACATGATGATTATTATAAGCAACTACAAGTATTGGTTGGGCAATATTCTCGAATAATGTTAATTGTGTGAAAGGATTTACTGAAAAACTACTATTTCGGCAAATGTCTAAGTGTTGAGGGATCTTAGCAGCCGCAGACTGCTTAACCCTCTTCACTAAATCTCGGTGAAATAGAAATTTGAAAACAAGTGAGGGGGAACCGAGCTGTAAACATGCTGTGTAAGAATGTCAGGGATGTAGACTGACTCAGAATATGAATAAGTGCAGGTACGTCTTCTATCAGTTTTGAGATAGATCACCTAATGACGAAAAAATAAGCACAGATAAATCTGATGATTATTATAAACAACTAAAGGTGTTGGTTGTGAAATATCTGCAACTAATGTTGACTGTGCGAAAAAATATATTGGAAAAAGTATTAAATCGATAAATGTTTAAGTGCTGGGGGAACTTGGCAGCCACAAGCTGCTTACCCCCTTCACAACCACTGAATGTCGGAGAAAAAGGGTATATAATTGTAAAACAATAGAAGGGGGCCGAGCTGCATGTAACAAAAAAGAACAGCGCCTATGATGAAAGACAAAAAACATAGAAAAAGGAGAAAATTGTTGAAAGTATATGTGTGGAGCACAGCACTGAAATACGGGCAGTCTGAAAAGCAGACAGAAAAACTGTAGCAGCCTTTTGAAATGCTGTCCTTCAGATTTATGAGGATAGACAAATACAGGTAGTAACAAATAGGTTATATAAATAGTAGGGGAACAAGGATATCTGTGGAAAAAAAATTAGGAGAAATAGAAGGACAAAATACGTTCTAAGGCATATTACAAGCAGAGATAGGAAATAGGAGGTAGATGTAGACCTATATCAGATAGTGATAGATGCACACTGTGCAAATTTCAGGGAAATGTGCAGGTTAGTTCAGAATAGGGAATAATGATGGTACGCGTCTAACCAGTTCCAGGACTGAAGACGTAATGATGTTGATGTAGATATTTCAATTATTGATCAAATTAGAGAAAAACTGTTTATCTGTCCTTCTGGCACTCTTCTGAACAGAATGCAATGGTTTACTCGGTTTTGAATAAAGAATTTTTTTCGAGTTATGACATAAAAAGTTATGATTCTTAAAATACAAATCATAGTTGGCTATTACCCAGTTGAAACGTCCTTCTTTCTTTTTCAATAATATATAGTATGAGGGGCGTATGGTTTCAGATTAATGCAATGTCGTCAAAACTAAATGTTTTTATAAATAACACTTATTCCATCGGTAGTTTACCAATAATAGGTTTCTGTCATTTAACACGTAGTGCCACGGGGACATGCCATATCCTCCATTTAATAAAAAACTTTTGTTACAGAAAGTCCCCGGGGGACACAATACCCGACAGTAAGAATTTTACGCGTGGTCATGTAAAACAGCATTTGTATGTAGATAGATGGTTAGGCGATGTTATGGGCAACATTTTGATATACTTGGTTTTGGTGTAGGGCGTTTATATCACGTACAGTTCATTTAAATTTCCAATGCTCCACCAGAAGGTACTACATTGGCCAGGAGGTGAGTTTTTTGTTGCCTGGAAATTTAGAATTTTGCCGAACCCTTGCCGTTCCAGGCAAGGTAGGGATCTTTAACGTGCGTGACAACACTCACACACGGGACCTCCATTTAACCTCTCATCCGAACGAGGGCGTAATTTTTGTGAAAAATGCTCACCTGCCATTTTTCAAGCAGTCGGCCGTGTCGAGATTTGAACCCGGGACCTTGGGATCCGTAGTCTTACGCTTACTACATTGATCCACGGCGACGCCTTATGTCACGTACAACAATGATTTTAGTTAAAGCCGCCTCCCTTCACATACCACTGAATCTCGGTCAAATAGGGCATATAATTAGAAAACAATAGAGGGAGAACCGAGCTGTATAAAGACTGAGTTTCAGGGAACTGTGTAAGCTAGCTCAGAACATAAATAAGTGGAGGTACGCGTCCAACGAATTTCAAGACGGAATATCTAATGACGAAAAAATAAACTCAAATGAATCTGATGATTATTATAAACAACTACAGGTGTTGGTTGTGAAATATTTTCAACTAACGTTGATTGTGCGAAATGATATATTAAAAAAACTATTAATTCGACAAAAATGCTGGAGGAACTTGGCAGCCACAGGCTACTTAACCCTCTTCACATACCTTACATGTGATTTTCCAATGCTCCACCCGAAGGTACTACATTGGCCAGGAAGCGAGTTTTTTTACTTGAAAAATTTGGAATTTTGCCGAACCTTTGCTGTTCCAAGCAAGGTAGGAATCTTTAACGTGCGTGACAACACTCACACACACGAGACCTCCATTTTACCTCTAATCCGAACGAGGGCGCATTTTTGTGAAAAATGCTCGCCTAACATTTTTCAAGCGGACCGTGTCGGGATTCGAACCCGGAACCTTGGGCGTAGTAGTCACACGCATACCAACTGCGCCACAGAGCCGTCATACCCCTTCACATATCACTGAGTATCGGGGAAATAGAGTATGTAACTGTAAAACAATAGAAGGTGACCGAACAGCATCTAACAAGAAAGAACAGCCGAAATGTTCAAATACAACAAACATAGAGACAAGAAGAAAATTGTTCAAAGCATATGTGTGGAGCACAGCACAGTACGTCTATGAAATAGGGGCAGTAGGAAAAGCGGACAGAAAGAGATTAATGGCTTTTGGAATGTTGTGTTCCAGATGTATACGGATGATCGCATGGGCAGACAAGGTTAATAACAAATAGGTTATAGAAATAGTAAATATATCTATGGAAAACAAAAAAAATTGGAGAAACAGAAGGGCAGGATACGTTCTAAGACATTTTTGGGGAATAGTACGGAATATAGTACAAGCAGAGATAAAAAAAAGAAAACAAAGAAAAACAAATAACTAACCACAACAAACTTACATGAAATAATTTGCTTCAAAATAACACTTCAAAAGGTTTTTTTTTAAACATGGCGGATCCTCACCCCTAGGCCAGGACTACTATATATAAGGGGGTGCACTGATAGTTTTTTGCCTAGAACGTCAAATGCCCTAGCGCCGGCCCTGATTGCGAGATATATTAGAAATAGGGAAAGGAGTAATAGAAAAGCAGACGTAGGCGTAGTGTTCAGTTTCCTGTGTAGCAAAAATGCGGAACTTATATAATGTAAAGTTATAGTTGTCAATATTAGATAAATCTAAATACCTGTCAAAATTGGTTAAAACGTGAACTTAACTTACTTGCTCGTCGGCGATCAAAGAGTGAAGTGGTTTTGTGTTCGAGAAGTGACCAAGTGAAATGGTGTTATGGATAATATAGAGTGTTGTAACAAGGTTCCGATCGTTCGATATACAGTCTAGGTCAGCTGATGCTAATTACCTAGAGAACAATAGAGCTGTGATTGAGGTAAATCTACTATAAATATTATAGAACACCTCCTCACATACAGACATTTGGTACTTCGGGCCCGATTAATTGAATTAATTAATTAGTGCTTTGTAATATCTTTAATTAATAATTGTAATTAATGATGATTGTCGTTGATTTTGTAACTTAAACGTATTGCAGGGGTAGCTTAACAAATTGTTCCCACTCTATAACAGTAGAATTTTAATTTTTAAATAGAAGAATATCCACAGGTATTTGGTTTGATAGTTTTCAAGACATAAATACATCTCTTATTTCTGGTTATTTCGGGTTCTTAACTGACCCTTTACTTTGTAGGAAACATTCTTTGCAAGTGTCGGTTTCTTTAGTTTGTATTAAATTGTATACCTACCAAGCCGGTCTCCATAATATTAAGAGGATGTTGATGTGTTAAATTTCTTTTCGTTATTCGATCTAACTGTAGTTAAACTATTCGAGGTTATCTACTTGTTGGATATTTTAGCAAAGGGTTTGCTTTTAAGGTAATCTGCTACTTCGACGTACTCGTATTTAAATAAAACGTCTCGTAAAGGTTTTTGGAATAGAACAACTGTTTGAAATTAGATCTATTTTTTGTTGAGTATTGAGTTACATTTCGTTTTTTTGGTAATCTAGATTGTAGCCCATTATTCAATCATGGTTGTGTCATTAGATAAAGCACTAGTAGAATTTATGATGAACGATTAGATTGTATAAAATGCTATGATAATAAGTTATTTAAGGTCATATACGGTCACAAGGGATATCTTATGTAAATATCATAAAAACCACGAAAACCAAACACTTAACTCATAAAATGTACATAATTTATTCATTATGCAAAAGCAAATACAAATCACCCTTCATAAAATCAATAACAAGCTACAATTAATTAAAGGAAGCTCATTCCGTAATAACTTCACTACATTCATTAAAATAAATAATTGCGGAAGCAATTCAATCATCTTAGAACATTTAAAAACATTCATAAGCTCAAAACAAATACAAATTCAACATATTTGAAGAAAAACAACCGTAAAATGAAATTTCTTTCAATCTAAATGCATTTGCGTAAAGAAGTTAATAAACGCATCTAGTTTATACCAGTTTGTATCTAACAACAAGCATATGTAAATAAAGTATGGATACTGAAGCGAGGGAGTACATGCGGTTTGGAGCGTATATAAATTGCCGTATTTAAACTGAAATTTAAATGAGATTTTAATAACGATTTGGATAGTATTTTGGTTTTGATGTCGACTTCCAAATTCGACTCTAAATATTCAGACTGGGCACGAAAACTCTTGGGGGATGCAGAGGAACTACAGAACCATTCCAGGTTAGCGATATTTATAATTTATTACTGAAAACTGTTTTAATTCAATATTTTTCGTATCTGTAAAAATCAATAGAACACAGTAGTTTCATTGATCAATTTATGAAAAGCTAATAGGCATCTTGAAACGTTTCCAAAGGTCTCAAAATATATGCAAAAAGGCTAGTTTTGCTGGCTTCAATTTTCTAAATCTGGTATATAAAAATATTCTGAAAAAGGAACGATTTTAAAAGTTGTAAATATTTAATCATTATATTGTGTATTGTAGAATTGCTTTATTTAATTGAATCAGCTAGTTGAGGCAAAGAAAATCCATAACTTAACATTTTACATCATAAGTGCTTGATTGATCAAAGGGGCTGAAATATCACAGCATTTTATGTACGCCCAAATCGCGGGGCAGAATATAAAGGGGAAAACACAGCATTTTATAACGCTCATCGTAGGGGCTTGTTGATTATAAATAGAAATATCATAGCATTTATGACATGCTCAAACGTGGGGTTAAAAATTAATAAAACATTGCAGGGGCTGGAGTAATAACACAGCATTTAGAAAATTCCGATGTGTGTGCAGTTTAAAAGTACACAAAATAACATTTGTTAATAAAAGTCCCGCTAAAAAATTGCGATGTACGCGACATTTAGAACGTACATATAGACCCTCGAAAATCCAATACCTTGCAGATAATAATTGAAACACCTTTTCCACGGACGACCAACTGATAGTATGCTGTCAACCAATAAGAACGCGTGGAATTTTCGAGAAGGAATTTAATTCCATAAAACTAACCAAAGCAGATAAAGGACATTCATTCCATAATCGACGCGCCGACTGTACTAGTTAAAAGAAGATTATTACGTGAATAAAATTTAGTAAAAATTATAAGTTGAAAAAATTGAAATGTAACATAAATTAGTAATTTAAAGTGATAAACTGTAAAGTGCGCGTCGAAATAAGTGTGTATAACATTTTGCCGTTGATATAAACGTAAGTCTAGAATTAATTAATATAAATAAAATCTTTGCAATTTATTAATTTAGGGCACTAAATCACCGGTTAATCCAAATTACAACGTAATACTTTAAATAAAAGGTAAAACTCTAAGTACGGACACAATACACTAAGTTACGACGTAAAAACTAAGTTACTGGTGTAAAAGACCAAGCTACTGGGTTAAAACTCTGAGATTAATACTTCCGATCATTGGGCAAACGACTCCAAGTTGCTGGTAAACATTTCAAAGTACTGAGACAACACGTTAAGCTGCTGGTTAACGACTCTAAGCTACTGAACAACCAACCGATTTGGGCCAGGAAGCTCCAGCAAAAAAAACAAGAAGAATATAAGGTCAGGACTATCTTTTCAATTTATAGCATGTTACATTTATAATTTTACATAATTGGTGTATTCAGAAGTGAGCTTAAAAGTTGCATGTAATTTAAATATTTTGTGTAAAAGGTCAACAAAAATTTAATTGGTACGTAAAAGTACGTTTAAGAAACGGGATGTTTCTTTGAACGTTCAACGAAACTATTCGTGGTAAAATACAATTTTTTTACTGGCTTTAATTACTATAAAAAGGTGTAAAAGGTTATAATCATCGTAAAGAGCTAATTCGATAGGAATATTTACTTTAATTTTGATTTAAAAGTTTAAGAAGTAAATGATATTATAAAGGGCGCAGATTTATGAATTGTAATTTTATTCAGTTCATTATACAATTTTTGGTGAATTTAGTTTGTCTTATGCGGAGATATTGAGTGTTGGAGAGGAGTGAGTAAAAATTCTTTGTTATCATATCGTCTTTCACTCTGTGTATGGTATCACTGAGCTAATCGAGGCATAAATTCAATTGTGTTAATTTTAAATTATTTTAAAAGCACAGAGAGGTGACGATAAGAGGCAATTGATCGTTGTACATCTGGCGAAGGGCGATAGCGTAGCAATCAATATATACAACTGTCGATGATTTTGAATCTCAATTCAAATTATTTTGCAAGGATGTTTTGTTAGACCAAGAAAGTGAATAATTGAAAAAATTCTCTGCCCTTAGATTGAAAATCAATGATTATCTTTTAGATATTCATATTATCGCTGAACAATGTGAAATAGTCAATAGACAAGAAGCCATTGTCGATAAATAGTGGTATTCGCTTTCAGAACTTAAAGGTTCCACGTTTTTCTGCGCATGTAACTGATTTTGAGGGCTATCATGCCATTTATACGCGATTGGTACATGATGACTTAAGTTTGACACACGTGGAAAAATTCTGCTTTTTTGTAGATACGCTAGACCATTCGTCGCATGCGTTAATAAAACATTTGCCTTTAAATGATGATGCCTATAATGAAGGTTATCAAATTATAACTAACCGCTTTCAATCAAAGAGGTTATTACTCTCAACGTATTATAATGCGCTCGAAAAATGCCCTAAGGTTAGTTCCTACACTCGCACATGGAACTTCAGCAATTAATTAATTGTTTGGATGAAAATATATTCGCTTTAAAACACACGGAAATCGATTTATTATATTTTATGTTGTTTAATCTCTTGTCCAAAAATGAGATGCGAACATGTTGAAGCGTTTTGAATTAGAAAATAATGACGAGATTCCCTCGTACAAAGATTTAAGGTTATACATTGAAAAACAGTGTAAAGTACTTGAAGTAAGGGAAATTATTTCGAGAACGTCTGTAAAATTTTGTGATTCCGTGAAACACCCGGGAAAAAACTAGCACTTCGGCTAGAATTTCTTGAGAATGATTTGAGATAGTTAAGGTTAAAAATGTGTGTATTAGACGCTCAAATGGGTTACTTCTGATGAAAAATTGTACTTTGGATTCGTCGTGTAGAAAATGTCAACAGCCACATAATTCGTTGCTACATTTCGATAAAGGTGAACAAACGGTATCTCCACGTAGATAAAATACTCGACAATGGTCAGTTTCTCCTCAGATAGCAGCTTTTAGACACTGCTACTAGTAGTATAGTGAAGATAATTTGGTGTCTGCGGAGGTACATGAACACTCCGCCACTAGTTCGTTAAATTCGACGTCATCAGAATGTACAACCACGTTGTTAGCTACGGGAATGGTGTCGGTTCTCGACTAAACAGGGAAATTGCAACCTGTTCGAATAATTTTAGATAACGGATACATGAAAAGTTTTAAAGGTTTAAAGAAAGGTAAAGCCAAAATTTTTGTACAATGACTTGGTTTAAATGCGTCGTGTATGGAAGCCAATCGGATCGTTAGATTAAAAAAGAACAGTGCGGCGGAATGTATGGCGGTTCCCGTTAGAATAATCGAAAGTGGTTAATCGATCGTATTAGATGTTTAAATATGCGAAAGTGTAAAAGCCTACATGAGCAAAATTTAATTATCCGATAAAAAGAGTGCGCGATGTGCTATACTTATAAAGAAAGTATATAATGGTGCTTTGCAGCGGTCCTAGCAGTAAAAGAAGACTACTAACTTTTTCAACCAACTACGAGAATAGCAGTAGCGCAGAGAAGGGGTATGCATGTATTATACAGCGCACTCTTACTATAAAATATGTTAGTTTACGGGTAGCTCGAACGTATAATTGATCACGACTTATAGCTCCCTCGGAGGTTTAAAAATTCTGAGACCATTGTCGTTTGAAAAATGTTTGGAAATTACCAGAATGGGTGCGGCTCGAAGTATAAGTTAGACGGATGAACTGACCGAGTTTTTTCTACCCTTTACGAGGGAAGCGGAAGTTAATAGTCGCCAAGTATCTAATTCTTATTTGGGTGGTATCGAGTACTTGCCGGTGTATATATCCGGAGTAAAAAAACACGATTTGTACACTCAGCTTATTAATAAAATTAGTTTATCGAGCGAAGACGACAAGCGTTATGTCATCTCCGGAAGCATATCAACCTACACATGAGGACATAAAGATATAGGTCTAAGATAGTTGTTTATATTTGTATAGATTTTGTAAATCTATTGTATATATTAGTTTTAAGATTCTATAATTTTTAAGTTCTTCTCCCACCTTCCCTTC
This sequence comes from Platerodrilus igneus, assembly GCA_036346225.1. Taxonomy (NCBI): domain Eukaryota; kingdom Metazoa; phylum Arthropoda; class Insecta; order Coleoptera; family Lycidae; genus Platerodrilus; species Platerodrilus igneus. Next base: position 2,552,035 of record JARFIW010000500.1, on the reverse strand, counting down.
TTCCCTGGTGGACAGAGTATGCGTGTTATCTCCAGGTGGTGTTCGCTGAACAACCAATATCTTGTTGTCTTTGTAATCTTCAAAATGTTGGTTGACTAACAACGCATACCAGTTGTAATTATTACATACCAGCTCTATACACAGTTGATTAATAAAATTAGTCCTTCGGGCAAAGATGACAAGCGTTACGTCATCCTCGGAAATCAACCTACGTACCAGGGCATAAAGATATAAGATAGTTGTTATATTTGTATATATTTTATTGTGTATGTATATAGTAGTATGTAAGTTAGTTATAAGACATACCCAACATCCCCATCCTTAATAATTCCCTCGCCCCCGGCGACATGTGTTTACCTTACACGCGGTGTCGCTGGACGGTAAAACATATTGTTAGATTAACGACAATATGTCTTATTAACCGAAAAAATTCGGATAGCTGAGAAAAATGTAATATTAATTGATACCAAACAAGATAGATTTATCTCGAAAGAAACAAGAAATAATCTTTTATATGCTCGCTAGAGGGTATGTGTGTAAAACGGTAAGGGGTTGCACCGATTTTAAATCTGTTTGCAGATTTGAATTTTGCTTAAAACAGCAAGATAAATCCGTATTTTGAACCCGCCTAAAAAGTATATAGGGGGTGATTAAAAAACCAGTTGGTAAAAAATTCTTAAAATGAGGGTAACTCCATGGGGGATGATGCAATCTGAAAAATTCCTAGAAATTCGGATAACTGAGAAAAATCTGATATTAATTGATATAAAAAAAGGTGCATTTATCTCGTGGATGGAAATGTGGAGAAAGATTTATCTCGCAAAGGGTATGTGTGCAAAACGGTTAGGGGTGGTCGGATTTTAAATCTGTTTGCAGATTCGGATTCTGCATAAAATTCTTGACTAATTTGATGTATCGCATGGCTAAAAAATTTATAATGACGGTCAGAAATCGCTGCTGGTAAAAATTTTAAAATGAGGGTAGCTCCTGGAGGATTATGCTATCTAAAAAATTCCTAGAAATTCAGGTAGCTGAGAAAAATCTAATATTAATTGATACCAAACAAGATAGATTTATTTCGTGGGTAGAAATGTGGAGAAAGATTTATCTCGCGTGTGGAAAGAAGACGGGTGTGACGTAATCAAAATGGTTGGTGTAAGAGTGTCCGAGCAAGGAGGGGAGCAAGGAGGGAATCTCTCCTTGCTCATATAACTCTGCGGGTATTATCTTGAAAGAATGCGAATCCAAGATTACACTGGAAATTATTCTGGAACTCTCTAGTGCGACATTCGACAAAGTTTGCTGTTTAATTGAATTTAATTGAATTTATTTCGTGGGTAGAAATGTGGAGAAAGATTTATCTCGCGTGTGGAAAGAAGACGGGTGTGACGTAATCAAAATGGTTGGTGTAAGAGTGTCCGAGCAAGGAGGGGAGCAAGGAGGGAATCTCTCCTTGCTCCCTCGCAGCGGATTCTCCTTATGGGAATTTACATGTAAATTTTGTCCAGATGTGTGTGGAAATGAGGATGCTTGTGGTAATGAGGCGCCAGTTACACCAATAAACGTCTTCTGACAAAGAAATTTTCAAATTAAGTCGACTACTCATAAAAAAAAAGGTAGTTATTGCATAAGCAGCAAAAAGGTTATGATCAGATATTTATACATTACATCATCTTTGGGACGCTGTAAAAACCATTGTGTACAGCACCACAAAATGTCAATTGAAAATGGACGCTTACACCCCAAAAATGGTCAAAATATATCGACTTGTATATAGGGTAAGTTGGCCTAAATCGATCTATTTTGAGTCAAGGAATATCTGTTCTTAGGTTGTACACGTATTTTCCTGTATATAAAAGTTACCGACTTAAAATTACATTGGCAAGCTTCGACAGTACTAGTATGTGAAGGAGGGGTAAATAAGTCAAAAACCAGAATTCAAATAGGAAACGAGAACCTACAAGAGGTTAAAAATTTCTGCTATACTTGATCCAGCGAATCAAGCATATGACGTCATATGTTAGCTGTCGACTATGTTGCCAAATGTTGAAAACGTGTTCAGTATTTAAATATTCACAGATTGTTCTGATGCCTACAAACGCCTAAAAACCATTTCCTAAACTAGAAATATTAGCGTCCTAATGCACCAAACTTCCTTGTTTTGTAACAAAACAACAGAGTTCAACAAATTAGAAAAAAAAACCGTTTTTCATTTAAATACACTACTAATTATTGCTACGGTGTATATGAACGCTTTTAGAGACTCCGATCATGTACCATATAAGGTGGCTCAATAAAGTGTACACGATTTGAATTGTGCACCACTTTTTTTTGTAAACTGCAAACCATACCAAGTAAACATACATTTCACGGTTCATTATGAAAATGAGCTATCAATTATAGTTACATTAAAAAAAGTTAGTACAATATTAGGACGACGTGAAAGCACCTACAAAGTTAACAGTTCTGAATTTAGCTAAAGCTATTAAAAACTGGTTCTGTTTTTAGCAATACGGCAACACCAATATATCCTCACAGTGGTTGGTCAAATAAAAATATTACTGCAATTAATGAAAGTATATGAGATGATCAGACCAGGCTTGGCAACAGTGGATTGTAATACCAATTGTAAAAACCAGAATGCTCTAAAATGTAATGTCAGCGTACTATATCTTTTCTTACGAATTGGCATTTAAAGTTTGGCTGCCTGAATTACTATTTTTGACGTCATAGCCTTGATTCGACGGATGGAGTATACCTAGGAAGTCAAATAACACAAGATGGGAAGAGTACAAAAGGTATAAAACAAAGATTAGCGCAAGACCGTGCTGTATTTAACAAGACAAAGCAACTACTATGTTTAAAGACAACAAACAAGGAAAAGATCACTGAAAACATATGGGTGGAGCACAGAACTGTGCGGCTGTGAAACGTGGACATTGGGGAAAGCCGAAAGGAAAAAGGTAGGCCTTTGAAATGTGGTACTACATACGTATGATGAAGATGTCACAAACAGATAAAGTTACGAACAAAGAAGTTCTCGAAATGATTGGGGAAGAAAGAAATATGCGGAAAATAATAAAAAATAGGATTATAGGACATACTAAAGCATGAGGAAATAGTGCGTAATATGAAGAGTGCAGAGGAAAAAAGATGAAGGTCCATATTTTATGACAATCAATGTTATGTTATTTTTGTATTCCTAAATTGAAATAGAATTCGGAGCTGCAATAGTGGTAAGCTAAAATGATGACAGTACAGAGATATATGAGTTTGAAATATATGTGGTCTGGGAAAAAAGATGAGGGTGCTAGTGATTGTTGGCTAAACAGATGAGGGTCCACAGGAGTTAGTTGCACTGAACCACTAGCCGTTTCATTCTTTTTGTTTTCACTTGCAGCAGTCAGGTAGTCTGTGCAAAACGTTTGTAGGTTGTTATTGAGACACAACAATATTGTGGTGTTGTTAAAGTGTTTCTGTTAGTTTGAGTATTATTTACAAGTTTGTGTTGTTGTAGGTGATTAAATGATAAGTGAAAATGATTTTGCTACTATTGAGCCTAAGTTAGCAAAAAAAAAAAAAGAAAATCTTATGGACGTTTACAGGATGTTGCAAAAAAAACTAAGGTTAATAAGTGCTCATGAAACTGGCCAAGACTGTAAGTGTCTACGACTTCAATGTTTTAAAAATATTGCTTTGGATGAACGAATGTTCATTATTTCTAAATTTAAAGAAATTAAATCTTATTATGAACAATCGATTTATCTTTGTGGGCTCATTACTTGCCAGCAAGTAATTCGGCATCGCCCTAAAAAAACTGAAAATGAATCCAACTTTCATACATACTCTTATTCTTATAAGATTAGGGTTCTAAGAAATGGTGAATTATCCGAAGTTCCAGTATGCTATAAGGCATTTATGTCACATTTTCAAGTCTTGGACAAAGTTTCTCTCAAGTTTATATATCAAGAAATGTCTCTTTAAAAGTAGACCTGTACGAGAGCTAAAGTTTAATAAGGATTATCCCCGAATGGTACTGCACCGAGACACTTACAATGGTGCATTTGTGCAAACTGTCATCATTAAACCAAAACGAAAACAGCTGTTTCCACCTGAAGGCTTGTTTCATCTACCTTTCTTTGCTTACGTTGACCTTCTTCCAATAACGAATCAAAAACATAAAGATCTCCGGCATCTCAAGAAATTTTGCCCCGTTGAAAGTCAGCAATAGTTTGGCAAATTGTCTTATCTGTAATGTTCTTGTGTTCTTTTTAAATTTGTAAAACTTTGAACAAAGTTTATAAACTACAAATAGATTAATTGAATTAAATCGATTGCTACAGGTAAATCCATAAACTACTATTGATCTTTTTTGGATAATTTTACGCAATCCCCCCCCTTCTCTAACTTTTTAAAAATTGTATGAATCCAAATAGTAATAAATGATGTATATGTGTGAAGTTAGCACCCCATTTTTTAAAAATCATTATTTTGAAAGTTGTTCCAGATTGTTCTAATCTTGTACCGCATTGTTCCAATTCGACATTATTTTATTCCAAATGATTCCTCGAAACTTTGGAAAAAACCCCATTTTGTTAGGGGCACCCCATTTATCGAAAATTGCAGTTTTGGCCATCGCTTAACATTGTTCTAGTTGTTCCAAAGATTGTTCCAAAAGGACAATTCCGTATCTAAACGATTGTTCAAAAAAACGGCAAAAACATTTTTTTGCTGGCACCCCATTTTTCAAAAATCAAAATTTTGGCTCTCGATTAAGATTGTTCTAGTTGTTCCAAACATTGTTCCAAAAGGACAATTCCGTATCTAAACGATTCTTCAAAAAAACGACAAAAAACATTTTTTGCTGGCACTCCATTTTTCAAAAATCGAAATTTTGGCCCTCGATTAAGATTGTTCTAGTTGTTCCAAACATTGTTCCAAAAAGACAATTCCGTATCTAAACGATTCTTCAAATAAACGGAAAAAAACGTTTTTGGACAAACAAGACTGCCGGTCCAGGAGTAAACATACCTTTCCCTTCTTGCTCCAATGGATAACTTTTTGTTCTGAGTTGTTCTAAGCCTAGAAAACATAGTTCTGCAGTATGAAACTCTCCCAAAAATCGATGTTTATACTGTATCGACAAGAGTAAACATAGCCTTCCTCCTTTGTCCCAATGGCTACCTTTTTATTCTGAGCTGTTCTAAGCCTAGAAAACAATTCTACAGTATGAATCTCCTATCACTAGCGGTTCTTCAAAAAATCGATGTTTTTACTATATAGACAGGAGTAAACATAGCCTTCCTCTTCTATTCCAATGGCTAACTTTTTGTTCTGAGCTGTTCTAAGTTTAAAAACATAGTTCTGCATTATGAGTCTCCCATCGCCACCGGTTCTCCCAAAATCGATGTTTTTACTGTATGGACAAGAGTAAGTATAGTTTTTTTCTTTTGTTTCATATAGCTAACTTTTTGTTCTGACCATATAGTAGTTATCGTTTTCATTACAAAAATAAGAAGGAAATTATTAATGGATGTGTTTGACAAGGATCTTATGTCATGGAACAATAGGTCAATAAACGTATATACCTATAAAATCTACGTAGCTTTTTCTAACGAAAACGAGAAAGAACATATAAGTTATATTTAGGAGTACATGTTTATAATAAAATTTTAATAGCATTTAATAATAATAATAAAATAAGTCATATATTTGTCAAGATTTTGGTGTAATGTATTTCAAAACAGTTTTTCTACTCCAGTGTGTAAAGTTTCACTTCACACATCAATATTTATACGTGAACTACTATTTCACACACCAGTGCGTGAAATGCAATGTAATCCTTATGGGATTTTCTTCACGCATACTTGCCATAAGAACCCATTCATAATTTCCTTCTTATTTTTGCAATTAAAACTATGACTACTATATGGTCAGAACAAAAAGGTAGCTAAATGGAACAAAAGAGAAAAACTACATTTACTCTTGTCCATACAGTAAAAACCTCGATTTTGGGAGAACCGTTGTTGATGGGAGGCTCATAATGCAGAATTATGTTTTTTAAACTTAGAACAACTCAGAACAAAAAGTTAGACATTGGAACAGAAGAAGAAGGCTATGTTTACTCCGACCGATTAGGTAAAAACATCGATTTTTGGGAGAACCGCTGGTGAGAGGAGATTCATACTGCAAAACTATGTTTTCTTGGCTTAGAACAGCTCAGAACAAAAAGTTAGCCATTGGAACAAAAGAGGAAGGCTTTGTTAACTCTTGTCGATACAGTATAAACATCGATTTTTGGGAGAACCACTGGTGATAGAAGATTCATACTGCAGAACTATGTTTTCTAGGCTTAGAACAGCTCAGAACAAAAAGTTAGCCATTGGAACAAAAGAGGAAGGCTATGTTTACTCTTGTCGATATAGTAAAAACATCGATTTTTGGGAGAACCGCGGGTGAGAGGAGATTCATACTGCAAAACTATGTTTTCTAGGCTTAGAACAGCTCAGAACAAAAAGTTAGCCATTGGAACAAAACAGGAAGGCTATGTTAACTCTTGTCGATACAGTATAAACATCGATTTTTGGGAGAACCGCTGGTGATAGAAGATTCATACTGCAGAACTATGTTTTCTAGGCTTAGAACAGCTCAGAACAAAAAGTTAGCTATTGGAACAAAAGAGGAAGGCTATGTTTACTTTGTCGATACAGTATAAACATCGATTTTTGGGAGAACCGCTGGTGACAGAAGATTCATACTGCAGAACTATGTTTTCTAGGCTTAGAACAGCTCAGAACAAAAAGTTATCCATTTGAGCAAGAAGGGAAAAGTATGTTTACTCTTGACTCGGCAGTCTTGTCTATCTAATAATGTTTTTTTCCCGTTTTTTTAAAGAATCGTTTAGATATGGAATTGTTCTTTTGGAACAACTAGAACAATCTTAATCGAGGACCAAAATTTCGATTTTTGAAAAATGGGGTGCCAGCAAGAAAATGTTTTTTGCCGTTTTTTTGAAGAATCGTTTAGACAGGAATTGTCTTTTTGGAACAACGTTTGGAACAACTAGAACAATCTTAATCGAGGGCCAAAATTTTGGTTTTTGAAAAATGGGGTGCCAGCAAAAAAATGTTTTTTTGCCGTTTTTTTTTAAGAATCGTTTAGATACGGAATTGTCCTTTTGGAACATTGTTTGGAACAACTAGAACAATGTTAAGCGTTGGCGAAAACCGTGATTTTCGATTAATGGGGTGCCAGTAACAAAATGGGTTTTTTTCAAATTTTCGAGGAATCTTTTGAAATAAAATAATGTCGAATTGGAACAATGCGGTACAAGATTAGAACAATCTGGAACAACTTTCAAAATCATGATTTTTAAAAAATGGGGTGCTAACTTCACACACATCGCACAATGACTCTTTTTGCTTTTTCAATGAATTTGGAAACTCATCTTTTTTTTTGTTCTAATGGATATTCATCGTTTTTGCTTTGTGTTTTATGTACTTAACAACAAAATTATGTTTTTTTTTTGTTACAATTACTTAGAAAACTGATTGTTAGGGTATTTCATTATTGAAATCATGCCCTTACGGAATAGGCTAGTTGGTATTGTCCTAAAATTTTATTTGTTAATTTTATAGCGTTTTAAAATTAAACATTGCTTTCTCTCAAAACTTTAATTTTTGAACCTTCATCGTTTCTCCCCTGGACTCTTCATATATTAGAAGCAGAGAAATGATAATAGAGAGGTAGAGGTGGACCTAGTGAAAGATGTAGACTAGTAATTTCAGGGACGTGTGTAGTTAGCTCAGAATAGGAAACGTTGGAGGTACGCGTTCAACTAGTTCTAGGACTGAAGAGCTATTGATGATTCATGAATGAAGTATAAAAATAAAAATGATTTAAATCAATGATTTAAAAAAAAAAATTTGATTTAAATTATGGCTTAAATCAAATGATTTTCAAAAAATCATTGATTTAAATCGAGCCAACCCTTCCAAAACTAAAACTGGAATAATTTTTAAAACCACTGTATATTTAAGTACGAGCAATGACAAACGCAAAGCTAGGTCCTCTAAATTACAATGTACATAAATTTAATTATGATAATGTTTTATTTATTTTAGAAGATAGCCTTAAATTATCGTCCTTGAACGATAACGCTAAATTCAATGTACCTAAATTTGTAAGTAAATAATACTACAATAATTAGGATGAAGCAATCAAAAATGGGACGTACAAACAAATTTACATTAAGTATGATTTCAAATATCAACAGACAACAGTTATGATAACAATTTCGCAAGGTTGCGATTTCTAATAAAACGTGCAATATAATTTTTAATGTCTAGAATTTAAATTTAGAACTTCGCTTATTTAGATTTATAAATTCTACTACAACTTAGGTTGAGTTGGTCAAGGTGGCTATGACACTCGTACGCCCTCCGTATTATATCGGGCAACCTCGGATTAATATACCTTCTCTCTCTCTCTTTCTTTCGAAAGTAATAGTAATGCTATACAAATTAGGAAAATTTACGTCGTATAATTTAACACTAAACAGGTAGCAAAGATATTTTATTAGTTTGTTGATAAGCTGCATGAAATTACGAAGGTTCGGCATGTTTTTGTTGGGGCAAATAGAAGGGCAGAGGGTACGATAGCCCCCAAAACTGCGGTCGTAAGAGGCGAAACACCACAGCTTTTATATCTACACGTGCGCTTGTAGGTCAATGTACAATAATTTAGTCGAGGGCCAAGTTGCTCGGTTTTTGTTTTATTACACAGATACGAATTTTAATTATGTTGGTAATGATAATTCACAAGATACCTTTCAATACTGAAAATTAACACGTATAGAATTTCCTACGCGTAAACCAATACCTGACTTTAATTAAGCGTTTACCTGAATAATTTAAACAGAATTATTTTATTACACCTGTTTCGTTATAAAAATTTCATATGTATAGCAATAAAAGTTAAAAAGGATCAACGAAAACATGTTTATGTGAAATTTATGCTTGAGATATAAAAACTATGGTTAGTCGCCTCCACGTGCTGTTCTAGGCTGACCAGACTGATCGGCAACCGAGTACTCAGCGGGGTGGGACGCAAGGTAACGCTTTCTGCTCGTTCGCTATCGCAGTGTGCGAATATATCCGAAGGTGTAGGAGGTGGTAAACATTCAGTTCAATCGTAGTGACTCGAGTGTTTGTACGAAATTTAAAATCGCAATTTAAAAATTAAATAAAGTAAAATTTTACAATTATTTGAGTGCAGTTAAATTTGTATACTTGTAGTAGGTTAAGTTTTTAGCTCAAATTATTTCAGGGTTTGCGCTAGTCACAGCAACCCTTGGCAATTTCATCCCTGCTGGGAAGTTTTAAGGGTATGTATTTTTTAATTGTTGTATTAATATAATATGTGGATTTTGTTGTTGTTGATGTTGTAAGTGCCGCATTTTCAGTCAGTTGAGGAAGGTAATGGTAAATGTTCTATTAAAATTGTATACGTAATTGTTTAAATGCGCGCGTTTAGGGTGTTTTCGAAACTTTTAAAATATTCTCTAATCTTTTTTTTGAGCACATACTTCATGCTATAATTTAATTATTTCGCATTTTTTTAATTTTGGAAACGATCGATATGTTAATTTTACGAGAGTAAGGGGTAAAATAAATTCAACTTCTGAAGAGGCTTTACAATGTAATTAAATAGCGTTAAAATTAATTAATTGTTTTTTAAAGGTTACAAATTGAAATTAGCGCGGTTTGATGATATAAAAAAGCGGCCTTAAAATTAATTAATTTTTGACGTACAGGTTAAAAAACCTAAAATGAATAGATATTTGCGACATAGACAAGCAAATAACAAATTCAAGACCTACGTCTCTGTAGGTTGTCGAGGTCGCGTTTGTTGTAAAGCCAGCAGAGCTCCACGTGGAGGCGACCTACTACAGCTTCAGCGCTCGTGCAGTCTAATATGGAAACCTTACGTATACTTTGCTTTAGCCAGATATAAAAGCTACAGTACGTCGCCTCATTGCAACGATCCTCGTGCCTTCCAACGCTATCTTGACTTTTGTTTTGTGTTCCTTTGATAAATTTGTTTTAATTTATGTATAAATAGAGAATCGTTTCTATATTATTTATTGTAATTGACGGGTCTACTAGCGAGTTATCGAAATGATTGTGGCGGTCACGTATATTAGCGAAGCTTTAACTGTTTGTTAAACCTGACCTACTCAAGACGTTTGATATTTATTGCTGTTTCTATTTACGCAACTGTTAATCCGTGCGTAGACAATTTAAAAACGTTTCGCAACTTGGTTGGTGCTGCTTTGAAAAAATAGAACTATGACTAATAAATAAGCTTCGCGGTCCTTTACAGATAAATGATTTACAGCTTAACTTTAATTATTGATTTTAATTTTAATTTTCGGGTGCATTGACAGGGGGTTTAGCGGTGATTAAGTTCGCGGGGTCAAAAACCGACCTAAGAGTACCCCTCTCCTACGCATTGCACACGCATAGGGCGGAGCTTTATAGTTGAACAACGCGCTCGCACATATCACAAACTTGCATTATTATTGTGCACCTCGGAAGCTGTGCATGATAACTTGATCGAGGTTTGTTCTATGAACGAAATGGCAAACGCTGACAAATTAAAAAACACGGAAGAAGCTTTTCTTAAAAATTTGTTTTTACGATGCAAGGCTGAAAATGCCGGTATGTTACTAGAGTGCTCCCATTGGCAAAACTAATAGATTTTTTTTATTTCAGAAAATCTGTGGCCACAAGTATCTGAAATGGTGGGATACTATAACGAAGTGATTCTACCGGTGAGTCCTATGCAAACTTCAGAAGAGTCGCGCCTTATAGTAAAGCGCGTCGTTTGCAGCCCCGATCTTCCCATAACTGGATTTAGTAATTTACCGACAGATCAGAGCAACAATCAGTGCCAACTTTGCAATAAATCATTTACTTCAAAAACAGCTTTCCAAACGCACCAGCGTACCCACACGAAAGAATCGGAAGATCCGTATAGATGTAATATCTGTTCAAAGACATTCGCAGTGCCCGCGCGTTTAACGCGTCACTACCGTACTCATACGGGAGAAAAACCGTTCCGATGTGAGTTTTGCAATAAAAGTTTCAGCGTCAAGGAAAACTTAAGCGTACACAGAAGGATTCATACAAAAGAACGACCGTATAAGTGTGACGTTTGTTCGCGCGCTTTTGAACATTCTGGAAAATTACACAGGCACATGCGAATCCATACAGGAGAACGTCCTCATAAGTGCACTATCTGCTCCAAGACGTTCATACAATCCGGACAGTTGGTTATCCATATGAGAACGCACACCGGAGAAAAACCGTACATCTGTACGGTATGCCAAAAGGGATTCACGTGCAGCAAACAACTTAAAGTACATTCACGTACCCACACTGGCGAAAAACCCTACTCTTGCGAAATTTGTGGTAAATCGTTTGGATACAACCATGTTTTAAAACTTCATCAAGTGGCACATTACGGAGAGAAGGTCTACAAATGCACAATTTGCAATGACACTTTTAATTCTAAAAAGTGCATGGAGTCTCATATAAAAAGTCACTCTGAAAACGTTCAGGCGTCGTCGCCTATCTCAACGATACCAAGTGAATCATCCTGCTCTTCCATCAGCGACAAGGAGAACAAAGATTCACCGGTTGACATGATGACTTCGATTCCGGAGCCTGCTATTGTTAGCTATGACTCTGACATTCGCTATTACTTCTGTACAAAAGAACGAGGACGCAATTCACCACCAACCTTCACATATATCCAACATCCAGCGTACGTTCCAACAGGAGTTGATTTGCTCGCTGCAGCAGCATCGGCGTCCGAACATGTTCATACTTCTGACATGGTGTTAAATTTGATAACGAAAGGACCCCCGGAAATTGTTGCAACATTGCGACATCCTTCGTATTTTTCAACACCCAGCATCCATTATGATACGTCATTAAATGCCGCCGATAATATTAGACGGCAAGTGGAAGCATGTTTGGCAGCGGAAGAACTTGTATCCGAAGATGAACCTATTTTAACACCTCCGAATTCAAGCCCATCCATGTCGCCCACGCCGTCGCTTTCGCCAGATCCTGAATTGAGTTTACCACCCAGGAAGAGATCCAGAATGATACTCAAGTCCATGGAATCAACAAAACAAGAATCGCCTGTTCGATACAATTCGGTGATTCAGTACGCAAGATCATCGTAAACAGGTTTATAAGCAATCGATTATCCCAAATTTATTGTATTTTTTTTTAATTGTATTTTATCGGGTTTACGTTGTAGTAAATTTTATATACTGATTGTAATTGTATTCCGGTTATCATATAATTATTGAATGTTAAACAGAACTGACTTTTAGTTTTCTGTGATATAAAGACTGTATGAAACCGATATTTACCTCATAGCGGTGCCTAGGGCTCGGCCCCTCGCAATATTTTAACGCACTGCACTATATATTTTCCTTTAATAAATTAATACGGAAGATGTGTCTGTGCATTTGCACTTATTGTATCTATTCTATTTTATAGTTAAGTCACTTAAATGTTATATTATAGTGTTTTATTTGCTTGTGATGAATCGTAATTTGTATGTCGTACTTTTTGTTATTTGTATTGTAACATCAACTTTTATAAATTTTAACATGTGGTATGTAAAAAAATATGTACTGTATTTTGTAAGTCTGAGCCATTAATGAGGGGTGGCAATAATTTATTGTATGTCTTATCAGTGTTATGCAAATTATCAACAAATAATAAAAATGTACTCTTGGTGTTGCATTTCCTATTCTATCATTTCAGATGTGTCGATGTTACCTATAGGTTTTAACACAAGAAATACCGAGGTTAAAATATGAAACGAAACTTGATCAGGTTGTGCTATTAGTTTTAGTTATTAAATGTAGTTCGCTATTGGTGGTTTCTACCCATAGCTCGAGTGAATAGTTTTTGGATTAAAAATTTTATGTGATTGGGTCTAAGCTGAAGGAATTTTAACTCGCTAATTAATAAATTTATTCCCAATCTATCTACCAAATTGAGCACTATCTAATTAAATTTCTTATTGTGATTTACAATTTTCAAGCAAAAATGCAAAGGCAAACGTATGTGTGATACTCTTATACTGAAACATGTAATTTTTTTTGTTTCCTGTGCGATGGAAATTTATTACAAAATTTTTCCCGCTGATTATAAATCTGTTAAAAGAATTTCTATCGCCCTCCAGTCAAAAGTTATTCATATATTTATAGTGGAACGTTTCATTATATATTGCCTACAATAAACATGTCACGTTACCACAAACTCATTTCTTTTTCATGCGATTTTCGTTTGTACGGTACCTCTGGAACATTTCTAATTCGGTTCCAATAATAATCTGCGAGCACTATGGCATTCCACTTCCTTTATTATCTATTTTCACAATACATAATGTCTTTGCTGAGTCTTTCACCATATTCGTCACTCGTAGACTCTAGGTTTTCCAGAAAAAGTTCAACTGGAAGAGGAGAAAATGAATCTTCAAAGACTAGTTGCAACCCATATCGCTGTATGTGGAAATTAGGCGGCTCCGTGGCGTAGTTGGTATATGCGTGACTACTACGCCCAAGGTCTCGGGTTCAAATCCCGACACGGTGTGCTCGAAAAATGTTAAGCGAGCATTTTTTTCAATAATACGCCCTCGTTCGGATGAGAGGTAAAATGGAGGTCCCGTGTGTGTAGATCCCTACCTTGCTTGGAACAGTAAAGGTTCGGCAAAATTCCAAATTTTTCAGGTAAAAGAACTCTCTTCCTGGCCAATGTAGTACCTTCGGGTGGAGCATTGGAAAATCACATGCAATGTATGTGGAAATTAAAAGATACATAAGCTGTTCATAATTTTTTGTTTTTGTATTTTCCAAGAAATTGAAATGTGCCGCTTTAAATGATACTGGTCAATTTTGAATTGAATACACTATCCTTTATGATGGGAGGAATTGACGGCTCAAAAAGAAGCAAAAACAAATTGAACCAATTCTTTTGAAACCATCGAGTTCTAATTTGCAGTTGTTTTTGAATTCCTTCTATTATATTAACCTCAATTGTTACGCATTATTGACTTCACGAGCTTTATTTTAATAAGTCATCCTAGGGGATTTCCTATCCTTAATTGTAGTTTAGTTAGTAAGTAGGCCATGACATTATAAATATGGTTTGGAGGGCCCAGCAGTGCTGGGAGAATAAATTATAATTATTACTAGGTCTCTTGGCCGCATAGACGTTTTCTCACGTTTTGAAGGAGGTGCGTCGTTGTTTCGATCAATGAGGACGTGGGATACATAAGGATTTACGAGATTGAATGAATGAGTTCAGATTACTCTGGGTTATCAGAACAGATGAAGTGACGAATCAGTGCGTTTAATGCAGTGAGAAGTACCTGTAAAATCTTATCTTTCCTTTTACCTAAAATTTGTTACCCGTTTTAAATATTGTAGGTTAACAACAAACTCCACTGTTATCTGGTGAAGAAAGGCTGCGGAAACCCATATGACCCGAACTTATGTATTTAAATAACAATGCCTAGAAACTCGCACAGAAATTGCGTAATACAAGAATTCAGTAGTTGGCTCTACTTTAACTTAACTATCTAAGCGAATAAGGTAAGCTATTTTGTGATGCTATTTATTATTCTTCTTGTTTAAAAAAATTGTGCATTTACTACGCCATCTACAGCCACGCTATGAATTATATTAATAAAAAAAGTAATAATTTGGCACAAAAATTGTGGTTTTATTTATAATGCACTGACTGTATATCTGGTATACTTTTCTATCGGGTTTTGCTCCTTCCAAATTACAAAAAATATTAATTAAAAATAGTATAATTTAAAAAAAAAATTTTTTGATATATAAATCATCGGCATAATAGTTCACGTTATGCCAACTTAAAATGGCGTCCACCATGTTTATTTTAATTAAACACTCATAAAATTTTTACCTATATTCTTTTGTATTAAATTATCTGCTGTATTTACAAAAAAGTCAGTCTTATGATTAATTACTGTTAATTCCTTCTTGTTTTGTGGACCCCCCCCCCCAATAAAGTAGAAATCTAGTAGTTTACAGAACTAAGTTCTAGATGTTTTCTGATTTACACCATTGGTGCGTACTTTGCCTTTTTTATTTTAAAATAAACTCTGCATGCCTTTAAGTTCTCTCTAAAAAAAAGAAGAATTAATAACTTAAATTGAAAAAAATTAATTGTATTTGTCAGAATCTCATTTTCCACCTCAATTTTCTAAGCACTTTCACTGTATCTAGTGTTGTCTAATTGATCATTACTGGCTTAATTGTTTTTATAAAATCTGTATAATTACTTTATATACAAGTGTTCTTAGTGCTATTTATATAAAAAAAAGCGTTAGTGACCTTCATTTTAAGCATATCTACTTATTGACTCTTCAACAGGTAAGGGGATAGAATTTTATTTGCATGAAAAAACTGTTTATTTTGTGCTAAATATTAAACAAATATAGCTAATTATCTCTTTAACTACTACCTGTATTCTTTGTGTCTAATAGTTGTTTTGTATGAAAAAGTACTTTAAACTCTTTTCTACAAGTAAGTAAATACCTACATTTTTACCTGTATATTTTGCTGACTAACTTTATCTCCATGTTAAATTAAGTAGCATGTATTATGTACATATAAACTTGGATAAAATTACTTTTGGCAATTAAAAATGCGACTAAATCATTTCTTATATAATACAAGTACGAATTTTCTATAAAATCAACTTTTGATAATACCTTATGTAAATTATATCATATAGTTCCTGCATTAATTTATAAATTACAAGACTGAAGGTAAATTTCAAGAACCCTGGCATATTAAAAACTTAAAACCTTTTGCTTTTATTCTTGATAATGTTTTACTCATACCTATATTTATAACTTTATCTAAATATATTTTCTCTTCTCTACCATTATTTGAATTAAATTTTTATCTTTTGGCTTTATCTTCTCGTGTATAAATATATCCTATCTCTGAACCTTGAATCATTTCAATCTTTTTCGTTTTGTTTAGTTTTGTGAATATAATTTATTTCAAAATGACATAGTACTCACCCCTAGTTAAAAAAATTTATTTGTCACTACACTTAAATAATTTAATTTTTCTTAAATGTTCGTCTTTTATTCCCTGTTATTCTTATTATTACACAATCTACTGAATTCTTTTGTCGGGGTTGATATATCTTCCGTTTGAACAACTCGGCGAACTTTTACGACTTGTACTAACAGATATCGGTTTATTTCCTCTTTGGATGCTTATAGGATCACAACCTAAGCTTCTGTGTTAAAAAGTCGGTTTCCACAGTTATGACTACAAAGAATTTCAATTTGATGTACTTTTTCTTTCGCAATTATTAAATTTTTTTAGATTTCCGTTATCCATTGTATTTTATATGATACGGACGTTTGTACATCTTCCCTGAATGTGTTGGTGAGGAACTGTCATCTTTTGTCGTTTTCAATGTTAATTCCTTATGTTCTTAACAGTTATATTGAAAAATTATTTTACTTTTTTTACTAAGTGCAGGTGGTCCCTCAGACCGATCTGTTTTAATAGGGACATTCTCTATTCATTACCCTTTCTCTAGGGTGCCTATCTTAAAACTACTTTTTCATATCCCTCATCTCCGTTTCAACTTTTGTTGGATCTGTTCTAGTCCCGAGATAACTATCCTCCACATAAGAGTGGTTTTTCCACTCCAGGCTGCTGACTACATTTTGGCTGGTTCAATAGTTCTTTGTTATTCATCGAATTTTTTATCGCTTTTACTCAATCTGAGCCTTTCTTCTTCTCTTTTCTACCCAGTTGCTATGATGTTCTAAACATACTATCTCCCTCTTTTTTCTATTTTTTCTCTACTTTTCAAGTTACTGCATAATTTAGAAGGTTGTTGGGCTGTGGATGTGAGGAGTTCCTGCTGGTTTTGTTTCGCCACTGTCTACTGCTAGGTCTATGTTTAAATTGTTGACTGCGTAATTTGTTACCGATTTGGCCTGGTCTAATTGACAAGTAATATAGGATGGGAAACCTCTCTCAGATATTGGAATTTTTCACCATCTTTATTCAAAGCTTTGACAAAGTTTTTAACCAGTCCCAGTTTTATGTGCAGAAATGGTATTAAGATTCTCTTCATATGAACGAGAGGCAATGTGTAATATTTTTTCTCCAGCAACAAGCAATATTCTATAAAGTCTATCAGCAATATATACTGTACAGCAAAATATTATTTTTTAATTTATATTTTATACCTATTTATAGATGCGTTAAGGATATCACTTGCGAAGTCCATTGAGATCTGAAGAATTGGAAGCAGTCATAAATGAGTTGAGTAATATTGAATATAACAGTGACATTAAATATGTTTCATCGAATGATGATGGAGAAATAGACATTGAAGATACACAGGGTGAGGAAAACTCAAATATGGAAAACGATTCTGAAAAAATTAAAATTATAAAGTTGTTCTACAAGTTGCAGGTGTTTTGAGTGCTGTGATTAAAAAGTAAAATTTCTAGTAAAAGAGGTTATTTGAAAACTTGGTTTTTTGACAAAGTGCTACTCTAAGTGCGAGGCTGTGTTTTATCAACAAATTATATTGCTTTCATCTTTGCAAATTGCATAATTTCGTTAAAACACAATACAAACAATACATCATTAGAAATATTCACAGCTGCTTATAAGTAGATAAACCATTATCAGTGTCTGATATAAACAACCTGTGTTTACATTTTGTTTTGGAATTCAACTAATATTTTTACCAGTGAAATACTGTCTAAAAGGATTATGATTATATTTATTACTTAATGATGGATAATAATGAGGATAAATGCATGAAATGCTTAGATTCTTTAAATGACCATGATGTATGCATCAAATGTGATTGCTGTTCCAGATTAATTCATAAAGAATGTGCAGAAATCTCTCCCTCAGAATTAAAATGTGTAGTTCTTCAAAAGCGAAGCCTGTGGTTTTTATGTAATACTTGCACCAACTCTATAAAAAATCTACCTTCTCTCTTCTCTAAAGTTGATACCATTACTAACTCTTTACAAGTCCTACTTAAGAAGTCAATCAATAAAGTTGATATGTTATGTTATGTTATGTTATGATATGTTATGTTATGTTCATGGACCACACTCTATAAATCTTTTTGCTGATGATACACTTGTTTATGTCTCGGACTACCATTTAGATTGTGCTGTACAAAAAATTAATATAGCATTAAAAAATATTGAATGTTTTTTAAAGGTCAATAAACTTAAACTAAATGTACTAAAAACCAAGGCTATGATTGTAACAACAAACAAAAAATATGAACGACTTAACACAAGTTTACTTAATCTTGAAATGAATAATAGTAGAATAGAAATAGTGACTGATATTAAATACTTGGGTTTTATAATTGATAATCATCTAATATTTGGCAAACAGTTAGATTACATGGTTAAAAGATATCAAGAAAATTGTTCTTTTTTCACGAATATCCAAATCACTATCTAAATATAGTAGAATTTTGGTATATAACAGTATTATAAAACCACACTTTGATTACTGTGCAACAATAAATTATCTTTTTAACCAAACTCAAATACATAGATTACAAAAATTACAAAATAGATCAATGAGGATTATTTTGAGATGTAATCGATATACATCAATTGCACACATGCTAAGTATCCTGCAGTGGTTGTCAGTTAAAGATAGATTGTATTATTTAGCTATGATATTTATTTTTAAAACAGTGAAGGGTTTACATCCCACATACCTTTATAAATATGTTATTTGTAACAACGAAATTCACTCTTACAATACAAGATCTACAGAAAACTTTTATATAAAGAAAACAAATTATAAGAGTACTATGAACTCATTGTTTTTTAAAGGGTTAGATAAATACAATAAATTACCTAGTGAATTAAAAAATGTCAATAACATACATTTATTCAAAAGAAAGTTATTATTATACATTAAATTTCAAAATTGTTATATGGGCTAGCAATAGTTTTAGTATTATTTAATTAATGTGTATGATATGTAATGAAAATTATTGTTTATTTGTATTACTGAAAATTAGGATTTCTTCCTACAATAAAGTGAATTTACTTACTCCAAACACTAAAAGTTACTCAGCTGTTGTAAAAAACAAGCCCAAGCAAGTACTTATGGTCAAACCAAGAAAAGAACAAGCCGGTCAAACAACAAAAAACGATATAAAAAATGCAGTTGACCCTGCTCAAATTGGTGTCAACATCTCTAAGATAAAACAAATATCAAAAGGAGCTGTAATCATTGAATGTGAAAATCAGCAGGAACGTGATGTGCTACATACTAAGATTGTGGACACTATGAATGATAATTACAATGTGGAAATTCTTAAGTTAAAGCAGCCAAGAGTTCGAATTGGTACTATAAGTAACGAGGACATTGATGAGGTTGACGTGATAATAGACAAATTAGTTAAACAAAACAAGCTAGATACTCAAATAAGTGGTTTCTATATGAAAGTAGTCAAGATAATCAAAAACAGAGTGCGGAACTACTCAACCATTATATTAGAAGTAGATTCTAACACACACAGCAGCATAATGAAAAAAGAGAAAATCACCATAGGATGGTCACGGGCAAGTGTGTATAACAAAACACTGCAGAAATGGTGAAGTATGTACCAATTGCTCAGGAAATCACAAACACAGTGATTGCAATTCCACTATAACCAAATGCGCCAACTGCCTAAAAGCTAACTCCACACTGGGATTGAATCTCAATGTAAACCGCAACACCAAAGATAAGGACTGTCCATGCTATGTGAGACTTCTAAAACTTCAGCAAGCCAGAATTAATTATGGAGATATACAGCAATCAAGGAGCTCAAAAAATGATAAGCCCCTTCAAATAGGACATATCAACATCAGATCGCTAAACAAATGCGATCAGTGTATAAATATCTTCGCAGAACACAACTTAGATATAATAGCTATATCTGAGACTTGGTTAAGTCCTGATTTCCCTTCAAATCTGATCATGCTAATGGGGTATAATCTTGTCAGAGCAGATAGAGACACTAGGGGTGGAGGGCTGTGTCTCTACATAAGAAATACTATAAAGTATATAGTATCTACACACAATACACTGAATTCTCAACTTGAACAATTATGGTTAAAAATTAAAGTTAACAAACTGAATGTAGCAATAGGTGCTATTTATCGACCTCCCTCCACTAGCATAGAATGTTTAGTAGAGCTTGAAACTGCATTATTCTCTGAATATCTTGACTCACATGGAATAATTCTAGTCGGCGATCTTAATTTAGATTTTCTGAATCCTAATTTTGGAACTAATCGTTTGCAAGCCATATTCGATATTTATAAAATCACACAACATGTTAAAGAACCTACTCGAGTAACTGGGTCTACTTTAACGACAATAGATATACTTTGTTGCACCAAAAACATAGGATTAGTTACTTGCAGCACTTGATTTTAATAACCTTACTGATCACAGAATGGTAAAAGGTAGCTTTAACATTTTGATTCCAAAACCTAAGTCTAAAATTATTACATTCCGAAACTATAAACACTTGGAAATGGATCAGTTTAATGAAGATGCCAAAAATACTCCATGGAACACTATTGAGGATATATCTGACATAGATGAGAAAATCAATCTTCTGAATATATATATTCTTCATCTCTTTAATACCCATGCACCTCTCACATCTATCACAATTAAAAATAATAGACCTCCTTACATTACTTATACCATAAAAATTATGATGAACTTGAGAGATTGAGCTTATAAAAAATTCCGGCATTCGAGAATAAATCAGGAGTATCAATATTATAAAACACTAAGGAATTATGTAACTCAATCGATCAAACGTGAGAAAATAGCATATTTTAGTTACTTATGTCAACTATATAAACATGACAGCAATAAGCTTTGGAATGTATTTGAAAAACAACATACACTCTAAACCTAGAAATGAAATTGCTATTGAATTGCAAGACCCATCGATAATAAACAACTACTTCTTAAATTCGATCAACTCTCCTAAAGTTAGCAAAACTAAAATTGAAGAATACGTTAGTTAATACACGAAAACCTGGAACTCCTGTTTTTAACTTGAGTACTATTAGCTCTGATGAAATAAGTAAAATTATCTCTTAATGAAGACAAATGCATTTGGCATTGACTGTATAAATTTACATATGCTAAAATTAATTTTACCCTATTCGTTAGATGTTATCACTCACATAGTGAACTACTCAATAAGCCATGGTGTTTTTCCTAAACTTTGGAAACAAGCTATTGTTGTTCCAATTTCTAAGGTACCTGTTGCCAAAAGTTACAGTGACCATAAGCAACTCTTGGACCATGTAGTAAACAACAACATATTACCTGCACAACAGTCAGGGTTCCGCCCTAAATATAGTACTGCTACATGTTTATCTAAAGTTATTACTGATCTTGCGAGAAATATTGATAACTCAGAAGTAACCTTCTTATGTTTATTGGACTTCAGCAAAGCATTCGATGTCATTAATCATGATCTTCTTATTGCTAAATTAGCTTATTACAGATGTGACAACATTGTTTTGCAGTGGTTTAATAATTACCTTACTAATAGAAAACAGTTAGTCAAGATTGATAACAAGCAATCAGAACTTCTTACAATTAATCATGGAGTCCCGCAGGGAAGTATTCTTGGTCCGTTGTTATTTACGATTTTTACTGCTGATTTACCGCAGATATTAACCACTGACTGCAACATACACATGTATGCAGACGATACGCAGCTTTACATATCATGTCTTCCGTCATTATCAAACTACACCATCTTAAAAATGAACATTAATCTTAACCATATCTACAATTGGTGTATAAGTAACGGTCTAATTCTCAACCCTAAAAAGAGTACTGCCATGTGCATTGATACACGAACTGGCTGCATCAACGCAAAATCTAATGCCACTATAGACATAGTAGTTAACAACACCGTGATAAAAATAGTAGATACTGCAAAAAATTTAGGTATTATTTTTTATTCTCAGCTGACATTCGAACATCACATCAATGAAAAAATCAGCCCCTGTTACTTCAAAATGAAGTCGTTATATAAATTTAAAATGGAGCTAAGTTCGGCCGTTAAGTGGAAGCTTGTGAACAGCTTAATTTTAAGTCAACTGGATTACTGCTCCACGGTTTACTACAACTTCTTAACAGTGAGACTAAGAAACAGGGTCCAAATTATGCAGAACCTGTGTCTCAGATTTGCATTTAACATATGTAAATATGAGCACGTAACTCCACACTATGTCAATCAGAAGATCCTTAAATTCAGCTACAGATCTGAACTTCTTTATGCGACATTCATTTTTAAGATTGTGCATCATCAGCTACCCACCTATTTGTTCAGCCAGCTACACAGGCGTTCTACTATCCATTCTCGTTGCTTACGTGATCAAAATCACTTTACCATTCCAAAACATTATTCTGCTAAGTTTGAAGGATGCTTTGCATACACTGCCGTCAAGGTACTAAATAAATATTCAACAATCTACATCAGAACAAAATCCAAACTCAGCTTCAAGTCTTCAGTAAAAAGCATTTTACTCGCGTTTCAAAAAACTGAGTTATAGTCTATAGACTAAATCTATAGACTACTATTCCGGTCATATTTTCTGAAGATTATAATTGTGGTGTTACCATGTTAGGGTATAAGTAATAGCATCTACGGATGAATTATGCCCTTTTAAATAACTTTTGTCTTTCAATTTGCTTACTAATTGTATTACTTACTAAATATTTGAATATTTGAAATTTATAATATGTACTGTGACTAAATGTAGTTATTCAATAAACTTATTTATTTATTTATTTATTCTGATTCAGATGTAATCAATGACGATGAAATGAACACCATTAGCGAACTAAATTCAATCAACAAATATGGCTTGAAAATTTTGTCAACCCTCTACAGGGGCAACAAGGTCAGCATAATATTTTGGGAGAAAAATTAGGACCTATATGATATGCCTTTTGAGATATTGATAGTGTACTTTCTGCCTTTTTAATTTATTTTAGAAGACCATTTCTAGAAATTATCAAATAGGCGAATGTAGAAGGATATAATGTCTTTGAAAATAAATGGAAACGACTTGACCAAAATGAATTTCGAAAATTTATTGGACTACTATTACTTATTGGAGTTTGTAAATAAAAAAACGAAGAGATATCCCAATTGTGGAGTAACAATGATGGATGAACAATTTGCAACGATATTATGAGCCGCACTAGGTTTCAAAGTATACTTTGAGTGGTTAGAGTTGATAATACGACTACAAAGACATATAGCTCTACTGACAAACTATAACTGTTTCAAAATGTCGAACTATCACCTACAAGACCGATTTATTCCAAGTTGAAGTATGGCCGTAGATGAATAATTGGTAATATATAGAGGAAGATGTTCATTTCTGGAATATATATCTTTTAAACCAGGAAGATGCGGTATAAATTTTTGGGCAATTTGTGACAGCGTAATGTGATATGTTTGGAAATTAGAAATATATGAAAAAACTGGAGAAGGAAGAGAAAAAATCAAGGCAAAAATGTGGTGAAGAGATTGGTAAAAGAGATTAGAAATTGGATGAAATATAACATGTAACAATTTTTTTACTTCATATTCACTTGCAGTTATTGGAATTTAATAATTGTATTGAAGTAATTGAAAATGAAGTCCGTCCTGAAAATGTAACAGAACCTGATTGGAAAGCAAAGGAAATTTGTGCAAAAAATTATTCACCACATGCAGTCAATGTGGATTTAATTATGGAATGCAAAAGTGCCAAAGAAATGGTAACTAAACTTGATAATCTATATCTCAAGAAATCGCAAAGTAGGCAAATCGTGATAGAAAAGAAACTCAAGCATTTAGTTTATGACGAATCAAAAGACTTTGATGAGTTTTTTAATATGTTTGAATGACTAATTAAGGATTTAATATATGCAGTTGGTGTTGCTGATAGTAAAGGAAGTTGAGTACTGGTGTCTTTACCTGAATCATTAGAATATATTACTGTAGACTTATTGCCAGATGAACAGCAAGCAGATGCACATGAAATGTTAATACTTAGAGCCCAATGTTGCAAGCATAAAATAACAGGAAGTGAAAAGGACCAAGCAAAAAATGACACAAATGTTTTTAAAGCGCAGTTAAATAAAAGGAGCTTGAATAAACGTAAAAGTACAAGACCAGGCATGAAGTGTTATAAATGTGATAAAGAGGGCCACATTTAAAAGAATTCTGAAGAAAGTGAAAAGGACGAAACAAAAAGATACACATCTTTTTAAACACAGTTAAATAAAAGGATGAATAAACGTGAAAATACAAGGCCAGGCATGAAGTCTTATAAATGTGGTAAAAAGGGCCACATTTAAAAAAATTGTTGCTCAAATATGGCACACAAGTTTAACCATAATTCACAAGGGACATATAGAGGAAGTTATTAGATGATGCAACCAAAGTAATTGGAACAGGTATGTAGCAAGTTGCAAAGTAGAGCAAAGTGAGGAGTTGCAAAAGGAATCACGAGTAAGTATTTTCCTTACAGAAGTGTATTTGCTCAAAACAAACGACAGTAAGTCTATATATGAGCAACCCATTAAATTTTTGTTAGATTGATTGATTGATTTATTTCCACAAAACATTTTCATGTTGTAGGAAACTACACTTATATTAATTTACAAAATTATCCTAGAGGCTATTAAAACATATCTTAATCTAATATAATCACTAGTCTTAATTACAGTTAAATGTCACAAATATCACTGTAGTATCAACAACAGCGTTGATTTATATGGTTTTGTCATCAATGTATTCATGCACTGATTAATATGCCTTTTGAAGCAGCAAAGCTTTAAGCACCCTTTTAAATGTTAGAAGTGAATGGTTTTTAAATCTGTTAGGAAGATGGTTGTACAATTTAACACCCATATATTGCAAGCTGTTTTCATATTTTCTGGTATCATGTCGTGGCACTACCAGCAATTGGCCCGATTGCCTGGTTTTAAGTGTTTTGGAGACTTCAAAGGATACATTTTTAAATTTATGCACGAAGCACAGGCATTCAAAAATGTAGACACATGGAAAGGTTAACAACTCAAAGGATACAAATAGTTTTCTAAAGCTTTCTCGTCTAGGAGACTTACTAAGTATGCGAATGGCTGTTTTTTGTTCGAGGAAAATTCTATATGCATTAGATGATATACCCCAAAACATAATGCAATAGCGCACTAGACTATAAAAGTATGCATGATATACCATCAATTGTGTTGAATGTGACATTACTGTAAGAAGTTTGCGCAGTGCAAAATTGGCTTTTACGAGACGTTTATGAATTTGAGTAATGTGATTCTCCCAATCAAGCGAGTAATCTGCAGTAGCTTCCAGGAATTTTATATTGTGAACGACCTTTATGCCAATGTTATCCATGGAAATTGTAATCATTTTGTTGAATAATATGCACTCGTTTTATCCACATTTAATGTGATTCTATTTATTTCACACCAATCAGTTATACTCTTTAAGCTTACTTGTATTAAAGTACTCAATCCTAAGGGAGTCGTCGACTTACAAATACATAGAGCATCATCTGCATAGAGATAACTACGTCCAAACTCAAGATAGTGGAAGTCATTGCAAGTGATAAATATTTTTATGAGCGTGTTGACTTAAAAACCAAAACATGTTAAGATATGAAATGGGGATATTGTATAAATGTTAAAAGTCTAAAACGTGTTATGTAATTTTAAGGTTAACGGTATAGGTTCAACAATTAATATTAAAAATGTGTTTTATGTGCCAAAAATGGATCGAAACATACTTGATGTTTCAGCAATAATTAATGCTAAAAATGGTATGAATTATTAGCAAAATAAAGTAGTTTTCTATAGGAAAAATTGTAGTTATAGCATATAAAAAGGATAACTGTATGAACTCAGTGCACAAACCTATAAAATGGGGACACTCATGGCAATTGTAGCAAAACATCGTCAAAAAAGGAAAAATGGCATCAAATTTTAGGATATGTAGGTAACATTATAATTTATTTTTTTTTAATAAGGGCCGCTATACTTGCGGCCACGTCCCCAATGCTCCACCCGGAGGTACTATATTGGGTTTAAACGCGAAAATAATCGTGCTTCTAATTCATTCTAACTTCATGGTTAATCCACCCTAAATAAAAACTCGATAAAAATCTAACAAACCTAAATCTAACAAACCAAACAAACTCTAACAATCTAACAAACCTAAAAATCTGACAAACTGAAACAAAAACTAAAAACAGGGTTTAAATAACTGTATCTCTAGCACTGACTTTGGAGTGTACCCGATCAACAAGACACAAGCAAAAATGAGAGGGGGAGGGATCCGTAATACCGGATAGCAGACGCCGGCTCTGCTTACCAGTGCAACCTGAAGGGTCGTCTTAAAACTATCCAAATCTAGCTAACTAATTTAAATCCATCCCTAGCTCTCCCTATCATCCCTAACTGATAGTGTGTAGGTAACAGCTACTAGAGGGGCTACCACAAAAAGAGCTGCTATTCATTAATTGAGAGTACTGTTTAAAGTGTAAAATGGTAAGTAAAAGGTTTGAGAATGATTGTACACCAACAAAGTACATATGTCAAGTAGTACATACCGATGTTAAAGGATCATTTGATGTAACTGGATATGGAGGTGAAAATCATTTCGTAAGTTTTATTGATGGGTATAGGCATATTGCTTGTGTGTATGGCATTAAAGCGAAGTCAAAGGTGTTTGCATGTTTCAAGTCTTATTACAATTGTATTACAAATATAATTGGAAATATTATTATTATTATTATTATTGTTAATATTATTATTATTATTATTATTATTATTATTATTATTATTATTATTAAAGGTCTTTATTGTCTTAAATTGATTTATACAGTATACATATAAACTAAAGCAAATTATGAATGAGAAATAGATTTAAGAAACAATGGGCGAAGTTCATCTTAGTAGCAAAATTACTACATGTTCTTCCACTTAACCCGCATCCGCAATTGTAAAACTTAAAACAAGAAACAAAAAACCAAAAATAATGTATACAAAAAAAGAAAAGAGAAGGAAAAAAAATTAAATTAATACAAAAAAACACATTTCATATAAGTAATAGCTTATAGAGTTACAGTATAAACTTGAAAAGCGAAAGATGCTTCTCAAAGAAGCTTTTGATACATTAATTTTTTAAATTTTATAATGCCTACCGATTTAATTTCATCCACTATTGAATTATATAATTTTGTTATATTGTACGTATACGAACGTTTAAATAGCTCAGTATGGTGAAATGGAGGTGTCAACGTTCCCTTATGTCGAATATTGATATTATGAACATCTGTTCGAAAGGTAATCTTATCATACAGATATTGTGGAGCTTTATTGATTATGATTGAATGAAATAGAGATGCAGCATGCAGGTTTCGTCTTGCAGCCACTTAGATTCAGCTCTTTTACAACTAATACGATCATACTTTCTCAAGCCATGAATCAACCTAAGACAGGAATTTTGTAATTTCTGAATTCTGTTAATAGCGACAGATGTTAAGCACGGGCCATATACTACATCAGCATAATCTACACACGATAAAACCAATGACTTGCATAGTGTTGTTTTTGTCGATGCACTTAATATATCTCGATTATTAAACAAAACTTTCAAGTTGTCATACGCCACCTTTAAACGACTAGGTATGTGCTGAGTAAATCTTAAATTCGTATCAATGGTTAATTCCAATAGTTTAACAGTATCTACTTTTGGCAACAACCCTCCTTCAATAAATAGATCTAGATTTTTTGAGGCAAAATGTCTATCACTTGCATTACCAAATATAACAAACACAGATTTACTTGAATTGAGTTTTAAACAATGATTGTTACAATATTTCATTATATTCATTAAATCCAAGTTTATAGCGGCAGCAGCTTGTTTTATTTCATCAACAAAGAAATGCATATATATTACAATATCATCAGCATACATGTGCAATTGAGAAGAAAGAAGAGAATATTCAACACAGTGAGTATACAATACGAACAGTAAAGGTCCCAAAATGGAACCTTGTGGTACACCAGAGGCTACCATTCGAAAACTGGACGTTGCCCCTTCGACTCTAACAGCCTGCTTTCTAAAGCTCAGATAGTTTTTGATCAAATTACAGCTCTCAGGAAGCAAACCAATATAGTGCATAATAGCAACAAGAATTACATGACTTACCGTGTCAAATGCTTTACTGAAGTCTAGTAGAACTAGACACGTTATTTTTTTATTATCGCAAGCCCGAATTATATCATCAGTAATATTTAACATTGCTGTTGTACAACTGTGATTTGCCCTAAAACCTGACTGCATAGGTGGTAGTACATTATAAGTCTGTAAATATTCACGAAGTTGTATATCTAGGACTTTTTCTAAAATTTTTGAAAACGTGGGAAGAATGCTTATTGGCCTTCAATCTGACAAAGTTTTGGGACTGGAATTTTTTGGTATAGGCGTAACGTAAGCTATTTTCCATTTTTCCGGAACAATTGATTTAAGAATACACTGGTTTATAATATGGGTTATGTATGGGAGAAGAAAGGGAATGCAGAGTTTGATTGTTAGTATATTTATCCCATCCAAACCTGTTGAAGTACTCTTTATGCTTTCTATTACGCGAAATATGTCATTCTCTGTGACGGTTTGAAAATTAAAAGATGATGCTGCTTTAGGATGAAAATTGTTTTCATAATATTTGATAACTTCACTATTTAGGCTTGTATTAAGTATTGAATCTAAGAAATGATTATTTATTGCCTCAACATCATTGAGATAATCAGGTAAGTTCTGCAATTTACTAGTATTAAATATGTTACTTTTTATTTCAGACCAAAAACATTTGTTGCTAGCATGTAAGCTTTTGTTCCAAGTAATTTTTTTTCTGCTTCCTTATTGCAATATTCACTAAATTTCTAAGCTGCTTGTAATTGTCCCATGAATTTTTTCCTTTGTCTTTTTTAAACCGAGCAAGTGCTAGATCTCGAATATTCATCATCTGCCACAGATCTGCAGTAAGCCACGGTGAATAGCATTTAGTAATTTTACGTTTTACAAATTGGGCATGCATATTTAGAAGAATCAGTATATTATTAGTTAGGAAATCAACTTTGCTGTTGATATTGTTTAAGTCGTAAATTACTCGCCATGGGATAGATTGTAAGTGCTGCTTAAAATCAGAGTAGCTAAAATTTTTGAAATCTGTGTACGTTTTATATGTTGGTTTATTGACTGTTCTTTGCGGAAAAATTTAAGGTACAAAAAAGTAATTCGTGATCTGAGCCAAAAAAGGTATAACTCCAGCTGAACTAACCTCTTCAGGCTTACTACATATAATATAATCTATTAAGGTTGAGCTTTTTTTCTGTATATCTAGTAGGTTGATTTATAATTTGTTTTAACCCAAAAGTTTCTAAGGCACTACAAACATATTTGGTTTCAACTGTATCCATACGAAGCAAATCAACATTAGTATCACCTACGCAGTAGATAGAGTCAACTTGCACGCTGATGTCTATGATCAAATTTTCAAAGCTATCAAAGAAGTGTTTGTAATTAGCTAAGTGTGGATTATACATAGTGCCAAAAGCAATTGCCTGTTGGTTTAATTTAAATTTAATCCAGAGCTGCTCAATATCTGCACTTGAAGACCACATAATTAATATAAGATTTCACATAAATTGCTAAACCACCTCCGCGTTTAACTCTGTCCCTTCTTATAAGTGAGTATCCATTAATTGATATAGTATCTGATGCTATACAGTCGTTCAACCAAGTTTCTGATACACCTACTATATCATAATTATTAAGTAATACACAATCTCTAAACTCATTAAATTGTAGTAACAGTGATCTAATATTAAGGTGTGCTGTACTAAAATTTTGCATTTGTAACTATGTAATTAAGTTCGATATTTTTGAAATGTATATGGTATACGAGGTAAGATATGATAATGGGAAAGAATATTGAAATGTCAATTTTTATTAATTTGTAGCTGGGAAGTGCTGTATATGAGCACCAATTCAATGATATGACTGAACGTTTTAATAGGACAGTAATCGACAAGGTTTTCTGTTTGAGAAAAAATCTAGTTTAGCTAAAAAATATTGGTCTGAATTTGTTATGACAGCAGCATACCTGAGTAACAGAGTAGCTACATCAGCTACTAAAGAGTGTAAAACCCCATATGAAATTTTCTTTGGTAATAAATCTTCCGCTAAAAATTTGAATTTGTATGGAAGTCAAGTTTACGTAAAAGTGCCAGAAAGAAATTGCAAAACACAGGTTAATAAAAGTGGTGAAAGGTATACTAGCAGGCTATACTGATTTAGGATACAGAGTGCTAGTCGGGAATCAGGTAGAGAAACTAGGAATGTAAAAAATAATACAGGACGATGTGCTATGTGTAAATGTAAATAGACACAGAAGCAGTGAATGAGACTAATGAAAAAAAGATATTAAGAAGGAAATAATCTAAAAGATGCCAATTGAAGAAATGTCAAATAACAAAATAGAATAGAGAGAAAAAGAAAGATGCCCGAGAGACTAAATGATTACGTGCTGTATGCAGCGCATTCTAGTTTTGAGCTTCCTCAAAATTTTGAAGAAGCCATGCAGTGGGAGTAATAAGTGGTTGAATGCGATTAAGAAAGAGTATGAATGTCTAAATGAAGCTAACACTTGGAAATGCATAGATGCTTCAAAGGATAAACAAATACTAGAAGTTAAGTGGTTGTATTAGATAAAAAGTGATGAAGTATTTAAAGCAAGATTAGTTGTGAGAGAACTTCAAGATGTTGAATGTTTATACACCAGCATAGAACTATATATTGACATAACTGGAAGGAGCTTGAAGTTTGCGTATACTGAAGCGAATGGTCAGGTTATGCAACCGGTCAATCTGCGGGTGTTGTTGTCTCTCTCTTACATATAGCATTTACAGGAGCTGTAAAGTAATTTTGAACAATTTTATTGATTATTTTATTCTGCTTTATGTTTTAAGCAATTTTCTTATTTATTATCAATACAATAAAATATAATACTTAAAGGAAAATATATTTTGACTTTAAATAGTTTGGAAAATTTTTGTCTTATACTAGCATCTTTCTGTGCAACTTGGATGTTAATAACTTTGCTTTATGGTGCATTCTACACTTGATATAAATATTGGCAATACTTCTAATTATTTGAAGTTCATGCACCTCTGTTACATGTTCTTCGCAAATTGGATGTTTGGGCATAAATAAATGTAAATTAGCAGAAAATTGACATATGGCCATATTTTGCAATTTCGTTTTAAGATTATTAGTTTTGCGTAATTCTTTTTCGGAAAACAGTTTAACGGACTTTTCTAAGAAATTTACAATTTTGTATACAGTTTCAGAAGCATCGTATAATTTTTTTGGTTTATGATTTCAGTAAACTTTTTATAACTTCTATTTTCAGCAGCACAATTATGTTAATTAAATATGTTGGGCTGATAAATTAAAATTTTGATGCAGTCACTGCAATTGATAGTTTTAATTAATTTGTAAACGATGTAATCCGAAATGTAGTACACGGTATTTTCTTGATAGTCTGTAAGTTCGCTCATATTAATTAATGATAACATGTCATCATCGAAATCGTCATCTGTATTATATCCATCGTTAATGGTTTATTTTTCGGACCTAAATTCAAATGCTGCAGTACAATATGTGCCATAGTCTCCACAATTTGTATTTGCACTTGGTTTTATTGAATTTTTAAATAATAATTGCTTTAATGCCCATTTCAATTGGTTTGCGTTGGGATTATTGTTCCAGCCATCTCTGGATCTTATGCAAGAAAAAAAACAATTCCAGATGATTCGGTGAACATTTGTATGTAAGTAAATACTCAAGAGAATGTTCTTCTAAGGCAAACAGTTCTTTTGCCAAGTTTAGCATGCTTCTCATATTGATCAGAAAACCAAGTGCAAAAGTTTCCTTCCATGATTTAAAATTGGAATTGAGTCCGCACACAATGACCTAACATATATGTGGAACTTTTGTCAAAAATCTTTGTAAAGTATGCAATCGTATGAGGTCGAATTGGTGCTTTGAAACCCTTCCCAAAAGGATTTCTCAAGTTTAATATGTCAAATAATCTATCAATAACCCTCACAAATGGTTGCTTCACAGCGATAAAAATTTGGATCTGAAACGCGTTGTAGGTATTCCAACGCATCTGCTACACTGCTGCTAAGTGCTTGTGCTGCCAAACGAACATTCATTATTTTATTTTTATAATAAACATGTGCCATTGTAAGCGAATTTGCCAAACGTAATTGTTGCACATCTTGTACCTCTCCAGCCTTTTCAAATATTCCCAGGAAATATTACCTTTATCCAACATAAATCCAACCTCAGCAAATGCATTTCTGGCCAATTTTAACATATGACAACTATCCAGCAAACAATAAACATTAGTTTTCTAAGTAGGGTGCAAAAAAGAAGACTCGATACTACCACTTGATAGATTGCAGCCCAACTTGTTGTATGTCGATACATTTGTAGCTGTACCATCACAGGTAATTGACCTGATTACAATTCCGATTTCATACAAATGCCTTAAACAAGCTTTCAATAATTGTGCTTGTATTTCAGCATCTATTTTATTTATTAAAAATTAGTGACATTTGAAAAACAAGGCTTCAGATGCCGCCAAATCAAAATCAGTATCAACAGCACCTCCAAAATCGACCCTACCGGTGAAACGACTTTGCTGATCATCTCAGATAATTTGCTTTCTTATTGCCATAGAATCAAAAATGAGACTGCAGTTTTTCAGTTTCGGTTTCTTTACTGTTTCTTCTTTCAAGATATGAAATATCTCAGATAAAAATCCGGGTTGACATTTCAATTTACACAACCATCTTCTAATTGTACAAGGGTTTGGTAAATGAGTGTCCTTACAAAATTATATGTTTTATGTGAATAGAAATATAATGTATGAGCAAATTGTTTCATTAATGGTGTAAAAGGTCATTGCAATTTGTTGGATAATGCCTGATTCATTACGAAATCCAAAGGAAAACCTATGAATAAATGTTAAATAAAGACACTATGTACTATTAATAGCATATTTATAACCTTCAAAATAATTTTTCAAAACAACATCCAAATTTTCATTGTTGTAACCCTCTTTTGATAGTTCTGCTACCAATTCTTTCATATTTGCTATGTTTAAATCTCTCCGTCTCGATTTCTGTTTCAGAGTTTTTATCTTTCTTTGTTGTTGACGATTAACACGATTACTGATATAGATATTTCCTGTTCTGGTTTGTGTACCGATATCCACCTTAGCAGAGCAATATGGGGCATCTACATCCATTTCTAATATATTAGCAGATGGAAAAGCAATATTTTGAATAGCAGTCTATAATTCAAAACTATACAAAAACGGAATATGTAAATATACCTACAGTTTGGTTTAATAATCTTCGGTTAGACGGAGCAGACTTCTGCAAGTGCTTTGGAAAAGCAAAAATGGTTGGCACTGCATCCGGTTTTAAAATTTTCTTTGTGCATCCAGGTTTAATTTGGTATTCTAGTTCCAAAAATGTTCACTTCAAAGCCTACTACATCTTGCAGGATACCATTTATCTCTCCGTATAGCATTAATCCATAATTGCAAAATTTCAGGACGTTTAAAAGGAAACCTGTAAAATATTATTATAATAATAATTGAACATTTAATACCTACAAGTTACTACAACTTACGTATGAAATTGGATGTTTCTCATAGGATTATACTCATTGGAACACCCAAATGCAACACAGTGATTTACCATTTTCATATACTAATATAAATCACTTTTAAGAGGTTATAAATTTCACTTTATTTCAAAGAATACAATCTCAACAATATGGGCTAAATATAAATTCAAGTAAATACTTAACAACTTTAAGCGAGTAAGATAAAAACACAAATGCGCACAACTAGTTGCTTACCTAAATTCCTTTGCCGCGTATGTTAGAGAGCGACAACAACCCCCCGCAGTATCGTCTATCTTTGTTATTGAGTCTTACACACAAACTGTAGCTTCATGCAAGCGGCCTGCCCCTTCCAGTTATGTCAATATATAGTTCAATGTGTACCAGTAGCTAGAATGAGTACATTGAAAACTTTATTAATATATATGTATGTGTCACAAAGGCTATTACATTGAACAAATGGAAGTGCAAACAGCATTTTTACATAGTGATATTCGTTCAGAAGTCTATGTGGAACAACCAAAAGGTTTTCTAACAGATACTACTAAAGTGTATAAACTATATAAGTCCCTTTATGGACCAAATGAGAGTCCAAGAACTTGTATGAATGTTTTTATAAATTTATTACTACATTACAGTTTGTGCATTGCCGATAAGATCCATGTTTGTTTTTTTGTAAACCATATGACTTGTATATAATACTTTACGTTGAATATTTGCTAATTTCTGGTCATAGTATGCAAGATATTAAAAAGATTAAGGTTGGAACTTAACATAAAACTTAAAATGAAAGAATTGGCTTAAATGTTATTTGGGAATAGATATCGAGTACGATAGTTAGAGAAAGTACATGTCTCTTAAACAGACAAAATATTCTTGAATTCTTGACAAACAAATTTAATGTCATCAATTCTAACCCATGTCATACTCCAATAGAGAAAAATTTAAGGTTGTACCCAAGTGAAAATATTACAAACTTAGGTTATAGAAATGTAATAGGTGCTTTATTGTATATTACATCTGGTACCCTATCTGAGTAGTTTTCAGAATTGCTATAATGAAACACATTTTAAGTATGCATTAAGAGTGTTAATTTATCTGTATCATAGTCGATATATTAAAATAGTGTATTATGTTAACAATTTAAAGAAGGCGCTAGATTGGGCATCAGATGTCACAAATAGGAAGTCTACAACAGGTTATATAATTAGAATTTATGGAAATCCGGTTATTTGGAAAACTGTTAAACAAAAGGTAGTTTCAGGGTATCAACCCATGCAGAATACTATGCTGTAGCAAAAGCTGTTAAGGAAATATTGTATTTGATAGGTGTATTTGTTGACTTAGAGTTTAATCATAATGATATGTTACCTGTAAATGTGCACAGACACAACAGTGGAGCAATAGCACTAGCTAACCATGAAAATTTTATAAAGAACCCTAAGAATATAAATATATCATTGCATTTTGTTCATGATTATGTTGTTCAAAAGATATTACATATTGTAAAAGCCGCAAATACTGAAAACATTGCTGATGTCTTTATAAAATCCCTTGGTCGAATTCAATTCTGTAGACTTTAAATTTAGAATAAATACTATTTGTTTGATTTAGTTTGTAGAACCTGGTTCACATCAAGAGGGCATGTTAAAATAGTGTGATACAACCATAAGACGTTATAGTAGTTAACTACTAATTATTATATATCGAGGGTAGTAGGCAGTCATCATCATCATTAGGTCTTCAGTCCTAGAACTGGTTAGACGTGTACCATCATTGTTCCCTATTCTGAACTAACCTACAGATTTCCCTGAAATATACACAGTTTGCATCTATAACTGTCTGATCTAGGTCTACATCTACCTCCTTTTTCCTATCTCTGCTTGTAATATATCACATACTATTCCCCAAAAATGCCTTAGAACGTATTCCGCCCTACTATTTCTCTTTTTCCCCAGATATCTTTGTTCCCCTACTATTTCTGTAACTTATTTGTTATTATCTTTGTCTGTCCATGCTATCGTCCTCATACATCTGAAGCACAGCATTTCAAAAGGCTGCTAGCGTTTTTCTGTCTGCGTTTCAGACTGCCCGTATTTCATAGGCATACTGTGCTGTGCTCCACACATATGCTTTCAACAATTTTCTTCTTATTCTATGTTTGTTGTCTTTCCTCATAGGCGCTGTTCTTTCTTGTTAGATGCAGTTGGATCACTTTCTATTGTTTTACAGTTATATGCCCTATTTCTCCTACCTTCAATGGTTGTGAAGGGAGGTACGCAGCCTGTGGCTGCCAAGTTACCCCAACACTTAACCATTTGGCGATTTAATATATTTTCCAATTTATCTTTTCGCATAGTCAACATTAATTGCAGGTATTTCGCAACCAACAACTAGTTGTTTATACTAATCATCAGATTTATCTGCGCTTATTTTTTCGTCATTAGGTTTTCCGTCTCAAAACTGGTTGGACACGTACCTGCACTTATTTATATTCTGAGCTAGCCCACATAGTTCCCTGAAATTCTCACACAGCATGTGTATTCAGCTCGTTCCCTTTCTATTGTTTTCTAATTTTATACCCTATTTTACCGAGATTCAGTGAAGGAGGTTAAGCAACCTGTGGCTACCAAGATCCCCCAACACTTAGAAATTTGCCGAAATAATGGTTTTCCAGTAACTCCTTTCACACACTTAACATTATTCGAGAATATTGACCAACCAATTCTTGTAGTTACTTATAATAATCATCATGTTTAAGCACAGTTATCTTTTCGTCATTAGTGTATCCATCTTGGGATTGGTTGGATGCGTACCTCCATTGATTTCTATTCTGGGCTAGCCTACACATCTCCCTGAAACCTCTACAGCCTACATCTTTTACTATCTGTGTGCAGTAGTCTAATCTAGGTCTGCCTCTTCTTCTCTTTTTTCCTATCTCTGCTTCTAATATATTCCGCACTATTCCCTCATGCCGTAGTATGTGGCCTATCATCCTATCTTTCCTATTTTTTACCGTTTTCCACATATTTCTTTCTTCCCCTACCATTTTTAGTACCTCTTCGTTCTTAACTTTGTCTGTCCATGATATCTTCATCATACACCTGTAGCACCACATTTCAAAGGCTTCTACCTTTTTCTTGTCCGCTTCTCCTACTGTCCAGGCTTCACAGCCGTACAGTGCTGTGCTCCATACATATGTTTTAAGCAATCTTTTCCTTGTTTCTATGTGTGTGGTCTTTGAGCACAGTAGTTGCTTTTTCTTGTTAAATGTAGCACGACCTTGTGCTAATATTTGTTTTATATCTTTTGTGCTTTTCCCATCTTGCGTTATTTGGCTTCCTAGGTAGCAGAAATCCTTAACCTCTTGTAAGTTCGTGTTAAATACTTGTATTATTGTTTTTGATTTATTTTCCCCACCTTTGCAAACTAGAACTTTAGTTTTAGTTTTGTTAATTTTCATACCGTATCTCTCTGTTAGAACTGTTTCCACTTCATTAAGAGCTGCTTCTAACTCTTGCTAGATGCTAATACCGCTATATCATCTGCAAATCTAAGCATATCAATTTTTTGCCCCTGCATAGTAATTCCAAATGTCTTCCTGCATTTGATAGTATTCATTGCCTCTTCTATGTACAAGTTAAAAATCAATGGGGATAGGGCACATCCCTGTCTCACCCCTTTCCTGATGTTTACTTCTCTACGTTCCTGCTCTAATTCTATTACTGCTGTTTGCTCTTTGTATAAGCTATGTACTATTTGTCTATCCCTATAACTCATTCCAATCTTTTTGAGTATTTCAAACATTTTTTTCCAATTTACATTGTCGAATGCTTTTTCCAGATCTACAAACCCTATATACATGCTTTCTCCTTTTCTATTGTATTCTCCATTATCACTCTCAGAGCTAAAATAGCCTCCCGTGTTCCCCTGTTTTGCCTAAACCCAAATTGATCTTCTCCTAGTATTTCTTCCGCCCGTTTTTCCATTCGTCTTTGCACAATTCAAGTTAATATTTTTGACACGTGTGCTGTCAAACTTAATGTTCGAAAATTTTCACATCTATCCGCGCCTTTCTTTTATGGTATAGTTACTATGATGCTACGTTTGAAATCTTTGGGTATCTCGCCTTTCTCATACATATAGCTTACAAGTTCGAAGAGACGTTTTGTTACTGCTTGTCTAGTGGCTTTTAGAGTTTCTGCTTGCAGCTTATCTGTACCCGGCGCCTTACCATTTTTCAGACCCTTTAATGCTAATTCAAACTCGTCTCTAAGTATACGATATCCCAAGTCATCATTTTCAATGTCTGATTCCTGTTCTAATGCAGTTAGTTCCTCTCCTGCATATAAATTCCCTATATATTCTTGCCATCTACTCACTTTCTCTACGTTTTCTATAATGACGTTTCCTTGTGCGTTCCTTATATTTTTGCTATACGGTTTTATATCCCTAAAATTCATTCAAATTAATTTGTATGCTTCGCTTGTCTTTACTATTTCCATCTTAGTTTGTACCTCTTTGCCCTTTCCATCAATCCATTGTTTTTTAGCTTTCCTGCATTTTCGAATAATTTCCCATTTTATGGCTTTGTATCTCTGTTTTCCTGTTTCGTCTGATTTATTTTTGTATTTTCGTCTTTCTTCTATTAAATTCACGATATCCTTTGTTATCCATGGTTTCTTATTTTCTTTTTGAGTATACCCCAGAATATCTCTGACCGCCATGTCTAGGCTGAATTTAATGTTATTCCATTCTGTTTCTACTTCCTTAGTTTCAGATATTTTCCCGATATCATTCAGCAATTCATTTGACTTTTTTTCGAATCTTTCTTGAATATCTTTATCTTTTAGTTTCTCTAAGTTCAAGTGCCTTTTTCCGTTCCTTTTTTTCACATTTTTAAATTTAAGTGCGGCCTTCATAATTACAATGTTGTGGTCAGTATCTATATCTGCTTCTGGGTAGCTTCTACAGTCTTTTACTTGATTCCTAAACCGTTGTCTAACAAGAATGTAATCTATTTGATACCTTCCTATATCTCCTGGCATCTTCCACGTATATCGTCTTCTAGCATGATGTTGAAATAATGTGTTTGTGATGATTAAATTGTTCTTATCGCAAAATTCTACCAGCCTATTTCCCCTGTCGTTTCTCGTGCCTAAACCAAATAAACCTACTACCGCTCCTTCCCTACCCTCACCTACCACGGCATTAAAATCCCCCGTAATTATTAAATTTTCATGTCTTTTTACGTATCTTAATATGTCTTCGATATCTTTGTAGATGGCTTTTACCTCTTCGTCACTGTAGCTAGAGGTGTGCATGTATACTTGTATTATTACTGTGTTTACCGGTTTAGATTCTAATCTAACCATGAGTACTCTTCGTTCTTTTGTAAGTAATTTTCTACACAGTATCCTATCTTTTTCCGCATAACTATCCCCACACCCAAATTTCCTTCCTCTGCTCCTGTATGAATTACCCTGAAGTCTCCACTCCAAAAATCCCCCACCTCTGGCCACCGAACTTCGCTGATCCCTACTATGTCTAGTGATAACCTATTCATTTCGATTTTAGGTTCTCTAGCTTACCTACTTGCTTCATACTTCTAACATTCCACGCTCCGACTCGCAGAATGTTCCCGACTCTTATTCTTAACTTTCCGATCGCATCCTTCAAGTAGTCCTCCCGGAGATCCGAATGGGGACTATTTTAACTCGGAATCTTTACCCCAGAGAATGCCATCATGTTTGTAACAATATAAGTACGCTGTGTGCTTGGGAGATAATGTGGTGGTTTCCCGTTGCCTTCCACATCGCGGTAGTGTGTCTTAGACTGCCATACCGACCCCTAGGGTCTCTGCCAATCTAAGTACCGAAAGAGCCGCTGCCCTCTTTCGGGGACCTGTCTTAGTCTGGTTCCTCACTAACGACCCTACTACTTTGGTTGGACCTGTAGTTTGGCTCTTTAGCTCATTAGAACACGCAAGCCATTTCACCTGTTCTAGTAATTTAGAACTTCGGCAAGGTGCAGGTCCATTCGAAATGGAGTAGGCAGTAACAAAAAAAAATGTCAAAAGTATGTCGGAGTAAAAATGTTGTTATATTTTATTAATAAAAAAGAAATAAATACATATTGGTAGATAATTTGGAATAGTATACAAGCATTACATTTTCGGATCAAGATGTCTTATGATTTTTGTCGCAAAAATCTTTAAAACGTTTGTAAGTGAATTCCTATTTTTCTTTGGATTTACTAGGCAACAGGTGTAATACTACATTTTTAGCAGCATCTACAAAGTCTGGTGGTGTCCCAAGCATGTTGGCACCTTCATCACTGTCCATTTTACTTTTTATTGATATTATAATATTTGCACTTGCAAGAAATACTAAATTCGACTTTTATCCCAATAAATTAACTGTATTTGTTTGTCCTGATTGTCATGGAAACGATTTCATAAGCAATTAGATTTTAATGCAAAAATTTATTGCATCTTTCACAAACTGATGCACTAATAGTTCTTAGATTTTCAAAAATATTGAATGCGATTTCAGAAAAAATAGTATGTACATTTCGTAATAAAAGCACATTCCCAGACTCTTAATGCTTGTCGGCCGAAGCGATAATTTGCATTGTCTTCTGAGAATGTATTGCTTTTACTACTAGGTACACAATATACTATTCCCGTACCATTTTATGAAGTAAATGGGAATAGTATACTTTGACACTTGATTTTGAGTTGACAAAATAAACATTCTTGATTGATTTCAGAAAAATTAACATTTCTTTACAATTATTTTTTGTTGCTTGGCAACGACTAGACATGGAAATATGGACCTTTTATTCCAGAGATTTGATCAGAAATGAGCCATTAATTACTATCTCGTCTAAATTCTGAATAAATTGCTTTAGTTCATATCCTGTTCTGGCGAGTCTAGTGTTGGAACATTAATCTTCGGTCTCCTAATTGTAGTTAGGTGCATTTAAATCATTCATACTGGATTATACTATCAATTTGATATGAGTTTCGCGAGTTCTTTCATTGAACATTTGTTGCACAGATAGGCTATCAACACTCGTTGCATTGGATTTTATTTATGAATTATTCATTCTGTTTTCTAATACCAACAGTTTTCGTTGGAGTACTGATTCTGTCCTTTGTACAATTACCGTGGGAATTGTACAAGAAATTATACGAGCTGGTACATGCATCCTCCCTAAATTACTTTTTCTTGTGTGTATCGGCTCGTTTTAGAATAAATTTTCTAGATTGGTTGGTTGGTTGGTTTTCCGCCTACATTCTCGTGAGATGACTCACTTCTCGCACACTGGGTTTGTAACCAAAACTGCTGACTAAGAAACAAGTTTGGTGGCGCCAACTTCTCCGATTCCGCTTAGCTAAAATTTATGGTTGCTGTATATTGCTACTGGCCATTTAATCTTCGTGAAGGAAACCGTGAATTTTTGAAAATCTCACACTTTACTAATTCCGTGACTTCCTAAACTTTTTACGGCTGTCACGTTGTATATTGTTACTAACCAACATTACTAATACTGATTAGTGTTAAGAACACCCCAGTGGTGTTGATACATTTTATCATCTAGCCTTCAGCCGGATATAATTTAACTACGTAGGTTTTAAATAACTAAGATGTATGTAGTTCGATACCGAGATTGTGTGTTTCTTGTCACGCGACTTATACTACCTAAAAGTGTAGAATATTTAATTATTAGTACTGATTTACAATCATTCATCTAGGTTCTCATTTACTATTAAGTGATATGTTTGTTGTATGTGTTAAGTATACAGCTACGTGGTTGTGTGCTGCATACGAACACTATTTAGTTTAATCTTTGTCCCAATTTTGAAATTATAATATAGAAAAGCGATTACTTATACCAGAAAGGTGTTTTCTTTATTATTTATATCGATATATATGTATTCTTATTTTTCTTTGACAGACTAATGTTTTGTTTTTGTTTGTACTAATCAACTAATTTTTATTTCAGAGAGACGACACGGTTTTTTTTCTTCTTGGGTTTCGTTTCTGATTACTTTCCCACGACCAATCTCCGATTGACGTTAACCCAACATCTCTTCCTTTGGCTACGTAATTTCGTGCGAGTCTTTACTTTAATTGGGTTTTCTTTGGTTATTCCTGACCCACACGATTTACCGTAACATAAATTCTGACGCCCTGGCGTGGGGCCTCGATTTTGTTTTAGTTAACGGTTGCTTTGCTTTGGTTTCACTTACTTTCTCCCCCGAGTTTGTTTTGCTTTAGGCCTGATTTTTTTTGTTGTTTACTGCCCAAGTTATTACATTATGCGTTTTTCTCGGCCTGATATTACTTATGTTTCCTTCCCTTACGCTCGAACTGGTATTAATTTTTTTCCTTTATTTCTTGTGTGGGATCGATCTTCTTAAATTTTAGTTTTGTTTTCTTGCTTGATCACTCAATATCTTTGGTTGGCTCATTTCAGATTATCGGAATTGTGTTTTCGTCAATAATTCTAGTCCGTTGAAAACGCTGATGCCCTATTCCTAATTTCTATTTTGTTGTTTCGGTCCTATTGGTGTTCGCTAAGGTTATACGTCGGATATGGTTTGAATTGTCATGTATTCACAATAACTTTTTCCTCAAGCTTTTATTGATTTACGATTATCCTTTTTTAGTTACTTTCTCCCAATTTCCTCTCTTTATTCAGATGGAAAATGACTGACATGGAAATAAGACTGTATGAGGGTATCTGTAATAGACAGCAGGAGTCATCAGAAAGCATTACTGACTATTTTCTGTGGATGATGACCCTGTTTCAATGGTATGGATCTTTCAAGGAGGATGATCAATTGTCCATTTTGCTTTGTAACCTCGCTCCATTCTATCGAACCCATTTGTCTACCGTCCGCTCCTTACAAAAATTAAAGGACGAATGTCTTAAAGTTGAAACCGGCAACGATTCTGGCCTATCATGTCGTATCACCTAGTCAAGAACAACATACTGTTCCTGCTGAACCGGGTCTTGCTTATAAGTCTGCTATAGTTGAGAAGAATACTGTTGCTTCACATGACCGAGTTGTTAATGTTTCTTCTACACATTGTTGTACACCCGGCGCAACTGTTATAACCCCGCGAGCGCGTGTTCAGAGCCACTTCCACAGTTGGCAACACGGATACTATCCACGTTCACATTATTGCACAACAAAGGTATTTTGTGTAAAATTGTATCACATTACAAATATGTTTACGGTCATCCTTGCGCAGGAGGCCATGCTGATTTCCATGGATCTCCTTTGGGCGCTGTTTGGGCGTTGTTTGGGCGTGAGTTACGTTATGCCATCGTTGGATTCAGATTTAATGTCTTCTCTCTTCTTCTGTTTGTAGGCAGGACGAAGGAATAAGGTGAAGGCAACGATAGAAGATAGAGGTAAAGGGAAACCTACATTCTGAAAGAGAAAAGACAAAGGACCTATACAGGTAAACGTCACTGTTCGACGTCTCGTTGGCTAATAATGTCGTGTCACACACCGCGCACTTGCGCTATAACTCCGCGTCTGCGCATTCCTTTTGCGCAAATGCAACTGTCCGAAATGACGGAAATGCACAAATCTATTTGAGATAATGGCGGGAATTTACTCACAAATTTAAATGTGATACATAGCCGATTTTCGGCATGTAACAACATATGGGTAGATAAGATACTTCTTCCGTACTTTCTACTGTTCTTCTTCCTAGTTCTGCTTCTACTCGTCAGATCATATGCTTTAATTGCGACAAACCTAGTCGTGTTTCGACACGTTGTACTCGTCTTCAAGTACTCCATTGCTATGGTTGCGGACATAAGTTTCTCGCCGCAACTGTCCACATTGTCATCCTAATACTAATAGGTCTTCAAATCATACTTCAAATTCTGTCCTCACCACTAGGAGCTTAATTTCTGCTGCTTCTCACTCTACGTTCTCTTCTGTACCTCATCCAGGTCATCCTGCTACTACTATCAAAACATACCCTTCTTTGGCAAATATAGCTTCGAACAAAATTTTGTTCCTCTCTAGTTCTTCATCCTTTTTTATACCTCCTTTTGCTCGCCTTACTGCCATCACCTCATACCCTTTTCAGCCATATGAGCCTTTGAACTATAATATTGGTTTTTACGGCTTTCACGCCCCTACTTACCGAACCTTTACTAAAGAAAACCAAATTTCTTCTGTCCTTTGCAAATCAAAAGATGATCAAATGGATCCTACGTTTTCACTTCTACCCCAAGCTGTGCCTCCACCACCATCGCAACCCATACTTCGAATTAGTGACTTGCAGCTAACTTCTCAAGAGTTTGTTCCCGCTTTCTTAAATGATTCTACCCAAGAAATTCCTGTCATGTCTGCAAGCACAAATGTCGCTGAAGTGAGGATACTTTCTAATACTTTCAATTCAAGTCTATGAACCTGTATCTTTAATGCCTCTTGCCGTTTTTGTCAAAATCTTACCTGTTCCTGCTTTCTTAAATGATTCAACTTAAGAAATTTATGTCGTGTTTGCAATCACAGCTGTAGCTGAAGTGACGATAACTTCTAATACGGGTACTGTTGAAGTTAGTAAACCCGTAGCTGTGATGCCTGTTGCCGCTGTCATCAAAGCTTTACCTGATCCTGTTTCTTTATCTACTATGGTCAAGGAATCCGTTCCAATTGTGGTTGAAGTTTTGTCTGTTTCTAGTCCGTTGTCTAACATTGATGAAATCTTAATTCTACTCCTTTATCGGACGTTGAGATGTTACCTGCTCTTACTTATTTTTCGCATGTTGACAAAATTCTTTCTGATAAGCACCAT
The DNA here is from genome assembly GCA_036346225.1 of Platerodrilus igneus. Lineage (NCBI taxonomy): Eukaryota > Metazoa > Arthropoda > Insecta > Coleoptera > Lycidae > Platerodrilus > Platerodrilus igneus. The sequence continues at coordinate 2,507,241 of JARFIW010000500.1, read as the reverse complement.
CTAATGTTGACAAAATGCTACTGGTTTCTGTTCTTTTAGCTAAAATTGGTGAAATCCTAGCTGATGTCCTGTTATCTAATGTTGAGGAAGGTCAACCTGATTTTGCTTCCTTATCTAATGTGGATGAAGTTCTTCTTAGTGCTGTTTGTTCTTGTAAGGTGGATGAAATCCTACCTAATTCTGTTCCTTTATGTACTGTTGCTGAAGTGTTATCGGATTCTGCTCCTTTTCCTAAGGTTGATACTTTTTCTAAATGTGATACTGCTAGTTCTTTATCTAACGTCTATGAAATTGTATCTGTGTCTGCCCCTTTATCTAACATAACTGAAGTGTACTCTGCTTGTGTATCTTTTTGTAAGATTGATTCTCGTACAGCCAAAACTTTTTCTCTTTCTGCTGTTGGCTTTCTTGTAACCCATTCTAAAAACAAACCCTTTTCTTCTATGACGCGTTTTGAGTTTTCTAAACTACCCTCGCCACCACTTTCTCAATCTCGTGCTACAACTACTACATCACCTGCTGCTCCTATTTTGCTAAAAACTGCCCAAAAGTGGCAGATCATATTCTATGTGTGACTATGTCAGAAACATATTTAGAAAAAAGGTTCGTAGATGTAGCCATGACTGCACAAAAATATTGAGATACTTTTAGAAGAAAAACTTAATTACAAGCGTTGAAAATTTTTTTCCGGATAGAGATTTCATATTTCAACATGATCATGTTGTATGCCATATTGCCAAATTTACCCTTGCTTGCTTTAAAAATATTCCTGTACTGGATTGACCAGCTAATAGTCCAGATTTAAGTTTTATACAGAACATAGGACATTAAATAAAGCAATAGCTATGGAAGGACCCTTCAAGAATGAAACAAACCTTAAGTGCTAAGATCTAGGATACATGGAATTCGTTTCCTTTGTAAGTGAAAAATTTGTAGAATCAATGCCAAAACAAAATATGGTTGCTATTTATGTAAAAGAAAACTCAATTACATATTAACTATCAAATTCTTCTGTACCTCTTTATAAGATTTATGTTGTATTATGCAGTAATTGCCTTATGTTTCAACAAATTATTTTTGTTTTCGGTTAGTTATTGTTATTCAGTCTATATTTATAAAAAAAAAAAAGTAATTCACAAGAACCACTATTATGATACAAACAAAAAGTTTTGTATAATTCAAGCTTTCTGCGTAAAATAGAACAGCATGTACCTACATATTTGTAACATTTTATAATCTCTGCACAAGTCACAAAAAGATTACTTTGTACAACACATTCTATTTTGATATAAGGTTTAAGTGTGGAATGTAATTATTATGAAATTCCACTATATCGCAAACATAACATTATTATTTCTAGAAGCACTATCAGTATTCAGTATTTTTAGACCCCATAAACATTTTTGCATATAAACCAGTAATATGTTATTCAGCTTGAACATTTTCAACTGAATCGATAGGAGTAAGACTTAATCTTTGTAATATAGCAACTTCTGGTGCATAACAAGGTCAATCAAAATATCGTGGGTGACATGGCAATACCTCCTGTCTCCCATTTCTTTTACAAAAATGAGTGAATTGTCCATTTCGAATGGACCTGCACCTTGCCGAAGTTCTAGATTACTAGAACAGGTGAAATGGCTTGCGTGTTCTAATGAGCTAAAGAGCCAAACTACAGGTCCAGCTAAAGTAGTAGGGTTGCTAGTGAGGAACCAGACTAAGACAGGTCCCCGAAAGAGGGCAGCGGCTTTTTCGGTACTTAGATTGGCAGAGACCATAGGGGTCGGTATGGCAGTCTAAGACACACTACCGCGATGTGGAAGGCAACAGGAAACCACCACATTATCTCCCAAGTACACAGCGTACTTAAATTGTTACAAACACGATGGCATTCTCTGGGGTAAAAGATTCCGGAGTTAAAATAGTCCCCCATTCGGATCTCCGGGAGGGGACTACTTCGGAGGATGCGATCGGAAAGTTAAAAAGAGTCAGGAACATTCTGCGAGTCGGAGCTTGGAATGTTAGAAGTATGAAGCAAGTAGGTAAGCTAGAGAACCTAAAAATCGAAATGAATAGGTTATCACTAGACATAGTAGGGATCAGCGAAGTTCGGTGGCCAGAGGCAGGGGATTTTTGGAGTGGAGACTTCAGGGTAATTCATACAGGAGCAGAGGAAGGAAATTTGGGTGTGGAAATAGTTATGCGGAAAAAGATAGGATACTGTGTAGAAAATTACTTACAAAAGAACAAAAGAGTAATGGTTAGATTAGAATCTAAACCGGTAAACACAGTAGTAATGCAAGTATACATGCCCACCTCTAGCTACAGTGACGAAGAGGTAGACGCGATCTACAAAGATATCAAACACATTAAGATACGTAAAAGGACACGAAAATTTAATAATTACGGGGGATTTTAATCCAGTGGTGGGTGAGGGTAGGGAAGATGCGATAGTAGGTTTATTTGGTTTAGGTACGAGAAACGACAGAAAAAATAGGTTGGTAGAATTTTGCGACAAGAACAATTTAATCATCACAAACACATTATTTCAACATCATGCTTGAAGACGATATACGTGGAAGATGCCAGGAGATGTAGGAAGATATAAAATAGATTACATTCTTGTTAGACAACGGTTTAGGAATCAAGTAAAAGACTGTAGAAGCTACCCAGAAGCAGATATAGATACTGACCACAACATCGTAATTATGAAGGCCGCACTTAAATTTAAGAATGTGAAAAAAAGAAACGGAAAAAGGCACTTGGACTTAGAGAAACTAAAAGATAAAGATATTCAAGAAAGATTCGAAAAAAAGTCAAATGAATTGCTCAAAGATATCGGGAAAATATCTGATACTAAGGAAGTAGAAACAGAATGGAATAACATTAAATCCAGCCTATACATGGCAGCCAGAGATATTCTGGGGTATACACAAAAAAAAAAAGAAACCATGGATAACAAAGGATATCCTGAATTTAATAGAAGAAAGACGAAAATACAAAAATAAATCAGACGAAACAGGAAAACAGAGATACAAAGCCATAAAATTGGAAATTATTCGAAAATGCATGAAAGCTAAAGAACAATGGATTGATGAAAAGTGCAAAGAGGTACAAACGAAGATGGAAATAGGAAAGACAGACGAAGCATACAAATTAATTAGAAGGAATTTTAGGGATATAAAACCGTATAGCAAAAATATAAGGGACGCACAAGGAAACGTCATTATAGAAAATGTAGAGAAAGTGGGTAGATGGCAAGAATATATAGGGAATTTATATGCAGGAGAGGAACTAACTGCATTAGAACAGGAATCAGACATTGAAAATGATGACTTGGGATATCCTATACTTAGAGATGAGTTTGAATTAACATTAAAGAGTCTGTAAAATGGTAAGGCGCTGGGTACAGATAAGGTGCAAGCAGAAACTCTAAAAGCCACTGGACAAGCAGCAACAGAACGTATCTTCCAACTTGTAAGCTATATGTATGAGACAGGCGAGATACCCAAAGATTTCAAACGTAGCATCATAGTAACTATACCAAAAAAGAAAGGCGCGGATAGATGTGAAAATTTTCGAACAATAAGTTTGACAGCACACTTGTCAAAAATATTAACTAGAATTGTGCAAAGACGAATGGAAAAAAGGCCGGAAGAAATACTAGGAGAAGACCAATTTGGGTTTAGGCGAAACAGGGGAACACGGGAGGCTATTTTAGCTCTGAGAGTGATAATGGAGAAAACAAGAGAAAAAGGGGAGAGCGTGTATATAGGGTTTGTAGATCTGGAAAAAGCATTCGACAATGTAAAATGGAAAAAAATGTTTGAAATACTCAAAAAGATTGGAATGAGTTATAGGGATAGACGAATAGTACATAGCTTATACAAAGAGCAAACAGTAGTAATAGAATTAGAGACACCATTGATTTTTAACTTGTACATAGAAGAGGCAATGAATACTGTCAAATGCAGGAAGACATTTGGAATCACTTTGCAGGGACAAAAATTGATATGCTTAGATTTGCAGATGATATAGCGGTATTAGCGTCTAGCAAGGAAGAGTTAGAAGCTGCTCTTAATGAAATGGAAACGGTTCTAACAGAGAGATACGGTATGAAAATTAACAAAAAAAAAATTAATGTTCTAGTATGCAAAGGTGGGGAAAATAAATTAAAAACAAGAATACAGGTATGTAACACGAACTTACAAGAGGTTAAGGATTTTTGCTACCTAGGAAGCCAAATAACGCAAGATGGGAAAAACACAAAAGATATAAAACAAAGATTAGCACAAGGTCGTGCTACATTTAACAAGAAAAAGCAACTACTGTGCTCAAAGACCACAAACATAGAAACAAGGAAAAGATTGCTTAAAACATATGTGTGGAGCACAGCACTGTACGGCTGTGAAGCTTGGACAATAAGAGAAGCGGACAAGAAAAAGATAGAAGCCTTTGAAATGTGGTGCTACAGACGTATGATGAAGATATCATGGACAGACAAAATTAAGAACGAAGAGGTACTAAAAATGGTAGGGGAAGAAAGAAATATATGCAAAACGGTAAAAAATAGGAGAGATAGGATGATAGGCCACATACTACGGCATGAGGAAATAGTGCGGAATATATTAGAAGCAGAGATAGGAAAAAAGAGAAGAAGAAACAGACCTAGATTAGACTACTGAACACAGATAGTAAAAGATGTGGGCTGTAGGGGTTTCGGGGAGATGTGTAGGCTAGCCCAGAATAGAAATCAATGGAGGTACGCATCCAACCAATCCCAAGATGGATAAACTAATGACGAAAAAATAACTGTGCTGAAACATGATGATTACTATAAGTAACTGCAAGAAGTGGTTGGGCAATATTCTCGAGTAATGTTAAGTGTGTGAAAGGATTTACTGGAAAACCATTATTTCGGCAAATGACTAAGTGTTGGGGGATCTTGGTAGCCACAGGTTGCTTAACCCCCTTCACTGAATCTCGGTGAAATAGGGCATAAAATTAGAAAACAATAGAAGGGGAACGAGCTGTATACACATGCTGTGTGAGAAGTTCAGGGAACTATGTAGGCTAGCTCAGAATATAAGTGCAGGTACGTGTCCAACCAGTTGTGAGACGGAAAACCTAATGACGAAAAAATAAGCGCAGATAAATCGGATGATTAGTATAAACAACTAGTTGTTGGTTGCGAAATATCTGCAACTAATGTTGACTGTGCGAAAAGATATATTTTAAAATATATTAAATCGGTAAATGGTTAGGTGTTGAGGGAACTTGGCAGCCACAGGCTGCTTACCTCCCTTCACAATCACTGAAGGTCGGAGAAATAGGGTATATAACTGTAAAACAATAGAAGGTGACCGAACTGCATCAAACAAGAAAGAACAGCGCTTATGAGGAAAGACAACAAACATATAACAAGAAGAAAATTGTTGAAGCATATGTGTGGAGCACAGCACAGTATGCCTATGAAATACGGGCAGTCTGAAACGCAGACAGAAAAACGGTAGCAACCTTTTGAAATGCTGTGCTTCAGATGTATGAGGACGATAGCATGGACAGACGAAGATAATAACAAATATGTTATAGAAATAGTAGGGGAACAAGGATATCTGGGGAAAAGGAGAAATAGAAGGGCAGAATACGTTCTAAGGCATTTTTGGGGAATAGTAGGGAATATTTTACAAGCAGAGATAGGAAAAAAGAGGTAGATGTAGACCTAGATCAGATAGTGATAGATGCAGACTGTGCAAATTGCAGGGATATCGGTAGGTTAGTTCAGAATAGTAAACAATGATGGTACGCGTCTAACCAGTTCCAGGACTGAAGACCTAATGATGATGAGTGAATTGTGGAATTGAAATCTCAGTGCATTTCTGCATCGTACTACTACAAATTTTACCAACGTTAAAAAGATTTCAAGTGCTATAAAATGCCAGTTGTAACTTCTCCCATCTGCACGACTGAAAAATATATTGATGAAATAAGACATATCTGGGCTGCGATTCTCGAGTTTATTGGTAAGAATGCGAATAGTAATAATTACAAAGGATCAGGTGCTATTCGTAACGTTTTCATGTATTGCCAAGTATAACACTTCAGTGGTTGCAAGTAAAAGTGCATACGAATAAATGAATTGGAATGTCAACTTGGCAACATGGTAAAGTACTAAGCTTAGATTATATACAAGGGCAAATTTTCAAAAGACTTTACCTACTAGCATGTTCAAGTTTTGTGGGAGGATTTAGATACACAACTAAATTAAATAAATGGAGGCAGAAAGGATTGGAAGTCATGGCAGAAAGTAAATATGTGTGTGTTTTTAAAATAGTTTTGAGTAGTTATTTTAGACCTGGCAAGATCAAAATTCAAGAGCTAAGTGCAAAAAGCGGCAAATTTTAAAACAGACAAACTGCTGGTGCTGGTGCAGAAGAAAATGTTACAGATTTATTGACGGAAGTGGTTGTTCATGGGCATCCATACTCGAGCGAATCGGTCATATGTGATTTTTAGAAACTGAAACCGAAAATTTTATGGAGCATTCATATTGTATGTCAACAAAGGAGCCAGATGACATACTGGAACCTATTGCATCCTGCAGCCAAAACAGTAAGATGTCGTTGCATAGAAGAAGGGTCATTACAGCAAGGCGATTGGATAATTCCATTACTGCGTCCGAACAGGTGATGGAACAACTAAAAGAAAAAATCAAATAAAGGCCAAATATTATGAAAAAAAGTTAGCTTCGCTAGAACATAAAGTATTAGCCATAGAGAGATATTATGAATGGAAAAAGAAAAGATTTGACTGCAATTAAATAATATTGATTTATTTTGTAAAATAAAATTAATTTATATAAAAGTTTTGTACTGTAGAATCACTACAATTACAATTTTAATAATAATGCACAACATAATTTAAAACTTCTAAATCATAAAATTGTTCTTTATTAAGTTATTTCGTAGAGCTTGTACGTGATTCAGCTGAAGCATACCAGCATTTCTATTAGTTATGTTTTGTTCGTCTTGGTTGAACATTCTGTATGTCATCGTCAGCGTGCAGAGGGGCGTGTGGGATATTGTTTCTAATACAAATGTTGTGCAGTACTGTGCATGCATTAATTATTTTTGATGCCCGTTCAGGAGAATAATGAAGCACTTCATACTTCAACAAACTTCAAAATCTCAATTTTAAAACACTATTACATTGCTCTATAAATGATCTAGTACTACAATGACGGTTATTGTACAAAACTTCAGAAGTATTTGGTACAGCATTTTGAACAGGCATCATCAGATATGGTCTTAGTGGGTATCCAGAATCACTTTAAAGTAGGTTGGTTATTTAGTACTTTAAAAATATACAAATCTTATCTAATAAATAAAACGATCTATGCCCCTGTAGATGTAATTGTTCCATAAGTGGTAGTACAGTGCTGTTTCTCCATATATAGCTGTCATAGGTGGTTCCAGGGAATCTTGCGTTCATGTTTAAAATGGTTAAATCGACATCGCAAATCTGAAAATGTCATTTTTACATATTGTTCTATTAAAAGAAGTATGAAACTTATTAATTGAGGATTTATTGAATGATATCCCTTCCTATTTACATAAATATGTTCAGGATAAAGTAGATCATTTCTTGGTGATGGATGGATAGCAACATGCGTGCAATCAATACACCCAGTAACTCCGGGAAACTGTCGCCGGTTGTAAAATCTAAAATGTTTCACATTTGAAATATTTATATTAAACAGTATTTATATTTTACTTTGTGCGAGTTTCCTGTAATTCAAGAATATTTCTGGGAAAATAATTTAAGGCATGTCTGTTGCTTCAATAGTGCCCTGCTGACTGACGATTGGCTTACAGCAGCGTTAATGTTTTGTGCAATACTGAATTAATAACTGCCATATGCCAAAAAATTAAGTGTTGTAAGGACCTACAATACCAAAATATTAATTCGATTTTCTACTATGCATAGGAACTGAGGATACTAGATAAACTACCTGCACATACCTTTGTTTGTACATCTAGAGCAGATTTTCTTGATGGTTCAGGCAAGTATGACTCCACGGTATTAATTAGTTCATCTACCAAATTTTTAGTCAATCAATATGTACCTTGAAATTGCTTATCTGACAGTGTTTCAAATGGGTCATCTCTTGAATGAAATATCCGTTGAGGTGCTGCATTTCCAATTTCAGCATTTTCTAGGGCGTTTATTGCAATTGGAGCGGCAACTTCATCCATCTACAGACCATTCTTGTTTGTATTCAAATAACATGTGAAGGTTAGATACATATTTACATTAATATAATAAACGTAAAACATAAGCAATTGTGTAAACTTACCACTAAATTGGTTTTATTTATAAAAATTATTCAAAGGTTTAATATAGATCCTGTAGTAGGTTATAACAGAATATTATTTATCACTACCAATAATTATAACCTCAAATGACTACTTTCTGTTTCATAAATGCAGTTGCACATAGTAAATAGCCATTCGTAAATCCTTATTCGTAAAATTTACGTATACGTCCGCTTCCATACATTCGAGAATACAAACCCAAGTGCGAATGCTAATTTATGATAGTTGCATATACGTATAGTTTCGATGCTAAAAGCACTGGTCAGTTAGCACTGTGACACCATAAGAAGTTTAACCTTCTTTAATCACTGTTTATTAGTATTTATAGTAATTATACTGTTTGACAAGTGTTGACAAATATTTAACTTGTATTCTATTTGTAACATACAAATATACAGTACTAACTAAAGTAAATAAATTAAATCGACAGTATAATAGTAAAATAATCTGATTTAATTTTTTCTTTCAGACAGAAGATATTGCATTTAAATTGTTAGCCACCGAAATATACTTACGACAAATTATTGTGTGGGTATGCATGTTTATTGTTCCATACTTGAATGAGTTTTTAAGGAAAAATATACTCTATTATTTATTTTTCTTTTACATAATATAACTATTTTGTTAAACTAAACGCCATTTAAAATTTTATGTGGAAAATTTATACATGTAAAGTAATTTGAAAAATATTAGTAGATAATAGTTTGAGTGTTATTCTTGCCGAAACTATTTTATAACAATAATAAATCAAGATAATTGTTTGTTTCAGATATCGGTACCTAACATGTCATTCACCACGACTTTACGAATACTCTCCACGATTCAGCCACAACAGGAAAATGAAACTAATACAGAAAAGTACACTGGAAATAAATAATTTGAGCAGAATGAAACACAAATTAAAAAAATTCTGAGGCGGAATCTTCTCTAGATATTTTATATTTAGAAAATACACCGATTATGTTTTCATTTGACAACGATATAGTCAATGCTAAAAATATTACTAATATTTTTTCTCTATAAAATATATAGAAGAATTAGATATCCTTCACTCCTTATCTTAAATCAACAATAAAAATTGCGATTTGAAAGACTCCTTACTAATAATAATGTACTACATAATAGTACTACTGATGATGCGCGTGATGAAGGACCTATTTTAAAAAATAATGGTAAATGCAATAGATTTAACTCGGTAAATGTTCATCCTCCAAGTGATTTATCGTAACAAACCAAAAAATTAGCACTTATGTTTACCACCTGAATGATGGAAATAAAAACTTGCAAATGTGTCGTCTATGTTTATCAATACATTAGATATCGGTTATAAAATGATTCAGTACTGGATAGATAATAGCACGTATTTCAACTACGAAATTTGTAAAAAAAGATACACTGGAGCAACAAATATTTAGATGAGTTTTTAACAAATTTTCCAAAATTTTTTTCACACAACTGTCGTCACGATACTGTGAAGTTGTATTTGGAGTACATTTGTCAAAACATAAACCAATTGTATGAAGTTTATGTAAAGGAATTCTGTAAGAATAAAAACTTAACATCTCTAGGCCTCAACATTTCTCAAGAACATTTAAAGAGAAGAACTTGTCCCTATACACTCCTAAAAAAAAATCAGTGCAATGTATGCTTTTCTTTTAAATATGGAAAAGTTACAAAAGAAGTGTACAGAGCTCTCATGAAAAGACATACCAGACAAGTTAAAATGAATAACAAGTTAAATGCAGAAAAAGGAGAATTTATATTATTAACAATGGATTTACAAGCTGTTGTGTCCCGATCTTCCCGCCAACAAAATATATTTTAAAACCAAGCTATGTTGCCACAACTGCCCTGTGTATGATTTGAAATTTCGGAATGACGCCTCTCCGAAATGGACAATAATCTGCTGAAGACGTCTTATTTATTGCAGCTTATAGACTATTTGGAAGACAACTGCATAATTTCGTCAAAAACTCCTGTTGTCATGTAGTGTGATGGTTGTTGTTACCAAAATGCAATAATACACTGACCATTGTTAATTTTTCAATGAAACATGAAATTAGTGTTTCAGAGTAACTCAAAACAGGCCATACTCAATTGGAGTGTGATTCGGTTCACAGTGTTATTGAAGACAGCTGAGATATAAAGAAATACACTTGCCTAGTGATATCTGTTGGTAATAAAAGAAGCTCGAAAAACTCCAGCTCCAGCTCATTATTGAAAAACTTCTCTTCCTACCAGCATTTGAGGTACTCGCCAATAAGACTGGGAAGGAAACCTATTGATCCGGTCATTAATGATATAAAATGTATTAAATATTATCTACGTGGTACAATCAAGGTTAAACCCGATTACAATGAAGATTACAATCAGTTTCCTTGCAGACCCAAAATTACAACTCCTATTTTAAGTTATCCTCAATTATTACAGCAGAGCAGTGGCATCATCCGCAAGTACTGAAATCTGTTCTCCCAAAAGATACTCATGCGTTTTATGATTGTTTGCCCGACTGAAAAGTTAATAATTTTTATAAAAAAATTTCTATCTCGATCATTGGTTTAGACTCCATCTTTTGTTTCTATAATAAAAATTTTTAGAAAATTCTTTGATTTTATTAAGTGGCATTTTCTCCTATTAGTTTGCTTCCTGCAATTAATATCTCCCAAGAGTGATAACCTAAAAACAAAAATCTCCTATCTAAAATAAAAACAATCATATTACAAAAATTCAAAAATAGTTGCCCAAAACCAGTAAATCTTTTTTATGTAACAGTTAATTATCAAAAACAGCAACAATAAGCTATATTTTTTACAGTTTCTAAAAGTTTTTTGGATTTTTTAAAAAGTGCATCAACTTAAAAGGTATTGGCAAATCACCCACGAAATCCCTATTTATTATGCTATTTAGCAGGTTATAATATCCATATTTTTATATTTACTGCTTTAACTTAGCACTAGACTGTACTTTAGTATTAAGCTTTATTTAGGTCTATTGTCACAAACACCAATATGTTACGGTATGCCGTGCGGTCAAAAAAGAAAAGTAAAGTAAGTAAAGAAAATCTCCCGTACCGAATACCGTCACAAAGAAAAGAGAAAAGAAATCCAAATAAGTAATGCCATGCTAGCTAAAACGTCGTAGAGTGCGACGGGTAACAAAGAAAGAAAAAGAAAACCTCAAATTAGGAATCTTATTTACAAACCTTTAAGGAAAAATCAACATGTTATAAAAGGAAAACCAACTCGCATAAAAAACAACATTTATCATAAGCATCACAGAGGATTTACATGGTACAAAAATTTTCGCAAAAATAATTAATACTCTCTTTAATTACCTTAAACTAATTTTTAACTTCAATTTTCATATTTACATAAAACTTGCATTAAAAAGAAATATGTAGTGGATAGTTTTCAATCCAATTATTAAAACCTTTTATATATAAAATATTCATTGAGAAAAAAAGGCAATTTATATAATTATATGCTTAATACTTATATACTTAATCGGCGACATAAATACAAAGTAAACCCATCTACAAACCGAAATGCATTTCACTGGAGACGACACAGAATAATGTACTAATATAGCACGTAAATAGTAGGGCGGCTCAAAAAAAAACTTATATAAACAAATTTATAGGACAGCTAATGCTGAACTATTATCTAATAAATACTCAACCAATAACAGCTGTCTCGTAACATTTCCGACAATTGGAGCAAAGTAAGTTCTGTTTCGAACCCCCTATTATCATCTTTAAGTGCGCTGCGCGATGAATAACGTGAAAACTTAACTAAAAAATCCAAACCCAATTTATTTTACTAATGGAAGTCATCAAACAATGCAGAGGAAACAAACCAGCAAGTTTTACAACTTGGTATGACGTTCCGGTTTTAATTTTATTATGGCGTGATCTTGTAAGTTCTGTTAATTCAGAATTGCATCATAACAACTTGTTGTAGTCGACATCAATGCATTAAGGAAAAAAATATGTGATATTATGTTCCACTAGCAACCAGTACAAATATTTCAATGAAGAAAATTAACCATCGTGACGCCATTCCATTCAAATAAATAATTTATGTTCTGGACTTCATCATGTGTAGTTTATAGTGTCATTTTACGATCACTTATTAAAGGAAATAGCATATTTCTAATTTTACACAAACAAAAACTAAAACTGTTTCTTAAAAATATACAACCAAATTATGGCTTCATTCTCACAAGCGAATTATAATATAAAAACCTGATTTACGTTTGTCCATAAAACCAGTCGTAGCATTTCATAACAACACGTGCCTAGAGTATGCGATACAGAGGATACTTAAAATTAAAGGACTTATGAACGGCGTGTAAGAAGAGTTCTCTAGCTATTGCATAAAATTATAGAAAATGCAATATAAACCAATGCATAATGTTAATAATAAAATATCAGATTTAAACACTATGTCAAAAATAAATAGATTGCAATGCTTAAAGTTGTAATTACATAAAAACCTACAGCGTGTTGAATAAGCAATCATTCCAATTTAGAAAGAAGTCGAAATTGTTCATGAATACTCAAATAACCTAGAACACAGTAGGAAATGTAAAATTTAGTTAAGTAGGAGTGGCAAATACTCGAATGCTGGAACTGCACGTAACAAATATTTGCTTTTTCTTGTACAGTACCAAATAAATGAAAAGCTAAACAATACTGATAAAATTGATTAAAGTAGTTCCTACAAGTCAAAGTAATACAATATTTGTAGAGCACCGCAATTTTAAAAAATGTTTAAAACTACTTAGCGTTTTCATAAAAAGACAAGTTGAAAATGCAAGGCATTGTCGCAACGAACTTCCAAATGTAGACTTACTTTAAAACAATTTAAAGAAATTAAAATTATTATGTTGTAATAATTATAAGTATTCAGATAAAATACAAAAATTTATAAACAACAAAAGAGACATTTTAATATATTTTATTTTATTGAATAAATATTTTAAAAGCTATATATGTGTGTGTGTATGTATGTATGTATGTGTGTTTGTGTGTGTGTGTGTGTGTAAATAAGGGGGCATCATATTTCGATTCAGTTTTTTCAGAGGATTCTAAATATGTATCGCACATTAATTTTGGACCTATTTGAAATTTTGATAAAATTAATTCCCGGGGTCGGGTATCCGTGGTCAGATTTTGTGGGGGGTACCATATTTCGACTCAGCTATGTTAGGGGAGTCCAAATATGTATCGCACATTAATTTTGGACCTATTTAAAATTTTAATTTTCCCGACGGAATATCGCGGGGGCACGGCGTCCCCGTGGCCCGATTTCAACTGACATCAAAACTTAAGCTCAGGACACCGAGCTGAATCGATTGATGTATCACACATTAATGTCCGACCATTAGAAAGGCCTCGGACGGACAGACGGACGACAAATCGATTTCATAAACGAACGAAGTTCGTTGATAACATTCCTTGTGAAAAACTGAAAAAACACGTCATATAAATGTATTTAGCATTTCAGTGCCTGTCAACATTTTTTTTTTACTGAATAATTCTTGAGTAACCTAGTATTAACTGGACATTTTACAACAAAATAAATAAAAATATTGATTTCTGTCTCATCATTAAAAAATATAGTTGATATGAGATTAAAAACAGAAAGGAATAGAGACACAAACAGCTATCTACTTTCAAAACAAATCACTAGAAATTACTAGTTATCATGCTTTGACATTGTTAATCATTAGAAATGAAAACAGGTACTGGGGTGCATAACCGATAATTCAATACCAGGGTCGGAATTTAGACACCGGAGAAGAGGTGTTTGAATTTTTGTTTGAAGTTTGTTGAATACCATAGAAAAAGATATGTAAATAACAAGTCAAAACGTCTAGAAGGAAACCAAGTGATATATTTTCATCATCATCATTAGGTCATAAGTAGTCCTGGAACTGGTTAGATGCGTACGTCCATTGTGTCTTATTCTGAGATAACCTGCACATTTCCTTGAAACTTCACAGTCTGTATTCTTCACCATATGTGTGCAATGGTATGATCTAGGTCTACTTTTTCTATATCTGCTTGTAATATACCCCACACTATTCCGCAAAAATGCCTTAAAACATAACATTTCAAAAGGCTTCTTCCTTTTCCTGTCTGCTTTTCCTACTGTTTCAGCAATCTTTTCCTATTTTCTATGTTTATTGTCTTTGAACACAGTAATTGCTTTTTCTTGTTAAATATAGCACGACCTTGTGCTAATCTTTGTTTTATATCTTTTGCACTTTTCCCATCTTACGTTATTTGACTTCCTATGTAGCAGAAATCTTTAACCTCTTGTAAGTTTTCGTTTCCTATTTGTATTCTAGTTTTTGATTTATTTTCCCCTCTTTTAGCATACTAGTACTTTAGTTTTATTTTTGTTAATTTTCATACCCTATCTCTCTTTTAGAACTGTTTCCACTTCATTAAGAGCTGCTTCTAACTCTTGCTAGATGCTAATACCGCTATATCGTCTGCAAATCTAAGCATATCAATCTTTTGTCCCTGCATAACAATTCCAAAAGTCTTCCTACATTTGACAGTATTCATTGCCTTTTCGATGTACAAGTTAAAAATTAAGGGGGATAGGGCACATTCCTGTCTCACCCCTTTCCTAATATCTACTTCTCTACGTTCCTGCTCTAATTCTATTACAGTTGTTTGCTCTTTGTATAAACTATGTACTATCCGTCTATCCTTAAAACTCATTCCAATCTTTTTGGGTATTTCGAACATCTTTTCCATTTTACATTGTCGAATGCTTTTTCCAGATCTACAAACCCTATATACACGCTTTCTTTTTTTCTGTCGTCTTCTCCATTATCACCCTCAGAGATAAAACAACCTCCAGTGTTTCCCTGTTTTGCCTAAACCCAAATTGATCTTCTCCTAGTACTTCTTCAGTCCGTTTTTCGATCCGTCTTTGTACAATTCTAGTTAATATTTTTGACACGTGTACTGTCAGGCTTATTGTTTGAAAATTTTCACATCTATCCCCGCTCCTGCTTTTTTTGGTATAGTTACTATGATGTTACGTTTGAAATCTTTGAATATCTCGCCTGTCTAATACATATAGCTTACAAGTTGGAAGAGACGTTCTGTTACTTCTTGTCCAGCGGCATTTAGAATTTCTGCTTGCACCTTATATGTATCTGGTGTCTTACCATTTTTCAGACCATTTAATGCTAATTCAAACTCTTCTCTAAGTATAGGATATCCCAAGTTATCATTTTCAATATCTGATTCCTGTTCTAATGCTGTTAGTTCTAATCCTGCATATAAATTCCCTATATACTCTTTCAATAAATTTTCTTTAATGACGTTTCCTCTCGCATACCTTATATTTTTGCTATATGGTTTTATATCCCTAAAATTCATACTAATTAGGTAGCATGCATCGTCTGTCGTTCTTCTTTCCATCTTAGTTTGCACCTCTTTGCACTTTTCATCAATCCATTTTTCTTTAGCTTTCCTGCATTTGCAAATAATTTCCCATTTTATGGTTTTGTATCTCTCTTTTTCCGTTTCGTCTGATCAATTTTTGTATTTTCGTCTTTCTTCTATTAAATTCGGGATATTATTTGTTATCCATAGTTTCTTATTTTCTTTTTGTGTATACCTCAGAATATCTCTGGCCGCCATGTCTAAGCTGGATTTTATTTTACTCCATTCTGTTTCTAATTACTTAGTATCAGAAATTTTCCCGATATCTTTCAGCATTTCATTTGATTTTTTTTAAATCCTTTGCGGAGATCTTTATCTTTTACTTTCTCAAAGTTAAAGTGCCTTTTTCCATTCCTTCTTTTCAAATTTTTAAATTTAAGGCGGTCTTCATAATTACGATGTTGTGGTCAGTCTCTATATCTGCTTCTGAATAACTTCTACAGTCTTTTACTTGATTCCTAAACCATTGTCTAATAAGAATGTAATCTATTTGATATCTTCCTATATTTCCTGGGATCTTCCACCTGCATCGTCTTCTAGCATGACGTTGAAATAATGTGTTTGTGATGGCTAAATTGTTTTTGTCGCAAAATTCTACCAATCTATTTCCCCTGTCGTTTCTCGTGCCTAAACCAAATAAACCTACTACTACTCTATCCCTACCCTCACCTACCACTGCATTAAAATCCCCCGTATTTATTAAATTTTCATGTCCTTTTATGTATCTTAGTATGTCTTCAATATCTTTGTAGATTGCTCCTACCTCTTCCTCAGTGTGGGTTGAGGTGGGTATGTATACTTGTATTATTACTGTATTTACCGGTTTAGATTCTAATCTAACTATGAGTACTCTATCGCTCTTTTGAAAGTAGTTTCAACACAGTGCCCTATCTTTTTTCGCATAACTATCCCCACACCAAAACTTCCTTCCTCTCATCCTGTATGAATTACCCTAAAGTCTCCACTCCAAAAATCCCCCGCCTCTGGCCAGCGAACTTCGCTGATCCCTAATATGTCTAGAGCTAACCTATCCATTTCTGACATTTCACAACTCGCAGAATGTTTCCGATTCTTTTGCTAAGTTTTCCGATCACATCCTATCAAATAGTCTTCTCCCGGAGATCCAAATGGGGGACTATTTTACCTCCGGAATATTTTACCTCAGAGGATGCCTTCATTTTAAATACAATTTAAGTACTCTTTGTACTTTGGAGGTAATGTGGTGGTTTCCTGTTGCCCTCCACATCGCGGTAGTATGTCTTAAGTATGCCATACCGACCCCTATGATCTCTGCCAATCTAGGTACCAAAAGAGCCACTGCCCCCTTTCGAAGACCTGTCTTAGTTTGGTTCCTCACTAAAGACCCTACTAATTTGGTTGAACATGTAGTTTGGCTCTTTAAATAACTGGAACACAGAAGCCATTCCCCCCGTTCTAGTAATCTGGAACTTCGGCAAGGTGCAGGTTCTAGATTACTAGAACGGGCGGAATGGCTTCTGCGTTTCAGTGATCTAAAGAGCCAAACTACTGGTTCAACCACAGTAGTAGGGTCGATATGGCATTCTAAGACAAACTTCTGCAATGTGAAAGGCAACTGGAAGCCACCACATTACCTCCCAAGTATGCAGCAAAATTAAATTGTTATTAAAGATGATGGCATCCTCTGGAGTACAAACTTCCGAAGTTAAAATAGTCCCCCATTCGAATTTCCCGGAGGGGACTACTTTGGAGTATGTGATTGGAAAGTATAATAAAGGAGTCGTGAACATTCTGCGAGTCGGAGCGTGGATTGTCAGAAGTATTAAGCAAGTAGGTAAACTAGAAAACTTGAATTGGATAGGTTAGCATTCAACATAGTAGGGATCAGCGAAGTTCTGTGGCCAGAGGCGGGGAATTTTTGGAATGGAGACTTTAGGGTAATTCATACAGGGGATGTGGGGATAGTTATGCAAAAAAAGGTAGGGCGCTATGTAGAAAACTACTTACAGAAGAACGAAAGAGTACTCATGGTTATATTAGAATCTAAACCGGTAAATACAGTAATAATACAAGTATACATGCCCACCTCTAGCTACAGTAAAAAGAGGCAGAAGCGATCTTCCAAGATATTGAAAACATACTAAGATGCGTAATTATTAAATTTTCATGTCCTTTTGGACATAAAAATTTAATAATTACGGGGGATTTTAATGCAGTGATAGGTGAGCAAAGAGAAAAAGCGGTAGTAAGTTTATTTGGTTTAGGCATGAAAAACGACATGGGAAATAGGTTGATAAAATTTTGCGACAAAAACAATTTAACCATCCAAACACATTATTTCAACATCATGCTAGAAGACGATATACGTGGAAGATGCCAGGAAATATAAGAAGATATCAAATAGATTATATTCTTGTTAGACAATGGTTTAGGAATTAAGTAAAGGACTGAAGAAGCTACCCAGAAGCAGATGTAGACACTGACCACAACATCGTAATTATGAGATCCGTTCTTCAATTTAAAAATTTGAAAAAAGGAATAGAAAAAGGCTCTTTGACTTTGAAAACTAAAAGATAAAGATATTCACGAAAAAATTGAAAAAGATTCAAATGAATTGCTGAAAGATATTGGGAAAATTTGTTATACTAAGGAAGTAGAAACAGAATGGAATAACATTAAATCCAGTTTAGACATGGCGGTCAGGGATATTCTGGGGTATACACATAAAGAAAATAAGAAACCATGGATAACAAACGATATCCTGAATTTAATAGGAAAAAAACGAAAATACAAAAAAACATCAGACGAAACGGGAAAACAGAGATAGAAAGCCACAAAATGGGAAATTATTCGCAAATGCAGAAAAACTAAAGAACAATGGATTGATGAAAAGTGCAGAAATGTACAAACTAAGATGGATATAGGGAAGACAGACGAAGCATACAAACTAATTAGAAAGAATTTTAGGGATATAAAACAAATAGCAATAATATAAGGGACGCAGGAGGAAACGTCATTATAGAAAATGTAGAGAAAGTCGTTAGATGGCAAGAATACATAGGGAATTTATATGCAGTAGAGGAACTAACAGCATTAAAACAGGAACCAGACATTGAAAAGAATGACAAGATATCCTATTCTTAGATATGAGTTTGAATTAGCATTAAAGGGTCTGAAAAAGGGTAAAGTGCCAAATACAGATAAGATGCAAACAGAATCTCTAAAAGCCGCTAGACAAGCAGTAACACAACGTATCTTCAGACTTGTATTAGATAGGCGAGATATCCAAAGATTTCAAACATAATATCAAAGTCGCTATACCAAAAATGAGAGGCTCGTATAGATGTGAAAATTTTCGAACAATATGTTTGACAGCACACATGTCACAAATATTAACTTGAATTGTACAACGACGAATGGAAAAACGAGCTGAAGAAGTACTAGGAGAAGATTAATTTGAGCTTAGAGGAAATTGGGGAACACGGGAGGCTAATTTAGCTTTGAGGGTGATAATGAAGAAACCAAAAGAAAAGGTGGAAAGCGTGTATATAGGGTTTGTAAGTCTGGAAAAAGCTTTCGACAATGTAAAATGAAAAAAAAGTTTGAAATACTCAAAAAGATTGGATTTTTTAACTTGTACATCGAAGAGGCAATGAATACCATCAAATGCAAGAAGACATTTGGAATTATTATGCAGGGACAAAAGATTGATGTGTATAGATTTGCAGATGATATAGCGGTATTAGCATCTAGCAAAGAATGCTACATTTAACAGAAAAAGCAACTACTGTGTTCAAAGACAAAAAACACAGAAACAAGGAAAAGATTGCTTAAAATAATGTACCGCTGTGAAACCTGGACAGTAGAAGAAGCGGACATGAAAAAGATACAAGCTTTTGAAATGTGATGCTACAGACGTATGATGAAGGTATGATGGACAGACAAAGTTAAGAACAAAGAGGTACTAGAAATGGTAGGGGAAGAAATAAGTATGTGGAAAACAGTAAAAAATAGGAGAGATAGGATAATAGGCCACATACTAAGACATGAGGGAATAGTGCGGAATATATTAGAAGCAGAGATAGGAAAGAAGGGAGGTAAAGGCAGACCTACGTTAGACTATTGCACACGGATCGTGAAAGATATATTCTGTGAGAATTTCAGGGAAATGTGCAGGCTAGCTTAGAATAGAAATCGATGGAGGTACGGGTCTAACCAATTCGAACATGGAAAACCTAATGACGACAAAAATAACTGTACTTAAACCTGATGATTATTATAAGTAACTAAAAGTATTGGTTTTGCGATACTCTCAACTAATGTTAATTGTTCGAAAGGATTTACTGGAAAACTATTAATTCGTCAAATGTGTAAGTGTTGGGGGATCCTTCGTAGCCACAGGCTGCTTAACCCCCTTCACATACCACTGAATCTTGGTAAAATAGGGCATATAATAAGGAAACAACAGAAGGAGAACCGAGCTGTATCTAGGTTGTGTGAATTTCAGGAAACGGTGTAAGCTAGCTCAGAATAGAAATAAGTAAAGGCACACGTCCTACCATTTTCAAGACAGAAAACCTAATGAAAAAAAATAATTGCACTTAAATCTGATGATTATTATAAACAACTACAGGTGTTAGTTTTGAAATATTTTCAACTAATGTTGATTATGCGAAATAATATATTGGAATACTATTAATTCAGCAAATGTTCAAGTGTTGGGGGATCTTGACAGCCATGGGCTGCTTAACCTCTTCACATACCACTGAATATTGGGGAAATAGGTTATATATTTATAAACAATAGAAGGGCAGCCGAACTGCATCTACAAAGAAAGAGCAGCAGCTATGTTCAAAGAGAACAAACATAGAAACAAGGCATTGTTTAAAGCATATGTGTGGAGTACAACACAGTACGTCTATGAAATAGGAGCTGCAGGAGAAGCAGACAGAAAAACGGTAGAAGCCTTTTGGAATGTTGTGCTTTAGATGTATGAGAATGATAGCATGACAGACAAAGTTAATAACAAAGAGGTAATAGAAATAGTAGGAGAATAAAGAAAACAAAGAAGAATATGAAAAATAGAAGGGCAGGATACGTTTTAAGGCATTTTTGTGTAATAGTGCAGGATATATTACAAAGCAGAGATAGGAAAAAAGAGGTAGAGGTAGACCTAAGTCAGATTATTGCACACAGATAGTGAAAGATGCAGACTGTGTAAATTTCAGGGAAATGTGTAGGCACAGAGTATGAAACAATGAGGGTATGCGTCTAACCAGTTCCAGGACTAAATACCTAATGATGATGATGATTTTAGTAGGTATTGGAAATAGAAATAAGCTATATAAAATAATTTTTGAGGTGGATGTTAAAGAATGTTTAAGTACTGAAACCGAAAGTAAAGAACTAAAATTATGACACAAAAGATTAGGACACATTTGTAGTGCATATTAAGAAAAGCTATTAAAAAGTTATATGGTTAAAGAGTTGGAGAATTTAAAATTGAGCAAAATTGAATTTTGTGTCTTGCGTTGAGGGCAAAATGAGTAGATTACCATTTAATTCAAGAAGTAGAACTAATAGAATTTTAGATATAGTACATTCTGATGTAGTTGGTCCAATAACACCTGTAAGTCATGACCGTGAAATATATTTCATCGCATTCATCAATGATATCTCAAATTTTGTTCAAGTTTATATGTTAAAAGGAAAATACGAAGTTTTTGATTATTTTTAAGAGTTTGTTCAGGTTACATAGCCTAACTTTAATTTAAGATTATCAGTTTTAAGGTGTATTAATAGTGGCGAATATATTCCTAGGAATTGAAAGATTTTTGTCGCGAAAATGGAACTGTTAAGGATTATTCGACACCATATACTCCACAACAAAATGGAGAGTGATAGGTCCAATGGAAATTTAGTAGAGAAGGCTAGAGCCATGTTAGAAGAGGCAAAGTTACCAAAACATTTCTGGGATGAGGCTGTAAGAGTTGCAGCATACGTGTTGAGTCGAAGTCCTCAGAGTAATTTAAAACTCAGTGGAAATTTAGAATGGCATAAATCCAAGTAGTCAAAATTTGAAAATATTTGGTTGCACAGATTTTTCTCACATTCCAGAGCAATTTAGAAATAAATTTAATAACAAAATCAAAAAATTTGTTATGATGGGAAACACAAATATAGGATAAAGAGCGTGGGATATAGCGAAAGAAAATATAGTTGTACCAAGGAATGTAAACTTCAGTGTGAATAAGGAAGATCAGGAATGGACAGAAGATATCCCTGAGATTGACAATCAAGAAAATGAAATAGATATAGACAAACCCAAAGAACATAATAAAAGAGAAAGATAAAAGTACCAGAGAAATATTCAAAATCTTGAAATGTATATAGCATTTGATGCAATTACGTATGTCGAAGATCTTCCGTAGAATTTAGAAAAAATTAATGAATGCAAAGAGAGATAGAATCAATAAATAAGAATGAAACCTGGAAAGAAGTAAGCAAACCTGAAAATGCGGAAATATTAAGTACAAAATGGATTTTTACAAAGAAATCGCTAGAGCATGAGATACAAGATAAATACAAAGCACATATGATAGTAAGAGGTTTTGCCCAAAAGGATTCGTTTAATTATAATGAGATATTCACCAGTGGCCAAGATGTTTACAATCAGAACTATGCTATTAATAGCGAATCAATATAAGTAGCATATTAAATTACTCGATGTTAAGACAGCACTTTTGAATGGGAACTTGAGAGAAGAAATATATATTTTTCCACCAGAGGGAGTGAATTGTAAAAAACGATAATGTATTAAAATTGAATAAGGCACTTACACTAAATCTTAAACTAAATAAAGCACCGTGGATAGACGATATACCCGCAGAATTAATAAAATATGCAAGTCGGAAAACTTTAGACAGATTATATGAACTAGTAAAAGTAATATATGACACACGTGAGGTCCCAATAGATTTTGAAAACTTCCCACGCTTTCAAAATATTAACAATAATAATTAAAAATAGAGTAGAAGCTTTGACTGAGAATTATTTAGGCGAAGACTAATATGGTTTTCGTAAAGACAGTGGGACTAGAGAACCGACACTAATGATTAGGGTAATTATCGAACAAAGGTTACAAAAATAAAAAGACTCATTTCGCGTTTGTAGATTTAGAAAAAGTATTTGATAGGGTTAATTGGATTGTTATGTTCAGGGTTTTGTGAAAAATAGGAATCTCTCATAGGGATAG
Organism: Platerodrilus igneus; assembly: GCA_036346225.1. Lineage (NCBI taxonomy): Eukaryota > Metazoa > Arthropoda > Insecta > Coleoptera > Lycidae > Platerodrilus > Platerodrilus igneus. The sequence continues at coordinate 2,484,161 of JARFIW010000500.1, read as the reverse complement.
AAACATTATTTACCATCTATATAAAAACCAAAGCGTAGTAATTAGATTTGATGAAATAGAAAAGGAAGCTAAGATTAGAAATGGTGTTAGACAGGGCTGTATACTATCTCCCTTGATTTTTAATGTTTATATTGAGGAAGCTTTAAACTTAGCTAGAGAAAGAGAACAGAGATAGGCATTAGTGTACAGGGACAGAAAATAGACATGTTACGTTTTGCAGATGATATAGCCATTATAGCAGAGTCTAGAAAAGAGTTAGGAGAGTTTTTAAATATTTTAGATGAGATACTACAGAGTAACTATAATATGAGAATTAACTCAGGAAAGAAGACAATGACAATTAAAGGTCAGGAGAGATAGAATGATAGGGCACCAGTTAAGACATGAGGGACTATTTAGTAAGGTCTTAGATTATAGACTACCAAATCAAAATAGAGTCGGTAGGCCTAGACAAAGCTATATTAGTCAAATTATTAGAGATTTAGGTTGTGAAGGGTATGTAGACCTTTTTGGACTAGCTCCGTATAGAAAAGAATTTAGAGCTGCGTCAAACCAACCGTGAGTTCTAAAAAAAGCAAAAAAATAAATAAATAAATAAAAATCAGTTAACTAAATGTTAACATGACATAACTCACAATTAGTTAGCGGTCTGACATGTTGGTAGCGATTCGTTGCTTAAGCCTTACCATAACATATAATTTAACAATTTTCCTTTTTTGGAGGGGACAACCAGGTAGTATTTCATTTCCTTATAAATGGGAATCATGTAAACATGTTGGAGTTCTTTAACTACCATCAGGTTGCTAATATCTATGTAGAGCCAGGTAGATAGGAAAAAGATAGAAGAGTATAGGAAGAGCTAGACCAAGCTATATTAGTCAAATTATTAGAAAATCAGGTTGTGAAGGGTATGTAGAACTTTTTAGATTAGCACAGAATGTAAAAGAAGTTAGAGCTGCGTCAAACCGACTTAAGGATGGTCGAAAACAAAATGATGACAAAGGCACTTTATGGCCTGAAACAGGCAAGCAAGGGTTGGAATAAAAAAATTAATGATTTTATACTTAGTTTAGGATTTATAAGATCAAATATTGATTATTGCTTGTATATAAAGCATGATAGTGAGACCATAGTGTATTTGCTAATCTATGTAGATGATTTTATATTGACAGGTCAGAACTTGAGGGTTTTAGAAAAATACAAAAGTAAATTTATGCAAGAGTTTGAAGTGAAAAATAAAGGAGTTTTAAGGAATTTTTTAGGACTTGAAATTGATTATAACCGGGAAAAGGGAATTTTGAAAATCAGTCAAGAAAGCTATGTTGAAGGTAAAACGTTTAAATTTCGATCAATGTAAACTATGTAGAACTTCAATGGATTCAAAATTACCAATAACTCTCAGAAATAATGAATTTCAGAATAACCCAGTTAAACTTTCAATTGCATGTTTTATGTACCTAATGCTAGACTCGCGTCCAGACATAAGTTTTGTAAAAATTATTTCAGTAGGTATCAAGATAAAACTCACAAGGAAGTATGGGTCAGATTGAAAAGTTTCTTGAGATATCTTAAGGGTACTTTAAATATGTATTTAAAATACGAAAGGAATTTAAAAGATTTACCTATAATTTGTTTTGTGGATTCTGTTGGGCAGGGAATTTGTTGATAGAAAGTCAGTAACAAGGTTTGTAATTAAAATATTTGGGAATACAGTTGCTTGGGTTACTAGGGAGCAAAACTACGTGTCATTGTCTAATTCTGAAGCAGAATTAGTGGTCTTGCGTGATGCTGTTCGTGAGTGTTTGTTTTTCAGAAGATTATTAGGTAACGAGTGTATTTGTTCGGTTAACTCGCGTATAAATTTGGTATATTGGTCAGATCGGTAATGGTAGGTTAGTTCGCGAATAATTCCGATATATTAGTGAGAGTTTATTCCCCTCTTTTTGTTATTTAAAATAAATAGTTACTTTCCAGACTTGTTGGAAGCAACATGTAAAAATATTATTGACAGGTTCAATGTGTGTACCGTCCTTTTTTTTGTATGTATGTAACCTATGTAGTGGTTACCGTGTGATTTGGAGTCAGTGTTTATATTTTGGTTTATTGCTGTATATTCAAGAACTGGCAATTCACGTTTATGCTGTCCACGTGTCCACAAGAACAAGCGCTCGTATATGCAGTCTACTGGAAGGACAAGGTGAGTGTTTGTTTGCTTTATTATATAGAAACCAATTGTTTGCATTGTCTCCAACTCTGAATATTTCATTTAATTTAGTTATTGAAAATCCTATGTAATACAGTTCTACTCAATTTTCTATATCGTGGAAAGTGAATGAAACTCGTACATGGCTCTTCGAGCCGGATCTGGTTTGTTATTGTTTCAACCGGCGATGTGTTTGACCGAGCGCACATCTGTTAAACATACATTTTAGGTTCATTTTCCACGAAATCTATTAAAACGGTCAAGTTAATTTGTACTTGAAATTGGTTGTTTTCAACGCAATCGTAAATCTTCGTATTTCTTCGGCATTCCGCTCTAACCTTGCTTCGTGTTTTGACGTTATTTGGGGTTACATGCCATTTGGGAGGTTATGCGTGTTTGTTTACATTGCGAAGCATTTAATAATTTACGTGCATTAGTTTATTGCATATCAATCGTTGCTTGATTATAGTTTAAATTCGGATTATTGCTTTATTTATTATTAATAATGCCTAAGCTTGAAGAAGGTATCGAAACACTTGAAAGTTTGATTAAACCCAGTGTGAATTTACTGGATTTAATGCAAGCTGCTGAAAGTTCAGGTATAAGGGAAGAAATGGAAAATTGTATAATATGCATGCGGAAGACTTCACAGACACAAGAAAGGGTTTTCTGAATATCAAACGCATGTAGTGAAGTCAGGTATTCCCGATAATCTAGTGGATAACGTTCATACTTTAACAGAAACTTTTGATAACATTTCCTACTCAACTCGAACAAAGCATCGAAATTTAGTTAGGTTATTAGATAAAGTTCTATGTGTTAAAGAAGTGGAATCTTGTGGTACTATGGATCAACCACATTTAAAGCTTCCATCTATTAAGTTGAAGGTTTTTACTGGAGATATTGCCAAATATCAATCGTTTATGGAATTATTTAAAAGTTTAATTGATAGTAATGGGAAATTATCCGATGCAGAAAAATTCCATTTTTTGGTCATGCATTTAGAATCTGAACCTGCATCTCTTATAAAAAGTTTAAAGGCGACAGCAACCAATTACCCTATTGCCTTGAAGATATTAAATGATAGATATCTTAATATTAGATTAATTGCTAATAATTATCTTTGTAATTTGTATAAGATACAAAATATTTCTGATCGTTAATCCTCTACAATGAAAAAATTGGTAGATCAATTTAATGAAAATTTAGGCCGCGCTCAAAGTTTTATTGCCTGACCAGGAGGAACAATTGAATTTGTTATTGGTTAATATGTTACTACAGAAATTAGATGTAGTTACTAGGGAGCAATTTGAGCTAAGCATTGTTGACAAATGTAAGAAAATCCCTGGTATAGATTCGTTATTAACGTTTTTAGGGAAACAAAGTTGTGCTTTAGACAATTTAGGAACATTAGGTTCTTCAAAGTCTAAAAAGGTTTTTAAAGGTGATCAAATATATAACATTAAAGTTAAATCTACAGTACTGTTTGATAAATCAGCTACTGGTTGTACTTTATGTTCAAAGGAACACGATATCTCGTCTTGCAATGTATTCCAAGATAAATCAGCTTTTGAGAGGTTTCGATGGATTAGAAATCGGAATCGCTGTTTTGTTTGCTTGAAAGATTCACATACCGTGAAAGTTTGTAAGGAACAGAAATCGTGTACGATATGTTCTGGCCGTCATAATACTTTGCTGTATTTCAGAAAGTTATCTGTGCCCGAGATGAACAATTATTCCACTTTATCAGAGCCATTGGCTTCATCAGAAGATAGTGGAGTATCCTATCCGCCTGGGGTGACTCCATTTTCAGGGATGGCCCAGTAAAATCCTACGGTTCTATTAGGTACAGCGATTGTGAATGTATTAAGTGCAGGTAATGTACCAGTACCTATTCGCATTTTGTTGGATTGTGGTTCACAAGTCAATTTTATCACAGAAAGTTGTGTGCAAAAATTAGGTTTAATTCGAAAACATTCAAGTATGTTTATTCGTGGTTTGAGGCAAACCTATCTTAAGAGTAGAGGGCTTGTCACTTGTTCCCTGCAATCTAGAAAGGGAGTAGGCCCCCTGATTTCTCTCAGTGCTCAAATCTCATTGTCTATTTGTGGTGAAATGCTTGCAAATAATTTACAAAAGAATAATTCATGGAAACATATACAAAACTTATACTTAGCAGATCCACATTTTGATGTTAAAGCGCCTCTGGATATGCTGCTAGGAGCAGAAGTGTTTCACCAGATTTTATTGGGTAATGTAATTTCAGGGCTCAATAACAAAGAGTCATCAGCTATTAATACCATTTTTGGGTATGTTTTAATGGGTAAGATTTCGGCCAAGGAGCCAAATCAGGCTTCTTGCTATTTTGTTGAAAGTACGTTTGAGGAAAGTTGTGGGAATTGGAACAGTTGCCTTCTCACAACCAGGTAGAACCTTATGAAGCAGATTTTGAAAAAAATTATAGAAGAGATAGTGAGGGTTGTTATACAGTAAGTCTGCCATTTGTAGACGGTTGTCCTCCTATATTTGGGGAAAGCTATTCCACAGCTCTACAATGCTTAAAATCATTAGAAAAGTGTTTATATAACAATCCTGAATTACGTGGCCTATACATAAAGGCTATGCAGTATTATATTGATTCGGGGCACATGATAGAAGCTGCTCCCATAGAGAATTTGAATGTATGTTATATACCTCACCATGGGGTTTGTAAATTACAATCATCATCAACGCAATTGCGTGTAGTGATGAATGCCTCGAGTACGTCCTCAAACGGCATCTCTTTAAACAATGCTTTGATACCAGGTCCGGAATTACACACAGATATTGTTGAAATTTTATTGAGGTTTAGGTTGCATAGGTATGCCCTCATTGCAGATATTAAACAAATGTATCGACATATTTACATTTGTGAGGAGCATTGCAATTTTCAGCGTCTTTTATGGCGTTTTTCTCTGGAACCCCCTGATTGGAAATTTGTATGAATAGTCACGTTTGGTGTATCGTCTGCACCATTTTTAGCGTTACGAACTATCCAGCAACTAGCTTGGGATGAGTCAGTGGACTTCCCTATAGCAGCCAAGGTTTTGCTGTCTGAAGTGTACGTGGATGACATAATTTCGGATTCTAGCTCGTCAGAAAGCACTCCCCAGTTAGCGATGGATTTCATCGCACTATCACTTAGAAGTTGGTTTGAGCTTAAGAAATTTGTTAGTAATAATTCTACTGTTTTACAAGGGTTGGATGTCTCACAACAGCAGACTATATCTTTTAGCCCTGATGAGCCTTCAACTGTAAAGGTCTTAGGTTTGGAATGGACTCCTGCGACAGATTATTTTTTATATAATATTTGTTCCTAGGAAACACATTGCACGAAGCATCACATCCTCTCGGAATTAGCCCGTATATTTGATCCTGTGGGCTTTGTGTCGCCAATAGTGGTGTTTGCGTAATGTCTAATTCAAAAATTATAGATCTTGGGCTTGAGTTGGGATGAAGAACCTCCCCTTGAAATTGTTAATTCTTGGAAGAAGTTTCAGTCGGAGTTACCGTTAATCAAGGAATCAAAGATTTTATGGCATATATGTCATCTATTTTCTGAATTGCATGGATTTAGTGATAGCAGTGAAGCGGCTTTTGCAGCTGCAGTTTATTTTCAGCTGTCCAACAATTCCAATGAGACAATATCTACTTTTTTAGTAATTAGCAAAACTCGTGTAGCCCCTCTGCAAAGTTTATCCATTCCTCGCCTTGAGCTTTGTGCTGCTCTTCTTTTGGTGAAATTGATAGCTTTCGTTCGAAAGCCTTTAAAGAAAAAATAACATTTACCAATACAATTGCATGGTCTGACTCGCAAGTGATGCTGTCCTGGCTTAGGTCGCCATCTCATACTTGGAAGACATTTGTGGCGAATCGTGTGTCCATAATCCAAGAGCAATTGCCTGAAGATCATTGGTTTTATGTTTCATCACAAGATAATCCTTGTGACTGTGCTTCGAGAGGCTTATTACCCTCTCATTTGAAGTCGCATCCCTTATGGTAGGCGGGTCCCCCTTGGCTTATTGGACCGAAAACTGGTTAGCCCGTTCAACCAAATTTGATTAAGACTAACGAAGAAGTAAACCAGAATATTTGTTTACTAAGTTCGGTGGAGGATATAGGGACTATCATCGATAGAATTTCGTCTTTACCGAAGTTGTAACGAATCATTGGTTACTGTCCTCGATTTATTTATTATAGTCGTAAGATTAAATATTTTTGTGGAGCATTTACTACTCCAGAACTTGTGACTGTGCTTCGAGAGGCTTATTACCCTCTCATTTGAAGTCGCATCCCTTATGGTAGGCGGGTCCCCCTTGGCTTATTGGACCGAGAACTGGTTAGCCCGTTCAACCAAATTTGATTAAGACTAACGAAGAAGTAAACCAGAATATTTGTTTACTAAGTTCGGTGGAGGATATAGGGACTATCATCGATAGAATTTCGTCTTTACCGAAGTTGTAACGAATCATTGGTTACTGTCCTCGATTTATTTATTATAGTCGTAAGATTAAATATTTTTGTGGAGCATCTACTACTCCAGAACTTCAAAGGTCTGTTGGTTTTAATAAAACATGTCCAACAAAGTGAATTTAGTATTGAAATAGACCAGTTGAGAAAGGGTAAGGTATGTTGTAAAACTATTCGAAAGTTGAATCCATTCTTGGACGATAATGATATAATCCATGTGGGAGGTCGTTATAGGAATGCTTCACTTAATTTTGACCAAAGGCACCTGATCTTGTTGCCTCGAAAAGGCAACTTAATGCGTTTAATTATTGGTCATTTTCTTAGAATTTATTTGCATGTCGGATATCACACTTTGCTGTCCCTATTTAGGCAACAATTTTGGATTTTATTCCCGCAAAGGTCTCTCCGTTCAGTATTATCAACTTGCTACACATGTTTTCGTGTTTGTCCTACTCCTTTCACTCCTCCCATTATGGCTGATTTGCCAGAAAGCAGGGTTTCTGAGGTAAAGGTTTTCAAGATTGTGGGTGTTGATTTTGGTGGAGCCTTTTCTATTACCGCCAGTAGAATTCGAGGGTCAAAAGAATTGAAGGCCTATCTTTGCTTATTTATTTGCTTTTCTAAAAAAGCTGTTCATCTGGAATGCGCCTCTGCTCTCTCTGCAGAGGCATTTTTAGCAGCTCTGTTTCGTTTTATAGCCCGCAGAGGGTTGTGCACCCAAATATTTAGTGATTGTGGCACTAATTTTGTGGCAGCTAATAAAGCAATTTTGCAGTATTTTCGTTTAGCGATTAAAGCCGAACATTTGGTCTGGCACTTCAACCCGCTGACAGCCCCCCACATGGGTGGCTTGTGGGAGGCAGGCATTAAATCAGTTAAATACCATGTAATAAAAGTTATTGAAGACCACATACTCACCTTTGAAGAGACGTGTACTCTTTTTTCGCAAATCGAAGCTGTGCTCAATTCGCGACCGTTGTGTCCTAATAGTTCTGATCCTAACGATTTCACGGCTATTACTCCAAATCATTTTTTAAAGATCGAACCTTTAGGAACCTTTTTTGATGAAGACCTATCGGACATCAACATGTCATGTTTATCTCGGTGGCAGAAAATACAAGCACTTCATCAACTGTTTTGGAAACGCTGGCGGAATGAATATTTGAACACTCTGCAACAGCGTTCAAAATTTCTTCTTGAGGGCAATTCTGTCAAAGAAGGCATGCTCGTTTTGATATGCAATGAACTCTTGCCTCCTTTGCAATGGAAGTTGGAGCGGGTTGTCTCTCTCCATCCCGGGTCTGACGGGAAAACTCGGGTAGTTACTCTCAGAACCTCTCCAGGTTATTTAAAGAGGCCTGTCATCAAACTATGTCCTCTTCCTAATCAAAATCTTGATTTAGTATTTATTTTTTGTGTTTATGCATTTTTCTTTGGTTGACGTTTTGCTTAAGAATTTATCTTACACGTCTCTATTTGGGTAAAATTGGGTACTTTACGGTGGGCGGAATATTCGGTTAACTCGCGTATAAATTTGGTATATTGGTCGGATCGGTAATGGTAGATTAGTTCGCGAATAATTCCGATATATTAGTGAGAGTTTACTCCCCCTCTTTTTGTTATTTAAAACAAAGAGTTACTTTCCATACTTGGTGGAAGTGACATGTAAAAATATTATTGACGAGTTCAATGTGTGTACCGTCCTTTTTTTGTATGTATGTAACCTATGTAGTGATTACCATGTGATTTGGAGTCAGTGTTTATATTTTGGTTTATGGCTGTATATTAAAGAACAGGCAATTCACGTTTATGCTGTCCACTTGTCCACAAGAACAAACGCTCGTATATGCAGTCTACTGGAAGGATAAGGTGAGTGTTTGTTTGCTTTATTATATAGAAACCAATTGTTTTCATTGTCTCCAACTCTAAATATTTCATTTAATTTAGTTATTGAAAATCCTATGTAATACAGTCCTACTCAGTTTTCTATATCGTGGAAAGTGAATGAAACCTGGGCAGTATTAGTAAAACATTTTGATGTCTATGAAGATAACGAGGGTTGTATAGTATTAAATAAAAATCCAGAAAATAACAAAAGAGTGAAACACGTAGATCTGAATTATAATTTCATTTGTGATATCATTAATAAAGGATTTATTAAATTAGAGTACATTAATAAAAAAAATCAATTTTCTGATGAGTTAACGAAAGCTCAATGCAAAGATCATTTTTGTTTAAACAAATTAGGACTAGGGTTGATAGAGTAAACACAGATACAAGTTAGATCACTTGAATAAATGAGGGAAGACATTTAATTTTATATTTTGATGTTAAAGTTTTGATTTCATGTTATTAAGATGCTTGTTTTAATGTTACAGAATAAGGAAAGTATCAAGAGAGGATGTTGAATTTCTAATCTAGCTAGTAGATTTTGATTAATCATTATATTATTATTAGTACTGTCCATGAAATAATGCTCATAAAATAAAGAATAATCGTTATACTTATATTAAATAGGAAATAGACGTAGAAAAGAAAAAGTAGTGTTTCACTTTATAATATTTAAATAACAAATAAGGGTGCCATCATGTGCTCCACATACTATCGGCATACCTGCTATATTACTAAATCCATTCACGTTCTCTCACATCGTTAGGTCAAAGAACAAGTTTATTTACAAGTGTTTCTTCAATTACGTCAACTACCTTGTGGAGTACTCTGCTGACTGTTGCTTTAGAAACACAGTGTATACCACTGATAATATGCCCTGGTCCCTAACCAATGCAATATCATTTGTAATTGTTGACGATGAATTAGGGCTTTGTTACGTTGGGTTGGATGTTCCAGTCTAGCTCTAGCTAGTAAGCGAATTGATAAAATGGTAACCTAAATCGTTCTTGAACTCGTATGTTTGCTGCATTTCATTGTAAGATATATATCTTGGTCTACGAACAACATTAACATCTTCATCCATTAAACTTTTTAATTCGCCTAATAGGAAAAAACTTTTGAAAAATCTAATTCCTTTTAATGATGGTATTGACAATGATAAAATGTTTGCTAATTTAGTCTTAATTACAGGCTGCCACGAATTATGAAACAAATCACTGCATTAGTCTTGTAATACAGGTAAATCACCTGTAAATTGTTTTACAGCTCTAAAACTTTATGAAACATCTTCCTGTTTGAACCAACAATACATTTTATGAAATAGGCATCAGATATTGTCATTCTTATTAATCAAATATTTTTCTTCAATAAAAATTTATGGCTACTGTATTAGTAGAATATTACTTCTACAACTGTCCACTAATAGCAAACAATGGTCATGTTCAGTAGAGAAAATCAGCTTGTGCTATTGTTATGGTACTCTAGCTTCTTCTGCTGGATACACTGTTGAAGAAACCTTCTCAGATGCCATGTTTGGTGAGCATAACATTTTTCCAATACAAAAAATAGCGACTGCTTCTAAACATATTTGCAAGTAGAAAAAATTTCCAGCAGAAATATTGGTAACCATTTGCAAACTGTTGGCTCTGCTGAATTCAACCATTGCCTCCGACAAACTAAAGATACTAAATCACGATTTTTGTCAAAAATTGTAACACAATGCTGTTAAAAGCATTATACTTTAACTTAGCAAGTAAATTTCATTAATTTACTACACCTATCTCAGAGATAAAATTGTTCAAGAATTAATACTTTTCTGTAAATATCAAATTATTCTGTTAGATTAACGGAACACAGGGACAAAGAAACATATACATATTTTTCCAAATTATTTTATTTTATTTCATTAATACAATGATGCAAGCGTAACTTAAAATAAAATAATATAGCTACTCCTAAAAAGACTATTCCTAGAAAGAAAAAATAAAAAATATTTCAAGCACATTGTTTGTTTTGCAAGTCAGTTTATGAGTAAACATTTCAAGTTTTGTAAAACAAAACAATGCAGATACAAACTACTGCAATACTTAAATACTAAATGTTTAAACTATTAAAAAATATTTTATAAGCTTTATTAAAGAAGCCCTACCTTAAAATAAAATAAAGGAAATATAATTACAGCTAAAAAGATTATTCCTGGAAAAAATATTTCAAAGGATGTTTGTTTTGCAAGTCAGTTTATGAGGATACAGGTTTTGTAAAACAAAACAATGCAGATACAAACTACAGCAATGTTTAAATACTAAACGTTTAAACTATTTAAAAATATTTTTTAAGTTTTATTAAAGAAGCCCTAACTTAAAATAAAATAAAGGAAATATAGTTACACCTAAAAAGACTTCCTAGAAAAAATATTAATCAAAAAATATTTCAAACAATGTTTGTTTTGCAAGTCAGTTTATGATGATACAGGTTTTGTAAAACAAAACAATGCAGATACAAACTACAGCAATATTTAAATACTAAGCATCGAAACTACTACATATTTTTTCAAGCATTAAAGAAATTAATGTTAAAATGGTAACCCAATTTAGAATGGCCTTGGTGGCCCGCCTCGCATCATGCCAGGAGGTGGTCCTCCCATAGGCATAGGCGGTGGTGGACCTCCACGTCCCATTCTCACAGCAGGTGGAAGTCCCATCATACCAGGTGGCGGCATAATTCCTGGTGGCGGTGCTCCCATACGAGGTGGCATCATTTGAGGTGGAGGTTGACCACGACCACCTGGAATCATAACTTGGGGTGCTGGTCCACCAACGCCTCTAACAGGTCCCTGCAAGCCAACTGGTATTCCACCAACTCCAACCGGCATGCCTCGACCAGCAGCTCGTCCCATACCTGGACCTGGTGCAGCACCGGGTATAGGAACTCGTGGCAAGCCCTCTTCTGGTGGGGGAGGCCCTTCAACAGTAAATGATACTACACTCTCGCCCCTAAGTAAGACAAAACCAAGAATTCTTTTTTCTTCTCTTTCAACTTTGGAAGCCTTGGGCTTAATCTTTCTGAATTCTTCGCAGTCCCCCAGGATCATGTTCATATGTTTGTCGAACGCCTTGAACGTACCAATAAATGTACGAGAATCCTGGAGCGTTATCCGGACTCTATAATTCAAGTGTTGCGCCATTTTGTTGTTTTTACCAATAGTCTATAAAAAGATATAAGCAAAACAATATCTAGAAGTACTAAACAAAACTTACCATGATGAAAAGTGTTGTTTTACGTTGCTAAAGCAATAACTTAAAAACGCACCGAAAACGAACACGCCTAGAACAAAACGGGGCGCCGGATTCTTGCCACCCTTCAGTTCATGCCATTTAGTTGTAAAGGTATAAATAGAAAGTCACTAAAATGGATATATATGTAAAATGATATTCATATCCCACAAACGTGAACGGGAACCAGTGTGTACCCATGACTATAATATCTCTAGAACAAGTGAGACCAGATATAATTCAATGAGTTATTGGAAAATAAGGGCAAGCAAGTAGATCATTTCTAAAAAAGAACTAAGTCAACAGCATTGCATATATTAGTACACTGACATTAACATAATATAGATAAAGTTTTTTGAGCCACTCAGATAGTTTTTACTAAACAAAAGATGGCGGGATTTTTTAGACCATCAACACTTAGAAACTACATAAACGATAATAATGTAATTTTATCTTAATATTGAAAATTTAATGCCCTTATTATAAAGTAAAACATCATAAATATAACTACAATTCAACTTTCCTAGTCAGAAGGTAAAAGTGAAAAGATCAAACAATAAAAATACCCAGTGTGATTTACAGCCCCATTGCGTTACCATTTCTTTAATAACAAGCCACAGAAATGTATATTATATATATATATATATATATATATATATATATATATATATATATATATATATATATATTAGGATCTTACGTTTCGGCAAAGGTTTTGCCTTTTGCGAAGATATTAAAAGTTGTTATTGCAAAAATACATTTATATAGTTCAACACCACCAACATTGAAATGGTGACGCTCGAAATAAAAATAACAAAATTTTGTTGGAGCCTTACCATTTCAATGTTGGTGGTGTTTAACTATATAAATGTATTTTTGCAATAACAGCTTTTAATATCTTTGAAAAAAGGCAAAAACCTTTGCCGAAACGTAAGATCTTAATAAAATGTTATGCTAAATGCAATATTACGTTCTGATTTGGACTACATAATCCCAATTTTTCATCAATAGAACTATTTTAAAAAAACATTATATAAATATTCTTTCTACTTGGGAGTAGGTCAATGTAAACTATATTAGATTGAAATATTCATATATTACATGAAGATTCTTCTCTATTTACGCGTTTCGGTACGGTGAACCATTTTCAAAATAGCTACAACTTCACAAAACAAACAATAAATAATACTAAATATATGTTACACGCCAGTTGCCAATGAATAAAATTTTGTTATTCGAAATTGGTAAAAATAGAAAAAGATGTGATGTGGCTGCACGAACAAATGATTACACTAACAACGTGGCCACGAATTAGCAAACCAAGTTGTAATCAGAACATCCCTGAAATAAGATACATGATAGGAAGCGAGTCAATACAGTCAAAATTTAAAGTGAAACCACCCACATTTGATGGTAAAACACCTTGGCCGACATATTTGAAACAATTTGAAGCTGCTGCAATAGCCAACGGTTGGTGCAACAAAGAGAAGGCTATCTCCTTAATAGTGGCCTTACTGGAGGGGGGGAAAGCTTTTAACATCTTGCAAACGATTCCCGATCCCCAACAGAATGATTATGGCCTCAACATCTAAGCTTCAGATGAGATATGGAGATGCTATCTTCAACAGGTTTACCATGCACAAGTTAAGAACCGCTCACAAAAGACAACTGATAGCCTGCAAGAATTCGAAACTGACCTTGGCAGATTAGTTAGATTGGCATACTGTTACATGCCGAAAATCGGCTATGTATCATTTTTGGTTTAAGTTTAAATTTGTGAGTGAATTCCCGCCATTATTTCAAATAGACTTGTGCATTTCCGCCATCCCGGACAGTTGCGTCGGCGCAAAAAAATGCGCAGGCGCGGAGTGGGTAAGTGCGCGGTTTGGACAGGACATGAGATCATTATTAGCCAACGAAACGTCGAACAGTGACGTTTACCTGTGTGGTTCCTTTGTTTTTTTTAGGATGTAGGTTTCCCTTCGTCTCTGCCTTATATCGTTCCCTACCTGTATCCTACCATACCGCTACGAAAGATGAAGAGGGAAGACAAAACAAATCTGGTTTCAACGACGGTCTAACGAAACCCACGTCCAAACAACGCCAAACGAGATCTATGGAAATCAGCATGGCTCCTGCGCAAAGATGACCGCAAAATCGTGAAGCGTTCCACATTTTTAGGTGAGTGTTTTTTATCTTTTTTAGGGTGCATCTTATATCACTGTAAACATATTTGGTACATGATACAATTTGACCCGAAATTATGACGTTATACCTTTATTGCGCAATATTGTGAACGTCGATCGTATCAGTGTTGCCAACTGTAGTAGTGGCTCATAACAGTTGCGCGGGACTATAACAGTGACGCCCAACGTGGGCTGTTATAGTCCCGGATTATATTTATTGGATTCCAATAACAATTGTAATTCTATAGACTGCAAATCTATGTGTCACTTCTAACAGATACCGGACTATACTCCCGCACCTACGATGTGTTCTAGTTACCAACTAAACACTGGTCAAGGTCAACAAGAATAAAGAGCCCACAAATATCATAAATTTAGGATGCTAGGCAGCTACGAGTTCTGCGTCTTAAAGATATTTCAAGTACATTAGTGTTCATGGGACTTGGTACACTAAGCATTTCTACTGTCACTCCAGACTGTTTAACGTGCTTCTTTAGTTCGTATCTAATAATATAGTAATTTGACCAATTCTTTCTAGTTTTATAGGTGATATTTGCAGTGCTACTTGGTACAAATCCCGACACGGTCCGCTTGAAAAATGTTAAGCGAGCATTTTTCACAAAAATACACCCTCGTTCACATGAGAGGTAAAATGGAGGTCCCGTGTGTGAGTGTTGTCATGCACGTTAAAGATCCCTACCTTGCTTAGAACAGCAAGGGTTCGACAAAAATTCCAAATTTCCAGGTAAAAAAACTCACTTCCTGGCCAATGTAGTACCTTTGGGTGGAGCATTAGTAACTCACATGTAAAAAAAGTGCTACTTGGTTCAACCTGGTTACTAACTTTCGATATTGGACATTTTGTCCAATTACTATACTTGCATCTTCTTGTACCTGATTTTCCTCATTATAGTTACAAATACTATTGACTTGCTTATGAACTAACTTTCCCTCAATGTTCACTAAATACGTGACTGCACTAATTAATTTAACAACTTGTCCTATCTGCCACTTATTACCACAGTATGGGCATAGACTACCTACCAGCACTATTTCACCAACAAAAAACAGGTGGATTCATGCAATCATCTGAATTTCCAATATTAACCCTTCCTTCCTTTTTGGGTTTTAATGGATCCAGCCTTGTTTTTGGTTTAATTTTAAAAATTAGTTCATTAGGACTAGCACCTGAACTAGTTGGGGTGCTCTTTAGCTAAAATGTACTATTTATTTCTCAATGGTTAAGGTAGGCTTTTGCGACACAAACTTATCTATCACTAATTTAAGATTTTGAACATGATGTACCGTACTTCCGTTTGATTGTGTATGATATGGTGGGAGCTTTAACACCATTATGTCATTAACTTCACAAATTTTAAGAAATTCATGTGAATTAAAAGACGGACCATTATCGGTCACAATCGAATCAGGAAGTTCTATCATTGTAAAAGTAATTTTAGATTTTTCTATTGTTTGTAATACATTAGTGCCCTTTAACATAGTATGTATGTTTATTCATTTAGACTTACAGTCTACTATTAGTAAAAATGACATTATCTCTATAAAAGAAAATCTAAATGTATTCGGAAAAACACATTTTCTGTTTTTGGCCAAGATACTACAAATTTTTCATGATTTTTCTGACTTAATTGACAGACCCATCATGAATTTACTTCTCAATATCCTGTTGTAAACTAGGCCATCATACAGTGTATCTAACCATTTTGGATCTTACAATACCAACATGATCTTTGTAAATAATATCTTTTTTGAACATGTAAGCGATATCTTGATATGAAATGGATAATTCGCCAGATGAATCAATGAGTGTATCGAACTATGTTCGTCGCATCTGGAAGGGGTAACCTTGATAACATATCAGCTTCAAATAACTGTCTCCTTTCTGTATTCGATTTTGTAATTGTATGCTGACAGAATGACATTCCTTCTAGTAATTCTTGAAGCTGATAACACAGAGATATTCTTATCGGGATTAAAAATCGCCCTAAGGTTGATTTAATAATCTATAGGACATGTGGCACATTCTAAATAAATACTATAATTTACTAAATGATTTAAATTACTATCGAGGATATTCTCCTCAACGGTGTGTCTCATACAAAAACGGATTAGCTGTATAATTTACTATCACTTGTTTGTTTAAACACTATCGTAGGATATTCTCCTCAGCAGGTGGTGTTCTCAACAACAAACAAGTGAATTGTCAATTCACAATGCACTTGTTTGTTGTTGAGAACACCAGCCTGCGGGTGAGGAGAATATCCTCGATAGTGTTTAAAGCAACAATATAGTAAATTATACAGCTAATTTTTTATTTTGAATATGTCGTTTTAAATTAAGGTTGATTGTCTGAGACCAATATAAATGACGCCATAAATATATTTATGAAATTTTTTTACTTAAAAAATTATCTCTTTCTAATGCAAATAATTTCGCTCAGCTTTCAATAACGAACTGGTATCATAGCATACTGATTTCAGTATCAACCTCCCGGTGGTCCAAAGCACCCCCTATTTGGTAGAAACTTGCATCGCTCAAAATTATGACCGTCTTCGTGGGATCATAATGAGTTAAAACTTGATTCTTAATAGTTAAGCTTTTATTTAGAGCAAATGTTTCCTTACATGACTCATCAAAATTGAAATCTACCCATTTTTCTAATAAACTAGACAAAGAACGTAACTTGTCGGATAACATTGGTACAAACCGATTATAATAATTAATGAGCCCTAAACAGGCACGCAACTGAGTTATGTTTTCTAGGTATGGTGCCTCCCTAATAGCCCGTAACTTTTTCTCAGTTGAATGAATACCTTTGCTATCGATTTTGTGATCTAGGTATTCCATCTCTTGCTCAACGAATTTCCATTTTTCTAAATTGACTTTTACATTAAAGAATGCCAACCTTTCTAAAACTAGTCTTACGGTTGCTCAATTTCTGCAAATGAAGTACTTGCCAACAGAATATTCTCTAAGTAACAATGTACTTTTGAAATTTCACTTAAAATTTTGTCCATAATGGCCTGAAATATAGCTCGCACACATGCTATGTCATAAGTTAACCTAGTATATCAAAACAATTCAACGTGTGTATTGATTGCTAAGTACTTTTGAAACTTGGGGTTAATTTTTACCTGCTGATATGTACCAGAAAGATATAAGACTGTGAAAATGTTCCCCCCTGCCAGACTAGCAAAAATATCCTCTGGCTTCCGTAACAGATACTGATCAATCTTCAGTGTTTTATTTATAATCACATGAAAATCAGTAAATATACGCACACCCTCATCCTTTTTTTTGGCACCACCACAATAGTAGATGCCCCATTCACTGTAATTTACTGGTTTTAAAATACCTACTTACACCATTTGATCAATTGTTTTTCAACTTTCGACTTTAATGCATATGGCATATTATACGCCTTTTTTACAACAGATATAATATTTTCCTTAATATCAAATTTTACTTCAAATTTATTAATCCGGGGCACTTAAATCTTTAGCAATTAATTCCGGTTTCTCTCCAACACTTCTTAGATTCATCGCAAAATTATCTCCCCAAATAGGAAGCAAAATATTTAACCGATTTTTCTCAAGTAGTGGGACAAATTTTTTCAAATTCAATTACTGTTAACTCAACATTTTTGTGTAGCAGCAAAATTTACTACACATTCATCCAGGGCTTTAATACCTTGATCCGACATTGGATTTAACTTATGTTACTTTCAACAACGGTAAATTAAAGCTATCAACAAACTGTTTTCTTGAAATAACAATTTTGCATGCTCCGGTGTGGGTTGATTGTTAATTTTCAACATCACCCTCTAGAGGGACACTACTTGAACTTGGTATATTCAGTTTAAACCACTCACTGTTTTGCGTTGACCTCTTCGCGCTTACATGTAGTCACTTGTTCCTCAACAAAACCAACATTTGATGATAGCTTGTTAAGGCATAGATCCTTGACTTGATCTATTTGTAAATAGCCAAAACATCTCCACTTTTTTGCATTTTTCTTTAGAAGAGATCCTATTACACCTACCACTGAGTTGATATAGTTTATTTTTCGTAGTTTTTCATTTGATGTTGCAGTTTCACATAATGTACACTACCATCGTCAGATAAAGTTTTAATTGTTTTTCTGCCAATTCTACTGCCTGTGCTACTTTACATGCACTTTAGAATGACAGCTGATCATCGCATAATAATTTCTTCTGGATATTTTCAGAAAGTAAGCCACATACAAATCTAGCTTATAATACTTTATTAAGAAACTGTTTGAAATTACAAGTGCTGGCTAACCTACGCAGTTCTACAGTATACTCAGATACTTCTTGTTCGAGTTTCTGATTACATTTATTAAACACAAATCTTTTGCGAATCTCCTAAATTTGTGGTGTATAATGCGATTTTAACACTGAAATTAGTTCTGTGTATGTAACTTCTGCAGGCTTTTGTGGTGCAATTAAATTTTTCAGCATTTGATACACTTCCGTCTCGTCTAACATAAAAATAAAGACACTTTCAATTCCTCTTTAACTGTATTTATCACAAAGAAGTATTCAATATGCTCTACATATATATATATATATATATATATATATATATATATATATATATATATATATCAAATTCCTATGTTCCACTTTTAAACAGTTCAATATTTGCGATCAGTGCCATTTCTACTTCCTTTTGCTTTTATTTACACCTTCCAGCTAAGTATCAACATTAGTTGTCAGTAGTCCTACCCAACAGAATGCCAATCAGGTTGGGTAATACCAACTGCCAAGTACCCACTTTATATGGAGAGAAGAAAAAAACTGCTTTTACGAGTCCACATCCAATCCACTCCAATAAAGTTTAATTATCGCATCCTCATTGCCAGATTGCTTTGTTTTTACGTTGTTAAATAATATACACATGGATTCGACTCATATTTATTGAATTCCAGTAATAATTGCAATACTATAAACTGCAAATACATGTGTCGCATCTAGCAGATACCGGACTACACTCCTACACTTACGATGTGTTCTAGATACCAACCAACACTGGTCAAGGTCAACATCAATTAAGATACCACGTGCATTTTAGATACAAAAATATATAACAATTTAGTACAAGGCAACCTGCATACTTTTACAAATCTGTACAAGTAATTCACACCCGCCACCAACTGCAAATATCTTAGTGTTATTAGTTATAACTTAAAATGGAATGAGCACATTCTTCACGTCTTATTCAGAGCTAACAAACAACTAAAGCTTCGCAAATTTTTTTCTCAATGGAGCATCCTCTGCAACAAAACAGAATGCGTACATTTGTGTAGTACATTCCACCTTGGAGTATTGCTCAGCAATTTTGAGCCCCAAAACCCAATATTTAACCATACAATGTTATAGTCCTGCGCAACTGTTATGAGCCACTACGACAGTTGGCAACACATACTAACCACGTACACAATATTGCACAACAAGACATTACGTCATAATTTGCCAAATTGTATCACATGCCAAATATGTTTATAGTGATACAAGATGCACCTTAAAAAGATAAAATGTACTCACTTAAAAATGTAGAGCTCTTCACGATTTTGCGGTCATCCTTGCGCAGGGGGAATACTCATCTTCGTCTGGGTGTTGTTGGGCGTGGGTTTCATTAGGCCATCGTTGAAACCATATTTGATGTCTTCCCTCTTCTACTGTTTGTAGGCAGGACGAAGGAATAAAGTGAATGTAGGGATACGATAGGGCAAGAGATAAAGGGAAACCTACATTTTCTAAAAGAGAAAAGACAAAGAAACGACACATGTAAACGTTTACTGTTCGACATCTCGTTGGCTAATCCTCATGTCCGCTCGTGTCGGAAATCGCGCGCTTCCTTCATCACTCCACGCCTGCGCATTCTTTTGCGCCGACGCAACTGTCCGGGATGGCGGAAATAAACAAGTTTATTTTCTGTAGAGCTGCTTACCAACCATATGAATACACATTAAGTTACTCAGCACTGTTGATGTCTCTAGGTTGTGTTGTTATACTCTCGAATAACTACACGTCATTGTTATAATTTAACGCATAATTACGCGGCAAATTTACCCGCTATATTATAACTTATACCGACCACGTTTTTAGGGTGATGCAATCGCTATCTAAGATAAATTTGCATGCACAATTTAAATCAAAACAAATTACTCACATGGTGGGTACCTCGTAGCTTAATCTCAGGATCCCTCGATGCTTGTGAGGTTAAGTTACGTCATTGTTGACATCAAATTTCCATCCATCCTAAAATTCTTTTCCACTCGTAGAGGATGAAGGAACACCAGGTAAAGGAACGATACAAGGCAAGATAAAAAGGAACCTACATACCTGAGATACACAAAAAGCACACACTACTAGATAGTTGTTGCTTCGTCCATCTCTCGTAGCTTAATGCCATCTTTGACACTCGCGCATTCCGCATCCCTTTTGCGCAGACGCAACTGTCAGGGACGACGGAAGTTGGCGTTATTTATTTAAAAATACGCGGGACTTAATTTATAAATTATAACTAAATCTAAAAATGTACATTGCGAATTTTAGCATGTAACAGTGTGTAGAAACTGCAAATTGCTCATAATTATGTATGATGCAATTCAACAATTACTTTCACTCAGAGAAATTGATAAATAAACTATAGATGATATTTGCTGCGGTAAGTGCTATTTTCTGGAAAAATCCGAAATACTTAGGACACTTAATTTCAGCTGGTGGAAGCAGACTGAATGATAGAAAATTTGCTGCCATTAAGGATATGGGTCCACCGTCCACCTTCGAATATAAAACAAGTGTAATTGTTTGTCCAAATATGTTTGTGGTATTGTAAGTTTATACCAAACTTTCCTGACCTTGCAGGCCCACTAACAAATATATTAAAGAAAAATGCTGTTTTGGTTTTAAGAAAGCGGAGATGAAGATTTTGAGATGTTGAAAACAAAATTTAGAATCAGCTGTATATTCAATCAAACTAATTTGTCGAAATCTTTTATATTGTATACCATGATTACGCACTCAGAGCATATTTGAAAATTAACAGCTGATTGAATATACTAGTGGACTTAGTGCTGAAAGAAATTGCACTGCGGTTGAAAAAGTTTTTGTGATAGAGTGGATTGTTAAAAAGTGTTCAACTTACCTAAAAGATGCTGAGGTTATAATAGCCTCCGATTGCCAGTACTTTCATGGATTATCGACTTTAAAAGCGCCTTCAAGTCAACTTTCTCGCCGGGCATTGCAAATCCAAGGTTTAAATAGTAAAATAGTTTACACCCCGGAGAGGTCAAGCGTTCTTACTGGTGGGTTGTCCAGAAAATTACGAACACACGAGGCTGCAACTAATTGTCGTATTTGTTTTGTAACAGTGGAAGTGTCTACTGTGGGTTCAAAAAATTTTTGTGAAAAAGGGATTGACTAAATCAAACGAATTGTTGATGCTCTTGAAAACGAAGATTCATTAGAACGTACTTGATGGTCGGAAAGAAATTTTAGCCAATGAAATTTTATACCATTTCGATACACACTGGAACGTGGAAACCTCCAAGCTGATCTTTCTTATTGATTAGGGTTTGTAAATATTACTTCATGATGTTGCTACTGTTGGTCATTATGCTGTCGATTGAATCGTTATATGTATATAAGAATTCCTACAAAACTACTCCCTGAACACGAGAAGATTTATTACTGACTACATGAAGAATTGTGTAAGTTGTCAGAAATACAAGATAAAAACCTTTCCACGGATTTGTTGTAAACACCTGCCACTGACTCTAGGATTTGAAACTATGGCAGTGGATTTATTCATCCCCTTGCTGGATACGAAAGAAGGCAAAAGATGAATTTTAATGTGAGGATTTTGCCTCTAAAAGGGTAAAACTGCTTCAGTCAAGGTTTGTGCAGAGGTTCTGATTGAAGAAATTTTCCTTCGGTAAAGAACTGCTACAAACTAAATAGTTTGTGATCTTTCAAAAGATCCGTTGTTTTGGAGTAAAAAGGTATATATGCTGTTGCATCATAAACAAAGCAATATAGTGCAATAGAAAAATAGGTATTTCAAACTCAATTATCTGTTTTGGTGCAGAACAAGCATACCATGGGCTACACACCTCGCCCATGTACGATTTGTTATAAATTCTTTCACTATGAACCCTACTAGTTATATGGCTGCTTATCTCACCTTTGGAAGGGAAATGTATGCAACTGTTGATGCCATTAATGATTTCACAAAAGTGGTCGATGCCAAAAATTTTGTTCCACGTATAATGCCATACCTTTAAACACGGGTTTGTGTTTTTACAGATGTCAAACGCCTTATGCGACAATAGGATCGGCGAAAGAAAATGTGCAAAAGGTCACCATAAAGATGTTTTTTGCTTAGTGACAAAGTTTTGAATACTCATGCTTTGGGTAGGTAATATAGAACAGGTTAAAATCTGTTCCAAGAAAAGAGAGACCTTTTTTTATTTCAAAAGTGGTTAAACTACTTACACGATGTTAATCACAGATGAATGAAGACACTTATAGGAAAATATCAATTTAGGCATTTAATCTGGTTCGTAGAGAATTCGGAGATTTGTATCCCACAAGCATCAGAGAATCTAAATGCAGATTTATCTAACCGAAGATCATTCCTATTTCTAATTCTGAACCTCCCACAGAGACCATAGTGCAGTTCAGATCAGAGGGAGAGATGTAGGAGCATGTCTAACGGAATACCACCCGTGAGTACGGACCGGGGGTAACATTTTTAGTAATTGTTCGTTTTCTATTCTATTTGTAGTATTAGAATTATTAAACAATTTTCGCATTTATTTGCCGTACTGATAGTTACAATTTGCAAATATACGATATCAGTTTAATGTTTGAACCACTTCAATAAATGGTTTCATATTAAATTGTTTTATTGGTATATAGCTGCTCCTGCAATAAAACAAAATCAACTTCTCAAAGTAAAACATTTTTACATTAAAAATAGCTAAAATTAAACAAATTCAAGCATGCCTTTTTTTTTACAAATTGTATAAAAACTTAACAATACTAATTAATTTATTGTAAACTGTATTTGGCATATATTTTTTTAACAATAACTGCAAATATATTTAATGACAGTAATTACACTTAGGATGACACTTCACAGCATTAACACCGCATAAACACCCTCCTGAAATATCACCTTTACCTGCAGGTCCCCATCGGGGCCCTCTGGTCACCCAACATATTTCTGTCTTACACATCGAACACCTTAACCAATCACAACCCCATTTTTTCATTAAAATAACTTGACAAGTGGGACATTTTATTGCTTCACCCTTATTAACCATTTCCTCCAGCATTTCCTTGGTACGTTTGGCATTTTCATCTGTGGTTGATTCATTTATTGACTCCTGATATTGTTTACAATTAAGCCCCATGTGAATAACCTGCAACGATATGAAAATTAAATTTGCAGTTCTAATAGTAAAACTTAGAGCGTAGCGTCTAAAAACTTTTTCTAAACAGTGGAATCGACAATAGAAATGTGGTGAATTAGAATTTAAAACACCTGGGGTAAAGAATACTCCCAAAGAATACAAACAATCATGTACAATAAATTATACATTCTCTTAATATCTACTTTCCACCAAAAGATTTCTTGTGCATTCGAATACAATATGCTTTAAAATAATCAACATTATTTAAAATGGCCAAAATTCATAGATTCGTGATGAATAGTTAGGATAATGTTACAATATAGTGTTAAGTGCATTAATATTATAACAGCAATTTTTCTGAGAGTCGAGGGCTGAAATTTCAGTGAATTTACAATTATGGTTACACTTGAAATGTTGTTAATGGATGTTGTTTGTTTGCGATGTGTCTTAACACGTGTTTGTTTTTATTTATTTCTTAAACAAATTATACCATTTCCAATGGACCTACACCTTGCCGAAATTCTAGATTACTAGAACAGGTGAAATGGCTTGCGTGTTCTAATGAGCTAAAGAGCCAAGCTACAGGTCCAACCAAAGTAGTAGGGTCGTTAGTGAAGAACCAAACTAAGGCAGGTCCCTGAAAGAGGGCAGCGGCTCTTTCGGTACTTAGATTGGCAGAGACCATAGGGGTCGGTATGGTAGTCTAAGACACACTACCGCGATGTGGAAGGCAACGGGAAACCACCACATTACATCCCAAGTACACAGCGTACTTAAATTGTAACAAACATGATGGCATTCTCTGGGGTAAAAAATTCCGGACTTAAAATAGTCCCCCATTCGGATCTCCGGGAGGGGACTACTTCGGAGAATGCGATCGGAAAGTTAAAAATAAGAGTCGGGAACATTCTGCGAGTCGGAGCGTGGAATGTTAGAAGTATCAAGCAAGTAGGTAAGCTAGAGAACCTAAAAATCGAAATGAATAGGTTATCACTAGACATAGTAGGGATCAGCGAAGTCCGGTAGCCAGAGGCGGGGGATTTTTGGAGTGGAGCCTTTAGGGTAATTCATACAGGAGCAGAGGAAGGAAATTTGGGTGTTGAGATAGTTATGCGGAAAAAGATAGGATACTGTGTAGAAAATTATTTACAAAAGAACAAAAGAGTACTCGTGGTTAGATTAGAATCTAAACCGGTAAACACAGTAATAATACAAGTATACATGCCCACCTCTAGCTACAGTGATGAAGAGGTAGAAGCCATCTACAAAGATATCGAAGACATACTAAGATACGTAAAAGGACATGAAAACTTAATAATTACGGAGGACTTTAATGCTGTGGTTGGTGCGGGTAGGGAAGAAGCGGTAGTAGGTTTATTTGGTTTAGGCACGAGAAACGACAGAGGAAATAGGCTGGTAGAATTTTGCGACAAGAACAATTTAATCATCACAAACGCATTATTTCAACATCATGCTAGAAGACGATATACATGGAAGATGCCAGGAGATATAGGAAGATATCAAATAGATTACATTCTTGTTAGACAACGGTTTAGGAATTAAGTAAAAGACTGTAGAAGCTACCCAGAAGCAGATATATATACTGACCACAACATCGTAATTATGAAGGCCGCACTTAAATTTAAGAATGTCAAAAAGAGAAACGGAAAAAGGCACTTGGACTTTGAGAAACTAAAAGATATAGATATTCAAGAAAGATTCGAAAAAAAGTCAAATGAATTGCTCAAAGATATCGGGAAAATATCTGATACTAAGGAAGTTGAAACGGAATGGAATAACATTAAAATTCAGCCTAGACATGGCGGCCAGAGATATTCTGGGGTATACACAAAAAGAAAATAAGAAACCATGGATAACGAAGGATATCCTAAATTTAATAGAAGAAAGACGAAAATACCAAAATAAATCAGACGAAACAGGAAAAGAGAGATTCAAAGCCATAAAATGGGAAATTATTCGAAAATGTAGGAAACCTAAAGAACAATGGATTGATGAAAAGTGCAAAAAATTACAAACGAAGATGGAAATAGGAAAGACAGACGAAGCATACAAATTAATTAGAATGAATTTTAGGGATATAAAACCGTATAGCAAAAATATAAGGGACGCACAAGGAAACGTCATCATAGAAAACGTAGAGAAAGTGGGTAGATGGCAAGAATATATAGGGAATTTACATGCAGGAGAGGAACTAACTGCATTAGAACAGGAATCAGACATTGAAAATGATGACTTGGGATATCCTATACTTAGAGATGAGTTTGAATTAGCATTAAAGGGTCAGAAAAATGGTAAGGCGCCGGGTACAGATAAGGTGCAAGCAGAAACTCTAAAAGCCGCTGGACAAGCAGTAACAGAACGTTTCTTCCAACTTGTAAGCTATATGTATGAGACAGGCGAGATAGCCAAAGATTTCAAACGTATCATCATAGTAACTATACCAAAAAAGAAATGCACAGATAGATGTGCAAATTTTCGAATAATAAGTCTGACAGCACACGTTTCAAAAATATTAACTAGAATTGTACAAAGATGAGTAGAAAAACGGGCTGAAGAAATACTAGGAGAAGACCAATTTGGGTTTAGGCAAAATAGGGGAACACAGGAGGATTCTAGCTCTGAGAGTGATAATGGAGAAAACAATAGAAAAAGGAGAAAGCGTGTATATAGGGTTTGTAGATCTGGAATAAGCATTTGACAATGTAAAATGGAAAAAAATGTTTGAAATACTCAAAAAGATTGGAATGAGTTATAGAGATAGACGAATAGTACATAGCTTATACAAAGAGCAAACAGCAGTAATAGAATTAGAGCAGGAACATAGAGAACTAAACATTAAGAAAGGGGTGAGACAGAGATGTGCCCTATCCCCATTGATTTTTAACTTGTACATAGAAGAGGCAATGAATACTGTCAAATGCAGGAAGACATTTGGAATTACTATGCAGGGACAAAAAATTGATATGCTTAGATTTGCAGATGATATAGCGGTATTAGCATCTAGCAAGGAAGAGTTAGAAGCTGCTCTTAATGAAATGGAAACGGTTCTAACAGAGAGATACAATATGAAAATAAACAAAACTACAACTAAAGTACTAGTATGCCAAGGAGGGGAAAATAAATCAAAAACAAGAATACAAATATGTAACACGAACTTACAAGAGGTTAAGGATTTCTGCTACCTAGGAAGCCAAATAACGCAAGATGGGAAATGCACAAAAATATAAAACAATGATTAGCACAAGGCCGTGCTACATTTATCAAGAAAAAGCAACTACTGTGTTCAAACACAACAAACATAGAAACAAGGAAAAGATTGCTTAAAACATATGTGTGGAACACAGCACTGTAGGGGAAGAAAGAAATATGTGGAAAACCGTAAAAAATTGGAGAGATAGGATGATAGGCCACATATACTAGAAGCAAAGATAGGAAAAAAGAGAAGAGGTAGACATAGGTTAGACTACTGCACACAGATAGTAAAAGATGTGGGCTGTAGGAATTTCAGGGAGATGTGTAGGCTAGCTCAGAATAGAAATCAATGGAGGTACGCATCCAACCACTCCCAAGATGGATAAACTAATGACCAAAAAATAACTGTGCCTAAACATGATGATTATTGTAAGCAACTACAAGAATTGGTTGGGCAATATTCACGAATAATGTTAATTGTGTGAAAAGATTTACTGGAAAACGAT
The DNA here is from genome assembly GCA_036346225.1 of Platerodrilus igneus. Taxonomy (NCBI): domain Eukaryota; kingdom Metazoa; phylum Arthropoda; class Insecta; order Coleoptera; family Lycidae; genus Platerodrilus; species Platerodrilus igneus. The sequence goes on along the minus strand of JARFIW010000500.1, from coordinate 2,456,917 downwards.
TATTTCGGCAAATGGCTAAGCGTTGGGGGATCTAGGCAGCCACAGGTTGCTTAACCCCCTTCACTGAATCTCGTTGAAATAGGGGATAAATTAGAAAACAATAGAAGGGAAACGAGCTGTATACATGCTGTGTGAGAATTTCAGGGAAGTATGTAGGCTAGCTCAGAATATAAATAAGTGCAGGTACGTGTCTAACCAGTTTTGAGACGGAAAACGTAATGACGAAAAAATAAGTGCAGATAAATCTGATGATTAGTATAAACAACTAAAGGTGTTGGTTGTGAAATATCTGCAACCAATGTTGACTGTGCGAAAAGATATATTGGAAAAAATATTAAATCGGTAAATGTTTAAGTGTTGGGGGAACTTGGCTGCTTACCTCCCTTCACAACCACTGAATGTAGGAGAAATAGGGATATATAATTGTAAAACAATTGAAGGTGACCGAACTGCATCTAACAAGAAAAAACAGCGCCTATGATGAAAGATAACAAACATAGAACAAGAAGAAAATTGTTGAAAGCATATGTGTGGAGCACAGCACAGTATGCCTATGAAATAGGAGCAGTCTGAAAAGCAGACAGAGAAACGGTAGCAGCCTTTTGAAATGCTGTGCTTCAGATGTATGAGGACAATAGCATGGACAGACAAAGATAATAACAAATAGGTTATAGAAATAGTAGGGGAACAAGGATATCTGGGGAAAAAGATAAGGGAAATAGAAGGGTAGAATACGTTCTAAGGCATTTCTGGGGAATAGTATGAGATATATTACAAACAGAGATAGGAAAAAGAGGTAGATGTAGACCTAGATCCGATTGTGATAGATGCACACTGTGCAAATTTCAAGGAAATCTGTAGATTAGTTGAGCATAGGAAACAATGATGGTACGCGTCTAACCAGTTCCAGAACTGAAGACCTAATGATGATGAAACAAATTATAAATTACAGAAAAACCAAAAATAAACAGTGTATTTAAGTAATCCTTTGCCTATTATTAAATAAACAAAAAAATGTCTATTGTATTGGAATAATTTGTTTAAAAGAGTGCAAATCAGCTCTGATTCGCTGTTAATCTTTTACTCCCTAATTACATTTTATTTATTTATTTATTTATTTACTTATTCATTTATGAAAATATATCAGCAGAATACCAAAATGGTACAAAGAAAAAAAAAAAAGGTATAAAGTAAATAGACCATAACAAAATAGAATAGTTGAGCATCAATCATTTATAAAGAACTATAGAATAATTCAACAACCAACTTTTTTAAATTGCCAAGTTGTATGCAAAAATATAAATATCACGAAAATACAAATTATAACTACCACACAATTTTGTCACACATAGTACATCTATAATTAGTCCCCGCAGCATTGTACTACATTTTTATAATAGTTGCTCTGAAACCAACTTAATACGTTGATTGCGGTATTGGTCCCCCGGAACCGATACAAAACGATCTTTTGGTGCTAATTATTTTCAGCGAGATTTCATTATGGGTGCCAGTCATAACTTCATTATAACTCACTTCTTTGAGTATCTACAGGTAGCATTATTTATCTTTTAGATTATATATTCCAAAAATAATGATGAAAGCTTATCAGTCCCCGGAGTCCTTTACTAAGAAGATTAACATATCACTTACTTGCAGTATCGGTCATCGGCAACTTGTGTATAGTTATATAAAAACCAAGTTTCATCATGTTTGTGAGTTAACTAGTTGTTAGTTTTCTTCTAACATTCGACAGTGTAAGAGTGAACATTAGTATTGAAGTTTTAAATATGGGTTCTCCTGCAAAAAATTTTTGTTTATGGTTTTGAACAATGATGATTAAGTTGAAAAAGCTCCTAATGCAAACATTGTTGTAGAAAATGTTAATGAAGTTGCAGATCAAATTCTGGAAGATTCAATTGTGAACGATGGAAACGAAAATTACAAGGATTACAGTAGCAATGACAACGTTTCTGATAAAAACTACTTGTCATCTCCTCAGTCTTCTAAAGCAGACACACGCTATGAAACCAATTCAGAAACCGAAGCCGGTGAACAAAGTGTTATGTAAACTGTTTAATATTTTATCAAGTGGCATTAATTGAAGTTACTTTTAGATGTAGATTGTCGGGAGAATTTAAGACGCTACCGATATTACGATTCCAGGTGTGCATAGTTATGTTGATATTTGACTTGAAATAATTAGATCGCAGCCTACTTCAACAAGTATATAGAATCAGGGACATTTAATTTTGATAATGATGATACAAAAACTCGTTTAGATATACAGATTATTTCTAACCAACGATCTATTAAGGTTAATAGTTACAAAAACAAATTGGTTTGCTAAACTAAAATTAGAAATGAGATCTACTTATAAGTCTAGACTAAAGTCGTGGACAGATATCGACGAAAATGCAATATTCAAGTTTTTCCATTATTATTAATATGGGATTAAACCAATTGCCAACAGTTAACTCATTTTTGTTAAAAGATCCCATGTTTAGAAAATAATTTGTGGTAAATGTCATGAAACATGATCGATTTTTATTAATATTACGTTTGTTTACATTTTTGTGACTACGAAGATCCTTTATTAGACACCAACGATCACCTTTGCAAGATAAAGGAACCACTTGCTATTCTAAATAAACATTTTCAATGTGTTATTATGCCTGGGAAGATTTTGGTAATTGATCAATCAATGATTCGATATAGGGATAGATTAGTGTTTCGTCAATACATTCCAAATAAATCGCACAAATATGGGATAAAAATATATAAGCTGTGTACAGTAAATAGAATCACAAGCAATGTTATTGTATATATGGGAAAAAACAAACAAGTGATAGGGTATGGACATTCAGAAACAATACCGTCAAACGGGGTGTAGTCGATCAGCAGGGGTGAAGTCGATCAAACCAGTATTTTCATTTGTGTTTAAGCATAATGGCAACACAGCATTACAAATCAGCTGATTTTTATTTACATTCGTGTGGCGAACAGATGAATATCATTATATCGGTGTTGTTGGTTAATCGTGTAAAGTAAGTTTTCCAAAAATAATTAAATAGTAAAAGAGCAAAATTTCTCAATCTCTAAAATATGTGAAATCAAATAGTTGCACAGCCAAATCAGTGAAAACTAGGCCCGTCCAAGCCCCTCTAGGCGATAAGGAATATATTCAAGTAAAGGTATTCACAATCCAGACATGCTAATTTATTTTTTGTGTGGTTTCAATTGCAATTTTTGTGTGTAGAAACAAAACAACGGGATGAAATGGATCACTTGGTTTTAGCTCTATTTTGTTAGGTTTTGAGGTTATTTTTAAAGCAATTTGTTTTTCTATGATTTTCTTATCATCATCATTAGGTCTTCAGTCCTGGAACTGGTTAGACGCGTACCATCATTGTTTACTATTCTGAACTAACCTACAGATTTCCCTGAAATTTGCACAGTGTGCATCTATTACTATCTGATCTAGGTCAACATCTACCTCTTGTTTCCTATCTCTGCTTGTAATATATCCCATACTATTCCCCAAAAATGCATTAGAAATTCTGCCCTTCTATTTCTTTTATCTTTTTCCCCAGATATCCTAGTTCCCCTACTATTTCTATAACCTATTTGTTATTAACTTTGTCTGTCCATGCTATCCTCCTCATACATCTGAAGCACAGCATATGAAAAGGCTGCTACCGTTTTTCTGTCTGTGTTTCAGACTGCCCGTATTTCATAGGCGTACTGTGCTGTGCTCCACACATATGCTTTCAACAATTTCCTTTTTGTTCTATGTTTGTTGTCTTTCCTCATAGGCGCTGTTCTTTCTTGTTAGATGCCGTTCGGTCACCTTCTATTGTTATACAATTATATACCCTATTTCTCCAACCTTCAGTGGTTGTGAAGGGAGGTAAGCAGCCTGTGGCTGCCAAGTTCCCCCAACAATTAGCCATTTACTGATTTAATATATTTTCCAATATATCTTTTCGCACAGTCAACATTAGTTGCAAATCAACAACTAGTTTTTTATACTAATCATCAGATTTATCTGCGCATATTTTTTCCTCATTAGGTTTTCCGTCTCAAAACTGGTTGGACACGTACCTGCACTTATTTATATTCTGAGCTAGCCTACATAGTTCCCTGAAATTCTCACACAGCATGTGTATACAGCTCGTTCCCCTTCTATTGTTTTCTAATTTTATGCCCTAAGCAACCTGTGGCTATCAAGATCCCCCAACACTTAGACATTTGCCGAAATAATGGTTTTCCAGTAAATCCTTTCACACACTTAACATTATTCAAGAAAATTGCCCAACCATTTCTTGTAGTTACTTATAGTAATCATCATGTTTAAGCACAGTTATTTTTTCGTCATTAGTTTATTCATCTTGGGATTGGTTGGATGCGTACCTCCATTGATTTCTATTCTGGGCTAGCCTACACATCTCCCTGAAATTCCTGCAGCCTACATCTTTTACTATCTGTGTGCAGTAGTCTAACCTAGGTCTACCTCTTCTTCTCTTTTTTCCTATCTCTGCTTCTAATATATTCCGCACTATTCCCTCATGCCGTAGTATGTGGCCTATCATCCTATCTTTTCTATTTTTTATCGTTTTCCACATATTTCTTTCTTACCCTACCATTTTTAGTACCTCTTCGTTCTTAACTTTGTCTGTCCATGATATCTTCATCATACGTCTGTAGCACCACATTTCAAAGACTTCTACCTTTTTCTTGTCTGGTTCTCCTACTGTCCAGGCTTCACAGCCATACAGTGCTGTTCTCCACACATATGTTTTAAGCAATCTTTTCCTTGTTTCTATGTTTGTGGTCTTTGAGCACAGTAGTTGCTTTTTCTTGTTAAATGTAGCACGACCTTGTGCTAATCTTTGTTTTATATCTTTTGTGCTTTTCCCATCTTGCGTTATTTGGCTTCCTAGATAGCAGAAATCCTTAACCTCTTGTAAGTTCGTGTTACATACTTGTATTTTTGTTTTTGATTTTTTTTCTCCACCTTTGCATACTAGAACTTTAGTTTTAGTTTTGTTCATTTTCATACTGTATCTCTCTGTTAGAACCGTTTCCATTTCATTAAGAGCAGCTTCTAACTCTTCCTTGCTAGACGCTAATACCCCTATATCATCTCCAAATCTAAGCATATCAATTTTTTGTCCCTGCATAGTAATTCCAAATGTCTTCCTGCATTTGACAGTATTCATTGCCTCTTCTATGTACAAGTTGAAAATCAATGGGGATATGGCACATCCCTGTCTCACCCCTTTCCTAATGTTTACTTCTCTACGTTCCTGCTCTAATTCTATTACTGCTGTTTGCTCTTCGTATAAGCTATGTACTATTCGTCTATCCCTATAACTCATTCCAATCTTTTTGAGTATTTCAAACATTTTTTTCCATTTTACATTGTCGAATGCTTTTTCCAGATCTACAAACCCTATATACACGTTTTCCCTTTTTTCTATTGTTTTCTCCATAATCACTCTCAGAGCTAAAATAGCCTCCCGTGTTCCCTTGTTTCTTATATCGAATCGTATTTTATTATTTTCTTTTTTTATAGATGCCACGAATATACATAAAGAAGCCGGGTGCTTATGGCAAAAAAAAACTACGATCCCGTGTATTTAGAGAGCACTGAGATGCACTGAGAGCACTGGATGCAGTGCGCAAAAATAGACTGAGCAAGCAAAAAGCTTCAGAAAGGTTTGCAGTGCCATATACGACACTTAACAATCACTATCTTGACATATGATGGTCAACCTGCTCTTGACGAGCATTCTGAAACTTTGTTAGTGAATGCTTTGCATACCTGTGCTGAGTGGGGTTTCCCATTAAAGCCCATTGATATTAGGCGAATCACGCAGCAATTTTTAAATAGTCGCGGCATCACTGAAAAGCGATTTAAAAATAATATGCCAGGAGAAGGGTGGTTTAATGGTCTGATGAAGAGGCATGCTCAGCTTACAGTCAAGCTTGAGGAGAATACAAAGCGAGTGAGAGCCACTGTAACATACGAGATTGTTGAGGAATATTTCCGAAATGTGGTGGATATAATCAAAGATATTCCACCATAAAACGTTGTAAACTATGACAAAACAAACTTCGTTGACAATCCCGAAGCGGTTAAAGTGGTAATGAAGAAAGGAAGCAAACACGCCTACAGGACACTTGACACCACCATAAGCAGCACAACAGTTATGTTCGCAATAGCTGCTGATGGAACTCGTCTCCCTACTTATACAGTGTACAAGGCCAAACATATTTATGAAGGTTGGAAGGAGGACGGATTACCAGGAGCATTTTACAACAGGTCTCTAAAGGGATGGTTTGAATCTGAATTGTTTGACGATTGGTTCAGGACCGTACCACTTCCATTTTTCCGAAAATTAGAAGGAACCAAGTTGATTATTGGAGATAACTTGCAAAGTCATATTACTGTCAGTGTCATTCAAGAGTGCAAAAATAACAACATTAAGTTTGTCTTACTGCTTCCCAATTCGACCCACATGCTCCACCCACTGGACTTGGCATATTTTCGTCCTCTTAAAGCATCATGGAAAAGTGCACTGGAGGAATGGAAACTAAAGAATAGGGGGTTTTTACCAAAAACTATATTTCCTAGGATGTTGAAAACCACGGTTGAAGGACTTGGGGATCGCGAAATGAACAATATTTTAGCTGGATTTAGAGCCTGTGGCCTAGTCCCCTTCAATGCCGATGCTGTTCTTGCAAAAATAAAAAGAAAAGAGCCTACTACACCGGAGGAAGGAAACGCGGTAGAAACTTCTATGACACGAGCTCAAGACTGGGCCTAACGATGCTCCAAAGCGAGGAAAAAGACTAAACGTAGCCGCTGGCAAAAGCATAGGCACAGAAGATTTAGAAAAAGAGAACCAGAGCAACTGCAAGCAACTTAAAACACGTAAGAGGCAAATAAGCAACAGCGAAGAGGAAGATGACTTACAGACATTGGAGGCAGAGGAACAGCATATCAACACAAATGATTATGAAATTGGAGAAAGTTCTGCTGAGCCAGCCAACATTATTCTTGATTCATCTAGGAACTGGAATGTAGGACAATTTATCATCACAAAATATGAAACAAATAAGAGAGATCGATTTTATATCTCTAAAATTATTGAAATATCAGGGACTGAGATAGTTGTAAGTACATTGCGTAAACATTCATCCATGAAATATTTGTTTTTCATTTATCCAAATATTCCGGATGAGTCTGTCATAAACAGGGAACAGATTGTCCGACAAGTTAATTTAAAATCACTAAAACGGGGCAAACATTTCTTCTCGCTTAGAAAAAAACGAAATGGAAACACTCCAGTGAGAAATTTTCGTGTGTTCATTCATTTCGTAAATTATTTAATTTTGTTTTTTAGTTTTATTTTTGCCTGTATTTTTAATTTTAAGTATAGTTTGTTTATTTAAGGTTTATGTCATTAAGAAATCAATGGCTGTGTAAAGCTTGTCCAAAGAATAAACGTTTATATTTCTTTAATTTGTTTTATTGCAAAATTCTGCAAATATAGGTGGTACCTTGGTACCTACATATAATTTTTTTAATTTTTTACTGATCGGCTTCATCCCGAACAATCCTAAAGTGGGAAATGTGGATTTTAAAACGGGTGATCGACTTCACCCCGAACCCAGGGTGAAGTCGATCACCTTTTAATTCAAAATAAAAAAAAAAGTTGCATCCATGACCTATGACTCCAGTCACCAATCGACGACCTAAGTATCAAGGAAGTTATATTTTTAATTGCATTAAAATATAATTATTTGTTATTCAGTTATCTCAAAAAAAAAGTATTTTTTTGATCGATTCCACCACGTTTGACGGTACTTCATGAACTTTTGAAACCAGTTTTAAAAGAAGGGCAAATAATTTCAATTCTACTTTGCCATTGGCAAAGACTATTTAACAAAATAGTACTATACTGTGGTATTTTACATGGAAACCAAAAAAGGAGTACCAAATACGTTTTCCAATAAAATGAGAAAAGAACAGGTGTATAGTCAACAAAATGACCGTATAAAAGTTATAAAATGGGCGAATAAAAGACCTGCTTTGATGGTCACTACCGATCTCTAGAAAATGATGATTTGGCGAATACTGGAAAAAAGGCCCATAAAGGTGATATCATCATGAAACCAATATGTGTTTAACGTTAATATAAAGTAAAGAAGGGCGTGGTTTACAGCGATCAGATGTTGCCGTATCATACAGTTATTTTTGAAATCCTTTTTGATACTTGCGCTGTTAATTTATGGATAATCAATAATCAGATATCAAATAGGAAATTGTCTATTACTGAGTTCAGAAGAGTATTAGCTATACAATTGAACAATAATTCTATGCCACTGATGTTCTAAAAGAATTGCTCATACTTTAATTAAGCCCAGAGGAACAGGACGAAAGAAGCGTAAAATTTCCCAAGGTTGTTATCAAAATCTGCGTTATACTTTTAGTAGTCGTGATGCTAACAAAAAGTGTCAAATGTGATCACTTTTTCCAATAACTGCCCGGGAAATCCGGTATGCGTTTCTCATGGTTCAACAAAATACATAAATAATATTAAATTATTTCTCACTCTTTCTATAGATGATAAAGTACAGTACACAACTTTCAGCAGCGTTTTAATTATTATATACAAATGTGCACGCTGGTTCAGTATTGGTCATGGGAGACCGATGCGCTGTTAGTGGTAATATAATAAAAGCATTTATAACAGAAAACCGTGATGACAATACCATTTTATTTTGAACCAAAACCTACATGTGTCATAAAGTGAAATCTACATATCGGTACCCTGAAACCACTAACATACTTACGAAATGTGTTACTATGTGTCTCTGGAGACCGTTAACGCATCTACAGAAATCGGCAATTTTTAGTGCATCAGTTCTATTTGATTATTCAATAGTTTATACAACAAAGGCCATACTGTTCCTACGCATCTGCTCTAAACTGAGCATTCCCAGTAATCTACGCCTGATAGATTGTCGTAAGGAAACTTGAATTTTCATAATAAATATTTAATAAATTTATTCTGTACACATTGTAATCTGGAAGTGATACTTGTAGTAGGGTGACCATATAATAGAATATTCTATGATACTCAATACTAACGCATTATATAGCGGCTTTAAAGAGCATACATCGTGCAAATCATTGCGATTTCTTTTCATAAAACCTAATATTTTAAAGGATGTCAGAAGTATATAATCAACATGTAAAGAGAAAGGCAAATTGTAACAAAATATTACATCTAGGTCTAGAATACTGCTCACAACCTCAGTGAGAGACTTTTTAATCCGATAAGTTAGTCTTGATGAAGCGCTACATATATAAAAACTAATTTACACTTAGTAACATTAAGACTAACTAAATTTTTATCATAATAAACAACTAAACTATCAAGATCATGTTGAATGTTGAGACAAACATTGTTAGAATTTGCATAAGCAAAAAACTTAGTATCATCTGCATACAATAGGCACTAAAAGAATCTAAATACCAAAACTACATCGTTTATAAAAACAGAAAAGTATAGGATCCAGATGCGACCCTCTAGTAATACAGAAGACCATGTTATTGCTTTGGATTTAACAGCCCAAATTTGTACATACTGATAAATCTACATGATAAATAAGAAAAAATCCATTCTAGGTACAAACCTCCCTGAAACACAAGAGCGAATAACTTCTCCACCAGCAAAGAGTGACACATCATGTCAAAGGCTTTAGATAAATCAGTGTAAACCACATTCAAATGCATTAACGAGAAAATCCTGGTAGATGGCTAAATTAGTGATTGTTGACCTGCCCTTGTTGCTTTGCTATAACCTGCTTGAATGTGTTAAAGAGCTCATCACTATTTGATGAACTCAAAAATCTTGGCAATAATAGAAAGTAACTTGTGGTTCTCGATAGCATTTTTGTCCCCATTTTTGAATACTGGATGAAGAGAAGTCATCTTCCACAGTACTAGAAATATACGCAGATTAAAGGACTTTTCAAATATTATTTGTAACAGTTCTGCAAGTAGCATGGAGCATTCTTTAAAAAAAAAATTAAGCTGTGTTAAGTAAGGCAGCTGTAATTTGAAGGCAGAAAAATGAAAATATTTAATCATTCAAGCACTGGAGGTCTATAGACAACCTGAAGGTTTTGTTAACTGTGAGTAGAATGGGCTTTTATGTTTATATTGTTTATGTTAAATGTGAGTTGAACGTAAATGGATTGGTATTTATAAAATAGAAAATTAATTGAACCTAAAAGTAATGATTTGATTAGACTATTTTTTAGAATGAACAATGAAAGGATACAGCAAAAGTTGGTATTTAACTGTTTTTTTTGTTCATTATAAATGACATTTTCAATAATCGGAATTTATGAATGTCATAATCAAATATGAAACCAGGAAAAATTTGCAGTGACGAATAGTCTGTCGATGGCTTAGATTAATGGTTTTTTAGAACATGTTTCTTTTAGCAATACCTACCTGACTAGATTTGAGGGTAAGGATTTGTTTTTGGGAAGTATATTTATAACGTTAAATTGAAATTATTTTATGTTAATAGAGTTTAAGTGTAGGTTAAATTTTATTTCAATTTATTTAGGAAATAGGTAAAGTTAACTAATTGTAAAGGATATCCAGCTACCTCAGTGATGGTATCTTATTTGGAAAAAGTATTTTATTTTACAATTTTATTTAATTATGACAGAAACTAGGGAGTATTATGAAGAAAAAACATCTTCCATATCCAACTATTACAAGAAATTGTTGTGACATGGTTTGGCGCCCCTCAAAGTTGACAGAGAAAAACCTTTCAGGGCAAGTGTTAAGATAATGTAGAATTTTGTATTTAAGGCATGCTATTTACTATTTTTGTATTTCTTTATTCATTTTTATTTTCTTTCTTCATTTATTCATAAGAACCTACTCCTGCACCACTGCAGTTAACCAACGCACCAAATATTGTTATGGGGTCCCCGCCCTTCCAGAGCATATTAAAATTTATTTATCTTCATGCTCATTTAGCCTGTAGCAGGCCTCAAGATGCTACCGTGAGTACTCTAACCACTGGCATTAATGAAAAAATATCATTACCAACTTAAGTAACTTTTATTTTTAGCTTATTACATTTCCTGACTGCCTAATAACAGAATGCAATATAAATAACATGGATTCTTGATTTATTGTGTCAAATGCTTTGGATCAGTCAATAAAAATTAACAACTATGAACATAATACCTAGAACAGTTGAACTTATTAACATTGTATAAGTTATAGGTTATTTGTTATAACCTAAAATGATTCTATATTTTTATAAATTTGTCTGTTAATGAGAGAAGTTTGAAAAGGTTTACCTACACTACACTATCGCATGGGGCTGGGCGTAGTAGTATAACCATTGAGGTATAAGTGAATACTATTTTTCTTATCAAATTTCGAGAGCTTTTGTTTTAAGTAAATTTTTTTAAAAGCTCTCAATACTTTTTAAATTGCAAGTAACAAATAAATTGTGGAATGTACCTCATAATAACATTTTTAATTTTGTAACTTAGCTTATACTAACATTATGCAATGTCATTAAAGGTTATTAATATGAGATTGTATGATTGGACGTTTCTAATAGTATTTATAACTTTTTTCTTTCGGGCAAGGTGTTCACTGTATAATTCGTTAGATATAAATTTCACAGAAGATAATTTAGTATACGAAATAGTTTAAATATTTATAGAGCCACCTGATTTCACTTGAGGCACTAATAGCAATTGTTGATGAAGATGAATGGGACATAGCAATGTACATGGCCTAAACTGGTCGGTTAATACGAGCTGATATGAAATATAGTGTAACTTGGATAATCCGGATCGCAGTAATTAAAATTCTTTAATAGCCTGGACAATTGTTTTCGTAGCATTATGCATGTTATTTATTTATTATTTTATACGGGAAGAAATCCCATTTTTTTACAATACTGAAATGAATTAATACCAATTATCACCAGCTTACTTAATACTATTTAAAACTTTTTCCAGTTGCTTGAGAAACATCCTGGTGGTAATGCCAAAAAGTCCATTTTAGGAAAGAGTCCATTTGCTGCAATGCACAATCTGGTGATCGTTGATTGTAGGGTTTAAACAATAATTAGTTCTATGTTGGGGAATATGAAAAGGAGTTTGATGATGTATAAAACGAGCAGGTAATTGAAAGTTAATCTGCTGAAAAATTTCACTTGAATCAACGTGTGAGTTTATAATTCTGAAAAGCAATAATAAGTCATAGGTGAGTCTTCTATTTTTTAGCGTTTTCATTTTAAAGAAGTTCAATGAGTCTTCGTAATTCAATGTATCAGTTGGACTAAAAAATTTGAGAAGCAAAACTTTACAAGCTTTTTTTGAATCCTCTCTATCTGACTAGTTTGATTTTGGTAATAAGGATACCAAATTTGACAGTTATATTCAATAATGGTACGAACCAAACTAGTATAGAGTGTCCATCATGACTGCTATGTTATTGAAATCTTTGCAATGCCTGTTATGAATCCTAACATCTTACTGGATTTACTAGTGATTGTATTGACATGTTTATGAAAATTCAGATACGAATCAAAAATAAAACCCAATCTCTGATGTCATAAACAACACTCAAATTAGTTTTATTGATGTTGTAATCAAACATGGAAGGCTGATGAGATTTGCTGAAAGTAATTCTAAGGCATTTTTTTTTTATATTCAAACTCATTCTATTTTTTCACACCACAGCGAGACTGCATCAATGTCGTCTTGTAGTTTCACACAGTCATCAACTGTTCTTATACGACAAAAGAGCTTTAAATCGTCAGCATATAATAGGTGTTTAGAATTGATAATCTTTGAACTAAGGTCACTTATAAAGACTACAAAGAGTAAGCGTCCCAGGTGGGAACCTTGTGGGACACCAGAAGAAACATTGTCCTCTTCAGATGTATGACCTACTAGTTGGACAATATGTTTTCTATCAAGAAGATAGCTACTCGACCATTTTACTAAGCAGCCATCAATTCCTAGTGATTCAAGTTTTGCAATCAAGATTGCATGACTTACACTATCAAAGGCTTTTGTAAAGTCGGTATAGATGGAATCAACTTGGTATCCCTCTTCTAAAGATGCAGAATAACAAATTACTCAAGGTGGATCTATCAGCAGCAAACCCGTGCTGTTGACTGAAGCTAATTTTTCGGTGATCAAACTTTCAAATATCTTTGAAATGCAGCTGAGTACTGATAATGGCCTGTAATTACTAATTAGATTTTTTCCAGATTTATGAACAGGTGTTATAAATGAAAGCTTCCAGTAATTGGACATATAGCCAGTATTGAGAGATTTAGTAAAAAGTAAGGAGAGAGGATAATATAGTGTTGTTGAACAATATTTTAATAATTTCGGTTACTGGTGATCACGTTTCAAGGTATGAATCTGAGCAAATGTTACAAAGTGACAATGGTGAAATAGGACTCACATTTCTCTTTCCTAATTGCACAGCACTATTACATCCAATGGATCAAAATGCAATACGGTTAACTAAATGTTTTACAAGAAAAGCCTGTTGATTCATATTTTGCTTAATGGCGAAGAAAATGTTATAAAAATCCTAAAAATGACGAAGAAATTGATATAAAAGCATAAAAATGAAAAAAGCAGACATTATAAAAATCTTAAAAATAGCAAAGAAGATGTTATACAACTCCTAAAAGCGGCGAAGAAGAAGTTGTAAATATTTTAAAATCCTAGAAAGCATCATCCTTAAAGATGATATAGTTTTTCTTCAAAATCTTGGGTACCAGTTTCTCAAGAAACAGACTAGAAGGAATTATTCTGAAAAAACAAGTACACATTCCATTCAAATTATGTTCCCGAGGATCTGGTACTCTTCAAAAAATCGCAATGAGGAACTTTTTTATTGGCAATCATTTAATCGATAAGACAAATATGTTAGAAGTTCTCTCGAAAGAAAATGTAATAGAAGAATATATTAATAAGTGGGTTGAAGACTATGAACATTTTGTGAACATAGAAGACTCTGAAGAAACTATCAAAACATCAGCTGACAACAATGAAAACGTTAGTGCTAGTAAAAAAGTAAAACACGAGGAAGCAATTATAGCATATTATTCAACGAGCTAGTTATGATAGTCATTACTCATTCGAAAGATTTGTGCTGTGCAAGTGAAATACTATACCCTTCCCAAGACTATACAAATTTTCATTATAAGATTTTTTCTAAACACTAACAAGCAAATATTTATTTGTCAAAGTGCAACAGTCTACTTCGCATGATACGAAAATTATACCTCGTGGATGATGAAAAATTGAGGTTTGTACTGATTGATCAGATATTTTGGATGATTATCATAACCCACGACCTGGATGTTCTTGATTGGTTAAATAAAGGTGTTGGCTTTTGTTACGTGCCATTGCACTTAAACATGTTTTTAGGTTAGTTTTTGATATACGGGAGTTTCACGCCATAATTTCAAATACGCAGTGCGCGGGAATTTTAAATAGACTAGGCGGTACTTCCGTACGTCATAGTAGTGAGTTTGCGCAGATCGCACAACCCTGGAGGGGTAGACCAATACTAGACAAAGAGTGGGGACGAGTTTTGGTGACGCGCTGAATCGTGGCTTTTTGCCTTTGTTCGTGGAGTTAAGTGGTCGTTTTGTGGTGACGTATCGTAGTTTATCTATGTAGTTTCCCTGCTTGCTTATCTTTTGTTTGCCGTACCTTCTACCTTTTTTCCGTCATTCCCTGCGTAGATAAATTTGCAGCAACCTTCGGCGAAACGAGCTCCACGACCCTGAAGTACATGCTCCGCTAGCCGCTCCGGAGGAACCGCCATCTTTAATCCCTCCGACATAGAGCCCCGAGGAACCCTGATAGAGGCCAACTTTGGTTCGGATTTCCGGGGTGAGTAAATTGTGTTACCTGTTTATTTAACTTTTTATATTTTCGACTATTACGCAATGTAAATTTGGCAGTGGTGACGTCATGGTAGTTGGCCACGCGAACCTGTCATAAGGTTGGCGCTTCCGGCCGTCAGGGCGTTGCATTGCTTTTTATCCATTGCGCTTGCGCGATGTATCTTATGAACTTTGGTAACTGTATTACCGACTTTTAAGAACTATCTATCACCATATAAATGTATCACCATCTAAAGGGTAATACTTTGTAATCTGTTTTATCGACCTTATAAACTATCACCAAGAGTAGTGTAATACTTTATATACACCTACAGAATAATTAGTATTATTATTCGCCCATTCCTAAATGCATAAAAAGTGCAATACTGGATAGTCATGAGAAAAAGTTTTAAAATATATCATCAATAGGCAAATGAAGTGATCTCTTAGTTCTTTAATGACTGAAAGAAACCCCTTTGCTATGACTCCGAATAAAATAAAACAGACAAACATTACTAAATCACTTTGTCAAAGTTACAGAAATGAACATCTGGAAAAAAGCTTTTATTGTATGCTTTATATGTATGTATTGGGTTTATTTCTTGAATTTTTTTTAAATAATTTTTTGTTTATAAAATAGAATTGTCAAACAATAGAAAGTAGAGAAATTATTGTTTCAAAAAATTATTGGACCAAGGCTGTAATAAAATAAACTAAAACAGTCCTGTTGTATTTAATTCTGACAAAAAGAAAAAAAGACACATTTTTGCACACACCAAAATGTAGGAAATGATTGAGTTTTAAAAGTTTATAAGCACTTACAGTTATACTCATCAAGAGTAAACATAAATCAAGAATATTATTCATGTGTATTACACTCCACTAAGTTAAGAAGAACATGTGTGCTTTACCTAAAATTGGCGACAGTTTGAATATCTCCTATTATTAAAAAAAATGCTTCCCAGGCAAGTTGTAAAATATGAGTCAAAATATAATTGCCCCGCATTTTTGAAACCTCTTTCCAAGTATTTTATTTGGTTAGTAACAAATCACATTAAGTTGTACAAGCAGACCATTATATTGTCATTAAAATTTAAAAAATCTCACTGAAACTATACTTTGGAATAGCTAGAAACTCAGTTAAGTAAAGGTTAGAGATTCTTAAAAGAAATATATATTTGAAATGTTTAAAATCAAAGCTTATAAGTAATGGTCAATATTATTTATTTTTGACAATCTATAGCAAAATAATTTTGAATGTTCATTATTGGAATATCCAGTTAGTTATAAAGATTGTTTTTAATAATATTAAAAATTAAGTTTAATATTTTGTGGTCATCGATTATTAATAATTGATATAATAGTTAAAAACTTTTAAAGCACAATGTATAAATTTCCTTACCTGACACGTTAGGCAGTTGGTTTTTCTACAGATAGGGCAGTGGAACTCATTGACATTATCTTCAAATATACACCATGCTTTACAATCAGGAGTTTTGCAGTGAAATGATTTATCCATCTTATTTTCAGCTTGTGCCACGGATTTTGCTAAAAACTGTTCGTACTTAACTGGCGTTAGTAAAGCTTTAATTTCACGGTCTTGAAGTGGTAAATCACAGGAATATTCATCATCTCTATAAGGGCACTTTATTTCTGCCTCTTCTGTATACTCAATTGTATGTACCAAACAGGGTTTGCAAAACTGATGCAAACATTCTCTTAAAGTAACTCCAGCATAAGGATTAATATCACTTAAACATATCAGACATTCAAATGTTTCTGCATTTTCCACTAAATCTGCGTTATCAAGATTTATGAGCTGCTGGTAATGGCGCTCTTGATCTTGCAGCATAGATTTGGAGTTTGTTTTTCGAACTGTAGAGCAAATACTGCAAATGTTGCTGTTTATGGGGTTTAGAAATGTGCACATGATGCACTCCCACTGATTTTTTTGTGGTTTAAGGGTTTTTGAATCATACTCTTCCATATCATCGTTATTTTCCAATACTTTTTTAATGCGAGACTGATTTTCATTTTTATTTGGGTCTATCAAATAAAAACTAGGAGTGACATGTGTTATTGTTAGAACTGTATGCTTTGCTCCAGATGTTCCCATTTCGTTGATTGCTCTCGCCCTTTGAGCTCTTATGGATTCTTCTTTTGGAGGTTGATGCAAAATTATTTGTTGATCAACTTTCTTTGGTTCACTGCTAGAATCTATATTTGCTAAATCAGTTTTCTGAGGTGTTAATTTAAGAACCGATTTTTTATCATCTACATTTGTTTGTGACAAGAGTTTATGATCTTCCTCTGTGTAAGTATTGATTTGACTAATGTGCAATTTATGTGCATCCAATTCTTTTGCCTTGGTTGAAATATTAATTGTGCCAGGTTCCAATTTGATAGACTCTTGAGAAACTTCTTTACTAATACTACTTTTATCGATTGTAGTAGCAGATTCATCTTTTTGAATGAACTTTTGTTGGACTAATTCGTGTCTTAAATTGTTCCGTTTTTGATTAAGTTTTGTTTCTGAAAATAAAAAAAATAATGTTAGATTTTAGAAAAAAACATATTTTCCAATTTACAATTTCAAAATAAAAAATTCTAAACAGTTTAATTATAGTCACTACCACAGATTCTTCAATAAGCAGCAGTTACATAGATTGGACACAAACTAGAATACATTGATTACATTTCTAAGTTGTCATAAGGTTTTTCGATTTATAAAAATTTTGAAGAAAGCTTTAATCCGGAATTATTGAGATGTCATTTGGTTATTTATTTATGACAAGTGGCAAAAAGGTTGCCAAAACAGATCCACTTATAAGTGTATCTTTAAAGAATCTTGCTTATTACTTCAAATCAAATATGGGGAAGTCATGTAGTTAAAGTTAGAACTTGTGGCTAAAAACTCTCAAAAGTTGAATTGTATGGGCTAATAAACAAATACAGTTTTGGAGCTGCTTATGCGTAGCTTAATCATGGGGGAATTACAAGTAGGTAAATTGCCAACTTTTATTAACTATCGCAAAAACTTTTGAATTATAACCAGAACAACTTAACTAAAGTAATAACCGAGCAAGAAAAACACGAAATAATAACCGAGTATATGATTTTATATAAACCAATTTTTAGGTCTTGTTACGTGCCGAAATCGGCCGTAAACATTCATATAAGTTTTAATATGTAGGAATTTCGCGCCATAAATTTAAAAAGACTTGTGCGCGTATTTCCGTCACTTCAGATAGTGCGTCGCGCGAGATTCGCGCCGACGCGTGTGGACGAAGGAGGGGAGTGGGAGATTTCCGGAAGACGCGTTGAGAACTAGCCTCCGAGATGTGAACAGGTGTGGCTGTCTTGTATCTTATCGTGCCTTTTTTGTGTTATGTAGATCCCTTTTGCTCTTATCTTTGACTGTCGTTCCTTATAAACCAGTTCCTGTCGTTCCCTACATATAGAAAGAAGAACTTTGAATTTGCATTCAACCTGGCTCAAGAATTTCCACGCCCGAGAGATTAGCGAAGCCACGGGCGACCATCATGGAGTAATCCTGAAGGAAGCCGCCGCCATCATGGAGTAATCCTATCCTGAAGGAAGCTCTACATGTTCACGTGAGTGCCCCCTTTGGGGTTTTCTTTAAAATTTATTTCCTTTAAAATTGGTGTAATTGTGTCGCCCTAATTTGCATATTGTGCGACGTCATCGATAATTTGCGCATCAATTTTCACATTATGTAATATCGCTACCAACTGACGTAGTGTCTCGCGTACCTCGTTTACGGGGGTGTAATAGTCTTTGCAGTTAATGTGGGTAATTAGTATTTAATACAAATTTGTCTTTGTGGATTTTTTTACTAATATAATAATTTTATGGTAGTATAGTAAGGGTTTGTACTGAAGCAACTAAACCGAGTATTTTCCTTGCTACTTAAATTTACAATAATTAGGGCTGTATGAAATCTTGTTCTCCATTCTAGCAGACTGTTAAACGGCGATGCCTTTACACAATCATCAAGCTATATTAGTGCATTTTCGCGTTGTTTACGTGATTAAAATTAACTGATGAATAAACAGCATGAAGTTTTCTCGTTAAACAACCTGTAGCAATGATTTTTTATAATTTTAAGAAGTTATATGTTTATTACTGGCCTTGTTTGTTAACTCTAAGTATATACAAATTGCAAAGGACTACCATGTTTTTATTTTAGCCAAGGTTTACTCTATTTCTGATACATTGTAGATTGAGCTAAGAAATTCGAATTACAGCAGACAAAGTATACAATAAATAGTAATTGAATATGAACATGAATCTCCTATGAACAGTTTAAGCAATATTTGAAGAGAAACCAGAAGATGCATAATCTCTTACAAGTTGAAAATAACACTATTAGTGAAGGGTCCAATTATAATTCATTATCGAAACAATTTCAAAATAAAATTCAGATACTGAAATCTAAGACATACCTTTTATTTGAAAGGATAAATTCACTATTTATTCAGCTCATCGATCTTAATCAAATTTGTGAACGCTAAAACATATTTCAACGACACACCTACTTAGAGTTAAATTGAAAGAAAGTTGTCTAATATTATTAAACATATAAACCGTACTAATATTTACCCTACAAATATTCGACAAAACTTCCAATAGAAAGACCAAATACAAACTAAGCTTACAGAAATGCACAATTGAGTAAAAACAAAACAGATCAGAGATTGTCTAAACAAAAGAATTACATTATGTTTTGAAACCAACGGTCATCATGTGGAGCATTTATTATAGTAGTTTAGAATTCAATACTTGCTTAGCTTTAATTCTGTAATGTCTTGAAATAGAAACACCTTAGTCTATTATTACTAAAAATTTTATTTTTTTAGAGGGGCAGCAGCGTTTTCTGTACTTACAGTGACAGAGACCATAGGGGTCGGTGTGGTATTCTAAGGCACACTATTGTGATGTGGAAGGCAACAGGAAACCACCACGTTACTCCCCAAGTACACAGCATACTAAAAAAATTTTTTTAAAAGATGGTATTCTCTGGGGTAAAAGATTCCGGAGTTAAAATAGTCCCTCAGTTTGATCTCCGGGAGAGGACTACTTTGGAGGATTTGATCGGCAAGCTCAATAAGAAGAAAAGAAGAACTGGAAACAAGTCGGGGTGTGGAACATTAGAAACTTGAAGGAAGTACGCAAGCTACAGAGTTTTAAAATTGAAATGCATAGGCTAGCATTAGATACAGTAGGAATTAACCAAATTCGGTGGGGGATTTTTGGAGTGGAGCCTTCATGGAAATTTATATAGCATCAGAGGAAGAAAATTCGACTGTGTAGAAAAATATTTACAAAAGAACGAAAAGTACTCATGGTTAGATTAGAATCAAACCAGTAAATACAGTAATAATGCCATTATACATACCCACCTCTAGCTACAGTAAAGAAGAGATAGAATCGATATACAACGATATCCTACATTTGATTTCTTTTTTTCAATGTTCCATCTGAATGTAGTACATTTGACGGGAAGCGAGTTCCTTTTTCTTGGAAATTTTTTGAAGTTTGCAATTTCTTGCTATTCCAAGCAAGGTAGGGATCAATAGACACACATGTGACTTACATTTCACATCTCATATGAACAAGGGCGTATTTTTGTGGAAAATACACGCTTAACATTTTTCAAGTGATCTGGGTTGGAAATCGAACACTGGACTTTGGGTTTAGTGTCACACTCAAACAAGCAAAGCCATGGAACTGCCCTTTTACAAAGATATCAAATACACTGAAATTCATAAAAGGACACTAAAATTTAATGATTATGGGAGATTTTAATGCAGTAGTAGATGAGGGAAGGGAATGAGCGGTAGTCGGTTTATTTGATTTAGGCACGAGAAACGACATGGGAAATAGGCTGGAAGAATTTTGCGACATACACCTTATTTCAACATTATATTAGAAGACGATACAGGTGAAAGATGCCAGGAGATATAGGAAAATATCAAATAGATTACATTCTTGTCAGACAATAGTTTAGGATTCGAGTAAACGACTGTAGTAGCTACCCAGAAGCAAACATAGACACTGACCACAACATCGTAATTATGAAGGCCGCTCATAAATTTAAAAATTTGAGAAAAATGAACAGTAAAAGGCACTTTGACTATGAGAAACTAAAAGATAAAGATAGCCACCAAAATATGAGACAAAGTCAAACGAATTGCAGAAAGATGGGAAAACTGCTAATACTACGGAAATAGAAACAGAATGGAATAACATTAAATCCAACTTAGACAGGGCAGTTAGAGATATTTTGGGGAATAAATAAAAACAAAATAGGAAATCATGAGCAACAAAGGATATTCTGAATTTAATAGAAGAAAGGCGAAAATATAAAAACAGACCAGACGAAGCTGGAAAACAAAGTTGCAAAGCCATAAAAAGGAAAATTATTCGCAAATGCAGAAAAGCTATAGAACAATGTATTGAGGAAAAGTGCAAAGAGGAACAAACTAAGATGGAAATAGGAAAGACAGACGAAGCACACAAACTAATTAGAATGAATTTAAGGGATATAAAACCGTATAGCAAAAACATAAGGGCTGTAAAAGTAGACATCATTATAAAAAATGTAGAGACAGTGATTAGATGGCAACAATATATAGGGAATTTATATACAGACCAGCATGTATATACGGTTAGTATATCTGGAAAAAGCAGTCAACAATATAAAATGGGAAAAAATGTTTGAAATACCCAAAAATATTGGAATGACTTATAGTGATAGACGGATAGTACATAGTTTTTACAAAGAACAAACAGCCGTAATAGAATTAGAGCAAAACACAAAGAAGTATATATTAGGAAAGGGTTGAGACAGGGATGTGCGTCATCCCCATCAATTTTTAACTTATATATTGAAGAGACAATGAATACTGCCAGATGCAGGAAGACATTTGGAATTATTATGCAGAGAAGAACAATTCATATGCTTAGATTTGCAGATGATGTAGCAGTATTAGCATCTACTTTAGCAAGGAAGAGTTAGAAGCAGCTTTTACTGAAATGGAAGTTGTACTAACAGAGAGATATCATATGAAAATCAACAAAAATAAAATTAAAATACTAGTATGTAAAGGAGGAGAACATAAATCAAAAACGATTAAAAAATAGGAAATGATAATTTATAAGAGATTAAGTACTCCTGCTACCTTGGAAACCAAGTAACACATGTTGGAAAACGTGCAAAAGATATAAAAAAATATTGAAACGAGGTTGTGCTGAATTTAACAAAAAAAAGCAGCTGCTTTGTTCAAATACAACAAAAGAGAAACAATAAAATTTTTTTGAAAATATGCGTGGAGTACTGCACTGTATGGTTGTGAAACATGGACAGTAGAAGCTGAAAGAAAAAAGATGTCTTTGAAATGTGGTACTACAGATGTGTGATGAAGATTATGGATAGACAAAGTTAAAAAAAAGAGGCTCTAGAAATAGTAGGAGAAGAAAGAAATATGTGGAAAACAATAAAAAATAGGAGATAAGATGATAGGACACGTTCTGAGGCATTAGGAAATGGTCTGGGATATATTATAAGCAGAGAAAAGAAAAATCAGAGGTCAATGTAGATCTAGATTAGACTATTCCACTCATAGTAAATCAATAGTTTAATTAAATTGAATAAAATTAAAGAATGAAGATAAAATACAAAATAATAAACAAGTAGTTGTATAAAAAAACATAAAACATCCGCTCCACATCGGACGTATTTTCTTGAAAACGGTTGGTTTTGATAGTGTATAATAAGGCTACCTTTTTTACATAAATTAAAATTGAGAACTAAACATAACTGAAAAAGTTAGAGTCAAAAATGTACAGAGTCTCTGTCCCAATCCGACCCTCTATGTGATATCCACTAGCCAATAATTACAGAAAGTAGCATTATTACTTGTAAATCGTATACCAAATTTGAAACGTGAATCTAAAGTAGTTCAAGGTTAATTGACCAAAAACTAGTTTTGGGACACTACCTTTAAACAGTGGTGGCTCCCTTCAGAAGCATTTCTGAACCCAATTTGATAGGAATCATCTTTAATACTTTTGTATGCGGAAAAACCTCTTTCATTTTTTATAGGTTGTTCGTGGTCATAGTGTACAATGAAGAGACTTAAATTTATATTAGGAATGGAATCCAACAAATTTTGGCTTGTTACTTGATTTATTCAAAATTAGTTTAAAGAATTTTCAACAGGTACATCCATCACAGTTTTCAACTTACTAACAACACTGGTTAATGTAATGGAGTAACACATTGAACAGTTTGCATCCTTGAGATTGTCTGTTCTATTAATAATTCTCCTAGCATTTTTAATTTTTATGCATAGACTCTTGTATATAACCATCCTCTACTGTACAAGACTATCATGTTGTTTTAATGCAAATACATCAGCATCAGAATTAACGAGAATAGTGGCAGAACTTCTGCAGAAGCAATGACTATTGTATCCAGATGCATTGGGCAGAGTTAAATACACTGCAATTTTTTTGGTGTATTTTCCCAAACGTGTTTATCACAGGTTGAACGTTATATTTTCTTTTACCTAATTTAAGAAAAATTGTTGTTTTGTAGATGATCGAAATAAAGCATTTTTGATAGCATGAAACAAGTTTTCTTCCTCATCAAGTACTGTAAAAATATACTACACATGAGTCTGATCTGGTATTTTAACAAATAAGCAAATTATGTAGAACTTTAATATTGTTTAATGTTAATTTTATCAACTCTTCATGACATAAAGCATCGGCAACTTCTATAATCAATACAGACTTTATTAACCAATGTAAATTATGCGACAAAGCAAAATACGACAGAACACCCTCAAAGATACCCTTAATGTTAACCCAAACACCCGACAAACCTTTTCAAAAATTACATGCCGATACTCTAGTAGTGGAAGCACAAAACTTTTTAACCATTGTAGCTGCATTCACAAAAATAGGCCAAGCAATACTCATCACTTCTAAAAATAGCATTGACGTAACACAAGAATTTTTACAATACTTTACATTTTATGGCACACCCGAAACAATAACCTTAGATAACGGCAGTGAATTTAAAAATAAAACGATACAAAACACATTTAGAACTCCACTAAATAAAAATTCATATTATAACTGAAAACCACCCTGAATCGAACGGACTAATTGAAAGACTACATTCAACCCTGTTAGAACAAATCAGATTACTAAGAATAACGTATAAGAAATAACACATCACAAATTTAATGTCATACGCACTAATCGCCTATAATAACACAATCCACTCATCAACCAATTTTACACTCCTAGAATTAACATTAGGACATTCAGATTCACGCAAGCCTTATGACATACATTATAACAAGGAAATATATCAACAATATGCCAAAGATCACAAAGAGAAACTAAAAATAACTTATGATAAAGTAAAAGATAAATTGAATAACGACAAAGAGCGTATCACCACAACCCACAATAAGAATACCGACGCAAATAAATTTTCAATAAGACAAACAGTATACGAGAAAAACTTCCAAAGTAAACGACACAAAACGGCATCCAGAAATTTAGGCCCATTTAAAATTAAGTGAATATCGGACAAAAATATAGCCGTAGTAGACAACGGCAAAATAACAAAATACATTCACTTGAAAAGCTTAAGACACCCTGTAATTTCAGATGGACAAGTATCATCCTTACCGTCAACCTCCACCCAGGTAGAACAGACAACGAAATGGTAATTGAAGATATAAAAATAACCCCGGTATACTACCAATAAAATTGGGAAGTAATGCAAAATACAATAGACTATTGGACATTTGCACAAAAATTCGATCTAACGGAACAAATAAGAATTTCAAATAACGAAAGACAATTTTTATCGATTAAAACAATCAATGGACACAGCAAAATTCGGAAAGGAATACGCGATAAAAATGATGAACTACAATAACATAATAGAAAGCATTTTAAGAAATATAGAAGATAAATTTAAAAGATTAATACCCACAGAACAAACTGCAAGATGAAAAAGGGGATTAATTAACGGATTAGGAAACATAATAAAAGCTATCACAGGCAATTTAGATAACCAAGACGAAAAACGTTAAGACAACACAATACAGCAATTAATTGAAAATCAAAACGGTATAAAAACCATTATTAGCAACCAAATATCTCTAACCCAATCAACAATTATAAAATTCAACGAAACATTAAGAAGGCTAGTAAGAAACCAAGATAGTATAGTCAATAGAATACAAACCCTTGAAACTAACATGCAAACTACCGTGTTAGGTAAGCGAGATTTAACTAGATTCAATACAATATTTACTCAAATAATATCAACAACTTTAATTCAACAAATTTTAGCCACTTTAGAAAATGCCGTAACATTTGCAAAATTAAACACCTTGTGACTTATTAAAGGAATTATTAAGAATTAGATCATTTATTACTAATAGTTAAATTACCCTTTGATTTAGTAGAATCAAACATTCTGATATTTGAAAAAATAGCTACAGTAAAAGGCTATGTAAAGAATAACGAAATAACATTTTTAATAGAAATCCCAATAGTAGAGAGTATTATTTATAATTATTTATCATTTATTTGCTTTTCCAATAAAAGTTACTAGCATGTATCAAGTTATCACACCCAAAACCAAGTTCCTATCTTTAAGTGAACTAAGATATGGTTATACAAACGAAAAATGTATCGAAGTAACACCAAATCAATATTTATGCCAATCATTGACAACAACAACTATTCAAGAAAACAGCCCTTGCGAAGTACAATTATTAAAATTTTCAAATCATTACGAAAACTGTGAAGTCAAACCAGTACAAATCACCAACATGAAGATTCAAAAAGTTACAGGAAACAAACTCATATTAGTTCAATTAGTAATTCTTTTTCGACTTAGAGTAATTTTATACCAGTTTGTTAAAATTCCATAGTTAATGTCTGATTAAACTAATAAAATTTTGTTACAAGTTTTGGAAGTAGTTTTAAAGACACCGCTCCCAAGGCCCGAAACGTAACTCACTCTAACCAACTGAGCTATGCAGCCAATTGATTAGAATTTATTATAGTTTATACTACTGAAACTTATTCTTGTTTTTGATTTTCAATTACGTCTTACATTTAAGGAAATTGATATCAATTTCATCTTATTACTGTTAGTATATATTAATAAACATGCATTGTCATTTTCCATATGTAGATTATTTTTCTTTGCTATTTTTAATAATAATATACTTAAATCTTTGTAATATCCGAACGCAGCACTTAGAATAATCAAGTTATTAGTACATGAATTGTGCATATAACTTGAATCAGTTTCTTTAAATGCAAGACGTAATTGAAAATCAAAAACAAGGATGTTTAAATAATGTTTAAATAAAGCCATACTTGCGTTTCGAACACTAAATCCGGCTGGTATTCATGTCTTCGTTAAAAAGGTTTTTGATTATCATCTCCATTCACAAATTGCTTCCATTTAGAAATATTTTTACCCATAAATGTATCGAAAAATTCATTGTTTTGTTATATATTTCCATTTGCTTTATATGAATTTTTATATGTCAAAGTTCACTTCATAAGTTTTAGAAAGTAATTTGTTTTCAATAGATATTAAAATATCGAGGTGACCTTGCACCGAAATTTAAATTATGACTTTTATTGGAAAATAAATACACCATCGGTGCATACTCCATAAACAGTACCTCAGCGACTAAATAACCGTGAATGAAGAATGCTCTGATTTAATTGTTTCGCCGGCTTTCATACAAAGGATTTCCAAGTCATTTCGTTTCGGAATGTTCTATCCGTTTCTCGGGAGATGATGTAATAATCAATTGTAATTTCATTCATTTTACGTGGTTTTCTCATCTTAATTAGCGGTCAGTCCGATTTATTGCGTAATAAAAATCTTACTATTCTTATTAATGAATGGAAACTATGAATTCGTAATAGCTGGTTATCTCTCCCGTTTATAACTTATGGCCGTCAAAAACGTTTTATCTTATCTGATTTTAAGGCTATACCTTTCTTACTGCGTTCTAAGAATTCAACAATTGGCGTGAATTTATTTATGTCGTGTTATCATACAAAATAATTAGCTGTCATTCACTTATTTACAAATTATTTATGTTTCGAACAATCTAGAAAAGTAGCTTCTTTAAATTCACGTTTCGAATTTAAAATGAGTATTTGATACTGCTTTAAAAACCTTTAGAACTCGTTTAACGGTATTTTCAACCTTCATAAATGCATTTAAAAACTCGTTTTAAAATTATTCTTAGTATTGGAAAGCACGGGTGTTTCAATCAAGGGATGAGTTTGTGTCTTCGCCGATTGCGTAATTAATTCGAACTTATTTTAATTAAAAACACAGGTTTCACTTATGTACTAGAGAAAACTATAATAATAAGCTTATTTTACTATACAGGGTATTTCGTTACAGAACTTAAATTTAAAAAGTTTTAATTTTTTTGGCTTTGGGATGCTTTATTTACAGAGCATGATGCTCATTGACCTTTATATGACCTATTATCACATCAATATGTGTATGTATACAGGATGTCCCAAATTGATTAGGCTACCAATGGGATTTCGGAAATTATAAGAGCTACGAAGTCGGTTAAATGGGCAATGTTGTGCAATTCTTAATGTTCATTCAGATTCCATTAAGAAAAATTTTAAATTCCGAACCGTTTCTAAATTATTAAAAAAAATAAAAATCGCGATTTTTAAAAATGTCAAATAACTCCGTAATTATAGGAGATATAAAAAATGTTTTACATAAAAGTTACACTATTTAATAAGGCAAACTTAAAAATGTTATCAGTATAAAATTCAAGATGGCGGTTTTCAAAATATGAATAGCAACTTTCTTATTTTAAATAGGCGCCATATTGTATTTTTACATAATAAATAGAACTTTTTTTTCTCTTTTCAACGATGTATAATATAGTATGTTTACGTTACAATTTAATAAAAATATTAATTATTTCAATCTTATAACTAATCAAATAGGCTTAAATACAAATACAACCAAACTAACTAAACCAATTAGATTAAACATTCTTAGTGCGACCATTAATTCTTGAAGAAGTGTCTTTTAGTATCATTTAAAATTATCTATAAATTTGGTTAAAGTCATTTAGGCTGATGCTTAAAATACTAAGAGTGGCATTTCAAATGCTTAGGGTGTAGCTCTGAATACTAAGACTGAAGCTCTGAGGTTTGATGGAGGTGCTTAGAGTACTAATGGAGATGTTTAGAATACTAAAGCTGGAGCTCTGAATTGTTATGGTGATGCTTAGAAGCTCTAAAATAATTCCTTTACGAAAAACAAACAAATTCTACTTATGATTTTAATCGGCTAATTCAAATACACTTAATTTCACTTTTCAACTTTTAAATAATTTTTAATTGTCACTTAATCTTAGTACTTCAGGTATTTTGCACTTTTTACTGGCTCACTGAAAAAGCAATAATCATATTCTCTAAGTACATCTACCGTTTTTTATAATCTCAGTTCCGATAACGAAACATTTCATTAAAAGTTTTTATGGCACGCCTCGTGTTCAACTTGAAGAAATGTACGTAGTCCATGCCCAATGAGCAATGTGCATTTTAAAAATACAAAATTCTAATCGTTGAATGTCTTGAATGTCGCCAGTTCGACGTCATTCTCATAGGTAAATTTCAATAATGTTTGTATTCTATTAATTCTATAATAAACAAGTGTAAACAACTGTTTTGATAGCGTCTTTATTACCTACAAGTGTTGGCCTGTGAAACGAAAATTTGCTAGGGTACGTGACCGATAGAATGTAGTACGCTTATAGTAAGAATTTGAAATTCCCAATTTAACATTTGTGCAATTTTTTCTACATTATTATTATTTGCATGATGTTTCAAGAGAAATTCAATTTTTCAGTTTAAATAAAGGCATTTATTTTATTAATAACTTTCGATACTAATGAATGAAATGATGCATACAGTTTTACTTAATTTCTCCAAAATAAACCGCGGTTAGATAAAGGTTTCGTTCTTTCATACTTGTTGATAGTTTCAATACTGAATGGATGAAATCATGCTTAAAGTGTTACTCGATTTCGCTTACATAAAGCGCATTTTTAACATCAACCGTTTTTAATAAAAGTTTCAAGTAATTTGTGAAATGTTGTACAAATGTTTTAAAGTAATCTTAAATTTTTGATAAGTGTTTTCGATTTATTTGGACCAATTCTGGAGAATTCTAAGTGGAGATATTTTTTGTGTATTAGTTTGGGTAGTGTATAATTATTTTTCAGATTCTCAAGTACTACTTCTAGTTTTGCCTCTGATTTTAATTATAATTCCATTGTTAATTTGTACGAGAATACGATTCTTGTTTATGGTAATTTAGCGTTTAAAATTGAATATTGATTGAAGTTTTTTTGGGATAACGTTGGAGATTATCAAAGGGCGGCTGGGAGTTGGCTCTAAAGATTTTAAAAATATCAGGACCACTAGAATGATCAAAAACAATGTTACTTTTAAAACGGAGAAATTTAAAGGTTAGAATAGCTAACAAGTTTTGTGCGTTGCCGCTATTGACCAAATTTGTATATTTAAAATTGTTTCAAAATTTTACTTATTATTGGAACGTATTTTAGATGGTGTATTATTTTTGTTATACACATTGAATAAGTAAGTAATTTTTATAATTAACGAATTTATGTTTAAATCTCATGTATTTTATTTAAAAACTTCATTAATAGTGTAACGAGGGATATATTTTAAAGAAAAAAAGAGAGTAAAGACTGTTTTGCGAGTATACTCAGACACTGCGTGGGCTATTTTAGGGAAAAAAGGAACAAAATATTTTTAAGCGTAAGTTGTATCTTTGACATTTAGTTTATTGTTTGATTGCAACTGTGAAAATTAATTTTTTTATTGTTATTTTTGAAAAAGTGTACTCACTATAATCACAGAAAAGGTTAATACATAAATTTATCTGCGCTCTGTCTTATACGTGATTTATTTACTGAACTGGAGTCGAAGTGGACTTTTGAATTTAGGTTTGATATTCTGCGACTGTTGTGGTTAAGAAGTGACATTTTTAGTAATTTTCCAGAAAATTTACGCGTGGGGTTTCAAAATCATAGCAATACTCTGTATAATATTCTCGTAAGTTTCCCATGTGAAATAACACGCTCTAAGTGTTGTGACATACCATTTACAAACGAAGCCCAATTTTAAAACAAGTATAATCCGTGAAAATACAAAGCATTCCTTGATTTAAAATCCGTATACTAATATTTATTCTCCTGAAAAATATCAGTTTTATTGCATTTATGCTGACTGAAAAACGAATCTAAGGGTTCATCCACTTTAAAAATACTAAATAATTTCAGTGTCAAGCTATTTTATTTAAGATACATCATTTAAAACATGTTCTAGACGTCAAAAAAATAAAATCCGTACTTTTCTAAAATGTAAATTCAATAATGCATTCATCCTCTTTAGATATATCAGTCAATAAACGTTATTTATTCAAAACTTTATAACACAATTGCGAGCGTTTTCGTTCAAAGAAGCTAATTTCGAGATGGTTTTAGAATAAATTATATTTACGTTAAAAATCAATGCGAATGAATACATGTCAAATTCGTGGAACGCGATAACACCGATAAACTATAAAACAGATAAGATAACAAGTTTTAATGGCTATAAAATTACAGAAGCTCGTATAGGAGAGAGAGAAAAGCGAACGAAACTTCATTCATTAATAAAACTTTTATGATCGTCATAACTTTAAACTGGCGGGCCATTAAAGAGATACGAACACGCGAAATTGTAATTAATTGTCACATCATGAGAATGACTTGCTGTAGAAAATATGATTGAAGTTCGAGAAAAAGTGATGTATTAAGAATGTTTTTATTTAAAAGGCGGAAATAATGAGAGGAGAACGATGTAGCATTAAAGTTTTGAACATAGGTCCGTCGACATTCGACCAATGATAGATCGTTTTGTTATGGAATGCAATGACAAATAATTTATTCCTCCAATATAAATAATAAGTAATCTTGGTCCGAGGTCCCGGATATTTTTAATGTATTAAAAATACGAGTATTTTTTAAAACTAACACTTCAACCTATGAAGATTGATTAAAAATGGAAATCTAAAAATAGAATCGGGAATCTTTCGGTGCAGTTAATTTCAATGGAAACGATCTTTAAAATGGCAATTATAAGCAAAAGCAGGTAATCTTTAGATAGCGATAGAGATAAGAATATCAGTAAGAATTTGATAATCCAAAATGCAAGAATTATTAAGTAGATTAAGCTAATATAAATTTTTATTTTGCGTATAGAAAATTATTGGTGAATGATAAATTTCTTTTAGAAATTTTGAGTCAGATTTCGAGGTGCTTTGACCATTAAAAAAATTTCTAGCTAACGTAGCTGAGCAGCTACACAACTACACAGCAACAGTATCTAACAAGTGTGAACCCGCCATAGAGTTACCTCATAACCATATACAATCTTCGTTGAACAGTTGTTACGTGCCGAAATCGGCACTAAACATTTTTTATTTAGTTTTAATTTGTAAGAATTTTGCGCCAAGGATTTAAAAAGACTTGTGCGTATTTCCGTCACTTTAGAGAGTGCGTTGCGCGAGATTGCGCCGACGCGGTGTGCCAATAAGAGTGGGGGTGATTTCCGGCAGACGTGTCGAAACGTGTGGGACTGGTGATCGAGACTCGGAACAAATGTAGTTATCTTTGTGCCGTATCTTGTCTTTTTTCAGGTTATGTAGGTTTCCTGCTTATACCTAATTATCGTTCCTCATACCAGTTCCTTTATCGTACCTCTACAAATAGAAAGAAGACAAATGAATTTGGATTCGACCGGGCTCAACGATTACCCACTCCCGAAAGATCCACGGAGCCCCGCTGTAGCTATCACGGAGTAGTGCTGCGAGAAGCCCTGCAATTTATGTAAGTAGCGTTTTCGTTTTCTTTTTTATGTGATGGAGTAATTTTATATAATTGCGTGACGTAATATTTTATTTGCGCGTCATATCGCAATTATTTAACATTGCTACCAACTGACTGTAGTGGCTCGCGTACCGCACCGGCGGGAGTATAATACAGTATGTTGTAAACCGATCACTAGCAATACTATTGCGGGCAATTGTTATACTATTGCGCAATTGTTAAAGCCGCGTAATACCTATAACACGTATCACCGTTTTAAATATGACGCAATAGTCAAATTTACATTCACAATATAAGTAAAACAAGTTACTCACTTGGATGGTATTTTGCAGCTAGATCTCAGGGTCCAGTTTGTGGGTTAGGTTACGCCATTGCTGAGTTCAAATTGCCAATCCGTCAATCCTAAAACTCTGTGCTCGTAGAGGAAAGAAGGAACCCAGGTACAGGTACGTGAAGGTAAGGTAAAGGAACCTATATACCTACAAAGAGAAAAGACACACACACACAACAAGATAGATGTTCTTGGCTTCAGGTCTCGTGGCTTAATGGCGTCTTATAACACCGCACGCACCCCCACCATTCACTCTGCGCAGGCGCGACTCGGGGACGACGGAAATTGACATTTTAATTCAAAAATATTCGTGGGAATTTATTTACAAATTAAAGCTAGCTCTAAAAAATGTACATTGCCAAATTTTGGCATGTAACAAGTATTGGTATGATGACAAGTGTAAACCCGCAATAGGGTCGTGTCAGATCCATATACAATCTTCGTTGAACAGCATTGGTATCTGACAAGTATAAACCCGCCTTAGGCTCGCCTCAGAACCATATAAAATATTCGTAGAACAACATTTAACATTTAACAACAATTAAACAACAAAAAACACTAGTCGCCTACTTCTATAATATAGAAAGCGTAACTACACATAATTTGGGTGCGCCGTTCTAGTCTACGTTTCAACACTCAGCCTCAGCACGTCCCAAAGTTTTGATAACACCAATTTGGTTCTGTAACTCTCCAAAGCGAGATCCATAAATTGCTTTAGTTAAAATATCTGCCTTTTGATCTTGCGTAGGAATGTTGACCGCTCTAATCAGATTTTCTTCCGCTAATTGCTTGACAAAGTGATATTTGACATCCACATGCTTTAAACGTTCCAGTTCCCAATTATCCAAGTACTTGATAAATGCTGGATTGTCTTCAAACAATACGATAGGCTCTTGTATATCAACACAAAGATCTTTCAACAGCCTCTTCAGCCACAGAATTTCTGCAGCTGCACCTGCAAGAGCTACATATTCCGCTACTGTACACGAAATGACTATGGAGGATTGATTTTTAGTAGACCACGCTGATGAGCACCCAAAGACCATCATTAAATGTCCCGAAGTACTCTGTCTATCTGCCGCTTCAGCCCCATCAGAATCAGCATATCCTACTAATGGCTGTTGATGATCGCCCTAGTAAAACAAACCAAAATTTAAGGGTCCTTTCACGTATCGAAAAATCCGTTTCAGTCCTTTCCACTCACATTCCGTTGCGTTAGTTTGAAAATGGATATAATAATGCAACAAAGTACTAATGTCTGGTCTAGTGGTCAGTATCGCATACATCAAGCAACCAATTAGTTCACGATACGATTTCCTTCCGATGATGCACTCTTGATCGCCTTCTTCATCTTCCCTTTTCTGTGTTGTTTCCCAGAAAGTTTTCACTGGTTTTCAGTCTTCCATCTCGAATTTGGGTAGAACTCCCAACAAGTAATTTTTTTCTTCTTCTCAACATTGATGCCTAAAAAAACATTTTAGATCACCAAAATCTGTCATTCGGAATTCAGCACATAAGTCGTTCTTCAAGTTCTTCACGCTTGCTTGACTTTCTGTTAGCAGACAATTGTTCACATACAGCAGAAGGTACAACTCTTCATCTTCTTTTGCAAGCAGACAGGGGTCATTTAGAAAACGGTGAAACCCATTTTGCACTAAAAATTGATTTATTCGAGCATGCCAGATGCGTAGTGCCTGTTTAAGTCTGTAAAGAGCACGTTTCGGTCGACACACTTTATTTCCATCGATGAAACCATCCTATTGCTTCATGTAGATCTCCCTCCGAAACTACACCATGCAGGAACACATTTTGTATGTCCATTTGCTGCATAATTAAACCCTTATGCATGGCAACCGCAACAAGTGTACTACAGTGGCAAGACGTGCCACAGGGGCATACGTGTCATTGTAATCAAAACCCTTTCTTTGCGCACAGCCTTTCACTACTAATCGAGCCTTGTATTTCTCGATTTTTCCATGCATTCTTTTTTACTTTAAAGACCCAGTTGTTTGCAATAGCTTGCCTACCTGGTGCCAAATCGAGAATGAGATATGGTATTGCCTTTTCGGGTAATTCATGTCTAGTTAACACATCTGTAGTATTTAAATTACAAAAAAAGAGCAATCCGAACTGTGCTAGGCATATCAATGAATGCTCACTGCAGACCTCTTTTTAAGAGGCTTAACGTACTAACTTTTTACTCAATGTTCATTTATGAGACACTTATTTTATTCTATAAAAATTCTAACCATTATATTCCCACCAGCTCAATTTATAGTCATGATACAAGATTTTGTGATCATATATATATATATATATATATATATATATATATATATATATATATATATTACTCAAATTTAGACCAGGGTAGAAAATTAATTAACGACATCAAATAATTTTAATCACCGTGTATAAGGAAGCTTTGGGAAAAAGCACGATTATTAAAACCGTGAAGCATAAAAATTCATTCGTTTCATTAAAAATAAGGGATTTAAATTATTTACTAGACGCTTTGTATAAAAAGAAGCAGAATTAAAATGCTCAATTTTAATGTAGTTTAATTATTCCAAGTAAAGAATCAAATAGAAATTACGTGCAAAATTTATATTAATTAACTCAATTTTAAGTAACCGGTATTAAACAAAATGTACAAATAATAATTAATATTTAATTAGGATTCACTAAAAATTAAAGGGCAAAAGTCAACGCCATTCATTATTGTTTTAATTGGAGTTAATTGAACCGTTAGTAACATATAATATGCATAAAAGCGTGTAAAAACACAATAGTATTCAAATCGTAGAAGTGTTATTTAGAAGTATTACGTTTGAACACCTGCGTATTTTTAAAAGTCACGTTCTGCTTAAATTTTGTAGATAACAAATGGTTACAGAGAATGTTGGAGAAACAGTCGCTTAATATTTACGGGAAATGCTAATAAAGTGGGGTATTTAACAGTCCACGTGGGTTTAAATAACCTATAATAAAGAATATCGATTTGTACCACTTAGAACAGGGTAGATAGAGACGGATAATATGCGCAAGACAGAGACACATATAGTAAAAGGCGTGATTTGAGCAACGTCACGAGGTTGCGATTGGTTGAAAATCAGATGCAGATATGAGGTGTAAACGTAACGATTGCGATACAAAATTAATTAGTTATTCTCGGACGTGGTTGCGTGCCATGTGGAAAATTTCTCAGATTTTCAACTGGCGCGTGTGCAAAGTTAATAGAATCGCGTGCCCGACTATCGAAAAGGGAATGTAGAATGCGAAATTCTAAGAATTGTCCGTTTTGGGGACAAAAGCGACGAACAGGCTAGCCGATATATAAACCCGGACGTTAAACAGTTTCGCTCTCTTAGATTTTTGATGATTCGATGCTTTAAACAGTGCTCTTAGATTTTCGATTTTGATTCAATATTTTAAACAGTTTGCTCTTATATTTTTGTGATTATTGAATATTTTAAAACAGTTTGCTCTTTACGTGCTACGATACAAGTTAGTATGCGTGAGTGCACTTAGAAAAGAAGATATAAGGTAATAAAGTGTAGTTATATTTGCGAGTATGACTGTACTAAGTATCCAAATTTGTAACGATAAATGAATAAACAAAAGTAGGCAGTTTTGGGGTATAGCGTGAAAGAAGTATAAATTTCTTTGCTATTTTTCGGGGGTGTTAATAATTAAATGTTATTCGTAATCGTGATTGGATCTACAAAACAAGATTTTGATATACTTAGATGAGTCCTGAAAAGCCCTGAAACAATTTTAGATGAATGGTGGTGTAGAAAATTTTAAAAGCGTTGAGAATCAGAAGCCGTAAACATAACCCAGTTGGAATGGTGTGATTAACAAAAGACGATGTACATTGAAGCTACGAGTGCGGTAACCTTCAGGTAAATTATACTATTTTGTTCAAACTTTGATGTTTTGGTGTGTGTTGAATAACTTTATAATTTGTTTGCTAAAAAATGAACAGTAGTGAATTTTAATTTTAAGGTGAAATTTTCTTGTTTAAGTAGAAAGGAGTATTTAGCATTTATGTTCTTGATTATGATGAAAATTTGGGTCTGTCGTTGAGCTCAATTAGACTAACCTGGTTGATTAACGTAAAGGGGTGGGAGATGCTCCCTTTGTACTCAGACTTAGGTCTGCACATATTGTTAAATAAATTAGTAGGCATCCTACAAGGACTTTAATTCTGGATGCAAATTAAAAATGATAACAAATTTAATCTTGAAATTTTATGATACTAAAATTTATGCTACAATTTAATTTTGAAATTTTAATGTATTATGAATATTGATGTAAATAGAGTTAACGTTGTTGCTTGTGGTAGGAATATGTTTGTTTTTTTTTTATGAATGAGGATGAAAGTTTTAACTAGGTGAGCAGCCGAGGCGGATAGAGTAAAGAGTCTTCCTATCAGAAGAGAAGCAACGGACCAGTTAATTTTGAAGGTTTCACGGCAATATATATATATATATATATATATATATATATATATATATTTAATTCCATATAATGAAAACAAATATTATGTACAGGTTTTGAAAATTAATAAAATACACTTTTCAATCAATCAATATTATAAGTCATATTTATCTCAAAATCGTTAACATCACTTAGATTTATAACATCTCCCTCGAATTATTGTCGTCAAACTTAGATTCAGATTTCTCGCACCAAACTTAGAGCACTATTATTATTATTATATTTTAGTTTAAATAAATTCCCATTAGGAATTTTCATATTCGTAGCACTATCTGTCATTAACACTTTTACTATCAAAATATTATTAAGTATGCGTTACTCTTTGATTCATAGTGACACAGCTTGGCCTTGTTGAGTTGAAAACTGACTTCCGTTATCATTCTCGCTGTAATATATTGTTGACATCCCACTTCGTCTGTGGGTTTGGCTTACAAGCCCGTCGCTAATCTTAACCAATAAGGTCTCTCCATTTTCTACACTTAAAGTGGTTTTCTGATGTAACATTCTCGGCCTTTCGAGTAATTGTTATTTGCTTATATATGCTCTGTTATCAGACCATGCGGTGTTTTGAGAAAATAATCGCTTTTCCATATTATACACAAATTCCTGATGCAATTCGAATTTCGATTTTCAAGTATGTTTATCAATTTATGCATTTTTAATTACCTTTACTATTAAAAATTGTTAATTGTTTGTACGCACTTACACTACGCTTCTTTAAGTTTTATTTCTTATCTCCGTATTATGATATGATTAATTCGAATCCTTTTTGAATGCGTGTTTAATTACATGAACTATGCTCACTTCTAAATACGCGTGCTTCCACTGAAAAATAACATTGTTTGCATTTCCTAAATTTACTGAAACTCTATATACCGGGTATTAAATATTTGTTATTTACCTAATGCATGAATTATTAATTTTTATGCTAACTATGCGTCCTATTATATCTATTTGCGTCGCTTAAAACTACTTATACTCTATATACAGGGTGTTAACTGCTTACTATTTACAAACTATCCCAATTACTCAATTTTCTCCTAAATAAATGCAGTTTTCTGCTTCCTATTGTGATTTCTGATTATTACATGACCATTGTCATAAAATACACCCTTAAACAACCCCTTATCACAGCAATGTATGCATATATATATATATATATATATATATATATACAAAAACCTTATTCAACTCAAACAAAAAAATCGTTTATATATACGGCACCTACATTTTATAATAAACTTCCAAGCAGCATACGATTATTAAGACCACTTAAAAAATTTAAAGCTGCTATTTTTCTCCTGCTCCTAGAACGATGTTATTACGCAGTTGATGAATTTTTAAGTGTAAGTGTAAATTTTAAGTGTAATAGAAAAATGTTTAAATTACCGTAAAAATTTTAATGAAAATTTTGTGACTTACA
Source organism: Platerodrilus igneus (assembly GCA_036346225.1). Classification (NCBI taxonomy): domain Eukaryota; kingdom Metazoa; phylum Arthropoda; class Insecta; order Coleoptera; family Lycidae; genus Platerodrilus; species Platerodrilus igneus. Next base: position 2,418,646 of record JARFIW010000500.1, on the reverse strand, counting down.
TGATTTGACGTTTTCTAATTATTAACAAGGATTAGGTGAAGATTGTATTAATACGTAAGTAGTGATAAAATGTTGTTTCTTTCTAACTTAAGCTGTAAAATTGCATTTGTAAGCTTTCTTTATGTCTGTGTGAGTAATATAAATATATCGATGTGATAAGGTCATAAGAGGTCAATGGTCTGTATATAAAACGACCTCAAAACAAGAGGAAATCAAAAGTTTCTAATACTTAATTTTCTGTAAAGAAACACCTTGTATAATACTTTAGTGATGCAATAGGCTCGGTAAAATTTATTTTTAGTATTTTTAAAATACAAATCATTCCTTGATAATAAAATCCCGTATTTTTCCAACGAGTTCTAAAAGGTAAATATTCATTCTCCACTAAAAACTAACAATTCGTATGCAACGCAAAACGCGTTATATCAAAAGTCCCTTTACTGAAAACACGCCAATTATCAAAGATAAACAAAAATTTTACGACCTAATAAACGTGTAAGTTACATCATCTTGATAAGTCAGATCAACTAGAACGTATGAACATTCTCTAGAACGTGTGATGTATTGAAGATTTTATTTTAAAAAGCTGGTAAATAATTAAGGAATTCATTCATTCATAATAGTTGATCTATTTGTAAAGTACTTGCCAACGATATTTTTGGTTGGTAACAACGAATTATGAGAGTTATAACTTAAATTGTATGCAAGGTCATGCTCGACGTTTAAGAATTGGTTGAAACAATTTTTTAAATGTATGAAGTAAACTTCAACGTATAAAGGTAAATTTTATTGAGGTATGAACGATTTAAATGGGAAGTAGAATTATGAAGTTAATTATCGTATTAAAAGAGACATACCCATAGGGATTGAAAACTGATATTCCGATGCAATTATTATGGTACACAATGGGGAGGGAAATTTGTTTAATGACTTGGTTTGAAGAATTAGGAATCCTGCTTAATTTAATGGTGAAAGACGCAAGTATATCGTTGCTTAAATCCTTAGATGGTCATTTGCGTGATATAGTTTTCTTTGAAGTATGTTAAACTCGTATAAGATTTTAGTGTATAGATATTATTTTGAATGGATAATTTCCTGATGTTTCTGAGGTCAAATCTGGAGCTAATTTGATTTTTACAAAGGTTATATAAGAAAAGTTTTGGAATTACTGAATATAAACTAAGACTGGGCGAACTCTATATTAGTGTTTAGTAGTTATGAAATGTGTTTAGACTTAAGTTGTAAATTGCATCTGTAGGTTTAATGCTTGCGTGTAAATAATTTTTATTGATAATGTGTTGAAGAAAGATGTTAGTGAATACAACGATTATTATAATTTGAAAAATTATTTATAAATATTTTACTATAATTGTGATGTTGAAATTTCGTTGTTTCATTCCATTTGAGATAGCTAGTTCGGGCATCTTTAAGCAATAAATCATATCAAATCAATTTTGTTTTTTTTATCAAAGTCCAGCAAAAAGGAGCGCATTTTCGATAGCTTTACTCAATTCACAGCACCTTTATTGGCTCTCACCGTTTGGTCAGCTTTAAGCTAAGCAGTTCACAGCAATATATATATATATATATATATATATATATTATATATATATATACATATATTTTAGGTAGTTTTTTACACAAGGTAAGTTGATAAATACTAATGTATTGTCATCGGTCTCGGTGGCGTAATTGGTAAACGCATAGTCCCGGAAAGACTGAGATACAGGTTCAAGTCCTGTCCAAGATCTTATATTTTCCTTCTTTCAATTACTAGCTCGATTTGAAATGATTATTTGGACTTTGCATAAAAGTCTAAGTTATTATTTCATCTTATTAATTATATACAAATATATATATATATATATATATATATATAATATTGATAAGATGAAATAATAACTTAGACTTTTATGAAAAGCTTAAATGATCATTTGAAATTGAGCTAGTTATTGAAAAATGGAAAATATAAGGTCCCAGACAGGGACTGGTGTAATTATCGTTCATGTGGATGATGTAATTTTCTCCCGAAAGTGGCGTTAATTCAAACATTTTACGTGCTTATCTGATCTAAATTGCTGCTGCATTTGATTTATTAGCTCATTAAACGTTTTATTTCATATTAACGTTCCTAATTGGAATGTCTATTTTATTAAATGAACGTTTAAAATGTTTATTTGCCATCTTGATTAATAGCCGTCACTCGATCATTATCTTTGATTTATGGGTTTTTTACTCGGATTTTTGCCATTTTATGAATGAATGTTTGAAATTTCTTAAACAATCTAAATTCTTCCCAAAAATTGAAAAAATTCTTTTTTCGATTTAAAATACACGATTTGCTTAATTTTATTTTTGGCGCTTTTCAATATATAGAATAAAATTAAATACCTTTTAATTTTGTTATAAAAATAGTATCAAGTACTTTTAATTAATTGGGCTGATATTCACAGATTTCTACTTACGTAATATGCTCTATTTCTATTAAAGATATTAAGTTATCTAATCTTTAATTCATGAGATTCTTGCATTTATCATAATATACAGAATGTTTCTACTGTGAAAAATTCTATATTTTTCTCTGATTTGGCATGCTATATTCAAACAAATTGGTGCTCAATGATCTGAATAACTTTATTAAAGGAATTCATATATAAATTCGCGATTCGTAACCAAGCAATATATGAAATTGAATTCGGTTCTAATCCAAGTAATATGTAACGTTGATTATAAAACCAAAATAACATGCAAAGTTGCAATGAAATTTATACGTTGAGTAGTGTCAAGTATAAAAAATTATCGAATGCAGTTGTTTGGTGAAACATAATTATTTTGTAAAATACCATAAAGATTGAAGATTTTTTGATATAAAAGCTATTGTAAAGCTAAGTAATTAAAAAACAAAAATGCTCTTTTGGTAACTGATGTTCCAAACGGAGATTTGAATTAATCTGGACAATCTTGTAAGCTGAGCTTTTAACGTCAATTTAAAAATGGAAGCAGAAGGTATTTAATATCGTTAATTACGAATTGGATAAGCGCTATTGGAGTTCGTAGTATCAATTTTAGATTTCTTTGTTTGTAACCGATATTTGAGTATTTTCTCATTTGAATTTAAGATAGAATAAGTCTTAATCATATAATATTTTTTTGTAAGGTTATTTACTAGAAAGTTTTGAGATCAGAGTTCGAAACATTTTTGACCTTTAAATAGACTATCTGTCAAGGATTTTTGGCCAAATACTCTCACAAGCATGGGAGTAAAATACGGGTAAATTATCCAGAAGAAGAGATTCGAGTTCTGTAATTTTTAACAAAGATTATGGTAAGGAATATTTTAATAATTAAGTAAATAGGTACTTGTTAGGAATAATTTTGTTTGAAAATTATGATGTAAACTGGTCTGTATTCTTTGGTATGAGAGAAAATTGTTTTTGAATGTATAGATGTTTTTTAAGATTGCCGTGTTTGATTTCATTTTGTAAATTCCGTTGAGCTAGCCAGGCAAAGAAAAGCTAGAAAGGAAGGTAAGGCAATGATTTCAAATTTACAATTTGCTGTATCGTGTCACAGCACTCTTTTAGCGCCTACTTCAAAGGAAGGGAGCAACAGCAAATTTAGCGGCGCTCCATCGTAAGCCCTATCACAGCAATATATATATATATATATATATATATATATGATGACGCCGTACTCGGTGTAATAAACGTTCTACTGAACGCCACCGCTGTGTTTCGAACTTTAATCTTTTACTTTTATTATTATGCCACGGCTAGCCCTGTTTAATCTACACAGAGTGCACAACGTTACGATGATCAATTTTCCTTTTTCACTCCTTTATGATTAGCTGTTTGAATTGATAAAACGAAGTCAATCAACATTTATATAATGAAAGGAAATAATATTTACAATTTTTGAAATTTTTTAAATACACCCTTCAATCAATTAATATCATATGGATTATTTATCTCAAAATTTATATACTTTTAATTTAATATAAAGTCACCAAAAACAACACTCTTTACAAAAAAATCTGGAACGTTCGAGATTTCTTTATGATTTATTACGTAAGTTTAAACGCATGCAATGTTCCTGTTGACTCTTTACAAGTTTTGGATAAATTGAATAAATTCAGTATTAAAATTTAAATTGAAAAGATTTCTTAAAATTAAGTAGATCTGACCTGTGATCTTCCGATATGTTGTTTCGTGTTGTGGATCAACACCCCCTTACTGTCTTCAATCGAATACCAATGCTCTGCTTTGTCAAACCAATATTTCAGTACGGTTACCCCTTGCTTTTCAAAAATCACCTCGTGCTTTGTTCTATATTTCTCTGCATATGCTTTGAATCTCTTCCCTTAAATACCACTTTAAATTCCAGATTTCGGATCATAAATTAGCTGCGTATTAGAATTGTCCTATAATTAGAATTATTGCCAGAATTGTACCAGAATTATACCAGAATTAAAATTAGAATTGTTTTCGACGCAGATTAGAATAGTCCAGAAATATACCAAAAGTATTGTTTTCGACGCATATTAGAAGCCGTTTTCTGAAAAAAACGGCAAAAACTTTTCATATATTCTTAACACAATTTTTATGCAGCACTATTTTCACTTTATTATAAATTTTATTTATCTTACGCGTAGATTTCTGATTAAAAGTGATGTGGATTCACCGTGCTTCAAGTGGAAACTGAGCTGCCTTATCGCCGGTGGGTGTTAAATAGCTTTTCCCACTACAAGCAGTTTTGCAGATTGTCGCGACCAACCAGGTTTGTCCTTAATATTTCAAGCTGATTTCTGATGAAACTCCTTTGTATTTCCGTGTCATGGTGTTTATTTGCGATCTTTGATTGCCTTATTATTTGTTATCGTGGTCAGACTAACTTACGTCTATTATTTTGTATAGATAATGCTTTTGGATAATTGTACAAAAATAAATGATGTAACTCTAGTGCTGTTTTCGTTCATGTATTTATTTAGACTGATCTTTGAAAGTGCGTTTTCTTATCAAAGCGCATATTGTTCCATCTATATCACAAGCGTAATTGCATGAGAATTAATTAGGTTTTGTCTTATCTTCTGCGTCTTTATTTTATAAACTTGTATAACACTTCTCAACGTAGGTTTAATTACATGTACGATTATTTCTCTGCTGAATACGCGTTCTATTGTTGAAAGATATGCTTACTGGCATCGCTTAAAGTAAATTACGGTCTATATACAGGGTGTTAAATGCTTACTATTTACATAATGTATGAATTACTTATTTTTCTGTTAAATAAATGCCGTTTTCTGATTCCCATTGCTATTTACAGTTACTACACGACCCTTACTACTCAATACACCCCTAAACAACCCCTTATCACAGCAATATATATATATATATATTGATATGATAACGCCGTACTTGGTGTTATGAACGTTTTTACTTAACGCCACCGCTCTGTGTTTTCACTTCAAATTTAATCTTACTAATTTTATTATTATGCCACGGCTAGCCCTTTTTAATCTACACAGAGTGCACAACGTTACGATGATCAATTTTCTCTTTTTCACTCCTTTATGATTATCTATTTGAATTGATAAAACGAAGTCAATTAATTTCATATAATGAAAAGAAATATTATTTACAATTTTTTAAATTCTTTAAATACACTCTTCAATCAATCAATATCAAATGTATCATTTATCTCAAAGTTTATATACTTCAAATTCAATCTAAAGTCACCAAAAACTACCTCTTTACAAAAAAATCTGGAACGTTCTAGATCTCTTTATAATATATTACCTAAGTTTAACGTATGCAAATGTTTCTTGCTGACTTCATTACAAGTTTTGTATAAATTGAATAAATTCAGTATTAAAATTTAAATTGAAAAATATCTTAAAATAAATAGACCTGACCTGTGATATGTTGTTCGTGTTGTGGATTAACACCCCTTTGTTGTCTTCAATCGTCTACCAATGCTCTGCTTAGTTCAACCAATATTTGAGTACAGTTACCCCTTGTTTTCCAAAAATTACCTCGTGCTTCTTTATTTTATATTTGTCCGCAAATGTTCCGAATCTCTTCCTTTAAATGCTTTCGACGCAGCTTAGAATTGTACCAGAATTGTACCAAAATTCAATTGGAGTTGTCTCTTTAGAGTCCACTTAGAATTAGAATTTTCCTTAGAATCCACGCAGCTTTGAATTGTCCAGAAGCATACCAGAAGTATTATCGTCAACGCAGATTTGAATTGTCCAGAATTATACCACAAATCTGAAATATTGTTGTCGACACATACTTGAAATGTCCAGAAATATACCAGCAATATTATCGTTGACGCAGACTTGAAGTGTCCAGTATTATTGTCGACGCATATTTTAAGCCCAATCATTATAAATATTTAATTTAACTCAATTACCCAAATTCTACTCACGTTTTTTATAAAAAAAAAAAAACTGCAAAAACTCACTGTAACATAAACTTGATATTCTATTATACTTTATTTATTTCTACGCGTAGTTTTTGGTTAACAGTGTCGCAGCTTCGACGTGCATTACTTGTAGACTGACTCGTCTTATCACAGAATGGGTGTTAAATAGCATTTTCCCACTACATGTGGGCTGGGTTTTCAAGCAGTTCTGCCGATTATCTCAACCAACCAGACCCCGTCTTCAACATTCCCTGCATTTTGAAGTGGTTTCTGATGTAATTAATTTGGATTTTCGTGTAATGGTGTTTATGTGCTATTGATACTTTGTTATCTTTGCCATACGTTGTTTTGTGCAGATATCGCCTTTTGTACAAAATAAATGATGTAACTCTAATGCTGTTTTCGTTTGTGTATTTATACATCATTGAAACTGCGTTTTCTTATCAAAATTCTCATCGTTCCAGCGTATTTGCATAAAGCTTTGTTAGATTTGATCTTCTCTACCGCGTATTTGTTTTATAACTAATTAGACACTTCTCAACTTATGTTTAATTACATGTACGATTATTTCTCGGCTGAATACGCGTTCTATTATTGAAAGATATTCTTACTGGCATTACTTAAAATTAATAACGGTCTATATACAGGGTGTTAAATGCTTGCTATTTACATAATGTACGAATTACCAATTTTCCTGCTGACTACGCGTTCTATTGTTGTAAGATATGCTTACTTGCATCGTTTAAAGTTAAATAGGTCTATATACAGGGTGTTAAATGCTTGCTATTTACATAATGTACGAATTACTTAATTTTCTGCTAAATAAATGCAGTTTTCTGATTCCTATTGCTATTTATTGTTACTACACAACTTTTACTACTTAATACACCCCTAAACAACCCCCTATCACAGCATTATATATATATATTTACTATGATAATAGGGTTATTTAGGGGTATATAAAGTCGGCGGCTCCGTGGCGTAGTGGTATGTGTGTGACTACTACGTTTAAGGTCCCGAGTTCGAATCCGGACACGGTCCGCTTGAAAAATGTTAGGCGAGCATTATTCACAAAAATACACCCTCGTTCGGATGAGAGGTAAAATGGAGTCCCCGTGTGTGAGTGTTGTCACGCACATTAAAGCTCCCTACCTTGCTTGGAACAGCAAGGGTTTGGCATAATTCCAAATTTTCCAGTTAAAAAAAACTCGTTTCCTGGCCAATGTAGTACCTTCGGGTGGAGCATTGGAAGAAAAATCACATGTAAGGTATATGTCACAAGGGAGGTATACTTCATGTAACCAACCCAAAAATCAACAAAACTAAACATTTGAATCATAAAAAGTACAGAATCCGTTAATTATGCAAAAACCAAATACCAAACAGCCTGTACAAATCAACAGCTAACTACAGTCAATGAAAGGAAGCTTCTTCTTTAATAATTTAACCACATTTAGTAAAATGAATAACTCTGTGCATAATCCAATTCTTTTAGAAACAGTAATACATTTTAAATAAATACAAATTAGGCGTATCTAAAGTAAAACAAACGTGAAACGAATTTTTTTAAAACTCGTCGCATTAGTGTAAGGAAATAATCAATACGTGCTCATAATAAACAGGCCTATAAAACAAGCATATTTCATAACGCAAGAAGTCAATAAACGCATCTAATTTACGTCATCTGTTAAAGAATCCCATTATAAAATTTAGCCTACGTGATGTTTTAAGTGTAAAATCGCCAGATTCGAAGAAAATCTAGCATATGAGGAAAACAAAATATGAAACCATACGTTTTGGCGTACGTGCTAGATTAAATATAATAGTTCATAAATTACTGTACAAAATTACAATTACGCGATGCTAAAAGGTACAAAGTATCAATTGCCAACGAAATTCATAATATAAAGCTTATTGACTACGTGATTTCTCAAGCCATGCATACGATACATAACTCCGAGTGAAATCCAACCGGCTGCATGATAAGCGCAGTGCAACGCCTCTTCAATGGTAAAATAAAAAGATAGAGAACGGTCAACCAATGACAGACCGTGGAATGGCTTGCTTATATAATACACATCAAGCTGATAATAGTCATTAATTCCTTAAACCGAAGCACGAGCTATACTGATCGAAATAAAAGTATTACGCAAAATTCAATAGTGAAGTGAAACAAAAATTTACAAGTGAAAGTAGCAATGATTAAAACTTCGAGTAAATAATACAGTCAAGTGCGCGTTCAAACATACGAGTGTATAAGAAATCTGTCGTTGGCATAAAACGGCTCTAAGCAGTTCAATAAGAATTCGATCTAAGCAATTCAATAAGAAATTGATCTAAGCAATTCAATAAGAAATCGAACTAAGCAATTCCATAAGAAATCGAACTAAAAAAATCAATAAGAAATTTAGCTAAGAAAACTCTAAATCAGGACGTTAAGCTCAAATAAACACGAAGTCACTGGTTAACAACACGCTGCGCTAGTTCAAAGTATTGGGGTGCAGGCTGAGTTACGCATTCACTACTTGGAATCCACTAATCTAGCAACTGATCCAATCCAGGAGGCTCTCGTAGGAAATCAATCGGAAAAACACCAAGTAAGCAATTATATTTAACTAACAGCATAAATATTATTCTTTTTTCAATATTTGAAACTTACGTGTACTTTTATATGTGTAAAGTCATAAAACAAATTTGGTTGATACGTAGAAAATACATTATAAGAAAGAAGGGTTCATTGAACGTTCAAAAAAGCATTCGAGATAATACATAATTATTTTTGCTGGCTTTGAGTGCTTAATTAGGGTTATAATTTTATGATAAACAGATTTACTTAAATTTTGATTCAATGGTTTTAAAATAGCAAATGACATTACGAAGGTTGTAGAGTTACTAATTGTACATATTTCTCAGTTCATTATACAAATTTTGGTTAAATTCGTTTATCTTATTTAGGTATGATGTGTTAGAGGGAAAGGGGCAAAAATTCTTTGTTATCATATCGTCGTTCACTCTGTGCAGGGTAAAACTGAGCTAGTCGAGGCATAAATATTATTGTTTGAATTAAAAATTATTCTAGATTAATTAGAGGTACAGAGAGGTGGCTGAGCGTTATAAATACACTGCGAGTTTAGGCGATATCGTAGCATATATATATATATATATATATATATATATATATATATATATAGTATGTATGTATGTATGTATGTATGTATATTGTCGTGTTATTATTTATACATTTGGATCACATCTTGTTTAACCCCTTTTTGCCCGATATAATCCTATTTGTATTTTGATTTACATTTAACCGTCTAGCTCAAATAACAGTATGAGTTCTCTTTAATCTCAGGTTGAGTTCCGTTTATTTCTATAATTAATACGCTAAAATTTTATCTATAATCTTAATTTAGGAACTTCGTTTGATTTTATATTTTTCAACCTAGTGGTACAATACAAGATCATCTCATTCTATTTTTACTCGTACCACTATTCATGCTTTTATGAATATATTGAAATTTAAAAAATCAAAATGTTTGTTAAAACTTACAGCAATTTTCCCGAGTCCTTTTTACTGAGGTGGTGTTGTGTATAATCTTTCTTTAGTGGATTTAACTATCCTCATTCGTGTTTGGTGATGTCAGCTCCAATCCTTTTTCTTTATAAATCCAAATTTGTCCAAAATAATTACTCGATTTAAAACTTCCACTTATAGTTTTATCTGTGATTCAATTTTGACAACAGTGGAATGATATTAAATTTCTAAATAAAATTTTTAAATGGAAAATTAATTTATATATATATATATATATATATATATATATAATGGCATAATTAAAGCTCTTTACGGCTACCTATAAAATTGATAATGTAATGATAAAGCTAATATTTACTAAAATAATTGCCTCTAACTTCAGGTTCTTACATTTAAAAAGTTCGGATTACATAACCGTCGGCGCGGTATGAGTGACGCAACCGCAGTTGGTAGCTCTAATCTTTATACAGATTTTAGCGCGCCCATCTGTCAATGACGGCACACAATATGCAAATTTAAACGCGCAATTGACGGAATATATCAAATTCGCAAACAGTTCCCCACTTCCCCACTTTTGTTCACCCGCCACTCGCGTCAGCGCGATCTGGCGCAAACGCACTCTGACGTGACGGAAATACACGCGAAGTCTTTAGAATTTATGGCGCAAACTCACGCACAGCAAGACTAAACTAAAAAATGTTTAGTGCCAAATTGGCACGTAACAATCGCGACAAAGCCATAAAAGAAAAAACTTAAAAAAAGAAAAAGTCTGTTAGCACAGTAACATCTTAAAATCTAAATCCTAGTTACTCTATGTAAAACCTAACTTAAAACCTACAAAATGTTTATTTAAGGCGCCACCTGGTTTATTCGACCGATAACACGTCTACCGAATTACCAGGAAACAGAAAATGTAGCCCCATTGTCTTTGACTACACTAATAATCGACAGCACAAATTTGTCGGGGAGCATGAAACACTATTTAAAGTAAAACAGATGCGACAAGTCGCCTAACCTATCTAAACTAAAGCTAACATTAAAGTTTCCTACATGCAAACGCACACGAGCGTTGCATCAAAACTATTCTTTGTTGGCAAAAGTGCCCAAATTTAAAAAATGTTCATGAGAGTGCGTTAGTCTACACTCTAGCAAATTTTTGTTACTGGTACTTTGGTTTACTAACGATACACATCAAAACTTGTCCATGACATGGTTGTGAATCAACAAATTTACCAAAAGTACCACCCTACTAAATCCTTACATTGCTAACCTAACAAATTACATTTCTACATCAGGTTAGCTTTTTCACTTAATTTCAAGAAAAATAATTCCCACGTCTGGTCATAAGTACTAAACGTTAGGAAGATAAAAAGATAAAACAAGATCTCAAATTGTTGTTAAAGATAATAGATAAGATAACGATATTGAGCTTAAATTGTTATCATCAAAGGTAATGGATAAGATAACGATATAAAGCTTCAGTTATTATTTGAGATACTAGGTAAGATAACGCGATGTTAAGCTAAAGTTATTATTAGAAATAGTAGGTAAGATAACGCGAAATTAAACAAAAGTTATTACTAACGGTAGTCGGTAAGATAACGATATTAAACTAAAGTTATTATTATAGGTAATCGGTAAGATAACGATATTAAACTAAGGTTATTATCAAAGCTAATAAATAAGATAACGATATTAACTTAGTTATTATCAAAGATAATAGATAAAGATAACGATAGAGTGGCTCCGTGGAGCCGTTAAATGGGCATTTCTCGAACCCTCTAAAAAGAGCGACCTGTGAAGCAGGCCCGTTTGCAACAAACAGTACGAAGGACCGGCAAAGGCATTTGGGTGCATTCCTGCACCCGGCGTTAATCGATATCGGTGATACAATCACCCGATACCCACACGATATATAGCGACATCTATATACACATGCACTCACACATTCACACACTCATACATACCTTCACTGTGAGGCCCATGCGCCGACAGCGGCACCGCATGACCTCACGAAAGATTCCCAGAGACGGGGTCCAGGTGTCTGTGAAAACCTCCCGCGCAACCACACGCTGACTAACGGAAATGAAAAGGCAGAGAAATAGGAACGGTAGAAAGAGGGAGGTGGGTATTTGGAATGCATAAGAAGCACTTCCAGGTAGAAAAAGTAGAGGAAGGGCTCGCATTGAGCTAAAGAGACAAGAAGGTGGATAGCAAAGCGCTACTCAACCAGCCAATGTGGTCAGTAGCCCGGAGTGAGGGAACATTACTCTTATGTGGCAGACGGTTGTTCCGGGACGATAACAGGTCCACCGAAGCAAAAATAAGGCAGAAACGGAGACAGCAGGATATGAAAAAGTAGAGTTTTTGGACAAGCGTTCGAGAGAAGGTAAAGAATTGTCCCTGTTAAAACACAGCGCACTCTGAAGGACCACCTGCGATATTAATCCGACGAGATAAAATATATCATAAGTTAAAATTCACTAGGCTCTTAAGAGAACTAGTACGATCATTTTCCTAACGAGTGCATCCACTACGATAAGAAAATCAGACAAAAGTTGCCACAACAACTTAAAAGTATCGTTACAGGTACAATCACACAAAAACCCAACTGTTTCAAAGTAGTTTTTTAAAACGGTAACACCCTAAACACACAAAGATGCCTAATTATAAGCAATTAAATGCAGATACACTGTCCCAATATGCTAAAACATCCGAGAACTTAATAAGATATCCATAAGAAGCAATAGCGCCTCACCACGAAGTTCAACAAAAAACAATGAAAAAAAAAATGTTTATAAGTTATGGTGATTTAGTAGGAAAAGAAACAAATAATGATATAGTATAATGTGGGCGACTGTAATAATTCATAGGAAAAACACATGGAATAGACAATCCTAGTTTTTTGCGAATATGAACTATTTCTTACAATGGCATAGGCCGCGGCTCCTATGTGAGCCCAAAGAAGAAAAACAACCACTCTAACATCAGCTAAAACCAATCATAAAAATTCAATGAGTTATTACAACCAAAGTTACGACAATTACCACACAAAATTAAATGACGTAAGAAAAATACTAAAAACCAAATAATATGCTGTAGGAAAACTTCGAGGATTAATTAAATGAAGCGACAGGGTTATATTGGGGGGTGTAGAAAATAAAATGATATACAAGTAACGGTATGGTCAAGGAAAAGTCTACCAGAAGCAAAAGGTTTAAGGTAAATGAGTTAAACGTATAAAAGGTAGGTGTATAAGAGAAGGAATAAGTAATTAAAAATACTAATTGATAGTGAGAACAAAAAATATTAGGTAAATTGTGAGGGGAATGGAACGTGAAAAACTTAACTAGCATTTGGGTCAGCAGAGAATGGCTTAAGGTCTTTAATATGCCACCTGCCTTGGCGTTTTCCTTCAGCATTTTGAAGTTCGTAAATAAGGGGACTAATGACAGGAGTGACCTAACAAAAGATGAATTTAGGGGCTAATTTTGAAGAAAATTTCTTAGATGCATCCGATAAGACATAATTCCTTTTCCAAACTTGTTCGCCCAAGGCGAAGAAAATATTTCGTTTACGTAAGTTATAATGGTCCTTGCTCTTTTCGTAAGCTTTTAACAAATTTTTCTAACGCCGTTAAAGATAGAAGGTAATGATTGTTGGTCTTTGTCCCAGCGTATTTTATCGTCAAATTCAATTACGTTAGTATCGTCCGGCACTATGTAGCAATTTTATTTTCTACCTCATATATATATATATCTGTATAATCAATCCTTTTATTAAATATTAAATAATATAACACATTATAATGTAATCCAATCCACTTAATATAATTATATCTATTGTCCAATAAAGAACTAGTATTTAGTTCATGTTAAAAGTTGAATTCTACGGAGACAAGATAAAAGCTTTTGTTTGGTATCTTTCCTGGATCCCCTTCCACTCAGGAATCGTAACGTAACTTTGTTACTGGGCAGCAACAAGCCGCCAGGTCACTTCCAACACAGCTGGGGTTCAAGCAGGTCGAAAAGTTGTTCTTAGGAGCGATGTCCGTGGTTGATTTTTGCTGTTGGAGGCGTGCACGATGGAAAATCGCCCGTGTATGCTATTAGGAACATGTAACTTTGGAAACTAATAAATTTAAAACATGTAACATTGGAGATTATTAAATTTGAATTTAAATTATATTGCAACGTAGATTGTGAATAAGCTCTTTTCTGAATGGTATTCATTCGAAGTTGATGGAAAACAATTGTATCTTTGTATAATATGGAATTACATATATAAAGTTGTTCGGATCAATTACAGACAACATTTGCTTTCTTGTGGTGTGAATTCTTGAAACGCAGTTAATGGAAGCCAAATGACGGTTTTTCAGTAAGCGGCGCAGCTGTTTGTTTAGAATGGAATTTTCCGTTGTTCAAACATATGTCAGCATTCACGCAAGTATATAGGTGCAAATTGGAACTCTGGTATGTACAAAAAATTATGTTCGTATGTTGTCTGAACTGTCGACGTAGTAACGAGATAAATTTTGCTGTAATCGACTTGTGTTAGCCTTAAAACAGGTCAAGGCCAGACCTCAGTTATATTTTTCGTAGTCATACGTTATGAATCTGTAATTTGTTTCTACAAATTCTTTTATTAACTCAAAGAAACATCAGAAGATGTCACTACTAATTAGATAAATTAAATTCTCATAATTTTAAACCTTTAGAAATTGAATCTTTACATTTGATATTTTATGAACAATTAGCTGTAATTATCTACTGTGAAATTAAGGTAAATTTACCATAATTAACTCTTTCTTTAAATAAGCAATTTTATGCTTTGTCAATTTGTCATATAAACTTCATTAAATAGTAAGTGGTACGGATACTTTCAGTACCATTGTAATTAACTATTTCTAATTTAAATTAACTTATAAAGGAAGACATATTTTTTTTTGTAAACGAAAAATTACTTTATTGGATACCAAAAAAGAATAGATTCTTATTTTCGGACTAAAGATTATCTTTTATTTAAGAGGAATGAAAGTCGATTCTAATAGTGTTTAATTATTTTTGAATTTGAATGCACAAACAGTGCCTTTCTTTGTTTAATCTGTTCACAGGTGCAGTGCAGGATTGCTAAGGTCAAGGTCGAACCATAAGGTAAGATACTTCAAAGATTAGGAGGTCTTTAAAAATTATATAGCGGTTATAGAAAATAGGTTTCCGCATTAGCCTTGTACAAGGGACTTGTTTTAGGTCTTCTCAGTATAAAAAATACGGTGGCGCCTTATTCTTATTATTAGTGGTTGCAATTACACCCCGACCCACAGCTCATTCTCTACCCAGAGCATATAGTTCGACTAGCCGCTTGCCTTTGAGATTTCCTCAACTTAGAGCCACCTTCCATCTTAATTTGCCGTGGGCTTCATTTCTAATTATCGGAAATTCTCGTTAAACGAAAATCAGGAAGTAAAAGGCTACAACTAAACCATAATAACTCCCATCGATTGGGGTATATCTTCCAAAAACAAGAAATGACGAAGTGAATTGGGTTGCTTCGTGTTTAGATGTACGCAAAGCTTGAGCAATTTAAAAAATATGTTCATCCCATGTAGTATGGTCTGAATCAATATAGGAAGAGATAGCGGTAACTAAGACTCTATTTACTCTTTCGCTAGGGTTTACTTGAGGATGGTATTTTGCGTTAAACCAAATTTTGTGTACTTTATAACTCTTAACGAAATTCTGAAAATCTTTAGAGATAAATTGTGCCCCATTATCAAAAAGAATAATCTGAGGAACACCAAAGATAAGAAATACATTTTGCTCTAGGAACTTAATTATAGCAGCAGATGTTGCTTTACGTAAGGGTTGCACCATAACAAATTTAGAAAACCAATCGGTGACAACTAAAGATATTGCTTACCTTTTTTTGATCGGGGGAGAGGTCCTAATAAGTCAAGCGATATTAATTGAAAGGGATAAGATACACGTTTAAAGTTATTCATTAAGCCAAAACGAGCGTCCTGTGAACTCTTATGAGAACCGCAAATTTTACAGTTCCTAATATTGCGACAAACAGATTGCTTTAGTGTGGGCCAGTAATATAATTCAGATATTTTAGCGAGAGTTTTTGTAACACCAAGGTGCGCAGCAATGGGATCATCGTGACATAATTTAAGCACCTCACTGCGATTAGCGGTAGGGACGACAAGTTTCCATTCAGGGATGTTAGATATTTTGTGAGGGGAAGTAGATACAAATTTATATAATCTATTATTAGTTACACGAAAGGTAAGAAATTTATCGGGATTATCAGAAACTTTTTTAATCATATTAAGATACCAGGTATCAGGAATTAGATTTGGAAGGTTAAGAGAGACAACATCACGAGATAAGGCATCAGGTATGATATTTAATTTGTTAGGCCTATGCCTAACGTCAAAAGTGAATTGAGAGATACGCAAGTTCCATCTTGTCAAACGACCTGTGGGTTGTTTTAAGTTATTTAGCTAAGTGAGGGCTGCACAATCAGTGATTACGGTAAAATGTGTACCTTCAACATATCCTCTAAATTTCTCGATGCCAAAGATAACGCCCAATAATTCTCGTTCAGTAGCTGAGTATTTTTGTTCGGCAGAAGTTAAGGCGCGACTTGCATAAGCGATTGGGTGCTCTAAACCATTGCTCACCTGGAACAACATTGCACCTAAACCAGTAAGTGAGGCATCGGTTTGTATATAAAATTTTTCATCGAAATTGGGTGAGATTAAGATAAGTGCTGAAGTGAATAACGTTTTAATTTGTTCGAAAGCCTGTTGAGATTCTAAATTCCACTCGATAGTTTGGGATTTCTTTTTATTTTTAATTAAAGCGGTAATGGGTGCAGATATAGTTGAAAGGTTGGGTAGAAAGATGCGATAGTAGCTAATCATTCCAATTAAACGTTTGATTTCAGTAACAGTTTTAGGTGTTTTGAATTTAGTAATAGCGTCAACTTTAGCAAGATCTGCTAGTAGGCCAGTTGCATCGATAATAAAACCAAGAAATGTAAGTGACGAACAACAAAATTGACACTTTTCCCGATTTATCTTAAAACCTGCTGCATTTAGGCGTTCGGCAACCTCATTTAATGTGGCAATATGTTCATCGAAAGAACTTGAGATAACTAAGATATCATCCAAAAATACAAAGGCACGTTCCTGATGTAAGATAGAACCTAACGTTTGATCCATAGTACGTTGTAGGGTTTGTGGTGCGTTACAGAGACCAAATGGCAAAAAATTATATTCGAAAAGACCTCGGCCTGGAACACAAAAAGCAATTTTTTGACGAGAAGATAGGTCGAGAGGTATCTGATAAAAAGCTTGTCTAAGATCGATAGATGAGATAAATTTTGCGTTTCGAAGCCGGCTTAAAATTGAGTCAGTTCTTGGTAGAGGATAAGCATCAGAAACAATCACGGAATTCAACTTCCTGCCATCAAAACAAACACGCCAATCGGCATTCTTCTTACGAACTAATAATACGGGTGACATCCAGGGTGAATTTGAAGGAGAGATAACACCAGATTCTAACATTTTATCTATTTCAGCATGCAAATGCTTTTGTAATGCATGCGATAACAGATATTGACGTTGCTTAAAAGGGAGAGCATCACCTGTAGAGATAACATGTGTTGCAGTAGTAAAGCAACCAAGTTCAGAAGTATTAAGTTTACGAAATTTGTCAATTGTAGAGTTAAGAATTACATTTTGTGAATCAGTAAGAGAAATTTTGTTAGATATTCCTGCAGATGCACAGGAATTTGTTTTAAGAGAAGTTTGCCAAGAAAAATCTTGGAAGTAAAGCGACAAATTAAAAAGTGTTCTAAAGTCTACACCTAGTAGGAAAGGATAAGCTAATGTAGGTACTATCAAAAATGGAACCTCGCGTTCAAGTGATTCCACTCGAATTTTTAATTTAAGGGAATCCGTTACATATATTTGATTATCGTCAGCTAAATTTAGGGAAGTTTTTTCGGGAACAATTTGAATTTTAATATTTTGTTTAGATAATTGTTGTAAACCTTCGTTATTTATAAGGGAGCATGAGGAACCTGTGTCCAATAAAGCTATTACATTTAAGGAACCAATCGAGATGGGTAAGTGTGGACGATTATCAAAGGGTTTCTTAACAAGTTGTAAAGCGGCAGACTTTTTTATGGTAAAAGGAATTAACGGTTTGTAGCCAATTAGACCACTCTGATGGAGTAGTATAACATAATTCTTCTAATGAAGGTAAGGCATTTTGTACATTGACAGTAGCGATATTATTGTTAGATAAATTTAATAACGGTACAGCGTTAGAGGTAGTTTTATGGTTTAAGTTTATTGACGTCTGGGTCCGTTGAATGATTGGTGTTGAGGACGATTTTGATTCCTTGAGATATTCACGCCCTGAGTAGGAATATCTAGACGAGAGTTTCCCGATACGTTAGGATTACAATTCGTACAGTTAGATTTATAGATATTTGCACGACCACAGCCATAACAAAAAATATTTTTGGGGTATGTACAAACATTGTAGTTATGTCCACTTCTCTTACAGTTCCAACAGGTAAGTGAGTTATTTGTTGCGGTAGAAGGAACATTAAGGGTAGATACTTTATGAGAAGCTCGAACTTGGCACGCTAAATCGGGTTCTAAAAGGCCAGATTGTTTTTCTGGAGGGGGCGATATTTATCAACTCGTAGCTTTACTTCTTGAAGGGAACGACATAAATCTTTAAAGTGAGCTAAGGAAGAAATGTGTTGTAACGCTAGACGTTCGGAAAAATAAAGTTTTAAATTTCTAAGTAACTGATCGATAATTTCAGATTCTGAAGGTTTATTATCAAGTCTACTATATAAAGCTTCTATTGAGGTAATAAAGGAAATAACATTTTCGTCAGGTCTTTGGGTTCGATTTCGTATCTCGTTCCAAAGGTCGGTAATATAACCATGCGGTAGGAAGTCTCGTTTTAAACATGCAACTAACTCCTCCCAAGTAGAAATTTGATCTCTAATGTTGCGGTACCAGATTAACGCAGAATCGTAAAACAATTTACCCGCTGAAACAAATAAATCCTGATCGGTACAGTTTCGAGAAATTCTAAAATCGTTAATTCTGTCGAGAAAAGACATTAAAGAGATTTTAGAGTCGAACCCTTGAAAAGTTAGACCCCATTTATAAACAGGTATAGATTTCCCTAATGGTTGAGCTTGGGAAATTACGAGATTTGATAACGGTGGCGATATATCTGTGTCTACGTTTGGATTGAGTCTCTCAAAAACGATCCCTTCGAGTAATAAGATATCTGATAGAAAAGTTTGTTTAGCTTGGTTCGCTTGTTCATTGTCATATAAGCACAATAATTCTATGCGCTGTTTAAGATGAATGATTCGCGAAACTGAGCGTTTTAGCTCGATACCACTTGGGCCGGGGTCTATTTTATTTATTATATTAGTTATATCGTCAAGAGACAGCTTGATTTCAGATACGTTTTGAGTTAATTCGGAAACAATTTTCTTTAAAATAGGTACGCCTTTCGTTTCCTGGGCTAGAATAGCTTTAAGTTGTAATCGTCTATCATTTTGATTAGAGGCAGGCGTAATGTTTCTACACTCAATCTCGTAAATCAGCTCCAAAAACTTAAGATGTGTAATGTTCATTTTGAAAAAAATATTTGAGACACAAAAATATACCAGATATACAATACTAAAGTAATTCAGAAGATAATAACCGGTACAGCTAATTTCAAATCGGCACGACAAATGTAGTTAAAGGTAAAAACTTCTTATAAAAAGGCATTCGTAAGGTATAGTATTTAAATTTAATTACGGTTAGTGTTTAAATCACTAAAGAAACACGTTTAGAACTGTAAGAGGGCAAGATAGTATTTAACGAAAGAAATATATCACGGTTAGGTTACAAAAAGACACTCCAAATTATAGAAAAGATACATTAGATGTGTTATTTAACAAATACAATAAGATTCCGTTACTCTAAGGTTTTTAAAAGATATTTTAGAAGGGCAATTCATTACGTTAAATGTTTTTAAACATAAGGTTTCTCTCAAGTAATTTGAAAATCATAATTAAATAGCTAGGTTGCTAGGAAATGCTTTAAAAATGTTAACAAACAAGATAGTGTTTATTTACGATTTCAAAAACAGTTTTTAAAGTCGAAAAACAAGCAAGGATTATGTTTTAATCTAATATAAATAGATAATTTTCTTAACAAACAGTGTTTAAGGCATGCATTACTTAATTATTTATTAATTGATTGTTTGTTTATTAATATATAAATGATGTACTCACGTGTATAGTGCAAAAGTAGGGTTAACGTGTTGAACCCTTCTAAAAAAACTTGCAGTTCTGTTTAAAACAACTAAACACACATTTCAAATAATTTCAGTTATAGATGACCGCATTTAAAGTTACTAGAAAATTAATTATATTAATGAAACATTTTTAGGACAAAACTTATACATTTCAATAACTCAAGATGGCCGTTTACATCAAATCATCACAACAGCTGACATGTCAACTTAGGAAAATCTCTAGCGAGTTCCAAAATACCAACCTAAAATTTAAGGTCAACAGATATTGAAAAATTGGAATAATTAATTTTTTTAGTGAAAAAGCTATAAAAACATTGTTAATACATTATATATTTTATAAAAAGAAATATTACGACCTAAAAAAAAACGTTGGGCGCCAATTCTTACATTTAAAAAGTTCGGATTACATAACCGTCGGCGCGGTATGAGTGACGCAACCGCAGTTGGTAGCTCTAATCTTTATACAGATTTTAGCGCGCCCATCTGTCAATAACGTCACACAATATGCAAATTTAAACGCGCAATTGACGGAATATATCAAATTCGCAAACAGTTCGTAAAGATTAAATACTCACATGAATAAGTCCCGCTTCCTTCATGGTTGCTAGGACCCCCTTCCGGGTTATTTAAAGATGGTGACTGCTCCGGTTAGCTGCTAGCGAGGCATGGACTCCGGTTCGTTCTAGGGTCGTGGACTGCTCCCAGGTCGTCTCAAATTATCTCCTACCTATGTAGAGAAATGGCAGGAACAGATTTATAAGGACGACAAACAAAGATAAGCAAAGGCAAGGATCTACATAAATAAAAGATAAAGATACGTTACCGAAAACCCAACCACTCTTCTCGAAGTTCAAAGGCAAACAGCTACGTTTCCGCGTCTCTCGGAAACTCCACACTTTTGTTCTCCCGCCACTCGCGTCAGCGCGATCTGGCGCAAACGCACTCTAACGTGACGGAAATACACGCCAAGTCTTTTGAATTTATGGCGCGAACTCACGCACAGCAAGACTAAACTAAAAAATGTTTAGTGCCAAATTGGCACGTAACAAGGTTTATTTTCTTAAAATACTTTTCTTTTCGTTGAGGATTCCTGTTCTTTCTAACTATGTTACACCGAGTTTGTGATGGTTGTTAATCTTTTTTACGAAACATTGATGTAGCACTTGACCGCAATGTGTATACTATACTTTTGGTACTCGATTAAATAATACGCACTTTTAAATACTTGTAAAACACAAATTTTAAAATACTTGACGTAATTATAGTATTTTTTATTCGATAATTTTTTCTTTTCAAAACTTATCATTCAGTTAGGTTCCTCTAAATACAATTTTTCTCCGCAACAACATTATTTTGGTTCATTTCACTTTTTACAAAATTATTTCTATCAGAAATTGACAGTTTTACAAAATTAATACGATTACTTCTGATGATATACAGCGTGTAATAAATTAATATTGGCACTTACTGTGTTATCTTCTGCTATGAAAATTCTATAGGCTATGAAGTATTCCATAAAAAATGTTTATTACGGACTTTGCACAATATTGTCCACACAAAACTGTAGTGACACCGTGAGTACGCGCCGATAAACTTTCACACACTTCCCGTTTGACCAAAGTCTTACACTCAACTGGCCGTGATAGTTCAATGATGCCCCGAATGCTGTATATAACGATGGACAAAAGGGGCATGTATGCGGAAGGTAAAGAATTTAAGACGATTAACGGTTAGGAATGCTTCAAAACGCTCTAACAACTTATGTTAATCTAATCTTCACAATTTTAAAGTTTTTTTTTAATATAATACATTTGTGTTTCTTTCTTTTGTTTCTATTTAAATAAACTCACAACACAAATCCTCTTCAATTAACTATCTTTTTTTACAAATCTCTCAAATTTTAATCCTTTTACACTTCTACTTGTTTATCTCCATCATTATTACCTTGATTACTAATCCAAGCTAACTGTGATTCATTTTCTCTGTTCTCTCTGCTTACTTCTGCCTATTTTTAAGCTTAAATTTTCATCTGTCTTTATTTACTGAATTTTAATGCGAAAACTTAAACATAATTATCTTTGTTTCCTTTTATTTCATTTTTATTCTTCCACTATGTTCTATTCTCCGCATCCTTTCTCCGACTTATGCCTCTTCTTTCTTAATGTTCTCCTGCTATGTTCCTTATCTAATTCCCTATATTCTAATATTGTTTTCTACTTTATTGTAAACACGAGGTGGTTTTTTGTATCGTTAGGACCGTTTTCTTATCGGTAGGATAGTTTTCTTAATTGTTGGGCTCTTCTTCTTTGTTTTAAGCGTTAACGTATAAACCGTATATTTTGTTTTTTAATTCTTTAAACGTAAAATTTTCATTCATGAGTTTTTAAGTTTGGAATTTTTTTAGAAATGTTTATCATTTGTCTAAATTCAGTTGGTAAAACGTATTTTTTAAAGGATTTTTCAACAAAAATTATCTTGAGGGATTTAATACAAAAATCGATTGTTTGTGAATAGAGAAACGAGAAATTTTTTGAGTGTTGAATTGGAGACTTTTTAATAAAAACCGAATTGAGTTAGGAGTTATGAATTAGGATGTGAAAAAAATAGTGCTAATGTTATCGAACCGATTGTTGTAAGTTTTAGGAATATTCATATGGTTACATTCTGAATCTCTGTTCTGGTAACGCTAACTTCGCCATATACAAAAACTTCGGTCAATACAGCTTTTCATGTCCGCATTACATAGTCCTTTAAAAATAGCAACATTTGCTGTTCACTTCTTAACTGGTACCACATATGAAAATTTATCATGCACATCCTAATTAATCAGTAAAAAAATTTTCTAGTTTTATCTTCCTAAACTAGCATACTTAAAATTAAATAGGCTCTAGTCTTGTGCACTTTATTAGCTCATCACTATTCAACAATCATCATTCATCATTTTGTTATCGACCTTACTTAAGGTCGGTTTGACGCAGCTCTAACTTCTTTTCTATTCTGTGCTAATCTAAAAAGCTCTACATACCCTTCACAACCTAAATTTCTAATAATTTGACTAATATAGTTTGGTCTAGGTCTTCCTATATCCTTCTATCTTTTTCCTATCCAGCTGGCTCTACATAGATATTAGCAACCTGATGGTTGTTAAAGAACTCTAACATGTTTACATGATTACCATTTATAAGGAAATGAAATATAACCTGGTTATCCGCTTCAAAAAGGAAAAGTGTTAAATTATATGTTATGGTAAGGCTTAAGCAACGAATCGCTGCCAACATGCCAGACCGCTACCTAATTGTGAGTTATGCCATGGTGACGTTTATTAAATTATATGTTATGGTAAGGCTTAAGCAACGAAACGCTACCCACATGCCAGACCGCTACCTAATTGTGAGTTATGTCATGGTGACGTTTATTAAATTATATGTTATGGTAAGGCTTAAGCAACGAAACGCTACCAACATGCCAGACCGCTAACCAATTGTGAGCCATGTCCTGGTGACATTTAGTTAACTGATTTTTATTTTTCTTTTTGTATTGTTTTCGTACTTACTTAAATATATATATATATATATATATATATATATATATATATGTATATATATATATTACTTTGCTATGATGTAATTAACGTTCAGTTTCCTGCTGCCCGCCACCGCTCTGTCTCGACTAGTTCAGTCTAATTCACAACACAGAGTGTACAACGTTACGATAACAAGGAATTTACCACCCCCTCTTTTTTCTAATACTTTCCTACTTGAATGAGACAAAAGAAATTGACCAAGATGTGCATAATGACAAAGAAAAAATATATACACTTTACAGCTTAATATGATTCACTATTCGATAAAATAAACCCTTGAATCAAAATAATAATAATATTAATTTGTTTATTCCCAAAATTATATCTCCCTTTAGTTAGTTTAAAGTCAGCAAAAATGACGCTGTATACTATTGGAAACACCTTTGAACGTTCAATAACTTTTTTCTTTTACGTAAATTTTCACATATAAAAAGATTTTTTGACGACCCTTTGCATAAATATTCTGGTATAATAAAAATAGTAAGTGTACAATAAAAAAGAAAATAATGCCTTATGCTATTTAAATAATGTTCTGATCTGCAGCTTTCCTTGCGCGTCTTTTTGTTCTTCCTATTCTTATATCTGCTACTGCGTGTTGTTGACCAGTACCCCTGGATTGTCTTCAGTTAAGTTCACTTGTTGATTTTATAGTACTGCTTGGTCAAACACTCATTTAATGCTTAGAACAATCCTTCGTTTTGTGCTCCGTTGCGTAGATGCAAACCAATATTCTATGCAATTTTAGATGGATTTAAATTCGGATTTATTTGCAAATTTAGATTTATCTACTAATCTAGAGTTTCACTTTAATTTCTACTTTGATTTTCCTAAATTATAAATATTAAAATTATGTTTAATTAATAAGCTTTCACTTACGTTTTCCAGTTAACGGCAAACTCTCTCGTATATTTTTCACTATTATTTTAACTTCAAAATTTTTCTTTCACAACTTTCGCGAAATATAATTATTTAATTTTTCTATGTTCGCTTTACGTAGATTTTTAATTTGAACTGATGTGAAGCGTGCTCAGGTTGAAGGAAGACTGCTTGTTTATTAAATTTGAGTAATATATAAAGCAATGCCTTTATCTGACACCATTGGTTATCGGCGGCCTTTGGTCAAAGTTTAAGGCATGCTATAGGATATTGTCAATACTTTGGACTTTCTTAGGTATGAATTTGATAATAGCCCTCCGAAACAATGCTGTCGGTCACGTAGCACTTTTTCGTTAGCGCTTAAAGCGAGCTGAGGTGTTTTATAAGAGCTCTTACTTTAGCGGCAAACAGTAAGTTTTTATTCAGGGTTTTATTACTTTATTTGAAACTTTGCTTTTATTGTATTTTATATTTATTATTGTGCAGCATGAAATTTTAAACACAAAAAATTAAAAGTAAATTTACATCAAATAAATAGTAAATAAATTGCGTTTGTAAATTAAACTTTAACTTAAATCCGCGTTTAAAATAAATTAAACTAAACTTCTTGCTAATAAACCAAAAAACTAATAAACAAATACCCAAAATAATTTAAAAAGGCGTTTTAGTAAATTTTAAAACAAAAAACCGTATAAATCAAGTAAAAAGCCGTGCAAACCAATAGAAAAGTGTGTAAAACTTTTATAGTACGCGTATAATAAAATAACAAGTCAAAAACCAAAATCTAGGCTCTTTTAAATCAAATAAATAGCTCAAAAACTGTAAATTTTAAAACAATTTAAATATAAATATTCCTTATTTTAAATACATACGTACATAAAGATTCCTTTAAATCGATTTTTGGTGAATTAAGCGGTGTAACAGTTAAAGGTCGTACTAGGCACCGATGGATTAAGTGAAGAGTGCGTTTCCGGTACCGCATTCCGATAGCGCGTGTTTTTATTTGTTAACTATACATTTAAAATTAAAGTGTTGTTATTTATAGATTTGATATTTTGAAGTAATTAACTTACTTAAATTTGATTTGGCGGTTCAAAAATTTAAAATAAATAAATAGTGTTCTTTACGGTACATTTTGAATTTAGATATTTTATTGGGTTAGCAAATTTACTTGGTTCCAGTTGTTATTTCGACGTTTAGTGTTTGTTGCATTTTTATTAAAATTTGATATTTAATTGGGCGGTTCTAGTTTAAGTAAATAAATACAGGGTTGTTTATGGTTCACCTTTAACCAAAATATTTTTATTGGTCCAACGTTTGCATTCTTTTAGCGTCGTAACGGTCAAGTCGTTTTTGAGTTGCGTTTTAGATGGTCATTCGGTCTCCTAGCTTTATTATTATGGTGGTCTACCGAGATGAGGAGCCGCTGCCCAAGAGGAAGAGGGGCGATCGGTCGGAATCTGCTAGGTCGGAGACTGAGGGCGCTGTTGGGGGGAAACAGCTTAAGATATTATTGAAGGACGTCATGTTAGACACTCAGGAGGAGGTAGAGAAGGAGCCTGTGTCTGCGGCGGTCATGTCGGAGTAGTTGGGGCATCCCGTGGTGGTTGCGGCGCCAGAATTGCCCTCTACTTCGAGAGCCCAGCGCAGGATGTCGACTAGCAGCAACGGTAGCGTTGATGTTAGCGACCTCGATGAGCTGGAACTCTTGAAGTTCAGGGTGAGTAAGGCGCACGCTGCCGTCTATGCGAAGGTGCCGACGACCTCTGCCACTATCGTCGTGGAGGATAGGAAGATAATTCGGCACGCCGTGGATGATATCTGCGACATGACGAACTAATTGATAGGTATGGTTAGGGCGCTGCGTCTTTGTCTAGATGGTTCAGGGAGAGCAAGTGTTGTTGGGGGAAGTCCGGCGGTGAATTCTATCGTTTCAGGAGGCCAGAGTCAGGGTGCGTCGGTGCAGAGCAGGGTTTCGTACGCCGCTGCGGCTTCAGGTTCTGCCCCTACGTTTGCTGTCAGGGTCGACGCCAGGCCAGGCCAGAAGGATGACGTGATGACGACCCTAAAGCAGAAGGTCGATCCCGCTCGAGATAGGTGTGTTGTTGGAGCTGGTAGGACGCGCCGGGGCGGTGTCGTTGTGGAGTGCGCAGATCGCGACGACGCCAAGAAGCTGCAGTTGAAGTTCGGCGGGAACTCTAAAGAACTCGTGGCAAAGACCATCGAGACGAAGCGTCCACGGGTCGTTCTTCCGGGGGTCGAAGCGGTGATGAAGACTGAAGAGCTCCTGCGGTTAATTGCGTGCCAGAATCTTCGCTTCGGCGATTTGAAGTTAGAAGACCACCTGACAAGGAAGTTCAGGTTTGGCGGAAAGGGCCCTAGGGATCCCTTCGCCAACGTAGTCTTTGAAGTGACCCCCACACTTCGAAGGCGTATATTAGCTGATGCTATTAACCTCAGGTGGCAAAGAGTATGAGCCCGGGACCACTTCTAGATGACCCAGTGTTACCGGTGCTACGAGTACGGCCATCGATCGATGGAATGCAGGGAGAAGGTACAGTGATGCGGTAACTGTGCCGAGGTCGGTCACGAGTTTAAGAATAGCCGGAAGGCAGTCCCCTGCTGTGTGGTTTGCGCTAGGGCAAACGACAGAACTGGCGGTGGCACGAAGGTCGATACGCGCCACGACGCCAAGTCGAGTAGATGCCCCACGATGCAACGTCTGAAAAACGCAATCACAAGCAATATCGATTATGGACTGTGAAGATAAAACAAAGTCCATAAGAAGCAAGAAGATTAAATTCGCGCAACTAAATCTCGGGAAAGATAAAGGGGCAACAAATAACTTCGTAAAGTTATTCATCGAAAATAATATCGACATCGGGCTTATACAGGAACCGCACCTGTATAACCACAAAATAACATGTTTTGGGAGGGGGGTTACCGTGTTAAACGCGAATAGTGAACGACCGCGTAGCGGGATAATAATAAATAATGGGACGTGCGTCGGAATTATATTAAATAATTTATCGAACGAATTTTTAACGACGGCCGAAATCAAATTAGAGGAATGCGTTCTACGTAATAAGCGCGTACCTTCCGCCGGTCGATTCCCAGCGGAAAAATCCCCAAACCGAAGACTTGATAAATCAAGTAGATAATATTATTCGTAAAATTGGCAGAAATAAAAATTTAATCATCGGGGGAGATTTTAATGCCAAGTCGCCACTATGGGGCAGCCCTATCGAAGACGATAGAGGCTCGCAGGTTGCTGATCTTTTTACGGAATGGGACCTTAGTGTGATAAACAATAATGATTCACCTACGTTTGAGGGACATAGAGGCAACAGTTTTATAGATATTACTGCAGTCTCGCACAAAATGTTAGAAACGATTTGTAATTGGAAATTAAAGTCAGACGAGAAAATGTTTTCTGACCATAAGTTAATAACATGGGACGTTGAAACCAAAACAAGAGCAAACGAGCAGCTAACTATATTTCCGCGGTCTGTAATAAAAAAAGCAAATTAGGAGCGATTTAACCAAAAATTTGGCGAAAGTATCCCTGTGCTCGAAAATGAGCTATTTAACTGCCAAGAGGCAGACGAAGTAGAAACACTCGCGAAAAAATTAAACGACGCGGTGGTAGACGCGTCGTCGTATTCCATGCCACAAAAGAAAACATTTAAAGACAGCGTACCCTGGTGGACCCGGGAACTAACCACCAAGCGGGCAGAAACGCGTAACCTAAGGCGCCGCTATCAACGCGTCTCAGGAGATATAAGAGAACAACGGAGAATAGAATATAATCAAAGTTACCGCGAATATAAAATATTAATAGAAGAAATGCGAACGAATAAATTTAAAGAATTCTGCACGCATAACTCAGAGAAAGAACGCGTAATTAGAGAAAAGCAACAAAAAATCGCGCTCATTAATATAAAGAAAACAAATGGCGAATACACGAAAGGTTTTAAAACCTTCCGTGTAGGTTTTAAAACCACGGCGGAATATTTACTAGGGAAATTTTTCCCATTGGATAATCCCGAGGGGGATGAAGGGTCGTACGATTTAGTACGTTGGGATGCTGCAGAAGCGCAAGGAACAGGTGCCGATAAGGCAATCCTAGTTCACGAGGTCGTCAGGACTCTTATGAGGATGAACCCTAAGAAGGCACCGGGGCATAATGGAATCACTTCAGAGGCAGCTCTGCAGGCTTGCCTGTTAGCCCCGTGTGTCTTTGTCGGGTTGTTTAATCTTTGTTTAGAGAAGGGCGTTTTTCCGCGTTGCTGGAAAATCTAGAACGTGAAATTTATACCCAAACCTAAAAAGGCGGATGCGTCAGATCCGGGCAGCTATCGTCCAATTAGCTTGCTACCGGTGCTGGGAAAAGTTTTAGATCGCGTTATGACTACGCGTGTTGAGCACCTAGTGCGAGACAGCGGCGGTTTTAATAACCGACAGTTTGGTTTCATGGAGGGCAAGTCGACTATCGACGCGTTAGAGTTTGTTATCGAGGAAATTAGGCAAGCGAAAGATGCTAAAAAGTACTGTGTCGTTGTTGCTTTAGACATTTCAGGAGCATGTGATGCTGTCTGGTGGTCATTCATGTTTGCGAATTAGATCGTAGGGGTTATCCGTGAAACTTGATGTCGTTGGTCAAGAGTTATTTCTCGGGGCGATTGGCACAGGTTGAAATTCCGGGTGAAGTTATGTCGCGTGAGGTGGAAAGGGGATGCCCGCAGGAGTCATGTTCTGGTCCCACATTTTGGAAGTTGTTGTATGAGAGCATCTTTAGGGTCAAGTTGCCTGCAGGATACTCAATCGCTGGATTTGCGGATGACACGCTTTTAATTGTAAGATCGAGATTGTTAATGGATATGCGCACAAAACCGAACGAGGCGCTTAATAAATTACACGAATGGTCGCAGGCGGTAAAATTAAAATTTAACACGGCTAAGTCAGAGGCGCTTTATTTCGGCACGAAACCAGGACAGAGACCTCCTAGGCAAGAGCTAGGAGGGGAGAAAATCCCGTTTAAAGATTGTATTACCTACCTCGGCGTCAAGATCGACGATAAATTAAATTGGAAAGCGCACGTACAATACGTAAAAAGGACGGCGAAATATTAAATAAAATGATGGCGGCGGCTAAAATAAAGTGGGGTTTCAGGGGCGAATCGCTGAGGACGGTTTATGCCGGATCAATTGCGCCGGCAATGCTGTACGCAGCTTCTGTATGGGCAGAAGGTTGTATAGTCAGGGAGGTGCGTCAATCGACAAGCGAACATCGCATAACCGCGGTAAAAGCGGCGAGGGTGTACAGAACCACCTCCATGGAGGCGGTCCTCGTGATTAGTAGGACTCTCCTATCGAATATGTCGTTAGGGCGATTAGAGATAGGCGATTAATAAATATAGGAAAAGGGCGCGAAATTATCGAAGATCTTAACCTTGGTATCTGAGTTGGGGCACCCGGCTGATATGAGAACAATCGAGTTTATCGAAGGTGATGAGGACGCGATGGGTATCAGAATTTATGCGGACGGTTCACGTATGGAGGATGGATAAGCAGGCGCGGCGTTTGTCGTGTATAAGCAGGAAAGGAAGGTGTTTCGGTTTCAAACCAAACTCGAGAACTAGAGCACAATTTTCCAGTGCGAATTGGTAGCCATACGACAGGCTATCGATTACGTAATAAACCATACGGGCAGAGACGAGTATTATATAATCAGTGATAGTAAATCGGCGCTGACGGCTTTAACAAACATGAACACCTCGACAGACCTCCAAGCGGACGTCTGGAGGATAGCGCGTACGGCGCTCGAGTTTCGACGTTTAAAGTTCTGTTGGGTCAGGTCGCACTATGGTAACGTAGAAAACAATAGGGCTTATGAATTAGCTAAAGAGGCCGCGAGCGAAGACTTTCGAATATCACATTAGTCGATATCGAAGTCTTTGATTAAAAGAAAGCTGCGTGAAAAGTCTATCCGACAATGGGAAGAGAGGTGGAACAACGCTGCCACGGGCAGGTTGACCCACAAATTCATACCGAGCTTAGAAGCTAGAGGCAAGATCGAGGTAAAACTTGATCATAAAATGGTTCAGTTGATAACAGGGCACGGGGCCCTGAAAGCGTATTTACATAGGTTCGGGTTAACCAACAACGAACGCTGTGAATGCGGCGAGGGCGCGGAAAGCGCAGAGCACGTGCTCTTCAACTGCCCGCTTGAAGCGGCGAATCGAGGGTTGGCTGATACGAAATTAGCTACCGTAGGTCTAGCATGGCCAAAGAGCCTAGAGGAAGTCGTTGAAGTGGCTAACCAGAAGGTGGTCTGGATAGCCTTTAGAGAGTTCGCAGGAAGGATTGCGAGATTAGACGGTGATAATCGTGCATAAGTCGGGAGGGGATGGTGGGAGGATTGAAAAATTATAGATTTCGACTTGGCGTGATTTTGACATGATAAGAGCATGATAACCAAAACCTGCAAAAAAAAAAATTAAAAAAAAGAAAAAGAAAAAAAGAGAAAGAAGGAAAACCAACAATAATAATAATTAAATAAGTATACCCAAAACTCTAATATGCACGACGAACACGCCACTAAAACAATCACTGTCCCACCTTCTACGCGCGAAAAATCGGGAAAAAACGAAACAAATAAATAACAGCAAATTAAATCAGAAAACCTCATTAATTTAAATAAGTGAAATAAATAAAGAAATAATAGAATAGAGTGAAACTGCGCATCCCCCAAGGACTTAAAAGTGAAGTGATAGTGATTGTGATCCCCGCAGAACGTTTAGTGCATATCCACCAGGACTTTAACAGTACATATCCAACTTCCCCATAAAAGTAGAAAACCAATAGATGTAGGTAGACGACCAGATCCTCGGATGCTGGAAAAATTTATGTTGAAGGTAAGCATAAAATTGTGGCGGCTGTACTCGCATGAGCATTGATTTGTAATTTTAAACAGATTTTGAAATAATATAACAAGCACGTTTTTTGTGTAATGACGCTAGTCGATGTAATGCTCATGCGAGTGCACCTGATAATGTATTTGCTTTTGCTAATATATGCACTGTTACATGCTTTTGCTTATTCATATATTTATTTATATTTTTACTATATGTTTATTTATATATTTATATTATATTTATATTTATTTTTACACTTATATTTTTGCCTGCATTGTATTGTTTTGTGGCTTGATTTAATTCGTTTGACGTTCTGTCGCCAATTTTTGGTAGCAGTATATATAGAAAAGAAGATTGTATATATAATATGTCAGTTAGGGAGTGATAGGGAACGGGAACGGCTTGGTGAGCTGGGGAATTCTACACTATATCTTTAAAGTATATAGTTGTAGCATGCCTTAGCGTCTGGGACGTTTTGGGTCTATCTATGGTTATCTAGATTTATCTTAATATCTTTATCTTACCTATTATCTTTGATAATAACTTGAGACTTTGTCTTATTTTCTTTTGTTTTCCTAACGTTTGGTATTTATTAGCAGACGTAGGAATTATTTTTTGAGTATTGAGTGAAGAAGCTAACCTGATGGTAGCAATGTAATTTGTTAGGTTAGTAATGTAAGAAATTAGTAAGAAGGTACTGTTGGTAAATTTGTTAATTCACAACCATGTCATTAAAAAGTTTTGAAGTGTATTGTTTATCAAGCCAGAGTATCAATACATAGAAAAATTTGTTAAAATGTATAGTAACTTGCTCTCTCGGGCATTTTAAAATTTGGGCATTTTCTTGTCAAGGCAGAAACAGTTAAAATGCAATTGTGTGTGCACCAAAAAAACTGTAAAGTTAACTTTTAGTTATTGTATATATGTTAAGCGACTTGTCGCATTTGTTTTAGCTATAGTAGTGTTTCGTGCTCTCCGACAAATTTGTGCTGTCGATTATAACTGCGCCGCATCAAAGACTCGTGTGTGCACTTATAGATGTAGTTCGATAAACTTGGGGCTGCACATTCCGTTTCCTGGTTACTCGCAAGACGCGTTATCGGTTGAAAAAACCAGGTGGCGCCTAAAATAAACATTTACTAGAGTGTAAGTTATTTTATATGTAAGTTAGTCAGGCTTTAGATTTTAAGTTTTTACCGTGCTAAAACTCTTTTTCTTTTTTTAAGATTTTTTTTCTTTTATGGCTTTGTCGCGATTGTTACATTCTAAATTTGGCAATGTACATTCTTATAATTTGTAAATAAATTTCCGCGGATATTTTTAAATAAACTTGTCAATGTCCGTCATTCCGGACAGTTGCGTTTGCGCAAAAGAATGCGCAGGTGCAGAGTGTGTGAAAGGACGCCATTAAGCTACGAGACCTGAAACCAAAAACATCTACCGGTGTTGTGTGAGTGTGTTTTGTCTTTTTAGGATGTAGGTTCCTTTAACTTTACCTTTGTGTACCTCTACCTGGTTGTTCCTATCATTCCGCTGCGAGAGGAGAAGTGGTTTAGAACAGATTGGTAATTTGACTCAGCAATGGCGTGATGTGACCCACAACGAGATGGCTCTGGGATTTGGCTGTAAGGTGCGATTTAAGTGAGTACATTGCTTTTATTTACATTATGCTTAAAATTTGATCATTGCATCACTTTTAAACGTGTTTGGTATTTGATATAAAATGGCGCGTAATTTGCCGCGTAATTATACGTTATATTAAACAATTGCGCAATAGTAAGAAACGCGGGAATGCGCAACAACTTGACTACCCCTAATTCACCTGATTCGGGTTATTACAGTGGATGATAGTTAAGAATACACGTATACACTGTGTCCGAGATAAGGAGGGCTACTATGGGGATCTTGAAAACGGTATGAGATACAGATTTGGTTAAATGGGAGAAAAGTTGTGTAATCAAAGGCCTAAAAAAATGGCGTTTAGAAATCCTCAAAACAGTTTTTGGTTTTTGAGATATTTCGAAAAAATTGGATTTTCTTATTTTACATATTATTTTGTTCTGGCGTTAATATGGCACCTAGACCAAAACCGAAGGCACTTCTCCAGCAACTTTTAATGTCCCTTAACATGGCATTGTTAGTTTTTTCACCTAACGTTTCGTATTTGCGGAACCAACTTCTAATTTTTTTTTAATACCTTTCTGGTGATCTGGTATCAGATTCTGAAAGCCCTTTTTATGGCGAATTCAAAGATGTATTACACTTTATGGTTTAATTGTGTTTTGGGTTTTTTTCCGGCCTTAATCAAGAAAATTCCTATTACGGACCTGTAGTGCATAGTTTTTAATTTTAAAGAATAAACAATTAGTTATACCAATTAATAGTTTAGCCATTTAGGTGTTTAGTAATAGTTTACTGGCTGAGTTTATACACTAATTTAATAGAATAAACAACGAACAAATAAAATTAAATTAACAGAAGACCAAAAAATTAAAAGCTTGCTTTGGAAAACAAATGAATGTGAGAGTGGCGTATTTGAATTGTGAAGCAATTAGTAATTTGTTCCATTAATTATGTTATCTAACGAAGAAAAGTTTGATATGGTGGCATGCTTCATTTCGTCCAACCGAAATTCTTTTGTTGCAGAGCGTATGTATTTGCAGAAATATCCCGAAAGCAGACAGTCAAATAAAAGGACTTTTAGGAAATTAGTGGCAAACCTTAAAGCATATGGTGGTTTTAAAAAACGTGTAGTTTCTCGGAAAAAGTCCAGCAATGAAGAAACTGTACATAATGTTTTGTTAGCCGTCACAGAGGATTCTGGAACATCAGTCCGGCGGATTGAACAAAAAGTTGGTATACCAAAATCAACGGCACATTGTATTTTACAAAAACAAAATTTACATCCCTATAAGTATAGAATTTGTCAAGAACTTAGACCAGGTGATTTAGAACGTCGTCGTTTATTCTGTGAATGGTACACAAAAAAATGCCAGGAAGATATGAATTTTCCGTATCAAATAATATGGTCTGATGAAAGCATGATTACAAATAACGGTATTTTCAACAGACGAAATGTTCATTATTGGTCTGAAACCAATCCACGTTTAAACAAAACATCAAGGCGTCAACACCGTTTCGGTTTTAATATGTGGGCTGGGATATTCGGCACAACGACTGTAGGACCGTTTATTTACCACCGTAACTTAACATCAGAGCGTTACCTACATTTGCTGCAAAACGATTTAGTGGATGCTCTCGTTAACATGCCTCTGAGGACAGTTCGCAACTGTTGGATACATTTTTTTTTTCATTAATCTAACCTATACCTATAGCTTGCGCTCTGGTATGCTAAAGCAAGCCCTGATTACCCCTATCAAATACAGTTATATGCCCGTTATGTTGTGTTTTCCCTATTTTATACCTAATATAAGTGGTAGTTAACAAAGTCTTACTCTACTAAGGTTAGTTGGATATATTTATGTGCGAAGCCCTATACTATGTTATTTCCCTAAAACTACCCTTTGCCTAAAATTACACATGTTACCCCTTCCCACTATTTTACCTTGCCTCTTGCACAAACCGAACCATCGGCAGCTGGAAATCCGGTTCATGCATTCAGCCTAAAACTACTGTGCAAGGTTCCAGCCATCGGCAGCCGGAAACTGGAACGTTTGCACAGACCCTAACTTGTGTATTTTCCCTATCTACTTAAACTAGTTGCCCTACCTGTAAAAACTTATTGCTACTTTTTGCATCTCCTTGGGTCCCCGGACCATCGGCAGCCGGAAATCTAGAGACCCAGAGACCTGCCTAAACCTATCCGCGCACGGCTCCCGACCATTGGCAGCCGGAAATCGGGGGTGCCGCGCGCAGAACCTACCCCATTTATTACTTTCTATACTTAGTCTCTAGTTTGTAGATGTTAAGTGTGTTTGTGTGTTGAATATAATACGTGTCATGTGTATCTTAGCCTAATTTACAAGTTTGATATGTCTTTTACATGTCTTCTTACGTGGGTCTTTTTTTTGTTGTTTTTAACTGTGCGATGTATTTTTCTTTTGCTTGGTATGAGTATGTTTGTGTTAAGGTGTTTAGTACATTATAATTTATCTCGTCTAGGATTATTTCTTGAGTTGTTAATTGAAGAAGTTCGTGTCGATGGTAGTTGATGTTGCCTTCAGCTGTTAATTGGCATTGTAAGACCGTGTGTTCCGGAGTTCCCACTTCCACACACTCGCAGATATTGGTGTTAGATATCTTTAGTCTATGTTTATAAGATTGATATGGACCATGCCCAGTGATGTAATGTATTAGTCCTTCTGTGGGGTTGCAGTGTCGTAGTTTGAGTCGTTTTTAGATATTTGGAAAGATGTTGTATACTCTTCTGCCGGTGGGAGACGTGTCCCACCGGTCTTGCCATATTTTTAAAATTTGTTTTTTAATTTCTTGCTTATTTTTGCAAGTTGTTCCTAGCAAGTTGTTAATGTTGGTATTATTTTCGTTACGTAGCCAGTAATATGCTGCTCGTTTTTTAATTTCAAGATCAAGTGTCAGTATCCCGAGTACTACCACCAAAACGTCATGCGGGGTGGTTCTGTAAGCACCAGTTAGTTTAATGAGGATTGAACGTTGTGTACGATTAATAGTATTCGAAGGTCGAACCAATTCCAGTCTGTGAGCCCATGCGCTCGCAGCATGAGATATTATTGCTGCGAGCACAGTGTTCATGTATAGTCTTACACTGTTTAATGGTATTTTGTTCTTATGTTGGGCTATGGATGATATTTTGTACATTATAGCTTTAGCTTTGTTACTTTGTTGGATACAGCAGGATGGTGCACCTGCACATAATTCCAGAGCCGTTCGGGAATACCTTTCAATGAGATTTCAGAGAAGGTGATTAGCACGCATTCAGAAACACCCTGGCCAGCGCGTTCATCCGATGTAACCCCGCTTGATTTCTTTGTATGGGGGTTCGTTAAGAATCATGTTTATCAGCAAAATTTTGCTACAGAACAAGACCTAAGGGGGTTAGTTCTGGAAGCTGCTGGTATTACTCCACAAATGCTGACTAGAGTTTTAGAATAGACAGTTAGAAGGTGCTATTTATGTTTGGAAAATAATGGAAGTTTGTTCGAACATATGCTCTAAATTTAGTTGTTTTTTACGTGTTCGTTAATTTAATTTTATTTGTTCGTTGTTTATTGTATTAAATTAGTGCATAAACTCAGCCAGTAGACTATTACTAAACACTTAAATGACTAAACTATTAATTGGTATAGCTATTTAAAATTAAAAACTATGCACTACAGGTCCGTAATAGGAATTTTCTTGATTAAGGCCGAAAAAAAAACGAAAACGCAATTAAACCTTAAAGTGTAATACATCGTTGAATTCGCCATAAAAAGGGCTTTCAGAATGTAATACCAGATTACCAGGACGGTATTTAAAAAAAAGTTGAAGTTGGTTCCGCAAAGACGAAACGTCAGGTGAAAAAACTGGCAATGTCATCTTAAGGGACATTAAAAGTTGCTGTGGAGAAGTGTCTTTGGTTTTGGTCTAGGTGCCATATTAACGCCAGAAAAAAATAATATATAAAATAAGAAAATCCAATTTTTTCGAAATATCTCAAAATCCAAAAACTGTTTTGAGGATTTCTAAACGCCATTTTTTTAAGCCTTTGATTACACAACTTTTCTCCCATTTAACCAAATCTGTATCTCATACCGTTTTCAAGATCC
This sequence comes from Platerodrilus igneus, assembly GCA_036346225.1. Taxonomy (NCBI): domain Eukaryota; kingdom Metazoa; phylum Arthropoda; class Insecta; order Coleoptera; family Lycidae; genus Platerodrilus; species Platerodrilus igneus. The sequence continues at coordinate 2,381,211 of JARFIW010000500.1, read as the reverse complement.
CCATAGTGGCCCTCGTTATCTCGGACACAGTGTATATTTAATCAAATTATAATATGTCTTGATAAAGGTTGTTTTACTTATTTTAACGTCAACACCTGCAAAAATTATTATTAATAAACTTTTCAAATTATATTGTATTTATTCTTAGATTTAAGGTGGTAGTTCTCGTTAAGGTTGAGACTAACAGGGTAAGTTTTCAAATTGTACCAAGATGGCGTGAGAGAAATGCAATAGTTGCATCATAGTGGTTGTTATAGTGTAATTGGGAGGTAATGCTGTAGACTGTTTCTTAATCATCTTAAAATTTTTTCATATTTAAATGCACTCTTAAGTTAATCTTTAAATTAAAATGGTATCTGTAACAATACTAAGAGATGTACAAATGCATATATCGATTGTTCCGGTGGTCTAGTGGACAAGGCATTCGCTTTGCATGCAGGCGGCCCAAGTTCGAATGCCGCTTCAAATAAACTTTTTTCTCTAAGAACTGTGTGACATTGAAGAATTTGAACTACTTAAATATAGTATGTATATTATTCTACGAGCGAGTTATGATAGCCATTACTCATTCGGATGGTTTGCACCGCGAGCCCGTTTGGGGAAAGGGCGTAATCCGAATAAGTAATGGCCATAACTCGAGAATAGAATACTATACTTTTCCTGCGACTACACAAATCTTCATTTTTAGATATTTTCTAAACATTTAAACTAATATCGAAAACTCTGAGCAGCAACAATTTATTTCGTATGATTCGAAAATTATACCTCGTGGATTATAACAAATGGAGGTTCGTACTGAATGGTCAGAGGTGTTGGATTATGATCATAATTCACGACCTGGATGTTTCTGATTGATTAAAGGTGTTGGATTATGAATTCATACACACCTGCAGAATAATGAGTACAATTATTAACCCATTCTTAAATGCATAAGAAATGCATTACCGGATAGTCGTAGGAAATAATATATTATTCAACGAGCTAGTTATGATAGCCGTTACTCGCGAGTAAAATACTATAATTTTTCCACGACTACACTAATCTTCATTATCAGATGTTTTCTAAACGTTTTAACTAAAATATTTGTCAAAGCGTAACAGCCTATTTTGCATGATACGAAAATTATACTTCGCAAATTATAAAGAATGAAGGTTTGTACTAATTCGTCAGAGGTGTTGGATTATGATCATAATCCACGACTTGGATGTTCCTAATTGGTTAAAGGTGTTGAATTATGAATTCATATACACCTACAGAATAATGAGTACTCTTATTAACACATTCTTAAATGTATAACACGTGCATTACTGGATAGTCGTAAGATAACACTTACTACCAGTGCTACCTGTATGTCTACAAACCAAATTGATCTTTAGTGCAGTTAGTACATGTAAAATCAATTGCAACATAGGGTAATTGCATATATAAAATAATTGTTTCCGAATAAACTGTAGAAATGATTATTGTTATCTGGTTCAAATGATAAATTTCAATTTTTAAAATACATCCAACGCATAAAAATTTTAGATCATACTGTAGCGGGCTACTACTACCGCGTTTCTTTAATTTAAAACAAGTAATAACAAACGTCTTTATTACTTACTGTTCACAAGTCTAATTAACAGTATATGCCTTATTAATAGATGTTTTCAGTCCACTTAACAATGAAGCACTACTACACTAATGAATTGACAAGCACTAATATCTTCTTAAACTAACTTCTCTACCATAGGTCCATTAACCACTAACACAACTATTTATTTATACACTTCTATTTATTTATGTATACTTCAAGCTGCATGTACATTAGACACAGCTTATATCATTTATGTATATATTCTAAAAGCTCAACTACGCTTACTGTACACGATATAATTTATATTAGACATTCAAGAATAGACTGACCCTTGCATTTCTTAGCGGTCTTATATATACTCAGATTTAAATATATGACTCATTATCTAGTATGTTCCAGAACAATTCTGGAACCGTAGAGAATAAACAGTGCTTGCGGCGTTTTGTGTGTAATTGATTGCTAGAAGAATTCTCGTATCCTGAAAACTATGCAGAGTCTACAGCGCTTGTGTGTTTGATGGGTTGCCTAGTAGTAGCTCGCAACACTGCCCCCTCTTTAAAACCGTTACGTCTCGTAACTGTAGATACATTTTGGCGCCAATTCGATGACTGATGACGGTATCGGCAGCTATCTCCTCTGGTGCATCTACCACGTCGTTGGAAATAACAGTCAACACTCTTTTCTTGGTCTTGGTAGGCAACCGGTTGAAAACAACAAACAAGGACCTGGACGTTGGTTCCCTGGAAAACTACTTCTAGCATATTTCGGACTATCCTCCAATCTAAGCGATCCAGTCCACAACCTAGCTTGGGGACCGCTAGTTTCGTTACTCCATTTTCCATCATCTGAACTTTAAGATTCAGCAAAGCCTCCCATAGATGTCCATAACTAGGTCTCTGCCATGAAGAATTTTTGGTGACCAGATAGTAAACATAACGATTTTTATCCTGAAGAACCAAAGCTTTTCCTACAGTTGGCCGCTGTTGTACTAATTCATCCACACATCCAAACTTTTTCTTGAAAACAACAGCTATTCCCCTTGACATTTCCAGATCTTGAGCTACGCAATGTGCAAGGGAATACTCTTCTGGTGCTCTAAACAGATCTTGCTGTTTTTCAACAACAACGCCAAATCTCGCTTTAGCGGAACCACCATACGCCGCCATAAAGCTCTTAAAATCTACATTTGGCTCATGATTAATAACTTGCCGAACACCATTATCATTATTCGAGTCTTCCTGGTTGTTGCCAGCGTAGGATGTTAAACGGTCAAAGTGTACCACTTTCGGTTTACCACGAGGGGATCTTCTGATCCGGTACACTACATCATTAATCCTTTTTAACACTTCGTACGGTCCTTCCCATTGTCTTTGTAGTTTTGGCGACAATCCACGTTTTCTTTGTGGATTGTACAACCACACTAAATCTCCAGGTTGATAACCACCTTCTTGTGCTCTCGTGTCATATTGTGATTTCATTCGATCGCTTGATGCCTGTATATTCTTTCGGACGTTTTCGTGAATACTATTTGATCTTTCACGAAGCTTACTAACGTAATCTTCACTTGCGATCTCTTTTCCAGGTTTAAATCCAAACTGAAGATCACATGGTAGCCGCAATTCACGTCCTAGCATTACGCAAGCGGGCGAGTATCCTGTGCTGTCATGTACCGAAGATCGGTACGCCAGTAGGAACAAATGTAAATATTGGTCCCAGTCTCGTTGATGTTCAGAGACAACTTTGGTCAGGTACTTCCTAACGTCCTGTTCATTCTTTCAACCATTCCATCCGATTGGGGATGAAGTGGCGTGGTTCTAGTCTTCCTGATTCCAAGGTGCTTGCAGACGTTTTGAAACAACGCCGATTCGAAGTTTCGACCTTGATCGGAGTGTAATTCCAACGGAACTCCAAAACGACAAAACAACTCCTGACTAGTACATCTGCAACCGTCTCGGCTTCTTGGTTAGGTATAGCATATGCCTCCGGCCATTTGGTAAAATAATCCATTGCAACCAAGATGTATTTATTTCCTTTCTCTGATTCAGGAAACGGACCAGCTATATCAATGACTACCTCTCAAAAGGATTCCCCACGTTATACTGTCTCATTGGGGCTTTCCGTTTTGAGACCGGGCCATTTGCAGAGGCACACAATTCACATTTCCGGCACCACTCCTTCACATCTTCTTTGCAGTTCACCCAATAGAATCTTTCTCTCACTCTTTCGAGAGTTCTTTTCACGCCAAAGTGCCCTCCGGAAATACCATCGTGCAAGTGCTGCAACACTTCCGGCACTCTGCTTCTCGGCACTATCACTTGAAGTCTCTCAGTGCCATCTTCAAATTCCAGGCGTCGTTTCAAGATTCTATTTTCCATCATCAAGGAGTCCCACTGTGCCCAGTATGCCTTCAGGCTCCTACTTAGAATACTAATTTCTTCCCAAACTGGTCGTTGTCCTCTATTTTTCCACCTAATAATACGTCCCAATTCGGCGTCATTCTCCTGGTCTTCTCGTATTCTTTCGGGTTGCCAAGTATCATCGGTTACCGTCATTCTATGGATGACACTTATTTTCTCTTCCATCTTGGAGCAATGATTGCAGTCCACCGGACAAGTTCTCCTTGATAGAGCGTCTGCGTTTCGATGGCTAGTTCCTACACGATGTTCTGTATCAAAGTCATATTCCTGCAGCCGCTCTATCCACCTTGCCACTTGCCCTTCAGGATTTCGAAACTGCAATAACCATTTTAGTGCAGCATGGTCTGTTCTCAACAGGAATTTACGGCCGTATAAGTACTTATAAAAGTGCTCTACGGATTTGACGACGGCCAACAGCTCTCTTCTTGTCACACAATAGTTCCTTTCTGGCCGCGACAAGACCTTGCTGAAATACCCAATAACTTTTTCTTGTCCGTCCTGCACTTGAGAAAGAACGCCTCCTATAGCTGTGTTACTGGCATCGGTATCCAACACAAATTTCCCCTCCATCCGTGGATAACTCAAAATTGGTGCTGTAACTAGTAGCCGTTTCAGTTGTTCAAATGCTCTGTGGCAGTCGTCATTCTAATCATATTCTTGTCCATCTTCGGTTAATTTTGTTAACGGTTTGGCAATGTTTGCAAACCCAAGTATAAAACGTCGGTAATATGTGCACAATCCTAGAAAACTGCGTAGTTGGTGTATATCTGCTGGTGTAGGCCACTCTTGTACCGTTTTTATTTTGTCAGGGTCAGCTCTTATTCCGGTCTCTGAAACGACATGTCCTAAGTATTTCACCTCTTTTCCAAATAAGTGACACTTCTTGGGGCTCAATGTAAGGTTTGCCCCGCGTAATCTTTGGAATATCTCCTCTAGGTTCTTAAGGTGTTCTTCAAAAGACCGGCCTAACACTATCACGTCGTCTAGGTACACCAGACAAGTCTTCCAAGACAATCCACGCAGTATCGACTCCATCAACCGTTCAAAAGTAGCAGGAGCATTGCATAATCCAAACGGCATGACCTTGAACTGCCATAATCCAGTTCCAATTGTAAACGCAGTCTTTTCTTTATCGTTTGGCTCCAAGCCCACCTGCCAGTATCCGCTTTTCAAGTCCAAGGTCGAAAACCATTTGGATCCGGATAGAGTATCCAAGGTGTCATCAATTCTGGGCAAGGATAGCTGTTTTCTTTGTCACATTGTTAAGCCGCCGGTAGTCTACACAAAACCTTGTCGACCCGTCCTTTTTCTTGACAAGCACTACCGGGGATGCCCATGGACTATTCGAGGGTTCAATTACTCCCTGTTCTTCCATGTCGGTAATAATTTGCTCAGCTTCCTTACGTTTTGCCAAAGGAAGCCGCCTGGGTGTTGTCTTATCGGTTGCGCATCTCCAGTATTGATCTTGTGTTGCACAACATTCGTCCTTCCTTTCTCACTATCATCCAGTGCAAACACATTTCGATATCGTCCGACCAGCTCTTTTACCTTGCCCAGTTGGTCGCCGTTTAATCCTTGACACGAAGGTATTAACATATCCAGCAATTTCTGTGAGCAACCGTTGGCTGGTTTATTTTCCGTGTCGTCCACACAACGTTTAATATGACATACTGGAATGCAACTTCCCACAATCATGCCTTTCTTCAGGGTCACCGTATGGGGATTAATGTTTAGCACCCTTACTGGTATCATGCTTCGAAACTTTACCAGCGTTCTTCCAATCAGTAATCCCTCCTGGCCCATTCCCGATTCAGTTGCCTCCATCATGCATACTTGTCCTTCCCGGAGCATACCATCCGGACGTCCCATTACTATCATTTCCGCCTTCTCGGGTATTTTCATATCGCAAATCATTCGAACTTGCATCGTCTGGTTACTCCTACCTTGAAATGGAATCTCATCATCATCTATCCGAAGCACATTTTCTTTCATGTTTACATGAAACCCATATTCTCTCATGAGATCCATTCCCAAGATCACTTCCTCTGTAATTTCAGCTACCAACACTCGATGATTAATTAATCTGTCCCCAATTGTCAACATAACGGCAGTCTCTCCGTGAGTACCAATCTTCTCACCACTTGCCGTTCGGAGACACACCGATACAGGTAGCACTTTTCCACGACCAACCAAATCTGGTCTCACAATAGTTCTTGTCGCTCCTGTATCCACAAGTAATCGGACAATCCTACCATTAATTCTACCATCGATATAAATGCTGTCCAGACTTCCCATTGACGATGCAGCACGGATGATAATCTCCGGGGCACTACGTTGTGCTGTCGACGTTCGCCCCCTTACGTCGACTTGCTTTAGTTTTCCTGCTGCTCAACCGGTTGTTTTTTTGGCTGAGTACAGCGTCTCTGTATGTGACCAACTTCACCGCAGTTCCAGCAACGCACACGCCATCTCCGCGGTCGTTGTAGTTCCATCCTTTCTGCCACACGGTTGACTATTTCATCTATGTTGTTCTGAGCTTGACCAGGTTCCTCTAAGGCAGACCGAACGTTGTGACCCATCCTGTGTGATGTCTGCTTAGCTGCTTCAAATTCAAGCGCATGGGCCAGTGCGTCATCCAAAGTTTTTGGCCGTGCTAATCTTAGCGCTTGCTGTATTTCACTGTCTTTGATGCCATCCACAAATGTTTGAACAGCCAGTTGTTCGAGGAAACTATCTGGTGCCGTTGGGTACGCCAATCTAACTAATCTTGCGATGTCAGCTTCGAATTCTTGCAGGCTTTCACTTGTCTTTTGCGAGCGGTTCTTAACTTGTGCGTGGTAAACCTGTTGAAGGTGGGCATCTCCATATCTCATCTCAAGCTTTGATGTTAAGAGGCCGTAATCATTCTGCTGGTGATCGGGAATTGTTTGTAAGATGTTAAGAGCCTCCCCCCGTAGGGCCACTATTAAGGAGATAGCCTTCTCTGTGTTGCACCAACCGTTGGCTATTGCAGCAGCTTCAAATTGTTTCAAATATGTGGGCCAGGGTGTTTTGCCATCGAATGTAGGTGGTTTCACTTTAAATTTAGACGGTATGGACTCGCTTCTTTCCATGGTTCTTATTTCTGGAATGTTCTGATTAACAACTTGGCTTGGTAATTCAAGTGGTCGCGTTGTTAGTGAAATCATTTGTTCTTGAAGTCTCATCACATCTTCTTCCATTTTTACCAATTTATTATCCAACTTTTGCTCAACTGTTTTTACCTGTTCAGTTAAATCTTCTTTCAAGGCAATGGAACTTTCCTTTAATCTTTGTTCTAACGTGGCTGTACTTTCATTCAACTTTTCTTCCACTTTGGCAGCATTTTCACTTAACCTTTCCATTTTCTCAGCGTTTTCAGTAAACCTTTCATCTATTTTTATAGCATTTTCAGTAAGTGTCACTTGCATTTCGGATTTAAAATCCTTAAGGAAGTTCATTAAAGTTTCTGCCTCCATTTTACTTCGATTTCTTGTAACTGGCATATACAAACTACTTAAATGTCTTTAGACTTGTGTTTTAAATTAATCACTATATACCCCACAAATGCCTGACACCAGTGTAGCGGGCTACTACTACCGCGTTTCTTTAATTTAAAACAAGTAATAACAAACGTCTTTATTACTTACTGTTCACAAGTCTAATTAACAGTATATGCCTTATTAATAGATGTTTTCAGTCCACTTAACAATGAAGCACTACTACACTAATGAATTGACAAGCACTAATATCTTCTTAAACTAACTTCTCTACCATAGGTCCATTAACCACTAACACAACTATTTATTTATACACTTCTATTTATTTATGTATACTTCAAGCTGCATGTACATTAGACACAGCTTATATCATTTATGTATATATTCTAAAAGCTCAACTACGCTTACTGTACACGATATAATTTATATTAGACATTCAAGAATAGACTGACCCTTGCATTTCTTAGCGGTCTTATATATACTCAGATTTAAATATATGACTCATTATCTAGTATGTTCCAGAACAATTCTGGAACCGTAGAGAATAAACAGTGCTTGCGGCGTTTTGTGTGTAATTGATTGCTAGAAGAATTCTCGTATCCTGAAAACTATGCAGAGTCTACAGCGCTTGTGTGTTTGATGGGTTGCCTAGTAGTAGCTCGCAACAATACAATACTTTACGTGTTTAGAAAATGTTTATAGATTAAACAGTCATAAATTTAAGGTTGAGGGGCTCTAATTCTGTAAGGCTTAAATCTATATTAAAATTAATGATAGATTCTTGCTTCCCGGATATTTTAGACCAGTCTTATGCTTTCAACAGTTAGAGACAATCATATTTAAACGGTGACCTTGAAAGGTAGTCGAAATAGGGGTAGTTGAAAGCATAGCAAAGAGCATTTATTACCTATATGAGGTAGAGTAAAGTGGGAAGTGGGGTGAAGTAGAGGTGTAGTGAGGCGAGAGGTGGAGTAAGGTGGGAGGTAAAATAAAGTGGGAAGTGGGAGGATGTGGAGTGAAATGGGAGGTGCTGGAAGTTGGGGTGAGGTGGGATAAAGTGGGAGTTGGAGTGAGGCTGGAGGTGGTGTGAGGTGGGAGGTGGATCGAGGTGAGAGGTGGAGTGAGGTGGGAGGTGGATAGCGGCGTCGGCGTTATCCAGACGCCCCGCAAATGCTGTATTGGTATAATTCTTTGACTTATTTCACAACTAAAGATTCATACAAACAGATTTGCAAACTCTTCGTTACCGATCTACAAGGTGTTGAAATTTTAAAATTTGGTTAGTTTTCTTTGTAGCTTCTACAGTTTTTGAGATAGTTAGATCAAATTTGGAATATAGGTTACGCTGTAGGGTTTACACCGTTCGGCATATCAAATATTTGTGAGAATATACAAGGTGATATTTTTTTAGGGGTCATGCTCCCTTTTCTTTTCCTGAACTTTTTTGCGGTGCGCCGGTGGTAGATTTTAAAAAACAAAATGGATTTTCTGGTTTGTTTAGAATTTTTTTTGTCCCGGCAGTTTTTCCGACCTGCAACCCTTATCGAGGAAAAAAATAAACAACGATTTGCTGTAAATCGCTAGATAAAATTAAAATTTTCGAAATGGTCTAGTAGGCTCCGGCTTTATTGTGGATAATCTCTTGTTTTCATTAATTTTGAAAGTTCCTTTGCATTTGAAATTGTAGCTTGTGTCTGCATATATGTTTATAAAATTGAAGGTTTAAGTTGTATTTTTCCCCGATAACGGTCTCAGATACGAAAAACTGCAAAAAAACCAAAAAGTTTCTAAACAAAACGGAAAAACAATTTTATATTTTATAATCTGCCAAATCAGAAGGAGAGAAAAGGAGCATAAGTTTTGAAAAAAATTTTCCTAGAAATTCTCACAACCATTTGGCATGCCTAATGGTGTAACACTTACAACGTAACCTATATTCCAAATTTGATCAAATGCCTCAAAAACTGCTGGAGCTATAAAGAAAAACTAACAAAATCTTGAAATTTCAACAGCCTGTAGATCGGTAATGAAGCGTTTGCGGAACTATATTTATATGAATTCTTAATCGCGAAAAAATCCAAAGAATTACATTCTTCCGTATGTACATGATATTTAGGAGCATCCTGTATTTTCGTAATATCTTTTAACATATTGTAATACTGCTATCTTTTCGACAACAAACAACAGTAAAATAAAAAAAAAATCGAAATATAAACTTCATTTCGAAAAATATTTTGTATTGCTCGTTAATTAAATAAAAAAATTGTTTTTTTAATATCAGGTGAGTAGAATGGGAATTTGATGTTTCTGAAGAATCATTTGTAGCACGCTTTGCTATATTATATTAAAGGATCTTGGCGAATAAGCAACTGACCATTTACACATAATTTTGTCGACGGAAAGTGAAATATAAATTCACAATACTTTTTGCAAACACACTAAATATGAAATTAAACAAAAACGCATATATTTAGTAGTTTAAATTAATAAAATATAGCTAGCTGCCCAGTAGCATTTTTATCAAATGAGAATCATTGTAAGCAATTCATAACGTATAAGTACTAGTTTTACATTCTTGTGTTTGATTTTATCTTGCGTTTTATATTAACTATCGTGAATTACCTACATATAAAGTCAGATGAAACTATCTGTGAACTTTGAAAATAAACCTGAAACGAAACCATCTATTAATTAATATAACTAAATACTTCTTTACAAAATTAGCATACAAATTTGTTATGTCTAATATCTCGTGTAGGTGCTTCATTAGTTTATAAATTATACGTTGTTGATAGCAAATCTCATGGAGCATGTCATATTAAAGACCTAAAAACCTCTTCTTTTATTCCCAACGATTGCTAACTCTTTCTATCTTTATCTGAATATATTTTGTCTTCTCTATCGCTATCTAAATTGAATTTCTATTTTTTGATTTTATCTTGTCTTGTGTAAAAATCTTATCCTTAAGCTCTAAATTACTTCAAACCTTCTCGTTTTGCCGATACCTTTTTAACCTCAAAATCTCATAGTTCTCTTGTTCCTAGTTTTAAAAAAATGTTGGTCACTACACTTAAATAACTTTACTTTTTCTTAAATTCCCATTTTTTATTTTCCTATTAGTCTTTTGTTGTGATTAACATATCTTTCGTTTAAATAATTCAACGATTCTTTAGTACTCGTACAAGCTGAAGTCGAGTTACTGCTTTACTCTTTGGTCACATATAGTGCTCGCGAATTATGCCTCTGTAGTAGAAAGACGGTTTCTACAGTTACGACTACGAAAAATTTCAATTTATGTGTTTCTTTCGCAAATATTTCAATCATTTCTACAATTTCCTTTGTCAACTGTTTTTTTCTGTACCATAGAGACGTTTGTACATTTTTCTTTTTTTTTAACGCATTGATGAGGGGTTGTCTCCTTTTTGTCGTTTCATAGTTAATCCCTTATTGTTTTTCAGTATAATGAAAAATTTTCTACTCCTATCTATGAGTAACTGCTTATCGTTTAATTATTTCTGTGTTTGTTGTAACTACTGATTTTGAAATTACTCTGAGGGTATAATTAAGTTGGTCGTTTTAACATTCGTTTGATTTCTTTATCGCACTGAATGCGCTCGGTAGGAAGATCATCTGCCTAGGTCTCATCTGAGCTTAGTTATTTTTAATTATCTACGTGTTAGTGTAGGGTTTATTTTGTCACTAATGTTGCATGTGGTCCCTCACACCGATCTCTTTGAACAGGGACATTCTGTACTCAATACTCTTTCTCTAGGATACTTTTCCTGAGACTACTATTTCGAATCCCTCTATCTCCGTTTGAGTCTTATTTTTCCTCCGTTAGACCTGTCTTTGTCCCGATCCAATTTTCCATCACATAAGAATGGTTCTCCCCCACTCTGCGCTACTGACTATATTTTGGCTGGTTGAGCAGTATTTTACTATACACCTGATTACTACAAAGCTCCATATATCCCACCTTCCTCTATTATCTTTTTTATTTATTCTATTCTCTTTCCTTCCTTTTGAAATCGCTGCATAGTTTAGAGTTCCGATAGAACCATCGACAGTGCAGTTTGTTCTCGATTTGGTCTGCGAGCTTATCCTTTAGACGACTGCGTGGCTTAGTTGGTATGCGTATAACTACTAAGCCCCAGGTCTCGGGTTCAATTTCCGACACGGACCGCTTAAAAAATGCTAGGGTTCGACAAAATTCAAATTTTGCAGATAAAAAAACTTGCTTTCCGGCCAATGTAGTACCTCTAAAACGGCATCGTGGCTTAGTTGGCTTGTGTGTAGCTGATAAGCCCAATATACCGGGTTCGATTCCCGACACGCATCGCTCGAAAAATGTTGGCGAGCATTTTTCACAAAAGTATGCCCTCGTTCGGATGAAAAGTAAAATGTACGTCCAGCGTGTGCTTCGTCACGCACCTTAAAGAGCTCTACCTAGCTTGAAATAGCAAGGGTTCGGCAAAATTCAAAATTTCCATTTAAAAATCTCGCTTTTTGGGTAATGTAGTGCATCGAGTGGAGTATTGAAAAGTCAAATATAGGATAGGTTCTTCGTCTGGCGGCTTCCGAGGATCAAACAGGTTTGCGTATGACTGCTAACCCCAAGGTCCCGGATTCGATTCCCAACACAGACCGCTTGAAAAATTTTAGGCGGACATTTGTACCAAATATACTCCCTCGTTCAGATAAGGTATAATATACGTTCAGTGTGTTAGTGTTATCGCGTACATTAAAAGTCCCTACCTTGCGTAGAACAGCAAGGGCTCTGCAAAATAAAAAATTTCCCGGTAAGAAAAACTCGCTTCCTGGCCAAATGTAGTATCTTTGTATAAAACATTGTAAAATTATATGTAGGGTTTATCCTCTGGGCGGTTCCATGGCTTGTTACGTGCCAAGGGTCACTTTAACATTGTATTTAGGTTAAGTTGTTGTACAGAAGTTTCCCGCCATATTTTCAAATACGCGAGACGCGGGAATTTTTAAATGGACTAGGCGGCACTTCCGTACGTCATAGTAGTGAGTTTGCGCAGTGTGCTTATCCCTAGGGGGTTATAGCAATACTAGACAATGGGGTGGGAGAGTTCTCCGCTTCTTTCGCGATAACGTGGCTTTTTACCGGGTATTGTGAAGTGAAGTAGACGTTTCTCTTTGGTGACGTATCGTTATCGTATCTATGTAGATTTCCTTGCTTGCTTAACTTTTGTCTGTCATACCTTGTACCTTTTTCCATCATTCCCTACATAGGTAAGAATTTGCCGCCACCTGGGACTACCAAGCTTCACGCCTGAGGATGACCTCATGTCCATCTTAGCTAGCCGGAGCTGACGCATTTGGTAGCGTCAACGTGTCATCTCTAATTCAAGGCAGGATATCTGATGTAAGTAATTCTTTACTTAATTTGCATGCCTTATTCCTTGTGTTTGAATTACGGAAATTTACGTAGCATTGCGTAATATTGATGACATCGTCAGAAGTTGACCGCGCCTAAATCCGTATAAGAATTAGTGCTGCCAACTGTGATAGTGTCTCTTACACCACGCTACCGGTGTTGTAATTATCGAACTTTTAATTTTAACTACCGTTTTTAAATATAAGAGGCTTTGTTGATTCGATTGTAACTAGCCTAGGGTCCCGGGTTCGATTCTTGACATGGATCTATTTAAAAATGTTCGCGAGTATTTTTCACAGAAATGCGCCTTCATTCGGATGAAAAGTAAAATGTAGGTCCAGGGTGTGAGTGTTGTCACGCATGATAAAGATCCATACCTTACTTGGAATAGCAAGAGTTCGGCAAAATTCAAGGTTTCCACGTAATAAGCTCGCTGCCTGGACAATGTAGTACATTCAGATGGCGCATTGGAAGGTCAAATTTAGGGGCTTATCTTCTCTCCAAGGTCTCGTGTTCTATTCCCGACACGAACCGCTTGAAAAACGTTACGCAAGCATTTTTCACAACCCACGGCCTCTGTCGAATGAGAGGTAAAATGTAGGTCCCGTGTGTGAGTTGTCACACACGTTGAAGATCCTTACTTTACTTGGAAATGCAAGGGTTAGTCAAAGTTCAAAGTTTCCAGGTAATAAACTTGCCTCCGAGCAAATGTAGTATCCTTCAGATGGATATTGGAAAGTAAAATCTAGGAATCTAGGCTTTGATTCCCGACAAGAAACAATTGAAAAATGTTATGGGAGCATTTTTCACAAAAAATACACCCTCGATCGAAGGAAAGGTAAAATGTAGGTTCGGTGTGTGAGTTGCTACATACGTTGAAAATCCCTACTTAACTTGGAATAGCAAGGGTTCGGCAAAATTAAAAATTTCTAGGTAAAGAAACTTAATTCATGGCCAATGAAGTATATTGGAGTGAAGCATTGCAAAGTCAAATGTAGGCGCTTCTTGTCTCTTAATCAATGCAGAGCTGGGGGACTAAAGAGACTCAAGCTGTTCTCATGAACGGTTGCCACTTTACGGTGGCTCTCTTGATGGAGGGCATAAGAAAATCTTTTTTCATGATCTTACTAGGTCTATCTACTCCATTGGGAGTCCTTTTATTTTATTTATATATAGGAGGGACGGTGTGCCTTGTCAAGAGTAGGGACTCCGAACTATCTAAATTGTTATTTGATATCTTTCTCTTGAAGTCTTCTTTGATATTTTATTTAATCAATAGGTTAAGCCATAGATGTTAGCTATTTATCTTTCTCTTTAAAATTATCTTGAAGATTTTACCTTATTTAATTAATATTGCAAACCATAAACGGTTATGTATTTGCCTTTCTCTTTAAAATCTTCTTTAAGATCTTACCTTACCTAATTGATGCTGCAATCAAAAATTATTTATGTATCTTTCTCTTTAAAATTATTTTTGTGAATTTGCCTTATCTAATTAACGCTCCGTACTTTTGGAATTTATAATCAAAGGTAGGAATTATTGTTAAATGAAAAGAGCCTAACCTGTCTTTTATGTTTGTATTTTGATAGGGTAAGAATAAGAAATCTATCGTTAATGCAGCATAACTAGACAATTTGTTAATGTATTTTGCTTTTACCTTTAATGGTGAGCCAGTGTTTTAATTTGTTTGAGTTAAAAAAATACCCTAAAGATTTTTAAAAGAATTGTAGACATTTATATGCAATATGTAAAAAATTTAATTTTGTATTTAAGTTTTTATAGTGAAAATTATGTGTTTGCTTTAAGTATTAAGTGTCATATTCTTCGACTAATTTTGTGCGGTTGGTGTGGCGGCTAACAAGATTCTTGCGCGCCTAAATGAGATAGCTTGGCCATCATGTGGCTACATATTCCATTTCCTGGTATTGCGAAGATTGCTACGGTTTAAAATACAGGTGGCGCTTAAGGACATTATTGGAATATAAGTTTTCGCACTTATGAACTGTTGTACAAAAAGACTTTTTTGTTTTTTCTTTTTGGAGCTTTGTCGCGATTGCTACGCGGTAAAAGTGTTGCACAAAAGATTTTAGTGAATAATTAATTGTAGGGTATTTTTGTATAATTATTTTAAGAATATTACACAAACTTGCGTCGTGCAATTGTCTTTAGGGTTTTTTAGAAATAGCTTTATTATTGGATAATACCGTGGAAAAAGAATGTTAAATATAACTTCCCATGGTTCGTATGAAACATATATGGCCTTTCCGGCCAATCAGGACGACAAACGACGGAGAAGTGGTGGTTGGCCGCACTAGGTTTCTAGGAGATTCCAACAGCCACAGTATCTATCTAGAGAACACTAACTTCCTTAATTCAGCGCGTTCTAGTAAATTTCTATGTGTGTAGTAGGTTGCATTCAATGGAACTGCCATCGTCTGAACGAACATACGGTTTCTACTCAGACAACTTTTGCACACGAAAGTCGACTGATGAAAAAACAATAAAAATTCCAAGCATATAAAAAAGTTATATAACAGTGATATTTTGACTTCAGAAAGGTGTAGAACGACCACCCCAACAGTAGGAAAGAACTGAAGCAGGGGAAAGTGGTACGCCAGACATCTTTCCTGTGTGTGCATCGGTCGCAGCAGTATCAAAATAATTAAAATACTGAGTATTTTAAATCCAATCATAAATCCCTTTATCCTGACGTACATGTGTTGACCTTCATGTATTGTTCACTAACCGGGTAGATATTTTGTTCAAAACGTTCTAAGATTTTTATCCCACATAACAGCAAGCTGTTTAGTTAACTAACAACCTGCATTTCTTCTAATTATTCAGTTTCTGTTAATAATTTTTTTTTATTTTTGTTTTTGTCTATAAATTTTCAATCTGCAAACATTTTAAAATAGAAGTTTATTCTGAGATGTAGGTTCGTGTTGTGGTCCTAAGTAAAAAATTTCTCTAGAAATAAACTTTAGCGTTTCAGTTTCAGAGACATACGTTGCAAAATTTTCGAGTGGCTATGTCTCAATTTAGAGGCTGAATGATTAGACACTGGGTAAAATTTTTTGTCAGAAATCTGTGTTTTTAGTTTCTGAAAAACGAAGGTTAAACTCGAGTGGGTAATTTTTAATAATAAAAAGGAAAATTTGACCTTTGGAGAGTTTTAAATGCTCAAACAGGTAGTAAGAAAGGCCCGAGTAAATTGAAGTAGAACACCTGATCCATCCATCCCTCAACGTTTGACGGTTTAATTTTAGGACAGGTTTTGGACGTAACGAAAAAGAATTGCATTTTGGTGTCAACTTCACACGTATTCATAAATGCTGTTTTTTATGATTTTTTAACATTATTACTTTTACTAACTTACCTTTTTCAGGTGCTACTAAGTACAAGAACAACGGGCATCCTTCATTTGTAATGTTTAGATCTTTCATTGTTATATTATCATCTGTTACTAGTTCTTTTCCAATAATCCATCGTTGAACAGTGGTTGGAATTTGAAAATGGTCTTCGATTTGTGTTTTTAACTGAATGATGGTTTGATTACGCTGCACAGTTATAGGAAATGGACCTCTATGCGAAACCTTATCTTCAACATACATATTAACCCTAAAAGAAGCGCTTGAAGATATGTTAGATATATAAGGCGTTACTTACACAAGGTCGTTCTTTGTTGCTTCAGGTTTTTTCTTGTCTTCTTCAACTGATTTCTGACGAATTACGGAGCAGCTAACTTTGAGTTGAGCTAATTCTCTTGCCAGATCTGAAGCTTCGTTTAATTTTCCTTGAGCGATTGCTACCTCGAGACGCTTTAATAACCGATTAACTTCCAAGGTGTCAATATTTGTAGGAAAGTTATTTTTAAAGTCGCTTAATTTTGCTGGAACGTTTAGATAGATATCTTTATCAACTTCGCCTACGTTTACATAAGGTTGTTGTCCGGAACCTTCAATTTTAACACTGTAAATATTAGCGAAATCCTTTGGCCCCATTAATTCATAGTTGCGATTTTCTTCCTGCTTTTTTAACGCTTCCGTAATTTTTATTGGTGATTTATTAATAATAGAATTTGTCTGGACAGACGATGATATTTTAAGAGGTTTAGGATTGTCTGTTTTTTTCATTTTTATATTTTCGTAAATAGTTTCGCGGGTTGCTACTATAAGTTCGGCTATTTTATCGGGAGGTGGGGGAGCTTCTTCAGCGTTTACTACCTGAACGTCGCTTTCTGATTTATTTTCGGCGTTTTCGGTAGTTTCTTCGATAACGCTAGCACGTTTAAGAAGTTTTTCAGAAGGGTTAAGCCGCCTCTTTGGAAGGGAGTTCTTCATTTCGATTAGCATCTTTTTGAGTCGTTCGCGCTCTTCTTGTTTATCGCTAGAAGTTTGTTTTGGTTTTTCTTCGACAGATGACGATTTGATAAACTGTTGTTTAGCTTTTTGATTTATGTTGTGCTTAGCAAGTGCAGAAAATCCTATTTGTGTTCTGGAACGTTCCAAATGCCTTTCAAATAACTGCACATTACCAGCAGGTTTAGCTTGTAGTTGATGAGAGGTATTTTTAGAAGTATCTGATACACTAAGCGGATTATGGTTTATTTCTGAAATTTGTGTTTTATTCTTTTCTAACGTGTTATTTTTAGCTGGAGGTAATGTTAAATCGTCGAAGTAAGGTTTAATAGTTGAACAGACGTAACAGATTATTCTCCAATAGTCATTTTCCAGCGAACATTTAGGACAGAACCAGCTCTTTTTATCAAACAAAGGAGCGTCTTTATTTTCAGTTTTATTCGGTTTAATTATAACCGCAGAGCTTTCAGATTTTATTAACGGAATTTTATTTTTATTATTTGGCAATAACGAACTATCCAGCTCTTGTGCGTGCACTTCCGTTTTATTTTGTTTTGTAGTTATCTCATTTATAGCGGTCGGTTTCCCGAAATAATCGCGTTTAAAATTTTCTTTTTGGAATGCGTTAGATTCTTTAGCACCAAAGAACGCTGAATTTACTGTAACTTTAGTAACGTTAGTAATAGCATTAAATTTTGCTATTAAATCCTTAGCTGAACGACGCTTTGGCGACGTCCATGTGTCAGTGTTATTTTTCGAATTGTCGACCTTAGGACGCATGAAAGCTGGTAGTTCTTCGTCATTTTCAGCGTGTTCTTTTTTAATGATGTCAAGAGCCTCGCGATCTAATTCACTGATGTTTGTTAGAAAAGACATACCTGATTTTCTTTTTTCATCCTTTTTATTTTGTTTGGAATTTTCATGAGCCACTGCGATACTTTTGCAGTATAAAGCTATGGGCTCGTACCGCTCTTCGTCTTTATCTTTTTTGGTAGGTGTAGTTTCGCGGTGTCTTTTATACCAAGGTCTTGGAGAAACCGGAGGTGCTTCTACATAACTTGCCCTTGGGGATTTACTAAGATTTTCACACCCTTTTTCTTGGCGATTATCTGCTTGTTTCACTGGTTTTAGGATACCGCGGTCTAGTTTAAGAGAGTCGTTGTATATCACATCAGCGTCCGCATATTCAATTGTTTCGTACTTATCGATACTTAACAGGGACGTTTTAACTTTGTTGGGTGTTAGAACCGTTGGGGGTTGGGGTGCTAATCTTTTTTTCTTTCGCAAACTCATAGATGATGTCGTACTGTCACTGGATTGTTTTGATTCTGTAATAGGTGGTTGTGGCGCCTTTCGTTTACCTTTGACGTGACAATAAGCTCCTGCTTTTCTTAACTTTGAAGATTCACTATTAGTTCGTCGGTATAACTTTTCATTCGCACATACAGTATTTCGCGTCATAAGTGGCAAACTTTTACTGTTATCCTCGTTTTCGATTTTTACGGGTTTTACGACCGTATCGCGGTTAAAAAATAAATTATACTTTTTACGTAACGTAACATTTTTATCGCGTTCTCTTCTGGTGTCTCGTTGTTTCAGTCTTGCTCTGTACGTGTCTGTTTCAGGACCTGGAACTATGTTTTTCTCAGTAACTTCCGGTTTATACTCGGTTGGAAGAACGAACGAAAATGAAGCTATTGTCCCTGCACTTGCAATGGAATTTAAACTATCACAGCTGCTTGACGAACTAGATTCCTGAGCCACCGACTCGCGTGATGTCGAAGATTTAAACCATTTAAAGAAGGAAAAGATGCCGCTGGTACGTTTGGACGTTTTTGGATCACAGCCAGGACTTTGTCCGATGCTAGTATTTGATTGCTCTTGGTGCTTGATACTCATATTATTAAAAGCATGTCTTTTGAATAACGGGGAAATCCTTGTCCTATGAACAATGCGAATCGTTAATACAATGCGTTAAAAATAGATCGATTTAGGTTGGCGATTTTGCAAAAATTGAAATTACAAGCGCAGACAAAGGTAATTTCTATAAGTACAAACGTAAGAAACACTCTTAAGCCTTATATTAGTACTCACCAGTAGTGGTCATTTGAATTTGTAATTAAAATTAAGTTCGTTGAACGGAAATTTAAGTGAACCAAGAGAGGTGTTGTGAAACACGACAACTAAAACCGACGTCGAAGGATTGCGCCGCGATGCTTGTTTAATTTTAGCATTAGTTCAGCTTTCGTCCGGCTTTCAAATCTGTTATTATGTTCTGAAAATTAATTTCCAAGTGATTTATCGGAAGCAAAATTGATAATTATATCTCAATTAGTAAATTATAAGCATTTATGATATAATTATTTATAAAAGAACCTTGAGTAAACCAGAAGTACTTACAGTAATTCTAAAACGTTTTATTCTAACACATGAAAGGTTATTAATATTTTTTGTCTATGCGTCAAAACATACATTTTATACAGGATGTTTGCAGTGGAGTTTTCAGTAACAAAGCCTCCGTAAACATGTCTGCAAACGTGCAGTGTACGCGGGCGGCATATCCAATGGGCGGAAAATAGCTTCTTGGCCACGGTATATGTTTCACTTTCATAATTTAATTTACGATTACGACAAAAGGTATAACATATCTATGCCTTTTCATAAAAAGAACATATTGTCTTAAAATTTCTAAACAATTTTATTTCCTGTTAGTCGAGATTCACACGGGATTGCAGGACGCGGGAGAGACTGTTGGTCCATCCTGCAATCCGCACTTCGTCGCCGTTTCCAATTCCGCGTCCCGTCCCGCAGTAATAATACTCGGCCCATCCCGTTCCGCGCTTAAAATGTCAAGATCGTACCGTCCTGCAATCCCGCGGGACAGCCAGCAATCCCGTATGGTTATTTTAGTTAATTCACTTTCCACAAAATCTGTACGGTGTATCATCAAAGGAAAAAAATAAAACTCGCTTAGAGAAAGTTGGATTTTAATTTTGAACATTTTTTGTTTTCCTTAAATTTTGTTTTTGATTAGATTTGCTTTCTATAATTTGAGACATGAAAACACTAATCTGTTAAAACCAAAATTAGATAGAGAACTTATGTAGCTTAGTTAATTTGGTTCATCTAGTTAGCTCATTCGGATCTCCGGGAGGGGGTACTTGGGGCTCGTCATCGTAAGAATTTAAAACAACGGTTTGATTTAGTGGTAGGTGTTATACCCGTAACTGCTATAAACGTATCACCATGTTTTAAGGATGATGCAATAGTAAAATTTTCATGCACATTTAAAGTCAATTTACATACACAATATAAGTAAAACAAATTACTCACGTGGATGGTATTTCGTAGCTAAAGCTCAGGGTCCATCATGTTTTGTGGGTTAGGTTACATCATTGCTGAGTTTCAAATTGCCAATCCGTTCTTCCTGTGTCTCCTATGCTCGTAGAGGAATGAAGGAACACCAGGTAGAGGTACAACAGAAGGTAAAGATAGAGGAACCTACATGCCTAAAAAGAAAAAAGACACACACACAGATAGATGTTCTTGGCTTGAAGTCTCGTGGCTTAATCCCCGCTTTCGACACTACCTGCACCTGTGCATTCTTTTGCGCAAACGCGACTGCCCGAAATGACGGAAGTTGACAAATTTTAATTTTAAAAATACGCGGGTATTTCCTTATAAATTATAACTAAAGCTAAGACATGTACATTGCCAATTTTTGGCATGTAACATAGGGACTTGGAATATAAGGTCATTACTTAGAGTAGGTAACTTGACGAATTTATTAGTCGAAATGAGAAAAAAAGCTGGACATTTTAGGTATTAGTGAGGTGAGATGGCCAGATAGTAGTGACTTTTGGAAAGATAATTATAGAATAATTACAACTTCTTCAACTAATGGACAGGCAGGGGTAAGAACAGTGTTAGGTAAAAGATTAGGACGTAAAGTTAAAGAGTACTTACGATTTAGTGATAGAATAATTATGGTTAGATTGAGTACGAAACCCACAGACATTGTTTTAGTAAAAGTTTACATGCCAACAACGCAATACGATGATGAGGAAGTAGAAAAGGTATACGAAGATATAAATAGTATAGTGAGAAAAGTAAAGGGAGATGAGAACTTAATAGTTATGGGCGATTTTAATGCGTCGGTAGGAGAAGGTAGTGAGGGAAAAATGGTAGGAAAATTTGGATATGGTAAACGAAATGATAGAGGAGAAGGATTAGTTGAGTTTTGCCAAGAACATAGATTAGTAACTGTAAACACCCTATTCGAACAACATGTTAGAAGAAGATATACCTGGAAAGCGCCAGGTGATAGGGCTAGATACCAAATAGAATATATTTTAGTTAAACAAAGATTTAGAAACTAAGTTAAAAACTGTCGTAGTTATTTAGGGGCCGACATAGATAGCGATCATAACTTGGTTAAAATGAAGTGTAATCTAAAATTCAAAAAATTGAGAATGGCTAAAAGAGAAGGATGTAATCTAGGTAAGCTTAATGATAGTGAGGTAAAAGAGGAATATAAACAAGTATTGGATAATAAGATGAAAGAGATAGCTATAGGAGGGAACGTAGAAAATAAATGGAAAGAAATAAAAAGGGCTGTACGTGATACAGCAACACAGACTATAGGTAAGAAAAAAATAGAAGCGAGAAAACCCTGGGTAACAAAGGAGATATTAGATTTAATAGAGAATAGAAGAAAGCTTAAACCTTTTAGAGAATTGGATAGTGAAAGTACGCAAAAATAATAGAGTTAGAAATAAGGTAGTACATGAGTGTAGAAAAGCTAGAAATAAATGGATGGAGGAGAATTTTAAGGGAATACAAGATGATTTGAGAGTAGGTAAGACAGACAGGGCTTACAGGGTAGTTAAAAAGTTTTTCGGGGAAGATAGGAAAAAAATATAATGATATTAAAGAAAGAATAATGAGCTTCTAATAAATAAAGTTGAGGTAGCAAATAGATGGAAAATATATTTAGAAGATTTATATAAGGGATACGATAGGGATGAGTTAGAGAACGACCAAGAAGAGGATGTAGAAATAGGATTCTCAATATTAAGAGAGGAATTTAATGGAGCTGTTAGGGATCTTAAACTAAATAAAGCGCCGGGGATAGACGTTATACCCGAAGAATTAATAACATATGCAAGTCAGAAAACTTTAGACAGACTATATTTATTTATTTATTTATTTAAGTACGCTACAGAGTAACTCCAAATGATACATAGAACATATTAGTAAATCAAACAACAGTCAACTCTGTAGTTTGACTTTTAAAAATTATGAGATTTAAAAATACTAATGCTATTGTGAAACACGTCATATTCATTAAAATAACAATTGTAATATTTTAATAATCTGTCAATAAATGCATTGGTGCCATAATTAGTACGATGATGACTAATGTGAAACAAGGTATCGCATCGGGTTTCTCTGGATGCAACTCTTAGCGTCATCCTTGCCAATAAACTCGCATAATCAATATAGGTATGCACTACCTTATATATAAAAACTGCTGAAGATACCAAACGCCTGCATTCAAGAGATTGTAGTCCCACCATTTGGAGCCTAACATCTCATGCGATATTAGCATTAGGGATGGACTCGGGCTCGGGCTTTCGGGCCGGCCCGGCCCGAGCCCGGCCCGATTTCGGGCTCGAATCCGGGCCGGGCCGATGACTACTTTATTCGGGCCGGGCCCGGCCTATCTTTTTTCGGGCCGGGCCGGGCCAAACGACTCGGGCCGGCCCGAACTTTTCGGGCCGAAAAACTCACGAGTAGATACTCCATCGTCCCTTCACTTCTATCTCACATTGAGTAAGTAAACGTTCTTAATTATATTTTCACGTAATGTCTTCATGAACCCATTAATAATCAGTTTTTCGTCTTGTTTAGTGTAAAGGAGACGTGATATTATAACTCACTTCTTATACCGAATATTTTTTCTAGTCCTATCTAATGTTCCTCATGTTGTACTTTAGGCAAGTTAAAGATGCCCAAGAACATCAAACTAAGTGATTTATTCATAATTCAAAAGTTTGCACGATTAATATTACGTATATGTATATACTCAAAATCTCAATCATGCGGCGAACGTCGATATTAGCAATCGCGTGTATAATTTATGTCTACCGCCTAAAACACTAGAGAGTTATTGCAAAGTTCATTTTACCAATTTTTTTATAAAGTTTTCCCTTATTTGACATTTACACATGCGCAATTACACCTTTAATGTTTGTACTTTATTAAAATACAGGACACCTTTATTTAATTTAAATACAGGCAGGGAATGCTTTTATTTAAGGCGCCTTAATTTTGACATATGCCAAATGCTTAACGTACAAACTTACATTTAATTGTCTGCTTTGTGTATAAATATAGCGAAATAAATGGTTTTTTGTAGAGTTGTTTCCGTAATTAAATTTAGAAATATAATGTCCAAGTTTATAACACGAAAAAGATATAAAACGTCAACGCTCTAAATACGAGGATGCTGTTTTCTAATGCTTTTCCTAGAAGTAAAGTGTAAAAATCCTTTTGAAAACAGAAATGCTATATGCTTGGAAAGGAGTAAAAACAGTGTATTGAAGTAAACTCAAAAAGTATTCCGTGAAAACACTTTGACAACACACACAAATGTTATCGAATCAGTGGGAAATAAAAGACTCAAATAATAAAAAAAGGTATATCTTTGTGTGAATTCAATTTCTTTGATTTTTTCCAATATAGTTAAACATGTATTATAGGTCACCTTATCACAAGAGAGATTAATTCTTTATTCATTTTTAAAACATAACCTATAAATATAGAATACTAAACATATATGTCAGAATAAAGAGTAAGGGAAAAAACACTTGCACTAACACTCCTTTAGATTGAATGCAAACTTTTAAAAAAGAATACTTTATTTGAAGATTTTTTTAATAAAGTCTGCTTGGAATGAGTTTGTAGCAACTCCCTAATTTCAAGTAGGTAATTTTAGAAAAAATTTTGCAGTAGGAACGACAAAATAAAGCGGGCGCAAATTTATAAAGGTTATAAGGTGCGTTAAGTGTACAATTTCATAAACATTGAAAATTGCTAAACATTTTCTACCTTTGTTACCTATTTCTAAGATTTTTTAAAGAATTGTTACGTTTATTTTCAGCATAAATTAATTACCCTATATTTCTCCGTTATTTATTCAATACCCGCTCGAATAAATTCTGTTTCTACTGTTAAATCCTTCAACATAATTAATAATAAACACGCTTACAAATAAATTCCTCAACTTAAATCTAGTTGTTTTGAAACGACAAGTTTATGCAACAACTAAATAGTTATATCCTGTTTTAGGTACCCGTTATCTTGGTATACATTACGACCGCCTATAATGATTTTTTCTATTGTTTCAATGTAAAAACTTGTTGAAATACGGTCGCACACTATATGATAAAACCCCGGTTTTCCAGTTTTAATCGCGCTTCGATAAGCGAGGATTTGCAGTTGGAATTCGTATTATTTGAACCATCCTTAAATTTGCTTCTACAGCTTGTGCGTCGACATATTTTCTACATTATTCGTCACCGTATTTCAAAAGCAATGCACGTCTGTTTATTTTCTGTTCGACAACTAGGAGGTGTCTTGCGTGGATTGCTTTTTTTTACTGGAGGCCAAATGGGTTCTTCCTTTCTGCTTTTGTGCGTAGGTCGTTGCTGTAGTTACGATGCCAGGGTGAATGGATCCTGAATACCGCGGCGTTTTTGTGTTGACTCACCCCCGACGGTTTTCAAGCTAAGTATCCGGACACCTACAGGTATGCAACTCGATTTCTTTTGTGTGTGTCAATGGGATATTCCGTATCAACATTTGGTGTACTTATGTGACAAGAAACGTCACATTGTAGAACTATTGTTCGTTGCTGCTAATCGATATTATCGCTCTACATGTGTGATGTACCTGTGTTAAAAGTATTGGACAGACACACGTTTATTCCTTTGTACTGATTAGTTTATTTTACAAACGGTACCATGTACGATTTAAAAGATATCTGACAAAAGCTCCTACACGTTAATTCTTTCCCACTAATTAGTTATTTTACAAAAAGTATTAGGTGAAACTTTAAAAATGCTTGACAAAAGCTCTCACAGGTTTATTTACTACTGATTAATTTTATTTTGTGTAAATACGAGATGCGCACTTCGTATCTAATGTACTAAATTGTTCATATCACCTAACTGTTTGCTTTCAAATAGTAACGCTTAATTTATTGCTCTTGCTTGTTTGTACAGAATCCGTTATTTATTTTTATTTGTTAATAGATCATCGTGGGCGATGTGTTTTTTGTTTTTCTTTGGTATGTAGGCGAATCCACTCACTCTCCGCGTTAAATAGTTAGCCTGGTACTTACTTTTCTTCCGGCTACGTTTGGTACGTAACAGAATCAAAAATCAAATGATATACTACGATATGTTCCACAAGTATCTTGATTGTAATTCAAAATCATTATACTCTTAAATTAAACAAAAGAGTGATAGTTACTTGTTGAACACAACAGAAAAAATATCTTCTCATTCGCTGAATAAAAGTCGGGCCGGCCCGGCCCGCCGGGCCATTTTCATTTCGCGCCGGGCCTCGGGCCGGGCCGGGCTTGTTAAAAGCCCGGCCCGGCCCGGCCCGAGTCCATCCCTAATTAGCATGTGGAATGCGGAATTTGAACAAGAAATATTTTGCAAATTTAGCTCGAACATTTTCTAGTTTGAGAATTGCACATCTGTGAGTAGGAAACCAAATAATGCTGTTATACTCAAGAATGCTACAATAAAGCGTAGTTATGGCTTTAGTATCATTTATATGTAATGTATAAAGCTTTATAAAACCCAACATTCTATAAGCTTTCAAACAAATGTTATCAACATGTTCCGTGAAACACGAATGATTGTCAAAAACTACACTCAAGTCACTTATTGATTCAACACATTGCAACTGAGATTTGTTGATAACTTATGACGTATTGATGGGACTTTGGCATTTATAAAAGTGTATTAGCTTACATTTACTAAAGTTGATGTTCAAAAAATTTCGCGCACACCGTGAAGAAAAGTTATTGATGTTCTGTTGTAGGTTGTTGCAATCATCGGTGCACGTTATAGCACTAAAAAGCTTTACCTCATCTGCATATAATAAGCAAATAGAGGATGGAAAGAGAAGTGGTCATATTGTTGATACATAGTGTAAATAATACTGGTCCAAGGTGGGACCCTTGAGGTACTCCCGAAGTGACGCTGAATGTAGCAGACTTTGCACCTCTAAGTAGAACATATTGTTGTCTATTATTTAAATAAGATGCAATCCATTTGAGATAATTTCCATGGATTCCTATGATATCAAGTTTCAATCTCAGAAAAGCAAGACACACACTATCAAAAGCCTTCAAGATGTCAAAATATATAACATCTATCTGCATGCCCAATTCTAAGGTTGTAGTTAGAAACTGGTGAAGGACACCTAAATTTGTTGCTGTAGAGTGACCCCTGAAGAAGCCATGCTGTTCCGGTATTATGTAGTTATTGTAAGTGATAAATAATTCATCAGTATTAATCGATTCGAATATCTTAGCAATGCATGACATTAAAGAAATGTCTCTATAATTAGCAATATCTGATTTGTGTCCTGGCCTGAATATAGGAACTATCATGGATATTTTCCAAATTTGAGAAAAAATTCCTTGATCAAAGGAGTTCTGGAATATCAATATTAACGGTTCTATTAAAGCAGAGCATTGTTTAAAAACGATGGGTGGAATACCATCAGGACCGATCTTTTTACTGGAATCTAAAGATTGTGTTTTCCGAGATATTTCTTCATCAGTAAATACGTGATTTGCTAGAGTTGAGAAAAGTTTGATATTATTAGGAGCTTCCATATTTAAGATGTCATGAGTAGAATATGAAGCTTTAAAGTGTTCCGCAAATGCATTTGTAATATCTTCTAATGTATCATATTGTTTACCATGAAGATAGATGTTATTTGGAATAGCATTGTTATTTTTTAATGAATTTATTTATGACCAGAAGTGTTTAACAGTAGTAGGTATAATATGTTCAGCGTTAGTAACATATAACATGCAGCATAAGTCAATAGAGGCTTTACATTCTCTGCATAAATGAGAAAAATTATTATAATTTTCACGAGATCTAGTTTTCTTATACTTGCAGAATGAGTTATTTTTGTGAGCTATAAGCTTTCTATGATAATAAGAATACTATCTTGAAAATTTGTTACTCCTAATTTTCGTTTTTGGAACAAATAATTCAAATGCATCAAATAGTAGTTTATAGAATTTTTTGATAAGTTAATATTTTCAAGGTGAGCATTAAGTAATCCAAAATTAGCTCTGGTAAAGCAAAAATTAAGTGAACAATCAGATACCTTGATTCTTGGAATAATGGAAATGCTAAAAGTAAGTTCTAAACTGGGATGATGTTTATCTTCTTTTATTAAGACATTGTTAGGTTTCTTGATTGAATAATCCAATAAATCGTCAGAAAAAATGAGATCAAGGATTTTTCCATTTTTGTTCGTAATCAGGTTTAATTGCTGAAGTTCAAGAAAGAATAGATTATTTAAAATGATTTCTGCTTCATCAGAGAACCTCTTTGTTGGTATGATCTGGCCCTCCTCATCTGTATACCAACATACTTCAGGAAGATTAAAGTCTCCAAGAATAAAAAATTTTGCATGCAAGTATTTGTTTTTTAACGAGATACATGTATCGACAAATACCTTCCTATGATCTATTGAACACTTTGGATGAAAGTGCACTGACCCAATTATATATGTAACAATATGTATAGTAACTGAACTAGTAAAAGTAATATATGACACAGGTGAAGTCCCAATAGATTTCGAAAAAATATTATTATCCCAATCCCAAAAAAGTTGGAAGCTGATAGGTGTGAGAATTTTAGAACGGTTAGTTTAAATTCCCACGCTTCCAAAATACTAACAATAATAATTAAAAATATAATAGAAGCTTAGACTGAGAATTATTTAGGCGAAGACCAATATGGTTTTCGTAAAGACAGAAAGACTAGAGAACCGATTCTAATGATTAGGGTAATTATCCAAAAAAGGTTACAAAAAATAAAAAGACTCATTTCGCGTTTGTAGATTTAGAAAAAAACATTTGTTAGAGTTAATAGGATTGTTATGTTCAGGGTTTTGCGAAAAATAGGAATCTCTCATAGAGAGGTTTCTAGAGACTATCAGGGGGGTTGTTAAATAAATACAGATGGGTCAGGCGCCACTGTACTTATGTAATACACGAGAACAAGGAATATCGCAAGAAAAATACAGGAACCTCAACGAATATATTCTGTTATTGGAATACAAGATTTTGTATTCTTAGATGGTACAAACGTTTATCCTGAAATAAAATAAAATATATAAAAATGCATTGGACACAGCAGTTTGCGTCTCAAAATACTAAAATCAATAAATCAGACGACTTATATGTACTTATAAAATTTACAACTGGTCAATGGTACATGAACACTCTACTTATTAATTTTATACAACCTTGGTTCATATAAGATTTATAGAATCCAAAAATATGTATGTGGTAGCATAGATACAACTTCTTAAGTTTATCTTAAAATGTGATTAACCACTTCCAAATTTATAAAAAAATTAGGCTTGTTAGAAACCAAGACATATATTAACTGAAAATAATTTTGGTTGAAAATGACAAAAATTTACAATAAATGTTGTAAGTGTTTAATTACTCATTGCTATTTCTGTAATAAACTTGACTGTATCGAAGTCTCTAACGTATATAGGCATTATATATTTTATTAACAAAATTATTAGCTTTTGTCATTTTTCCAGTACTGATCAAACGACGTACATTTTTATTAAATTACTTATGTTTTAGTTAGTAATTTTAAGCCTTGTTAAAAAAGTATCATGTGTAAGAAACTACTCAACTGTATAAAAAAATCAACGTGAATAAGCAAATTCTAATAACGACATCATTTAGTCTGATTCACAATCTAAGTTCTTGAACAGATCGTTTTGGTAAACAATCCATAGCAAGAATTTAATTTAGTGTAATATTCAAAGATCAAAATTTTAAATATTGTAACATTCGAGTCTTCTATTAAATATGACTGCTCTACCATACAAGCGGCAGAGCCTCGATAGATTACGAGGGGTTCCTGTTTGATGGACAAGCCCAGGGTAAAAGGATGTTGAATGGCTTTGAGAGAAAAGGATCCTCTAAAGAGTTCTTCCAGACAGCTAAGTTTCTTCAACTTAGGGCAGAGCTATGAGCTAGGGTCGTAGGATGGTATACGAAAAAATCAAAAGGAGTTTTATTGGACCCCACCGTATCTTAATGAGTGTTTTATAAGGAATTATTCGAAGATCAGATACGGAAATCTTCGAAAGAGAAAAAAATTTACGACAAGCAACATATACAACAATACTTACTGTGGTTTCTGCAACCTGAAATAGGAACGACGATCTGGTGCTATCTGAAAATTTAATCACACCTAGACATTTTCCAACTAGGGCTTCATGAGAGTCTAGTCACTTTATCACAAAAATAATTATATGTAAATTACTAATCAAAATTATGCCTTCAAGAAAAACTTTTAACATTAACACTAATAATACCTTCCTTCAGTACTAAAGCTTCTAAATTATAAACAGTTTGTTTCTGTAGGACAAGCTGCAAACAAACAAAATTTTGACACAACTTAAAAATTTTTTCTATTAATTTTGTTTTCAAAAAAAATATTTATATATACATTATTTATACAACTTATTTATACGGAGACTTTCGAAACAGTTCCGTGGAATAGTGTTTTATTAAATGCATAAATTATTTTAGTTTTTAGTAAGAAATATGTTACTTTTAATTTATGTTACAATGACTTCATTTTACTTGGATATGATCCTTTTCAGATCACAAACAAAATTTACATATTCAAAAGTAATTTCTCAGGTTATGGTTATACATTCTTAATAACAATTTTTAATAAAATCAAAGGTCAAAGAAAGTACTTATTGACGACATTGAATTATACATCAGGTGTATTATTACCATGTGTTATACATTATAATTCGGCAAACAATTCTTATCCTATCACATGTTTGATAAAGCAAATCCTTTAATACAACTTTGTAACTTCAAACATAACATTGCACCAAGATCTTAAAAATGTTAAGGTCAATTATGCCTTATTCAAGTACTAAATTTTTAAATTAAATTTTAAATGAAACAAATTAATTGAACTATGAACTTTAGCAAAAATTTGGAGAATTAACTTTAAACAAACTTAGGTATAGCTTCTTCGAAAATTTATCTGAGCATTTAATTAAAAGTTTCTTGAAAAAAAAAATAAGAATAAAAATGGAGGGTGACTCACCGCTAACCATCTGCTATATCTTCGTCCTTACTCTTATAGTTGAGCGTAGCTGACACAGGGGTCCGGATTTAACCTTCGTATTAACCAATAACATGTGCGGGTTTCTACCTTCTTGCCTAGTAACGATTGAAACTGCTTTTAAATTTCTATAACTTCTTTACTTGTAACTTGAATTTAATATTTTAAAAATTCGGAATTATAATTATCTCTATATTTAATGATAGTTAGTTTAATCCTTAAAACGTTAAACTAAAAAATGAATAAAAACTTGAAGATCTCAAGACTAACTTATGGAACATGTTGACTCCACTTAAATATCTGGTCGGGCGGCATGTTTGATTAAAAACGTGCAAGCTCCGAAAAATACGTGTCTACTGACTACATCTGATATTAAAAATGGCTTATTCCACGAGGCAGCCTTCCTTCTACTCGTATGTGCGGGAAAGGGGGATATTGACACAAGATACAAACAACTAGATGTCACTTGATGTGTACTTTTGCTATTTTAATGTAGAGGGCGTACTATGTATGAATTTTATAATAAAAGGTTCCAATAGAAATTTAACATTTATTGATTAGGTGTATCGAACAAAACTTGAGTATTTGAATAACAGAAAATCGAAATTGTTACAATATAGTTATTAAGATATTAATTTTCAATAGTTTAAACTTCCAAGATTACAGCTTAACCTTAGATATCCACTAATTAGAGAAAAATAACCACTAAACGTTGTACGTCAAACACATGGTTTTCATAACAAAGGAAAATCGACTTACCGACCTCGAACGTAGAGTACAATTTGTTACAAAGCATTTAGTAGATAAACTCGAAGCATGTGTGGGCCTCTAATATTGCGTAGTAACAGCAAAAACTTGTTGTCCACTTAGTTACGGCAATATCCTGAAGATCAGAACCATAAAAATAAAAAAAGTGGAATCTACCTTAGGGGAGAGCCATCGTTGAGACCTCTAACTGTAGGTTTCCATTCGTATACAATTTATAGGCTATCGATTAGCTGTTACGCATAGCCATTATTAGATGAAAATTTCAGTGTAAACTAAAAACTTCCATGTTGACCAAAAATCTCCGTGTAAACTAAAAACTTCAGTGTTGCGCTAAGGGAAACCAATTAAAATTAGTTTTAATCATACAGAGCAGAAAATACAAACCATGATGAACTGTCTAACACATTTGGATCGCTTTATTGCACAAAATGAATTGCTAGTCGCAAGTCACCCTTTAATGTTAACTTCCGCATCTTATCGCTAGGACGATAAAGGGTCGACTGTCGTAGTCCGTGAACAAACGAGGCCTCAACACTTGAGTGTTCAAAACAACAGGGCGCACATTCGCTCTAAATTACATTACCTTGAAGGTACTTTACGGAAATTCTAACTAGCATGTAAGAGTTGTAACATAATGTTAAACACAAAACTGGAGTACTTTTAACGATAAATTTGCTTACTACATAATTAGAATAAAAGGATAATAAATAGAGTGTTTCAAAATTATGATAACTTTCTTTTAATTATATATATAAGTTCTAGATATACGAATTATATTGAATTAAAAAGGGATTTTAAAATTTTTGTAGCACAATACAGAATTTATATGCGTTACTGCTGAAGAGGAAAAACAAAACGTTACAACAGAATAGAAAAGAAATTAGAGCTGCGTCAAACTGACCTTAAGTAAGATCGAAAGCAAAATAATAAAATAGTTAGCTGAAGACGTAGTTAAAAATCGTTTCACACGGACGAACATTTAAAAATTCATAGTTATTTCAGTTTCTACCAATGACCCTTTTATCTCTGCAATGCGATATGCCCTACATTTGATTTTTTTCAATATTCCACCCTAAGCTGTGTAACTCGTACTTGCGTCTAACGTTCACTTGCTTGTAACGTGTGCACGAATGACCCTCGGCTATTGTATTTATTTAATCTTTCCTACTTAAATCTCCAGGGAGACCTGATCATCAGGGCTACACAATGGGTTCTTTGTTTTATCCCTGATGTAGCATACATATGGAAATAATTTACCTAAAAAGTATTTCACTGATTCAGTTTTGAATAAGACAACAACATGTGATATAACTACGTATAATAGTTGTAATTGAACTAACAAAAGTAATCAAACTTTGGATTGTTTTAGTAAAAAATAAAAAATAAATCTTAAACCAATTTCAATTCTCTTAAAACTCTAACATCATCATCATTAGGTCTTCAGTCCTAGAACTGGTTAGACGCGTACCATCATTGTTCCCTATTCTGAACTAACCTACAGATTTCCCTGAAATATGCACAGTTTGTATCTATAACTGTCTGATCTAGGTCTACATCTACCTCTTTTTCCTATCTCTGCTTGTAATACATCACATACTATTCCCCAAAAATGCCTTAGAACGTATTCCGCCCTACTATTTCTCTTTTTCCCCTGATATGCTTGTTGCCCTACTATTTCTGTAACTTATTTGTTATTATCTTTGTCTGTCCATGCTATCGTCCTCATACATCTGAAGCACAGCATTTCAAAAGGCTGCTACCATTTTTCTGTCTGCGTTTCAGACTGCCCGTATTTCATAGGCATACTGTGCTGTGCTCCACACATATGCTTTCAACAATTTTCTTCTTAATCTATGTTTGTTGTCTTTCCTCATAAGCGCTGTTCTTTCTTGTTAGCTGCAGTTCGATCACTTTCTATTGTTTTACAGTTATATGCCCTATTTCTCCGACCTTCAATGGTTGTGAAGGGAGGTAAGCAGCCTGTGGCTGCCAAGTTCCCCCAGCACTTAACCATTTGGCGATTTAATATATTTTCCAATTTATCTTTTCGCACAGTCAACATTAGTTGCAGGTATTTCGCAACCAACAACTAGTTGTTTATACTAATCATCAGATTTATCTGCGCTTATTTCCGTCTCAAAACTGGTTGGACACGTACCTGCACTTATTTATATTCTGAGCCAGCCTACATAGTTCCCTGAAATTATCACACAGCATGTGTATTCAGCTCGTTCACTTTCTATTGTTTTCTAATTTTATACCTATTTTACCGAGATTCAGTGAAGGAGGTTAAGCAACCTGTGGCTACCAAGATCCCCCAACACTTAGACATTTGCCGAAATAATGGTTTTCCAGTAAATCCTTTCACACACTTAATATTATTCGAGGATATTGCCCAACCAATTCTTGTAGTTACTTATAATAATCATCATGTTTAAGCACAGTTATCTTTTCGTCATTAGTTTATCCATCTTGGGATTAGTTGGATGCGTACCTCCATTGATTTCTATTCTGGGCTAGCCTACACATCTCCCTAAAACCTCTACAGCCTACATCTTTTACTATCTGTGTGCAGTAGTCTAATCTAGGTCAATTATGCCTTATTCAAATACTAAATTTTTAATTAAATTTTAAATGAAACAAATTAATTGAACTATGAACTTCAGCAAAAATTTGGAGAATTAATTTTAAACAAACTTAGGTATAGCTTCTTCGAAAATTTATCTGAGCATTTAATTGAAAGTTTCTTGAAAAAAAAATTAGAATAAAAATGAAGGGTGACTAACCGCTAACCATCTGCTATATCTGCGTCCTTACTCTTATAGTTGAGCGTAGCTGACACAGGGGTCCGGATTTAACCTTCGTATTAACCAATAACATGTGCGGGTTTCTACCTTCTTGCCTAGTAACAATTGAAACTGCTTTTAAATTTCCATAACTTCTTTACTTGTAACTTGAATTTAATATTTTAAAAATTCGGAATTATAATTATCTCCATATTTAATGATAGTTAGTTTAATCCTTAAAACGCTAAACAAAAAATGAATAAAAACTTGAAGATCTCAAGAACTTCAAAAACTTGCGCTGAAATGAAACAAAAGAATAAAAATTTGGGGTAAGCTTGTGCAATCTTTCTTACCGTAAAAATATTTCCATCACCATTTTAGGTCGATGCTATTACCAAAACTAAAACTAACTTATGGAACATGTTGACTCCACTTAAATAACTGGTCGGGCGGCATCTTTGATTAAAAACGTGCAAGCTCCGAAAAATACGTGTCTACGGACTTCATCTGATATTAAAAATGGCTTATTCCACGAGGCAGCCTTCCTTCTACTCGTATGTGCGAGAAAGGGGGATGTTGACACAAGATACAAACAACTAGAAGTCACTTGATGTGTAATTTTGCTATTCTAATGTAGAGGGCGTACTATGTATGAATTTTATAATAAAAGGTTCCAATAGAAATTTAACATTTATTGATTAGGTGTATCGAACAAAACTTGAGTATTTGAATAACAGAAAATCGAAATTGTTACAATATAGTTATTAAGATATTAATTTTCAATAGTTTAAACTTCCAAGATTACAGCTTAACCTTAGATATCCACTAATTAGAGAAAAATAACCACTAAACGTTGTACGTCAAACAAATGGTTTTCATAACAAAGGAAAATCGACTTACCGACCTCAAACGTAGAGTACAATTTGTTATAAAGCATTTAGTAGATAAACTCGAAGCATGTGTGGGCCTCTAATACTGCGTAGTAACAGAAAAAACTTGTTGTCCACTTAGTTACGGCAATATCCTGAAGATCAGAACCATAAAAATAAAAAAAGTGGAATCCACCTTAGGGGAGAGCCATCGTTGAGACCTCTAACTGTAGGTTTCCATTCGTATACAATTTATACGCTATCGATTAGCTGTTACGCATAGCCATTATTAGATGAAAATTTCAGTGTAAACTAAAAACTTCCATGTTGACCAAAAATCTCCGTGTTAACTAAAAACTTCAGTGTTGCGCTAAGGAAACCAATTAAAATTAGTTTTAATCATACAGAGCAGAAAATACAAACCATGATGAACTGTCTAACACATTTGGATTGATTTACTGCACAAAATGAATTGCTAGTCGCAAGTCACCCTTTAATGTTAACTTCCGCATCTTATCGCTAGGACGATAAAGGGTCGACTGTCGTAGTCCGTGAACAAACGAGGCCTCAACACTTGAGTGTTCAAAACAACAGGGCGCACTTTCGCTCTAAATTACATTACCTTGAAGGTACTTTACGGAAATTCTAACTAGCATGTAAGAGTTGTAACATAATGTTAAACACAAAACTGGAGTACTTTTAATGATAAATTTGTTTACTACATAATTAGAATAAAAGGATAATAAATAGAGTGTTTCAAAATTATGATAACCTTCTTTTAATTATATATAAGTTCTAGATATACGAATTATATTGAATTGAAAAGGGATTTTAAAATTTTTGTAGCACAATACAGAATTTATATGCGTTACTGCTGAAGAGGAAAAACAAAACGTTACAACAGAATAGAAAAGAAATTAGAGCTGCGTCAAACTGACCTTAAGTAAGGTTGAAAGCAAAATAATAAAATAGTTAGCTGAAGACGTAGTTAAAAATCGTTTCACACGGACGAACATTTAAAAATTCATAGTTATTTCAGTTTCTACCAATGACCCTTTTATCTCTGCAATGCGATATGCCCTACATTTGATTTTTTTCAATATTCCACCCTAAGCTGTGTAACTTGTACTTGCGTCTAACGTTCACTTGCTTGTAACGTCTGCACGAATGACCCTCGGCTATTGTATTTATTTAATCTTTCCTACTTAAATCTCCAGAGAGACCTGATCATCAGGGCTAAACAATGAGTTCTTTGTTTCATCCCTGATGTAGCATACATATGGAAATAATTTACCTAAAACGTATTTCACTGATTCAGTTTTGAATAAGACAACAACATGTGATATAATTATGTATAATAGTTGTAATTGAACTAACACAAGTAATCAAACTTTGGATTGTTTTAGTAAAAAATAAAAAATACATTTTTAACCAATTTCAATTCTCTTAAAACTCTAACAAAACATGTAAATTTTCTTTCTTTTCTTTTTAATAACTACAGAGTATCAAAAAGTGAACAAAATAAACCGACCTGATATGAGCTCATGTCTCGGGGCTTTTACAAGATAAAATTACAACGTATCTAATTCAAACATAATTAAAGCCTTGCATCTTCACAGTGCTATTAGCATTTAAACATTTGTGAAACAAACAATTACGTTTTACTTTTAAATTTTTCCATTATGATTTATTACGTCTAGTTTACTTTTGTTACCTACTGCATTACTGTTGTCATCATATTTTCAATCATACAAAACCTGCATGTTACGAATAAGCGTTTCTATTAATAACATTTTTTAAGTCATAGTAATTATGTAAGTTGTATATCTATACTGTTTTATATCTTGTTAACTAATTTTATCCA
Organism: Platerodrilus igneus; assembly: GCA_036346225.1. NCBI lineage: Eukaryota > Metazoa > Arthropoda > Insecta > Coleoptera > Lycidae > Platerodrilus > Platerodrilus igneus. The sequence continues at coordinate 2,344,205 of JARFIW010000500.1, read as the reverse complement.
ATTTCAATCTATGGTTAAGGCATACATTTTATGCTTAAACCTTAGGAATTAAATTACAATTGACGCATTCGTTTTTTTGCGTTACGAACGAGTGCATCCCAAAATAACAACACAATTAAAAGTTTGTATATATATATATATATATATATATATATATATATATATATATATATATATAATTTAGGAATTGGTTTCGGGTTGTAGTCAATTAGGGCAAATTAAGAACTCCTTTTGATCGATTCGAGCTTTCGAAAATTTTATTTTCTTCTTCAGGAAACTGCAAATATGTATAATTACAAGATGTAATTAAAATGTTTACTTGCGATCTAGAGTCTAATCTTAAATGTGAGAAGCATGAAACTATTTTAACTAAAACGACTATTTTAGGGTTGACATTTAAAACTATTGACACATACTTGATGAATAATTAAAACGGAATAGTTATTGCATTACAATGAAGGTTGCATTAATAAATAAATCTAAAAATACATTGATGGATATAAGGGGTGTTGTTATGAAAATAAAATAAGTAATATGAATTAAATTATGATTGTTAATATGTAATAAACTAAGATAATAGCTGCAAGGAGATTTGTTTAATAAATTAATCAATTGTAGGGGTGTTGGTATTCTTTATTATTGATAGTAAATATGAATAAATGTTATTTAAATTTTGCGTGTCTGTCCTTTTGTTTAGTGGAAGATCTTGTAGTGAAATAGCAACCATTTCGAGAAACAAACGTTTTTTGTAATTATCTTCTTTGAAAATAATTTTAGTGTTGTTGTAATTAAAAGTGTGACCGGTTTCTATAGCGTGTGACACTAATGCACAGGTCATGATTTTTCGATTGCAATCACTTTTGTGAGAAGTAATTCTGGCGGAGAGCCATCTAGATATGTGTCCCACATATTTGCCATGACAGTTCTGACATGGTATTTGGTATACGACTCCAGATTGTTGATCTTTAGGAGTTCGATTTTTTAATTTACTAAAAAGCACTTTATTTAAAGCTAAAACGGGTTTACTTGTCAGTTGTATTCCTTCAATGTCTTTAAAATGTGTTTCAATTTGTTTGTAAGTTTATTTATATAAGGAAGAGGAATAAAATTTTGGGTTATTAGATATCGTCGTAGTTAAACTATGGTTGATATTAGGAATATTGAAAAGTAATTTATTTATTAATGAGTTGGGGTAAGAATTTTGAAGAAGAAGGTTTCTTAAAATAAAAAAGTTTTTGCTCTTTAGGGTGCGATGTGAAAGAAGTTCTATCCTTTTCTTTAAGCCTAAGACAAGATTGATTTTCATACTGGTTGGATGAAACGAATGATAGTTTAGATATCGACCAGAAGAGCTAGGTTTTCTATACCAATCTGTAATGAGGATATTGTCTTTATGGATGATAAGAGTATCTAAAACGGATGGTGCCATTAATTTCTTTTTCAATTGTAAATTGGATGGTAGGATGGTAACTGTTGAAGATTTGAAGTACATGATCTTCACTACCAGAAGGAATACAGCAGATTAGATCATCAACATATTTTTTAATGAAGGAAGGATCAAAATTAAGTTTAGAGATGCAATTGTCTAGTAGGTCATCCATAACGTATTGTGCTAATATAGGTGAAACACTGGCTCCCATAGGGGTACCAAGTATTTGTTTATAAAATTTATTATCAAAAGAGAAATATGTAGTATCAAAAAGAAAAAGAAAGTCGATTAAATTTAAGAATTTTGTTTTGGTTATATTGCAATTTGTTTGTATAGTATGCCAACGGGTTGTTATACTAAGTTTAACTAATTCGACAGGTATATTGCTAAAAAATTGCAGCTATTATCTTAGTTTATTACATGTCAACAATCATAATTTAATTCATATTACTTATTTTATTTTCATAACAACACCCCTTATATCCATCAATGTATTTTTAGATTTATTTATTAATGCAACCTTCATTGTAATGCAATAACTATTCCGTTTTAATTATTCATCAAGTATGTGTCAATAGTTTTAAATGTCAACCCTAAAATAGTCGTTTTAGTTATAATAGTTTCATGCTTCTCACATTTAAGATTAGACTCTAGATCGTAAGTAAACATTTTAATTACATCTTGTAATTATACATATTTGCAGTTTCCTGAAGAAGAAAATAAAATTTTCGAAAGCTCGAATCGATCAAAAAGGAGTTCTTAATTTGCCCTAATTGACTACAACCCCGAAACCAATTCCTAAATAATATCAAAGTAGTCGAAAACTATAATAATTTATATATATATATATATATATATATATATATATATATTACTCAAATTTAGACCAGGGTAGAAAATTAATTAACGACATCAAATAATTTTAATCACTGTGTATAAGGACGCTTTCTATAAAAAGAAGCAGAATTAAAATGCTCAACGTGTATTTAATTTAATTGTTCCAAGAAACAAATAGAAATTACAAAGTGTACAAATAATAAATAAATAATTAGTGCGTATTCGCTAAAAATTAAAGGGTAGAAGTCAATGCCATTCATTATTATTTTAGTTGGAGTTAATTGAACCATTATTAATAATATATTAAGCATAAAAGCCTGTGAAAATACAAGGTTAAAATACCATGAAATAAAAGCTCTGAGAATTATATTAAAACGTTAATTAGAGCACACACCTGCGTATTTTTAAAAGTCAATTTCAGTTTAATTTGTTTGGATAAACATGAAAATTCTGCGTATATTGGAAATGGTCGGATAAACCGTAGCTTATATTAACGGGAAGGCTAGATACGGGGTTATTTAACTCAAATAAGAATACACGTGGACTGAAATAACCGATAGTAAAGAGTATCGATTTGCACCACTAGGAGCAAGTTAGAAAAAGACAGATAAAATGCGCAAGGCAGAGACATAGATAATAAAAGGCGTGATTTGAGCAACGTCACGAGGAAATGATTGGTTGAAATAAGTTGCAGATATGAGAGGTGTAAACGTAACGATTTCTATACAAAATTAATTAGTGTTCTCGGACGTGTTTGCAAGCCGTGTGAAAGTTCTTAGATTTTCAACTGGCGCGTGTGCAAATTTTGTAGAATCGCTGTGCCGGACTGTCGAAAAGGGAACATAGTATGCGAAATTCTGAAAACTGGCCGTCGCGGGACAAAACCGACGTACAGGCGAGCTATTATATAAACCCGGCCTTTAAACAGTTTCGTTCTCTTAGATTTTCGATTTTGATTCAATACCTTAAACAGTTTGCTCTTATTTTTGGTGATTATTGAATACTTTAAAACAGTTTGCTCTTTACGTGCTACGATACAAGTTATTATGCATTAGTGCACTTAGAAAAGAAGATACAAGCTGTTCTAATGCAGTTAGTTCCTCTCCTGCATATAAATTCCTATATATTCTTGCCATCTACTCACTTTCTCTACGTTTTCTATAATGACGTTTCCTTGTGCGTCCCTTATATTTTTACTATACGGTTTTATATCCCTAAAATTCATTCTAATTAATTTGTATGCTTCGTCTGTCTTTCCTATTTCCATCTTAGTTTGTACCTCTTTGCACTTTTCATCAATCCATTGTTCTTTAGCTTTCCTGCATTTTCGAATAATTGCCCATTTTATGGCTTTGTATCTCTGTTTTCCTGTTTCGTCTGATTTATTTTTGTATTTTCGTCTTTCTTCTATTAAATTCACGATATCCTTTGTTATCCACGGTTTCTTATTTTCTTTTTGTGTATACCCCAGAATATCTCTGGCCGCCATGTCTAGGCTGGATTTAATGTTATTCCATTCTGTTTCTACTTCCTTCGTTTCAGATATTTTCCCGATATCATTCAGCAATTCATTTGACTTTTTTTCGAATCTTACTTGAATATCTTTATCTTTCAGTTTCTCTAAGTCCAAGCGCCTTTTTCCGTTCCTCTTTTTCAGATTTTTAAATTTAAGTGCGGCCTTCATAATTACGATGTTGTGGTCAGTATCTATATCTGCTTCTGGGTAGCTTCTACAGTCTTTTACTTGATTCCTAAACCGTTGTCTAACAAGAATGTAATCTATTTGATATCTTCTTATATCTCCTGGCATCTTCCACGTATATCGTCTTCTAGCATGATGTTGAAATAATGTGTTTGTGATGATTAAATTGTTCTTGTCGCAAAATTCTACCAGTCTATTTCCCCTGTCGTTTCTCGTGCCTAAACCAAATAAACCTACTACCGCTCCTTCCCTACCTTCGCCTACCACGGCATTAAAATCCCCCGAAATTATTAAATTTTCATGTCCTTTTACGTATCTTAATATGTCTTCGATATCTTTGTAGATGGCTTCTACCTCTTCGTCACTGTAGCTAGAGGTGGGCAGGTATACTTGTATTATTACTGTGTTTACCGGTTTAGATTCTAATCTAACCATGAGTACTCTTTCGTTCTTTTGTAAGTAATTTTCTACACAGTATCCTATCTTTTCCGCATAACTATCCCCACACCCAAATTTCCTTCCTCTGCTCCTGTATGAATTACCCTGAAGTCTCCACTCCAAAAATCCCCGCCTCTGGCCACCGAACTTCGCTGATCCCTACTATGTCTAGTGATAACCTATTCATTTCGATTTTAGGTTCTCTAGCTTACCTACTTGCTTCATACTTCTAACATTCCACGCTCCGACTCGCAGAATGTTCCCTACTCTTATTTTTAACTTTCCGATCGCATCCTCCGAAGTAGTCCTCCCGGAGATCCGAATGGGGACTATTTTAACTCCGGAATCTTTTACCCCAGAGAATGCCATCATGTTTGTAACAATTTAAGTACGCTGTGTACTTGGGAGATAATGTGGTGGTTTCCCGTTGCCTTCCACATCGCGATAGTGTGTCTTAGACTGCCATACCGACCCCTATGGTCTCTGCCAATCTAAGTACCGAAAGAGCCGCTGCCCTCTTTCGGGGACCTGTCTTAGTCTGGTTCCTCACTAACGACCCTACTACTTTGGTTGGACCTGTAGTTTGGCTCTTTAGCTCATTAGAACACGCAAGCCATTTCACCTGTTCTAGTAATTTAGAACTTCGGCAAGGTGCAGGTCCATTCGAAATGGAAAACTCTAACAAAACATGTAAATTTTCTTTCTTTTCTTTTTAATAACTACAGAGTATCAAAAAGTGAACAAAATAAACCGACCTGATATGAGCTCATGTCTCGGGGCTTTTACAGGATAAAATTACAACGTATCTAATTCAAACATAATTAAAGCCTTGCATCTTCACAGTGCTATTAGCATTTAAACATTTGTGAAACAAACAATTACGTTTTACTTTTAAATTTTTCCATTATGATTTATTACGTCTAGTTTACTTTTGTTACCTACTGCATTACTGTTGTCATCATATGTTCAATCACTCAAAACCTGCATGATACGAATAAGCGTTTCTATTAATAACATTTTTTAAGTCATAGTAATTATGTAAGTTGTATATCTATACTGTTTTATATCTTGTTAACTAATTTTATCCAATTTCAATCTATGGTTAAAGCATACATTTTATGCTTAAACCTTAAAAATTAAATTACAATTGACGCATTCGTTTTTTTGCGTTACGAACGAGTGCATCCCAAAATAACAACACAATTAAAGTTTGTATATATATATATATATATATATATATATATATATAAATATATAAATATATTATACTGTCAAGAAGGGGTGGGCTTATAAAATGTTTAAATAGGGCTTCGAAACGACTTTGCTAGAATGGGGTATATTTGGTTTTGTTTGAGTATTTTCTTTCAGGTATTTTTGGTTTATAAATTAACAACAACTATTCCACGTTTATAAATTTATAAAGCTTTTGAAACTGCATTGCATTCAACAACATATACCGGCCATAGACCAGGCTAAGCTAGTTATAAGTTTGCATTGTATACGTATTTTAATTGTTATGGTTGCACGTATATGAAATTTAATTTGGAGTTAGCGTTTTCAGAACCATTTGAATGTAAAACAAATATCAAAATTGCTTGGTATACTGCACGCTTTTAAAATTTTAAGGAGTTAAGTGATACTCCCGTAAAATTTGTAAATCAATTTCAGTTTGAATATGTTTTAACAATTAAAGATTGGTTATGTAATGACAGGACGTTTACCGAATAAGACATAAATGTCTGTTGCGTACAATTTAAAAGCTGAACCATCAAAGTTTGTTAGCTATTTTCAATATTGTAAAAAGTTCAATATACATAAATCACTGGATTACAAACCATCTACAAAATGAATGTATCTAGAGAAAACAACTGTATTATTAATCAATTATTAATAATTATAAATTGCATAGTGTGCGTAGAGATAGTTGTTATGGCAACGGAAACAAAAGAAGACGGATTTTATTTATAAGGGACTTCAAATTGAGATTACTGAAAAATAGACGTGTTTTTGTACTGTTATGAGTTTTATTACATTTAAAAGTTACGAGAAAGTTTTGAAAGTCAAGTTGTACCTGGAGATAGCAAATAGTAGCAGTTTTACGGCGAATAAAAGTTAATTAAAAGAGGGAGTGCTGGTCTGTACCGTTATTGTTTGAAGACGAAAGCATAGTGGAATTGGAGTTATCTGAGTATTTGTATAACATAAAATTTGTAGAAATATTAGTAGTTTTATAGTCTGGAGATTACCAGTTGCTCGAGTTACTTATTATTTACAGGAGGTGCCTGCAGTTGGTCACTTGGCTTCAGGACGGCTGGAAGGCGGCGCTTGTATTTATTAATGCAACCTTCATTGTAATGCAATAACTATTCCGTTTTAATTATTCATCAAGTATGTGTCAATAGTTTTAAATGTCAACCCTAAAATAGTCGTTTTAGTTATAATAGTTTCATGCTTCTCACATTTAAGATTAGACTCTAGATCGTAAGTAAACATTTTAATTACATCTTGTAATTATACATATTTGCAGTTTCCTGAAGAAGAAAATAAAATTTTCAAAGCTCGAATCGATCAAAAGGAGTTCTTAATTTGCCCTAATTGACTACAACCCCGAAACCAATTCCTAAATAATATCAAAGTAGTCGAAAACTATAATAATTTATATATATATATATATATATATATATATATATATATTACTCAAATTTAGACCAGGGTAGAAAATTAATTAACGACATCAAATAATTTTAATCACTGTGTATAAGGACGCTTTCTATAAAAGAAGCAGAATTAAAATGCTCAACGTGTATTTAATTTAATTGTTCCAAGAAACAAATAGAAATTACAAAGTGTACAAATAATAAATAAATAATTAGTGCGTATTCGCTAAAAATTAAAGGGTAGAAGTCAATGCCATTCATTATTATTTTAGTTGGAGTTAATTGAACCATTATTAATAATATATTAAGCATAAAAGCCTGTGAAAATACAAGGTTAAAATACCATGAAATAAAAGCTCTGAGAATTATATTAAAACGTTAATTAGAGCACACACCTGCGTATTTTTAAAAGTCAATTTCAGTTTAATTTGTTTGGATAAACATGAAAATTCTGCGTATATTGGAAATGGTCGGATAAACCGTAGCTTATATTAACGGGAAGGCTAGATACGGGGTTATTTAACTCAAATAAGAATACACGTGGACTGAAATAACCGATAGTAAAGAGTATCGATTTGCACCACTAGGAGCAAGTTAGAAAAAGACAGATAAAATGCGCAAGGCAGAGACATAGATAATAAAAGGCGTGATTTGAGCAACGTCACGAGGAAATGATTGGTTGAAATAAGTTGCAGATATGAGAGGTGTAAACGTAACGATTTCTATACAAAATTAATTAGTGTTCTCGGACGTGTTTGCAAGCCGTGTGAAAGTTCTTAGATTTTCAACTGGCGCGTGTGCAAATTTTGTAGAATCGCTGTGCCGGACTGTCGAAAAGGGAACATAGTATGCGAAATTCTGAAAACTGGCCGTCGCGGGACAAAACCGACGTACAGGCGAGCTATTATATAAACCCGGCCTTTAAACAGTTTCGTTCTCTTAGATTTTCGATTTTGATTCAATACCTTAAACAGTTTGCTCTTATTTTTGGTGATTATTGAATACTTTAAAACAGTTTGCTCTTTACGTGCTACGATACAAGTTATTATGCATTAGTGCACTTAGAAAAGAAGATACAAGGAAATAAAGTCTAGTTATATTTGCGAGTATTACTGTACCAATTATCCAAATTTGTAACGATAAATGAATAAACAAAAGTAGGCAGTTTTGGGGTATAGCGTGAAAGAAGTATGAATTTCTTTGCTATTTTTCGGGGGTGTTAATAATTAAATGTTATTCGTAATCGTGATTGGATCCACAAAACAAGATTTTGATATACTTGGATGAGTCCTGAGAAGCCCTGAAACAATTTTAGATGAATGGTGGTGTAGAAAATTTTAAAAGCGTTCAGAATCAGAAGCCGTAAACATAACCCAGTTGGAATGGTGTGATTAACAAAGGACGATGTACATTGGAGCCACGAGTGCATTAACCTTCAGGTAACTTATGCTTTGTTGTTCGATTTTGATGTTTTGGTGTGTGTTGAATAACTTTATAATTTGTTTGCTAAAAATGGACAGTAGTGAATTTGTACAAACAACAAATTTTTAATTTTAAGGTGAAATTTTCTTGTTTAAGAAGAAAGGCGTATTTAGCAGTTTATGTTCTTGATTATGATGAAAATTTGGGTCTGTCTTTGAGCTCAATTAGACTAACCTCTTTGATTAACGTAAAGGGGTGGGAGATGCTCCCTTTGTACTCAGACTCAGGTCTGCAAATATTGTTAAATTAATTAGTAGGCATCCTACAAGGACTTTAATTCTGGATGCAAATTAAAATGATGACAAAGTTAATTTTGAAATTTTATGATACTAAAATTTATGCTACAATTTAATTTTGAAATTTTAATGTATTATGAATATTGATGTAAATAGAGTTAACGTTGATGTTTGTGGTAGGAATGTGTTTGTTTTTTTTATGAATGAGGATGAAAGTTTTAACTAGGTGAGCAGCCGAGGCGGAAAGAGTAAAAAGGCGACCATCAGAAGAGATTCAACAGGGTGAGAATCACAGCAAATCTTGGTGCCAAATTCGAGAGGTTCGAATATCTTTTTTTACTCTGGTGAAGTTTTTGTAGGATACATAGCATACATGACGCCCAATCTGTGGGGCTCTAATGTTTTTTAGAAAGGGCCAGTTCCCGTGACCAAAGGTTTCACAGCGTATATGACGGCCCAACGCTGGGGCTCGATTCGAAAACCGTAGTTCCCGAAGAATGGTGAGGTACACAGCAATATATATATATATATATATATATATATATATATATATATATATATATATATATATATAAAGGTTCTTGATAATTCTTGAGCGTAGTTAAATTAGAAAAACATTAAATGTGTAACACATTTAATGTTTTGTGTTTAATTTATGAGCGACTTTATCCCAAGAACCAAAAAACAAAATCTTTTCTATATATATATATATATATATATATATATATATATATATATATATAATAATACTAAATTCTCGAACGTAAGTAAATAGTTAATAGAATAGTTGTTGAAATCTTGGGATGCAATAAAGAGTAATTGTTGTGTGGTACTCTAGCACAGTCATATATTTTATTTTGATTGTAGTGTTTAATGTATTTTTAATTTTTTGACTTGCTACTTTTAACTGTAATGTTATGTAATTATTTATTAATGCTGTGCGTTATGTATGGAATTGCGTTTTTTATTTTGTCACCATCATTTATATAAAGTCAAAGTAATCATTCTTTGAAGAAGGCATAATTCGTGTGCCGAAACTTTAGAATAGAATTACAATTTGACACTGTAGTTTTTATTGCTGTATGAACGATTGCATCCCAAGATTTCAACAACTATTCTATTAACTATATATATATATATATATATATATATATATATATATATATAAATATATATATATATATAAATGTATAAATATAAAAATGCTATGTACTCACCTATTAAATCGTTTTACTAACTTAGGAAATTGTGCCTCTCTTTACGTCGCTATACTCTAGCTGAAAATGAAATAAAAAAAAACTCCACCAATTTTCACTTAAAGAAAATTTTGAGTTTACGCTATTATTATATGTCTAGGTTGAGTATCTTCTGAAAATGCTTTCCACGTTGATAATACCACGGCTAGCTCTGCTCACTGCATCCCCCGGGATACTCACCACAACTACTCATTCTTTTAACCACCTTTAAAATAGAAAAAAAATAAAAATTATTTCGACACAAAAACATACAGCCCTTTTATTCTACCAACACAAATAATAAATTCTCAAAAATCTCAATATGTACAATTAATATTCAAGTTAAAACAGTTCATATTTCTGCTCAATAGTAAAGTATCAGTCTAAAATCCCCGTGATTATATGCTCCTCTACATTTCATATTTTTATTTAAAAGTAAATGGGCCTAACCTGTAACCTTAATTTACTTCCCCTAGGTCTATGTAGGGCTCAATATAAACCATTTTAGTTTCTGTGCATAAATTATTTGCATTGTCAAATTATACTAAAGACCCGTTTACTTCTTACATCTATAACATATTATTCAAGTATTTACACCCTCAGATTAATAATGGAAAATTGTCCATAACATATGTCCATACAATTACTTCTTAGTATAGAAAAATTATCACCATAAATAACTCAAATCACTCATAGTTTAAAACACCTAAGCACCAGCACAACAGTTTCAATAAAAAATATTGTTACCTGGAGTGTGTTCTTCCTGATCACCATCTCTGTAGATGACTTTCCACCAGACTGCTCGTTCCTGGATTACTCCATCTTGCTGCTTTCCAAGTTGGACAGCAATTCAATCTCATACACGTTCATCCAAATCCTTAACAATCTGAAGACGCCTTCCACCAGACTGGACGTACAACAACCAAACCACACCTCTTCTTCTACTTAATTTGTCACCAGCACCCTCGTTCAAAATGTAAATAATTCTTTTACTTACGTGGCATTTTGCTTTACTTATTATAATTATTTATTCCAGTTTAGCCCGTTTAACTACTTTGCACCCACTTGTGCATTAACAAAACACTTGTAAAATTTTCCGGCGGACTGCACTGGATTACAAACCATCTACAAAATGAATGTATCTAGAGAAAACAACTGTATTATTAATCAATTATTAATAATTATAAATTGCATAGTGTGCGTAGAGATAGTTGTTATGGCAACGGAAACAAAAGAAGACGGATTTTATTTATAAGGGACTTCAAATTGAGATTACTGAAAAATAGACGTGTTTTTGTACTGTTATGAGTTTTATTACATTTAAAAGTTACGAGAAAGTTTTGAAAGTCAAGTTGTACCTGGAGATAGCAAATAGTAGCAGTTTTACGGCGAATAAAAGTTAATTAAAAGAGGGAGTGCTGGTCTGTACCGTTATTGTTTGAAGACGAAAGCATAGTGGAATTGGAGTTATCTGAGTATTTGTATAACATAAAATTTGTAGAAATATTAGTAGTTTTATAGTCTGGAGATTACCAGTTGCTCGAGTTACTTATTATTTACAGGAGGTGCCTGCAGTTGGTCACTTGGCTTCAGGACGGCTGGAAGGCGGCGCTTGTATCTGGATTCCAGGTATTAGTATTTAATATCTACGCAGTGCTTTAATCAAATTTATAAAAGTGGAACTAGTGTTTGGGAATACTTTTGGCATCTACAATTATTTGAAGAATGCTTGTGTATTCGGTTGCAATTGTCATAATTGTCCTAAGATAAAAAAAAAAGAAGAAAAGAAAGATCAATCCTGTAATCATGAATAAACAATACAAAATAGGTGGTAATTGATTATAAAAGGGTTCTCTATAACTCAATATATACCAAAATATAAAATATATATATATATATATATATATATATATTTGTAATGTTAGTAAGGGATAAAAGGGTTCTAAGGGTTGTTTTGTTGAAGGTAGTGTATGCCAAATAAAGTAAGACAAATATCAGATCCCGTAATTGAGAAATTTATGTTTGCCGTACTTTACAAACGTTAAAGTATTTGAAATATTAGTCAAAATGTAAGTGCCAAGACGTAAAAACAATGACTTGATGACGTGATAAAACACACAGTATTCAAGGTTTTACACTGAGTTGTATGTTGAATAAGCCATAGAACGTACATTTGCCAATCGAGAAACCGGATACGTCTGTAGAAATTACTCTATTCACCACGCAGATCCAGGTTTATATGTGTAACATTTCGGCATTCATTTTAATAAAATCAACCTTTGGACAAACATGTAATATCAAAATTATAAGTACTAGCATTGTCAAATATGATTGAAGGATTGTGCGATATTTAGGACCAATGATTGAATATTTATGTATGAAAAGGGAAAGTGCAAAAGACAAAGTGTAAGGTGTTAGTGACACGAACTTGTTGGGGACGATGTTATTGGATGGTTTTTGTATACAATGTAATTAAAGAGTAGGCATATTGAATTGTATTTATCACCTAGGAAAAGTAAACAAGGAAGTCGATTTTTAAATATTTTTGTAATAAGACGTGTTTGTAAACTGCGCTAAATTGTTTGAATATTTTGAAGATTTAATAAATGAGTTTGATAAGTGTACGAGTTTAATTTATAAAGGAAGAGTAAGGATAAGCGACAGCGAATAAAATAATTAATAGCAACGACGAGTAACAAGTTTAAGAGTGGAATTAGTGCGACAGCGAACCGGCGGAACATAAGTGGATATTGGAACGAGATTTATATAGGCAGAAGGCATTGAATAGGATTTATTAGATTGAAGAAGATATTATTGGGATTGAATTGGATATGGTTTTATGTATAGCAGGGCATTGAGTGGTAAATAGAAGGAAAGATTGATTTGGAACGAGCGGATTAAATAGAAGGAAGGATTGATTTGGAACGAGCGGATTAAAAGGAGAAAGTATTGATTTGGAACGAGCGGATAAATAAAGCAGTGATTTAGAACGAGAGGAGCAAGATTTAAAAGACAGCATTGGAGTAGCAAAAGGATTCGTACGAGATAAAGAAGATATAACACCGGAAAAATTAGCGCAGGGGAAGTAAATACAAAAGGTTATTCAAAATTCTAAATTTGGGTCATATTTATTTTAGATTTGGGAGCATCAAAATTAAGTCAACGATACCTGGAGTCTAGACGGCAGATTTCATAGTGATAGTGCAAACCTTGTAAAGACGTATACGGCGAGTAGGATTTTGAGCCAGCATTCATAGAGGCCGACAACGAAGTATAGAACAGGTGAGTACTGTGTGATATAACGTCAAAGTCAGAAATTTTGTAATATTAACTAATTTGGCACAAGGCTACGTGGATCATATATAAAAATTTGGCATATACAAGTGTAAATTATAAAAGGTACAAAAACAAAAGGTAGTGCTGTTTGGTTGGTGCATTGCACATCTACTTACCACTGAACCCACGGTAAGTAGGTGGATACCCTGGGAAGAAAGAGTTTTCAAATAGTCGAGGCATATTTAACACAGTTTTGATTTATAAACCAACCAAACGTTGCTAAAGCACGTAACATAAAATAAATACTTGCACATTATATAAAAATAATTAAATTAATAAAAAAAGGCGCGAGGGGGTAGTGAGCATAATATATATATATATATATATATATATATATATATATATATATATAAATATATAAATATAAAAATACTATGTACTCACCTATTAAATCGTTTTACTAACTTAGGAAGTTGTGCCTCTCTTTACGTCGCTATACTCTAGTTGAAAATGAAATAAAAAAAAACTCCACCAATTTTCACTTAAAGAAAATTTTGAGTCAACTCTATGATTATGATATGTCTAGGTTGAGTATCTTCTGAAAATGCTTTCCACGTTGATAATACCACGGCTAGCTCTGCTCACTGCATCCCCCGGGATACTCACCACAACTACTCATTCTTTTAACCACCTTTAAAATAGAAAAAAAATAAAAATTATTTCGACACAAAAACATACAGCCCTTTTATTCTACCAACACAAATAATAAATTCTCAAAATCTCAATATGTACAATTAATATTCAAGTTAAAACAGTTCATATTTCTGCTCAATAGTAAAGTATCAGTCTAAAATCCCCGTGATTATATGCTCCTCTACATTTCATATTTTTATTTAAAAGTAAATGGGCCTAACCTGTAACCTTAATTTACTTCCCCTAGGTCTATGTAGGGCTCAATATAAACCATTTTAGTTTCTGTGCATAAATTATTTGCATTGTCAAATTATACTAAAGACCCGTTTACTTCTTACATCTATAACATATTATTCAAGTATTTACACCTCAGATTAATAATGGAAAATTGTCCATAACATATGTCCATACAATTACTTCTTAGTATAGAAAAATTATCACCATAAATAACTCAAATCACTCATAGTTTAAAACACCTAAGCACCAGCACAACAGTTTCAATAAAAAATATTGTTACCTGGAGTGTGTTCTTCCTGATCACCATCTCTGTAGATGACTTTCCACCAGACTGCTCGTTCCTGGATTACTCCATCTTGCTGCTTTCCAAGTTGGACAGCAATTCAATCTCATACACGTTCATCCAAATCCTTAACAATCTGAAGACGCCTTCCACCAGACTGGACGTACAACAACCAAACCACACCTCTTCTTCTACTTAATTTGTCACCAGCACCCTCGTTCAAAATGTAAATAATTCTTTTACTTACGTGGCATTTTGCTTTACTTATTATAATTATTTATTCCAGTTTAGCCCGTTTAACTACTTTGCACCCACTTGTGCATTAACAAAACACTTGTAAAATTTTCCGGCGGACTGCACTGTCGCGCGGTATCAAAGCTAGGATGTGATTCTGAATAATTCAAATTATAATCGATAAGTCAGAAAAATAAGCGAAAAATAAGAGAGAGAATCTACCACCAGCAGCGCATATATATTCTTAGGCCCACTTACGTTGCCCGTATTTTCGCTATTCATTTTATGAAATGTTGTCAACTGCCACAACAATTCCACAAATTCAAGCTGTACAAACACTCAACGAACTTTTAAAACCTAGAATTTATCCACTCCAACATTGTTTTACCACGAAAAGCTCTGTAAAACTCCAACCGTTTAAGTTTTCTTTGAAATCTGTAGTCTGATAATACCCCCAAACAAATCCAATCACGCCCCTTATGTGCGCGTCTATACTGTTATCGCAGTCATGCTTTCATAACCACCTGTCCTATCTTTGTCTTCATTTCCTACCCAAATTGTGGACGTTATTTCCACTCTTTTGATATCTTTGTCTGCCACATGTTTTCTGTCTTTCTTATTGTCCCACTATTGCTATGTTGTTTGCTGTTAATTCTCCCTTCATATACGTGCGCCTTGAAAAACCGATACTGTCCACAAACATGTTGCATCTTTATCCCACTTATTGGTTATTAAAATATACTCGTCTGACACGCGCTTGAAAATGTTTGTCATTTACCCACCTGTTATTTTCCATCTTACTCTATTACATAGTAAAGATTCTCTGTCGTCTAATTTTATAAATAGTCGTCTGTTATTGTTAACCTTGTCTTTCAGTTACCACAATACTTCGAATTGTTTTCTCAACGTTTTCTAGCCTCAGCAAGAAATATTTATCTACCCCAAGCTTGTGTTCCTTGAAATCCTTGAATGTTTTAACTTGTTTGCAATCTTAAACCTTGTAGCTTTCTACGAATGCTTTAATTTATGATATTAAATAAATGTACGTTGCTTAACTTAACGTATACAAATTAAACCTACATTAAAACATGTAATTTTATTCCAGTCTAACTACACTGAAGTTTAATAAATAAATTATTTATTTGTACATACCGAGTCTCCAAATAAATAAATGCTTGTCTTATTTACACATGTTTACGCTTACCCGTACACAGTAATATATATTTATATATAACACAGTAATATATATTTATATATATATATATTTCTGTGTAGGTTAAAAATCAACGTGTGTAAATAAGCCCAGAAGGTATTTTTATAACGACCCTGTAGATATGAAAATAATAAATTATTTATTACGCTTCAAATCAAGAGTTTGTATACTTTAGTATAAGACAAGGTAAAAATCAATAATTTGTATACGTTAAGTGCATACAACCATGGAGAATACTAAAGCTTCGCGGTAGGGAAAAATCAATAATTTGTATACGCTAATTTAATACAAGGTTGACTATTGTAGGCAAATATTAAAGCTTCGCGGTAAATAAAAATCAATAATTGATGCAACGGATGTTTATTTAGCATCGTAAACTAAAAGGTACGTTAGCTTAATTCGTAGAAAGCTACAAAATAACATAACAAACGGTCGGGGGTTCAGAGAATGAGAGCTTTAAGTAAATAAATATTTCTTTGAAAGCTATAAAACGAGGCGATAACATTTCAAGGTATTGTACAGCGGGAAAGGCCAGGTCAAGGAACGAGTATGTTATTTGTGAAGCAAAAATCAATAATTTTAAGGGACGGAGAGTCGTAAGCAAACAATCAAGGGAGACCGAGACTGCATCAGCTGATAGAAGAACAAGGGGTTTTCAAGCGCGTGACAGACAAGTATATTTTAAAAGACAAATGGGTGAAACAAAGATGCAAGATGTTTGTCGACGATATCGATTTTCAAGGCGCACATTTAGCTAGAGAATCGTAACCTTAGACAGGACGGCGATAGTGGGAACTTGATGAAAGTAGGAAAACACGAGTGAGACAGAAAATAGTAGTTATGAACGCATGACTGCAAAGGAAAATAGAGACGCAGGCACTATGGGCGTGTTTTGCAGGTGGTTAGAGATATGGAGAGGAATGAATTTCTAGGTACGCATCGACGGTTGCAATGGATAGCTAGTTTTTCGTGCTAAATCCATGGTGCAAGGAGTGAATTCTGAGTTTTAAAGGATCGTTGGGGTTTTGAGTGGAGAAATTTGGAGAATTGTTTGTAACGAATGTGATAGTTCAGCGAAAGCTGTAGAAATACGTGACTAGAGAAGGGGTTTGAAGATTATAAAAGCTCTTGCCAAGGGTGGTAAGGCTCTCTTAATCCTCTGATACGCTTCGAGTACATTAAATAGCATCGAGAAGGCATCCGAATTTAAAATTAAAAGCCGTGACAGAGTACAGTCCGTCGTACATTGTTACAAGTGTTCCAAAGGCACGAGTTAGTGCTAAAAAATAAACGGGCTAAAAATTAATTAGTATAAATCATTGTACGAGTACAACAGGATGCTACTGAGGTAAGCGAACCAAGTATTTCTTGAACGAGATTGCTGGTGGTACGTTAAATTGAGATAATTTGGATTTGGATGGATGTGGTATGAAAAGCATCCACTAATAACTGGGGAACTGGATTTTCGAGTTGAGATGGAGTAGCTGTCCATATAGGAGTGAGAACGTGGTGAAAATCCAAGGAGGTGGTGCGTCCGAAGAACACACCAGGTAACGAATTTTGTTTTATTGTTGAACTGTGGTGCTGGCATTGTGTTATAAAGCTAGGTGTGTTCAGAATTATGTGGTGAAAATTTTTTTGAACTGAAAATTAATTTGTTTACCGTATATAAAAGACAATTTTTCATTATTATTTGAGTAAATAAAAACAGGAGTAATAATTTTTGATGTAAAGAGTAAACAGATCTTTAGAGTAATTTGACCATGCAATATTTTATGCATATCAAGGAAAAAGGTTTATACTGAGCTCACCATAGACCAAGTAAAGGCAAATTTAGGGTTTCACGATAGGCCCATCTACTTTGAAAATTAAAAAAGGTTGAAGTGTAATAACTCACTAACAATTTAAATTGAAAAAAAAGAGTGAAATGTTTTGTTGTAAATATGACAATGTAAATATTGAAATTGTCTGAATAATCATTCATGTCATATGAATAAAAGAGTGTATGTTTGTCCAAGGATTTTATTTTATTTTTGTATTTTGTTGTGTGTAAAGATGTTGAAAGATTGTGTAGTTGGGGTAAGTATATCCTAGGAGGTAGTGTCCAGAGCTAGCCGTGGTAGATCAACTTGGAGAAGCAATTATTATAAATATCAAACTAGAACATATTATAATCAAAACACGAAATTTGTAACGAAGTTTTATTTAGGTGCAAATTTCTGGAGCATGATTTCTATCTAGAAGACACTGCATTTTTATGGCGCCCAATTTGTGGGGCATGATTCATACAGCGAGACCACTGCATTTTATGTCAGACCAATTCGTGGGGTATGATTCATACAGGTAACCAGTGCAATATATATATATATATATATATATATATATATATATATATACACACACAAACATGCATTTGCATTCCAAATGTGCATTATTCTTTTTCGCCATTATTAATAGTTATATATATATATATATATATATATACAGAGTGTCTCAAAATTGCTTGGAAATAAAGCTACCACGTATTGTAGACGTCAAAATAAGTGGATTGGACACAATTTACCAATATACCAAAATGTACCGTTTGTCCGTGAGAAGAGTTCAAACACAAATTCAGTTGGTCATGGACACAAAGACTTTTTTACAACAAGTGTTCAATGTGACTTCCATCTTCATTAATGCAGAGGTCAATTCGACGTATGAAATTAACATGCACTCATCTTAAAACATCGTCGTTTTGTCATAATGCGCTTACAGCATTTTGAATTCTCTTCCACAATTGTTCGGAATTACTAATTTGAACCTTGTACATTTGTGTTTTTAACATACCCCAGGTAAGAAATTCGCAAGAATTTAAGTTAGGATAACGCGAAGGCCATTGAATGGGTGCTTCGTGAGCTCTACCAATCCATCTACGAGTAAATTGTACAATAAGACACCGTCTTACGGTACGCGCAAAATGAGGTGGTAAACCGACATGCATTAAGAACATGTTTCGAGTCTTCTAGTAATTCTGTCAAACTTTCTCGAAGAAGTCGCAGGTAACTAACGCCATCCAAACGATTAGGTAGTCGGAATAGCCCAACAATAAAATTGCCAATAGATGGACCCAGACATTAATTTTAAATTCTCGTTGATAATGTCTACTTTTAATAGCATGTGGATTTTCATCTGCACACACATGCTCATTGTACAGGTTCGTCATGCCACGACGTGTAAAACCTAACTCATCAGTAAACAAGATTAGTGTGGAATCCGCTGCGTTCCCAAACAATTTGTGAAAAATTTAAACGTGATCCGTGCTCAAAAGGAGTTGGGGCGACTCCGTGGCGTAGTAGTATGTGTGTGACTACTACGTCCAAGGTCCCGGGTTTGAATCCCGACACGGTCCGCTTGAAAAATGATAGGCGAGCATTTTTCACAAAAATACACCCTCGTTCGGATGAGAGGTAAAATGGAGATCCCGTGTGTGAGTGTTGTCACGCACGTTAAAGATCCCTACCTTGCCTGGAACGGCAAGGGTTCGGCAAAATTCCAAATTTTCCAAGTAAAAAAACTCGCTTCCTGGCCAATGTAGTACCTTCGGGTGGAGCATTGGAAAAAAATAACATGTAAGGTCAAGTGGAGTTACGCCCAAGATCCCGGGTTTGAATCCTGACACGGTCCGCTTGAAAAACGTTAGGCCAGCATTTTTCACAAAAATACACCCTGGTTCGGATGAGAGATAAAATGGAGGTCCCGTGTGTGAGTGTTGTCACGCACGTTAAAGATCCCTACCTTGCTTGGAACAGTAAGGGTTTGGCAAAATTCCAAATTTTCCAGGAAAAAAAACTTGCTTCCTGGCCAATGTAGTACCTTTGGGTGGAGCATTGGAAAATCACATGTAAGGTCAAGTGGTGTAATTTTTGCACTGGCTGAATGTGGAACAAACAAAGTAATTGATCTCTAATGATCCGACTTACGGTGCTTTTTGGAATCCCAGTCTCTCGTTGCAATGTTCTGGTACTGGTTTCAGGATTGTCATCAATCATTTGAAGAACAGCATCTTCCGTAATTGGTGTTCGGGTTTGTCGAAGTCTTCCAGCGTTAACTCTGATTAGCTGCAATGTTCCTGTTTCTCGAAGACGTCTTTCGATTCGGGCAAAGGTTTTGTGATTTGGAATTCTCAGGTTTGAATACTTTTCTTGATACACGCGGACACTTTCGCGGCAGTTACTCTGACAGAATCCAAGAACTACAAGCATGTCCATCTGCTCATTAAAAGGGAGCTCCATAATTTGTTAGCTGCCAAAATTACACAACAGTAATAGCAATTAAAGCAATAGCGGTAATTACATGAAAGAAAATAGTACAAAAGCAAACTGAAGCCAACAAATTATTGTAACATTCACTGTCAAAAACTAAAGTGATACAATTGTGTTTTATGACATTATGTTTATGAATATCGTTTAGTAGTGTTTGAGAAAACATTTTTCCCTCGAAACTAAGCGAAAAACGGAGATTTTCAAGAGTTGAAAAATGAAGAGGATGAGTAAGTCTTTCTGTTAAAATATCTTAGAACGGTATTACCACTCCTAAGAATAATATAATAAAAATCGCGAGGGGTGAAATGGTTTTAACCCTTCTACAATTATATATATATATATATATATATATATATATATATATATATTGCTGTGATATAAGAATCGAGCCTCACGATATGGACGCCAAGATTTGCTGTGATTCTCGTTACTACGGTGAAATCTCCTCTGATATTCGATTTCTTACCTGAATATCGCCTCTTGAATACTTCCGCCTCGGCTGCTCACCTAGTTAAAACTTTCATCCTCATTCATAAAAGAAAACACATTCCTACCACAAACATCAACGTTAACTCTATTTACATCAATATTCACAATACATTAAAGTTTCAAAATTAAATTTCAGCATAAATTTCAGCATCATAAAATTTCAAGTTCATATTTGTCATCATTTTAATTTGCATCCGGAATTAGAGTCCTTGTAGGATGCATACTAATTAAGTTAACAATATTTGCAGATAAAAGGGAGCATCTCCCACCCCTTTACGTTAATTTAACAGGTTAGTCTAATTGAGCTCAAAGACAGACCCAAATTTTCATCATAATCAAAAACATAAACCTGATAAATACTCCTTTCTACTTATACAAGAAAATTTTACCTTAAAATTAAAAATTTGTTGTTTATACAAATTTACTACTGTCCATTTTTATCAAACAAATTATAAAGATATTCAACACACACCAAAACGTCTAAGATCGAACAAAAATGCATAATTTACCTGAAGGTTAATGCACTCGTGGCTTCAATGTACATCGGACTTGCTAATCCCACCATTCCAGCTGGTTTATGTTTACTTCTTCGGCTTTCTGGCCGCCTTTAAAATTTTTCTACACCACCATTCGTCTAAAAGGTTTCAAGGGTTTCTCAGGAACTCATCTAATTATATCGAAATCTTGTTTGTGGATCCAATCACGTTTACGAATAACATTTGATTACTAACACTCCCGATACATAGCACTGAAATTCATAATTCTATCACGCTATACCAAAAACTGCCTACTTCTATTTATTTATTTATCGTTATTAATTTGGATAATTGGTACAGTAATACCCGCAGATATAACTAGACTTTGTTACCTTTATTTATCTTCTCAAGTGTACTAATAACTTTTATTGTAACACGTAATCACCACGTATTCTACTTAAAGTATCGAATAATCAAAAAATAAAGAGCAAAACTGTTTGAAGTATCGAATAAAATCAAAAATATAAGAGAGTGAAACTCCTATTAGCCCGGGTTTATATAATGGCTCGCTTGTAAGTCGAATTTGTCCCGCGACGGACGATTTTAAAAAATTCGCATTCTGTTTTTCCTTCCGACGGCTCGGCACAGCGATTCTACTGAAATTTGCACTCGTCCTAGTTGAAAATCTAAGAATTTTCCACACGCCTCGCAACACGTACGAGAACAACTAATTAATTTTACACACCAACTGAAATGCTTCCCCTCTCATGTTTGCATCTTATTTCAACCTTAATTGCCAATCTAGTCTGTTCGTTCTATCTAAAACATGTGCGTTTGTTTCACATTTTCCCCCTCATTTAACTGCTAATGCATTCCATCTCGCTTGTCTTTATACCACAAACTCGCTTTCTTACTTGCACTCATATAGCTTAAAGCTTATCAACTATCACATACATCGTTATTTCTGCAGGTGTTCTGAGTTCTAATACGCTGATGTTTTTTGCGTGCCTTTCCCATGTCTTTATAATTTCTCGATAGTTTTAGTACTTGGAAAGATTAGATTTTATGCTTCACGGTTTTAATAACGCGTATTATCTAATGAAATCCTACATTACTTCTTTTTAAACGTTGATTATGATTATATACAAAAACCCTACATTCTAATTGAATGATTTAAATCTACACAGTAGGTCTTTAATTAAGCGTACTATTTTCCACTGCTTTAATATACACGGTGTTTAACATTATCTAAACAATATAAACCCTATGTTTAGAAGTAAATGACGAATTTATCCAATATGCCTTTAAATGAAGCGTATTATTACCCAAAGCTTCCTTATACACGGTGATTAAAATTATTTGATGTCGTTAATTAATTTTCTACCTTGGTCTAAATTTGAGTAATATGTATGTATATATACATATATATTTATATATATATATATATATATAAATATTTTAGGTAGTTTTTACACAAGGTAAGTGGATAAATACTAACGTATTGCAATTAATAAGATGAAATAATAACTTAGACTTTTATGCAAAGCCCAAATGATCGTTTCAAATCAAGTTAGTAATTGAAAGAAGGAAAATATAAGGTCTTGGACAAGACTTGAACCTGCATCTCAGTTTTCCGGGTCCTAAATTATTTTAAACTTCAAAAATGTAATCAAAACATTTATAACTGCAAAGTTTTGTGTGAAAGCATGTCGTTGTTTAAGAAAGCTTTTAGAATTATTAAATAAATAACAGTGAATTTATTAATATGCATCTCAAATATAGGGAACTTGTTTTACAAATTTCAGTTAATTAAATTAAAAGCGATGTTACATAGATTCCGACACAGAGTAAGGAAAATTTACGAATATTGGATAAAAGATATAAGTTGATTATTTTATACAATACATAACAATATTTTCAACTATATTGCTAAACAGAAGGAAATACTAATGATAACCTAAGTAAATCGTATGACAACACAAGTATTTCCAGTGTTTCATTTAATAAACTTAATACGAAAGCTATCACAAAAACCACCGACAAAATAAGAATTTAGAGTGGAAAAAAATACGGTAGTTAGTCAGTCGACGGAGAATGAGTAATTAATTACTTGTGAACTTGCAACAAAACAAAATCAAAATGTAGAGATACGCGCGAATAGTCAAGGGGGTTGGGGTTGCTATAATGTTAGTTTACATATGGGGACTAGATATAATGTTAATTTAAAAGCAAAGTCTAAGATACATAGCTTCAAGGAAAATTTGATTACAGTCCCGCATGGAAATTGACGGGGATCGACATGTGAAAGTGAAATACGCCGTTAGATGCAGACTAGTTTCACACGCGCGCGGCGCGCGGATATAATGGGATAACCATTTAGATAGAACTATAAAAATAAGTAATTAGATAGATTTATAAAAGCAATTACAATACTGGAAGTTAATTAGATTAAAGTTTTTCAAGTTAAAATGCTGTAGAAAATCTTTAGGTACAAGTTAGGTAATACTAATACTTCTGACAAATTTATTTTTTAAAGATTGAAGTAATATTTTTGTTACTTTTAGATATATAGCAAATTTATGTTAGAAGTAAAAAAAAAGGACTTGCTCGTTTATCAAAATATGGATAATCCAAAAAACTTGTTTTCAAAGACTAGAGTTATAAGATAGATTTTTCTAGATATGATTAAATACACTAAATACTAAATTTTTTTTTAATAGATACGATAAATGAGTTAATAAACAATTTAGTTAGGTAAATACTTACAAATCAATGTTTTATTTAAGAAAACATGAAACACATGTTGTTTAGAATTTAGTCTGGATAACAACCACCTGTAAGTCATATGTAATATACTATTGAAATATAAGTTTCGAACCAAATTAATTTAATTTTTTTAAATTTGGACAATAAAAATTTTAATTAGATATCTAATTAGTAAATTATAGACGCTAGAACCGCAAAATTGAACACCATTGTTAAATTTTAACGGTAGAGGATTATTTACTTTCTTGCTTGAAGTCAGGGCGCAATATAATACACCAAATTTACAAATGTTAAAATAACAACATCGCTTACTTTCTAATTTAATGCATATTAGCAGGCTGTGTATCAGTTATGATACTTATAAATCAGTCAAGGTTCATTATGGATGTGGTTTGCCACTCTAGCTCAAATTCTATAATATAGTTGGCTGATTTTCTATCCTTAAACCTTAAACAGTAGCACAATACAAAGGTACGATATTAAATCGACAGGTAAAACTCCACTACTTTTGTAATGCACTCTTGTACAAGTTGTTCAAAATAGGTAATCACTCCGAGAATCCATCAGGACGGCGCTTCCAATAACTTGTACATTACATGTCCTCATTGGTCAGAAAACATCATGCCCCATTCCACGACCCGTGAGAACCGTTGTTACCATAAAATTACACAATAGTAAAGAGCTATTCTCCCTAAAACATTGCCGGGGAACACCTTCACCACATTTCCATGCGTAATATCCTAAATAATCTACAATTGTGGAGAGGTTTTTGATGCGTAACATTAAGTACATAGCTACTATCTGGGTTATGTGAATTAACCCATTTATGGAAAGCCAAAATTTCGGCCACCGCCTGCTTAAATAGGATTTATTTTCGTGGACCCCATTACATTTCATACACCCCCAATTTTTTGTTTTTGCTGACATAGACCCTTTACAGCTTGGAATCGACCCCTAAGAGTCGATATAGGTCACTTTGAGATGCAATATTTTAAATGAACTGCTGAAGGAAAAGCATTAGCACTCGAATCGTGGTTATCGTCGCATTTTGAAAGACTATAAAATTCAAGTCGTACAAAAAGTTCTGTTTCAAAATTTTGGTATACGTTTTTAGTTTTGTATATGTTTTCTAAGGGTTATTTTCTGTAAACCCAAATCTCGTTAATTGCTTGTCGATATTAGATGAAACACATTTGAATCTGCCTGGTTATGTTAGCAAACTTAACTTTCGTTACTGGGCGACGGAAAATCCTCAGCAATTTCACGCATTGCCGCTTCACGGTGAAAAAGTTACTATATGGTGTGCATTATCTACCTTTAAAATTTTCGAATCAATCTTCTTTGAGGAAAATGGCTTGACAGTAACAGTTTATCCCACAACGGTGTTAATATTTAGTAACTTCGTGAAGGAGTGGACATGTGAAGAATGTGGTTTCGGCAAGTTGATTCCACACCCCACACTGTTAAGAAGTTTATAACACTTTTACTTGTGTCAGTACTAAATTTCGGAACCTCAACTGGTCGGCACGCTTATCAGGTCTCTCAGTTGGCAATTTTGTTTAAGGGACTATTTGAAGTCAAAAGTGTTTCTTAATCACAAATCTTGGATCAAATAAAACATAATATTCAGATAGAGATTAATACATTCCAATAGAAATGTTGGGGGGAGTAATGCAATGCTTTTGTGCTAAACTTCAAAAGTGCCAACAGTGCGAAGGGGTTTATTTGACCGATGATATATTTGAAAAATAAAGTTTCCGTGTTTACTCAACAACCTTTTGTTAAATTTTTAAATAAAATTTAAGCCATTGATACAAGCAACACTACTTAAAGTGAATTCTTTATTCTGCGATACCTGGTAAAAATTTAGAATAAAAATGGCAAGTTATTCTTAAATTTATACTTTGTGAAACAATTTTTCGATCTTTTTTTCGAAATTATTTTTTTAAATTTTTTATAAAAAAATTTTTAAACATTTAATTTGTTAGAATAGTTTAAGAAAAAATGTAATACTTGTGGCATAGTTAAATTAATTTTTGATCTTTGTTTCAGTTCAAGATTCCCAAAAATAAAAAACTTGCTGATGCAAAATTGCGACAAGAAAAAAATTAAGCAACAAGAATGAGAAAAAAATAATTGATAGTTTAAACACGTTTTTGCACATTAGATGACAAACTACGCATTCATAAAGCCACTATTTCAAAATTTTTATATTGTAAAATAACAAAGGTAAAGATTTTACTTCTTTATAGAATAATTTTTAAAAAATTTGAAGTTGAGAACATTTGTCGTATTTTTTCTACAAAGTTGGACTTGGGGAGCTTTAATGCTTTTATAAAAGAAAATCGTGAAAGTCTATTTAAAATAATGTAGTAGATATTGTATGTTTGTTGTATAAAAGAATTTAAAGTTGATAAAATATTCAAGCCCTAAATAAGAGATAAGAATCCGACAGAAATGTTATTTTAAATTGGATGGCAGCTTGTCTATTGATGCAGGTGGTCTAAAAGATAAAAAATGGACGCTTAATTTTGTGGGTTTATTAGTTTTTCCTAGAATAAATCCTGATAAACGTTTGATAATACGATTTTAATTGGTACGGTTAGGAATTTCTAAAATGCAAATGATTTGAAAAAGATTCTAAACAACTTTATTTTTATGGAATATATTGATATGATAACGCCGTACTCGGTGTCAATGGACGTTTTCTACTTAACTCCACCTCTCTGTGTTTTTTATCAAATTTAAATCTCACTAATTTTATTATTATGACCAGCTAGCTTTTATTATTCTACACAGAGTGCACAACGTTAAGATGATCAATTTTTTTTCTCTTCTCCCCTTTCTAATTACCTCTTTGTTTGAATTATAAAATGAAGTCAATTAATTCCATATAATGAAAAGAAATATTATGTACAGGTTTTGAAAATTATTAATATACACCCTTCAATCAATCGGTATCATAAGTCTTATTTACCCCAAAATTTATATGCTTTGCAATCAATCTAAAGTCACCAAAAACTACCCTTTTTATCAAAGACACCTAGAACGTTCTAAACCCCTTCATAATATTACGTACTTTTAACGTATGCAATGTTTGTGCTGACTTCGTTACACTTTTATCAATTACGTAAATTCAGTATTCAAATTTAAATAGAAAAAATCTCTTAAAACTAATTAGATCTGACCTGTTACATTGAACCCCTTGGTTTCCATAAATTGCTTCTTGCTTCTTTGTTTTATTTGAATTGAATCTCGCAACCCAAAATTGTACCAAAATCGTCGACGCTGCTTTGAAGTATTACATTAATCTATTTAAAATATCCCCATATTCGAATTATCATCAACTATAATATTTATCCACTAATTTGAAATATTATACCATCAATTAGAATTATTTTCATACATTTAAATTATTATATCGTGTACTCGAATTATCCATCCATTCAGAATTATTATACCACATTCGAAATTATTCTCCACCAATTAGGACTAGGATTATTACATTCGGAATTATTATCACGCAATCAGGACTAGGATTATCACCCTCGGATTTTTAAATCTATTCACTCGGAGCCTTATTATTATCTTATTAGTTTAAATAAATTACCCCAAATTCTACTCACGTTAAACGGCAACAGAAACTTTCATATTTGTAGCACTTACTTGTCACTATCTATTTCATAAAACATTTACAATTACGCGTGACTTTTTGATTCAGAGTGGCGCAGCTTTGCCCTGCTTAATTAGAACTGAACTGTCTTATCATTCCTCGCTTGTTAAATATAGGCTGGTCCCACTTGCATGTGGGTTGGGTTTTTAACAAGTCTTTCGCTATCTTAACCAATAAGGTCTTTGTATTTGATGCATCTTGAAGTGGTTTTCTGGTGTAATATATTCGGTTTTCCGGGTGATGGTTATTTGGTTATAGATACCTCGTTATCAGACCATACGTTGTTTTGAGTAAATATCGCGTTTTCCATATTTAACCAAAATACATGATGTAACTTCAATTTTGATTTTCGTGTATGTTTATTTATTTACGCATCTTTGAACTGCATTTTTTAATCAAAAATGTTGATTGTTTCTACGTACTTACGTAAAGCTTTGTTAAGTTTTATCTCTTATCTCCGTATTATATTATAACTAATTAGAACCCTTTTCAATGCGTGTCCTCTAAATACGCGTACTTTTGCTAAAAGATATTCTCACTTGCATTGTTTAAATTAATAAAGCTCTATATACCGAGTGTTAAATACTTGTTATTTACCTAATGTATGAATTACCTATTTCTATGCTAAATATGCGTCCTATTATTGTAAGATGTGTTTATTTGCGTTGCTTAAAACTAATTATGCTCTATATACATGATGTTAAATGCTTACTATTTACATAATATCTAAATTACTTAATTTTCTGTTAAATAAATGCAGTTTTCTGCTTCCTATTGTAATTTATGGCTACTGCACGACCCTTGCTATACAATACACCCTTAAACAACCTCTTATCACAGCAATATTGTAATGGTGATAAGTGGGGGGGGGGGATTTTCTTTGAATTTTGCCTTATTAAGATTGTATCAAAATTTGGGGATTTAAAAATGTTACTTATTATGTTGTATACATAGTGGCCTGATGTTATATTTAAAAAGTTTAATATTAAGGTAGGCTGTTGAGATTATGGTAACCTAGGTGATATTATGTTTATGGAATTGATTGATAAAATATTTTTTTGATAAAATGTACTAATTCTAATGTTGAATTAATGTTCTTGATAAGATTTTGAAATGTACAAGATCTAATTGGAATTAATGTCTGATAAGATTTGATATGAACAAAATTATAATTAGATTTGATGATTTTGAATTTTAAGGAGTTTTGATTTTTATTTTGAAGAAGTTGACATAAGGTAATATAGATTATACCTAAGAGAATATAGAAGTGTGGCAAAATTGTTGCACGATTTTCACTGTAACTTGAACTTGATATTCTATTGTACTTTATTTATTTTACGCGTGGATTTTTGGTTAACAGTGTCGCAGGTTTGACGTGCATCAGTTGCCAACTGACCCGTCTTATTACAGAATGGGTGTTAAATAGCATTTTTCCACTACATGTGGGCTGGGTTTTCAAGCAGTTCTGCAGATTATCTCAACCAACCAGGCCCTGTCTTCAATATTTCCTGCATTTTGAAGTGGTTTCTGATGTAATTAATTTGGATTTTCGTGTAATGGTGTTTATGCTATTGATATATTGTTATTCGTTATCTTTGCCATACGTTGTTTCGTGTAGATATCGCCTTTTGTATAATTACAAGTTTTGTACAAAATAAATGATGTAACTCTAATGTTGTTTTCGTTTGTGTATTTATGCGTCTTTAAAACTGCTTTTTGTTATCAAAATGCTCATCGTTCCAGCGTATTTGCAAAAAGCTTTGTTAGTTTTTATCTACTCTACTGCGTATTTGTTTTATGACTAATTAGAACACTTCTCAACACGTGTTTAATTACATGTACGATTATTTCTCTTCTGAATACGCGTTCTATTGTTGAAAGATATGCTCACTGGCATTACTTAAAATTAATAAAGGTCTATATACAGAGTGTTGAATGCTTGCTATTTATATAATGTGAGAATTACCTATTTTTCTACTAAATACGCGTTCTATTGTTGTAAGATATGCTTACTTGCATTGTTTAAAGTTAATTACGGTCTATATACAGGGTGTTAAATGCTTACTATTTACATAATGTATGATTTACTTAATTTTCTGCTAAATAAATGCAGTTTTCTGATTCCTATTGCTATTTATTGTTACTACATGACCCTTGCTACTCAATACACCCCTAAACAACCACTTATCATAGCATTATATATATATATATATATATATAAATAGATGTAGTAATAGGTCATATAAAGGTTATTGAGCATCATACTCTGTAAACCAGTCGACCCAAAACCAAAAAAAGTCTTAAATTTTTTAATACCTAATTTTCTACCCTGTACAGTTTATAAGTGAATCCTTGGAAAAAACCCCGTATTTTTAAACGAGTCCTAAAATGTAAATATTTATTCTCCACTGAAAACTAGCAATTCGAATGCAACGCAAAACGGGTTGTGTAACTTTTTTAAAATACTTAATAATTACGCAATCGACGAAAATACAAACACATTCCTTGATTGAAACACTCGTCTTTCCGACACTAAGTATCACTTAAAATCAAGTTTTTATTTTCATACGTCCAATATCAAATACTCTTTTAAATGCTAAACAACATTGAGTAATAAAATACTATTTGAAAATCAATCAAGTAATTTAAAAAGAAACTACTTTTATTCGAGAATTTTTTTAACGCTAACTTCATTTGGTAGCATAATACTCAGATTACAAATGAATCTATAAATCACAAATGACAAATAATTATTTCGTACAATAACAAGCGATGTGATTGAACGACCCAATTAGTAAAACGCGATACAAGTAAAAAATATAAATCAGTAAAATAACACGTTTTTAATGGCCCTAAATTATAACAAAAGCGATAACGAATGAGTTTATTACCTTGGTCCCTGCAAACGAAACTAATTAAAGAAGATAGTAAAATTTTTACTATCGCATAAATTACAATTACAGCTATTAAGATAAGAAACACACGTAACATGAATGAAATTATAGTTAATTATTACACTGTCCCGATGAGTCATATCACCTAGAGGTGTAGAAATTTGCGAAACATGTGACGTATTGAAGATTTTATTATATAAAAGCCGGTAAATAATTAGGAGGATTCATTTACTCACAATAGTTGGTGAAGCGTTACGAATTGTCCGTTTTTAAAGGCATTTCATTCACAGTTACTTATTCGATGAAGTTACTAATTGTCTGCTCGGATAAAAGTTATAATTTAAATTTTGGTGCAAGGCCACCTCGATATTTTAGTATTTATTAAAAAGAATGTACTTTCTGAAACGTATAAAGTAAAACTGCGACATACATAACTTTACGTAGAATAAATGCAAATATAAACAATAGATTTTCCGATGCAGTCATGGATAAAATCATTCTAAATGGAAATAATATGGAGATGGAGATAATAACAAAAACTGTTTTAACAAAGACATGAATACCTGCCAGATTTGATGCTCGAAAGCAAGTATAGCTTTATTTAAAATCTTTTAAAAGACATTTTCCGTTCTGAATGGACCTGCACTTTGAAGAAGTTCTAGATCGCTAGGACCGGTAGAATGATTTAAGTGTTTCAGTGAGCTAAATAGACAAACTATAGGTTTAACCAAATTAGTGGGGTCTTTAGTGAGGAACCAAACTAAGACAGGGTCCCCGAAAGAGGGCAGCGGCTCTTTCAGTTCTTAAAGTGACAGAAATCATAGGGGTTGGTATGGCATTCTTAGACACACGACTGCGATGTGGAAAGCAACAGGAAACCACCACATTATCTCCCCAATTACATAGCGTACTTAAATTGTTACTTAAGATGACGGCATTCTCTGGGGTAATAATAAATAATAAATAACAGAGCTTCCTATTAAAAATCTGCATTACCTTATCACTTACCCTGAAAGGTGTAGGATGTGGGAATTTCAGGGAAATGTGACGAAGTCTTTTGGCAGTATGCATTTGGCATCTGACCTTGATCAAAGGACCACATTGCATTTGAAAATTCACATTGATATGTAACTACTAACAACTTAGTCAAATGCAGAGACCTATAGGTGTCTGAAGTTGGTTTTTTTTGTACTTTCCGATCGCTTTGTGAAACTTTTGACGAAATTATATGAAAAACGTGAATATATTTAGAATATCCGAAATTGATTAAAAAAATTAGATTGCAAATAAATGTAGACGCATACTCTTTGGTTAACTATAATTATACCAATGCCATTTAAACAGCAATATTTAAAACCAGTTACCGTCAGTAACAAATTAAACAGAAACACTCTTTTGATTGTTAATTGAAAATTCAGCAATACAGTAATTTTGGAAATATTTTTATGAATACAATGTATTAGTTTATGTAAATTTGTTGTTATTTGAACTTCGTGAATGTGTAATAGATATTCGTTCTTAACATAATTCAGATCAAGCGCCAAGTCCATACCATCGGGACACCCCCATGGAAAATGTGAAGGTTAGCTCAGAATAGGAAGCAAAAATTTTTTTCTTAACTATCGTCCCGAGTCTTTACGCTCGAACGAGTCCCGCGATAGGCTTTTTGAGGTTAGGTTAATGTTAAAGATAGATATTATTATTAAAAAACACAAATTTCTTAACATCTTGTTTTTTTTGTTGCTAAAACTATTGCAGACTGTTCTTCCAGGACTGCTAATGGAGATTTATAATAGAAACTTGCTAGTTGGTGTATTTATCAAGAAAATTTAAACTTCGGCATCTCTAATTTGTGTATTGGCATATTGCTGGCACGAATACTTCACACATATTTAAATGTAATTACTTTTTGAAAAGAAGTATTATAACAAATCGTGTTTTTCTATAAAAATTATTTTCAAAAGTATTGAATCTTAATGGAGGAATAATCAGCTGGGCTGTGATGAAATTTCTTAGGCAAAGTCAAAAACAAAGTAACCAAAAATATCTTTCTAATTTAAAGTTCCTAATTGCTGCTAGTAAGATTATACAGAGCAACCGGTGTTTGCATGTTATAGCTGTTTTCCTTGTAAAATTTTCAGGAAAGAAAATTGATTCTGCGTAATATTTTAAAACCAAGTTACATCTTTAAATCCAGATTATAATAAACGAGTGTAATTTTAGACAACCCAACATACATCATTTGATTTTTGAATCAATGATTACCTAATTGTTCTATTTTAATTATAGTTACTCTAAACAATTATTTTTATTTTATTTAATGACATGTGAACGGTTTTCCATCTTAATTTACATAGATTTTAATTATATTTTAATATTCTATTTTTAGAACAAAATAGTTGGCAACAACACCTTATTATTCACCTCAATTGTATAATGCGCATGTCAGAATATTTTATTTGTGTATTAAGTTTGTGTTTAGGTGTTTGTCAGTTCTGTAATAATTTTCATTTATAAAACTAATTCGCTTGAAAATTAGTGCTTAGATAAGTGCAACGAATTGTGTTGTGTTTTTTGGATACAGAGTGAAAATGATTAGTGAATTCATGTTTTCTGAACGTTTTTAAAAGTTTTTATTTGTAGCTTTTTGTGTGTTTATTTCCCTCTAAGCAGTAGTGGACTCGTCCCAAGTTCATTCTTTAGAAATAAACAGTTTGTTAGTAAACATTTTTTAAAATACGCTATAAAAAGGATTGATTTTGTGATGTACCCTAAGCATTTGTTAATTAAGAATTCGGTTACGCGTATTTTATTCCCGTCTGTAAACCTTGTACATTCGAAAAGAAAAGGAATATTTTTGCATCCCACAGCAATGTTCAAGAACTTTATAATAAGTAGTTGTGCCATAAGTAGTTGTTCAATATAAGATAATAATTTAATACCAATAGTACAAATTGTATTCTTATTCAAAGTACATTGTTTATTAAATCATGAAGCTATTAGAAAGCAGCCGGTTTGAAGCTTTAAACAATGCATTAAATATAAAAACTGGTGATAGCAGAATACTGGGTCGCATCGAAAGTTATTCGTGCAAAATGGCCGGTGGAGAAAAAGCCATGTATAAACGTTTTAATTCTGATGGTATTCATCCCAACGATTTACAAGCATTATCACCTCCTCAGGGTTGTAGTCACAGTGTTTCTGGCGACGAAGATGGCCCTCTATGCGATACTATTAGTCGTAAAACCCTCTTTTATCTTATAGCCACATTAAATTCAGCATTTCCTGACTACGATTTTTTGGATGCTAAGGTAGTACTCACATTTATATCTCATTTATTATTATAACTTATTTGAATTTAGAGTCATGAGTTTAGTAAGGAACCATCATTGCAATGGGTTACAAATGCAATCGATACTAATCTGAGTGCTACTGCTGGAGACTATTATCGTTCTTTACGACAACAACTATGGGCTGCAGTTGAAGATGAAATCGACCTAAAGGAGTGTGATATATATTCATACAATCCTGATCTTGGAACAGATCCCTTTGGTGAAGATGGATGCCTATGGAGCATTAATTATTTCTTTTATAACAAGAAGTTGAAACGAATTGTTTTCTTTTCGTGCAGGGCCATTAAGTAAGTCCATTTTCTGAGTGTCATTTGTGCAAAATTAAATTAAAAGTTCTGAAGTACGAAATGGTTAAATATGCCACTTCGCACATCAGCTTTTAATATTTTATTATTTATTTCAAAATGGTAACAATAAGCTGTTAGTTAAATTAATGATTCATTGACCTCGTATCTGTTTATAAATAGTGCATTGATATTAAGTTATTAGCAAACAAGTTTTGTTTAATGTATCTTTGTTTTAATTTATGTAATGCAAAACAAAAGATAAGATGAAAAATTATTGTAGATTGACTTGTACGTTTGATAAAGAGTGATTACATTCCAGATAGCGAAAAAAGGTTATAAACCTTTGAATTTAAATTTGTTTTTCAAAACTTTTAAAAATAATACTACTTATTACATGAGGCTATCAAATTCCATTGCTATTATTCTTATAACGAGCAATGAAAATAGTACAAACTACAGTAGAAGAATTATCTTAAGCATGTCTGGAGATAGCGATTCTGGTGATGTTGCTGAATGTAGATATGATAATATAACCATTGAATTCATAGCCACATTAATAAGTTTGAACATTCTGGATTAAATAAAATGGTGCACCCCTTTATGTAGATTTATTATAAACTCAATATTATTTTTTGAAATATAATTAAAATTTTAAATATGTGTAAATTAAATATTTATTTTATGCATTTATTGCAGACAAATTTATCTATAATTTCCTTATGATCTAATTTCTCTAGCAATTTCGATTCTATTGATAAAATAGTAAAATTATTTAAATGATATTGTTTTAAAGATACCATGGACAGACAAAATTAAGAACAAAGAGGTACTAGAAATGGTAGGGGAAGAAAGAAGTATGTGGAAAACGGTAAAAAATAGTAGAGATAGGATGATAGGCCACATACTAAGACATGAGGGAATAGTGCGGGATATATTAGAAGCAGAGAGGAAAAAAGAGAAGTAGAGATAGACCTAGGTTAGACTACTGCACACAGATAGTGAAAGATGTAGGCTGTGAGAATTTCAGGGAAATGTGTAGGCTAGCTCAGAATAGAAATCAATGGAGGTACGCTTCCAACCACTCGCAAGATGGAAAAACTAATGACAAAAATAATAACTGTACTTAAACATGATTATTATAAACAACTACAGATATTGGTTTTGCAATACTCTCAACTAATGTTAATTATGCGAAAGGATTTACTTGAAAACTATTAATATGGCAAAAGTTGTGTTGGGGGATCCTTGGCAGCCACAGGCTGCTTAAAATCCTACACATACCACTGAATCTCGGTGAAATAGGGCATATAATTAGAAAACAATAGAAGGGCATCGAGGTGTATATAGGCTGTTGTGAGAATTGCAGGGAACGGTGTAGGATAGCTCAGAACATAAATAAGCTGAGGTACAAGTCCGACCAGTTTCAAGAGGTAAAACCCAATGACGAAAAAATAAGTGCTCTTAAATCTTATGATTGTTATAAACAACTACAGGTGTTGGTTGTGAAATATTTCAACTATTGTTGATTGTGCGAAAGGATAAATTGGAAAAACTATTATTTCGGCAAGGGTCATGTGCTGGGAAACTTGGCAGCCAAAGGCTGCTTACCACCCTTCACATACCAATGAATATCGGGGAAATAGGGTATATAACTGTAAAACAAAAGGTGACTGAACTGCATCAAACAAGAAACAAGAAAGAACAGCAGCTATGTTCAAAGACCACGAACATAGATACAAGAAGAAAACTGTTCAAAGCATAGTGTGGAGCACAGGACAGTATATCTATGAAATAGGGGCAGGAGCAAAAGCAGACAAAAAAAGATAGAAGCCTTCTGGAATGTTGTGCTTCAGATGTATGAGGATGGTAGCATGGACAGACAAAGTTAATAACAAATAGGTTGTAGCAATAGTAGTGGAATAAAGATATCTGTGGAAAATGAAAAAAATATGAGAAATAGAAGGACATGATATGTTCTAAGGCATTTCTGGGGAATAATACAGGATATATTACAAGCAGAGATAGGAAAACAGAGGTAGAGGTAGACCGAGATCAGACTTTCGCACACAGATAGTGATGGTGATAGATACAATATTCAAGGAAATGTGTAGGTTGGTTCAGACTAGGAAACAATAAGGGTACGCGTCCAACCAGTTCTAGGGCTGAAGACTTAATGATGATGTCCTAAAGATGTTCTTAAATAATTTTTTATTCGCTTGAGAGTTGAAAACCGCCTTTCTCCACCACAAGTTGCACGGGTGATACTTAAAGATATTCGTAGAGCTGTAGTTATATTGGGAAAAATGAATTCAACCTGCTATTAAATTATTGTTTTTAAAATTTGCTCAGATTTAGATAATGCCGAAGTTATCAGATATTAAATTTACATGTTTAAAATTTAAACATTTCTGTATTAGACCATTTTCAAGATCTTCTGGGTAATCTTCATATAAAATAGTTGTTTTTTCTCATATCATTTTCGTCAAAATTTTTTTAAATTCATTCAAATTTCAAATTTTGTGGCAATGTGATCATATGCAGATTTCCTTTTTTTTTAAATCTGTCGATAGTTTATTACATAAAAAATATTTATAAGGATTTCACTATTTTTATCAGTGTGTTGGCTGATGTCCCTTTGGAATGTACTCAAATGTATTCTACTTTTAAGTAATAAGTTTTGTTTTTCAAACCCTTTATATTTACATAAAAGTCATTTCTAAAAACAATACCAAGAGGTGAATCGCATACTTTATTTATTCTCCTTATCCACGGAATTGGGTTGTTTACCTAGACTACTATGATACACTACAATATCCTCTCTCACAAATTCAATTTATCTGATGGCTTATCGTCCCACCATAGTATAACATAACCGCAAACAATTTTCTGTTTGTACCAGCTTGTAGTCGTAGCTGCACTTAATTGGATTACATCATATACTGATGCACTAATCACTGGTAACCATGCTGCATTTTCCTGGCTACGGCTGCCGACACTGGCTGTCTTACTCGCTGGCGACTCCGTGGTATAGTTGGTATGCATCTGACTACTACGTCCAAGGACCCAGGTTTGAATCTCGACACGGTCCGCTTGAAAAATGTTAGGCGAGCATTTTTCACAAAAATACACCCTCGTTCGAATGAGAGGTAAAATGGAGGTCCAGTGTCTGAGTGTTGTCATCCACGTTAACGATCCCTACCTTGCTTGGAACAGCAAGGGTTCGGCAAAATTCAAAATTTTTAAGGTGAAAAAAAAACTCGCTTCCTGGCCAATGTAGTACCTATGGGTGGAGCATTGTAAAATCACATGTCTTACTCGCTAAAGGCGGCTCCGGAGTACCTATGGGTGGAGCATTGTAAAATCACATGTCTTACTCGCTAAAGGCGGCTCCGTGGCATATTTGGTATGCGTGTGACTACTATGTCCATGGTCCCTGGTTTGAATCCTGATACCGTCTGCTCGAAAAATGCTATACAAGCATTTTTAAAAAAAATACACCTTCATTTGGGCGACAGGTAAAATGCAAGTTCCGTGTGTGTGTTGTCACGCACGTTAAAGATCCCCACCTTGCTTGGAACAGCAAGCGTTAGGCAAAATTCATAATTTTCCAAATAGGAAAACTTATTTCTTGGGCAATGTTAGTACCTTCGGGTGGAGCATTGGAAAATCAAATGTAGCATCTTACTCGCCATAGGTGGCTTTGTTGCTCAGTTGATATGCGTGTGACTACTGAGCCCAAGGTATCCCGCGTTCGAATCTCGATATGGTCCGCTTGATAAATATTAGCGAGTCATCATCATTAGGTCTTCAGTCCTGGAATTGGTTAGATGCGTACCATCATTGTTTCCTATTCTGAACTAACCCACACAATTCACTGAAATTTGCACAGTCTGCATGTATCACTATCTGATCTAGGTCTACATCTACCTCTTTTTTCCTATCTCTGCTTGTAATATATCCCATACTATTCCCCAAAAATGCCTTAGAATGTATTCTGCCTTTCTATATCTTTTCCACAGATATCCTTGTTCTCCTACTATTTCTATAACGTATTTGTTATTAACTTTGTATGTCCATGTCCATCCTCATACATCTGAAGCACAACATTCCAAAAGGCCGCTACCGTTTTTCCGTCTGCTTTTCTGACTGTCCATATTTCATAGGCATACTGTGCTGTGCTTCACACATATGCTTTCAACAATTTTTTTCTTGTTTCTATGTTTGTTGTCTTTATCATAGACGCTGTTCTTTCTTGTTAGATGCAGTTCGGTCCCCTTCTATTGTTTTACAATTATATACCCTATTTTTCCGACATTCAGAGGTTGTGGAGGGAGGGTAAGCAGCCTGCGACTGCCGAGTTCCCCCAGCACTTGAACTATTGCCGATTTAATATTTTTACCAAGATATCTTTTCGCACAGTCTACATTAGTTGTTTATAATAATCAATAATCAGATCTATCTGCAATTATTTTTCGTCATTGGTATTGGTTTTAAAACTGGTTGGACACGTACCTGCACTTATTTATATTCTGAGCTAGCCTACACAGTTCCCTGAAATTCTTACACAGTCTGTATACAGCTCGGTTCTCCTTCTATTGTTTTCTAATTTTATGCCCTATTTCACCGAGATTCAGTGAAGTGGGTTAAGCAGCCTGTGGCTGCCAAGATCCCCCAACACTTAAACATTTGCCGAATTAATAGTTTTCCAGTAAATCCTTTCACACAATTAACATTATTCAAGAATATTGCCCGATCAATACTTGTAGTTGCTTATAATAATCATCATGTTTAAGTGCAGTTACTTTTTCGTCATTAATTTATCCATCTTGTGACTGGTTGGATGCATACCTCCATTGATTTCTATTCTGAGCTAGCGTACACATTTTCCTGAATTTTCTACAGCATACATCTTTCGCTATCTGTGTGCGGTAGTCTAACCTAGGTCTACCTGTACTTTTCTTTTTTCCTATCTCTGCTTTTAATATATTTCGCACTATTCCCTCATGCCGTAGTATGTGGCCTATCATCCTATCTCTCCTATTTTTTTTATCGTTTTCCACATATTTCTTTCCTCCCCTACCATTTCTAGTACGTCTTCATTCCTTACTTTGTCTGTCAATGATATCTTCATCATACGTTTGTAGCACCAAATTTCAAAGGCTTCTATCTTTTTCCTGTCCGCTTCTCCTACTGTCCAGGCTTCACAGCCGTACAGTGCTGTGCTCCACACATATGTTTTAAGCAATCTTTGCCTTGTTTCTATGTTTCTTGCCTTTGAACATAGTAGTTGTTTTTTGCTTGTTAAATGTAGCACGATCTTGTGCTAATTTTTGGTTTATATTTTTGCGCTTTTTTCATCTTGCGTTATATGGCTTCCTAGGTAGCAGAAATCCTTAACATCATGTAAGTTCACGTTATTTATTTGTATTCTAGTTTTTAATTTATTTTCCCCTCCATTGCATACTAGTACTTTTGTTAATTTCTATATCGTATATCTCTGTTAGAATTGTTTCCATTTCATTAAGAGCAGCTTCTAACTCTTCCTTGACAGATGCTAAGCTATAACATCTGCAAATCTAAACATATTAATTCCTAATGTCGTGCTGTATTTGACAGTATTCATTGCCTCTTCGATGTAAAAGTTAAACATGAATGGTGATAGGTAACATACCTGTCTCACTCTTTTCACAATATTTACTTCTCTACGTGCCTGCTCTAATTCTATTTCAGCTCTTTGTTCGTTGTATAAGCTATGTACTATCCGTCTATCCCTAAAATTCATTCCAATCTTTTTGAGCATTTCGAATCTTTTTTTTTCGATTTTACATTGTTGAATGCTTTTTTCAGATCTACAAACCCTGTATACACACTTTTTCATTTTCTATTGTCTTTTCCATTGTCACTTTCAGAGGTAAAAAAAACCTCCCGTGTTTTCCAGTTTTGCCTAAAACCAAATTGACATTCTCCTAGTACTTCTTCAACCTGTTTTTTCCATCCGCCTTTGTACAATTCTAGTTAATATTTTTGACACGTGTGCTGTCAAACTTATTGTTCAAAAATTTACACATCTATCTGCACCTCTCTTTTTTGGAATAGTGACTATGATGTTACGTTTGAAATCTTGGGGTATCTCGCCTGTCTCATATATACAGGGTGTTTTTTTTAAGTGGGAGGTCACCTGTATATGGAAGACCAATGGTAGAAAAAAGCTGAAAATTTGCACTAGGAGGTTATCCAATGTGCCCTACACGTCTAAAATAGTTTCGATCGTTAGCACTTCGGTTATACCGAAGTAGGTATTACTATCGTTATTTTAAATAGAACACCCTGTATATTTATGCATTTTCGAATTCCTTGTCAAATTTTATGTAAACTTTTATAACACAACCATACCTCTATCTAATGCTGTTTCTGAGATATTTTGACTTTTAGTAGATTTTTGACATTTGCACGCTGTCACATAAATTGGAATAACTAGAAATTGAACGAACTTACAAAATTGTTTTTTTGTAATCACATTCATAATACTTGATATTATTTCTACGTGCAAAGAAAATCTGATTACAATGTACAGGGTGCTAGAAAATTCATTTTATAATTTGACTAATCAAATGTCAAATATTCCGTTTTTTTTAAATGGAACCTACCATATTTTGTTATATTAATCGATTCTATGGAAAAAAATACCTTAGGTATGTAATTACAACAATCCATTTATTGTAAGCCGTTTTGAGTTATTTGCATTAAAAGAGATAATGCACTAGTTCAGTAACATAATAACATGTGCTACTATCAAGTAGCTTTTGTCCGATACATTAACAAAAGAATAATTGGTTATTTTTACGAACGTCAAATGTAGATAATTCTCGCAGATTGCAATTTCCGTACTGTAGTTATTTATGAGGGTTAATCGAAACTTTACAAATCAAGATTATCTCAAAATGATAATTATTTATGGCGAATGTAATAGATTTCTTTGAAGAACTGGCGATATTTTCATCAAATATTTTGTTATATTAATCAATTCTATGGAATTAATATCTTAGTACTTAGAAAGCAGGAAATGCTTTTGCACATTTTAGTTGCCAAAAATGGCAGCGCAAGAACATTTTTTGAAAAATAATGTATAAAAGCTACACAAACATGGAACAATGTATTTCATCTAACAATATTTTACCTAAAGAAAAATAAATAAAAACATAAGAGGTTGTTTATAAATGTTCTATTTGGCGGCCATTTTGATCCAAGCATTTTAAAATGCGTCTTTTAAACTCTTCATTTGTTGCCTTTTGTATTTGCTCTGGAGTTAAAGAATTTAGAGCATTTAATACTCGTCTTTTGCAATCTTCCTCAGTAGTAGGAGCGTAGGAGAAGACTGTATCTTTTACATACCACATAGAAAAAAATCCAATTTCTAAATATCGGTCCCCTGTAAAAAGTGTTCATCGAGAAGAAAAAGAATTACTAAAACAATATGTACTTTACCGTTTAAATTTTCCTGGTAAAACACTACATATATAATTCGCGAATCTCTAATAGCACAATAAACGTTAAAAGACCATCTTTCCTGAAAATTTGTTACGTATGCTTGTTGAGGATTTTCTGTGGAACAATGGTGTGAATTATGTCGGTTAAACACTCTGTTTTTCGTCAATTTTGCTTCATCGCTCCAAATAATATTTTTCAAAAACTGTTTATCCTCTTGCGTTCTAAGTAATACAAATTCGCAAAACAACATCCTTCTTTCGAAATCGGTTTCCTTAAGGTGCTGAACAGGATAAAGTGGCCAACTTTTAAAATTATTTGCTTTCAAAATATTGTATATGGAACTACGGTTCATTCCTATATCCTGTACAGCATTATTTAGTGAATCTCTGCTGCATGAAAATATGCCAATACATTAGTAACTCCAATTACTTCCTCCGTCACGGTGCTGGTCCTGTTCTTCTTTGTAATAAATGATCCATTATTCGCACAGTTTTCAAGAAGCCTAACATTCGGCGCTGGCTTTTCAGGAAATTTTTGATGAAAGACATCGCAAGTTCTTTGAAGAATTCTGTTGCATTCGCCATAAATAATTATCATTTCGAGATAATCTTGATTTGTAAAGTTTCGATTAACCCTCATAAATAACTACAGTACGGGAATTGCAATCTGCGTAGAATTATCTACATTTGACGTTTCGTAAAAATAACCAAGTATTCTTTTGTTAATGTATTGGACAAAAGCTACTTGATAGTAGCACATGTTATTATGTTACTGAACTAGTGCATTTTCTCTTTTAATGCAAATAACTCAAAAACGGCTTACAATAAATGGATTGTTGTAATTACATACCTAAGGTATTTTTTTCCATAGAATCGATTAATATAACAAAATATGGTAGGTTCCATTTAAAAAAAACGGAATATTTGACATTAGATTAGTCAAATTATAAAATGAATTTTCTAGCACCCTGTACATTGCAATCAAATTTTCTTTGCACGCATAAATAATATCAAGTACTATGAATGTGATTGCAAAAAAACAATTTTGTAAGTTTGTTCAATTTCTAGTTATTCCAATTTATGTGACAGCGTGCAAATGTCAAAAATCTACTAAAAATCAAAATATCTCGAAAACGGCATTAGATAGAGGTATGGTTGTGTTATAAAAGTTCACATAAAATTCGACAAGGAATTCAAAAATGCATAAATATACAGGATGTTCTATTTAAAATAACGATAGTAATACAGACTTCCGGTATAACCGGAAGTGCTAACGCAACGAAACTATTTTAGACGTGTAGGGCACATTCGATAACCTCCTAGTGCAAATTTTCAGCTTCCTTCTACCATTGGTCTTCCATATACAGGTGACCTCCCACTTAAAAAAAACACCCTGTATAGGTTACTAGTTGAAAGAGATGTTTTGTGTTTGCCTGCACCTTAACTATACCCGGTGCTTTACCATTTTTCAGGCCTTTTAATACTAGTTCAAACTCATCTCTAAGTGTAGGATATCCCAGGTTATCATTTTCAATGTCTGATTCCTGTTCTGGTGCTGTTATTTCCTCTCCTGCATACAAATTCTCTATATATTCTTGCTATCTAATCACTTTCTCTACATTTTCTATAATGTATATTTTTGCTGGTTTTATATACCTAAAATACATTCTAATTAGTTTGTATGCTTTGTCTGTCTGTCCTAGTTTGTACCTCTTTGCACTTTTCATTAATCCATTTCTCTTTAGCTTTCCTGCATTTGCGAATAATTTCTTATTTTATGGCTTTGTATGAATGTTTTCCAACTTTGGTATTTTTGCTTTCTATAAAACTCAGGATATCTTGTGTTATCCATGGTTGCTTATTTTCTTTTTGTGTATACCCCAGAATATCTCTATCCGCCATGTCTAAGCTGGATTTAATGTTACTCTATTCTGTTTCTTACATCCTTGGTATCAGAAATTTTCCCATATCTTCCAGCAGTTCATTTGACTTTTTTCAAATCTTTCTTGGATATCTTTATCTTTTAGTTTCTCAGTCAGTGTCTTTTTCCGTTCTTTTTTCTTAAATTTTTTAATTTAAAAGGGGACTTCATAATTACGATGTTGTGGTCAGTCTCTATATCTGCTTCTGGGTAGTTTCTACAGTCTTGTATTTGATTCCTAAACCGTTGTCTAACAAGAATGTAATCTATTTGATATTTTCCTATATCTCCTGGCATCTTCCACATGTATCGTCTTCTAGCCCGAATTGAACATGGGGCTACAACAAAGCTATCGCGTAAGCAAATTGTATACCCACAAACAAAAAGAAGAAACTCGTTCCAGCAGTTATCTTATTAGTTAGTAAT
The DNA here is from genome assembly GCA_036346225.1 of Platerodrilus igneus. Classification (NCBI taxonomy): domain Eukaryota; kingdom Metazoa; phylum Arthropoda; class Insecta; order Coleoptera; family Lycidae; genus Platerodrilus; species Platerodrilus igneus. The sequence goes on along the minus strand of JARFIW010000500.1, from coordinate 2,300,177 downwards.
ACAACCACAAAATTGCCTTATAAAATATAACCTAGGTATCCGATTTTAAATCTTGAATATGCCATACGCCAATATCTTTTCCTTTGTCATTTCTAAGACGATACATAACTGTACCCGTTTTTTCTATAACTTTGCATTTCACATATTTTGGTGCACGTTTTTGAGAAAATCCTTCAGCTGCTTTAAATTGGACCATATTTCTTTTCCAAACTATGTCACCTTTTTTGAATTCTAACGGACGTCGACGTAAATCATACCGATGTTTATTTGTTTAATAAGCTTCATGTAGCCTATTCACTATATCTTTATGTATTTCTGAGAGTTCATTAACATCTTTCGTTAATTGTTCTCTAGATTGTATTGTGACTTCTTCATTGGAAATATTTGAAAGTCTACCGTAATATTCCCCAGAATTTGGAATAGATCGGCTAAATGTTAAAAACGCTGGTGTAAATCCAGTAACTTCACTTATAGCATTTCTCATAGCATGGGCTATTTTAAAAAGTTCTATCATTTTTTGTTTTCGACCTTACTTAAGTTCGGTTTGACGCAGCTCTAACTTTTTTTCATTCTGTGCTAATCTAAAAAGTTCTACATTCCACGACCGTATGTTCAACAGTGTAGTTCTAAGTGAATTAGTTGATAATAAAATACGACCTCGGAAATAATAAATTAACAAGTGATAAAACCAAAACAGGTATTGTTTTCTAAACATTCCTATTCCTTTTATTACAGCTACATTAAATAAACCTAACCCAAACCACTTACCAAAACTACCTGAAATGTATCCTTCACCAACAATAACACCCTCAACCATAAATCATTCAACCACCCAAACAAAAAACCCACTCACCCATCAGACAATAAAAGAAGGGACATATTCCAATGCAGTAAAAAGCAATGCACCAAATAAACAAACATCTGCAAGCAGTTTCCCCTCAAAAGAAAATGCTATTGTATTAAATTCATTGCCAAACACGAAGTTAGAAGATTATCTAAATGCAATCATGGAAATAATAGATCCTAAAAATATAACCTTTGCATCAAGAATAGCAAACAACCGGATCTGTATTTATTTAAATACAAAAGAAGACGCCGACCAGTTTGTAAACAACCATCCTAATATAACAGTAAATAACACAGAAGTGTACGCCGACCATAAGGGTGGATATTTCAAATGTTAGCCCATCCATACCACACAATATAATAGAAGACTCACTTATTAAGCTAAATATAACTTTAACAGGCAAGATGTCATTTATAAAAGCTGCCTTATCAGATATAAAATTTAAGCACATACTTAGCTTTCGTAGACAAATCTATGTTAAACAAACTGCAAATTTAAACATCCCAGAATCAATAATAGTATTATTTGAAGAAACCCCCTACAGACTATTTTTATCTACAGAAACATACTGCTATACATGTAAACAAACCGGCCATTCAACCTCAAGCTGCGAGGAACACAATATACAGAGTGAAACAAAACAACCTGAACAAATAACAAACCTAAATGAAACAATAAGAAATAAAAGACCAAATCAGTCATCTGAAAGTACACCTACAGAAGAACTAAATGTAACTGACATTGAACATCAAATAAGAGAAGCAACACAAAAGAAAAAACAAGAAACCAACCAAGAATCAACCCTGTCGAATTTATCACAAACCAAACGGACAAACAAAAACAAAAAAAAGGATCCTACAATTAAAAGAAGAACTTGGAACAAACTGAAGCCCCAAAACACAATACAATAAAGGAAATCATAGAAAGTGATCCAGCCAAATACATTATCTCATTCGACGAATTTCAGGACTTTCTAGAAAACACGATCGGAACACAAAAAATACTACAATTAAGTAAAAACTATACCAAAGATACAAACCAACTCATACAAATGATGCATGAAATCCAAAACAATACTGATGACAAAAAAATAAAAACAACAATAACAAGAATAACTAAAACAATGGAGGAACAACAAATTGAGTCAGAAATGTCTGATTCCTCAGTCGATAATCAATAATATGAACATCATCCAATGGAATTGTAATGGACTTCAATCCCATAAAGCTGAATTCCAAAAACTAATTGAAGAAACACAACCTCATTACATATGCTTACAAAACACACTTCAAAGAACATCAAAACATAAATACATACAATTTTATACAATATCGCAAGGACAGACTAAACACACATATAGCTAGCGGAGGGGTGACAATTCTAGTAAACAACAAAAAACATATAGAGGAAATACCCCTAACAACAAACATAGAAGCAATAGCTATAAGAATCTTGACACCAAATAAAACTAAAGTAACCTTATGTAATATATATCTACTACCACAACCAAACTGCAATCAAGAGTCCATTGAACATTTATTAAAACAGTTACCCCCTCCGATCATTATACTAGGTGACATAAACGGGCACAATATAATATGGGGTTCCCAACAAACCGACAAAGAGGAAGAATGATAGAAAATAATAAATGAAAACAATTTCATCATACTAAATGACAACTCATCAACACATTTTGCTCAAAATCAGGTACATTTTCAAATATAGACCTAACAATTTGTGACCCAAAATTACACCAAATCTAGAATGGAAAGTAATTCAAAATCTATATGGTAGTGACCATTTTCCTATACTTATTAGCTCACAAGAAAGTCATACAAACCTCAAACCCCATACATCATACTCAAAATGGAGAATAGAAGAGAATAAGTGGCCCCAATTCCAAACATTGCTAACCAACAATACCAAAACAAACAATATTCCAGCATAAACCAAAACATAAACGAAATCATAGAATCTTTTAGCCAAGACATAATAAAACAGCCAAACAAACATTCACGTTATCCAATAGAAACAATAAAAAACAGTACCATGGTGGAATAAGGAATGCGAAAAGCAAGCAAAGACAATAAAAGAGCGCTATACAAATACCGGAAAAACAAAACATAGAAAACCAAATAGAACTTAAAAGAACAAAAGCTATTAGCAGCGTACAATAAAACAGAGCAAGAAAAAGCATGGGAAAACTATGTTTCCTCCATAACCTGTGATACGCCTGATAACCAAATTTGGAACAAAATAAAAGCAATTAAGGGATAAATAACATCCCACGTGCAACAGATGTAATATTAATAGGAACCACCAAAATTATTTTAGACCCCCAAGAAATAGCAGAAAAATAGCAGACGAATTTGCCAAAATATCTAGCAATTCAAATTATAATAAAGACTTCAATACAATAAAAACAAATACAGAAGACAATCAAATTATCAAAATTGATGAACAAAACAACCCATTAAACAAATCCTTTACAATGGACGAACTAGAAAACAGTATTTCACAACAAAAAACAAAAAAGTTCAGGGCCAGACCAAATAATTCCAGAAATGATCAAACACCTACCAGATAAAAATAAGAAACACCTACTAGACATATATAACTTCATATGGAACAACAATGTATACCCTATAGAATGGAACAAAGTCATTACAATACCAATATTAAAACCATCAAAAGATAAGACAAACCCAGCAAATTATCGACCTATAGCACTGTCAAATGTATTATCAAAATAATGCAAAAAATGGTAAATAAAAGGCTAATGTGGTATATAGAAAATAATAACATATTAAGCAATACCCAAGCAGGTTTTAGGACAGGCAGAACAACAACAGATCAAACACATAAACTAAAAATAGAAATAGAAAAAGCGTTCGAACTTAAACAACATCTAGTAGCAATATTCTTAGACTTACATAAGGCATATGACACCACATGGAAATATGCGATAATACAAACACTAATAGAACATAACATACAAGGAAAAATACTACACTACATAAAAAACTTCCTGGAAAACCGTTCTTTCCAAGTCAAAACAAATGGATGCCTATCAGAACCAAGAAAGCAAGAAAATGGAGTTCCACAAGGGGAAGTACTTAGTCCCACACTATTTTTTCTAATAATAAACAAAATAACAAAAATTGTGAAGAAACCAACACAAATACTGCTTTTTGCTGATGACATCGTATTATACCACAAAGGCAAAAACATCAACACAATACAAACAAATCTACAACAAAACATAATCGAAATAGAAAAATGGGCAAAAGAAATAGGTTTCACATTCTCATCCACAAAAACAAAAGCAATACACTTCTGCAGAAAAAGAAAACAACATATGGATCCAAAACTTCTAATAAACAAATCCCAAATAGAATATACAGATAACATCAAATTTTTAGGCATCTACTTTGATAAAAAATTAACATGGAGAAAGCACATAATAGAATTAAAAAAGGACTGCAACAAAAAGATCAATATCTTAAAAATGCTCTCGAATACAGATTGGGGAGCGGCACACAAAACAGCTATTAAAGATATACATAACTACCATCAGATCAAGACTTGATTACAGTTGTATCACATACAGCACAGCCAAACCTTCTAATATAAACCAATTAGACACAATTCAAAACACAGCTCTCAGATTAGCAACAGGTGCCTACAGAACAAGCCCAGTCAATAGTCTACAATGCATAGCAAATATACCACCTTTATGTATAAGAAGAAATAAATTGAACCTAAAATATATTGCAAAATTAGCATCAAACCAGAAAATAGAAGTAAACCAGGACATCTTTAAAATTAAATCATGTAACACAAGAATAGATATCAGTACTCCAACAGCCGTACACATAAAAAACATAATGAAACAAATAAAACTATCCCTACCTGAAATCCTTCCACAATATTTACCTATATTCCCACCATGGACTAGAAAACATATAACGACAAATGTATCACTATCAAATTATTCAAAAAAACATACAAGCAAAGCTCAGTATCATCAACGATTTAAAGAACTAAAGGAACAACACAAGAGACATGAATTTATCTACACAGATGGATCGAAAAACTGCCAACAAGTAACTGCAGCTGTACTCAGACAAGATCAACAAATCCAAATAACACTACATCCATATAGCAGCAGCTATACAGCAGAAAAAGTAGCAATTTTAACAGCCATCCAAGATATAACATCAAACCCAACACACACCAAATATGCAATATGCACAGACTCTTTAAGCACTATTAAATCACTCGAAAAATGGTACACAACAGATCCAATAACGAACAACATACATGATGCTCTACACAAAACAACAGAAGAAACCGGAACTGAAATAATACTGATTTGGTCTCCAGCCCATGTTGGAATCCAAGGAAATGAAGCAGTAGATAAACTAGCTAAACAACGAAAAAGTAATACCAACACCCAACTCAAAACTCCAATAACAGACATCTATGCAATTATCTCAAGCAAAATAGACAAAAAATGGGAAGAAACCTGGAAGAACACCCAAAATAACAAGCTTAGACAAATAAAACCAAAAACCGAACCGTATGCACACATCCCAAAATCAAGAAGACAACAAATAGTATTAACAAGATTAAGAATAGGACACACTGCATATACACACAACTACTTGATGACAAAAGAAGCTCAACCTGTATGTGAACAATGTAAAACAAACCTAACAGTAGAGCATATCCTAACGAATTGTGAAAATATCAACAAAAAAGGCTCAAATACAACATACAACAAGATGTACAAACTATCCTGAGAGACACACCCAATATTGAACCACTGCTGAACTATCTTAAAGACATAGAAATCCTACATCGTATATAAATTATATAAAAGATAACATATTTGTACCATAGATTATAAATAATACTTCCAACCTCCGCTAATAACTGTAAAGGTGGAAGCGGATAAAAGTGAAATAAAAAAAAAAAAAAGTTCTATATCCCATGTTCGATGATTGTCGTTTACATAAGATCGCAAAGCAGTTATTATCACTCAATTTGTTCTTTCGACTGGATTAATTTGTGGATGGTAGTTAGCAGTGTACCAAAGCTTCTGAACTTTGTAATCCGCAAGAAGTTTTTTGAAAGCTTTCCCTATAAATTGCCAACCATTATCGACTGTAATTATTTGAGGTACCCCATATACTAAAAAATTTTTATTTTCTATGTATTTGACAATTGGACTAGATGTAGCTTTACGTAATGGATGTATTAATACATATTTAGGCACCAGTCTGAAAGGGTCGTGGGTTCGAGCACCACGTTCGGCGCCATGTGTAACGGCTTATGTTCAGTTACTGTTTACGATAAAAATGTTTGCTAAAGGCAACTACTGATTAATCGCCTTTGTGAAAAATCTTCCTTAAGCTGCTTTCAAATGAAAGTATCGGAATCCAAATTACTAGAAATAGCTTTTCAGTTGCTGAACTTGGATAAATTACACAGACGGCCAAATAAAATCGTTGGTCGCGTATATAAATTAAATGATCACATTTCAATGTTAGCTGACCTTGCCATAAGTGCTATAATATAAAATGCAGGTAAACAAATAAATAATAATAAAATTCCACATACCCCTATCTGGCTACCCAGAATATAATTTACTATCAAATATATGAAATATTTGATATTCTGGTAATGGCGCCGCCACAAAGAAAATGATACCTCGACGCATCGTTAAAGGTACTTAAAACAGGAAGAAGAAGAAGAGGGACTACCCTTATTTAACTTATGGCGCAGAGTATCACAACACATCTTATAACTCCCTACTACAACTTGTTGTAATTATGACAGAGAAAACCTGCTCTTTGTCTAACATAATAGGAAAGCCTTGTGTGTTTAAAGTTGCCTAACTAACATATTCTTTTAATATAATGCATATATGGTTGACTAACCAAATAATTTGTGACGGTGCAACTGACCTGTTACAAGCATGATGTTGAAGTAATGTGTTTGTGATTGTTAAATTGTTTTGGCCGAAAAATTCTACCAGTCTATTTCCCCTGTCGTTTCTCATGCCTAAACCAAATAAACCTACTATCGCTCCTTCCCTACTCTCATGTACCACTGCATTAAAATCTCTCGTAATTATTAAATTTTCATGTCCTTTTACGTATCTTAGTATCGCTTCGATATCTTTGTAGATCGCTCTCACCTCTTTCTCACTGTGACAAGGGTGAGCATGTATACTTGTATTAATACTGTATTTACCGATTTAGATTCTAATCTAACCATTAGTACTCTTTCATTATTTTGTAGGTAGTTTTCTACACAATGTCCTATCTTTTCTCGTAACTATCTCCGCACCCGAATTTCCTTCCCCTGATCCTGTGTGAATTACTCTAAAATTTCTGCTCCAACAATTTCATTCCTTTGGCCACTGAACTTTGTTGATCCCTACTATGTCTAATGCTAACCTATCCATGTCAATTTTCAAGTTCTCTAGATTACCTACTTGCTTCTTACTTCTGACATTCCACCCTCGGATTTGCAGAATGTTCACGACTCTTTTTTATACTTTCCGATCACATCCTACGAAGTAGTTTAAACATTTTTGATTTATTTTATCGACAAAGTAATAACATCTCATTGAACTTAAAATTTTTATTATTAAATGGATAAAATATAAAAATGAGCGCATAACTTAACCTAAATATTCTCTTATCTTTATTATTTCTATGAGTACATTGCATAACTGGAATACGTTTCGTTTTATACTTTAATTCAATTTATTTTCCAAAATGAACAAAATCAACATTGTCTAACAATATTAATATGATGTCATAATTTGCATTTCAAATAGTGTCAATGTTTGCTACATTAAAATAAAATTCTTATAATTTTGAATTTTTAAAAAAATTATCGGTAGTAGATGAATGGAAATGCACGAATAGTTAACCTTTCTGTTCTTCTAGAATCTATATGTATTTGTTCTTTCTTCTATGGTGTATTAATTGGGAAAATATAAAGTAAATATTTCTCCTTGAGTAAATTTTACATGAATGTTTTATATGAATGAGAAAAAATATAACTTGAACACAGTACTAACCTAGATCACAGATACACTAAATATAAAGTACTTAAATTTAAAATAATTTTTTTTTAAATTGAAAAATAAAAGGAATCAAAATTTCAGTCTAGGTTTTGCGGCATCCTTGGATCAGTGATGTCTCTTGCTGCAGCCTAACTAGCCCTATGGTTAATGGGGGTCCTGGTTGAATTACAGTTGAGTTATCGTACTGCTTCATATAGACATATTAACTTTGCACCTCATACGTATGATTCATACAGTAAAATGCAATAATAATATTGATGCAATGTAACTCACATAAATCAAACATCAGTCCTGGAAGGTTGTGCGGTTTTATGATTGTTTCCATGATCCTCGATGTTAAATCTGCATTGGTAGTATTTTCTATATAGAGACGATATTTAAGGTAATTTAAAATTCCAAAAACGTAACCTCTTGTCTAGGTTTTAAATTTAACATATTATTTTTATTATTTCGTAATTCATTCTTGCTTACAAGCACTATCTAGAAATTCTCGTTGACCAAGTTTTTAACTATATGAAATCAAAAGATGTTCCCTATATTAGGACATTGAAATATGTGTAATGGTTAAGAACATTAATGGATTACAAAAGGGTGTTATTCAAATTCTAAGAAATGAAACTGGTAATTGGTGAGTGCTAAAATAACTTTCTCTTGCCCATCTGTTTTCTTTTGTTTTTGAAACCATATTGTATATGGGTTTCAGTATTATTGGGTTAAATATGTGACTATTGTATTTGACAAGTTAAACAGGAGTAAACATGGAAAAAGCAACAGAAAAGGCAATAGCTATACTTTGACATTTATGTAGGAGGATTGGCAATAATTGGAGGATAAAGACACAAGTTACATATTGGCAGATATTAGGTCTAGGGTTTAGCATATTTCAATTGTTTAGTGACCTCAGATCCAACTCATAACAATCACAGGAGTAATTGGGATAATATCAATCATAACAGCAGACATTGTGATAGGGAGCCCAGCTCTTCCCATCTGAACTCAGAGTAGAGATCTGCTGACATCACAGATTTCATATAAAGGTAGAAAATATCTGGGGACTAGAGGAAGTGGGATAGGGCATTCTAGGTCACCACTCTAGTAGAAAAGGACCTATCCGTTTTTGCTATTAGTGTCAGAAAGGCAGAGACCACATTGTAACATACTGTTTTAATAAGCTCTAATAGTTCTAGTATTCCTAAAAATAGTTAGTTTCTAGTTTAATTTTAGCATGCTAATTATTAGAATTGTAGCGGCTGCAGGATCACCCAAGTAGCTTCTCAGCGAAGTTCCCAGAAAGATCTAATCCAAGAGTTAATCAATTTTTCTAAAGGCACTTACTTTAAGGGCACTAAACATGTCAGATTAGTCCATATCTATGATTAGATGTCAATCATGCTTTAGGATCCTATTTATGTCAGGTTGGTCTGAAGCAATTTTTCAATTAGCTGAGCACTCAACTAAAATCAATTCTGAGAGCTACGTGTGTGGTTATCTATGGCATTGGCAGTTTTAATTAATTTTAAAGATTTACGACCGGCGCATCCTAAGCTGAGTAAGAGCGCCAAGAAAGGGGTTATTTTTCAATTAACTGAAATGTATATAAGGATGCCAGCCGGTGGGAATCGGGGTTGTTTATTTCCAGACGCGTTAGAGGTTAAAGCTAACGGTTACTAGTGATGTGTTTATTTCTCTGCAGTCAAGTGCGGGCCGTTATGTTTTAAGTTATTTATTTCTCTGAGTAAGTAATTAGTATATGTGATATTACTATGAACTCAAGGCTGTGTTATGCAGCATAAGTCAGTTATTTGTTTAAAACAGTATTTGTCGACTTCCATAAAATACAATTCGGGTGAATGCCCAGTTCAAGTAAATTGATCCGTTTGATTATTGCTTTGGAGACCGCATCGTTTTAGAAGGGTCTTCTATTATATTGTGTTTCGACGGTGTCAGAGGCCGTTAATCACTAATCCACGAGACTACCTGAGAATGCAAAGCTCAGGTCCGAAGTCAAGTTACGGTACTATTTGACCCTTGAGAAGGTCGTATTGTTCATGGTGTAGATGACCCGTGGTTAAAAAGGGTCGTCGCACTATGCAAGTTAGTTAGACTAGGGTAGCATTAATAAATTTTGTTATTGGGTGTGTACACCTAGAACTGTATCTATTCAAAATATGTTTGTTAGTTAAGTTTAGTTAAGTTGTGTTTGTGCTAGCCGGAGACTATAAGTGACTTATTTTCTGTTCTGCCATTTTGGTTCATCGCCCACGAACAAAGTGCGACGAGAGCTATTACATGATTGGTCCATGGGCGTTTAATTCCCATGGTGGCGCCCTTTTGTACATAAGGTTATTTACTTTATATTTTGTTATGCATATGTAATTAGTCAAAGTTTTAGTTAGTAGCTCGTTCAATAAAACAATCGAATTTTCGTCTCAGTGTGTTTGTTTAATGAACCCCCCCTTCACCGACTGCTGCAGCTTGCGAGGCAACGTCCCGAAACGTGAGGGTACGATAGTGTTAGAGGTCCTGTTATTTATTATTTATTGTTAATTGGATACCCTCACGCGGTAGGTAAATATTCTAAATTACACTGGCGCTTTAACGTGGTTAAAATTGTAAATATGGTAAACAACACACGGACGAATTTTTAGATTGTTTTGTTTCTATTTAGTGTTAGGCAGAATTACAGTTTAATATTAGTGATTTAGGAACAAGTTTCGTTATTGTTGGCTTTTACCTTTATTTAGTCATGTATGTGGTAGAAGCTTTAAGAAGCGATGAGCTTAGTTATGAACTTTTAATTAGGAACGTTGAACCAACAAAGTTAAGTGTGTTAGAAAAGCGAAAATTATTGCGTAGAAAACTCATTGTTGAGAAAGTCGACAGTAATGTTTTTTCTAAGTATGAGAAAATTGAAATCGTTCAAAAGGACGAAATTGAATTATTAAAACTTAAGATTTTTGAATTAGAAAACTGTTTAAATTCTTTTACCATTCTTCCTAAAAGGACAGAATATATTAAACTTAACACGAGATTAATGCATGTAACACAGAGACTAAATTATGTTAATTTCGATATTGAATTTTTAGAAGTACACAAAGAACTGCATTCCAAATGCATTAGAGCTTTTGAGATTTTAGAACAGGTAAACGGGGGAAATGAGATTAACGATAACCCTCTTTATTGTTCGGCTAGCGGTAATAAAAATCCTACAATAACACCAACAGCAGAGGGTTCATGCCCTGGAGCATCAGCGGTTTCTTCCATTAATACCCCATCGGTCTCGATTTTTAGTAATGATTTAGGTACGCTAATTAAGTCCTTGAATAAAACAACGACATCAGTCCCGATCCACAAGTGGGGATTACAATTTTCGGGTGAATCTGATTCTATATCGGTTTTAGATTTTATTCAACGCGTCAAAGAACTGCAAGTTGCAAGAAAAGTTTCGTCAGATGACCTTTTCGAAGGGGCTATTGATCTTTTCACCAGTTCAGCACTGGATTGGTATAGAGCAACGCGGTGTACAGTAAATTCATGGGAACAATTAATTTTAAATTGAAACAAGATTTTCTTTCAGCCGACTATGCAGAGAATCTTTTAATGTTAATTAAATCCAGACGGCAAGGCGCCGATGAATCACCTACCATTTATATTTCAAAGATGGTAAATTTATTTTCTCAATTAGAAGAGTCCATTTCAATCAGGGAACAAATAAAATTATTAAAAGAAATTTACAGACTTTTATGCCACGCAACTGGCGTTAATTGAAGTGACTGACATTTCCCATTTGATTTCTCGTTGTAAGCTTTTAGAAGACATTAAGCCTACATTTTATTAAACAGGAACATTCGGATTCTGCCAACGTACCAGTTATCTTAGAACGTCAAGTTCGACAGAGTTCATTTTCTAATAATAATTTACCACGGTCCGGCGTTTGAATTATTTTAAAAACACAGCAAAATTTTCGACTATTTGTTTCAACTGTAAAAGACGAGGTCACTCGTTTCATACTTGTCCGGAGAAACGCGGAATATTTTGTTATTCTTGTGGGCAGTTGGAAGTTACGTCCACAAATTGTCCAAACTGCTCAAATAATTCAAAAAACTAAGGACAGGAAAGCGCGTAGTCAGCCGTTGCTTTTCTTCGTTTAATAATATTGCTGCTGACAAAAGACGTGGTCGGATTGGTTAGTAAAAGTTAAGAATTTTGTAAATCATCTAAGGTTTTTCAAATTTTATAAAGTAAAAGATGATACAAGACCTTATATTAATATCGAGATATTTAAGGAAACTTATACTGCACTGTTGGATTCCGGCGCGAATACCTCTATTTTAGGCAGACATGGTTTGTGTTTATTGGATAAATATAAGTTAGAATTAATTAAAAATGTAAAAACGTCTATATTAACAACCGCGGATGGCACTGCACAATCAATTTTAGATTCAATTAATTTGCCCTTGACTATAAACGAGGTTACTCGGTCTTTAAATGTTTTAGTTTCCGACTCAATAGAGTGTACCCTAACGTTAGGGATTGATTTTGTCAATTATTTGAATTGAAAGTAGATTTTTCAAAAAATGAATTTTATGCTCATTCTGCGGAAACGAATAAATTAAATTTCATTAAAGTCATGGCCGATTTAAATGAAGACCAGAAATTTGAATTAAACAAGGTTATTTCTTTATTTCAATCCCTGGATCGTCCTACCTTAGGCCGAACCACTAAAATTTCACATCATATTACAACGGAAGACGTTGAACCAATTAAACAAAGGTATTACCCATTATCACCGGCGATGCTGGAACATGCTAATAAAGAAATTGATGCAATGCTTGAACAAGGCATTATTAGCCCAAGCAATAGCCCGTGGAACTCCCCATGCTATTAGTAAAGAAAAAGCAAAAGGTGAATTTCGTGTATGTTTTGACGCTAAACGATTAAATTCAATTACAAAAAGACGTGTATCCCATTCCGTTTGTAAATGACATTCTTGATAGATTACGCAATGCGAAATATCTCAGTTCAATCGATTTAAAAAGCTTTCTGGCAATTGCCCTTGAGTGACGAAAGCAAGGAAAAACAGCCTTTACTGTCCCAAGGCGCGGATTATTTCAATATAATGTAATGCCGATGGGTTTGGCCAATGCTCCAGGCACATTACAGAGGCTCATGGACTCTATTTTTGATTTTCATTATCCCAATCAGTATTTGTTTATTTAGATGATATAATTATTATTTCAAGCACATTTAAGGACCATATTAGAATTTTGAACGAAGTGTATGAGAAGTTGAAAGGCGCTAATTTAACAATTAACAGTTCAAAATGTGAGTTTTGTAAACCAGAGTTACAATATCTGGGATATATTGTGAATAAAGATGGTCTCCGAACTGACCCAGCAAAAATTGACGCAATTGTAAATTTTCCTCAACCCAAGACAGCCACTGAAATAAAACGTTTCACCGGTATGTGTTCTTGGTATAGGCGTTTTGTTTTGGATTTTGCCACAATTATAGCACCTATTAATGATTTACTAAAGGGAAAGAGAAAATCGCAAGCGATTAAATGGACGGACGAGGCTCTTATTTCGTTTGAGAAAATTAAAGATGTTCTTACAAAGGCTCCTATTTTAAGGAGTCCTGACTTTTCGAAAGTTTTTTCTTTACAATGTGACGCCATAAATTACGGCTTTGGTTGTGTTTTAACTCAGGGAGAAGGAGACGAAGAACATGTAATTGCTTATGCTTCTCGCAGTTTAAATTCAGCAGAGAAAAATTATTCAGTCACAGAACGGGAACTTTTGGCGGTGTGTTTTGCTATTCAAAATTCCGACCATATATTGAAGGAACTCATTTTAAGGTCATTACGGACCATCATTCTTTAATTTGGCTCCACAACTTAAAAGATCCTGCGGGACGTTTAGCTAGATGGAGTGTGAAACTCCAACAATTTGATTTCGAAGTTATCCACAGGAAGGGTAAATTTAATGTGGTACCAGATACATTATCCCGAGCTCCTAGTGGAGCCTATGCTATTAATTCTTTAAATTTTTCTTTAGACGAGGTCGAGGATTGGTACAAAAACATGTTAAATAATATTAAGGAAAAGCCAGATCTATATCCCGATTGGAGTAGAAGATGATAAAATGTATAAGTTTATTCCGAATAATTTGAATATCAAAGCCAATTTAATTGAGTGGAAGTTAGTAGTGCCGAAATCATGCGGTGCACAAATTTTAAAAGAATGCCATGATGATCCAGTTTCGGCCCATTTGGGTGTATTTAAAACATATACAAAAATCAAAGAGCTCTATTACTGGCCTAAAATGCGGTCATATATTTCTAAATACATTAGTAAATGTGTTACGTGCTGCCAAAGCAAATCCAGCACGTTCAACCATTATGGTTTTATGGGCAAAGAGAAAAAAGTTTCATTTCCGTTTCAATGTTTGTCGATTGATTTAATGGGGCCCTTTCCACGCTCGAAATTGGGGAATACTTACCTTTTAGTTGTTACTGACTGGTTTACAAAATTCACTTTATTGCATCCCATGCGCAGCGCTTCAACAAAACAAATTTGTAATTACCTGGAAAATTTTGTATTTTTGGTATATGGGGTACCTCAAATTTGTATGATAGATAATGGCCCCAATTTAAAAGTAATTTATTTTCCAATCTCATGACAAATTATAAAATACCTTCGGTTTGGTTTAACGCCAGCTACCATCCTCAAGTTAATTATGTAGAACGCGTTAACAAGGTAATTGGAGCTGCCATTCGCAGTTACATTCAAGATTCTCATAAGAATTGGGACGATAATATTCACAAAATTGCCCATGCGCTTCGTAATGCTGTTCATGAATCCACAAAATATTCCCCAACATTTTTAGCTTTTGGACGCACGGTTCCTCTGTCCGGGAATTCTATAATAAATTAAAGGATTTAAATCCAGAGGATCTAGCAATTGATACTCGAGAACAATTGGTTCAAGACCTTAATGAATTATCGCCCATCTTTAAAGAAGTTCAGAAGAACATACATTTGGCGTATGAACGTAATACGCACTCGTACAATTTAAGGCGCAGACCATTAAATTTCAAAGTAGGGGATTTAGTGTGGAAGCGCAATTTTATATTATCAGATGCTTCTAAACATTTCAATAAAAATTAGCCCCGAAGTTCCTAGAAGCAAAGGTGATGGAAGTTTTATGTTCTACCACTTATAGACTATCTTCCATGGACGGAAAACCGCTAGGGTGTTCCACGTCCAAGACCTAAAACCTCACTAATATTTTATTTTTCCAATTTTTATTTTTCCTTCCGCCAATTTTCTGAAAAGACTCAGTTGTCTGAAACATAATTGCGGTTGGATGTGTTAATTTCTACATTTATTTTTTTCAATTTTCTTGAAATTCCTAAGAGCAATTTCAATTTTTCGAGGGGGGCTGTGTAACATACTGTTTTAATAAGCTCTAATAGTTCTAGTATTCCTAAAAATAGTTAGTTTCTAGTTTAATTTTAGCATGCTAATTATTAGAATTGTAGCGGCTGCAGGATCACCCAAGTAGCTTCTCAGCGAAGTTCCCAGAAAGATCTAATCCAAGAGTTAATCAATTTTTCTAAAGGCACTTACTTTAAGGGCACTAAACATGTCAGATTAGCCCATATCTATGATTAGATGTCAATCATGCTTTAGGATCCTATTTATGTCAGGTTGGTCTGAAGCAATTTTCAATTAGCTGAGCACTCAACTAAAATCAATTCTGAGAGCTACGTGTGTGGTTATCTATGGCATTGGCAGTTTTAATTAATTTTAAAGATTTACGACCGGCGCATCCTAAGCCGAGTAAGAGCGCCAAGAAAGGGGTTATTTTTCAATTAACTGAAATGTATATAAGGATGCCAGCCGGTGGGAATCGGGGTTGTTTATTTCCAGACGCGTTAGAGGTTAAAGCTAACGGTTACTAGTGATGTGTTTATTTCTCTGCAGTCAAGTGCGGGCCGTTATGTTTTAAGTTATTTATTTCTCTGAGTAAGTAATTAGTATATGTGATATTACTATGAACTCAAGGCTGTGTTATGCAGCATAAGTCAGTTATTTGTTTAAAAACAGTATTTGTCGACTTCCATAAACTACAATTCCGGGTGAATGCCCAGTTCAAGTAAATTGATCCGTTTGATTATTGCTTTGGAGACCGCATCGTTTTAGAAGGGTCTTCTATTATATTGTGTTTCGACGGTGTCAGAGGCCGTTAATCACTAATCCACGAGACTACCTGAGAATGCAAAGCTCAGGTCCGAAGTCAAGTTACGGTACTATTTGACCATTGAGAAGGTCGTATTGTTCATGGTGTAGATGACCCCGTGGTTAAAAAAGGGTCGTCGCACTATGCAAGTTAGTTAGACTAGGGTAGCATTAATAAATTTTTGTTATTGCGGTGTGTACACCTAGAACTGTATCTATTCAAAAATATGTTTGTTAGTTAAGTTTAGTTAAGTTGTGTTTGTGCTAGCCGGAGACTATAAGTGACTTATTTTCTGTTCTGCCATTTTGGTTCATCGCCCACGAACAAAGTGCGACGAGAGCTATTACAGCGATTGGTCCATGGGCGTTTAATTCCCATGGTGGCGCCCTTTTGTACATAAGGTTATTTACTTTATATTTTGTTATGCATATGTAATTAGTCAAAGTTTTAGTTAGTAGCTCGTTCAATAAAACAATCGAATTTTCGTCTCAGTGTGTTTGTTTAATGAACCCCCCCTTCACCGACTGCTGCAGCTTGCGAGGCAACGTCCCGAAACGTGAGGGTACGATAGTGTTAGAGGTCCTGTTATTTATTATTTATTGTTAATTGGATACCCTCACGCGGTAGGTAAATATTCTAAATTACAACATGAAGATTACAATCCTCTCGAGGGAAACTTGGGAACAAAATGAAGTTACCTTCGTACAGGACTCGGTTGTGTGTTATATCAACAGATTGCGTATATAGCAGATACAGAATCTCCTGGGTCAAAGGCATACATGGAAGATAATGAGGTGCATTTGAATTATTCCTTAGATCAATATACTGTAGTCTTCTAGCCTAAGGGTAGGCAAATTATTTACTATTGCCTACAGGCCAAATCCTGCAACCTTATTTTAAAATGGCCCCCCAGAATGTTTCTACCTGATAAAAAAAAACCTGAAAACAAATTGAAAGAAAAATACATAATTAAAACTGCATGAAAACGTATTTATTATATTGATGTATCCTGTGCATTTTAAGTGTTTCCTAAGCTTGTTTTATGAGTAAAACCTTCTTTTAACTTTAAATAGTATAGTGATGTAACAAATTTACATCAGATGGTGATTATTGTAACAAACATAGAAACTCCCAACAGGGTTGACTTGATTTAAATCAAGTGCTGAATTTAAATTGTGTTTACCACCATTTTAAAAATAATAGTTTTATAGTTTTTTTGCATTAATCTGGTGCCACATTTCTAAATATCATGACAATGAAACTTTGTGATTATATATTGTGAAGTAATAATTACACAATTAAACACCCAATTCAAAGACACAGAAGAAATTGAATTAATAACTCAAACCACGTTTCTAGAGCCCGTTTAAAAAAGTATTTTCTAATGCTAGCAAAGCCAAAAAGTCTCACACGCTTTTAAAAAGAGGTGTCCGCTATTTATATAAGTATATAAATGACCAAATTACTATTCCTGCTCCAGAAAAGGCTTTTTAGAAAACGTCTGGTTTATAGTTGCGAGATGAATTTGATATAACAAAAAAGCTACCTCAAATCCAACAGCGGCTGAAATGATAGAATTTGAAAAATATATTCACAAACCATTAATTCGCAGGAGAGAAAATCCTCTTGTGTGGTGGAATGAAAGAAAAACTGTTTATCGTCCCATGTTGTGCAAATTGGTAAAAGACCTTTTGACATAATTGCAACTTCCATTTCATGTGAAAGGTTTTTTTCTAAAGCTGGATGAGTTATAACAGAAATGTAATAATTCAACAAAATTATGACAAATTTTATTTTTAGTTTACAATTTAGATTAGGTTAAGATGTTTAAAAAAAATTATTGGATGCTGTCCTTGTTTTGTAAATTGAAGTTCTTAACAAAAAACATCCTTATACTTTACAAGTTTGTTGTACACATGTTCAAAATATATCATGTCATATTAATATAGTTGTTAAAAAATATAAAATTTTGTTTTGATTAATGTTTGAATCATTATCTAAATTTTAATTCCAAGAAACAATAAATTTTATTATTCTTTTTGTTAAAATAATTGTAGGCAATCCAAATTCAACTCTAAGATGTTGATATTTTCATTTTTTTGTACAAAATGTCGCATCCCACTGATTGGTAAACAGGATAAATAAATTTAGAACCAGTGTTTGTGCTTTAACTTTGAACTTTCATTTTCACCAGAGATTAGTAAGGCGAAACTTTCAGTTTTTGATAATATTCTAAGTTTATCCTCATGCACAACCCGAATGCAAGTAGTTTAGAATCGTGCAATCAAAGTGTGCTGAGACCCAATTCACTTGTAATCTCATAGTTCTTAGTAGCAAGTCGATTCAAAAGAACAGGTTGTTTGTGAACGACATTGTCGAGTAGTACATTACTGAACTCTGTAAGGGATGTATCAATTCTGTTCAAAACATCCTACACGATCTTTGTATTAACTGAAAACGGCTTAGTTTGCAGTCCAAATGCATTTTTTTTACTGTAATTACTTATTCACTATGCTATTAAAGTATATTGTTTCATACTACAAGTGTGCCCTTTTCCCCCTTAAAACTAGTAGTGAGCAACTAAAATCTAATCACATATGTTTATGGGAATTAATGAATTATTTTAATATAATTTATAAAAAGTGCAATCTAACTGAATGAATCTACTTAATTAATGAAAAATGTCATCATTTTAGAATTTAGTAACCATGTTAATATTTTGCCTACTTTGTAATGGGCATCTATGCGGGCCGATTCAAGTTCGACCCTCATTCTGGGGATTGAATCTCGCTTATTACTGGCAATAGAAGATGTGTTTACATTTGTCAAAGTTGATAAATTTGACACTAATTAATAATCTGTGAAGAAATTTGACTACATTTGACATCTGAAGTATTGTCAAAAATGTAAGAACATTTCCGTTTCTCATATTTATTGCTATTACTTCAAATAATATTGGAAATATAAAATATTTTCTCATGTACATTTCTTAGCCCCTATAGGATGGCCTTATTCGATTTGTTAAAAAACCATCATTAACTTTTTATTTCATGGACATTGTTTTGGGTTTTGGTACATGTTGATATTGCTATTTTTCCAATTGCAGCAATGTATGATTGACCACAAGAAACTTTTTAAATAATGGCTTTATCGTAAATAACTGTATTTTAATACGATATTTTGGAAATGATAAACCTAAACCATCTTTTATAAATTAGGTGATGTCATCAACTTTCTTATTTCTTGTAGGTGCGGTATTTGATTTTGGTATTTTCTCATAGATCTAATTTTTTTAATTACCGCAATATGATACGTAGCAAAAAACTTTTGAAGTAATGGCTTAATCGTCAGTAATGCTATTTTAGAACACAATTATTAGCAGGTCATAAAACATCTAACTAAAGTTATTCTTGTCATTACCTATTATCTGAGTAACACATTATTACTATTACCAAAAAATAGGTTTTTTAACCATAGCGAAAATCGAGATTCTGCATGTTTTTATCCTTTTCATCGAAATTCAACAGTAGGTAAAATATATTTAAGATTGTATTCAGAACAACAACCACCATCGTACCATGTTTCTGGAGCTTGATTGAAAGTCAAATACGGATCGTTTACTAGATCTAGTGAAGCTTATGGCAACAGAAATTTGAGTAGTAACCAATTTGATATTTTACAAATGGTAAAACCACATACGTAAAGTACCTTTAATAACTTAAGTGGTTGTTTAGCTAACAATTTTTCGGTTTGGATAAACGATAATTGTTAATCAAAATGTTAATTTGCATTTACAATCACACAAAGGAAATGATAATTTAAAGGAATATATCACCTACCTTTCACTGGTTGTAGTGGTTGATTGTACTTGCACTGCTATCAGATAATTATGGACTGTATGTATAATGTTCACTAATTGTTGCTAATTACTGATGCTCGATGCACCGAACTAAATCACGAACCAAAGCCAAGCGAGCGAAGTTGAATTGTCCACTCGTACATTACCAACCCTTTTATGTCGTTGCACTAAAGGTAGGGATAATGGAGGGTTTCTAGGTGGGAATAGTTTAAGGACTTAAATTAATTGTGATTGGCATACTACCTACAACCAAAATACTTATAAAGCCTTAACACGAGCAAAAAAATAAGTTCCTAATACTTATTTTGGTGGGCGGTATGTTAAGGCTTTATAAATATTTAATGTGTATGTAATCTGTTTAAGTCAATATTCACAAACCCTCCATTATACACTGCAACTGTATTGTAAGTGGTGCATACAACTCGTTCTGCAGCTTTGTTCGTGTTAATTGTTCGAGCATCATAATTAGCAACCTTTATGTCGTTGCACTAAAGGTAGGGATAATGGAGGGTTTCTAGGTGGGAATAGTTTAAGGACTTAAATTAATTGTGATTGGCATACTACACTACAACCAAAATACTTATAAAGCCTTAACATACCGCCCACCAAAATAAGTATTAGGAACTTATTT
This sequence comes from Platerodrilus igneus, assembly GCA_036346225.1. NCBI lineage: Eukaryota > Metazoa > Arthropoda > Insecta > Coleoptera > Lycidae > Platerodrilus > Platerodrilus igneus. Next base: position 2,279,493 of record JARFIW010000500.1, on the reverse strand, counting down.
TCTAAGTGTGTCTAAACGAGCAAAAAAAAAAATATATATATATATATATATATAACCGTAAATTTAAAGTTAACTTACCTAATATACTAACTATAATACTAAGTTGCCTCTGGAATGGGAGAGGGCACAATTTTACCACAGCCTTTTAAATAGTCCCTGGGATGTTGCCACGGTAGCCACACGACAAACATTGTCCTTTCCATAATGCAACGTATGTATACGTCCATTTTCCACTGTAATGGAGACACTTGAGTATCTTTAATCAACACCAACGTTCCACCATTAACGAATAATTAGCAGAAAACCATTTGGTTTTCTGTTGAAGTGTGTGCAGGTACTCCAAATGCCACCGTTTCCAAAATGATTGCTGAATACGTTGAACCAGTTGCCAACGATTTAAAGAAGATAGTTTCAGATCTAAGACATTAGGGTCGGAATGACAGACACTGGTTCTACGTTCAGAAAATGACCAGGACTTAAGAATGAAAAATCAGTGGGATCGTTACTCATTGGACATAAAGGTCTGGAGTTTAATATGGCTTCAATTTGAGCAAGAATGGTGTTAAATTCTTGTGAGAGAATTTGTTCGCCTACCACCTTCTTGAGATGGGATTTTACAGATTTTATCCCAGCTTCCCACATTCCCCAAAGTGAGGACGACGGAGGATTAAAAACAAAGTGAATACCTTCCGTTTCAGATGACTGCTTCATATATTCGATTAGTTCCGAGATGCTCCGATAAAATTTGTTCCACAGTCACTATGAATTTGCAAGCATTTACCTCTCGTGCTACAAACCGCCGTAAAGCTGCAATAAAGGCCTCTTTAGATAGGTTTGATGCCAACTCCAGATGTATCGCTTTTGTACTAAGACAAACAAATAAACAAACATAAGCTTTCAATAATTTGGCACCTCTAATACGATTCATGGTGATAGAAAAGGGTCCACCGTAGTCTACCCCAGTATGTAGAAACGCTTTACCGGCAGTAAGTCTAGCGGGGGCAAGTCGCCCATAGGAGGGCATAGCGAAATAGGTTTTGACGAAAACATCGAATACAAGAGTTTAGGCACTGTTGAATAGCCCTTTTGCAGACAGAATCCAAAAATTTTGTACTAACAAAAATGAGTAGTTCTAAGTCCAGGGTGTAAATATTTCGTATGGCAATCTCGAATAATGAGCTCTGTCACCCGGTGTGACCGAGGAAGTAGCAATGGAAATTTTGTATCATAAGATACGTCTGCATTTCGCAACCGGCCGCCCACCCTTAACAACCCATCACTGTCAAGGAAAGGACTGAGAGGTCGAAGTTGTTTATTACTAAGTTTTCCTTTCGAATGATATCAATGTCCTGACTGAAAACTTGTTCTTGAACCCGTTTTATTAATAAATGAAGTGCATACTGTTCGGGGGAGACCAATAATTGTTCTAAGTTTCCAATATCCAAATTTGCACGAACTTTCAAGTTACGAATGAACTGACAAATATATACCAGAATCCTGCATATTTTTCGCAAATCTGAAAATTGATTTACCATCGAGTCTACGAAATTATCTGCAACGTGTATGTTAAGGGATAAAGTTCTTTTTTCAATGTGCATCTGAGTGTGATCTGTAAGAGTTGGTTCCATATGAGCAGGCCAATTCTCTTTAGGTAATAGTAACCATGGTGGAGCCGTCCACCACAAAGGATGATTAACAAGCTCAGCAGCTAATAATCCTCTTGATGCACAGTCAGCAGGATTATCCTGTGATTTAATATGATGCCACGATGATGGAGCCACTCGTTCTTGGATATGCGAGACACGATTGCTAATAAAGGTCTTCCAATTATACGACGAAGATCGAATCCATGCTAATGCTACTGTGGAATCTGACCACGCAAATGTATCGTCCAATACTAAATTATCTCTATACGTATTTTGCACATACTCGACCAAGTTCGACAACAACACTGCACCACACAATTCTAATCGAGGTAATGATATACGATTGGTTGGTGCGACTTTAGATTTGGCACAGACCAATGATACTTGGATGTTCCTTTCTCATCGACACAGCGGAGATAAACTGCTGCTGCATATCCAGCTTCCGATGCATCACAAAATGCATGAATTTGTACAGTTTGATAGTTATCGCAAAGAATCCGTCGAGGAATTTCAATTTTCAATAACTCGGGTAATTGTTGAAGATACAGATTCCATTTTAAAACAATTTGTTGGGGAGGAAGTTCATCCCAGCCAATTCCTAATATCCATACAGATTGAATCAAATGTTTTGCGAAGAAGACCAATGGTGATAATAACCCCAGAGGGTCAAAGATCCTTGCAATTTCGAAACCATATTCCTTTTGGTACAAGGCCGATCAACGATATTAAGATTGTAAAACAACACATCACTCAATGGTTGCCATTGCAGTCCTAAAATTTTTTGAGAAGTATTGTTTACCTCTTCAAACAAAAATGCTTGCTGATACCGAACGGAATCAGGTAAATGGCCAATGACACTTGGCACGTTGCTATTCCACTTTCGCAACATAAAACCACCTGATTGGCAAATTTGGTTTAATTCATACACGAGTCGTTTGCCATCCTCTATCGAATCACACCCTGTAATCAAATCATCCACGTACGTATCCGACGCTAAAATCTTGGAAGCAATAGGAAAACGTAACGATTGACTTTTTGCAAGTTCTTGAATTACACGCATGGCTAAAAATGGTGATGATGTGATGCCGTATGTAACAGTGTTTAGCTGATAATCGATAACAGACTCCGAGGACTTAAATCTCCAAACTATACGTTGATAGTCTCGATGGCTAGTAGAAATAAGAATCTGTCTATACATTTGCTTAATGTCCGCAGTTAAAACTACAGAATGTAAACGAAAGTGTAATAACAACTCCATGATATCTTTTGAAGAGGGGCCTGCGGTAAATGATCATTTAAAGACCCTCCACTTTGAGCGCTGGCTGAAGCATCAAATACGACACGAAGTTTTGTAGTTGTACTGTCTGGTTTGAACACGGCGTGATGTGGTATGTAATATACCGGCGATAATGTAGACGATCGAGTTGAATCCGATACAATACGAGACATATGACCACTATCGATATAATTCTGCATAAATTCTCTGTACGAATTATACAGTTGAGGATTTATTTCCAAACGGCGTTCTAGTGAAAGAAATCTTGAAGTGCTATTTCGAGAGCCAGCAAATAGCGGTTCAGGACCATTGAAAGGTAACAAAACAATAAAACGACCGGTGTCATCCTGCTTGTGAGTGTCCACAAAATGCCTTTCACAAATTTCCGCATGAGGAGATAATTTGTTAGAATCTGGAATATTTTCCAGTTCCCAAAATCGAGTAATGTTAGCATCTTCTACAAGTGCAGCTAATGATATACGAGATGTAACAGAAGAAAGAACCTTCCTGTTAATATCCACCCAAAGGTAGTGTGAATTGCCACGGGTTCTTCTAGTGACCCAATGCGAGTTGCGTTTAATAAAACAGCGCGAACAAATCTGCACCTAACAATAAATCGATATGGCTAGGTTTGTCGAAGTCCGAATCTGCTAAATCTAATCCAACTATGTGAGGCCAACTATTTGGTGAGATCCTTGATGAAGGAAGGGTTCCACAAATGTCTGGTAAAACAAAACAATCAATACTGTACTCTGGAACAGTTTTACCTTGAGGACTAATTTTACACGATACTTGTCCATACGCATGAGAAGCAGATAGACCTAAGCCTTCAACCTTCATTGAAATATTCGATTTTCTTAAACCTAAGCGTCGACAACACTTATCAGTCATGAAATTTTCCATTGATGCACTATCTACAAGTGCTCTTACTGTCTGAACTTTACCAAACCCATCTGTAATTGAAATTCTTGCGGTGCCTAATAACGTCATTGTGTTGGACGATCTAGATGATAACAACGTACTTGTAGTAGTGTTGCAGGTGGGTTCGGGAAGTTGATCTGTTGCCTGAGTGATTGCAGGTTTCTGTGCAACTGTAGGGTTTTCAAAGTGCAATAAAGTATGATGACCCTTGCACACTTTTTACAAACAAGTTTGGAAGAGCAGCGTGTAACCATATGAGAGTTGCGAAGACAATTAATGCATAAGTGTTTGTCTTTAACAAAGTTATAACGGTCTTGTGGCGATTTATTCAGAAACATTTCACATTGGTATAAGTTATGAGTACCACTGCAAAGACTGCATTTCTGAGCGAATGAAGTTGTTACGAATGACTTTCGAACTTGGGGTTTTGAATATTCAAAGGAACGTTTAGAAGGTACACTAGATGATATGGTTTGTTTAATGGACGTATTAAATTTGGACGGTGTATCGGAAACAACCATATTGCTAATTTCTAATGCCTTGCAATGTTTTCTAGAAATAATTTTAATTGATCATAAGATGGAATGTCTGATGTATTTTCTAACTCAAATGTTTTCAAAAGATTTGTATCTACCTTTTTTGATAACAAATTAAACAATACGAAGTCGAGCAAATCAATCTTAGTTTGACGTAAGCTTGATATATTTTCCGTAAAGCAATTAAGCAATTCTCTTAAATCTGTATGTGAATTAAATTTTGCTTTTGGTGACGATTCTAAAGCATTCCAATGCGTGTTTGCAATTAAACGTTTTGAATTAAACCTCTCCACAATAATTGAATAAGCTAGCATATAATTATTATTCGAAATTTGCAAATGTCTAATGAGTTCTCTAGACTTAAAATCCAATGCATCAATTAAAAATAGAACTTTTCGATCGGTAGCAATTGATTATTTTCATGAACTAAATTATTAAAAATTGAATAAACTCTTGGAAATGTTCTATTTTTCCAGAAAATTTTTCATTTCTATCCGAGGAGACGAATATTAGTACATGAGCGATGCTAGTAATATTTTCAGTCAAGCATTTTTCAGCAGTGGATATATTATCAAATTGTGCCTTAATAATTTTAATGTTTAACAAAGACCTATCTATTTCAATTCTTAATGTTGTAACTTCATTTAATAATTCCGAGTTGTCCTCATCCAATATGCACGTTTTATAAGATGTATCTACATCGTTTTTGATATCAAAGGCGCTTTCAGCCATAATATTAACAGAAATACAATTGCCTTTAATATGCTCCAATTTATCTATCGCACCAGATATATCAGATAATCTATCGAGTGCGGCCTTTAAATCCACTATCAACCTATCCGATGAAATATGTGCCATCCTAACGAACAAGGTTACTAATATCGATTTTATATTGATTTCAGCTACAAAAATGAAGGGTTTGTTCACCTAATAATAGGATATACCAAGGGTAATGTTGAACTACCTGTTAAAGAATTTTTACTACAACGTGCCTAACGGGAGCTTGCAAGTTTCAATATGACAAAGAGCAAAGGGTTTTATTCTACCCGGTTTTACGAATACCTGAATTCTCTAGCGAACTTGAATTACAAGTTTAAAATAACTGTATTGCTTAAACACTTTTCTGACTACAAATTCTTACGTTAACTATCCCTAAAATTTACAAAGATTTGTCATTTTAAGGCTTTATAAGATTCTGTATCAGTACAAAATTTCAAATTTAATGCGAGATTGCATCTACTATAAGGTTAGTTTACACAATTGAGTATGAAACTGGTGGTATGACTACACTTTTATTCTAAATGCGGTCAACCCCTAATTTAAGCGAAGAGCAATAAACAATGTAGTTAAATTGAATGCCAAAAATGCCAATAATAAACCAATTAATAAGCCAAATATCCGCTCGAAGGACCAAAAATGTTAATCAAAATGTTAATTTGCATTTACAATCACACAAAGGAAATGATAATTTAAAGGAATATATCACCTACCTTTCACTGGTTGTAGTGGTTGATTGTACTTGCACTGCTATCAGATAATTATGGACTGTATGTATAATGTTCACTAATTGTTGCTAATTACTGATGCTCGATGCACCGAACTAAATCACGAACCAAAGCCAAGCGAGAACGAAGTTGAATTGTCGTCCACTCGTACATTACCAACCCTTTTATGTCGTTGCACTAAAGGTAGGGATAATGGAGGGTTTCTAGGTGGGAATAGTTTAAGGACTTAAATTAATTGTGATTGGCATACTACACTACAACCAAAATACTTATAAAGCCTTAACAATAATTTTATAAGATCCACATGTGAAGTAGCTGCTAGATTAAGCTTATATCACAGACACAAATTTGGTGAACTATACATACAAATAAGTATAAACCATACACGATTAATGTAAGTCATACACAACAACCTGGAGATAGCATCAGGCACCTAAAATATTACAATTGGCTGTTAAGAACGCTAAATGATGATAATGATTTTTTAAAAATATTGTTTGATCTGCTGAGTCAAAAGTCACAAATGCTAAAATTTTTAATCATAATACTGAACATTACTGGGCAGTATAAAATCTGAGACAAATTTTGGAAAGAAGACCACAGCAACGTTTTGGCGTTTGTGTTTGGAGGGGTATCTTAAATGACTGTTTAATTGAACCATTTATGTATGACGATATTTGAATCTTTTTCAAACACACATCAGAGTATTTAAACAATATTCCATTATATAAACATTGACACTTGTGGTGGCAGCAAGACCGTGCAGCATTCCATAATGCAACAATTGTGAGGAATTATTTAAATCAAGAATTTCTCATTTGTTGGATTGAAAATGATGGAATAGTTGAATAGCATGCTAGATCCCTGGATCTAACATCGTTGGACTACTTTTTATGAAAAAACCAAGTTTACAAATAAACTCCCACAAATACCGAGGAACTGTGAGCTAAAATTATTCGTGCATTTGGTGCTATTCTTAGTAAATCCATTGAAAAACTTTGGTAAATGCAAGAAAACTTGCACAATTATGCGTTAATGAAAATGACTAGTTGTTTAGTATTTATTGTAACTATTGTTTCTTCATTAATTACATCATTTACGTTATACATTGTGTTTTAGGTTTATTATTTCTAAAACGTTATTTACGATTAAGCTATTGTTTAAAAAGCCTTTTGCAATTATCATTCATTGCTGTAATAAGAAAAAATAGGTGTATCAGAATGTACCAGAACCCAAAATGGTATTCATAAGAAATAAGAAAGTTAATTATGGTAAGGTAAACACTGAACATTTTTTATTTGGGCTATTCTAAAGGGGCTAAGAAGTGACCATGAGAAAGTGCTTTTATATTTCGAATATTATTTGAAATAATGGCTCTAGAAATAGAAAGAGAAATTAAGTTTTTTCATTTAACAAAATATCTCGGATGCCAAATATGATAAATCAATTTGCTTTGCCGATTATTAATCAATGTAAAAATTTAACAAATTTAAACATAAGCCGTATCTCTATTGATAAGCGTGCTCCCCATGATGAGGGTCAAATTTTAATCAGTCTATGAAAATTGAGTCTATTTATTAAACATTTCTTGATAGAACTTCAACCAATAAAAGTTACTTACTGAATTTTATGCTCGCAAATTGAAAGTGATGTTAGGTTATTAACAGAGGTACAGCTATGGAAATATGCGCACGTTTAATATATTGAAAGGCAACGTAATATTTTCTTGTGTAATGTACAATTTTTGTTAAGTACTAAATTCTAGATTTCCATTATGATGTGATTTCCAGAAGTACTGCTACCCACAAACTAATTGACTATCAAGTAGAGTTTTATACAGATAGCGCACTTTTGTTTACATTTTTCCTATATTTCAACCAAACTTACGAAGTAAGTTAGGTTAATAAGATCGCTACGTCGCCGTCGTCGCCGCCGTCGTCCGTTGCACGTTTTTTTCGTTTTACAAACATTTGATATATGGATCTTGTTCAGTTTTTTATGATGATTAAGAATATGCTAGCCAATTTTCGATATCTCATCTAGTTTTCGAGTAATTCGACTTTAAAGTCGAAATTTTTAGGTTAATATCGACCTCCTGAGCATATTTTTCCATAGCATTAATACTCTATGTCGATTGGTTTTCGAGTTATTCGACTTTGAAAAATATGTTATAACTTTTGTCCATCTGAAGAGCAATTAGATCGCGAACCATTAGCTGTTGTTCATTGCAATGTTGGCGGTATTGCTATGCGAAATACAGCCGATCATTATGAACCAATCATTCCCAATTCGGCTAATGATATGTCTACTGTACATCAGACTGAATTTTTCGGAGGGATGACAGAAAATTTTGTTGAACGAATTTATTATAACAATTTTGGATAATTACCTTTATTATAATTATATTATTTATTAAAATTAATTTGTAATTAACCAATGTTTGAGGGGTGCTGGGAGCTTATAATATTAAGCAGTCCGACTCAAACAAAATAAATGCTAATTTCTGTTTCTTTCAATGATTTACAGTACTAATAATAAAATTTTCATATAAAAAATAAACTTGTGTGAATTTCTATTACATAATGGCTTTAAGTTTGGTTGTATGGCGTACATGCGGCATAGAGTTTTTTTACTTTATTTTTGCATTAAAAATGACTTAAAGATTACTGTTAAAGCCGAATTACAAATAATATATATTTCTAGTCTTATTCGACAAACCTGCTTAAAAGTACTATTTAGTTGTGGCTGTATTTTATGAATTTTGATACATTATCTTTTTTTAGCCCACTTTATGCGTGTGATTCTGGAGTAGGAAGTGATTTTGCTATGGATGAAGATGATCTTGATTAACTTGATCAAACTTTTGAGGAAATCTCACTTACAGGTTTTTAGTCTTGTAATTATGGTTGTTTATTTTTAGCATATAGGAGAGTTGTTTTATTGAAATTAATCGTATTTTATTTTAATATATTTTTGATTTAAATTTTATTTTAAAACCAGTGATATGTTATTAAATGTTCAAAACTGGTTATGGTCCCCTCGTTCAAATGCAAAGCCATTTTCGCTCTGTACATTTTGGTGAGAGCAAAAGTACAAATCTACATATATTCTTATTTATTAAGTTATTGTATTATTAGAAATAAATTAGAAATTATATTTTAATATGAAATACGTAAGTTATAATAATTGAAACAAAACTAACAAAGCAGAAACTTGATTATTATTTTAGAATACTGTTTCCCTTGGTTTTTAAAATCCTGCATAAACGTAGTTTATTTAAATTAATTATTAGTGTACAAAATAATTAAAATAGAATTTGGTTCTTGTCTAATTTCTAATTCAGTATGGCCATTACAGCTTATGAACACTAATGGATTTTTTGAACTTCAGAAAAACATGATTCTATAGTTATTTATTATACAAGGGAAAAACGTGCTAGATTTTAGCTCGAGGTGTGGTTTGTCTCCCGACGCGAAGCGGAGGGAGACAAAATACCGAGAGCTAAAATCTTACATTTTTACTTGTGTATAATACACTATTTTTTCTGTGACAGGCAAAACGATGATTTAATATTGAAAAAAATATTACAATATATTTTAAAATCAAAAATCAATCAATGTCAAATTAGAAGTTTCAAACAAGTAATCAAATATCTGTCAATTTGATTTTGCGAGTGGTTTCAAAAATTGCTTACTTAAGTTGTTTATATCGGTTGTTTTGAATATTCAGAAATCAGAAATGGACAGTTTTGCACTTCACGTCCACAGAGGTGTTGCGCCCGGCATTAAATTGTATATCTTCGTGTTCTTACTTATTTACACATACTCAGGAAAAAAGAACTCATTTTTTTCCCAGGGAAACAGTACTCATTTTTTTCCCGGGGAAAAAAGTAAATTCATAAAAAGTGATATTTTGTTACTTGTCAAGAAACATTAATTGTCAAATTTTTTTCGTCACAGAAAAAAAACTTTTAAGCATCTTGTAACCCTCATAGTGGTTATTTGATTGCAGAGTAGTGTACTCCACTGTAAGGTGTAGAAAATATTGATCTGTTAGTCTATTAATTAACCCTAATTAACAAAATAAATGGTCAGCGCTACAAAAGTTATAGCAGAAATACCTACTAACTGTTTAATATTACAAAAATGTTTCCACTTTATTGTCTATTTTGATACTGCCTAAATTAATTATGGTGGTACATGGTCAAGAGTAATTGAAACCAATTAACTTACTTAAAAATAACACAGAAATTAAGAATTTTAAAAATAGATAAGATATAAACTTACTTGAAACATATCGGGTTTGAATGTAATTTTGAACAAAAGTGCATGCGGTAATTTCCAGTGGAAGAAGAACATATATGCTATCACACATATCCAGACAACAGTATTAGGTATTGTTATATATTCGATTCTATATTTATTAAAAGAATAATACCAGATATACTCGGATTCTTTATTCTCAAGCCACACAATTACCTACTGTCTCGATTACCGTCACCGGTCTCTCTCTTGACAACTTAAACTTTAAACTATATAACTTAGGAGTGACCAATCTAATTACATAACATTCTCCTTTCTAACAAACAAGTTATATATATATTTTTTTACAGATTTAATCTACTGGGTGGTTGCACTACACAACCAAACCTAGTAGTTATACGCTTTGTTTGATGGTACCAATGGTTTGAACTCATCCTGTACATTGTTACTTATATTCTTAGTATCTGGTTTAGTAGAAATACAATTATACCAGTGATTGTTGTCTGTACTATCTAAATTTACATTACTATCATCACCTGTGCTATACATATCTAACTTATTATGAATATCAATCGTATTTCTTCTTTTTACCTTACCCGTTTCATCAATTAAATTATAAGATCGTGGTGTTTTGTCAAATTTAGAGACAATCCGTGCAGGTTTCCAAATTTTCTTTTTGTGGTCCCTAAATACTACATTATCATGGTTATTGTAACAAACACCCTTTTTAGCATGTCTATTATAATAATATTCATTTCTTTTTTCAAAAGAAAATCTTTAAAATTGTTAATTACTTTGGGTTTCAATGAATTATTTAAGACTGGTATAATCGATCTTGTTGAACGACTCATTAATAATTGAGCAGGTGAACATTTTGATCCTAACACTGGTGTGTTTCGATATTCTAAGAGCATTTTTCTTTTTCACAATTTGCTTCTTCGGATTTTTTAAGTATTTTCTTACAGATTCTTACAGCCTTTTCAGCTAAACCATTACTTTTTGGATACACTGGTGATGATGTAATCATTTGAAAATTCCATGATTTTGCAAAATTTCTCATTAAATATGAATTAAATGGCATATTGTCAGCAATCATTATAAGTGGAATACCTACCATGAATTGAAAATATTACTTTACACGCCTTAATAATTTCAACAGAGTCTACTAGACAGTTTTACTAATTCTATTCATTTTGAATAATAGTCCATCATCACCAAATAATTTTTATTTCCGAGTTCTAATATATCACATCCTACTTTTTGAAAAGGTAGATCGGGTAGTTCGTGACTGATTAATGGTTCTTTGATATTACTGGCATTGAATTTTTCACAGACCCTACATGCTTTAACATATTCTTCTATTTCTTTGTTTATATTTTGCCAATATAATAATGATTGAGCTCTCGCTTTTGTTTTTAAAATACCTTGATGTGACTCATGAAGTGATTCTAACATTTCTTTTTTAATGAAGAAGGAACAACTACTCTATGATCAAAAAACACTAGACCATCTACTACAGATATCTTGTCCCTAACATTGTAAAAAAATTTAATTTCGTTTTTTATTTGATGTTTCTGTGGCCATCCATTTTTGTGAAATTTAATAATTTCGCCTAGCACCTCATCTTTTAACGTTTCATGTACAAAATTCAAACGTCGCTCGTCATTCATATTTATAGAATGAACAACATAATTAGCATCCAAATCAATCGGCTCTTTATTATCACTACAAATTTTTGGGTGAGCTCTTGATATGGCATCGGCAATTAAATTATTTTTTCCTTTAACATGTTCAACTGTTATTTCATATTTTGATCATTTTAGTTTTATACATTGTAACGTACGGGAGGGTATATTATTTATATCTTTTTTCATAATATTTAGTAATGGTAAATGATCAGTTTGAATCACAACTTTCCTAGCGTAAATATATTGGTGAAACTTTTTACATGCAAATAAAATTGCCAAAAATTCTTTTTCAATTATCCCATAATTTAATTCAGTTTGTGTTAAACATTTTGAACCGTAACAAATAGGCTTATTATCTTGTAACATAACACAAGCTACAGACGTGTTACTACTATCTGTTTGAATTACAATAGGTTTTTTGTTATCAAAATTTTGTAAAACTGGTAATTGTTTATAGTCTCTTTTAACTTATTTATGGCATCTGAATGAGATTGATTCCATACAAATTCATTTTTCTTTCTTAAAAGCTGTCTTAATGGTTCAGTTAAATTTGTAAATTGCTCAATGAAATTTCTCAAGTACCCAACTAATCCTAAAAATCTTTGTAATTCGCTTACATTTGCTGGCATACTATACTCCAAAATTGTTTTAATTTTATTTTCATCTGGCTTCATTTTGCCTTTTTCAAAAATATGGCCTAGAGACTTTACAGACTCAACTTGAAACTGAAATTTGCTCTCATTAAACTTAATATTATATTTAGAAGCTCTTTCTAATAATTTAATAAGAATTTCGTTATGCGCTTCTATAGAATCAGCAAAAATTAAAATATTGATATAAATGAAAATTCCTTTTATATCTCCAAACATAGTTTTGAAAGACTTCTGCTGAACAGGAAAGACCAAATGCTAACCTGTTGTATTTGTAAGTACCATATATTGTTCCAAAAGTACATAACTTTGAACTTTTTTCATCTAACGGGATTTGCAAAAATCCGTCTTTGAGATCTAAAACCGAGAAATACTTTGCATTACCTATTTTTGCAGCTAAATCAGCTAATGTAGGTATTAAACAGTAATCCTCAATTATATATTTATTTAATTCTACAGATCAAGACATATTCGTAACGAACGTCTTGTTTGGTTTTCTACAACTACTAATTGATTAACCCAATCTGAAGTTTCATCTGTTTTTACAATTATCCCTAAGCTTTCTAATCTATCTAATTCTTCCTTTAAACGATATCTCAAATTTATAGGAATTCTTCGAGGGGGACATGATTTTGCTAAATAACCTTCTTTTAAATTAATACTATACTTATTAGGAAAACACCCTATACCTAAAAAAACATTCTTATACTCATTAACCACATAGTTCTTTGATAACTTTTCTTTTACCAACTGAATTTCTTTTCTTTCAATTAAATTGAGTTTTTTATAGCATTCTAAACCTAATAAGGGTTTGACTTTATGTGGAACTATCACAAACACCTCATTAACATTTCTATTTTTAACCTTCAAGTTCAATTTTGTGCAACCGATTGTTTCTAAATTTGAACCACTATATGTTTCTAAATTTAATCTACAATCATATATCTCTAACTCTTTGCCTAAATAGTCTATCAATAGATTTGCTGTATCGATAGGTAAAATATTTACCTCACTGCCTGAATCAAGCTTAAAATTAATATCAACACCTTCAACATTAATAGTTTGTGTCCAACTTAACATTCATATTGCTTTGTTATTGATTGTATCAGTAAAATAATTTACCTGTTCATCAGTACCTTGAGTTTCAATCGCATTTATTTTGTTCAGACAACAAGAACTAAAATGATTGAATTTTCCACAATTATTACATTTTTTTCCTTGAGCTGGACATTTACCTTTACAAAAATGCTTTAGCCCACATGCTTTACATTTATTTATTTGCTCTTGGCCCCTAACCTGAAAATTACTGTTATTATTGTGTTGAAACTTATTACAATAATGTTGCGGCTTTCTTAGAACCATATTACTCCTTTCAGTATAGTTATTTCCACTCAGTTTGGATTTTGCACCATCATTTCTTTTTATTACGTCCACCGCTTCTTTCTTCATATCATGTAGTTGACTTCGCTGAAGTTCTGCTAACCTGAAACTTTCTACTGCTGCTGCTAATATAATTTCACCTTTATGTATGATACGATCTTGGGTTTCCTTGTCATTTAATGCTAATACAATTTTATCACATAGCATTTCATCTTTATCGCTAAATTCACAATCACTAATTAGTTTCTTGACATCCGTATAAAATGAATCAAAACTTTCTAGTTCTACCTGAGCCCTTTTATAAAATAAATATCGAGCATGCAAAATATTTTTCTTGAGGTTGCAATATTCTTGAAAAGCTGCTACTACCTCATCGATGTTTTTTGCATCTTCCGTATTCTTATAGTTGAAAGTATTATGTACTTCAACGACTTCTTGCCCAATTAAATTTAATAACATAGCAACTTGTCTTTGCGGCGGCAATTGGTTATAAGCTGTAGCTTCCATATAAATATTATATGCTTGTTTAAACTTTTTCCAGTTTTCTGCAAGATTACCTGTTAATTGTAGCGGAATTGGTACATTAAAATTAGCTATTTGCATTGCCATTGTTAATATAAAATTTTTGTAACCACGAGGTTAACATAACCTATAAATTCTAGGTTTCAGGATTCTTGTTGGTTTTCACTAATACAGTTTCTGGTTTCTAATTAGACCTATATACGCAGCGCCATGTTATATATCCGATTCTATATTTATTAAAAGAATAATACCAGATATACTCAGGTTCTTTATTCTCAAGCCACACAATTACCTACTGTCTCGATTACAGTCACCGGTCTCTCTCTTGACAACTTAAACTCTAAACTATATAACTTAGTAGTGACCAATCTAATTACATAACAGGTATGTTAATATGCACTTACAAATCTTTTTTATTAAATTTTTTTATATTTCACTTTGTTATAATTCAGACATAACGTCTAAGATACGAGATATGTAAACATATGCATAACAACTGGGGCATAATAGATTTATTGTCTTCTCATGATTACTTTCATATACTGTAGACTTACTTTGGCGATCTTTCTGATGCACCACTAGGGGTCATGATCAGAGTAGCATGCATGCATGACTTAGTATCATCTCAAGGTTACTCTTGTAGGCAAGTTCCCATATTTATGAAACAAACTACTTCGGATGTTTTATAACTTACTTGCAGATTCTATTTTTCTCTTGTGAGTCATTACATAGATCAATACAATTGCTCGGAATTCTATAACTATTTAAATCTGATTTTTGAAATTAGATTGTTGTTAATGAATAACTATAGAAATTGTTTGAAAAACCGCACGAAATGTGAGTACAAAATGTTTAACCTAATATCACGAAATTGGTGTAGTTAAAACGAAAATACACTCACCTGAGGAACTGTTTCACTTTCAACACAAGCGACTTTCTGCAATTAGTCACCACATAGATTGAAAATTGCTGGCCGCATTCCCTGAAGTTTACAAGGCAGCACCTTTTATGTCCACCATGTTGTACACCGAAATAATAAGTGATAAGATGCACTTGTTTTTGACAAAATATGTTGGCGGGAGTGATAACGTCCCAACACACCAATTTTATAAACACGGAAAAAAAAATATTTGAATTTGAATAATGAAATTAATCAATCCCGAACATACCGCTCACCAAAATAAGCAATGTTATTTTAATTAATTGAAAATAAATAAATGAATGTACATCAATATACTTGAACACATGAATACAAAATGTAACTTGAACAAAATTTGATTCTACACACAAATAATTATAATTGTACATATGACTAATTACACAGTGGTAGTGGGCACAACTTAACTAATGGACGATCTAATTCGCCATTTTGAGTGCGCACGAGCAACCCTAACTACCCGTCATGACCTGGAAAAGAGCAACTACTCGACCAAGTTTCCACTGTAGTGGGGCGAATTGGAATCTTTGATTAACACCAAATCATGAATATTAACATGGGAAGAGGATTTTATCCATTTCTCACGCTGTTGTAAAGAATGGAGATACTCTGAAGACCAACGCTTCCAGAAGTCTTGGTGCATTCTCTGCAACAGTTGCCACCGAGAAAGTCTATTAAGTTTCAGATTTGTAACGCCAGGATCCGGAGGACACGTCAACGGTTCCAAAGTAAGAAAATGTCCAGGTGTAAGGATCGATAGATCATTTGGATTACAACTGGGACTGTACAAAGGACGAGAATTTAAAACAGCCTCAATTTGAACAAGCACTGTTAAAGGTTCTTCGTACGTCAACACTTGATCGCCAATAACTCTATATAAGTGAGTCTTGATGGACCGAACACCTCCTTCCCAGATACCACCAAAATGGGGTGAGGCGGGAGGTTTAAAATGCCAGTTGATGGCTAAAGATCCCGATACCTCTTGAGCATAAGCAATGAGCAACCTTGATGCTCCGACGAAATTGGTACCCTGGTCACTATACAAATCGGAACAACGACCTCGTCGTGCTATAAAGCGCCGCAAGGCAGCAAGAAAAGCATCAGATGAAAGCTCAGAAACCAGTTCAATATGTAAAGCCTTTGTGGCCATACACACAAAAATGCAAATGTAGACTTTGGTATGTTTTGCACCTCTACCACGCCTTGAAGTCATAGCAAGAGGACCAGCAAAATCTAGTCCAGCATGACTAAATGGTTTTATTTGAGAAATTCGAAATGAACCTCTTCAAATTGACCAACTAATAAACATAAATCTTCAAAACGAACCTCAAAATCATTTAACTTCGAAACAGGATCTTGTTGAGCTACTTGCGCAATTTTTAACAAAGCTCGAACCTTGTAAAGTAACACCTTGCGTTTCTTTGCTAATTTTTCAATTTCCATTTTCACCATCGTAAACACAAAACACTCTTAATGAAAATTGTATGTGCACAATGCAAATACACAAACAAGAAAATCACGAATTAGTCACAAAAATTTTCAATAAATGCTTTAAATAGCAATTAAATCAAAAATATATATAAATATTAATTTATACTTTCACCAAAAACATCCCATCAATTCCCTTAAACAACCAATCACCTTTTAGCAAGAAATTCCTATACTCTGAAAGAATACCACAATCTGGCAACACAGCACCTAAAAGAGTTGGCAACACTGCACCGCGCACCATAAGGAAATATGAGAATGTCAAATGTATACCCATCTGTTAAAAGTGTAAACTATGTGTAATCTTATCAAATAAATAGCATTAATTTGTTCAAATTACCCAAAGTACTCACAATTAATAATAAAAATAAGCTATTTGGAGAGTTTAATGTTTAGGTTAAACCGATTTTCAAACACGTGCAAAGCATAAAAAATTTATCACTTGAAAAAACGCGTCAATTTTAATGAACTGTGAACTGTATATTTTAAGAACTAATTCAAAATTTGGATCGAAGGAACAAAATGTTAATGAATAACTATAGAAATTGTTTGAAAAACCGCACGAAATGTGAGTACAAAATGTTTAACCTAATATCACGAAATTGGTGTAGTTAAAACGAAAATACACTCACCTGAGGAACTGTTTCACTTTCAACACAAGCGACTTTCTGCAATTAGTCACCACATAGATTGAAAATTGCTGGCCGCATTCCCTGAAGTTTACAAGGCAGCACCTTTTATGTCCACCATGTTGTACACAAATAATAAGTGATAAGATGCACTTGTTTTTGACAAAATATGTTGGCAGGAGTGATAACGTCCCAACACACCAATTTTATAAACACGAAAAAAAAAAATATTTGAATTTGAATAATGAAATTAATCAATCCCGAACAATTGTAGAATTCAAAATACCATAACATCTAATACACAAGGGTTTGTAGAGTGGTGAAGAACAAGACAAGTTAAGGTATTTAAATGCACAAGGAGCTGCTAGATACGAGTACAAATACTTTTTATATTGACTTGATATGAGATCTATCGATTAATTTAAATTAATATATTTGACATCTCTTAATTTGATATATTATTAAAGGCAATTATTCTAATGGGGTATTTCTAGAAACTTTTGTAACTTTTAGTTGCTAATTAAGTAGAACATACAGAACATTCTAAAAATATTCTGTTTTAGTTTAATTGCCGTGATTCACACTGACTGCTGAAATCACAATGACCTAATTTAAGAATTTAACTTCCTCATTTTATAACTGCATACAAAGCATACTAATGTACTGCAGGATTTAATGTATAACATATAAATAGTATAATTCCTAAAACAAATCATTGGAATACATATAACAAGTGTTGGGTAATTATTAAAAATCGAAATTAATTAAATATATAGAGCATCCATAAAAATGCACTTTAACTAATTCTTCGCTATATATAGTCTAATTCACGAAACAGGTTCCGATGTCATATGGACCAGCTGCCATGTTGTCATTTATTACATATAATATCATTTCTTAAATTTGTCTACAGTCTTAGACATATTGTTCACCATTAATCCGGAATTTGTTCTGAAGAAAACAGTTTTAATACAATATAAAAAAGAAAAATTCGTAAAATTGCTGGAAACAACAAATTGCAAATAACATCCAACAGATGCAAACTGAAATGAAATTTAGGAAAATGTTAATGACAACAGCGCATAGTGATGCCAAACCGTAGCATTTATTTTCTTCTATATATTATACGTACAAAGTTTTGGATTACATTTGGCAATAATTAATGCCTGTGACGTCACTACACTGATTTGTTTAATAAACTATATCAAGCGTGAACTTTTAATATCTATATTTATACTGAATTTAACACTATAATGTAGCAATTGGGAATTATACTGACGAATGTTAGATGCTTGAGAATTCAAACTTTGTATTTACAAATTGTTTTGTAATACTTGATGTTTTTCGGCTTAGTCAAATTTGTAATGCATGAAATTCTATCTCAGTTTTATTTTTGTTGTGTAATGTTACATAGCCTTTCTTTTTGAAATATTAACAGCTAATTAAATACCACAAGTGATGAATGGTTATCAGATCTACATATAATTTTGAAATCAATTAACACAATTATCCCTCAATATAAAAACATTATCCTACCAAACTACACTAAATCCTTATTCTAATAATGATAGTATTAAGTAGACAACATTGTGGTGTTCATTTCTCTAAATATTTATCTACTACCAGCAAAACCATGTATTGTAAGTAAACTAAGCATTCGTATCTGTTGACATTTAATGATGTTCATTCACGTAGGCTTTTTGAGGGTCTTAGGTAACTGCAAGGTCCTTATCTCATCATAAATTCATCTGCATACAACGACGGCCAAACAAAATGTGTGGTAACAACAATGTGAAATTTCTGTAATACGACCAAATAAGCATTAGTTCAAAGAACCTATGAAGTCGAATGTAAAATTCTAAGAATATTGCGTACAAACCGGGCTGATAATATCAACATTTCTATTAAAGGAGCATCACCTTTCAATTATCTACCAGTCATGTAAAAGGAGAAAGCACGTTTTTCATCCTACGATTTTGTAACTGTCTGATTGGGTTTATATTATTATCACAGAAAAACCTACTCGAACTAGCATTAGAAATATAGTGAACTCATTCAACCCATGTATTTATAAAATTCTTTTCTGAAGAATAATCACGGAAATTTCATATAGAATAGAAATACGTTTGAGCATATCTCTATCATTCAAAGGATATTCTTATCAACTACATGCCTAGATAAGAAACCAGAAGGTGTTCTATTAGCATGTTGACTTGTGAATTAAATAAAGGGCGAGTAACGTTGCTTGCCTAACTGAGCTAAGTTGAAATAATAAAAGTGTAGCAAACTCTGTATTCAAATAAGTAGAAATTAAGGCGGCAATAAATTTACAAATACGAAATGGAATGTATCAACGTGATACTTTGGCTCATAATTGAAAATGCAGGCAGTGCTTCTGTATCTAGTTTTCTATCAATTAGAAGTACTCTTTAGTACTATCTCTTAGAAGTGATTGCTGAAATGGCTTTCTTTTCTTAATTTTCTCCATATTTGAAAATTTGCTAACATCTCTTCTATGTATCATTCATATTCAAAGCAACAAACGAAGCACCGTGTAACCTGTAATTGCTGTTCTAGCAGAATGTTTGTTTTCCAGTTAGTTGCTCCACCACCGCATTTGATCTATGGCTTTAGCATGTTTAATCCAACCAGTAAGTTTATATATAAATTAGCATTGACAACAATATACCAATCTTCCTGGATCTAATATCAAAGGCTTTCAAGCTTGATATCTTATTCTAGGTTTGGTTTTACATTGTTATTTTTTTCATATGAATATTGATCACTTTTCATTGATTGTAAAATTCAGTTTGCTTTTCATACAAAAATTTTGCTTGTAAGCATATCATACATTTTAATACATCATGTTTAGATACCGACCTCCATAAAAAACGCAACACAGGAATTATTTGATTGATTTTAATAAAATTTTCATAAATTTCTTATTATGAAGAAACAAACAAATAATTAAAATTTGAAAACGAAAGAACAGAAATAAAAATGTTTTTTCAATAATGAGTTGCACCTCCACGGTTTGTTATGCACTTGTTTAAGCAACGAGCCATACTGTCAATTAACTGATCAATTTTTTCCATCAATTTATCATCTCAAGCTTCCTATATCCAAAGTCGAACATGCTACAAGTCGTTTGGTGGGTGTGGTAATTCACTTAGCCTTATACCAATCATAACCCAAACATGCTCAATGGGTGAGAAATTTGGCGAGCGAGAAGGTCATGGGAAAATAACAAACTTAGCTTTTGTTGCACACATCATATTGTAACCCTCGTTATATTAGGATGTGCATTATCTTGTTAGAAAATGGGATTTTCAATCCCCAAAGGAAATGGAAGTGCAACAGGCTTCAGCACGTTGGCAATGTAGTTGGTCATGTTTGAGTGGCCATCGATGTAGACCAAGAGTGATCTGCTACCATAACATATTGCACCCCATATCATCACTCCTTGTATAAGAGCTGTGTGACATTCCAAAAAATATGTTGAATTATTGCGTTTTCCATGCTTATGCCTGACTTTCCTACGACCATTGTGGGCCTACAAACAAAATCGAGACTTGTTACTAAACACAATTTCATAATTTTATTAAAAATCGATCAACAACTTCTGTATGTTGCATTTTTTATGAAACTTAGTATATATTTATAATGTTGAAGAAGTACTATTTAAATCCCCATTATTATACTCTTCCTCATTAGCTGAAAATTAAGGGCCAGTTTTTACAAAATAAGTTAGTTTTTTATTTTGTTATTCTGTGCAAGAAAAGTGTTTTTCTGATAAGTATGTAACATATTTCAGTAATACTTTGTCTTCATAAATTAATTATTTTGAAGTGCAATTGAAATCCCCATAATTGCTCTCTTCATCATTAGTTAAAAATTTAGTTTCATCGTTTTCACTAAAGAAGTTTGCTTGGTTTACTGCTTGTTATTCCATGAAACGTTACTGATAACTACTTGAAAACAAGTGAAATATTAACAGAGTATTTGCAAAGAAAGTTGTTGGTCAGCTGTCAAAAAATATCACATTACAATAATACTTCATATTTAGACGTTTATTATGTACTCTAAAATTGTACACTTTTTCGTTAATTAAAAAAACCCGTTCCTCTTTCTTGGAAAAAATATTTTGTTCTATTCAGCACACATTAAAAACTAGGTTCACTCAAACGAAAAGATTTGTTTGTTATATTATTTGCCTCAGGTATGTGTAAGTTTGGTACAGAAAATTAATCGTTAGCAAAAAGAAAAGGAATTCCCTATTCTACTACTTAAGATTAACTTATACTACTACTGTTAGTTATTATTTGTTAGAAACGGGGTTGCTAATATGTAGGAGCGTGCAAATTCTACATCTTTGGGGGTTGGGTTGTTTCAAAGTCGAGTTGATGCTTTGATCTTGTTGCTTCTGATCATCAAGAGATGAGCTCTTGGAATTCCAGGAGATCGGTCGTCGGTCTCCGGGGCAGGGACCATGTCAGAAGAGAGGTGGTATTTTTATGTCTCTGTCTGGGCAGTTTTGTTGTGTCCTTCATCAGTCAAGATAACGTTGGTGTATGAGTGCCATGGTTTCTTGTGCGAGGGCATTTAAGTGTGGAAAAAAGTTTACGCTTCAAATCATGGTGTGTAGGTTCTTGTTGAATAATATTTGTCTATGTGCGTGAAGGTGTGGTTGTAAGTCATTACACTCGAATACTAGATATTCCGGTGTTCCTATTCCTCCGCACGTACGTATGTTGTTGTCAACTAAATTCAAGCGTTCTCTGTATGTTGGATAGGGTCCGTGACCAGTTAGGTAAAGAATAAATTCTTGACTGGCACCAGGTATTTGGCTTTTAAGCGGACTTTAATATTTGGAAACATTGCATTCACACTTCTACCGCTTGTGCTTTGATCGCAATGTGTGTGCCATTCTGCAAGTATGTAGTTCTTTATTTCCGTCTTTGTCGTGGGCAGTTGGTTTGTGTGTAAGATGCGTTTAGTTGTTGGTTGTCTATGTGTGTAAGATAGTACACTGCAGCTCTCTGTTTCACTACTAGGTCCAAGGGTATAGTTTCTACCAGTACATAAAGTGCATCATGCGTGGTAGTCCTATAAGCCCCCGTCTGTCGCAGTAAAACACTTCGTTGTGTACTGTTAATTTTTTGTCTAGATTTGATTGTGTTAAGGCAATGTCCCCAGGCGCTCACGGCGTATGATACCATAGCTCCGAGCACACTGTTGAGATAAAGCCTTACGCAATTAAGTGGTATCTCCTTTGGGTCAGCGTTGCAATGTTAGGCATTGTAGAAGTTGCACTTGCACACACGGTGTTAATATGTGTTAAATAATTCCGTTTTTCGTTTGATTTTCCTTGTGGAATTGCTCTCAGCCACCAGCAAGTTGTCGTCGGCGTAGGTAATCGTCGACATCACTTCGTCAACGGTGTGCAGCTTTTTCAGGAATTTATCCATTATAATTTTGCAAAACAGTGGCCCGCATATGGAGCGCTGCACGCAACTCTTGTTTATATGTTTAGTAGTGCTCTCCGTGCCTCGTAGCGTTACGTACCTGTCCCTGCAGTAGCTCCTGAAGACGTGGTATAAGTTGTGATGGACAGTGTATAGTCGTATGTACTTGGGATGTAATGTGGTGGTTTCCCGTTGCCTTCCACATAGCAGTAATGTGTCTTAGAACGCCATATCGACTCTTATGGTCTCTGACAATCTGCATACCGAAAGAGCTGCTGCGCTCATTCCGTGACCTGTCTTAGTCTGGTTCCTCACTAAAGGCCCTACTACTTTGGTTGGACTCGTAGTTTGGCTCTTTAGATCACTGGAACGCTCTAGCCATTCTACCCGTTTTTGTAATCTATAACTTCTTCAAGGTGCAGGTCCATTCGGAACGGACATCAACATAACCGTCAGACAAAAAATTATAATTTGTTATTTTCCTTTTACATTAGCCGCCTAAAACAGGAACTCATCTTATCGACCTCCACAATTATAGTGCAAATTGTTACTTTATCGGTTTAGCTTTAGAATGCGTAATATACACAATGGTTGGAACTTAAAAGTAGCACCCTATAATCATGATTACTCTCAAAAACCCTAAATGAACCAATATTTATATAGAAGAGATCATCTATTTCTTATGAATACATTCTTAAATAATTTAGAACAATACGGAAAAGGGAACCTAGGATGTCTATCTGCGGCATTGTTGTCGTGAATGACGAACTGGACGACGAACGTCGAACTCGTCTACGTCACCTATATCTTGTGTGACGCGCATTTCTTGTTTTTGGAACCGCGCTGGCTTGTTGATAATATGTTTTTTTTTCGTCTTCACCCATATTCCTCCACAAAGCATCTGCTTCAACTGCAAGTTCTTTGACTCTAATTGCTTCACGGGTCTGTCTGTATTCCCTGAGAAAATTAAAAAAGGCACTGCGAGTTACTGGTCCCGTTCGCAAAAATTTCTTAACACCACTGTTGGTTTGTTGCTTTTCGGCATTTTAGTATTTACTAAATCTACTCCTGATTTCGAGTTTGAATGAGCATTTACACCGGTGTGATATTTTCTGCCGCTTGCCGAAAGTGGAGGTTTTGAGTGCTGGCGATTTAAATTACTGGTAGACCGTGATCGTCCACGTTTTGCCATTTTACAAACTTCTGTGTTAGTGACTTCTAAAAGAGTAGCGAAAATTTTTACTTACAGTAATTTTGGAAACGTCATTATCAAATGTCGATTTTCAGATTATTAAACTACGCCGCCTACAAATTTAATTTAAAACATTGAGTAGGCACATCTAGTGTACTAGTAAACTAAGCTTTTGCTATAGCTAACTGGTATTCAATATAAGATATTGTGATATAGTTAAGGACCAAATGAAAAGAGACAAAGCGTCAACTTGGTTGTTGAATAAGTATAGTGTAAATCCCCATTTAAATGTGCTCTCCTTTATAAGTTGAAGTTCATGTTCATATCCGTGTTTAAAAGTGGAAATGCCAGTTGCCTGTATGTGTATAATGCACCAAGGCTTGTACTTTTACCGTACTGAATAGTTTATTCTAAATCTGCTTAATTAATTAATTGAAAATTACACTTTGGTTTTCACAGAGGTAGTAATGTTCTTAATATATTCGAAAGTATCCATACTTCTAATAGGTGTTGATGGTTATAAAGTGAAAAGCCAATCTGTTTCAAATTGTAGGTATATTGACTTTTTACTTCATATAATGCTCCATATAAGGCTATGCTGTTTTCCTTTCTTTACCAATAAAATTGACCTCGATTTACCACATAGTACACTATGTAACAGTGGCCACTCGTTCCTATAAAATTAGGTGGAACAGAAATATTAAATTTATAAAAGCATTTAACCAACACATAAAAATAAGTACTTTATAATGACTTAAGTAAAAAGTCTATTCAATAGGTTATCTTTGTAGGAAATGAAACGATCGCTAGGTTGTTAATATTTTCAATAGAATTAATAAACACTTTCACACGATAACACTGCGTCTAGTTTTTCTTCTTATATTGAATTTCTTAAAAATATTTTTTATTCTTCTAATTGTTTATTTTGTTCATTAGACAAGCCTGAAGATGGTGCAATTAATAAATTTTGTATTTTGTTCATTTTTAATATTTTACAGCAACTTCTATATAAATATCACAGCACACAAATTATGAATACAAAAATATTTTCTACAATGTGCTTGGAGCAAATTGCAATTGATACAACTTAAAAATCTTAAACGAGTGCTTACAAAATAGGTAAAAGAAGTTTTTAAAACTAATAAGGAAGAATCCCCAGCGAACCTCCAACACAACATAAGATCTGTTAATAAAATGCACTAAAGAATAATTAGAAACTTGGTAATCGATTATACGCATATGTCATTTCACCGAAATGTAGCAGTAGGCATCCGAGAACGCGATATACGTATAACACTCGTGGTTGTGACGTAAATATCTCAATTTGAATTAGATTTGGTACGGTTCTTCGTTGGTGTAGTGTAAAGTCTTTACTATGAATAAGATTGTTTACTCTCATTTATGTGATACAAATGCTCTAAAGCAGAATCGCCTCTGCTGAGGATCAGGTGAAAACAAACATCAGTATGGCTGTTTGAAAGGAAAAAATCGAGTGCCTCTAGATGTATAATGTATTTCAATAATACTAGCCTGTATTTTTAATGTATTGAAGAAGTACAGTCTAAATCCCCATAATTGTACTCTTCTTTATAAATTGAAGTTTGGGCTTTTTTCAGGAGAATACTGCTCCAATTTTTATTTGTGGTGTGAAACACTTCTCTTGCAAAATAAAATCAGGTATAATCTTACCTAAACAATACATTTCAATGGCATTACGAATGGGAGACTTAGGAAAATTAAAAAATGTCAAACTTTGTTGTAGAAAATTTGTATTTGTTTTGTTTTCATATTAATTCTAGAAGCTAAATAAATCGAATGTTAATAACACTGTACTCTGGTTTGAGTTTATTGATGGATTATTAGAAATTATCTACATAGAAATTATGTGGCTGAACTAGATGAATTCAGTGGTAGTTACTAAATATAGTAAAGAAAACGTGTTGATTGGTATCGTCTCTGACCACCAAATGTTACGGGAACACTACCTTTTTGGGCATCAAGACAGATCTCAGATGCACTATCTGTGAAGGGCATAAGAAAGCCGCTGTCCACTATATAGGAGAATGTGAAGAGTATATGAGGATTAGTTGTGGGATCATGGGTTCAAGTATACTTCCAAGGAGAAACTGATCTCTTAATGTCTGGATGTGCTACGTTCATTAAGAACACAGCTTGGTTTGCAGTGCTAGGAGAGATCATTGATGATGTAGAGAAATGGAGTGATGGAGATTAGAATGAGTGTGAGGGTTAGTAAGCACGAGTAATTGTGGCCTTGTTTCTGGACGGTTTGTCCCTTCTTAACTACTGCTATTACTAGTGACAAAAAAATCTCATACACTATTCTCTAAACATTTCTCGCCATAAGAGCTTTGCTAAAATGATACAATGAACAACAAAATTATTGATTTGCAGTAATAAATTTAACAATTTAATTTTCAGTTGCAATTATAATTTTATATTAGGGCACTATTACTATTTTCTCCATCCATCTAACCAAAGAAACGCGTATACATCGCTAAAAGCAAAAGCTTGTATGCAAAGACATATCAGTTCAAAAACGAGATATTTGTAATATAGCAAATAATGCTGCTAGATATTAACGTTGATTCAAGTATATTGAGCATAATAAGTGTAAACAGGACAGTGGTTTGATATAAAACTATCGCATAATATTCAATTTGATAAACCATATTTTTAAGCGTTTTGAAAAGTCGGGTAATTTGTTTGAGTTTGCTAAAAAGTATTTAAGTGTGGCGGTAGGTGTACAGAGTTTATTTGTGTGTTTATTTACTCATACTTGTTTTTGTGTTTAGATGTTGATAGTATGAGTGTTTCTTTGGGGTAAAATTTCCAATAATGTTTTTATATTTCAAAACAAAATTTTTATGTATCTACAGTGTAATTGCTTCAGGGTCTAGCTGTATTATTGAGTAAATGTTTCTTAAAAATAGCTTTTTTCGGCAATTCAATTTTCTAATATTTTTTCTTGACCAGCTGCAATATGTCATTCTTTAGATTGTTAGGAATTGCACAAGACCACTGTATAAATATTTATGGTTCCGGATTGGGACCATGTCATCTTACAAACTAAGGTTGATGTTTTGCCTACTTTTGTAAGGACCTTCATCAGGACAAGAGAAGAAAATGAAAATAAATAATAAAATTAATAATAATAAAGATAAGAATGATAATATTAAATAGATAAGTTAAAGTGTAAAGAGTAAGAAAAGTTACTTCTAAACTAGCAGACTCGCCAGCCCATTTAAGCCAAAAGGTGTCTTGTGGCAATGAAACTGGTGAAAGTAGCGAAAGTGGTAGTTTATATAAGGCGAAAACTTGATGCATGAGTGATCATGAATAGGGAAGAGTGTTGTAGCGGACCAGTGATCGTCACGGTTCTGCTGTTGTAAACATAGGCTTGTTTTCCAAATGGGAGAAAGGTAGTAGTCATCATCTTTGTTTAGAGTGTTAGAATTTTTAGTGATTTCTACGGATTTTCTGATTTTTCTATTGCAGAAAAATGAAATTCTGGCAATTAGTTTTGTCTTGTCTAAGTTAATGGTATGGCCTCTTTCATGTTGGTGTTCCGCCACCGCTAAGCGATTGTACTTGTTTGTTTTTAAGCATTGCATATGCTCGTTTGGTCTATTTTGTACTGACCGTCCTGTTTTTTCTATGTATACTAAACCACATATGCAGGGTATACTATATATGCCTGGAGGTGTAAGACTATTTTCGGAATCTTTTGGGGTTGGTAGTATTTGTGAAATTTGATTAGCGGGTTTATAGATTGTTTTGATGTTGTGTTTACATAGAATTTTGCTAATTCGGTCTGTTACTCTGTGTATATATGTAGCGATTGCTAAAGATCGTGTGTCGGAATTACAGCGTGGTTTGGGGGTTCATGTTGAATGCAGATGCTGGCTTATTACTCTGCCTACATCTGAGTTGCGATAGCCGTTTTTTATAAAACTATTTTCAGATGATTCGGTTCATTGCACGGTGCAATTAAGATTTCACAACCAGAACATGTATCTAACCAACTCAGATATCGGCAGAACAATAAGCCGGCATCCAACACTCAACCCCCAAACCAGGCTGTAATTTCAACGCATATCTTTAGCGACCCTTCCATATATACACAAAGTAACAGACCGAATTGGCAAAATTCTACGTAAACAGAACATCAAAATAATATATAAGCCCGCTAATAAAATTTCACAAATATTACCAACCCCAAGAGATTCCGAAAACAGTCTTAAACCTACAGGCTTGTATAGTATACCCTGCTTCTGCGGTTTAGTATACATAGGAGAAACAGAAGGGGCAGTTCAGACTTGACTAAACGAGCATAAGCAATGCTTAAGAACAAGCCAGTACAATCGCTCAGCGGTGGCCAAACACCAACATAAAACAGGACATATCATTAACTTTGACAAGACAAAACTAATTGCCAGAATTCCATTTTTTTACAATAGAAAAATCAGAGAATCCGTAGCAATCACTTAAAATTCTAGCAATCTAAACGAGAACGATGGCTACTATTTTTCCCCCCTTTGAAAAACAAGCCTATGTTCACAAAGGCAGAACCGCGATGTTTACTGATCCGCTACGACACTCCTCCCTATTCATAGCCACTCATGCATCAAGTTCTCGCCCTATATAAACTACCACTTTTGCTACTTTCATCAGTTACTTTGGCACAAAACACATTTTGACTTAAATAAGCTGGTGAGTCTGCTAGTTTAGAAGTAACTTTCCTTTCTTTACACTTTAACTTGTCATCTTTACTATTATTAATTTTGTTATTTATTTTCATTTTGTTTTCTTGTCCTGATAAAACACCTTGCAAAAGTGGGGGAAACTTCGACCTTAGTTTATAAGATGACACGGTCCCAACCGGCAACCATAAGTATTTATAATGACTCCGGCCATGAAAGCTTCCGACAATATCAAGACCACTGTATGTTTTTAATGTTTCTTGATTGTAGTGTTTGTGGCATTTAGCATGAGATTAATGTACAAGCTGATCTTTACAGCGTTCATGAAGTACATTTTATCATCCAGTATTTAAAATACGATCTGCTGTTAAATCGCATTCTTCAACCTATTCTTCAAAGCTTGTAATAAATTCAGTGATAGACAAGCAACTTGGAAAAGGAAAAAATTTATACTTCTAGAGAATCTGGGGTTTTTATCATCAGGTGGAAAATTTTGTTGTGAAAATAATTTAATGCCTGTGTCCATCTATTATGCCAGAATTTTCAACCAATATTAATAAAAATCCTGTAGATATTTTATATTTTTTACAACTTTATTACACAACCCCCAAAGATTTTTGAGGACAATAAAAAACAATTATATCTTTTAAATAAGGACAAAAAGCATTAAAGTGCACTATAAGTTGGAAAAGTTTAACTGCTGTTTAATTTGTATCTCTAAATGAAAACTTTCATAAATTTAAGATGGGAAAGTTGGGGACTTTCGAAAGGTTATGTTGCTAGCTACCATGTAAATTCTTTTGTGGCACTATTGTTAATAAAAATTTTTAATGCACTCTCTCCCTTTTTAAATTTGTTTAGTTTCCCGATACTTACAAAATTTTACTGGAACTTGAAGTACCACCCCCATCCAGATGAAACCAGCCATTTCTTATTTAATTTTTGAATTGTTCTCTGTAGTATAATGAATACCACTGTTCTAAACCTGTATCTATATTGTTTAGAAGCTTTTGCATTTTAGTTTGATTGTTACAAATGTCGTGTACATCGACCCGCAATATTATAACATTTCGCATGATTACTCGTACATTCTTTCACAATTATTCAATCTTATAAGAATTTCAGTTTTTTCAACTTTAGTTAACGTTATATATTTACGTTATGATTCGTTCCAGATCACTTTGAAAGGTAGTGTAGCACAAGTATTGATATTTTATCAAATTGCGACAGCATGTTTTGGTGTCATGCTGTCACCAATTTTAAGAGATGAGTGTAAATGTTATGGGATATTTGGATATCTTAAATTGATATAAAATTTTAATACCTTACAAACTGCATATTATAAAATGTAAAAATCAAATGACTCAATCGCTCGATGTATAAGGTTATCATAAAGTAAGGGATATATTTTAAATTATGATAACTTTTTACCAAATTAAGTTAATAACAAGAAATAAATGAAATCTAATTGCTTATGAAATGGGATTTAGTATGACCAAAACAGGTTACGGCAATTGCTCAATATGACCTCCATTTTGTTGTTGTAAGATCACCATCCTTATCTCCAAATTGTACACAGCATTTCGTAACATTTCTGGTTGAATTGTCTTTTAATTCTTGTAGCGTAGTTGGTCGTCTTCTAAACACTAAACTTTTTAAATAACCCCACAGCCAGTAATCCGCTGGGTTTAGATTAGGTGATCTTGGTGGCCATGAATTTACGAAATGTCTGCTTAACACGCGATCTTGAAAAACGTTGGTTAACAATTCTTTGACTGGTCGAAAAATGTGCGGGGGTGCTCCATCCTGCATAAAAATGATGTTTTCAATTCCGTAGTGCTCGTTTTGCAGCTGTGGAATAACATAATTTTGTAACATTTGCAAGTATCGTTCACCATTTACAGTTACAGATACGGCTTGTCCATTCTGCATTTCCTCGTAGAAATACGGACCAATAATAAAATCAGCTGTAAAACCGCACCAAACGGTGACTTTCTTGTCATGAAGACCTTTTGAACGATTTGTTGCGGATTTTCTGCAGACCAGATTCTACAGTTTTGAGTATTGACTCCACCATTCAGAGTAAAATGTGCCTCATCTGTCCATAAAATACGGGATAACCATTCGGGTTCAATTTCCATCTGAGCCATTACTCGCAAAGAAAAATCGTACCTAGTAGCCAAATCTGCGTCCTTTAATTCAAACAGCATTTTCAGTTTATATGGATACATGTTTAGAATTTTGCGTAAAATTTTCCAAATCGTGGTATACGGCATTTGCAATCGCTTGGATATCGCATTTGCACTGCTGATTGCGAGTGAATTGCTTCTGGCTATGTCTTGATTTTCATGAAGAACCTCTGCAACTTGGACATCACTAATTATTGGTCTTCCTGATCTTGGTAAGTCAGATACAGACCCTGTTCTTTCAAATTTTTGTATCAAATTGCGGTACGCTTTCATTTGACACGGTCCCGCTCTCAAACCCATTCTCGTGCGAAATCTTCGTAATCCAGCGGTGTAATTTCTGCCAGATTCATAATAGCACTGAACTAAACCAATTCTTGTTTGTAAATCCATGTTATTACAGTTGAGTCGTTTGAACTCAACGTTTACTTGAGTTTTAATTTCAAAATAAAACTTCAAATTGAATAATTTCGTTTTGACACTAGTGTCAACAATTGTTATGACAACGCTTTTGTTTCTCATAGATACGGTAAAATCCCATTCATTAAGCAACTAGATTTCGTTTATTTTATGTTACTAACTTAATTTATTAAAAAGTTGTAATGATTTAAAATATATCCCTTACTTTATGATAACCTAGTATATTGGCTGAACCATGTCAACACACCATGTACATGAATCCTTAAAACATGATATGATATTAATGTGGAATTACAGTCTATGAGCTTGATTCATAAAACTATCCCTAAAAAATGCCCGGTTACTGGCAGTATCGAAATATTGAAAACCAAATTATTGAGATCCCATCGTTTGTCTTCTTTAAATTTTTGTGGTATTAATTGTAACGTAATGTGAGTTAAAAGAATTTGTAAATTTTTGTTAGGTTAGTTGTCGTTTGTATTTCTCAATGAATCACACCTGATTGCTTTATAAAAAAAAATGTGCTTGTACTACTGATGGAGCTGGAGCTGGATTGAAATATAAATACTGACATAGACAATAGTATATTTCAACAAGTGTTACATGTTACTTATATTGTTGACTTTTACCGCTGTGTACTTGAAAATACTTTGTAAGATGAATATATGTTCTATAAATGCCTGAAATTAGTTACACACCGATTTATTTACTTTTATAAAACATTGCATGTGATATATTGGGGGAACAGTATTCTAACGGTTAATGTAATACAAACATTCTGTACCTGTTACCATTTTCAAAAACAAAATACCTAGTTTGTTGTATATCATTTTCTCAGTACCATATCTTAGCTTTAACTTTTACCATACATAGTTAATGTAATCCTCCTTTGGTATTTTGTTTTTGCAAGTGGTTTAGTTTTAAACCTTTCATAAGACTAATCAGTTTGCACCAAAAATCGTATTACTCGATCTCACAAAAATTCAATATTTTTAAAATTTTAGGTTAAGATATAGTTCTAACAAGGATCGCTGGATTACTTTACTTGTGCTGTAGATTATTTGAAGGATGCATAATTTTAAGGACTTATTAATATCTTACTATATTTTTGTTTAGGAATAGTTTCATGTATGTGTAATACTAAAGTATTACTTATTTTACAACGAATTGCTTTACATTGATTGTCAGTGATTTATATTTAGTTCTGCAAAAGAAAAACATTTTTTGTATAAATGATAACCATTGTAAAGATACAAAAACTTTATAAATTTATACAATCAATTTAAGGCAGTACAATATTTAGTTTAAAAATTGAAAATATATCTAAAAATTCTTGTTGTAATCTTTATTGCACGATTCACCAATCCCCATCCTTGAAATTAAGGTAAAGATAATTTAATGACACCTATTCAACCCTGTGTTGATAATGCCCCTGAATATTTTTATGATGTCAATAAACTTTTATCTAATATAAACTTATTTATCAGTGTAGAATATTACTTTAATCCTGTTGTTATTCTTATCTATTTCCTTCGGCTTTAATTTGAACTAGGTATAGATTAGAGGTCATCACTTTTTTTAACAATTTTCACATACAAAAACATGGATTACTTTAATTTCAACTTTAGAATTTACTAATAATTACAAGTAGTTAGGAATTGATATTCAGCACAACATTCTGTACATTTTATGTATTTTATTATTAACACATCATGCAAATTTTAAAGCTATAAGCAGAATAGGCTAAGTGGTGGCGATACTTTCTCCTTTATCTTAGTGTATTTAACTCGAAATGCATTTTACGTCGTGGTACATTCAACGTCACTTCACTTGAACCTTTACCATAAAATAATGAGGACAAAAGAAACTCAGATTTCCTGGTTTAACATGA
The DNA here is from genome assembly GCA_036346225.1 of Platerodrilus igneus. Classification (NCBI taxonomy): domain Eukaryota; kingdom Metazoa; phylum Arthropoda; class Insecta; order Coleoptera; family Lycidae; genus Platerodrilus; species Platerodrilus igneus. Next base: position 2,246,178 of record JARFIW010000500.1, on the reverse strand, counting down.
CCCGGGGTTAGAAGTGTTAGAAAATGACCTATGACAATAAGAAAATCTAATTTGGCAAAGCTGCCAACTTTGTAGGTCTGTGGAGAGCATAAGTTTGGGAGTGGGAATAACGATTTGTAAATAAGATGAAATTTAGTTAAAGGATCTAATCAATGAACTGTAAATGAAGTAGTGAGCGCCACTATACCCGTCATATGATGGAGTTCTAAATAATACACTTGAAGGTGTGTGTAGAAATCCTCAAGAACGACTAATTTCTGAGCATGAAATTCATAAAAAATTATTAACACATATAGTTACTCGTCATATGTATATGAGCTGCTGTACAATGTCTTTAGTTGATCCTATAACATCAAAAATTCGAAATATAAATCGGACTCTATACAGTCATTTGTTCAAACCTATTTAAATAGTACCTTGCGTAAACAAGGCTACAACAAGCTTGCTTTGTAGTAATCTTATTTAGAGAATATTTGTTTAATAAAGTGAGGGTCAACATCATTTCTGAAGACCATATTTGTGACAATTCCATATAAACATGTAATTATTTCAAAAGAACATGTATGCAACATAAATTCTGACATTTTATATGATGTGAACAACCTATTGTTTACAGTTTTACAAAAATTACCTTATGAGATGTATGTTCTTGTTAAGTATGTTGATGGTATCATTTGTTCTTTGCGCTGTCAATTTGTTGACCCAGACTATTACAATGTTCGATAATTTCAATGAACATCTTAAGTTTACCTATGTGTTGGAAGTTGATAGCAGATTACTTTTTCTTGTCATCAAGAGTACTTACAATCTTTTAACCTTCGACTGGTACATTAAAACAACGAATTCTGGCAGATATTTGAATTTTTATTCCAATCACTGCAGCACAGGATCAACAAAGTAAAAGCCCTTCGTTACCGCATCGAACATTATCAGAGCCTCGGTTTATTAAGAAAAATAAAAACTACTGGTAAACACTTTATTAAAGTGTAATATGTAAAAATTCCTAACTAAATTATCTGTCGACATTACTGCTACAAACCCATTAATTTAGTATTTATTCAATAACGTTTTACCCATTATGGATTCTAGTACTCTTGTATATTTAGTAAACCAATAAAATTTAAAGCACTCTACTACAGCTGCTCACATAATTACAAACCATTTTGCGTGTTCCTTACTCGTATGTTACAATATCTAAGATATTCAAGTTGTTTGTCGACTCGTGACAGATGGTCACTTTTTGCCTTCTTGTCAAGCCGAAAGGTCACTTGTGCTGTTATCAGACAGGCGAGATGAAACAGGAAACCAAGTTTGTCTGGCGTAAATGCCGAATTAAAACAAACAGTCTTAGTTAAGTTGTCTAACACAATTAACTCATGGAAAAGTAAATTGATCTTTGCAATGTTTTGTTTAATAGGTAATTAATTACAATTTACAATAAAATATATTACAGTGCAACTTCCATTACGTACAAAAATTTTAATGAAGTAATACGGTTATGTTCAACTTGGCTGATGTTTAAATAAAAATTTATCATCATGGAATCTATTTTGTACTTAAATGGTAAGCAGATTTGTTAGAAAAGTATTGGACTTCCGGTCCGTACCTACGCATGTCGAATTGTTGGATTGCATCATGTGCTTAAAGGTTAACAGGTCGTTGACGCCGATTGGTAAGGCAATTTAATTTCTTGAAATTTTGGCTGCATGTGCTATATTTTATTCCGTATATAGATATATGCATACATGTAGTGTTTAATTGTTGAGTGGTTGTAAATTACTTTATGTTCTGTTATATGCAAGCACTTAGCCAACCGTTTACAAATAATTTAGTAGCATACTTGGTAAAAAGCAGGTTTACCCTTTTTAACAGTATAATATTTATGATATATAGAATGATTTTATTTCATTAGTCACGTGCTTAAGTTTATAAATTATTCTTTGCCAACTATGTATGAAAAGATAAAAAGTATAGATAAATCATTGTTACCTGTTTGCAAAATTTAAAGTTAAACTATATGTCTTTGCTTATCTTGTTTACGACAAACTTTATCTCAAGATGTTCAATTTACGTGACCTCATTCCAGAAAAATAATTTTAAATTAAGATTAACTAACTAATAAATTTTTGCATGTAAAGAAATTTAAATGAGATGTACAGTCTTACGTAGCGCTACACCGGACTATTAAGTATAAATTAAATATTGTTAATAAAATACAGAATTCAAATTAAGATTCAGTAGAATTAAAACTTAAAATTTAGCTTTACATCTTCTGAGTAATTATATTCATAAGAATTTAACTTTTGTTGAGTTGCATTTATAATGTTGGGATACCCACTGTGATCTGCTTATGCAAAAAACTTTGCCGAACCATTTATTTCATAAACTCTCTGGTAAGATCACTTTCACCTAATGTGCTACTGTCATGTCATCATGGCATGTTCCATCGTCATATTTTGTATACTATAATCGTGTGGGGTCCTTGTAGCGGCTCCCTTCGGGTTTTCAAGCTTCAACGTAGAGTTGTTCGCATTATGTCTAACCTTGGGTTCCGTGATGACTGCCGTGAATCTTTTATTAAATTTAAAATTTTAACTTTGCGTTGTCTGTTTATTTTATAATGTCTGCCTTATGTCAAAAAACAAATCTTACAATATCAATACAACACCGATATTCATCACTTTGACATTTGTAACAAGGGAAAATTGGTTGTACCTTACCATAGACTAAGTGGGAGCAGAAATGGTTCTAACTACTTTGGCTGTATTTTTTATAACGCACTTCATTCTAGCATAAAAGATTTGCCTCTTCATCAAATTAAATTGAATATAAAAAGATTCTTATTAGAAAATGCTTTCTATACAGTACCTGAGTTTTTAGCTTCAGTTGGTTCTTTAAGGGTGCCCTCTGAAGATTTATAACATAATTTCCATTCTTTTGGTGATTTTTTTTAAATTGTATATTGTAAACATACTTTTATTGTATTTGACAAATTGTTATTCACATTAGTGATTCATGTTTCATTATAAATAAAAAAAATTAATAAATAAAAAAAATGTATATAATTGTTTAAATGAGAATATAGAATTAATTTTTGACTTCAGCTCATTATTTCATAAATATTTAATTTCTCCCAAAGATTTTATGGCCGTTGAAGGAATTCATTCACTATAAATGCATATAACGATTCAGTGATAACTATTTGAAACAAAAATAAGGACTTCGTGTAGATACAGAATTATTAGATAAATGATATCTTTGTTAGTTGTAATTATGTTTCAGAGCCATCCTAGAACTTCGTTAGTGCAGAAAAAAAGTAAGTAATGTATAGGGGGTATTCAAACTTAATTCCTAAAAAGGTAGAGAACAATCAGGTTTCCAAGTTTTCACTCTAAGCAAATTGATTTAGTCAGTTGCTTTATAAAAAATTTAGGTGGCGTCCATTATCTTGTTTTTTCCAACTTTAATAAACCCACTGACCCAATCTCATGCAACCGTGGGTCAAAAACTCAGTTAGCTAAAAGTCTTAAGAGTTTTCTTTTTCGAAAAGCCGCTTTTCATCCAACCTTACCCTGGGCTTGTTACAATCATATAAGAATTCTCGATCGGTTTAGTAAAACTATAAAAATCTACCACGATTTTTTTACACTCACAAAAGTACGGTTATTGAAAAGAACTGTTACATAAGTTAGTATACAGTAATTATCTTACAAATACATTAACAAGATTGATTTGACGCCCAAAAAGACAGTATACAAATGTGAATTCCATTATTGATTAGACTGCTTAAACAACCGAATGTGGCTATCGTCTATGAATATAACAATTCCATTTACAAAATTATTAAATAGTGACATCGTTTACAAGATCAAGTGTAGCTATAATAATAGTTACATTGGGCAGACCAGTCAATGGTTAAAGAGTTTCTTAACCCAACATAGAAGTTATTGTCGTAAGAACTCTAATAAGTGCGCTTTGTCTTCGCACGTGTATGCAACCAAACATATACCTTTGTTTGATGATACTGTCATTTTGGACACTGAACCCAACTATAAGACCAGGTGATTCATGGAATCGTTTTATATTAACAAAGAGTTTAATCCTATTAACAATAAAATGGATGTTGACAAAGTTCATAACATTTGCTCTGCATTATATAATGTGAATCTTTTCAAACATCGTTCAAGTAATTAATACTCTGAAGTGTAACTTTAGTCATTTTTGGAACGCACCCTTGGTATTATCAAATATTTATACTAGACTAATTCTTTCTTTTTGTTGAACCATTTTCATAATAAGATGTGCCCTTCTGGCACTTTTTAATATGTTCATTTTTATTCATCCTTTTATATCATGTAAATTTACTTAAATATTTATACATTGCATGCAAATCAAAGTAAGTTATCTATGTCTTTATATATATTTTTGCCTGTGTTGTTTTCCATTTGGAATTTTTGAAAAAGACAAAAATGGTTGCCGAAACGTTAAGTAATTGATTAAATACATTCATTTATTGGTTTTATTATTAGGTTTTATTTTAAAATATTAATAATCTCTTGTAATTAACTATCTAAAATATTTATTATATATATATATATATATATATATTGCTGTGATAAGGGGTTGTTTAGGGGTGTATTGAGTCGTAAGGGTCGCGTAGTAAATGTAAATAGCAATAGGAATCAGAAAACTGCATTTATTTAGCTGGAAAATAAATAATTCGCACTTTATGTAAATAGCAAACATTTAACACCCTGTATAAGGACTGCAATTAACTTTAATCAATGCCAGTGAGCATATCTTTCAATAAGAGAACACATTTTCAGCGCAGAAATAATTATACATGCAATTAAACTACTTGAAGAAGTGTTCAATAAGTTTATAAAATAGATACACATGAGATAAGATAAAACCTAGTAAGTCTTCATACAATTACGCTTGTAATAAAGAAGGAATAATAAAGCGCTTTGATAAGAAACACACTTTCAAAGATTAGTTTTAAATAAGAGTCAAACAGGAACACGTGGATTTACATCACTCATATTACATCAGTTATTTTGTTCAACTCTCCAAAAGCTTTATCTACATAAAACAACAGACATAAGCTAAATTAATCTCCAACAATAATAACAAAACAGGCGGTCAAATATCGTACAACAATAGCAAATGACAGCATGATACGTAACTACAGAATAGTTTCGTCAAAAATCAGCTTGAAAACTACTAGGAATGTTCAAAATAAACATGGTTGGTTACAACACTTTGTGAGGCTGGACAAACCAATCCAAATGTAGATAGCAAACGATATATAACGCCCAGAGTTGATAAGAAAGGGCAATCTCAATTTAAACCACGTCGAACCTGCAACACTCTTACTCGAATATTTACGTGTCAAATAAATAAATTTTAAATTATATTATTGTGAAAAGTGGTGTTGTGTAATAATAGTTGATGACTAATTACGTTAAAAATATATGAAAAAGCTTTTGTCGTTTGTGGAAAACGTTAGTAGAAATTTGTTAATTAATTTAAATTAAATGTTTATAATAATGTAGGGCTCCAAGAAACGTACGAATTCGAAGGTGTATCTAAGAAACCTACGAATTCTAAGTGTGATAGTAAGGTGGATTTAAGAGTGGTATTCAGAGATTGAAGTTGTATTTAAGTGGAGAGGTCTAGGGCGTATCCAGTAAAATATAAAGTAAAGCACGAGGTGAATTTTGGAAATGAGTAACAAAACTATTGGTTCAAAGCATATGAAGGAGTACAAAGCAGGGCATTGTTTTTCGATTGAAGACAATAAGGGGGTGTTGATCCACAACACGCAACAGCAAATCAGGATATCACAGATCAGGGCTAACTAATATAAGGAATGTTTTCAAATTTAAATTTTAAACACTGAATATATTTCTTTTTTCTTAAATTTGTGAGGAATTAACAAAAATATTTAATACGTTGAAATTTACGTTACGAGGACAAAAAGGCTCTTGGATGTTCTAGATATTTTTTTTCAGTAAAAGGTGACTTTAAATTAAATTAAAGGGATATAAATTTTGGTATAAATGATCCAAATAATATTAATTGATTGAAGGGTTTATTTAAGGGATTACAAAATTGTGAAGTGTAGATATTATTTCCTTTCATTATACGAATATTAATTGACTTCGTTTTATCATTCCAAACAGGTAAGATTTAAAGGGGTAAATTAATTTGATCATTGTAACGTTGTGCACTCTGTGTAAATTAAACTGGGCTAGCCATGGCATAATTAAAATTAGAATATTAGAAAAACAGAGCGGTGGCGTTCAGCAGGAAACTGGACGTTTATTACACAGTGTACAACTTAAGATGCTGTACATGGCAATTATGGAAACTGTACAAGATACGATCTTGGTTAAATGGGACGAAAGTTGCACAATAATAAGGTCGTGTCAGATCGTTTTTCAAATTTTAAAAATTGTTCATATTTTACTAGATATAGGCGAAAAACACAATATTGCCGATTTCTTTATTTGCCCATTGCTAGTGTTAATTGAAATATAATCTTGAAAATTTGGAATTATGGTTCAACTTTTCATTTTCTAATAGTCACCATAATGGATTTTTACATTTTTGGAACACACAAAAAGTTCTTTCCAAAAAGGTATTAACATTAGTGTTTGATAGATTTAAAAAATTGTTCAAATAACCCTCCATTTTGTCGCACACACAACCGACACCTTCTATAAACAGCTTCACAAGACAGACTTATCATAGTTGGAGTGATTTCATTTATGGCATCTTTGACTGCTTGTCGCAATTCGTCTACATGTTCGTACACTTTCGAGTACACATGACTTTTTAAATGGCCCCATACACAAAAATCAAGAGGAGTTGTCTAGTGACCTCGTCGGCCACTTTATTGGTCCTCGATTTCCAATCCAGTTTGTGTTATACTCACTATTTAAAAAATCTACGATAATTTAAACATTATAAGATTGAGCGCCATCATTCTGAAAGAACATATTTTGCATAGCAACAAGTGGAAGTTCCATTAATCTGTTTGATACGTTTCCTTGCAATAACTCTAAGTATCTTGCAGAGTTTAAATTTTCATAATAAAAAAACGGGCCTATCATGTAACTTCCAATAATACCAATTCATACATTGAATTCCCATTTAACTTGATGTCTAACTTGACGATTTAAATGTGGATTATTATCTGACCAAAAATTTATGTTTTTACGATTAAACATATCACAATTTGTAAATCGACTCTCATCAGACCACAGAAATAGTTAAAATTAGAATTATTCTCGTGCTTTATGATGTACTAATTGCAAAAATTCCACCCTTCGAATTTGGTCTTCATTGTGCAGCCTCTGACATGGTCGTTCATGATATGGACTGTACTTGAATCGCTTTAAAATTGATGTTGACATAGAGTGAGCAAGACCTGTGTCATTCTGAATTTGTCTAAAAGTATGAGGATTTGCGGCAACAGCTTATAAAACGCTGTTTTCACTATCTTCGTTTGTTAGTCGATTTCTTTTTGATTTGACAAAACTTCCATAATTTTTAAGAGGTTATTCTGTAATCGCTGACACATACAGCTGCTTGGTTGGCATCGTTCTGGGTATTTATTTAAATACATTTCAGCAGCCTTAGTATCATTTCTTCCAGTTACACTGCAAACTTGAAATATTAGGACAAACTTTGACATTTCTAGTATGTAGAGCAGTTCTCATAATGGAAATTAATTCCTACTACGACCTAAACATAATTTTGTGATTTTTAATGTTTTCAATCAACCAAACATACCGATGTTATACCTTTTTGGAAAGGACTTTTTGTCAGTATTTCAAAAATGTAAAAATCCAAACTCCGTGTTGTTTCAAACATTGTTGAATTTGATTCTACAGCTTGTACAACAAAATATTTTCTACATTTATTCGTCACCGTATTGCAAAAGCGATGCAAGTTTTTCTGTGCAACAACCAGGAGGTGTCTTGCGTGTAATCGGTGAGTTTCACTGCACGTACCCATTCTAATCAGATTCTCTTTTTAGCTGGAGGCCAAATGGGTTCTATCTTTGTGTAGGCCCACATGTTCGTTGCCGTGGACCAACTACCTTTTGTCTTTGGATCACTGTTGTAATTACGATGGCAAGGTGAATGAACCCTGACGACCATGGCATTGCTGTGCTGGATCACCCCCGGCTGCTTGCGAAATATGCATCCCGACACATAGAGGTATGTGACTCGTTTTCTTTTACGTACATCGAGGATCCTTATTTATCAGGGGTTGATATAGTGAAACCAGTTCACCATCCATGTTTAGAAGCTAGCTTCGCTAGTACTTCTGGTTATCTTTCTTTAATTCCTACTACACCTTGGTCTACATTTAATACTTTAATTTAACCCACTTGCTATGGAGAAAACCTACATTGAATACTTTAATTTAACACACTTGATATTGTGAAAATCTAAGCATTACTTTTTTTAATGATTTTTATTACCTGTTAGCTACGAAATGCGCACTTCGTGGATCCTTTTTAAAATTGGTCTTTAAAATATAACTTAAATTTAATACTTTTCTTTATACCTGTGAATCAAAAAATTTTAATTTATTTTCATTGTTAATAGATAGTCGTGGGCGATGTGTTTTTTTTGTTTCTGTTTGGTATGTAGGTGAATCCCCCCCCCCACTCTCAGTGGTTGGTAGTTAGCCTGTTGTTTACTTTTCTTCCGGCTACGTCTAGGTATGTAGCAATAGATATCTTACCTATGATGAACTTTGACTTATACAAAATCTCTAAGACTTAAACCATTAATAAACTCAATATTCATTGTGTTCATATTAATTATAAAGTTCATGAAAGTGATCGAACATGTATTTTCTCATTTGAGTTTAAAGCTAGATCTTAAAGAATGTCTGAATCAAAGACTAGACAAATACAAATGAATACTTTCTTTTAACTATCCGAAAAGTTGTGCTTTATCATACTAAGACCTGAAAGTAGATGTCGACAAAGATAAATCGTTTATCAAAATAAATTTACAAGTAATATTGTACATAGCCTATTCTAATACAAATAGAATAACTTTTACTAAGATTCTTTCTTGGCAAATGTTAAGGAATATTAATGTTTACTGGGAATATACATCAAAAACCTGTTTTATATTATAGAAGTAATTTGTGTGTAAATCAGTTTATGAATAAATAATTATTCTTACTGTATATCTACTATGTGCAACAAAAATATGACAAAGTTTAAGTAAAAATTCCTGAATCATGCATATCTTCAGTAATAATATTTCTAGTTTATTTGTGGTCAAGTCTTGTACAAAAGCATAACCTTTCGTATAATAATTATCTAAATTGGACCTCCTCAATTATCACTACTATATTATATTTTTTTGTATTGTCAATAGCGATTTATTACATACAAGACCTTTATACATGGTTTGCTTATTAATTGCCATGATGACATTTGATTTTTGTAATATTCTGGTAATTATATGCTTTGTAATACCTTGAACATACTTTAGTAAACTAGGCAACTATTACTCGTTGCATAATGATTAAAATCTATTTTAAGTATTATTCTGCTGTGTGTACTGTCAACATCATTACTAATTTTACATGTTTTCTAGTCAATATTTAAACTTTTATTTATTTATTTCAATTATATCCATTTTACAAAAAATATAGTATCGGATGTGTCAATGAGAAAGAAACAGTTGAAAACTTAATATATACATATTTATGAGAGTAGGTTTACAAAGTAAAAAATGTTGAAAATAAAACAATTCACCATAATATTAAAACAACATATGAGCAGACACTATTAAGTACGAAAATATAATGTTAGGTGTCGGCATCTTTCTTTATGAACTTTATGGACTAAAATCTCAAATGTTCTGTTATCTACAATTATTAAAATACCTAAAAATCTATTACTTTTAGCCTTCTTAACAACTTTTATTAGACCTACATCCTACCAAAGAATTCTGCTTGGCAATGGTATAAACAAGTTCATTATTACTTTCTGCATCTTAAGAGTATTTTATGCCTAGCTTCTTAATGTTACATCGGGCCCAATTTTATTTTCTAGATGCTTTCAGGGAGTTTGTTCTCATTGCTTTTAATAACTATACCACCATTAAAAATAGTATACAAGGTGTATTATACGAGGTGTCGCGTCGGGAGACAAAACACCAAGAGTTAAAATCTTACATTTTTACCCGTGTTTAATACACTATTTTTTTCTGTAACAGGCAAAACGATGGTTTAATATTGAAAAAAATATTACAATATATTAAAGTCAAAAATCAATCGATGTCAAATTTGAAGTTTCAAACAAGTAGGGTGTTGTACTTATAGGGACAGTTAGACTTGCATTGCTAAGGAAACCTTTAAGTAATCAAATATCTGTCAATTTATTCTGCGAGTGGATTCAAAAATTGCTTACTTAAGTTGTTTATATTGGTTATTGTGAACGCTATGAAGTTATGATATTGATGTTATGTTACACCCGAATGTTACAAGTGTTGACCTGGTTATAAATTAAATATCTTCGTGTTCTTACTTATTTGCACATACCCGGGAAAAAGTACTCATTTTTTTCCCGGGTATGTGCAAATAAGTAAGAACACGAAGATATTTAATTTATAACGAGGTCAACACTTGTAACATTCGGGTGTAACATAACATCAATATCATAACTTCATAGCGTTCAAAATAACCAACGGGAAAAAAGTACTCATTTTTTTCCCGGGGAAAGTAAATTCATAAAAAGTGACATTTTGTTACCTGTCAAGAAACATTGTCAAATTTTTTCCTGTAACAAAAAAAAAGTTTTTTTTTAAACTCCTATTTGCATTTTTGTTGGATTTACTTTATTTTTATTTATGTTTATCTTTCAGATGAAACTTGATTAAGATTCAACCGCTATATTTTTTCTTGGATTTTTCATGGCTTGTCTTTAGGTTGGGATTCCTGATCACTGCTGAAATTTAGGCAGTTTTAATTTTGCAATTTTATTGTAGTTCCTTGGTCTTTGTAATTTTTTATTACTCAAAGGTTCAAATTGATGTTACCGAATGCTGGCTACCATTCTTCAATTTTGAATTTTACTATAAGAGTGACCAGTCCATTATTTGTATAATGTACTGACGATGACGATCTAATTGCAAATCAACTGGGACTTTTATGACCAAAGTCAAAAATAGTATTATTTTTTTTTCTGTACCCAAAAACATAAACATGCCAATTTTTAAGTTGATATCCCAAAAATTTTCCGAATAATCCAAAAAAATTGAAATAAAATTATAACTTTCAAAACCACGTACTTCTTAAACCATCAATACTCAGATAAGAAAAGTTTGTCTCAATGGTCATAATATGATGCATAGTATCTCCAGTTAACCAATGTTCCATTGTTAGTGAAACACTCACTGTTCATCTATTTTGACTGAATCAATATTGGAACATCAGAATTACGGTATTTTCCGACGACCACGTGTGAAAACAACAGATTGCACACTACTTATTTATTTAGAAAGTGACGTCTCTCTAGGGTGCGAAAGTAAACATCACTGTAGTGTTGAAATAATTTTCACATCTAGAGTATGACAAATGAGATATTAGTACATTAATTACTTAGACGACTCAACATGCCCAATGCCAAAAACACAATGTACAGTTTATTCGACATAACCACTAGACGATCGCACGACTTTGCATCAAGACAAGGTGTTTAAGGAAAAGAGCAACAGCGTACGTTTATTTAAAATATCTTTCCAAATTTTTTTTCATTAGTTGTGGTTGTCAGAAAAATCATGTACAGTACTGTCAAAAGCGTCATTTCACACTCGTGAGATTGTTGCACGAGACGTCAGTCGAGTGCGACAATCCCACGACTCTCCCACTCGTATAAAATGGGTCACTTTCTACACTAGTAATGTAGTATACTATTACAAAGAAATATAGAAACCTGTATTTAAGTTATATTAGAAATTTTTGTTAGTCCTCAAAATGTAAGCGAACCATGAATTTATATTTACATAATACATGGTTTACGAATATCATTGAAACATATGTACCGATGTTATACATGTACAAACCTCACTCTAAAACTTTAATATTTCATCTGTAAAGTTATACCTTAGAATGGAAATATTTTATTATGATTATTACATCTTTAAATTTCAAGTAACAATAATAATGTTTTAAACAATGATGAAAGACAGTATTTTAGACTCGTCAGGTGTTGATCTCGACATCATTGTCGCTAGAAAGAAACAAACCCAAAAGGTCTTTCATCAAGTGTTTTAAGCAGGAACAAAAGACAGAATTGGGCACATCGCCATCGCACTGCATGAAACTGGATAACATTCTTATAACGGACTTGGTAACTTTTAAATTCCATATGGAAGATGCTTTTTTATGTACTTCTTAAAACTTTCTACATTTTAATAACTAAAGGCAATAATTGTACACACATTAGTTGCATAAAAATTAAATGTAGTTGTAATTATTTTTATTTGTGCATTGTTGATTCAGCACCAAGTATATGCTCAAACTCTAATTTGTCAAGATTAAATGGCATCGTTCCTGTCGCTCTTCAGTGTCTTTGACTCTTACGTGTGATTTTCCAATGCTCCACCCGAAGGTACTACATTGGCCAGGAAGCGAGTTTTTTTTACCTGAAAAATTTGGAATTTTGCCGAACCCTTGCTGTTCCAAACAAGGTAGAGATCTTTAAGGTGCATGACAACACTCACACACGGGACCTCCATTTTACCTCTCATCCGAACGAGGGTGTATTTTTGTGAAAAATGCTCGCCTAACATTTTTCAAGCGGACCGTGTCGGGATTCGAACCTGGGACCTTGGGCGTAGTAGTCACACACATATGACTACGTCACGCAGCCGCCAAGTGTCTTTGACCGTGCATTTATATTTCCAATGCTCCACCTGAAGGTACTACATTGGCCAGGAGGCGAGTTTTTTGTTGCCTGGAAATTTAGAATTTTGCCGAACCCTTGCCGTTCCAGGCAAGGTAGGGATCTTTAACGTGCGTGACAACACTCACACACGGGACCTCCATTTAACCTCTCATCCGAACGAGGGCGTAATTTTTGTGAAAAATGCTCACCTGTCATTTTTCAAGCAGTCGGCCGTGTCGGGATTTGAACCCAGGACCTTGGGATCTGTAGTCTTACGCTTACTACATTGGCGACGCCTAGTGTCTTTGACCACATCATCTTTTAATGGCTAGAAAGAGACTCATGTACTTTCCAGCACCATTATCTAAGTTCTTAATAAGACAAACACGCCATCTGAGCATCGTTGGATTGTTTTGTATAGCATATGATACGTTAACAGAGTTTGAAGCAGCTTTTAAGGTCTTTAATGCTGTAAAGTCTAGATATTTATGAAAAAGTCGTAGAATTATGTAGTGTAAAGGGGACAGAAAAATAATTTGTTGGATTTGTACATATTCATTGTAGCAATAAAAATGTTTTCAACAAGAACGTCATATTTTTATTCAAAATAAACTTTAAATATGGTGACAATTATTTAATATAATACTAGAAAACAAATATACATAAAATTACTCTCTTGTTGAATTAAACAATGCATAATAACTAAACAACAATAATACTTTTATCTATACATCATAACATCTGGACTTTGATACATACATATATAAGCATCACATAATAACCTTCGTGCATATTCGGGTAAGTACCTATCTGAAGGTGCATTCTCGTGCAACAATCTACAACTTTGTTCATCTGACAACCATTTGGATATATCTGGACATGCACTCATTTCAGGTATGTTGTAGCCATTTTGTCCACCTACAAAAAGAAAGCAATACTTTAATCTGAAAATAAAATTAAATAACTCTATTGTTGCTAAAATATTACAACATGGAAAAAGCCTCTTTTGTACAAAAAGTAGCCACTTCTTAAATATTGTTGCGCTTTATTGTGTAACGATACAAAAATTAGGTTTATTAATTTAAAGTTGGGGACTTTTTTTTTTTTTTTAGAATTCAGGAAAATTCCCCACTGAATACTGCAGTTTTGTTGACACTGTGAAATCCGGGGATTTAGCATTCACATGAGCCTTGAAGTCATTTGCGTATCTTTGCAATCGTAAGCACTGACCTAAGGTTTTGTGGTGAGAAGTTCATCTTCCCATGAACGTAGGTGGAAGAACAGAATCTCGGTTGGAGGGGAGATAAGCCAAGGAACGCCGTCTAGTTCAACAATTACCGAACCTACTTCCAACGATTACCATACTGTCCACCAGGTAGTGCTGTCGTGCTTCGTATTCCGTCCCAACCCTTTTACCCTATCCTTAGTGTATCGTTTAGCAAGGCACCACGAGCAGGAGCAGAGATCCACAACAGGACAACAACAGAGAACTGCTCCAGAGGACGACGCCCATGTAAATGTCAAGGTAAGTGTTGTAAAACTTTATTTACTTGCCCGGGGGTTTACTGAGAGGGTTGAGCATAATAATATTACTACTCATAAATGACTTCAGACAGAATATTAGGTAGGTATGTGTCATATCTTGATTTTGTCTTTGTTATACATTTGTGTTTATAAAAATTTTATTAATGAACAACATCAAGGATAGATATTTAATTAGATAACGTGCGGAGGCTTCCAAAACTTAACACATCAGGAATAGCTTAATTTATCGTTAATTAACTAATAATCATACTTTAACATGTAGTGTACATTCAAATAAAGACGTGCTTATGTTATGACAGACCGACGTACACTACTTACTTGTACGTCTAGTCAAGATAACATATAGAATTAAAATGTAACTAAAGCAGCGATGCACTTTACATATCACCAGATACGTGACAGTATGTAAGAATTTCTCAAACCTTTTATCAATTCGAAAATGGTATTCCCTTGCACACATATGACAAAACACAAATTATAAATTTCAAATGTACTTGATTATTGTTTTTACTATTAAAACTATAATTTTTGTACTTTCCACATTTTTATCAAACAATCCGAGCAATCTTAATTGAAAGACTGAAATTTTTCAAGGTTATTCTTTTACAATACAAGATCTTAAATTTTCTATTTCTTATGAGAATTTTCATTTTCATAGGACGTAGGCCTAAGTCATGTAACCACATGAGAGCGATGATAATATAGTATCCCATGTGCATTGTACAAAACTCTATATAGAATCATTAAAAACTCCATAAATTTTTATTAAAAGTTGTTCCTGCACACATTCTAAATAATGCACTGCGACAGTAACTATGGAACTGATTGACATTGTCAAACTAACAAATTATACGTTTTTAAAAAGTTTATTTGATTTATCTATAGAATGTCTGATTCTGAAATTCCCCTTAAATATTGAGGAAGATGCTTCGCAAACCATATTGTCGCTTCTTCCAGAATAGTCAAGGGGTGTAAATATGAGTTGGCATATAAACGTTATGAAAAATGGTGCGAGCAAAAAAGATAAATAACATTACCAATGAGAATATTGTTACCAATGCGAGAGTTTTGTTAGTTTACTTTGAACAACTATCAAAAACTAAAAAAATCATCTTCTCTCTGGTCTTATTATTCGATGTTGTGTAGCATAATATCTATGAAGAGCAATGTGAATATTAATAAATACACAATTTAATTGTTTCATTGAAAAAGAAACGCGAGGGCTACAAACAAAAAAAAACCTAAAACTTTAATACAGGAAGAAATTTAAAATATTTGCATGAAGCTAACAATACATTTTTAATGCATAAGGTAGCATTGATTATTAGACTTGCCAGAGCATGCAAGAGGGAAGAGTTGACCTATCTACTAGAAGGTAACATACACGATGAAGGTTAGTGTTCTCGAATTCTAATAGCTTTAACGAGAACTAAAACTTCTCGGGATTTTTTTGTAACATAAGGGAATATAGGAAGTATTGATTCGGTAACACTTATTCAAATATGTCCAGTTTTGCCCAATAAACGTAGATCATCTTCGTTTTTTGCATCCTAGAATAATAAATGTACCAAACAACCCATAGGAATTAACACTTTTGAAAGTATACTCAAGATTTGTATTTATTGGGCATTGGTAGGTCTTTTGCCTCGGTGTTAGCCAATACTGGAGCTGACATTTTTAGCCGTAAAGAGATGTGGTGAATGGAAGTCCAATAATGTAGTCGAAGGTTATATTGAGACTTCGGAAGAAAATAATAAAAGAGTAGTTTCAAACAGCTTTGGAAATGATATCAACGAAGTGAATAATAAATGTTGAATCTAATAAATACAACTTTATCCTTACCATAACTTTTAACTTTTGCAATCAAAGCATACTTAATATTTACAATAAATATAATGTGTATCGATAAATACCTTTTTTTTACAGTTTTATTGGGTTTGTATTAGCTAGCTTGTTTGAACGTCATATTGACTCAGGTGCGGTGATGTAATATTATGAGATATTACTACACTGAGGTGATAAAATCTGTCATTAACTAACTGAAATGAGTTAGGTAAGTTATTCTTAACCTGTGATAATACATATTTCCTCTGCAATCTAGTAGTAGGTCCATATCGAAGTATTGGATTGGATACATTATGTTTCTCAAATCAATTTTATGTGCATATTTTGCTCAAAATGTTTAAACAAGTTTCTAAGAAATTTTATTTGTTAAAATTTAAGATTCTTTATTCTTTATTTTGTTTGGTTACGTTAAAGTCAACTAAATATTATAACTTTATTTTAAAGTAGTTTTTAAAGACGTAACAACAACGGTATGGTAAATTTGGCATTTTGATGAAAAGCAAGATTAAATTTCATATAAATGATTCTTATTTAAAACAAAATAAAATGCAAATTATTCTATCGAATTTTATTGAATTATTAAAAGTGCCGAGTGAAGAATTCTGTTGGTGTGTTACCTATATTGTCTAATTACTTCATAAGTTGGCAGATACGCTTATACATTTGAATCCCGTATGCCGGATCATTAACCTCTGGACATACCTATGAGGTTGTAGCTAGAGTATAGCAATGTACATACCTGGAGATACTATCGAAGGACGAAGTTTGCTGGTCCAACGATTACTAACCAACGAATTTATGGACTGTATTTCGAAGATGTTGTAGTGCTTCCTCTGCAAGCCGAGACGAAATATCCATTGAACAACAAGTTTTGTTATAACTTACAAAGTTCGCACTATTATGGCCATAAATAGCACTTGTGTAATTACACCCTTCATTCCGAACACTACACGATTATTAATGTTTTACATAACGAACCATAAAACAAGCTTCGAGAACATACCGAATTGTATGTTGCGTTAATAACGTCTTAACGTTTCGAACGATTCACTACGACTACTGTTCTTACACTCTATTTAGGGGTGCAGGCAGGTCGAAACAAGTTTCTACCTGTTCAAAACTGATCGTGCGTAACCTTCGTGATAAAAGGGGTGATATATTCAGGATGCATATTTACAATGTCTACATTAATAAGATACAGGAGCGAGTCGTCTTCAAATTAAATTTAATAAAATAATAAAAAAGACCGAACAACCTCCGATATTAATTACTGTCAAAGATGCTATAAGAATTGACATAAATAAATTTGTCATTGTTAGAAGACTTAAAGAACCCTTCCTAGATCGTCTATACAAGAAGGTACTTTTAATGGCAAGTTACTGTCCAGATGGAGAAATTAAAGGAGTTTCAGTGCAATAATGCAACATGAAGACGCATAAACCTTAAAACCTCATGACTACTGTATTTCAAACGTAAACTGGAAAAGTTGTAAAGGAATCAAATTTGAAGTCTTCTACACAATTAAAGAATAAATGTAACATTTTAGTATAACCGATTGGCAGTAATCTAATTATAATCTACAACGGATGCACTAGTATGAAAAATTTTAAAATATTCACAATAAATACTTTCGTTTTGTTAAAAGTAGAAATTTTAACAAACAATGATAAATTAATTATGATTATAAGCGAGTGTTATTAATTTGTTGAATTTAATTATATATTTTATAGGTTTGTTGGCAAAATGCTAGGTGTTTACACCTTCTTTTTATTAAGTGGTCATGTACAAAAAGGATTCACCCTAGGAGCAGTCTACTAGTAAATGTTCCCTTTCACTCTATATTTAAACTTGCATCGGCCCATGTGCTAGGGTTGCCTAAGTGTGTACTTCTCAATGTCTTTTTAAAAGACTAGTTCCGTATAATAAGGATTAGGACTACGAGTACCATTCTGAAATTGACTTCCTACAATTACCCCAAAAACAAGGCCATTGAATGATTATATTAGGCGATTTCCCAATTTTTCAACTTTATTTTATATCTAGGTTGTTCACGTTGCTGTATTTTCAAAACCCGAGACTTTATTTAACTATACTTTTTCATTCATAGTATTTTGCTCTACAGTTTTATGGTCATTTATACTGCATAAAAAATAACTTGTAACGAGTACTTTGCATGGACGATTTCAGCACCTAATGTTCATTTCAAACAAATTTAGTAACGCCTGCCATTGTACTGCATGCTATATAAAACATTTTACATCATTTTTAGTTCTATCCTTAAGAAAGCCCACTGTTTAATTGTATTATGAAAACTATTTTTCCTCACCATATTCTACTAATTTATAGGCAAAATACATACCTTGACGATCCGCCATTGAATCAAAAAAACACCAAGGTGCTTCATGACCGACACCACATTTTACAAATGCCACATAATGTGATGTTTCAATACAAATAACTGCAAATAACTCCATAAAAAGTCTTGGAGGTGTACAGTGATCTGCCATGATTGAAAAATCAGGAGACACCGCAAGTTTTCTTGGAGAATGTGTAGCTCGTTTATTATGTGTGTGTGCTTTTTCAAGGCATGGTGTGCAAAAGGCCGTGCTTTCTAAACCAACCCCACATTGTCCAAAACACTGGGTGCATTCCCATGTGGCCAAGTTTCCACAAACAGTGCACTGACGGGGTGCTTAAACATACCAAATTAGAATAAACAATAAACGTATATCTAGATACTTACAATTTTCTATAACATCAGTAACATCTAATAACTGAGATGGCAAAATCCGAGGATACATCTTATAATTTTTTCCAAATCTTGGCATTTGTATTATTAAACAAGATGGAACTTCTTTTAATTTAATACTACTTGATAAAAAGCTTTGTTCAAATAAATGTTGCACTGACGGTAATGTCAAATTATCTTCCTTTTCAAGAAAAAGTTGATAATGGTAAGCCTCTTGCCCAGAACTTAATTTTAAAAATGGATCTGCTTTCAAAATTTGTGCCAATAAGGAATGTAAAAATTCTTCAGGGTCCTTCTCTTCTGTAGTTAACCCCGAAACTGAACTAAGTTGGTCTAGCAGTTTTCTCAAATTCATTATTCTGTCTGCTCTAACAAACAAATTTGTTCGCAAGGGATTAACGATTTCTTCCCTTAAAACTTGTTGTACCTACAAACACATAAAAATAAGATTTACTGGATTGCAAAATACTTTGAGTATTAGAAGAACTTCCGCATGTTGTAATAGCAACTCTGTTCACTGTTAAAAAAATGCCACACCTCCAGAAAAAATCATAATAGTAATACAGACTAAGTAACAGAGTCCAAAGGTGCTACTGTTAAATACAAAATAAAAAATGTAATTAACTCTGTATAAAATAATAAATTAATCATTATCAAACATCATTCTATGGCCTATATCTTTAATCACACATATATTTAATTACATCATTTAGAATTTGCATTAGTATATAGTTTTGATTAAAGTTAACAAAGGTTTGGTGCTGTAAGGGATATAGGGTGACATAATGCACCTGAGCTGATAAAATCTATTCTGCAGGGGATGGTTTTTAATTCACCATGTACATTTTTAAGAACCCAAATATATTTAATTTGAAATAAAGTATTAAAGAGCAAAGTAAGCTACAATAAACTACAAACCTAATTACGATACACCATACTCCGCAATAGGGTTCAAATATATTTAATAGATCCAGAAATAAATAAACGCTACTGTGGATATTCAATACATTTGTATGCCTTGGCGTTACAGAAATAAAAATCAGATGCAAAAAAGGAATATTAATCTTAAATGGACAAAATTATTATTTATGCACCCTGTATAATGGATTTCATGAATAGCTAATATTAATTAAACATGATATGTCATGTCAATTCATTTGTTTTCAGAACATATAATTTCAATTAGGGCAGTTAGTATAAATAAAGCGATAAAAAATGAATTTTCTTAAAATATATTGGTACAATATAACATAATTTTAAAATAACACTGAGTCATAATACAATTACACATCACGACAATGAAAACCGCTGAAATGAAAGTTCCCATAAATCATAAAATGTAATAAGCATGTGATGAATGCAGGGCATCATGCGATAAACTCAAACCACGAAATCGGAAAGTTATTCATCATACAATACATATTAGGACGGAATTCAGATTCATAAATTAATTTAAACCACAAAAAATACACCAAATATTTATTACAGTCAAGCTTGGCAGCAAAATCAGGTTATTTTAAGAAAGCTTTAAAATCATGAGGTAAATAATCATGAACTGTTTAATAGGAATGCTTCATACCATAATTATTCCAAATATAAAAGAGCTTTTACAAATTTTTAGTTGCATAAATTTAATTATATATTAAAGAGTTAAAAACAGAGAAAACCCCAGACACACTAATGTTCACACAATGTGGAAAAGCACAGGCACTTAGTAGCTAAATCCACTAATATCAAGTCTCAGATAATTATTTATAGCACTAAATACAAAGTGGCAAATTTCAATGTATCTATTTTAAACTGCAAGAAAAATAGAATAACCACAAATGCATAGTTTTGACATGACAGTATCATGTTTGTTCACGCTTGATGCATGTGTTAGGAAAAACCAGAGGAGTGGGAAATAAATGACAGCAGTTACATCCGACAGAAAAATTAATGAATCATAAGTCATAAGCACAAGCACATGTACGGGGAAATAGTGAAGCATTCGTATTGAAGTGACCCCTTTGGGCGTTAGAGCAATGGATTTTTGAGAGAACCACTACACTTGTTACACATAAAACAAACGGGACCCGGAAGAAAAAAACAAAATCAGTAATAAAATGTTCACCCGAATTAAAGGAAAGAAAGAAAATGAATACCTCGAGAGCCTAAAGAACGAAACAAAAGAACACGCAACTCACATCGCTCAGAAAAAAATTATTAGTATATACACAACATATACATGTAGACAGAACACTAGTCTGTACAATACAAAAAGAGTACAACACTCAATAACAAAGAAAAATAAACAGAACAATTGTGAGGTTTATTCCAGCATGTTTACACATATTTATACAAGTAACACATAAATTAAAAATATCACATATAAAATGACAGGAATCTTACCTACTTACTAAGTTCACGATGTCGAGTTTGCCTCAAATAGAAACTACTATATTTAAGAAACAAAATAAAAAAATACACAATTGCGCACTTAAGTGCAATCAGCAAACCAGCACCAATAACTAATCAAATGCCACAGCTGATGATAATTATCAAGTCTATATATAATTTCAAAATTCATTTACTCGGTTATCCATCAAATTAAAAACAATATCACACAAAACCTACGCTAATATCCTTTTGTTTTAATAATAACAGCTTTAAACAACTAACAAAAGTTTCTTCATTAATTTCTTAATACAAGGTGTCCCAGAAAATTCTGACCCATTTTGACAGTTAATACCTTTTTATAGGGAAAGGACTCAGTTTTCACGAATAGATTTATTTACTTTGTATGTTTTTTACAGGGTATAATTCCCATTGTGTCACCAGGGTGTTTCGAAAATATTACCATTTTCAACATAAAAATTCTACTCTATTTTAAATGCAACACCCTGTGAATGATGATGTCATGCAAAAGATCAATTCCTACTCTTTTCAAAAATGTATAGTTTTCAACATTTTACTATTAGAACAACTGAGTAATTTAATTTTCAATGACAGTGTGTATAAAGTGTCCTAAAGAATTGTGATGCATTTTGATTGAAAATAACCGTTTCTTTAGAAAAAAAAAAATATATGCCGTTTTTGCTTGTAATTATATTGTTGCTCCGAGTTTTATCCTTAGTGCATCTAAGACGCAAATAAATATTTTAAAAATCAATTTATCATCAACATTACATATACTCATTTACTGTATATGAAAAATATTGTATTATACATGATGGCGTATTAATTACAAGTATTTATATAAACCGTTACATAGCCATCTCATCTCATTTTTTTTTCATGCATAAAGCGCAAGTCAATCACAACAGTCACACATACGAACATGGCCAATGCCATCAACGAATCACAACGGCTGAAAAGCTGCAGCACGAAAGCAACTCAATTTAAATTCAAAATATAATAAATTTGCCTCAACGAGAACAGCAAATAATCACAAGACCTGCCGTTCTCATTGAAGCCTACAAAATCATGCAACATACCATTGGTTCAAAACCGCTTGTAGTTTTGGTGAATAGAAGGCTTTTGTTAAAATATTTGCCCAATTCATCTTAGTATGAACTCATCTTAAATCAAACCATTGTTCAACATAAAGTTGCCTAATATAATGATACTGAATGTCGATGTGCTTAGAACGAATGTTAATTGCACGATTTTTCAACAAAATATATTGCACTCTGGCTATCACTGTACAAAATAGGTACTTTCTGTATTTCCTACAAATCACTACATTGTTGCAAAATCCTAATACGCCATTGTAGTTCTACAGCTGGACTACTTAATGCTACATACTCTACCTCCATAGAGGACTTGCTAATACATTTTTGGATGGAGCATTTTCAACCAACATAACAAAAATCCTCTAATTGATTTCCTACAATTGAAGGAGGTACCAAAAGAAGCATTTGAGTACATATTAATAATACCTTCATTTACCAGTGACAACCCAAGAGATAAGTGCCTAGTAGTGCACAAATATTGCAAAACTTTTACTAATAATTGCCAAGCTAGTTTATTTGGCTTTACAGCAAATTGTGCCAATTGAATTGTGGCATAGGATGTGTAAAACCTAGTTTTAGAAGCAATAATAAACTACCTAATAATTGTTTGTATTGACATAGATGCTCATTTTCCTCACTTCCCAAATTTTTCAAATTTATTGCAGGATCTAAAGGAATCTAAACCCTTTATTCTTTATTTATATTGAATATTTCTGTTAGATTTTCAATGAATATTCGTTGGTTTAGCAAAATATTTTTTATCTATCCCTTCAAATTGAACACCCAGGAACCTATGGATTGGACCAAGATTCACACATTTAATTTCTAATTTTAGTTGGTCAATTACAGAGTTCAATAATACAATATCTTTCGCAAAAACCTTACACACATGGACAGCAAATCATAAATTTTTTTAAATATTATTGATTTACTATCCAGATATGATCTATCACTCAAAAGTTATATCGATAATCAAATGAATAAAAACCAAATCTGAGTCCACTTATTCAAAACAAATTGCTTAATTAGCTTAGCTTCCAACAATGTTTTAAATGAAATAATTTCCACGGTTCAAGAATTTCTATATTATTCCTTAATTTTAAACATGACATAAAACATTTCTAATATTGACCAACTTTCATTGATGACGAACGTGTCTATAAAGCAGAATCAAAATATTATTATCCATGAGAGTTTTTTAGGATCTATATAAAAGGAAACCAGTCTTTCCAGAGTTTACATCATGACCTTGTTGAATATTTTAGGCATTTAGGTATTCCCTTAACCAAATGTAGCAGAGTTACGATAGAGCTGCCCTAATGAGTTGTTTGCACGTAAAAATCAAAGAAATTTCACCAACAGCTGAATATGTACACTGTGCTGGACATCATTTAAACTTAGTGTTAAACGATTCTGTGAAAACTATTAGGTCTGTCTGCGTTTCATGATTTAATAAATACCATCTATGTTTTTCTTGGGGTTTGCCCGAGAACCGTAGAACACTTCACGTTGTTCCTTTATGCTCCTCGTATTATTTTCCTTAGCTGTTACGTTTCATAACCTTCTGAAGTCCCTTGCGGTCTATGCATTGCTTACCAAACCCCTACGACCTACAGTCACATTTGAGCTATGCTGAAGCACTTTCTTGTCAGTGTAACTTTAGGAAACCTAACATACCGATAAATAAGTACTTTTACCCTGACCAAATGCATTTTTTGACAAAAGCGAAATAGACCTATCAAACTTAACATAAACATAATTAATTAGCTTCAAGAATCTATAGGCTCCCATGATTTCAAAAAGTTCAAGATAAGCACGATTGCTGGTGTGGCTTGTTTATTTTCTTAGACAATAGCGCTCTGGATACCACTTCTATAAAAATATCATTATTTAAAGCGTTTTATTTGAAAAATTCGAGGTAGTTGTAACTATATTGGCTAACTTGAATGTTTTCTATAAGCATGAGTAATTCTTATAAAGAGCAACGTTTTAGATAAAGTGATATCCAGTCACTCTAGAGAAAGAAGTAATCATTCAAAAATTAATCAAAATCTTACGGCCTAATTTTAAATTAATTAAATGTACAGAATTAAGAGTGTTTTAAAGACATAACAAAGACATGTAACAGTTCACCAGACCTTTGTACTGCTTTACTTTTGTTTTTAACATCACCAGTTATGTCAGCATCAGCAAAAAGATTCTTCTCGAAGTTAAAGTCTTATTTAAAAAGCACAATGAGCCAAACAAGGTTTAGTGATCTAGCTGTCTTAAATATTGAAAGGGAGCGCTCTAAAAGGTTTAACCTCGATAAAGTGGTGCAAAATTTTGTAAACTGTCAGAAACGTCGAGCTGCTAACAATTATAATTAACTAAAACTTTATGTTCTCTTTGAGAAGAAATTAATTGATTAGGTTCTGCTAGTATTTAATGTTTTGCATATGTAGTGATGCGTATATACAATATGAACTGTGTCCTTCACATTATACAAACATACTTTTGTCTGACATTTAGCGGTCAATATTAATCCAGCTATAAGTAATGTTTAAAGAAGAACAATTGGATACTGCTGGCAATCAGTCTTACTGAAACTATACCTGTAGCTTTTGTGCAATTTATTTAATACTATATTATAAATAATATTGTATGTGTATAAATATAGTCCCACAATAATTGAGAGCAGGCGTTGTGTGAAACACTGGTGGATGCCGGTAGGGGACGTTTGTGAGTTATGCCACTGAGTATTTTATTTAATTATGACAAAGTAATAGAGTATCATACTTACTTTTTCATAACAAACAATGTCATCTCGTCCTTTTGGTCTATACAAAAGAGTGTCAAATACAAATGTAAACGTAAACATTGCAAACAGAGTGGCATCTAAATAACATGAATTATGGTGTCCTTGAATACCTCTAAATTTTCCACAAACTGCTTCCACATCTTCTTCCGTTGGCATACACAATGGGGGTACCGATCCCTTTATAACTGGACATTCCATCTTAAAATGCTAATTACTAGTAATTGAAAAAAACAAAATTAAAATTACCTCTTTTCCAAATTCTTCTTCAGGAGCATTCTGTAACACCATACTGGTTCCATCTGTAAATCTAGAATCTTTATGACACTGACCTAGAGGAACAAATATTCCCTTATTTTTGGTGCATTTAAAATATCTTTGACCATTATGGGTACCATCTGTTAATGTTAAAGGCAAATGAAAATGTTCTTCTTCAAGTTCAACCCCAACTAATACTTGTTTAGTGGCTAATTCAGCTCCTAACCACCTTATAACCCCATACAAAGGCTCTGCCGAAACGTCATTTGATATTTCTACTAATGAGCCGATGGTTAAGTCATTTGTGGTTCCAGGCATTGGAGTAGTAAACTGAACTGTAGGTGTTGAAATTACTTTATCTTCACAGTGTAACCGGTTGATTTCTAACACAGATAAGGGAAGAAAACTGTAAATATCTTCATCACAATTATATATGTTATATTTTGGAAGCATTTTGTAAGTATTCATTTTCAAGCCAATATATATACTTCTAATTTTCAATTTAGGCAAATATGTCTATTATTTCTGTAGTACATAAAAATCACTTAAATTAGAAATGAAGCTGTAGCAAAGCTGCAGTACAAGACCTTAAAAACACTTCAGCAGTTCATGTTAAAAATAGATGTCAGTCCTATATACAGACCAAAATAAAATTAAACTTCCTACTTACATGATTATTTTTAGAACTTAATGAATTTAAAATCAAATTAGCTGTATTACATACTGTAGAAAAGTAACTGGTTACAATATTTAAAATATATATATTAAAATAAATAACCCACAGAGATCATATAAGTTTGACATTGGGAACATTCAAAACTAATATTATATGGCCTTCGTATAATGAATACACCCAACTAATTCAGGTAAGCACTAATATTTTTTTATTTATTTATTTATTGGCTTATATTATATAATTAATAACTTATACAATTCTTAGTTTTTTTTACGTATACCATGGAAAAGTGCTGCTTACTTGAAATACTTTCTTAAAATAAAAATATTCAATCTAATCCCAATAGGGTCCTAATGGCGGAATGTGAGATCCTATTAAGGATTTAAATGTGATGTACAGCATTTGAAATATATTGATTTTTGTTCTGAGATCCATGGATCTGATCTCATGATCTCGGATTCTGCATGTATATGCTGAAAAGGATCTC
This sequence comes from Platerodrilus igneus, assembly GCA_036346225.1. Classification (NCBI taxonomy): domain Eukaryota; kingdom Metazoa; phylum Arthropoda; class Insecta; order Coleoptera; family Lycidae; genus Platerodrilus; species Platerodrilus igneus. The sequence continues at coordinate 2,219,396 of JARFIW010000500.1, read as the reverse complement.
ACATTGTACCATTTAGGAATACGCGAATAAGATGAAATAATAACTTAGACTTTTATGTGAAGCCCAAATGATCATTTGAAATCGAGCAAGTGAATGAAAAAGATGGAAAATACAAGGTCCTGGACAGGATTCGAACCTATATCTTAGACTTTCGCGGCCCATGCATTTTTCTAATTATGCCACCAAGAAGGGTGACTAAATTGGAAAATTTACACAAATCTAAATCATGTACACAACCATATATTAATCTAAGTTATTATTTATTGATCACGAATGAGGTATCTGAAGTTCGAAAGAAGGCACGTGAGTTCGACGCAAGACATGAAAAATTACATCGAGACACCGTGGGCACAATCAACAAGAACCAACAAAGAGAAATGTTGTGTAGGAGAGACCAAATTGAGACCTAGAGAAAAGAAGTGGGCGAAATGGATAAAAAATTGTCATGACTGAGAAAACTGTCAGAGAGTGTAGACACAGTGGGCAGGACCGTGTTGGAAATTCAGGACAAAGTAGGTAAATTGGAACATAATAGGAGCAACAGATGTAAAGGCGCTTACAGCTTCAAGCTGCTGAAACACATGATACCCAACTTTGAAGGAAAAAAAGTGGGAGCAGCCAATGATGTTAATGGATAAATTGGATGAGTTGGTCAAAACGAAACAGCATCAATCTCCAGATCATTAACGAGGCACTACACGGAATGCAGAGAAATGGCATGACATAGTGAAGTCAGACAACCAGTCATATGAAGAGTTCAGGCAACGGTTCATCAAACAATATTGGGGCAGCATACAACAGATGAACGCAAGGATGGACTTGATTGCAGGCACATACGCGAAGGGAAACGGAACACGCAAAGAGTATGTATTTAGAAAAATTCTATCAGGCATGGCACTTGACATCTAAGATGAACGAGCAAGGCATTGTACAGTTGTTGGCGCAGCAAATGGACAGTGAGGTCAACCAAGCGGTAGCTATACAAAACAAAAACTTTAAAGGAGTTCTTGGAGGTATATCCAGAGGGAGAACGAGAAGATCAAAAAGTGGACTGTGTTTGGTATAGGCGATTTAGTTGTCATGAAGAGGTTATGCGTATCGAATACGGATAGGTAGGTTTGTATGAAGTTGATGCTGTCATATGATGAATCGTTCAAAATTTAGGGGTGGAAGTGTATATGAGTTAGTAAATGTTTGGTAGATTGCAAAGTAGATGCCATATACAAGCGTTATACCCATATAATACAAGAGGGGTTGAATGTTTGAGGATACTAGGGGTGCTATGTCCTGGTACTAGCAAGTCACACAGCATGTTTGAAGATATTTTAAATTTTGCAGGCCACACTTTGATGGGAATCTGGCAGTCATATCGGGGGATCAAAATTTATTTCATTCAAAATACAGTGGGGCCTTTGAAATAGTATCAATGTGGTGAAGGAGGGCAGGTGTTGACTCAAGGAGAACAAGGGTTATCACAACTTTAAGGAATTTCAACATGGGAAATCAAGGATTGAACCAATTCCAGTCAGTCAAGCAAGGTAAATTAGCTTGAATGGGTGTAGGAAATAGGTAGGATTAGGTTAGATTTAAGGTTAGTATGTAATTGTTGTAAATAGAACAGCCATGTAAATAATTAAGGGACTGCAGAGGATGGACAATTTAGGGGTATAATTATAGATAAATTAGGGTTTCGAGTAGTAAGTTAGGGTATGATGAACAGAAAGTGGAAATCAGTAGAGAAAGACTCGAATTATTACATTATAAACAAGCACAGCATGCATGCGCAGAGGTGCAGTAAATCGCTACACCTGCATGAATTCATAGTACAAACACTGTTGATTAGTAAAGTAAATAGTAGCAGGTGTCTCAATTAAAAAAGTGTAACAGAAAGTAGGTGTACAGTCATGTGACCCAGGGTTTCGAAAGGAATATTAGATATAAACAAAAGAGACTTGAATTAAAAACTAACAGGATTCGGACGTATTTCAGGGTCTGTCTGACAAAAGTAATTAGAGCCCAGTATAAATAAAAGGCCATTGTAAAGTTAATCCTTTGTAATTGAAAGAATATTGAAGAAGCCAATAGATTGCTAATGAGATATTGTGGTTTTATTGAGGACCAAAAATAATTTGTTATACCAGGGATTAAAAGGAAAATTATAATCGGAACATGCCACACAGCCAATAAGATGAAATAGAAGAATTTGAGAATAAGAAACTGCTGGAGATGGACCAGTTCAAAAAACGCGGGAAAATACAAAGAATGTAATTAATTTTTATATCATGTTTGGTAGTTCTAGTAAAGTAGAATTAGATGTTATAGAGAACTTAGAACAGTAGTAATTAATAAATTCTAAAAGCGGGTGAGACTGGGGGTGTGTTCAATTCAGCTATTGCATTTATTTAATCATTCTTAATAAAGATTTTCTTTCTTACTTAAATCTCCAGAGATACCTTATCATTAGGGCTAAACAGTGGCTTCTTTGTTTTATCCCTGCCATAGCATACACACGAAAATAATTTACCTAACAAGTACTTCACTGATTCAGTTTTGAATAAGACAACAACATGTAATATAATTACCTACAATAATTGTAATTGAACTAATAAAAGTAATCAAACTTTGGATTATTTTAGTAAAATAAAAAATAAATCTTTAACCAATATCAATTCTCTTAAGACTAACAAAGCATGTAAATTTTACTTCAGTAAATTTTCTTTCTTTTCTTTCTAATAACTACAGAGTATCAAAAAGTTAACAAAATAAACCGACCTGATATGAGCTCATGTCCCAAGGCTTTTACAAGATAAAATTATAACGTATCTAATTCAAACATTAATTAAAGCATTGCAAACAAACAATTATTATGAATTTTTCTTTTACAAAAATTTAGACGAATATATACATAAATACCTAAATAAAGTGTTATCAAAGTCCTTTACCTCAACCACACATCAAGACAAAACGCAATCAGTTGAACTAACAACAGATGGTGGACATCATGGTGAACACCCGAACCCCTAATCCTCTAAACCAAACAATATTAACGCAGGAAAAGCAAGTCTTCCAGAATTCAATCCAAGATGTAGAAACAGTGTAAACTAGCTCTATACCCTGCTGATATTTTCCCATTTACCCATTTTACAATACTCGAACAAGTATTCAAATTTACTTAAATGGCAATATAACAAAAATATGTTGCCAAGGGCATAACTAGCATGACATGCATTGACCAAAAACAGTGGTGTCGCTGACACCGCTAAACATATACATGCTATTATCATATGCTCCCCTTTCCTTTATATATTTAAAAATACATAAATTATTGTTTACAAAGATATATCTAACTGGTATCATTTTCAGAAATCGGAAATCTTCTTGGAGGAATAACATATCTGCCAGCTCTTGTAACTATAGGTTGTTGTGGTGTAAGTGAATTACAGATCGGTTGCATCGACATATCATCAGCTCTATTAGCTAACCCATTATAAATAAATCATGGGATGATGGGTTAAAATTATTGTCACTCACAGACGAGCCTTCAACTGAAGTCTCTTTTATTAAATGTTGTCTATTGCGACGATATTGTACATGGAGTACGAACTATGAAAGTGCTTGGTATAGGTGCTATTTTTGTAACAAAAACCAGAGACCGTGGTGCTGAAAGATTTTTTAAAAATAATATCTGTTCTCCTTTGTAAATCTGGAAGCAATTTAGAATGTTTGTCATGACAATATTTCTTTTCATTACTCTTTTCTTATAAAAATTGTTGATGTTTATTATAATTTACAATATCCGGTTTCAAAATCGATTCAGTGACAGGTAATTTCGTACGTAACACTTTTGACATTGATAATTGAGCTGGTGAATTATCCACTCTTTAATGGAGTATTGCAGTACTGCGATACAGCAATGTACGGGTCCGACTTTGTTTCACGGCATTTATTAAAAAGATTTTTATTGTACCAATAGTTCTCTCTACTACTTTTTGAGGAATTAGGACTTATGGTTTGAGACACATGTTCCATTCAGTACAAAATAGCTGGAACTCTTGAGAGTTGAAAGGGGGAGCATTGTCCGATATTATTTCAAGTGGTATTCCATGGCATGAAAAGATAGCCTTTAATTTAACAATAACTTCTGTAGCAGATGTGGAATTAACAGAAACAATTTCAAAGAAATAAGTCTTGTTATGATAATAAAAGAAATCCATGGCAATTTTAGTCGATGGAAGAGTAGGTGGTTCATGGGGCAATAATTGTTGTGACAAATTAAGTTGGCTAAAATTTTAAACCTGAAAAACGTTGTTCTACTTTATTTTTTATATCTACTGTGATATTTGGCCAATAGACAACAGAAAGTGCTAGTCGCTGACATTTCTTTACACCTAGATGTCCCTAGTGTATGATGTCTAAAACTGTTTGACGCATATTTACGAGAATTATTAATAAATTTCCTTTAAATACTAATCCATCAATAACATGTAATTCATTGCGAAAGTTAAAATACGGTTTTATAGACTGCGGTACCTTATTTTTAGAGGTCATTCATCAGAACAATATTTTATAATCAATTGTAATTCTGTATCAGACTGAGTAACAAGTTTAATTTCATCTAAATTTGTTCAACTAATTGCTTAGTTTAAAACTAATAAGTTAGTATTAATACATAACTCCCTATCCATGGAGTCATTGTCATCGGGTAGTTCAACCGGTGCTCGACTCAATGTATCTGCAATAAATAAATATTTACCCGGAGTATCCACAGATAAATCATATTTTTGTAGATTTAACATCATTTTTTGCAACCTTTGGGGAGAACTTCAGGCAGGTTTTTATTGAACAATATGACTAACAGTTTATGATCTGTTTCTACTTTAACAGTATGCACATAAACACATTGATGAAAGTGACTGCAACCATATTGTATGACAAATAGCTCCTTTTCGATCTGAGTCTATTTGGAGTGACAGTTAGTGACTAAGACGAATAGGTTATTGGTTTCTTACTATGTAAAATGACAGCTCCAGCAGCAAACTTGGAACTGTCAACAGACAAAGTTAGAGGCTCCCTTGGGTTAAAATAAGTAAACACTCTGGAACCTGACTTAATATTTGTTTTAACAGGTTTCATTTAGAATAATGACACTTCCATATGAAAGGCAATCTTTTCTTTTAACAGGTTTCTCAGGTTTAAAGTTTTATTAGCTAGATTATCTATAAAGGGATGCAAGAAATTTATCATTCCTGGAAATCGTTTCAGGTCGATAACATTTTGTGGCACAGGTAGTTCACAAATTGCAGTTATTTTCTGTTCATTAGACTTCATACCATTGGCAGTAAATATGCTCCAAGTATTTTATCTCAGATCTACGAAAGTGACATTTGTTGGCATTGAATTTTAGATTTACTTTACGAGTCCTGTCTAAAACATTTTTTAGAATTTTAATATGTTCCTAGAAAGTTTCACTGAATATTAACAAATCATCTATACGAATTTGAACTTCTTGTCTGCAAAGGTTTCAGACATTATTTTATTAAACATCCCTGGTGCATAGGAAATTCCATATGGAAGATGGAGAAATGTAAATCTCCCAGTGTACTGAATGTACATAATTTGAAGCTAGTCCAGATTGTGTATCCATGATAAAAAAAACTTTGTGCCTGAAAGCTTTGAGCGTATTTCTTCAACTGCGGGCAATGGGTAGTGACATTGCAAAATTGCTCTATTTAAACTATGTAGATCTAAGCATATTCATAAACTCTTATCTTTCTTTTACACTGTTACAATGGAATTTACCCATTCACTAGGTTCACACACTTCAGTGATGACAATAAGGGACAACATGTGCTAAATTTCATTTTTAAATCTTTCTAGTAACATGAAAGGAATATTTTTGGAAGGATTTATGACTGGTATCATATTCTCTTTTATTGCCCTAAAATATATCTACATATTATTCTGGTATTGACCGATGACTAATAGATGCCATCGTTTGCTACGTACCTAGACGTAGCCGGAAGAAACGTAAATACCAGGCTAACTACCAAATGCGGAGAGTGGGGGGGATTCACCTACATACCAAAAAAAAAACAAAGAAAAAGCATGTTGCCCACGATTATCTATTAACAATAAAAATTAATTAAAATTTCTTGATTCACATGGACAAAAAAAAGTAAGTTATATTGTAAAGGATAAATTTTATAATGGATCCACGAAGTGCGCATTTCGTAGCTAACATGTAATAAAACTCATTGGAAAAAAGTAATGCTTAAATTTTCTCAATAGCAAGTGTGTTAAATTAAAGTATTAAATGTAGACCAAGTTGTAATAAGAATTAAAGAAATATAACCAGAAGCACTAGTGAAGCTAGTTTTTAAACATATATGGTGAACTGGTTTCAGAACATCAACCGCTGATAAATAATAATCATCGATGTGCATAAAAGAGAACAAGTCACATACCTCTATGCTTCGGGATGCTTATCTTGCAATCCGTCGGGGGGGTGAGTCAGCACAGCAACGTCATGGTAGTCAGGATCCATTCGCCCTGCCACCGTAACTGCAGCAGCGGTCTACAGACAAAAGCAGTTGTCTACGTCAACGAACAGTTGGGCCTACATAAAGAAAGAACCAATTTGGCCTCCAGCTAAGAGCAATACACGCAAGATACCTACTACTTGTCGGACAAAAAAAACGAGCATTACTGTAGAAAATATTACAACGCACAAGCTGCAGAATCAAATTAAAAATTGATTCAAATAACACGAGTTCGAACTGCAATCCTCGTGTTATCAAAGTGCGATTAGCAAACTGAAAAACACGCTATCAACTAATAGAGGGATCCATTATTTTGGAAAGTCTTTAGGTGGGAAACACAAGAGAACGCAATTATACTCTATCGGAATATTTAACAAATTAACGGATACCTAAAACAAGGTATTGACTATATGATTTATTGAATAAATTTTTGTTTTAGAATGAATAGATTTGAAAGAAATGTTATGATTGCGCGTACTATTGTAATGAGGTAAAAATACAGGATGAGGTTTTGAATAGAAACAGAAGCTAGGTGAATGAAAAACGAATTACCACAAAAAATGACGTATTTGAATCTATCCTCGAAAATAAACGTAACACGTTTTAATTAAGTCTAACTGCATACACGTTGGTAGTTCTGGTATGGTGGGACATTGTATATCTGTGATTATAAGTTCAAAAAGGACAGACATGTATTACACAATTTAAGGTTGCTTTACCAATTACAGGTATGATATTTCTAGAAAATGATGTCAGTGTAACAGGAGATAGAGAAAACTCCATTTTCGACTTGTAAAAATCTAAAACTATCCATCGACATTATATTTGTTTCAGTTCCAGTATCTAAGCTACATTTTAATTGTTGATTGTTAACTTGAATATTAATTATCCACATTCTATTTGATTTTGTTAAATTAGTAATACTGAATTACAAACATTTCATCATAATCTGAAGTATATTTACCAATTACATTGTCTAGACCAGTGCTTTCTACATGCACCACTTTCATATATTTTATTAAAATAACAACACTTTGAAAAATAACCATATCTTTTACATAAATTACACATTTTTCCTATTACACGATATTTGTTTCTATGAATTTGTTCACACGACCTACACACTTGAGTAGTAGCTGCTAGTAATTGATGTTTATAATATCTATCATTACCTGTTTTCCTGTATGAAGACTGATAATAACTTGAATTCAACTGAACACCATAAACTACCGCTTCGTTGCCCTTTTTGCTATTTGCACTGCTTTTCCTAAACTTAGATGATCTTCTTGCAAAAGTTTTTCCTTTATAGGACGATTTATTGACTTTAATCCAAAATTAAACGTATCATGTGTGAGATCATCTTTGAGCTCACCAAGTTTGCACAATAAACTGAGGTTTTTTAAGGTAGTTACAGAATCATCTATACTTACAACCATTTGTTAATATTTTGTAAGAAAGTTATGTCTTTTAATTGTTAAGTTGGTTTTCAGCTTACAATGCTTTACAAATTATGATATTCCGTCTTGACAGTTACATGTATCATACTCATATCAAATGAATTACCGATTTGTAATGCCTCTGTGCCTATGTAATGCAGAAAAATTACGACCATCATCTTCTTAATCATAGCCGCTAGCCTTCATGTATATTTTAAATTGCTGATACCATGATTTCCAATTTTATGATAAACATAAACATGCTATTATTACAACGTGGTTTTTACAAAAATTTGCATGTATGACTATTATAATCTTCCATTCGACAGGTATTAAGACATAACTTGAATAACTTGTTGCTGCGACATGCTCGGTGTCAATATCTTCATAGGTAAACACTTTGGAATTCGTTGATGCTTATTGCAATGTGAGATAAACATATTCAGACGTGCTGGTGCAAATAACAGAAATTAAATAATCACAATCGACTAAGATTGGTTAATTGGATCAACATCAAGCCCCCCCCCACTCAAATTTAAATTCCTGCTAAACGATTGAAGCACAAAAATCAGGATTAGAGCAACTGGTTATGGTTAGCACATGAATAGCACTAAATATTTCTGCGCACCCAAATTTCGCTGGTGGGTGCTAGTTTAACAGACATTGTGTTTTAGCGGACTACAAAATTTATTTAGTATCGTGTTTAATTTTGTGTGATCGTCTGTTTCAAGATATTCAAAATTATTGTAAATTTGTATGGTTGCATCGCCTAAGAAACTTAATAACATTGCTATTTCATTTGTTCGGACTTTTTTGCTCTGCTGCTGGCTAATAAATACAACTCGAATTTCTGTTTCCAAAGTTTCCACTTAATTTTTAGCAGCTCTACTTTGATCATTCAGAATAAATCAAAAGTTACACAGCACCGAATATTATAGATTAAAGCAAAACAAAAAAAGTGTTTGTTTTGTTTACAATTAGTCAACAATATGCGATAAATACGAAATCAATATTGTAACACTAGTGTGTTATATATTATGCTACAATAATTATTATGACCAATGTTTGTTTACTTTTAAGAAAACTGTTATTCTTTAATAATTATTATTATCACGTTTTCGATATTGCCGCCACCGCTGAGTCCTGACATGTAAACAACCGATGTCATGAGCTCGCTAATCGGTTGCTTAAATTACTGTTCTGTTATATTATAATTAGACAATAAATCTCAAACAAGGTCAATTTAGATTATTATTTATTTTATCAAATGTAAATTGAACCAGTAATACATCATGGTGGCAGCGGTAAAAGCGCACGACTTTGTCGAGATTAAAAACAGGAAAAGTTTTTACACGCGGTCGCGGTAAATGAATTGCAATTAAAACAGAAATAATTGATTAAAATGGGTTGTATTATTAAACTTGCTTGGTGATGAAGACCTACAAATATATAACACATTCAAATTTGCTAAAGCTGACGATAAAAATGTTTTAGCTAGTGCTGAAAAATTTCAATAAATATTATAACCCCATCAAAAATTTTGTGTTTGAACACTAAGTTTTTCAAACGCGATCAGGAATCTAATGAATCATTAGACCAATTTGTAACGGCATTGTGAAAACTTGCTTCGACGTGTGATTTCCAACAAAAGGGTGTTTTAATATGAGATCGTATTGTACTGGGCATTAAAGACTCCAGAATACAGGAAAAACTATTGCAGTATCCTGATTTGAAATTACCGGATGCGCTACAAATCTGCAGGTCAATGGAAAGCAGTGTACAAAAGTAGAAGGAAATTTCAAACACTTTTGCACTGTTGGTAGTTCTGTTGATGCCATAAATAAGATACGATTTCCAGCTCGTAAAGCTGACGGTGGAAATACAATTAAACAAAAGCAAAGTACTCAAGGTTCAAGTTTCGGTAAAGGTCCATCTCGAAATAATAATTATGGTAATCGCAGACTTTGCTCCAGATGTGGATATAATCATCTTCAAGGAAAATGTCCTGCCTGGAACCGTTATTGCAGCAAATGTAAATTGAAAGGTCATTTCAGGAAATTTTGTCAGTCCAAATGGATTCATGAAGTTATTGAAGAATGTTCGGAAACTACTGAAACTGAAGGTCATGTCGTAGGGTCTGTATCGCAGAAGTCTGTTGTTTCTGTAGAGTGGTTAGAAAATGTAGACGTAGAAAGAAGGGTCTAAAATTGAATTAAAAATTGATACTGGTAGTCAGGTAAATATCTTGCGCTTCATGATTTTAAAAAGCTAATTAGCACTAGTGAATTAACAGAGACTCCTACTTCTTTGTCTTCATATTCTGGCCATAAAATCAATATTACTGATGAGATAAAGCTAAATTGTTGTTTTAAAGATGTAAACGACAATTTTTCTTTTTATATTCTTCTAGATTGGGTTTAACTGCAATCGATGAATATTATAAAAATAGCATATGTGAAGTCAACAGCACAAATGTACAGTTAATACTTGACAAGCATAAATCCGTGTTCTCAGGTATAGGTAAAGTAAACCGGAAATACAAAATTTCTCTTCAAGAAACTGCTATACCACAGATTAGTGTTCCTAGAAAAATTGTAATTTCTATTAAAAATAAGGTCAAGGAAAAAATTAATAAAATGGTTGAAGAGGAAATTTTAATTCCTACAACAGAACCAACCGAGTACGTACATCCATTAGTGATTGTGCCTAAAGCAAATGGCGACATTAGGCTATGTATGGGCCCTACATCCTTAAATGCTTTTATTAAAAAGGAGAATTTTCCAATCCCAACACAAGATACTCTATTTGCGGAATTAGTAGGTTAATATTTTACACTACTAGATGCATCTTCAGCATTCCTACAGATGCCTCTTGATTACGATAGTTCGCTGTTATGTACAATAGCTACACCGTGTAACTTATCAAACACCCTTAGTTATGTATAGTTGCGGTAATCACTCTGTAAAAGTAGAAATGTAGCGTAGTAGTAAGAAGGGAGGAGAACCTGTGATGCCACAGGTACTCGGATTAGCACGGGGAGTCGAAGGGTAGACGTTAAAGCAGTCAGACGTGGCAACACTCCCACTCGGGGTAGTTTTAGCTATTAAACCTACACCAGTGTGTTTGAGTTGGTCAAATTTGTGTACTAGACATCGCAAGATAATTAATAAACATTAGTATTTTTAATCGTAGTAATGGCTGGTGCTGGTGGTGTAATTTAAGGTCATATCTTGTATTATTATGATATTGAATTTTCATTAATAACTATAATTGGTGTTAAGTTCGTGCCTCATTTAATTTGGTTTTGTTCCTGCACATTCTTAGGATTCACAAACCTAAGGTAAGAAGTCTCATTGTTTAGTTATTAGTTACGGCGCCCAAGAATTATTATTAATAATAATTAATCACTTTATAACACAACCGTTTGGTAGGTTTCGTTACTCTAGATGTCCTTATGGGTTATCTACTGCTCCTGAAATATTTCAACGGTTTATTCATGATACCTTATTAGGTATTACTGGAATTATCTCATATTTTGATGACATTTTGGTATTTGGAAAACCCAAAATGAGCATAATAAAAATTTAGACATTGTGTTGGAGAAAATATCGAAAAGCGGTCTTACACTTAATAAATCGAAATCAAAATTTTGTCAGCCAAAAATGAAATTTCTTGGACATATTATATCGTCCAAGAGTATAGCTTCAATTGCTGAAAAAATCAATACTTTAATTAGCATGAATCAACCCAAAAATAAAAAAGATCTGCAACGATTCCTTGATATAATTGTATATTGAGCTAACTTTATCCCAAATCTATCCGAAGTAACTGTTCCACTTAGATAATTACTTAGTAAAAAGTCAGAGTGGTATTGGTCTGAAAATGACGACGTTTTTACTATCATTTTTTGATAATTTAAAACCTATTACTTTATCGATTGATGCAAGTCTATATGGTCTTGGTGTGGTAACCCTACAAGACAAGCATGCTATAGAGTATGCATCTGTTTCTCTTACCGAGACACAGCAGCGTTACAATCACATTGAGAAGAAACTCCTTGCAGTTGTGTATGGCTGCAAGCGTTTTCACTTTTTCCTGTTTGGAAAGAAGATCATAAACCGCAACTTTGGGCTGCTGAAAAGACCTATTGACGAACTCTCTCCTAGGATTCAAAGATTGTCAATTAGGTTACTGCGATATCAGTTCGATTTAGTTTATATTCCAGGAAAGCAACAGCAAGTTGCGGTCACTTTAAGTCGGAATCCGATAAAAAAAATCTATCCCGCAGAATTCCTTGAAAATAATTTGATGGTTTATTTAGTTATATCAACCAATAAAACCAAAGAGGATTTGTTTAAAAAATCTATAAAGGAAGACCCAGTTCTTTCCAAAATTGTATTTTATTGTATGAATGGTTGACCCAACCATAAAAGCTCAATAGATTCGAGTGTGAAACCCTATTGGGATATAAAAATTTCTTATATGTACATAAGGAGATCTTATTTTTCAAAAATAGACTTGTTATACCACAGAATCTCAGATGTCAATTCATTGAGATTCTGCATAAATCACACCAAGGTGTAGTCGCTACAAAAAATCTTGCTCAACAATCTATCTTTTGGCCAGGTATAACCTGTGACATAGAAACAGCCATTTCTATCAACTATAAGTTTCGTACGCCCGTCTTTGTGTTAAAGTTGAGAGGCGCAAATCGATCGCTTATTGGGATTTGCGTCCGAGGGTTTTGGAGTTGGGGGCGCGGAAGGGTGGTGGTTAGGTAGAGAATTTTTGCGTGCTTAGGATAGGCCGGTTTTTATGGCGGAAAACCGATAACTTGCGGAGAAATCAGGATTTTCCGGGAAAAGATTAATTTGAAGCGACGTATTCGTTAACGTGTTAAAAAAGCTTGGATCCCTCAAAAATTTCCGATCTTAAAAACCGAACGGCCCGTGCGACGAGGTCGACAACTATTCCGTTAGCATTGGTACGAGAGAGAAGAAAGATTGAGTTGGTTTCTAAAATTCGTATTTGGCGGTTAAAAAATATCTAATATATACCAAACAACGCTATTCGTATTCTACAACCTGAATTGTTAACGATTTGCAAGCTGGTACTATAGCATTTTCTTAAAACAGGTCTTAAAATTTGTATAATTACCTCGAGAAATGTCAAACACAGGTAACGAAAGCAGACGGAAGCGAACGAATATGTACCTTCAAAATCTATGAGGACACAATTTTTTTAAGTTTGTTAAATTTAAAATTATAAATCATCCAATATTACGTAATACTTCCAATAATTGATTATTAGTATACAACAACATGGCTTTTTAATATACACGGGCTATTTATTTGAAAAATAATGTTTTATTGCATTTGACGTTTGTCTACGGAATCGCCCGAACAATTACAATAGACCGTGATTTATTCCTAAAGCGATGTATTTCTTATGTTACACTTAGCATAGTAAGTATACAACCAATGCGATTTCAATGAACAACGCTTCGATGGCGCAAGTCTAACATCGCTGCTTACAAATGCTAACCCCGGTGGTTCGGTTCCCAGTCAAATTCATTTTTTTAATTTAATTTTGTGTTGCTTTTTTTTTTTTTAATTTCACTTTTATCCGCTTCCACCTTTACAGTTATTAGCGGAGGTTGGAGGTATTATTTATAATCTATGGTACAAATATGTTATCTTTTATATAATTTATATACGATGTAGGATTTCTATGTCTTTAAGATAGTTCAGCAGTGGTTCAATATTGGGTGTGTCTCTCAGGATAGTTTGTACATCTTGTTGTATGTTGTATTTGAGCCTTTTTTGTTGATATTTTTCACAATTCGTTAGGATATGCTCTACTGTTAGGTTTGTTTTACATTGTTCACATACAGGTTGAGCTTCTTTTGTCATCAAGTAGTTGTGTGTATATGCAGTGTGTCCTATTCTTAATCTTGTTAATACTATTTGTTGTTTTCTTGATTTTGGGATGTGTGCATACGGTTCGGTTTTTGGTTTTATTTGTCTAAGCTTGTTATTTTGGGTGTTCTTCCAGGTTTCTTCCCATTTTGTCTATTTTGCTTGAGATAATTGCATAGATGTCTGTTATTGGAGTTTTGAGTTGGGTGTTGGTATTAGTTATTCGTTGTTTAGCCAGTTTATCTACTGCTTCATTTCCTTGGATTCCAACGTGGGCTGGAGACCAAATCAGTATTATTTCAGTTCGGTTTCTTCTGTTGTTTTGTGTAGAGCATCATGTATGTTGTTCGTTATTGGATCTGTTGTGTACCATTTTCGAGTGATTTAATAGTGCTTAAAGAGTCTGTGCATATTGCATATTTGGTGTGTGTTGGGTTTGATGTTATATCTTGGATGGCTGTTAAAATTGCTACTTTTTCTGCTGTATAGCTGCTGCTATATGGATGTAGTGTTATTTGGATTTGTTGATCTTGTCTGAGTACAGCTGCAGTTACTTGTTGGTAGTTTTTCGACCCATCTGTGTAGATAAATTCATGTCTCTTGTGTTGTTCCTTTAGTTCTTTAAATCGTTGATGATACTGAGCTTTGCTTGTATGTTTTTTGAATAATTTGATAGTGATACATTTGTCGTTATATGTTTTCTAGTCCATGGTGGGAATATAGGTAAATATTGTGGAAGGATTTCAGGTAGGGATAGTTTTATTTGTTTCATTATGTTTTTATGTGTACGGCTGTTGGAGTACTGGTATCTAATCTTGTGTTACATGATTTAATTTTAAAGATGTCCTGGTTTGCTTCTATTTTCTGGTTTGATGCTAGTTTTGCAATATATTTTAGGTTCAATTTATTTCTTCTTATCCATAAAGGTGGTATATTTGCTATGCATTGTAGACTATTGACTGGGCTTGTTCTGTAGGCACCTGTTGCTAATCTGAGAGCTGTGTTTTGAATGGTGTCTAATTGGTTTATATTAGAAGGTTTGGCTGTGCTGTATGTGATACAACTGTAATCAAGTCTTGATCTGATGGTAGTTGTGTATATCTTTAATAGCTGTTTTGTGTGCGCTCCCAATCTGTATTCGAGAGCATTTTTAAGATATTGATCTTTTTGTTGCAGTCCTTTTTTAATTCAGTTATGTGCTTTCTCCATGTTAATTTTTTATCAAAGTAGATGCCTAAAAATTTGATGTTATCTGTATATTCTATTTGGGATTTGTTTATTAGAAGTTTTGGATCCATATGTTGTTTTCTTTTTCTGCAGAAATGTATTGCTTTTGTTTTGTGGATGAGAATGTGAAACCTATTTCTTTTGCCCATTTTCTATTTCGGTTATGTTTTGTTGTAGATTTGTTTGTATTGTGTTGATGTTTTGCCTTTTTGGTATAATACAATGTCATCAGCAAAAAGCAGAATTTGTGTTGGTTTCTTCACAATTTTTGTTATTTTGTTTATTATTAACAGAAATAGTGTGGGGCTAAGTACTTCCCCTTGTGGAACTCCATTTTCTTGCTTTCTTGGTTCTGATAAGCATCCATTTGTTTTGACTTGGAAAGAACGGTTTTCCAGGAAGTTTTTTATGTAGTGTAGTATTTTTCCTTGTATGTTATGTTCTATTAGTGTTTGTATTATCGCATATTTCCAAGTGGTGTCATATGCCTTATGTAAGTCTAAGAATATTGCTACTAGATGTTGTTTAAGTTCGAACGCTTTTTCTATTTCTATTTTTAGTTTAAGTGTTTGATCTGTTGTTGTTCTGCCTGTCCTAAAACCTGCTTGGGTATTGCTTAATATGTCATTATTTTCTATATACCACATTAGCCTTTTATTTACCATTTTTTGCATTATTTTTGATAATACATTTGACAGTGCTATAGGTCGATAGTTTGCTGGGTTTGTCTTAACCTTTGAAGGTTTTAATATTGGTATTGTAATGACTTTGTTCCATTCTATAGAGCATACATTGTTGTTCCATTTAATTATATATGTCTAATAAGTGTTTCTTATTTTCATCTGGCAGGCGTTTGATCATTTCTGGTATTATTTGGTCTGGCCCTGAACTTTTTCTATTTCTTTGTTCTGAAATACTATTTTCTAGTTTATCCATTGTAAAGGATTTGTTTAATTGGTTGTTTTGTTCTTCAATTTTGATAATTTAATTGTATTCTGCATTTGCTTTTATTGTATTGAACTCTTTTGTACAATTTACATTGTTTGATATTTTGGCAAATTCGTCTGCTATTTTTTCTGTTATTTCTTGGAGGTCAAAAATAATTTTGGTGGTTCCTATTAATATTACATCTGTTGCACGTGGGATGTTATTTATCCCTTAATTGCTTTTATTTTGTTCCAAATTTGGTTATCAGGCGTATCACAGGTTATGGAGGAAACATAGTTTTCCCATGCTTTTTTCTTGCTCTGTTTTATTGTACGTCTGCTAATAGCTTTTGTTCTTTTAAGTTCTATTTGGTTTCCTATGTTTTTGTTTTTCCGATATTTGTATAGCGCTCTTTTATTGTCTTTGCTTGCTTTTCGCATTCCTTATTCCACCATGGTACTGTTTTTTATTGTTTCTATTGGATAACGTGAATGTTTGTTTGGCTGTTTTATTATGTCTTGGCTAAAAGATTCTATGATTTCGTTTATGTTTTGGTTTATGCTGGAATATTGTTTGTTTTGGTATTGTTGGTTAGCAATGTTTGGAATTGGGGCCACTTATTCTCTTCTATTCTCCATTTTGAGTATGATGTATGGGGTTTGAGGTTTGTATGACTTTCTTGTGAGCTAATAAGTATAGGAAAATGGTCACTACCATATAGATTTTGAATTACTTTCCATTCTAGATTTGGTGTAATTTTTGGGTCACAAATCGTTAGGTCTATATTTGAAAATGTACCTGATTTTGAGCAAAAATGTGTTGATGAGTTGTCATTTAGTATGATGAAATTGTTTTCATTTATTATTTTCTCTATCATTCTTCCTCTTTTGTCAGTTTGTTGGGAACCCCATATTATATTGTGCCCGTTTATGTCACCTAGTATAATGATCGGAGGGGGTAACTGTTTTAATAAATGTTCAATGGACACTTGATTGCAGTTTGGTTGTGGTGGTAGATATATATTACATAAGGTTACTTTTGTTTTATTTGGTGTCAAGATTCTTATAGCTATTGCTTCTAAGTTTGTTGTTAGGGTATTTCCTCTATATGTTTTTGTTGTTTACTAGAATTGCCACCCCTCCGCTAGCTATATGTGTGTTTAGTCTGTCCTTGCGATATTGTATAAAATTGTATGTATTTATGTTTTGGTGTTCTTTGAAGTGTGTTTCTTGTAAGCATATGTAATGAGGTTGTGTTTCTTCAATTAATTTTTGGAATTCAGCTTTATGGGATTGAAGTCCATTACAATTCCATTGGATGATGTTCATATTATTGATTATCGACTGAGGAATCAGACATTTCTGACTCAATTTGTTGTTCCTCCATTGTTTTAGTTATTCTTGTTATTGTTGTTTTAATTTTTTGTCATCAGTATTGTTTTGGATTTCATGCATCATTTGTATGAGTTGGTTTGTATCTTTGGTATAGTTTTACTTAATTGTAGTATTTTTGTGTTCCGATCGTGTTTTCTAGAAAGTCCTGAAATTTCGAATGAGATAATGTATTTGGCTGGATCACTTTCTATGATTTCCTTTATTGTATTGTGTTTTGGGGATTCAGTTTGTTCCAAGTTCTTCTTTTTAATTGTAGGATCCTTTTTTGTTTTTGTTTGTCCGTTTGGTTTGTGATAAATTCGACAGGGTTGATTCTTGGTTGGTTTCTTGTTTTTCTTTTGTGTTGCTTCTCTTATTTGATGTTCAATGTCAGTTACATTTAGTTCTTCTGTAGGTGTACTGTCAGATGACTGATTTGGTCTTTTATTTCTTATTGTTTCATTTAGGTTTGTTATTTGTTCAGGTTGTTTTGTTTCACTCTGTATATTGTGTTCCTCGCAGCTTGAGGTTGAATGGCGGTTTGTTTACATGTATAGCAGTATGTTTCTGTAGATAAAAATAGTCTGTAGGGGTTTCTTCAAATAATACTATTATTGATTCTGGGATGTTTAAATTTGCAGTTTGTTTAACATAGATTTGTCTCTGAAAGCTAAGTATGTGCTTAAATTTTATATCTGATAAAGCAGCTTTTATAAATGACATCTTGCCTGTTAAAGTTATATTTAGCTTAATAAGTGAGTCTTCTATTATATTGTGTGGTATGGATGGGCTAGCATTTGAAATAACCACCCTTATGGTCGGCGTAAGTAATTTACAATTTCCACTTCTGTGTTATTTACTGTTATATTAGGATAGTTGTTTACAAACTGGTCAGCGTCTTCTTTGTATTTAAATAAATACAGATCCGGTTATTTGCTATTCTTGATGCAAAGATTATATTTTTAGGATCTATTATTTCCGTGATTGCATTTAAATAATCTTCTAACTTCGTGTTTGGCAATGAATTTAATATAATAGCATTTTCTTTTGACGGGAAACTGCTTGCAGATGTTTGTTTATTTGGTGCATTGCTTTTTACTGCATTCGAATATGTCCCTTCTTTTATTGTCTGATGGGTGAGTGGGTTTTTTGTTTGGCTGGTTGAATGATTTATGGTTGAGGGTGTTATTGTTTGTAAAGGATACATTTCAGGTAGTTTTGGTAAATGGTTTGGGTTAGGTTTATTTAATATAGCTGTAATAAAAGGAAGAGGAATGTTTAGAAAACAATACCTGTTTTGGTTTTATCACTTATTATTTCCGAGGTCGTATTTTATCTCAACGAATTCACATAGAACTGTACTGTTGAACATACGGTCGCGGAATGTGTTGCTTTTTAAAACATGCAATAGCATTTACTTAACAATATGCATTACATAAACCAAGACTTTCTTTCATATGCTTCAATGCGATCTACAATCTACAATTTGTGAATTATTTTTACTCAAAAACATTTACAAAGTTTACTTTTCACAGATTGTCCGCCTTACAGGTACGTATTCGCTTATATGTGTATAAAAACTAAAAATCTTTAATATTTTACGCTCTAAAAACCCAACGCACAGAACTAAAAACCGGTACATTTGCGTTGGTGAACAGACGTTCGAGTTGGTTTCAAAAATTGGTATACGATCCTTAACAAATTTTCTAATATGTACCAAACATATTGCATCTATCATAAACTCTACATCTTTATTTAAAACTTTTACTGCGATTTGTGTAATTTATTTGAGAAATGTCAAAAGCAGGTTACGAACACGGTGGTGGCACTCTATAAAGGATTATGTCGGCGCATTTTAGTATTAACACGTCCAAATAGATGGCGCCCACAATTTTAAAAGCAATTACGTTTGTCATTCATTTGACATTAATTTGACGTTTCGGATTATTGTTTATCTAACCATAGCGCTATTCAAAGATTGTTCAATTTAATTGACTGCATTTCAAAAAATTCATTATGAATTGTGCTATTATTAATCGACTTCTTGAATATATCCAGGTATGTGATTAAAAAAAAATTACTTTTACTTAATATTACACTACTAATGTTTTTATAGGTACTTATTTCACCGTCAATGTTGTTATTACATACCTACCGATATTGCATGGACAAATAATTTATTGTAAAACTAAAACTTAAGAGAAACTGATGTCTTAATGTTAGAGCTTGGTGTTTGTTTATACATTACTGTATTTAGAGGAGATTCATATTTATTAGTTTTTGTGACAAATGTTAAAATAATGGATTACATATTTTTATCCGAATCGTGGATTATAGATACGTTCTCTACTATGTGAGAAGTTGTGGAAATAAGAATGCCACTAGGCATAGATTTTCAAATCCCTATAACAAAAAAATTACGTTTTCATGATTATTTTTTAATTTGTATGCCAATGGCCCGTGTTTCGTTGTATTTGACAATTGTACCTGAAATCGGTTTTCTTCTTCCTGCAATATGCAATAAGCCAATTTGTCTTATGCATCAAGCAAGGTTCGGACGTTTAAAGTTGATCGTTCTAAAAACACGGAGCGCTTCAGTAAGAGAGACGTGGAAAATCGCGTTGGTTTCGAAATTCGTATTAGGCTTCTGAGAAATTACTAATATATATGTCAATAAACACAATCCGTATCCTAAAACCTGAAATGTTAACAGATTGAAAGCAGGTACTGCGGTATTTCCCTAAAACATTTATTAAATTTTGTATAATTAATTCCGGTTACGTCAACAACAGATTAATACACAGACTATAGTCAAATAATAGAATTCAATGTATTTCTTTATGTAACATAGAACGTTTGCTATACATAGAAATCTAAATTAATTTAATATCTAATTTAGTATCTAATTTAAATAATAGCTGCCCTCTTATTTGGCAGTTGTGGGCATATCGCAATTCATTTAAGTATTTCGAGTTCTCTACATTGCACGCATGATACATTATTATATTTTCTAATAATAGTCTAACGTACTTTTGCAGAAATCCAAATGCTTTTCAAACGTGCACAACTATGTTTCATTTTATATGTGAAAATCATTCAAATTTATTGGGATAAATAAATCATACGGAATGCCCAATTTAATAGGTTTACACTGTAACTACAACAGTTTGGGGTCGACTTCGATTTCTATCACTATTGTTGTTACTTAGGCCGTTTAATAATATAACTATCACGACAGCTTTATTTCCATTTTCATTCAAAGGGTGTACATAAAATACATAGCTTTTCTTATGTATAACTCAAAATCAAATGTCACGCATATACCACTTTTAGAACACACAGTTTCAACATTACACCTCATGCACATTTATAATTACTAAAAGTTTATTTATATTCGTTAACAGGTACATTCGAGGTTAGATTGATTTCATACGCCTTCATAGGAGATACTCAATACCAATGAAAAATATCTAAAACGTACATGTACATTATTTTCATTCGCAATATGTTAAAAGAGATATTTCAAAACATATCACTTTTAATGAGGCTACATTAATCTCATACTTCTTTGTTTAACCATTTGCAGCTTCGACAAACGCAAACGCTAAACGTTCGAGCCACTTTCGTGTAGAATCACCGTGATTTTAAATCGCGCCAATTTAACCTGCGATATACTATTCGAGATATTGTTAACATTTCACCTTATGCTTTATCCAACGGTTGCTTGCAGCACTTCTATAACTTACTACTTTTAACTATCATCATATATCGGAAATATAAAATACGCCTGTTTATTAATATTGAAGAAAGAAAATTTATTACCACACGAATTAGCATACACAAGTATCCAAATATATCCTCGGTACATTCATTCCACGTAAATTAAACTAAACCAATCACCTCATTTCGACTACTTTCACATATCAGCCTTATAAAACAAATTAAATATATTATATAATATACATCTCTTATACATCTTACATATAGTACATACACAGAATATATATCATACACAGAATATATTACATACACAGAATACATTGCAAAAGTAGACTGAGATCTATTCGTTTGTTTAACATACATTATTTCCTCTATACAGAAAGCTCCAGTAATATTAGATATATTTAAATATCCGCTTTAAAAGAATACATATACTCAATAACCTTCATTTTATAATACATCAAAAATCAAGAAAAAAACCATTAGCAAAAAATTCGTACGCATTTTCTACTTTAATATTTATAATCGCAAAAATAAATACAGTTGCTTCTTTATTTAGCCACTAACAAAACTTCTAGGAACGCAAGAGCTTAACAAAGTTGCCGCTTTAGTTTACAGACTCGAAAATATTTAGAAGAATTTTTAAACATACTCTAACATGCTATTCCGGGAATTGTTTACATTTCAACGTATGCTTCAACACTTTCATTAATTTCTACTTATAAAACTACTGCTGAAAACCACCTCAAATATTGTTTATTAATTTTGAAAGATTTAAGGGATTGTTCGAAATGCCCTTCCTTCAAATTATCTATTCTCAAACGGAACGGCAACTACCAACCGGCGTTATTTGTAGGAATTCTCTATTCGTTCAAAATTGTTCTGCTACGTTCTCATTTGTCCTGCATCGTTCTGCATCGTTCTGCATCGTTCTCAATCGTTCTTGATCCGTTCGACTCCTAGAAGTGATTTCGACAAAGTCCACTAGAGCGTAGTGATCTTCCTTCGATCAATTCTCCGGTGATTTTGCCAAAGTCTACTGGGGCGAGGTGGTCTTCATCCGAACGACACTTCAAGTGATTTCGACAGTCTACTTGGGCGAAGTGGTATGGATCCGATCGACACTCGTAGTGATTTCGACAAACTCTACTTGGGCGAAATGGTCTTGACCCTATCGATTCTCAGAAGTGATTTCGAAAAAGTCTACTACAGCGAAGTGGTCTTGATCCGATCAATTCTCCAAGTGATTTTGACAAAGTCCACTTGGACGAAGTGGTTTTAATCCGATCGACACTTCAAGTGATTTTGACAAAGACTACTTCGTGAAGTGGTCTTGATCCGTCGACACTTCAAGGTGATTTTTACAAAGTCTACTTGGGCGAAGTGATCTTGATTCGATCAACACTTCAAGGTGATTTCGGCATAGTCTACTTGGGCGAAGTGATCTTGATCCGATCAATTTTCGAAGTTATTTTGACAAAGACTACTTCGGTGAAGTGGTCTTGATCCGGTCGACACTTCAAGGTGATTTTTACAAAGTCTACTTGGGCGAAGTGATCTTGATTCGATCAACACTTCAAGGTGATTTCGGCATAGTCTACTTGGGCGAAGTGATCTTGATCCGATCAATTTTCGAAGTTATTTTGACAAAGAATACTGAGTCGAAGTGGTCTTGATCCGAACGACACTTGGATGTGATTTCGACAAAGTCTACTTGAGCGAAGTGGTCTTGGTCCGATCGACACTTCGAGGTGATCTTACAAAGTCAGCTTGGGCGAAGTGGTCATGATTCGAACGACACTTCGAAGTGGTTTTGACAAAGTCTACTTGGGCGAAGTGGTCTTGATCCGATCGACACTTCGAAGTGATTTCGACAGTCTGCTTTGACGAAATGGTCTAAATCCGATCGACACTTCGAAGTGATTTCGGCAACGTCTACTTGGGCGAAGTGGTCTTGATCCGATCGACACTTCGAGGTGATCTTACAAAGTCAGCTTGGGCGAAGTGGTCATGATTCGAACGGCACTTCGAAGTGATTTTGACAAAGTCTACTTGGGCGAAGTGGTCTTGATCCGATCGACACTTCAAGTGATTTCGACAGTCTGCTTTGGCAAAATGGTCTAAATCCGATCGACACTTCAAGTGATTTCGGCAACGTCTACTTGGGCGAAGTGGTCTTTATCCGATCGACACTTTGGAGTGATTTCGGCAACGTCTACTTGGGCGAAGTGGTCTTGATCCGATCGACACTTCGAGGTGATCTTACAAAGTCAGCTTGGGCGAAGTGGTCATGATTCGAACGACACTTCGAAGTGATTTTGACAAAGTCTACTTGGGCGAAGTGGTCTTGATCCGATCGACACTTCGAAGTGATTTCGACAGTCTGCTTTGGCGAAATGGTCTAAATCCGATCGACACTTCGAAGTGATTTCGACAACGTCTACTTGGGCAAAGTGGTCTTGATCCGATCGACACTTCGGAGTGATTTTGACAACGTCTACTTGGGCAAAGTGGTCTTGATCCGATCGACGCTTCGGAGTGATTTCGACAACGTCTACTTGGGCGGAGTGGTTTTGATCCATTCGACTCCCCGAAGCGATTTTGACAAAGTCTACTAGGGCAAAATAGTCTTGATTCGATCGTTCCACGAGATGATTTCGACAAATTCTACTAGGGCATCTTGATCCTATCGGCTCCCTGAGGTGATTTCAACAAAGTCTGCTAGGGCAAAGTGGTCTTGATCCGATCAACTACAAAAGGTGATTTTGACAAAGTCTACTAGAGCGAAATAAATTTTGATCCGATCGACTCGGTGTGATTTCGTCAAAGTCTACTTGAGCGAGGTGATCTTGATACGATCGACTCTCCGAAGTGATTTCGACAAAGACTACTAAAGCGAAGTGATCTTGATCCGATCAACTCTCCGAAGTGATTTCGACAGAGTCTACTAGAGTGAAGTGATCTTGATCTGAGGTACTCCCCGAAGTGATTTTGAACAAGTCTACTACAGCGAAATGATCTTGGTCCGATCGACTCCCAAGTGATTTCGACAAAGACTACAAGGCGAAGTGATCTTAATCCGATCGACTCTCCGACGTGATTTCGGCAAAGTCTACTAGATTGAAGTGATCTTCATCTGATGTACTCACCGAAATGATTTCGAACAAGTCTACTACAGCGAAATGATCTTGGTCCGATCTACTCCCCGAAGTGATTTTGACAAAGACTACAAGGCGAAGTGATCTTAATCCGATCGACTCTCCGAAGTGATTTTGGCAGAGTCTACTAGAGTTAAGTGATCTTGATCTGAGGTACTCCCCAAAGTGATTTCGAACAAGTCTACTACAGCGAAATGATCTTGGTCCGGTCGACTCCCCGAAGTGATTTCGACAGAGACTACAAGGCGAAGTGATCTTAATCCGATCGACTCTCCGAAGTGATTTCGGCAGAGTCTACTAGAGTTAAGTGATCTTGATCTGATGTACTCACCGAAGTGATTTCGAACAAGTCTACTACAGCGAAATGATCTTGGTCCGATCTACTCCCAAGTGATTTTGACAAAGACTACAAGGCGAAGTGATCTTAATCCGATCGACTCTCCAAGTGATTTCGGCAAAGTCTACTAGAGTGAAGTGATCTTCATCTGATGTACTCACCGAAGTGATTTCGAACAAGTCTACTACAGCGAAATGATCTTGGTCCGATCTACTCCCAAGTGATTTTGACAAAGTCTACTAGGGCGAAGTGGTCTTGATCCATTCCACTCCCGAAGCGATTTTGACAAAGTCTACTAGGGTGAAGTAGTCTTGATCAGATCGTTCTACGAGATGATTTCGACAAAGTCTACTAGGGCATCTTGATCCTATCGACTCCTGAAGTGATTTCAACAAAGTCTGCTAGGGCAAAGTGGTCTTGATCCGATCAACTGCGAGAGGTGAGTCTACTACAAAGTCTACTACAGCGAAATAAATCTTGATCCGATCGACTCGGTGTGATTTCGCAAAGTCTACTTGAGCGAGGTGATCTTGATCCGGTTGACTCCCAGAAGTGATTTCGACAAAGTCTACTAGAGTTAGGTGATCTTGATTCGCTCAACTTCTTAGTCGTTTTAATGAATTCTACTAGGGGAAGTGAAGACGGGGTGTACAGAGGGCGGAGCGTAGAGAGGGCGGGGCGTAGAGAGGGCGGGGCGTAGAGGGTGGGATGCAGAGAGGGCGGGACACAGAGAGGACGGTGCGTAGAGAGGCCGGTGCGCAGAGAGGGCGGGCGCAGAGAGGGCGGGGCGCAGAGAGGGCGGGGCGTAAAGAGAGTGGTCCACAAAGCGAGTAGAGGCGCTCAAAGTAGCCCCGTAGGGACTACAAACCGCTTCTAGTTAACCTATATGACTTGCCAACAGTACTCTCGAAGTAACCCCAAACTACCGTGGCAAAAGATAGGGATTGACTTTAAGTCTTTGGGTACTCTAGACTTTATAGTTGTTATTGACTATTATAGCAAATTTATTATAGTCAACAAAATAATAAACAAAACAGCAAGTAGCATTATATCTTTGCTAAAAAAATTTTTTAGCATAAACGGAATACCCCAAATAATCTTTTCAGATAATGGCCCTCCATTTAACTCGAAAGAGTTTTACGACTTCTCTAGCAAATATAATATTGAGTTAAAAACATTCCGTCCACGTTTTCCTCATTCTAATGGAATGATTGAGAGAACAATTCAGACTGCAAACAGCTTATTAACTAAAGTTCATCAAACAAAAGAGGATGCATTTTTAAGTATCCTAAACTATAAAATTACTCCAAAATATGACTTGCCCTCACCCAGTGGAATGTTGATGGGTAGACGCTTAAGAACGACATTACCTGTCGCTAATATAATCTTAAAGCCTAGCTTTTCTACAAGAGACTTACAAAAGCTATTGAAAAACAGGCAAATTAAACAAAATAAATATTTTGATCAGCATACGAGAAAATTAACACCACTAAAGCCAAACCAAAAAATTCTTGTTCAAGAAATTACTAGAGTTTGGAAACTACATTGTTGTAATAGACGATGCAATGTATCGCCGAAATAGGCGGCAACTTAGACCTTTGAGAGCACCATCATTAAAAAATGCTGAGGATCAACCAAAAGTAGACTCTCAAGATGACACTCAACCTAAAAGCAATTATCCGGAGGTAATTCCAAAAAATGTAACGCCTACTCCTCGTGTTCATTGTTCTACTCATGTACCAAACATAAGCACCACTTGTTGTGGTCGAATTGTTAAAGCACCTGTCAAGTTAGACTTATAAGTGTGTTTACATGAATTGTTCTTATTTTTATTTTGTCTCAAAAAAAGGACATGTTATATATTATGCTACCATAATTATTATGACCAATGTTTGTTTACTTTTAAGAAAACTGTTGCTCTTTAATAATTATTATTATCACATTTTCGGTATTGCAGCCACCGTCAGAGTCTTGACGTGTAAACAACGGGTGTCATGAGCTCGTTAAGCAGTTACTTGAATTACTGTTTTGTTATATTATAATTATACAATAAATCTCAAACAAAGTCAATTAGATTATTACTGATTTTGTCAATTTATCAATTTAACGAGTAATACATCACAGCGTGCACCACCTTCAACGTCACTATAACGCATTTTAAACCAGTAAAGTAATTATTTTTGTTATTGGTATCCAACTTAACCTCATTAACACTGCCACCATGTAATGATAATCTTGGCTTGATTAAATAAAAACTATTTGAAGTCAATACGGTTATTTCTGACACTAACAAAACATAGAACATTACTTAGCAGTGGTTTTATATAATAGGCGAGTATGTATGCTTATCAACAACCATATGGATACTGGCTATATTAATTAATTTATTTACAAAGCAAGTGCGGCACTAGCTCTCAACAGTATATGATACATCTTAGTTTAACTTAGCTATCTGTATGTCATTTTTTAAAGTAAGTATTAAACTATTCAAGAAATAATACTCAAAATTCTATTAATTTATAATAAATGTTACTGTTTCTAATTGTCAGAAGCATATTTGCTTTCTGACCATTAATTTTCGCCATAATTTATTTTACAATTTATGGAATTTAATACGACAAACACAATAGTTACCCTTGCTGTAGTAAATTCAAGTCTTAGTGATTGTGTAGAAATGAAGTAGCTTTAACCTCCAATTTGTTTTATGAAATCAAATATATGCGTTCAACATCAGGAGTCTGTACTTTTTACTCCAACAGTAGTTTAATAGATGAATTTTGACTTGTCAAAAATCAAAGTTTCATTTTACGATTTGATATATTTGATTACAAGAATTCTCAGTTAAACCAGACAACATTTGAGCTATATCTTAATTTGGTACTAACATAATAACAGCAGCACATTAAAAATTAAAAACCAATTTACTTACGTATATTTGTTTCACCTTGTTTTCGATCTAATGATGTTCCTTCATCTTCGTTTGAAATATAATTGTTTTGTGTTGATGAAGATCTGTTTCGCCTTGGAACTGTCTTACTATATACCAAGTGGTTTATAAGATTAACACTTTTAATTCTGGGTTGGTTAGATATATCGTTACCAATTTTAAGTTCTGGACAAGCTGTGTAAAAAATACTTTTATGAAATTTATCGCCAACCTTTTTTGAAGTTCGAACTGGATCAAATTCCTTGTTATTAGTATTACCTGACCAATCGCTACCAATAACTTCAACCAAATCCATTTCTCGTTTATGATCTTGGTTGATTGCTTTAACATTTTGGTGCATTAAACGTATATCATCTGGTTGTATAATAGTGTTATGATCAAAGTCGTTATTTTGATTCGATGTCTTTTGTAACATATCTAGTAGAGAAGATGAAGTTTTAACACTACTAGATAATTTAGAAGAAGATGCATGTGTTTCTTTTCCTTGTTTATCTATTGTAGTATTCTGAATTTTGAATTTTTCATTTTTGTTTGTGAATGTATTAACATCACAGCCTTTACCGTTACTAATACTGAAAGCCTCAAAATTTTTTTCCAACATACGATTTAGATCAGTTTCTGATGGCTGTGCCAGAACTGGTTTCTCAGTGTTTGAGGAAGAATAATGATATGGTACAAGACGTTCAATTGTTGTAAATACTGCAAAACCTGGAGGACACTTAAAATAACTTATACCTCCATGTGTCCCATCACAACTAGAGTTGGCATTCTTTTCCTAAAACAATATAATAGTTATTGATATCTTTAATAATAAACATAATTTTTAAACTAAGAAGAAATTTAGTTACATTACACCAAAATTCAATAAAAAGTACTAATAAAAAGCAATCATAATTTAAGTAATAGATTTCAATCTCTATCTTATTAAAGAGAACAGAAGATATACAAGATGAACTTTTAGTAACACTTGAATCAAAAAGAACGTATCCTGTCCTTCTGTCTTTTTTTGTTTTTCACAGATATCTTTAGTCCCCTACTAATTATACACTGTGTCCGAGATAAGGAGGCCACTATGGGGATTTTGAAAATGGTATGAAATATAGATTTGGTTAAATGGGAGAAAAGTTGTGTAATCAAAGGCCTAAAAAATGACGTTTAGAAATCCCTAAAACAGTTTTTGGTTTTTGAGATATTTCGAAAAAATTGGATTTTCTTATTTTACATATTATTTTGTTCTGGCGTTAATATGGCACCTACACCAAAACCGAAGGCACTTCTCCACAGCAACTTTTAATGTCCCTTAACATGGCATTGTCAGTTTTTTCACCTGACGTTTTGTCTTTGCGGAACCATCTTCAACTTTTTTTTAAAATACCGTCCTGATGATCTGGTATCTGATTCTGAAAGCCCTTTTTATGCCGAATTCAACGATGTATTACACTTTATGGTTTAATTGCGTTTTCGTTTTTTTTTTCGGCCTTAATCAAGAAAATTCCTATTACGGACCTGTAGTGCATAGTTTTTAATTTTAAAGAATAAACAACACCAATTAATAGTTTAGTCATTTAGGTGTTTAGTAATAGTCTACTGGCTGAGTTTATGCACTAATTTAATAGAATAAACAATGAACAAATAAAATTAAATTAACAAACACGAACAAAACAACTACATTTAAAGCATATGTTCGAACAAACTTCCATTATTTTCCAAACATAAATAGCACCTTCTAACTGTCGATTTTAAAACTCTAGTCAACATTTGTGGAGTAATACCAGCAAATGTTTCCAGAACTAACCCCCTTAGGTCTTGTTCTGTAGCAAAATTTTGCTGATAAACATGATTCTTAACGAACCCCCAAACAAAGGAATCAAGTGGGGTTACATCGGGTGAACGTGCTGGCCAGGGTGTTTCCGAATGCGCGCTAATCACCTTCTCTGGAAATCTCATTGAAAGGTATTCCCGAACGACTCTGGAATTATGTGCAGGTGCACCATCCTGCTGTATCCAACAGTTGCGAACTGTCACCAAAGGCATGTTATCGAGAGCATCCTCTAAATCGTTTTACAGCAAATGTAGGTAACGCTCCGATGTTAAGTTAAGGTGGTAAATAAACAGTCCTACAATCGTTGTGCCAAACATCCCAGTCCACATATTAAAACCGAAACGGTGTTGATGCCTTGATGTTTTGTTTAAACGTGGATTGGTTTCAGACCAATAATGAACATTTCGTCTGTTGAAAATACCGTTATTCGTAATCATGCTTTCATCAGACCATATTATTTGATATGGAAAATTCATATCTTCCTAGCATTTTCTTGTGTATCATTCACAGAATAAGCGACGACGTTCTAAATCACCTGGTCTAAGTCCTTGACAAATTCTGTACTTATAGGAATGTAAATTTTGTTTTTGTAAAATACAATGCGCCGTTGATTTTTGTATACCAACGTTTTGTTCAATCCGCCGGACTGATGTTCCAGGATCCTCTGTGACAGCTAACAAAACATTATGTACAGTTTCTTCATTGCTGGTCTTTTTCCGAAAAACTACAGGTTTTTTAAAACTACCATATGCTTTAAGGTTTGCCACTAATTTGCTAAAAGTCCTTTTATTTGGCTGTCTCCTTTCGGGATATTTCTGCAAATACATACGCTCTGCAACAAAACAATTTCAGTTGGACGAAATGAAGCATGCCACCATATCAAACTTTTCTTCGTTAGATAACATAATTAATGGAACAAATTACTAATTACTTCACAATAAATTAAGCACCAAAAACTAACGTTACTGTCAATCCAAATACGCCAATATCACATTCATTTGTTTTCCAAAGCAAGTTTTTAATTTCTTGGTCTTCTGTTAATTTAATTTTATTTGTTCGTTGTTTATTCTATTAAATTAGTGCATAAACTCGGCCAGTAGACTATTACTAAACACCTAAATGACTAAACTATTAATTGGTGTTGTTTATTCTTTAAAATTAAAAACTATGCACTACAGGTCCGTAATAGGAATTTTCTTGATTAAGGCCGAAAAAAAAACGAAAACGCAATTAAACCATAAAGTGTAATACATCGTTGAATTCAGCATAAAAAGGGCTTCCAGAATCTGATACCAGATCACCAGGATGGTATTTAAAAAAAAAAGTTGAAGATGGTTCCGCAAAGACGAAACGTCAGGTGAAAAAACTGACGATGCCATGTTAAGGGACATTAAAAGTTGCTGTGGAGAAGTGCCTTCGGTTTTGGTCTAGGTGCCATATTAACGTCAGAACAAAATAATATGTAAAATAAGAAAATCCAACTTTTTCTAAATATCTCAAAAACCAAAAACTGTTTCATGGATTTCTAAACGCCATTTTTTTAGGCTTTTGATTACTTAACTTTTCTCCCATTTAACCAAATCTGTATCTCATACCGTCTTCAAGATCCCCATAGTGACCCTCCTTATCTTGGACACAGTGTATAACCTTTCCGTTATTAACTTTATCTGCCCATGCTATCATTATCATACTACATCTGTAGCATACCATTCCAAAAGGCTTCTTCCTTTTCCTGTCTACTTCCCCTAGTGTCCCTATGTCATAGGCGTACAGTGCTGTGCTCCACACATATGCTTCCAACAATTTTGTCCTTATTTCTGTTTGTTGTCTTCGAATATAGCCTCTGCTCTTTCTGGTTAGATACAGTTCGGTTTTGTAAATCTATACCCCATCTCACCGATATTCTTTGGTATATGAAGGGGGTTAAGCAGCCTATGGCTACCAAGATCCCACAACACTTGAACATTTGCCGAATTAGTGCTTTTCCAATAAATCCTTTCGTGCAATCAAGATTAGTTGAAAATATTGCAAAACCAACACCTGCAGTTGTTTATAATACTCATTAAGTTTAAGTGCTATTATTTTTTCGTCATTAGGTTTTCCCTCTTAGAACTGGCTGAAGGCGTACCTCCACTGATTTCTATTCTAAGCTAGCCTACACAGTTCCGTGACATTCCTACATCCCAGATACGGCTCGGTTCTCCTTCTATTGTTTTCTAAATATATGCCCTATTTCACTGATATTCAGTGGTATGTGAAGGGGGTTAAGCAGCCTGTGACTACCAAGATCCCAAACTCTTGAACATTTGCCGAATTAATAGTTTTCCAATAAATCCTTTCACACAATCAGGATTAGTTGAAAATATTGCAAAACCAACACCTGTATTTGTTTCTAGTACCCTTCAGGTTAAAGTGCAATTAGTTTTTCGTCGTTAGGTTTTCCGTCTTGAAACAGGTTGAACACGTACCTCCACTGATTTCTATTCCGAGTTCGCCTACATAGTTCCCTGACATTCCTACACTCTAGATACAGCTTGGTTCTCCTTTTTTTGCAGTTTTCCACATATTTCGTTCTTCCCCTATCATTTCTAGCATCTCTTTGTTCTTATCTTTGTCTGTCCATGATATCTTCATCATGCATCTGTAGCACCACATTTCAAAAGCTTCTTTTCCTGTCTGCTTCTCCTACTGTCCAAGTTTCACAACCATACAGTGCTGTGCTCCACACACATAAGCTTTCAGCAATCTTTTCCTTGTTTCTATGTTTGTTGTCTTTGAACACTGTAGTTGCTTTTTCTTGTTAAATGTAGTGCGATCTTGTGCTAATCTTTGTTTAGCGCTTTTCCCATCTTATGTTATTTGGCTTTCTAGGTAGCAGAAATACCTAACCTTTTGTAAGTTCTTGTTTCCTATTTGTATTTTGTATTTCCTATTTGCATATTTAATGCTGTAATTATAGGGTTAATTTAGGAGTAGGTTAAGTCATAGGGGTCATAGAATAAACAAAAGAAACCCCAAGTAACAAAAGCACATAATTACAGATATTAGAAGAGTAAATAGGTCATTATAAATACTATTAGTTGAGAGCACACTGTATATAGCAGTACAAGCGATTAAACGAGTATCCAAGAGTAGCTACGAGCAAAGATAAGAATTTAAAAATGTAACGAAACGCATCGAAATTAAATCAATGAAAAACCTGTATGGATTGGCTAGATAAATATTCAAAAAGTGCGTTAATATATCATAATAAACGCAGACAGAAATTATGCATTATTTGAAAAGCGTACGTGATAGAAAAGTATTACATTTGTTCAAAAATCCAATTTAACTAGGAAATAAACAAACACCAAATTTATTCCATTCAGATTAGAATAAAGCCAACAACAATAGTACGTGATTTTATGAACGAAGATTCCTGGGATTTCTGAATTAAATGTGAGGTATAAGAATGAATTACGTGACAAATTGAGCATCCTACATGCAATTAAACTACACAATTGGTAAAGTTTCCCAAAATAACAGGAGATAAGACACTTAGTATCGTCCAGCACATGGAGTCAACGAATCGCAAACAAAAGGGGCCGGGCTTATAAATATGATGACAATTGAACGAGTTAGTATACTTTTGAAACTGGGTAGTCACTATACTCGAAAGTGCTAAATATTCAAGTGAATAGTAATTAAATTAAAGTGAAAATCATTTTAAAAAAGTGCTAAATTGTGTAAGCGAGCCGTACTTCTACAGATGTAAGTAAACCCGATTTAATGAAATTACACAATTTCTAATAATAAATACAACAGGGCTCTTAATAAAGATCTTGTTACGACTCCTGTTAAAACTCTTAAAAACGATCTTAATACGATCTTATATACAATCTTGGGATACGATTCAGGAAGACTCTGGAGAATGCTACCTGTTAAATCAATTTGGTAATCTCTGAAAATGGTAAATATTCATTAATTACGGAGATGAAAAACCTTTTATTGGAACAAACTCGCCAATAACGATTTGGATACTATTTTGGTTGGATGTCGACTTTCAAATTCGACTCAGAACATTCAGACTAGACACGAAAATTTTTGGAGATGCAGAGAACCTACTGAACCAATCCAGGTTAGATATTTTGATATGATTTATTTATATAAACTGTTTTATTTCAATAATAATTCAAAAATGTAAGAGGCAACAAACTGGGGTTTCTTGGATAAATTTATGAAAGGCAATAGGCATCTTGAAACGTTTCAATAGGTCTCTAAATGTAACAATAAAAATCTCGTTTTGCTGACTTCATTTTCTAAAAATCTGACAGATGTAAATAATTTAAAAGGGGGAAGATATTTGAAAAGGTTGTAAATATTTAATCATTATACTGTGTATTGTAGAATTGCTTTATTTATTTAATCAGCTAGTTGAGGCAAAGAGATTTAACATTTTTTTAAAAGTGCTTGAGTAATAACAGGAGTATATCACAGCATTATATGCTCGACCCAATCGTGCGGCTAAATATTAATATAATAACAAGGGGTTAACAGGGGTTAACACAGCAATATACAGGGTGTCCCAAATTGAGTAGAATAGCATGGGTATCTTTCTTATTATTAATGATAGAGATCTGCTTAAATGAGCAAAGTTGTGTCATTTGGATAGCTTATTTAAATTCTGCATAGATACATTCGAAATTCCAAACGGTTTAGAAATTATTTAAAAAAAACTGAAAACTGCCAATTTCTTCTAAGTCGAATATTTTTGTTATAATAAAAGATACGAAAAAATATTTCTTATAAAAGTTACTTAGTTTAATTGTGTGCACTTAAAAGTGATATTAAAATTAAATTCAAGATGGCAGTTATCAAGATATTAGCATCAACTTTCATATTTTAAATAGACGCCATATTGGATTATTAGATGGTTAGATAGCATATTTTTTTCTCTTTTCAACGATGTATCACAACATATGTTTAAATGAAAAAATTTACTGAAAATAATAATTTTAATTTTTTATCAAGTAGGCATGAACACAAATCAGTTTTAAAACAAATTAAACGGAAAAAAAACATTAGAATAACATTAAACACCAACTAATAAATCATAGCAATTGTTCAAAATGTTGACCGTTATTATTTAAACACAATCGGCAACGTTTTAGAACACTTTTTGTTACGCCCATTAAGATCGTTTATTGCCTGCATAACCGCTTCCCGTAGTTCATCTACATTATTGTACTGGAAATTACTTCCATATACATTATCCTTTAAAGTGCCCCATAAATAAAAATCCAGGGGTGTTAAGTTTGCTGATCTAGGCGGCCATTTTACAGGTGTGTGGGTCGTGATTACCCTGCCATCAAAACGGTTACTTAAGTAGGTGATAACATCTCTAGCGTTGTGTGGAGGTGTGCCATCTTGTTGACCAAATTTGATTATTTTGTGCCAAAGGTAGGTCGTCTAATAAATCTTCTAAAGATGTTTGAAGCATTTCCAAATAACGTTGAGAGGTTAAGGTTCCATCGAATATTATAGGACCAAGTAAACGGTTTCCCAATGTACCACAAAAAACATTACATCCAAATCGAATTTGATTACGGCGTGGAACTGTTATGCGTGGGTTTTCCTGTGCCCAATAGTGTTCATTATGACGATTAAATATTCCAGTTAGAAAAATAAGACTCATCGGTCCACAAAACGCGATTAATAAAATCACCATTCTCCCTAACTTGATTGATAAACCATCTGCAAAATGTTGATATGTGGAGATAGTCGTTTGGTTGTAGGTTTTGAGCAATGTGAAATCTGTAAGTGTGATATTTATGCTTTTTTAAAATTCTTGAAGCTTGAAACTTGGATACGTTTACTTGGGTTTCTATTTCCCGTGTTGAAATGTTTGGATTAGCTTCCACACAGGCCAGTGTCAACACCTCATCTGCAATGTCTCCATTTATGTTTCGAGTAGGTTTTTTTAAACATCCATACTGCTGCATATTTGTGTCCAATCTTTGAAAGATTTTAATGTTTGGCTGTCTTTTTTCAGGAAAGTTTGTTAAGTATGTTTCGGCAGCAAGGCGACTGTTCTTATTACATTTTATGTATGTACAAAACATATGATATTGTTCGCTTGTTGAAAAATTTGCCATTTGAATATTTTATAGAATAAGTATATCACAACTTATAACTGGGAAAGAGAATACACAAATGCCAATTATTAGTACAACAGATACACTAATTCAACATGGCAGTTTGTTATAATTTCATTTGTTTAAGAGAAATCTGATGATGCCTACTTGATAAAAAATTAAAATTATTATTTTCAGTAAATTTTTTCATTTAAACATATGTTGTGATACATCGTTGAAAAGAGAAAAAAATATGCTATCTAACCATCTAAAAATCCAATATGGCGTCCATTTAAAATATGAAAGTTGATGCTAATATCTCGATAACTGCTATCTTGAATTTAATTTTAATATCACTTTTAAGTGCACACAATTGAACTAAGTAACTTTTATAAGAAACATTTTTTCGTAACAAAAATATTCGACTTCGAAGAAATTGGCAGTTTTAAGTTTTTTTAAATAATTTCTAAACCGTTTGAAATTTAGAATGTATCTATGCGGAATTTAAATAAGCTATCCAAATGACACAACTTTGCCCAGCAGATCTCTATCATTAATAATAAGAAAGATACCCATGCTATCCTACTCAATTTGGAACACCCTGTATATATATATATATATATATAAATCATTTTTTTAAGGCAAATTGGGTTGTTTGTTTTTTGGTAAAGTTGTTTTAGACCCTCCTCCAACTGTGTTAGCATGGCATTCGTTTTTTGTTTTTCCCTTCCTTTTGTTACCGTAATTTGGACGAGTTCATTCCTTATTGTTAATTCGTTCTTTTCTTACTGGCCCACTCATCTTACAGGTAACAAATCTGGCACCCAATGTGTCCCTCACGTTAGGAATGTCAGATTTGTTACTAGTGACCAAAGTATATTTTAAGCGTAATATTATAAACTCTCAATAAACGGCCTAGAATTTAAGAATATTTGTTTGGAATTTATTTTGTTATTGCTATCGGTATCACACACTCAAAATATGAAGAAATTATTTGTGCAAGTGGCAAGAGAAAAATTGATAGTGCTAATCAAAGTCTGACTACTTATTAATACTAATAATAGCTTTAATTAGTTTCATATACATTCTAATATCTAAATATAGAAAAATGAAAATAACTTCTGCAAAAATACAAATTTTGCAGCAAAAGAGTGTAAAACCACATGTAATTGTAAAGTACGCAATATCTTTTAGTTATATAAGTGCAATAGGTTAGTTATATTATGAAATGTTGGAAAGCAGTATTAGACTTTAGAAGTTTTTAATAATTTATTGAGGTCAAATTTAATTAATTTAAGATTTAGATGAAGGTTAAAAAATAAATGAGAAACCAGCTTATGTATTAGATACTGAAGCGAAGCTTTAGAGCATTAAACATCCAATCGGGATAAAATTTCAGCAATTGTTGACAGAACTAGAAGAATTTGATGAATTATTGGAGACGGATAATAAGAGTAACTTACAAAGTACAGGCTATTTTTTTAGTAAACTGTTACAAGTAAATAATTTAGAGCAGAATCTTAAGGGATTATGGGAATTCACAAAGAAAAACTAGAAGGAAAATGAATTAACGTCAGACCAAAAGAATTTAGTACAAATTTTAAAGTCAAAAATAGATCAGAAAATTCTGGAGACCCAAATTACAATTAAATTATGGAAAGAAAGTCTAGAACAATTTCATTCTTTTAAAGCCCAAAGTAGCAAAACCAAAACAACCATGCCTATGAGCGCAGTGAAATTTTCAAATATCGCATGTTGCTAGTCGAATGCACTCAAATTTCGACAAGTCAGCAGCTAACATGCTCACATTTTTGGATTTGGCAGAAATGTTACCAACTTCAATAGAAGACAATGAAACAAATGCCGCAGTATACCTTAGAACAAAATTTAATAGAAAGACCAGAGATTTAATTTCAAATGAAGATGATTTCAAAACTATAGTATCAAAGCTGAAATGAAGAATTAATTCCTCACTGTGTACACGAAATTTTCAATAAAATCCAAAAGAGAGTATTCTGGTGTAGAAATTTCTACACCAGAATACTCTCTTTTGGATTTTATTCAAAACTGAAAAATTAAATTGAGCCGGAAAATTCAGATGACCTAGGATCGTTGACAACGATCCTAGGTCATGGATCGAAACGTAAATAAAGACGATTTTAAAAACTATGAGTGGTTTAATTCCCAAAGAAGATTAAGAAAAATATCAATCTTTTGTTCCTGCATAATAATTCCAAATGTCTTCCTGCATTTGACAGTATTCATTGCCTCTTCGATGTACAAGTTAAAAATTAACGGGAATTGGGCACATCCCTGTCTCGCCCCTTTCCCAATGTTTACTACTCTATGTTCCTGCTGCTCTAATTCCATTACCGCTGTGTTTTTTTAGTATAATCTATGTACTATCCATCTATCCCTAAAATTCATTCCAATCTTGTTGAGTATTTTAAACATTTTTTCCATTTTACATTGTCGAATGCTTTTTCCAGATCTACAAGCCATATATACAGCTCACGGAAGCAAACATGAGACTCTGGAAATATGTGAACTACAATGCGTCATCAACATATGTAGCAAATCAAAGCAAATCAGGTTCAATGTACATTACGTGACAGAAGTTAATGAATCTCTTTTCCAGTGAAGGGATAAATTAATAATCGAAACAATGGTTAAAACATCAAGATTTGCAATTGGCAGTAATGTATTTTGTGCGTGTAATACACAATTAATAAATGAATATATACGATGTTTTGTTCTTAGTCACTAATTTGCATCGCTACTTGTTTGTATACATGAATATTACGTTGAATTCCCAAATATATGAATTCGATACTAATTAATAAATCGAAATTCAAACCATCATCCCTCACTATAACTGCGTCCTTGGGCACTGAATTCTATAACAGATTTTGTTGATTTGTTGTCGTTTGAGCCTTGTCCGTATTTATTTTACATTTTTAATCATTTCTGCGTTAATCTACTTTTATTCAACAATTTTTTCAAAACTACTATTTTCCACACTTTTATACAATGTAGGTTTAAATATTTTATGAAAATTATGTGCATAACTCAACTTAATCTAAAACTGTATTATAATTTTACAATAAATTAGAGAACAGATTTTGTAAATCTGCAATATTATTTATTATCAGTTAAAACTATAATATACTACTATGTATACTTTTGCAGGTTGTATTTAAGTATCAACACAAGGGATCGCAAAAAATAAAAAAAAGTTCATGCTGAAGCTAGATTAGATCTATTATTAAATCTGTGATTGACTTTTGATAAACAGAAACCTGCTGGTGTATGTACCATTAGACAAGCAACTGAATTGGTTGCAACTGTTACTGGAAAGTCTGTAGTGTTCATGAAAAGAAGGTACTTCTGCAGAAAATCAAGTACTAAAGTTGTCAAAATGGAAACGAAGTGGAGGCGCTAATAAAGTTACATTTGGCAATTTTGATTTGGCTGTGTTATGACAGACAGATTTATACAATTGATATAAAAGTTCCAGAGCAAATTGTAGTCGAAAAAATGACTGACAGCGTTGGCTAGACAGCTGGGCGTCATATTCTCAGAAAGAATTTCAAACAAATTAGGTTCAGATTTAGAAAATGCCGTGATAAAAAAAATTATTCAAAAAATGATATAATATTGTGGCTAGGTATTCTCGTTAACCTCGTGCATTGCGGGATAACGATGCCCTTGGTGAAAACAATCAACCTGTTACATACTTGGGTGAAACACACATTCATCCAACGTATGATGTTTCCAAGGGCTGGCAGTGTGAAGATGAACCTGATGTATATAAAGTTGATAGAGCTGGTCAACGGTATATTACTGTACATGCCGGTAGATGTTACGGTTTTGCTAACAATGGGCTCCTAATCTTAAAATCAAAATCTAAGTCCCGATATTATCATGACGATATGAACCACGCCAATTTCATGCAAAGGTTGGAAAACCAGTTGTTCCAAATTTGCCTCCTAATGGAATTATGGTTATGGATAATGCACCCTATCATACCGTCCAAATTAATAAACCCCTACAACAGCTGCACATAAATAAACAATTTGTGATTGGTTTGACAATCAAGCCATACACACAACAGGCGATATGCAGAAAGCAGAATTACTGCATTTGGCTAATAAGATTCTTAAAAATCATGGTCAGACTGTATTACGGTTACCAACATACCATTGCGAACTCAAGCTGATTAAATTGATTTGGAGTTTGGTTAAACATAAGGTTGTCAAGAATAGTGTTGCACAGGAAAATGAAGAAGTAGAAGTTCTGTTAAAAGTGCATTCGCTGAAATAAGTCAACATCGAAATGGGAATACATTGTAAATAGTAAATCGCTTAAGAGATGAAACTTGGGAAAAGGATTTGTTAGTTGACGACAAAATTAAAAAATTAGAGTTAGTTATAAAACTGAAGAAAGTGATGTGACTATTCAGTTTACATATACATTGTGCAATTCAGCAAAAAAGTAATTTGTAGTGAACATATGAATAGCTTAGACTTTGTGGGTTATGTACTCATAGTATTACTGCAATTATAATTAAAAACGTAAGACAGGCATTTAACAGTGCAGTATAAGGTAATATGTTGTATTTAATAAAGTAATTATTTTGTGATATCTCTTATTTACGATTTCTGCAGCTAATTTTTTTAATTTCCATACTAATTACACTTCATAGCATTAAGTAAAGTAAGGTTAAGTTACAACCTAAACATTGATAATCTTATTTAATCTTTTACTTTTTTACTCTGGCTGTACTCTAAAACTAGCAAAGCCATCATACTATGCCCTCCCGGTTTTATTTTTGCTTCTGTGGACTATGCACGCTTTCTATTGTTTTCTCCATTATTACCCTTACGGCTAAAATTGCCACACGTATTCCTGTTTCGCCTAAACCCAAATTGATCTTCTCCTAGTATTTCTTCAGCTCGTTTTTCCATTTGTCTTTGTACAATTCTAGTCAATATATTTAGCATGTGTGCTATCAGACTTATTATTTGAAAATTTTGACATCTATCCGCAGCTCCTTTTTTTGGTTTAGTGATTATGTGTTACGTTTGTAATCTTTGTGTATCTCGCCTGTCTCGTGCATATAGATTACAAGTTGGAAGACACATTCTGTTACTGCTTGTCCAGGGACTTTTAGCATTTCTGCTTGCACCTTATCTATACCCGGTGCATACTATTTTTCAAGTTCTTTAATGCTCTATGTCTCTAAGTACAGAATATCCAAAGTCATCCTTTTCAATGTCTGATTCCTGTTATAGTGCTTCTAGTTCATGTCGTACATATAAATTCCCTATATATTTTTACTATCTAACCACTTTCTTTATCTTTTCCATGATGTCTTCTCCCATGCCCTTTATATTTTTGCTATATGGTTTTACATCCTTAAAATTCATTCCAATTAGTTTGTATGCTTCGTCTGTCTTTGCTATTTCCATCTTAGTTTGTACCTCGTTGCACTTTCCATCAATCCATTGTTTTTTAGCTTTCCTGCATTTGCGAATAATTTCCTATTCTACAGATTTGCATTTGTTTTCCCGCTTCGTCTGGTCTGTTTTTGTGTTTTCAGTTTTCTTCTATTAATTTTGTAACGTATTTTTTTTCTAGCTACATTTAGATCGATAAAATAAAAATAAAACAACTATAATTTAAAATATTTAATTTGAGAATTATCATCCAATAAAAATTAATATATAATATTCATAATAACGCATAGATTCTTGTATGTATATACTCTAAAGTTCGTTACCAAGCTCTGTCAAGTTGTCAGTCGGCACTTCATTCTCAACGTTCGAAAGTGCAAGCCGCTTTTGCAGACGAGGTGAAGTCAAAATGGCCCTGTCGAAACACATGGCTTCTAACAAAGTTAAGAAAAAGTAGAGCATTGAAAATTCTTGGTGTCTGGAGGTCGAGCCTAACAGCGGTTGCGTGAGCATGATTTTCGATAAGCTTCGCTCCGAACAGTTTAGTTGATCCCGACAGGCCTGAGAATATGGAACCCCTTTGGACATCATTTTAGACAGTTGGTATATATTAATACAATAGATTATACTAATATTTTTCATCTTAGTGCAATATCTTGAGGACATATCTTGAATAACATTTCCGATAATAAATTAAAACAAATTTTGAAGGCAGTATTTTAAAGCAAGATTTTATGGTTTCGTTCTATTCAATGTAACATGCAGTAAAGTAAACGCCGATTCCACATGTGTTCCCGATATTTCAACCTTACCGATGAATAATATCACACAAGGATATTATGATGGAAATCTCCGACAGTTGAGGTCAAGGTCCAGCACTTGTAGTACATTTTTGATGCACGTGAGTGTTTTTAACTTTTGATAACTTTGAAATTACAGTAAATTGTTATGAATTATCCAACATTAATTGCTTGAGTAACGTAAATAGAAAGTAGTTTTTTGAGAAATCAGTATATCAACGAATATGTTGTTTGCTTTACGGAATGTTTGCACATGTACGCAAACAGTGTATTTTATAAAGTTCTGAATGACAACCTATGTCAGACAAAAAATATGTAGATTCCGTTTTCCGATCTAGACGCCATATGCTGTCTTGATTTAATTTACATTATGCTTGAAGACTTTCAGGTCATGTAAAGGCACTTTCATTGATATATGAAATTCGCGTATTTATTGTAGATTACAACTAAATTAGAATAATTACATTTTACCAAGTCTGCACTTTGATAATTAATTTTTGTTGTAATAATCAAAGAAGTACTTCGCTGATTAAAAGAAATTTATGTGTTAAGAACAATTAATAAATTATATGTGTATCTAATTAAATCTTATAGAAATGATCTACTCACAGATCTTAATTTTGGATGTAAAACTTCATTAGAATTATTATGAAAAAAATTCGATAAAGAGACAAACTTTAATATTGCAATCATATGTACATAATCAGAAATTTATCCAAATAGAATCCTTTTTGTTTTTGAAAGATGTTTTATTATTTAACATTTAAAAAATTGCAAGTCCTCCCGGAATAGAAAGAGTGTGTAGTGAAAATAAATTCCCTCAGTATATTTTAAATGCCTAAATTCTATTATTCTATTTTTGGCAAATGTTTTTGAGGAAACAAATGGTGTCCATATTGTGCTTTTGTTCGTTCACAGGTAAAGCTGAGACATCTGTATGACATCTGGTGGTTGAGGTCTTGGTAAGTGTGTCCTAAAGAGTGAAATTCAGGTTTTATGGCTATGTTAGTGGTGTTAAGATAAGGTTTCCGCATTCCCCTTATACAAGCACAGTTAAATTTTGTTGGTTATTGTATTAAAAAATACGGTGGCGCTCATTAAATATATTTTTGGTCTTTTATTCACCCATGACCCAAGCTCATGATCTACCCAGAGCTAACACTCGACTAGCCGTTTATATCTTAAGAGTTTTTCTTTGTCTCAAGCCATTCTCCATCCGACATCACCTTGGGCTTAAAAGAAAAAGAAGAAATTCTCGACCTTGTGATATCAGATTAAGGTTTAGAAAAATGGGAGGTTTAATTTATAGCTGATAGTCACGAGGATAAAGAAATATAAAATTATATTTTTATAGTACAATTTGGAATATACTTTTTTACCCATGATTTCTCATTTTATTTTTGTTTATACCGCAGATTATCTCTGGCCGCCATGTCTAAGCTGGATTTAATGTTATTCCGTTATTTTTCTACTTCCTTAGTATCAGAAATTTTCCCAATGTCTTTCAGCAATTTGTTTGACTTTTTCGCAATTTTTTTGTGGGTATATTTAACTTTTAATTTCTCACATTCCAAAGTCCTTTTTCCGTTGCTCTTTTTCAAATTTTCTAATTTAAGCGTAACTTTCATAATTACTATGTTGTGGTCAGTATCTATATCTGTTTCTGGATAGCTTATGCAGTCTTCTACTTGATTTTTAAACCGTTGGCGAACAAAAATCTAATCTATTTGATAACTCCTTATGTCTCATGGCATCTTGCACGTGTATCGTCTTCTAGCTTGATGTAGAAATAATGTGTTTGTGATGGTTAGATTGTTTTTGTTGCAAAATTTGACCAGTCTATTTCCCCCGGTCTTTTCTGCTGCCTAAACCAAATAAATCTACTACCGTTCCTTTGCTACCCTCATCCACCACCGCATTAAAATCTTCCGTAATTATTAAATTTTCATGACCTTTAGCAAATCTTAGTATCAATATCTTTGTAGATCACTTGTACCTCTTCCTCACTGTAACTAGCGGTGGGCAAGTAAACTTGTATTTATCGGTTTAGATTCTAATCTAACCATGAGAACGTTTTCATCCTTTTGTAAGTAGTTTTCTTCAAAGTGTCCTATCGTTTTCTGCATAACTATCACCACAACCGAATTTTTCCAATGATCGTGTATGAATTACCATAAAGTCTTCGCTCCAAAAATCTCTAGACTCCAGCCACCAAACTTTGCTACTCCCTACTTTATCTAATGATTGTTACATGCCAAACTTGTCATGTATCATATTTTATGTTTAGAAATACCTTGTAGGTTAATTGGCGTGTATTTTTGAAATGATACGCTAACTTCCGCTGTTGCTGATAGTCGAGTCTGCGCAGAAGGAACGCGGATGTGCGCAAGTGGAGAAAGCGGATATTAAGCAACGAGACATGGACTAAGCAACAAGTATCTAAGTGCATGATAGTTTTTTAAGAAAAAGGTATGTAGTTTACCTTTACCTCCCCCTGTCGTTCCGCTACCTCATTTCCTTCCAAACCCCTACGAGATGCAATAGAAGTTCAGTGACTGATAACAATTTGATGTTCAACATGGCATAATCACAACCCTTAACCACATGGTGGACCCTCAGATGAAGTTGCGAGATATACACATCACGTAAGTAATTTGGATTTTACCTAAATTGTGCATGCAAATTGACTTAGACAGCAATTGCATCATCCGGTAAAAACGTTGTAACGTGCATTTTTGGTGGCCTA
The DNA here is from genome assembly GCA_036346225.1 of Platerodrilus igneus. Classification (NCBI taxonomy): domain Eukaryota; kingdom Metazoa; phylum Arthropoda; class Insecta; order Coleoptera; family Lycidae; genus Platerodrilus; species Platerodrilus igneus. Next base: position 2,174,877 of record JARFIW010000500.1, on the reverse strand, counting down.
ACATTTTTAGTCTACTTAATTCTTAAAATACATCGTTTTTGGATCGCGGTTTGTATAAAGTAAATACTTCCGCCTAGTTTTCAGATTGATATGCAAGTTGACTCGCCGGTATTAATTTTAAAAGACGGTTTAGTTATAAATTGGAATACTCGTAAAATTACTTTCCACTTGTCATTAATAAATAATCCCGCTGTAATTAATATGTGGATATACAGTCTAGGTAGGCGATCAGAAGTTGTACTAGTAGGATTAGATATAAACAAAAAAGGGTCGTGTTTTGTTCTTGCTTGCGAGATGTCAAAAAATTAAGTGTAAGATACGGTTTTTCTGGTTGAACTAAGAGTGGTAGAGTTGGTGAAACTCGACGCACGTGTGTTCGAAGAACTTACGACGTACGGCTTTAGTGCTTACGCGTGTCTACTAAACGTTTTTAGTCGTCTTTCTTATGGAAAAAAAAAGCCGTAGAACTAACTGTCGCGGAGTCGTAGTTGGTCTTTGATTCCGATATAGAAATTACGTTCAAGATACTGTTTCGTTCTGCTGTTAACTCGATGCACGCGGGTTTTAAGGACATGGTTACGGACTCCCTTTAGTGATACATGTGCTTTACTTATTATGGCTTTTGTTGCTTGCTTGGTCTGGTGATATTTAAACTGTGACCGACTACCGGTATACAAAAGTAGTGGTTGAAGTTCCTCGCTGCTTTTTGTATGGTTATGCAACTAATATACCTAGTTCCTTCGTGTGATAAGGTCCGCTGCTAACCCCAGTGAAATCAGTCAGTGTGATTAGGGTAAGTTGTGATAAGTTCCATCAACACCCTCACAGTATAGGGTGCAGTGCTTCGTTAGTGCCAGACATCGTGGATCCCACACTGCAATGGCAAGGAAGCGGTACTGAAGGACTTTGTGTAAGTTGCACTATTTCCTATTTGTTCTTACTGTAAATATCTACCCGTTGTTTTTGCAATATTCCTTGTCGTTCTGATACCTTTTCCATAGACTTGCCCGCTATTTAATAACAAAAAAAAAAGAAAGAACAATCAACCCTACTGAATGACTCAGAACAATTGTGCTTATCTACTTATTTATGTCTTTGCTAAAAATTTTACTAAATCACTTAGATTAATAATGTCTTACCTAGTTATAAAGAACAATCAACCATACTGAAGGACTCAGAACAATTGTGCTTATCTACTTATTTATGTCTTTGCTAAAAATTTTACTAAATTACTTAGAGTGATTATGTCTTACCTATTTATATTTTTTTGTTACATTTTACCTGAATTATGTTTAATTGGTGGGTGATGAAACGTTTCTGCTACTCCCCAATATGGCCTCACTTTGTACTCAGAATTTTTCTGTACTGCTATTACTGTTGTTAGATTATAGAGTTTATCTAAACAATTGCTCTTATTTATTCTATAAAGTACTGAACAATTTATACTTGATCCATAGGCTATGCTTTTTCTGTTTCAGGTTTGCAGGACTAATTTGTTTTTCTTTCAGGTTTACTATTCTAATTTCTCTATGGCAGTACTGGTACTAACTCCTGACAGCCGCGTCCCTTCTAGATTGGTCTGCTTTCTACAACCCCCCCTACTCTCCGATTGAGCCCGGTCACTGTTGTTTTCTTGGATTTTCTTTTGTTACGCACGGCTACGAGCCAACGTGACATAACTTTGACGCACAACGTGGCGTCTACTAGAAATACGTAACAACGTGGTCTGTATATGTTATAACAATGGCGTTAGAGCCACGCCTAATTTGTAACACGATGAATGTAACATGCTGACCAATTCATTGCAATTTGAAATTTTCTAGCCTGTTTACTTGCTTCATGCTTCTAACATTCCATGCACCGACTCACAAGATGTTCCTGGTTCTTCAAATTGAACTTGCCGATCACATTCTGAAGTAGTCCTCTCCCTCATATCCGAATGGGAGACTATTTTAACTCCGGAATCTTTTATGCCAGATAATGCCATCGTTAGCAAATAATAGTTTATTCTTATTCAGATGCTCTGTCAGGTGTTCACACATTAATGTTTCGATTATTTTTATCAACTACAGGCAGTAGATTAACAAGTCTTACAACTTCAGGCTTACACAACTTGCAACTTTTGGTAGAGATACTATAATGCTACACTTTAAAACAACGTATTATTCTAGTTTGCAAACATTGGATTTTTAGTATATTCAGCAAAAGGTATCCGACAACTAAGAAAATATCTCTCAGCAATAAAACTGAAAGTACATCATCGCCTGATACTTTATTCTTTAAACGGGTTATTTTGCTAAGCAATTTATTTCTGTACCAAAAACATCCCAAAACATTCTTCTTAATAAACTTTTCAGTAAAAATTGTGGGAGGAAGTATGTTATAACATTTACTCAAATTTTTCAAAAGGTGCGATTTTATTTAACTATTTTTAAAATAAAACGTTTTTTATAAAATTTCTTGCTAAATTTTAAAAAACATAATACTCTAAGTGGGTTAGATATTACTTTTTCTTTGTTACGACTAATTAATTTAATCCTAGCATTGTCACTACACAAATTAACAAAATCGTATTTATAAGTTCTACTGTACGTTAAAGCATTAAATAAGACTTACATGTAATTGTAAACCAAATCCTTTACCCAGTCTTGGAATTTTTCCTATGAATTTCACAGTCGCCAAAACAATGTCATCAAAATTTATGTATCCAACTGTAGAACCAACAGCAATCTGCATTAGCTGTTGCGATCTCATTTTATCTTTGGATAGCTTAACTCTTTCTTGGGGAGAATTAACAGCTGCTAAGAATGGAAACAAATTTTTGGAAACAGCTACAATAGCATCTTTTTTAACTAAAAATTGCATGCCTTCCCAAGTTTCACCATCTTCCATAAGAAATTTCACTGAAAACACTTCGACAGACATCACATTTTCTATTTTCGCTATTGTACCTAAAAGAACTGTTCGCGTATTAGCTTTAGGACGCGAAATCTCTGAAGCAACAACATTTTTGATCAATATACCATAATCAAAGAGCTTTGGACTCATTCTAGTCAAAATAAGTAAACTGTATTGAATATTTATAAACAACTACATAACCTATTTATGAGTCATCTGTTACAGTTATCGTCTCTTGTCATGCTAATAACATTTTAGAAATCAAACTCCAAAATTATTTCATTTTTAAAGAGCGCCGAAAGTACTAAAATTTCTTCATTAATCATGAGTTATGTTCAAACATTTTATTCTCAAAATTTAATTCTTCCACACGAATGTTAAATAAATAAACATATGTCATACAGAAAGGAGTCGTTCATAAATGAATACAAAGGTGGTGAATCGTTCACGAAAGACTCACTAAAACACTTGGAATAATGAATTGTTCGTTCACTGCACTGTATTATGGAGCATTAGATCTAGCTTATGGACATCTCTACATAGGACATTAATCTCGGCCAGAAACCTGTGCATATTTTAGCCCTGTATTCGTAGTTCGCGACTTGCCGTTAGGGAAATGGAGGGCGATTTTTACATGCAGTCTTATGAAGCATTCGATATTTTCTCATAAATAATTATAAATTCGGATTTTATTCAAAATTGCAGTCATTGAAAGTGGAAATATACACAAATTCTTAACAATTACCAATTTAATACTCCCGTATTCCTATAAGAATTTCAAATTATTAAAGAATCAAAATAGCATGCTGGGCAATGTAATCATTGATAAATAATATTTATTCAAAGCTCTTTTAAATCATTTTATGATACAAATACAAGCGGCTATAAAACAATAGGAGATGTCGTTCATACGGAGAAAGAATGTTTTATATCTGGTAACACTTGTTTGCAGGAGATCAATTTAAAGTTATTGTTAATTTATGTAGTTAAGTCTTATACTATAAAAATTAGAACTTTTAAGACTTTTAGTATCTCTGATGGTCCAAAAGGACGAAGTACATGTATCATTGAGCACACAAAAATCGGACCATCTTTTTGGGGATAAAATAGTGATTTTATTGAAGCAAAAAAGTATTATATTAAACAAAATAAAACAACAGTATATCTAACTTTTTTTTATACACACTTTTAATTAGAAATAAAAATGTATTATTATAACAAGAATTTTATTAGAAACATATATGCTCAGGTAGATACTTAAATAAGAATTCTTACCATCCAATACACATAAAAATAAATTTCATTATACATTAATATATACACAAATAAGAAAGAACCTTATCACTTCGAGGAATAGCTTGTCTCCACTTTTCTAATGTTTCCACAACCTACAAAGACATGTATTTAGAATCTCAATAGTATACTAAACGCCAAAAATACCTTGGGAGCAGAATAAATACTTCTTCTTATGCGTTTGAATGATTTATATCCGGATTTGCACCCAGGGACAAAACAACACTTCATATTTTATATATATATATATATATATATATATATATATATAAATAAGTTATAAACCGCACGTTTTACATGCAATTGACTATCACAGCTATAAGCACCAAATATGATGATCTTAGTCTAATTAGACCCCACAATTTTATAAAAATGCGATTTGAATAATAATACGCCATAAGACATAATAGAAAATCGACCCTCCTTTTCCCTAGCGGCAACATTATTAACTAGAGATTATTTGTCACAGTTTTATAGTATTGCAGGATAGGAAGATTAACGTCCTAAGTAGAGAAGTCCATAATCTAGCTATAGTAGATTTTTACTATTTCATAAAATACCACTTACGACTGTTTTACACACAAAAATTTATTGATCAATTTCTAAAACTTAATAAGTAGAAAAATGCAAATTATTTTGATGACCTTGAATGGTTCCACACACACACACACACGCACGCGCGCGCACACGCAGACACACGCGCGCGCGCACACACACACACACACACACACATCAATTCATCAACTTTTTTCTAATTATTTCAGAAGCAGAAACCGGTTTTCAAAGTTTACTTTTTATTTAGATACCTTCTACAAATTGTTGACGTAATTTATATTAATTTAAGTTAGCAAAAACTACAGTACTTTTAAGTTATTCAGAAAAACATCTAACAATAAATTTTATTAAAGAAATAAACAAGTTAGTGAACATACTATAGATTGGAAATGTAGCTCAAATATTAAAGTTAGTAGAAATTAGCTAAAAAATTGATAAAAAATACAAATATGTTTTAAGTCGGCTTAAATAGAAAAGTACCAAAATATTGAAATTTATCTATAAATCGTTACAAAGAATACACACCGTTCCGACTGGAACTGCACCTTGAAAAACTAGATTATTAGAACAGGTGGAACGGCTTACATGTTTCAATGAGCTCAAGAGCCCTACTAAAGCTTCACATGTGGTTTGTGCTTAAGGTTCGAATCCCGACACGGTCCGCTTCAAAAATGTTACGCGAGCATTTTTCACAAAAATACGCACTTGTTCGGATGAGAAGCAAAATGGAGGTCCCGTGTGTGAGTGTTGTCACGCGCATTAAAGATCCCAATCCTTGCTTGGAACAGCAAGGGTGCGGCGAAATTCCAAATTTTCCAGGTCAAAAAAATCGCTTCCTGGCCAATGCAGTACCTTCGGGTAGAGCATTGGAAAATCACATGTAAGGTTTGTGCTAAAGGTTTAACCAATTTATTGAGGTCCGTGGTGAGGAACCATACTAAAGTCTCAGAAAGAGGGCAATAGCTCTTTCGGTAATTAAAGTGGCAGAGACCATAGGGGTCTATATGGCATTCTAAGCCACTCTACTGCGTTGTGGAATGCAACGGAAAACCACCACATTACGTCCCAAGTACATAGTGTACTTAAATCGTCATTTAAGATGATGGCATTCTCTGGCGTAAAAAATTCCGCAGTTAAAATAGACCCCAATTTAGATCTTAGGGAAGGGACTACTTCGGAGAATGTGATTGGAAAGTATAGAAAAAGAGTAGGGAACTCGGAGCGTGGAATGTCAAAAGTATGTTACAAGTAGGTAAGCTAGAAAATTGAAATGGATAGGTTAGCATTAGACATAGTAGGAATTAGCGAAGTTCGGTGTTTCTAGTGACGGAAGATTTTGGAACGGTGAGGGTAATTCACACAGAATCAGAGAAAGGAAATTCGGGGATGGGTGTTGTTATGCGAAAAAAGATAGGACATTGTATAGAAAACTATTTACAAAAGAACGAAAGAGTACAAATGGATAAATTGGAGTCTAAACCAGTAAGTACAGTAATAATACAGGTATGCAAGCCCACCTCTAGCTACAGTGAGGAAGAGGTATAAGCGATCTACAAAAGTATCAAAGACATACTAAGATGCGTAAAAAGACATGAAAATTTACTAAACATCCGGGATTTTAATGCAGTGTAGGTGAGTGTAGGGAAGGAGTGGCAGTAGGTATATAGGGATTAGGGACGAGAAACAACGGGAGAAATAGGCTAGTAGAACTCTGCGACAAAAACAATTTAACCATCAAAAACACGTTATTTTCAAATCGTGCTAAAAGACGATATACGTGGAAGATACCTAGAGATATAGGAAGATATCGTATAGATTACATCCTTGTTAGACAACGGTTCAGAATCAAGTCAAAGACTCTAGATGCTACTCAGAAAAAGGATATAGACACTGGTCACAACATTGTAACCAAGAAGACCGTGTTTAATTTTAAAAAATTGAAAAAAGAGGAACGGAAAAAGGGCACTTTGATATTAAGAAACTAAAACAAAGATATCTATGAAAGATTTTAAAAAAATCAAATGAATTGCTGAAAGACATCGGGAAAATTTCTGATACAAAGGAAGTAGCAACAGAATGGAATAACATTAAATCCAGCTTTGACATGGCGACCAGAGATATTCTGGGGTATACACAAAAAAAAACAAGAAACCATGAATAACAAAGGATATCTTGAATTTGCTAGAAGAAACGCAAAATTACAAAAACAGAGCAGATGAAGCAGGAAAACAGAGATACAAAGCCATAAAATGGGAAATTATTCGCAAATGCAGAAAAGATAAAGAACAATGGATTGATGAAAAGTGCAAAGAGATGCAAACTAAAATGGAAATCGGAAAGACAGACAAAGCATATCATCTAAGAAAATGTAGAAAAAGTGGTAAGATGGCAAGAATATATAGCGAATTTATTTGCAGGACAAGAACTAGAAGCACTAAAACAGGAATCAAACATTGAAAATGATGACTTGTGATATTCTATACTTAGAGATAAGTTTAAATTAACATTAAAGGGTTTGAAAAATGGTAAGGCACCGGGTATAGATAAGGTGCAATAAGAAACTCTAAAAGCTATGTGTATAAGACAGGCAAGATACCCAAAGATTTTAAACGTAACATTATAGTTACTTTATCCAAAAAAGAGAGGCGCAGATATGTGAAAATTTTCGAACAATAATAAGTTTGACAGCACACTTATCAAAATATTAACTACAATTGTACTAAGACGATGGAAACAGGCTAAAGGAGTACTAGGAAAAGATCAATTTGGGCTTAGGCGAAACAAACGGACACGGGGTTGGGAGGGGCTATTTTAGATCTGAACGTGATAATGGAAAAAACAATAGAAAAAGGAGAAAGCGTGTATAGGGTTTGTAGATCTGAAAAATAACATTCGACAATGTAAAATAACAAAAAAATTGAAAATACTCAAAACGATTGGAAAGAGTTTTAGGGATAGATGGATAGTTAATAACTTATACAAAAAGCAAACAGCGGTAGTAGGATTAGTAGAGAAGTAAATACTAGGAAAGGAGTGAGAAAGGAATGTGACTATTCCTGTTAATTTTTAACTTGTACATCGAAGAGGCAATGAATACTGTCAAATACAGGAAAACACTTGGAGTTACTATGCAGGAACAAAATATTAAATTGCTTAGGTTTGAAAATGATATAGCAGTATTAGTATTTAGCAAGAAAGAGTTAGAAGCAGATCTTAATGAAATGGAAACGGTTCTAACAAAGAGGTGCGGTATGAAAATTAACAAAAGTAAAACTAAAGTACTCGTATGTAGAAGAAAGGAAAATACGTCAAAAACCAGAATACGGATAGGAAACGAGAACTTACAAAAGGTTAATAATTTCTGCTACCTAGGAAGGCAAATAACTCAAGATGGAAAAGTGCAAAAAATTTAAAAAAAAATAACTAGCACGAGTCACGCTGCATTTAGAAAGAAAATGTTCAAAGTCAATAAACAGAAACAAGGAAAAGATAGCTGAAAGCATATGTGTGGAGCACAGCATTGTACGGCTGTGAAACTTAGACAATAGGAGAAGCAGACACGAAAACGATAGAGGCCTTTGAAATGTGGTGCTACAGACGTATAATAAAGATATTATGGACTGACAAAGTTACGAACAAAGAGGTTCTAGAAATGGTAGGAGAAAAGAAAAATATGTGGAAAACAGCAAAAACAAGAGAGATAGGTTGATAGACCACATACTAAGGCATGAGGGAATAGTGCGGGATATATTAGAATCTGATAGGAAAAAAGAGAGGTATAGGTATCTATGGGTGGACCTAGGTTAGACAATTGCGCACAGATAGTCAAAGATGAAGGTGTGAAATTTTCAGGTAAATGTGTAGACTAGCTCAGAATAGAAATTAATGGAGGTACATGTCCTACCAAATTCAAGACCGAAAACCTAACGACGAAAAATATAATTGTACTTGATCCTGATTATTACTATAAGCAACTACAAGTGTTGGTTTGGCAATATTCTCAACTAATGTTTATTGTGCGAAAAGATTTTTTGGAAAAAATATTATTTAGGATCCTGGTAGCCGCAAGTTGCTAAACCCCCTTCTCATACCACTGAATATCGGTGAAATAAAATATATATATTTAGAAAACAATAGAATGAGTAGCTGTATCCAACAAGAGAGAGCAGCGACTATGTTCGAAGACAACAAACGTAGAAACAAGGAAAGAATTACTAAAAGCATATATGAAGCACAGTACTGTGTGGATATGGAATAAAAACGGACAGTAGAAGAAGTAGACAGGAATAAGCTAGAAGCCTTTTGGAATATATGGTGCTTCAAATGCATGAAGATGATAGCATGGACAGACAAAGTTAATAACAAAGAGGTTTTAGAAATAGTAGAGGAAAAAAGATATCTGTGAAAAGCAAAAAATATGACAAATAGACGGACAGGACACGTTCTAAGGCAATTGAGAAATAGTGCGGGATAAATTACAAGAAGAGATAGGAAAAAAGAGAGGATAAGGTAGACCTAGATTAGACTATTGTACACAGATAGTGGCAGATTGGGGAATTTCTGGGAAACGTGTGGGCTAGCGCAGAATAGGAAACAACGAAGGTACGCGTCTAACTAGTTCTACGACTGAAGACCAAATGATGATCATGATAATACACCCTTTTGACCCGACTTCGTGCTCGAGGTAACAAGTTCTACAAATTGATCAATAAATTGTTGTGTGTAAAATATCTAAAAGTTGGTTTAAATTGATGAGCAGTTGAGCACTAAGTTTTTGAAATTGATCTACAAATAGTTTTGTGTTACACGTTTTTGAATTGATTTTCTGCTCAAGCGTAACAATTTATAAAAATTGATCTATAATTTATTGTGCAGAAAACAGCTTTTAGTGAGGTATAGCAATACTACAATTATTTTATAAAATGTGCTATAATCGAAAAATCATTTAATCTAAATGGTTTCATCATTTCAAATTAATTATACAGATGTGCTGGGCTAATGCATATACTTATTCAAGAAACTGGTAGCCCGTTTACCTTGGCAGAGGGCGCTATTTATATAATTACTGCTATTATTTATTGACCTGCTCTACACTAGGTGGAGCAACATAAAATTTATTTAGAATTCCTTTCTTATATTTTTTTTAATATAGGATTGAATTTCTGGTATGCATGATCCAGCTTATCAAGGCTATGACGTAATATGTTAGCTGTCGACTATGTTGCCAAATGTTAAAAATATGTTCTGTATTTAGATATGAACATTCACACATTGTTCATATTTATATATAGATACACCAGATATACCAATAGTAAAAACCAGAATGCTTTAAAATGTAATGTCAACGTACTATATTTTTTCATACGAATTGGCATCTAGAATTTGGCTGCCTGAATTACTATTTTTGATGTCATAGTCTTGATTCGACGGGTGGAGTGAATTTATTCTGTCAATAGGAAAGATATCATCACACTTTGGCTATTGTAAATATACTCGCAATTTAAGTTCTGATTTACATAATTAATATTGGTAATATCATAACATGGCGCGGTTGCCACTATCAAAATACAAATTTTTCATAACCACAAAGCCATCTGTAGAATATTGGTATTGCAAATATTTCTTAATAGATGAACGAATGTAGTTTGTAACTTTTTAAAATGCAATTTTTATAATCATTTTATATGGACATAATTGTAGATCAAACTCTTTAGCTAAATATTATATGCTATTTAAGTGAAAGTTTTACTACTGAGCATATTTTAAACATAGTTTAGTGTTTTTAATGATTCATTTTATAGCAATAAGCACATTACACCATACACGGAATATTAGCCACCGTTATTCAACACTACAGGTTTTTATTTATTAAAACAAAAGTTTATAATTCATGTCTTAAATCATTCTTGAATTGCCAGCACAAAGTAACCGAAATACGTATAAAATTCATTTTTCTTTACGCTTTTGTAAAGTAGTATTTTATTTTGCCGATAAATAAGGTTGATCTGTGAATGTTTACTATTCAAATAATATGTAGTCATTTTAGGCAAAATATAAAACAAATATCTATTCTTTAAGATACTAGGAAAGTACATGGATATTGATATCTCGTAGGTAAGTTTATATATACAATATCTTGCAAACTTGTTGATATACGGAACCAGTTAAAATTGGAAGTTGTAGAAGCTGGATAGTACCTGGTGTCTTAGTTTTGCCTGTATGAGGTGTATGCAGTTGGTAAAATAAACAACATTCTCTAGAGTGATACAAGTATTCGGTAAATTTGAAAATACAATACACTTTATTAATAAGATTTAAGTAAACCACCTTAACAAAAGAAGATTGTCAAACAGGATAAAATTAAAAAATGATTAATTGTATCACATATAAATTGTGATTTTGCAATCGATGTTGTAGACAGATGTAACCAAAGAAATTAAATGCTTGTAAATTATCAATAAAATGATATATTTAGTTTTATTTGTTTTTCATACAGAAAGTTACAGATACTGATTATCTCACAATAAACTAAATGCCGATCATTAATTTACAAATATCGATATTTCTTCGTGTACAAAATGTATTTCATTAATTTCCCTATGATTCCACGGCCTTCTATCGATTAGTCGCTACTGCTGTCTGAATCCCAACTACTGTCGTTTATGTTAATGTTTAATGACGCAACATCCTTTTCATCAGACTTAATGTTGCAATCCTCCATTGTTTTTCTTTTGTACAGAATTTGTCCAAACTTGAGGAGCTAGGGTCACTAATCTTTCATGCCACATTGTCATACAGCTTTATAGATCAGCAAAATATAAATTTGCTAATATTTTTCCATTAAGTTCTCCAGCGATCTTTAAATATAATCGATGTGGACCTCTGAATTGGTGCTATCGTTTTCGGTATCAGATTTTAAAAGTAATTACAAGAGGTGCAAAGTCAACTGTATCTAAACGTACTTCTTTATTGCACCAGTCCCCTATTAACCTTTCACAATGAGCTACAGAATTTGCCCAGAGTTCTGGGATAATGGTTGCCAATGCTTCGTGCCACATTATCAAACAATTCTCTGCCGATTTGCCATTCCCACCAATGTGACGATTGTAATAAGTTTTGGATATACCCCAGACAAATTCAATCGGGTTGAAAAGCAATGGTAAGGAGGCAATCGTACAACTTTATGGCCATACTGTTCCACCAAGTAATCTGCATTGTAGACCTGTCGTTTATGCCGAAAATTAATAACCATGTTAATTGCACAAATTATAAATTGGGTTGTTATGCGTACATGGTAGCAAGATTAATAAGATCCTTTTTAAAAGAAGTACAATCACGTGCAATGCCTTGATTTGTCAGTCAGTTGATACGTCTCCTTTAGTCCAACTGCAATTCGGTTCTTTAACCAACACTGTATTGTGGTATAAAACATTATCTAAAACAATTGTAGACGGTTGTTCCAAATTCTTCAGCAATTGATTATCAAACCAATTAAGAAAATTTGCTTCGTTCATCTCTCCATGATAATCTCCATATTTTGTCGCAGATGAAAAGATCAACTCGCAACTTTCAATAAACCCATTTTCATTGCCTGCATGCAACACTATGAATCTTTTCCCATCGACTTGTGTGCTTCTTACAATTCGTACATCATTATTATGCCAGGAACGACAAACAGTACCATTTTGGAAAATCCTAGTTTCGTCGAGTTGAACGAATAGATAAATGCCTTCCGTCTTAATTCTCATACTTTACGAGAAATTCAAATCGGTTCAGGGCAATATGAGGCAATTCTATGAGAGCATGATGGGAATTGTCTTTACCATATGTAAATCCCATTCTGCATAGCAGTGTATTTAAAGATTTATCACATCCTTTGAACAATTCCGCACTCTGAAGTTGTAAACACAAGTTATGTACTGTAATATGTTCATCTGAAACAGTTATTATTATATCAAAACTAGGCTGCCAACACATTAATAAGTTACGAATTACATTTCGTAGATTACCTCTCGGACAGCTGTTACAGGAATAAAAGGTCCCCCATTTGCTTTCTCTTGTTCAAAAAACTCGTGCAAGCTAGTATCAAGCTGCTTCCCCCTAGCACCCAAATGTATTCCAGGCATTTTAAAAACAAGCTCGCGAACGTAAAAATATGGGAATTTGTTCGGATAAGAAGTTTTTAATATGAAAAATAAAACTTAGTTATAAAACGATTGGACTTGACAAGCAAAAAATTTGACAGAAACACATTTCCATAACCTCTAGAACACGAGTTTAGGTTATGTACTGCCATTTTGATACCTTTAAATGTTAAATTTTTGTAGAGAAACGCTGGCATCGTAATTTTTACCAACATTAAAAAGATCCGAGTGTTTAAGATAAAAAAGGAAAGATGTTCTATACTATGTTGGATGCATCCGAACATCATTAATGACGTAAATCGGAAATTACGACTAAATGAAGATTTGAATGTCCCTGTTTTAATTGAACACCTATTTGTTAGAGTAGTCGGTAACGTTGAATTTTTTACCAACTTAACATGTGAAATTTGTTGAAGAAAAAGCACAAAAATATTGGTTTATGTTGGTATGCCTATTAATCACATCTATTACATAAATCGAATTTTAGATTGCTTGAACTATACCATTACACAAGTAGGTGAATGTTACCACAGATTACCTACAATAGATAGACGACTATTATCCTTCTGTCAAAACCCATTGATTAAAGGTACATTTTTTGCAATACCCAAAATGTAAACATACTACAGATTATATAATATATTACAGGATCTACATCATATTACAAAATTTTTCTGTCCTCAAGTGTTGTGTAATTTAGATTAGAAGTTACAATAGAATTCAATTTATTTAATTGACTACACCCCACATTATACGTAAATGTCAAAACTCATTTTTTTAATGATAAGGATCAACATTAAGGTCAATAGACTAGACAACGTTAGTTGGGTGCTTAAAAGTATCATATCATAATAGTGTGTATAAAGCGTTACCAAAGTCTTTAGGCATTAACTAAGTAAAGACATTAAAGTCTCGACTCTGATATGAAAGTGCTTAATGTCGTTCTATACTTTAACTAATCCTGTGTTATTAGTTTTTAAAAAATCTTATCAAAAGAAAACAGTGGGTGCCACAAGGCCAACATGCTCAATCAGATGTTTGACAAGATCGATTTGGAAAAAAGATTATTCTCCATGTCTGACACATTATGTTGCAAAGTAGCATGAAAAAAGTAACCTTTTTTCTGTTTTTATCTATAAAGATTTATATTTGCATTCTACAAGTGTTGGCATGACTGTTCTAAATAATTAATCATCAAATCTGAAAATTTCAATATTTTGATGTGAGTTACTTTACCACAGTTGGAAGGGAGTAATCGCTAAACACAAAAAGTGAGTAGTTTAAACCCACTATGTTACATTTCATGTTTTACTTGTTAATATTTTAGATTTGTAATAAACCAATCCTAAACATCCTACACTTTCTGTTACTGCACTGGAGGTCAAAAAAGCAAATTATTTATGAATTTAGCTAAAGTGAAGATTCTTTGCCAAATAAGAATATATTTGTTTATGCACTTTTTAAACAAATTATGAGAGTGTTTTGCCCTTTGAGTTAGTTTCAAATGGCAGGGTTATTGACGCCGAGCTTTACTGTAAACAACTCCAAAGAATAAAAAAATTCGAAAAAAGAAGTACCATAGAATGGGGTAATTTGAAAAGTGCAGTGACTTGAAACATAAAGCGTTGCAAATTTCGAAGGAGTAGCAACATCACGTGTCAACCAAGGAATCCATCGAATCACTTCATTCTCATTTGACATTTTTCTTGAAAATGAGAGTGACATTAATCCAGATACTATAGACATTGATGGTACAACAAACGGTGTAGTTCAAAATACCAAAAATGAAAATAAAAAGACTGAAATGTACGAAGAATACAAAAATCAACATTAAATCAAAACGTTTTACATTTTTTACCTTCTTGTTTTTAGTTTTCGGCACTAGGTTTCTTTGCCATGCCAAATCTTTCAGGAAGTCATTTTCTTTAACATTGTGTGAAGTTTTGCCTTTTAAAATGGAATTAATATTTTGTATAAAAGTAAACAGATAGAAACTAATAAAACAATCTACATACATATCAAAAACACTGTGTGTTTTATACAATAATGGATTCTATAAATTCTTTTTAAATATATTTACTAATTTTTTTAAGCGAGTGTGTAAAACTAATTTTTTGATATATTACTAAAAAGGTTAACCATGTTGGAAAACATCCTCCTTATTTGCATTCTGCTTCGTAATAGTGCTCCCGGCTTATATTCGCATTCAATAATGAGTGAGTATTCTTCTAAAGGTTCTGTAGTCTGTAGCTAATTAATGCAAATAGCACAGTACCCTATCTTTCCCATAATTTTTCCCCAATATATCCTGAGATATAAGCATATGTGGAAATAACATTTGCATTGTCAGCTACTGCAACTACTGGCTTTTCAAACAATACCCCATCAACAGTAAAACTATCGCCCTCTACATGAGTGCTATTTGAAAGATTCAAACAAATAATTTGATCATTTTCACAATTTGCCCCAGGAGAAATGCAAAGATGTAAAATTATTTATAAGTAATGTCTTGAAAGAAACAATAAAAGAACAGCAAGAACGGCTGATATAATGAATTCCATGACTTCGAATACACCCACCAAAGAGGGTTCTCAAGAGGATCTTGCTTATTCCTAGAGCAAATATAGTAAGTAAGTAGATTTATTGCATAACTCAATATAGGTTATTAAAGTATAAAAACAAAATATTATACTATAGAGCAAATTATTTAAAATACAGTTAATAATATAATTAGTTTTCATTTCTACAACTTAAAATATATTTTTTTAAATTACTCTTAAATTTTCTTTGAGAAGGCTGATTTGTAACTGATTTTGGTAATGTATTATATATCTTAACGCCATAATGAAATACATTTTTTGTGGTTATCGTTTTATTCTTCTTGTATATATAGTAATTGTCTGCTTGTCTTGTGCTGTAGTTATGTATATCTGACACTTTAATTAAGTTGCTAACCAAGTACGAAGGCAGCAAACCATTTATAATTTTATATATAAAAACCATACTATTATATTTCATTTGTTCCTGAACATTTAAAAAATTAAGGCATTCTAACATTTTACGGACTTTGGCAAATCTGCTACATTTTAATAAACATCTCATTGCACGATTTTGTATCTTTTGCAATCTTTCCAAATCACCTTGGTTTGAGACAAATAAAATGGTGCTGCAGTATGTTAAATGTGGATAAACTATTGCTCTATATAAAGTTATTCGAGCAAAACTTGATAACTTTGCACTAATTCTTCTCAGAAATCCAACCTTTTTGCTTACTTTATTTATAACCATCTGTAGATGCATTTTAAAAGTTAATTTTCGGTCGATTATTACGCCAAGGTATTTAATGTTCTCTACCAGTTCAATATCAGACCCATCTATTTGTACATTCCTATATTTAAATCGTATTCGATGCAACTTCTTCCAGGTGTAAGTAAACCCACGTAGTGTTTTAATTCAATTTTGTACAGATTGTCGAATTGTTTCACCTTTAGATAAGATACATTTCATGGAATGAAAGATGTCAATTGCAGCTTCCCAAAATTGCAAATGGGATGAATCTTGTTTAAATGTACATTGTAGCCCTTTTCCATAGCGTGGGTTATATCTAGAACCATTAATACATTTTCATGCAGTAGTAGGTGAAGGTAGGGAAGGAGAGGTAGTAGGTTTATTTGGTTTAGGCATGAGAAACGACAGGGGAAAAGGTTGGTAGAATTTTGCGGCAGAAACAATTTAATCATCACAAACACATTATTACAACATCATGCTAGAAGACGATACACGTGGAAGATGTCACTGGATATAGGAAGATATCAAATAGATTACATTCTTGTTAGACAACGGTTTAGGAATCAAGTAAAAGACTGTAGAAAGCTACCCAGAAGCAGATATAGACACTGACCACAACATCATAATTAGGAAGGTCGCAAGGTACTTTGACTTAGAGAAACTAAAAGATAAAGATATCCACAAAAGATTTGAAAAAAAGTCAAATAATTTGCTGAAAGATATCGGGAAAATTTCTTATACTAAGAAAGTAGAAACAGAATGGAATAACATTAAATCCAGCATAGATATGGCTGCCAGAGATATTCTTGGGTATACACAAAAAGAAAATAAGAAACCATGGATAACAAAGGATATCCCGAATTTAATAGAAGAAAGACGAAAATACAAAAATAGATCAGACTAAACACAGATACAAAGCCATAAAATGGGAAATTGTTTGCAAATGCAAGAAAGCTAAAGAATAATGGATGGATAAAAAGTGCAAGTAGGTACAAACTAAAATGGAAATAGGAAGACAGACGAAGCATACAAACTAATTAGAATGGATTTTAGGGATATTAAACCATGTAGCAAAAATATAAGGGACACGAGAGGAAAGGTCATTACAGAAAATGTAGAGAAAATGGTTAGATGGCAGGAATATATAGAGAATTTATATGCAAAAGAGTAACTAACAGCATTAGAACAGGAACCACACATTGAAATGGATGACAGGATATCCTATACTGCGAGATGAGGTTGAATTAGCATTAAAAGGTCTGAAAAATAGTAAGGTGCCGGATACCGATTTGATTTTACAATGCTCCACCAGAAGGTACTACATTGGCTAGTAAGCGAGTTTTGTTTACCTGAAAAATTTGGAATTTTGCCGAACTCTTGCTGTTCCAAGCAAGGTAGGTATCTTTAACGTGCGTGACAATACACACACAGGACCTCCATTTTACCTCTCATCCAAACGAGGGCGTATTTTGTGAAAAATGCTCGCCTAACATTTTTCAAGCGGGGCATGTCGGGATTCGAACTCAGGACCTTGGGCGTAGTAGCCACACGCATACCAACTGCGCCACGGAGCCCCCCTCCCCCTCACATAACACTAAATATCAGGGAAACATGGTATATATTTGTAAAACAAAAGGGAAATGGAAATGCATTTATCAAGAAAGAGCAGCTGCTGTGTTTGAAGATAACAAACATAAAAAAAACAAAAAATTGTCGAAAGCATGTGGAAAAAAATTAGGAAAAATAGAATTGCAGGATATGTTCTAAAGCATTTTTGGGGAATAGTGCAAGATATATAAGAAGCAGAGATAAGAAAAAAAAGAGGTAGATGTAGGTCTAGATCAGACTAATGCACGCATATAGTGAAAGATGTAAGCTGTGTAAATTTCAAGGAATGTGTAGGTTAGCCCAGAATAGGAAACAATGAGGGTACACGTCTAACCAGTTCCAGGACTGAAGACCTAATGATGATGATGGTTCTAGAGATAGTTCATCAAACATTTAACACACTATGTCTGTCCAAAGGATCTAATTGTTCAATACCATGTTGTAAAGTATTCATTACTTGATGCACGATTCCAGATTTAAGTTGGATTTGACTTAAAAGATTCATTAATGTTTTTCTTGATTGTAATGCAAAGGTTTTTCTTAGCAATCTATAAGGCCATGGACCCTGTTTCAATAGAATAAATGCAAAAACCTTATTATCAAAATAAAACCGCCTTCCTCTTGCAGATTTGATTTCAGTTGACAGTTTTGTAACATTATTTTGTAATGTGAACTAATAAACAAATTAATTAATTAATTAAAATTCAGTAACTTGCATAAACTATAGACACAAATTCCACAATAAATTACTTCATATTTTAGTTAGGCTCCCTTATAATAAAAGACCAGGTTTACAAATAGCTTCAGGCTAAACTATTAGAAATTCCAGTGGCAGGTCATCATAATTTAAAGCTCTACCCTTGTAAATCAAATACAATAAACTTAAAGCTTAGGTCGGTTACAGATTGACGAATCTGATAAAATTTAAATGGAATAGTACCTTTTAACGTAAATAAAGGAAAGCAATTTTCTGTTTGAAAAGCTTAATTTTCTTAATAATTTCTTTGATTGGCAGCGGGTTATAGAAAACGAAACATAAATAGCGAAAACTATTTCCAATTTGATTTGTTCAAAGATTGCAAGTAATTTTAAGTAGTCTGGAGACATCCATTGTATTTAAAATCCATTTCGGCTCAAGTGGGTTAACTGGTCTTTTGTTAATGGCAGACAACTGTCGCCATAGGTATAGTCCACATTTCAATAATTAAGAAATTCTTAGAAGATACAACATATTTAAACCCTTAGAAAAATAATTGCTTCCGTGACCCTCATCTAAAAAGGGGTTGGATTTGGTTTCTGAAATCTTGGTTTGTGGGAGGTTCTGTTCAGTCATTGGATAACAGAAAATGACGTAAAGGGTGGTTAGAGTAGGAATTAATCTATATAACTTAAGGCTTTAGCCAAATGACAGAGAGTTTTTCCAATGGGGCTGTCCGTGGTCAAGAAGTAGAAAGAAACGTAGTTCGCGGGTAGCGTTCTCTGGCATCACAGATATAATATTTCACTTAGTATCACGATAGTAAAAATTGGAAAGGAGTGATAACTTTTCCAGTTCGCGAGGGTTATGCCCGTATGTTCGCGGATTTATAGTGATACAAGGTAAATAATAAAAAGCTTGTAGGCGTGTGACGCACAAGTTAAGTGATATTGTCAATAAGATCCTGCCGGGTTCGTGTGCCATTCAATTATTTAAAAATTACAAACAAGAGCAACAAGCGAGATTCTCTCCCCCAATTTAAGAGCTGTTCTACGTTGGAAGGCAAGCCATCAAACAATGGACGATTTTTAGTAAGTAAGTTTTTATAGTTAAGTAGCATGACCAATTTTTAGTTAGTTTATTTGTTACGACGTTTTGGCCATAAACCGTAGGATTAATTTAGTGTAAGATTTATAATATAAGTTTTCGTTCATATACAGGGTTTGGGAATTACTTATGTACGCAAAATTTTTATAATTCCATATTCACCTATTCAATTAAATTTCGAAATTCAAATCAATGAATGTAAGAGGTTCACGTTTATTGCTCTGTTAATTAAATAGTTTTGTTTGCCGTTGATTAAGTCAATAGTTTTTTTATTATTTTTTTATCATGAAAGTTGCATAAGTATTCAGAAAGATAAGAGTTGATTAAAAGAAACAATTGTCCTCCTTGGGATGACAAGTCTCTCAAGGTTTTGCATGAACGTTTGGACATTCTCGACTTGTCTGGCGCCCTTGGTAATTGTCATTAAGCCACAATATTTCTGAAAGGTAAGTGCCAAATTTTTTTTGTAGTATATTATAAATTAATTTAACCCTTTCTGCAAAATTTTAACCCTCTATATGATCCACGCCCTTCCGCTAGCTAGTGCCGGTGACCTCCCTTTAATTTTTGTTTTACAGGCCGCCCCCATTTTATAATTTTACTGGAAAATACATACTTAGTAGCTTTTCCGCCTGTAACAGTTTATACAGTTTAAACACTGCCTACCCATGTTTTTAAAAGAGGGAGATTGCAGCTTCCTTAAGTCTTTTTTATTGGGTGTATTTTGAAAATCCAAACGCCTAGTTATTTTTTTTTAGATCCTTTACTGCGACATACAATTTTTTGGCTTTAGGTGTCAATTGATTAGTACGTTTAACACCAACAATTAGTCTCTATACTCAATAATAATAAAACAGAAAAACAAATTAATGCTAATATTGATTAACAAAATATAACTCTAGACATTTTGAATTTCTAAATTTTAGTAACATGACTATCACAAAAGCAGTTCATGAGTCAGGAGAGTTTTTCATAAATATTTTCAAATATTCACAAGACTAGTTTGTTGCAATATTGCACATTGCCTTGTACCCAAAGTTACTTATAACAAAAAATTAAGGTGAATGATACTTAAGGTATTTAACATTAATAGCATGGTAAGAGTGTTTTTACTGGTGGACAGCGTTTGGGATATCTTTGTATAATTGTACATCTTCTATGCGAATCTGCTGTGGGTGTATTCATTGTAGTATTGACTCTTAGGACCAACTTAACAATAAAACTTAAAACTTGTTTCTTGCTAAGATAGAAATTGTAAAGAATGCTTGAACGTGGAATACATTTATTGTAACCGAATATAATTGAAAATTTAAGTAAAATACATTAGAATGAATGGGTATCAGCCATCACGAGCTAACCCCTCAGACATCTTAAACGCGAATGAATCTGGAAACGAAGCACGCAGCAAAATATCAGCGCCTTCCGCCACAAAAGTAGTTCTCGGAACAAACGCAAAGTAACTTCACATCTAAAATTCTATAATCCCCAACAGACAGAAGGATGTAACTGGCAAGCCTATCATCTTCTGAAGTCAGTAAAAACCCGTTACCTTTCGTGTACTGCTACAAAAAGGTCAAGAAAGATTTTATTAATTTATACATGTATATATATATATATATATATATATATATATATATATATGGTTATGCCCTGTATAGTACAAGTGTACCTTTATTCATTGATGTACAATGCAAAAACGCAAATTGCAAGTGTATAAAAAATCACCCTGTATGATATAAGCATATTGTAAATAAATAGCAAGTAACATCAGTTGTATATGTAAATTGTAAGATACCGTAAAGCGCATTTAAATGCAAACATAAAAATCAATTATTTTAAGATAAATATGCATTTGATTTGCTGTAAATAGCATAAAAGAGTACAGTTTTACGCATTTAGTTTGAGAAACTACAATCAAAGTGTATTTAAAACACCTCAAAATTAATAAATAATTTTGTGTACTGAAACGAAAGCAAATATTTCTATAAAACGGAACCCATTTTGTATTGAAAACCAATTAAAGTTTAAATTAATTTTCCCGTGGATATTGCAATTTCTTCTAAATAAAGAATTCTCTAGAATTTAAAAAGATGTGTCATCAGTATTTAAAAATACGTCAAATTCATATAACTCATTAATAATTAAACATTTTATTCCTAGAAGCAGCTTGAACATTGAAAATAAACCATAAAATTCCTGGAATAACCGATAAATAAACGATTGTTTTTTGCATTAGTATGCGAAGCCACAATAATAGTATATATGGGACAAGAATGGATAGAACGCGTCACGGATAATTAGAATGATAATTAGGTCATAAAACTCGACGATTTTAGACGTTAATTGGCTTTTCGAAGAAATCTTACATTACAATGTTCTACATTTTTCTAGTAAGCTTCTGGAAACAGATAAATTTGTATATAAAGGAAGCGTTTGTTCATTGGAATTTATTTATTGATTAGGTTTTAATCATGCGAGCACAAAATATTATTTTAATTTAACCACAAGCTGTTGCTATAGTATTTGAGTATGTAGTAAACATACTGTAATTTAACCAAGTTGCGAGGTTGTAATGAATAAATAAGCGATGTTTTAAACGTAACTTATAAAGAAAAATAGAATTTATTACCTACGATAAAGATGCAAAATTCCTCAAAATAAACCCATTTTAATAAAATAATCGAAAGGAAGATTTAAGCAAAAATGTACTTTGGTAATTGCTGTTTGAAATGAGAATTGTTTAATGGAGAATCTTGTAAGAGGTAGTGACGTCAATTTAAAATAAAAAGATAATTTATTTTGAGGAGCATACACACGTGCACGCGCACGCCGTACCCACGCGCGCGCGCACACACGCACACAAGATCAATTCAAATGGTCAAGTAAAAGTGTGTACACTATCTACCGATGCCTCAGTATTTTTTAAATCACACAGGAATCATCACAAATCATAACTATACCTGTATTTATCATTTTCTTAAGTAAGAACCCTCATTTAAGAGTTTTCCCTACCATTTTGAAGTAATTTGTACTCTAGGAAACAAGTCGCATGCTATTTCAACTCAACGTACGTGTAAAGCTATTTTGTTCTAAAAATAAAAGTTTATTGTGTAATATTTGTTTACATAACTTCATCATGTTCATAATGTAGAGGTAACATTCATACACATTCAATTCACATTACACTGAACTATACGTGCTACTTATAAAACTGTCTGTTTACATCACATGCTTCAATGTTTCAATCGTGCTACAATAGAAGATGCATGTGTCACTTCTAGGTTGTGTGTTGTATTAGTGTCAGTTTTCATTGAACACTTCTAACTTTATCCGGCTCTTAATATCATTTTGCATATTTTTGTAAAAGATCTCTGTAGTTTAAAATGAAATTCAATATGCATATAAATAAATAAAATAAAGTAACACCATTATTAGCTACCGCGATTCTACAAAACTAATTAGTTTAAGGTGATATCTTATAGATTAAAAACATGAGCGTCTATGTCAGGTAATCAGTGTTCACTTAATTACAGAAAATAAAAATCACACCCACTTAGCAAAAGGATATCCACACAACAGTTTACATTAATGCAACATAGGGGTTCGAATTTTTGCTAGTTTGATATGAAAATACAAGACTATCAAAATGAACTACTACAAAACTTCTATTTATTTTATTTTAATGTTTATTGATAAAATAGATCATTTCATTCTAGATAACAATACTTCTACTTCAAAAATAGGTTTGATATTACAATTTGCCACCTTCGTTGAATAAAGATAATATCATAGTATGCCTTTGAACACAAATAGCTAAGACATATTACAAAATTCTGTTTCACTTGTATTATCACTGGTCAGTTGACCATCCTTTAGTAAATTATTAACCACAGCTCTAGCTAAATAACCCATACATTGAATTGACGGAGAATCAAAAAGATATGAAACTCTAACAACTTCACATTTATGGTCCTACAAACACAGTTTTTAGTAAATAACATAATTCTACTCACAACAACCTTTGAATACATATGTGCAGCATCTTTAATCAACTGTTCCAAGTCGAGGGGTTGATTAAAGCTAAGTTCAGGATTTCGAGCTAAAATTGTCGAAACAATCGATAATAACTCCACAATCAATTGTCGGTATTCGGGTTGTTGAATGTGATTCAACATCTACAAAATAAAAACATAAAATTTTATATTGGTTAACATTTTTCTAACCTCTTCTACAAGTAAAGCAAATGTAATTTCAGATCTGGTCATGTTTGATAAAGTTGGCTGTTGAGGTATCACATTACCCATGACTCTTATTCCTTGAGGAGTCCGAGTCATTACATCCCACACCTGATTATAAAATGAAGTAGGAACTCTGCATAAACAGCCTTCAAGTTGGCGTCTATGTAATGGTAGTAACCTACAATTTCAAATAAATACATTTGTAATAAAAATCAAAAACAACTTTTCTGTATTAGCCCAATCTTTGATTGATAATACTTTGTCGATAAGCTGCCTGATTTCATATGGACTATAAGCTTCTATTTGTTTAATGCTACCAGAAAATTTTAAGTAGAGTCGAAGTGCTTCGACTACCCACCCTACTCTAATTTTAAGAATGCCTCTAAACATTTCTGGGTTTGTTGAAATCAAACGGCCACAGTATAAAATCACTTCTTGTTGTAGTACAGCTTGAATTATATCATATGGCTGAATTGTATTATATACAACACTTTGTATTTCTGCAGGTGTCAATGGTTTATCAAAAACAGTTTCTTTTTGTCCAATTACACCAACAGTAAGCTAAAATTGTTAAATATTGTTAACTAAATTACGTAGCTAAATTTTCAAACCTGTTGTCCATGAACAAGAACTGCTGTTATAAAAGGACTAATCGAATCAACAGTATGATTCAACAAACTGCTCGTGTAGCGAACAGCTGCCCAGTGCCTCATGCAGCCTGCTTGATGATAAACTTGATGTAGTCGTTCTAACACACTAGCATTTCCAATTTTAAAATTTGGTCCTTCTCGTTTTAAGAGAATTCCATATAACTGACTTAGTGTGTATACATTTTCATTATGTTTAATTGCATCTAATATTTCGGGATTTGGCTTGTTTGTATACGACTAAAAACAATGATATAAATAATTTAATATAACAAGAAAACTATATATAAAATACAAAACCTAGAAATACACACTACTGATTTTTGTAGTTGTTACAGTAATTACAATCGTAGAATGGGGTGTGGAACAAAAAAAATCCCAAAATCAGAAACAGGAACAATAAATAAACCGTTATTAACCAGATATCCTAATAAACAAAACCTACAAATGGGGAGAATAATAATGAATCAGTTAAGAACCACTCACTAGTCATACTATCATTATTGACACTAATGCACATTGTTTACATAAAACAAATATAATGATAAACACTATGTGATAGTAAAAGTGGTGAACAGTACGTTATTTATAAAAACCCTATACTAAAACTAATTTAACATTAATCACCTTGTTTGGCCCTCGATGTATCTAGCAGATAATCCGCAGAAAATTCAGTGAATTACTCTGCTAAAAACCCCGCCGGTAAAATACTGAAAACCTTAACTACACTAGCAAAAAGTTCTTCTGGTGGATGGTGTAAGTGTTTGACGAAGATTTCAGAATGCTATTGGGTGTGAAACATGGTCTTGATCGAGAAATACCTCGGACGCCACCTAATCTCGCAGGGTTGCTAGGGAAAAGCCCTGGAATAAATAACAAAAAGATGCAAAAATCTTGAGAACAGGAGAGTGACTCTGGCTTAAAATATCACAGAAAATTAATTAAAATCAAAATTATTTTAAATCTAAAACAAACATAAACACGTAGACCTATTTATGACTGTCAATCTCAAAGAAGATTTATGAATATAATGCTTAAATAAGGTCTGAAATATTTAATCACACTTTTTAAAAATCACGACACAATATTATGGCAAAAACTGTAACTATACAGTTTACAATAATGGAAAACCAAAGCTACACAGTATTTATGCAATTTGATAAAACATTTTTAAATCTATAATGCACACGTTTTTATCACAGTTATATAGTACAATCTTAACCAAATATTAAAAATGCAGTATGTCGTAAATCTACTAACTAGAAACTTAAATTTAAACACAGATGCACTTGTAAATACGTTCAATTCATATTCTGATTATTTAAATTTTGTCCTGCAACCGGGCGGTTGATTATTGCTCCATTAAAGTTTCGGACTTTCGGTTATCTCAACCTAATTTCAACCCCCGGGTTGAATTTTTGGGAACCAATATGCCCCTAAAAAAATTAACTGAGCCGCTTGGTAGGGGATTATCTGAACATAATTGACTATTTCGCGTAGCTCACGATCCTCTGACCAAGGCACTTGTCCTAACGAAACGGCCTGTTAAGAGTTTGGAGATAGAAACTGGGTCTTGTCTTGAAGAATGAAACTGCTCTGTTTAAAACCACACGAAGCATTGCCGACAAGCTTCGGATGGATGGATCAAAATTGTTTCTACTTTCTATTATATTTATTACCTAACCTATATATATATATTGCTGTGGCACTACGCTCTAAAATAGTACTCTCTCAAAAACATTCGAGCCCCAACATTGGGCCGTCATAAAATTTGCCGTGGATCTCGGGTAAAATCCTCACCAACAAAAATATATTCGAAAATTTTATTAAATTTTCAAATTCGAAAATAGAAAAATTTCCAAAAATTTAAATAAGTCAAAAAAAAAATATTTCTTACCCGTTTTCCTCTCTTCCTCGGTTGAATTGCCAATTTTCTGCACCTGCTTCCGGCTAGCTCATTTGGACCTCCTCTTGGGTATCTAGATTCACTCGCATATTCTCAATCGTACACACACACTCGCAATAAAACCACAAAATACAACCAACATACAATCTTTTATTTATTACTATTACAAATGAAATTCAATATTGTCCATATTTCATTGATCACGTTACACTTCAGTAAATCTTATTTTGTAATGTCCTGTATTTTATTTTAAAATCATCAAACACATAAAATGTACCCGGAGTAAATGGGCCTTGAATAATACCTTCTCTAAAATTCCTTCTTTATAATTTATTTTGTTTTTTAATCTAAGTAAACTCTGGGTTAGGGTGAACTCATAATAACCCAGCTAATTATGCATAATGTATGCCTTTCTACTTTGCATACTCTTAAAATAAAAAAAAACAAAGCCATGTACTCTTCACAAAATTTCACGTTCTGATGGAACATTAAAAAGCTTTATAGACACCTTCAAATTTCTAGTTAAATACCATAATAAAGTTATTTACACGTATTACGCAAATAATCTACAATAACTGCAAATTTCACTCTCATACATCACCCAATATTCACAGTTTATAAGAATCACAATTTCAAATCGTTACCTGAAATTTCTAGGAGATCTCTGCTCTGTGGACGATGCCATGTATTTCTTCTATCTGTTCTGCAGGCCGTTTCTAGCTGTTACCAGACGAACTCCATCTAAGCCGATCCGCCAACGCCGCCTCCATGGTGTAACCAAATTCCATTTAAACATACGTCTTTCTCAATTAGTTGCTTCAAACCACGTTACTTAATGTCCCGACACGAGTTGATTAAAAATTATAGGTGATACCTCAATTAAAAAATGTAATCTCGGCACACTAACCGCGTATTCATTAAGAGGCTACCACCATGCAATATAATTTAAATGATTTTATAATACTTACAACTCGTGTTAACTTTCATACATCGTTTGGAGCGATCGAAATATTAAGGGCACGAAGTTAAAAGAGAAGAGAGCCGTGCTACCTCTTTATAATATTTATACATTTCGAATGTAACCTCTCCATACCCACCTAACGCGAAATCCTTCATTTAAAATAATACTTCTTACAATTTTGCACTCAACCAATATTTAATCCCGCGAATTTCAGCACGTCGTTATGCTATTTTCTGAAAATTAATATACACTATGCTGGTATTTGTCTCGCGTTCAACTAACTATATCGACCAATCGTATATTTACTGACGTCCTACAAGTCCCTCCTATACTATCGTTGTCTCTTGCTTATGCGTTTTCTACTTCTTTTTCTAACCTGGTTTGAGTGGTACAAAATCGATATTTCTGTTTATTTGCTATCTACACCACGTGGACTTACTACGTGATTTAAATAACCCCTCATTAGTATTTCCAGAGAATGCATGCGACGGTTTACAATATACGTAGAATCTTCATCTTTATCTATACAAAATTATTGGAACTTGACATTTAAAATTCTGCAGGTGTTTAATTAACTGACGTTTTACCACAATACTTCCACGAGTTGGAGTTCGGCGTATTTCTACCCCACCGATATATTTGTTTGTTAGCAACGCTTTTCACCTTGGTATTATTGGGTTTTTACACGCTTTTATGCATATTATACATCAATAATCGTTCAATTAAATTCAATTTAATTAATAAATTAATGGCATTGGCTTCTACCATTTAATTTCTTTGCAAACCTACGAAATATTTATCATTATTTGTACATTTTGATTAATACCCGTTACTTAAAAATGAATTAACTAATATAACTTTCGCACGTAATTTCTGGTTGTTCCTTTATACAGGGTGTTTTGAAATTGTTTCTTTTATATTTATTTTTAATCTTTTAAAACCACTATAATATATAATATATATATATATATATATATATATATATATATATATATATAAATAACAGGTAATTATTTTATGACCTTATTTTATTATATAATATAAGTAGTGGGTTTTAGGTCTGCTGGATGATTAATAACACTCTTTTTTATTACCTAAATTTTGGAATATATTTATATTCTTCTTCAGAGGTACTATAAAATATACAAACGCATTAACAATAAATAATTACATTTAAGATATACTCACTAAATTTAGGTTTAAAATACATGTAATTTAATTATTAACGAATTTTAAGAGCACATATACGTTCATAGCATGTAGTTGTCACATTGACAGTGTGAAGCATTGTCACTGATTGGACAGTTGTATTCGTATAAATTTTTGATACGTACTAAATTACTATCTAAGATGCCTGCTCGTTATAACAATATAGAATATGCAGATATGCATTTTATTTATGGTTTTTGTAATGGTAGTGCTATAAGAGCACGGGAGAAATATCAACGTCGGTTCCCAAATCGTTCGATTCCCAGTCGCAATTTGCAAGAACGCACCAATGGCTTCTTGAAGGAGGAGCATTTCAAGTACCTAAAAGGGGGCAAGATCTGGACGTAGAAATTGACGAGTTTGTCTTGGATCGAGTGAAACAAGACCCTACAACTTCTACACGTCAAATTGCAAGAGAGGTTGTAGTTTCGCAATGGAAAGTAGATGTTTTGCACAAGAATAATATTCGTCCTTTTCACTTTACACCTGTTCAAGCTCTGGAAGGTGGAGGCGAAGATTTCCAACGAAGGTTGATGTTCCGCCGTTGGTTATTAGCACGGGATATTGAGGAGCGCCATTTCTTTTTCGAAAAATACTGTGGTCTGATGAGTCTCTCTTTACGCACGCTGGCGTTCTAAATCTCCACAATTTCCACTATTATGCCGATGAAAACCCTCCTGCAATAAGACAGAAATCGTTCCAACGCAGATTCAGCCTAAATGTGTGGGCGACTGTTATAGAAAACACCCTTACTGGCTCCTATATTTTCGAAAGAAATCTCAATGGAGAAGTGTATTTGGACTTTCTTCAAAATCAACTACCCCTATTGTTGGAAGATGTCCTTTTAGAAGTTCGTAGAGATATCATTTTTCAACATGACGGGGCTCCCCCTTATTACACACGTGGTGTCCGCCAGTTTTTAAACGAACAGTACGCAAGGTGGATTAGTAGAGGGGACCGATTCCGTGGCTAGCAAGATCGCCTGACTTGAATCCCATGGATTACTTTGTATGGGGCTTTTTAAAAGAATACGTATACAGCACGGAGGTAGTCAGTTTGGAAAATTTGAGACAAAGGCTCGAAAATGGATGTCAACTCTTAAGAGAGAAGCTATCTATGAGCGTGACCGTGGTAGGTTATCGGAAAAGAGCAAGAACCTGTATCAGGTGCGGTGGTCAGCATTTTGAACAATACAAATAAAATTTAATTTATCAAATTATTGCCTCCGTAATACCAGAAAAAAGGTTGTGGGATCATTAGATAATCAAGGCAGTAGGCGAATTTTAATGGGAATTGGAAACAAATATTTGTTTCCATATTTCCATACTTGATAAATTAAAAATCAAATATAAAGAGTTTCGCACTACTGGAAACCTTATGAAGTAAGGTTGTTTTTGTGACATTTGCTCATTTGTAGATAAAATAATTTCGCGGTAATATTACTTTAAACTTTGTTAAAAAAATTTTCTTTGTAATTTTTTACCTTTTAATGATTTATAATAAATGTTTCTTTTAAAATTAAAAAAATCGAAATAGTTGTTTTTTATAGGAAATTTAATGTAGTTTATGAAAATCGGATTGTTTATTTAACTATTTGCAGCAGAAGCCGAGAAATTTAACTTTTACTGCAAGAAGTCGCGTTATTAAGAAACAGACTAAAAAAAAACATACCTCTTAAACCAATCGAGATAGGACAGGGGTCATATTAACAATTTTTGTTGCAAATTAAGCGTACTACCACCCAGTTCATTTTTGCACGAACGATACCATTCACCCTGTATATAAATAAATAAATAAATATTATAGTTTGTGGGTTCTAGGTCTACTGGAAATAACTACTCTTCTTTAATACCTAAATTTTCGCATATATTTTATGCTTGATCACAGGTTTAACTAAAAATATTAAACACTGATTAATACTATAAGTATGACAACTTTCAGCTACTCACAATGAGGTTGGTTATAAATATGATTGAACATGAATCATTATGTATACATTAAATATTTAAAATAACTTTTTTAAAATGGTAAAAGTTTTGTAATATAGAAAAGGTAAAATATTGGTTTGACAGAATTTCAAAAATTTGATTAATACTATCTTGGATTTATATATATGTATAGGTGCATGTGTAAGTAGGAGGAGGTGCCTAACTGCGTGTTTGAATGTGTGTGTGTGTGTGTTTGTGTGTGTATTTGTGTTTGTGTGTGCGCATGTGTGTGCATGTGTTTCTATTTTCAAGAATAATTTTAAAAATACTAATAGGAAATAATCACCTAGTGAATACCAACAGTGGCAAGTTTATAAAGTCTATTATAAAAAACCAACAGTAATTTAACCAGTAATTTATATTATGCATACGCACTTCCTATTTCTTAAAAATATTTGCAAATAATGTCACTTAATAAATCTATTTCATTCAATTTTCTGCTACCAACAAATTGTTCTTAAATTATTACCACATTTATCTACTTCATACCATGCTAAAATAGTATTTTTAATGCCAACTCAAAAAATGCTACGCTGGCTTATTAAAAATGTTGATCATATTTCAGCATCGCAGAGGAAGGAGGTTCAGTAAGAAATGCTATAAAACAAAAAAATTAATTTACGCATTTCCTTGACATATTCAAGAATACCTAAGCATTTCAAGTTGCCATGTTATATAATCAAGTAATGTCTAGAACGCCAAATTTTGAATAAAATACGAATGTCTCATCTACCATGCAAAGAAATTTACACAATCAATTCAATCTTTATTTACACAAACCAAATAAACTGATAAAATTAACAGATTCTGAAAGAAAAGGCTGCAAATGCACATTGGGCAGAAAGAAAAGATGATATACTTTTTCATACTTGGTTTCTGGATAAGGCACTTTTTCAGCCAACATAAACATTTGTGCAATTTTGTCTTGTTATGGAGTGATTATACATACTTTTAACAAAACAGTTCAATTAAATAGATTAGAAATGAACATACAACCAGTTAGTCGCCACTAATTTGTCCATCGATGCTTAATACAAGATAGTGCAGCTCTTTATTCTGCTTATAAATACTAAAGTGCAGCCTTACGTAATCGAGTACCTTAAATGCTATGCCGTAACCATAATTGAAAATTTTCTTTAAACACAAGATCAAATCCCTGTGCCGTTTTTGGGAAGACTAAGAAAAGACGTTTCTCGTTAAAACTTGCAAATGGAATATAAATGAGAGTGAGCCTGCAGTTAAACAGAAAAATTCAAAAGACATGCCGCAATAATCAGAAATGTATAGTTGCCTGAAAAATTATTATGTACAATGACAGCCATATTAAATGTAGTACAATAAAGAACATTTCACATACACTCTATTTTGTATAGTATACAAAGTATTAATTATATTCTATTTAAAAATAAATAAATTTTAAGTTGAAATGTGTTAATAGTTCATGCATCACCCTATAAAAATATATTACTTACAGTAAAGTCTTTAAAGTCTTCTTGACATACGACTACTTTAGGAACATCTGTTAAACTTTGATATCCAATATAATCATGCTCAAGTTGCTTAAACTGAGTAAATTTTTGATTTGGAAGATCCAAGATATTCATAAAATCCAAATGCTCTAAAACAACCTTTAAAAGTTTAAAATGAAAATATTCAAAACAAATTACCGACACAAGAGCTGGAAATTAAATTCTGTAATCTGCCTATTCTGACTTTTACACCATCGCAATAACCTTTTTTAAGCATAGCAAAGAGATCTAGCATCTTCTTAAATTGTGGATCTCTCATATGCTCCTCTCTTATTAATAAACAAACTGTAGGTCTTCCAGATAATCTCCAATACCTTCCCACAAATTGCAGTTCAGTCTTAATATCATCTATTAAAAGTTCCATATCTCTGTACAAATAAAATTCGGATACTTCAAAAATTAGAGGATAGCACAGTACAGTCATTCCACACACTCTGTATACCTAGAAAAAAATTCAGTCGCAAATAATATATTAAGAAGTGTTTACAACTGCATATCATATTTTATTTGCCACCAAATAATAATATCATCCTTAATAAATATTGCTTTGACGAGGTAATGATACATATTGCCAAAAAAGATCCAAAATAACTTCATGGACATTAAAACAACTTGAGAATTAGAAATGGCATTAAGTAAGGCTCAATTTGTAAATATTTACACACTAGAAAAGGGTAATATTATTTTAAATGGAACCATATAGTTTTTTGGTACCATAAGATTGCCCTGTAAAAGTACTTTTTAACCTCAAATTTTCATTTTATACCCATGCAGCATTGTCATGTAATCCATCAGTTTGAGCCTCAAGTTTAAAATTACTTGGCAAATGTGTTCTTCTAAAATTTACAAATTTTATACTATTATTACAATACACCCGGTGGTGTCTAAAATTTAATGTCAGATTGAAGAAATTTTTAAATGAAATATGATTATTTCAAGTGGAACGTCCCGTGTTTTAATATGGTTATGGATAGACCTTTCTATTACCTTCTTCCCAATGCCAATAGGAATTGATTTAATTCTGAAAGTTTTTGAGAAAATCAATTTATTTCTAAAGGTTATAATAACATCAACAAGGCTGTAGAACAACGGGTGATATCAATTTCAAGACATTCCCATAGTTTCAAATATTTTAATTAAGTCTGGTCAGTTAGCTAATTCAACAATAAAAACAACTACAAAAAAGACAATACAAAAGACTACAATATCAACTAGAAAATTTTCATTAACCTGACGTCAGAACCAGATAAAACTCACCAAGTACCAAAAATTTTATACCCGACATTTTTTCACTAAATACATTATCGATTGAAAATATTTTACTAGAAAAACTCATTTACTGCAACAACTGTTTCACACCGATATAACAAACGTAAATATTAATCAATTTCATCGTTTTAAATAAACCCGGCAGGAAAAAAACCTTTGATTATCTCTATTGTTTAAGCATATTTATTAGTAAGTTTGTCTGTCACCACACGTTGCGCATAAACTAAGAATATTTGGTGTAACAAATGTTCACAGTGATGTCGATTTGCCGAAATGCATTTGTCAAGTCTTTCTGCAAAGGACCTTCTAATGTTATGCAGCATTTCAAGTGCTACAGTATTGCCCGAAATAAACAGTACTGAAACTAAGTTGGCGGTGTTTTTATGCGTGCGCTGTCACACTCAAGTTAGCTAGTATAGACCTGTCAAGTAAACCTCAAACAAGTAATTAGTAGGGCCTAATTGTTAAAAATGGTGTTAAGTACAGAGGAGAAAGTGTTTCTGGTAGAGCATTATTTTCGTTCATACGGAATCGGCCGACGTAATGGTGCAAGCTTGCTATACGTGTCTGATCAATTCACACAAAGGTTTAATAAACGTTCTCCAAGTAATGCTGTAATTTTGAAGGTTATTGAAAAGTTTAGAAATACAGGTAGTGTATTGTGCCAACGAAAAGGAAACTCGTGGCGTCCCAGGACAGTTAACAACAACAATAACCATGAACGTGTTTTTGGGCAAATCTTAGAAAATCCGAAAGTCAGCCAGGCAAGGACAGCGTTACAACTTGATTTAAAAAGAACTTCCTTTCAAAGAATCCTGAAGGAGCTGGGTACATTTTCGTATGTGATTCAGGTACATCAACAACTACATCCTCGGGATTATCGCAGTAGAGTGGAATATTGCGCCAGAATTCTCGCGTTACAGTATGAAAATCCTGAATTTTGAAAATGTTTGGTTTTCAGACGAAGCACATTTTCACTTGTCAGGCTATGTGAATCGTCGCACAAATCGATTTCTGGGCTTTGCCAGACCCGATGAGGTTCAAGAGGTTCCTTTACATAGTGAAAAATGAGTGTCTGGTGTGCTGTTTCCGGACACGGAATCATTGGTCCGCATTTTATCGAAGAGAATGGTAGGAAGTCACACTTAATCAACAGAGTTACAGACAAATTATAACACGATTTATCCCTGATCTACGTCAATTCTGTCGTGCACGTAACTTGGCATTTCGAAACCAATTTTTTCAGCAGGACGGCGCAACTTGCCATACTGCTGCCGCACTGTCAATTTCTTCAAGAACATTTTCCAAGCAAATTCATATCACGATTTACTGACTTCCTTATCCTTCACATTCTCCAGACCTCACACCTCCAGACGCATACATTTGGGGCATGGCTAAAAATGCCGTTTTCAAACGGGCACCACAAACCATCGATGAATTAAAGGATGCCGTTAGAGTCTTCTTCGCAGCCCTGAGACAACCCTTATTCAATAACATGACCAGAAACTTAGAACATCGTTATGAAGTCTGTCTCGAACGAGGAGGTGCACATTTAGAACATATAATAAAGTGTCAATAATATGTATTTTTTAAATATACAAAACAATTACAATTTCAGTACTGTTTATTTCGGGCAATACTGTATTTTTTGAAAGACTGTCAAATTCTTTCCATTATGTTTTCTCTGACACTAGCTTCTTCGTGGTACACTTCAGATTTAATAAAGCTCCACATAAAATATCTATTGGTGTTACTTCCGGTGATCTTTCTGGCCAGTTAACTGTTTCTGATCTATCTATCCGCTTATTTGGGAAAGTATCATCTAGATAATTCCTAACTGCCATTTGAAAATGTGCAGAAGCACCATCCATATGAAGCCACATTTCATTTTAGACAGTGTCTGTCAGGTATTGATTAATCTAGGAAAATCAGTTTGAAGAAATTCAAAGAATCTTGCCCTGTTAAACGTTCTTCAAAAAAATATGGGCCAATTACGTAGCCGCCGATAATTTTGCCCTAAACATTTAAAGTCCAATTGTGTTGGAAACATTTCACATGAACTTTATGTGGATTTGTAGTATCGTAATAATGATAATTGTGCCTATTTACAAAACCATTTTGTGAAATGTTGCTTCATGCGTTAATAAAACATTCTTAAAAAAAGTTCTGTTTTCTCTGGTGTTATTTGTGCTCATGTACAAAACTAAATGCTTCTTTCAAATGCGGTGTTTAGTAGCTCTTGATGAAGCTGCAAACTTTAGTTTTGCAAATTCTAGTACGCTATCTAACAAGAAATACTACAAAAATACACTGCAGGTGTTTTAGTTTCTGGACAAAATTTCATGACCCAGAGAAATTCTTAAGTTTTTCCAGAAATGTATTATATTTCCTGATTTTCCCCATTTTGCAATCACTTGACGATTTATTTATTCTTATGACAATAAAAGATTCGGTCACTTATAATATTTTTAGATGTTTTAATTGCAACCATAATTCCCATAATACATTCTAAACTGAACTTCCTTGTTTCATTTTGTGTTTATCTCTAATTTTGGATTATATCTGGCTTAGTAAAAGTAACTCTCGTTCACCAAAGTAGTAAACTACTCTATTAAATTAATACTGCATTCGTTATCCAATTTTAAACTTTATGACAAATATAACATAATAAACAGTTAAACTTTCAAATAAAAAATAAATACCTTACTTGTACCCAAACTACCAACAGGACGAGCCGGTCTACCTTTTAGTCCTAATTTGTGATTAACTCCTAAATTCTGATACACTTCTACTAATTGTGTTGATGACCATATCTGAACTGGTTCAACTTCATGTGGCGTCTGAGTCTGTATACCATATGTTGCCATCATAGCTTGTAAACGCATAGACTCTGCCATTAGTACAATTTGTACAACAAGATCTGTAGCTGTACCCTATTAAAAAATATGGTTATAATAAATTTCAGATGCAATACAGTTACAACACTTAACAAGATTAAAGAATTATAAACAGATGGAAAACATACTAATATACAAAAAAATTTCACATGAATCCAATTTGTGTGTCTTGAAAGTTGCAAGTTTTGAAAAAATACAATACAGGGTTTACAAAACAAGTTTTCTTCGACTGTTTCATGCCTTTTTTTGGATTATTCATTACAAAGCTACTTATAATAATTTGATACTTGTAACTTCCACGAGAAGCAGTATTGTTACTAGATATTAATACCAATCAATATGCATGCTAAATAAGTTCCCTAGTAAAACTTCTTTGAAATGCAGTAAAGAATGTTGTATGGTGTACATGACAACATACTATGTTTTTATGCTATAATGTGTATAGTACATACTTGAAATTGCTAATACTTATATACAATAGAAGCATTAAAAGTGCATGCTCTAATTTGATTCTTATTTTTTATAATTACGTCAAGCATTTAAATATGAAGTGTGCATGTAACATACATAAATTTACAACCATGGCAACAAATTTGAAATTGTACCCATTTAAAAATGCATTTGACCTCATTCAAATTTGCCATGTTTAAGTAAGATATTTTTCAAATTATATTAAAATTAGCTTTTCATTAATTATTCGGTTACAACTTTCCTAATATAAATTCCTTTTTGATGACAATGCTAAAGCACCAATGGTAAGTTATAATAAATTGTTTTAGTTAAAGAATATAAACAATAGGTACTTCCACTTATCTAACTATAGTCACAACTCAAAAAGTCAAGAATTGTTCAAAAATTAAACATACAGTTAGTGACAAAATTTTAAATGCTTATATCAATTTTCCAACCACAACAAAAAACTTAATAGCCACCATAAATACATGCAAGGGACAAAACTTACAGGGCACAACACAACTATGATGATCATTATACATCATCAATCTTGCACTGATTTAATGCAATGGTCACAATCAGGTTTTTCTTATGTTACCTTGCCTACAATATTTCGTACTTTTCAGAAATTTTTCACCGCATTTATAGTAAATAATTGAATGACATAAGGTCATGTCTATATATAGAATTGTAAAGAAAGTGATTAAACTTTATGGTAAAATTTAGAAAACGAGGTAGGGATTATTGTATAAGCAATTTATAATGGAAACAAATCAATATCCATGTCTCATCATCACACAAAAATAGTTTAATAAAAATTATTTAAGCCTGGCTGTTTCTAAAACTAACTCAATTAATCTTCACAATTACAACAATAAAGTTTTGAACATTAAAACTTATCTTTGTGATTAGCAAGTTTCTAAAGTTGATTCTACCAAATCTTTAGGAGTAATTGTCGATCAACATAAACGGGAAAAATCACTTTAAAAATATATGTTGCAAATTAAGTTCTGCATGTTACTTGTTAAAAACCTTCGAACAGTTTTGTTTGTCGATCAACTTATTCTATTATATCACACTCAAGTATTCTCTAAGATTAATTATGGTATTATCTCTTTGGGGAGCGTCTGCTGCTGCTAAAAACATTTCTCATGTCAAAATAGAGTGATTAGAAGCTTGATGGGTATTTCTCAAACCATCTCTTGCAGACCTTATTTTAAATCCTTATGCTTATTAATTATGCCATCTATACTTTTTCTGAACTGGCTTCATTTATTTTTGTAAATTAACTCGCCATTCTTACTGGATCTAATTTTCACAATTATGACACAAGACAGAAATCTGCCCTAAGGTTGCCAAACATTAAGTTTAGAACTGGAAGATCAACTCCTAGGTTTCTAGGTATTAAAATTTTTTATAATCTTTCTAAAATAATATGATCATCATAAAACACACAATTTTTTTGAAATCAATTAAAATAGTTTCTTTTAAATACTGCATATTATAGTCTCCAAGAGTTTTTTTAGTATACAAATAGTTTTAACACAACATCATTTGTCTTTTGGTGTTACTTAGTACTTTCAATTTCTTGTTTGTTAGTTATGAATTTATTTTTCAATTATAGTATGTTATTGATATTATCCATAATAAAATGTACATTCTTAAGGAAATAAAATGATGATTATTATTATTATTAATTTTACATGTTTATAGTATTTTATTTTGATCATTTTTTCCATAAGAACTTACGCCCACACCACTGAAATTAGTCGGTGCACCTTTAAAATTTATACAGGGTTCATGTCCTTTCTGGGCATTTTGAAATTTATAACGTAATGTCATTTTTACCTGTAACACATCGTAAACAATTTCTTTCCCAGTTAAGCATGTCTGCATATCAGCTCTTTTCCAAGCAGATGTTGGTCTATGTTCTGTTGTCACATAGTATAATGCGTTATCGAATACTAAAACTGAATTCCTTTCACAATTTAGCAAGACATTTTCTTGTAACCACCTTATACAATTATAACGGTTCATATCATTGTGGTAATCTCTGTTTTTAAGTCCTGATTTAAACCTTAATAAAGCATTTGGAGTAAAACCCTTTTTACCACCAGAATGGCAAATAATAATAATCAGACATTGTCCCCTAGCTACAGGTGCTTTTACACATTTACTGCTACCTTCATCCCAAGCTAAAGGAAGCATGTGTAAGCTGTGGCAGTATGTTTCGTCACAGTGTACGTTTCATTCTTCTTTCTTGTACTGCTGTAGTTGCCGTGCCATAAAAACTAACTAGATTTGTATGAATTTGTTTTTATGGAGATGCAAATTTGCTGTCCTCCAGTTTGCTTTTAGCTTTTACAATAGTTCACTTTACTGTGTTTATTCCAACTCATGCTGCACTTGCAACTTGTTCTTGTAATTACTCATAGCAACAACAGGTATTCAATTCCTTTTTCAATCATAAACTTATACACACTATAAATAATTTCCCTGCCTTGGCAGTGGACTATTTTCTTGCAGGCATCGTTGTTAAACTGAAATTTCAGGAATAAAAAATAATCTGTAAGAAAAACAAACATTATTTATCACCTAATTGAATTAAACACCGTAATTTACTTACAATAAATAGGACGCTAGATTGCAGTAGTATTTAAAAATACTGGTTGAAGTTAGATAATGCCCATATATCATAAATTACAATAAAAACACTTAGAATAACTCTAATAAAATGGACAACAAATAATAATAAACTAATCTCAAATACCCAAATAAACGACAGACAAAATATAAATTGACAGTTGAGTTGATATTTTTAGGACCTAAATAACTTTGGTGTTCTGCGCAACAGCCCATGAAACCTCCATCCTATGCATGTTAAATTAGAAACTAGGATTAGGGCAGGGACTGACTAGTTCCTTGTGCAACACTTTTCTATACAAATTATAGCAGAAATTAGATTATTTCCAAATTATAGTTTAATTACTTTTGCTAGATTATTATAATGCTCAATTAAATAAATTTTTTATATTGGAAAGCATCTTTAGATAATGATGATTTATCCTTGAAGCATTAGCAATAAGCAATGAAGAAATAAAACATTCCGATAATGATGGAGATTAATGTTGATGGCAGTACTGGAAAAAAGTTTTGAATGTAAAGTACTTCAAGAACAGTTCATTTACATTTCCAATGCTCCACCTGTAGGTACTACATTGGCCAGGAGGCGAGTTTTTTGTTGCCTGGAAATTTAGAATTTTGCCGAACCCTTGCCGTTCGAGGCAAGGTAGGGATCTTTAACGTGCGTGACAACACTCACACACGGGACCTCCATTTAACCTCTCATCCGAACGAGGGCGTAATTTTTGTGAAAAATGCTCACCTGCCATTTTTCAAGCAGTCGGCCGTGTCGGGATTTGAACCCGGGACCTTGGGATCCGTAGTCTTACGCTTACTACATTGATCCACGGCGACGCCAGTACTTCAAGAACATCAGTGCATTCTTTAAACTTGAACTCTTCTTCTTCCTGGACTGTTAGCACACTAGAAGAGGAATCTTCAATGCCAAGCACTTCATGAGCAATTTCACATTTTTTAAGATTAGTATTTACAAGTAACTTTGATGATTCTCTACCAGATGTCATCAAACAAGTAAGTGAACCTAAACCTCCAATAATTCCATATTATGAGACAGGTGAGAGTGGTAGGAAGATTGATGAATTAGAAGATATTCAACACAATTTTTCTTCTTGCGATGAAAATGTGGTCATGTTACATGTATAAATTTCAATTTATAAATCAAATGGGACCAAATGTTTAGGTACTAATACTTTTACTAGTTTCTAAGTTCTATTTGCTTTGATTCGTTGTGACACGCGGACAACGGGATAAATAAAAAGCAGATGCAAAAAATTAATCTTGAACTGACAATTTAATATTAATATACCCTGTATATTCTAATTTCGTGTATAGTAGTGTTCAGTAAGCAAGACATTTCAATAAAACGTGTTAGCCTATCAAAATCATAAACTTAAAAACCACAAATGCATCATTTTATTTCAGTAAAATACATATTAGAATGGAACGCAGGTTCATAAATTATTTAAAATTACAAAAAGGGGTAAACAAAATATTTATTTCAACAAACTTTCATAGTGTACTCAATGCCATTTTAAGAAAGCTTTAGAATTACAAAGTAAATATCAAGAAACTTTTAATATGCATGTTCTATATCATAGTTATTTCAAACATACGAAAGCTTTGACAAATTTTAGTTAAGTAAGATAAATTTAATGTTACATAGTTTCAATACATGCTTGCAAAACAATGTAAACACCCAGATACTGAATAGGGGAAATTCACCTAAGTAATCACATGATACCACAAGTACTTTTCTGGGATTCATTCCATAAACCCAATAGGAAGATTGTACCATGACAAAAAAAACCAGACTGAACATACAAAGCCCCCCCCCCTTTTTAATGGCAGTCCGACGAAAAAAGAATGAATTATTCACGAGCTGGCAATAAGAATACGTCAAAATGTAATCATTCAAGCATGTAATACAGTGGCAGATAACGCAGGGTGGGGGGCGAAAGGTTAAAAGTGAACGAAACACAGCTTCAAGAAGAAAAAGTGGATAAAAGGTTAAGACCTAGAGAGTTCACCCCTTCATTAATTTGGAATTTTGTGATGTTGTGTTAAGAGAGTTGTGTTAGAAAGAAAGTCGTGTTAGTTGAAAGGACCCAAGATGAAAATTACTGATGGTTTCTGGAAGTCCTTAACTCATTTTAAAATGATGGAATTTGAAATAGTGATAATATTATGAGCTTTTATGTCTACTTTGTGATAATGTATATGTAATTTTAAATGTAAATTGATTGGTATAGAAATTTAGTCGGAATAGAAGCGAACGCAAAAGTGTATTTCTTTTGTGGAACAATGAATTTGCAACGGAATTAGTGTTAGATAAATTTATGCATGATATTATCGTGTATGGAAGTTGAATAGTTAAGGACTTAAAATATTACAAAATATGCATCTATGGGGATTAAAATGTAACTTTTATTGGTAGAATATAACGTTAGTGAAAGCATAAAAAATTAGTATTTTGAAATGGGCAATGATTGCATAAAAGTCTAAGTTATTATTTCATCTTATTAAGTAATAACATTGAAAAACAGTTGTTTACCTTGTACAATTACTAATATATGATAATAGGGTTATTTAGGGGTATATAATGTCACAAGGGAGGTATACTTTAATGTAAACAACACAGAAATCAAGAAAACTAAACATTTGAATAATAAAAAGTACACAATTCGTTAATTATGCAAAAAGCAAATATCAAACACACTGTATAAAATCCATAATTAACTTTAATCAATGAAAGGAAGCTCATCTTTAATAATTTAACCACGTTTAGTAAAATGAATAACTCTGTGCACAATTCAATTCATTTTAGAAACAATAATACATTTTAAATAAATACAAATTAGGCATATCTAAAGTAAAACAAACGTAAAACGATTTTTTTTTAAATTCGACGCATTAGTGTAAGAAAATAATCAATGCGTGCTCATAATATACAGGCCTTTCAAAACAAGCATATATTTCATAATGCAAAAAGTCAATAAACGCATCTAATTTACGTCATCTGTTAAATAATCCCATTATAAAATTTAGCCTATGTAATGTTTTAAATGTAGGAATCGCTAGACTTTCGAATAAAACCTAGCATATTGGATAAACAAAATATGAAACCATACGTTTTGGTATACGTGCAAGATTAAAAATAATAGTTCATAAATCTCTGTACAAAATTACAATTGCGTGATGCTAAAAGGTACAAAGTATTAATTGTCAACGAAATTCAAAATGTAAAGCTAATTGTGTACGTGATTTTTGAAGCATATGAACGATACATAAAATGCATAACTCCGAGTAAAATCCAACCAGCTGCATAAGCGCAGTGCAATGCCTCTTCCATGGTGAAGTAATCAGATAGAGAGCATTCAACCAATAACAGCACGTGGGAAGGCTTATTTATATAATACACATCAAGCTGATAACAGTCATTGATTCCTTAAACCGAAGCACGAGCTGTACTGATCGAAATAAAAGTATTCCGTAAAATTCAATTGTGAAGTGAAACAAAAATGTATAAGTGAAAGTAACAATAATTAAAACTACGAGTAAAGAATACAGTCAAGTGCGCGTTCAAACATACAAATGTACAAGAAATCTACCGTTGGCATAAAACGTAAGTTTAAATTTAATTTAGTAATAAACAAATCTTTACAATTTATTAATTAGGGCACGAAGCAATAAAATAAGAAATCAAACTAAACAAATCAATAAGAAATCTAGCTAAGTGCGGACTTAAAATTCCAATACTCTATGTATTAAATATAACAAATGAGAAAACTCTAAATCAGGACGTTAAGCTCAAAGCAACACAAAGTCACTGGTTAACAACACGCTGCGACAGTTCGAGGTATTGGGGTGTACGCAGAGCTATGCGTTCACTACTTGGAATCAACTAATCTAGTTAGTAACTGATTCAAACCAGGAGACTCCTGGGGGAAATCCATAGGAAAAACACCAGGCTAGTAATAATATTTAACTAACAGCATAAATTTAATTTTTTTGAATATTTGAAACTTACATGTACTTTGATATCTATGTAAAGGGTCATAAAAAATTTGGTTGATACGAAGAAAATACGTTGTAAGATAGAAGAGTTCATTGAACATTCAAAGAAACATTACAGATAATACATAATTATTTTTGCTGGCTTTAAGTGCTTAATTAGGGTTATAATTTGGTGATAAACAGATTTACGTTAATTTTGATTCAAAGGTTTTAAAATAGGAAATGACATTACGAAGGTTGTAGAGTTGTAAATTGTATATATTTCTCAGTTCATTATACAAATTTTGATTAAATTCGTTTATCTTATTCAAAGATGAACTGTTAGAGGGAAAAGGGTAAAAATTCTTTGTTATCATATCGTCGTTCACTCTGTGCACTATAAAACTGAGCTAATCGAGGCATAAATTTCATTGTGTGGATTCTAAAATTATTCCAGATTAATTAGAGGAATATTGCTGTGACACACCATGCGTTGGAACGTCTCTAAAAGAATGCTGTGACAACGCCTCACTTTGATGCGCCGCTAAAAGAGTGCAGTGACACAGATACAGCAAATTGTAAAATTTGAAATTGTTGATTTACCTTCCTCTCTAACTTAACTTTGCCTGGCTAGCTCAATGGACATGTTTCTTTCAAACATCGAATTATTTTTAACACGCACCTATTTACTTAATTATCGAAATGTCTCTTATCTTCGTTAGATTTAAATTTATTTAAGTATTTTGTATTTTAATAGCTTTAATGGACCTATTAGATAGGCAATGCAATTTTGAGTTAAAAAATAATTTGGTATTGTTCCAACACAATTAATTTGGCACAAAATGCAAATTAAAACAAAAGTAATGTAAGCCCAGTAATTCAATATTCTCTGACTATAAATAATCAAATTTAAATTACTTTTGGCTAGCATATTTTAAACAGATACCAAAACATACAACACAAAAAGCACACTAAAGTACAAAAACATAAGAACATCAATAGGCACTTGAAAAGTAACACACAGCTACCATTAGCTCTGGAACAAAAAATCAAATAAACAAAAAAAATGAGATTGCATTTTTGGTTATTACACTATATATTTATTTTTCAAAATAAACTGCCAGCAATATATACTTTTTAATAACAAATCAGTTGTCTTATTAACAGTAGACAAACACCCACAGTATATTTTTAATTTACGACCGTGCATCATCAATTGCAAAAATGCACAATCCTATATGGAGCCAAATTCAACATGATAAATGTAAAATTTTCAATTGATATTGAGACTTGGACACATTGCTATTAAAATTTTGCAAATATTTGTCTGATGCTAATTGTTAAGTTTATAAATCTTAGGAATTAACAAATATACCACCACCACTTTTAGATACCAACAGGAATTGATAAACATCCCCTATAATAAATAACTGATAAACAATTTTTGAATCTATGTTCAAAAGCTATTATTTCTTAAAGTAATCATACGTTAAGATAAACAAGCGTGTAGTTGCAAGAAAACATCTTGCAGCATCAACCACAATTGTTTATCAACAGCAATAACACAAAGGAACTAAATCATTAACAGTATGCTTGTCTTTGAACAGGTT
Organism: Platerodrilus igneus; assembly: GCA_036346225.1. Taxonomy (NCBI): domain Eukaryota; kingdom Metazoa; phylum Arthropoda; class Insecta; order Coleoptera; family Lycidae; genus Platerodrilus; species Platerodrilus igneus. The sequence continues at coordinate 2,129,944 of JARFIW010000500.1, read as the reverse complement.
CTGCCAAACACTTAATACTTGGATTCTTGAGTCATTTAAACATCTCTATTTTGCTCGATGATTGGTTACAATGACAAACTTCTCCCTTTATATGCACAATGCAAAACCTTTCAATTTTAGTTGTTCGATAATATCTACCTGTGTTGTGCGACTTCTTGTTTTCATTTTCTAATTATCTATTCTCTTTGCAGGAGTCTTCAATCTCTTTAGCATCATTTATCTCTGTGTTGTGCATTATTTAACATAAATGAGTATTTATGAAAGTTTCTCAAGAAGTTACATGAAAAATTGAATAAGTCAAAAAAATTTTAGGTTACAACAGAAATTACATTTCTGACAGTACAGATAACAACTTACTGTAATATTCCAATTTTGGTTACATTAAAACTTACTGCTAATATCATGATATTAAGTAGCATTTTTAACCTTTAATGTAATAATATCAAATACGAAAATGTCTTAAGTAATAAATCCGTTCTTCAACTTTTGGTCGAATCATAATCAAACTGCTTTTCCGTTATACAGACAGACCTGTAGAAAGTAAATTATGCGGGCACTTCGGAGCTCTCTTCTGTTACGTGCCAAATTGGCACTAAACATTGTCTTAGCTTAATTTTGATGTGCGGAAGTTTCGCGCCATAAATTCAAAAGACTCGGTGCGCGTATTTCCGTCACGTCAAAAGTGGGTTGGACGAATAATTTCGCGCCGACGCGTGAAAGGACAAAAAAGTGGGAGAGGTGTTTCCGTGGGACTCTGTAACGTAGCTTTTTTGCCTGGGGACTTCAAGAAGTGTGGTCGTGTTAGGTATCGTATCGTGCCTTTATCTTATATCTATGTAGATCTTTGCCTTGCTTATCTGTTTATCGCCCTTATACCATGTTTCCTTATCTGTTCCCTGCATAGGTAGGTGATAAATCTGTAGCAGCCTAGGGAGAACCGGAGGCCACGACCCTAGATGAACGAGTCCTGGTAGCAACTGCGACTGCCGTAGCTGGTCCGAGCGCTTTGGAAGAGCGTTGGGCGTACCCCCCGTTAATTGCCTTAAAAGGGCCCTCAGTAGCCCTGATGGACTTCAACAGAAGCCAACTTTAACCCAGGGACATATTCATGTGCTGTATAAACTATTGTCTTAAATTTATATTTTCCGATAATTGCGTATTAAATTTGTGCATTGGTGACGTCATTGACAGATGGGCGCACCGAAATCTGTACAAAGATTAGCGTTACCAACCGCCCGTGGCGTCGCTTTTTCCGCGCTTGCGCGATGTATTTATGAACTTTTAAGTGTAAGAAGTCGCGTTTTAAACTGTAAGACTTCTTTATGGTTGCCCAAAAGTAACATCAAAATTGATGCTCTTTAATTGAAAGCAGCCTAACTTTCGGCAGCATTCAGTTAACTTCAGTACGCATTTTGCTACACTGCCCATTTACGTGCCAAAATATTAAATACACATACTTTTAGAAATCAAAACTAGAGTCCTAGAGTTGGCAGTTAAAGAAAGAATATCGTACAATACCTTTTACCAACTATGTTTTATGTCTGTTGATGAACATCTTCCGGATTACAGTAATTTCTTACAAGAGTCTTAAAGGCAAGTCATTGATCAAATAGATTGTTCAAAATCTAAAATTATTCTAGCAATTGGTAAGTCCATTGTATACATGTGCTTCGGTTTAAACAAAATAAAGTATATTCCATGTTCTCCCATTATTCTTCTTGATCGAATAAAATGTGAAACTTTAACCATCTGTCACAATATTCTAAGCACATAATCATCGCCATGATAAGGTGCTAAAAACTGTTCAAGTGTTACTTTCGTTAACTGTTTTCTTTTATACGTTCGTGCGACATCAACCATTTTAAAGTAATCCAACCCCTCAAACACGTAATTTAAGGCATACTTCATAAAAGATATTAGTGAAAAAGAAAGAAAACCAAATTTGAATAAAAGAATGTAGTAAGGTGCTTATGGCATGTACTTTTCTGTTCAGTTTTTAATTCTTGCATTATATGCAACTGTGCGTTACTTTTAAAGAACCATTATAATTCATAAATACATTTAAAAAGCAAGTCAAACATATTACTTACTACAGAAGGTTTTGCCTGTGATGCCAGGAATTTATAAAAAAAGACACATTAGTTTTTATTGAAAATGGGGTGAGGGGGCATATATTAAGATATGATAAAACAAAAGAGGAATTTTTAATATACCTGAAAAGCAGAATACCTTCCTCCTTTACGTGGTCGGTTGTATGATGGTAAGTAACGCCTTATTGGATCCAATTCATTGATATGCAATAAACCTCCAGTAAGAAGTTGTGCTAAAACAAACATGGCTTGATTCCATAAAAACAGTCCTAGTTCCTGTGCAGGACGCCTAGAAACAGAATGAGGTTCGAGACGTTCCTGCTCTATGTAATCCTCTGGTACATAGTAGTACATTGGTATTACAGGATCTAAAGAAAGCAAACGGCATTTTAAAAGAATCGTTCAATATTATAGCTACCTCCATAGATATCAACAAGCATTCTTGCTTTCAACAATTCTTGATATTCCTCGATTTGGTCAGGCAATGACTTGAAAACGCCATCAATAATCATGAATATATAGAACAAAGGCCATTCACATTCTATATTTTCAAAGTCACGAATTTCGCCAACTTTGTAATATCTACATAACATATTATAAAACTTAAACAAATTATAAAATTAAACCAACCTTCGACTTGGATCCTCAATAACTGATTTATAACCATCACGTCCAAATCTTTTAAAACCATAATCACCCTTTAGCACAGCTATTATATTACTTTTAGTTTGACCATACAACAATTCTTCATGTGATGCAAAAGCTGGGAAAGATATTGTAGGTAAGAGCGCTGCATCTATTTCCTAGTAATTGTAGTATTATAAGTAAAAATGATTACTGGAATTATATACTTTTGAAGACGATTCTCTTGGAAGTAAGGACTCAAATATACTCCTATTTCTATTATGGGCATCAATATCAACATAAACTACACTCCAAGCTGCGCCTTTTTCTCCAAATAAATTACAACCGTTAATTGCTTCTAATGCAGCTTTTGCCATGCCAATTGAACTAGCGTGTATTTCTGAAGTACCATCATTATATTTACTACCACGTTCCCACATACCATAATCAGGAGTACGATAAGCTCGTTCAACATAATAAACTAAATTTTGTACAAAAGCGACTTCATCCTGTTAAATGAAAATGTACTATCAACTGGACTGGTTAATTGTTTTATTATACCTGGGTATAAATGATCTGTAAACCTGATGTGATCATTTGTACGAGAAAAATCAAATAAACCGATATGACATCAATTTGAAGATGATAATATTCATCATCCTTATATATTTGATCACCTTTAGTTAAGTGAAACTTAACATGCAATGAATGAGCATTACATTGATTCGTTTTGAACAATTCTATTCTGGGAACCTGCTTTAACCAACACTGTAATATTCCACGCATACATTTCACTGCAGATTGTCCCAATTCATATGATTTTCCACGATCATCATCAATTCGTCTGTGAAAAAATATATTGAAATTAATCAAATATAACTGTATATTTATGTAACTAGTCATAATACTTGTTACATACAGTTTTGACCCCAGAAAATCTAGCCCATAACTCACATAAAAATTCATTGAAATACCTCACTAAAACTCTGTATTTCGATAAAGTACCTAAAACCTTGACAGTACCAACAAGAATGATTGCCGAATAACTCAATGGGAAGGGTGGTGTAAGTGTTCGAAGAGGGTCCCGGAATACTATCGTGTGGGAAATACCAGTGTCCGTGCCACTCCCGGTTTAGCATGCATATCTACGGAGTTGTCTGATCATATCGCTCGGTTAGCGTATTTATTAGTTCGACAGACTCGCGATCACTCTCACAATTAGTTCTGGTTAGTGCTACTCATAAACAGTACCGGTCCGCCATTCCAGTGGTGCATCACGATAGATTGAACTTCAGTGCAGCAGTTTTGGTGAGTGCCTTTTTTTCATACATATTATTATCAATATCTACACCTCTACCTCTCACCCCTAAATTACAGTCCACACCTTTCCCTCTGAAACATTTTTGGTTCTAACAACCCGGTTACTAATTAACCACCCTCGCGATTTTACTACATTATTATATGTACAAAAACATGTTACATTGTACTTATCATTCTCTTTCACTTGCACAACAATACTTTAAATGCAACGAACGACATGTCAGTGATTAAGTATAATAAAATACTAAAACCTCAAATTTCTATTCAACAAATTAAGGGACATTGCTATCAGTTCAAAACAGAACATATGCTAATTGATTTATCGCTTAATTCACCTTCAATTTATGTTATATTAATAATTATCACAAGTACACGATTATAAAATAAACAAATCTTCACTTTTGATTTGTTTATAAATATTTAAGTTTAAGAGCTCATCACAGCAGGTTACCTACCATCTGAGGTAAAAGCGCGGGTAGGGGTGAGGTAGCATAGGGCGGGACGAAATGTCGAGATGTAGATATTCAATAGAAAAGGATATGATGTTTAATACTTCGCCTACTTGGTTTATGAAGTGCCAGGGAGCACATATAGATGGCAGTGTTGTGGAACTTATTAGTCCAGATATTTTAATTGTACATATTATCTAACATTTATAACCAGTGAAAACCTTTGAAATTCCGATATGTAATGTAAAAAACATTATTAGGAAATAAGAAGTTACAAGATTAAACAGTCCTACGTTTGCATCGCACAGTTATTTTCAATTTATAATATGCAATTGACAAAGCTGTTATATTAATTAATTGGCCACTAAATGGAAAAAACAGAATAATGGTTTAAACGTATCTCTAATAAAAAATGATTAGGTAAAGTGTCAAGTGAGCTTTGATTACAGTTTGTGAAAAGCTACAAATATTGGTTTGGTTTCTTTTCTTATCACATCTGCGTTTCCCTTATCATTTTCTAACAACGAAATAATAAACAAAGCGTACCGAATCGGACACAGTAAACATTCCTCTAGCAGTAGAATAAGAATGCATGTCTTGCATTTTTAAGTAGTCCAAAGTTTGTTTTGCTTTTATTTATTTACGTTTTGCATGCAGCTTTTACGTGTATTACATGCTTCATTAAATAGGAAATCCAATAAAAATTTATATAAATCCAAGGTTTATGAAGAACAACTCATTTCTATAATTGCGAGATATTAAATAATATCCATGATGAAAGTTATAAATAGATTTGCGAGCAATTACGACCATAGTCGAAAACTCTCATAAGGTTAGTTTGATCGCAATAGATGTTTGTTGTGTTAGTTTTATATAGCATGTATTCAAACCATTTCTGTTTTACATTAGTGTGTGACATGGAACTTCTGAATTTTTCCACAGCAGCACATTGCAGGTGCATTTTTCTAAAAAATACTAATATTTGATTTATTCGATAAATAAAGTGAATTAATTGTAGTGTGCAATTTTGATGAAAATTCATAAAAATTATTCACACATTTAGGAAATTTACTGGTTTTGTTTAAATCGCTTTATTATCAGCAAAAAAAATTTTTTTCAGTTAAAAAAAACTTAAATGACTTTCCCACATAGACAATTATTTCATAAGTAACTTTTATTAAAACCATTTTTAATTTGGTGCCTAATAGGAAAGAAATTTGGATCTTTAGAAATTTCAAGGTGGTCGCTACTGTGATGAGCTCTTAAGGTTAAAGAACCTAAAAAAAGGTTCAAGATTATCAATCTCCATTCAACGATGTGATTGATGTTATTCGCACCCGTTATATTGAAATAAAACGCAAATTAACCCCAGAGCTAGCTACTGCCACAGCCGGCCCGGTAAACCGCATCCACAGGTTTGCATTATTTAAAACCCCTGGACATAACTCCATTTTCAGGGCACATAGAAGACTGGGTTCCAGTCATTAATTACCCTCTATCATACTTTGGTTATAATGAAACCGTACCTGTTGCTCACAAATATTTGTATCTCCACTCCTATGTGAAGGGCAAAGCCCTGGCTCGTACAGCCGATCTTTCTCTAGAACCTGATTTATACAACCAGTGTTACATGCCAAAATTGGCAATGTACATTTTTAGATTTAGATTTATTTTGTAAATAAATTCCCACGTATATTTTTAAATGAAAATGTCGACTTCCGTTGCTCCGGACAGTCGCGTTTGCGCAAAAGAATGCACAGGTGCGGGTAGTGTCGAAAGCGGGCATTAAGTTACGAGCCCTCGACAAAGTAACAACTATTTTCGGTAGTGGTGTGTCTTTTCTTTTCAGGTATGAAGGTTTCCTGTACCTTACCTTTGTGTACCTGTACTTAATTCCTGTCGTTTCTCTACGAGTGGAAAAGTGTTTTAAGACGATGTAATCTGATTCAACATGGCCTGAAGCAACCCAACATCCGAGGGACCCTGAGACGAATTCACGAGATGCCGCCATGTAAGTAGTTGGTTTTATTTAGATCGGGTTTGCAAATTGACTTAAAAAAGCGCTTGCTTCGCTCAAAAACGTGATCGGTACAAGTTACAATATTACACGGGAATTTGCCACGTAAGGCTATACCAGTTACGCAATAGTATAACAATTGCCCGCAATAGTATAGCAAGTGACCCGGTGTATAACACCAGACATTTGAAAAGCTGGAAATCTGTTACAACTCACCTCGTAGGCTTACCAGCTACTACTTAAATAAGATTTTGCGATATAAGCATACAGGTTTTCTCACTCACTTTATAAACCAACATTTCAGTGCAGTGAGTGCGTTGAAAACTATCTCAAAAGTTGACAACATGGTTGATTTTCTGTTATTTTCGCCCAGTTATTGCAATTTGGATTTTAAGACCCAAATTGCGTTCGATGTGCAGGATGGATCTGAAATTCCTACATGCTTAAATTGTTTGAATTTTTAACATAGCAAAGCCAAACGCTAAAACTTCATTCTGATTTAAAAACAGAAAAAATTGAAACTTCAGTTTCTCGTTTGAAGTCGAATCCGCACAAATCGTTTTTGATTAAAAACTCTAACGCTCCAGTTAGAAACTACACCAATTAATTCTTACCCCCATTGTGATGGGAATCACAAAATGTACGACTGCACCTCTTTCAAAAATTTAAGTGTTGACTAACGTTATTTAATTATTAAAAAATTATTTCGTAGTGTAAAGTGCTTGGAAAATTATACTCGAGGATGTAAATCTCAAGGCAAATGTAACACGTGCTCCTCTAGTTGGCCTCATTCTTTACTCCTCATAATAGAAATGTGACCACTCAATCACACCAAACCACAATCGTTAATGTTTCTGAAGTCGCCAACTCTCAAGAGGTTGTATCTACATGTAATGTTTCTCATATTCTCGGTAATCATGTGATGTTACTGGGTACCTTACAAATTAAAATATTAGACACCCATGGTAACCTACAGTCCGCACGTTGTGTCTTAGACACTGGATCTCAAATAAATACCATATCCATTTTACGTGCGGGAACACTGGGTCTTCAGCGGGGATTCCAAAAGTTCAGGTCTCTCTGATGTTCCCATCAGCTCTACAGGTTTGGTACACTGTATAATTTATTCTAAAATTTCTCCCATGCAACTTCGTTTTCAAGCTTCGATATTTCCAAGAATTACTGGAAATATTCCAGGTCATTCCGTACAAGAAATTTCGTAATTTAGCCCTAGCTAATTGTGATTTCCATCGATCTGCACCGGTAAATGTTTTATTAGGTGCAGATATATGCTTACATAAGAGTAGTAAAAATGTAGGATTGACAGCAATAAATCTTGATAACGCATGTAAATGTATTAATTAATAGTAGCCTCGCAGCTGTTTGAACGCCAAGTTTGATAAATGTTGCATAATTTCAAAGGGCCCTCTAAAATTTAAACCAACCAAAATGTAGGAATACACCCAGAATGACCTAAATGAAGAAGTAAGATTTTGGAGTAGATAATTAAAATGGTTTTAAATGAATGAACAATAATAAATTATGGCAAGATGAAGTTTTGATTTGAATAGAAACTTAGGGTAAATGGATTATAAGATTTTAAATGATATGAACAATATTGGAATATAGATTTGGAAAGTATATTTGAAATTTAATGATGAAGTAATTCTAAATGATTTGAACACTCTTAGTATATAAATGTGAAATGCTATTTAATGGTATTTTTTCAAAGATTTTGGACATAGATACAAGTTTGCGAAATGGAAAAAAAAACGACTACCATAATTTAAAAAACAACAATAATCTTATTGTTTTAAAATCTTTAAACAGGCATTCCATTTATAATTGAAGTAGGTTAAATTACGTAAGATTTCGTGTGTAAATCTTGCTCGGAAGTTGATGATTGAAAATGAGGGTGGTTGAACTTCGGTAAGTTTGGCATTATATAATGAGAATTATTGAACATAACTGATCAGGTACATTTAAATCCGATTTAAAGAAGTATTAAAATTATCCAATCTCTAAAATTTCTAACAGCTTGTACATGGTATGATTTAAATAGGGAAGGATTTGTGAATGAATATCCTAATTAGAAAGAGAAATTTTTGGACTCAGTGTAAGCAAGTTATTATCTAGTGGTTATAAAAATTTTAACTTAGACTTAAGATATTGTTGCAATATTGCAATTTTTTATAGAGCACTTCATAATTAATATCCAAAACAAAAGCATGTAACTTGAGTAGGTTAATTTACATTGAAGGAAAGGTATCGAACAATCTGATAATATGCAATAAAGTACAAATAATACCCCTGCCAGGTTGGTACCTTCTAATGTTAGAAACACCTTGGGTGTGTTAATTTAACAACTTCTCATTGGGCATATGCATGTTGAGAACAGTTAGCTTTTTTGAAGTTACTTGGATGTTTTTAGTGGTGTCCGAGGTATCTACAGGCAACAATCACTCATCGGGTATTTATGAAAACCTCTGAAACTATCATCATCATTAGGTCTTCAGTCCTGAAACTGGTTAGATGCATACCTCCATTGTTTCCTATTCTGAGCTAACCTACACATTTCCCTGAAATTCCTAGAGCCTAAATACAGTTCTGTTCCCTTTCTATTGTTTTCTAAATATATACCCTATTTAACCGATATCCATTGGTACGTGAAGGGGGTTAGGCAACCTGCGGCTACCAAGATCCCCAACACATAGACATTTGCCGAATTAACTGTTTTCCAATTAATCTTTTCGCATGTGTAGTTGCTTATAATAATCATCAGGTTTAAGTACAATGAACAGTACTTGTAAAGAGGCGTTTCAAGTATATCCACTGATGTAATCTTTGGAGCACCATCAAGGGTTAAAAGTATCATATCTCATTAACAATCTACATTTGGCATAGTCACAAAGCTGAATTAAGAATAGTGAATAATCGTGGGCAGTTATAAGTGATTTCAAAATCACACCCCACACATTCCACTATATTCAATTAAGTGTAGGCATTTCAATGCACTAATTTCCATGGTTTACACACATTTAATGCTATATTCTGGTATTCACTTGGATTACTTTCTTTATTAGTACTAATTAGGTCTTCAGTCCTGGAACCGATTGGACGCATACCTCCGTTGTTTCCTATTCTGAGTTACCCTACATGTTTCCCTGAAATTCCCACTGAAAATATATCCTAGAAAATTTGTAAATAAATGAACATTTTGAATTCATTGCATGAACTGATAAATTGTACCTACAGTACATCTGTGTGATTACATTAAGAATTTAGTTAAGTAATTTGTGATATAATTAATTTTTAATATTTGCTTAAGAATATCTATCATGTATCTGGAAATGAAAATGTAGGTGTGTAATATAATTGAAAACACCACCATATAATATTGTAAAAGCTTTTATATTTGTTTTTCTTTCAATTAATGTGAAGGTACAGTTACAGTTTTATTGTAATAAATTATTTTGCAATTACCGAGAGGTGTGATTGAAAATTCAGGTCATTTAACATTTGATTTTAGAACCCTTCCTTTCAACTAAAAGTTTTGAATCAGTTTTTGAGCATTCTTGTGGTTAATGTTTGTTTTATGTTTGAGCAATATTGTACATAACGATTTCTCATGTGAATTTTAAACCAGGATCACTCTTCCAATACTTTTGACACCCTCTTGTTTTCCATCTGAGGTTTTTCTCTAGAAACCCCTCGAGATTAGATGGAATCCAAGATATTTCTCCCGATTAAGACATTTCACACTTGATAGCATTCACAATTTTTTGCAGAGTACTTCACCAAGTTTTTCTGTTGATTACTGGCTCGATTTTCTGAGGCCAAAACTGTACAAAACAAACTTTATAGAAATTCTACTGGTTTTTAAAGTCATTGCTCATCGATGTAATTAAATTAACAAAAGGAATTTGAAATCTCAATGCTTCGTTAATTAACTACTCTAAATTTCCTAATATACAGGATGCTTGCCTAAGAACAGAGGCAATTCTATCTATCATAAACTAATAAATACACTCCCATTATCTTATTTTTACCTAAAGTAATGCCCCACGTTACCAATGGAAAATCATTGGCTCTTGGGAAAAACGACGTGTTTGTTACACATTAACAACAGCCATAAAACAAACTATAACAATGAGAAGAATGTTAATAGTGAATATTACATGCAGTACCATCTATTAGTGGATTTATATTTTACAATGAAGTACTGTTTACAATAATCTTTAATTTAATGTGTGTGACTTTTTTGTCTTTCTGTATTTAGATCGAGGGCATGACAAGTATTTCCACATGCCTGATTACCCTTTTTTGTTTGTTGCTTATGGAATTAAAGAACTTAACTAATATAAACAAAAACTATAAACTAGTAGATTAGTTTCATAGTGCCGTTACCTTTTTTTTCAGTTTTAATTATGCCCTCAAATACATAATATAATATAATAAAGATGTTATTTTAACTAAAAATATTTGAAATAAATACAATTCTTGTGAATTAAATATTGTTCAAAAGTATTTAATATTTAAGGTAAAAAATTGTAGTGTACAAAATTAACAATGCTTTATAGCATAAATATATGAAGAACTATTGGCTTGTTATTAATATAAAACCATATTACACACTGTGCTACTAAAAATGATCTTTTAAATACTCCCTGTTTGTTTGTTGTGGTTTGTTTAGTATTTTTCTTAATCTTCGTTGGGAATTAAACCACTCATAGTTGTTAAAATCATCTTTATTTACGTTTCGATCCATAACCTACTATCGTTATCAAAATATAAAAAATGTCAAGTTTAACATTTATGACATAAATTGAAGGTAACTTTTATTTATTAATGTTTGATATATTTGGTTTGAGTACATTAGGCGAAAATTTTATAGTTTAGAAGAATGAGTGCCGTCAATTTGTGTTGCGCCCTGCGAGCAACTTTGAGGTAGCCAATACATTTAACGTGAAATCAGCTGATTAATTTTTATGTAGTTAAATTCATATAAATTCAATAACTCGAGGATTGGAAAATATTTTTTAACAGTTTCTATTTATACGATTGAGAGGATGGTTATTAAAGAAGTGTGCAAATACTTTACCGTAAGGAAACAGCCGTTTTTTATATTTATCTTGACGAAGAAAACACATTATGATTTAGGCTACCTCTTTGGTAGATTTTAACATAGTTCTGAGGCGACCCTATGGCGGGTTTACACTTGTCAACTTGTCAGATACCAATGTTGCTCTATGAATATTTTATATGGTTCTGAGGCAACCCTAAGGCGAGTTTACACTTGACAGATACCAGTACTGTTCAACGAAGATTGTATATAGATCTGAGGCGACCCTATGGCGAGTTTACACTTGTCAAATACCAATGCTGTTCAACGAAGATTGTATATGGTTCTGAAGTAACTCTATGGCAGATTTACACTTGTCAAATACCAATGTTGTTTTACGGGGGTTGTTAATATGCTTATTGTTATGTAATAAGCATATCAGCAACTCCTGTAAAACAGCAACAGTATCTAACAAGTGTGAACCTGTCATAGTTACCTCATTACCATATACAATCTTCGTTGAACAGCATTGGTATCTGACAAGTGTAAACCCGCCTTAAGGTCGCCTCAAAACCATGTTAAAATCTACGAAAAAGGTAGCCTAAATGATGAAGATATTGACAAATAACTAACTATAGTTTATAGAGTAAGAATGCCTTTTATTAACATTAAGCTAGTAATTCCACAAAAAGGTAACACCCTGACATTTTTATATACGTTACAATTAAACAACAAAAAAACGCTAGTCGTCTACTTCTATAATATAGAAAGCGAAACTATACATAATTTGGGTGCGCTGTTCTAGTCTACATTTTAACACTCCACCTCAGCACATCTCAAAGTTTTTGATAACACCAATTTGGTTCCGTAACTCTCTGAAGCGAGGTCGATAAATTGCTTTGGTTAGAATATCTGCCTTTTGAATATACACCGCTCTAATCTGCTTTTCTTCCGCTAATTGCTTGACAAAGTGATATTTGACGTCCACATGCTTTAAACGTTTCAGTTCCCAATTATCCAAGTACTTGATAAATGCTTGATTGTCTTCAAACAATACGATAGGCTCTTGTATATCAACACAAAGATCTTTCAACAGCCGCTTCAGCCACAGAACTTCTGCAGCTGCACCTGCAAGAGCTACATATTCCGCTACTGTACACGAAATGACTATGGAGGATTGATTTTTAGTAGACCACGCTGATGAGCACCCAAAGACCATCATTAAATGTCCCGAAGTACTCTGTGTATCTGCCGCTCCAGCCCCATCAGAATCAGCATATCCTACTAATGGCTGTTGATGATCGCCCTAGTAAAACAAACCAAAATCCAAGGGCCCTTTTACGTATCGAAGAATCCGTTTCAGTCCTTTTCACTCACATTCCGTTGCGTTAGTTTGAAAATGAATATAATTAGTTCACGATACGATTTCCTTCCGATGATGCACTCTTGATCGCCTTCTTCATCTTCCCTTTTCTGTGTTGTTTCCCAGAAAGTTTTCACTGGTTTTCAGTCTTCCATCTCGAATTTGGGTAGAACTCCCAACAAGTAATTTCTTTCTTCTTCTCAATAATGATGCCTAAAAAAACATTTTAGATCACCAAAATCTGTCATTCGGAATTCAGCACATAAGTCGTTCTTCAAGTTCTTCACGCTTGCTTGACTTTCTGCTAGCAGACAATTGTTCACATACAGCAGAAGGTACAACTCTTCATCTTCTTTTGCAAACAGACAGGGGTCATTTAGAGAACGGTGAAGCCCCTTTTGCACTAAAAATTGATTTATTCGAGCATGCCAGATGCGTGGTGCCTGTTTATGTCTATAAAGAGCACGTTTCAGTCGACACACTTTATTTCCATCGATGAAACCATCCTATTGCTTCATGTAAATCTCACTCCGAAACTACACCATGCAGGAACACGTTTTGTATGTCCATTTGCTGCATAATTAAACCCTTATGCATGGCAACCGCAACAAGTGTACTATAGTGGCAAGACGTGCCACAGGGGCATACGTGTCATTGTAATCAAAACCCTTTCTCTACGCACAGCCTTTCACTACTAATCGAGACTTGTATTTCTCGATTTTTCCATGTATTCTTTTTTACTTTAAAGACCCAGTTGTTTGTAATAGCTTGCCTACCGGTGCCAAATCGAGAATGAGATATGGTATTGCCATTTGGGGTAATTCATGTCTAGTTAACACATCTGTAGTATTTAAATTACAAAAAAAGAGCAATCCGAACTGTGCTAGGCATATCAATGAATGCTCACTGCAGACCTCTTTTTAAGAGGCTTAACGTACTAACTTTTTACTCAATGTTCATTTATGAGACACTTATTTTATTCTATAAAAATTCTAACCATTATATTCCCGCCAGCTCAATTAATAGTTATGATACAAGATTTTGTGATCATATATATATATATATATATATATATATATATATATATATATTGCTATGATACTCTCACAAAATTTCATGCCCCATCGTTTGGGCGGCCATATTAATTATGCTATGATGCTCCTGGAACTTTCGTTCGCCGACCTTGTGTCGACCAATAACAAAACTTGATATAACGCCGTACTCGGTATCAATTATTCTATCTCGACTAGCTTTTATTTTGAATTATAAAATGAAGTTAATTCAATTCCATATAATGAAAACAAATATTATGTACAGGTTTTGAAAATTAATAAAATACACTTTTCAGTCAATCAATATTATAAGTCATATTTATCTCAAAATCATATGTTTTACTATCTATCTAAAGTCACCAAAAACTATTCTTTTTTTATCAAAAGAAGCCTGGAACGTTCAAAACCCCTTTATTATATTACGTACTTTCAACATATGCAAAAGTTCATTGCTGACTCCGTTACACTATTTTATATTAATTAATCAATTCAATATTCCAATTCAAATAAAAAAATGTCTTAAAACTAAAAAGATTTAACCTGGTCTGTGTGTTTCTTTATTCCCTTCTCGCAACCAAAATTATCGACGCATCCATCATCAACTAACATCAATTAGAATTCTCCATACATTATACCATCCATTTGGATCAAAATTATTCTCCACCAATTCAGAATTATTATATACCCATTAGAAATATTATCTATCCACACGCTTGAATTATTGCATTTAAATTATTGTCGTCACCCTCTGGATTATTATTGTCAGACTTAGAGTTTGTTCTCACCAGCCGCAGACTTAGAATTATTATTATCACACTTAGATTTATTATCATCCAACTTAGAATGTTATCGTCCCCCTCTGGATCGTTAACATCACTTAGATTTGTTACATCTCCCTCGAATTATTGTCGTCAAACTTAGATTCAGATTTCTCGCACCAAACTTAGAGCCCTATTATTATTATTATATTTTAGTTTAAATAAATTCCCATTAGAAATTTTCATATTCGTAGCACTATCTGTCATTAACACTTTTACTATCAAAATATTATTACGTATGCGTTACCCTTTGATTCATAGTGACACAGCTTGGCCTTGTTGAGTTGAAAACTGACTTCCGTTATCATTCTTGCTATAATATATCGTTGATATCCCACTTCGTCTGTGGGTTTGGCTTACAAACCCGTCGCTAATCTTAACCAATAAGGTCTCTCCATTTTCTACACTTAAAGTGGTTTTCTGATGTAACATTCTCGGCCTTTCGAGTATTTGTTATTTGCTTACATATGCTCTGTTATCAGACCATGTGGTGTTTTGAGAAAATAATCGCTTTTCCATATTATACACAAATACCTGATGCAATTCGAATTTCAATTTTCAAGTATGTTTATCAATTTACGCATTTTTAATTACCTTTACTATTAAAAATTGTTAATTGTTTGTACGCACTTACACTATGCTTCTTTAAGTTTTATTTCTTATCTCCGTATTATGATATGATTAATTCGAATCCTTTTTGAATGCGTGTTTAATTACATGAACTATGCTCACTTCTAAATACGCGTGCTTCCACTGAAAAATATCATTGTTTGCATTACCTAAATTTACTAAAACTCTATATACCGGGTGTTAAATATTTGTTATTTACCTAATGCATGAATTACTTATTTCTATGCTAACTATGCGTCCTATTATGTCTATTTGCGTCGCTAAAAACTACTTATACTCTATATACCGGGTGTTAATTGCTTACTATTTACAAACTATCCCAATTACTCAATTTTCTCCTAAATAAATGCAGTTTTCTGCTTCCTATTGTGATTTCTGATTATTACATGACCATTGCCATAAAATACACCCTTAAACAACCCCTTATCACAGCAATATATATATATATATAGTTTAGATATATATATATATATATATATATATATATATATACAAAAACTATATTCAACTCAAACAAAAAAATCGTTTATATATACGGCACCTACATTTTATAATAAACTTCCAAGCAGCATACGATCATTAAGACCACTTAAAAAATTTAAAGCTGCTATTTTTCCCCTGCTCGTAGAACGATGTTATTACGCAGTTGATGAATTTTTAAGTGACAACCTTTAGAATTAATATTTGATCAATTTAAATTAATTATATATGGTATATTTATTATATGTAGACTTTTAACATGTAATTTTATTTTATGTTACAGTGAACTACCATGTATACATGGGTACAATTAAATCTATTCTATTCTTTTGTATATTTACTAAATCTATCTCCGTCTGACTTGGATGCTTCTGTTACACTCTTGTAGAAGTAGTCGGTTTCATTGAAAATAAATGCCCGATGTACAGTTTCTTTTCATGGTCACTCCACAAGCGATAACCAATCGATGCATACCCAACCATGACACATTTTTCAGATCTCGAGTCCAGTTTTCCTATGAGTTCTCGAGGTATACGTAAATATACAACACAACCAAAAACTCGAAGCTTATCTACACTAATTTTTCTTCTATACCATAGCTTAGCTGGTACTTTGTTCTCGAGCGCAATTGTTGGTATACGATTAATTAAATACACTGCAGAATAGATAGCTTCAGACCACAATGGCTTCGGTATACCATTGTCAAGTAACAGCCTTTTCCATAATAGAGCGATTTATACGTTCCGATACTCCGTTTTGTTCTAGAGTGTATCGTACAGTGCATTCATACTAGATGCCTTTACTTTTAAAGTATTGTGCCATTGCTTTGTTAACATATTCCTTTCCATTATCACAACAGAAACGACTGATTTTGAAGTTCAAAAAGTGAGCTGTGGCCATAGCTTTGCACTGTTGAAAGTAGTCCAGCACCACCTATTTGGCCTTTAGTACATAGGCTACTGTAAAATGAGTAAAGTCGTCAATAACAGTCACGACATATCTTGCCCCGTCTTGTGCCATCGACTTGATTGGCCCATTACGCCACCGTGTATTAACCCCAAGGGTCGACGAGCACGTATGCATTCTTTATTGTGGGGCAGTTTTGTTTTCTTTACTTTCACGCAAGTTTCACAAACCTTCTTTGGTGTTGTTGTAACTTCAAGTCCATCCACTTGCTTCGCTTAAACTTTAAGTTTACGGTTACTGATATGTCCAAGCCGCATGTGCCACAGTTCTAAAGTAAGGTTAGCTGCCAATAGCATTGGAGCTTCCGACGCCAACACGTTCACCTTTGACGAACAACACATTTTCTGTCGAAATAACTGTTTTTCCGCACTCAAACACGATTTTATAAGATCGTGCTTCCAGTCTACCCACGGATAACAAATTAAATGTAAAAGGGGTTATCAACACATCATGTATTATTAAGGGTTCGGCCCCTTTTCCGATGTCAACTAACACATGTAACGTCCCCTTTCTGTTTACATTAACCTTCTGTCCGGAAGCAACAGTGATGTTCAGTGGACAAGACAGTTCCTTTACACTGTCTAGTAAATATGCATCCTCACTATCATGTTCTGAGATGCCCCAGAATCCATATAGAACTGCACTGTTCCTGAACTTGCTATCTCTTGAACAGAAGTCGCTGCCGCAGACACTGCAACAAATGCTAGGTCTTTACAATCTCGTTTAGCAACCTGCGCTTTAGGCTTAGACAAATGCTTCAGACTAGGATATTCCCGCACGTTGATGACCTACTCTTTTACAATTGTGACATGCAAAAGAAAAACTTTTCTTCTGCAATGGCTTACTATTTCACTTCTTTGTGTTTTGTGCACTGAACACAACTGATGATGACGAATGTCCCCCATCGTCACCTGATGTACGCTTGGATTCTTCTTCCAGAAAGCAATTTTTTACAAATGACAACGACAGTGTCTGTGATGACAAAGTTTCTACTGCAGTTACTACATTATCGTATTCAGAGGGCAAAGTTAACAGCAAGTGGTAAACTACGTCCGTTTATTCGAGAGTAGCACCAGTCTGTTTTAACTCTCGTACAAGCTTGTCAAATTGTAAAAATGACTTGACAGATTCCCAATGTACCTAATGTACTCAAACCAAAGATATCAAACATTAATAAATCAAAGTCACCTTCAATGTATGTCATAAATGTCAAACTTGAAATTTTTATTATTTTGACAACGATCCTACGTCATGGATCAAAACGTAAATAAAGATGATATTAATAACTATGAGTGGTTTAATTCCCAAAGAAGATTAAGAAAAAAATGATCTTTGTAAAACATGCCCACGCCTGTAAAAACTCTCAGATAACTTCCTGAATTTAGTTAAGTCAAGGTTTTTAATCGTTTAACTTAATTATGACAACCCAATGATGCTGAGCGTAAAGTTAAAATTTTAAGCAAATACAAAAATTTTGTATTTCGTGATCACACCTGACCAAGATAATAATAACAGTATAATTAATAAGAAATATTCAAACATTTTAGATTATGATTTAGCAAGTGTCTTCATAATAGAATAATAAAAAATTTTAAAATACGATATTGTTAACTCACCTATAAGCTTGATATAATCCCCATACAGCTGCTGCACAGTACACACTTTCTCGAACACTACCTACCTCAGTATCGGTTGAAAACACAGGAAATAAACCAGTTATGGGGCTCTGAAATCGTAGTAACTGTCGTTTAACTGAAATACGAATTATTACATTGAACGTTATTAATACGAACTAATATACCCATGCCATAACAAATATCAAGCTCCCTAACAGTTTCTTCATAATTAGATACTTTTAAAAACTGATCATTTGCTTTATCTTCCAACATACTACCTTGTTGTTTGAAAGTAAACCTATAACATAGAAAACTATAGCATATATCACTTTCTAATTATTTACTTTTTACTACTGGCCATTTTTACCAATGTTCAATAATAAAGTTACACACAATCGGAACTATATTTAGTTTTCTCTACATTTTATTTATATATTTTCAAATGTTAAGTCAAAATAAGAGCACATATAGGTTATGTAACAATTTCGTAATACAATAGTGACTACGCTAACAACTACAATATACGATGGTACAATGTAGTAGCAAATCAAATTGGATTAAGATAGAAGTTTTTAATTATGCCAATTGCACAATCGACGTTTGTTACATGCATGATATATAGCTTGGTTTTTATTGCTTTATTGCAATATTAAGGTATAAACCAATTAATTCAATTTATTATAAAGGTGCACTGTTAGAAATGAGGTGATTTTAATTTGAATATAGATTTATCATAATAACAGATATTTATAAATTAACTTTAAACGCTTTTAAATATTTATTCTCCGAACCCCTAATAGGTATAAAAACAGAAGTATGCTGTTAAAATATTTGAGAATTATGTACAGATTTATTAAACTAATTAAATATTTTTTTGGGTTAATTTGATTTGGTGTTTCCTTTAAAACATTTTGCTGCATTCTATTCAAAACTTTATGGTAGCGGTTAATAATTCAGAAATAACTAATAAGGAAACCATTAGTACTAGTTCAATTAGTCTAGGTGTAACCCTTAGTGTAACTGTTTTTTGCTTTACAAAAGGCCAAGGAAAAAGTAGCCGAAAATTATAATTTAAAAAATAATTTTTGAAAACATTTATAAATAATTAAATTGGGTATTTAATCTTAAAGCGCATATTCAAAATGTTTGTTTATTTTGGTGTCAATTAAGTTTATGCAAAAATAGATTACGGTTTTGATAATATCTTATGCAATTAAGGATTGACTACAAAATGCGAAGTGTAAACCAGAAATAGCAATCCTATATAACGAATAACAATGCTAATTCTCGTGTTAAAAGTAAAAATAACATAATTTATTCATATGCCTACTAATACAGCTTTTGGAAATCCCATTATTGAATAACCACTTAGCCACACCCCCTTGATCCCTTTTTCTCATTAAGTAAAGCATTGTGATGGCGTTTCCTTATTATACTATATTTTTGGGAAATATCGTTTCGGGGATTTTTTTTGTTTTATCTTAGTTTTTATTTGGCACTGTATGTAAAACAGAGTACTTCTGAGAGGCAACTGTGTTAAATCATAGACTAAATTCATCTGTCAAATTTTTGACCAGGGTAGACTGAAATACGAGCGTCTCGCGGTAGAAATAACGCGGCTGTAATGACAGTTGTAAACAGATTGAGGTTACGTAATTTTTTTTGTTTACATAAATTGGATGAGGTCTGTGTTAATGTTAAATTGATTGTTTATCTCCTTATTTATATAGGAGAAGTAAAAAATGAATATTTGTCAAGATTGTGGTTCTGAATTTACGTAAAATAAAACTTTGTATGGCCACTTAAGAAAATTTCATGATTTAAATATAAGAGACCAGTTTCTATAAGCAACCAACTTTGGATAAAAAAGAAGTTAAATTTAGTGCAATGAAGGAAATTAACTTTACACGAATGTTATCTATATATGTTAGCTCTTGTATGTAAACAACTTGGTATTTTGTACTAACTTGTTGCTTTTCTAGGTATCTTTCCTACTTGTGTCAATATGCAGTTTAAAGGTACTTTGCTGGGATTTCTTTAATTTGATTTGTAAATTATTAATTACTTGAGTGAAATGTGTTTAATAATAGTAATAGAGGCTTGAGGTTTCAATAATTGTATTTTTATTTTTTAAAAAGTAAACACGTTATGTACCCATATACATTCTCAATAAATACCTAAATTAATTAAGAAAGAAACTAATTTTATTTTTTCGAGAATTCCGTTTGCACTGTCAGTCGACTAAGATATGGTAAAAAACAAGGTAGATAATTAAGATTATTTTGGTACTCCGACTAAAAGTAAAACTAAAATACTGCACTGTTAATATAAGAACACTCAATCCGACAGATTTGACGAAATTACAATAACTTACCAGCGCTTGTAACACTGATAAAACAAAGTGAGAACTGAGGATTAAATTAGATTAGTTGCGTACTTGTAGGTTTCCCATCAAAATCGCTGGGATTGTAATAATTTCCAGTAATTTGTACATGTATTTCTGCGAGTGGTTTCCCCATCGGATATTATTTCCAAACAAGAGAAAGCAGAACAAAATCTAACCTTATAAGCTTTAGTGTTAATTAAACTTACTTTCTACTGAGATAATACACTGTCTTATCTTAACATAAAATCAGGTGATGTATGATCAGATCTTGTATGAACATTAACATTAAGGTTTGAGTTATTAACCAAACCATCTCTAATAAAAATTTCTTCTATTAGGGTAGGCTTTTTAAGATCATTATTCCTTGTTGATTTCTTCTTTGTTGAAAAAAGCCACACCTGATGTTCAACTTTTTTATTAATTTTAATCTCTTCTGTAGTTTTTAGATCAAGAGATTTTGCTTTATTTAATGTGTCAATGATTTTATCAAATTGCCTCATTATACTCAGATGTTTGTCGTCAGTTAACGAAGCATTCTCACATAGGCCTATTATTAGATTGGCTTTTTTTAATAATATAATTTTTTAAAGATTTTGCTTTACGTAAAATATTACTGCTGAAAAGTTCATTAACGTTACTAATATGCAAAGGGGTTATAATGTCAAGATTCGATTTGTAAAACTGTATCGCACAAGCATGTATGTGTTTGCAAATGTTAAGCTTTATCATTTTGTCATTGAAATGTATGAACACATATGCTGCACTTTGTACAACTTAGGCATGAACCTTCACAGGCTTCATCTACTTTGGTAACTTGATACTGTTAAAAAGCACAAGTGGACGACGTAACTAAAAATTCCTTATCATTTTCAAGACGTCTAATAAAATCTGATGTAATTGTTAGACTTGCTTTATGACTTTGTTTAATTCTATTAATTTTGTCATTGGAAGTATTCTTTGCAAGTTTAATTATACGTTTAAACAAGCTATCTCGAGCAATTTTCATTACTGCATTAATGCTTTTGTCTAAACGTTTTACTTTCCGACCTTCCAAATACACATACTTCAAAACTTTGTGCATCGATTCAAGATACATGTTAGTGTTTATTCCTAAACCCAATCGATAGCAATTTGCCCAAGATGTTGGACGATTTGCATAATTATTATGAAAATATTCAGCAAATGATTGTGTATCAACATCGGCATAAAGATCTTCTACTACCTGATTTAAAATGCCATTAAATTCATCAATAGATACACACTGTAATAAAACACGAAGGGATTTATATACTTTACATGTGATTTTCCAATGCTCCACCCGAAGGTACTACATTGGCCAGGAAGCGAGTTTTTTTTTACCTGGAAAATTTGGAATTTTGCCGAACCCTTGCTGTTCCAAGCAAGGTAGGGATCTTTAACGTGCGTGACAACACTCACACACGGGACCTCCATTTTACCTCTCATCCGAACGAGGGTGTATTTTTGTGAAAAATGCTCGCCTAACATTTTTCAAGCGGACCGTGTCGGGATTCGAACCCGGGACCTTGGGCGTAGTAGTCACACACATACCACTACACCACGGAGCCGCCGGGATTTATATACTACTACTTTCGTTTCAATCCCTCCATTGATTTTTGACAAATTCTTGCGCCAATTACGATCTACATGCCAGGTACATAGCAACTGGTGAGGTACCTTGGCCATAACATAAGACCGTGCATTATAAAATGCTGGAGCATCATCAGACATAAAAACAGTAGTTAATATAATACCCACTCTTGATTTAATTTTTCCAAAAACAACTTGAAAATCATTTCGTCCGCACGATTTGAAAAACAAAATGCCACTGGGCACCCTGAATCAAATTCATCCACTGTCATTAGTGTGTAGAGCTGAAAATCGTAACTATTTGTACCGTGTGTACCATCAATGCACACTTTGTCGTTCCCAAATTTAAGCAACTTTTCATGTTGAAAAGAAATCATTATGACTAATGCAAAATCTTGAACATCTAAAATTATTTCTGAGTCATTTGAGTTTCCTTCTTCACCTTGGCTTTTATAATATAACACTGGGCAGTCGCTTCCTAAGTTCATCATTTCCTCTACCCAGAGCCGTACGCTAATTGCATCATTTAGGTGACTTTTCACACCATACTCAATATTGAAGTCCCTAACAATATTGTGCATATCTTTTGTTTCTAACAACAAAATTCTCTGTGAATTTTCTTGTTTTAAAGCAGAATCACGAACTTCATCCAATATATGTTGAAATGTAATACCTTCCTTTAATTTTCCTGAAACACATCAATTGTAAAATTTCAAACTAGAACTTTATGTTCGAAAATACCTGCAATTTCTGCTTTACTCTCTTTACTTAAAAAAACTCGACCAATATCGTTGGTATGTCGAACATGAGTTGTCCAGAAGTCTACTGCAACAGACCCATCGTTCTTTATCGTCGCTTCCATTCTTGGGGGACAAACACTTCCAATTTTATTAGTGCCTGTGCTTTATAAGCTTCTAAAACCCTTGCCTTTTGGAATGTAGTTGTACATCATCATTTTGTTTTCGACCTTACTTAAGGTCGGTTTGACGCAGCTCTAACTTCTTTTCTATTCTGTGCTAATCTAAAAATCTCTACATACCCTTCACAACCTAAATTTCTAATAATTTGACTAATATAGTTTGGTCTAGGTCTTCCTATATCCTTCTATCTTTTTCCTATCCAGCTGGCTCTACATAGATATTAGCAACCTGATGGTTGTTAAAGAACTCTAACATGTTTACATGATTACCATTTATAAGGAAATGAAATATAACCTGGTTATCCGCTTCAAAAAAGAAAAGTGTTAAATTATATGTTATGGTAAGGCTTAAGCAACGAATCGCTGCCAACATGCCAGACCGCTACCTAATTGTGAGTTATGTCATGGTGACGTTTATTAAATTATATGTTATGGTAAGACTTAAGCAACAAATCGCTACCAACATGCCAGACCGCTACCTAATTGTGGGTTATGTCATGGTGACGTTTATTAAATTATCTGTTATGGTAAGGCTTAAGCAACGAAACGCTACCAACATGCCAGACCGCTACCTAATTGTGAGTTACGTCATGGTGACGTTTATTAAATTATATGTTATGGTAAAGCTTAAGCAACAAATCGTTACCAACATGCCAGACCGCTACCTAATTGTGAGTTATGTCATGGTGACGTTTATTAAATTATATGTTATGGTAAGGCTTAAGCAACGAAACGCTACAAACATGCCAGACCGCTAACTAATTGTAAGTTATGGCCTGGTGACATTTAGTTAACTGATTTTTATTTTTTTTTTTGTTTTGTTTTCGAACTTACTTAAAGTCGGTTTGACGCAGCTCTAAATTCTTTTTTATTCTGAGCTAGTCTAAAAAGGTCCACATACCCTTCACAACCTAAATCTCTAATAATTTGACTAATATAGCTTTGTCTAGGCCTTCCTACTCTATTTTTATTTGTTAGTCTATAATCTAAGACTTTACTAAATAGTCCCTCATGTCTTAACTGGTCCATCCTTTGTAATTATACTACCTAAATAGCAAAATTCATCTACCTCCTCTAACTCGGTATTACCTATTTTTAATTTTGGTTTAGAACTAGGCTGTAACTCACTTGTCATTATCTTTGTCTTTACTGAGTTAATTCTCATACTATAGTTACTCCGTAGTATCTCATCTAAAATATTTAAAAACTCTCCTAACTCTTTTCTAGACTCTGCTATAATGGCTATATCATCTGCAAAACGTAACATGTCTATTTTCTGTCCCTGTACACTAATACTTATCTCTTTTCTCTCTCTAGCTAAGTTTAAAGCTTCCTCAATATAAACATTAAAAATCAAGGGAGACAGTATACAACCCTGTCTAACACCATTTTTATTCTTAGCTTCCTTTTCTATTTCATCAAATCTAATTACTACGCTTTGGTTTTTATATAGACTGTAAATAATTTTTCTATCCCTATGAGAGATTCCTATTTTTTGCAAAACCCTGAACATAACAATCCAATTAACCCTATCAAATGCTTTTTCTAAATCTACAAACGCGAAATGTGTCTTTTTATTTTTTTGTAACCTTTTTTCGATAATTAGCCTAATCATTGGTATCGGTTCTCTAGTCCCTCTGTCTTTACGAAAACCATATTGGTCTTCGTTGTAGTTGTACGATCGATGGCAATTATAGTACTCCTTTTTGGTGCCATCAGACAATAATTTAGCTGAAGTGTGAAGTATATACATTGCCAAAGATTTTTCCTGTTCTTGGTTTTTTCAGTTTTTGAAATCTGTTGAACAGAATAAAATTAGTATATAATTAACACTTTGCATAATAATCTTCAAACCTAATTGTAAATTAAAATGTAGTTGATCAAGTTTAGTTTCAATTTGATGTTCATTTGCCAAATGTTGTCGAAGTTTTTTATATACCTTTAGATGTGTTGTACAATTTTCATAAAAGCACTTGATTCTTGACGAGTTGAGAAATATTGGAATACTTTTATGAACAGTTCTGCAATGACGACGTAAAGCTACTTTACTGGTTAAGGATTTGCCACATGTATCACACAAAAATTTACTAGTTAAAGTAACTGGTTTCCTATATTCAAAATTATGAATCTTTCTTAAATGGGCATACAAATTCTTCTTTTGTGTAAACTCAAAACCACAATCTTTGCAAGTATTCATTTTTACTCCTCGTTTACAAATAACACGATAAACAAAATTAATAGGTAATTTCCATAGATCTCATTCGCTATATGTAAACAAAAAAAATTACGTAACCTCAATCTGTTTACAACTGTCATTGCAGCCGCGCTATTACTACCGCGAGACGTTCGTACAGAAAATAATCACTAAAGTGCGATAGAATTTTTAGCATTTGGACTAATTTCCCTATAAAGTTGCCACTCATGTAACTCTGTCCACTCTGTCAGTATAGCATAAACAAAGGGTATTGTCATTGATTAGTGTAGCAGTGTCTGTACTTGTTGGATAATCTAGAGCGAATAGGACATAGTTACGGAGCCAACTATTTAGTAATTTGCAGAACTTTTATTTATAATGGCTGCGTTTCAAAATTCACCCGAACCCGAACCTATGGAAGAAGAACAAAATGAAACATTAAATCATCTTGAAAAGCCTTTAAGTGATCTTCTATTGCAGTTAGAGGACTATACACCAACTGTAAGTACATTGCATTATATTGCTTGAACTACCTATATTAGTTATTAATTTATAAGTGCTTAAGAATGTGAATATTCTATAGTTACTGTATTTTGTAAAGGTTATTGTAATGACACTAAGAATATCGCTTCTGCAACCTATTTCTTACAGTTTTGAATTTTGTATACTTATTCGTATCTTTCAAAATATCCCTTTTAACTGTGTTGTTTAATTTTATTATTGCACATAGTTTTCTTTCTAATTGTCTTTTCGATGAACCCTTGCGAATCTGTTGTTTTAATTAAATAAATTTATGAGAACGATTCAAAGGAAAGTTTTTCAATACTCTACTCGAAAATTTGTGGAAAGATTCAGAGCTACCTCCCACAATAACTAATCTTGATGGTATTTATTATAATTTGGTCCATCTTTCAACCTAGATGTTTCGTCCTGTACGAATCGGATACTTAATTCACGACTATAGCTGACTAAAAGACATTTAATTAAGCATAAAGTAAACTTGCAAGCATTACAACAAAAACAGACATTTATCGGTAACATACATCAGATGAATATGACAACCAACCCGAACTTGCTAACTATTTTATAATACACAACACCAAGAGATTATATGCGAGTGTGACATCTAATTAACAGCTGGCAAACCACAACGTAATTCACTGTAGCATCCAACTGATCACAATTATTAACCTTTGTGTGTAACTTATGTAATTGATATTTTCCCAATATCTATAACGACTGATGGTTTTAATATTGTATTTTTAAGAATCTACAAAATATTTGAAATACCTTAATTGTTAATAGCAATGTGTTAGATAATACGTCAAGCCAGTTATATTTTCACCGGACAAAAATGTTTTTTCTGCTCTAACTGATCGATCATAATAATACTTTGTACTATTTTGCTTGTCCTGAAGTTGCCTAAATGCATCTTCAACGACTAACTTTGGCTTGAGTACTTCACTAGTCATTGGGATTTTTGATCGCAAAAACCTTCCCATTAAAATTTGAGATGGTGAAAAGTCAGTAGCAGCAACAGGAGTTGTACGGTCTTCTAATAAGATATTATAAATATCATCACTCTTTTCAGATTTTTTAATTGTATTTTTTGCTATGACAACAGATATTTCGCAAAGACCGTTGCTCTGATGATGGTATGGACTTGTATAAATAATTTAAAATTACTGGCAAACTCTTGAAATAAATAACTTTGAAATGGTTTATTATCACAAACAATATATCTAGGAATACCATGTGTAGCAAATAAACATTTAAATTTTATAATGTTTACGACAGCAGACTTATTTTTAATGCTAATAATCTCTATCCATTTTGATAAATAATCAACCACTATAAAATAATATTTTGCACCATACTCGGCTAAATCAAGAGATATTTTATGAAATGGTGTATCATAAATCTTATGTGGAATTAATGGTTGGTTTATGTTTGATTATCGGACATTTTAGGGCAGTATAATAATTCGTGCTCGTTTCTTGCTTTTGGAAATACCAAAATGTGCCTCGCCATGAATTTGTTGAAGCATATCTTGATACAATGCAGAAGGTATTATTACTTTATCATTATGAAACAGGATATTATCCTTCACAAACAAATCATTTTGTATTTTGAAAAAATATTTTAAATTACGATCTAAGTCGTGCTTTTCAGGCCAACCATTGTTTATAAAATTGGTCACCTTACTAAGGACAGGATCATTTTGTGTTTCTACCTGCAGTTTGCATAATTTTGCTTTTGAAATTGGTAGATATTCTTTTAACTGAATGTTATGAACAATATCCGTCATGTCTGGATCATCATCTCTAGATTTTGTTATAAAATTCCTAGATAAATAATCAGAAATATACATAAATTTACTGGAATGTACTGAACGATTAATTGGTATTTTAACAATTTTAGTAATAATCTCTGAATTCTATTGGTACATTTATGTATATCTTTTTTAACCATGCTAACTAACGGTTTATGATCAAGGTGAACAGTAATTTTATGCCATAAATGAACTGATTTTTGTATAGCAAACAAATAGCTAGGAACTTCTTTTTCAACCATGCTAAACTCTTTTTCTGCTTCAGTTAAGCTTCTTGAAGTAAATGAAATTGGTTGGTTATTTTGAAGCAAACAAGCTCCTATTCCATCTTTGCTTGCATCACACTGAACAACACTGAACAATAATAAAGATAAGAATGATAATATTAAATAGACAAGTTAAAGTGTAAAGAGAAGAGTTACTCCTGAACTAGCAGACTCACTAACCCATTCAAAGCCAAAAGATGTCTTGTGGCGAAGTAACTGGTGAAAATAGTCCTAAAGCCCCAAGCGTATATAGTATACCTTGCAGTTGCGGTTTAGTATACATAGGAGAAACAGGATGGTCAGTACAGACTAGACTAAACGAGCATAAGCGATGCTTAAGAACAAGCCAGTACAATCGCTCAGCGGTGGCCGAACACCAACATGAAACAGCCCATACCATTAACTTTGACAAGACGAAACTAATCGCCAAAATTCCATTTTTCTACAATAGAAACATTAGAGAATCCATAGAAATCAATAATAATTCTAATAATCTAAACAAAGACGATGGCTACTACCTTTCGCCCATTTGGAAAACAAGCCTATGTTCACAACAGTGGAATCGTGACATTCACTGATCCGCTACGACAATCCTCTCTAGTCATGATTGCTCATGCATCAAGTTCTCGCCCTATATAAACTACCACTTTCGCTACTTTCACCAGTTACTTCGCTACAAGACACCTTTTTGCTTTGAATGGGCTAGTGAGTTTGCTAGTTCAGTAGTAACTCTTCTCTTTACACTTTAACTTGTCTATTTAATATTATTATTTTTATCTTTATTATTTTTATTACTTATTTTATTTACTTGTCCTGATGAAGCCCCTTACAAAAGTGGACAAAACGGCTACCTTAATTTATAAAATGACACGATCCCAACCCGGAATCATAAATATTTATAATGACTCTGGCCGTGAAATCCTCCGACAACACTGATCTTGGTCATAGATTGGGAAGCCCACATAAAGAACGTTTATTTTAAGCACCATGAGAGCAAAGAGCATGGTATAGTAGATGAATGCAAATAACGTTACTGTGTTATAACTTTCTAAACTAAGAAAAACTATTTTCCGAGTTGTTAACAAGTTTGTACATGATGTTAAGATATTTGGTTGTGTGAACTATTTGTTTTTATATAATTACAAAAATAGTAAGTTACCTAAAAAATGAAACCGTTATTTTGTTTTACGTAATTATTCTATCAATATTCAGTTATAATACAATCTGTGTTATTTACTGCTTTAAACGATGTTCTGCTAACAGGTTATAGTCCCATTTATAACACTTTTGTGAATTTGATAAAAGTAGTGAAATATTTGCATGTGTTGTATAAACTTCATTTTCTATTGATATCATGTCATCCCAGATTTTTTCACACCCATCTATAGAAAAATTAAAGGGCCGCAAAGATTATGATACATACAAGAATTAGAATTATGGGATTGTTTATTAGGCATTGAAAAGGAAGCTAAAAGGATTAAACAATGCAGATCGAAACTTGTGTTATTGTCATATTCGGCCGACTATGTTATTGTATAATCCACCACAACAGTGCCAGAGGCATGTTATTAATCTAGGAAAGTCATTTGAAGATACTAAGTTAACTAATAGCGTATAACTTTTTCGTATCTAACAACTATATTACAAAATTGTGAATCAATTTTATTAGATTTAATAGAGAATAGAAGAAAGCTTAAACCTTTCAGAGAATTGGATAGTGAAGGTAAGCAAAAATATAATAGAGTTAGAAATAAGATACTACATCAGTGTAGAAAAGCTAGCAATAAATTGATGGAGGAGAATTGTAAGGGAATACAAGACGATTTGAGAGTAGGTAAAACAGACAGGGCTTACAGGGCAGTTAAAAAGTTTTTCGGTGAAGAGAGGAAAAAATATGATGGTATTAAAGATGGGAATAATGAGCTTTTAATAAATAAAGTTGAGGTAGCAGATAGATGGAAAAGATATTTAGAAGATTTATATAAGGGAGACAAAATGGATGAGTTAGAGAACGACCAAGAAGCGGATGTAGAAATAGGGTTCTCAATATTAAGAGAGGAATTTGATAGAGCTGTTAGGGATCTTAAACTAAATAAAGCACCGGGGATAGACGATATACCCGCAGAATTAATAAAATATGCAAGTCAGAAAACTTTAGACAGATTATATAAACTAGTAAAAGTAATATATGGCACAGGGGAGGTCCCAATAGATTTCGAACAAAATATTATTATCCCAATCCCCAAAAAGTCAGGAGCTGATAGGTGTGAGAATTTTAGAACGGTTAGTTTAACTTCCCAAGCTTCCAAAATACTAACAATAATAATTAAAAATAGAGTAGAAGCTTTGACTGAGAATTATTTAGGCAAAGACTAATATGGTTTTAGTAAAGACAGAGGGACTACAGAACCGATGCTAATGATTAGAGTAATTATCGAAAAAAGGTTACAAACAAATAAAGACTGATTTCGCGTTTGTAGATTTAGAAAAAGCATTTGATAGCGTTAATTGGATTGTTATGTTCAGGGTTTTGCAAAAAATAGGAATCTCTCATAGGGATAGAAAAATCATTTACAGTCTATATAAAAACCAAAGCGTAGTAATTAGATTTGATGAAATAGCAAACGAAGCTAAGATTAGAAATGGTGTTAGATATGGCTGTATACTATCTCTCTTGATTTTTAATGTTTATATTGAGGAAGCATTAAACTTAGCTAGAGAGAGAAAAAGAGATAGGTATTAGTGTACAGGGTTAAGGTAAAGAGTTAGGAAAGTTTTTAAATATTTTAGATGAGATACTACAGAGTAGCTATGAGAATTAACTCAGGAAAGACAAAGATAATGACAAGTGAGTTACAGCCTAGTTCTAAACTAAAATTTAAGATAGGTAATACTGAGTTAGAGGAGGTAGATGAATTTTGCTATTTAGGTAGTATAATTACAAAGAACGAACACAGCAGAAGGGATATAGTAGCTAAAATAGCTCAAGCTAGAAAAATGTTTCTAAAAAAGAAAAACTTACTAATAGCTAATCGTATTAGTTTAGATAATAGAAAAAGTTTCTTAAAATCGTATAATTAAAGAGGTAGATAAGAAAAAGATAGAAGCTTTTGAAACTTGGTGTTATAGGAGAATGTTAAAGATTAGTTGGACAGATAGAGTAACAAATGAGGAATTTTATGGAAGGATAGGTGAGGAAACCTGTATGTGGAAACAATTAAAGGTCGGGAGAAATAGCATGATAGGGCACCAGTTAAGACATGAGGGACTATTTAGTAAGGTCTTAGATTATAGACTACCAAATAAAAATAGAGTCGGTAGGCCTAGACAAAGCTATATTAGTCAAATTATTAGAGATTTAGGTTGTGAAGGGTATGTCGACCTTTTTAGACTAGCTCAAAATAGAAAAGAATTTGCAACTGCGTCAAACCAACCTTAAGTAAGTTCGAAAATAAAACAATCAAAAATAAATAAATAAAAATCAGTTAACTAAATGTCACCATGACACAATTAGTTAGCGGTCTGGCATGTTGGCAGCAATTTGTTGCTTAAGCCTTACCATAACATATAATTTAACACTTTTCTTTTTTTTGGATGGGATAACCATGTAATATTTCATTTCCTTATAGGAGTTCTTTAACGACCAACAAGTTGCTAATATCTATGTAGAGCCAGGTTGATAGGAAAAAGATAGAGATTATAGCAAGACCTACACCAAGTTATATTAGTCAAATTTTTAGGAATTTAGGTTGTGAAGAGTATGTAGAGCTTTTTAGATTAGCACAGAATAGAAAAGAAGTTAGAGCTGCATCAAACCGACCTTAAGTAAGGTCGAAAACAAATTGATGATGATGAATCAATTGAAAATTGTCAACCTGATCATCAATGCAATCTATAAGTTAACTAATATAGGTTTAAGGGTTAACGATGAATGGATTGGAAACATTTCACTTGCAGGACTTCCAGATCAATACGAAACTATGACTACGGGCATAAAAAGTTTTGGGGCTAAAGTTACGATGATTTCATCAACATGAAATTGTTACAGGATATATCAGCTAAAAAGTCTAATCAGATAACTCTGCACTGTATGCTTATAGTTACGGCTTTCAAAATAGAAGTAATAGTTACCCGAACAAATCTGTTCTAGAACAATATTGTTATAAGAGACTTCTGTCTAAACTAAACGAAGGTCCCAGTTGTTATCAATGTATCAATAATGGTCACATTTCTAAGCAGTGTACAAAAAAAACGATAAAGTATAAAAATATTTAAAATAAGCATGACAGATCACTATTTGTCACATTTTCCGATATTCTGAAGCAATTAACGATAACTAATTTGGACTATGTAGCAACTGCTCATCTCTCAATGTTAAAATATATATGTTCCTGTACTCAATGTATAGACTAGCATTGTAATTGATTTATTTGTTTTTTTTAGTAGGCTTTTGATAAATAAATATCATCATTAGGTCTTCAGTCCTGGAACTGGTTAGATGCGTACCATCATTGTTTCCTATTGTAAAGTAACTTACACATTTCCCTGAAATTTGCACAGTCTGCATCTATCACTATCTGATCTAGGTCTACATCTACCTCCTTTTATTATCTCTGCTTTTAATATATCCCGTACTATTCCCCAAAAATGCTTTAGAACGTATTCTGCCCTTCTATTTCTCCTATTTTTTTCCACAGATATCCTCGTTCTCTACTATTTCTATAATCTATTTGTTATTAACTCTGTCTGTCCATGCTATCATCCTCATACATCTGAAGCACAACATTCCGAAAGGCTGCTACCGTTTTTCTGTCTGCTTTTCCTACTGCCCGTATTTCATAGGCATACTGTGCTGTGCTCCACACATATGCTTTCAATAATCTTCTTCTTGTTTCTATGTTTGTTGTCTTTAATCATAGGCGC
Source organism: Platerodrilus igneus (assembly GCA_036346225.1). Taxonomy (NCBI): domain Eukaryota; kingdom Metazoa; phylum Arthropoda; class Insecta; order Coleoptera; family Lycidae; genus Platerodrilus; species Platerodrilus igneus. The sequence goes on along the minus strand of JARFIW010000500.1, from coordinate 2,096,829 downwards.
TGTAGTTCGGTCCCCTTCTATTGTTTTACAATTATATACCCTATTTCTCCCACATTCAGTGGTTGTGAAGGGGGATAAGCAGCCTGTGGCTGCCAAGTTCCCCAGCACTTGAACATTTACTGATTTAATATTTTTTCCAATATATCTTTTCGCACAGTTAACATTAATTGCAGTTATTTCACAACCAGCACCTGTAATTGTTTATTTATTTTCTGAGCTAGTCTACAGTTGACTGTAATTCTCACACAGCATGTAAACAGCTCGGTTCCCCTTTTGTTTTCTAATTTTATGCCCTATTTCACCGAGATTCAGTGAAGGAGGTTAAGCAGCCTGTAGCTGCCAATTTCCCCCAACACTTAGACATTTGCCGAATTAATAGTTTTCCAGTAAATCCTTTCACACAATTAACATTATTCAAGAATATTGTTCAACCAATACTTTTAGTTGCTTATAATAATTATCATGTTTAAGTACAGTTACTTTTTCGTCATTAATTTATCCATCTTGGGGCTGGTTGAATGCGTACTTCCATTGATTTATATTCTGAACTAGCCTACATATTTCCCTGAAATTCCTACAACCTACATCTTTCACTGTGTGCAGTAGTCTAATGTAGGTCTACCTCTACATCTCTTTTTTCCTATCTCTGCTTCTAATATATTCCGCACTATTTCCTCATGCTGTAGTATGTGGCCTATCATCCTATCTTTCCTATTTTTTAACGTTTTCCACATATTTCTTTCTTTCCCTATTTTTTTTAGTACCTCTCCGTTCTTAATCATGATGTCTTCATCATACGTCTGTACCACCACATTTCAAAGACTTCTACCTTTTTCTGGTCCGCTTCTCCTGCCGTCCAGGCTCACAACCATACAGTGCTGTGCTCCACACATATGTTTTAAGCAATCTTTTGCTTATTTCTATGTTTGTTGTCTTTGAACACAGTAGTTGGTTATTCTTGTTAAATGTAGCACGACCTTGTGCTAATCTTTGTTTTATATCTTGTGCGCTATGCCCGTCTTGCGTTATTTGGCTTCCTAGGTAGCAGAAATCCTCAATCTCTTATAAGTTCGTGTTACTTATTTCCATTCTTGTTTTTGATTTATTTCCCCTCCTTTGCTTACTAGTACTTTAGTTTTGTTAATTTTCATGCCGTATTTCTCTGTTAGAATCGTTTCCATTTCATTAAGAGCAACTTCTAACTCTTCCTTGCTAGATGTTAATACCACTATGTCATCTGCAAATCTAAGCATATCAATGTTTTGTCCCTGTATAGTAATTCCAAATGTCTTCCTGCATTTGACAGTATTCATTGTCTCTTCAATCTACAAGTTAAAAATTAACGGGGATAAGGCACAACCCTATCTCACCCTTTTCCTAATGTTTACTTCTCTACGTTTTTGCTCTAATTCTATTATTGCTGTTTGCTCTTTGTATAAGCTATGTACTATTCTTCTTTCCCTATAACTCATTCCAATTTTTTTTGTTTTCTCCATTATCTCTCTCAGAGCTAAAATAGCCTCCCGTGTTCCCCTGTTTTGCCTAAACCCAAATTGGTCTTCTCCTAGTATTTCTTCAGCTCGTTTTTTCAATCGTCTTTGTACAATTCTAGCTAATATTTTTGAAAAGTGTGCTGTCAAACTTATTGTTCGAAAATTTTCACATCTATCCGTACCTTTTTTTTTTGGTATAGTTACTGTGATGTTACGTTTGAAATCTTTGGGTATCTCGCCTGCCTCATACATATAGCTTACAAGGTGGAAGAGACATTCTGTTACTGCTTGTCCTGTGGCTTTTAGAGTTTCTGCTTGCACCTTATCTGTACCCGGCGCGTCACCATTTTTCAGATCCTTTAATGCTAATTCAAACTCATCTCTAAGTGTAGGATGTCCGAAGTCATTATTTTCAATGTCTGATTTCTGTTCTAATGCAGTTAGCTCCTTTCCTGCATATAAATTTCCTATATATTCTTGCCATCTACCCACTTTCTCTACATTTTCTATAATGACGTGTCCTCCCGCATCTTATATTTTTGCTATACGGTCTTATATCCCTAAAATTGATTCTAATTAGTTTGTATGCTTCATCTGTCTTTCCTATTTCCATCTTAGTTTGTACCTCTTTGCATTTTTCATCAATCCATTGTTCTTTAGCTTTCCTGCATTTGCGAATAATTTCCTATTTTATGGCTTTGTATCTCTGTTTTCCTGTTTCGTCTGATTTATTTTTGTATCTTCGTCTTTCTTCTATTAAATTCAGGATATCCTTTGTTATCCATGATTTCTTATTTTCTTTTTGTGTATACCCCAGAACATTTCTGTCCGCCATGTCTAGGCTGGATTTAATGTAATGCCATTCTGTTTCTACTTCCTTAGTATCAGATATTTTCCCGATATCTTTCAGCAATTCATTTGATTTTTTTTCGAATCTTTGTTGAATATCTTTACCTTTTAGTTTCTCTAAGTCAAAGTGCCTTTTTCTGTTTCTTTTTTTCAAATTTTTAAATTTAAGAGCGGCCTTCATAATTACGATGTTGTGGTCAGTGTCTATATCTGCTTCTGGTTAGCTTCTACAGTCTTTTACTTGATTCCTAAACCGTTGTCTAACAAGAATGTAACTTATGTGATATCTTCCTATATCTCCTGGCATTTTCCACGTATATCGTCTTCTAACATGTTGTTGATGTGTTTGTAATGATTAAATGATTCTTGTCGCAAAATTCTACCAGCCTATTTCCCCTGTCGTTTCTCCTGCCTAAACAAAATATACCCACTACTGCTCCTTCCCTACCCTCACCTAGCACTGCATTAAAATCTCCTATAATTATTAAATTTTCATGTCTTTTACATATGATAATATGTCTTTGATATCTCTGTAGATCGCTGCTACCTCTTTGTCACTGTAGCTAGAGGTGGACATGTATACTTGTATTATTACTGTGTTTACCGGTTTAGATTCTAATCTAACCATGAATACTCTTTTGTTCTTTTGTAAGTAATTTTCTACACAGTATCCTGTCTTTTTCCACATAACTATCCCCACACCCGAATTTCCTTCCTCTGATCCCGTATGAATTACCCTGAAGTCTCCACTCCAAAAGTCCCCCGCCTCTGGCCACCGAACTTCGCTGATCCCTACTATGTCTAGTGATAAGCTATTCATTTCGATTTTTAGGTTCTCTAGCTTACCTTCTTGCTTCTAACATTTTACGCTCCGACTCGCAAAATGTTCCCCACTCTCTTATTTTGAACTTTCCGATCGCATTTGTAATGTTTTGGTGGTGTCTTACTGGTTCAATTTACGATTGCTAAAATAAGTAATAATCTAAATTGACTTTGTTTGAGATATATTATTTAATTATAATACAACAGAATAGTAAATCAAGCAGCCGCTTCGCGAGCTCATGACTTACGTCGTTACACGTCAAGACTCTGGCGGTGGCGGCAATACCATAAACGTGATAATAATAATTATTAAAGAATAACAGTTTTCTTAGAAGTAAACAAACATTGATCATAATAATTATTGTAGCATAATATATAACATGTCCCTTTTTTTTGAGAAAAAATAAAAATAAGAACAATTCATGTAAACACACTTATAGGTCTAACTTGACAGGCACTTTAACAATTCGGCCACTACGAGTGGTGCTTATGTTTGGTACAGGAGTAGAGCAATGAATACGAGGATTAAGAGTTACATTTTTTTGGATTACCTCCACCTTTTAGGTGGAGTGTCATCTTGAGAATCTACTTTTGGTTGATCCTGAGCATTTTCTAAAGATGGTGCTCTCAACGGTCTAAGTTGTTGCCTTTTTCGGCGATACATTGCATCGTCTATTAAAACATGATAATCATTAGGACCCCACTCGGATCGTACAACACCTGGTTTCTAAACTCTAGTATTTTCTTGAACAAGAATTTTTTGGTTCAGCTTTAGTGGTGTTAATTTTCTCGTATGCTGATCAAAATATTTCTTTTGTTTAATTTGCCTGTTTTTCAATAGCTTTTGTAAGCCGCTTGTAGAAAAGCTAGGCTTTAAGATTTTATTAGTGACAGGTAGTGTCGTTCTTAAGCGTCTACCTATTAACATTGAACTGAGCGAGGGCAAGTCATGTTTTGCAGTAATGTTATAGTTATAGTTTGTTTAATGAGCTTTAGTTAATAAGCTCTTTGCAGTCTGAACTGCTCTCTCAATCATTCCATTAGAACGATGAAAATGTGGACTGGATGTTTTCAACTCAATATTATATTTGCTAGAGAAGTCTTAAAACTCTTTTGAGTTAAATGGAGGGCCATTATCTGAAAAGATTATTTGGGGTATTCCGTTTATGCTAAAAATATTTTTTAGCGTAGATATAATGCTACTTGCTGTTTTGTTTACTATTTTGTTGACTTCAATAAATTTGCTGTAATAGTCAATAACAACTATAAAGTCTAGAGTACCCAAAGATTTAAAGTCAATCCCTATATTTTGTCATGGTAATTTAGGAATTTTGTGGGGAGTCAATGGTTCTCTGGGGTTACTTCGAGAGTACTGTTGACATATTATACAGTTTAAAACGGCTGTTTCTATGTCACAGGTTATACCTGGCCAAAATATAGCTTGTTGAGCAAGATTTTTTGTAGCGACTACACCTTGGTGTGATTTATGCAGAAGCTCAATGAATTCACACCTGAGGTTCTGGGGTATAACAAGTCTATTTTTGAAAAATATCTCCTTATGTACATACAAGAATTTTTTTATATCCCAATAGGGTTTCACACTAGAATTTATTGAGCTTTTATGGTTGGGCCAACCATTCATACAATAAAATACAATTTTGGAAAGAACTGGGTCTTCCTTTATAGATTTTTTAAGCAAATCCTCTTTGGTTTTATTGGTTGATATGACACAATAAACCATCAAATTATTTTCCAGAAATTTTGCAGGATAGATTTGTTTTATCGGATCCCGACTTAAAGTGTCCGCAATTTGCAGTTGCTTTCCTGGAACATAAACTAAATCGAACTGATATCGCAGTAACCTAATTGACAATCTTTGAATCCTAGAAGAGAGTTCGTCAATAGGTTTTTTCAGCAACCCAATTAGCGGTCTATGATCTGTTTGCACAACAAACTTCCTTCCAAACAGATAAAAGTGAAAACACTCGCAGCCAAACACAACTGCAAGGAGTTCCTTCTCAATGTGATTGTAACGCTGCTGTGTCTCGGTAAGAGAAACAGATGCATACTCTATAGCATGCTTGTTTTGTTGGATTACTGCACCAAAACCATTATCAAAAAAATGATAGTACGGGGGCAGTTGTTACCAATTCTTTTAATTTATTAAAACAAACCACTTTTTACTGAGTAAATGTCTAAGTGGAACAGTTTCTTGGGATAGATTTGGGATAAATTTAGCCTAATATACAATCATACCAAGGAATCTTTGCAGACCCTTTTTATTTTTGGGTTGATTCATGCTAATTATAGCATTGATTTTTTCAGCGTTTGGAGCTTTACCCTTAGACGATATAATATGCCCAAGAAATTTAATTTTTGGCTGACAAAATTATGATTTAGATTTATTAAGTGTAAGACCGCTTTTCGATATTTTCACCATGTAATGTTTTGGTGGTGTCTTACTGGTTCAATTTACGATTGCTAAAATAAGTAATAATCTAAATTGACTTTGTTTGAGATTTATTATATAATTATAATACAACAGAACAGTAAATCAAGCAACCGCTTCGCGAGCTCATGACACGTCGTTACACGTCAAGGCTCTGGCGGTGGTGCAATACTGTAAACGTGATAATAATAATTATTGTAGCATAATATATAACAGCATCCTCTAGTCAGATACTGATAAAGTAAAAATATCCTAAAGAAAATAAACATTAAATCTAAGCCATCAATAATTTATTTGCTACTCCAAATTTTTCTTGCTGTCATATTTAATTATAAGACATTCATAAATCCCAAATTATTGAAAATGTCATTAAAAAAGACAGTTAAAATCCATCTTTTTCTGTATCTTCATTGCCCATTTCAAAATTACTAAATTTTATACTTTTGCTACCCTAAATTTCACTAAAAAATCTTATGTTTTAAATCACTACTTATTCCAACCAAATAATTATTTTCGCTTAATAAATGTCTTATTGCCAAAGTACACACAATTGACATTCAAAAATTCATAACATTGTTTTTAAAACGTTACATCAAAGTTCATGAGTACTCACTTTTTTTTAACGCCAAGATTTCCAACAACCATTAGTATTTTTTCCATTTTTCTAACGACAGGTACAACACAACCCAAAATTCCAACTTAATGGCGAGATGAACTTGAACTACCCAAATTTCCACCTCTTTCAAATGGCCATAATAACTCCACACTCAGATGCGTGGAAAATACGTCATCCCATGCGAGAGTATGTTCACATATAATATTGTGTCACGGTTCTGTTATCTCGGTGAGACATACACTTGTAGTGTTCCTTGCAGCTGCGTTACATGCAACATTACAACTAACTAAACTTCATATGAACCCTCCTCCACACGGCCAAGTCTGCCCTTGTCTATTCACACGTCTTTTGATGTTAACTTATTACTGGTTCCCCAAAAACTAAAATCAGATCTCAATTGCATATAATTATTGTCCTTTCATTTTACTTCGTATGTTGTCGGTGGATTACCCCTAGTCTTACTATTGAATTTATAACAAATGACACATTGGAAGTACGTGTTACCAGGTAACTTACTTAAGTGTATATTTTATTTCTTTGTCTGAAGCCATCTAAAATAATTATATTGTAGTCTATTGTATGAAAAGTGTATGCCGTCTTTGTAATTCTACACTTATGTATTTTCATTGCACAGCGTCTGATTTTTTACATTGTATTAAAGTACGTCTGTGGTTTACTTTTGTCGTAATTGACACTACGTCTATTAAAAATTATGACATATTGCATGGAATTTATTAAATTAACTTCTTAAAGCCTATATTTGAGGTGCATTTAATGAGTTCCATCATCCTAAAGTTTACTTAAAAACATGACATGTTTCCACTATGAAATTTTATGATTATGGAGGTGATTAGGGCATTTGTAATTCAGGGAGTTAGTTTTTTTTAATGTTTTAGTTTGCTGTCTTATAATTAAACTTTTGTTATATAAGCATGTGAATGTATCAATAAATAGTTGATATGCAATTTGAGGATCATTTGCATTTAGTACTTTTCTCATTTTTGTTTACTGATAAGTTCATCAAATTTAGTTTTATCTAATATTCTAGTTGTTTTATTTTCTGGAGCAGTTGTATCTTTTCCTTTTCTGTAAGTTTCATGTCTAAATAAATATAGTGATCCGTAATGCTAGTGTGTAATATGATTGGATATAACTGTATTTTGTTTTGGGGCGATTGATGTTTTATGAAAATGTGATCTAAGTAGGTTCTTGTATTGTTTGTTATCCTCGTTGGGGCATTTATTTGAGATGTGTATCCAAGTGCATGTAGCATCGCTACGTATCGCATGTATAATGCCGTGTTGGTATTTAATATATCTATATTTATGTCCCCAATGAGAATCTTAATATTATAATTATCTAAATTAATAATATGTTCTTCTAAGTCTTCTATACATTGATCTAGGTTAGAATTTGGTGATCTATAACATAATTGGTTTGTTTATATTCTTGTAGTTTAAAATAATTTGCAACCCTTAATTTGACTTCCAATATGTATTTAACAGAAATATAATGATTATGTTTGTCGTTTTCAGTTAATGATGCCAATACAAATACGGATTTAATTGCATATCTTGTTTTTAGACACTATTCTACATGAAATTAAAATCATATAAGTTACTTCAATAGTAAGTTTGTCTGTTCAAGGTTAGTTGTCTCTCTTTCATATCTAATTTATTGTTAGCATAATACAACACATTACAAGCCATTTTTCAAATTTTAGCATTCTTTATTCTTTTTTCTGTTTCTGAAATTCACTTCCAGATAATTTTTTTGGTTCCATTTGGGTTGCCCTTACTCTTTCTTTACAGTAACAGTTGTTCAGTTAAAAATATGTCATTTTTAAATTTTCCACTTCAAAGGGGCAAAAGTTAGGACAAAATAGCAGCAGCTTATTACTGCTTACACTTTGAATAATTTGTTTTATATATCAATTTACATTCCCGGGATGTTAGTTATTATACATTGGAAATTTAACACGAGGATGCCCATGCGCTGTTTGCATGATGCTCTGCTGTTTAACATCTAATGCGTGACCACCCATCACCCATACAAATGGCACATGATGTGAATTCACGATTTCTATGTTAGATTGACCCGTCTCATAGACAATGTCAAAAATCTTGTCGACAAGGAATATGTTAATGAAGTGTTTTTGTTTATGTATTTGAAATAGGTACTTACTTGTATTTGTTGCACCATTAGATGAAATTTATAATGATTGGTATCGGCAGCTTTTGTACCTAATGTCCCAATGGTGTGGTGCAGATTACATTCATTAATCAAACAAACATTGTAATATTGACATCATTACAATGGATTTACTTAAATATTTGTTGCAGATACCTGATGCAGTGACTGCACACTTCTTACGTACTTCAGGATTTGATCCACGAGATCCCAGACTAGTACGCCTAATGTCTATTGCAGCACAAAAGTTTATATCAGATATTGCTAATGATGCTCTACAGCACTGTAAGATGCGTACCTGTAATTCTACGAACAATCAGTACTCCAAGGTAATATGTTTGAAAAGATTTTTACGTAACTCTAAATACTTTAATTTAAAAATATTTTCTTGTGTTATAGTTTCGAACCTTATTCACAGCTTGATTTCTGTTTTATTTAAGTTACTAGTTTGATTTGAAATACCATATGTACTCTGTATGCTGTATCGTTATTTTAAAGCATGGGAGACCCGTATTAATTGTAACATGTGTCAATTGTAACTTTTGCATTTTAAGCCATCTGCTAGTAAAGATTAAAACTTTTTACATATAACAGGTTTATACAACAAATTTCGTACTTCATATAAAATTTTTCTGTGAATGTGAAAGCATATACCGAGTGGAGGTAAATATGTTTTGTGAATTACAAAGTAAGTAATTTAATTAATATTATTATAGTAGTTTTAAGTTTACTCATTTTTAAACGATATTATTCTTTCTTAAATTGCAAACTCATGTTGCCCTATAAACCTGAGTAGCTTTGAAAATAAAATTTTTAGGTTAGATTAGAAACAATTGGCTCCAATTATAAATATGTTGACTGGTGTCAATTGTAACATGTTACAATTGACACCTACTTACATAGAAATTCTAAAAAAAATTTCCTAAATTAGTTTCTAAAATCTGGCATTACCGTAAAGCATGGTGGCAACAACTTTTCAACAGGCGTTTGCTTTTCATTAGATTTAAGAAGTTTAAAGTGTAAAAAAAGACCAGAAGAGACGATACCTCAAAAATTATATGAAGTAGCTGCGAACAAAGTGATTAACGAAAACTGTTCAATAAGATATTGCTAGGCAGTACGATATGTGTCATATTAGTCTATCTTGTTTTGTTAATGCTAAGAAGAGTAATGAGACTCTGCAAGTTGCGTATCGTCCTTATAATGTGTTTACAAAAGAGCAAGAATGACTATTGCAAAACATCTGCCAAGCTGTATTTTAGGTTTTCCACTAAAGCTTTATGCAAACTAGCTTATCAGTTTGCGAAGCAAAATAACTGTGTTCCCCAAAGCTGGGATATACGTCAAAAGGTCAGTGAAAACTGGCTTACTGCATTTTTAAAACGAAATCTTACTTTATCGATACGTACACCTGAATTTACAAGTCTTGCTAGGATAATGAATTTTGATCCAGTCAATGTAGGTAAATTTTTTGATAATTATGCGGACTTTCTAGAAAGACACCATTTCACTGCAGAAAATATATGTCGATGAAGCTGGATGCACCACTGTTCAAACACCAACTAAGATTCGTGCCATGAAAGGTGGCAAACAAGTTTACATTATAATAGTTTCTCAAGAAAGAGGCACATTAGTCAGACTGTTTTTGGCTGTGAACGCACTAGGTAAAAGCATACCACCAATGTTTGTTTTCCTCTCTTAAGATACCAAAATCACTGTTAGAGATGACCCCCTCAGGTTGTATAGGCACTGATAACAAAAGTGGTTGGATGCAGGAGGAGAACTTTTTACTGTTTATAAAACATTTTGCTGAACACGCAAAACCAAGTGGGTAGAACAGGGTTTTACTTATTTTACCACAAGTTGCCAACTTATTGGCTGTGTGAACGAATTTTTCCAATAAAATCCAAAAACAGAGAATACTTTCGTGTAAAAATAATATTATATTATTTTTACCAAAAGTACTCTCTGTTTTTGGATTTTATTACTTATTTTAGACAACCACGGTTACCACTTGTTTATACCTTTAGTGTAGTTTTGCAAACAAAACTTGATAACATTGCTATCATTTCCTCCACATACATCGCACAAGCTGCAGGTCCTAGACTGTGGAGTATTTGGTCCATTTAAAAGATTTTATTACAATGAACGTGATCAGTGGATGAAAATGAATCCTGGTAAATGAATGACAGTTTACCATATCCCTGCAATTGTAAAAGCAGATTCGCCTTTGGCCTTAACATAACTACTGGGTTTAGGTGCTCTGCTATATGGCCTTTTAATAGAAGCATTTTTACTGAAGATGAATTTTTACCAAGTAATGTAACTGATAGACCGACAGAAACCATTACCAACCAACATCAAACGAAAAAAATGTCTCCGCATTCTACAGCAAGAACATCTACATCCCGCTTGCATCCATCGGTTACTGTTCCTTCAATGAGTATATACAGAGCAAGCTCTCCTCAACCTTCCACATCAAAACTTATGCAGCCAGCTACTCCTCTTGCTAAAATTACACTTACTCTGGAAGAGATTCGGGCTTTGCCTAAAGCCGACTTCTTCAAACCAAAAACTTTTTAAGACAAAAAGGTCAAATGGGCGTACTTACAGATACCACAGAAAGATATCTGCTGCAGATCCAATATAATAAGAAAATGGCCTCTGTGGCAAAGGGAATTATTTTAAATACTAAAAAACCTAAGAAAGCCAAGAAACTTATCCAAAAAAAATGTTTTAGAAGTGGAAGAATTCTCTTCTTGAGAAGAAGAAGACTATGTGTTTAGTATGTCTTGGTCCTTATAATGGCAGTGCCGAAGATTGGCTGCAGTACAGGGAATGCACATTATAGTCCCACTTTTCTTGTACTTATAATGACCATTTGTATATTTGTAAAATTGTAATTCTTCCTTTTTTTCAGATTTTTAATTTTAAGTGCGACCTTCATAATTACGATATTGTGGTCAGTGTCGATATCTGCTTCTGGGTAACTTCTACAGTCTTTTACTTGATTTCTAAACCGTTGTCTAACAAGAATGTAATCCTATATCTCTTGGCATCTTCCACGAGTATTGTCTTCTAGCATGATGTTGAAATAATGTGGTTGTGATGGTTAAATTGTTTTTGCGGTAGAATTCCACCATCCTATCTCCCCTGTCGTTTCTCGTGCTTAATCCAAATAAACCTACTACCGCTTCTTCCATGTCCTCGTCTACCACTGCATTAAAATCCCCCACAATTATTAAATTTTCATGTCCTTTTACGCATCTTAGTATGTCTTCAATATCTTTGTAGATCGCTTCTACCTCCTCCTCGCTGTAGCTAGAGGTGGGCATGTGAACTTGTATTATTACTGTATTTACCAGTTTAGACTTTAATCTAATCATGGATACTCTTTCGTTCTTTTGTAGGTGGTTTTTTACACAGTGTCCTATATTTTTTCTCATAACTATCCCCACACCCGAATTTCCTTTCTCTGATCCTGTATGAAGTACCCTAAAGTCTCCTCTGCAAAAATCCCCCATCTCTGGCCACTGAACTTCACTAATCCCTATTATGTTTAATGCTAGCTTATCCATTTCAACTTTCAAATGTTCCTGGCTCTTTCTTTATACTTTCCTATCACAACCTCACTTTAAAGCCAGAGAAAATATATTTATGGTGTGATTCAATCATAGTTTTAGGTTGGTTGAAAACACAATTAAATTTATCAAAGCAATTTGTAGCTAATTGTATAGCAACTATACAAAGGTTAACAGAGAATGGCAAATGGAAGCACGTTAGGTCTCAAGAGCACCCTGCTGATTTACTGACGTATGGAATTAATCCCGTAGTGTTACCAAGTTTAAGGGTGTAGTGGGAAGGTCCTTCCTTTCTTCAACAAAATGTAGTGTTGGTCAAAATTTGGCATCGAAACAACATTTTTACCGGAATTGTCTTAAAAAATGCATGTTTAACTAATAATGACACTAATTTCAATAGATTAATTCGCAGCGTTGCTTATTGCTTTCATTTCGATACGAATTGCAGAACTAAAATTAAAAATATTAAGCCATTAACAAGAAGTGAGAGACATTGTATATTTGGAAGATTAGATAATTCAAATCTTCCCGAGGATCTAAAGCATCATATCTCATTGTGTTCAAAGCATTCGTTATCAAAGTTAATATTTGAGTATAAACACCCAAAGTCATTACATACAGGTGGTCAAACTTTATTGTATATAGTGCGTCTGAGGTATTGACTGATTGCAGGAAAGGACTTGGGTCGTAAGGTAGTTAGACAATGTGTAGCATGTTTTAAGGCGAAACCAAACCTTTCCAATACTATTATTGGAAATTTACCTCAAGAGAGAATTACTCCAGCTGCGCCATTTGCGAATCTAAGTTTCATCTAGAAAAACATGGTCATAAAGCTGCATTTCCTTATTGGATTGATTATCCCTTGGGAATTTTATTCATGCAGTAGCTACGTATGGTTGTTCGACAGTCCCCATTTTCCTTAATATACTTTACATGAAAATCTTGTTTTATGTAAATTTTTTTAAACTAGTCCAGCTGAAATTACATATTTTGGCAGTAATAAGCTTTATTAGTATTTCTACAGTTACACGAGTTCTAAAAATATAAAACTTATAAGAAGGTGTTTAATGTAAATTTTAATTTCATAATATTAGACTAGAAGTGCATTTCATAATTTTATAAAATCATTGACATTGCAAGATCAATTTTTTGTTCGATTACTTTTTCTGCCTGATGAATAATTGGATAATTTTATTTTCCAGCTTGTGACTCCTTTGTTAATCCTAGTTAAAGTCCTAAGGCTAACCGCACATGCTTCAGAAGTTCGCTGAAGAAATGTTTCATTGTATTTATTGCATTTCGTATATTTCCTTTTGTGCAATACAACACATTTCTAACCTGAATTAACTTTTATTATTATGCTCTCATTCAAAATAAGTCATAACATATAACATCGCTTGAGTGGGTTTGGAGGCTTAAGGTGTTTATTTCGAAGCATTTTTAATAACTAAAAATAGGAAGTCGAATTTGAGTAGGTATTTGTGTTATTTATGAGATAGTTATTAACCCTTAATGCGTTTAACCAATTCTTTTAATTTTGAAAAAAGCTGTTTTATATTTACAATAATTAATTTAAAACTGTAAAAACGAATAATAATGAAAGAAGAACAACACGTGAGTCATGTAACGCACTATTTTCACAAAATAATTATTTTGCTATTTCAATTGCAATTTAGATAAAAGAATAATCGTGAAAATATTATTGATATTTTTCATGCATTCAAACGTTTACTGAATTAGACAATAAGGTATTAACCTGAGACTATAAATTGTGGAAAAATACACGTTATCAGTATAAAGTTTGTGTACAGAATGGACTCATTTAAGCATTATACTGTTTACAATGCTGGAAAAACAAAAGTATTCAATGCAATGTAGCTTAATATATCCCCTGTTCTTAAATTACACCTTCAAATGCTTGCAATATAGCTGTGATTACACACTTTATGTATATAATTTTGTGAATGTATTATTTCCTGTTATTTTGCATATAAATTTTGTGCTACTTGGAGGGCAGAGCTTTAATTTTATTGCATTCCAAATTGAATTGCTTTGAAAGATGTTTAGGCAAGGATGTATAATATCGTGAGAAATAGTACAATAATGTCTTCTGTAATTAAAGTAGGACTGCGTTTTTTACATTTTTATTTATATTTAATTATAATGATGTACCTCATCTGTTGCATTCCGCTGACACGCAGATGTCCATACAGTAGGTCCCTCACTAATTTTTGTTGTAAAAAGTATTCTTATTAATAATGTTGTTTTGTTTGTATTTAGTTCTTGTTTTTATTTTTAGAACAAATCATCAAAGGATCGACGTTATACTCTTACAATGGAAGATTTAACTCCTGCTCTGGCCGAGTATGGAATTACTATTAAAAAGCCACAATATTATGTATAGTAATCATGTCAATATTTAAGGACAACTGTAGTTTTATAGTGCATGTATTGGATACCTATTGGTGTATAATTTTTTTTAGAAACTATTTTATTTATAAATATTCAGAACCTCATTGTTCAACTAGTCTAAAATTTAAGAGTACGTATTTAACTGTAATTAATGCTTATATAATATATTCAATAAACTCTAATATATCATAGTAAACTGTTTATGTTAAATTTAAATTAACACATTCATATAGAATTGTTACAGTAATCTATGCAGACAAGCAAGAAAGCAATGTAAGCAACAAAAAAATGGCCCGCACCAAATACCGCAACAAAATAAGGGAAATCCAAAGAATTAATACTGTGTTAGGTGAAAACATCGTAGAGTGGTGTCGGTCACTGAAAGAAAAAATAGGAAACCTCAAGAAATGGGTTTATTACAAACCTTTAGTTAACAAACATGAGGTAAACAAAAATGTTAACTCGTATATAACATAACATTCCTCCAGAGTATGCATAAAATTTAAACAAACATCAATTAGGGATTATTTCCCAATCACAAAATCTTAAAACATAAATAACAGGTACAAGTATACATACATAATGTTCTCAGCTTTAAATAAATACAAGAAGAAAATTAAACATAATATTTACAGTAATACAAAGCCGTACTACTTACCAAAATGCATTTTGGGACAAATCCTAAAAGCAGTAGCGAAACTCGAAACTGAAGGTAAGTTTTATGGATAACCAAATGCCATACTTATTCTAACTTATAATTAGTAAATAAGTTGTTGACTTTAGTAGTAAGTAAATTTTCCACATTGCCTCTGTGCGTGTATGTTTATCTTAATTGTAACTTGAAAAACAATCCTGTAATCACATTTTGCACTAATATTTGAATGTTTAGAACCAGAGTCCGTAATTTATCATACAATAACTGCACGTAAAAAACTAGAGCACTGGCGTGGTTATCAATCACACAAAATTAAGTAGGTTTCATATAAAGCATCAACAAAAGAACAGTATTTGTGTGGTCAGCCTGCATCTAGTACCATCGTAGCAGATCTGAAAGTGCATACTTACAACTGTTAACAGACCTGACCAGACTTCTGGTTACAGAACACTGACTATTTCTGACTTTATAAAAACGCAGGAAAACTATTCTTCTCAAAAGAAAGCATTTTAAATAACATCGCCATTTTTCAGGTCTCTTCACGTGAAAGGTTGCTACATAGTAATCATCTTTTTCGTCACCTAACTTTTAAATTATTTTATTACTAATATTTAATCATTTTGTCACTGTGTTTAATTATTTTATGAACTAGTTATTGTGTTTGGAATGCTTTTATTATTCGGCAGCATATCCTAACATCTGTTATGTTCCAATTATTTATTAAATAGATTGTATAATCGTAAGTAAGCAATTTATGTATCAAGAAATTTTGTAATTCTCTTATTATAGGTTTCGTGATGAAGAAAATAAATTTTTCGAAAGCTTGAATCGATTAATAGAGTTTTCTAATTGCCCAAATTGACTACTGCCCGATATTTACTTTACAATATCAAATCTTCACAGTCGAAATCCGCCTGTTTTATATATATTGCTATGCTACTACTGGAATTACCGAGCCCCTTCGTTGGGCTGTTATATTATTTCCTATGTACTCTAAATTATTCGCGCTCCATCATTTGGACGACCATTTTAATATTTACTATGAATAAACGAGATTGTAATTATCTCCTCCGACGTTGGGCCGTCTTATTAATGTTGCTATAAATTCCCTCCAGAAACTTGACTGGATTTTATCTTGAACCAACCTTGTCAACCAATAACAAAACTCTGTACGTTACCACCTTACTTGTTATCAATTTACTATTCAACTCGTAGCTCCTCCTTGAACTATTTAAATTAACAAATTACTCCCATTGACTTTATCTTATGACCTCGACTAGCATTTATTTGGAATTATGAAATTCAGTTAATTTCGATTTTATATAAT
The DNA here is from genome assembly GCA_036346225.1 of Platerodrilus igneus. Lineage (NCBI taxonomy): Eukaryota > Metazoa > Arthropoda > Insecta > Coleoptera > Lycidae > Platerodrilus > Platerodrilus igneus. The sequence goes on along the minus strand of JARFIW010000500.1, from coordinate 2,080,435 downwards.
GAAACCAATATATTATGTACAGCTTTTGTAAATTATTTGAAATACACTTTTCAATTAGTTAATGTTGTAAATTTCATTTATTAAACATCATATACTATTTACTCAAAACCCAAAGTCACCAAAAAAACCTATTATCCTTATCAACGAAGTGTAGAACGTTCTGAACCTGTTATCATATTACTCACTTTATACGTATGCAACTTCTTTTGTTGACTTTTTCACATTCATATTATATTAAGCAAATTCAATATTCAAAATAAAAAAATATATAGAAAAATAAAATGTCTTATAACTAAAAAATCTGACCTGGTCTATTTTCTTCACATCAACGCTTCCATTTGAATAAAAATTATCTTCACCCAATTCAGGATTACATTTAAATTATTGCCATTACCCTATGGACTACCATTATTAATTTATGCACCCCAATTTATTGTCGTTTCATATTAGACTTATTACTTCTTATCAATCAATTTCTTCAAACTTAGAATAGAATTCTTATTATCATTGTCTTCTGACTTGAAATCGTGGTTTATTTTCTTCCCTTACTCAAATTGTATTATTCTTCCCCCAGACTTAGAAATTGTATTACTCTATTTTCCCCGGACTTAGAAATCGTAGTCTATTTTCCCCCGGACTTAAAAATTGTCGTTTGTTTCCCCCGGACATAGAAGCCCTATTATTTTTGTTTTAGTTTAAAATAAATTCACCAAAATGTACTTACGTTTAATCGGCAATTATAGTTTTCATCTTGGCACTTATTTTATCTTTCACTTTTAAAATTATTACGTATCACTTTATTTCATAATGGCGCACTTCGGCCTTTGTTGAATTCAAAACTGACCTCGTTATCACTGTACCTGCTAATATATTATTGAATTCCCACTCCGTCAGTGGGTATGGTCTACAACTCGTCGCCCATTTATAACCAATCAAATAATTACATTCAAAGTAGTTTCTGATGTAATTCTCCACGATTCCCAATAATTGTAAACTGCTTGCAGCTGTCTTCGTTATCAACATGCTGTGTTTTGATAGATCTAATTGCTTTTCCATAAACAAGTGATGCAATTAGACTTTTAATTTTCATATTTACATATTATTCACGCAATTTTTAATCTCCTTTCTTATCAAAAAAGGTTAGCTATTTGCACGCATTTATATTATGCTTCCTGAAGCTCTATTTCTATCTCCGTATTAATCTAATCGCTTGGAACTCTTTTGAATGTGTGTCTGCTTACACTTTATTATATTTACATATAAATATACGCGTGCTTCCACTAAAAAATATCATTACTTGCTTTACCTAAATTAACTAAAACTTTATCTACAGGGTATTAAATATCTTCTATTTACCTAATGAATGTGTTCCTGGTTTCTACGCTAACTATGCGTCTTCCTATGTTTATTTGCGTCGCTTAAAACTATTTATACTTTATATACAGGGTGCTGACTGCTTACAATTTACAAACTATCTCCATTTCTCAATTCTTCACTAAATAAATGCAGTTTTCTGCTGCCTATGGTAATTTCTCATTTCTAAACGACCTTTATTATAAAGTACCCCCTTAAACAACCCCTTATCACAGCAATATATATATATATATAATGCTGTGGTAGGGGGTTGTTTAGGGGTGTATTGAGTAGTAAGGGTCGCGTAGTAACTGTAAATAGCAATGGGAATCAGAAAACTGCATTTATTTAGCAGGAAAATAAATAATTCGAACATTATGTAAATAGCAAGCATTTAACACCCTGTATATGGACCGTAATTAACTTTAATCAATGCCAGCAAGCATATCTTCCAATAATAGAACACGTATTAGCAGAGAAATAATCATACATGTAATTAAACTACATTTAAGTGTTCACTAAGTTATAAAACAGATATGCAGAAAATAAGGTAAAACCTAATAAATCTTCATGCAATTACGCTTGTAATAAAGAGGGAGCAATAAGCGCTTTGATAACAAAACGCACTTTCAAAGATAAGTTTAAATAAATACATAAACGAAACCAGCACTCGTGTTACATCATTTAATTTTGTACAATTCTCCAAAAGCTTTATCTACACAAAACAACAGACATAAGCTGAAAGTCCAGCAACGATAACAATAATAAGACGATCAAAGATCGTAAATAACAGCATGATACCAAAATAGTTTCATCAGAAATCAGCTTGAAAATATATTAGGAATGTCCAGGACAAATATGGTTGGTTGCAAGGCTGCTTGGAAAACCAATCCAAATGTAGAGGGAAAAAGCTATATAACGCCCAGAGGTGATAAGAACCAGTCAGTCTCAATTTGAAGCACGTCGAATCCACAATACTCTTAATCAAATATTTACGCATCGGATAAATAAATTTTATATTGTAGTGCAAGACAGTGCTGTGTAAGAATTGCGTTAAGAATACATGAAAAAGCTTTTGCCGTTTTTGCAGAAAACGTGAGTAGAAATTGGTTAATTAATTTAAATTAAATATTTATAATGATATAGAGCTTCTAATCCATGGTCGTAAGGCTGGTATTCTAATCCACTGCCAATCGGTTTCTAAAACAATTCTTGTCCACTTCTAATACAATTCTAATTCATGATACTAAGTCTGGTATTCATAAATTCATAAAACTAGCAAACCTACAAATTTCAAGTGGTATTTAAGTGAAGAGGTCCAAAGCGTATCCAGAGAAATATAAAATAAAGCACGAGGTGAATTTTGGAAACAAGGGGTAACCGTACTGAATTATTGGTTAAAACATAAGGAGTACAAAGCAGAGCATTGATTTTCAATCGAAGACAATAAGGGGGTGTTGATCCACAACACGCAACAACTCATCAAAATATCACAGGTCAAGGCTGCCTAATTTTAAGGAATCTTCAAATTTAAATTTTAACACAATATACTAATTTTCTCACAAGTTTGTAAGGAATCAACAATAATATTGAATACCTTGAAACTAACGTAAAAATCATAAAAGGGTCTCGAACTTTCAAATTTTTTGTAAAAGGTGTCGTTTTTTGTGACTTTAATTTAAATTAAAACGATATAAATTTTGGGATAAATAATCCATATAATATTAATTGATTGAAGGGTGTATTTAGAGGATTACAAAAATTGTGAAGTGTAAATATTATTTCCCTTCATTATATGAATATTGCCATTCTGAATGGACCTGCACCTTGACGACGTTTTAAAATACTAGAACAGGTAGAATGGCTTGCGTGTTTAATGAGCTAAAGAGTCGAACTATAGGTTTAACCAAATTAGTGGGGTCTTTAGTGAGGAACCGCACTAAGACAGGTCCCCGAAAGAGGGCAGCAGCTTTTTCGGTACTAAGAGTGGCAGAAACCATAGGGGTCGGTATGACATTCTAAGACACACTACTGCAATGTGGAAGGCAACGGGAAACCACCACATTACCTCCCAAGTACACTGCGTACTAAATTGTAACAAATATGATGGCATCTTCTGGGGTAAAAAATTCCGGAGGTAAAATAGTCCCCAATTTGGATCTCCAGGAGGGGACTGCTTCGGGGGATGTGATCCGAAAGAATAGAAAAATATCCGTGAACATTCTGCGAGTCGGAGCGTGGAATGTCAGAAGCATAAAACAAGTAGGTAAGCTAGAGCACCTGAAACTCGAAATGGATAGGTTAGCACTAGACACAGTAGGATTTAGCGAAGTTCGCTGGTCAGAGACGAGGGATTTTTGGAGCGGAGACTTCGGGGTAATTCATACAAGATCAGAGGAATAAAATTCGGGTTTGGGTATAGTTATCCGAAAAAAAAGCATGAGAAAACGTGTAGAAAACTACCTACAAAAGAACGAAAGAGTACTCATGGTTATATTTGAATCTAAACCAGTAAATACAGTAATAATACAACTATACATGCCCACCTCTAGCTACAGTGAGGAAGAGGTAGAGGCGATCTACAAAGGTATCGAAGACACTAATATACGTAAAAGGACATGAAAATTTAATAATTACGAGGGATTTTAATGCAGTGGTAGGTGAGGGTAGGGAAGGAGCGATAGTAGGTTTATTTGGTTTAGGCATGAGAAATGACAGGGGAAATAGGCTAATAGAATTTTGCGACAAGAACAACTTAACCATCACAAATACATTATTTCAACATCATGCTAGAAGACGATACACGTGGAAGATGCCAGGAGACATAGGAAGATATCAAATAAATTACATTATTGTTAGACAACGGTTTAGAAATCAACTAAAGGACTGTAGAAGCTACCCGGAAGCAGATATAGACACTGACCACAACATCGCAATTATGAAGACCGCACTTAAATTTAAAAAGCTGAAAAAGAGGAACGGAAAAAGGCATTTCGACTTTGAGAAGTTAAAAGATAAAGATATCCACGAAAGATTTGAAAAAAAAAGTCAAATGAATTGCTGAACGATATCGGGAAAATTTCTGATACTAAGGAAGTAGAAACAATGGAATAATATTAAATCCAGCTTAGACATGGCAGCCAGAGGTATTCTGGGGTATTCACAAAATAAAAATAAGAAACCATGGATAACAAAGGATATCCTGAATTTAATAGAAGACGAAAATACAAAAATAGATCAGACGAAACAGAAAACAGAGATACAAAACCATAAAATGGGAAATTATTCGCAAATGCAGGAAAGCTAAAGAACAATGAATTGGTGAAAAGTGCAACGAGGTACAAACTAAGATGAAAATATGAAATACAGAGGAAGCATACAAATTAATTAGAATGAATTTTAGGGATATAAAACCATATAGCAAAAATATAAGGGATGCGGGAGGAAACGTCATTATAGAAAATGTAGAGAGAGTAGCTAGATGGCAGGAATATATAAGGCACCGGGTACAGATAAGGTGGAAGCAGAAACTCTAAAAGCCGCTGGACAAGCAGTAACAGAACGTTTTTTCCAACTGGTAAGCTATATGTATGAAACAGGCTAGATACCCGATTTTAAAATACTGAAATACTGGGAGAAGATCAATTTGGGTTTAGGCGAAACAGGGGAACACGGGAGGCTATTTTAGCTCTGAGGGTGATAATGGAGAAAACAATAGAGAAGGGGGAAAGCGTATATATAGGGTTTGTAGATCTGGAAAAAGCATTCGACAATGTAAAATGGAAAAAAATGTTCGAAATACTCAAAAAGATTGGAATGAGTTATAGGGATAGACGAATAGTACATAGCTTATACAAAGAACAAACAGCAGTAATAGAATTAGAGCAAGAAAGTAGAGAAGTAAATATTAAGAAAGGGGTGAGATAGGGATGCGCCTTATCCCCAATAATTTTCATAGAAGAGCAATAAATACTGTCAAATGCAGGAAGACATTTGGAATTAATGTGCAGGGACAAAAGATTGATATGCTTCGATTTGCAGATGATGTAGCGGTACTAGCATCTAGCAATGAAGAGTTAGAAGCTGCTCTTAATGAAATGGAAACAGTTCTAACGGAGAGATATGGTATGAAAATTAACAAAAATAAAACTAAAGTTCTAGTATGCAAAAGAGGGGAAAATAAATCAAAAACAAGAATACAAATAGGTAACGGGAACTTACAAGAGGTGAAGGATTTCTGCTACCTAGGAAGTCAAATAACGCAAGATGGGAAAAGCGCAAAAGATATAAAACAAAGATTAGCACAAGGTCGTGCTACATTTAACAAGAAAAAGCAACTACTGTGTTCAAAGACCACAAACATAGAAACAAGGAAAAGATTGCTTGAAACATGTGTGGAGCACAGCACTGTATGACTGTGAAGCCTGGACAGTAGGAGAAGCAAACAGGAAAAAGGTGGAAGCCTTTGAAATGTGGTGCTACAGACGTATGATGAAGATACCATGGACAGACAAAGTTAAGAACAAAGAGGTTCTAGAAATGGTAGGTGAAGAAAGAACTATGTGGAAAACAGTAAAAAATAGGAGAGAGGATGATAGGTCACATACTAAGACAAGAGGGAATGCTGCGGAATATATTAGAAGCAGAGATAGGAAAAAAGAGAAGTAGGGTAGACCTAGGTTAGACTACTGCACACAGATAGTGAAAGGTTGTGAGAATTTCAGGGAAATGTGTCGGCTAGCTCAAAATAGAAATCAATGGAGGTACGCTTCCAACCAGCCGCAAGATGGAAAAACGAATGACAAAAATAATAACTGTACTCAAACATGGTGATTATTATAAATAACTACAGATAGTGTTTTTACAATACTACCAACTAATTTTAATTGTGCGAAAGAATTTACTGGAAAACTATTAATACGGCAAATGTCTACGTGTTGGGAGATCCTTGGCAGCAACAGGCTGCTCAACCCCCTTCACATACCTTCCATGTGATTTTCCAATGCTCCACCCGAAAGCACTACATTGGCCAGGAAGCGAGTTTTTTTTACCTGGAAAATTTTGAATTTTGCCGAACCCTTGCTGTTCCAAGCAAGTTAGGGATCTTTAACGTGCGTGACAACACACACACGGGACCTCCATTTTACCTCTCATCCGAACGAGGTCAAAGTCAACGAATATTGATACAAGAAGAAAACTGTTTAAAGCAAGGTGGGGAGCACAGCACAGTACATCTATGAAATAGGGGCAGCAGGAAAAGCAGACAGAAAGAGATAGAAGCCTTCTGGAATGTTGTGCTTCAGATGTATGAAGATGGTAGCATGGACAAACAAAGTTAATAACAAATAGGTTGTAGAAATAGTAGAGAAATAAAGATCTCTGTGGAAAATGAAAATATAGTAGAAATAGTGGGACAGGATACGTTCTAACGCATTTCTGGGGAATAGTACGGGATGTACTACAAGCAGAGGTAGGAAAAGAAAGGTAGAGGTAGACCGAGATAAGATTTTAGCACACAGATAGTGATAAATGTAGACTGTGGAAATTTCAGGGAAATGTGTAGGTTGGTTCAGACTAGGAAACAATGATGGTACGTGTCCAACCAGTTCTAGGACTGAGGACCTAATGATGATGATATGAATATTGATTGACTTCGTTTTTATCAATTCAAACAGGTAACCATAAAGGGGTAAATGAAAATTGATCATCGTAACGTTGTGCACTCTGTGTAAATTAAAAAGGGCTAGCCGTGGCATAATTAAATTAGAAGATTAGAGAAAAACACAGAGTGGTGGTGTTCAGCTGGACGTTTATTACATCGGCGTACGGCGTTATCATATCAATATATATTAATATGGTAATGCCGTACTCGGTGTAATAAACGTTGTACTTAACTCCATCACCCTGTGTTTCTTGCTTTAATCTTTTACTTTTATTATACCACGTTAGTCCTTTTTAATTTACACAGAGTGCACAATGTTATGATGATCAATTTTTCATTTACCCCTTTATGATTACCTGTTTGAATTGATAAAACGAAGTCAATCAACATTCATATAATGAAAGGAAATAATGTTTACACTTCACAATGTTTGAAATTCTTTAAATACACCCTTCAATCACTTAATATTATATGGATTATTTGTCCCAAAATTTATATTCTCTTAATTTAAAATAAAGTCGCCAAAAACTACACCTTTACAAATAAATCTGGAACGTTCGAGACCTTTTTGTGATTTATTACGTAAGTTTCAACGTATGCAATGTTCCTGTTGACTCTTTACAAGTTTTTGATAAATTTCATTAATTCAGTATTAAAATTTAAATTGAAAAGATTCCTTAAAATTAAGTAGGTCTGACCTGCGATCTCCTGATATGTTGTTTTGTGTTGTGGATCAACACCCCCTTGTTATCCTCAATCGAAACCAATGCTCTGCTTTGTACTCCTTAACATACGTTGAACTAATATTTCAGTACGGTTACCCCTTTGTTTCCAAAATCACCTCGTGCTTTATTCTATATTTCTCTGTATCTGCTTTGAATCTCCTCCCTGAAATACCACTTGACTTCGTGGGTTACTTAGTATTAAGAATTTCTGTACACCAGACTTAGTATCTTGGATTAGAATTGTCCCAAAATAGAATCAGAATTATCGCCTTAAGACCATGGATTAGAATTGTTCCATAATTAGAATTATCGCCTTAGGACCATGGATTAGAAGCCTTAAATTATTATGAATATTTAATTTGAATTAATTACCCAATTTCTACTCACGTTTTCTTAAAAAAAAAAGGCAACAACTCTTCAGGTATTCTTAACGCAGCACTATTTTCACTACAATATAAATTTTATTTAACTGACGCATAAATTTCTGATTAAAAGTGTTGTGAATTCGACGTGCTTCAAGTTGAGACCGAGCTGCCTTATCTGTGGGCGTTATATAGCTTTTTCCCACTACCTTGGCATTGGTGTTCCAAGCAATCTTACCGATTGTTCCGACCAACCACGTTTGTTTTTAATATTCCCAGTATTTTCAAGCTGATTTCTGATGAAACTTTTGGATTTTCATATCATGCTGTTATTTGCTCTTGTTTTCGTGCCCGGACTTTTAACTTATGTCTGTTGTTTTGTGTAAATAAACCTTTTGGATAATTGTACAAAATAAATGATGTAATTCTAATGCTGTTTTCGTTCATGTATTTATTTAGACTGATCTTTGAAAGTGCGTTTTCTTATCAAAGCGCATATTGTTCCTTCTTTATTACAAGCGTAATTGCATGGGGATTTATTGGGTTTTATCTTAACTTCTGCGTATTTATTTTGTAAACTTGTTAAACACTTCTCAACGTAGTTTTAATTACATGTACGATTATTTCTCTGCTGAATACACGTTCTATTATTGAAAGATATGCTTACTGGCATTCCTTAAAGTTAATTACGGTCTATATACAGGGTGTTAAATGCTTGCTTTTTACATAATGTACGAATTACTTATTTTTCTGCTAAATAAATGCAGTTTTCTGATTCCCATTGCTATTTTCAGTTACTACTCGACCCTTATTACTCAATACACCTCTAAACAACCCCTTATTACAGCATTATATATATATATATGATAAAGGGGTCACGAGAGGTAATTGAAACCCAAATTCTACAAATAAATCACACCAAGATATTAAAGAATCCGGGAAAAATAAAAATTTCCGAAAATTCATGGTTCACCCTGTATAATACAAGCTTACTTTTTGCCAAGGGAAAATGCAATTCTGTGTGTCTAAATAATCACCCTGTATAATACAAGCATATTGTAAAGCCATAGCCATTAAGTGTAAGGCAGAACACACTTTCAGTGTATTTAAAAGCTCCAATTTTTAAATAAATAATGTGTACAAATTTAAACAGTAAATGTAAAAATGAATTTCAATCCTTGAATGATATACCTTATATAAATACTCCCTGTATGTTTGTTGTGGTTTGTTTTGTATTTTTCTTGATCTTTTTTGGGAATTGAACCCCTCAAAGTTGTTAAAATCGTCTTTATTTACGTTTTGATCCATGACCTAGGATCGTTGTTGAAATAATAAAAATTTCTAGTTGACATTTATGACATAAATTGAAGGTAACTTTGATTTATTAATGTTTAATGTATTTGTCTTGAATCCATTAGATGAAAATTTTAAGGTTTAGAAGAATGAATGCCTTCAATTTGTGTTGTGCTTGGGAGCGACTTTTGAGCTAGCCAATATGCTTAATGTGAAATCAACTGATTAATTTTTTATATTTAAAATTCATAAATTCAATAACTTGAGGATTGGAAAACATTTTTTAACATGTTTCTATTTATATGATTGAGAGGATGGTTATTAAAGAAGTGTGCGAATACGTTACCATAAGGCTTAAGTCGCCCTTTTATATTTATCTTGAGGAGGAAAACTCATTATGATTTAGACTACCTCTTTGGTCGACAATGTTCTGAGGTGACCCTATGGTAAGTTTACACTTGTCAGATATCAATGTTGTTCTACGAATATTTTATATGGTTCTCTCATTGGAAATAACATTTGCTGAGGACCACGATGAAGAGAGTGAATATGTTTAGCTATTATCTTAGACACTATATGACCAGATGGAAGTAAAATGGGATGTTTTTCTGAACTTAATTATCTTGCTATGTATTTGTAATGGCCGGTATGTAGAAATATCAATTTTGCTAAGCAGCTTGTATGTACCAATTATGATTGCCTGGCATTTAGCCGGATTTATTGTGAGTAGATTTTCGTCTTCCCACAATTTAATACTATCAAGATCTGTTAATTTTGTTTAAGGCCAGTTCTGAGTCATTAGATGCACAGTGGGGATAAATTTGTATATTGCACGTATAACAATGATGTTTACTAGATTTAAAACCTTATACAAATCCTGATATACAGTGTGAACAGGATCGACCCAAGCACACTTCCTTGGGGTACTCCTGCTTGTATAAGTTAGAAGAACTGGCATATTCAGTAATGACACATTGTTTATGGTCACTCAGGTATGAGTTAAATCATTCTAACATATTTTGCAAAAAATTGTTATACGCTTTTAATTTAGATAGTAAGAGTTCATGATGCACATTGTTGAATGTTGCACTAAAATCAGGTAACACCAGGATAGGAATCTGTTTCTATCAATTGCTTCCCATATATCATCAACCACATAAAGAAGAGCAGAAGTCGTCATATGGTTTCTATGAAAACCAGATTGAAATTGATCCAAATGTTTATTTTTATGCAAAAGGTCAATTAGTTGATTCAAAGCAATATACTCAATACATGTAGATGATGTCAGAAGGATACTAATTGGACAATAATCGGCCAGAGATTAGAGAGATGACTTTTTAGGTAACGGTCAAATTAGAGCCTGTTTCCAACTTTCAGGAAATATATTTGTAAGAAAGAACTCATCAATAATGAATACTAAAGACTAGTGCAATCGCAATATTTCAGAAAGCATTATTTTATATATTTGGTCGGGTCCTATGCCACTTTACTTAATTCGTTCAATTGATGTCAGTACTCATTATCCACTGATTGTAAACAAAATTCTTTGGTGGTAGGTCTGCTATAAGGCAATTTGCTCCTGTTTCTTTCAACACAATCGTTGACAGCAGTAATAAGTGAGACAAAATGAGCATTCAAAGGTATTGTTGTCAGTATTGGAGTTGTAGGTCTCCCTACCGTGATAGTCCGTAGCTCACTTCAGATTTTTGCAGAGTTGACATTAGAGGCTAATAAGTGAAATTAGTGTAACTTTGAATTTCTAAATAGTTGTTTTGCTGTAATGAGATAATATTTATAACAATGTAATTCTTAACTCTAGGTACACGGTTAAATTGCAATGAAGCTGTATCTCTTACACACTTTATATTGTAAATTTCAGCCATTAATGATGGTGACTTGGGCTTAGGAATACGTATCGTTTTTTTTTTTGGAGCGTGAATATCGTATAAACTATTAAATTTTTGGGGCTTAGTATCGACACAGGGCATTTGTTTAATTTCATTCCATGGGATTTTACTCGCATCGTTTCTAACTTTTACCATATCAGTGTGTTTAAAGATTCTCCATATTTTATATTTATGAGAAAATCTCGGAGGTTTTAATGAGTAGTAAATAAAGATCAGGTCATGATTTGAAATTTCCAAAATTGGAATTTGATCAAAATTTATAGTTTTGTCTTTATTTAGCACCATAATGTGCTATAACAGAAGGTGATTCGTGGGTAAGAGTTACATGATGGCGAGTAGGTGCAAAAGGTAAGATATGTAAATTACAACCCAGTGCAATACTATTTAGCTGACAAAGCAGTGATCGAAATCTCCTAAAATGATTACAAAGGCAACATTTCAACAACTACATATTTGATATCAGATAAGTGGCCCGTTTTTGGCGGACTATATACCCACACCAATTAGGATTTTTTGATAATTAAATGTAATTTTAAAGGTCGCCTCTCACATATAGAGCAATGCCCCCAGCATGTTGTTCTGTGCGGTTTCTCAACAAACAATAGCTATACAAATAAACAAAGCTATTGACCAAAGAAGGTTTCAACCAAGTTTCAGATACTCCAACACAGTGTGCACCACTTCCTTCAAAAGTGTTAACAAAATCATCAAATTTACTTAGCAGTGACGCAGAATTAACTTGACATGAATGAAATGCTCTTGTATGGCAATTTAACACTTGTCGAAGACAAACGTATGCAGCTGGTATGTTTGGCAGCCAAGTCAAAATATAAGATTCCTCATCATAACTTGAAGTATCTACAATCATTTTACATAAATCTAGAAAACTTTCAGCCGTTATTAATGTAAGGAAAACAGTGCAGTAACAATCGTCCAGAAGGAAAGAAACACCTGGCACACACACCTCGATTCACACAAAAACCAATTAACAAATACACGAATAAAAATAAAATAAGTGCATGATCATTATCAATTAGAAGTACAAAATTTATTATTCAACTTTACTTTGCTTCTAAGTTCAATATAAAAAGTCAGTTACTTGGTTAACTTGATGGGTACAACAAAATAAAATGAAATGTCAACCCGAAATATAATCATCTATTGCTCGTAGCTGGGTGTGACATCAACAAACTTACGCATCATTCTTTTTATATATATATATATATATATATATATATATATATATATATAAATACATGTAGAGAACACAGAAAACTTAAAAATTTAATTTACACAAAGTTATGGGTTAGTCCCTTTTCTTATATGCTTCTGAATCTGACTATGCGTCTTTACTCCATCACTAGTATCTGCCAATGTAGGTGCAGCATGGTTATGAGGTTGCAGGCTTTGTTATTTTCAAAAGGCTTTAATGTGTTTACTAATTTTTGTTTAGCTATTAGAGTTCTCTATAACTTGTCGCTTGTTATTTGATAGCATGACGTAAATTCTTCTATCGCGTGTCCAGGTTTCGTTTTTTGAATTACTTGCCTTACTTGTTTATACAACGTTAACTGCCTTCTTGTAGACGATTTTGTAATTAAGTACCCAGTTCCTTTAAGTACCCTCTTGGATGCTCATACTGTTTGCTTATAATGATATTTACAAAATTTTATTATAATAAACGTGTTTGTAGCTTAACCAGTTAAACTTAGGCATAATCCTTACAAATTGGTTAAAAAACTTCATGTAACGCAAAAACTAGTTTTTATAGGTGTTTGTAAGTTTAAGAAAGTCAGTGTCAGTAGTGGAACTGCACGATCGATCTGCACAAATACAGTATCTTGTTAATGCATTGCTAGATAAAATGGATATGGATAATGCGTATAGATTAAATTCCTATGTACCGTTTCAAACAGTTTTGTCATCTAACGATTGTTATAGTACCTTTTACATAATATAATAAGTTTATTGCAGATTTGAAAGAAACTAACCAAACTGTTAAAAGAACAATGATGCATTGTCGTTTAAAGCAGTTGGATATATGTAATATCGGCTACATTAACAAATTAATAACTCTTGTTTCTATAGCTCAAACTGTAATTAAATATTATATACAAAATAAAGACACATTTGACATTCTCCATGAAATACATTTGTCGATTGGGCGTGGCAGTGGAAATAAGATGGTGACCGAGGCCCAAAAAAAAAATTAAAAAATCGCACAGGAAGTTAATGATTTATCTTTGTTTATGCAAGTCAAGTCGAACGAAACTAAAATTCGACAAAAACGATATTGTGCTCAAACCTATTTTATAAAATGAAATGATTTACCATTGTCAAGTTGATCTAATCGACAAGCAGAGTAATCCTCATGGCAATTATAAATTTATTCTTGGTTTTCAAGATCACCTTACAAAGTTTGTACAGCTTACACCATTATACAGTAAGTTTTGGAACACCATCCATTTTGCAGTCGGATAATCGAAGTGAGTTTGCAAAGCAGGTGGTTGATGATTTAACTTCTACATAACAGACTTAAAAGTAATGCATGGGAAACCACGTCACAGCCAATCTCAAGGCAGTGTTGAAAGGCAAACTAGAATGTTCAGAAAATGCTAATGGTATGAACGAAAATTGTGAGATATAGTCTATATGGCTTAGGATTGTTTAACTTATGAAAAATTAAACCCATAACGATGGCATTAAGCATTCACCATATAAAACCACGTTCGGATGTGATGTAAAAATATGATTTGCCTGCTGGATTTCCCAACAAAATAATTGAAAATGTTGTCAACAAAGAGCAGCTAGAGGAACTAATGAACAATCAGGAAGAACAAGAACAATACATTAATCAAAGTCAAAGTAAAAAAACCGGATGTGTCCAGTGACTAGTGTGAAATGTGTAAAAACATAAATTGATTTTACGAGTGTTCAAAATCAGGTAGCATAATTAGTAACTGCATCGAGGCCAAGCCGAACTTAAAACCATAGGCAAAAAATTGAAGTTTCTCTCCCATATGAAGTATTCACCGTCCAATGCTAGTGATACTATTAGAGTTAAAATTCCAGATGTAGATAGAGGCATAAATGATTGTAAGATGTTTTCGAGAAATCAATTTACTATATGTGAATCGAAATTTATGAAAATCAATGACGTTTCTACTGACCCAATAAATCTTTGCGGCAAATTGCAAATGCACAATCAGCCTCCGGCGGTAAAGATTATTGAATCATTCTAAAACAATATGCAAAACTAAAAAATGTAGTTATAAAACTTAAAGACATTTTATGTAACTCAATGCTATTCAAGTTCATCTTTAAACAAAAAGTTAACGTTATTGTTCTTTACCAGATTACTATTGGATACCCCTTAGGTTTGACTGTTTAAAGTTAAAAATGTTACACATTGTTGCACAATTTTTTATATAAGGCTTCATGTTTTTATTTTGCTAAATTTTAGGGGATTTTTTAAACCACACATGGGAAAGTTTTTCTTTGTAATTTTTAATTTAAGCTTCTACGTGCGAGTCCCGCGAATAATAGGTTCTCACGCATTTCAGTACATTATCTTATGATTTGTGGTGTAAGAAACCGAAAATTATGCGTTCCCTGGTCATGAAAATAGATCTGCGTTTAAGGCAGAAACAGACTATCGTCACGTCACGTGAACTCACATGCTCTTACGTTAACTCACGTCACGGGTGAAAAGTGTGAAGTATTATTTTATGATATTTAAATCGATTAGAACCAGACTGCGCTCACCTCACACGTATCACGCCGTATCATCTATGTCTCACGTGAAGGCACGTTTTTAATTTCTGGTCTCACGTGAGCAGGTGTGCTTACAATTTCTAGCGTTTCTGATATTTGAGTTTAGCTAAAAATGGATGAAATGTTAATTGAAAAGGTGCAAGAACATGAATTTTTATATAACCACACCTAGCATGTATATCGCAATCAACAGATGCGTCAGTCAGCCTGGGAGGAAATTGGAAATGAACTACAAATACCCGGTACGTATTCCTTAACATACTTTTTTTTTGTACTTAATGCTTAGTTAATATTAAACTAATGTCGCAAACATAATATGCTAACGTAATTATTTCTGGGTATATTTGGGATTAGTAAATAATTTATTACAGTTATAAAAAAGGTTTAATTGGCTTGGTTTAATTATAAAATGAAATATTTTTATAACTTAAATAAACAGTTAATTTGAACCAATTTTCTCAGTGGGCCATTATTAGCTATGTACGGATGCATCCCTTTCGCACAATATTTATTTGCCAGGCAACACTACCAGCTTTCGAATTGAAGTATTCTTTAAAATTTTCTCGAACTTGACATGCTTCACGAGTGCTATTTCTTTTTATGTAGTCCAGATCTAATAAAGCATCTTCGGAAATTCGTTGTGATTCATCGTCTGGTTCAAACATATTGTCTGCACATAGCATATTGTGCAGACAGCATGATGCAAGAACAATTTTGTCAATAAAGTAATTATAGTACATAGATCCGGCATTAATAGGGCACTGGATGTTAATATGCTTGCCTTCGATAGAATCAATGCGGTTTGGAAAATGTCACAATTTCTTGTACCTATCAGCAATATTTTTCCACATTTCTTTTGTAGGTTGCGGCATTACAATTGGTCCTAGAAGTACCCAAATTGCATAACAAACTTCTTTAACTATTTCTTGAACGGTACTAAATCCCAATCTGTAGTTAAAGCCAATACTTCTAAAGGAATTACCAGTTGCGAGAAATCTGAAAAAATCAGAATATAAACAAGCTTTAATGTCGAAATACTTTGTTTTAGCGGGAAAAGTCAAAGAACAGTGAGACAAATTAAGACAATGCTTTTGCAATGCAAGAAGTAGACGCCGAGTTGAAACTTCTTACAATTTAAAGTTCATAATTGCACAATTTAAAGGTTTATAATAGCAATCGCGCAAGCGCGGAAAAAGCGACGCCACGGCAGGTGGTAGCTCCAAGCTTTACACAGGCTTTAGCGCGGCCATCTGACAATGACGTCACACAATGCACAAATTTAATACGCAATTAACGGAAAATATAAATTTAAGACAATAGTTTATAACAGCGAAATACTCACATGAATATGTCCCTGAGTTAAAGTTAGCTTCTGTTGAAGTCCATCAGGGCTACTGATGGCCCTTTTAAGGCAATTAACGGAGGGTACGCCTAACGTCCATCCAAATGGCTTCGACTGGATCTCAGGGCTCCACTCCGGAGTGTTTAAAGATGGTGACTGCTCCGGTGCTGTTAGCGGAGCATGACCTCCAATTTATTCCCGGGGTCGTGGACTCGGTTCGCCCTAGGCGGCTTCAAATACCTCCTACCTATGTAGGGAATAATCAGGGAAAAAACAGGTATAGGAGCGACAAACAGTTAAACAAGGCAAGGAAATCTACATAGATAAAGATAAGGCACGATACGATACCTGACAAAACCGCTCTTCACGAAGGTCAGAGGCAAAAAGCCCCGTTTTCTAAGCGTCTTTCCGGAAACTCCCCACTTTTGTTCTTTCACGCGTCGGCGCGAAGTTCCCGCGCGATCTCGCGCAAACGCCCTCTGGCGTGACGAAAATACACGCCAAGTCTTTTAAATTTTAAGGCGCGAAAACTTCCGCACATAAAAATTAAGCTAAGACAATGTTTAGTGCCAATTTGGCACGTAACAAACTAAAAGCAGTATGGCAGTAAAAAAGATATCTCCTTGTAAATATGAGAAGCTAATGTCACTAATACTACCATTTTTAGACACTACAAAGTAAGTCCAGCCAAGTTACGTAATTATTGTTACCTTTATTAAATAAGTTTTTTACAGAACATTTATTTACATGGCTCGCAAACTTCTACTAAATTGACGACCAAAGCTGAAATCTATCTGATGAGTATGAGACGGAACAGTATGAAGAAACTACTACAACTGATCCCATACACATATCAAACAATGATATGGAAACAGGAAACGAGCGCTATTTTCGGACCAATAAAGTAGCAGAAAATCAATTATCTGTTAGTAACACTGAAACTTCCAATATTTTACTTAAAACAGACGGATTCGTTAAGAAAAAACAAAAGGGAGCAAGCGATTCCCAAGACACTCCAACACATCAAATGGTTAAAATTTTGAAGGAAAACTCTGATTTAAGAAAACTTCGATATGAACAAAAAAATGCGGTAGCAGGCAGTAAAACTTTTTTCGAAAATCTGGATGAAACAGAGATGTTCTTTCTTAGTATGTCAAGAATGACCAAGCAATTGGCTAAAACGGAACAAGCTCATATTAAACTTGCATTAAGCAATTCGGTATTTTCAGCAGAGCTAAGAGCAAATGATCAACAATCAGTTTCTGCAACATATTCGCAGAAGTCACAAAGAGACATCATGTATCGACAATCTTTCTTTTCGTCTCCATCGCCAGCGAACACCTATTTTAATGAAGGAACTGAATATGCATCTACCTTCAGCAAAAATCGAAGACCTACGGTACTGGAGATGATATCTATGCCAGAAAACCAATACCAATTTCTATAAGTTTATTTTTGTTTAGAAATACTTAGAATTAATAAAATCATCAATATCTGATTATTTTCTACTTACCTTAAACAAACCGCTACCCTCTGCTCAGTACTGAATACTTTTCGAAGCTGAGTATTTTGCATCTTAATATCGTGTTTGATAAGGTCATGTAAGAAATCAAATTTTTCGAGTCATTCGAAAATACATGTGAAATCGTTTCGGACCTTTCCGTAATTCACGAACTAATTTATGAACTTCACCCAATATTTCCCTTTTCTACTTATATCTTGAATCCACGATTGTTTTGATTTTTTATTTTCTCCATTGCTGCATATACAAGCAACAACAGCTTCCAATTCCTCTTCCCAATCTGAAAAACTTATTAAACTCGCACTCTCTATTATTTTGTGAACAAAACCGTTCGTATTATGCCTATAACTTTAAAAGCATGACATCAGTGTGTTTCCAGACATGATGTCATGTTTTAAATTTGAAACCGTGACATAACGTGAGCTTACGTGATGTGACGATAGTCTGTTTCTGCCTTTACCGTTTTAGCATAGGAGTGTGTGCGAGAAATGGTGGGAAGACTATGGCGTGTGAGAATCAAGCCTCTTAAAGGAGGACTTTACTATCAACCGTGGAGGAACACATACGTGCATGGTGCAGTTCGAATCTGCAAAGTGATCCTACCCTTATCCCTCTAAATAAAAATTACCAGTGCTTCGTCGACAAAGAAATTTTAAAACCACCGCCGAAGAATCTACGAGCTCATGATTTACACCTGATGCAAAGCCAACTGACCTCAGCTCCTGTGCCAGTTATGCAACCCAATTTCTGGGTGTAATATTTTACATCAATGTTATGCAGAACTGACGACATGGAGGAGTTTAATCTTAAATAAATTTGTAAGTTATTACCTAGAAAATATTAAATATTTTGGGCTTTAGCTGTAATTCCTAAATAATTCACACCAACCAGTTAATCTGGGTTTTATCTGTCCCACAAGCTTTATGCACAACATATATGTGTTGATTTGGACACCCGAACATAAAGATTTAACATGTAAATACATGATTTCCTGATTCCCAAATTATTTTACCAAAAAATTTTAACTAAACGATTTAGGCACAATTTATTACATCTAAAATCAAATAAAATTTTGTTGAAACCATCCTAATATCAGGAATTAGGCTTAAAGTTATTAAAAATTGACTGAAAACATATTGGCCATGGAATTGGAACAAAAACAAATGTATGTTAGGATGATTTCTATTAGTATTTTGCTTCTGTCAAATTTTCTTTGAGAATAATGACCAATAATTACACGATCAGTGAAAAAAAATCATACGGTTTAGTTTTTGTTCAATGCAAAATTTATACAACCTTGAATTTAAATATTATACCGCTATCTGATAATACTTAGAATAAATAATAATGCAATGTATTTCACTAGCCTAGCAAAACAAACATTTTATTTTACGGTACAAGAATTAAATAATCGTAATTATAGAAATATATTTTATAACCTGAAATATCAAATAAAACAACTACAATAAAAGTTCCTAACTAAACACTAAAGCTAATGAAAACCCAAACTATATTAACTTAGGTGCTTAAATAAATCTCTCTTATTTACTAAACAAAATTTCAACCTATCATAAAAATTGCGACGCATATTAGCTAATAGCCGGTTAGACATATTAGCACATTCTTTAATGTTTTTGTTTTAGAAAGTTTATTTGGGATGTCTTGTTTTGCATACATTATTTTTTAAATGACCCCAGATACAAAAGTCATTAGGCCACAAATAAGGTGACCGATATGGCCAATGTACTGGCCCACTACGTACTATTCAGGAATTCGGAAAAGACATTTAGAAATAATAAAATTTCGTTTGTAAAATGAGATGGACAGAAGCCTTGTTGAAACTAAATAAAGTTATCAATTGCAACGTTTGCAATTGCAGGTCCAATTTTGGCTTAGAGAAGCTCCAAATATTTTTCACCATTAAGTTTTCCATCAATGAAAACTGATCCTATCAGGTGAGCTCCCAACATTCCAAACCAAACATCAACTGTTCCTCTGTATTGGAAATTATTATTTGAAACCTAATGTTGAATGTTTTCATTCCAATAGCAAACGTTTTGCTTATTTGGCTTTTCATTTATACTGAATGTTGTTTCATCCAAAAAACAAATGTTCTTTATAAGATTTCTAATATTATTGGTCATATCCATAATAGTTTCACAAAAAATCATTCGCTTAATTTTGTCTT
Organism: Platerodrilus igneus; assembly: GCA_036346225.1. Classification (NCBI taxonomy): domain Eukaryota; kingdom Metazoa; phylum Arthropoda; class Insecta; order Coleoptera; family Lycidae; genus Platerodrilus; species Platerodrilus igneus. The sequence goes on along the minus strand of JARFIW010000500.1, from coordinate 2,060,307 downwards.
TTTCAAAAATTACTTGGTGAATTGCAAATTTAAAAGACAAATTTGTTTTTCTTAAGTATTTTAAAAGCCGTGGTGTGGTGAATCACCAATTTAGACCAAATTTCTCTTCCTTCTTGGTTTCTTCGCAACCGCAGCCAACATAATTATTTTCATTATTTCTCAGCTTCAACCACAGGTACGGTTTAATATTTAAGTTTTTGGTTGTGCAAATTTTGCACGGAACGAAGACAACCATACAGCTCTTGATTTTGTACAGTACTTTGAATTGTTGACAATGACAGAATTAATACTTAAGGATATAAACAGGAAAATAGGATGCGCCCTTCCCTTAAACTATTTCCATCATAATATAGCTTTAAAAACGGATTTTTTCACTGACCGTGTAGTTATTCGTCATTATTCTCACAGAAAATATGACAAAATAACTAATAGAAACCATTGTGACATACGGTTAGCATTTGTTTTATTTTTTGTTACAATTCCATGGTCAATACAATTTTTAATAACTTTAGGACTAATTCCAGACTTTTGAAAGGTTCCAAAAATTTTTGGCAAATGATTTAGATGTAATAAAGTGTGACCTAAAACGTTTATTTGAAGAATTTGTTTGTAAAATAATTTGAGAAGCAGGAAATCACATATCTGATTTTACACATTAAATCCCTATGTTCGAGTGTCCTAGTTAATACACGATATATGTACAATCTACACGTACACTTATTACTATTGTTCTACAAAATGCACCTGTTTTACCTCCAATCCTGTTCTTGGGTGGGTGGATTGAATTACGAAGGGTGGTAAAGGCCACATGCATTCAGGTCTCTTAGTGGGTCCATTGTGCAGTATTTTTCATAAAATACACCTTCGTTCAGATGAGGCAACAAGCAGGTTCCACATGTGAGTGTTGCCACACACATTAGAGATCCCTACAGCAATGGTTTGGCAAAATTTCCAGGCCAATGTAGTACCTGCGAGTAGAGCATTGGGAAAAAATCAAAAGTAGTGGCTTCCATGTCAAAGCCGCTCCGTGGCTTAGTTGGTATGCGTGACTAAGCCCAAGCTGTCAGATTCAATTTCCGACACGGGCCACTTGGAAAATGTTAGGCGGGCATTTTTCACAAAAGTACGCCCTTGTTCGTATGAGCTAAAATGTAGGTCATGCGCGTGTGTGTTGTCATGTACATTAAAGATTCCTACTTGCTTGGAACAGCAAGGGTTCGGCAAAATACAAAATTTCTAGGTAAAAAAAACTCGCTTCCTGGCCAATGCAGCACTTTCGGGTGGAGTATTAGAAAATCAAATGTAGTGGCTTTCTTGTCGGGTAGCTCCGTGGCTGTTGGTTTTTGCATGTGAGTACTAACCTCAAGGTACCAGACACGATTCCCGACGTGGACCACTTGAAAATTGACAGACGAGCATTTTTCACAAAAATACTCGATTTGGATGAGACGCAAAATGTAGGTCCCATGTGTGTGTGTGTGTTGTCATGCATGGTAAAGATGCAAACTTGGCTTGTTCAGCAAAATTTCCAGGTAAGAAAAAACTCGCTTCCTTCGAGCAGAGCATTGAAAAAAAGAAAAATCAAATGCAGTCTCGTCCTTGCCCTAAATGGGTGCTTCATCGCTCATCTACTCGACCTTGCAGGTGAATTTAAGGATGTCGAACCATAGGCTGTTCCTGGTTTTGACCAGTATGGATCCTCGAAGTTGAGAGTGCCAGACAGATGCACCGTCTCGTTCTCCTGCTGGCAACTACGAGAGGTGGGGTCGGTTGACAGACCAATCCTGTGCAAATGCTTCTTTAGTTTGCAGTATCCAGCCAAATCTTGTTCTTTTAATTGAGAATTTACAATATTTTTGGAGATGTGTCCCTTTATTTTTAATAAAGTATATTCATGTATACATACAAAGACAATACAGTGTATTTGAAAAAAAATAGAGCTAAAAAGAAGGATACATTTCTATTGATATGTTACACATAGGTTTATTGTGATAATAACATACACAACATCAGCTCCATTTACTTATTTCAGCAATATCAGGCATGTGCATAAACATTCCTGATCAAGCTTATAGTTTTTAATTTAAAAATATTCCAAAATCAGTGTTAAGCATACTTTAATCTTTAGAACTACAATAAAAACTATATTTAATTCATTTACATATCTTATTTTTTTAAATAAAGAAGTTTCGAAATGCTTACAAAATCTATATCTTGTACAGATGGAATGCAGTTTTCTTCAAAATTAGGAAAAGACTTTAAAAATGTTTGCTTACTACATTTGCTTTTATTTTTACACATACACTTAATAGAATTGCCTTTATAGAAAGGCAATTTGCGAGTGTGGTTTCGCTTGTACGGTCTCATCTGTTATAGTTCTTATATCATTAAAATTAGGAGTTAAATATAAATTTATACTTGGATATATAACAAATCCAAAAATTAATATAGCAGTAATAATAAAAATAGGTACTGCCACGGCCCAATATCGTTGTGGTAAGCATGTAATACCAACATATGCAAACCAACTTTCCGGTATTGCTGCCCATAAAACGTACATAACAAAGAATGTATTAAATATTAAATATGTGGCAAATCCATACACAGCCCTATTAGGTGTAGGTGCTGGAGAATGCTCTGGTACATAAACCATTGCTATTAATGGGAATGGTCAGATGCACAATCGCCAGCACAATCTGCAGCTGTACTAACTAAAATAGTATTTTCAAATAAACCATGAACAGCTACTCTTAAGGGTGCAGCCGATGTAGCAGTAAAATTACTAAAAGATAATAACAGTAAAACCATGATATTAATCTTGTTATAACTTACGCATGTAACACGTTGTTTTTCACGCTAAGCTCTTTTGTTACACCTCCCCTCTTTGGTTCAGGATCCACTCTCAAAGAATTATATGCAATTTTGGCAAGACGAGCTGTTTGAAAAGGTATTGCAACATTACTGTAGATATTAAGGTTTACATTGACTATTTTTTAAAATACATTAAAAAGAAGCACATTAAAGGATACACAGTATGTAATTCGGGTTTATCTGCCATACTAAAATTTAAACGTCTATGTAAAGACGTAGGATTTTCACATACTCCAAAGTTTCGCAATAGTAGATTTTATGTACTTTAGTTATATATATATATATATATATAAATATAGCTGAAAAGTTTAGATGCGATACTCAGCATTCTATGGCGGTAATCCTAGGACAAACTAAAATCGTTTAAATACATAACCTCAAACTATAACGTACAGTGTGTGTAAAAACTTAATACATCATAGATCAATAAATCAAAATTTGATTTAAATAGAGTTGACCGAAAAATACATAAAATGTTTGTGCTCAATACATCGTTTAAGTTACAATTTGACAAACTGCAATGTTTTGATGACAAAATGTTCGGTACATTGAAGTAAAGTGGAAAAATACGATGTGGTGAACACATTATACATAGATAAATCAAAAAATATATTTAAACAAAAACAAGCTAAACCTTAATGTCGATATTAACCTGAAATGGCTCTATGTGTACACACTTTTATTTAAACTTTACCCATATGCTTCCTACATATCCTTTTTTACAGCATTTTTTTGTCTATGGTAATACTTTTATTGAGATTTTGAGAAAGCATAACTTCAATACATTAACCATATTGACAAGGACGATACGTTAGTAGCTTGCGTTTATAGACATGCGGTCTTTATTTATTGTTAGTGTTATACAAAAACTAATTCGCATTGGTACACAAATTTTCAAACATTAAAAAGTACACTGAATATAACCATGTACCGCATTAAAATTGTAAGGAAAATGATTTATTTTAATAATATTGTTACGAGCTACTATTAGGCAACCCGTCAGACACGCACAAGTGCCGTAAGCAACGTATATACTACAGAAGCCTAAAATTTTCTAGGATATATTGGCTTATGAATCATCCTTTTAATTCAGGGTATATATAAGACCGCTGATAATAGTAAGAGTTAGTCTCATAGACAAAAACAAGTAGATAAAGAACTCAATAATAAGATTCTTAGAAGTATAGCGCCATCCCTGCGCCAAGGAAGGAACTATTATACAATAAAAACAAAAAAGTCCAACACGCAGGCGTTTTTCAAGCGGTCACCGATCCAAGTACTGACCACGCCGGACGTTGTTAACTTCAATTGAAAAGATGGAAAACGAAATTTCCCTAAGCACGGATGAACAGCCTGAAGCAGTAGTTGCAGAACCAACGGAAGCTACTACTAAAAAAGTTAAAATGCCACCCATTGTGATACATGGCACGACTGAAAACCACCGGCGGCTTATAGAAATTATAAAATTAAAGGTTAAAGAACACTTTTAAATTAAATACGGCAAAGATATATTGACCATTTACACGCATTTGAAAGAAGATCACAAATGTGTGACTGAATTGCTTCGTGACACTGAATATCACACATATTCATACAAAGACGAAAAACACAACACCCACGTAATTCATGGATTGTTTGGACAAATTGAACCTGAAGAATTGATAAACGAATTCAATCTGTTGTATGGAATTAAGATATTGAAATGTACGCAAATGAAAAATACTAGAGCACCATTATATATGATAATGACATCAAACTCAATTAAAACAAAAAATCTTAACGATTCGGTAAAGTACTTATACCATACAAAAATTAGTTTCGTGCAGTACAGCAACAAAAGAGTGATTATTCAGTGTCACAGATGCCAACTCTGGGGACATTCGGCGTCGAATTGCAATGCCAATCCGAAATGCCTCAAATGTGCTAAGGGTCATTTCATTTTCACGTGCGAGAAACCTAAAGATACTGAAGCCAAATGTGTTAACTGTGGAGGGCCTCATCCCACCAACAATGTTGAATGTCCCGTGTATTTACAAAAGCTGAGCGTTATACAAAAGTTCGCAAAGAAAACACCATCAGCAATTAAGGTTCCATCTAAGGAGGACTTTCCGGCACCTAAGTGGACGCCAGCACCGCCACCGGCTACAAATGCATGGACCAAACCATCAGCACCAGCACCCCAGAAGCAGACGTCACCAATTTCTAACGTAGGCGATGCTAATTTTTATGAGTTGATTGGTGAAATTAATAAACTAAATAATTTGATAGATGTTGACAAAATGCTGCAGCTCGTCAAAGAGCTTAACAGCAACTTAAGTAATTGTCGAAATAACTTGGCTAAATTTTTAGCTTTCAGAGAATTTTGTTCCAAATTAGAGTAATGGATAGGGATATAAAAATCGCTAGCTGGAACTCAAATGGAATTAGAAATAAGTTACAAGAAGTCGCAGAATTTATTACTAGGCTTAGTATAGACATTCTTTTAATTAGTGAAACTAAATTAGGCATTAATAATAAGGTTAATTTTAGGAATTACAATATAGTTAGATTAGACAAAACTACTCATGGTGGAAGAATATTAGTATTAATCAGAAATAACATCCGGTTTACACAAACTAAGGTAAATTTCCTATGCACAATAGATCACGTGATCATTAAACTTTCCGATGACACACACATAATTGCGGTATACAATAGTCCAACAAACAAGTTCACCCCCGGCGATCTAAGAATATTAGAAAGTGTAGGGTCGAAAACCCTCATTGTAGGTGATCTTAACGCTAAACACGTTACTTGGAACTGTCATCAAAACAATAGGAACGGAAATACCATCTTCAACCACACACAAAACTCGAACAGCACGATACACTTTACAAATACAAAAACACACTTTCCTACTAATGGCATGACTCCGACAACTATTGACATAATAATTGAAACCAACATACCAAATCTACAAAACCGTTCATCCCCCGCTGAGTTAAGCTCAGACAATAACCCCATTATATTTACTTTACAAAAAATACGAACCGTCAATAAAACACCCTTGCTAGACTATAAAAACGCAAACTGGACACAATACCGCACAATACTTGATCAACACATAAAAATTAATAATGACATTAAAAATGCAAATGACATCAATAACGAACTCAATAAACTTGTAGACGCAATAGAAATTGCAAAATCACAGTCGATTAAAACCGTGTACTTAAGAGAAGGGTTAAAACCGTTACCTAATAAAATTGTTGATTTAATAAGATCTAAAAACAAAATACGTAAAAGGTGGCAGAGAACGCGTTCTGCAGAAGACAAGACGGAACTCGACACGTTGACAAAAATGGTGCGTAGAAATATCTGGGTTTTTAGAAACAATGACTGGAAGGTAAAGTTGAGTAATCTTAAGGTCGATGACAATTCTATATGGAAAATGGCGAGGTATCTGAAAAACAAAAACCGGTCAATCCCAACCCTAACACATAACACCGTTTGTGCAGAAACAGATCTGGATAAAGCCAATGTATTAGCTGAAATTTTTGAAAGCAATCACACAACCATTCCTAATAATTTTTCCCACAATCGTATTGAAGCCGAATTAAATAGACAGTTAGAAAACACACAAAATTTAGATTCAGTTCATCGCACATCACCCTCTGCAATTAAAATTTTTATTAATAAACTGAAAAATAACAAAGCCCCAGGTAAAGACAAGATTACGAACGTCTTCCTTAAAAATTTAACCAAAAAAGCCGTTGTACATCTACATTATATTATCAATGCAATTCTAGTGTACGCGTACTTTCCTGTGACCTGGAAATCTGCCATTGTAACTCCCATCCTTAAAACAGGAAAGGATCCAAAATTAGCAACCAGTTATAGGCCCGTTAGTCTATTGCCAACATTAAGCAAAATAGTTGAGAAGATCATAAATTCGCGTATCAACGATCACATTATTAAAAATAAAATTATAAAAATGTTCAATTTGGTTTTAGGCAAGGTCACAGTACGACAAGACAAGCAGCTAGAATTGTCAATGATATTATTAATGGGTATAGCGAGCGCAAAGTCACGTTCATGGCTCTCCTTGATTTTGAAAAAACCTTCGATAAGGTTTGGATTAGAGGACTTGTGCATAAATTAATATTACTCAAATTTCCTACTTATCTTGTAAATATTATTCCTAGTTATTTAAATAAGCGTCGTTTTAAGGTAGCAATAGGTGAAACACTATCTACTGAAATTAAATTAAATGCAGGAATACCTCAGGGACCTGTCCTGGGGCCAACCCTGTATTTGATTTATATAAATGATATTCCAACGTTGCATGACACAAACCTTGCTCTATATGCTGACGATACTGCAGTTTATTCCATTTCCGCATACCCACAGCACGCACTCGAAAACGTCGAAAATCATATTAAAATAATTAAAAAATATTGTAACAAATGGAAAATCTCTGTTAATTCCCCAAAAACCAAAACTATCCTTTTTCATCGCAGATACAAAAATTATAAATTAGATCGTCAAGCTGCCCTCTTTGGTAAACACTTTACACCAAAAGATTCCGTGAAATATTTAGGAGTCCATCTAGATAAAAAACTTACCTTCCAGTTTCATATACAAAATTAAATTATTAAAGCCATAATACTACTTAAGGCAATATATGTTTTACTAGCAAAAAACAGTACAATGGACATGACAAATAAAAAACTATTGTATACTGCAATTATAAGACCGACCATCACATACGCTGCCCCTGTTTAGTGCGGTGCAGCTAAAACGCACATTCAAAAGCTGCAAAGGTTCCAAAATAAATGCCTTAGACTAATACTTAACGAAGGACGCTACGCTAAAATCAAAGACCTACACGAAACAGCAAACATGGAAACAATAGTCGAACATATTAAAAAAACTTCACAAAACTTTTACTTACAGACACGTAGACAAAAACGAAACACGTTACTACTTGACATAACAAAATACCGACATGGGAATTTACCTAAAAAGTAAAAACATAAATATCCCCATCAAAATTTACCAATTTTCGAAACAAGTATTTAGGTTTTTGTCACATCTAATATTTTATTTACACCTCAAAAGATGAGGTTTTTTGTTTGTCTTTTTCCTCAGTTGGCACATTAAAATTAGTACCGCATCAAAGTTCGGATAGAACAAATCTTACCGCAAAGTCACTGTTTTAAAGTCGATCTTCAGTAATCGTGGACTCGCGTGATTGGATCCGTTTTTGTTTTTTTGGGCCACACCGATATCCCAACCTCTGATGTTTTTCTGACTTAGTGCCCAAACCCAATTGAAGAGTAAGCCGCTACTGCTGCAGGAATCTTCGTCGAAGACAAATCTATGCAGTTGTACATAATTGAGTCTTTTATGGTATATTTAAATTTTGCAAATAGGATTGTTATGTACATTTTTTCACTCATTGTTTTTTGTTATTAAATTTTGTTGATTGATTGATTGAAGCCTACAACATTCTACCGAATTGTTTCATTAAGTTATGACATTTTGACTACCAATGATAAATCTCATCTAAGCTTTATATTGTAATTTTAGTCTGTCGACAAATTTATTTAATAAAAACAGTGACTGCTTCAATGTTATCAACATTATAATAATTGCATACAAATAAGACATACGGAAAACAGAAATTTAAAATAAATAATGTACACATCATGTTAGAATTATATTGACTAGGGCGCCTCTTGCCAGTGGGAAGAAACTAAAACATGATCCAAGGTCATGCTACTAAAGATATTTATCTACTTGGTTGTCTATCGTTAGTCTATATCAGAATGTCGAACATAAATTATATCGTGTAAAGTTAAATAGTTAAGCTTTTGGAAGTCCAAGAGTATAGGTCTTTCAAAATCTCATGGGCTGTGAGATGCGCAATGAAGGAAGCGAGAGGTATCGTATAAAAAGAAAGAACAATACAATATAAGTAAAATTCAAAAACATTAAATTTCCGGATGCGTATTCTGAATTAACCCAACTGCTATGCTATGTGGATTGCATAACCAGTAATTTATCAACATAATATAAATTATAAAAGTACAATGTTTGTATGCGGAACCTGTAACTTTTTTGGTGTATTGTTTACTGTTCTATTCGCGTGTCGTGTTTCTGTGCGTGTGTGGATAAAAATAGACAGGCTAAATTTTTTAAAACTCTTGGCATCCAAAATACTGTCCTCTTATTATTTTTTAAGAAAGCATATTTCATAGAATCATAAAATTACTACCACAATCCTCAAATTGGCCCGCATTAGATTTAGGACTTCTCTTATTAATTTTCTTCCTTCTGAAATAATTCGCTTGACAGTGTTTAGTGCAACTCCAGTTGCTGTTGCTACTCGTTTTTGTAAATTATTCGTAGGAATGACAGGCATTCTATTCTTTTCTTTTCTCATACTAGAAATAATTTGTCTTCCTTGACCGTGAATTGTTTTCTTGCGGTTACTTATTGTAAAATTAAAAGCTCTGAAATAACAAAATAATCTGTAAAACCAAACATTATTCATCTAACTAAATTAAAACCTTCACTATACATACAAATAAAAAACTAGACTGAGTTGCAGTAGTTTTGAAAAAACTGGTTGAAGTTGTATCAAGGATGAAATCTCATAAATAATAATCAAAAACAATAATAGTGAACCACAATCTTAATATGCAACAGCTGAGTTGTAAATGTTTTTAAGACGCACTTAAACGTAAATAACTTAAATTGGTTTCTGCGCAACAGCCCATGAGGTTTTGAAAGATCTCTAAACATAAATTTGTATTATGAGAAAGTGTATATTGTACCGACAGCTTGTCGAATACATAAATAGACAAAAATGTAATAGATAAATAGTAGTGTTAGTGTTGTTAATAAACCTATGGTTAAGAATTTAGTTTAAGAAGATATTAGAAATTGTAAAGTCATTAGTGTGATAGTGCTTCATTGTAATTGGGCAGAAAACATATATAAATAAGGCATATACTGTTAATTGGACTTAGGAACAGTGAGTAATAAAAACTTTTGTTATTACTTGTTTTAAATTAGTGAAACACGTTAGTAGTAGCCCGCTACACTGGTGTCAGGCTTTGTGAAGTATATATAGTGATTAATTTAAAAAACATTTAAGTAGTTTGTATATGCCTGTTACAAGAAGCCAAAGTAAAGTGGACGCAGAAACTTTAATGAATTTCCTTAAGGATTTTAAATCGGTTAAACTAGATGTGACACTTAGTGAAAATGCTGAAAAATGGAAGATAGGTCGGCTAAACTAGAAGTGACACTCAGTGAAGACTTAGTGAGGTCAGTTGAACTGGAATCGACCCTTAAACAGTTTAAATTCGGTATGGAACTGACATTTAGTAAAAATGCTGAGAAAATAGAAGAACGGTTTAATGAAAACACGATTAAATGGAAAAGTTGAATGAAAAGACAGCCACGTTATAACAAAGCTTAATGGAAAGCTACGTTGCATTAAAAGAAGATTTCACTGAACAGGGAAAAACAGTTGAGCAAAAGTTGGACAGTAAATTGGTAAAAATGGAAGAAGATGTGACGAGGCTGCAAGAACAAATGATTTCACTAACAACGCGGCCACTTGAAATAGCAAACCAAGTTGTAAATCAGAACATTCCAGAAATTACCGTCAAAATTTAAAGTGAAACCACCCACATTCGATGGTAAAACATCTTGGCCCAAATATCTGAAACAATTTGAAACCGTTGCAAAAACCAACGGTTGGTGCTACAAAGAGAAGGCAAACTACTTAATAGTAGCCCTACGGGGAGAGACTCTTAACATCTTGCAAACCACTCCCGATCATCAACATAATGATTACGGTCTTTTAATATCGAAGCTTGAGATGAGATATGGAGACGCTCACCTTCAACAGGTTTACCATGCACAAGTTAAAAACCGCTCGCAAAAGACAAATGAAAGCCTGCAGAATTCGAAGCTGACATTGTCAGATTAGTTAGATTGGCATATCCAACGGCAACAGATAGTTTCCTTGAACAACTGGCTGTTCAAACATTTGTAGATGGCGTTAAAGGCAGCGAAATACAGCAAGCGCTAAGATTAGCACGGTCAAAAATGTTAGATGACGCACTGGCCCATGCGCTCGAATTTGAAGCAGCTAAGCAAACATCACACAGGATGAGTCACAAAGTTCGGTCTGCCTTAGAAGAAGTTAGTCAATCGCAGAACAGCATAGAAGAAATAATCAACCGGGTGGCGGAAAGGCTAGAAAGACAACGATCGCGGAGACAGCGTCTACGACGCTGGAGCTGCCGTGAAGTTGGTTATATACAGAGACACTGCATTTAACCAGCAAAACAACTGGTTGAGCAGCAGGAAAACTAAAGCAAGTCGACGTAAGGGGGCGAACGTCGACAGCACAACGTAGTGCATCGGAGATTATCATCCGTGCTGCATCGTTGATGGGAAGTCTGGACAGCATCTATATCGATGGTGGAATTAATGGTAGGGTTGTCCGATTACTTGTAGATACGGAGCAACAAGGACTATTGTGAGACCAGATTTGGTTGTTCGTTGAAAAGTGCTACCTGTATCGCTGCGTCTTCGAACGGCAAGTGGTGAGAAAATTTGTACTCACGGAGAGACTGCCGTTACGTTGGCAATTGGGGACAAACTAATTAATCATCGGGTGTTGGTAGCTGAAATTACAGAAAAAGTAATCTTGGGAATGGATCTCATGCGAGAATATGGGTTTCATGTGAACATGAAAGAAAAAGTGCTTTGGATAGATGATGATGAGATTCCATTTCAAGGGACGAGTAATCAGACGATGCAAGTCCGAATGATTTGTGATATGAAAATACCCGAAAAGTCAAAAATGATAGTAATGAAATGCCTGGATGGTACGCTCCGAGAAGGACAAATATGCATGATGGAAGCAACTGAATCGGGAATGGCTCAGAAGGGATTACTGATTGGAAGAACGCTGGTAAAGTTTCGAAATATGATACCAGAAAGGGTGCTAAACATTAATCCGCATACGGTGACCCAAAGAAAGACATGATTGTGGGAAGTTGCATTCCAGTATGCCATATTAAACGTTGTGTGGACGACACGAAAAATAAACCAGACAACGGTTGCTCACAGAAATTGCTGTATATATTGATACCTTCGTGTCAAGGATTAAACGGCGACCAACTGGGCAAGGTAAAAAAACTGGCCGGACGATATCGAGGTGTGTTTGCACTGGATGATAGTGAGAAAGAAAGGACGAATGTTGTGCAACATAAGATCAATACTGGAGATGTGCAACCGATAAGACAACACCCCTGGCGGCTTTCTTTGGCAAAACGTAAAGAAAACGAGCAAATTATCACCGACATTGGAAGAACAAGGAGTGATTAAACCCTCAAATAGTCCACGGGCATCCCCGGTATTGCTTGTCAAAAAAAAGGATGAGTCGACAAGGTTTTGTGTAGACTACCGGCGGCTTAACAATGTGACAAAGAAAGACAGCTATCCTTTGCCCAGAATTGATGGCACCTTGGATACTCTATCCGGATCTAAATGGTTTTCGACCTTGGACTTGAAAAGCGGATACTGGCAGGTAGGCTTGGAGCCAAACGATAAAGAAAAAACTGCGTTTACAATTGGAACTGGATTATGGCAGTTCAAGGTCATGCCATTTGGATTATGCAATGCCTGTGCTACTTATGAACGATCGATGGAGTCGATACTGCGTGGACTGTCCTGGAAAACATGTCTGGTGTACCTAGACGACGTGATAGTGTTAGGCCGGTCTTTTGAAGAACGCCTTAAGAATCTAAAGGAGATATTCCAAAGATTACGCTGGGCAAACCTTATATTGACCCCCAAGAAGTGTCACCTATTTGGAAAAGACTTGAAATACCTAGGAGATGTCGTTTCGGAGACTGGAATAAGAGCTGACCCTGACAAAATAAAAACGGTACAAGAGTGGCTTACACCAGCAGATATACACCAACTGCGCAGTTTTCTAGGATGGTGAACATATTACCGACGTTTTATACTTGGGTTTGCGAACATTGCCAAACCGTTAACGAAATTAATCGAAGATGGACAAGAATATGATTGGAATGACGATTGCCACAGTGCATTTGAACAACTGAAACGGCTACTGGTTACAGCACCAATTTTGAGTTATCCACGGATGGAGGGGTAATTTGTGTTGGATACCGATGACAGTAACACAGCTATAGGAAGCGTTCTTTCTCAAGTGCACGACGGACAAGAAAAAGTTATTGGGTATTTCAGCAAGATCTTGACGCCTCCAGAAAGGAACTATTGTGTGACAAGGAGGGAGCTGTTGGCCGTTGTCAAATCCGTAGAGCACTTTTATAAGTACTTATACGGCCGTAAATTCCTGCTGAGAACAGACCATGCTGCACTAAAATGGTTACTGCAGTTTCAAAATCCTGAAGGACAAGTTGCAAGGTGGATAGAGCGGCTGCAGGAATATGATTTTGACACAGAACATCGTGTAGGAACTAGCCATCGGAATACAGACGCTCTGTCAAGGAAACCTTGTCCGATAGACTGCAATCATTGCTTCAAGATGGAAGAGAAAATAAGTGTCATTCATACAATAACGGTAACCGATGTTACTTGGCAACCCAAAAGAATACGAGAAGACCAGTAGAATGACGCCGAATTGGGACGTATTATTGAGTAGAAAAGTAGAGGACAACGACCAGTTTGGGAAGAAATTAGTATTTCAAGTAGGGTCCTGAAGGCATACTGGGCATAGTGGGACTCCTTGGTGATTGAAAATAGAATCTTGAAACTACGCCTGGTATATGAAGATGGCGCTGAGAGACTTCAAGTGATCGTGCCGAGAAGCACAGTGCCGGAAGTGTTGAAGCACCTGCACGATGGTATTTCCAAAGTGCACTTTGGCGTGAAAAGAAATCTCGAAAGAGTGAGAGAGAGATTCTATTGGGTGAACTGCAAAGAAGATGTGAAGGAGTGGTGCCAGAAATGTGAGTTGGGTGCCTTTGGAAATGGCCCGGTTACAAAACGGAAAGCCCCAATGAGACAGCATAACGTGAAGAATCCTTTTGAGAGGGTGGCCATTGATATAGCTGGTCCGTTTGCTGAATCAGAGAAAGGAATTGCCGTTGGAATTACACTTCGATCAAGGTCGGAACTTCGAATCAGCGTTGTCTCAACACGTCTGCAAGCATCTTGGAATCAGGAGGACTAGAACCACGCCACTTCATCCTCAATAGGATGGAATGATTGAAAGAATGAACAGGCGTTAGGAAAGTACCTAGCCAAAGCTGAACATCAACGAGACTGGGATCAATATTTACATTTGTTCCTACTGGCGTAGCGATCTTCGGTACATGATAGCACAGGATACTCTCCCGCTTGCGTGATATTAGGACGTGAATTGCGGCTACCATGTGATCTTCAGTTTGGATTTAAACCTGGAGAAGAGATCACAGGTGAAGATTACGTTAGTAAGCTTCGTGAAAGATCAAATAGCATTCACGAATACGTCCGAAGGAATATCCAGGCAGCAAGCGATCAAATGCAATCACAATATGACACAAAAGCACAAAAAGGTTGTTACGTTCATATTCGTAAATAATTGGTTAGTTTATATGCAATAATTTTTAACTTAAATTCTTTTGGCGTTATACACGAAAACTTATTCCGTAAATTAAACATAACCCTTTCGCGTGTTTAAAATTGTATTGTAATTAATAATAAACTACCTATATATTTTACTTGATAAATCTTTCTGCTCATTAAAAATAAATATCCTTTCTAAGAATTTCTTACCGTGGAATTTACGCCATAATTAGATAGGCGTCTTTTCAAGTAGTCACTAATTAAATGCTGGTGTGTTACTATTAGGCAACCCATCAAACACACACAAGCACCATAAGCAATGTACATACTACAGAAGCTTAGACTTTTTTAGGATATACTGGCTTATGAATCATCCTTTTAATTCGGGGTATATATAAGACCGCTGATAAATGTAAGAGTTAGTCTATATCAAAATGTCGAATATAAATTATATCGTGTAAAGTTAAATAGTTAAGCTTATGGAAGTCCAAGAGTAAACATAAATTTGTATTATGTGAAAGTGTATATTGTACCGACATCTTGTCGAATACATAAATAGACAAGAATGTAATAAATAAATAGTAGTGTTAGTGTTGTTAATAAACCTATGATTATTATAACCCCGTGGACGCGGTACGCGCGCCACTAATGACAGTTGGTAGCGATATTACATAATGTGAAAATTGACGCGCAAATTGTCGATGACGTCACACAATACGCAAATTAATGCAACACAATTTACCAATTACACAAATTATATAGAAAACCCCCACGGGGTACTCACGTGAACATGTAGGGCTTCCTTCAGAATCTCCATGATGGTCGGCGGCGGCTGCTCTTTCTCAGGTGTGGGAACTCTTGAGCCAGGTTGCATCCAAATTCGATATCTTCTTTCTATATGTAGAGAACGTGTTTATAAGGAACGATAATCAAAGATAAGAGCAAAAGGGTTCTACATAATACCAAAAAAGGCACGGTAAGATACGAGACCGCCACACCTGTTTACATCTCGGAGGCTAGTTCCAACGCGTCTCCCGGAAATTCCTCACTATCTTCTTCGTCCACACGCGTCGGCGCAATCTGGCGCAAACGCAGTGTCTGAAGTGACGGAAATACGCGCACAAGTCTTTTTAAATTTATGTCGCGAAATTCTTACATATTAAAACTTATAAGAATGTCTACTGCCGATTTTCGGCACGTAACATGGTTAAGAATTTAGTTTAAGAAGATATTTGTAATTGTAAATTCATTAGTGTGATAGTGCTTCATTGCAATTGGACAGAAAACATCTATAAATAAGACATATACTGTTAATTGGACTTATGAACAGTGAGTAATAAAGACTTTTGTTATTACTTGTTTTAAATTAGTGAAACGCGGTAGTAGTAGCCCGCTACAATATTTTAACATCACACTACAATTTGGAAATCACAACGTTGTGTTTTAATAATACGGCTATAGGAAATGCATTCAGAACTTTTAGAATCACACATTGTTAGGTATCAGGGACACATTGCAAGAATCTGCAGTGCAGTTTGTTCTGTGGTCTGCAACTTTAAAAGTCGCGCAGTGATAGAATATACAATGATTGTTCCTGATTTTGTAGAATATTTTTTTAATGAAAACTAAACAATATTCTTTGTATTGTATTTTATAATGTATTTGTTATTAATTTATTAGTTGAAGTTAATAATTATACATATTTGAAATATATATTTCCTTAAGGTATTTTGTGTTCAGGTATGTTAGATACTATATTATTTTTTAAATTTAGCGGCACCAGAAACGGAAGTGAACCTTTACAGAACTCTGTAACTTGAATAGTTAACTTGGAATTGTGTGAACTTCCTTCGTTATGCCTTTCTATCGGTGAACAACATCATGACGGGTTTTAGTGAAAAGGTAATTGTAATTGTTTTATTTTCAGTAGTTTTACTTTAAAATTTATTAATGTTCTTTACTTTTTAATAGTTTTCTAAATTTTTATTATTCCAAATATGTTTTCAATAATCTTAACCTATACATTATTGGTTACACACGTGTCTTTCATTTCGGATTATTTCATTGCAATTTTAGGCCATTATTATAGATGGCAAAGGTCATTTACTTGGTCGTTTGGCTGCTGTAGTCGCCAAAACTTTATTGCAAGGAAACAAAATTGTAGTGGTGCGATGTGAACAGTTAAATATTTCTGGAAACTTCTATAGGTATGGCAAGAATTTTGTTAAGTGTGTTAACTATCGAATTTCAGAAACAAGTTAAAGTTTATGTCATTTTTACGTAAACGGTGCAATGTAAATCCTGCCCGAGGACCATTTCACTTTAGAGCTCCATCCAGAATCTTCTGGAAGACTGTACGCGGTGAGTTATTTATTTCTTACAATTTTATTTTTGACAAAGTATGCTGTGATTAAAAATATTTCTTACCTACATTATTTGAGATGTTTATGAAACCAATTTCATATGAGCGCATAATCAATTTTATATAATTATTGCGTTGAATTAGCTATATATTATAAGTATTTTTACTGTTTAGGTATGTTGCCACACAAAACTGAACGAGGTAAGCAAGCTTTACGCAAATTAAAAGCATATGAAGGTATACCACCTCCTTATGACAGAAGAAAGAGAGTCGTAGTACCTGGTGCTCTTAGAGTTTTATGTTTGAAACCTGGACGTAAAGTAAGTATTTTATTCAAAATTCTTAAATTAATTATTAATTTTAGTATTGTCACGTTGGTCGTTTATCAAATGAAGTTGGGTGGAAGTACAAGACTGTGGTACGAGCTCTCGAAACCAAACGTAAAGTGAAAGCTGTTCTTAACATTCAGAAACGTAATAAGTTGAAGAAGATTACAAAAACAGCTGGACTTAAAGTTGCAAAACGTGTTGAACCATATACTGCTATTATAAATTCATATGGTTATAATTAAAGGAAGTAAAGTATTCTTTTAATTATTTGTGTTTTATTTTTAAAGATATTGTGGCGAATGTGTATTTTCACTTCTAAAAGGGATGTTAGTTTTTTGGCCAATCAAGTACTACTACATATGCTGCTTATGCATTTAACAAATTTGTTTCTGTTGCTGATTTCCTTCCGTAGAGAATTATTTCTAATACAAATGCATGAAATAGTGTTCCAAGGCTCAACAAGCTAAGTTTCTTAAAGTTTGTGTGCAAAAAACAATCGCATGCCATACAAATTTCATTTGACTCGAATATTGTTCATGATCCTTTTTATTGTTTTTAAAGGATAATCCAAATACAAAAATTAGAGAACCCCAGTTCGTATTATTTAAAATTATTCTTACCTATAATGGATATTTATAAGATAACTTTTAAATGAATATTAATTATATTTAAGTAATTATTTATGCCTTGTGTTTTTTTACAGTAGTTTATTCCTTGAATTTCATAATAAAAAAGACTAATGAATATCTAAAACAATGACGAATTTTAGAAATTTGCTACAGCTCACAGATGCAAACGTGTGACCCATAAAATATGCAAACTAAAACGTGTCGTCAACATAAGTGAGAAATAAAAAATCGATTAAGTCGAATGTACAACGGAAATTAATTTTAGTCTTTCTCAACGACATGAAAAATTAATATTCGAAACAATGGTTAAAATGCCAATCTGTATAATTGGCAGTAATGTACTTACTGCACGTAATGCACAATCATTTATTATCTATCATGTTTTGTTCACAACCACTAATTTGCAACATTATTTGTTTAGTTTATACTCTTAACTGTACTCTAAAACTATTTGAGCCATCAAACCATGACCTTATGTTTGCTTCTGTTGACTATACTGCCGTCATAGACTAGACCCTAGTAACTCACTAAGTCGTCAAATTGAGAAAATCGTAACAGAAGAATATTAGCCATGTCAGCATTTTAAACATTATACGAAACATTTTTTCTTTGCTAGAATGAATAATATTGGTTCTCAAATGCACTGTTGGACAAAACATAAGCTTTGTTAATTTTTGGGTTGGTTTGTGAATTAAATAGGTTTTACGAAGTAGTACCTGCTGATTAAGTATTAGTTTGCTAACCAAAATCCTCGTATGTGTTAGTTACTATGTTTTAGTTAAGTATATTATAAACAATTTGATGAAATAATTTAAGTAGATATGTATTATGTATATTTATTTAGAAACCAATATTAAAATAATTAAATGCATAAAAATAAAACTACTTGGAGACAAATTGGTCGCAATAGAAACTTGAACTTTAACCAGTCAAAATTACAAATATATTTCCAATGTGTGTTTGGGATTGCTATAAATACTTAACAAATACATATTAATTAAAGTTATACATCCTTTTTCATCTTACTTTTAGTGGCTTCAGTATCCAAATTAAATG
The DNA here is from genome assembly GCA_036346225.1 of Platerodrilus igneus. NCBI lineage: Eukaryota > Metazoa > Arthropoda > Insecta > Coleoptera > Lycidae > Platerodrilus > Platerodrilus igneus. Next base: position 2,041,453 of record JARFIW010000500.1, on the reverse strand, counting down.
TTTTTACAGCTAAATTCTCAAACAAATCGATCAGTTACAAATTGACAATTTACTTTACTTTCTATTCCCAAGGAAACTATTACTTGCAACTACTATTTTATTAATAATTTAGGGCAATCTTTAATACTCCCACTTGGTATGACAGTACTGGTGCTAGTCTTACGATCTTCATCTTTGTATACATTGAGAACTGCTAACATAGAAACAGGTTTTTAGTATATTCCGGCAATACATTGAACAGCAGCTCTGCGTACATGGCCATATATGCTTTTAATTACATTTAAAATTCTCCCCTTTGGCCAATAATTTTTAGGAGCACTCTTGTCGACTATTCTACAGCTTTGTGCATTTTTAACCTTACATAATTTCAGGGAAGTATTCTTGTAACTAACGTTTCCAGAACCTATTTGCGTATTGTTGCGTTGTCATCCAATTTTTTCTTAATAGAGATTGATCATCATCAAAGATTCATACTGGTTTTGACCCGTCTGTGGAACCGAGCAAGAAGTAGTAAAGCTTCAGCATTCTTATCCACGATAACTTAAGTAGGTTAATGGCAGACTATTGATAAAGCTCTCTACTTCTATCAGCATGTTTCTCAAGAGTTGATTTGATGGCAATCTAGTGGGTATAATGTACGTTTTACAGATTTTACCAGCCGCTCCCAACTTCCTCCCATACGTGGACAAGAAGGGGGGTTAAAGTTCCATTTGGTTAGAGCAGTGTTGAATTTTTCCCCTGACTGTTTTGTATGTATTTGTTGAATCATAGCCTTTAATTCATTATTGTCTTTGCTGAAATTTGTTCCATTGTCGGAATATATTTCAATCGGTTGTCCTTGTCTAGCAATAAAATTTTGAAGGCATAAAATACACGAATCTGTGGTCATAGAATGTGCCACTTCAACGTGAATTGCTCTTGTAGTTAAGCACGTTATTAGAACACCTCAACATTTTTCTACTCGTCTGTGAACTAAAATGCGCATAGGACCAAAATAGTCTATCCCAACGAAACTAAATAGGCGTGTATAGGACGCTATTCGAGCAGCAGGTAAATCTGATATTTCTGGTATGTTGGGAGAGATTTTTACAAACTTTACATTCACTTCTTACACTTTTCAACAATACTCGAATTCGAGAAATTAATTATTCTTGCCGAACTTCATTCAAATACAGTATTATTTCAGAATATATTCTATCAGCAAATATCCGGCACACTCATGGGATCTCCAATATCTCCTATTCTCGCTCAAATGATAATGGATAAGTTGATTGAGACTGCCAAATCTCAGTTATTGTTCAAACAGGAATTTATTGTAAAATACGTTGATGACATCATTTGTTCTGTCCCCAAAAATAAAGTTGAAGAAACATGTACAGCATTTAATAATTTTCACCCCAAACTTCAGTTTACCACAGAAATTGAAATCAACAAAAGACTAAATTTCTTAGATACAACGGTCATTAGAGATTTGAACAACAGGCTCATATTTGATTTTATAAAAACCCTACAAACTCGGGCCATTATTTAAACTTTAACTCCAATCATTTTTTCAAACAAAATTAATACGGTATTAACACTAAAGCACAGAATCATTAAAATTTGTCATCCACGTTTCTTAGAAACGAATCTTAAAGATCTTCAACAAATTCTACTCAACAATGGATGTCCTAAACCTCTAACCAATAAATTAATTTTCCAAACAAAACACGGACCATCACAAACTAAACGAGATCAACCAAATATATATAAAACACTCCCATTTATACCACATCTAACACCGTCTCTAATCAAAAATTGTTAACTCCACAATTAAATATATCTACCAAATACATAAATGGCATCCATACTTCATGACCAAGGACAAAACCCCAAAATCACTACAGAACAACATAGTATACAGCATTCCATGCAGTTGTGGCAAAAGTTACATAGGACAATCCAAGCAGTGGCTCAGAAACAGAATCACTCAACACAAAAGCGATCACAAATTAAATAAAAAAATCTTGCGCTCTTGCCATGCATTTAAATGAACGTCACCACAAGGCAGACTATGAAAATGTCATAATATTAGAGACAAGAAACCTATAAAAAAAGACTTCTTAGTAAGCTACCCCGCTTAACGTCTCACTCATCTGATCAAATTTCGTATTCGATTCTTCTCTACTTAATCTCATTTCCGCTAACATTCTCATCAATAATTCATTTCCTTGGTCTCCTGACTCTGTTCTCGACTGATCCCTACTACCTCCAGCTTCATCCATTTTTCCTGCTTTTTCAAATAACGCACTATCGTCTCTACCAATTTGCACTCCTTGACTTCTTAACCACTCCTTTCTCTGCATACGTTCAAATCACTCCCACACACTCAAAATTATTTTTAAATTTATCTCAGACAGACTCTCTCAAATCGCCAGTTTCCTGGAATAAAAGTGCTTAAATTTTATTTGGTGCTTGTGTCCACGTTGGGCGCCATAAGATTGCTGTGGATCCGGGGATTTAAGTTTAAGAATCGAGAGTGCGTCATTAAATACTTTTCAAAATAAAAAGTTCACAAAAAAATTTCTTACCTGTTTCTTCTGCTGCAGCAATCTTTAGCAGCTTCCCTGGCTAGCTCAGCTGTGCCTCTTCTCGGATACCTAAATATACAATCATTCTTCCTTCCCACTCACACATTCAATAAAATCACCAAATAATACAACAATCATACAATCTTTATTTACCACTATTTACAAACAATTAGATATATACAGTTTGGTACACTAATTACAACTCAATAAGTGATATTTTTGTAAAGTCCGTGTTTTAAATTTTTAATTGCAACACATTTAATACAACAGGAGTAAATGGGCCCCAAATAATACCCTATATTTATTGCACACTGGAGTATGGTGAGCTCATAATAACCCAGTTTATTAATGTATGCCTTTTACCTTGCATAAAATTATTACAAAACTAATAAACTCATGTACCCTTAACAATCCAATTTAAATTCGTAATGAAATTTAGTAAGCTTTACATACACCTTTTTTTCAATATTTAAAACACCCTAATAATTGTCAAGTACACGTATATTTTCTAATACGTTGAATAACCATAAATAACCCCCAAAGTTCACTCACACATCACAAATAATTCCAACAGTTTATCAAATAACAACAAATTCAAATGAGTTACCTGGAAAATGCTTAAAGTCTCCATCTCCTACGATGACGCTTTTTAGAACCTCTTGGCTTCGTGACTATGCGCTCTGATCCCCCAGATATTTATAGATGATAGCCCCAATATGCACCAAGTGCCTTGCTTCCAAATTACCATTCCCTGACAGCATACAAACTCACGTATATTACACTTCTGTTTATTATTTTACTAACTTGGTATGGTATTAGTTGGACCTCAGTTAATTTAATTCACCCGACACTAAACACGTTAATAACTATAAGGCCTCAAATACCAAGTTATACGAGCTAGTACTACATTTACTGTATTACAAATAAATTTTAATACTCACAAAAACTCTACTATAACGTTGGTTTATTGTTATAAGTAGATAAAGCGATGAGAAAATAAAGAGCGCGGTCAGAATATATGTTAAAATGTTACCTCTCGGCCACTGTTCACGCGAAAAACTTATTTTAAAATACTTCTGCAAATTTTGATATAACCGCCTTAAAGCTTCCAAAAATTTGCTTCGTGGACTCGCCGTATGATCCGAAAAACCGCTTTCACCTGTCGCGTGTTCGTCTGTTTATAAACTACTCTTTTCAACCAATGATACAGTCCTGTGTCGTCATAAAACTCCGCCTGTAATATTTTTATCTCCGTCTTATGCATATTTGATGTCGCGTTCCAACCCCACTTGAGTTGTAGAAAATCGATATTGCTGACCGCGTCTTATGACTCCACGTGGATTGAATACGTGCGTTTTGAAACCAATGCTTTTATACCCGTCTCTATCTGTAGCATATTATTGATCGTGCATCCTTTCTGCTCTTTAAGAAACTCTGTTAGTTTGTTATCCGAAGCCACTGACGGTTGGAAATATATTCTATGAAGCCCGCTTTATTATATTGATCAATTCGAAGTAGGTAACCTTTCAAACATGCAGGTGTTCTTACTTATTGATCGTTTAAAATAACAATTCTTGGAGTCTAAATTTCACGGTATTCGATACAACTGATGTCCTTGTTTGTTACAACGAACCCTTTTCGCCTTGAGATTTTTATTTTCTATATCTTGGGTGCGTTTTCTAATGTTATTACACGTTGAATTAAAATAAATTAAATTAATTATGCGTTTCTATTTGTTTTTAAAACCGGTTTTCTTTATGAACCTATTACTTTTTCAATCATTAATTATAAAATTTACGTCAATACATGTCCATTTAAATTAAATAAATGAAATAAATTTTGTTTGTAAATAAATTGTTGGTTTCTTTATACAGGGTGTTTGAAATTGCATTGCTTACCACAAATTTAACCCTTTGAATCCATAACAACATATATATATATATATATATATATATATATATATATATATATATTGCAATTAATAAGATGAAATAATAACTTAGACTTTTTTAAGCAAAGCCCAAATGAACATTTCAAATCGAGCTAGTAATTGAAAGAACGAAAATATAAGGTCTTGGACAGGATTTGAACCTGCATCGCAGTTTTGCCGGAACTGTGCGTTTACCAATTACACTACCGAGACCAATGGCTATAATTGGGAAATTTACAAATCTAAATCGTGTACAGTACCATATATAAACTTAACTTTCAATTACGTTTAGCATTTTTGTCAATCATATCTGGCATTGTCAAGTTTTTGACTTATGTCTTTATCCAACTTACCTTGTGTAAAAACTACTTATAATATATATATATATATATATATATATATATATATATAAAGTGGAAATGAATTATTGGCAAGTGACACAAATTTAGCCACAAGGGCATCCTGTCTACGTGTTTCGCCGTAATTGGGGCTCATCAGGACAGGAGTAGCAAAGTTGTAATATTTAATACAGACACCTTATGGGAAGTGCAGCATCACCTAGCTCACAATTTGTGTCTTCGTGTCGTTTTACCTGACATCGCAGGTTGTACCAACAGTCGGCACGGAGGAGATCCGACTCAACTGCCTTTTTCCATAGCCAAAAGTTATAATTTAAAAGAAAAGTAGGATTAATGCGTCTAAAATTAATACAAAGTAGAAATGAATTATTGGCAAGTGACTCAAATTCAGCCACTACTCATTAATCCTACTTTTCTTTTATATATATATATATATATATATATATATATATATATTGCTGTGAAACCTACAAAATCCGTGAACTACGCTTTATAATCGAGCCTCACTTTTGGGCGTCAAGAATGCTGTGAAACCTACAAAAAGCTATTCATTACCTTAACTGTGTTGGTCCATTGACTTTCTTCCGTTAATCGCCTCGGCTGCTCCTCTAGATAGCTTTCATCCTCATACATAAAAAAACAAACACATTCCTACCACAAACATCAACGTCAACTCTATTTACATCAATATTCACAATACATTAAAATTTCAAAATTAATATTCAGCATAAATTTTAATATCAGAAAATTTCAAAATTAAATTTATTATCATTTTAATGTGCATCCAGAATTAAAGTCCTTGTAGGATGCCTACTAATTACTATAACAATATATGCAGACCGGAGTCTGAGTACAAAGGGAGCATCTACCACCCCTTACGTTAATTAACCAGGTTCGTCTAATTGAGCTCAAAGACATACCCAAATTTTCATCATAATCCCGAACATCAATACTAAATACCCCTTTCTACTTAAACAAGCAAATTTCATCTTAAAATTAAAATTTTATTGTTAGTACAATTTCACTACTGTCCATTTTAAGTAAATCAATTATAAAGTTATTCAACACACACCAAAATATCAAAGTTCGAACAAAATAGTATAATTTACCTGAAGGTTACTGCACTCGTAGCTTCAATGTACATCGTCCCTTTGTTAATCACACCATTCCAACTGGGTTATATTTACGGCTTCTGATTCTCAACGCTTTTAAAATTTTCTCCATCACCATTCATCTAAAGTTGTTTCAGGGCTTTTCCGGAACTCATCTGTGTATATTTGAACCTTGTTTTGTGGATCCAGACACGTTTATGAACCATTTAATTATTAACACCCCCGAAAAATAACAAAGAAATTCATACTTCTTTCACCAATATACACCAAAACTGCCTACTTTTGTGTATTCATTTGTCGTTGTAAATTTTACTAATTGGTACCGTGATACTAAACTTTATTACCTTGTATCTTCTTTTCTAAGTGCACTAAAGTACATTCATTGTAGCACGTAGAGAACAAACTGTTTTAAATCACAAAAATATTTGAGCAAACTGTTTAAATTATTTAATCATAACCGGAAAACTAAAAAGCACTGTTTAACGCATTGAATCAAGTCGAAGATCTAAGAGAGCTTGTTCATATTCCCCTGGGTATATATAGAGGTTAGCCTGTCTGTCGGTCGAGTCCTCAAAACGGACAATTCTAAAGAATTTCGCCTGCTATGTTCCCATTCCGCAGCCCGGCATGCGATTTTTACGAATTTGCACTCGCCCCAGTTAAATCTCAGAAATTTCGACACGGCTCTTAACGTCTGGAAATAACTAATTGAATTTTATACAGAAATGTTATTTTTACCTCTCAATTTTTGCCTTTTACTTTCAACCAATCGCAACCCTATGACGTTGCTCTACTCACGCCTTTTACTATATGTGCCTCGGTCTTGCGCATATTATCTGTCTCTATCTACCCTGTTCTTATTGGTGCAAATTGATATTCTTTATTATCGATTATTTCAGTCCATGTGGACTGTGAAATAACCCACCTTTAGCATTTCTCGTAACTATTATGCGACGGTTTCTCCAACATTCTCTGTAACCATTAATTATCTGCAAAATTTACGCAGAATGAGCTTTTTTAAAAATACGCAGGTGTTCAAACATAATAACACTTCTAAATAACCCTTCTACGATTTGCATTTTATTGGGTTTTTACAAGTTTTTATAGATATTATCTCTTACTAACGGTTCAATTAACTCCAATTAAAATAATACCCTTTAATTTTTAGTGAATCCTAATTAAATATTCAATTATTATCTGTACGTTTTGTTTACTACCGGTTACATAAAATAGAGTTAATTAATATAAATTTTGCACGTAATTTCTCTTTGTTTTTTTACTAGGAATAATTAAATTACATGTAGAGCTTTTTAATACTGCTTCCTTTTTTATAGCAAGCGTCTTGTAGATGATTTAAATCTCTTATGTTTAATGAAACGAATGAATTTTTATGCTTCACGCTTTTATTTAATAACGCGTACCTTTTCCCAAAGCTTCTACACGGTGATTAAAATTATTTGATGTGATTATTTAATTTTCTACCCTGGTCTAAATATGAGTAATATATATATATATATATATATATATATATATATATAGCTGTGAATTTGTAGCTATGTACCCTCAGATGTTGGGATCCAAGAACAAGTCCTTCATAAAAACTAATATGGGACGAATTATTACCTGAGGATGGCTGTATTATTGTGCTAGCTCAGATCCAACGAAACTCCAACATGAAAATTATAATTTCACAAATATTCATTAACAAACAAAATAATATTAATAGCTACCTCCATAAACACCTTTCTTCAACACCCATTATCCAAAAGATTACTTACACACATGCATTAAACCCTATAAATGCAATTTACAACTGAAGTCTAAACAACATTTCATAAGTACTGAACATTAATATAGGGTTCATTCAGTTCTTGTTTATAATTAATAATCCGAAAACTTTTCTTATGTAAGTCACCATATACAAAAATTTTCTTTTATAGAGGGGTATGAAGAATTTGTATACTCTTGTTTAACTCGTTTGATAAGCGTAACTGATTAGTGATCCTTTTAAAAAAACTTTTGTAAATATCAAATTAACTCAAAACTTGGCCTCAAAAAATCTGAAATTATTTCACAAGTAACAACTATACACCAAAATCTTATGCAAGCTTAATCTACTTAAAATAATTATAGCACGAAATGTCTATATAAATATAAACAATGAAATGCTTGCGTTTTCATCACAGGATCCACGAATTCTTCAAACTGATAAAATTTTTATGTCGTTCCATTTTTAAAAGCTTTTACCAGTCAATGCATTGAAAACCATATCATGCTTTTCCATGTTGAATCTTGCTATTTAAATGCATTTGAAAACCATACCATGCTTTTCTATGTTGTATTTTTCCAATTAAGTTTATCGTTTCGGTATTTACTCCATTATAACTGAATGTATATTTTACTTCCAATATGAGCTTTTCTTATTTTTAATAAAATTTATTTTGCATGTTGAACTTTATACTCCATCAATTTTTAATACATGGTGACTGACCAACAGTTAATAATTATAATTCATAGTTGACTGATAAACAGACAATCGATCATTGATAAGTGCTCTATAAACAGACCATTGGTAACTGCCTACGTTCCAATTATCCTGTTTATATAATAAATCACCACTACGTCATTAGCTTCCAGAAGCATCTATACATTTCTCATTGCTCGAATCATGAAACTGACGTAATCAGCTCATTTTACACATTTATTAGGTCGTTTATCTTATCTTAATAGCTAATTTATGTGTTCGTAAAAATTTTCCGGTCTTTTTTTAATTGGCGCCGTTCCTAGAATAAATGGAAATCCTTGCTTGTTATCGTGCTTCCTACCTAATTTATGATCGTTGAACACCTTATCGCTTTCTACTATCTCACTAATTAGGGTATTTATTCATATTGTCACCTACTTATTTACAATCGTTAATTTATGGGTTTATTCTTGCTACCGATAAATTAATTAGGATTTAGAAGGATTTAGGATGAAGTTAGCCTTGTTCAAAATTGGATTCTACGTTTCTCATTAAAATGGGGATAGAAATTTCTAGAAAATAAATGTTTATGCTGTGTTCAAAATGAAGTGAAGTATTCTACAAGCTTATTAAATGGAAGACGAATTTTCTATTAAATGTTTAAACAGATTATTATCAAGATGTTGTATTTTGCTGATCTTAACTTATATTTATATATATAATATATATTGTTTTATTGTAACACCTCTTATTAAATTGAGGAAATTACATTTAGTGTTGTATTAAAGAACTCTTTTTAGAGATTTTCCTAATTTATGCTTGACCAGGATATAGGATATTATTAGCTTATTCAAATTTTTAATACACATTTTCTTTAATAATTAAAGAAATATTGTATATAAAAAATCTTCATGAAATAAGTATATGGTTTATAGATACTCAAATCAATCAAAATTGACCAACAATAATAATATTAGCTGTTGTTCTGTAACACTTCAGAGGATATTCTCCTCACCACTATCAAACCAATATTTATTTCATCAAATTTTATATACAATTATTTCTTTAATTATTAAAGAAAATTGTTCTAAAATTCTTCAGAATAGCTAATGTAATACTCACTTCATCTGATCAAGCATAAATATTGTTCTAAAAAGTTCTTATTACAGCACTAATATAAATATATAATATATATATTGCTGTGAAACCTACAAAATCCGTGAACTACGCTTTTCGAATCGAGCTTCACGAATTGGGCGTCAAGAATGCTGTGAAACCTACAAAAGCTATTCATTACCTTAACTGTGTTGGTCCATTGACTTTCTTCCGTTAATCGCCTCGGCTGCTCCTCTAGATAACTTTCATCCTCATACATAAAAAACAAACACATTCCTACCACAAACATCAACGTTAACTCTATTTACATCAATATTCACAATACATTAAAATTTCAAAATTAAAATTCAGCATAAATTTTAATATCAGAGAATTTCAAAATTAAATTTATTATCATTTTAAAGTGCATCCAGAATTAAAGTCCTTGTAGGATGCCTACTAATTACTATAACAATATATGCAGACCTGAGTCTGAGTACAAAGGGAGCATCTACCACCCCTTTACGTTAATTAACCAGGTTCGTCTAATTGAGCTCAAAGACATACCCAAATTTTCATCATGATCCAGAACATCAATACTAAATACCCTTTCTACTTAAACAAGCAAAGTTCACCTTAAAATTAAAATATTATTGTTAGTACAATTTCACTACTGTCCATTTTAAATAAATCAATTATAAAGTTATTCAACACACACCAAAATATCAAAGTTCGAACAAAATAGTATAATTTACCTGAAGGTTACTGCACTCGTAGCTTCAATGTACATCGTCCCTTTGTTAATTACACCATTCCAACTGGGTTATATTTACGGCTTCTGATTCTCAACGCTTTTAAAATTTTCTCCATCACCATTTATTTAAAGTTGTTTCAGGGCTTTTCCGGAACTCATCTGTGTATATCTGAACTTTGTTTTGTGGATCCAAACACGTTTATGCACCATTTAAGTATTAATACCCCCGAAAAATAACAAAGAAATTCATACTTCTTTCACCAATATACGCCAAAACTGCCTACTTTTGTGTATTCATTTGTCGTTGTAAATTTTACTCATTGGTACGGTGATACTAAACTTTATTACCTTGTATCTTCTTTTCTAAGTGCACAAAAGTACATTCAGTGTAGCACGTAAAGAACAAGCTGTTTTAAATCACAAAATATTCGAGCAAACTGTTTAAATTATTTAATATTTAAACCGGAAAACTAAAAAGCACTGTTTAACGCGTTGAATCAAGTCGAAGATCTAAGAGAGCTTGTTCATATTCCCTGGGTATATATAGAGGTTAGCCTGTCTGTCGGTCGAGTCCTCAAAACGGACAATTCTAAAGAATTTCGCCTGCTATGTTCCCATTCCGCAGCCCGGCATGCGATTTTTACGAAATTTGCACTCGCCCCAGTTAAATCTCAGAAATTTCGACACGGCTTGCAACGTCTGGAAATAACTAATTGACTTTTATACAGAAATGTTATTTTACCTCTCAAATTTTGCCTTTTACTTTCAACCAATCGCAACCCCATGACGTTGCTCTACTTACGCCTTTTACTATATGTGTCTTGGTCTTGCGCATATTATCTGTCTCTATCTACCCTGTTCTTATTAGTGCAAATTGATATTCTTTATTATCGATTATTTCAGTCCATGTGACTATCTGGGTTAAATAACCCCGTATCGCGCCTTCCCTGAATATTAAGCCACGGTTTCTCCAAGATTCTTTGTAACCATTAATTATCTGCAACATTTACGCAGAATGAGCTTTTAAAAATACGCAGGTGTTTAAACATACTGTTAATTCTCAGAGCTTTATTTCATGGTATCTTATTGGGTTTTACGAGTTTTTATAGATATTATCTGTTACTAATGGTTCAATTAACTTCAATTAAAATTAATACCCTTTAATTTTTAGTGAATCCTAATTAAATATTCAATTATTATCTGTACGTTTTGTTTAATACCGGTTACTTAAAATAGAGTTAATTAATATAAATTTTGCACGTAATCTTTATTTGTTTCTTTACTAGGGATAATTAAATTACACGTAAAGTTTTCTAATACTGCTTCCTTTTATATAAAGCGTCTTATAAATAATTTAAATCTCTTATTTTTAATGAAACGAATGAATTTTTATGCTACACGGTTTTTTTTTAATAACGCGTACCTTTTCCCAAAGCTTCTACACAGTGATTAAAATTATTTGATGTGATTATTTAATTTTCTACCCTGGTTTAAATATGAGTATTTTCCCCCTATTTGAATACAAATAATCCCACTTATTTGAATTCAAATATAAAATATTTAAACCGCAAAACAAAATTTACAAAAAATGCCTATCTCTCTCTACCCTTATCTATCTAACACCTAACTTATCCAATCAAAAAATATTTACACCTGTCCTATATCCCTATCCTATTCCTAACTCTCACCTAATTTTATAAACTGAAATTATCCTAACTTCATCCTACTTATCCATCTAATCCTATATACATCCTATATACCTATCCTATTCTTATTCTATTCCTAACTCCCCACTAATCTTATATGAAATATCTATACTTAACCTATCTTATTTTCTTCCTAACATTTACTCTTTATTCTCATCCTAAACCTATTTCTAATTATCTCCCATATTTATCCTATACCTAGCTTTATTTTCTATATCTATACTAAAATTCACCTATCTCTATCCTTTGTTCATCAAGTTATTTAAATCTAACTCTCTTCTTGACCCTCCAAGTCTTTCTTCTCACCATCCTAATACTCTTCATCCCTATTTCTCCCCCTTCGATATCTATACTTATCATCCTTATTATCTCACATACAATAAACTTATCATCCCTATTATCCTTACACTTAAATATTACTTCTTCTTCAGTCCCTACACTTGTCTGTTTCTTATTTATTCTTATTTCCTTTTCTGCCGACAAACCAAACGATACTACTTTACAATTATCGATTTTTCCCTCTATGGAAAATCCTATGTACCTTCTAGAATTCTTATGTAATGGAATCCGCCAGAATGAATTCCTTAAATCTACTTTATTAAAAACAAACTTGCCACTTAACCTCCTCAAAAATAATTCGGCCTTCACCTGCTCCCGATATGCTGCTGTTGCTTCTACCCCCACTAATTCTGCATGTTTTTGTAATAAAGCTTGAACCTCTACTATCCTATCCTCTGGACATCTTATTGTGTTGATCTGTTTAACCTCATCATCCTCTACCTCTACTACATTAATACTTAACCCCGTGTCATCCTCTGTGACTTCATAACTGCCCTTCCATGGCACTACCCTATCCTTAATCCTTATTACCTTCCTTTCCATATCTATCAAAACCCCTAACTTCATCATACAGTCAACACCTAAAATGCTCTGAAACTTCAGTCCAGGTACAATTACAAACTCCTGTTCACAGCTTAACTCTCCTATATCTATCCTAAGCACCACAACACTATTTACTACAGCAAACTTCTTTTTATTTGGAGCTACTAAATGGCTACGCTTTATAGGCATAATTCTATCACAAACCTTATTCCTAATTTTGCTAACGAATTCCTCCGATATTAAACTCGCCTCTGCCCCTGTATCCAGTAATACTTCTACATTATTCTCAAAAATTTCTAAATTAATAATTGGCAAACATAATTTTTCCTTAGTTTCTGGCTCTACTTCCTCCTCAATTTTGAAAAATTCACGTGGATGTTCATATACATTTACACTGAAATCTAGTGGTCTGTCGCGTTCTAAAAATCCTGTCCAGGTCTGTTTTCCCTACTCGGTCCTGGTCTAGCCGTCACCTCAGCGTATGTCCTAGGTGTTTCCACTCGTTCCGTGTCTGTATTAGCAGTCCCCCTCATGTCCGGTGAACTATTCCTTCTGGTAGGTTCCGGTCTCGGTGCAGGTCCCCTTCCTAAACTATTACTCCTAACGTATGGTCGTCTCTGTTCCCAATTCTGTCGCTGGTATCCGTAATTATTCCCCCTTCTAGCATAGTTGTCCCGTCTATTGTCAAATCTAACTGTGTTGATCTGTCTTGCCCTATTATCCCGAGGTCGTCCACTACTTACGTCGTCGTACCTCTGCAGGTATTCTAAAAATATTTCTCTGTCCACTATGTTCTGTAGTGCTACGTGTTGTCTTACTTCTACCTCGAAGTGTCGTGATAAATACTTAATAATTTGTCGGTCCGTCAGTGGTGGGTTCAGTTGCTTTGCTATGCTATACTTGCGTATAGCATATTGCTCCCTACTTCCTGAAAATTCTCCCTTAAATTTCCCTGTGATTAAGTCATCTCGTACCTGGTCTTGTCTGTGGTCACTCCAGTAGTGCTTTAAAAATCTGTCTTCAAACTCCGTGTAGGTGTCTATGTCCTGCCCTACTAAATTGTACCATGCTTCCGCGTTGTCTTTCAATAAAGCCTTTATCGTATTTAGTTTAGTCTGTTCGTCAAATAAATTTCCCACTAGATTTCTTACACTATTAATAAAAATTTGTGGATTTACCCTGTTATCGCCATAAAACTTCATGTGTTGGTCCAATGATCCTCCACCTGTAGAAAATCTGGGACCATCCCTCGTTAAACTTGACATGTTATATTTGATACTACTAACTTCGCGTTCTACCCTGCCTAACTGATCCCTACATGAGTCCGTTACTTCAGTCATTTTTACATTTATTTCTTCTTCACAAAAAATGCGTACTTCGGACCTTAAATGTCCCATTTCCTGTCGAAGACCTGTAATATCACGCTCATTTTGTTCAACCCTATTTTCTACTTCCCCCAGTTTCACGGTAAGACTATCTTTAAATTCTGTAAATTCTTTAGTATTTTGTTCAATTTTCCGCTTATCTGCTCTAATTTTGGTTGGACCTCCTCGCTCTATTTGATTCTTCCCTAGCTCTATTCGATTCATCGCTTAGCAGTTCTAATTTTCTGTTGGACTCCTCCTAGCTCTATTAGCTTCATCGCTAGCTGTTCTAATTTTCTATTGGATTCTTCGTTCATCCTCTCTAGCATTCTCATTATCATCTCGTTTCCTTGATCCCCTGATTCCGTCCTCGACTGATCTCTACTGCCTCCAGCTTCTTCCATTTTAGAATTTTTCTCACACAATGCACTATCGTCACTTCCAATTTCCACTCCTTGACTCCTTAACCACTCCTTTCTCTGCATACGTTCTAATCACTCTCACACACTCTAAAATACTCTTAAATTTATACACACACAGAAACTCTCTCTCTCAGATCGCCAGTTTCCTGGAATAAAATCACAAAAATTTTATTTGGAACTCGAGCCTCACTTTTGGGTCGCCAAGAATGCTGTGAAACCTACAAAATCCGTGAACTACGCTTTTCGAATCGAGCTTCACGAATTGGGCGTCAAGAATGCTGTGAAACCTACAAAAAGCTATTCATTACCTTAACTGTGTTGGTCCATTGACTTTCTTCCGTTAATCGCCTCGGCTGCTCCTCTAGATAACTTTCATCCTCATACATAAAAAAAACAAACACATTCCTACCACAAACATCAACGTTAACTCTATTTACATCAATATTCACAATACATTAAAATTTCAAAATTAAAATTCAGCATAAATTTTAATATCAGAGAATTTCAAAATTAAATTTATTATCATTTTAAAGTGCATCCAGAATTAAAGTCCTTGTAGGATGCCTACTAATTACTATAACAATATATGCAGACCTGAGTCTGAGTACAAAGGAGCATCTACCACCCTTTACGTTAATTAACCAGGTTCGTCTAATTGAGCTCAAAGACCTACCCAAATTTTCATCATAATCCAGAACATCAATACTAAATACCCTTTCTACTTAAACAAGCAAATTTCACCTTAAAATTAAAATATTATTGTTAGTACAATTTCACTACTGTCCATTTTAAATAAATCAATTATAAAGTTATTCAACACACACCAAAATATCAAAGTTCGAACAAAATAGTATAATTTACCTGAAGGTTACTGCACTCGTAGCTTCAATGTACATCGTCCCTTTGTTAATTACACCATTCCAACTGGGTTATATTTACGGCTTCTGATTCTCAACGCTTTTAAAATTTTCTCCATCACCATTTATTTAAAGTTGTTTCAGGGCTTTTCCGGAACTCATCTGTGTATATCTGAACCTTGTTTTGTGGATCCAGACACGTTTATGCACCATTTAAGTATTAATACCCCCGAAAAATAACAAAGAAATTCATACTTCTTTCACCAATATACGCCAAAACTGCCTACTTTTGTGTATTCATTTGTCGTTGTAAATTTTACTCATTGGTACGGTGATACTAAACTTTATTACCTTGTATCTTCTTTTCTAAGTGCACAAAAGTACATTCAGTGTAGCACGTAAAGAACAAGCTGTTTTAAATCACAAAATATTCGAGCAAACTGTTTAAATTATTTAATATTAAAACCGGAAAACTAAAAGCACTGTTTAACGCGTTGAATCAAGTCGAAGATCTAAGAGAGCTTGTTCATATTCCCTGGGTATATATAGAGGTTAGCCTGTCTGTCGGTCGAGTCCTCAAAACGGACAATTCTAAAGAATTTCGCCTGCTCTGTTCCCATTCCGCAGCCCGGCATGCGATTTTTACGAAATTTGCACTCGCCCCAGTTAAATCTCAGAAATTTCGACACGGCTTGCAACGTCTGGAAATAACTAATTGACTTTTATACAGAAATGTTATTTTACCTCTCAAATTTTGCCTTTTACTTTCAACCAATCGCAACCCCATGACGTTGCTCTACTCACGCCTTTTACTATATGTGTCTTGGTCTTGCGCATATTATCTGTCTCTATCTACCCTGTTCTTATTAGTGCAAATTGATATTCTTTATTATCGATTATTTCAGTCCATGTGGACTATCTGGGTTAAATAACCCCGTATCGCGCCTTCCCGTGAATATTAAGCCACGGTTTCTCCAAGATTCTTTGTAACCATTAATTATCTGCAACATTTACGCAGAATGAGCTTTTTAAAAATACGCAGGTGTTTAAACATACTGTTAATTCTCAGAGCTTTATTTCATGGTATCTTATTGGGTTTTTACGAGTTTTTATAGATATTATCTGTTACTAATGGTTCAATTAACTTCAATTAAAATTAATACCCTTTAATTTTTAGTGAATCCTAATTAAATATTCAATTATTATCTGTACGTTTTGTTTAATACCGGTTACTTAAAATAGAGTTAATTAATATAAATTTTGCACGTAATTTTTATTTGTTTCTTTACTAGGGATAATTAAATTACACGTAAAGTTTTCTAATACTGCTTCCTTTTATATAAAGCGTCTTATAAATAATTTAAATCTCTTATTTTTAATGAAACGAATGAATTTTTATGCTTCACGGTTTTTTTTTAATAACGCGTACCTTTTCCCAAAGCTTCTACACGGTGATTAAAATTATTTGATGTGATTATTTAATTTTCTACCCTGGTCTAAATATGAGTAATATATATTGCTAGGACAAACGTCTCGCTTGGGGGCGTTACTAAACGGGTGATATGAAAAAGGCCCGCACGTTGAGGTGCCACTAAAAGAGTGCTGTGATACAGATTCAACAATTTGTAAAACTTGAAATTGTTCACTTACCTTCCTTTCTAACTTTGCCTGGCTAGATCAACAGAATTGACGGAGTTTTCAAAATGAAATAAAACCAATATTACAAAGCATTTATACATTATGAAATATATTCTCTCATACAAAAGCATTTACATCATTTCTTTCAAACATAATTTCTAAGAAGTACTTGTTATTAAAAATTTTGTTCTTTACCTTATTTTAAATTTACAGAACTAAATTTTTTTTTTTATGATTTACCTGGTTTTGTTTATTGCCACGCATGTAAGGTTTGTTTGGCCAAAAAATTCTTGACAAATAACCTATTAAAAGGTCCTAGTATTTCGAACTCTGATCAGAAATTTTTCTGGTAAAATTCTTTAAAAAAAAAATTGTATGATTTATTATTCTACCTCAAATCTAAAAGTAATACTTGCAGCATCCACAAAAACGTTCTTCGTAATTATATATCTTCTTATTTTAAATTGTTGTCCAAATCAGCTTACAAGATTTTCCATATTTAAAATCCTCGTTTCAAACAGCAGTTACTAAAGTACATTTTTTTGATTAAATCACCCTTTCGATGATTTAATACAAATTTTTAAAGTAGTGTTGTCAAAGAATTTTTCCTCTTTATTGTAATTTATAAATTTCAATTTTTTATGTAATTTGCGTTTAAAACATCACTTCTATATGCATAATAATTATTAGATTATGGTATGCTTACTGCATACTTCAAATATCTTCGCCAAGCAACAGCTTCACAACTTAAAATAACATTTCGCGATCGAATTTAAGGATCCACTGTATCTAATGAATGAATGAATCGAATGAATGCTGTTTTATATAAACGCTTCCTTATATACAAATTATTTATTTTGTAGAATGTGTATGGAACATTATGCTGCAAGGTTCGCAGAAAAACTTATTAGCATCTCAAATCACAGCATAATTACCTTGTTATCTGGTTCCAGTTATCCGTGACGTGTGCTGTTTGTTCTTGTTTAACACCCAAGGTGAATGCTTGCAGTCTCCTTCTATACTACATCGAAAGCGAAGATCATAAATATTTCTTATTAATTTCTATTACATTTTCTGGGTTTTTAGTGTTCCGGACCGCTTCTTGGAATAAAATGTTTCATTTATTATTTGAATATTTATGTAGTTCTAAATACCGATGACTCATCCTTATATATTTCTAATATTCTAGAAAATTATTTAAAATAATTTGCTGTAATCCATAGGGTAATTAATTAATTAATAATACTAATGCGAAAGATAATCAATTTTTATCGGTTATTTATGCATTTTATAGGTTTTTTCAATGTTCGACTTGCTTCTTGGAATAAACGTTTATTTATTAATGAGTTTGTACGAAATTGAGGTATTCTCCCGAAACTTACTTCTTGTCTATTCCAGAAAATTCTTTATTTAAAATAAATTTATGTAATCCACAGGATAATTAATTTAAAGTTTAATTGCTTTTTAATGCAAAAGGGGTTGCATTTTATATAAAATATTTGCTTTTACATCAAAACGTGTTTTTAATACACCTATTAAATCAAATCCATAAAAAAATCCATAAAATAAACCTTTAGTTTTTGGAAAGAATTAATAATGCGTTTTTTTCATGCATGAGTTGAGTATGACAATTTAAAATATCTCAAATGGAAAGCTCTACAGAGATTAACCGAATGTATCTTTTTGTTGCAAATTGTTTGAGGAATAATGAGTTTTAATTTTTATGAAGTACAGGGTGTGCAAAAAGTATAGGTCAAAATTGTTTGATAACCACCCTTATTCTGTGCCAATGGTTTATTCTATTTTGTCGAATTGAAGTGTAATAATTCGCATTAGTAAACAACTAATGTGTACCTACTTGCAAGTTAAGGTCTCTACCCTAAATGAAAATATTCCAAAAAACATGTATTTTTCAATATCACTTCATCACTCTGTATAATAGAAACGGGTAGGTTTACAGGAAACTGTTATCTAGCTTTTCTTGATAACTTGGCAAGATCTATATATTCTCCAATTTAGGGTACTTTATTCTGAAACACCCTGTATGTTATATGTTCACAATTCAAATAATACATTTTGGTTCTGAAAGGAAGGGTTTAATTAAAAAATCCAAGTACATAAACAATAAAAACAAAAATACACAAGAACCAACAGGATAACAAAATGACGACAACAAGTGACAAATGCTTGGATTTGCAAGAGAAATTGGTGGCAATACCGTATCAAACTTCCAAGCTTTATTGTCTTAAATGACAGTATTCTTCAAACGTAATTCTAGGTATTCAATTGCATACAGTTACCCACACTTTATTACTACATTTGACGTCATCCTAAAGTTAATTCAAGTGGACTATAAATCACAGTTTTTCGAACTAAATTTTCAAGTTTGGGACATCACCATGTTCAGTATACACTGCCACTTAAAACTATACCGTAAACATATTCCTTTATTAAAATTATTGAAACTCCAATAATACAATAAGAACATTCTAACTATCATACGTGTTTTGTTTCGATTTTATTTCAAACAATCTGTATACTAATCTAATAACATTTATACATGCTTGAACTATTATGAGCCTGTTGTCCAAATTATTAATAAAAATTGTAAGAATAAGCAGTTATGAAGTTGCATATTTTTTTATTAGTAGTAGAGGGCAAATGGGTCATTAATGGTGGTTGTAATATTTCTATCTAAATACTGTATAATCATATTAATATTTCTTAATTTTTATGAAACCATAATTACTCATTTAGGTGGAGAAGCAGTACTTATATTACACACTAACATTCTACTATATTAAATGCCAATTTCACTGAAATATTCAATTAAAAAGATTGAACCACACGTGCTACAGCTAAATTTCGAAACACATGAAATCAAACAAACCACTGAGATTGGTAATGCACGCACTAACGTTGCTTTTCCTTTAATATGCCTGTGTCGTAAAAGATTTATCTCAAGTGCTTCGTTATACAGGTGGTTGCATTTACCACAGCTTATTACACTTTATCTGTAAATGAATGTTACCAAAGTAATGATGTATTATTTTTGGAACACTGTAGATTTATAGTTCAATAGTATGAAATGCAACAAAGATGATTAATTTGAATATTTATTATATCAAAATATAATTTGGCTTTGTTAAAGGTTCACTTACACATTGATTTTTCATAATGCAAGGTGCAGTGAATGAAATGCAATTAAAACAATTAGTTATAAGCATTTTTATATACAAGTAAAGGATAGAAAAAAGTACAACCCACCTTGTCAAATTTAGAAGATGAGCTTTATGTTCTATATGCATTCTTACATTATAATTTCTAAAGAAATGATTAAAACTTGTTTTAATCCATGATTTAAAGTATATCATATCAAAACCCTGTTAATTAAGCAGTCCACTTATGATAACAGCATTTAAGCTTAAAATCTGCGAAAATAGTGAAATCTGTCTTCTATTTTTAATAATATTGTTTTTCCTCTCCTTAGTCTTCAATAGAAAATGATTATAATATATAATTTACCTTCATTATTTACTAACTTTACTCAGAGGTATTAAACCTGACATTGAAAAATTAAATTTGTTGAAATTTGTACTCCTAAAAATTTTTCACGAAAATGGTTTTCTTTACTCAACTGTATGTGAATGAAAATAAAGCTTATTTTAAAATGGAAAAATAATGATAGCAATATCTGATGGGTATTTGAATTGGAATCTAATCTTTATGCTAAATCTTTTAGGTGTATGTCGAAAATTATACTTAATTTTCATTAATGTCGGCAGATGTGAACGTTGTATTTTAAATTGTTTTTCTCGATTTGAGTTATTTTTCACCATGGGGAGGTTGAAAGTTTAAATATGTTAAAATGTCACCATACGTATTTTAAATTTAATTAATTTTCTTCCGTCTTTGGATTTTGCAATTTAGTTTAATCGTTTTAACCCGAGAAAGAGTCGAGCTGTGGCATGAAACAATTGTTGTTATGTCAATTTCAACGATGAAATTTATAGAGAGATTGTGTGATAATTTTTGTTTTTTATATTTTCATAATTTCAACCCTAGTGTGAGACATTATCTTCTACAAAATTTAAATATCAAAAGTTATACTTCAAGTTATTGTTTAATACTCTCTAATTCGATTCAACAACAGTACATTGATACATCATTAAAATTTAGATTTGTAAATAAATATAACTTCTACAAAAATGGAATAGAATTATAGAACTAAAAATCGTGATCCCATCCAGAATTTTCATCGGGTGGTATATCTGTGTCTTCAGAAATTTTTGGAAAGTATCGAAGATCGATGTTATTTTTTAGGGATGGTAAGAAAGGTGCCTTTAGAGTGTGATTTCTCAATTGATCCCACTTAAAATCAGTAAACCAGGAATGGTCTCTAACTGCTTGTGATTTTTCTTTCTGACAACCCAATCGTTCAACAGGTTTTCGTTTACATAAACTTTTAATTAAGTTTTCGGCGCCTTTTGAAACAAATTTTGGAAATGCAACTTTTTCTATTCCGCTTAGTATTAAATTGTATGTTTTCATAATAGTAACATGCTTAAATGGTGTTTCTCCCACCAATAAGTCATATATTAAGATTCCTAGTCCCCAATAATCAACAGCTTGATTATGCCCATACTCTAAAATTACTTCAGGTGCAATATACTCTTGTGTTCCAGCAAAAGAATATGTTTTTCCTGTTGAATCTAGAACCTTAGCAATACCAAAATCTGTTAGTTTTAAATAACCTTTGTAGTCTAGCACAAGATTTTCAGGTTTTAAATCACGATAAACAATTCCATGTTCGTGTAAGTAGCTCAAGGCTTCTAATGCACAAGCTATATAAAATTTGATTGCCTGTTCTTCAAACTTATTATTTTTACGTCTCTTTTGTAAGGACCAAAGATCACCTCCAAGACATGGCTCCATTAAAAAATATAGACACTTGCTGTCTCTAAACGTTTTATACATTTGTAAAATAAAGCTGTTGTTACAGCTCATATGTATATTTTTCTCATTATACACATCATTTTGTTGTTGTTTCTGTATAACTTCTATTTTTTTAAGTATTTTAAGTGCAAATGTTAATTTTTTATTATTTTTATGCCGTACTAGTGCAATTCGTCCAAATGCTCCCTCACCAATGGTTCCTATTCTCTTCAAATCATTGTACTCTACATCTTGAAAAGGTTTTATTAAACCTACTGTTAATTTCTTCTTAGAAGTACTTTTAATATCATGAATACTACCAAAATGATCTATAAATTCTTGCCCTACCAGACAATAGCATGTAACACCATCTGGCACATTGGCAGTGACAGTTGCTTGTCGAAGATGATTTTCTTCTAACGAAGCAAGTTCCCCAAAGTATTCATTTTTAGATCTTATTCCAACCTGAAATAAATTACATGATTATTGTATATTTCATTGTAAACACATACCACTCTTTCATTCTCTTTGGTGATTGTCACTGAACCTTCACTTATAATATAAAACTTATCTCCACGTTCACCTTCATTTATTATAACATGACCAGCAGGAAAATGCTCACGTTTTAATAACTCACTGGCCTTTCTAAGTTTCTCATTTGGAGCAGTATTTAATATTGGAACTTGAGTCAAAAAGTTAAATAATTGATTATAACGCTGAATTTCACTTCGTAATATTAACTGTTGATAAATTTTTTGCTCTAAAACCCATACTTTACCAGAATCAATAACTTTTACAGTAGCCTGTCTTTTTTCATCAAATAAAATAGCAAGTTCACCAAAAACGCGATTATCATTAAAGGTGTCTATAGATTTGTCTTTAATAAATATTTCATATGTTCCGATGTCTGATACATAGAGTTCGTTACCAATGTCCCCTTCTACAATAATAATCTGTCCACTTTGAACTTCACGACTGTACATTGCATCAACTACTGTTTGTAAACGATCTCCCTTTACCAAATTCCACAGAAGTTCGTTTTTTTGAATAGCTTCTTTTATTATGTTTTCATCTCTAAAATTAATCTGGTTAAATATATAATTGCAATATTGTTGATATACCTTATTTCCTTGGGATAATTATTAATAACTTCTTCTGTAACTGCAGCATGTCTGGAAATAATTGTTTTTCGTCTATTATCTTCGTTTTTTACTGTGATTACTTCTTCTTGTATTGCCGTTATATCAACATTTTTGCTATTCCCTGAAAAAGGGCACCAACTAAAGATTTTATAATGCATTGTATATTATGCTATCTAGGGTACATTAAATACAAACAAATGCCTGTACATTGGACAAAACCAATAAGAGAATTCAAGCTTACTTGTTGCAATAATTGCTTTCTTATCAGTAAATTTTTTAAGTGAGATTAGATAATTAGACGTTTTTATTACCTTTCTAAGAGCTAAAACCTATTATTTATGTAGTTCAGGTTAGAAACAAATGTAAGCCATTACTATTGAACATCTAATCTTTTAAATAGGACTAGATCTGTAGAATTTAAAATCTTTATACATATATTTATATTTGTGTTCACATTAATAACCTTCACAAAGTAGTTACAAAGAGTTCAATCTTTAATAGACTAAAGTTTTTTAATGGTTTTAATTAAAAATTTTATTGGTGGATTTACATGTTTTTAATTGGAATTATAATTTTATTCTAGGAAAACCTTAATATAAATCGCTTGTAAAATAAATCAAATCATCAAATCGTATGAACTTATCACAATGTGCACATACCATGTAATCTGTTCCTTTAAAATACAGTTTAAAGTCAGCAAAAATTAAGCATTTTTAGGTAGTGAAATTTTTAATAACAGTATGTAATATCTGCTAATTAAAGCATTGGTACTTATTCAATGTAATTTTTTTGTTTATTATAAGAATTTAGCATAGCTACAATTAGTTCTTATTAGCTTGTTTAAAAAAATGTTATTGTTTATTTAGTTAAATTTGAAATGTCCGAAAACAGTGAAATTTACTAAAAGAAACAAGGGATTTGCAATTTTTAAGTCTAGGGTTTGAACTCGTAGGTGTAATAACAGTAATGATATATACAAAGATTTGCAGTTTTTGGTATAAAAGTAAAATTAAAAGTTCTATTCCTTAAATAAACATTGTACACATAAATTCTTTTGAATAATAGAAAAAATTTGTTTTTAACTTTCGTTTTGTGCCCAATTTATGATTTCAGAGTTTGCATTAAACATTATGCAATTTCAAAAACATTGATTTTACTTTTTAGGCGTATAACAAACAAATTACTCTGCACCTTAAGAAATTACTGCATTTTAAAAATTATACAGGTTGCAATTTTCTTCAAAGTTAGTGTGTGCTCTTGTCATTTCTATGGTTAAATTATTTTGCAGCACCCTGGCAGTATTAGTTACTTCCTTGTTGCAGGTGCATAAATCTTTGTTGTAGTTTAACAGATTGCAACAATTAACTACTCGGCTTTTACTTCATCGAGACATTAATTTTAGGGCGCTCTAATGAATTTTGTCAAAGTCACTTTCATCATCCCCTATTAGAACTTTCCATAAATACTGCTTTGCTTAAACACTACACTGCTTGATCAACTTTGTTTGCCTCACCATCTATATTTTTCCAAATGTTGCCATATTTAGTTTTATCTGCACATCCATTAGATGCATTCAATTTGTTTAGCATGTGCCCTATAGCATACTCTTTTAAAATAAGTTTTTGAAATTGAGAGAATTTTATTCTAGAACTATCTTTAATAATGTTTTAAACTTGATTTTAGCTCATTGAAATACTTGCCAAAATACATTTATCAGAACTTTTTTTATTATCATTTTATATTTAATCTCGTTACCATTATATTTTAGTTATATTGTTGTATGAATATGAATAGACACTTCATTGCAAATTCAAACATCACAAACTAGTGATGAGTCGTTTGCGAACGACCCGTTCTTTTGAATCAACTCCCAGCTGAGAGCCGTGCGATCTGGATCCTTTATTACAAATGAACTGACTCTACGACTCACTTTGATTCGACGATTCTGCATTGCCTGCGTTTCGTTACCTACGAGGATATATCTATTGTATTACTTGAAAAGTGAAAGCGGAAACCCACAGATGTGTATCTTACCTTCTTATCCCTTGTTCAAACTTGATAGCACAAGAACTGGTTTTAAATTTACCTTGTTTATAATTTAGCAGGAAGCGTCATTCGTTTGTTTACAATCTAAATAATCCACCATCTGCTACTTAAATTTGGATTGCTATTTCTTACAATTATTTTAACAAATAAAGTAACGAATTTTTAATTATTGATTGTGATTGAATTATGGTAATGATCCAAATTAAATTGCAAAATACATCAATCAAAAAACGATAAATTTTTAACAACTATATTAATATAACTTAAGATAATTTTATCCATTTATATACAAACAGTCTGTAAAAGTATAAGAATGTTAAGAACTTATAAATATGTATGTATTCACAAAACAACGAAAACATCAAATGATTAAATTTTTAAACACATTAACCTACTCTAAATTGTGCCCTAAAAATAAAATTTGTGATACTTTTGTTGAACTTAAATTACTACGTTTTTCAGATATAACTTGTCCAGCTTTAGAAAAAATTCTTTCACATGGAAGTTGCAATTATGTTGAGTCGTCTTTTTACTAATTCGTACAACATGGGATAGACAGCTTTTCTCTCGCTCCACCACACAAGAGGATTTTCAGTACGGTGAATTAATGGTTCGTGTATATATTTATCAAACTCTATCATTCCAGCCGCTGTCGGATTTGAGGTAGCTTTCATTTTTGTTATTTCTGCATCAAATTCGTCCCATAACGATGAGCCAGACGATTTTGAAGAAGTGTCTTCTGTAGCAGGAATAATATTTTCGTGCATCAATGTACCGATATAAGTAGAACACACTTTTTTTTTAAAGGTGTACAGGCTTTATCGGCTTTATTTACATCTGAAAATGCAATTTTTTTAAAGCGGGGATCTAGAAGGGTGGCTTGAGTTACTAATTCATTTTCTTCGAGGTCTTCGAATCGGGTGTTTAATTGGGCGATTATTACTCCACAAAATTCACGTATATCTATTAATAAACTTTCATTGTAATAGTATCTAGAAATGTGACGCCTAATTGACCGCAAAAAAATATTATTTTTGAAACTGAAATGTTTTTTTTTGCACTAATTTCATTTGTGACTTTGTAAAATATTTTCAAAATCTCAACTGCATTTTCCACTATGACCCACTCTTCATTAGATAATAATTGCAAATCACAAGATGAAATTGCAATGGTAGCTAGAACGGCATCTTTTATTGTTAACACTCTTTGTAGCATATCATATGTCGAATTCCACCTTGTACACATCCTGCTTTAATTTCAATTTTGGAAGTCCCATTTGCTCTTCCACTTGATGCAACTTTGTCAGTGCATGGGAACTTCTTTTCAAATACTCAACAATTTTTTTTACCTTTTCGATTGTTGTTGATATTCGAATCATAGTTGCCTGTACTACAAGATTTAAGGAATGTCCAAAACACCCTAAATGGCACCAACCTCCCATTCGAATTGCTGCAGTAATTTTAGCCGCATTATCACTTACAATGCAAACTATTTTGTTATCAATTTTCCATTCCACAAACACTTGTTTTAAAAAATTTGATAAATTAACTGCAGTGTGTCTCTCTTGATAGGAAATACAATCTAATAAATAAGAACTTATTTGATGGTTGCTGCTATCTATCCAGTGAGCCGTTACTGCCAAAAAGCTTTCATTCTTAATGGAAGTCCAACCATCTGTAGTTATACATATTGCTGATTCATCAGCAATTTTTTGAAATAGGCGGGCCTTTGTAGAGTGGTATAGTTTTGGAATTAAGCTGGACGATATTGTCTTGCGACTTGGCAGTTTATATGCAGGAGATAGCATGCTTACTAAGTTTCTAAACTTTGCATCTTCTACCAATCTAAATGGATGATACTCTTTAACTATCATTTTTATGAGTTGTTGGTCAATTTGTTTCGATTTGTTGATCGACAAAGGCCTGTTATAGCGTGCAAAATCAGTAATTAATGCATGGGTCTTTTTAAGCATACTTAAAGGATCGATTGCATCTAATGCACTAGTTGCTTCGGTGTTAGTTGTAATTTTGTTGGTTTCACTTACCGTGTATGAAGAAGTAGAATCTTTATCTGTAGTTGTGGTGGACGGTAATGGGCAAAAATTAATATTTCGTGTTTCATCAATTTTCACCGTAAAATGCTTGGTTTTCATATGTCTATTTAAATTCCCAGTTGAATCACCCTTAGAACTAATTGTTTGTGAACAATGATCGCACTTTGCTTTTTGATTGCCAATTTCTGTAAAATGATTCCATAGTAGGCTTCTTTTACGTAAACTCATTTTATTTGTAATGATTTCTAAAACCAAACTGAACTACTGAATTGAAACTGAATGCAAATACTTAACGAAGTAACTTATATATAAAGCAGAAATAAAAGCGGGATGAGGTAGTTATTTCTTTCAAGATTTTATAACAGGGTATAAGTGTACTGTTGTAGGTTTCGACAGCTGAAATAACATTTGTACTAAAACAAAAGCGGCATTTTATAATATTTTCAAAACTGAAGTGAATATTAAAATAGCAAGCCATAGGTGTACTGTTATACACTTTGACAGCTGAAATAATATTCATACTGAAAGAAAAGTGGCATTTTATAATATTTTCAAAACCAAAGTGGATATTAAAATAGAAAGCCATAGGTGTACTGTTATACACTTTATCAGCTGAAATAATATTATACCCAAAGAAAAGTGGCATTTTACATCTTCCAAAACCAAGGTGGATAATAAAATAGCAAGATATTTATGATTATTTAGGATAGGTGGTAAAGTGTTCTATTGTTTGCGGATTTAAAGGGTTGTTTTTATTGTAAGAAGGAATGTGGCACCCAGTGAGAAAAAAATTAACTGCAATAAAACATAGTTGATCCTAAAAGATAAGTTTGGCACTGTTCCCATTTATCAGTTCAGTACCTAAACGGCTCAGTTCAGTGAACAGCCTCTTTTAAATGACCCAGATCCGGTGAGCCGACTCCTTGAAAAGATCCGATCTGCCCATCACTATCACAAACCAATTCTTATTTACAAGTATTAAAGGATACATGCCTAAAAGATCAATATGCGAAATTCCAGAGGTGGCTTAACAGCAGTAAAATGAAGTGCAAATCCCTCATAAGCGGTAGAAACTAATGGCATCAATAAAGAACCAATATTTAGGTAAATCTACAACACTTAACGTTTCACAATTGTACTACGAAATAAATTCCCAATAAGGATGATTTCAAAATCATAAAATATTTAAAGCACTTTACTTCATTCTTCTGTTAGCCTTATGTTACTAATCTCTCCAACTGACAAAACTCGACAGTATTAAGGAAAACCTCCTAGCATCTCGTGGGAAACAATGCAACTACCTAAACTACGGTTCTAAATAAAAATAAGTTTTTATTTCTTCAACTTTCTAATTGCGGCATCTACAAAATAGATGTCTGCACAAGTATCCTGTTATTATATCCAAAGCGATCTTAATAACCTTACTAAAGATTTGTTTACATTTTTAATAAGGGACAATTATACATCTAATTAAAGGTCTATTATTCTCTAAGGAGTTATATATATTTACTACGTGAAAAACATTACATTATGTTACAGAAATAGATAATTGCTTAAACATGGTAGTTATGTATGGGTCTAATAGATAAGTTAAGATTAAAGTTCATTGCTGATAACAAAATTGTTATAATTGGCGATTATTATACGGGGTGGGTTGTTGAATTAAGCATCAAAGAAGTAGTATCCCTTAACTGTACTGGAAAAGATAAGTGGCAAGTTGTAACAGTTCTACAAATGTATCCCGAATTAATTGGTTCTTAACCGAAAATCGTTAGAGGCTATGCGCACGAATTGGAAGTAATAAATAAGGAACCTTTTCAGTCAAAAGTGTATCCAATATCAGCAACAACCGGTAAATCTTGAAATAAAAGATATGTTAGAGCAAGTATCATAGAGAGATCTTTGATGCATGTAACGTGTTGCATTATGCTAACAATAAATTAGACATGAAATAAAGAAAATTAATCTTGAATGCACAAACTTGTTATTGGAACACCCTGTATAATTTTGATTTCATTTAAATTAGTGTTCAAAAACAAGACTTGAAATTACATCCGTATTTGTATTGAAATCATAAACTGAAAACCACAAAGACAATCATTTTATTTCTCTTAAATACATATTGGAACTTAAATCAAGGATTGTAAATTATTTTAAACCATAAAAGTGTAAACAAACCAATTATAACCATAAAATTTCATATTGAAGGCATGTTATATTTTTAAGAAAGCTTTTAGAATTAATAAGTAAATGATGGATTGTTAATGTATGCATTCCAAATATAAGCTTTAGAAATTGTAGTTTAATAAATTCCATGCAATGCATGGAATGCATAGACACAGTTGCAATTACTGCAAAAGAAAACCACTGATATATTTTGGTACAATGTAACAAACCAGACGCTGTTCAATGAAAATTCATAAGTTTAGCGTTACAAAGATGACCTCATCTGTTTATACAATAGTTTGCAATGTATGCATTTATATGGCTCCAAACCGTAAATTACATGGTAATACGTACTTCTCGTATGTCATTTTAGCATCAACTCAATAGTAAATAGTGCAATAACATGAAAACCACCGACAACATACGAAGTAAAAGAGGAATTAACAGACAATAATTACATCCGACTGAGATTTGAAAAAATTATGAACTGGCAATACAGTATCATCAAGATGTAAAGATACGCGCTAATAGAGCAGGCAGAAAGGGAGTTGAAGGTTGATAGAATGTGAATTGAAAAGTGGCATAGAATATATAGAATTCCAAGAAGAATTTGATTGCATTCCTGAAGAGAAAAGACGGCAATCGACATGTTAAATGAAATACATCTGCAAGTGACAGGGTAGGTTAATAAACGCATGAGAGCGGATATAATGTCGTGGATCTTTGTGACATGTTCAGAGTCAGGGAGTTGCTGTGTTTAGACATATAAGAAATAATGAGGTATAATACTGATGGTTGTTGGAAATCCTGTAATTAAACTATAGTGAGTACTCTTATGAACTTTTATGTAACGTTTTAAGGACAATGTTATGAAATTTTGAATGCCAATTGTGTGTATTTTGATAATGTCTTTAATTAAGTGAAAATAATTATTTGGTTGACTAATTAGCGATTGGAAATGCCAGATTTATTAGTGAAATTTAGGGTAGTAAAAGTATCAAATTTAGTAATTGTTTACGCAGCAGGGCTGCATTGTCAAATATTTGCTTATTTCAGAATTACCATTTATTTCAATTAATGTGAACTCACGCATGGAGTAAGAAACAAACAATGTTTGCGTGTGCATGTCGAGAATTTTGAACGTGAAATGAGGAAGATACAACTCTCGGTCGGCTTGGACAAATGTGTGCAGTGCAGATTACTACATTTTTCTCCCTTCCCGTCTATTCCCTTCTCCTTAAGATACGAGTGCTACTATTTACAAAAGCAACTGAACATTTCGGTAAGTCTTTCTTTCAAACTGTTTTATATTGTTTCACATTCACAACCGGTTCTATGGTTGAATGGCTGGTCGGCTATTATCGAACGAATTATTTTACTTACTAAATTTTCTGTAGTGCGTTATTGCTAAATAGCCAGTAATTTTGGAATGTACAATGAAAAGACACGGAAAATGTTGAGATTTAACTGTCTTTTTGTTTTTTTATGAACAACATTGCCAATAATTTGGGTTTTATAAATGTCTTATAATTAAATATGAAAGCAGGAAAAATTTGGAGTGGCGAACAGTTTTGATTTTTATGTTATGTTACGTTTTATTTGCACCCATATGATATGGTAGTGTACAGAGAATTTTTTTACAAGTATAATATAAGAAAAATATAAAGCTAATATGTAGAATTAGATGTACATGTATCAACTTTTCCCACCTGGTTAATATGACTGATTGTCTTCTAGATATTCTTGCACTGTGTAATAACGTTTATCCAGTAGCAGGGCCAGCAACGCCGATTTGAACTTTGAGGTTTGTTTGATAGACTCGATCCTACTCGGTAATTTATTGTAGAGTGTAGGAGCTATATAAATAAAAGATCTACGAATGAGGGTCGAATGTGGAGTAGGTATATATATTTTTTCTATGATGCGTGAGATGGCCATGAAAAGAGCAAGCATTAAAGAACTGATATTTATTTTTGTGAAATAGAAGGAATGTTTCATACATAAAAAGTGATGGATAAGTCAACACGTTCAGTTTTCTGAACAGAGGTTTGCAATGCTCAGTTCTCGATGAATGGCAAAAAATTCGGATTGCCCTTTTTTATAGTCTAAACATTATGATGGAGTTTGCATCGGTGGAATTCCCCCAAAAAGCAATAGCATAACGTAATCTTGCCTGAAAGAATGCATGGTAGGCTTTAAGTGAACACTCCGATGTTAGTTCATTAGAAATAGTTTTAAGCGCAAAACAAACAGAAGATAGCTTAGTGGCTAGCATGGAAATATGGTCAGACCATTTTAGATTCTGGTCTAATATTAAACCCAAGAATTTTGTGGTTGCAATCAAGTTTAATGCTAGGTCATTAGGATATTTTTATTTTAGCAATACCTGGCCAGATTTGAGGTTGGAAATTTGATTTTAGGAAAGTATATTGTATATGTTTTAAAATTATTTTTTTGTTGATAGAGTTTTAAGCTCATGTTGAATTTTATTTCAATTTATTAGTAAATAGATAAAGTCAATGATTTGTCATGGATGTCCAGCTACCTCAGTGATAATCTTATTTGGAAGGAGCATTTGAAAACAAGAAATTTGTTTAATTATGACCAACTTCAGAATATCAAAGCGATGTACTTTTATGCGGAATAATTGTCTTCCATATAGAATTGACATCAAAAGAATCACTGTTACAGACGGTTTGGCACCCCTCGATTTTGACAATATAAGAAACCTTTCAAGGTAAGTGTTAACATAATATAGAATTTTTGTGTTTAAACCTGGTTATTTATTATTTTGTATTGCTTTATTTCTTTTCTCATTCATATACAGGAACCTACTCCCGCACTACTGTTGTTTATTACTGGGATTTTAATACTAAGTAATGATGGCAACAAACTATACTTTATTAATAAGGATAACGTTACAGCGTGTACAGTTACATAGCTTTTAGAATAATACTGGCGGAAAACGAGCATTGGTGACTTTTCCTTGTCATTCTGGTCACACTGTTTATTGCCGTGTCTATCGTAGCACTTCAATGTCACTTTAATTATAACTCCCAAACATGCCCTTTTTTTTAAACAAAACAACACACGAAAATTAATACATCAAACTGCTTAATTCTAGTTGACAAATCTTATACCTATACATCAAAATATATTTAAACTAAACACAATTCAAATGTAATGTAAGTATAACCAAATTGTATGTATCTAGTCTTATAAACTATAAATTTAATCGGTTGGGTGGCTTTATTATTCTTCCACTTTTTGTACATATATCATTACTCGTTTCCTTTGGTAGGACATTCACAGGGCCGCTTTTTGTAACGAATGGTTCTACCTCACTATCTAAATCGTTAACCCTCTGATAATATTTCTTAATAAATGATGTTTTACGTCTTAAAACTCTATTATTTATTTCAACCCAATAACTCCTGGGTGGAAAGTCAAGCTTCTTCACAATTTTCCCTTCCTCCCAATGTTTAGTTTTAACATTTTTAATTAAAACCTTCTCATTTGGATGAAACTCGGCATGAATGTTTGCATTTTTATTGTAATACTCAGACTGTTTTAATTGATTGTCTTTCATTGTATCAATGGCATTTTGAATTACCACGGGTATTAATGAATCTAATTTAGTTGGCAACTTAGTTCGCAAATTCCTACTTTGAATTAGCTGTGCCGGTGACCACGGTAATCCAGCAACTGGACTATTTCTATATTCAAGCAAACTTAAATTGAAATCAGATTTAGCTTCATCACTTTTAATTAAGAGGTCCTTTACAATCCCTACATATTTTTCCACTAGACCATTAGCTTCAGGATAATGCCGGCTAGTTGTAACCACACTAAAATTCCACTGTTCTGCAAACTGTCTAAACTCATAGGAGTTAAATGGCATATTATCAGCAATAACTGTTTGCGGAATACCCCATCTTGAGAATATTTCTTTGGATACTTTAATTACAGTGGATGCGTCTTTGTTTGTTACTTTTATGGCCTCTGGCCATCTCGAATAGTAATCAACCATCACTAAATAATTCTGATTTTTATATTCTGCAAAATCCATCGCTACTTTTAAAAATGATAGCTCAGGAATTTCACGACTAATCAAGGGGTCTTTTA
The DNA here is from genome assembly GCA_036346225.1 of Platerodrilus igneus. Classification (NCBI taxonomy): domain Eukaryota; kingdom Metazoa; phylum Arthropoda; class Insecta; order Coleoptera; family Lycidae; genus Platerodrilus; species Platerodrilus igneus. The sequence continues at coordinate 2,007,833 of JARFIW010000500.1, read as the reverse complement.
TATTTGACTTTTGAAATTTTTGACAAATTTTACAACTCTGAACAAAGCTTATTAAACTAGCTCTAATCCCTGGCCAATAGAATAAACTACACGTTTTATCCTTTATTTTACTAATTCCCAGATGTGATTCATGAGCTTTACTTAAAATGAATTCTCTCAATGTTTCGAATAATTAACCTCCGTTTATAAAATACTAATTCATGTTCTACAGTTATTTCATTCCTGAGTTCATAAAATGATTCAGCTCTCGCACTTCATTGTTTAATTTTTTCGCCAACCTTCTTTATAAAAATTCTTAATTTGCCCTAACACGTTATCTTTAGCAGTTTCCCTCTTAAATTCTATTAGTCTATTTGGATTTGTAAAAAATTTCTAGATAAATAATCTGCTATATACATAAATCTGCCTGGCAAATACTTTAATTGAAAATTGTATGAAATTAATTTCAATCGTAATCGCCATAGCGATTGTTTTTATATCAGCTATTTCTTTTTTAATTATTGCTGTTAGCGGTTGATGATCAGTATAAACTACAACATTCATATGTCCATAGACATAGAAATGGAACTTGTTTAAAGCCCACGAACATGCCAATAATTCCTTTTCTATTTGTGCGTATTGAATTTCAGTTTGCGTTAAACACCTTGATATAAACGCCACTGGTTTATTTTCTTGCAAAAGACATGCACCTAAGGCATCTTTTGAAGAATCACATTGAATTTCAATCGGTCGATTAACATCAAAAAGCATTAAAGCAGTACTGTTAACAACCATTTTTTTAATTTTTTGAAATAAATTATCATGGATCTCCGTCCACAACCACTCCACATTATTTTTAAGTAATTCTCTTAAAGGTGATATTACATCGCTTAAGTTTGGTAAAAAATTTCTTATGAAATTGACCATTCCCAGAAATTTCTGCAGATCTTTTTTATTTTCAGGACGTTTTAACTCCTCAATACATTTAGATCGTTCAGGATCTAAAAGGATGCCTTTGTTGCTAAAAATTGAACCCAAATATTTAACCTCCGTTTTAGAATATTGTAATTTGTCGGGATTCAATTTTATATTATTTGTTCTTGCTACATTTACAACATTCTGTATTATAATTTGCAATTCTTTTTCAGTATTTGCAGCACACAATAAATCATCAAAGTAGGGTACTACACCCTTAATATTACCAAAGTATTTATTAACTAACTTGATAAAAATCTCAGGTATTACAGACAACCCAAACGGAGCCCTTAAATAATGGTAATTACCAAAAGGAGTGCTAAAGGTGCACAACTTGCTTGACTTTTCATCCAGAACCAACTGGTGAAATCCATCTTTAAGGTCAAAGATACAAAAGCATTTTTTATTAGCCAACTTGGAGCTAATGTCATCAAACGTTGGAATTTCATAAAAGTCCCTAACTAGATATTTTTTAAGATGAGTGGGATCTATACATAACCTAAGCTGATTGTTAGCCTTTTCTACACAAACTAGATTGCTAACCCACTCGCATGGTTCTTTTGTAGGTATAATAACTCCCCTTTTTTCATATTCATCTAAAGTTACTTTTAATTTGTCTTTAATTTTAAGTGGGACACGCCTACTTGCACTAGCTTTCGGTACAGCATTGCTTGTTAATTTAAGTGACACTACTTCAGGAAATGAGCCTAAACCTGAAAATACATCCTCATTTGCATTTATGAATTTTACCTTTCCCGAATTTTCATTTTTACATATATCGTTAACTCTATTTATTAAACTTAGTTCTATACAAGAATCTAGTCCTAAAATGGGAATACAGGCATTATTTTCTACTACAATAAATTTTGTAACAATTAATTTGTCCTTATAGTTTAAAGTCGCTTTGAATTCGCCACATGGCGTTATTTTAAATCCACCAAAAGCTTCAAGTTTAATATTGGTCCTATCTAATTTGTGATTAGACAATTTATTAAAAATTTCAATTGGTATTATATTAGTTGCTGCTATCTAATTTAAAATTAATACTAACATTATCTAAGAGCAATTCTGTATGCCATTCTTTATCTGTGTAGTGAATAGTTTTAATAACATTAATCTGAAACGTATTATCTGTTTCACTTAATTCAAATGTTTGGCGCTTATCGCTACCAGTACTTTGCCATTTACAACAGACTTTAAAATGGTTATATTTTTAACATTTAAGACATTGCTGTCCCATTGCAGGACATTCACCCTTAATATGATTACGGTTACACCTTTTACAGACAAACGCCTTACCTCTACCGTTATTGCTAGCAACTTTTTGAACGTTGGTCTCTTCATTTGTGCCAAATCGTTTCTTTCCATGTATTTTATTGGACCTAATATCAACAACTGAAATTCTTGTACGGTCATCCTCTAGGGTTTTTCTATTTAATTCTGCAATTTCTGCTGCTTGACAGTATCCAATTACCGATTTCAAAGTTGTGTCCTCCCGCAATAATCTTGCTTGTATATCGGGATCATTAATGCCTAAAACAATTTGAGTACGCAGGATTTTGCCCTCTGCTTCCCCAAAGCCACAGGATTTCACTAAATTCCTTAAATCAGTTAAAAATACATCAAAGGGTTCACCTGGTTTTTGTTTTCTCGAGAAAAATTTATAGTGTTCCATTACCTCATTTTTCTTGGGCATACAATAAGACTTGAATTCTTTCAAAATTAAATCAATAGTTGTCAACGACGCAACATCAAACGTGTTATAAACTTTTAAAGCTTCACTGCCCATTAAATTTAACAATCTCGCAATCTGAACCGCATCAGTTTTTTTGTCGGTTTCCGTTGCTGTAAAATAAATCGATTCCTGTTGTTTAAAGGATTTAAAATTTTCTGCAAGGTTGCCTTCCAGTGTCAATTCGCCTGGTTTATTGTATTCAGACATTTTCTTACACGAAAACTACTCCAATTTTGCTTGAATAAACGTGCTTCTAACCTTACTTTCAAATGTTGCCAGAATCAAAGTTCCCAGTTAATTTTAATACGAAATATATTCATTTTATAACGACTGCGCCATGTTTATTACTGGGATTTTAATATTAAGTAATGATGGCAACAAACTATACTTTATTAATAAGGATAACGTTACAGCATGTACAGTTACATAGCTTTTAGAATAATACTGTCGGAAAACGAGCATTGGTGACTTTTCCTTGTCATTCTGGTCGCACTGTTTATTGCCGTGTCTATCGTAGCACTTCAATGTCACTTTAATTATAACTCACAAACAACTGTAGTCAGCCAATGCATGCTTATACTGTTATGGGGTTCCCTCCTCTTCAGAGCAAATCAAAATGTAATTTATTTAATGCTTATTTCACCTGTAACATGCACTTTGTAACCCCCCCTAGTAGTAGTAAAGAAGAACGACGACAGCATTAGTTTATGTTTAGACGCGTGCAAAATAAATTAATGAACAATACCACAATATCATAGTTCTCCCACTATATGCTCCATTTTAGTTAGATTTATGGGGAAGATAATATTTTCAAAATTAGATTTAAGAAACTCATCGCTATATCTAGTCGTTAATACTTATCATGGTTTAGTTTCATTACTTATAACTATTTTACCGAATACTATAAATTTATACTCTGTTAAATATTTTACAATACACAAACAAAAGATATGTATTATAAATGTAGAAGTAAGTGTGTAGATATGTATTTTTTTTATAATATGTTAGTATCACGTTTAATGTTTAAAGTTAAAAGGCTTAACATGATACTGGATAAAAGTTATATATTATTCAATGTGATGCTTTAAAATTCAACAGACTAAAAGGTATATAATTAATGTGAGTTAAATTAGTATGTGTGTTAGTATTTGTGTGCCACATTTAGTGTTTAAGGTTTAAAACAATAACATAAATACCGGATAAAAGTTATACAATTTAAAGATTACAAACTATAATCAAGGTACTCAGTAATTAAATAAGAGGGATTTTGACTAAAAAATAAGTGATTTTTTTTTAAAAAGATTGAATAATAAGTTTCTATATTTAGCTGGAAGTTTATTCTATAGTTTTCTGTCTAAATAATTTAAAGAACTTTGAGCTGCATCAACTCTGTGGTAAGGTATAGTTAAATTGTTTATTTCTAGTATTATATTGGTGAAACATAGCGTTTGAATTAATCTTATTTTGGTTTTCTTTAACCAGTTTTAATACGATAAATTGCTGCTAATGAGAAAACAGTCATTGTATTTAAAGTTTTAAAAAGTGGTTTACTAAGATATCTAATTGTTCGTTTTTGAACTAATAGTCCACGATTTACATAAGCTGACACTCCCCATAATTCAATTCCATAATTAATTAAACTATGAAAATTGCTATAGTAATAAGATAATGCTGTGTCAGTTGTTGTTATGTGCATTAATTTTTGTGATTGATAAGATATTTTACTGAGTTTTTCCCCTACATAAACGATATGATTATACAATGAAAGATTACTGTCAATGTAAATTCCTAATAGTTTAGCATTATCAGAAAGATTATAGTTACTTAAATCGGAAGTAGGCTTACGTTATTTACAACAAATCTCGTCTTGTTGCTTGAGCCAAATATAATAAGATTCCAAAGGCTTCCTGGTAGGCAACTTTATTTAAGAAGTTATCATTTTGCACATTTGTTGAGATAGTTTCTGTTACGTTTTCTTTTGGGGTTCATTAACATTATTATCGGCAAACTGGTATACTCAAACACTTACACTTGTATAAATAAATCTCAACTCTTTAATACCTTTTATTTATATCAACACTAAAACAATAACTTACTATCCCTAATCGCCCGGCTCCCATTCTAATTATCTCTTTCCCTACTCTTGTGTCACAAGCACACGCGCCTATTATTCAATTTGGGAGGGACGTCCTTACATTAATAAGATATTACACTTGCTATATTATTTTATACAACACTTCCCTCCACTAAATTAAACAATACATACGAAACAAAATTGTACCTATATCATAAGTCAAAATACAAAAAAAAACTTATCTAAATAATTTAGAAGAAAAACGTACTCGAGGTTTTACATTTCTTTTTGGTCTTGGGGATCCCTTTAATATACCTTTAGAGTGAGAATCCTCTAACTCTTCTTCTTTACTAACTGAAATATCACTGGATAATTGATATTGCCACCAATTTACAAATCTCCCCGTTGAATGCACTTTTTCCACTAAATTACTCCTTATTTTAAAGTACGGTTTTAAATTATTATTTGACTCAAATAACCACAATTGTTTTAACTTATTTTTCACCTCACATAAAACACAATCAAAACTGGTTCCTTCGGAAATTTCTTTGCACGTTAGAAACGCATTTTCTAATTTACTGTCTAAGGGAAAACATTTAACATGCGCCACATCTGTGATATCTGTTAAAGGCAGGCGCGATAAAACATCGGCGTTACTAATATCCTTGCCTTTTTTATATTTTATACTGTAATTATATGCCCCTAATATTAGAGCCCACCTCTGCAGTCTCGCTACTGCAATAGGCGGTATTTGTTTATTTGGGTTAAAAATTGTTTCCAGAGGTTTATGATCCGTAACCAACTGAAAAGGGTTTCCCATTAAATCTTTTAACTGCAAAAATAATTGCAAGCCTTTCTCTTTCCAATTGTGAATAATTGCGTTCAGCCGTTGATAACGTGCTTGACACAAATGCAACGGGATGTTCAATTCCATTTATCATATGCACTAATGTTGCGCCAACGCCATATGTGCTACTATCGCAAGTAACTACTATTGGGTATTTCGGGTTAAACAATACTAACAGTGATCTATTTGATAATAGATTCTTACGTTTAATGAATGCTTCCTCACATTCACTAGACCATAGCCATTCAACATCCGTTCTTAATAAATAATGTAACGGAGCCAGCACATCACAAGGCATTTTTAAAAATTTACAATAAAAATTTAAGCAACCCAAAAAGCTCTTAAGCTGTTTTACATTTTCTGGTCTAGGCGCTTCTCTAATAGCCCTAACCTTATCATGGCATGGATGCAAGCCATGTTCATCTAAACTATAACCCAATAAATTAATTTTTTGAACAAAGAACTTACATTTTTGTAAATTCAACTTTACATTATATTCATTTAAACGTTTCAGAACTTGCCACAAATTTTGTTTACATTGCTCCCTATCTGGGGCTGTAATTATGATATTATCTAAATAACAAACTACTCCAGTCACCTCTTTTAAAATGGTATCCATTACAGACTGAAAAATAGTTGGTCCTGAAGCCTAACCAAATGGTAATCTATTAAAAATATAAACCCTTATGAGTGTTGACGGTTAGAACATCCTTACTAGCCTTAGCAATGGCTAATTGTAAGTACGCATTTGTTAAATCTAATTCACAAAAAAACTTACCACCTGATAACTGAGTAATCTTCAATTACTGGTCACGGATAATGTTCAAATTCTACATTTTTATTTACTGACCTTAAATCACAACATAAACGAATGCGATCACTATCTTTTCTTGGAACACACAATATTGGAGAAGCCCACTGACTAATCTTAACAGGCTTAATAATTTCCTCTTGTTCCAAACGATCCAATTCTTATGCTACAGTGGCTTTTAATGCATATGGTACATTATATGCACGATGCAAAACAGGAACAGCATTAGACTTCAGCACAACATTCACCTTAAAACCTTTAATTGTTTCTTCCACACCAGATTTAAAAATAACTTTTGGAAACCATCTACTAATTTCTTGAATTATGGAAGGCGATTGTTCAATATCATTTATTGAATTTACAAATTTTTGTAAGCACACTGTCCTTCCACTCAGGATTAATGACAATTAACAAATCCCTTCCTAATAGCGGCTTTTTTAGACCCAGACCAGCTACTAGTATTTCTACATTACAACTTTGATCATCAACACATGTTTCTAACTTTACCGAAATTTTTCCAGTTAAATTTAATGGTCCGTCACTGGCTGTAACTAATCGAATATCTGTTTTCACAATCGGTACCCGATAAAAATATTTTTTATAAACTAAACGCGGTATCATTGATATTGCTGACCCTGTTTCAACCATAAATTTAATTTTATGATTGTTCAAAATGACGTTGAACCACAATCGTTCATTATGATTACCATTGTTGACAACATTTATTTCCTGCAGTTCTAGCAAGTTAATTTCAGTTTTACACATTTTTATTATGCGATTTTTTTTTATTACACTTAAAATATATTCAATTTCTACATTTTCATTCATCGGACATATGTCCTTGTTTACCATATCGCAAACAACTTTTATTCTTACTTGAATTTGTTCCTTATCGAAAATTTCTACTTACATTTCTGGCTGAAGAGTGTAAACGTGGGTGTGGTTGTGTACGAAAACTTGACCGGGAACGAGTTTTTGTAACTGCCACATTTGAGTTATTTACTGATTGCTGATTTACCAGCAATAGATCTAAATCTGTGTTTTTACCAATTTCACTTTCAAGAATTTTACTTTCAGTTTTAATTACTTCCATCTCCAGACATATCGTTTTTGCAGTTTCAAAGATTAATTTTTTTCACTTAATAGACGACTTCTAGTAGCATGATCAACAATACCATGAACAATTTTATTACGCAAGGCGTCTTGTAGGAAAGCACCAAAATTACAATTATGTGCAATTTGTTTAAGAGCAATTAAAAAATCTTTAAAACTTTCGCCGTGTTGCTGAAGTCTACACCAAAATTTATACCGTTTCGTTACTTCTGGTTGACCCGTTGAGTAGTGCTGCTTTAAAACTTCAGCTAATTCCTCAAAACTTTTGTTAATCAGCTTTTCTGGCATCACCAGATTTTTAAAATTCCATACATTTCAGGGCCACTTAATATTAACAGCTGATTTACCTTATCTCTTTCTTCGGTTTGAGTAACCTTGAAAAAAATTTCTAGACATTCTAGATAATTTTCAAACATTTCAACATTATCATATGGCAACATTAATACACGTGGGTTTTGCTTTATTCCAGTTTCTTTATCAGCCATATTATAACTTTCTGAATTAATAATGTTTTAACCAAAATTAAACTTTTACAAACGATGTAAAAATTATAATTTTCACACAGTTTTTCTTTATTTTGTCACTGTTAACAATTCGCGGATGCACTGCATCTGTTTATAGTACCAACAATATACGTTTCTCGTCGCCACTGTTACGTTTTCTTTTGGGGTTCATTAACATTATTGTCGACAAACTGGTATACTCAAACAATTACACTTGTATAAATAAATCTCAACAACTCTTTAATACCATTTAATTAGATCAACACTAAACCAATAACTGACTATCTCTAATCGCCCAGCTCCCATTCTAATTATCTCTTTCCCTACTCTCGTGCCACAAGCACACGTGCCTATTATTCAATTTGGGGGGGGGGCGCCCTTACATTAATAAGATATTACACTTGCTATATTATTTTATACAACAGTTTCTTATTCGGATTGGTGTAACCACTGGTTTATATTTTATCATGCCAAATTTCCCTAAATTTTCATTAATGCAATTTGATTGATCAAACTGTATTTAGTTGTCGTTGTCATATGTAATATTTAATCCAATACAACTCCTTGCCGATCTTAAATTTTTTATGTGGAAATGTTTATTCAGCTTATTTTTTAAGATTGTTCCGTTCTTCTATATCTTTCCAAAAGATCAGTAAATCATCAACGTAGCTTTCCACCACTAATTGGCAGTTTTCTTATAAAATACATAAGCATCAACTTGAGATTTTTTAGCCAAAACAGTTTCAACAATTTTTCTAGTTTAAGATTCCATACACAACCACTTTGTTTTAAACTATAACTAGTTTTGTTCAATTTATACACCTTATTACTTCCATCATTGTACCCTTCTGGTTGCTGCATTTTTTTTGTAAGATTACCTTGTAATAAGGCAGTGACAGCACCTATTTGGACAATTTTTAGCTTATGTTTAGCTGCTAAAGCAACTAAATAACAAATGAATGTATAACGAACTACTGGTGAGTATATCTCTATGTGATTTACTCCATATACTGTTGTGCACATCCATTGGCTACTAGAAAAGCTTTGTGACGGATAGTAGGGCCATTGCTGTTTGTTTTGAATACCCACTTGCATTTAATTGTGTTGTAATCATTGAGTGCTTCTACTAAATCCCATGTATTATTATCTTCTATTGATTTCATCTCAGCTTCTAGTGCTAGTTTAGAATTTTTTGTCATTTCTTGTTAGTACATCGTCCAGAGTTAGTGGATCATAATTTTCAACTATTGCCTTTGATGAGTACACATACTCTTGCAGTTTAAGAGGTTTTGGTGTACGATTTGTTTTTCTGGTTTCTACAATAGATACCGTAACCGTCTCAACAGGAATGTGTGATTTATCGTCATCAGTGTCTTTTTGCTTTTGTTGCATCTATCGTTGGAATTTCTTCGCGTTAACGCTTTGTCACAAACTTTCTTTGAAGTCTACCACTAAAACATAATTTTTGTCATGAGAGATTGAAAGTCCATTTTCCTTTGATTTCGATATAGATTCCATAAAAAATACTTTTCTACTTATTTCTATTTTCTTTGTAACTGGATTTGTACAAGGCTAACTTTTAGTGGTTTCACTATATCCTACAAAAAGCTTTTTTTTTAGTTTTCGGATCTCATTTTTTTGTTTTGTAATATGAATCATAACTGACAATCCAAATATTTCAAGTGATTGCGGTGAATACATTTTACCAGATCATGCCCCTTCTGGAGTATTTTCATTTAATATTAATAATACAGTCTGCTGTATTTACAGCTTCAGCCAAATAAGCCTTATCTAACTTTGTGTCAAATAACCTATATTTTGCTTTTCATAGAATTATATGATTTGCTCGTTCAGCAACACCATTTTGCTGAGGACTGTATGTATTAGTTGTTTGCTGAAGTATACCAATTTTTTACAGAAATCTTCAAAAACGTGACCACAGCATTCTGTTCCATTGTCAAATCGAATTACTTTAATTGTTTCTCTAGTTTGGAGCTCTACTAATTGCTTAAATTTCTTAAAACACTCCAGTACTAAATCCTTTGACTTCAGAAAATAAACATTTATTTTCCTGAAATAGTCATCAATGCAAGTTAAGAAATACTTTGCACCACCGATCGATGCAGTTTTCATAAGACCGCATAAGTTTGTCTGAACTAATTGAAGTAGCTTCTCTAAATGGGATTATAAAGGCTCAAATTGTGCACGAATTTACTTGCCTTTCAAGCAAATTTCATAATTTTTAATACCATTTACATTGTGGCTGAAACCTATTCCATTTACAATATATTTTATCATTCTTTGATCAGAAAAATTCATGTATTCTAAATGATGATGCCATGTCACCATATTATTTCCTAACGGCTTTTGCAATGATGCCTGTCATTGCTGCATTTTGCAATTTATAAACACACAAGCAAGATTTATGATTTTATCAATTTTATCCTAAATACTTCGCCCATTATTAGTAAATGTTACAGTATTATCTTTATTTACTATTTGTTAGTAGACAGTTCAGGAACAATTAATGTAATATCTTGTTTATTTATAGCTAACCTTGTATTGCCCACACCTGTAACCTTCATTTTACCACTTAGTTATGGAGTAGTAGTGACTTTTGTAAAAAATAACTGTAATTACTTAATTCTGAAGAAGTTAAATAATTTATCAGTAGAATTACATTTCTGTAATCATTCTTAAAGATTTCTTCAAAGTAATCATTAATGTTTATCGTTCGCCATCTGGAGATGTTGACCTAAGTCTGTATAATGATTGATTTTTCGAATAGAATTGTTATATGGGAGGTCTTCAATGTACATTTCAATCAAAAGTCTAAAGAATTTTTACAGATTTCTGATCTTCTACATTCCTTTAATTTAGTTTTTTTTAGTAACCTTTAATACTAGACAAAACAACCGTATTTATAATATTTTTACAAATTTTTACCATGATACGGAGTTTGCTTTAAATATTGATAAGTTTTCAGACCATGACGGGATCACTATGATATTGCTCCCTATCAGTTGTATGAAACTAAAACGTGCTTGTATAATAGTTACACCCTTTACCATACAAGGAAAAATTGAAATGTATAGTAGTTTATGTAATTCTGACTGGGATTTCATGCAAAATGATAGCTTGGATTCTAACAAAAAATTTGATTGTTTTTTACACAAAAATACCAAAGTTAAAGTTCAGTAAACGTTTATTGCGGTTACAACAATCTGTGGATATTGTGGATAGCATTGTAAAAAGAATGGTAATGAAAATACTCGATTACTAAGAAATAAACTCAGGACATTCTATTGTCAGGAACTGAGAAAAGCCAAAATTGAAGCAACTAATCAATTTATTAAAAATTCGTCTAATCCCATGAAAAGTATGTGGAGTTTAATAAATAACAGTCATATAAAAGTCCAATGCAGTGACAATGTAGTACTGAAATTCAGTGATTTCAACGCTCACTTTATTAGCACTGTGCTACAAGTTGTGAAAATCTCCCGTTGTCTCGTTTAATTCAGTAACGTTACTTAATTCAATAGAAATACCCAGTAATGTACATTTTGTATTCAGATTAACTTTGTCGGAAGTAAGAGATGTCATAAATTCTCCAAAAAACTTTGCATGCCATGACATCTATGAATTGAACTCCTATCTTATTAAATCAATCCTCTTACTAAAATTATAAACAATTGCATTCAAAACAATATTTTCCCGGACTCACTCAAAATAGCTAAAGTACTTCCATTACATAAAAAAGGTGATAAAAATAATGTAAACAACTATAGACCTATTTCCATATTACCAATTTTCTCAAAAATTTTTGAAAAGCTTATCAAATTGTCGACTATTTTGAAACTAACGCCTTATTCCATTGTTCGCAATTTGGGTTCCGTTAAAAAAAAACTACATTAAGTGCTGTTTTATCATTGTGAAATACAATTTCACAGGGTTCTGAAAGTAAAGAATTTTGCCTAGTTACCTTTTTAGATGTCACCAAAGCTTGCGACTGCATTTCCCATTCTATATTGATTGACAAATTATCCTTTTATAAATTTCACTCGAGCAGTTGCTTACTATTGAAATCATTTTTAACACAGAGAAAACAATATGTTGCTTTTCAAGACTCACTTTCAACTGTTGAAAATCTGTAATATGGTGTTTCCCAGGGATCCATTCTGGGTCCTTTACTGTTTTTAATATACATTAACGATTTATCTTATAACTTAAATTCAAAATCGATTCTATTTGCAGATGACACCAATTTTCAACCTACCAATAATTCAATTTGTATTTGTTATTCTGAAATAGAAATGTTGCCCTAAATGATGCAGTTCTTGCTTCATTTTTTGTATGGGATCATTCTGGTTTTTCAAATTTGTCATCCAATTTTTGCGTTGCAAAACATTCATCATCATCATTAGGTCGTCTTTGAACTGGTTAGACGCGTACCCTCATCGTTTCCTATTTTGAACTAACCTACACATTTTCCTGAAATTTGCACAGTTTACATCTGTCACTATCTGCGTGCAATAGTCTGATCTAGGTCTATCTCTACCTTTTTTTTTGCTATCTTTGTAATTTATCTCGTACTATTAGCCAAAAATGTCTCATAACATATTCTGTCCTTTTATTTCTCCTATTTTTTGTTTTCCATAGATTTCTTTATTCCCCTACTATTTCTATAACCTATTTGTTATTAACAGTGTCTGTCCATGCTATCATCCTCATACATCTGAAGCACAACATTCCAAAAGGCTTCTACCGCTTTTCTGTCTGCTTCTCCTACTGCCTCTATTTCATATACGTACTGTACTGTGCTTCACACATATGCTTGCAACAATTTTCTCCTTGTTTGTGTTTGTTGTCTTTGAACATAGCCGCTGATCTTTCTTGTTAATGCAGTTCGGTTCCCTTTCTATTGTTTTACAATTATATACCCTATTTCCCTGATATTCAGTGGTATGTGAAGGGGGTTAAACAGTCTGTGGCTGCCAAGATCCCCCAACACTTGAACATTTGCCGAATTAACAGTTTCCAATATATCTTTTCATAAGCCTTATGATTTTTCTTCCCGCAATTATTACATTTTACTATTAGTCTCCATTAAAAAAAAGCAGTTTTTATAGAACCCCCATAATCACCTTCTAATACTTTAGATTTGATAGTCACATGCTGAGATAAGTAATCATCAAAGCATAAACAGGAAATTCAAGATGGCTGGAAGTGCTGATGTCAGCCAACTTGCTTCTCAGAAATTTTGTGTGTATTGCAAAAAGAATGTTGTAAGTAAGTTTGTGCAATGTGTGAAATGTTGTGAAACAGCCCACCAACCATGCAGTGATAGAAAGAGCCAGGTCTCTACTACTGAGGATGGTGTAAAATCCTACCTATGTGATTGTTGTCTGAAGGCCACCATTGAATCATTGCAACAGTCCATAGAGCCCTCAAGTAAAAATGTTTATGCACAACCTCTGGATGTTGAAGTACCTAATGTGAATTTTTCACCTTTATAAGGGAAGCTGTTAAATTAGAAACTTGTGCTTTACTTCATGAAACTGCTAAATTACACCAGCAATTTTATCCAGTCTAGCAGCTGAAATGGATGCACTAATGGGTAGCAACATTGATTTAATTAGGTTGATGTCAAACAATTTACATATTTCTCAAGTTTCTAAAAGTGATATTATAAGCAACAAACCAGTATCAAAGAAACATGACAATATACCACATGTTGAGATAAGTAATCATCAATACATAAACACAGATGTTGTCAAGATATCAACTAGTAATCAAAGTATGGTGACCCCTCTTTATCAGGAAGTTATTTATTCTAATGCCTTTTCTACCAAAATTATTAACTTGCCTGCTGATTCCAATGAGCTTAAAGTCCCTGTAATCAATTTACATGCCGTTAAAAAGAATTATTCTTCCAGAGCTAATTACCAGCTACATAATGATCTTGTAAGCAAAGTACACAATATTAACAAGGTTACTACTCCTAATATATTGCATCATGTGTCAAATGAGTGGTCTACTGTGACCTGTAAAAAGTCTAAACTCATTGTGGGAACGGCGGTTCCTGATACATAACAATGCAGAAATTTCACCGGCATACAGCAGTGAACGTGGATACATCTTAGCAGGTTGCTCACGAGGTTAGTGGCAAACCTCAGGATCTTGATGATGTTCTTTGTTATCTAAAATCTGATTCTGCTGATGCAGCCTGTTATCGCAACACATCAAAGTATTTTAGCTCCTACAAATTGGGTATTCCAGTGAATGTTAAAGAATGCCTTATGAACCCGCAGTACTGGCCTGCAAATGTACAGGTCAGAGAATTTGTCTTTAAATCTCCTAAGGACCGAAGCGCCACAAGTGCCGGCCAGAATAACTTTTTAGACGAGTGCACAACTTAGCAACGTAACGAAGGAAGTGAGCATTCTAATTCTCAACTGTCGGTTAATAAACTCACTGCCTTCAACACATTGTGTGAAAGTTACTGTGCTGACATTATTGTTGTAACCGAAACTTGGCTTACTGAGGACGTATGCGACTTGTTAATTCTATCTAAATGCTACTGCATCTGTCGGCGTGATTGGTTTTCAAGGGGTGGTGGTGTGCTCATTGCTGTGTATAATAGAATACCGTCTGTTTCACCTACTTATGATGCACTGTACAAAATTGTTACGGTCAATATCCGCCTTAATGACAGGCTGTTATATGTCATTGCTGTTTACAGTGTGCAGTATACTTCTGCACACATACTCACCCTGCTCAGGAAATTAATAGTGCAGGCAAATAATGGCTCAAATACTTCTGTAATGGTGGGCGGTGACCTTAACCTTTCTGATGTATCTTGGACCATAACACCTACTAATCGTTATGATCAACAGCTGATTAACAATCTTCTCTCTGAGGATATGTGACAAATTGTTAGAGTAGAATTTATTTGTAAAGAGCCTGTACGACATCATGCGCACATGGCTAAAACGGTGTCAGATTAGTCCATTGTTTATAAATAAGCGTTGTTCGTTCAGCATTTTAGTAGCATAGATAATTTGCTGTTAAATATCAATTGACATTTGTAACTTTGACATTCTATATTTATTTCTTATGCTTTTATAGTTTTCTTTCTGTTTCTTTGTGTTTTATGCCTTGCTTATTCGCGTATTCACCATGTTAATTTAAACCACCAACAAAATAAAACTTGATTTTAGAATATTTACTCTATGGGAACCCTAAAAATTATTAAATCTGCTTTGCCACTGACTTTCAAGGTTTGCGCATATGTCAAATGACGCACAGGTTCTTCTTAAATAAATTCTACTATATTAAAGGCTATCATATCCTTGATGTTGTCTTAGTTAATTCCCTTGTTGATTGGGCCACTTGTACTGTCCTTGACCCATTTAGTGATAATGTACCAATCCACCTTGTTCTCAACCACCACAGTAACCTTACATGTGATTTTCCAATGCTCCGCCCAAAGGTACTACATTGGCCAGGAAGCGAGTTTTTTTACCTGGAAAATTTGGAATTTTGCCGAACCCTTGCTGTTCCAAGCAAGGTAGGGATCTTTAACGTGCGTGACAACACTCACACACGGGACCTCCATTTTACCTCTAATCCGAACGAGGGTGTATTTTTGTAAAAAATTCTCGCCTAACATTTCTCAAGCCTACTGTGTCGGGATTCGAACCCGGGACCTTGGGCGTAGTAGTCACACACATGCCACGGAGTCGTCTACCACAGTATACCGTTCATTTACATTTCCAATGCTCCACCCGAAGGTACTACATTGGCCAGGAGGCGAGTTTTTTGTTGCCTGGAAATTTAGAATTTTGCCGTTCCAGGCAAGGTAGGGATCTTTAACGTGCATGACAACACTCACACATGGGACCTCCATGTAACCTCTCATCCGAACGAGGGCGTAATTTTTGTGAAAAATGCTCACCTGTCATTTTTCAAGCAGTCGGCCGTATCGGGATTTGAACCCATGACCTTGAGATCCGTAGTTTTACGCTTACTACATTGATCCACGGCGATGCCCCACCACAGTATACCACAGGTTGTGCGTAAAACAGTTTATTACTATAGAAATTCTAGTGTTATGAGTCTTCGTAAGTTCCTTTCTAGTCAATACCAATGGTGGACTAACCAAACAGGCTCCATCAATAACTACTGGGAGTCATTTAAGCACATTGCTACTTGCTTGTGAACACCTCCAAAGGATTATCCACGAACCCTGATCCCATTGTAATGTTCCCTTTATTACTTTTGTTATTATTCATTTTAGAAGTTTTAGTTAGCAGCTTTTATGAGAAAAACTAATGACAGGTTCAAGGTTATAATGATATATTAAATTTTGGAAATTATAGTATTATTACTGATATACCATAACTAAAAGGAAATATTTTTAACATTTAAATCTGTTTGATTATTCTTTGTTAGCTCCGGCCGCCATCGGTTTCGCATGGACAGATCTAGGGTTGGTAACGAGTGATTTTAAGATTATATACCTTTTTGCATACGTTTACTTTAGTTTCATTCATTATAGTTAATCAAGTATAAATACCTACCAAAGACAAAAAAGGATAATCCCTGCAGCAACTCTTTACGTATTGTAAATAATACTAAAAAATTTAGCAAAACTCGTAGCACTACTACACTATCAAAAGGCTCAATAATTTCACTTATTATTATTTATACAGCAAAAATATATTAGACTTCATGTTAAACACAATGAAAATTACTCAAGTTTTTTCATTATTTAACGTGCACAAAAGTTCTTAAAAAACCTACCTGGGTATAACTTTTTGGCCAAAAGAATAAGGAATACATTTCTAAATTACTGACCTCTAAAAAAAATACCTTAAACTACTTACAAGAATTATGGCGGGTAACAGCTTTTCGAATTGCTCCTTTTATTTCATACCTTTTGATGATGAATCCAATGTATCGGCGCCTTACAAATCGTATATCTTTTTGTAATAAATTGATGTAGGGCTCTTTCTTCTCCTTCATATCAGGTACCCAGGTTATTTTACCAAAACGATTATGAAGTAGCTTTTACTGGTAATTAACGGTGATTCTATTGCTATTATAAAATTGTAACTACCAGTATTTGATAGTAGATTTAATTTTCCTTTTGTTAAATTCTATAAACTTATTCGTATTTGTCGAATTTACGACTTTACCGCCGAAGTGCAGGACACCTCAGCACTACTTGAGCTCAAAATTGCTCAAGTACTTTTGTTTAAGTGGAACGTATCACGTAAAGAACATCAATGAATCTAACCTCAGTGGCTTATATTTATAACTTTTCTGGATGCTGGATCGGTCCACTATTGGACCAATCAGTTCAAAGGGTGTTTCTTTGAAAACGGGGGATCATGTTCCTGCCAGTTTCGACAGGATTTTTCACATAATATGACCCATATAGCTAAGGAACGTTTCGCGTGATCATCGAGACAGGGCCGGATTCCAAAGTATTGGACTACAAATTACATTAACAAAATATTTAAAATATTTGAATTATTCCTATTTACAGGGTTAGCGGTCATTACACCATCTACTATAACAACGAGGTTAGGCAACTAAGGAAAGTCTGTAGTCGTGCTTACACCAATCGAAACCTGTCCCGATTCCATAGGACACGTTTTGTCGCACTAACCAAGAAATTACTCTCTATGAAACTATCAACCCAGCATCACTTCATGCCTACTTTGTCAAGGGCACTAAACCTGGAAATTGGAATGCATTTTATAAATACATTAATATTTTAAAGAACCAGAGTTCTTATCGTGGGCTACCAGTCTCCACATCCGAAGCTTTAGCTCTTTTCAGTGACACTTTTAAATCAACATTCATGATCCCCAAATGGGTATTGGTATAGCAACAGTGGAACCTGTACTAGTCCTCACCTCATTTAAGTTTGATGACATTGATGTTCTCAAAGCATTACGCAAAGTGACAGCAGGCTCCTGTGGTCCTGATGGCATTACGGGGCAGTTTATTTGTGTTTGTGGTAACTCGATCCTGCCATACCTAACTATGATATTCAATATGTGCATTAATAACTACAACATGCTGCTTGATTGGCGCAAAGCCTACATGGTGCCTGTTCATAAAAAGGGGTCAAAATCCGAGTCGGGTAACTATAGACCCACTACCCTTAATGTATTATCTGTCATGTATACGAGTCTATTAAATGGGTATATAAAGAGCATTTTAAACCATACTAATTTTCTGAGTTCCTTCCAATTCGACTTTAGACTAAACTACTCCTGTGAAGCTGCATTGGCATGCTTTGTACAAGACATTGCAGATTATCGAAACATGTAACATTACATGTGATTTTCCAATGCTCCACCCGAAGGTACTACATTGGCCAGGAAGCGAGTTTTTTTTTACCTGGAAAATTTTGAATTTTGCCGAATCCTTGCTGTTCCAAGCAAGGTAGGGATCTTTAACGTCGTGACAACACTCACACACGGGACCTCCATTTACCTCTCATCCGAACGAGGGTGTATTTTTGCGAAAATGCTCGCCTAACAGTTTTCAAGCGGACCGTGTCGGGATTCGAACCCGGGACCTAGGGCGTAGTAGTCACACACATACCACTACGCCACGGAGCCGCCTTCGAAACATGTAACACCTGTTTATGCCATTTTCATTGTTATGGTTAAGGCATTCGATAGCGTACACCATTAGCTGCTATTAGAACGATTAGGTAGAATTGGACTTGATCACAGAGTCCTGTCTTGGCTAAAGATCTTTCTGTCGGGCCATGTACAGCAGGTTAAGGTTGGAGATTCAGTATCAGAACTAGTCGCAGTAACTCACAGAGTGCCACAAGGCTCGGTATTTGATCCTACTTTGTTTCTAGTGTACATAAATAGTTGCACCGATGTTGTATCATCTGCTGACTCTGCTAATGATATTGTCATATACAGGGGAATCACGAACTGCAAGGATAGTAATACTTTGCAACTAGACACTGTCAGTCGTTCAGTGTGGGCGGAAGCTAATGGAATGTTTGTTGCAAAATGATTTAGGTTGCATTTAGTGCTGCTCCAGCTGCCTACTCATATATTTTAGGGTTGGAAATACTCAGGCCTGTCGACAGTTGCAAATTTTTGGGTGTTATAGTGAGTCGTAATCTGAAGTGGAGCGAATATGTTTTCTATATTGCATCTAAAGCCAACAAGCAGTTGAATTTTCGTATAGCCTCCGTGGAGCATCCTGTGAGACGAAGCAACATGCATTTATTTGTCTTGTATGCCCAACATTAGAGTACTGTTCAGCAATTTGGAACACACACATACATCCGGTCAAGTACCTTACTACATGCCTTGAGGCAATCCAGCGCAGAGTAGCCCGACAGCTTAAATAATTATGATAGATCGGTTAGTTGCACTGGGCTATTAAAAACACTAGACTGGGAACCTCTTGCTTTACTGCGAAACCATAGAGTACTTATGATATTCGAGTCTATATTGAAATTACCGTCTTTAAGTGAGATTGATTACCATCTGTGTGCGGCCAGTTACATCTCTCATGCTGACCATCTGTACAAGATTCAGTACCCAACCTACTATAGCTCTATTGGTGCAAATTCCTTTGTTGACAGAGGTATCATGCTGTGGAATGCGCTGTCTCAAGATTTCTTCAATCCTTTTCCAACGACAAAGGAGCAATTTACAATTCTAGTTCAACAGCTTATTGTGTATTAATTATTCCTATTAGTCTGAAATTGTAATTGTAGTGCTACCACCGCTGGCAACAGCACTGTATTGTCAAATAAATAAATAATTTTTACTCCACTACTTTCTATTCCCATTATTAAAGGTTTAAATTCATCTGTAAGGTCCGCTAATAAAATTACTCTAAACTATTCTTCTGTTATATTAAAACCTACACATATTAGTTTATTTGTTGTGCCTATTACTTTATTAACATAGTTGAACATTGAATCGTAGCTTTCCAAATGAATCGTTATCAACTTGCGTAATAAACAAATTTGACTAAATATACCACGATTGTAGAATAAATTGTTTAATGCTCTTCATATTTCAAATGCAGTACTTAACATTTGAATATGCACAAATAATGATTCGTTGACTAGTAAGACAACAGCCGCTTTTGCCTTCTTATGTTTTGAAATGTCCATTTTGGTTTGTAATACATTTTTCCAAGCCATGAAATTCTAACGTTTTCCATTGCGAATTTGCATGTGTGATAATTTTCACTACCTCTGAACTTTTCTACTGCTTCAGCACTACCTTCCTGATTAGTAGACATCCTTTTATGCTCTAAATAGGCGACTAATGTATGGGTGATTTTTTCTAATGCATAGTTGCAGTGTTTTATACTTAACACTTAAAGTTATGCCTTGGACCCATAACCTGTTGAGAGTTTGTGAAATAAAATAAGCTAAGCAAGTACTAACAACATAACTATTTGTATTTATATCCACACACCCACATCAGTACATAAACGATTAATTGACGGACAGTAAGTTCTTTTGTATTTAACTACTAATATAAAAAATATAGAACATACAAAGATAAGCCTTATGTTAGTGATTTATTACTGACATCACTACTATGGAAAATAAAATATGAGATGGCATAGTACAGGTTGGACTCATGTATCCTTACTATGTAACTTGCTGAAAGGACTGCCCGTGAGAAAATTAGTCACTGTGCCTTTTTCATGGTAATCGAATATTTGCTGTACAGCAGTTCCTATAATCACTACTGCAATGGAACAAACAACAAATGGCTGGTCTGTGTTAGCTTTAAAATATAGTCCTTTCTATGATTAGTTATATTTGCGTAACTACAGATACAAGAATGATACATTAGAGTTATCGTATGTGAAGCATCTCCCAACTGTTAGTATAGTAGTGCAATTATTTAAAGCATGTTGTGTGTAATGCAAAGAGAGTGGTACAAGTGAGTTCTTACATGATTATAAATAATTTAACATATGGTAACTCATTTTGAAACACACGCTAAAGTAGAATGTAGCAATACCGAATATTTATAGTGTATTTTGAAAACATTAAGTTCTCAAAGAAGATCATTTTGGCCAATCCCTGAAAGTTTTCAGTAATTTAATCCAATTTTTAAGAAACGTAAATTTTATTTGGTAAATAGCAAGAAAAATT
Organism: Platerodrilus igneus; assembly: GCA_036346225.1. Taxonomy (NCBI): domain Eukaryota; kingdom Metazoa; phylum Arthropoda; class Insecta; order Coleoptera; family Lycidae; genus Platerodrilus; species Platerodrilus igneus. Next base: position 1,986,619 of record JARFIW010000500.1, on the reverse strand, counting down.
GTTGGTTTTCTATTATTAGATGTACGAAAATCTATCAAAATTAAATAAGTATTAATACAGTTGGAAATATGCAATATGATTATGTAAATTTATTTGGAATCTTACTAAAAGTAAGGCTAGGTGGTTAAAAATAGGAGATATGTTTTCTTTGTCTGAAGTGTTAAATAAGCACTACTTTCACTAATAATAATAAATGGTCTTTATTAACAAGAAAACATAAGGAAAGAAATTTATACATATACAAAATAGGTACATTATCTGGCCGAAATTCAGATCACATCAATCAATATGATCTGCTCTTACACTTAATCCTAACTAGGCATTAATATAATCTACAAATGCAGCACCAGAAAGCTACTAAAATAAATGTGATAAATTATTTTAATATTCAGTAAAGCTAGAAAACTATTACATCAGAGTTAAATCAGTACACTTTGTTGTCGAAGCAAAAACTGTTTATATTGATGCCTAAAACGTAAATTGACAGAGACTTTAAATTTAGAGGCAAGTTGTAACAATTCGCTATTTAATAAAAAAAGGAGCGTTTTTCTTAATTCAGTGGTAAGTGAGGGAATTGTTATGTTGCATCTGAGACGTAAATTTAGGTGATGTGCATTAGTGCAAAATGTTATTTTGTCATACAGGTACTGAGGAGATCTTGTAATGAGAATTCTGTGATACATGCAAGCAGCATGATCAACCACTGCACATCAATTTATGAGAAATACCTTTGTGTTTCCTGATGCCAAAGATTAGACGAAGAATGCATTTTGGAGTCTTTGAATTCTATCTTTATCTTGTTAATCCAAGCAGGGACCATACACTACATCGCAAAAATCTAGTTTAGCAAGAACTATACTGTTGCATAAAACCATTTTTGTGGCGGCTTAAGACCTGCTGATTTTGATAAATTAGTCTAAGACTGGCATAAGCATTTTGTAAATATTTAGACAAAAATGAGAAGAAACCTGGAAAAACACCCAAAATAACAAGCTTAGACAAATGGAACCAAAAACCGAACCGTATGCACATATCCCAAAATCACAAAGACAACAAATAATATTAACAAGATTAAGAATAGGACACTCTGCGTATACACACAACTACTTGATGACGAAAGAAGCTCAACCTATATGTGAACAATGTAAAACAAACCTAACAGTAAAGCATATCCTAACGAAATGTGAAAAATATCAACAAAACAGGTGCAAATACAACATACAACAAGATGTACAAACTATCCTGAGAGACACACCCAATATTGAACCACTGCTGAACTATCTTAAAGACATAGAAATCCTACATCGTATATAAAACATACAAAGATAAACATTTATTTGTAGCATAAATTATAAATAATACTTCCAACCTCCGCTAATAACTGTAAAGGTGGAAGCGGATAAAAGGGAAATAAAAAATAAGATTTAGAAACATGTTGTTTAAAACGCAGATTGGAATCTAATGTTAGTCCCTAGTTTCTGGCTGTATCTACTATCAAAAGTGTATTCTTATTTACTTGTATATTTATACTTTTAGTCACCAGTTGAACATCCCTTTTTTTACCAAATGCTAAAATGAAAGATTTATCTGCATTTAACTTTAATGCGTGCTGTTGAGAAATATCGACAAGCCACATTAGATCTTTATTTATTGCATTAACTATCAATGGGTCAGCAGAAATATAATTCTGGGAATCATCAGTATAAAAATGTGAGCTGCAGGAGTATAAAGCAGATGGAAATTTCAAAATGTATGTACTAAATAAGATAGACCCAGGAATCGAGCCTTGCGTAACACCCAAAGATATGCTACTAAACTGGGAGGTACGACCGTCAATACTAACAGCTTGAAAACGGTCAGATAAGTAATTTCGAAAAAGTTTTATTGCCTCAGGTTCTAAGTCAATAAAATGCAACATGGACAACAAGATTTCATCATTGATTGTATCGAAAGCTTTAGAGAAATCTAATAGAACCAGTATAATAATCTTTCCATGTCGGTAGCAGCAATTATGTCAGTAATTTTCAATAAAGCTGTAGCACAACTATCTCCTTTCTTAAACCCAGATTGTGTTACTGGTATCACTTTATTGCAAGATGCTGCTGTAACTGATCCTCAATGATTCACTCCAAAACTGGCAAAATGCTTATAGATCTCAAGTCCTCAATGCTTGTAAGAGATTTTATCTTAGGCAATGGTAAAATTAATGCTTTTTCCAACAATTTGGAAAGGCAGAAAATGTAAGACAAAAATTAATATGGGTTGCAATATGTAACAAGAATGGATACAAAGTTTAATAATACGAATATTGAATGCATTGTTACCGGTAGCATTTGATTTAATTAAATCATCATTAAAAAATTCAATTTTTGCATTGATGTTATCGAAATGTTGTTCCAGGGAATTGAACGTAAATCAAATTCAAACTGCTTATCATCAAAATTTTTGAAGTCGCAGTGGATGTGCAAAGTAGGTTGTGGTTTAATTTTTGGTACATTTACAAAACAGCTAAGTAAGTGATGATCAAAGATTCAGAAGTCAAATAGTAGCAACATTATTGACTAAATCTTTACGTGTTGTAAATATGTAGTCATTCAGTGTAGTAGATTATTCTGTCACTCGAGTTGGGTCCTCGATTACTTGTGAGAGACCAAAACTTTCAAGAAAGTCCAACAAATAAATAGTTGCAGGATTTTCCATATCTAAGAAGTCGATATTAAAATCGCCAAAATAAAAAATAGATTCACTTATTGGTAATATAATTGAAAGTGTGTTATAAGGAGTTCACGAAATTTACGTAGCAGCTTCAATGAGGATTATAAACGACTCCAAGTGCATACCAGCAACCTTGAAATAAAATGCCTATCCATAACTGCTCAATTTGTGTTTTCTGAGCTGATAATATTATTAGTAAACGGGTTTTTATACAAAAAGCTACTCCACCACCTCTAGACAATCTTTCGTTCCGCACAATAACATAGCTACCAATGAAAACATCATTGAGATATTGTTGGAGAGCAGCATTTCAGTGATAGCTATTAAATCATAATCATATTGCAACACAAGGTCTTTAAGTTCAGTCAAGTTTATCAATAGAGATCGAACATTTAAGTGTGCATATTTTAGTTTCCCCTACATAAAGAATATTTGAAACAGATAATTACACAACAAATATTTACGATAACTACAACTCAAAGTATTTGCGATAACTAGGTGCTGCTTTTAAATTTAAAATCATTTGAGTTAAACTTAAATAAAAGAAAGTTGTTGCATTTTATGCTCTCTTTGAGACTAATAAAAAAGTAAGTAAAAATAGAATTGCATATAATTACGTGAAACATTCTGAGCAGAAACTACTACTAGAATAAAATTAAAAGCATCTAAAGAACTTTTGCGTAAGTCAGATAGTTTGATAAAAGTGAAATAGATTTGAACTAACAACTGACAAGAATTCGTTGTTAAGAGTATCGAATTCAGAGAAAAGATAACTAAATAAAACTTGACATGGTTTGTGGAGACTGAAATTGGAATTGTAGGAGGATGGCTCAGATTAAAGTGAACGAGTTTAACTTGTGCACCTCTGAATAAAGTATCTCTAAACACTGACAGATACATCCAACAGAGAAAACAATGCTTATTTAACATTTCAGACATATTTTTAAACAATTTACTTTCATTCTGCGACCATATGTTCAACAGTACAGTTCAGATTATAAGTGAATTCGTTGATATAAAATACGACCTCGGAAATAATAATATTAGCAAGTGATAAAATCAAAACAGATATTGTTTTCTAAACATTCCTCCTCCTTTTAATACAACCACAATAAATAGACCTAACCCAAACCACTTACCAAAACTACCTGAAATGTATCCTTTACCAACAATAACACCCCCACCATAAATCATTCTATCAGCCAAACAAAAAACCCATTCATCCATCAGACAGTAAAAGAAGGGACATATTCGAATGCAGTAAAAGTCAAGGCACCAAACAAACAAACGTCTGCAAGCAGTTTGCCTTCAAAAGAAAATGCGATTATATTAAATTCATTACCAAACATAACATTAGAAGATTATTTAAATGCAATCACATAAATAATAGATCCTAAAAATATAACCTTTGCATCAAGAATAGCAAACAACTGGATCTGTATTTATTTAACTACAAAAGAAGACGCTGATCAGATCGTAAATAATCATCCTAAAATAACAGTGAATAATACAGAAATGGAAATAGGTAAATTACTAATGCAGACCATAAGGATGATTATTTCAAATGTTAGCCTATCCATACCACACAATGTAATAGAAGACGCACTTATAAAGCTAAATATTACTTTAACAGGCAAGATGTCATGTATTAAAGCTGCATTATCAGAAATAAACAAGAAACCAGCCAAGAATCAACATTGTCGAATTTATCACAAACCAAACGGACAAACAAAAAACAAAAAAAAAGGATCCTATAACTAAAAAAAAGAACTTGGAACAAACTGAATCCCCAAAACACAATACAATAAAGGAAATCATAGAAAGCGATCTAGCCAAAAACATTATCTCATTCGACGAATTTCAGGACTTTCTAGAAAACACGATTGGAATACAAAAATACTACAATTAAGTAAAAACTATACCAAAGATACAAATCAACTTATACAAATGATGCATGAAATCCAAAACAATACTGATGACAAAAAAATAAAAACAAAAATAACTAAAACAATGAAGGAACAACAAATTGAGTCAGAAATGTCCGATTCCTCAGTCGATAATCAATAACATGAACATCATCCAATGGAATTGTAATGAACTTCAATTCCATAAAGCTGAATTCCAAAAATTAATTGAAGAAACACAACCTCATTACATATGCTTACAAGAAACACACCTCAAAGAACATCAAAACATAAATACATACAATTTTATACAATATTGCAAGGACAGACTAAACACACAAATGGCTAGCGGAGGAGTGGCAATTCTAGTAAACAACAAAAAACTTATAGAGGAAATAGCCCTAACAACAAACTTAGAAGCAATAGCTATAAGAATCTTGACACTTAATAAAACTAAAGTAACCAATTGTAATATATATCTACCGCCACAACCAAACTGCAATCAAGAGTCCATTGAACATGTATTAAAACAGTTACCCCCTCCAATCATTATACTAGGTGACATAAACGGGCACAATATAATATGGGGTTCCCAACAAACCGACAAAAGAGGAAAAATGATAGAGAAAATAATGAACGAAAACAATCTCGTCATACTAAATAGTAACTCATCAACACATTTTTGCTCAAAATCAGGTACATTTTCAAATATAGACCTAACGATTTGCGAACCAAAAATTACATCAAATCTAGAATGGAAAGTAATTCAAAATTTATATGGTAGTGACCATTTTCCTATACTTATTAGCACACAAGAAAGTCATACAAACCCCATACATCATACTCAAAATGGAGAATAGAAGAGAATAAGTGGCCCTAATTCCAAACATTGCTAACCAACAATACCAAAGACAAACACTATTCCAGCATAAACCAAAACATAAATGAAATCATAGAATCCTTTAGTCGAGACATAATAAAAACAGCCAAACAAACATTCAAGTTATCCAATAGGAACAATAAAAAAACAGTACCATGGTGGAATAAGGAATGCGAAAAAGCAAGCAAAGACAATAAAAAAGTACTATACAAATATCGGAAAAACAAAAACATAGAAAACCAAATAGAACTTAAATGAACAAAAGCTATTGGCAGACGTACAATAAAACAGAGCAAGAACAAAGCATGGGAAAACTATGTTTCCTCTATAACCTGTGATACACCTGATAACCAAATTTGGAACAAAATAAAAGCAATTAAGGGGTTAATAACATCCCACGTGCAACAGATGTAATATTCATAGGATGCACCAAAATTATTTTAGAGCCCCAAAAAATAGCAGACGAATTTGCCAAAATATCAAGCAACTTAAATTATAATAAAGAGTTCAATACAATAAAAACAAATACAGCATATAATCAAATTATCAAAATTGAATAACAAAACAACCCATTAAACAAATCCTTTACAATGGACGAACTAGAAAACAGTATTTCACAACAAAAAAAACACAAAAGTTCAGGGCCAGACCAAATAATTCCAGAAATGATCAAACATCTACCAGATGAAAATAAGAAACACCTATATAACTTCATATGGAACAACAATGTATACCCTATAGAATGGAACAAAGTCATCACAATACCAATATTAAAACCATCAAAAGATAAGACAAACCCAGCAAACTATCGACCTATAACACTGTCAAATGTATTATCAAAAATAATGCAAAAAATGGTAAATAAAAGGCTAATGTGGTAGATAGAAAATAATGACATATTAAGCAATACCCAAGCAGGTTTTAGGACAAGCAGAACAACAACAGATCAAACACTTAAAATAGAAAAGCGTTCGAACTTAAACAACGTCTAGTGGCAATGTTCTTAGACTTACATAAGGCATATGATACCACATGGAAATATGCGATAATACAAACACTAATAGAACATAACATACAGGAAAAAATACTACATTGCATAAAAAACTTCCTGGAAAACCACTTTTTCCAAGTCAAAACAAATGGATGCCTATCAGAACCAAGAAAGCAAGAAAATGGAGTTCTACAAGGGGAAGTACTTAGTCCCACACTATTTTTTCTAATAATAAACAAAATAACAAAAATTGTGAAGAAACCAACACAAATACTGCTTTTTGCTGATGACATCGTATTATACCACAAAGGCAAAAACATCAACACAATACAAACAAATCTACAACAAAACATAACAGAAATAGAAAAATGGGTAAAAGAAATAGATTTCACATTCTCATCCACAAGAACAAAAACAATACATTTTTGCAGAAAAAGAAAACAACATATGGATCCAAAACTTCTAATAAACAAATCCCAAATAGAATATATAGATAACATCAAATTTTTAGGCATCTACTTTGATAAGAAATTAATATGGAGAAAGCACATAGCAGAATTAAAAAAGAACTGCAACAAAAAATAAATATCTTAAAAATACTCTCAAACGCAGATTGGGGAGCACACACAAAACAGCTATTAAAGATATACACAACTACCATCAGATCAAGACTTGATTACAGTTGTATCACATACAGCACCGCCAAACCTTATAATATAAATCAGTTAGACACAATTCAAAACACTGCTCTCAGATTATCAGCAGGTGGCTACAGAACAAGCCCAGTCAATAGTCTACAATGCATAGCAAATATACCACCTTTAGATATAAGAAATAAATTGAACCTAAAATATATTGCAAAACTAGCATTGAACCAGAAAATAGAAGCAAACCATGGCATCTTCCAAATTAAACCATATAATACAAGATTAGATACCAGTACTCCAACAGCCGTACACATAAAAAACATAATGAAACAACTGAAACTATCCCTGCCTGAAATCCTTCCACAATATTTACCTATATTCCCACCATGGACTAGAAAACATAACGACAGATGTATCACTATCAAATTATTCAAAAAAACATACAAGCAAAGCTCAGTATTATCAACGATTTAAAGAACTAAAGGAAAAATACACGAGACAAATTTATCTACACAGATGGGTCAAAAACTACCAACAAGTAGCTACTGCTGTACTCGGTCAAGACAATCAAATCCAAATAACACTACATCCATATAGCAGCAGTTACATAGCTGAAAAAGTAGCAATTTTAACAGCCACCCAAGACAACATCAAACCCAACACATGCCAAATATGCAATATGCACAGACTCTTTAAGCACTATTATATCACTCGAAAAATGGTACACAACAGATTCAATAACAAACAACATACATGATGCTCTACACAAAACAACAGCAGAAACCGGAACTCAAATAATATTGATTGGTCTCCAGCCCACGTTGGAATCCAAGGAAATGAAGCAGTAAATAAATTAGCCAAACAACGAATAACTAATACCAACATCCAAGTCAAAACTCCAAAAACAGATGTCTATACAATTATCTCAAGCAAAATAGACAAAAAATCGGACGTAACCTGGAAGAAAACCCAAAATAACAAACTTAGACAAATAAAACCAAAAACCGAATCGTATGCACATATCCCAAAATCAAGAAGACCAAATAATATTAACAAGATTAAGAATAGGACACACTGCGTATACACACAACTACTTGATGACAAAAGAAGCTCAACCTATATGTGAACAATGTAAAACAAACCTAACAGTAGAGCATATCCTAACGAATTGTGAAAAATATCAACAAAACAGATGCAAATACAACATACAACGAGATGTACAAACTATCCTGAGAGACACACCCAATATTGAACCACTGTTGAACTATCTTAAAGACATAGAAATCCTACATCGTATATAAAACATACAAAAATAAACATATATTGTAGCGTAGATTATAAATAATACTTCCAACCTCCGCTAATAACTATAAAGATGGAAGCAAATAAAAGTGAAAATAAAAAAAAAATACTTTTTTAAGACGTCAAATAAATTTGCATATTAGTTTGTGCACTTTTAGGCTGTTTGAATCTGTAGTAATAGTTATTTAATTTTGATGCATTTTCGGTAAAACCTATCAGAATTAAAACAAAAATAAAAATATATCGATAAAAGTGGTTTTACCAAAAGAGAAAATTTTAGAACGAATATAAGAAAAGATTGAAATTTTTAAGCAGTCTAGTGCATCAAAATCTTATTACTAAAAGGAGATAATTTTTTCACTGGTTTGGTCTTGTATTAAAAGCCTGATTTAGAGGCAGGTTTAAGTAAGGTCAAGTTGTACAATTTTAGGATTACCGTAGAACTTAATAAAGAGAATTTGTTTGCAGCTGAAGAGATGTTCTAGATGCTGCGCGGTTCCTTATAAGTACATTTATATCTAGAAATAATCGGTAAAGCTAAAAATGTCTAAAAAGTATCTACATGCCTGTTTAGATTAAAAACTTTTTATAAAATTGTTAATAAAGGTTAATAAAGCACTGCTAAAAACATTTTACAGGTTATTATCATGTAAGTTACAAAAATTAGGCAGTTTTTATCATTACAGTTTGTTGCTAGTGGATTTAGCGCCACAGGGTGTATTAATTTGAAACTATAGTAACACAGTATAGAAAAAGAAGTATAGAGGTTGTTCGTTAATTATTTGGTGTATGGATACTTATGGAGTGGATTTAATCCCTGCCAATAAATCATTATACCTATAAAGTGGAATCAAAAATGATAAATAAATCACTTGTTTAAAAATTTAATAAGTGTATAAGTACTCTGAGAGTTATCTTAGAATTTTAGTCTGTAAACATTTTAAAAGATGCTTTTGGTGTTGGTATTTTTACTAAATTTGTGTAATATTTACACACACTACTTTCAATACACGAATGCGCATTCTACATTACATTTCCAATCATAACCAGGATAAATACAGAGTTCAGGCAACCAATATCAATACATTTCGTCAATTCAGACAAAGGTATCATAAAAAAAGAAATCCAGTATACATTCTTCATTTGACGAGCTAAAAATTCTTTAGAAGGTACCACACAGAACAAAAAGTTCCATCAGACTATGACATAATCAACTTCAGCATTTGGTTCAAGACACTTTAAAAGACATTTCGTCAAACATTGTAAATTTATCAAAACTTCATTCACGAAAGCAGTAAAGAATCTCTTTGACAGTAGTTGCCTCTCCTTTGTTATAAAAAACAATTCTATAAGCAAATATAATACCCAAACTAACATCAATTTTCACAAAAGAAGAAATAAAATTTATTTCTGAAAGTGCACACAATATCAGCAATAGACACACAAAACAAAGTTTCTTCAAACTAACTCTAGACAAAATTGTATTTATCTAATCCGTGTAATACGTATTCAATAAACAAAATATTGGTAAAACCTGCCGGATCCTACAAAACAGAACAAATCACCACAAAAGTGACATTTAACTTTGAAGTAAAGCAACATGACTAGCTTTAAATTCAACGTAATCAAAATATTACACAAAAATAAATGTATTGAAAAGAAAATTCTTTGAAATGTACCACATAGTCACAAACAATACAATCAATTTTAGAAAAGATATCAGAATTAAACAAATTATATGCTAACTTTATAATTAAAGAACCATAAATGTCTAACAAATTTTACACATCTTGCCCTGCTTCAACAAAAAAAAACAGGTGACACACAACATATCCATATGCTTGTACAATAGATACTTAACACAAACAATCCAAAATAGACATGGTGATTTAAACGTACAGAAATTCTAATGTTTGTGGTAAGCTTACAGTAATAATTTTATTAGGCAGTAATTATAATACAGAAAACATTGATTTATGCCTATTTTATTAGCACATTGTAAGCTTTTAGCCAAGTTTAAGGAGAAAACATTTTCCAAAATACCCGTATTATAAATGAAGAGTAATTCATGTAGTATGATTAAAAAGGGAGCTTGTCCCAATTAATTATCAAAATGATATTTTAACCAAATTGCTATAAACAAAACCACTGCGTACATACACGTATACCGGTAAGTAATTAAATAACTATGATTAAGTTGTAGCTGTCAAACAAAAGTTATATTTTGCTTAAACAGCATCATTAAAAAAACCTCAGATTTATATAATTTAGTCACTTAGAAATCTTTAATTATATATCAAGTTAATTTATTTGTTACTTACGGTTTGTATGGTATAAATCGTGATTGCATTCACGTTTAAAAAGTAACCAGTTTAAAAAATCACAATTAATTTTGTATATAAGATACACTTTGCGCATAAAAACCAAATAGCAAAATTAGAAATCTTTATCCCAACCAGAATTTTCATCAGGAGGTATATCTGTGTCCTTGGAAAATTTATCAAAGTATTGGGTATCGATATCACTTCTTAGAGTTCGTGTGTATGGTGCTTCTAAAATACCTTGCTGTAGCCTCTCCCACCGAAAACCAGAAAACCACTTATGATCTCTGACTTGTTGTGCTCCTTCTTTTTGACATCCTATCCGTTCAACAGGTATTGCCCTACATAGTTTTTTAATCAAAATTTCTGCTCTCTTTGGAACGGATTCTGGAAATCTAATACTTTCTATTCCACGCAGTATTAAATTATATGTCTTCATATAGCTAGTATCGTTACTGCGAAATGGTGTTTTACCCACCAACAATTCAAATACAAAAATTCCCAAACCCCAATAATCAACAGCTTGATTATGTCCTTTATTTAAAACTACTTCTGGAGCAACATACTCGGGTGTTCCTGCAAAAGTGTATGTTTTTCCTCTTGAATCTAGTCTTTTAGCAAATCCGAAGTCTGTTAATTTTAAATAACCACGACCATCCAGCAATAAATTTTCGGGTTTTAAGTCACGATAAACAATTCCACGTTCATGTAAGTAACTTAAGGCTTCTAATACAGATGCAGCATAAAATTTAGCTGCGTCTTCTTCAAATTTGTGATGCCTTTGTTTTTGTAGTAAAGACCAAAGATCCCCCCCTAGACATGATTCCATTAAAAAGTACAGATATTTTTCGTTTCTAAATGTTTTATACATTCTTGGAATAAAAATGCTATTACAACTCATTTGTACATTTTTCTCGTTATATACATGTTCTTGTTGCTGTTGTTGAATCATATCCACTTTTTTAAGATATTTAAGTGCGAATGGTGGGAAATCTTCATGTTTATGCTTTACTAATTCAACTCGTCCAAATGCCCCAACACCGAGTGTTTCTATTCTTTCTAAATCCGTCAATTCTATATCTTGATAAGGATTTATAATAGGCTCCGTTAATTTCTTTCTTGAAAAGTCTGGAATGCTTTTAATGTCTTCAACATTGCCAAAATGATCTATAAATTCTTGACGAGCCAGGCAAAAACATTCAACTCCTGGTGCATTTGCAGTAACAGTTGCTTGTCGAAGATTATCCTTTGCTAATAAAGCCAGTTGACCAAAAAATTCTTCTCGGGTCATTGTCCCAGTCTAAAATAAATGTTGAGTTTGTTTCATTAAAAAAAATTAAAAAGTACCTCTCCATTCTCTTTAGAGATGGTCACAGTTCCTGCACTTATTATGTAAAATTTGTCCCCATGTTCTCCTTGGCGTATTATAACATGGCCAGTTGGGAAATAATCACGCTTTAATAATTCACTAACTCTTCCTAGTATTTCAGTTGAAACAGTATTCAGTATAGGAACTTTCATTAAAAAGTTAACTAACTGATCGTGACGCTCCATTTCACTCTGTAACATTAATTGTTGATAAACACTTTGATCTAGAACCCATAATTTGCCAGAAAGCACAACTTTTATGGTAGCCTGTCGTTTTGCATTATACAAAATTGCAAGTTCCCCAAAAACACGACTGTCACTAAAGGTGTCTATAGATTTTCCTTGAATGATTATTTCGTACTTTCCACTGACCGAAACGTAGAGATGAGTACCGACACTGCCCTCAGTTATAATAATTTCTTTGGATTTAACTTCACGAGAATACATAGCATCAACAACAGCTTGCAATCGACCACCTTCCAGCAAATTTCGCAAAAATTCATTGTTTAAAAGTGCTTCTGTGATTATTTTCTCGTCTCTAAAATAAACCATTTAGCCATATATATGTAAAACGTATTAATTTTACCTGTTTTCTTTAGGGTGCTTAACAATTTTTACTCGTTCATCCTTTTGTACCTTTGTTGCATGTCCAGCAAGACCAGATCTGCGTCTAGAAGCCTCCTCCACCTCTATTACTGGGTCTTGTTTCTTGTCTCTAAAATAAATCATTTAGCCATATGTATTTAAAATGTATTAATTTTACCCGTTTTCTTTAAGGTGCTTAACAATTTTTACTTGTTCATCGTTTTGTACTTTTGCTGTATGTCCAGCAAGACCAGATCTGCATGTAGAAGCCTCCTCCTCCTCTATTACTGGGTCTTGTTTCTTGTCTCTAAAATAAACCATTTAGCCATATGTATTTAAAATGTATTAATTTTACCCGTTTTCTTTAAGGTGCTTAACAATTTTTACTTGTTCATCGTTTTGTACTTTTGCTGTATATCCACCAAGACCAGATCTGCATGTAGAAGCCTCCTCCTCCTCTAATACTGGGTCTTGTTTCTTGTCTCTAAAATAAACCATTTAGCCATATGTATTTAAAATGTATTAATTTTACCCGTTTTCTTTAACGTGCTTAACAATTTTTACTTGTACATTGTTTTGTACTTTTGCTGTATGTCCACCAAGACCAGATCTGTATGTAGAAGCCTCCTCTTCTATTACTGGGTCTTGTTTCTTTTCTGGTGGTGTTCTTGGTATATCCCAGGTACCTTTATTTTTGAATTTACACCAACAAAAAACCATCTTTGTTTTCATTGCAGTCCAGTAAACATAAAGAGGATGTTTCTTTTACGTTTTAAACAATTACTATTAGCAGTATATTAAATATCTTGTAAACAATTGTTTGTGCATTTAGAAACAGCAAGAAGAAAACTAAATTCTACCTGATGTCATAATGAATAGTTTATTATCAGTAAACTATTTAAGTAAGATTAGATAATTTGACTTTTTATGAGTTGTTTATAAGAGTTTAAAGCTATTGCTCATTCTGTTCTACTTTAAGACAGGTATAGTTTAAAAATTGGTCATGAACCTGTAACTTATCTAAATAGAGATAGAAGATACTCAGGAAGTGCTGAAAAGCTAAAATACAACTTGTGTAAGATCTTGTTAATGATCTTATTTCTTTTTATCTTGCTTTATTCAGATCAAAATTTCAATTTTTCATTATTAAATGCTAGAGATAAATTTGTTAAATATTGAATTATATTAGAATAACTATGCAGAACAAAAAGAAAAATAGATTTTAAATCCGAATATCTATATAAATGCCTCACTCAATCTCAGCTTTCTGAAAAAAATATAATTTTGATAAGATAAAAAACTGTTAGTAACATTTTATGACTCAGTTGATTCCTTGTCCCTGTTTATGTTCTAAAATCACATACAAATTGCTTACACCTCATTTGAACATACCAGGCGTATAAATAAACATATGATTCTAATTTAATAATCATGTGATCATATTAGTTTAGGAAAATCAAATGGTGCCAATTTTGGTTAGCAGAACTAATTACCTTCGATCTTACATTAAAGCCATTATACACATGATTAATACACCAAGAATAATACAATACTTCATATACTAACTATATATTATTCTTTAAATTAAATAGTTATCTTATGGACCAAATATTGAAGTGCACTCACGTTTTCTACACTGCTCGTGATTTTTGTTAATTTATTATTGGTAATAATTTAATCCAAATAAACACTAAAGTACTTCCGAATATTATACTGACCCAGAGCTAAAATGGATGGTGCTTATAAACTCTAATTAGCTTCACAGTCTAAACAACTATTTAATAATTCACGTAAGTCAACATATTATATTCTATATAACGTACAACATTCTCTATTTGTTTAACAGACACATCCACGTGCTAGATAACACACCTTATTGTATTGTTACATGTGCTCAATACAATAAAGTAAACTGTATTAAACTGTATTAAAACAGAACGTTATCTCTACCCTCAACATAAAATTCAACAAATTTGTATCACTTTTCATTAATATACATCATACAGAAGTTTAAAGAAATTTTATCTCAAAAAGAAATTTTAAAGAAGCAAAAATAATATAATAGCAAGGTGTATAAAATGAACAAGATAAAATCAACGATGTAGATGTAATTTCAATTGCTTACTAAACTAATAAATCTCCTAAAACCATCAGAATTTATACTGTCTGTCATAGATTATAAACCAGAATTTAGTAATTATGACCAGCTTTCAAGATACAACTTTGACAAACCTACTGCAACTAACTACGAAGTGATAGAATTTCAGGATTTACTATTATCATGTAAACATGAAACTAAGGGCGAGATTTATATTAAAGACACATCACTTACTTCACATATTGATATTCTCAAACAAAATTTTGCTATTTTTTCAGAAAAAGTGAATCTTTTTATGGCCAATCTGCTTCAAAAATTGAGTGAAATAACGACTGCACTGATGAATTAGAACAATATAGTCGACAAAATTGTCTAGTTATCCACAAAGTACCTGAAAAACCTAACGAAGATGTAGTCCGTATCGTCAAAGATATTTTTGTTACAAAATTAAAGTTACCACTGATCAAGATATCGATTGTGCACAATCTTGAGAATATGTCTTTAAACCACTCGTAAAATCTGCAATGCTCAAGACCTATTCTAGTAAAGTTTATCGACTACAGTGCAAGAACAAATATTTCTACAAAAAACTCAGTTAAAAAACACCAGCATATCAATAACCGAAAGTTTAACAAAACACATGTTAGAATTTACCAAATAAGCAAAGAGCATTTTTGGTTTAAACCGAGTGTGGTCTAGGGATGGAAAAATAGTTGTAATTGGTAATGATAAAAAGAGATACTGTGTTACAAACACTCAAATAAAGAGCGTACCTCATAGTGACATACTCAAACAAACAACCAAGATTACTATTGCAATATGGTGAAAACACACAGCAAAAAATTAGGAAGAAAATTAGTTCACATTAATGCAATAAAAAAGACTGCATAATCAATAATCAAGAATAAATTAATTTTGTATACGTACATATAAATTTATTTCTAAAAAGTGTAGTTTTAAGACAGGCGAGAATACTAATAACTGAAGAATTATATCGTAACGGCAAACAACTTGAAAAAGTGAATATGAACTGTTTATGGAAACATTTCATTATTTACTGTTGCTGTTATTATTATAATTTTTTATTAATAGTTTTAGGTTTAAAGTGAGTTTGTGTATATGTGTATCCGAGTATTTCAGTGGGGTTTCATCATTCTGATGTGGTTAACTACTACTGTTTACTTCATTTACCATTTCTTTCTTTTAATTCCATTCTTTGTTTTTCTTTTAGTAGTTTAACTTTTAGTTATGGCTGAAAATTTTGCTGAGTTGTGTCAAATTGAGACAGATACTCGTATGGAGAATATCGTACCTTCTATATCAGATATACTGTCTTTTCTCCCATCAGTACCATCTACATCATCTCTGCTCACCCACTCGTTTTCCCTTCATGCTAGAACGTTTCGCTGTTGCCACGTTAATGTTGGGTCGTTACTCTCACGCTTTGACGAGTTTGTTTGTGCATTTACCACAAGTCAGCCACATTGTATCGCGATATCTGAAACTTGGCTAAAACCTTCACTTTATAAAGCAGTAGTGCAACTTGACGAATATAATATCGTACAAAATGGCTTTATACGTTCGGAATGATCTCACATACAAATATATTAATCTGTCTCCATCTCCGTATAATACTAAACATGAGTATCTTTTTATCGAAATAATTATCAAGATAAGTACATGTAATCTTAATATCCTACTGCTTCAACCTATTCTTCATACTCCTCTTTCATCATCAACTATAGTTCACATTATTGTGGCCAATAAGAATAGAATTGTCAACCACAGTTAGGTACAGGTGTTGGAGCGTCACTAAAAGAGTGCTGTGATACAGATACAGCAAATTGTAAATGTTGAAATTGTTGACTTACCTTCCTTTTTAACTTTGCCTGGCTAACTCAATGCAATTTATGTAGTTTTCAAAATCAAATCAAACACAGTAATATTAAAGCATTTATAGGGTATGAAATATTTTCTCCCATACATTAGCATATAAAACATTTACAACATCGTTTTTTCAAACACAAAATAATTTCTAAGAAGTACTTATTAAAAAAATGTTTCTTACCTTATTTTAAATTTACAGAACTAAATTTCTTCTTTTATGGCTATTTTACCTGACTTTGTTTATTCTTACGCTTGTAAGGTTTGTTTGGCCAAAACATCCTTGACAGATAATCTATTAAAAAGTCACAGTGTTTCGAAGTCTGAACACAAACTTTTACAAAAAGATTATTAGAACTATCTTAAACTAAATGACAAAATTCAAATATCAGTTACAAAAATATTATACTTGCAAAAATTCACGAAGCGTTTTCTCGTAATTAAATACCTTCTTATTTTAAATTGATGTCCAAATCAGCTTACAAGATTTTCCATATTTAAAATCCTCGTTTCAAACGGCAGTTACCAAAGTACATTATACTTAAATCATTCTTTCCATTATTTAATAAAAATTTTAAAATAGCGTTATATTGAAGAACCTTCCTCCCTCTTCATTGTATTTAATAATTTCCATTTTTTATGTAAGTTACGTTTAAAACATCACTTCTATATTCATTGTAATATTGTAATTATTAAATTACAGTATGCTTACTGCATACTTCAATATCATCTTCGCAAAGCAACGTTCACAAATTAAATCAAAATAACATTTTGCGATCGAATTTAAGAATCGAATCGAATGAATGACCGTTTTCAATAAACGCTTCCTTATATATATATATATATATATATATATATATATATATATATATTGCTGTGTTTCCTTGTATTCGAATCGAGCCTCACGAATTGGGCGCCATGAATGCTGTGAATCCTACAAAAAGCTATTCATTACCTTAACTGTTCCGTTGACTTTCTTCTGTTAATCGCCTCTTTACTCTTTTCCGCCTCGGCTGCTCACCTAGTTAAAACTTTCATCCTCAATCATAAAAAAAACAAACACATTCCTATCACAAACACCAACGTTAACTCTATTTACATCAATATTCACAATACATTAAAATTTCAAAATTAAAATTCAGCTTAAATTTCAGTATCAGAAACTTTCAAGATTAAATTTATTATCATTTTAATGTGCATCCAGAATTAAAGTCCTTGTAGATGCCTACTAATTAATATTGTAACGCGCTACTACTACCGCGTTTCTTTAATTTAAAACAAGTAATAATAATGGTCTTTATTACTCACTGTTCACAAGTCTAATTAACAGTATATGCCTTATTTATAGATGTTTTCAGTCCACTTAACAATGAAGCACTATTACACTAATGAATTTACAAGCACTAATATCTTCTTAAACTAACTTCTTTACCCTAGGTCCAATAACCACACTAACACAACTATTTGTTTATACACTTCTATTTATTTATGTATACTGCAAGCTGCATGCACATTAGACACAGCATATCATTTATGTATATATTCTAAAAACTCAACTACGTTTACTTTACAACGATATAATTTATATTAGACATTCAAGAATAGACTAACTCTTACATTCATAAGCGGCCTTATATATACCCTGCATTAAGATATGACTCATTATCTAGAACTTTGTAGAAGGATTCTCGAATGCTGAAGAATACGCTGTGCCCCGGGCGTTTGTATGTTTGACGGGTTGCCTAATAGTGGATCGCAACACTGCCCCCTCTTTAAAACCGTTACGTCTCGTAACTGTAAATCCATCTTGACGCCAATTCGATGACTGGTGACGGTATCGGCAGCTATCTCCTCTGGTGCATCCACCGCGTCGTTGGAAGTAACAGTCAACACTCTTTTCATGGTCTTGGTAGGCAACCGGTTGATAACAACAAACAAGAACCTGGACGTTGGTTCCTGGAAAACTACTTCTAGCATATTTCGGACTATCCTCCAATCCAAGCGATCCAGTCCACAGCCCAGCTTGGGCACCGCTAGTCTCGTTACTCCATTTTCCATCATCTGCGCCTTAAGATTTAGCAAAGCCTCCCATAGATGTCCATAACTAGGTCTCTGCCATGAAGAATTTTGGTGACCAGATAGTAAACATAACGATTTTTATCTTGAAGAACCAAAGATTTTCCTACAGTTGGCTGCTGTTGTACTAATTCATCCACACATCCAAACTTTTCTTGAAAACAACAGCTATTCCCTTGACATTGCCAAATCTTGAGCTACGCAATGTGCAAGGAATACTCTTCTGGTGCTCTAAACAGAGCTTGCTGTTTTCAACAACAACGCCAAATCTCGCTTTAGCGGAACCACCATACGCCGCCATAAAGCTCTCAAAATCTGCATTTGGCTCATGATTAATAACTTGCCGAACACCATTATCATTATTTGAGTCTTCCTGGTTGTTGCCAGTGTAGGGTGTTAAACGGTCAAAGTGTACCACTTTCGGTTTACCACGAGGATCTTCTGATCCGGTACACTACATCATTAATCCTTTTTAACACTTCGTACGGCCCTTCCCATTGTCTTTGTAGTTTTGGCGACAATCCACGTTTTCTTTGTGGATTGTACAACCACACTAAATCTCCAGGTTGATAACCACCTTCTTGTGCTCTCGTGTCATATTGTGATTTCATTCGATCGCTTGCTGCCTGTATATTCTTTCGGACGTTTTCGTGAATACTATTTGATCTTTCACGAAGCTTACTAACGTAATCTTCACCGGCGATCTCTTCTCCAGGTTTAAATCCAAACTGAAGATCACATGGTAGCCGCAATTCACGTCCTAGCATTACGCAAGCGGGCGAGTATCCTGTGCTGTCATGTACCGAAGATCGGTACGCCAGTAGGAACAAATGTAGATATTGGTCCCAGTCCCGTTGATGTTCAGAGACAACTTTGGCCAGGTACTTTCCTAACGTTCTGTTCATTCTTTCAACCATTCCATCCGATTGAGGATGAAGTGGCGTGGTTCTAGTTTTCCTGATTCCAAGATGCTTGCAGACGTTTTGAAACAACGCTGATTCGAAGTTCCGACCTTGATCGGAGTGTAATTCCAACGGAACTCCAAAGCGACAAAACAACTCCCTCACTAGTACATCTGCAACCGTCTCGGCTTCTTGGTTAGGTATAGCATATGCCTCCGGCCATTTGGTAAAATAATCCATTGCAACCAAGATGTATTTATTCCCTTTCTCTGATTCAGGAAACGGACCAGCTATATCAATGGCTACCCTTTCAAAAGGATTCCCCACGTTATACTGTCTCATTGGGGCTTTCCGTTTTGAGACCGGGCCATTTGCAGAGGCACACAATTCACATTTCCGGCACCACTCCTTCACATCTTCTTTGCAGTTCACCCAATAGAATCTTTCTCTCACTCTTTCGAGAGTTCTTTTCACGCCAAAGTGCCCTCCGGAAATACCATCGTGCAAGTGCTGCAACACTTCCGGCACTCTGCTTCTCGGCACTATCACTTGAAGTCTCTCAGTGCCATCTTCAAATTCCAGGCGTCGTTTCAAGATTCTATTTTCCATCATCAAGCAGTCCCACTGTGACCAGTATGCCTTCAGGCTCCTACTTGAAATACTAATTTCTTCCCAAGCTGGTCGTTGTCCTCTATTTTTCCACTCAATAATACGTCCCAATTCGGCGTCATTCTCCTGGTCTTCTCGTATTCTTTCGAGTTGCCAAGTATCATCGGTTACCGTCATTCTATGGATGACACTTATTTTCTCTTCCATCTTGGAGCAATGATTGCAGTCCATCGGACAAGGTCTCCTTGATAGAGCGTCTGCATTCCGATGGCTAGTTCCTACACGATGTTCCGTATCAAAGTCATATTCCTGCAGCCGCTCTATCCACCTCGCCACTTGCCCTTCAGGATTTCGAAACTGCAGTAACCATTTCAGTGCGGCATGGTCTGTTCTCAACAGGAATTTACGGTCGTATAAGTACTTATAAAAGTGCTCTACGGATTTGACGACGGCCAACAGCTCCCTTCTTGTCACACAATAGTTCCTTTCTGGCCGCGACAAGACCTTGCTGAAATACCCAATAACTTTTTCTTGTCCGTCCTGCACTTGAGAAAGAACGCCTCCTATAGCTGTGTTACTGGCATCGGTATCCAACACAAACTTTCCCTCCATCCGCGGATAACTCAAAATTGGTGCTGTAACTAGTAGCCGTTTCAGTTGTTCAAATGCTCTGTGGCAGTCGTCATTCCAATCATATTCTTGTCCATCTTCGGTTAATTTTGTTAACGGTTTGGCAATGTTCGCAAACCCAAGTATAAAACGTCGGTAATATGTGCACAATCCTAGAAAACTGCGTAGTTGGTGTATATCTGCTGGTGTAGGCCACTCTTGTACCGTTTTTATTTTGTCAGGGTCAGCTCTTATTCCGGTCTCTGAGACGACATGTCCTAGGTATTTCACCTCTTTTCCAAATAGGTGGCACTTCTTGGGGCTTAATGTAAGGTTTGCCCGCGTAATCTTTGGAATATCTCCTCTAGGTTCTTAAGATGTTCTTCAAAAGACCGGCCTAACACTATCACGTCGTCCAGGTACACCAGACATGTCTTCCAGGACAGTCCACGCAGTACCGACTCCATCAATCGTTCAAAAGTAGCAGGAGCATTGCATAATCCAAATGGCATGACCTTGAACTGCCATAATCCAGTTCCAATTGTAAACGCAGTCTTTTCTTTATCGTTTGGCTCCAAGCCTACCTGCCAGTATCCGCTTTTCAAGTCCAAGGTCGAAAACCATTTAGATCCGGATAGAGTATCTAAGGTGTCATCAATTCTGGGCAAAGGATAGCTGTCTTTCTTTGTCACATTATTAAGCCGCCGGTAGTCTACACAAAACCTTGTCGACCCGTCCTTTTTCTTGACAAGCACTACCGGGGATGCCCATGGACTATTCGAGGTTCAATCACTCCCTGTTCTTCCATATCGGTGATAATTTGCTCGGCTTCCTTACGTTTTGCCAAAGGAAGCCGCCTGGGTGTTGTCTTATCGGTTGCGCATCTCCAGTATTGATCTTGTGTTGCACAACATTCGTCCTTCCTTTCTCACTATCATCCAGTGCAAACACACCTCGATATCGTCCGACCAGTTCTTTTACCTTGCCCAGTTGGTCGCCATTTAATCCTTGACACGAGGGTATCAACATATCCAGCAATTTCTGTGAGCAACCGTTGGTTGGTTTATTTTTCGTGTCGTCCACACAACGTTTAATATGACATACTGGAATGCAACTTCACACAATCATGCCTTTCTTCAGGGTCACTGTATGGGGATTAATGTTCAGCACCCTTACTGGTACCATATTTCGAGACATTACCAGCGTTCTTCCAATCAGAAGTCCCTCCTGACCCACTCCCGATTCAGTTGCTTCCATCATGCATACTTGTCCTTCCCGGAGCGTACCATCCGGGCATCCCATTACTATCATTTCTGCCTTCTCGGGTATTTTCATATCGCAAATCATTCGAACTTGCATCGTCTGGTTACTCCTACCTTGAAATGGAATCTCATCATCATCTATCCGAAGCACATTTTCTTTCATGTTTACATGAAACCCATATTCTCTCATGAGATCCATTCCCAAGATCACTTCTTCTGTAATTTCAGCTACCAACACTCGATGATTAATTAATTTGTCCCCAATTGTCAACATAACGGCAGTCTCTCCGTGAGTACAAATTTTCTCACCACTTGCCGTTCGAAGACACACCGATACAGGTAGCATTTTTCCACGACCAACCAAATCTGGTCTCACAATAGTTTTTGTCGCTCCTGTATCCACGAGTAATCGGACACCCCTACCATTAATTCTTCCATCGATATAAATGCTGTCCAGACTCCCCATCGACGATGCAGCACGGATGATAATCTCCGGGGCACTACGTTGTGCTGTCGACGTTCGCCCCCTTACATTGACCTGCTTTAACTCAACCGGTTGTTTCTTTGGTTGAGTACAGCGTCTCTGCATATGACCAACTTCACCGCAGCTCCAGCATCGCAGACGCCATCTCCGCGGTCGTAATCTTTTCAGCCTTTCCGCTTTTCGCTTTTCAAACACACGGTTTATTATTTCATCTATGCTGTTCTGCGCTTGATCAGGTTCCTCTAAGGCAGACCGAACTTTGTGACTCATTCTGTGTGATGTCTGCTTAGCTGCTTCAAATTCAAGCGCATGAGCCAGTGCGTCATCTAACATCTTTGGCCGTGCTAATCTTAGCGCTTGCTGTATTTCGCCATCTTTAACGCCATCCACAAATGTTTGTACAGCCAGTTGTTCGAGGAAACTATCTGGTGCCGTTGGATATGCCAATCTAACTAATCTGGCGATGTCAGCTTCGAATTCTTGCAGGCTTTCACTTGTCTTTTGCGAGCGGTTCTTAACTTGTGCGTGGTAAACCTGTTGAAGGTGAGCGTCTCCATATCTCATCTCAAGCTTCGATGTTAAGAGGCCGTAATCATTCTGCTGGTGATCGGGAATCGTTTGTAAGATGTTACGAGCTTCTACCCGTAGGGCCACTATTAGAGAGATAGCCTTCTCTTTGTTGCACCAACCGTTGGCTATTGCAGCAGCTTCAAATTGTTTCAAATATGTGGGCCAAGGTGTTTTACCATCGAATGTAGGTGGTTTTACTTTAAATTTAGACGGAATTGTCTCGCTTCTTTCCGTGGTTCTTATTTCTGGAATGTTCTGATTAACAACTTGGCTTGGCAATTCAAGTGGCCGCGTTGTTAGTGAAATTACTTGTTCTTGCAGCCTCATCACATCTTCTTCCATTTTATCAATTTACTGTCCAACTTTTGCTCAACTGTTTTACCTGTTCAGTGAAATCTTCTTTCAATGCAATGGAACTTTCCATTAATCTTCGTTCTAACGTGGCTGTATTTTCACTTAACTTTTCTCTATTTTCTCAGCATTTTCACTAAGTGTCAATTCTAGTTTAGCCGACCTTTCCTCCATACCGGATTTAAAATCCTTGAGGAAATTCATTAAAGTGTCTGCCTCCATTTTACTTTGATTTCTTGTCACTGGCATATACAAACTACTTAAATGTCTTTTAGACTTGTGTTTTAAATTAATCACTATATACCCCACAAATGCCTGACACCAGTGTAACGCGCTACTACTACCGCGTTTCTTTAATTTAAAACAAGTAATAATAATGGTCTTTATTACTCACTGTTCACAAGTCTAATTAACAGTATATGCCTTATTTATAGATGTTTTCAGTCCACTTAACAATGAAGCACTATTACACTAATGAATTTACAAGCACTAATATCTTCTTAAACTAACTTCTTTACCCTAGGTCCAATAACCACACTAACACAACTATTTGTTTATACACTTCTATTTATTTATGTATACTGCAAGCTGCATGCACATTAGACACAGCATATCATTTATGTATATATTCTAAAAACTCAACTACGTTTACTTTACAACGATATAATTTATATTAGACATTCAAGAATAGACTAACTCTTACATTCATAAGCGGCCTTATATATACCCTGCATTAAGATATGACTCATTATCTAGAACTTTGTAGAAGGATTCTCGAATGCTGAAGAATACGCTGTGCCCCGGGCGTTTGTATGTTTGACGGGTTGCCTAATAGTGGATCGCAACAATATAACAATATATGCAGACCTGAGTCTGAGTACAAAGGGAGCATCTCCCACCCCTTTACGTTAATTAACCAGGTTCGTCTAATTGAGCTCAAAGACATACCCAAATTTTCATCATAATCCAGAACATAAATACTAAATACCCATTTCTACTTAAACAAGAAAATTTCACCTTAAAATTAAAATTTTGTTGTTAGTACAATTTCACTACTGTCCATTTTAAGTAAATCAATTATAAAGTTATTCAACACACACTAAAACATCAAAAATCGAACAACAAAGCATAAGTTACCTGAAGGTTAATGCACTCGTGGCACCAATGTATATCGTCCTCTGTTAATCACACCAATCCAACTGGGTTATGTTTAGGTCCTCGTATTGCTGGTCGCCTTTAAAATTTTCCTACACCACCATTCATCTAAAGTTGTTTCAGTGCTTTTCCGGAACTCATTTGTGTATATCTGAAGCTTGTTTTGTGGATCCAGACACGTTTACGAATCATTTAATTATTAACACCCCCGAAAAATAGCAAAGAAATTCATACTTCTTTCACAAATATACGCCAAAACTGCCTACTTTTGTGTATTCATTTGTCGTTGCAAATTTGACTAATTGGTACAGTGATACTAGACTTTATTACCTTGTATCTTCTTTTCTAAGTGCACTAAATTACATTCATTGTAGCACGTAAAGAACAAACTGTTTTAAATCACCAAAATATACGAGCAAACTGTTTAAATTATTCTATCAAAATCGGAAAACTAAAAAGCACTGTTTAACGCATTGAATCAAATCGAAAATCTAAGAGAGAGAAACTCATATTAACCCGGGTATATATAGTGGTTAGCCTGTCTGTCGGTTTTGTCCTCAAAACGGCCAGTTTCTAGAATTTCGTATACTATGTTCCCATCTCGACCGCCTGTGCGTCGGTTCTTATTAAATTTGCACTCGCACCAGTTAAATCTCAGAAATTTCGACACGGCTCGCAACGTCTGGGAATAACTAATTAATTTTATACAGAAATGTTATTTTACCTCTCAAGTTTGCCTCTTATTTTCAACCAATCGCAACCCAGTGACGTTGCTCAACTCACGCCTTTTACTATATGTGTCTCTGTCTTGCACATATTATCTGTCACTATCTACCCTGTTCCGAGTGGTACAAATCTATATTCTTTAGTATCGGTTATTTTCAATCCACGTGGACTTGTGAAATAACCCACCTTATTAGCATTTCCGTAAATATTAAGCAACGGTTTCTCCAACATTCTCTGTAACCATTTGTTATCTGCAAATTTTACGCAGAACATAAAACATTTAAAAATACGCAGGTGTTCAAACATAATACTTCTACGATCTGAATATTATTGGGTTTTTACTAGCTTTTATACATATTATATATTACTAATGGTTCAATTAACTTCAATTAAAAATAATACCCTTTAATTTTTAGTGACTCCTAATCAAATATTAATTATTATCTGTACATTTTGTTTAATACCGGTTACTTAAAATTGAGTTAATTAATATAAATTTTGCACGTAATTTCCATTTGTTTCTTTACTCGGAATAATTAAATTACACGTAGAGCATTTTAATACTGCTTCTTTTTATAGCAAGCGTCTTGTAAATAATTTAACTCCCTTATTTTTAATGAAACGAATGAATTTTTATGCTTCACGGTTTTAATAACGTGTACCTTTTCCCAAAGCTTCTACACGTTATTAAAATTATTTGATGTGATTATTTAATTTTCTACCCTGGTCTAAATATGAGTAATATATATATATATATATATATATATATATATATATATATATATATATATATATATATATACAAATTATCCATTTCCAGAATGTAGTAGAATTTGCGCGATTCCATTTCCAATAATATACTTCGATCTTACGTCATTTTCCTGGAAATCCTCATTAGCGTTCAAAATTGTTGAGTTTTATTACCTCGTATTCTCTTCCACTTATTAGTGACGTGCACGGTTCGTCTTACTCTAACACATACGATTATTGTAGCGTCGCATACTAATGCGAGAGATAATCAATTTTTATCAGTTATTTTATGGATTTTATGGGTTTTTTCAATGTTCAAGCCGCTTCTTGGAATAAACGTTTATTTATTAATGAGTTCATACGAAATTAGGTATTCTCCCGAAACTTCCTCCTTAATCTCGTCTATTCCAAAAAATTCTCTATTTAAAATAAATTTATGTAATTCACAGAGTAATTAATTTAAAGTTTAATTGCTTTTTAATGCAAAAGGAGTTGCATTTTATAGAAAATGTTTTTTTTACGTCAAAACGTGTTTTTAATACACCTATTAAGATTAGAATTAAATACACGAAATTACTTATTTTTATTCACGGAATTGATTACAAACGAGTGATTTTGTATTTATCTTAAAATGATCGATTTGCATTCGCTTTAAAGCGTTATACGGTATCCTACAATTAATTATTTTTACATATACAACTTACGTTATTTGCTATGTATCTACAATACACTTATATCATACAGGGTGATTATTTATACACGAGGAATTGCATTTTTCGCTTGCATATAAAGGAATAAAAGTACACTTGTATTGTACGGTGCGTAACAATGAATTTACGAAAATTTCTATTTTTTTCAGATTCTTTTATATTTTGGTGGGATTTATTTGTAGAATTTGGGGGTTTCAATGACCTTTCGTGACCCCTTATCACGTCAGTATATTATATATATATACATATATATATATATATATATATATATATATATATATATATATATATATAGCAGCTGTGTTATCGGACGTTTTTACTAATAATAATATAAAATTTTTAAGGTATTAATAAAACGCTCATTTATAAAGTTGTCGACGTTTCGGTAAATTTATTTCCTTAGTCATGACCTATAAGTGATAGGCTGTAATACAAATGTACAAAATAGATATTACTTACAATCTATGTGAGCTCTGAGTAATTCGAAAAATCATCAATAGAATAAAAGCAGTTACTTTTAAAACATGAAACAAATTTTAAAATATAACAGTCATAAAAATAAAATTAATTTAAAACTTAGAAACTAAAACATATAAGAACGGTCACTAATTCAAACAAGATTCTCACAATATATGTTGTTGGTTTGCCTGATTAATACTGATTAGTTATCGAATTGAAATTGATATTTTATATGAATTACATTTTAACGATATACATAGTGATGTGAATTATGACTTTGCTGTCTTTATGCGCCTACTTAATTTATATAAAAATGAATAAACTGTATTTAAATTATCAATATCGGTTTGAAATTTATTGCAGAATTGTTGTTTTTAATATGAAAGATTCCAAAAATAATCGTTTTTGTAATTGTTTTCTATTTCTAAAATTTGTATATCGTCAAAATTAGCGTTATTGTTTCTTTATTTAAATGAATTGCAAATACAAGATTTTTATTTATTTTATTATCAGCTTATTGAATAGATTGCGTAACATTGTTGTTCCCCGATATGCATTGATTGCATTCACAATAATGTAGCTGTATAAAATTAACTTGAAATGCAATCATAATGCTTTATATCAGAAATCTAATACAAGGTATACGCAATCGTAATGTCCACATGTAAGAACATTAAATAATAAAATTTGTGTCTCAATTCATAACTAAATAAAGAAACTGACATAACTAATTTGTGACGATATACAAATTTTATGAATTATAGTTATATAATCAATTAACTAATTTAAACAGATTATTTTGAAATTCTTTACATATTAAAAACAACAATTCTCAATAAATTTCATAATCCGAAATATAGATTAATTTAAATACAGTTTTTATTTTATCGACTGATATATTTAAATATTTGTTTCATGTTTTAAAAGTAATGCTTTTATTCTATTGATGATTTTCGAATTACTTCAGAGCTCACATGATTGTAAGTAATATTATATTTGTACATTTGTATTACAGCTAATCACTTATAGGCATGACAAAAATAAATTTACCGAAACGTCGAAAATTTATAAATGAGCGTTTTAATTAATTTATTATGGACGAACATATTCCCAAAGAAGATTCTAACACCTTAAAATTTTATATTATTATATTATATATATATATATATATATATATATATATATATACAATTAAGATATATCGACTGTTTGAAATATTGTTTTAGTATAGATATCGGGGAAGCAGTCAAACTGAGACAGGACATTCAATGGATTACGCCAATACCAAAATTGTTTTTAGAGAAAAGCATTATCGTAAACGATTATTTTTTGAAATGGTTGCTATAACGTTAAAATCAAATTCTTTAAACAAGAAAACAGATACCAAAATTTAAGTAACATTTATTGTTATTTATTGTCCCTTATTAGAAAAGAATAGCCATCAATTTTGATATTTTAGGATTTGGCACGGTTCTCTTTATAGTTTTACATATTTAAATAGAAAGTACTAACTTAGGTAATAAATTTAAGATATTTGACACTTCTCCCCTTAATTAATTTACAACACTTTAGTCTAGTCAACTTGTATACCTACAATTATAGTTCAAGTCAACTTTTACACCTTTAATTATACTACATTAGTTTAAACAACAAAATTAGGTTATGTAAACATCTGTCACTTTTGACATGTTTGTTCTTAATCTTCAATGAAGTAATGTCCAACTTCCATAGTTGTATGTATTTATAAACTCACATAAACGTAAGTAGTATTAAGTAGCAGCACACATTATTTATTTTCATATGCATTTATTAGATTCCTGAAGAAGATAATAAATTTATCAACTCGAATGATTAAAAGAGTGTTTGATTAATTTGACAAGTTTGACTGCTTCCCCGATATCTATACTAAAACTATATATATATATATATATATATATATATATATATATATATATATATATATATATATATATATTGCCGTGGAACTCGGGTAAAATCCTCACCAACAAAAATATATTCGAAAATTTTATTAAATTTTCAAATTCGAAAATAGAAAAATTTCCAAAAATTTAAATAAGTCATAAAAAATATTTCTTACCCGTTTTCCTCTCTTCCTCGGTTGAATTGCCAATTTTCTGCACCTGCTTCCGGCTAGCTCATTTGGACCTCCTCTTGGGTATCTAGATTCACTCGCATATTCTCAATCGTACACACACACTCGCAATAAAAACACAAAATACAACCAACATACAATCTTTTATTTATTACTATTTACAAATGAAATTCAATATTGTCCATATTTCCTTGATCACGTTACACTTCAGTAAATCTTATTTAGTAATGTCCTGTATTTTATTTTAAAAATCATCAAACACATAAAATGTACCCGGAGTAAATGGGCCTTGAATAATACCTTATCTAAAATTCCTTCTTTATAATTTATTTTGTTTTTTTATCTAAGTAAACTCTGGGGTATGGTGAGCTCATGATAACCCAGCTAATTATGCATAATGTATCCCCTTCTACTTTGAAATACTCTTACAACAAATAAAAAACAAAGCCCTGTACTCTTCACAAAAATTTCACGTTCTGATGGAACGTTAAAAAGCTTTATAGACACCTTCAAATTTCTAGTTAAACACCATAATAAAGTTATTTACACGTATTATGTTCAATACGTAAATAATCCACACTACCTTGAAAATCACTCTCATACGTCACCCAATTTTCACAGTTTATAAGAATCACAATTTCAAATCGTGACCTGGAAATTTCTAGACGATCTCCGCTCTGTGGACGATGCCATGTATTTCTTCTACCTGGTCTGCAGGCCGTTTCTCACTGTTACTAGACGAACTCCATCTAAGTTAAACAGCTAACGCTGCCTTCACGGTGTAACAAAATTCCAAATTCCATTCAAACATACGTCTTTCACAATTAGTTACTCCAAACCACGTTACTTAATGTCCCGACACGAGTTGGTTAAAAATTATAGGCGATACCTCAATTAAAAATGTAATCTCGGCACACTAACCGCGTACTAATTAAGAGGCTACCACCATGCAATATAATTTAAATGATTTTATAATACTTACAACTCGTGATACTTTCATGCGTCGTTTGGAGCGATCGAAATATTAAGGGCTTTCACCACGTTGTCCAAAAACATTTATACACTTAGGCTGCCACCTCCTGGCCGCCTTTTCATCCGAAATCCCCTGTTAACAACACATTCTTAAAATTTTGCACTCAACCGATATTTAATCCCGCGAATTTCAGCACGTCGTTATGCTATTTTCTGAAAATCAATATACACTATGCCTGTATTTGTCTCGCGTTCAACTAACTATATCGACCAATCGTATATTTACTGACGTCCTACAAGTCCCTCCTATACTATCGTTGTCTCTTGCTTATGCGTTTTCTACGTCTCTTTCTAACCTGGTTTGAGTGGTGGAAAATCAATATTCCAGACTATATGCTATTTAAACCCACGTGGACTTCCTACGTGATTTAAATCACCCCTCGTTAGTATTTACTACGAACGCATGCGACGGTTTACCCAATATTCTCTGTAACCGTTTGCTATCTATAAAAATTAAGTAGAACTTGACATTTAGAAAATACGCAGGTGTTTAATTAACTGACGTTTTACCACAACACTTCCACGAGTTGGAGTTCGGCGTATTTCTACACCACTGATATATTTGTTTGTTAGCAATGCTTTTCACCTTGGTATTATTGGGTTTTTACACGCTTTTATGCATATTATACGTCAATAATCGTTCAATTAAATTAATGGCATTGGCTTCTACCATTTATTTCTTTGCAAACCTACTTAAATTTCATTCATTATTTGTACAATTTGATTAATACCCGTTACTTAAAAATGAATTAACTAATATAACTTTCGCACGTAATTTCTGGTTGTTCCTTTATACCGGGTGTTTTGAAATTGCTTCGTTTATTTTTATTTTTAACCCGTTAAAACCACTACAATTTTAATTCATTTGTAAATAAACAAATCAACCAATTTTAAATGGTGACCATTCATTTTGAAGGTCTTTTTAAGACATATACCTTTCATTTGAAACTTTTTTCTATGTTTTCTATGTTCCGTCAATCATTGAAAAACGCGTTTTTCACACACTTTTGGCGATTGTTTAAAAATATTAATATTGAAATGAAATGATTGAATTCGTATTGCACTTCATTCCAATAGCTCACATTAACATAGTATGCATTCAAACTGTCCCTTAATTTTTTTCGAAATTTTTCTCAATTTCCACGAACTAAATAACGGTATCGTTTAAATTTAATTTATCTGAAGGAGCACTTCTCTCTTCTTTCTAATCGACAATACCAGGTGTAACGATCTTTTAGCTATCCCTATACATGACACCAAAATATTTTTCACTCTTTATTTCTTGTTATCAGTTCACTTGGGAATTCTATCCCACAGAATATTAAGAAAAGTTCTACTGTTTCAAAATTTTTCAAGAATATCTGATACGAAATCAGGTTTAGCAGTTAATGAATACTTTACTGTCACAATTATCAGCAAAAACAAGCAATTGGGGTAGTGTCACTCCCCGACAAAGGGTTTGCGTTTTATAGTAAACACACGAAATTATTTATATTTATACTAAATGGGTAAAGCTCGTTTTATGCTATTTACAGCAAATTTTATCAAAAATGTATACATTTGCATTCGCATCAAAATGCGTTTTACGGTATCTTACAATTTTCATATCCAATTTACGTTACTTGTTATTTATTTACAATATGCCTATATCATACAGAGTGATTATTTATACACGCGCAATTTACATTTTTGCATGCTACATCAATGAATAATGGTATGCTTGTATTATACAAGGCGTAACCATAAATTTACGGAAGATACCATTTTTAAATTGTTTATCCCCAAAAATTAAAGCTCCCTTTTCTTATTTTAGAGCCAGCAAAAGTGACACTGTACCCTATTGGAAATTCTTTGAACGTTTAAGACTTTTTCCCTTTTTACGTAATTTTCATGTATAAAAGAAATTTTTGATGACTCTTAAGATAAAATATTTAGGTATAATAAATATAGTCAAAGTTCAAAAAAATAAAGAGAAAATAACGTCTTATGCTAGATAGTTCTGACCTGTAGTTTTCTTTGTGCGTCTTTCTGTATCTGCTACTGCGTACTGTGGATCAGTACCCCAATATTATTTTCAGTTCAGTTGCTCCATTCAATGCTTAAAACAATCTTCTGATTTGTGTGCTTTTGCCAAGATTTAAACCAATATTCTTATATGGATTTCTCCCCAATTCTATCAATTTATTTAGTTTCCAAATTTTACCCCGTTTAACTATTTTCTTAGTTTACTTTGATTTACATGGATTTTCTTAACCTCCCTTAGGTTTACCCCGTCTTACTTAGATCTTCGTAGTCTCTCTTAGAGTCCTAAATTATAAATATTTAACATAATTAATTAATAAATTTTTACTCACACTTTCAAGCAAACGGCGAAAGTTTTCTCATATATTTTTCACTATTATTTATTTTAAAATTTTCTAACACCACATTTCACAAAAATTTATTATTTAATTTTAATATTCACTCGTTGCATAGATTCTTGAGTATAAATGATGTGAATTGTGCTTAGATTGAATCAAGCCTGTCTGCTTATCAAATTTGCGTGTTATATAAGCTACGCCCCATCTAAAAATTCATTGGTCATCGGCGGTGTTTGTTCAAAGTTTACGACCAGCCGTAGGATGTTTTGGATATTTTGGGCTTTTACAGGTATATCTCTGATAATAACTCTCCGGAACGATTTCTTGGTCACGTACGATACCTGGATTTCTATTCTGTATTTATTTTAGACCGTCTGTTTTGATATTATTACAGGAATTTCTAATTCGCCTTGGCACGTAATTTAACTTATGACTTTTGTTTGTCTAGATAATACTTTGGGATTTGTATTAACTCCATGTAGAAAATCATGTAGACAAAATGACGTAAAGTAACATTTCTGTTTACTTCTTGCCTTTCTAAAACGTATTTATTTCGAAAGATGTGTTTCTTATTAGAACGCTATGGTATCTCCTTTCACTATTGCACGTTTAATTTTAATGGGAATTGTATCATGATTTTCTAACTTTTACTGCATTCAACTCGTATTTATTTAGAATTTATGAATGCTTTTTGGTTTAAGACAAGTTTGATTGCGTGTAGAGTTATTTCTTTTGCTGAATGTGTGTTTATTGTTGAATGATATGCTTCCTGGCATTAATTAAAGTCAACTGCGATCCTTATACAGGGTGTTAAATGTTTGCTCTTTGCATAAATTGCAAATTACGTATTTTTCATGCTAAATAAATGTAGTTTTTTAACTCCTAATACTATTTACATCTATTGTGTGACCATTATGACTCAATATACTCCTAAATAACCCCCTTATCATAGCATTATATATATATTTGTGTGGATTTATAGGTTAGAACTGATGGTAGCTAGGTCAGATAAATATTTATGGCAGGGTACACCATGTATATAGAAGGCAAGTAATAATTTAAAACGTTTTTCATAGCTAAAGCATAGGGATTAATAAATTAAAATAAGCTTTAAGGTTAATTTTGCTTCATTTTAGAGTTAGGGTAAAGATTAATTACAATAATTAGATATAGGAAGTGTAAGTCCGTAAGGTAAACATATGCATTTAAATATATAAGTACCATGTAAAGTGATTAGTAGGAAAGCTTTTCATTTCGTGGCATGGAAATCAATAAGTTAAGAGGATGAACTTTTTTGTGGTATCAAGTAAGTGATATTCAAAGTGTATTTATTCTATTTGTGTACATAACTTAGTGTAGGGTAATATGAAGCTGGACCATTTATAATTTTTCAAAGGTTTATATAATAGCATAAGATATAAAAGTGTCATCAAGAAACAAGTTAAAGGTTATGAGTTTCTAAGAAAGATCGTGCAGCGAACGAAACACTTCCAGTAAAGTTTAGCATTGTAAATACATTCCCGTATTAATTTAAAAACCTGTAAACAAGTATCAAGGTTTCTAGGTAGAAGATCGTTAAAAATGAACAGTAGGTCTATGTTAAATAGGGTGTTGAAGGTTACATACAAAAATGGATCGATAAAATAAAGAGAAGGATTGTGTTGTGTATGCGATAGCAAGGAATGAAAGATATCATATGGTTAGTTGTCATTGACTTTGAAACGTCTGTAAGACGAGAAAATTTTAAAGGTAAATAAGTAAAACAGATGCAGCGTATTTTCATAAGGCATCGTTTTGAAAGGGAAATGAGAAGTACGGTAAAAGGCTACAGACAGAATAGGACTGTTAGACTGTGTATATAAGAATGAGAACAACGATAGAGTGTAGATTGGTGGGGTAGAATAGAACTTGTAAACAGCGATGATAAAGGCAGAGAGATCTAACATACGGGTTAGACAAGGATACAAGAAACGGATAACTGACATAGAAAATTGAGGAAGGATACAAGACAAAGGACAGAACATTTTGGATGCAAGTTAGAAAGGTGACCATATATACGCATATGAGAGAGAGGCGTGTTTTGGATGCTTGTGTTGGTGTCAGTTAACGGGAGACTTCGATGAATTTGATAGCCGTTGGAGATTTTAACGAGGGTTTCAGAGTAAAATGTTTGTTTGTGATTGAAAATTCTGACATTTTCGAGACAGTTGGCAAACGGTTGCCAATTTTACCATGAATAGCTGAAGGTTAATGGCTGGGTTTGTAGAATTGGACGACGCTTAAGTGTTGTTTTGTGCAATTGGTAGACCGTTTAACAAAGGTTACCAAGAAAGCGTGTTTAGTAGAGTGATGTGAAACGATTCGGAGGGGGGGGGCACGGGGCATTTTGAGTTTATATAAACCAAGAGGAGGCGGTAAACGCTCTCTTTCAATCTTCAACCAAGCTTCGAACTACAATAGCAAATTAGTTACGTGACTAGTGAGTTTGAGATGCTAATTACAATAAATTAAATATGCACAAGTTGGTGCAAGGTTAAAATAGCAGTCGTGAATTGTATATAAAATACACTTTCAAAAGCGAAGCTTGATGAACATAAGTAGACTTCTTCCAATTTGTGGTTGGACGTGCTTGTTGTGCACTGAGATGGAGTAGTGGATGTTGATGGACTAGTAGCGGATATACGATAGTTTGGAAGTACCGTACATTGGATGCAGATATCTGGGTAGATGATTGCTGTTCCTGATGGTGTGAGTCAACTTGGGGTGATTCCTGTACGTGCAGTCATTAAGGAGGACTACATCAGAGATGGTTTCAGGGCAGAGATCTGGTTGTGCTACATTCCACGTAACTGAATTTTATAAAAACTTTTTGACAGCTGTGATTGTTTGGTGTTATGACATTTTGTGCTTTTTAGGTGGATTTCGTTGAATTTTATGGACATAAGAATTGATTATTTACCTTTGATAAGGAATTATTTGAAAATATATTTATGTAGAATTATGTATTATAAAATGACTGTAATATTGGCTTTTGTACT
The DNA here is from genome assembly GCA_036346225.1 of Platerodrilus igneus. NCBI lineage: Eukaryota > Metazoa > Arthropoda > Insecta > Coleoptera > Lycidae > Platerodrilus > Platerodrilus igneus. Next base: position 1,950,718 of record JARFIW010000500.1, on the reverse strand, counting down.
AAGTAAACTGGGTTTTGGTAATTTTTCAGTGCAGTAATTAGCAGTTAGGTACTATGAGCTCGTATTAGACCTGGGGTTTTAAAATAATATTTAGGGATAAGCCCAATTACTTTTAATAATTATAGATGTAAATTGACAAATTTTGAAATTATTGTATTTTTAAAATGACTTCATTTGAAATTGAAGATGGTTATTAGATATCAGAGGTGTGAATTAAGAATGTTAAGACAAATATTTTTGGGTAGCGATTTGATGTTACAATAAAGTGTAATGTAATTTTGGTCTTTGAACTTTCTTTCTTTGAATAGTACGGTAATATGTTCAGAGAGCAGCTGAGAAGCCGTGGCGAATATCCCTGAGGAAGCAGAGAAAAAAAGCTGGAGGTTTGGCATTCTACACAAAGAGCGTCTTCAGAGGGTAGTAACTGTAAGTGATACTAAATGCAAGTTAAAGTTGTAGCACTTCATCCCAAAGGAAATTCAGAGTATTTATGACGACCCAATTGTGGTGCTTGAATTTATTTTAGGTAATTTTGTAGGGCTAACCAACGAGAAGCTCGCAGCGATATATATATATCATCATCATTTTGTTTTCGACCTTACTTAAGGTCGGTTTGACGCAGCTCTAACTTCTTTTCCATTCTGTGCTAATCTAAAAAGCTCTACATACCCTTCACAACCTAAATTTCTAATAATTTGACTAATATAGTTTGGTCTAGGTCTTCCTATATCCTATCTTTTTCCTATCCACCTGGCTCTACATAGATATTAGCAACCTGATGGTTGTTAAAGAACTCTAACATGTTTACATGATTACCATTTATAGGAAAATGAAATATAACCTGGTTATCCGCTTCAAAAAGGAAAAGTGTTAAATTATATGTTATGGTAAGGCTTAAGCAACGAATCGCTGCCAACATGCCAGACCGCTACCTAATTGTGAGTTATGTCATGGTGACGTTTATTAAATTATATGTTATGGTAAGGCTTAAGCAACGAAACGCTACCAACATGCCAGACCGCTACCTAATTGTAAGTTATGTCATGGTGACGTTTATTAAATTATATGTTATGGTAAGGCTTAAGCAACGAAACGCTACCAACATGCCAGACCGCTACCTAATTGTGAGTTATGTCAAGGTGACGTTTATTAAATTATATGTTATGGTAAGGCTTAAGCAACAAATCGCTACCAACATGCCAGACCGCTACCTAATTGTGAGTTATGTCATGGTGACGTTTATTAAATTATATGTTATGGTAAGGCTTAAGCAACGAAACGCTACCAACATGCCAGACCGCTACCTAATTGTGAGTTATGTCAAGGTGACGTTTATTAAATTATATGTTATGGTAAGGCTTAAGCAACAAATCGCTACCAACATGCCAGACCGCTACCTAATTGTGAGTTATGTCATGGTGACGTTTATTAAATTATATGTTATGGTAAGGCTTAAGCAACGAAACGCTACCAACATGCCAGACCGCTACCTAATTGTAAGTTATGTTATGATGACGTTTATTAAATTATCTGTTATGATAAGGCTTAAGCAACGAAACGCTACCAACATGCCAGACCGCTACCTAATTGTGAGTTATGTTATGATGACGTTTATTAAATTATCTGTTATGATAAGGCTTAAGCAACGAAACGCTACCAACATGCCAGACCGCTACCTAATTGTGAGTTATGTCAAGGTGACGTTTATTAAATTATATGTTATGGTAAGGCTTAAGCAACAAATCGCTACCAACATGCCAGACCGCTACCTAATTGTGAGTTATGTCATGGTGACGTTTATTAAATTATATGTTATGGTAAAGCTTAAGCAACGAAACGCTACCAACATGCCAGACCGCTACCTAATTGTGAGTTATGTCAAGGTGACGTTTATTAAATTATATGTTATGGTAAGGCTTAAGCAACAAATCGCTACCAACATGCCAGACCGCTACCTAATTGTGAGTTATGTCATGGTGACGTTTATTAAATTATATGTTATGGTAAGGCTTAAGCAACGAAACGCTACCAACATGCCAGACCGCTACCTAATTGTAAGTTATGTTATGATGACGTTTATTAAATTATCTGTTATGATAAGGCTTAAGCAACGAAACGCTACCAACATGCCAGACCGCTACCTAATTGTGAGTTATGTCAAGGTGACGTTTATTAAATTATATGTTATGGTAAGGCTTAAGCAACAAATCGCTACCAACGTGCCAGACCGCTACCTAATTGTGAGTTATGTCATGGTGACGTTTATTAAATTATATGTTATGGCAAGGCTTAAGCAACGAAACGCTACCAACATGCCAGACCGCTACCTAATTGTGAGTTATGTCAAGGTGACGTTTATTAAATTATATGTTATGGTAAGGCTTAAGCAACAAATCGCTACCAACATGCCAGACCGCTACCTAATTGTGAGTTATGTCATGGTGACGTTTATTAAATTATATGTTATGGTAAGGCTTAAGCAACGAAACGCTACCAACATGCCAGACCGCTACCTAATTGTAAGTTATGTTATGATGACGTTTATTAAATTATCTGTTATGATAAGGCTTAAGCAACGAAACGCTACCAACATGCCAGACCGCTACCTAATTGTGAGTTATGTCAAGGTGACGTTTATTAAATTATATGTTATGGTAAGGCTTAAGCAACAAATCGCTACCAACATGCCAGACCGCTACCTAATTGTGAGTTATGTCATGGTGACGTTTATTAAATTATATGTTATGGTAAGGCTTAAGCAACGAAACGCTACCAACATGCCAGACCGCTACCTAATTGTAAGTTATGTTATGATGACGTTTATTAAATTATCTGTTATGATAAGGCTTAAGCAACGAAACGCTACCAACATGCCAGACCGCTACCTAATTGTGAGTTATGTCAAGGTGACGTTTATTAAATTATATGTTATGGTAAGGCTTAAGCAACAAATCGCTACCAACATGCCAGACCGCTACCTAATTGTGAGCTATATCATGGTGACTTTTATTAAATTATATGTTATGGTAAGGCTTAAGCAACGAAACGCTACCAACATGCCAGACCTCTAACTAATTGTGAGTTATGTCCTGGTGACATTTAGTTAACTGATTTTATTTTTTTTGTTTTGTTTTCGAACTTACTTAAAGTCGGTTTGACGCAGCTCTAAATTCTTTTCTATTCTGAGCTAATCTAAAAAGGTCCACATATCCTTCACAACCTAAATCTCTAATAATTTGACTAATATAGCTTTGTCTAGGCCTTCCTACTCTATTTTTATTTGGTAGTCTATAATCTAAGACTTTACTAAATAGTCCCTCATGTCTTAACTGGTGCCCTATCATTCTATCTCTCCTGACCTTCAATTGTTTCCACATACAGGGTTCCTCACCTATCCTTCTATAAACTTCCTCGTTTGCTACTCTATCTGTCCAGCTAATCTTTAACATTCTCCTATAGCACCAAGTTTCAAAAGCTTCTATCTTTTTCTTATCTACTTCTTTAATTGTCCAAGTCTCACTACCGTATAGTAGAACGCTCCATACGTACGACTTTAAAAAACTTTTTCTATTATCTAAACTAATACTATTAGCTATTAGTAAGTCTTTCTTTTTTAAAAACATTTTTCTAGCTTGAGCTATTCTAGCTACCATATCCCTTCTGCTACGTCCATCCTTTGTAATTATACTACCTAAATAGCAAAATTCATCTACCTCCTCTAACTCGGTATTACCTATTTTTAATTTTGGTTTAGAACTAGGCTGTAACTCACTTGTCATTATCTTTGTCTTTACTGAGTTAATTCTCATACTATAGTTACTCTGTAGTATCTCATCTAAAATATTTAAAAACTCTCCTAACTCTTTTCTCGACTCTGCCATAATGGCTATATCATCTGCAAAACGTAACATGTCTATTTTCTGTCCCTGTACACTAATACCTATCTCTTTTCTCTCTCTAGCTAAGTTTAAAGCTTCCTCAATATAAACATTAAAAATCAAGGAGACAGTATACAACCCTGTCTAACACCATTTCTAATCTTAGCTTCCTTTTCTATTTCATCAAATCTAATTACTACCCTTTGGTTTTATATAGACTGTAAATAATTTTTCTATCCCTATGAGAGATTCCTATTTTTGCAAAACCCTGAACATAACAATCCAATTAACCCTATCAAATGCTTTTTCTAAATCTACAAATGCGAAACGAGTCTTTTTATTTTTTTGTAACCTTTTTTCGATAATTACCCTAATCATTAGTATCGGTTCTCTAGTCCCTCTGTCTTTACGAAAACCATATTGGTCTTCGCCTAAATAATTCTCAGTAAAGCTTCTACTCTATTTTTAATTATTATTGTTAGTATTTTGGAAGCATGAGAAGTTAAACTAACCGTTCTAAAATTCTCACACCTATCAGCTCCTGACTTTTTTGGGATTGCGATAATAATATTTTTTTCGAAATCTATCGGAACCTCACCTGTGTCATATATTAATTTCACTAGTTCATATAATCTATCTAAAGTTTTCTGACTTGCATATTTTATTAATTCTGCGGAATATCGTCTATCCCTGGCGCTTTATTTAGTTTAAGATTCCGAACAGCTCTATCAAATTCCTCTCTTAATATTGAGAACCCTATTTCTACATCCTCGTCTTGGTCGTTCTCTAACTCATCCATATCGTCTCCCTTATATAAATCTTCTAAATATCTTTTCCATCTATCTGCTACCTCAACTTTATTTATTAGAAGCTCATTATTCTCGTCTCTAATACCATTATATTTTTCCTATCTTCCCAAAAACTTTTAACTACCCTGTATGCCCTGTCTGTCTTACCTACTCTCAAATCATCTTGTATTCCTTACAATTCTCCTCCATCCATTTATTTCTAGCTTTTCTACACTCATGTACTATCTTATTTCTAACTGTATTATATTTTTGCTTACTTTCACTATCCACTTCTCTGAAAGGTTTAAGCTTTCTTCTATTCTCTATTAAATCTAATATCTCCTTTGTTACCCACGGTTTTCTCGCTTCTATTTTTTCTTACCTATAGTCTGTGTTGCTGCATCATGTACAGTCAGTTTTATTTCTTTCCATCTATTTTCTCGTTCCTCCTACAGCTATCTCTTTGCTCTTATTATCTAATACTTGTTTATATTCCTCTTTTACCCTACTATCATTAAGCTTACCTAGATCCCATCCTTCTCTTTTACCCTTTCTCAATTTTTGAATTTTAGTTTACACTTCATTTTAACTAAGTTATGATCGCTATCTATGTCAGCCCCTGGATAACTACGACAGTTTTTAACTTGGTTTCTAAATCTTTGTTTAACTAAAATATAATCTATTTGGTATCTAGCCCTATCACCTGGGGCTTTCCAGGTATATCTTCTCCTAACATGTTGTTCGAATAGGGTGTTTACAGTTACTAATCTATGTTCCTGGCAAAACTCAACTAATCTTTCTCCTCTATCATTTCGTCTGCCATACCCAAATTTTCCTACCATTTTTCCCTCACTACCTTCTCCCACTGACGCATTAAAATCGCCCATAACTATTAAATTCTCATCTCCTTTTACTTTTCTCACTATACTATTTATATCCTCGTATACCTTTTCTACTTCCTCATCCTCGTACTGAGTTGTTGGCATGTAAACCTGTACTAAAACAGTGTCTGTGGGTTTTGTACTCAATCTAACCATAATTATTCTATCACTAAATTGTAAGTACTCTTTAACTTTATGCCCTAATCTTTACCTAACGCTATTCCTACCCCTGCCTGTCCATTAGTTGAAGAAGTTGTAATTATTCTATAATTATCTTTCCAAAAGTCATTACTATCTGACCATCTCACCTCACTAATACCTAAAATGTCCAGCTTTTCCTTTCTCATTTCGTCTAATAAATTCGTTAACTTATCTACTCTAAGTAATGACCTTACATTCCAAGTCCCTATCACTAAATCGAACTGTTGTTTTATATTCTTACGATGACGAGCCCCAAGTACCCCTCCCGGAGATCCTAATGAGGGAGTATTTTACCTCCGGACAAGAATTTTACTTGTGAGCTCTCCATCATATGTATTTCGTGTTTTAGGCCACGCACACCTGGGAAATATTGTGGTAGGCTCCCATATCTTTCCACAACGCAGTTTTTAAAGATTTTAGCAGAAAGCCGTATCCGTCACGGCCAACCTCCAACAAGCTTGTAAATTATTGAGGATCGCCCGAGACCAACGACCCTCCTCCAATATCTTTTAGCCAGCAAGGCTGCTGCCCCTTGCTGCGCCTTTTAATCGCCTTTTACGATAAGCAGGCTTACTATAGTAGTATTCTTTATCCCCTACTATAGGGATAATATATATATATATATATATATAATATAAACAAAATTTTCTCGGAAATCTACAGTTATTAAACTAACTATATGAGATGTATCTGTACATACACATGGTGTATTTACCAATACAAATCTAACTGGTATTTGCATAGCCATTACAAAAGTAATAAAAATATAATAAATATAATAAATGTATATAATTGTATATTATTGTACATATTTTAAAGTAAATTCAACAAACAAATAATCATTTACTGATTATTAACTTGGTGCAACTATACATTTTTGGAACTTAAAACAAAATAAATTATTTATATTTGTGTGTAATAAAATACAAGTCAGGCCAATAAAGTTCAAAAATATATATAATTAACTAACTGTAGTTGGCTGGCTTGATAATAACTGCTGTGCTGATTGGGCTGCAATTGCAGAATTAACAATAATAGGAGTAGTTATTGTGGATTGTGAAGTTGCAACTGGCACTGTGTCAAATAATGCTGGTTGGAAATTTGGGGGGGCACTTGTAGCATGAGTTGTATTAACTAATGTGCTATCTGAATGACTGGGCACTTGTACACTAGGATTTGTTTCTGAATAAACGTGCAATTCCGAATGATACGTTGGACTAGTAATTGGGCCAGGTACAGAAGAATAAGTTGCAGTATATGGATAATGATCTATGGGGTAAGCATAGCTTGGACTAGTTGGAGTGTATACTGGTGGATCTGGGGCAGGATTCCATTGAGAAATTTGTGCAGCAGTTGGTGGTAATAATAGTGAATCATATTTATCAGGTTTATGAAAAGATACCTGGGATGGCAATGAAACTGGAAACTGAGTAGAACCCACAAGTGGTTGTAATTCATTTGCAGTTGTTGCAGGATCAGAATAAGGTTGATTTTGTAATACACCATATGGTTTACCAGGAGGTGGGGTAACTCGTATAGGGATTCGATGCAAATAACCAAATCCAATGCCACATCCTAAACTACCTTCACCTCCCCATGACTTATTGGGAATTATAGGTACGTCCCTACAGCAATCATCATTAAAATTATAAACAAATAATTTAAGACTACGTCCTTCATGAGCTTCTACTAAAACAAAGAAATCTTCACCTTCATGTAAAACTGAATCTGCTCCTATTATATAATCACTAAATGCTCTTAATCCAGCTAGTTCAGCTGGCGAATTGGGATGAACTTCTAACACATGCCATACGTTTTCACTGGCACCTTCAAATGAACAAAAACGAATACTAACACCTAAAAGACCTTGACCACCCCAACTATCACTTGGTTCTATTAAAACACTTCGAACATTTTGAGTCTTACTACTATACACAGTCATTGGCAATTGTTTACCTGTAACAATAAAATAAACACCGCAGTTCTGAATTTGTAATTATTTACCAATGCCACTTTGTAACACTTCTTTAAGGGTATCATTATCCTTATCTAATCTCTGCCCATTTATTGCTACGATAAAGTCAAAGTAGGGTTGCAATCCGGCTCGACTTCCTGGAGAATTATCTTGAACCTTGTAAATAACACTAATTATACAATTCCATTTAATAAAAATTGTACTTACAATTAATACGTGATAGCCTTCGGTACCGCCTCCTGGAACATCAATACTATTGGAATTTCCCATAATTTCTATTTTGAAATTTTATCCCTAAAATTACGTGGCAAAACGTAACATAACCAACTATATAACTATTTATATTCAATTTGACGTTTTATGGGTAATTGACAATAAAAAACCATGACTACTAAATAATAGGAAACGGTAAGGAAACTTATACTCCATTCCAGTTAAGAAGGTAGTAGATGGCGCTTGTGCTTGAGTCAGATTTACACAGATCAAAAATTTATTAGTTGCTGTATTTGAAAAGTTGCCGGCGTCGGTTGTATATTTACTATTTTGTGACTATAGTTTTTCAAAAATAACAATGCAAATGGCTGACTGTATTAGTTAATTTTTAAGTATTATTGCATTCAGTAATTGCAATTTGGTGTTCTTCTTAAGGAATAAGACCACATTGCTTTTTGAAAACGATTTTATTGACGTTTCGATCCTTCTCCTAGGATAGTTGTCTAAATAATAACAAGGAGTATTTGTAATTTGGTATTAAATTTCAGAAGATAAAATTGGACTTGGAACTACATTAAGTTTAAGACGGACGAAACTTAGGGCAAATTCATAAAGCACATAGCTACACTCATACTTAATTAATGTTCCATCTCAACTTTTAGTATTTTTCCGAATACCAAAAATTGAGATAGAGCATTACTTAAGTATGAGTGTGGCTTAAGTATGCTTTATGAATTTGCCCCTCCAACATTTATTACAATTTGTTCGACAAGTTCTTCGACAATGCCATCCAATTTCCACATTTTTTCTTCTTCTTTTGTATGGCTAATACAATTAACCCAATGTCTTTTATCTATGGCTGCAATTCCTTCATCCAGAAGCACCTTCACGTCGTTAATTTTAAAAGTAGAATTGTTGGTAGCTACATGCTGCTTTACTCGAGCCCAAATCAGCTCAATTGAATTTAGATTGCAGTTGTATGGGGGTAACCTTAATACAGTTCTGCCAGAGCGTTTTACAATTTTGTCAACAACATAAGGTGCCGGGTGAGCTAGAGAGTGCTGCTTTACTAAGGCTAATAATTCAACTTTTAATAGCTCTTTGGTAACTTCAATGTGTTTTGCGTTTAACCAATTATAAATTTGTTCTTTCCGCCAACTTTGATTTGGAACCTTATCGGTTTTGACGCTGTGATAAGGAGCATTATCAAGCACGATTACACTATCATTATCAAGAAGAGGTAATACAACTTTCAACCAAGTTGTAAACGCTTTACCGTTCATGTCTTCGTGATAATCTCCTAAAACGATAATTATGAACTCAGGGTCCTAAGTTGTTTATAGTGTTAATACGCTACCTGTTTTTTTAGATAGAAAGTTTAAATATGCACCATTGACAAATCCCATATCACTACCCATGTGCGCAACAATTAATCTCTTGCCCTTGCCAGAGGTATCTCGTATACCAGTCGATAAACCTTCGATTAATTCCTGCCTTGCTGTTTTTACAGTGGTGTCTTGCCATACCTTGTTCTTTACATGTCCAGCATTCACCCACGTTTCATCAGTATAATAAATTCTTTTGCCTTCAGCTCTATACTTTTTAATTGCAGTTAAATATTTTCTTCGCCACAACACAATTTCAGGTTTTCAATTAAAATTGTTTTTCGGCTACGCTTTCCATATTTAAAACCCAATTTCATCATTACCCGATAAAGTGATGTGCGACTGAAGTTTGGTAAAGAGTCATCATTGTTTATTGCATGTAATACTTTCTCTAAATTTGGTAATTCATTCCTAAAGTAAAATGTATGAACATGCCGTCGAATCGCACATCTTTCAAATTCTTCAAGTTCGTCGTAGATTGTTGTACGCACTCTTGTAGTCTTTGGCGAGGAAGCAGTACCAGTAGTTTCCATTTCTTTTAGAATATTCTACATTGATCGAACACCTAAACCCACTTCTAACGCAGTTTGATTCACAGATTGCGTTTTGGATGCATTTGTGGAATTTTTCAAATATATATTATAGGCAATAAGCTTCTGCCCGCTCATAACATGTTTGCCCTTCGGATTTTTAATAGGTTGGTGATCCATAATTAAATAAAAGTCTGAAAAGAATTCATTGTTAGTATTATATGCTTATCTTTAATGAGACATGCTTACCTTATTATGAAGACACTGGTGTTCTATAGCTCTGACAAGAACTGTTTTGATACTAAATATAAAATTAACACAAATTAATAAGGCCGAGCAAAATTTCAAAGGCAAACTAATAACAAAATACAATAAATAACAAAAACGAAAATATGAAAGGGCAATAGTAAATGTAAAAATGCCAATTGACAATCTGTCTTATAATAAAAATGTTCAAACAACCAACACAAACATACGGGATATTTATACTTGTGTACACTTGGCTCATCCATCCGCCAATGAGAATCGCTAAAATTCAGTCCTATCTTTCTTCAGTACCTTCTTAACTGGAATGGAGTATAAGTGTTTACGATTTGTTTAATACTGATCCGAACGATTTTGACTTGGACCCCTTCGCCCTTCCAAGCCAATTCTTACATCGCCTAAAATTTTTGTAAAAGAGATGTACATAATTTAATGATGCTATGTAAATTTGTAGTGCAAAATTTACTTATTATTTGTTCAGTTATTAATTAAAATTGTCTAATTTGAGGAACTTCAATGTCGAAAACGTCAGAGTGCATTGCAAATCATATTGCAGAGTTATATGATCTGGAACTGAGGCAATTTATATGAATAACCTAAATGCAATAGAGAATAGGGAGTTTGCGGTAGCACGTTTTTATGCAGTATGAGGAAATCTGCTTATTTTACCATATATCCATACCCTATAATCCAGTATTGGAACGTTATTTTAAAAAATAATGGAGCCAATCCGGTGGTAGTTCTATTTGACAGTTTAAACTTGACTTGCGCTCTTTACGCTGCCGTGCATTTATAACCTAACTGTTTGTAATAATAAACACAATCCACCGATACCTAAAAACAATTCTAAACAATATTATTTATATTGAAATAGGTATCTTTGTTATCACTTATAATATGCTGGACTGCAGTTTCAAATTTATGTGGCAATTTCAAAGCAATATACAATCTTACAATGTCTTCTTTACCAAAACAAAAAAGAAACACAGTTTTCTGCTTGTATATCCTCCTTTTCTAAAGTACGAAATACAAAGTAGTGCTTCAAATCTTTAACACTATTGAGCAGAAGCAACATTTTCCCATTATTATCCATCATCATCATCATTAGGTCTTCAGTCCTGAAACTGGTTAGACGCGTACCATCATTGTTTCCTATTCTGAACTAACCTACAGATTTCCCCAAAATTTGCACAGTCTGCATCTATCACTATCTGATCTAGGTCTACATCCACCTCTTTTTTCCTATCTCTGCTTATCATATATCCCATACTATTCCCCAAAAGTGCCTTAGAACGTATTCTACCGTTCTATTTTTTCTATTTTTTTCCAAAGATATCCTTGTTCCCTTACTGTTTCTATAACCTATTTGTTATTACCTTTGTCTGTCCATCCTCATACATCTGAAGCACGGCATTTGAAAGCCTGCTACTGTTCTTCTGTCTGCTTTTCAGACTGCCCGTATTTCGTACGCAGACTGTCTATGCTGTTCTCCACACATGCTTTCAACAACGTTTTGCTCTATGTTTGTTGTCTTTCATCATAGGCGCTGTTCTTTCTTGTTAGATGCAGTTCGGTTCCCTTCTATTGTTTTACAATTATATACCGTATTTCTCCGACATTCAGTGGTTGCGAAGGGGGGTAAGCAGTCTGTGGCTGCCAAGTTTCCCCAGCACTTGAACATTTACCGATTTAATATTTTTCCCAATATATCTTTTCTCACAGTCAACATTAGCTGCAGATATTTCACAACCACACTTGTAGTTGTTTATAATAATCATCAGATTTATCTGCACTCATTATTTTGTCATTGGGTTTCCGTCTCAAAACTGGTTGGACATGTACCCGCATTTATTTATTTTCTAAACTAGCCTACATAGTTCCCTGAAATTTTCACACAGCAATACACCTCGGTTCCCCTTCTATTGTTTTCTAATTTTATGCCCTATTCCATTGAGATTCATTCAAGGGGGTTAAGCAGCCTGTGGTTGCCAAGATGCCCCAACACTTAGACATTTCCCGAAATAATAGTTTTCCAGTAAATGCTTTCACGCAATTACCATTATTCGAGAATATTGCCCACTTAATACTTGTAGTTGCTTATAATAGATATCATGTTTAAGTGCAGTTACTTCCTTCGTCATTAATTTAACCACATTGGGACTAGTTAGATGCGTACCTCAATTGATTTCTATTGTGAGCTAGCCTACACATTTCCCTAAAACACCTACAGCATAAATCTTTCACTATCTGTGTGCAGTAGTCTAACCTAGGTCTACCTCTTCTTTTTTTTTTCTTATCACTGCTTCTAGTATATTCCACACTATTCCCTCATGCCGCAGTATGTGACCTATCATCCTATCTCTCCTATTTTTTACCGTTTTCCACATATTTCTTTCTTTCCCTACCATTTCTAGTACCTCTTCGTTCTTAACTTTGTCTGTTTATGATATCTTCATCATTCGTCTGTAGCACCACATTTCAAAGGCTTCTATCTTTTTCTTGTCTGCTTCTCCTACTGTCCAGGCTTCACAGCCGTACAGTGCTGTGCCCCATACATATGTTTTAAGTAATCTTTTCCTTGTTTCTATGTTTATTGTCTTTGAACACAGTAGTTGCTTTTTCATGTTAAATGTAGCACGACCTTGCGGTAATCTTTGTTTTATACTTTTTGTGCTTTTCCCATCTTGTGTTATTTGGCTTCCTAGGTAGCAGAAATTCTTAACCTCTTGTAAGTTCGTGTTACATATTTGTATTCTTGTTTTTGATTTATATTCCCCGCATTTGTATACTAGTAATTTAGTTTTAGTTTTGTTAATTTCCATACCATATCCCTCTGTTAGAACCGTTTCCATTTCATTAAAGCTGCTTCTAACTTTTCCTTGCTAGATGCTAATACCGCTATATCATCTGCAAACCTAAGCATATCAATTCTTTGTCCCTGCATAATAATTCCAAATGTTTTCCTGCATTTGACAGTATTCATTGCCTCTTCAATGTACAAGTTAAAAATTAATGGGGATAGGGCACATCCCTGTCTCACCCCTTTCCTAATGTTTACTTCTCTATGTTCTTGCTCTAAATCTATTACTGCTGTTTGCTCTTTGTATAAGCTATGTACTATTCGTCTATCCCTATAACTCATTCCAATCTTTTTGAGTATTTCAAACATTTTTTTCCATTTTACATTGTCGAATGCTTTTTCCAGATCTACAAACCCTATATACACGCTTTCCGCCTTTTCTATTGTTTTCTCCATTATCACTCTAAGATAGCCTCCCATGTTCCCCTGTTTCACCTAAACCCAAATTGGTCTTCTCCTAGTATTTCTTTAGCCGTTTTTCCATTCGTCTTTGTACAATTGTAGTTAGTATTTTTGATACGTGTGCTGTCAAACTTATTGTTCGAAAATTTTCACATATCCTTTGTTATCCATGGTTTCTTATTTTCTTTTTGTGTATACCCCAGAATATCTCTGGCCGCCATGTCGAGGTTGGATTTAATGTTTTTCCATTTTGTTTCTTCCTTAGTATCAGATATTTTCCCGATATCTTTGAGCAATTTATTTGACTTTTTCCGAATCTTTCTCGAAAATCTTTATCTTTTAGTTCCTCAAAGTCAAAGTGCCTTTTACGTTTCTTTTTTCAAATTTTTAAATTTAAGGGCGGCCTTCATAATTACGATGTTGTGGTCAGTGTCTATATCTGCTTCTGGGTAGCTTCTACAGTCTTTTACTTGATTCCTAAACCGTTGACTAACAAGAATGTAATCTATTTGATATGTTCCTATATCTCCTGACATCTTCCACGTATATCATTTTCTAGCATGATGTTGAAATAATGTGTTTGTAATGATTAAATTGTTCTTGTCGCAAAATTCTATCAGCCTATTTCCTTTGTCGCTTCTAGTGTCTAAACCAAATAAACCTACTACCGCTCCTTCCCTACCCTCACCTACCTCTGCATTAAAATTCCCCGTAATTATTAAATTTTCATGTCCTTTTACGTGTCTTAATATGTCTTCGATATCTTGGTAGACGGCTTCTACCTCTTCGTAACTGTAGCTAGAGGTGGGCATGTATACTTGTATTATTACTGTGTGTTACTGGTTTAGATTCTAATCTAACCATGAGTACTTTTTCGTTCTTTTGTAAGTAATTTTCTACACAGTATCCTATATTTTTCCGCATAACTATCCCCACACCCAAATTTTATTCCTCTGCTCCTGTATAAATTATCTCGAAGTCTGCACTCCAAAAATCCCTCGCCTCTGTCCACCGAACTTCGCTGATCCCTACTATGTCTAGTGATAATCTATTTATTTCGATTTTTAGGTTCTCTAGCTTATCTACTTGCTTCATACTTCTAATATTCCACGCTCCGACTTGCAAAATGTTCCAGACTCTTATTGGCATCCTCCGAAGTAGTCCCCTCTGGGAGATCCGATTGGGGGACTATTTTAACTCCGGAATCTTTTACCCCAGAGAATGCCATCATTTTATTATAATTTAGGTATGCTGTGTACTTGGGAGGTAATGTGGGGGTTTCCCGTTGCCTTCCACATCGCGGTAGTGTATCTTAGACTGCCATACCGACCCCTATGGTCTCTGCCAATCTAAGTACCGAAAGAGCCGCTGCCCTCCTTTTGGGACATGTCTACGTCTGGTTCCTCACTAACGACCCTACTACTTTGGTTGGACCTGTAATTTGGCTCATTAGCTCATTAGAACATGCAAGCCATTTAACCTGTTCTAGTAATCTAGAACTTCGGCTAGGTGCAGGTCCATTCGAAATGGATTATTATCCATAATAATAATAATAATAATAATTTAATAAATAGAGAAAAATGGGGTTAGGATTTAGGTTTAGTGTAATATACCGCAATCGACTTTTTGGACTTGACTCTATACGATATTAAAGTGATATATACCGTATAAAAACGTGCTACCGCAAACTCCCCAATAGACCCATAGCAGAGCAATGAATACTCATAGCTGTTTTACACAACAGTTTATTGATCAATTTCTAGAACTTGTTGATTTGTGCAGCAAGTCGGTTCAAACGTGTGTATTACATACAACAATTTCAAGAACTTGGTGCTCAACAATTTAAGCCGATTTAGAACTAGTTCTAATTTTTCATCAATTTTATGGCTATTTTCTGTTACCAAACTATAAGATGTTCACTAATTTATTAATTTCTATAATAATTAAGAGGGTAAGTATTTATGGGATGGCGTTTTTGTGAAATACATAAGATAGTGTAATTTTTGATAACTTAAATTAATATAAATCACATCAACAACCTGTAGAATTTATGTAAATCGGACATAAACATTTGAAAAACGGTTGCTGTTTCTGAAATTACCAGAAAAAAGTTGATAAATTGACGTGTGTAGAACTATTTCTATTTATATTTTAGTTCTAGAAATTGATCAATAAATTGTTGTGTGGAAAACACCTATAAGTGAAATAATATACTTCCAAATGACTTCAACTTTATTATAGCTTCGGATTCAAGGTTTGCTTAGAGCCTATTAGGGTATGCCAATAAAACCAATCAATTTATATCCTCCAATGATGAAGATAAAAACATAGCTGCCGATAAAGCTTTGGAGAGGAATTTACAAATGAAAACTGAAACTTCTCAATTAATGCGTGTAGTGTTAACATATAATGCCACTTTACAATTTATCAATGTAATTGAAAATTATTTTACAAATATAAATCATCCAAAGAAACGGTGACATATTTTTGAATGTATTAGCAATTAACAGATTAGTTGTATCTTTACATATGATGCAATCAGTGCTCAAAAATGAAAAAATTAGGTACACATATATGGATTGGTTAAAGATAATTAAAAAACAACTGGTCGTGCAGCAAGTCGTTTTAATTTTTTTTTGTATTGGATACTTTGTTGCGGTCTCTACCAGAGAACTCAAGTGCACCATATATTAGAGTCGATTGATAATAAAACTTCAAGAACTCTCGCAGCAAATAATGTTTCCCTACTTTCAATGATTCAGTTGCTTCAATGTCTTCTGCGCCATGCTCAACTAATAGAACTATACAACGTAAACGCAATGCAGTCTTGTTATTAAAAGGAAAGGTGCATGCTTATTTTATTGAATTGGAAAGGAAGAACTAGCAGTAGAAAAACGAAAAGTATTATTACTGGAACGCCTACTAGAAAAATTGTATGTTTTTACGTTGCTGATATGTACATAAACTATTCTTCAATGGTAAAATATTAAATAAAAGAATACACCCTCTATGAGTTATGGCAGCAGTTCTATATGTAAAGCGTCGCTTCTTACTTCACCGTTGAACATTGTGTAGGTTAAGTAGGAAGAGCCACTTTAAAATCGTCACCTATTGTTCGTTTTTATATAAAATACAAATATTATATAAAATGCAAGCTGCCAAAATGCGTTCCACCAATAGATGCAAATAAAAGTTTTGAAGACCTGCCATTACTCGCTAGAATCTTCCTTTTAGGAGTACCAAACCGTGCTCTACTACTACTCTATCTGGTAGATGAGTGTTTAAAATTAAAGTGGCGCTGCTCAGTTGATAGCCACCCATTATCTGAAAATGGTGTTACTAACCAGTCCAAAGATTGATATGCTGAATCCCACAGCAATACCTTGTTGCGCATATAACTATCCTGAATCGTCTTAATGTATAACAGTGACTTTCTGAGTAATCTGGTATTATGTAGAATCTACTGATCCACAAAAGATGTCGGAAACAAGCGAATGGACAATGCAACTCTTTGTATGGGTAAGCTGTGAAAGTCTATGCGTATTTACACATAAGACAGTATTTTGTAAGGGTTTATAGGTTTTACCATGGCATCCATCTATTGCACCAATAACATCAGGGATGTCTTGTTTTTCATACAACTTCCTGGATATACTGAATTGATCATTGCCTGTAATCTAGCAAAAGAACTTTGCTTTTAAACTTGAAATAAATCTTAAAGTATAAAATAAAGTTAAATGAGCAGAACTATGGGATATGCCAAATCGATTTGCAATTTGGTGAAATGATTCGCCGTTATTAGGATACCATAAAGTCACAATAACGCTTTTCTCGAACAAAATGCATATTCTTCCAGATCGACATGTTGGTGTACAGTCAGAACTAGGCAGGATTACCTGCAATATAATAATATTATGATTATAAGATAATCAAAATGCGACATACCTAGAAGTTCATAAGCTGTCCTGTTCAGACTGAAATGTTGTTGAAATGTCTTCTCCGGGTATAAAGGCTTTCTTCTTTAGAAATTGTATTTCTTAATTGCCTATTAACATCAAATGGAAAATACCAATTGCGAAAAACAGGTTCAAAAATGGTTTCTTTTGAAAGAATCTATAAAAAATTAGACACTAAATAGTTTAACAGTAAAAGATATCGTCATTAAATATTTAGTAAAAGATTTATTGAATTTTATTTCTTTCCAGTATAACTGCCATTGTTGATAAAAATCAAAAAACTAAAGACTGAGGTATAGTGTTTATACATGTTAAACAATTTAGTGGTGTTTTTGCCAATTTTGTCAAATTACTTTGAACAAAATGCGCCAGTGAAACAACTACCCAAATAAATCACTGTAACCTGTCAGTCAATTGTGCGTTATTTAAGTCCATCCATTTGTTCCTTAAAAATCTCATCATCATCAATAGTGTAACGTTTTATTTTAAAGCATTCAGGAAGTAAAATTTTTTAATTTAAAAGTTAAGAACTTTACTTTAATACTTATGAAAATCCCCGTTTAATTAGTGCAATTCCACTGATGTTGTAAAATCCTAGGAATAGAAACATTTATACAAATACCGACGCCAGGCTTATCATTGCAAACGTAAGCACTGACGCAGAATCCGGCGTGAAAAGCGTTTTCCATGAACACGAGTGCAAGTTTGTCGACCTCGGAGTGGAAGAAGACGTAAAAAGCACAGACCATCGACCTTTCAAAAACTATCGATCTTATCGCCACCGACACCGCATCGATAACTTAACGTACCAGGTAGTGTTGACGCGAAGGTTGTCACCCCACCTACCTTTCCCTTTCTTTTAACATCCTGTCAGAGGAGCCCTACCAGAGAAACAACAGCAAATCAGGATAAGGCAGAAAAAACCGCGCCACCCCGAGATTAAAAAACAGTATGATAAAACCACGGTAGGTGCTTTAATATTTTTAAATCGTTTACCGGAGATTTATTGTTATTGACAATCATATAATCGTAATTAATTAGAAATTAATGTGTTTGTTGCAATAGGTCTTCAGTTCTAGAATTGGTTAGACGCATACCTCCATTGTTTCCTATTCTGAGCTAACCTACACATTTTCCTGAAATTTCTACAGCCTACATCTTTCACTATCTGTGTGCAATAGTCTAATATAGGTCTTCCTCGACTTCTCTTTTTTCGCTTCTCTGCTTCTAATATTTCGCACTATTCTCTCATGCCCTAGTATTTGTCCTATCATCCTACCTCTCCTATTTTTTTACTGTTTTTGGCATACTTCTTTCTTTCCCTATCATTACGAGAACCTCTTTGTTCGTAACTTTGTCCATGATATCTTCATCATACGTCTGTAGCACCACATTTCAAAGGCTTCTATCTGTCCGATTTTTTCACTGTTCACGTTTCACAGCCGTACAGTGCTGCGCTCCAAACATATGCTTTTAGCAATTTTTTCCTTGTTTCTGTTTGTCTATCTTTGAACATAGTATTGCTTTTTCTTGTCAAATCCACCACAGCCTTGTGCTAAACTTTGTTTTATATCTTTAGTACTCTTTTCATTTTGTGTTATTTGACTTCCTAGGTAGCAGATATTTTTAACTTCTTGTAAGTTTTCGTTTTCTGTTTGAATTATGGCTTTTGACTTATTTACCCTCCTTTACAGACTAGTACTTTAGTTTTATTTTTGTTCATTTTCATACTGTATCTCTTTGTAAGTACTGTTTCCATTTCATTAAGAGCTGTTTTTAACTCATCCTTGCTAGATGCTAATACCGCTATATCATCTGCAAATCTGAGCATATCAATCTTTTGTTCCTGCATAGTAATTTCAAATGTCTTCTTGCATTTGCAGTATTCATTGCCTTTTTGATATATGTTATATAAAAAAATCTAGTGTAAGTATTTTGCACATTAACTAACTTGGTTAAAGTTTAAAGAATTGTATTACAACATTGCATAAAGTGATTGAACAAATATTGAAACATAATTTCAAACTAGAGCTAATAAGATTTTATAGAAAATATGTTTTGTTGCAACATGTGATTAAATATGCAAAATTTAATAGTTTTATAAAACGAATTTAATTTTAAAAGACAAGTTACAGGTATAGTATCATTTATTTGTGTCTAAAGAACAAAATAGCATTATAGAAAAATATATTGTAAGGGATAATCTATATGCAAAAACCAAACTCAGCACTATAAGAAATTAGCACTTCATTTAACAGTTATTAAATATCAGGTAATCGTGACAGTGTTAAGCAAAGATCCTAAATTTTCTTTTAAAACTAAGATAAGTTGTTTAAAATTTAGCCTGCTGCAAATCATGCATGAAATTTTTTATTTAGAAATTTGCTTACTAACGGAGAGAATGCAATTCGAAATTAAGTGTTATTATCTGCCAATCTGATTTATGACTGATTCTGTTAACGGCTGTTTATCGGTTTTTGTAATTATAAAATTCATTCTTGTTGGGAGGCAATTATTATTTATCAATTATTTCTCGACAGTAGCCATTTTCATTGCATTTTAGAAATGGCATTTAATTTTACTCTTAGTTTTGAAATTAACCGTATTTCAGTTAGTTATTTCCATAGCCACTTCCATCATTTTAATTTTCATAATAATTCAAAGCATGTATTTTTGTAACGATTACACGCACGATAGTTTAAACACAATTCTAATTTGTTTTTGATCATGTCGGATGTCAATTGGCGTTAAATTCCATTTGTCATGTTGACAAGTTTTTCTTTGTTACAAAACTTTGTGATAGTGCTTTATTTCAAATTTTAACAAAATGTAATTAGGAAGTGTCTAATAAATAAAATAAAATGTAGTTAGTGAATAGTAACCAAACAAATGGCATTTTTACGAACTAGTAAATTACATCCTTAATTTTCTTAAGAAATTTTCTGAAAAATTTGTATCCCGCCAACTTGAAATATAATTACGACGTATTACTATGCGTTATTTAAATTTAAATCAAGGTAAGTTATAAGAATCCTTTAGGTAGTTTTATTGTGTTATAAATATATTTTGTTTGGTACAACAACAAAGGACCTGTAACTGTTCGAATTATCTTTGCAAATTTAAATTGCGAAGTAAAAAATGCACTGTATAGGGCCTAGCTATAGCATATTAAGATGAGTTTTCGGGTCAACCACTCGGAAAGGCTTGGTTTAAAAATAAGATATGAAAAGTTGAAAGCTTGAGTCAAAATATAAATAAAGGCGAGTTGTATGCAAAATTACAAATGACTGGGTTTGGTTGGTTGCAGCAACCATTATCAGCTTTCAAGTCACTCCTTAGAATATTCAATCACCCTGTGACATTAACCTGCTTTTAGAATCATTATAGCTGACCTACCCTAATATTGATATTAATAATCTACAATTATGCAAACAAATACAATAGATTTAGTGTTCTTTGTGAAAGGCAAAATTAAATAGAAGACAATGTAGTGTGTTCATTGTTTATTAAGATACAATGATATTTTTCAAAGTTGAAGTCAACAATTTGGCAACTTCAAAATGGAGGATTTTATGGCTGTAACCAAATTGTAACTACTGTAACATTTTTAAATTTTTCTTCGGGACTGCAGTGGATTCTTTGAATTGTTATTCCTACTAGTAAAATCATACACTTTGTTTAACCAATGTTGTATAAAAATAACACAATGCCACTATTTCAGTGAGTAGACAAAATATATTATTAGTAATTATTTACCAATAATATGTACAACTTATTTTTTACAAATGTTTTTACAATGTTTACAGAATTTAAAGTTGCCACTTTAAAATAAAAAGAATGCTGCAATGCAATCTGTATAAAAATTAGATATGCTGACTGAAGTCATCAAGTATTTTAAATCGAGCTCGTTTTAATTGTTTCGGACAAAATGAAATCCCTAAATTAGTAATTAAATCAAACATAATAAAGCGAGGTTAATGAAATTTCATGTGCTGCTTTAAAGAATTGTTCAGTAGTTTTAAATATTTATAGAGTTAAAAATTTTCTAATTATAATAGGAATAAAATCTGAAATACCTGTTTGTGTGTTTGGTAAGTAGATAGTTGTTGTCACCTGATAAATAAGTTGATAGCGATATTACCCAGGGGCATCAACCAGAATTTCTACAAGTGACGGCTCAAACAAGGGCAATACCTGAGAAGATAACAGCTTAAAAAATACAATTGGACAGCGTGCACGTTCAACGGCTTTTCATATTTTACGATTCCTTCACAAAACACATTTTGTGGATTCCATGCGAAATTCCTTATTAAACTTCAGATTGGTTATACTGACAATTGGTAACAATACTCTTCAGAAATTACTGCTGCACTGCCGGGTGCATTCAGAGCGGCAACGAATGGTGTTTGAGATGTCCAAAACTTATTGGTTAGAATTCACTATGTGCGAATTTTATTAAAATAATACATATTTTTGATACCAGAGTAAATACGCCAGGATCAAAATTATTTCCATGTGCTCCCATGAATAATTGAGTATTGCATGCTTCTCGCAATAATTTAATGTCACGTGAACCTGTAACTAAATGCTGAAATGAAAAACCCTCGTCAGATTTAACAATTTCAAATTAATATAAACGAACTAGACTTACAGACTTTCTGCTTTGCAAATTAAAACAAAGTGAACAAACTAACTTTAGAACATCGAAATACCTGATGCTTTTCAGGCCAAGCTCAAATTAAAAAAGACCAATTTTCATGTAGTGCTTAAATCAAAAATGAAGACCAAATTCACGTATAATAATAATAATATTTATTTAAAGTAGGTAATCCAAAAAAAGTAGATGATATCTCTCTTAAACACAGCTGGTTCCCCAAAAATAACTAACAGAATGTTGTTTTCAACCAAACACGTTCTCACAAGGTCTGTATGTATGGTTGTCTATTGAGTTGTGAAGTTGGAATGGACACTATACAACTTTTAAAACAAGTATATACAGTTCGTTTGTGCTGCGCAGTGCAAAAATTCAGTATTTGTGTTCAAAAGTTGCGCAAGTTATTTATGATTTAAAGTGGTCAATCCAACTTCGCAGGAAGTTGGAATGGCCACCATGAAATATTGATATTTTTTCAACTTTCTTTATTGTGTTCGTTTGTGCTCCGTTTGTGCCATGCAGTGCCAAAAATTCAGCATTTGTGCTCAAAAACTGTGCAAGTTATTCGTTATTTAAAGTGGTCAATCCAACTTTGCAGAAAAGTGGAATGGCCACGATGAAAATTGAAACTTTTTTAACTTTTTTATTGCGTTCGTTTGGTACAAATATTGCGTAATACTAAAAATGTTTAGTGGTCAAAAATTGCACAAGTTATTCGCGATTTTAAGTGGCCAATGCAACTTCACGTGAAGCTGGAATGACCACAATGAAAAATTGAAAATTGTTTTACTTTTTTTAGTTCATTTATTTGTGCCGTGGGGTGTCAATAATTCACAATTTTAAAAAACTCTTTAATTCATATAAGGTAGTACAAATTGAAAACAAATATAATTTAATAAGATACATAAATCAATAGATGGGGTTGCACAAAATCAGTCTGGGTTTTTATCTTAGATGATAAATCATCAAAAATCTCCCACTCATTAGATGATCGTTGAATATGACACCGATAATGCCCACAATAATTAGCATTAACAGGTGATATGAAATCGATAATCGAAACTAAGTGATAATTTCTGTCTAATAATTGAACAGTACGTAGAATTTCGCATAATTTGACTTTAAAAGTTCCACCAGTATTTGTTCCATCTAGGTTGAAGATTTCAAAAAAAATTTATTTTCTGAATGTTATACTGAATATTCATATTTAGTGATGTTTTATGATCAGTATTGGGGCATGCTTCAGTGATTCGAAAATTAATAATTGCTTCTTGCAATGACTGTAAACCAAACATTGACAGTATGTTATCATCATCATTTTGTTTTCGACCTTACTTAAGATTGGTTTGACGCAGCTCTAACGTCCTTTCTATTCTGTGCTAATCTAAAAAGTTCTACATACCCTTCACAACCTAAATTTCTAATAATTTGTCTAATATAGCTTGGTCTAGGTCTTCTTATATTCTTCTTTTTCTTATCTACCTGGCTCTACATATATATTAGCAACCTGATGGTTGTTAAAGAACTCCAACATGTTTACATGATTCCCATTTATAAGGAAGTGAAATATTACCTGGTTATCCCCTCTAAAAAAGGAAAAGTGTTAAATTATATGTTATGGTAAGGCTTAAGCAGCGAATCGCTGCCAACATGCCAGACTGCTAACTAATTGTGAGTTATATCATGGTGACATTTAGTTAACTGATATTTATTTTTTTTCTGTTTTGTTTTCGAACTTACTTAAGGTGTCGGTTTGACGCATCTCTAAATTCTTTTCTATTCTGAGCTAGTCTAAAAAGGTCTACATACCCTTCACAACCTAAATCTCTAATAATTTGACTAATATAGCTTTGTCTAGGTCTTTCTACTCTATTTTTATTTGGAAGTCTATACTCTAGGACCTTACTAAAAGGTCCCTCATGTCTTAACTGGTGCCCTATTATTCTATCTCTCCTGACCTTTAATTGTTCCCACATACAGAGTTCCTCACCTATCCTTCTATATAAACTTCCTCATTTGTTACAATATTTGTCCAACTAATCTTTAACATCCTCTTATAACACCAAGTTTCAAAAGCTTCTGTCTTTTTCTTATCTACCTCTTTAATTGTCCAAGTCTCACTTACCGTATAATACAACGCTCCATACGACTTTAAGAAACTTTTTCTATTATCTAAACTAATACTATTAGCTATTAGTAAGTCTTTCTTTTTTAAAAACATTTTTCTATCTTAAGCTATTCTAGCTACTATATCCCTTCTGCTACGTCCGTCCTTTGTAATTATACTACCTAAATAGCAAAATTCGTCTACCTCCTCTAGCTCGTTATTACCTATTTTTAATTTTGGTTTCGAACTAGGCAGTAACTCACTTGTCATTATCTTTGTCTCTCTTGAGTTAATTCTCATACCATAGTTACTCTGTAGTATCTCATCTAAAATATTTAAAAACAGTCCTAACTCTTTTCTAGACTCTGCTATAATGGCTATATCATCTGCAAAACGTAACATGTCTATTTTCTGTCCCTGTACACTAATACCTATCGCTTTTCTCTTTCTAGCTGAGTTTAAAGCTTCCTCATTATAAACATTAAAAATCAAGGGAGATAGTATACAGCCTTGTCTATCACCATTTCTAATCTTAGCTTCCTTTTCTATTTCATTAAACCTACGCTTTGGTTTTTATATAGACTGTAAATAATTTTTCTATCCCTATGAGAGATTCCTATTTTTGGCAAAACCCTTAACATAACAATCCAATTAACCCTATCCAATGCGTTTTCTAAATCTACAAAAGCGAAATGAGTATTTTTATTTTTTTGTAACCCTTTTTCGATAATTACCCTAATCATTAGTATCAGTTCTCTAGTCCCTCTGTCATTACTAAAACCATATTGGTCTTCGCCTAAATAATTCTCAGTCAAAACTTTGACTCTATTTTTAATTATTGTTGTTAGTATTTTGGAAGCATGGGAAGTTAAACTAACCGTTCTAAAATTCTCACACCTATCAGCTCCTGACTTTTTTGGGATTGGCATAATAATATTTTTTTCAAAATCTATTGGGACCTCACCTGTGTCATATATTACTTTTACTAGTTCATATAATCTGTCTAAAGTTTTCGGACTTGCATATTTTATTAATTCTATGGGTATATTGTCTATCCCTGGCGCTTTATTTAATTTAAGATCCCTAACAGCTCTATCAAATTCCTTTCTTAATATTGAGAACCCTATTTCTACATCCGCTTCTTGGTCGTTCTCTAACTCATCCATATTGTCTCCCTTATATAAATCTTCTAAATATCTTTTCCATCTGCTACCTCAACTTTATTTATTAGAAGCTCATTATTCTCGTCTCTAATACCATTATATTTTTTCCTATCTTCCCCGAAAAACTTTTTAACTGCCTTGTAAGCCTTGTCTGTCTTACCTACTCTCAAATCGTCTTGTATTCCCTTACAATTCTCCTATGTTATAGTCTAGCGGAATAAATGGTGCATTCACTGATCTTGAAGATGTAGAATTATAGCACGCCTTTGATTCACATCATTAAATTACGAATAACTTGCACAGTTTTTGAGCACAAACGCTGAATTTTTGGCACAAATGGAGTACAAACAAAAGGAATACAGAAAGTTGAAAAAATATCAATATTTCATGGTGGCCATTCCAACTTCCTGCGAAGTTGGATTGACCACTTTAAATCACGAATAACTTATGCAACTTTTCAGCACAAACACTGAATTTGTTGCACTACGCAGCACAAACGAACTGTACATACTTGTTTTAAAAATTGTATAGTGTCCATTCCAACTTCACACACGTGTTGATTATCTACCAGAATAAGTAGAATACATTGCCTAACTAACAAAAATTTTAACAGAAAACTTTAACCTGTTACACTACAAGTTTCCTGACTACTGGGTTGTGTTTCAGTGTATGATAATATGCAAACAGTTAAGCAGTAACGTTTTAGAAGAACGGTTTTCTATGCGTTTCCTCCAAGAGTATCAGTTCCTGCCGAGCCATTAAAAAAATTAAATTGCCAAAATGCTCAACAGTTGCCGCAGTTGCAAATTAAACATTTTGAGATATGAAGAATTCCTTTGAACCACAGCTCATTAACCTCGAAGCTTTTAGTTATAAATTTAAATTAAATAGTTATGAATAGTAGGTCATAAGGTTGGTTAACTATAGCCAAACTATATACAGTATACAATCAAAGATTGATATAGACCATAGGAAGGGAGACGTGTATGTTTGATGTAGATTATGGGATGGGAGATGTGTGTGTAGACAATCTTTCAATTGCACTCATTTCCACTGACAAGTATGGAGAATTAATGAGACACTACTAGAAGTACTTTTAAACATTAACATTAAGAACAAGGTGCGTTATAAGTATACTGCTGAACAATTGTTACAGGCGTTTAAAGCATTAAGTGTTACATTTGGAATTGCCCAGAAGGAGTGGAAATCTCGTAACGAAATAAAGATGCACTGACCAACTACACTGGTGCAGAAGTGAGTCCTATAGCAATAAATGGCAGAAAATGGAACAAAATTGAGTAATCATCAAAATTTTATCTAAGTACGATTTCAAACTACGTTATTACGTCTACAAGTACATCTAGTGTAGTAAGATTTCCATTGCACGACGAGTAACTCAGGGATATTTAATTACAGGGTATTCTCTGAAGAAAAGGCTTTCCTTAAAAACGGTCCCCTATATGTTTAAACAAATTAAACACCAATATCAACCGGCCTTACTTAAATCTATTCTAAAATAACATTATTTGAGTGTTTTTGTGAACAAATATGCATAAAACAATTTTACTTGTACTTACGTTGCTATTTAGGTTGTAACGAATTAATTTTCATAGCGAACGAAAGTTGTTACACACTCGAGCCCCACGTTGGGAATCCCAATTTAGCGGATTAATTTTAACACACAACTTTGGGTGTCAATGTAACTGGTTATTTTTATTCTCTAACTCGGGCGCCTCGTTGTATGCGTACTAATGTAGGAAATTAAATAATGAGAAGTTGGAGCTATAAAAACTTACCTCTAGCTTGGCTATTACCCCTGGGAGATCATGACAAAGGGCAGGGTTGAAATATTCTTTGTTAAACCGAAAATTAAATAAAGTGGAGTTGAACGCCACTGTATCTAGAAAGTACTAAAAAGGGTGTTTTAGGGTAGATACAGAAACCCTATTGGAATGATTTTTTTAAAACTTAATCAATTCACAAAGTTTAGTGATATGAATCAAAATTATTATTTATAGAACATTTTTGTCTCTTAAGACTTGGATGAGCATCAGATCTGATAATCACGTACATACTTTAATTTACAGCTTTTTACTATAGTCATAGCTGTAACTTTTATCATTTCTAAAGAATCAAATGCTTTGAATAAGAAAATTTGCTTGTTAGTACTAGGTTACGACTTTTAATGATGGGATGCCGAGTATTACAGAATACTACTTAGTAGCTCAGGTATTAACCCTGGTGGAAAAGGGGTTGCCAAAACAATATATAGGTCCTTTTGGGGTCTAGCAAAAAGTCACTCACCTTTAACCACTAGTGGTTTGCGACGGCCTTTAATTGGTCTGGCATAGGTCCCGACGGTATGGTCACAAGGCGTCGACCCTAAATTAATGCGGTATGGCATGGATCTTCTTCAACATTTGCGATATGGTTGTTTCACATTGGGGTGGTTAACCCTACAGGGAGTTTGCACTGCAATAAAAACCGATTATTGAACTAAAGTTTTTGGACAGCAGTGTCACCATCAAGGGTTTTCCAGCCCGCTTGCTTCGAAGATGCAGTGGAAGTGAGCGGATTAAGAAAATTACTTCTCAGGACAGTTCAAGCAGGGGAAGTCTTATCAAAACAAAACTTTCAATGCCCACATGCCGTGTGTATGAAACTAGTTGGAAACTATGAGGTATTTCCTGAACCAGAAGGTGTTTACATGGGCATTTGAAAGACTACATTGTTATTTCTGACTTTACAAACCATGTTTCATAACAGCCGATTGTATTCTGCAAGATTGTGGATATGAAATGTTGAACTTAACCTTGTGATTGAATCAAATTAGAAAATAATGAGCTTGTTGTTTTCCGTATGGGACCAAGGACTTATTAAAAATTGAGGATCGACCTAATGCTGTAAATAAGTGGTCTGGATGGATTTTTTTCTCAATTTTTTTTCTAATTTGTTTCAACCAGCAATTTTTCCCTTTAAAAAAAATATACACTGCCTCCCTCTTAAAAAAAAATAGAAAAACTTCTGTTCCATAAAAAGGAAGGCAGACACAACAGTATTAATGCTGAATAAAAAATTATTAAAGTAATTAGGGCTAACTCTTAAAAGTTTTACTCACAAAATTATTCCTTTAAAATTTGCTATTTTACTAAACTTTTTGGGCTATGAGACCAAAGAATCAAGAAGTTTAATGGATTAAAAAATCAATAACCAAACGCACAAATTTAATCATAAAAAAATTAACAAACGTACAAATGAATAAATGTATCAATGATCAGATTGATAGACGATTAAATTGATAGATGAGTGTGAGGGTAGCTTCACATACCACACGTCCATAAGGAGACAAAATTAGTATAAGTCACAATTGGTAGAAGTCACGATCAGTATGTCTACACTCGTATTTACAGAGGGTTATAGGGACGAACAATAATATTTTTTTTCTTTTTACAACTTCAAAAGGGGTTTATATATTAATAAATACATAAATTTTTTGAAGCTGGGACTAAATTCTACTTAATGTTATCAAAAAATTGCTTGGATGCCAATATTTATCATTGGCATGCCTATCAAAAAAAAACTCTCTAAGGGTTGAATTTCTATTCCTCACAAATATGAACTAAAAAATTTTTAGTTACCAACAAAATATGACCTTCAACCTTAGAATACTCAATACTCTATAAATTACAGAGCAATACTTAAACGAAGCATTGCTTCTTGGCAATTCTTCAGAATATCAATAAAAAATTATTCCAATCAACAAAAAACTAATAAATTTTCTTTTTGGAGAGAACCTTTGAGTATCCTCAACTGGAAATTTCTCAACATTACCAAATACTTCTTACAGTTTAGTAACATTTTATACCAGAGAAAAATCACACAGAACCACGAAAAATATTTTATCTCAATTAGGGTTCTATAATGACTACTTCCACTTGTCGCTGATGCGTCAATTTGGTCATTGACTAAAAATCTTAAAATATTAAAAAATTCTAAAATACTTATGAACACACAAATTCTAATCCTGACGTTACCCTACTGGAATATCACAATTAGAACCAAAATAGGGTTTCAAATCTTTAACATGCCAATTTCCTACATCTGTATCATTTTTATTTCTTAAATTAAAAATTAAAAGAGATCTTTTAAATTATTTAATCATAATAACGAATGGTGATCTGTGATCACCTGAAACGAACTCCCTCTACATAGTCTGAATTTCTTGACGCAAAAGATTATGGCTAAACACTCTAATATACTTAACAAAAGAAAAATAAAAAGCTTTCGAATTTAAACTGTTGAGTTATGATGTTAGTAACTTCTATGTACAATTAATGAGTTACGATGTTAGTAAATGTTTAGTTGATGCGTAAATTTAAACATTGAGTATAAGGGTTACTATTTTATACCACTAAATAAAATTTTTACTAAACAAAATAAAAAGAGAAAGCCTACATATTTATAGATAACAGTTCTTCACAAAAATTAATGTATATAATGGCTATTATGGCTAACTACCACTTAATTCTCTGGCTAGCTTCTTTGTTACACGCATAGCTAAACTGTCGAAGCAAATAAGAGGTGCCCTACAACGCACAAAAATTACAGCATTTTCCCCCAGAGAACGATGTACTAATTGCTAGAAGAACTTTTCTATAAGTTTTGTTATGATCTCTCCAGATGATTTTACAACAAAATAAAACGGCTATTTTTCAAAAGTTTTCTCTGCAAAATTAAAACACAAGTATTTGTGTTTTTACCAAGTGCAACACATTAAATCAAATTTTCACTGTTATCATTTACTACAAGAAATGCAACCAGATTATTTTGAGCCAACCCATGCAGCAGCTGAACCAATAGAAACATTACTTCCACTATTCCAAAAAGGAATTGCCCTTCTTTCAAAATACAGACAAACAAGTTTTGTGAGCTCTAAATCTCATGTAGTTTCAATAGTGTAAAGTATATTTTTCCTCTCCAAAATCTAAATATTCGAGTTCATATATATCTAAAAATAAAACTAGTCTGAAGCATATTTAAAAATAACCAAAAATTATATATCACCACTTTACTATAAAAGAAGTATATTGTGTCAAATTCCAATTCAATAGCTTGCCTTGAAATATAATAATTTAAATAGCAATTGTTTCTAGAGAGATAAAAGGTTTTAATAATTTTGATTGAAGTGAAAGTTAAAAGATAACATTCCTACAACGAATAAACTTGAAAATACTTATTAAAATTTTCTTCTAATTGTATTCGAACCTAAGAAATATGGATTCTAATATAGCAAAGGGTAACTGAAAGTGCTTTCGCGTAACTATTTAATAAGATTTACCAATTTGAAAAGAATATTTCAATATTAACGTGAGAAATAGATACAGATGTCATGGACAGACAAAGTTAATAACAAACAGGTTATAGAAATAGTAGGGAATAAATATATCTATGGAATACAAAAAATAGGAAAAATGGAAGGGCAGGATACGTTCTAAGGCATTTATGGGGAATAGTGCAGGATATATTTCAAGCAGAGATAGGAAAAAAGAGGTAGATGTAGTCCTAGATCAGACCATTGCATGCAGATGGTGAAAGATGCAGACTGTGGAAATTTCAGGGAAATGTTTAGGTTAGTTCAGAATAAGAAACAGTGAGGGTACGCGTCTAACCAGTTCCAGGACTGAAGATCTGATGATGATGTCAACAATGTCGATTTAATATGTTGTCATATTGCATGGAATTTATTCTACTCTTCCTAAAGCTCAAATTTATGAATGCATTTTAATGAATTTTTTAACAACTCTGGATGCTTTTTTTTTATTAAGGAACATGACATGATTCTATTATAAAATTTATGATTAAAATATAATTGGTTTATTTACATTCTTATGGCTTTAAAATAATTTGAAATATGTAAACACTATTTAATATAAAATAAAATTCCTACCTGGTATTCCCATAACAAATTAGTTCATTCAAAATCAAATATATATTACTATCTAATTTATCTTGTGTAATGCCTTGCCTTACAACTTGTCTTTGGTTATTTAACAAATCATTTCCATTGGAATTAACTGCATCGACATTTTTCTGGTTCCAAATTTTAGATCTCTTTACTCAATATTCACACATAGAAGTATCAGATCAAAAGTACTTTTGCAGATTAAAGTAGCAGGTGACCTTGCACCAAGATACCTTATTATTTATATTGGAGTAATGTCACCATAGCACTCCATAAAATACTTATCTATCAGTGACCGAATGTCTCATAACTTATGTTCAAAACTTCAATGTTATATCTTGAATGCCGAAAGAATGAATGAATCGTTCTAATTACTTCCGTCTTTATATAATAAAATAATCTTAATACGTCATCGTTCTCGAATTTCGGTAAGTTCTCGAAAATGAGTCACAGCCATGATGCAACAATTACACACAATTTCGCATTCTTATATCTTTAATGAGCTGCCAGTTTTCAAATTTATAGCGACCATAAAGATATCCTATCCTTATTAATGAGCTTCTGTAATAATTAGAGCCATTAAAACTCGTTCTCTTATCTGGTTGTAGTCTTTTGGTGTTATCGCTTTCCACGAATCGGCGTGTATTCATTGACAGAAAATAATCAGCTGCTCTTTGCTTATGATTTTTGGCTTCAGAACACTCTTGAAGGAATGCCGTATATTTTGTTTTGTTATATAAATATAAATTCAAAGATTCTGGAGCTATTTCTCTTTGAAAGCATGTAAATAAATGCAGTGTATTGTATTTATTAAATGATATTTTAAAAGAGTATGAATGTATTATGGAACTTGTATTTTCTCCGTCTGGAACTTGTTTTAAATAATATTGAAGTCATTTAGTATTCTTCAACTCGTTTTACGATTTTTATAAATGCAATAAAGACTTGTTCTAATGGTATTTTGTTAAAAATTATTTACACATGGATTTGAATCAACACTTTTGTACGTGTATTTTAAAGTTGGCCTTCGTTCTTTAATGGTATGTGTCACCGCTATATGTACTTAAAGCGTTTTTTTTACGTGGGAATACACTTATCTTGCTGAAAAATATTATATAGGGTAAAAACAAATATTGGAAAATTTTACTTTCTTAGCTGTAGGGTTTGTTTTTGCACAGAATGTGGTGCTCAATGACCTCTTGTGACCTTATTATTACATTATCACAGTGTACAAGTTAATGCTGGAAACGTTTTTATTAAATTAAACCTTTTTTTGTTCTTGATTAAAATTAATTGTTAATTTGATCAATTAGTAAATGATATAAATGAAACAGAACTAGGACTCGTTGAAGATTGATTGCATTTGTATTAGTAAGAGATATCTTTATGTGGCTTTCAGAGGAATGGGAAGTGTTCTGAGTCGCTGATTGTGTAATTTTTTTGCTGTGTCAATTTTATTTCGCATTGATTCTATATATCTCTCTGCCACCGAAGTAGATCACCAGTCCTCGTGCCTCTTTACATGGTGGTACCTCCTCCAGCGTCAACAACATGCATGGCTGATTATCTTCTAAAAGAATGCCCAATATACATTTCAGAATTTGGCAATTTTAAAAAGTTACAATTTGTATACCCATCGTGTAAAACTTATTTATACTAATTTTGTGGGCTCTGATTTACCTTCTTGGTAATTAAAAAAACTGAGTCTAGCTCTATATTAGGTCGTAGATTAATATATTTCTTGCAAATATTATAAAATTGTTCTGTTATTGTGAATTGACGGCTTATTTTTGTTTTAGTATTTGGAACTTTTATCAATAGAGCTGATTCGAGATCTTGGATATCTTGAATTTTCATAATATACAATTCGTTTGATTGGCAAGATCCCATTATTCCCATGATAAGGGCAACCTTAAAACATATATTTTTTTTAAATACTGTACACGTTATGTGATAATTATTATACCTTAGTTGTTAAATAAATATAATCATGTGCCTCATTTATGAATTTATAAATATGGTCTGCAGTAAACATTTTTGACTTTTTTGCTTGATATCTTACTGATTTTTGTTTCAAAAATTTTTAATAGGTTCCATACAAATATTATTATTTATTGTGAGGATACTTCTTAATATTGAGTAAATACTCCACAATGAATACAATTTATATTTATCGAAAGTTTTCCAAACTATGCAATTAGAACATTTTCTGTGGGATGTAGTATGCTTTTTTACGCACCAATCCATAAATGCCGTGTAAATTTGCTCATCTTTGTTCTTTGATTTTTCGGGCAGTAACGACAAAGAATGAATTTGTGCATTTTCTGTAACATTAGAAGGACTAAGTACCTCTGGTTCATTATCAGAATCCATAATATTACAATAATATGACAAACAAATCAATAAATATCATTAACAACTTATAAGTTGGCGTTTGACAGAACTTGTGTCCTATGATGTGTCACGTCATTATTGCGCAGCACTCTTGTTAAAGGACGACAGTTAATCCATTTGTTTTGGAAGTGTTGAATAATGATAATTCTGAAATGTGATTTCACTCTAGTGTTCAGATATGAATGTTTATGCAACATGTTTCGGTAATGATCACTATTACTTGTAAAAACTCTAGCAATAATGAAGGTATTATTAAATAGGAGTAGAAAAAGTAATTTACGATTCTACAATCCCTTCTAATTTGTATTTAACAGAAATAAAACATTTATTTGTGTGCTTTTTAAGATTATGCTTTGAATAGAACTACCGATTTTATTAAAATGCAATGCATTTGAACACTGTTATAATGAAATCAAAATTATAAAAAGTGCTTCAATATAAGTTATCCATTTTATATTACTTTTCCCCTTTCTCTTCTAATTTTTATTTCCCGTAACATCCAAAGGTTACACAGCATCCCCAAAGTAATTATTTTTGTTTATTAATAAGTAATAAAGGTTAATGTGATATTGTCATAGCTTTCATGTATTGAGTCATTATTAATAATATTATGTGATCCTGGGTTAGACCATGTGATATAGACACTAAAAATGTTTATATTTTGCCTGCTGTCGTAAGGGACATTAGTAAGACAAGGTGTAGGACACTACTTCTGAATGTGTAGACCAATTAAGTTGAGTGACGTCTTGCAGCAATGTAGTATAGTTACTGCCATAATAGCAGACTCGATAACACGTTCAAACCAAAAGGTGTGTTGTGACAAAGTAACTGAATAACAATGAAAACTGAATGCCCCTTTCGTTTGCAACCTGAGCGAATAGTACATGTTAATAATTGTATGGATTTGCTTAGGCACCTGTTATTGTTTATGCTTCGATGCACTCAATACCACTTTCTGTATATTGGGAAAGGGAAGTTGGTAAGCCTCATCTCTGTTGATACTGCTGGAATTTTTATTAACAATATCTTTACTGTAGAAGTTTCTATAATATTGTCGTAGTTTTCATATCCAGAGTCATTATTAATAATAATACGCGTTTCAGTTTTCGATCGTGTGATATAAATTTAATGTGTTGTGCAAGACACCTCTCAGCTGACTTGGATGTGTGCCAGTATCTTTTAGATGCTTCCTACACATTGTTCTGATGGTGCTCCTCATGACAGCATCTATATCACACACTTCAATCCTGGAATATATACTATTGTTAGGGAAACCTAGTAACAGTTCTAACATTTAATTTTTAAAATTTTTTGTAGTCACTCGTGAATGTCAATGTTAGTACACAAAACATTTGTTTTGATAAAAATATCTTAAATGCGAATTAGGATTTATTATCCATTAAATACAGTTTAAAAGTTAAACTTCTGTTTGTGGTTGTTTAAACTTGATTTTTATAAGGTCACAATTTAAGTTAAACGAGCCTTATCAGGTAAATTCCATGTCGCTGTAATGTATGCAATATCAAACCCATTTTTAATATTTTTTGGTGACCCTAATATGCTATTTTGGTTGAGACCCTTGTAATCCTGTTTTGTGTTAAAAATGGAAACCCTAGAACGTACAAGAAGACCGATCAGAAGATAAGTTAATAAATTAGCCACTGACATTTAACTGATTATAACTCTAAGAATCCCATTCTGAAGTGAATCGATGATCTGTTAGAACGCATAAGAAAATAGTACTTTAGAATCTCTATCAGAAAGTCGAGGATCAACTGGTTACTGACGTTCCCTTAGAAATAATTATAGAATATTTCAGTTTAACAGTTTCTGTATTGATAAATTTCACCAATAGGGTTGCGTTATTCTCTTTAAGAAATATAAGTTTAGGTTTCTATGAATTTTATTCTAAGAAAACTATTTTGCATCATATTTGATCAGTCAAAGGTTGTCAAATTTATATGACAGTTTTTAAAGATTAAAGGTGATGTCATCATTGCGATTTTGTGTTGTCTATAAAAAATAATGTGGTGCCAAGATGATCACATCGTCTGAGAACAAAGACAGGTCATATACAGTTTTGTGCGAACTCGGATCAATGTAAAATCGTGATTTCTGACTTAGGTCGACGATATGTAAAATAAAATCTATATATAATTTAGGTAGAAAAAGATGACACGAGGCATGCCCATGTTTTATTCATCCTTCCGAAGTTTGCTGAAACTGCATAGAATGGTTTTAAAAAGAGTAGATTTCGTGAGGGACTTCGTTTGTAACATCCAAGCCAATTAACATGCAACTTTGGTAGGTCCATTACCTTGACTAAAGGTTATCGAACAAGGCAGAGTAGCCTAAGTATGTTCAGATAATCCCTGCCAAGAGGGTGAGTTAATTTTTAGGGGCACATTGGTTTCAAGAAATGCAACCTTTGTGTTGGAAGTACCATGTTGAGATAGTTGGAGCCCATAACTGCCGTTATTGAAATAATAGTCAGTCACCCGATTAAAGGAAATAAAAGTTAAACTTAAAATTGCTGGAACTATACTGGAGTGGACATTAGTACGTAAACTTGTAATTAAATGAATGGATTGAACGTACTTACAAGTACGCCTGTGTGTATGTTAAGTTTTTTCGTTATTAGATTTACGATATTTGCTTTTTAATACTTGTTTACGATTGTGTATTTGTAATGAAAACGTGTGTGCTATATAGTCAGAAATGTTGTATAAAATTGTGTAAAGACGGTGTATATTTGGTTTTTCCATTATTGTAAATGGTATAGTTACGGTTTTTGCTGTAATAAATTGTTTTGTGATTACATAGGATAGGTGTGTGATTGGGTATTTCAGTTTATTCAACGTTTACTTTTAGGAATCTTCTTTACAGTTGGCAGTCTTAAATAGATTCATGTGGTTTTGGGTTCTCCAATTCTCCAATTTTGGCATCCCATGTTTATTCACTCTAGGGCTTTTCTCTAGCAACCATGCAAGGATAGGTGACGTCCAAGTCATTTCTCTATCAAGACCATAGTTCATACCCAATAGTATTCTGGAATCCTCGTCAAACACACTACCCATCCCACTGAGCTAGTCGGCTAGTACAGTTGAGGTTTTGATGTTTTACCGAAATGGGATTTTTAGTGGAGTACTTCACCAAATGTTCTGTGAATTACCTGCTAGATATACTGGGGGCCAAAACTGTACATAACAAAGTGCGCTGTTAGTCATTTTTCATTAGTGAAATCGTGTCTTCCCGTGGATACCCTCAAACCTTGACATTGTTCTACACAATGCAAGGAGGAAAATCCTGAAGATCACTGTACATTTCATATTTCTTGTCTCCTGGACTTTTTAAGGGAGAAAGTGGACGGCAAAGAAAGAATTTCAATAGTATGTCGAGGATTTGAACTACTCAAGTCAATGTGAGTATCTTACTTTTCATGGATTACTTTCTAGCGAAGAAAAACTGAAGTGTATCTTTTGTGGAAACAAGCAAGTCTTCAGAATGTTGAAGCGATATGTGTGAACTAGTGAAGAAATCCAAAGCTTGCTTGTATTGCTTTCAGCCTGGATAATAATGCCTGAAAATGTAAGATGTAGGTGAGCTGTAACATGTGTTTAGAGAGCCACTTTATAAACATGTGCCCACTTTTGAACTAGAATAACGGTTCAACCACATTTGTCAAGAGCACAACTCAGAAGACACAATCAACTCATATCCCTACACCTGAAGATAAGATGGCATTTGTGATTGGAGGAAATATGGTCTTGTTTTAAACTCATTTAGTAAAAGTTACTTACTACAGAAAGATACAAAATGGCAAGACATCATCAATACTGCATGAAAACGAAGTTATATAAAATCGAACTTAATGGAAAATATGTAACTTCAACCAGTAGGACATGTAGAAATTGAACCTGTTCTTTTTGGAGGCCTAACAACTGAAGTGTTTAAATTCTTTACAATCTCACCATCATGGGAAATGAAAAGCAAGATTCTTTAACATATACAGTAGTGAACCAACCAGTCATATGTGGAAGGATTCCAAGACTAACAAAAGGACTTTGGTTTAAGGAATTATCCGAAAAACAGATTGTGATTTCTGATTTTGGACATGGTTCACCTGAAGTTGAGATATTGAGCAGAAGTGATAACTATGCTAAACTGGTTACTGGTCACAAATTACGTTATGGCCACTAAGCTTGGAAAACTGTACTGGGATGGACAGTACTTGATTAAATTCTAGTTACAGCTAGTGGTCATACAAGTATTGTTAACCTTACCACCTCTTTACTTGCATGTGAAATGAAAATCGGTGATCTTTGAAACTTGAATGTATTTGGAACAGAAGAATCTATGACAAAAGCAAGAGGTAAATAAAATGTATCATTTTCGCAACATTAAGTTTCAACGAAGCAAACAAGTGATATGCTTATGAGGCTGTCTTCCAAAGTTGGATAAATGAATGTATAATAGAAGAAATCAGTGATGCAGATGTAACTGGAAATGCGTTACGTACCATATTGAGCCATAATAAAAAAGCAGCACAACTCCAATTCGCCTGTTTGTGAGGCAAGTTGCAAGACAAAGGATAAACTATTGTTACATATACAAACAGTGTTACGTTAGTATTCTAATTTACCCTGAAGGGGCGGGGGAACATTAACAGTTTTGCAGCTGCACCAACTAGCAGCAGTGGTAGGGACGGTTTCCTATGGAAAAAAGGATATATAAATGGGGACTGTCAAATTATCAATAACTGTGTTAAAATGCATAGTTACCTTGAAAGGCTTTTTAACTTTTTGTTTGTCGAGATGGTAGGACGCTGAACCCCATTTGTCTCAGCACGCCATACATTTGATATTTCTCCCTACTTAATAGATGGTTATCTCGAAATCTCCTTTATCTTTCGTTTTCCTACTTCTTATTAATTCATATTTTACCCCTCGTTTAAGAAAAAAACTTATATTTAAGACACTCCCTTTGCCCACCAGCTACAATTGGTATGCTACTGCGGCGGCTGGATATCATTTCACAATTGCTTTTATCTCTTTTTGACAAACCTAAATTTCACCTCTATTAACATCAAATATTTGAAATGAAGTGTAAATTCAAGTACATTTTCCTTAAGAAAAAGCAAACCAATTTTTTTTCTACAGTTTCCTATTCTCAAACTAGCCCAAGTGTGCACGTACATCACTAAAAAATCCCTAACAAAAAACAAAAATAGCACTATAATTCTATCACATAGGTTGTTCCACTTTTACTTCAAATATTAATAAATAGCATTCCCATCCCATTTCTAGTAATGCCATAATTAGCAATAATAAAAATGTAGTTCAAGACAGCTTAATCTGTCGTTATTCAATAGTCTTTTCAACATGTTAGCTTTTTGCCAACTTTGTAATAAATAATAAACCCAAGCGTATATACGGTTTGCATTAAAAATTTACTTGCTCATATTTACTAATCATTCAAAAAGTTTGAAAATAACTCCGAATTTATTTTCAGCACTTCTAAAAAATAAGGGCGATCAGGAACGCCACCTCAATGATCAACTTCCTACCACTGTGATCTTTAGATTGCATCATCCCATGTTAACAAAAATTAAACAATATTTATTGGGCAAACCTTTAAGTTCATCGCCCTTTTATGTATTTACATTAAATTCGCATCTTTTAATTTCCAGTTGACACAACAAATTTCCACGATACTCGTAATTGAAACTTCTTTTGCCCTTAACCGCAAACGAAGTTCAAAGGTGGCGCTACCACTTTACCAATTACCCTAATTATCTACATACTTAAGCATTGCTTTGTCCTTATGAGCTTACTTTTATTAATTTTCCCATTTAAGTTGTGCTCCCATTGGTCTTTTCTTTGTGTTGTTACGTTTTTACCATTGGGATTCTGCATGCTTGGTACTTTCATATACCATTGATGTAGTTATCAGAGACATATGCCACCTGTCAACACCTCTTTGTTATATTATCGTCCTTAGTCATAGTGTACTCATGTTTATAAAATCTTGCACGTCTGTGGTTTTTCATGTGTAATTTCATCGCATTAGTTTATAATCTGTTTTTTTTTATCATATGATGCCCTTTCTATTCTGATCATTTTTCCGTGGGTATTGCAAATTTATGGGTTTATACTGTGTGGTATTAATGCATCTCTTTTAGACCTATTTCGGTTTGCAGTTTCTAAATAATTCGTTGTATATTGTTATTACGTCTTTTAATATATTGTCAAGAAAATAATTTTAATACTTGTAGGTTATAATTTAATGTCATAGTTTGGATTATATTTCTGGAAACAAAAGAATTGTATTATTACATATACTTAACATTAAATATTCTTAAAATCTTCATATACCCAATTATTTTGCCCGTCCTAAATTAATAATTCTACTTTACTATGTTGTTTATATCTAAAGTAATACCATCGTGTTACACCATCTCTCAGTGAATGTTTGGTAAAGGAACGAATTTATTGGAATTCATCCCTTCATTATTACATGGTTTTCATCGACACAAAATTGGGATCATATCAGATATTTGTGTGGTCTTCCTTATGATAAGTGTACATCTTAAAGATCCATACTTTCTTAGATTTCTATGGTGGGAGAGTAGAGACCCGAAGAAACTTAGTGTTCAGACACAGAAGAGTCGTCTTTGGCCTGACTTGCGGTCCTTGTTTATTGAGAGCCGTTATAGCACATTACTTCAAGAAAGAGAAAAAATGTTCAAGTTGCTGTGAAGCTTTTGACGTCACTTTATGTGAACAACTGCATTACCTCTGTTAAGGATGAAGCTCAACTTTAACAGTTTAAAAATGAAGCCACAAAAAGGATGATCGAAGTAAAAATGGATTTGCATCTTTGGGAACACTACTGTAGCAGTATCTGAAGTAGGCTCATTTTCTTACGAGTATGGATTAGACACAAACACTAATTCAATCGAAAGTCTATGCTACAGTTGTAGTGTCAAAAAGAACATAAACAAAAATACAAATTATTGCTAAATTGGAAGTCTGTTCAGAGGGTAAATGTAATCATTGCACTTTACTCTCAACCATCCAAGGGGATGAAGACTTACCCACACTATTATCTAGTCAACTCAAGTATTATTGGATAAATGGCATTATCTTACTGGATGTATGAAAGTACCTTGATATATCTGTCATGGTTTGAATGAAGAATTGGAAGTTTTTCAATTGCATCTGTGATGCACAATATGTTGTCACTGTCAACCACCTTGGTATATTTCTAGAATGCCGTAGCTAGCATAAATCGTAGATTGGGAGAGTGGAACCAAAGAAAACTCCAGAAAACAATTCGCCCAGTTGAAATAATAAGATTAGCTTTTGTTGATTACTTTAATTAAGAAATTCTGACTAAGTTTTCCAGTATCAAATCAAAATGTAAAGTATCAATGGTACAAAACAGGTTTACAACACATGCGTAATTTAATGTACATATGTGGGTACTTTGTGTTACGGGTGAATGAAATCTTAGACTCTTAAATTTTGAATTATCCAGAAGGGACAGGAATCCTGTAACAAATTAAGGGTGCACAGTAGGGTGGAGTGAAAAAGCTCAAAAAAAATGTTTTTTTGTTTCAGATTTCTAATAGTTATAAAAGTTGCTTAGTTGTGTTGTCCTTAAAAAAAGCTTTCGCAAATTAACAAAAAAAAAAATCTTGAGGGTCCGCCGGGTCTTTCAAAAGTCAAATTTTAAGGAAAAAATGTCATTTTCTTTTAGACTTTTTAAAATATATTTTTAATACTTTTTGTTTACTAATAGTAAAAACCTTTAGATTATACATATCACTACATAGCAAAATTACACTTTAAACAAATATTAATGTCTACAGGGTCCACCATAATTAATAAAATTCATAAAAATCATTATTTTACACATCTTAACTCTACGCCCTTAAAAATTGTTATTTGTCCTTAAAATTTATATTCCTTTTTGGTTTCACAAGTTGGCATTAAAATTTGTGACTGTAGTTTTGCTTTTATAAAGCCATCTCGTCTACTGAGTCCACATACCGACGAAAAAGCCTCAGTTACAAGCTTAATGCCCCGTTCCACTGCTTGCGTGTGGCAAGGAAATTTAAGGATCTCAAACATTCTTTTAACCTGAATCGCGTCTTTAAAATCTTCGTTTGTAATATTACGAAAAACCTGTGGTTTGGTTATTATTACGCTTTGCCAATAAATAATCTCCATCTCATTTGCGTCAAAGTTAATTGTTGGTATTTTGAAAGTTCTAACTCTTAATCGACTTCCTTGTAATGCCTTATTTTTTGCTTTTAGTATCTTTCGCAAACCCAGTTCCCTAATGTGTTCTTTTGGATCTGTTACCATAGTCAAAAGAATGTTTTCTGCATGTGCAAAATAGGCATTGCGCTGAATGACAGGATCTATGACCTTTAAATATTCTTTGTCCATAAATCTAGAATATTTAATAAGTTTCCAAAGATTTTGTGCACCATCAGAGCATAAATTGTTTTTCTTTATAGTGAACCAAACTGGAGCGTAAACTTTCGCAACATATTGCATTATAATTACTAAATTCTGGGAAGGATTTTCAGTTCCGATGTATAATCTTAATATACGGTTTGCAGATGTTAACCAGAGAGCGTGATTTAGCTTTCCAGAAGATCTATTGGCTAAATCAGTTGGGCACATTGCCGTTAACTGCACAACAAATTTTGAACAGATATCTTTGTTCAGTACTTAGATCTTTAAAATCTAAAGAAAGTAATTCTAGTTTAATTTCAATTGATTCGTATTTAATTACAGGAAAGGTTTCGCGTTTCTGTAATAAGATGCCAATTGGTCTGGTAAAACTGTTTGGGCCTGTAGTTTGTCCATCTAAATACTGAAACAAGTGCCACAAAGGAAGTTCGTTTCCATGTAACTGGCACACAAACCAGTGAAGTGATCGTCCTAGTGTCGACTCAATTATATGAATTATTCCACCATTTATACCTGTATTCGTAGGGACGCCGTCATATCCTATAGCCATAAGCTCCAATAAATCAAAGTTATCTGCCAAATAATCTAGAATACTTTCTGCACAATTCACTGCAGTGCTGGAATCGGCAACAACGTGTCCTATATATTTAGAAAGAGGTTCTTCAATGAGAATTAAATGTTCTTCGACAATACTTCTTTTATGAAACCTGCCATAAATGTTTTCCATCTCTAATGTCCAGTCCTTCTGTCCATCAAAGTAAAGTGATTTCAAAACTGCCGATTTTCTTTCTTTTTGTAGTGAATCTCGAAATTTTTCTCATTCTCTTCGAATTTTGGATCTATCTATTACATTACTAATATTCGTTGTGGATATTAAATTTAAATCTGTAAAACCACTGTTGCTATTTTGGCTGCAACACGATCAGATACTAGCGCCCTATCGCATTCCCTAGCAAGAGTTGACAAAGTTGTTCTCATTTGTACATTTGAAGTAGGATGGACTTCCTTCGATAAGTTGGCAGTCTCCTTCGAAGTTGATGCTGCATGCTCTGTTTTTTTTTTTTAAAAACAACTCTGGTATGCTGATAGACTCCTCTCGAAATCATCATCTTCAGGATCAGAGGTAGCTTCTCTTAACATTATTGTAGTCTTCTGATTTAAGAAAATTTTCTGTTGTTTTTTATCCACTTTTTCTACCGATGTGAACCTGGCGCCCAACTTCATCAAAAAAATTTTTAAATAATTTAGTGGGTTTGTACCTCGTTTGTACCCGTTTGTACCACTTTTCATTTCGTTTGTACCTCAACGGGAACCGAGGTATAGCGTTTTTAAATTTAGGAACTAACGTTAAATCGGTACATACACTATTTTTCAAGATATCGAAATACGACCAGGTGGACTCGAAGAAGAATCGTTTGTACCTGTTTGTACCTCTTTTCATTTCGTTTGTACCTCAACGGGAACCGAGGTGTAGCGTTTTTGAAGTTTCGGAAATAACGTTTAAACGGTACATACGCTACACCTCGGTTCCCGTTGAGGTACAAACGAAATGAAAAGAGGTACAAACAGGTACAAACGATTCTCCTTCGAGTCCACCTGGTCGTATTTCGATATCTTGAAAGATAGCGTATGTACCGTTTAAACGTTATTTCCGAAACTTCAAAAACGCTACACCTCGGTTTCCGTTGAGGTACAAACGAAATAAAACGAGGCACAAACAGGTACAAACGATTCTCCTTCGAGTCCACCTGGTCGTATTTCGATATCTTGAAAGATAGCGTATGTACCGTTTAAATGTTATTTCCGAAACTTCAAAAACGCTACACCTCGGTTCCCGTTGAGGTACAAACGAAATGAAAAGAGGTACAAACAGGTACAAACGATTCTCCTTCGAGTCCACCTGGTCGTATTTCGATATCTTGAAAAATAGTGTATGTACCGATTTAACGTTAGTTCCTAAATTTAAAAACGCTATACCTCGGTTCCCGTTGAGGTACAAACGAAATGAAAAGTGGTACAAACGGGTACAAACGAGGTACAAACCCACTAAATTATTTAAAAAAATTTT
Source organism: Platerodrilus igneus (assembly GCA_036346225.1). Lineage (NCBI taxonomy): Eukaryota > Metazoa > Arthropoda > Insecta > Coleoptera > Lycidae > Platerodrilus > Platerodrilus igneus. The sequence continues at coordinate 1,906,551 of JARFIW010000500.1, read as the reverse complement.
TGATAAAGTTGGGCGCCAGGTTCACATCGGTACTTTTTCTCTTGTTTTTTGTTGCTCTTTTGCCAGTAATTTTATCATAGTTTTCTGGTCAATACCGTCAATAACCATTTTTCTGACAGTTCTCTGATCTTCTACAAAAGCTTTTTCGATGTTTGGAATTTTTTCATTTTTTCCACAATGACAAGCAGAAAAATCAGCACATTTGCAGCTGGCTAAATCAAAAAGCTTAGTTTTTGCTTCACTTATAAAGGGTTCTGCTTTACGTTCAAATAAATCTTTTCTGTGACTGGATTTTTTCAAGCCCATATATTTCTTGTGGTAGTCTTTTAACATTCGATTAGCACGGTTGAAAGTTACAATTGGAATTGAAGCCTTTTTCCATATCTTTTGAACTTTGGTTACGACAATTTGAGCAATTTCGTTAAAGTTTGGTTCTTTCAAAGTAACGATAGGCATAAGTTCATCACGCACATTGATATAGCACTTCATAACATCAAAGTATGTGGATAAAATGTGTTCACCAAAGTCTTTGCCTGGTCCAAAGATTGGACATGAAGTTTTTGTTCCAGTTTTTACGGCACTGGCCATTTACTGTAAAAAAAAACACTTATTTTCACCAAATCAAAACACAGTAAGCGGAGAAAACAAACTAATATGTATTAATTGTACTATGTACGGTACGCGTACGCAGGCATGTACGTTTTAGTATCCCAACGTAAACAAAACACTTAAACAGCAGAAAATAAAACACACGATTCTGGCAAAGCTGTAAATTATTCTGTACTAATCAAAATAGGAGTAAAACAACAGTCCAAGCGTCTACTCACTCCCACCCCTTCGCTTACGATAGGCACAGGCGAAGTGCGGGTCTCGATTGAAAACAACTAAACAAGGTAATAAAACGTTAATTGAAGGTCGTGACGGACCTCTAAATGATTGATCGCAGTAATATCACGTTTAGTGATATTGTTTACACGACTAACCTTAGTATAATTTTTTGCTATTAGTATCATTTATATGTAAAGAATTCAGGTATATAATAATTTTAACAAATTGCCATTTTCAATCGGATGGACCCACTAATAATAAAGCCATTGAAACAAAAATTGGAATGAGTAATATGTGACCATAAAGGAAACTTTGTAACTATTACATCAAAGGTACAATAAAAATTTTATTCACTCCAGCCTGGTGCACAGACTACCTACAGTGGCATAGGAGTGGGTCTCTATATAAACAAATTGATAAATTGCAAAAAGTAATGGAAAAGATTTATCAAGCTATGTTACTATGAATTCTTACCCTGAAAGACTTCTTGGCATTGTCTTAAATTATAGGTGCCAACTCATCTGGTCTACATTGCGATCCTCTGGAAGATAAGTTTTGCAAAGGATCCTGCTTATGTCGGTCTTATGGTGAAATTGAGTTCTTTTTACGACCAATTTACAATTTAAACAAAGAAAACAAACACCTTCGTTTCACCGAGTCACCTACTTTAATTCCCCACAATAAGCATAACATTATCCCTGTAAACAGGTATATAAAAGAGAAAAAATTCTTAAATTACATAAATAAATTCAATTGTGTTTTGTCATAACATTATTGCTGTAAACGAGTATATATAAAATTTTAAATTACACAAATACATTCAATTTTGGATGTTTCATCACTTTCAATGTACTCAAGTACTCAACCTTTTTAAAGTAAATTTGAATGCCCAATGTTTATATCTAATAAATTAATTACTATAAACTACCATTATGGTTGATGTTTGTTACAGTATTCCGTGCAGACAAGAAAGAAAAGTAAAGTAAGCAAAGAAAACCGCCCACACCGAATACCGCAACAAAAAAAGGAATCCACAGAATATCGTGCCAGCTAAAAGTTCTCAGAGTGGGATGGGTCACAAAGAAAAAGAAAACCTCATGAGAGAAAGTTTATTTACACACCTTTAATTAATTAAAAAAAACATGTTACAAAAAAGGGAAACCTACCTGCAAGGCAAACAGGATTTACACGGTACAAAAATTTTCACAAAAATAATTAATATACTCCTTAATTACCTCAAACTAATTTTCAACATTAATATATTTACATAAAACAAAATTAAATAAACGATATATATATATATATATATATATATATATATATATTGCCGTGTAACTTCGCTCTGGAGCTCGTTAATTTATAAATTATCAATTTACACAAAAATCGAAAATTTCACAAAATAGAAAATTTTCAAAAAAAAATTTCTTACCCGGATTCCTGCTTCATCACATTACTTTCTTCAACAGCTCCCTGGCTAGCTCAGTTGGGCCTCCTCTTGGATACCTAGATTTACTATCATACTCTTTACCGTTCACGCACGCTCTCAATAAAACCACAAAATAATACAACAATCATACAATATTTATTTACCACTATTTACAAATAATAATTCAAGATTATGTACATTTCGGTGCTCAAGTTACACCTCAATAAATGATATCTTTGTAAATTCCTTGTTTTTAAATTGAAATATCAAACACATTTAATGTAATAGGAGTAAATGGGCCCTAAATAATACCTTATTTATATTTTTTCTAATTATTACACTCTGGAGTATGGTGAGCTCATGATAATCCAGTTTATTACTTGTATGCTTTCTACTTTGCATACTCTTACTACAAACACAAAAAACCCCATGTACTCTTAAGAATAAAAATAAAATTCATGAGGAACATTAATAAGCTTTTTACGTATACCTTTAGATTTATATTCAAATACCATAATAAAAGTTAGTTATACGTATTCTTCTCAATACGCAAAATAACAAAGAAAAATACCATCAAAGTTCACTCTCACACATCACAAATAATTTCCACAGTTTATAAAAAAACAGCAAATTCTAATGCTTTACCTGGAAACTTGACGATTCCAACTCCGTTGACGATGTATAGTGTTCCTGAACCCTCGTCCTAGTGGTTATGCGCTGCTTGCCGCCTCCAGCTATTTATAGATGAACACCATCTACGTTGCGCTGCATGCTACTCATTCAAGATCCAACTCATTATCCAAATCCAAGTATATTCCACTTCTTTGTTATTGCATAATTTAATTTATGTTACGAGCTTGTTACAGTATACGTTGTACCTTAGTTAAATATAAATAAACTCGACACTATCCACGTTCAAAGTATCAGGCCACAACAATCTAACACTGTACTATTTAATTTATAAATTTTAATACTTACAAGCTCGTTAGTAGATGTTTGGTACGTCGTAAGCGATGCAAATTAAAGAAGTCAAAGAGAAACTTAATAACTCCCCTTTCGTATTTATACAATTCCAAATGTAACCTCTCCAACCCTCTTAACGCGAAATATTTAATTGACGAACTCTTTCTTCAAATTTTGTATAACCGTTTTCGAACTCCCCGAATTTTAGCTCGTCGCTATGCTATTTTCCGAAAAATTCGCATTCATCTGTCCCGTGCTCATCTGTTGTACAACTAACTATTTCGAACAATGATATATTTCAGTAACGTATTAAAACCCCACCTGTATTAGCTCTATTCCTCTCTTATGCATATTAGATGTTTCCTTCTAACCTTGTTTGAGTGGTAGAAAATCGATATTACTGTCCGCGTGCTATTTACTCCACGTGGAGTTGTATACGTGCTTTGCGACTGTCGGTTGACCAATATTCTTTGAAACTTGCTTGTTATGCTCCAAAATACATAGAAGTCGACCTTTCAAAACATGCAGGTATTCAATTAACGATCGTTTTAAAATAACATTTCTAGGAGTTTGCGTTTCAAGGTATTTCCTATATTCGACGTCTGTTTGTTTGTTAGTAACGCGTTTCGCCTTGGAATTATCCATTTTTCATGCTTTGAGGCGTTTTCTGACGTTATAACCCTTTGAATTAAACTGAATAAATTAATTAATAATTTCTATTGGCTTATACAATTTATTTTCTTTATGAACCTACGAATTTTTAATCCCTAATTATCAAATTATGGTAATACTTGTTACTTTAAATTAAATGAATGAAATAAATTTCGCAAGTAAATTATGGTTGTTTCCTCTATACAGGGTGTTTGAAATTGCATTGTTTATACCCAAATTTAACCCTTTAAATCCGCTACAATATATATAGTGGATTATTTTCAGCCACTCTTTTATCACAATTTTTATATATATACTAAATAAGTAAAAAAAAATGTAATGGCTGGCAGTTTATACTTGACAATTTTTAATAAAAGGCATCTATATACTTACATAGTGTAAATAAATACAAACAAAATTATGTGGTAATAGTTAACAGCAATAAAAGGAAAAAATAATCATCTACTGGCCGAAATGCATTTTGATGCAGCTGTAATGAAAAATTATTATTAGGTAATGTCACACCTTAAGAATACCGTAATTCTAAATTTTATATAGAAAATCTTATGGACAGTCAATGCTGATATTATTTAATATTAAACAATTTGATGTGGGAAGATTTTGTGACATTTTATATTTATTTAATAATTCATACATGACCAATAACAGCTGTCACATTAGCATATTCAGACGATTTGAGCGAAGTTTAATTTCCACAATGGAACATCTGCAGTTGTGCTATGAGTAACCTGAAAAACTTAAAAAAGAAAATTCAGCCTCAATTTTTCATGAAGGAATGCATCAAAATGATGCAGTGAAGAAACAACAAGCCATCCAGTTTGGCATGACGTTCCCTGTTTTTTAACCTTGTAAAGCATGGTCTGCAAGGTGCAGAGAATTTATGGTCGGAACACAATAACTTTTTGTAGTCAACATCGCTTGACGGAATATAAAAATATCATCATATGAATTTATTTATCTTCAACCAAAATGTGTTAAGTGTTGACTTCTAGGTATTAGAATTGCCATCTTATTAAAAGAGATGACATATTTCTAATTTTACACAAATGAACCTAACTGTTTCTTAAAAAGGAATCATTTCATATATGTGATGTACAATCAACTATTGATAAAGAAAACTCGGTTAACATTTGTCAATAGAACCAGTCGCAACGTTTGAAAACAACACGTGTCTAAAGTACGCGACAAGGAATATACTTATGAACGGTGTGTAGGGAAGTTGTCTAACTTTCAGTATAAAATTATAGAAAATGTAGCATAAACCAATGCATAATTATGCTCACTTTGGTGTAAAGATAACGAAACGGAAATATTTAATGGATTGAAACCTGTGTTTGCAAACCTTGTAGAAAACACGTACACACCTCACGGCAATATTTTCAAAAACAAATGCTCTGATAATCAAATATCACATTTAAACGCTGTGTCCCGAATAAAATAGATTGAAGCATTTTTAAATTACAACTAAATATTTTAATAAAATCCTACAGTGTGATGAATAAGTAATCGTTTAACTTGAGAAGGCGGTTGAAATTGTTATTGAAGACTCAAGTGATCATGCAATGTAAGAAATGTAAAACTTAATTACGTAAGACCGAAAATACTCAAGTTCAGAAACTGTATAACACATTCTGTACTTTCATTACTGTGTTAAGAATATCAATTCACAAATGCCGCCACATTGAAAAATATATACTATAATAACTTGCAGTTTTCTGTCCTTTGGTGATTCTAAAAAGAGACCTCCATGAACAAGGCTTGAGTCCACAATGTGAAAGGTAATGGGATTCCAACTACATTGTTGTCAACATCTGTTCAACCTTTTTTTCGTGTTGGGGCCGTCGACATTAAAGTTTATGGATATTACCATGCTGGAGTCATTTGCACTTGGCTATTAGCTAAATCTGTTCCTTTCTATAACCACTACAAACGAATTACCCTCAATATGCTTCCTGCTCATAAATTCACGAGTAATTAATGAGTTTTTCCATCTACTGTATAGCTCTTGTCCTTTCCCCCACTTTCTCTGTCTTCGAGGGGTTTGTCATTGTATTACGGTCTTCATATTGAGTTTACCTTGTATCACTCAAAAAATGTGATTTTATATGGTTTGATACGAAATTAATTCTATCTCATCTATTTAGCAATCCTGTTACTGGTTACATTATAACAGTGTATCGTATTGTTATATTTGGTTAGATCATTCACACCATATCTGTGAATTCCATCAAGTCATCGGCTGTATCTAGGCGATTAAAATACTTTGTAATAATATTACTATTACCTTGTCTGGAGTCACTATGTACTATCACTACACTTGTTTTCCTGTCAATGTTAATTTTACTCTTTTCTACTGGAAATTGTAAAAAGCTTTCCTATTTATGAGGTGATTATTGTATGAAACATGAAAATTGACAATCTCACTGAATCTTTTACTCATTAATTATTCTAAATGCTTTCAAAGCAACCTGATTGTGTTATACAAATTTACTATTATAATTGGTTTGTTTACAAACTAACTATGATAATTACACATGCTGCATCTTTGTATTCGGATTCGTAACGCGTAACATTGCAATCTGTTTTTCTTTTGCAGTTCTGAAATAAGTTATTGACCTGAGTTACGTTCAATTATGTATTTTACAAAAAATATAGCTATGGTTTTGTGGCTTAGATTTATTGCCTGAATTTCCTTTAAAGAAGTAAAATTTATTGAAATGTCATGCTCAAATAACACTACTATTCATGAAATTATAATATACGAGTCAAAATTAAATGACTTTTTTTATCTTAATTTGTCTACCCTAAGTCACTAAACGTGATATTACGAGTATAGTATTCTTATTTGAAGTTGAATTTTAAACAACTGATTTTTCTGGTCTTACCGAAAATCATTTTCGTCTATTATATTACCTAGTTAGTGTATTTTATTTTATAAAAGTTAAACATCACTGTGTATGATTTAGAAACCCTGAATGTGAATGTTTTTAAAAAGTTTGTGCATATGATGGGTTGCCAAATAAATAAAAGGTTGTATGAATACATAGCACAGATAATAAGTCGATTTCATTAATTATTCCATTTGTAATCTTTTATGGGAAATGTGCCTACTCTATTTTTTTTTTGTTATAAACCTATTTTGTATGACCGATTCATCTTCATTGGAAAACATCTTGGCACATGTCAGGAAGTTAAGAATATCTTTGCTCGAAAATATACGCGTATAAGGAGAATTTCAAGACTGACTATATTATGGTCTTCCTTGGTTATATTTTTATTTATTTATTTAATATACAGGGTGATTCACAACAAACATGGAAATATTTTAACTGATGCTTAAGAAAGGGTTGCAAATTGATATTTATGCATAAAAAATTATTTTTTAAAAAATAATGACTTAAAATTTAAACGAATGTTTTTAAAAATGTCTACATGTGAAGTAGAGGCGACATACCACGGAAAGTGACTTGCAAGGAACCGACTTTATTTTTCTAATCAGTAGGTTACTTTACCCAATGAAGTTCTGAATCACCTACTTTAATGGATGTTTAAAAAGAGGAATAGATTAGTGTTTATGAAAAAAACACGATTTTTTAAAAATTTATAACCTTAAACAAATGTTTATGAAATGTGTGTACTCACGTACAAGTAGATACTAATCAATTTTGCTTACAAAACGTGTTCAAAATGCCCTCCATTTTGCTGAATACACAAATGTGCTCTTCTGTGCCGGTTTTGTAAAATACCATGTTGAAGTAACTGCCCTACATGATCAATGTTCGCATTAACGTCATACACTTTATCTTTTAAGACACCCCACAAAACAACAAACCAGACCCAATATTTAAATGACCACAAAACAATAGGTTAAACAACATTTCGCAGAAAAAAAATTTTAAAGGAGGAAGTAAAATATCCCAGCAATGCACTTGCGAATGGTGTGTTGGCTTAAACATAATATTACCCTAACCGTTGCAGTTAAGGATAATAAAATTAGGCTATTGGCACGCTTTAATAAATACATTACGTAGGGCAGCAATGAAATTGATCTATTTTTAACGCATTTCTTTGTATAAACATTTGTTGAAAGTTTGTAATTTGTAAGAAAAAACATTTTTTGCATAAATATTACTCTACTTTCCGTATTAAACATCAAGTAAAGTAGGTATTCCCGCAAAGTTGAGAATCTTATGCTTGATTCACAACTTGTTGACTACAGTAACTTGCTGGTTGGAAAAATATTGGTTCTTTGCAAATCACTTTCTGTGGTATGTCGCCACTTTCTTTTACATGTATTCTTACAGATATTTTTAAAAATATCAGTTTGAATCTTGTCGTTATTTTTTAAAAAATAATTTTCATTATTAAATATTAATCTTCGTCCCTTCCTTAAGCATCAGTTAAAATATTTCTATGAAGTGAATCGTCCTGTATACAATTCCAACAGGCTGATGCCAAGATTTTAATAAGAATAATATGTTATAAAAAGAAATAAGAAAGATGAACAAAACAAAACAAATAACCCAAGTAATAAAAACTACAATAATATTGCATAGTATAATATATTGGAATGAATTATCTTACTGCCCTTTAGCCTTTATTTTCAATAAATACAAGTTTATAATTAATAATTATCCATCACAATCAGAAGCATTTACAGTCTTGTTTACATTAACACTAGCTTAATCACTATTTGTAGGCACTAATTTAATCTTTTAAATATGATGAATTAACCACTATAATAGCACTAATCTTACTTGTAATTTATTTATTATTGGGGGATATAATTCGATAGATTTCAATGTTATAAACTTTATGAAAGGGCATCCCATTGCCTTAATACTATTTGCCATGGTGTTACGTTCCATTTTGTACTTGTAAATTTACTGTCTACTTGATTTAAAAACCATTTCAGTTTCTACTTATTTGGGTATACAGGTTTGCTATGCTGTTATTATTGCAAGTTTGGAAATTAGACAATCAAATTTGCTAGTCTTTTATTTAATTCGTAGGTCTGCATGTTTAGGTTATACTTTCTGGTTTCTTATCTAGGCATGTGTTTTTGATAATCAAGAATTTCCTATATGTTGCTATTTTAAAATATAATTGAAAATCGCTTTTGGTTCTGTTATTCTGTTTCAATTGCATTTTAAAATACCAACATTTGGGAAATTCTTTTTACCAAAAATACATTCCTAGATATGGAACCAGAAAGTATAACATAAACACACGGACCTACAAATCAAATAAAAGACTAGCAAATTTTGTTGCCTAACTCTAAAGTTGAAATCATAACAACGTAGCGAACCCGTATATTCAAATAAATAGAAACTGAAATGGTTTTTTAGTTAAGGAGGCAGTAAATTTACAAGTACGAAATGGATCGTTACAATGAGATTCGTAGTATGGTTTCTGTACAATTGCAACATATTCAAAGTTCAATCTCACATAGGCGAAGCATTGTGTTGGGTCCTGTTTATATTAAATTTCAGACAGTTTCTTATAATAAACCAAACTCTGCAGTTCTTTGAAATAGATTGGTTAATGTGCCCTGTAGATGTTGGTTTAGGATCAAATACCACCTCTAGGTCACAAATAACTTGTGGTCTTATTAGAACTGTTTTTAAGTGTGTAAGCTGAAAATTGTATTCTAACTACAAACACATTTTTGTTATAGCGAATATTCGAAATTTGTATAAATAATATCATTATGGTTATTTCAAATGTTTAGAACACGCTATTCAACATTTTAAAAATTTTTTAATACCCCACATGCTGTTTTATTATTATTATTAATATTATTGCCCAACAGATATACATGCAATAACAGGGCAATGCCCAAGTTGTAGAAAAACAAAAAGAAATACTAGAGTTACTAACTATTGTAGTATAAGACAAATATAATTTAAATCTAACTATGTGAAGAATTTGTGTTGCGCCAAACTAAAACTTGTTATTGACAATAGCTTTAAGTGTTGTCAGCATACATTTATTGATATCACACTCTTAATAAATCGTGTTAAAGTTATTACACATGTTGTCATATATTGAAGATTTTATTATCAGATTTGAGCATTGCTGTGCAATTGTAGAACGTCATTGTATTACGACTCGCAGATCACGGTACAATAAATAGAAGTAGGGACAGTAGTTGTATACAGTCAATCTTGTCATGTAGTAGATTATACAGAAACGCCAAACTATTAAGTATTTGGCGATACTCAAGTGATTTCATACCAAACTGTAAGAGAAGAGCATTCTGTTCGATACCTATAGCTGAATAATGTTGACAAATTTTTAGATACATAAATTTTAAGAGTTTTCTTTGAGTATTTTCCGAGCATTCTTTTTGATATTGATAATGTGGGCACCATATAAGTTCACAATATTCCAGTTTAGCTCTGACAAACGCATAAAATAATGCTTTCAAAGCTAATTCGCTTGAAAATGATTTGCAGTTCCTAATTATCAGACCTAACAATGTACTTGCAGACCTGCCTGTCGTGCGCACATGTTCACAAAAGGTCAGTTTAAAATCAAATATAACACCTAAATCTGGAACTGAAGTAAGCTTATCGAGTTGTACATTATCACAGGTGTATCAATACATAACTGGTTGATCTTTTCTTGTAAACATAACTATTTTTACACTTACCGATTTTAAGATGCAAACTATTGACTGTGCATCAACTTTGTACAACATCTATCTGCTTTTTAAGTATCTTGTAACCATAAATCGTATTTACTCAAAAAAAATATTTTTAAGTCATCGGTATATAATAATTTTTCACAAAATAACAAGTCCGGCAAATCATTGATAAAAAGAAGAAACAGTAAAGGCCCTAAATTTGATTTCTGGGAACTCCATTTGTGATTATTATATGCCACGTACTGTTGGCAATTCTTGAGATATGATTGAAAAAGCTGTATCAGCAACTCACTAAATCCAAAACCATGTGGTTTATTGATGATAATTTTATGATCGATATGATCAAACACCTTGGTGAAGTCTGTGTAAATCATGTCTACTTGTCCTCGCGAAATCAAGAGTTTCAGATACAAACTGCGTAAAATACATCAAATTACTTGCAGTAGAGCGGCCTGCCATAAATCTATGTTGCCAGGACGATATGCAATTTTTGATGCACAGATATATTTGGTTATACAATAAAATTTCAAATACTTTTGAGAAATTGCATAATATACTTATGAGCTTATAGTTATAGATCTTTTTAGGATCACCACTCTTAAGAACAAGGCAAATTCTGGCTGATTATCAAACAGGAGGAAAAGTATGTTTTCAGAGATAAATTATAGATAAATCTTAGTGGCAGTGCAAGAATTGTATGTAAATCTGTAACAAAAAAACCAGGTATATAATCTGGTCCTGAGGTCAATTTATTACTTAGGTTTCCTATTGCCATTTCAATTGCCTCTATTGTAAAGCTATCGATTTGTATATAGGTAAATTGCTAAAGAAATTATCACCTTGTGGTGTCCTCATCCTGATGAGGTAAATATACACTTCTAAAATACTCGCTAAAAGCATTAACGTGCTACGTACAATGACGTAGCCGGAAGAAAACGTAAACACCAGGCTAACTACCTACCGCGGAGAGTGGGGGGATTTACCTACATACCAAAAAAACAAAAAAAAAGTACATCGCCCACGATTATCTATTAACAAAATAACAAAATAATTAATTAAATTAAATACATAATTCGGTACAAACAAGAGAATGCAATAAAATAAGCGTTATCAATTTTCAACGCCAACAATTATATTATATGGACAAATCGAGTAGTGGATCCACGAAGTGTGCAATTCGTGGCTAACATGTAATAAAACTCGATAAAAAAAGGAAAATGAATGCTTAAAATTTTCCAATCGCAAGTATGTTAAATTTAGGTATTGAATGTAAATTTATTCCCTAACAAATATGTTAAATTTGGAGGTATTAAAAGCAAATTTAGGTTTTTTTTAAATGTAGTACAAGTGTTAAACTTAAGCATTAAATACAGCCCACGTTGTAGCAAGAATTAATGACGTATACCCAAAAGCACCAACCCAATCAGCTGTTCAACAAGTATGGTAGACTGGTTTTATACCATCCACCGTTGATAAATCAAAATCCTTGACATGTATAATAGAATACAAGACACATTCCTCTCTGCGTCATGATACTTAACTTGCCAACTGCGGAGAGGAAGAAGTCAGCATAACAATGTAGCTACCATCGTAATTACAGTAATTGGTACACGGCAGCGAACAGGTGGGCTCCAACCAGAAAGAACGCCCGGGGCCTCCAGCAAAAAAAAACTAAAAATGAATCGGGTTAGATGGGGGTAAGCGCGGGAACACTCACCAAATACATGCAAGACATCTTTAATTGACAGGACAACACTAAACGTGCATGTCTTTTAAAGTAATAGAACGAGCAATCCAGAACATATTTCGTCGCACGAGCTGCAGAATCAAATTCAGAATGATTTTAAATGACGCCAACATCCATGTTATCGAAACACGATTATAAACTGGAAAACATGGTTTTATCGGATAGTTCAATACACTATGTAGACGAATGTTTAGATGGAAAACACATAAGAAGCAATTATACCCTATCGGAAGGTTTAACAAATTGGAGGTTACCTAAAGAGGATATAAACTATTTAATTTTAGCACAATAAACTTTACGTTTCAAAGCAAATAGATTCAAATTGAGGAATTATTCGAAAGCGTATTTATTGCAGAAAATAAAATATACAGGATGTAAACTATTTAATTTTAGCCTAAACTTGTCGTTGTTAAAGAAAAAGGGATTTGAGTTGAAAATGTATTGGACCGCGTATTGATTAGTAACCGGTAAAATATACAGGATGTTCAAAATAAACGTAACAAACGATTGACGACTTTTGAATGATTAGCAATGTTTTGCTTTTATTTATTTATCTTTTATATGTTTTGGATTTTTAAATTTCAGAAATGCAGTGACCAAAAATGTATAATTATTCATTCTTCGCTCTTGTATGGGTTTTCCAATTTTAATCCTACACCTATGTAGGGATATTATCTTTAAAGACCAATGTCGCCAATGACTCAAATTTTATTAAAATTTATGTAAAAATTTAAGTACCAGAGAAAATAAACAAAATCAGTGAGAGCATAAACATGCACTATTTATTTAAGTACTACCAACATAGAAAAATGGAAATATGAACTACGTTAGCAGTGCCCAATTTCACAGTTTCGTCTTCTTGGCACTGTATGGTTATAAAGAATAAATTCACCATTACCAGAAACAACAAACGTAAGAAGTAAAGTTTATCGATTTCAGGAACATGATTTAATATTTGTTACAAGTGCACAGATTCCAAGTAATTGATCTAAATTTTTTACTTTATCCTGAAAGTATTGTGTTGTTATATGTATCGTTGCTAATATATTTTACATTATAGTTCTATACCAGATTCTTAATTAATAATGTATAGTTTTTTTCTAGAACATTAAAAACAGAAGATGCAGAGTTATGCAGCATTGCATGAAGGTGGCGAACAAGAGGAGAGTGGAATATTAATTCATGTTGTAGAATCATCTCGTTCAAAATGGAACCATATAGAAGATTTGGATTCATTTTTTTCACGAATGTATCGATACCATCAACGACATGGCTTCTTTTGTATGATGTTACAAGAAGCACTAGAATTAGTACAATTCCTTTTCGTAGTTTCTTTTTCGATGTTTTTATTCCATTGTATCGACTATCCTTTGTTATTTCGGGACAAACCAAATCCTTCGAATCATACTAAGGTAAGACAGTTCTAAGCATACATTTAATGTAAATAAGTTGTATCATAAAGAAGAGCTTTTTAGAAATAATATGGTTTGTGTATAAATTTGGCAAAGTTATTTTTGAATTGCCATTTGTATTAATGTATTTCTAAATGAAATAATCAATGTAGTAATACTGAAATAGCACACTATCATTATATAATAAAATCATATGTATAAAACTTAAAAATGGACAAAAAATTAAACAAACAATTTAAAAATTCATTTAAACTTGTTTAGAAATTCACATTTCAAATAAAATAAATTCCAATATTAATTGTAGTTTTGAAGATGAAAAATAAATTATTTTTCTATCTTCAAAACTATAAGTATTACCAACCTTTACAAGATAATTTACTTTTAAGCAAATTTTAATTTGTTTGTTTCTTTTTGTTGTAATGTTAACTCTGAAACACCATAGTTTAACCTAACAACTGGATACTGACGCTTTAAAACGCAGAAGCCCTTTTATTTACAACAAACTGCGAAACATTTAAAAAAAATTTTCATTCAAAGTTTTTACAGCAGAGGCACTGGGTTCATGTGATGTATATCAAGGTCGTATATATCAAGGTTGTATTTCTAGCTGTCATAGTATCCACAACCCTACTTCCATAGAATTGATAGTGTTATACTTCCTTGAGGCTTTATTTCAGGTATACCATTACTGTTCTTTACTTGTTTGACCAGTATGTGGAAGGGGATTTTAACCCGTCACTCGCTGTTATTGCTTGTCTGTATAATGGTAGTTTATGCTTTAATAATAATTTGAAGTTAGTCATTGGAGTTCGAATAGTACCTCGCCAGCTTGATTACTTTTAATTTGAGGAATGCCTTGGTTTCTAGTTAATCAATGACTTATTGTTGGACAAAAACATATTGATTCAGAACAGCTAGTTTTTTCGAAGTTTCTGTATGATCTAGTCAAAACAAATTAAATCCAGAAGATAATGGCTTTTAGTGGTGTTCTAATTATTTACAGTCACAAAATCACTCATCGTGTATTTTTGATTAAATTTCTGGAACTTATAAACGTACTGACAGTACATTATTGTTATTAGGATAAGAATTTAGATAGTAATTTTGTTCGTCGAAAATGTTTTCATTAATTCAAGTAATTTTTGATCTCATCTTCATTAGGCCTTCAGTCCAGGAACTGGTTAGACGCGTACCCTCATTGTTTCCTATTCTGAGCTAACCTACGCATTTCCCTGAAATTTACAGTCTGCATCTTTGACTATGTGCGTGCATTAGCCTAATATAAGCCTACCACTATCTCTTTTTTTCCTATCTCTGTTTGTAATATATCCCGCACTATTCCCCAAAAATGCTTTAGAACTCAAAATTAATTTTCAGCTAATAACTCCAAAACTAGAAATAAAACAGGTAAACCAAAGATTATAAAAATTAATAGAATTTCTGGTACACATATGAAATCAAAGGTGATCAGTTAACAGTTTCAATAATTGTACTGCTTTTGAAATAGAAGCAAAAGAAAGTAGTGTTAACAAGATGCCCAAAATAACACAAAGCAATAAATTACTTTTCTTTTTATTTCAGGTTACTATTGGAGACGTGGTGTATCCACCAGAAGTGTGTCGTAGTCATTTCACAAGTTTCACATGGATTGCTCTCTTAACAGCAACTATAATTTGGGCATTACGATTTTTCCGTGGAATTTATAATATGGTTTACTTTTGGGATATTAAACAATTTTTTAATTCAGCTTTGAAAGTACTAGATTCAGATTTAGATAATTTAACGTGGCATGATATTCAAACAAGGGTACGTGCTGTACAGTTAGAACAACAAATGTGTATACACAAAAGAGAACTTAGTGAATTAGATATATATCATCGTATTTTGAGGCAGCAAAATTATCTCGTGGCAATGGCAAATAAACGACTACTGCCACCAAGATTACAAGTTCCTTTAATAGGCGAAGTTGTATATTGGACACGAGGCCTTAGATATAATATGCAAATGTTGTTATTTTGGGGACCATGGGCGCCATTTCAAAATCCATGGCATTTAAGAGAAGATTATCGGAAAGTAAATTTAAGACACGAGTTAGCTAATAAGTTGGGTCAACACATTTTATGGCTTGCATTTGCGAATCTTTTGTTAGCACCACTCATATTGTTGTGGCAAGTACTGTATGCATTTTTCAGTTATGCTGAAATAGTAAAGAGGGAGCCTGGTAGCCTTGGTTTAAGATCCTGGTCTTTATATGCTCGCTTATATGTACGACATTTCAACGAGTTAGATCATGAATTACAAGCTCGCCTGAATCGAGCTCATCAGCCGGCATCACATTACTTAGCGGCATTTAGTTCACCCATGGCCACTGTGATAGCACGTAGTGTGGCTTTTATGTGTGGTGCAGTACTTGCTGTATTACTCGCTTTAACTATATATGATGAAGATGTATTATCAGTCGAACATGTTTTGACAACTATTACTGTTCTTGGAGCAAGTTTAGCAATATGTCGCTCGCTTATACCGAATGAAACTTCAGCCTGGTGTCCAGAAACATTACTATCAAACGTTGTAGCTCAAACACACTATCTTCCAGCTGGATGGCAAGGTCAAGCACATACACACCGAATACGCACTGAGTTTCAACAACTATTTCAATATCGTTTTGTTGGTTTACTTGAAGAATTACTTTCTCCCGTACTTACACCATATATTTTATGGAGACATATACATCCACGAGTATTGGATATAGTTGATTTTTATAGGAATTTTACTGTTTCGGTGGTAAGTATTTATTAATTTTTTCTAGAATATTATTTAGGTACTTGAGAATACAGCAATGAGTTTTCTTTTGTAATGTCAAATCTTCAATTTTATGACTCGTATATCTTGGTTGTACCCAAAAGTTCTTTTTTCAAGATTTCAACCTCGTACCAGTATTATAAAAAACTTTATGTATGTAACATACTAGTAATTTGAATAGCCAATGGTCAATACAATACTGAGAAATTGAAAGCAAATGAAATATTAATTTTTATGTTGCAAACCGGTTTAAAATAGTATTGAAATTTTTTTATAGGTTTTCAGGTCTAAATTGTATTGAATTCGAAGCTAATTGCAATTATTAAGAACATGAATATTTGTTTCATTACTTGATTGTTCCAAAACAGAAAATATTAGAACTTCTAAAAAAAATTGTTTATGCACCATGTCTGCACATTGAGAAATACGATTTATTTAAGTAGAGAGCGAATGTACGCATGGGAAAATGAACGATAATGTTTGGATGTGTAAGAACTCAAGATGTGTACGGGAACAAGCCAAGGTGAAATTCACGATCGGTTCGGGCATAAACGTGCATAAAGCGAGTTGTGATTATTTTCCTTATTCTGCCTATTCCTTTTGTTATTCTACGAGTGCTACTATTTACAACAGCAGGAGAAGATTTCGGCAAGTCTTTTTAAAAACAATTTACAGTACATTTACAATTACGTTGGGGTTTATTGGTCAATCAATGTACGACTGGTCTGCTATTATTGCAGAAATATTTTACGTTATAAATTTTCCACGTTGTTATTGCTCCAGAATCAAAAATAACTTTTGATTTTAATTAAATACTTAATGAAACGTACATTATTTCAGACCTTAAATCGAACTTTGGTAACCGTAACAGAAAATAAGATATAAAACAGAAACAGAATAATATTTTCTCCATCTTAATTAAATTTGTGAACATATCAAACATGTACGAGCATAAATATTAAGAGTAAATATTTATTTTCTTACAAATGAATTTTCAAATTAATTCTCAGAGAAGAAACTTGATTCATTATCAGTGATTTTTCATTTCGAAGACAGCTGCCCATACTTAAAAATAAATCGGGAGATTTTTAATAAACATGTGTGATGTATATAAATTTACATGTATCATGGAAATGAGAATGGGGTCTTATCCAATCGTTTGTAGTCGATGATATTGCTATATCTTAAAAACAATTCCAGGGTGGGGTGAGGTAAGTTGGTAAGTGGCTCTAATAAAAGGAAGATTCTAGACCTAGCCGGTTATTATTCTTCTGGTAACACGAACACAAGCATGTTAAACTAATAGTTTCTCCAATTCACAGTTTGCATTATCACCAAACAAATAACCGATTTTAACTAAATTGATAAGTACAAAATACCAACCATGTATAACAATTTATTTTCAAAAACCTAGTGTGGCAAAATTGCACATTCTTTGCTGTAATATTTAAATGAAATTAAAATGGAAGTGGAGATAAAAATCTAATCAAAATAACATTCATTAATACTAAGTAATTATTTATAAATAGATTTTAATAACTGTAAGCTCTTGCATCATAAAACACAAAGCCTTCTTGGTCAAAGTAATTGAAATTTAATACAAATCACTTACTGCAAGAAATTCATTTATAAAACAGGGTGGTAAAATGCTTTGCCACAAATCAAAAACAAAAATAATTATAACAGAACTCGTCCTTTGACCAAGGAATTATAACATACACGATAACTGGTTATGTTCTGCAGGACAAGAATAATCGCATCACGAAAATGATCATTGGAAACCATCAACCAATAAAATAAAAGTACGGTGCTTTTTCTTTTGGCTTTGGTTTTATTCATCAGGGCATAATAAATTTTTGATTTCGTTGCGTATTAAACCACCATCACTAACTTTCACATTAATTTCAATATCAATGACTTGTAAATTTTAAATTTATTGCTTTTGTTAAAAACCACCACTTACTGTTATGCATGAAATAAGCAGTAAATGAATTAAATGTTATTTGCTGTGAAGGGGCAGGGACCCTGTAATAATAGAAAGCTGCATCGGCTAACTGCAGTGGTGCGGGAATGGATTCCTATGGATAAATGAGAAAAGAATATAAAAAAAGTAAAAAAACACAAAAATAATAAATAAAAAGGCTTAAATACAAAAATTCTACATTACGTTAACATATCCTGAAAGGTTTTCCTACTATCTAAATCGAGGGCTGCCAAGCCATCTGTCACAACAATTCTTTTGATATCATTTTTATACAGAAAATAGTTATTTCGTATAAAACTCCCTCGCTTTAGTATCCTACAATTGGTCATAATTAAAGAAGTTATTCAAAATAAAATGCTGCTTCCACATGGCTATCGTGTGGGTAGCTGGATCTCATTTACATATCACAGGCTCTACCTATTTCCCAAATAAATTGAAATAAATATCCACCTAAGAGCTTAAACGTTATTAACACAAAAAATTATTTCAGTACACATACAATACTAAAAACAAATGCCTAATTTCATATTTTGGTCAGGTATTGTTAAAATAATAACATCCGCAAAAAAATCGTAAAAAAAAACCAATATATGCCATTGACAAAACTATTCACCACTCCAAATTTTTCCTGCTTTCATATTTAATTATTAATACTTTCATAAAGCCCAAATTATTGATGATGGCCTTAAAAAAAGAACAAACAGGTAGTCAAATCCCAACTTTTTCTGTATCATGTTATTGCCCATTCTAAAATTACTAAATACTCTTAAACTTCACTAATAAATCTGACATTCAAATCATTAATTAGTCCAATCAAATAATTATTTTCACTCAATTACTGTCTTATTACCAAAATACACACAATTAGCATTTAAAAATTCATAACAGTATTTTTAAAACGTTACATAATTATTCATAAGGGTACTAACTTTTTTAATTCCAGAATTTCCAACAGCCATCAGTATTTTTCCTTTTTCCATTTTCAAACAACAGCTACAAGACAACCCCAAAATTCTAACTTATGACAGGATAAACAGTTTCAATTCCACTCCCTCTAAATTGCTACACTATACTAATTCCACCCACAGGTGCATTAAAAATAGCTCGCCTAACACGAGAGTAAGTTCACATAATTTATTGTATGCAGCGTTTCTATTCCTTTAAGTTGCATTTCATTCAACTTCCAACATTCACTCACCTCACTCCATTTTTCTTTTCTAAATTATTCTTCAATGTATTAATTCATGGAAAATGTATACGCAGGGATTGTTACATTTTGATGTCTGCTTTGTAGTTTTTTTTTAATGTCATCGGCCTTCATTTTTACCATACAACGTATTTAAAAGAATAAAATTGTACTTTCTTATTGGAATTATTTTTATAGGAACAAAATTTGTAATATCCTGATTAATTAAAAATGATTATATACAAAAGATTAAAGAGATAGCTATAGGAGGGAACGTATAAAATAAAGAACTGTACATGATACAGCAACACAGACTATAGGTAAGAAAAAAGTAGAAGCGAGAAAACCCTGAGTAACAAAGGAGATATTAGATTTAATAGAGAATAGAAGAAACCTTAAACCTTTCAGAGAATTGGATAGTGAAAGTAAGCAAAAATATAATAGAGTTAGAAATAAGATAGTACATGAGTGTAGAAAAGCTAGAAATAAATGGATGGAGGAGAATTGTAAGGGAATACAAGATGATTTGAGAGTAGGTAAGACAGATAGGGCTTACAAGGTAGTTGAAAAGTTTTTCGGGGAAGATAGGAAAAAATATGACGATATTAAAGATGAGAACAATGAGCTTCTAATAAATAAAGTTGAGGTAGCAGATAGATGGAAAGGATATTTAGAAGAAGGGAGACGATATGGATGAGTTAGGGAACGACCAAGAAGATGTAGGAATAGGGTTCTCAATATTAAGAGAGGAATTTGAGATCTGTTAGGAATCTTAAACTAAATAAAGCATAGGGGATAGACGATGTACCCGCAGAATTAATAAAATATGCAAGTCAGAAAACTTTAGACAGATTATATGAACTAACAAAAGTAATATATGACACAGATGAGGTCCCAATAGATTTCGAAAAAAATATTATTATCCCAATCCCAAAAAAGTCTGAAGCTGATAGGTGTGAGAATACTAACAATAATAATTAAAAATAGAGTAGAAGCTTTGACTGAGAATTATTTAGGCAAAGACCAATATGGTTTTCGTGAAGACAGAGGGACTAGAGAACTGATACTAATGATTAGGGTAATTATCGAAAAAAAGATTACAAAAAAATTAAAAGACTAATTTCGCATTTGTAGATTTAGAAAAAGCATTTGATAGGGTTAATTGGATTGTTATGTTCAGGGTTTTGCGAAAAATAGGAATCTCTCATTGGGATAGAAAAATTATTTACAGTCTATATAAAAACCAAAACGTAGTAATTAGATTTGATGAAATAGAAAAGAAGCTAAGATTATAAATGGTGTTAGACAGGGCTGTATACTATCTCCCTTGATTTTTAATGTTTATATTGAGGAAGCTTAAAATTTAGCTAGAGAGAGAAAAGAGATAGGTATTTAGTGTACAGGGGCAGAAAATAGACATGTAACATTTTGCAGATGATATAGCCATTATAGCAGAGTCTAGAAAAGAGTTAGGAGAGTTTTTAAATATTTTAGATGAGATACTACAGAGTAACTATAGTATGAGAATTAACTAAGGAAAGACAAAGATAATGACAAGTGAGTTACAGCCTAGTCCTAAACCAAAATTAAAAATAGGTAATACCGAGTTAGGGGAGGTAGATGAATTTTGCAATTATATTGTCAGAGGTGTGGTGAGTGTTGCTCCCCATGTATATAATACTTCACATTATAAATTTCTAGGAAAACTGAACTATTAATATATCATATACAAAAGTTAAAAATTAAAAGGGAAATGTGTATCTCTTCGCGAAAACACCCAAGAAGAAAGTGTCTTGATTTGGCTTTATCTTTTTCAAACCATCTGCACACTTTCCCTGGATGTTTAGCCCAGATCATTAGCTTGATATATATATTATGAAATGCAACACTGTCAACAACTAAATAAACAATGATTGTCAGTGGAGCTGAGCATTCATGAACCCTGTCCACTCTGGCCACACGTCTATTAAATTACTTGCACAATTCAATATTAATAAAAGAAAATAGAGAATTGGCATTACCACCTAATTTAGGTTAATTCTGATGATAAATATTTATTGCAGATTGGTGTGGGTGATGTTTGCAGCTTTGCCCAAATGGATGTCAGAAAACATGGTAATCCTGACTGGCAAGGGCAACAACATGCACAGGCTGCACCTGATCAATATACACAGGCAGAAGATGGCAAGACTGAATTATCATTGGTTCATTTCACTTTAACAAATCCCTGTTGGAGGCCTCCACCAGATGCTTTACAATTTGTAGAAGCTGTACAACGTGATAGTGTAATAATGGCACAGCCCGGTGGAGACTATTCAAATCAAGCAGATTTACATGAGAGTTCATATGGCATTCCATATAAAATGGAAGGCCCTGCCAATTCAAATCCAAACAATATGAGTTTAAGTACATTGTACCTTCATGATCGCCATTATCGCCAAGTTGGCAATCGCTATCAACGACCAGTAGTAGAAACTACACCTCTGCTTTCAAGTCAATGATCTAGTCATTTTAAGTATAAATACAAATTGTTAGTTTAATTTTATTAGTCAAACTAAATTATTTTGTTTAATGTAAATATGATGCC
Source organism: Platerodrilus igneus (assembly GCA_036346225.1). NCBI lineage: Eukaryota > Metazoa > Arthropoda > Insecta > Coleoptera > Lycidae > Platerodrilus > Platerodrilus igneus. Next base: position 1,884,295 of record JARFIW010000500.1, on the reverse strand, counting down.
AAAATGAAATTTGGTATGTATAAAGTGTAATTATTTAATTGTAAATAGTACTAATTTCCTACACATGTTCCATATTAACTATCATAGTTTATAACAAATTTTAAGTAGTTACGTTTCCATTATTTGAATAAAAATTTAAAAAGAATATTTTTTATCTAAAAAATGAAATAATATTTTTTTTATAAAGCCATCAAAGCCTAGTGTGACTATTTGGTTACATTAACATGCCATCTAACTTGATGGGCTACTACTAAGTAAAGGACAAGATTGCTGTCTTAAAACTGTTTGTTACTAGAGTGTATTATAAATTCGTTCATGTAGATTTTATTTGTTTGTTTAACGTAACGTATTTTAGTCCTTTAATTTTGAGCTATTTTATTTCACTATAAAAATTACGGAATGTTATTTCTCATCATTAATTTAAGTAGTATAAAGTAGGTTACGATGCATTATGAATATATGGTTTGAGATCCCTTCTCCGTAGGGGAGGAACCTATAATTTATTACATGTATTTTGTCGAATAGACGTTTTTCACACTTGAAGTACTGTGCATCAGAACGTTTGACAGTTGGAAGGATTTTGAGTAGTTCGTGTGAACGGATGCTATGAATGGAGAGCCTATTTTTATCTACCTCGCTCAACAGATATGGTGAGAGTTTGTGCGTGAAAATTGCAGTGAAGTAACCTGCGAATTCCTACCATTTCCAGTTATTTATCTTAATATCTTTGTTCCAAATGTTGTAGGTCACAACAACTTCACTGTGAATTTGCTGAAAAAAGCTACTGACCCAAAGAGGATCTTGAGATTACATTTAGAGGAGCGTTATCCAAATGTGATAAGGTCATAACTAGCTCTATCTATCGTAAATATTTATATTAATAAAGATAAGCTATTTCAGACGGTCAATTATTATTCATTCTTGTATTAAAAAACTGCAATGTTACACCTACTGTAAAACTACACATGGTACTAAAGTACATTTATACGTAACTGTTTATACGAGTCATAATTTGTTATACTCCACCCTGTTCTAGTCTAAGGTATACTGTTAAAGTCCCACGCGTAATTGATGAGCCACTACGACAGTTGGTAACATAATAAACACGTTCATAATATTGTGCAACAAGGTGTTATGTCATTCTTGCATCTCAAATTTGTATCACATACAAAGAAAAAGATAAATGTACTCGCGTAAAATGTGGAGCGCTTCACAACATGGCAGCTATAGGATCTTGGTGTTAGTTGGGCGTGGGTAGAGCTTCGCCCTCGATACCAGATTTTCTGTTTTCCCTCTTCTTGTTTGTAGTGGTACAACAGGAATAAGGTGAAGAACGATAATAGATACGGTAGAGGAAACCTACATTCCCTGAAAGAGAAGACAAAGGCACACCACAGATAACCACACTGTCTCGTTCACTAGTCCCAGTCGTGACGGAAAATGCGCACTTCCTTCCACACTCCGCGTCTGCGCATTCTCTGGCGCCGACGCAACTGTCTGAAGTGACGGAAATGCACGCACAAGTCTATTTTTAAAATATTGGCGTGATTTCAGTCGCATACTCAAAACTAAAATCAAAAATGTTTACATAGCCGATTTTCGGCATGTAACAAATTTTGGCACCTAAATTCGTGTTGTTTTTTTATATTTATAACACAGTAACTATTTATTGGTTAGATAACAATTATGTGACAATAGCTTCCAATTGCCATGGTATTAATTCTACATAGCATGCCAAAAAAAGTAGAACACAAGTATATACAAATACCAATGTGATTTGCTACTAGAGAATATAATAAAAGTATGGGAGGAACCGATCTAATGGACGGAGAGGTTAGCCGCTATAAAATTAGAATTTGTTCCAAAAAGTGGTGATACATTTTTATGTGGCTCAACGTATCTATTGTCAGTGCTTGGCTCATTCATCAACAAACAGGAAGAGTAATATGACAGCTAGAGTGTAGATGGGAAATTGGCAACAAGTAGTTATCACGATACGGAAATTTGCCGAAAGGGAGGCAGACTAGCCATTATGATTTAAGGTATGACAGGCAAGATCATCTTTTAGTTTTTTTTCCATAATCTTCTTTGGGAAATAAACCACTCAAAGTTGTTAAAATCGTCTTTATTTAAGTTTCGATCCATGACCTAGGATCGTTGTCAAAATAATAAAAAATTTTAAGTTTGACATTTATGACACAAATTGAAGATGACTGATTTATTAATGTATGATTTGAATACATTAGGTGAAAATTTTTAAGTTTAGAAGAATGAGTGCCTTCAATTTGTGTTGCGCACTGGGAGCAACTTTTAGGTAGCCAATATGCTTAACGTGAAATCAGCTGATTAATTTTTATATAGTTAAATTTCATATAAATTCAATAACTTGGAGTGGAAAACATTTTTAATATGTTTCTATTTATACGTTTGAGGGGAAGTGTGCATTACGTTACCATAAGGTTTAAGCAGTCGTTTTTTATATTTATGAGGTAACTGCTTCATTGCCATGATATTTAGTAGTATGTAAAAGGGGGTAAGTGGCCTTACGACTACCAAGATCCCCCAACACAATATTTGCCGAGTTAATATGCCTATTGCTATGTAATTAGTTATTGTATGTATAAATAGAAATCATGTATTTAGGCTGTATTTCATGTTAATATCGCCAGGAAAACCCGGCAAAAACTTGCAATGCTAACCAGATATTGGGGGCATTTGATTTTCGTTTGTTATTTCTTTCAGTAATGGAATCCATTGTTTACTAAAAGTCACGGATTCGTTTGCTACGCAGTTATTTTTATGTAGGGTTATATAAGCAGCTTCTTTGATTCTTCGTTTTTGGTGGTTTTCTTCTTTGTCAATAATTTTTGCGTCCTCCCATTTTATTTTATGACCGAAGTCCCATGCATGTTGGCAAATCATGGATTTTTCAATTTTCTATTTTTATATATGATTTATGTTCTTTTAATCGAATCGAACTTCAAATGGTCTGGAACTTTCCCCCATGTAAAGATTAGATTAGATATATTTGTACCCATTAACAATGGTAGTAAAATATTACAAAATCACACATTAAAAATCTACATACAAGTAACATATACATATAATTAAATTGCAATTAATTTATTATGTCCAAAATTACTAAGATGAAAGGTTGTCATCTAGGAAGTCATCAACTGTGTAATAGCAGCGTTCAACGAGCAAGGTAAATAATGCAGCTTTAAATTTTTTCAGTGGTGCTAATGATCTAATTGTATATGGTAGTTTATTATAAAATGTCGGAGCCATAAATATTATAGATTTTTTGGAACGAGCAGAATTTGGTTTTAGTATATACTTTTGGTAACAGTATCTTGTATCATGACTATGAACAGAACTGGCTGAAACTTGTTACGTTCGCACGGTATTTTGTAGATGCAGTTTTTTGAACTTTGAATTGCGTTTTTGGGTGTTGTTTTTGTTAGTGTATTGTTGGTTCTAAATACTGTTTTGATTTTGTTTCCTATTCTTTGGATTTGTATGATATTGAGAACAGTTTTTGATACGTATCGTTTCTGTTTTATTCTTTTTTATTTTTGGGACATTCATTTCTTTCTCTATTATTCTCTTAGGATACTTGTTTTTTATTAGTGTACATCTGATTAGGTCTTTCTTTTTCTTTAAAATTTCTTCGTTTGATGATATTAATTTTGCTCTATCATACATGGTTTTGATAATTCCTCGTTTTGACACAGTGTGCATGGTTTGAATCGAAATTGTGTGTGTGTTGGTTTCTGATGTATTAATTGTTGCACCGTTTTTGCTAACTAGAATATCTAAAAATGGAAGTTTTCCATGTTGCTCTAATTCATAAGTGAATTTAATAGTTGGTTCTATTTCTTTTAGTGTCTACTCTCGACAAACAACAAAGCCAAATTTGCAATTCAAATAATAAAACTCCTTGATCATGTGTTTTCAAATATACATACTGTCACCATATCCACAGCTGTGAACTTGCTTATGGACAATTGTATCGTTCTGTTTTTCCTTTCTAGTCGAAACACACATAAATTCTGTTTTGTGTTACAAAATTTGTGCTATTCCTTATATACAGTACATCGATCCGTGAGCTAAGAAGTTCATCATGGTTTGTAATTTCTGTTATACATAATTAAAACTAATTTTATTTGGTTTTCCTTAGCGCAACACAGAAGCTTTGCTTTAACAAACGAGCTAATATTTTAATAATGGTAATACGAAGCAGCTAATTTGTAACGTATAGAACATATACACACATGAAGATCTACAGTAATGGAATTTGTAGTTTAAGCTGTTATTAGATGTGGTATCCCTTTTCTTCGTGGATTCAATCCTTTTGATTTTATGGTTTCGAAATTCGAGGCGTCGCCGCAACAAAGTAGACAACAAATTTTACTGTGTTTGTTCAGTTTTGGAGGCCCTCATATGGTTCGAGCTTATCTGTTTAATGGTTTGTAGCAACTTGAACTTTACTTTCAAGGTCGGTAAGTCGTTTTCTTTTGTTATGGAAACCATCTGTGTGAAGTACAATGCTTTGTGATTAAGCCGTAACCTTGATAGTTTGAACTCATGAAAACTAACATTTTAAAGAAAATATTTTAAAGTAATTTAGATATTCGAATTTTATACTAAATTAAATTTTTGCTCTATCGAATTGTTTATCTAAACGAACCGTTCATGAACTTAGATTATGAATAATACCTAAACGATTTGACAACTAAAATTTGCTTATGCATGATGATTATTTATTATACAGTTGAGCACTTTCTTATACTTGATAATTTTTAACAAAGCTTATGTATTAGTTAAAAGACCCTATTACAAAAGTAACTTTATACAAATGTACATCGTTTAATCAGTACTGACAAAATAACAGAAAGCTTATAATTTTGTTAATGATATTTATAATGCCTATTTACTTTAGAGGCTTTCATATATAATCAAGACTATTAATAGAATTTGATAAAATTAGCTAAGCACTCACAAAACCTGTTGTAAATGCCTGTCAACGTGAAATAGAATTATTTTTAGTTAATATATGAACTAATATCCAAGAACTCTAATTTTTATAAATTTAGAAATGGTTAATCCCACTTAAAGAAACACTTAAAAAGTTGTATTTATTCTACCTAATATATATTTTGAATTCTATAAATTTTATATGAACCAAGAGTGTCTAAATTTAATAAGTAGTATCCATGCACCAATGGTCACCAGCAAAATTCTATAAGTGCTGTCACGCCCTAAATGCGAGGAGTAAAGTATAAGGCCCTGCTGAAGGCGTACTAGGAGTGAATTGTAGCAACGCTGTGCTCGAACCGATGGAAGTGGCTCAAACTCGGAGAGATTAATTTGTTGCTTCCTGTTCCGCGGCTAGTCAAAGAGCACATAAGGGTCGTAGGAGTGCTACATAAGAGGTAAGTAGATATGGGCACCAGGGCTAGGTTCCGCCCAGGAAACAACTCAAGCAAAAAGTCAACCACACCCAACCCGATTAGGAAGACTATGTGATCCAGGTTAGAATTCCGCGCAGTAATTATCTTAACAGCTCCTGATTTCCAATTAATAAAAGTTTTGTGTCGTACACACTTGCACAATCTCTTTAATATTTATAAATAAAGTAACCAGACAGATTCTAAGCAATATAAAAAAATGTGAACCAGTGGCAATGTGATTATGAAACTGAGTAATTTAAGACACAAGCCCCTAGGCTCGTATTAAAAATTTAAAATTGAGTGTTGTGAATATAAGTTATCAAATATTGATATCCCACAATGTGCGCAAATTGTGTTCACAATTAGACTTAAAACGGCAATTTTCTTTTATAAGCTTTACATTTCTATCGATAGTTAATTGTCACATATAAATCCCTTCACCCTTAAATAATTATTCTCAGTTATGAAAAATTTAAGACCAACCAATATTTTATTCTAATTAGAAATAACTTTACTACTCTGCACCACAAGTAAACTATTTTCTAGGGCTACTCACGACCACCCCTTGGACATGAACCTCTACCGATGAATTGGATTCCAGAACAGCCGATCCAATATCCAACGTCAGCAGTACCAATAGGGATTAAGCCTCTACTTCAACTCTACTACCAATTCCAGAACCAAACGCAGAAAGACATTCACCAAACTCACGAATGCGCTAATAACTAATAATTCAGGACAACCTAAGAACCCTGCAATAATACAATTAATCACCTGTTAATTATAATCCCTCTTTACCTTCGCTAAAAAGGGTTCTTATACAATACCAATAAACTCTTGCTCTGACGAAATATAGACAGAAGTGCTAATATCTAAAAGATTTAATATTAGTACCATAAGGACAAAGTTTATTACTTACAAAAGATGGACGCTCATGCCAAACTGTCTTCGCGATAAGCGGTCCGAACAGATGTGGAATTTTGATTTGTACCAACAACTAGAAATATCCGTTCAGTAAATTTAGGTGTGCTTACCATTCATTTCCTACAAATCCTTACAACGTAAGTTCGGGTAGTTTCAACTCTGAAACCCTTTTAATTTAGTAAGCCACCAAGTGTGTTTTCCGTGCGACCTAACGTTCTTCTGTTCGGAAATCAATAATTATGTCTGCGCAGCCTGCTATCATGTTAACAAACAAGTACTGCTATCCCGACTCTTTATACACCACATCGATGCGATACTACACCTTCAAACATTGAGATATAGTTTAAACAAAGGTTAAATTCCCTTAAAATAACTTTCTTCCTTTTGACAATACGAGTGCGTTTCTCAACGTTACACCAACCAAATAAAATAAATTTCTTTATTACTAGACATTTACAACTTTATGTACGGAATTATATACAGAAACTGTATTAATTTTGTAACGGTCATATAATGACTGTTACAGTGCACAGAATTCGTCTGATTTATTAATTTTATTATTTTGAGACGCAAACTGCTGTCTCCAATGTAATTGTATGTGATTTATTTTATTTCAGGATAAACGTTATACCATCTATGAATACAAAATCTTGTATTCCAATAACAGAATATATTTGTTGAGGTTCTTTTTATTTTCCTTGGCGATACTCCTTGTTTCTGTACTTTGCATAAGTACAGTGGTGTCAGACCCATTCGTATTTATTTAACGACCCCCCCTGATAGTATCTAAAAACCGCTGAAGATAGAGTACAGAGTTTACAAAAGTCAGTTTGTGTTAATACGGATAAATCAACATCTTCTGCATGACTTGTTAGAAATACGTTCGACTAGGTGTGTCCTAAGTCTAACATAATAACAACTAAAAGTAGGAAGGTTGCACAATGGCTTATTTTAGAGTCTCATTGAAAACAACGGTTCTCACTATACTATAAAAATTTGCAATTTGATTTTAATAAAGGTGACTACAAGCTGCGCAATTCATACTTCAACTCGATTGGTCATTCTGTACTGCACAGGAAGATCTTGATACCACAACAAAATTCTTTTTTGATATCCTATACTAAGGTCTGCAATGATGATTCCTAAAAAAAGCATTCAACCATCAGTGTCTCCAGTATGGTTCAACAATGATTTGAAGTGCCTTCTATGGAAAAAGAAATCTTCATAAACGGTATAAGACCTCCAGTCAGGTTGAAGATTACAATCTATTCAGTGCTCTGCACATACGATGTAAATGAATGAGAAGTAATCTTCAAAATCAATATTTATGTTTCACTGAAAGATCTATACAATCAACTCTCGCAAATTTTTAGAAATATGTGAATCAACTAAAACATACCCATGACCTACCAAATCAAATGCAATACAAGTCTAGCATCAGTTATGGTGGATTGGAGATAGTAAATTTTTGTTTGAGGTCAATGTAATGTATTGCACCATTTGAATCAACCACTGATATTAATACCACTCTCAATACTGTTGATGATAATGAAATTTTGGTGAGAACAGCTGAAGTTTTGGATGCTATTTGAAAACTTAAACCCTCCATTTTGGCTGGCCCAGATGATATACCTGCAAGCCTATTAATAAATTGTATTCGGTCTGTGTACACCCTTTAATAACATTTTCAATAACTCTCTTACTCAAGGCAAAGTTCCGACTCTGTATGGAAAGTTTTATCAATCCCATATTCAAATCAAGCGATAAAAAATGATCCAGAACTACAGATGAATTTGCATTCAGTCTTCAATTTCAAAGTTATTAGATTGTTTAATAACTTGTCACTTATCTTGGAAGTTCAAAGAATTTATCATTGATAACCAACATGAATTTGTATGCCAAAAATCAACGGTCACAAACTTACTTGTTTATACAAACGAAATAACTCGGGCATTAGAGAATGGACTCCAGGTAGACATGTATACTGACTTTATCAAGGCATTTGATAAAGTAAATCTTAATATTATACTCATCTTTAAACTACACAATGCAGGCTTGGATGGTAAGCTTTTGCAATGGAATGTTAGCTATCTCTTTGGTTGATAGCAAAGTGATAAGTACCAGCAAATTGGGAATTCCACAAGGCTATCTTATTTGTATTGTTCTTCGATGATATTAACAGTCTTCAAACATTGTAAATTCCTCTTATTTACTGATGACCTACTAATCCAGGAGGATCTAAATTCTCTTTACAGCTAGTGTGAATTAAATAAAATATCTTTAATCATAAAAAAGTGCTTGACCATAACCTATCCTGCAGTATCACCCACATTAACTGATTACTATATAGACAATGATACTCTTATAGGAATTGATGAAGTCAGAGATGTGGGCGTTATTGATTATAAACTCACATTCAACTCCCATATACAAAGTATAACCAAAAAAAGCTATGCAAATCCTTGGATACAGTCGCAAGTTTTCAATTACTACATGTAAACTGCTCTACTGCAGCTTAGTAAGAAGCATCCTTGAATATGCTTCAATCATATAATAGCCCTATTATAAAATGAATATTAGTAAACTAGAAAGAATTCAAATGAAATTTATTAAAGTTACTGCATACAAGTTGGGACTACAATGGCATCAGTTTGAAGAGCCGGTTATAATAGATACACTTCAATTAGCTTCTCTTGAGGACAGACGTATAGTGAATGACATGTTGTATACAAAAGATTATTAATGGAAATAACTGTACAGAAGTAGTCGAACTTATTCAATTCAACGTTCCGGTTAGGCCTATCCGCCTGTTCCATGGTGTATATCACAGAACTAATTATGGAAGTCACTCATTTTTAAATCAAGATGCAACTTAAAACTAACCTTCAGAGTTAAATTGGTTTGGTAGCAGTCGTCAGAATTTTCAAAGAACTGTTTTAAAGACTTCAAAAATTGTTAAATGCCTTATTACACATTGTTTATGTATATTTTAATGTAAATGCGGTTTCCCATATATCTACAAAAGTACTTGTAATAAATAAATAAATAAAAAAAAGAAAAGATGTATAGATACGGGATGTTCTTCTATTATCCACACAGTGTGCAAAAAATGTTACTTCGGAATATGCATTGAATGAATAACTATACATTTCCTAATAAACTAAACAATATAACATTACAGGCCATAGTGCTCGTACATCTAAAGTGAATTACAATGTTTGAGCATTCCAAGACAGTACCTTAGTGACACAGTGCTGCCATTTGGCAACATCACTTTTTGAAAAACTAAAACATTTATTTTTAATATTTATGAGTTTAGGCAGCAAGGTTTACATTATATATGCCAAAAAATATTAATTTAAAAAAAACTAATTTGGGCTTTAATGACATTCTGAATGGACCTGCACCTTGAAGAAGTTCTAGATTCCTAGAATGAGTGGAGTGGCTTCAGCATTCCAGTGATCAAAAGAGTCAAACACAGGTCCAACCAAAGTAGTAGGTCTTTGGTGAGGAACCAGACCAAGACAGGACCACGACAGAGGGCTGTAGCTCGTTCAGTACTGACTGGCAGAGACCATAGGGGTCGGCATGGCATTCTAACACACACTACTGGGATGTGGAAGGCAACGGGAAACCACGCCATTATCTCCCAAATACACAGCATACTTAAATTGTAATAAACATGATGACGTTCTCTGGGGTAAAAGATTCCGGAGTTAAAATAGTCCCCCATTCGGATATCGGGGAGAGGACTGCTTCGGAGGATGCAATCGGAAAGTTCAGAATAAGAGTCGGGAACATTTTGCGATTCAGAGCATAGAATGTCAGAAGTATGAAGCAAGTAGGTAAGCTAGAGAACTTCAAAATTGAAATGGATAGGTTGGCACTAGACATACTAGGGATCAGCGAAGTTCCCTAGCCAGAGGCGGGGATTTTTGGAGTGGAGACTTTAGGATAATTCATACACGATCAGAGGAAGGAAGTTCGGTTGTGGTGATAGGTATAAGAAAAAAGATAGGATACTGTGTAGAAAACTACCTACGCAAGAACGAAAGAGTACTCATGGTTAGATTAGAATCTATACCGGTACATACAGTAATAATACAAGTATACATGCCCACCTCCAGGTACAGTGAGGAAAAGGATTGAGATGATCTACAAAGAGAGGCAATCTACATAAAACATAGTACAACAACTGCACTGTGTAAAATAACTAACGATGCCGTACAGAACATTGATGCATCTAAAACTGCATTAATTGTCTATTTAGATAACAGTAAGGCTTTTGATCTCATCAATCACAGATTAATCCAAGCAAAATTTCACTATTATAGTTGGAGTTTGTCTGCTCAAATTTGATGTTTAATTACTTTACTAGGAGATCCCAACAAGTATTGTTTGATGGTTTGATGTCTGATGAATTACCTATTTCTCGAGGCGTTCCCCAGGGAAGCATCTTTGACCCTTTGTTATATGCCATTTTCACGGCTGATCTGCCATCAATAATTCCTAGCAACTGTGAGATTCATATGTACGCGGACGATACACATGTGCCTTGCGATCCTTACTATCCTAATCAGGCAACCGAGGTGATCAATAATCACTTAGTAGTGCTGAATTGGAATTTGAATAATGGCCTAGTATTAAACAAAAAAAATGTTGTGCAATGCATAGGTACTCCTCACTATTGTGCAGTGTTTCGAAATCGCCGTTCGTTAGATGTTGTTTTAAGCAATTCTAAAATCAGTTTTAGTGATAAACATAAAAATCTGGGTGCTATGTGCGATGCTAGTCTCTTATTCGATAGCCACGTCAATAAAATTTGCAGTACTGGCTATTACAAACTTAGGTCCCTTTATAAATATACAATGTTGCTTCTTCTACAAAATGGTGTCTCTGTCAGTGCCTAGTTTTAAGCCACGTCTATTATTGTAGTACTGTATATTTTAACTTCCTAACAGCATTTAATAAGAACAAACTGCAAGTGCTTCAAAATTTATGTCTTCGATTTTCATATAATATTAATTATAGAGAACATGCTCCGATTTACAATAAGTTAAAAATTTTAAAAATAAAATCTAGATGTGAAGTATTACTTGCAGTTTGTCTCTTTGATATCTATGTCTCGAGAACGTCACTATTTGTTCAAAATATTTAAATTTAGAAGTACTAACCATAACCTTAATTTAAGAAACAACACATTAACTATACCTGTACACCACACATCAAAATTTAAAAGTTCATTTGAATATCAATGTGTTAAAGTTTTCAATAAACATATAGATCTGTTTGTAAGTTTAGACTCCTTGCGCATTTTTAAATCTAGACTATCAACTCGCTTACTAGGAAACTCATAGTTTTGGATATGTGAAAACCAGCTTTGCTGACAGATTACCAATTAAACAATTATGTAACTGTTTTAGAAATTTCCGCAGTACCTTTGTAATGATTTGTCATATCTCTAACATTTGCACCTGAATTATTTTGTTACTAAATGTTTAATAAATAAATAAATTATTATATGTAAAAGGACATGAAAATTTAATAATTACGGAGGATTTTAATGCAGTGTTAGGCGAGGGTAGGGAAGGAGCGGCAGTTGGTTTATTTGGTTTAGGCACGAGAAACGACAGGGGAAAGAGGCTGACAGAATTTTGTGACAAGAACAATTTAACCATCACAAACACATTATTTCAACATCATGCTAGAAGACGATGCACGTGGAAGATGCCAGGAGATATAGGAAGATATCAAATAGAGTACATTCTTGTTAGAAAACGGTTTAAGAATCAAATAAAAGACAAAGGGTATCCTGATCTAATAGAAGAAAGACGAAAATACCAAAAAAGATCAGATGAAACAGGGAAACAGAGATACAGTCATAAAATGGGAAATTATTCCCAACTGCAGGAAAGCTAAACAATAATGGATTGATGAAAATAGGAGAGACAGACGAAGAATACAAACTAATTAGAATGAATTTTGGGGATATAAAACCGTATAGCAAAAATATAAGGGACACGGGAGGAGACATCATTGTAGAAAATGTAGAGAAAGTGGATAGATGGCAAGAATATATAGGGAATTTATATGCAGGAGAGAAAATAACAGAATTAGAACAGGAATCAGACATTGAAAAGTACGACTTCAGATGACGGGATATTCTCTACTTAGAGATGAGTTTGAATGAGCATTAAAGGGTCTGAAAAATGGTAAGGCCCGGGTATAGATAAGGTAAAAGCAGAAACTCTAAAAGCTGCTGGACAAGCAGTAACAGAACGTCTCTTCCAACTTGTAAGCTATATGTATGAGACAGGCGAGATACCCAAAGATGTCTTACATAACATCATAGTCACTAAATCAAAAAAGAGAGGCTTAGATAGATGTGAAAATTTTTGAACAATAAGTTGGACAGCACGCGTGTCAAAAATATTAGCTAGAATTGTACAAAGACGAATGGAAAAACGAGCTGAAGTAATACTAGAAGATCAATTTGGGTTTAGGCGAAACAGGGGAACACGGGAGTCTATTTGAGCTCTGAGGGAGATAATGGAAAACAATAGAAAAAGAGGAAAGCGTTTATATAAGGTTTGTAGATATGGAAAAAGCATTCGACAATGTCAAATGGAAAAATATGTTCAAAATACTCAAAAAGATTGGAATGAGTTTTAGAGATAGGCAGATAGTACATAGCTTCAAAGAGCAAACAGCGGTAATAGAATTAAAGCAGGAACATAGAGATGTAAATGTTAGGAAACGGGTGAGACGGGGATGTGCCCTATCCCCATTAATTTTTAACTTGTACATCGAAGAGGCAATGAATACCGTCAAATACAAGAAGACATTTGGAATTACTAGGCAGGGGCAAAAGATTGATATGCTTAGATTTGCAGATGATATAGCGGTATTAGCATCTAGCAAGGAAGAGTTACAAGCTGCTGTTAATGAAATGGAAACAATTCTAACAATGAGATACGGTATGAAAATTAATAAAAATAAAACTAAAGTACTAGTATGCAAAGGAGGGGAAAATAAATTAAAAACTAGAATACAAATAGGTAACGAAAACTTACAAGAGGTTAAGGATTTTTGCTACCTAAGAAGCCAAATAACGTAAGATGGGACGAGTGCAAAAGATATAAAAAAAGATAAGTATAAGGTCGTGCTACATTTAACAAGAAAAAGCAACTACTGTGTTCAAAGACAACAAACATATAAACAAGGAAAATATATGTGTGGAGCACTGCACAGTAGGAGAAGAGGACAAGAAAAAGGTAGAAGCCTTTGAAATGTGGTGCTATAGATGTATGTTGAAGACATCACGGACAGACAAAGTTAAGAAAAAAAAAGGTACTAGAAATTTATTTATTTCTTTTATTTAATTCAATTATATCCATTTTACAAAAAAATATAGTAGGATGTGTCAATGAGAAAGAAACCGTTGATAACTTAATATATACATATTTATGAAAGTAGGTTTACAAAGTAAAAATGTTGTAAATAAAACAATTCACCATAATATTAAAACAACACATGAGCAGACACTATTAAGTACAAAAATATAATGTTAGGTGTCAGTATCTGGAATGAAACTCTTAACATCATTAATAAAATCTAAAGTATTATAAAAAGCTTTAGAAGTAAGATAGGTTTTTAAGATTGTTTTGAACTGCTTCAGAGGCACTTTTAAAATGTTAGGGTGCAATGCATTGTAAAATAGTATTCCATGGTAATTACAACCATATCTGCTCTTAGCGATTCTATGATATGGAACTGCCAGAAGATGTTTACCACATGTGTTAAGGTCGTGAACATTACTATGTCTTTGAAGATTCTGGCTAATTTTGTGTACATAGATTAAGCAAGCCAATATAAAAATACATGGGCAAGTAAGTATTTGAAGACTAATAAAGTTAGAGCGACAGTCCTCCCGATAACCAAGATTCACAATGACTCTTAATACACATCTCTGAAGACTAAATACACGTGCACTTGCTGAAGCGTAGCCCCAGGTAACGACTGCATACTGCACGTAACAATGGAAATAAGTAAAATAAACAGATTTCAGCACATCTATAGAGAGAAATTTTTTAAAAAATTTAATAAAATATATAGATTGGCAGAGCTTTATGCAAAGGTTATTGCAGTGAGCCTCCCATGACAGTTGAATCTAAAGTTACCCCCAGAAACTGTATATTTCGTTCTTTATCAGAAGCACATGTTTTTAAGGAGAAAAAATTGGTCAGTTTTGTTGTGATTTAGAGCTAATTTATTGCTTACGAACCAAATATTGGCTAATTTCAACGATTGTTCACTGTTATACAGTATATGATCAATATTGTCACCACTATGGTATAGTGTGGTATCGTCCGCATATAAGATTGTGCTTGCATTGTTGATAAAGGATGGAAGGTCATTGATAAAGCAGAGGAACAATATAGGGCCAAGGATTAACCCTTGTGTACACCAGTTGGCACGTCAACCACATCCGAGTTTTCATTCATGAAGTACACAAATTATTTCCTGTTGCTTAGGTAAGGTGATAGCAATTCAACAGCTTTTGGACTTTGGTTAAGAAGTTTTAATTTTTCTTGCAAAGCACAATGGTCAACGCAATCAAATGCTTTGGAGAGATCGTAAAATTTTGGCAATAAAAACTCACATTTATCAAACAAATTAATAATGGTAGGGAAATAAAGAAGTATGTGGAAAACAGTAAAAAATGAGAGAGATAGGATGATAGGCGACATACTAAGGCCTGAGGGAATAGTGCGAAATATATTAGAAGCAGAGATATGAAAAAAGATAGGTAGAGCTAGACCTAGATTAGACTACTGCACACAGATAGTGAAAGATGTAGGCTGTGGGAATTTCGGGGAAATGTGCAGGCTAGCTCAGAATAGAAATCAATGGAGGTACACATCCAACCAATTTCAAGATAGAAAACCTAATGACGAAAAAAATAACTGTACTGGTAACTATAAGCAACTACAGGTATTGGTTTTGCAATACTCCCAACTAATGTTAATTGTGCAAAAGAATTTACTGAAATACTATTAATTCGGCAAATGTCTAAGTGTTGAGGGATCCTTGGCTGCTTAAGACCCTTCACATACCACTGAATCTTGGTGAAATATAGCATATAATTAGGAAACAACAGAAGGGGAACCGAACTGTATCTAGGCTGTGGGAATTTTTGGGAACAGTGTAGGTTAGCTCAGAATAAAAATAAGTGAAGGTACGCGTTCAACCAGTTTCAAGACGGAAAACCTAATGACGAAAAAAATAATTGCACTTAAATCTGATGATTATTATAAACAACTACAGGTGTCGGTTTTGAAATATTTTCAACTAATGTTGATTGCACGCAGATAGTGAAATATGCGGACAATGGAAATTTCAGGGAAATGTGCAGGTTAGCATAGAATAGGAAACAATGATGTCTAACCAGTTCCAGAACTGAAGACCTAATGATAATGATGGGCTTTAAGGGTTAATGAAAACATGAAGAATGATACTAACGAGTTTTAATGATAAAAACTTTTTATAGTGGTGTTAGTTTATGAATTCCAGATTTGCTTACTGTCAAGTGTAATATTAGATCTATACCATATGCAAGTACTACTATTCAGAAGTATGTACAAAGATTTGAAAAGCATCCAAATAATTTGCTAGAATCAGAAAGTAGGGGTGGTGAGTAATACAAATTTTTACTGAAAAAATAAAATATGACGTGAAATGGATGAACATTTGATCACAAGGAAGAGCACATTTTGGCAATAATAAATGCAGACTGGAGTGTGTCGTTTTATGTGTTAAATTTAGTGTAATGTTTTCGCCTACTCTTTTCTTGCTGTTCACTTCCATAAACAAAACACATACACAAAAACTCAATTTATTTAATACAATAATCTCAGGTAGTAGTGTTTGGGTACATTGAATTATACTTAGTAAGAAGAATGATTGCATTTATTAAACAACTTACTGTTCTCTAGTACGAACTAAAAACCCGAATGACTCCTTAAACATACTTCCTTTACGCGGCGCATTTTCCCCACTCTAGTCTTTTACAACACGTGAAAATAATGGCACACAGGTTGCCGCACTACATCCCCCCCCAACATGATTATAGAATATAATTATGTTCGCAAGTGCAGTACACAGCTACTAATTACAAAACAAATAACTTATCTAATATTTTACATCAATAAAAGTTTTCCAAATATTACACAGGACAAGAATCCAGTACCATTACATGCCTGACAAACTCCTTTAAATTTTTAATGTTATGTTTTCCTTTAGAAACACCCATCTCATCAATCAAATTATAAGAATTAGTACCCGCTATGCTACCAATAGTGTATGGGCCTTCATAAACTAAGAAAAACTTTGCAATAGTGCCTGCCAACGCAGAAGATATCAGTGAGACATTACTAAGACTGAATCGCCCACTTGAAAAACCACAGGATCTAATCCCCGTTCCAACTTCAATTTTCTTTTTGTCGCCTTGGACATTATTCTTTCTCGAGCTAAATGTAAAACTTGCTGCCTTGCCACATGGGGTAAGTTTTGTTTTGGGAAGTCAACCAGGTTAGAAACTGTATTCACAACAGGTTTTCCGGTCTGCAGATATACAGGTGTAAAACCAGTTACACTGTGCAGAGCTTGGTTAATATAAGCTTCAACCTTATGCAAATAGCACGCTCACTTCTTGTATTGGTCATGACACAAGGTTCTCAAAAGCCTCCCAATTTCTTTATTAACCCTTTCAGTTTTATTTCCTTCTGGGAAATATACCGAAGTAAAGTTAATTTTAATATTGAACTGAGACAAGGTACTTTCCCACAACTTTGAATGGAACTGTGTACCATTGTCAGTCAAAATTGAATGCGGAATTTGAACCACTTTAAAATAATCATTAACAAGGCGATTAAGTATCGCCTGGGCTGAAGCCTTCTTTAAAGCATAAAGCCGTACAAACCTACTAAAAGAGTCAACAACTGCCAAAATATATGCTACCCCACCCCTAGAAAGGGCCCCATCAAGTCCAGACAAACAAGCTCACCAGAAGCTTTCGACGTAACTGAATGGACGGTGCCAATAGATACTTTGCCAAACTAAGCCTTTTGACAAAGTTCGCACGACCTCACGATTTGACGAATTTGCTTATACATTTCTGGCCACCAGAATATGACTTTCATTTGAGCATAAACCTTTTTATACCCGAAATGGCCAGCATCCACATGTTGCTGCCATACCAACCCTGCCACTTGAGCACTAGGAACACATAACTTCCATCCTGGTGAATCTGGATCACCCTTCTTAAATAATATACCATTGTATAACTGATACCACCCTTCATCTTCCTTATCCCCTTCTAGCAATTCTATCTTTCTTTTAATCCACCCTTCTTTCCCTTGATCCTCTTGTAAAATTTTAAAATTCCTTTTTAGATCTCTATATTCTTCACTCAGACGAATGCCATAGACAGCTAATGGTTCCCCATTGCAATCAGGAGTACGAACGAGAGGTTCCCCAAACCTACATAGCGCGACAACGTATCTGCAAGGACATTGTCCTTACCCTGACAATATTCAATTGCAACATTGAATTCTTGGACATATAAAGCCCAGCGGGCCAACCTTGCCGTAGTTAATTTCATGCTTGACAGAAAGGTCAAAGCTTTATGGTCAGTTATTATAGTTATGGGATAACCCAATATCAGTGTTCGCCACTGTTTTAGGGCAAATACAAAAGCCAAAGCTTCCTTTTCAGTTATCTTGTAACGTAGCTCTGGTCCCCGTAAAATTCTACTTGTAAAAGCAATTACTTGTTTAATACCCCCTTGGTCCAATTGAAACAGCACCGCTCCAATGGCCCGATCTAAACTATCAGATTGTAGATAAAACCGCTTATTAAAATCAGGATGTACAACTGTAACTAAATTCAAAAATGCCAGTTTTATTTTTCCAAAAGCATTTGCACTCTTCGTCCCATCCCCACTTAATACTCTTTCTTAATAACTTAAGTAGCGGATATGTCAATTCAGAAAAATTATCACAAAAACGTCTTTCGTAATTAACGAACCCTAAAAAACTACGTAGTTCCTTAATATTCCGAGGTGGAGTAAAGTTTTGGACGCAATCTACACGAGCAGGGTTTACTCGTACACCTTTATTTGAAACTAAATGGCCCAGAAACTCTGTTTCCTTTTTATCAAAAAATGATTTTCTTAATTTAACGGTAAGGTTGCAGTCAATAAACCGTTTAAATATTTTCTCCAAATGCAATAAATGCTCTTCAGGCGACTGTGAAAACACCAAAATGTCATAGACATAAGTTAGTAAAAAATTTCCAAACTCGGGGCCCAATACTTTATTCAGGCACCTAATAAAACTTGCGACAGATGTCGCCAAACCAAATGGGAGCACGTTAAAACAATACGTGTTATTTTCATATAGAAACCCGGTATATTTCCAGTGTTCGTTTTTAATTCGCACCTGCCAATATGAGGCCGTCATGTCCAAAGTACTCAGTACTTGTCCATGTTTGAATTTAATTAGTAACTCCTCTGAAGAAGGAGGTATTACGTTATCTTTTTCCATCTTCATATTTAAAAACCGGGCATTTAAACAAACCCGAGCCGTCTTATCTTTTTTTATCACCGTAACAAGGGGTGAAACATACTCAGTACGGCATTCAGAAATAATTCCACACTCCACCATATTTTTAATTTGACTTTTAACCTCGTCTCTATAGGCAAATGGTACGGGATATGACCGTTTGAAAAATGGGTCCTCGTTTTTCATTATTATTTGGTGTTCATAGATTCCCGTTCGACCTGGGGTATCTGAAAACACTCTCCCATAAGAGCTTAATAACTTTTGTAAGCCCTCCTTTTGTACTTTATTAAATGTTTCAGCTCTGAAAGCCGCTGCCCTAAAATCTTCTTCCGAATAAGCATGTCTAACATAATCGTTGCCAGCCCTTATTAAATTTATCGAAATTGAAAGGTCAACCAATTGAGTTTTAAATTTAAAACAGGAAGATTAATCATCTCATCTTGATAATTAATCTCTGCCTTGTTCATGGCCAGCCAATCGCTGCCAAAAATTAACTTTTGATTCAATTTCGGTATAACCATGCAAGGTGCATCAACAAGAACTCGTCCTAACTTAACAGGCAAAAGTATTTGCTCAGTTATTCTATTAGATTTCTTTCCTATTGCGCCAGAAACAACCACAGGAAAAATCGGTAATTTTTGTCCACCTTTTAAAGTGTTAAAATACAATTCTGATACCGCCGAAATTTGGCTCCCCGTGTCTAATAAAATTTCAATTTTTCCCGTAAACCTCAGCTTCAATAAGCGGAGAACCACTCCGTGGGGTGGGAATATCATCCTCATCGCTTAGCAACTCATCAGGTTCTAACGTGCAGGTAGTGAGTAACCTAACTTCCTTTCTATCCTTTATTTCACCATGTATTTTCGATTTTTGCAATTTCCTTCTTCTACTAAATAATAATTCGCCTCTGTACCTGCTCCACGTTGGGCGCCAAAATGAAGTGCGTCGTTTTATGTGTTAAATTTAGTGTAACGTTTTCGCCTACTCTTTCTTGCTGTTCACTTCCATAAACAAAACACATACACAAAAACTCAATTTATTTAATACAATAATCTCAGGTAGTAGTGTTTGGGTACATTGAATTATACTTAGTAAGAAGAATGATTGCATTTATTAAACGACTTAATGTTCTCTAGTAGGAACTAAAAACCCGAATGACTCCTTAAACATACTTCCTTTACGCGGCGCATTTTCCCCACTCAGTCTTTTACAACACGTGAAAATAATGGCACACAGGTTGCCGCACTACAAGACCCAAGATGCAGTTTGAAACAATCTTCTCGTGAAACAGGATTAATAGGTTTCTGATATAGAAGGTATTAAAGAAATATAAATATCATACCTTTGTCGAGAGATTTGTTGTTGATAATGAAAGTAGGAGTGCATTTTCTATATAAATTTAAGGGAGCGCTAAGAATGATCGCCCTTTTTTTTATCATCAACGTGCTTCATAAAATGTACTTTTACACTAAATTATGAACCCAATGTTCAAAACACACGGAATTGGGTTCAAAAATTTGAAAACAACTTTACATTTAGAAACGTATTTAGATTAGTAATGTAGGTAGGACCTGCTTTGGAAGAAAAAATCAAGAGATGTTTCCAACAAAATAGCAGTTTTGCACATTTTGGTTTAAATGTTAAAAATGTTTAAATACATTTCCAAATTATTGGGTTGTAAGAGGTGGTACTATAAATTAGTTAGTAAGATTTATTAATTTAGCCCTCATGATTTTTTCTTGTGCGGCATTAAAGACTAAATTTACCAGAGATGCCACTCTGATAGTAATTCTTTGAGAAAAGCAATAGTTGCTGAATGTGCATCAATTAATGACAAGTAATTAACTAAAGTAAGAAATAGTTTTTACGACTGACTGAGGTATTGTTCAGATTAAAACAAGGAGTTACTCGAATATTCACTAAAATTTGCTTTCCTTATTGCCGTTTTTAATAGAAATTACTCGAAGCCTGTGTTACTTAATATTTATTATAAAAACTTTCACCAAAAACCTAAGCGTTAATTGCCACTGTTTGACTTTGAGAGTGGATATTTTTTAGATAGGCCTGTTCTCAAAAAGCCCGAAAATAATCAATTTAGCTGAACCTGTAAAATTACAAATTTACACTACTATTCTAGAGTAATGTACTTGAACTCAATGCAAGCCTTTATACTCTTTTTTGTCCGAGTTAGTTGTCCACATTAAACTTGTTGTTTGCACTTGAGGTCAACGGTGACTTTTCGGATTATAGAATCGTGGGCTAGGCACGTCACCAAGCTTCTCCGTGAAGTATCTACCTAATTTTATACACTGAAATTCTATGTAACAATTTGTTCAACTTTCTTGTAAATTTTGTTATAAATAAATTATAAAATATTTTACTGAAGCAGTTTGAAAAATTAACCTGTCACAATTAAAAAGATTTAATTGTAATGTTTCATTTCCAGCAACAGCGATCACTACAAATACCAAATATATTCAAATTTTCTGAATACTCTGGAACCACGTGTTTTACAATAAATGAAACCAAATAACATTAGTTTAAATATAAATAGTAGTAAATATAACTCCATTCAAGGCTAGTTGTACTTATTTAAGCAGAACACTTGTATAAGTAAACACTTGTACTACTGCCCAGAAAAAAATTGTCACACTTAGAATATAAATGGAAAAATTTAATCTACTTCAATTAAAATTCTCACGAACATTACATTATGCATGAATATCTAATATCTTGCAAGTGTAGTTGGTTATTAAATCTCAGGGAAATACTTGTTACCTTATATATTATTGATGATTTTTTCCTTTCCAGCTTTAGAATTTGATATATGTAAAAACAACATGGGATTGTTTGGTCTTCTTGTACAGTATAATTCATAAAAGTTATTTTTATTTTTAAATATATAATTGAAACAAACTGCTGTTAATGGATTATTATTATAAGCAGTAAAGGTATTAGTTAATCATGTGTCTGCATAGAGGGTGTACTAGATAGCAGAATTTGCACACAACTAAAATAATTTGTTTCAAATTACAATGTAAATTCATTATGCTCGCTTATCTTTCTAAATTATTGCATATTAGCAAGCTAGATAACATAACTATTCTTTTAGCTCAGGCTTGTCATGTGGATGCAAATTGCCTTTTGTAGACAATATTCTACATAGTGAAGTTCGTTGGTTGTCTACAAACAAAAATGTAAACTGGGAAAACAGATAATATAAGATACGATAAAAGGACTTGGAGAAGGAATTGACGAATAAACACTTCCCTACATTGTCTGTAATGCACTACTACCGTACAAGCAGTTAGAGATAAGCTAGTCAATCCCAGAATGAATCATGGCCCCTGATTTTCAACTTTTAAACCATGGCCCTTCTGTTTGCCATCCTATTTAGTTGGAAGAGCAATAACCGTCTATTAGGAACTTTTCCCACAAAATTACACAATAAAAACTATTCCTGAAAAACCCCGAGCATAATTCACATGACCTATTTTCTAACTATATAATACAAACATATATAATACACCTAAGTTAATTAAATTAAACAATTCGCTACAACTAAATTATTTACTCAACTCTTTTGTGAAGCATTTTTGGGACATAACAGCATGATCGGGGAATGTCTTTAAACAAAATTTTAGTGTTTCAGTGGTATTTTGTTAGGGCCTT
This sequence comes from Platerodrilus igneus, assembly GCA_036346225.1. Taxonomy (NCBI): domain Eukaryota; kingdom Metazoa; phylum Arthropoda; class Insecta; order Coleoptera; family Lycidae; genus Platerodrilus; species Platerodrilus igneus. The sequence goes on along the minus strand of JARFIW010000500.1, from coordinate 1,861,623 downwards.
TCTCATTAAAAATGTTAAGTTTGAAATACTATTTGCAGTTCTTCTGACCACCCCATCAAAATCTAATAGTTTGATACAAATTTTTGTAAATCCATCCAAACAGTTGTTAGTTTCAATAAAACCTACCAAATTTCAAAACTAAACGAGATTGTGGCTTTATGCCATATAATTCTGGTTTTTAAATATCACTCTTACTTTTATTTTTAAAAATAAATAGTATATTGAATTTTCATTCTATCTATAATGTATGAACATCCAAGCTCTATAATATTTTAGGCTAAGGGATTTATCATTAGCATTATGTTAGTCCTTAGTATTATATACTTAACAAATATTATGTGCTTTCGTTTGCTATACTCAAACATGCAGTGTAGTGGGTCTGTTACTATACTAAGAATTAGCTGTTTGTGACGGTGTAATAATCATAAACAAAAGGTTGAGTGTAAATCAAATTTTGAAAGTGAGGTTATATGATACGATCTTGTAGTAATTGAAGTTTATATTTTTTATTTGTTAATAAGAATAGTGACAAGATATATATAACACTGCATACTATTACTTCTGCTAGCGTTCAAATGACTCGAGATCAAATTAAAGAATATCTTTTCGATTCTGATAATTCTGACAAAAGTTTTATTCAAGACAATAAAAACTTTTCTACCTCTAGCTCCCCCAGTGGGGACAGAAAGTGATTATGATACCACATTAAACGTGCTTCAAAATAAATTTGTTAAATGAAGGAGAAACTCTATTAAGAACTTCTTTGAAAGTGTCGTGCCTAAATATACTGAGCTAAAGTTTATAAAGCACTTCCGGGTAAACAAACAAATTTGCAATTTCCTTTCGAATGAGTATGAACGTTCAGAAGATTATAAATACTTATGAACAAATTACCGAATAAAATGTGCAGAATTCCATATATTGGTGTTTTTAGGGTTTATGGGGCATGAGGCTATTGAATATACCGACATTGGCGATAGATTTGAGATTAGTATTTCAACAGTGCATGCAATATTAAAACGAATGTCATATTTTATTAGCAGTCTATCAGAAATATATATAACTTGGCCAGAGGCAAATCAAAGAGAAGTTATTTCAAATTATTTTTAAACAAGAATGGATTTCCTGATGCATTGATGGTACCCATATTGTGATTAATCCTCCAAAAGAAGACAAAGATGAATACATCAATCGCAAGGGTGATGTAGGAATTCACATGCAGGGCATTTGCAATGAAAGGAAGCAATTCATTGATATATTCATTGGCTATCCGAGTTCTGTACACGATGCTAGAGTGTTTCAAAACTCTGAAATATTTTGTAAACTTCTTTCTCTGTGTGAAGGTACATATTATATATAGTTAGAAATTGTTTTATAGTATGAATTTTGCTCCACGTAAATATCTGCTTGGTGATTCTGCGTATCCATGCATAAATGTCGTTTTAACTCCATATGTGATAATGGACATTTGACAGTGACTCAGAAACGATTCAATTTAAAATACAGCTCGCCTCAGGTTATCATGTAGCACACCTTTGGCATTCTGAAACAAAGATTCAGGCAACTATATTATTGTAAAATACAAAATATGGAATTCCTATGCCATTTCATTAGAAGTTGTTGCATTTTACATAATATGTCAAAATTAAAGAAGATAGATTTATTCTTAGAGACTATACTTGTAAAGAGCCTGAAAAATGAAAAAGCAGATATGTATGTAAAATATAAAAATAAAATAAAGAGAAACATCTGTAAAACAAAGCATCGCATTTTAATTTGTTGCTCCAAATATCTTTCTAAAAGATTATTTCTGGTTTTTATTGCTTTGGTGCGTTCCTTATAAGCCTGTAACTTTTTTTCGTCCAAGTCTAAAATTCTTTGCTTTATATTAAGCTTTTTCAATTGAACTTTTAATTTTTGTGTATTTTCACTTTCTCTTTGATTGCGTAGTTTGCCAATTTCTTCCAAAATTGTCCTTTTTTTATTGGACCGCTTTGAGACTGTAGGAGATGTAGGTTTCTGCATAACACCAATGAAATCTGACGATTGCATGGGCTGTGGCTGATCCAGATTATCTGCCATTCCAGCTTATTGTTTTAATATTGCACAAGCCTTTCCATTACCCGTTGTGCCCAATAAAAATTCGGGAAATACAGCCTTTCTTTTGAAGTTTATTTCAGCTAATTCTCTATAACAAAATATACATTTGTATACATGATCATAAACAAATACTGACTTTTCAAACAGACAACTTGCTTTATTTCTTCCTAATTTTTTATTGTGGAGTGTATTTTCCTTAAAATCTCTGTCCAAAGTTTTATATCGGTTTTGGATTTGAAGTTCTGTAAATTATAATTCTTTTTGCACACTTCAGGCCAAATTCGTTTCCACATAGCTTTTTTATTTTTCAACTTTATCGTTTTTCCAACGCTTGGGGACGTCTCCTGAAATAAACTTAGAAGCAACTCAGTAGCTTCCGATGTCCATATTGATTCAGGTACTGTATTTGGTTCTAGACTTGGATTATTTTATTTTCAATACCTACAACAATAATTCAAACATAATAGTCAGGTTTAAACTAAAAACACATATTTCCATAGTGTTGCACTTCTTCGAGTTAACGGCTTTGACAACTTCATCGACACGATTAAATTCCACTTCCTCAATACTAGTAGCTGTTACACCAAATTTTTGTAATTTCCTTTGTTTTAGCGCGTTATTAAGGCATTGTAAAGTAAATTCATCATCTACAACAAAAACTATTGTAATTTAGCCCTCAAGTCTATATTTACATACCTTCTCTTAAAAGAGTGCAAATTTCTGGCGTGTCATCAAGGCAAACGGGTTTATCTTGAATTAAAAATTTAGCCGTGTAATTTAATATTGTAATATAACTTTAACCACACGAATTTTTACTTAAAATTTAAAAATGCAGGAAAATAATAAAAGCTGCCAAATAATAAACACACCCTAACCTCACTTTAGATAAGGTGTAAACAAGCACCGTCTCCTGACTCGGTGTTGAAGGTGTTAACTGCACCTATCAAATGAAAGGAAAAGTGTAGCGTGAAATACACCAGTTTTTTGCAAACGAAAGCAATGGTATGAATAAGTGCGTATGGATGCTACACTGGTGTAGCAAACGAAAGGACCTATTTATTGTAGATGGATGTAGCTTGTTTGAAGCTTTGTCCAAATGCATAAGAAACATAGTACCCCTGAGTTACAAAAACAACAACCAACCCAAGCTACACCTAATCAGCAGGCACATGATGAAAAGGCTGAATAATCAAGCATTCCTTTCACTTTAACTAATTCCAGTTGTGGACCACTACCAGGTGCTTTACAATTTGCAGAAGCTGTACAATGTGATAGTAGTGTAGCAGATTTACATGAGAATTTCGCATATAGCATTCTATATTATAAAATGGAAGGCCATGCTAATTTAAATCCAACTAATGAGTTTAAGTATATTGTTCCTGCACGAACATCGATACATAGATGCCCATCCTTATCTATAATGCTACTTTTATGTCAATTATTTAGTCATTTTGTAAATACAAATATGGTACCAAATGGTACCACAAGTGTAATAATTGTATTTTTTCACAGTTCTATATTAACAATCATAGTTTATAATAAATTTTAAATACTTATATTTTCATTATTTGAATAAAAAATTCAAGCACAGAAATTTTATCTTTACCTAAATCAAATGAAATAACATGTTTTCTTTATAATAAAAAAAGAAGTTTATAGCTACTATTTATCAATGAGTGTCCCACGAACTTTCTTCATTTCCAAATGCGACAGTTTTGAATCTTGTTTGCGTTTATTCATACCTTTTCTTTCCAACTGTTTTTCAATTATTCTTGCGTTATTTGCATAACTATCTGCAATTTCTCTCTAAAAAAAAAATATTCAGATGAAGTTACAGAAAAATATTCATAATTCACATGCATGTGCAATTTCATTTGATAATTTCATGCATTCACATTTTATTTTGTTGATGTGTATAAATAAATAAATATATATTATCGTGTAAGTTATAGGTTAAGAGGGATAGATAGGTCAAGAAAATAAGTTTGTAACGACCGTGTATATAGAAAATAGGAATAATTTATTTACGCGCCAAATTAATTAGTTTTGACATTAAAACAAGCAAATAGTAGCATACAGTTGTATTAATAAATCGGAATGTTAAATTTGCATAACGTGTAGAAGCTTTGTAGTATGTGAAAACTCAAGGATACAAATGTAATTAGCTTTAATATTTTGAAGGGTGTAAATCAAGCACATCAAATGATAAAGAGAGCTTTTGGGTATAAAATCAATAATGTAAACGCATATTTTCCATTTAACTAAACAAAGCGTTAGTTAAATACAAATCCTAAGAAATTCTATAAGTTGAACAACATGGAAAGTACAATTGCAAACGGACAGTTGGTTCAGAGAAAAGCCTGACAGATAAATAAACAAGCTCAAGGAACCTGAATGCACGTTGGAATATAATTCTGTAGAAATTTAGTTAACGGTCGATGCGACGGCTATGAAAACAACAGGTGGTTTGAAAGCAAGTTGAGACGGGATATCGATAGCATAGGCGAGACGAGGAAAACAAATACAGACGTTGGATAAAACACTCGTTTAAAGTACGCGACAAAAGTTAGAGATCAACCACAATATCAATTTTATGTTGCTTGAGTGAGATTGTAAAAGAGACAGTGAATGTGAGTTAGACGAAGGTAAAATAGTAGGCTAGACCTAAGAATGGGAGAAATGTTTGTGATTGGCTGAGTGCTAGGAGGTGAGAGAGAATTTCAAGAAGAGCGCGACGGTTGTATTTTGTTAACCAGTGTTTCGGACTAAAGCGACGATGGAGTGAGAATTCTAAGTTTTATAAAGTTCGTTGGATATAACATTTTCAGAATCGGTTACAGTATGGGTGCACGGAAGCAACGGCGAGGTTTTGTTGGGCAACATCTTCATAGGGGAAAATGAAAAAAGCTTACTCCAGGTAACGAAATTAATTTCTACTGTTATTGCTTGAACATTTTCTGCTGTTATTTTGTGCTAGAGAGATTTGATACATTGGGTGTGAATTTTACTAACATAAAAGCTAATTTGAAGGGTATATGAAAAGGACAATTTGTATTTATTATTTAAAGATGTAAATAAATGACAAAAATTTAATGTAAAGAGTAAACGGGTCTTTAGGGTTGCTGAAAACAAAGATGCGATTTATTTATGCATTTAGAGTAACAGGGTTTATACTGAGCTCACGATAGACCAGAGTAAATTTCAATTTAGGGTTTCAAGATAGACCCATCTACTGTTGAAATAAATTCAAGTCATGAAATTTAAAAGGATTTAATGATTGAGATCCGAATTTGTAAATATTGAGCTGGAGATTTAAAAATTTTGATTTGTACGAATAAAAGGTTGTATGTTTCGTAGAATTATTTGAGTGGTAATTTTATTTGGTAGTATCAGTAAGAAAGAGCAAACTTAGGATGGTAAGTATCGCTGAAGAAGCAGATTGTAGAGCTAGCCGTGGTATGCTGAAATAGAAGGAGGCGTTCCAGAGAAATTGGAATATTTTTTTATTTTCAGGAAAAATATTTATGTAATTTTAAGGTATTCACTGCAATTTTATTGCTCCCAAGCGGGGGACTCGATGGTAATCCTGACTTCCACAGCAATTTTATGGTGCCCAATTCGTAGGGCGAGAATAAAAAAGGGTTTAATTACAGTAAACCACAGCAATTTTATGACGGCCCAACGCTGGGGCTCAATTGGTCTTTAGGAAATTCACTGCAATATATATATATATATATATATATATATATATATATATATATATAATATTAATTTAAACTAATTAAATATACAGTAATTATTTTTACTTCCTGATAAATATGGCAGTATCCTTTCTTAATAGTACGAGCATCTTCTGTATAGATTGTGGTTGATTAATTAATCCAGAGCCGGTTATAACGCATTGGCATTACGTTAAATTAAAACAGGATGCAAGAAGAGAGACAACTTAATATTGATATATCCTGTATATTCTAATTTCATGAATAGTAATGTTCCTTAAGGAAGACATTTCAATAAATTTTTAGTTTTATAAAGGGTAATGAACTTAAAAACAACAAAAGCATAATTTTATTCCTGTGTAATACATATCTGAACATAAATTCGGGTCAGTAACTTATTCAACAACTGCTAAACGGAAAACAGATGTCAATGTTATGCATTTCTCACCTAAAATTAAGAAAGCTTTTCTACACCATTCATAAGAAATAATTCCATTTAATAATCCACCGAAACAATTACAGCTATAGTTTACAATGTATCAAGACAAGATAAAAATAAGGTTATGACAATATTCCTAAATACAAAGAAATAATCCATGATTTAATGAAATCCGCAGATATTAGGTTGCAAACTAAACATCATCATAAAGTACAATTTTACAATGTATCAAACAAGTTACATAAGGAAAAATTAAGCATGCATCCTTCACATACAATAGAAATGTTATACACCCTCCATATGACAGTGAAAGAAGCCGAAACTATATAGCCGCCAGAAAACAATCAACTAATTTCTCGTACACCAATAAACGAGTAGACATGTAAAATGTTATTATAGATAAGGGAAATCGAAGAACTCCAACGGCTAGGCAATAGCTACCGGGCATTCAACAGATAATTGACAAGAAATGGAGATCGAATTTGGACAGGGTACTTCCATACCACTTTGGTGAGAAATTAAAAATAATCCATTTACAATATGTATTCTAGCTGGTGAAATTTATGCCCTTAATTAAATTGGACCTCGGTTCAAAGGTTAGTGTATATATTCATATATTGTTCTTTTGTTTTGTGGTGGCATCACCAGGAGGTTAACATAATTAAAATGCCCAGGAATACTCGTCTTCCACAAGATTAACATTAGACTAGACAAGTTGGCACCACTAAATTTAACAGTGTTGAGAGCTTTTCAAGGTAAATGTTGGTAACATAGTTTAAAATTGCACCTAAGTAAATTTTATATTTTCCGAATTTCTTTTATTACTTCCATAGGGACCCACTCCCACACCACTTTGGTTAGCCTATGAGCCCTTGGTTTGCGACTGGATTCCTGCCCCTTCTGGGAAATTGCAAATTAAAAAATTTAACGGTTTACTGTTTGTTTAAAAGTATACAAAGTGTTATATAACCGTTTTTACTAATGGTAATCATTGTAGTAATATTTGATTAAGCTAGCATTGTAAAATAACGATTGACATTAACATAAATGTCTATATAAAAGGCTAGGCATATGTGTTTCATATTAATTTTAAATAAATTCACTTTATTTGGACTGTCCATTTATCATTTCATTTGTTAAAAAAACATCAAGTGAGATAATGATAGCTGTTGGTGTACAAACGACTTTCACGGAGATGGGAAGATTTTGAAGTTTTTGTTTCGTTTTTTATTTTGGCTAAGCTCCAACCGGTATTATCGATTGGTGCTACAAGAGTGCTTCAAACCCAATGACATCCATCAACATCCAACAACTACAGCAATCTAAGCAGAGGACACAGTGAGTCGTACACATTATATGTTTTAGTTTTAGACTGTCGCATTATCATCATCAATCATCCATATTCACAGTACATATAAAATATATAAGCTAAATGCGCCTGTATTTAGTTTTAAACCTATGTTTAATTCTTTATGGTTCTTTTGCCAAATTAGAGCCAGCTCTTTTGGAATTAATTCATTGTCTCGCACGGTATGTGTGTAAACCATTCAAACCTAATTACATTTATCAATACACAAAAACTTTCATTTTATTTTTACATACACATGAACCCGTAATCAAGTTGTTTTTATTCATTTAATTTTGTTACGTGTATGTTTACAACATGCATTTCTTATGTTTAATACTTGTAATATTTTCTCGAAATTAAAACATTTTTTAAGTGTCAAAAAGCTGTCAACAATTTCGCTTTATTTATGTCAAATCCATAGGTTGCCTTACTGCATGTGCTAAAAACTGCAAATTATTTTCTGTTGATGGGATAGTGTCGTGATATAACCTGTAAGAATGCTTGGTATTAGTATGTAGATTAAAGTTTCTTTAGTGTATACACGCGCGTAAGATTTACTTAAAAGCTTAAAATTCTTCATTTGTATTATTACTAGCAAAGGTTAAGTAGGCTGTTATTGGAGACTTTACTGTTAAGTTTATAGCAATAGATGAAAGCATAAGTAGTGTACTTGAAATAAGTAGAGTGAATAGGAAAAGATCAATACGTGTAACAAAAAGACAAAAACAGACACGGAACTAAGGTAAAATCAAAATGTTATGTATTTTATAATGCTGTATATGTATATAGGTATAATGATGACGCTCCTGATGTAACTAAATACAGAATAGAGTACAACTATAGTGGTCCTACATACTATTGTCGTAGCATTTCACATATTGATGTTCCTGCAATTCGGAAAAACATTTTCCGTAACTTCAACAAAATCGAACAAGATATTAAACTGTGTCACTACATGTCAGTGAACCCTATTGAAAGAACAAGACCTATAAAAAGAAATCCACGCCTAGGAATAATTTGTTGTCCCACATTCTTTGTAAAGGTAATCATATGTTGTATTTATGCAAGAAATTTTTTAAGTTGTCTTCCCATAAGCATCATGAACAAGCCAAATATCATCAATTATATTTGAATTGTCTTTGACCAAATCAAGTCTTGTTGCCTTCTCATTTAAAACCCTCTTGCAAAACTTGTAACAAATATTATTATATGTTGTTATACTTCATGCCCTCACTGATGTAACAACTTCCTTCAGCACCTATCCATGAAGAAAATTTGCAACCTAGTTTGACTAACAATGTTGTTTGTACATATGTAATTGTGTCTGTGGCAATGTGTCACCTGTAGTTTGTTTTAAAATTCTCTACAAGATACATCAACCTCAAATTATTCGTGCTTTTCGTACACACAGGAAGTTACATTATTTCTTAATTGTATTGTAATGTTATTGGTATATCGGTATCATCCTTCTTACATTCCTATTTCTATTTTGAACTAGACTTCACATGAAACTTTAGGTATTGTTACGGATGTAATTTTTCTACCATTATGGGTAAAACTATTTCAATTCTGACTTGCCCTTAAGGATCGGGAACCCTGTAACAATAAAAGGTGTGCTTCGGCTAATTGCAGTGGTCGGGATTGGATTCCTATAGATAAATGCAAAAAAAATCAAGAAGCCAATACAAAGCTACAAAACTAATAAATAACAAGGTTCTGAACGAAAATTTTGCATTACATTATCACTTACTCCAAAAGGTCCTACCACGGTCACCGGAGGGGGGGGGGGGTCACAAGCATGGCGATGTTCTTGTCTACGTGGAAGACTGTTATCCCACATAAACTCTCTCGCTTTAATTATTCCAACATTTGACCGTCCAGTTCCTTTGTTTAAATAAACTACTCCTTCCAGATCGGCTTAACGCTTTGGTTTTACAAATTACTACCTATTTGCTAAATAAATTAAATAAAAAACATCAACCAAACTTAACCACTATTATCATAAAATGTATCATCATACATATTCATATAAATATACTTTACTAACACTAGCTTTATCTGCAATTTCACCAGATGATATCAAACCTAAAGCAAATCCTAAAAAAACAGCCTAATCTAGCAATAAAGCAATGCGACGCTCAACATTTTGCTGCTTTCCTATTGAACCACACATTTATGAATCCCAAATGAATGGTTATGTTGTAACTTCAACAAGCAAAAAAAAATAGTCCAAACACCAATGTTACCTGTCACCTTGTCCTTTCCCAAAATGCATAATCCCTACATATCTCTTACTATTTTGCAACTAATAAATTTCTCTTGAGATTATAGTCCTTGCCGAAAGAAAAGTCAAAACATGCGCATGTTCAAGTTCACGTATAAATCATACTAAATCTTACACAAGTCTATACTATTACTTACAGTTTGTTTCTATAATACAGGTAATGTCAAGGCCACACCAGATTTTCCATTCTTTAAAACACCAGCTATAACACTACTTCAAGATTCCCAAATTTATGGTGGGATAAACAAATTTAGTTTCATTCCCTACACATGGCCATAACGAACAAATTTTTGCCAGCAGACGTTTCAAACTTTACCCCACATAAAATCGAAAACTCCATATGATGCGTCTATCGTTTCACTGTGTTATTTTATATTTACCCAAACCTCACCACATTTTTCAAATTAACATCCCTTTCCCTAAGTCAATTCACTTGTATTAATCCCCAATTCCTATTAAATTAACCAAAGCTGGGGGTGGGGGGAGGGACTAAAACATCCTTTACTGATTTAACTACATCTTGACGTTTTCAGATGACCAGTTACTATAACTATTGCTAACTATTCTCCTACTATTTCATCTAATGTCCCAGAATTTTCACATTATTACACGAACGTGTCAGTTTTTATGTCCAATAAAACGTGGGCAGTCTCTGTTATGCTGTAAATTCCTTCGGCGTCTCTGTAATTTCTTGTGATCTGAAACTATATTGCAGTCTAAATGCAGTCTAAACGTATAACAGATGACCTCGTTTATGTCATACTATATTCTGTATTCTGCTTACTTAATATCTTTTGAATACTTTGTATGAGTTTCCCCTTTATGATAATTACAACAATGTCTAAATGTGCTTAAATTAAAAAATTTTAGAAAGAAGAACACAATAAGGCGACTTTGAAAAACTAAAATATAAAGATACCCATAAGAGATCTGAAAAAGAGTCAAACGAATTGCTTAAAGACATCGGGAAAATTTGTGATGCTAGGGAATTAGAAGCAGAATGGAATAACATGAAATCCAGCTTAGACATGGTGGTCAGAAATATTGTGGGATATAAACAAAAAGAAAATAAGAAACCATGAGTGACAAGGGATATTCTGAATTAAATGAAAGACGAAAATACAAAAACAGATCAAACGAAGCAGGGAAACCGAACAAAGCCACAAAATGGGAAATTATTCGCAAATATAGGAAAGCTAAAGAACAATGGATTGAGAAAAAATACAAAGAAGTACAAACTAAGATAGAAATTGAAAAAACAGAGAAGGCATACACACTGATTAGAATGAATTTTAGGGATATAAAACTGTATAGCAAAAATATAAGGGGCACAGGAGACAATTTAAAAAAATGTAGAGATAGTGGATAGATGGCCAAAATATATAGGAAATTTTTATGCAGGACGGGAATTAGAACCACTAGAACAAGAATTAGACATAGAAAAGGACGACTTGGGATATCCTATACTTCGAGAAGGGTTTGAATTAGCATTAAAGAACCTGAAAAATAAGAAGGCACCTGTATAGATAAGGTACAAGCAGAAACTCTAAAAGCCACTAGACAAGCAGTAACATAACCTCTTTTCCAACATATAAGCTATACATGTGAGACAGGTGAGATACCTTACATGTGATTTTCCAATGCTCCACCCGAAGGTACTACATTGGTTAGGAAGTGAGTTTTTTTTACCTGGAAAATTTGGAATTTCGCCGAACCCTTGCTGTTCCAAGCAAGGTAGGGAGCTTTAACGTGCGTGACAACACCCACACATGGGACCTCCATTTAACCTCTCATTCGAACGAGGGTGTATTTTTGTGTGAAATGCTCGCCTAACATTTTTCAAGCGAACCGTGTCGGGATTCAAACCCGGGACCTTGGGTGTAGTAGTCACACACATACCAACTACGCCACGGAGCCGTCTGACATGCGAGATACCCTAAGATTTCAAACGTAACACAATAGTCACGATACCAAAAAAGAGAGGTATGGATAGTTGTGAAAATTTTCGAACCATATGTTTGACAGCACACATGTCAAAAATATTAACTGGAATTGTACAAAGACGGAATGGAATAATGGTCTGAAGAAATACTAGGATCAGATCAATTTGGGTTTAGGAGAAACAGGAACACAGGAGACCATTTTAGGCTTTAAGGGTGATAATGGAGGAAAAATAGAAAAGCGTGTATAAGGGGTTTGTAGAGCTAGAAAAAGGATCTGGCAATTTAAAATGGAAGAAATGTTTGAAATAAAAAGAATGGAATGAGTTTGTCACAGTTCAAATTAGAAATCTAATCGAAACCAAACTAATAGTCTCCTTTGGGGAAAACTGATGGCAAATAATTAAGCCACGGCTTGGATAATATAGGGTCGGGATTCGTACAACGTTGGGAAGAACAAAGGCTCTGCAATGGAGAAAGAAAACCCAGAGCACAAAAAGGGCGCCAAGGTCCAGGAGAACAATAAAATAAAGACAGGATGAGTCTGGGGACCTAACGGACTCCTATAGTTTTCCCAGCGCAAGATGCAAGAGCTGTCACTTCTAATAGAACAAGAATTATAACATGGTATTTATTGTAGTTTAGGCTGAATAATAAAAAAAACGAGCAATACAATAAGAATAAATATAAATGTTTAGGTTTGTAGCGAGAGCTCGGTGTGAAACTACACAATGAATAACACAAAAAAAACACGATTAAAGACAAACACACCAAGACCTCGTACAAATAATTATGGATTAAAATTTAATAAGGATACGCACGCGCGAAGGCGTCAAATAATTAATTCTAAAACACCAAGGCGAGATACGCAAAACAATTCGATGAAAGGAATAATTTGGTAGCTAACACGCGACGTGGATCCACCTCGGCGCATAAGCAATTTTTATCGAGTGATAATAAATCAAAACTCAATGACGCGCTCGGCGGACGTTAACAAACCTGTTATAAATAGGAGGTTAATAATACTAATAATATTATTTAAGTTAAATACGGCGATAACAATTTAAGCAGTATTAATGTACTCTAAAATATAACCAATAAATAACCACTTAATTAATTACAATTATTTATAAACTCAAACAAAAATACATAGATAAAACTCTTAATATTTACATATATTTTGAATCGGATTCCAGACTAGATAAACTTAGAAAACGTTTTTTTTGAAATGGTAGAGTAAAACGGGATTCAGCTTCGCATACCAGTAACATCATTGCCAATCGTAAACATAAACAAGAAGACAAGAAAACAAAAACCCTGTAATAAATTACATATTAATTGAGTGAAAAAACTAGACCATAAAACGTACCGCAGGTAGCGAAATACGATTCCTACGGGTTGATATACAGAGAAATTAATCTACTAATCGCAACAAGTAGACAATCAAAATTGAGCACTAAAATAATATAGAAATTATGGACGGGCAAAGTGCAAACAAACATGACTTACCTGTAGTATTGGCAAGGTTATAAATCCGCACAGCGCGAAATCTTTACTAATGGGAATCAACAAATCTCACCAACATACCACACTACCCCAATAGTAATTTAAGATAAGAGTCGACGTGCTAAATCCGCAAACACGTAACAAAAAGCAGCAACGACTTTACCTTGCCAATAGTTGATATCAAAAAGAAAGCAAATTGTATATATGAAATTAACGGTTAAGAATTATCAAGAATAACAAACGTGTTCTCCAGTTCAATGTTAACACTTATCAATGAACTTCAACTAAGACGACAATACAAAACAAGAGATACCTATTACTATTTATTATCTAAATTATACTGCTGCTTTATTATTAGCTAAAATATGTTTGATAAATTAATTTGTTCGGTTCTAACATTATTAAAGTTGCAGGATGATTAGAACTACATGTTTAATAGAATTAATTTGCAACCAAAGAAAACGACGTTGCAAGTTATAGGGAAAGATGGATAATACATAGCTTATACAAGGAACAAACGCCTGTAATAGAATTAAAGCAGGAACGTAGAAAAGTAAATATTAGGAAAGGGGTGATACAGGGGTGTGCACTATTCCTATTAATCTTTAATGTGTATATCAAAGAGTCATTCAATACTGTCAAGTGCAGAAAGACAATTGGAATTATTATGCAGGGACAAACGATCGCTATACTTAGATTTGCAGATAATATAGCAATTTTAGCATCTAGCAAGGAAGAGGTAAAAGCACCTCATACTGAAACAGAAACAGTACTAACAGAGAGATACTGTATGAAAGTTAACACAGATAAAGCTAAAGTATTAGTATGTAAATGAGGTTAAAATACGTCAAAACCAAAATATAAATTAGAAACAACAATTACAAGAGGTTAAGAATTTCTGGTACCTAGAAAGCCAAATAACGCAAGATGCGAAAAGTGCAAAAGATATAAAACAAAGATTAGCACAAGGTCGTGCTGCATTTAACAAGAAAAAGCACCTACTATGTTCGAAGATAACAAACATAAATACAAGGAAAATTTTGCTGAAAACATATGTGTGCAGCAAAGTACTGTAGAGCTATGAAACGGACAGTAGACGAAGCAGAGAAGAAAAAGATAGAAAGAAGCCTTTGAAATGTGGTGCTACAAACTTATGATAAAGACACCATGAACAGACAAAGTTAAGAATAAAGAGGTGATAGAAATGGTAGGGGAAGAAAGAAATATGTAAACAATAGAAGATATAGGATGATAGGACAAATACTAAGGCATGAAGAAATAGTACAGAATATATTAGTAGCAGAGTTTTACCGTTTTACCTTATACAGGTAAATAGTATTACCTGTGCTATGCTATAGACATTACTCTAAGCGGTTGAAAGCATGGTTCAGGGGGGATAGATATTAAAATTTAAACTAAATATTGAGCGCCACTACATTCAGAAGAAAAGGGGAATGTAGAACCCATAAGTTGGCTACAACGATGAAATACCTGAAATAAATTACAAGATTAAAAATATAACACATGAGGCAGCAGTTTGCTCCACCAATATTTTTCAAAATAACATAATATTTAAAGTATCTTTATATACTTAAAAATTTTATATCTTTTCTTTGTTGTTTTAAATAAAAATGTTCTAGGTTTCTTAGAAAAGTATAATGTAACATAATATCCTTTGACAATTATATGTTATTACAAAAAAAAATTGAACGTATTTATAATTCAGGTACTAAAAAAATGTTTGTGCAAAAGTAACTTAGCTTTCTTTAACTATGTTTTTATAAATTGAAAATATAATTCTCTTGATTTTAAATTTCACGTTAATAATGGAATTTAACGTTTAGTTCTAATAAATATGCAACAATATTTATGACATGTAGAAATCGGATCCGTTAACTACTTACAATTGGAATGAATAGATTTTAAAATTCATGAGTAAAGTAAGTAAATAAGCAACGTTTCCTACTCAGATGATAGAAAAGGCAAAATTATACTTAGACAAAAGATTTTAAGTCAGTAGCATGATTCATACAAGTTACATATCTAAGTAAGTTGAAGTATAAATTTTCATAAGTGAAAACAACACATTTTTATGAACAAGAGATAGACAATTTAAAGCTTTAATTGATAGCTGTTATATCAAATTATGTTTAAATTAGCAAGAACTATGTTTAGATTTAAATGCATTGATCAATATTGTCTAATTATTCAATCAATATGAAATACATTCAGTTCCTAAATTTTTAGTTCACTTTAAATTTATGAAATATTCTTAGTCACATTAGGTTTTATTATACCATTGTTATAATATGAACAAAAGTAGTTGACAAATGGCATCTGTCGAATAAAAGTATAACTAGTACGCACCTGGAGTATCCAGTTTGACACCTGTAATACCAACCAGATATAAGTATTGATGTCGTGCTGTTTACGTAGCAAATTATCGTTGCTTGAACTTTGACCAAGCCTCTTCGCTGATAATTAAAACATTTATTTAGTTTAATTAGGTGGAAATCTTGCGATCTTGTATCGAGCATTTGTGATATTTTGAAATTCTGTACATCCTAAATAGACGTAAATATATTTATCACACGGCGATTCTTCAGAAATACTGAAACGAAGCTGACGATCTTGAGGGTACACCTTAAACGAACTATAGTATTAAATGATGAACCAACGTACCGATTTATTTCTATGCATTCTCACTACGAATAAAAATCATAATGTCGACCATTCTCGACGCTATGTTTAATTCTCTACACTATCGCGATTCCTAGATCCGAGGACGCTAAGCAAGCCATGTTGATTTTATAAGCAGCGACCTTAGACTCCCTTTCGATTCTGAACCAGTTCATATTCATTCGATACCTTCATCTTCGTATATTTTCGGCAGATGGCTGTGCATATTACCACGTATTTCATAATGATGTTATTTCTTAATGTGTTTATTTATCTACATTATAAATGTAATAATATATTTTGATTAAATCGCTTAAGAATATAAGTTAAATGTTGTAAACAACAGCTGGCTCAATTGTTGTGATACAATTATTTTGTCCCAACGCATTAGCCATAGCTAATTAGATATATCAACTGTATTATGGGCACCACAAGGTGTGTTGCAAATATTGGGGTTTACTTAGGATTACATATTAAAATTCTTATTGAGATTATATTGACAAACGTAACATTTGAAAATGTTACAAGAGAATGGAAAAGGAGAGGTCGAGGTAGATTTAGATTAGACTATTTGTAACAGTAAAGCCCACGAGTCAGGCAGAAACAGAAAAGAAAGCGAAGTAATGACCCACACGAATCACGATCACGTATAAAAAAATAAAATAAACTTAAATATACCGGGATAACTACACAAGCGGATAGTAGGGTGGTTCACAGACAAAGCAAAAGCACATCGTCAATGAATTTTTATTGACAAATAACACAAAGAAAAATATTCTATTTAAGATAAACAAAAGAATTATATTCTACAGACAATCTTTTATGAGTTTACATACGAAGTGTGCATTCCGTCGTTTAACATATAAAGAAAACTAATCAGTAAAAACAGGTAATGCTTAAATTGCCTAAATAGCAAGTATGTTAAATTAAAGTATAGAATTCAGAAACATGTCCAGTAGTATTTTAAGAGGTGCTAGGTTTGGTTACCCCGAAAGAGAATACTGCGATTGGTATGTTGTTGTTGCTGTTGTTGTAAATGAACGTTTTTAATTTCATGGCCTAATTGGGGCATTTTTAAGAAATCTAATAGTAATAAATTATATATGTTGATAAACATCGTGAATAAACGTATTGTCAATAACGAAAGACACTTTTGAAGAGGTGCTATAACAATATCAGTGACTAAATGATTTAAAATGATATTTGATCCAAAAATTCAAGAAAATTGAAATAAATATTTTTTCTTGTGTGCAGACTTTTTTGCAACAACTTACAAACCATTAAAGATATCGAAATATGGTTTTCACTAAAATCTTTATTTTTATGCTTCATACAATTACCTTCGAATTAAATATACCTTTTCCATTTGATTTATTTTAAGTAAATGAACAAGAACTGATATGATTGGCAAAAGCGCCCTCTAGCAACTACGGAAATCAAGTTAATAGTTTTTCTTGATCATTGAGAAACTCTCTTTTGAATGATTCTAAGAACATTAAATTCCAACATGTGATTATGCCAGATAACCCTATTTACATTTAAACCAATTCACAAGGTCTTACAACCACTTGTGCGGCCTACAAAAAAAAAGTTAAGATCAAAGTTGTATAGAATTATGTAAACTGTTCATTCACATTTTGAACATAATAGCTTGTGCTGGAATTTTGGAAGATTTATTGATTTTTGTCGTTGACCTTAGCGATTGCGTCATCTTGCGGTCAAAATTGAAACTTAAAATAATTTACCAGCAAGTTCTCATGGCCACTTTACTTAATAATTTTTTCCACAAAGCTCTAGGCCTTATAGTTTATGATATACGGCCATGCGATATGCTTAGTGAAACACCCGGTATACACACACGTGCATATATTATTTATATAGTATTTTCTTTGTTGGACAATTTACCGCAATGATGAAGCTTTTCTATCATTGGACTTTTTTTATAGATAATGTTTAACATTTTCCTATGAAGCACATTTTGTACTGCATGTCACTCTCTAATCAAGAAACCTAATTTCAAGCGAACTACAGTATTAAATCTTCACACACAAGAATGGGTCACAAAGTTATGTAATATACACTTATCAGGAAAAAAACTAGATATGTCAACAAGTTTAAATTATCAAATGCAGAGCATAAGACACCCCGCTATGGATAGAAATGAATCTGCATTTGCGCTCCTGTTATAACATTCATCTATCAAAAACATACACAAGTGCATATGTGAATCGGCAGATTTTTGTATGGTGAGTGATTGTACATACCGCTTCAATTTCATCTTCCTCTTCATCAATTGTAGATACTGTCACTGAACTGAATTTACCCATATTTTTAGTATGTTTAGTAACCATAATTTTCTGAGGTTTCTCCACAGCAACTTGATTATAAATGTTATTAATAGGCCCTTCTTTTGAAGATTTTATCAATGAACCTCTGACTATAAAACTAACGGGACTGTCTGGATCATGTTTGTAATACAACAGCAATCCACATTTCTTACACTTTAATCTATACTGTTTTTCTATTCCTTCTGGTCGTTTAATATATATGGTTTCATCTATATCACTAGTTATTTTATGAGCATGGACTAGTGCATCTAGCACACGGGCACCATCACGTTTTCTAAGTGGTAACTTTTCAATAGGGCAATCTAAAACATTTGTTAAAAGTACAATTAAAAAACAATGTCTCTACCTAAAATTAATGTCATTTGTCCACAAAGACAGTAATATATATGCAGAGGCTTTTCATCACTGTACTCTTCTTGGTCTTTTATATCTGAACACACTATACTTCCAGATACCACTTTTGGCATTTTAAAATCTGGTTATACAAGATTCTACTATATTCTTGCTCTTCTACGACTTATAACAAAGGAGAATATTTTGTAATTCTTGTATACATTAAACACAATTTGGTGATATATATCTGAAATAATAAATATAATTTAACGAGTTACTGGCTGCTATGCAAAATGTATACAAACTATATGGTTTAGAACAGAATTTAAAATGTTAATGAAGAAGATCAATTAATCAAAGGTTAATCAATAATTCTTTCTAGGTAGGCTAAAAAATGTAACCAAAAGAGCTTAATAATATGACTCTATCGTCAAATTTTCATAGCTGAATCATGATTAATAATATGTGTTTCAATTTGGATTATCTTATTAAATACTAATGGAATCGGCATTTCCCCCATTTCCATAAAAGACAACAAGATGAAACACGAATTATTACTTCTTCTAACTGTGCAGTCTCATACCCAACTATTTCAGCAAATTTAAAACTTTTACACATCGGGTTATAAGTAGAATAATTCAGTAAGTATTCTATCTTGATGTGCTCGAACTAGAAATATAGAGCAAAACGTTGAAATACTTTATCTACTTGACAAGGCTACTTTGATAGTGAAACTAAAACCACAATTACAATAATTCAGTAATACAAAAATTTGTGAAAATGTAATGGTGCTTTTAGTATATACAGGTAACACAGAATAATACAGTGGTGTACTCAAACTCAATTATTAATCTTCCACGAGAGTCGGTGAAGAAATGCCATCTAATTTTATTCCAGCGTAGTAGTATGTGCTCTTGGACGTCCAAGAAGGTGATGGAACACTCTATGAGTAGTAAGGACATTCAGTCTTGTTCGACAGTTGTATGCTTAGTTGTCCCAGTAACAGCTGCTGGGCATTGTACAATGTGCTAGAACACCCTCACCTCATATATATATATATATATATATATATATATATATATATATTACTCATATTTAGACCAGGGTAGAAAATTAAATAATCAAATCAAATAATTTTAATCACCGTGTATAAGGAATTTCATTAAATAATACGTTTATTAAAACCATGAAGCATAAATAAACTCGGTTGTTTCAGTAAAAATAAGAAATTTAAATTATTTATAAGACGAAGCAGTATTGAAAAGCGCAGTGGATAATTTAATTATTCCTAAACAAATGGAAATTACGTGCAAAATTTATATTAATGAACTCTATTTTAAATAACTGGTATTAAACAAAACGTACGGATAATAATTTGTATTCGCTAAAAATGAAAGGATAGAAATCAATTTAATTAGAGTTAATTAAACCGTTAGTAACATATAATAAGCATAGAAAACTTGTAAAACCCAATAAAATGCAAATCGTAGAAGGGTATTTAAAATGTTACGTTTGAAAACACCTGCGTGTTTTAAAAGGCAATTTCAAGTTAATTTGTTTGGATAAACATATTGATTCTAAGGATATTGGAAACGATCAGATGCTTTAGCAGGAAATACAGAACACCTGCGTATTTTTAAAAAGCTCATTCTGCGTAAATTTGGCAAATAATTAATGTTTCAAGAATCTTGGAGAAACCGGGGCTTAATATTCACGAGAATGTGCGATACGGGTTATTAAACCAAGATAACAGTCCGCGTGGACTAAAATATAATCGATAATGAAGAGTGTCAAGTTGCACCAATACGAACAGGTTAGAGAAGGAAAGAGAAAATGCGTCAAGCAAAGACACATATTTTTAAAAGGCGGGATTTAAACAACGTCAGGGGGTTGCGATTGGTTGGAAATAGGATGCATATATCAGAGGTAGAACAACAATTTCTGTATAAAAGTAATTAGTTTTTCTCGGACAACTTTGCGAGCCGTGTTGAAATTTTCTGAGATCTCAATGGGGTGAGGACTAAATTCATAAAAATCGACGTGCAGGCTACAGACTGGGAACGTAGAATGAGGAATTCGTTGGAATTACCCGTTTTAGGGAACAAAGCGACGTGTCGGCTATTCGCTATATATACAGGCGGGAATATGTGTTTCTCTCTCTTAGACTCTGAGACTTTCGACGATTCGATGCGTTAAAAGCTCGTGCATCCGCGACTTGATTTTAAACAGTGCTTTTTAGTTTGATTAAATAATTTAAAGTGTGCTAGTATATTTTAGTGACTCAAAATAGTTGGTTATTTTACGTGCTAACATGAATGTACTTCAGTGCACTTAGATACAAGGTAATAAAAGTTTATTATCACGGTACCAATTAGTAAAATTTACAACGACAAATGTATACCCAAAAGTAGGCAGTTTTGGCGTATATTGGTAATATTGGTAAAAGGAAGTATGAATTTCTTTGCTATTTTTCGGGGGTGTTAATGACTAAATGGTTCGTAAATGTGTCTGCATCCACTGAACCAGAGGCAGATATACACAGATGAGTTCCGGAAAAGCCTAGAAACAACTTTAAATTAATGGTGATGGAAGAACATTTTTAAAGCGTTGATAACTTGAAGCTGTAAATAGAATCCGGTTGGAATGGTGTGATTTACAAAGGGACGATTACACTGAAGCTACGAGGACAATAACCTTCAGGTAAATTGTACTATTTTGTTTGACATTTTTGTGTGTATTGAATGACTTTATAATTGATTTACTTTAAATGGACATTAGTGGAATTTTCTAACCATAAAATTTAATTTTAAGATGAAATTTGCTTGTTTAAGTAAAAGGGGTATTTTGTTTGATGTTCGGGAATAGGATGAAATTTTGGGTAGGTCTTTGAGCTCAATTAGACAAACCTGGTTAATTAACGTAAAGGGTGGTAGATGCTCCTTTATACTCAGACTCCGGTCTGCTTATCTTGTTATATTAATTAGTAGGCATCCAACAAGGACTTTAATTTTGGATGCACAGTAAGATGATAATAAAATTAATCCGGAAATTCTTTTAAAACTGAATTTTATGTTCAAATTTAATTTGAAAATTTAATGTATTCTGAATATTGATGTAAATAGAGTTAACGTTGATGTTTGTGGTAGGAATGTGTTGTTTAATTTTTATGATTGAGAATGGAAGTTATCTAGAAGAGCAGCCGAGGCGATTAACAGAAGGAATCAACGGACCAGGTGATTTAAAGGTTTCACAGCATTCTTGACGCCCAAACTGTGGGGCTCGAATGTTTTTTTAAAGGGCCAGTACCTAGAGATATGAGAGGATTCACAGCATTCTTTGGCGACCACAACGTGAGGCTCGAGTTCCAAATAAAATTTTGTTATTTTATTCCAGGAAACTGGCGATCTGAGAGAGAGAGTTTTTGTGTGGGTATAAATTTAAGAGTATTTTAGAGTGTGTGTGAGTGATTGGAACGTATGCAGAGAAAGGAGTGGTTAAGGAGTCAAGGAGTGGAAATTGGAAGTGACGATAGTGCATTGTGTGAGAAAATTTCTAAAATGGAAGAAGCTGGAGGCAGTAGAGATCAGTCGAGGACGGAATCAGGGGATCAAGGAAACGAGATGATATTGAGAATGTTAGAGAGGATGAGTGAAGAATCCAATAGAAAATTAGAACAGTTAAGCGATGAATCTAATAGAGCTAGGAAGAAGCGAATAAGAAATTTGACCGAATGAATGAGACATTAACAGGAGTTAGGAAACCCTAAGTGAGAAAATAGATAAGACGAATAAAGAAGTTTCAGAATTTAAAAATAGTCTTACCGTGAAAATGGGGAAGTTGAAAATAGGGTTGATAAAATGAGCGTGATATTACAGGTCTTCGACAGGAAATGGGACATTTAAGGTCCGAAGTACGCATTTTCTGTGAAGAAGAAATAAACGTAAAATGACTGAAGTAACGGACTCATGTAGGGATCAGTTAGGCAGGGTAGAACGCGAAGTTAGTAGTATTAAATACAACATATCAAATTTAACGGGGGAAGGTCCCAGATTTTATACAGGTGGAGTATCATTGGACCAACACATGAAGTTTTATGGTGATAACAGGGTAAATCCACAAATTTTATTAATAGTGTAAGAAATCTAGTGGGAAATTTATTTGACGAACAGACTAAACTAAATACGATAAAGGCTTTATTAAAGGACAACGCGGAAGCATGGTACAATTTAGTAGGACAGGACATAGACACGTATCAGGACTTTGAAGACAAATTTTTACAACATTACTGGAGTGATCACAAACAGGATCAGATTAGGGACGACTTGATTACAGGAAAATTTAAGGGAGAGTTTGCAGGTTCTAGGGAGCAATATGCCATCCGCAAGTACAGTGTGGCCAAACAACTGAATCCACCATTGACGGACAGACAGATTATCAAGTACCTATCACGACATTTTGAACTGGAAATTAGACAACACGTGGCCTTACAAAACATCACAGAACGGGAGACAGTTTTTGGAATATTTACAGAGATATGACGATGTATGTGTTGGACGGACAAAGAGATACGAGAACGAAACGTTAACACAGTTAGGTTTGACAACAGGACACCGAATTATCCGAGACGGCCTGACTACAACAGAAATTTTCGACCGAATTGGGAACGACGAGGACAGGAATACAGAAGTAATAGTGCGACTAGGGGACCGACGCCAAGACCTAGTTACACGCGACAGAACAGTTTACCGGAAGTAAACAGGACTGTGACCAGCACGCCGAATAGAGACAGGGACACGGATATTGAACACGAGGAGGACGTACGCACAGGTTGTAGAAGGACAACCAGGACCAAGCACGGAAAACAGGATGAGACAGGATTTTTAGAACGCGACAGACCACTAGATTTCTGTGTAAATGTATACGAACATCCACGTGAATTTTTCAAAATTGAGGAGGAAGTAGAGCCAGAAACTGTAGAAAAATTATGTTTGCCAATTATTAATTTAGAAATTTTTGAAAATAATGTAGAAGTATTACTTGATACAGGGGCAGAGGCGAGTTTAATATCGGAGGAATTCGTCAGCAAAATTAGGGATAAGGTTTGTGATAGAATTATGCCTATAAAACGTAGCCATTTAGTAGCTCCAAATAAAAAGAAGTTTGCCGTAGTAAATAGTGTTGTGGTGCTTAGGATAGATATAGGAGGTTTAAGCTGTGAACAGGAGTTTGTAATTGTACCTGGACTGAAGTTTCAGAGCATTTTAGGTGTTGACTGTATGATGAAGTTAGGGGTTTTGATAGATATGGAAAGGAAGGTAATAAGAGTTAAGGATAGGGTAGTGCCATGGAAAGGCAGTTATGAAGTCACAGAGGATGACACGGGGTTTAGTATTAATGTAGTAGAGGTAGAGGATGATGAAGGTAAACAGATCAACACGATAAGATGTCCAGAGGAAAGGAAAGTAGAGGTTCAAGCTTTAATACAAAAACATGCAGAAGTAGTGGGGTAGAAGCAGCATATCAGGAGCAGGTGAAGGCGAAATTAAGTAAAGATGGCAAGTTTGTTTTAATCAAGTAGATTTAAGGGATTCATTCTGGCGGATTCCATTACACAAGCATTCTAGAAGGTACAGAGGATTTTCCGTAGAGGAAAATTTGATAATTTTAAAGTAGTATCGTTTGGTTTGTCGGCAGAAAAGGAAATAAGTAATAATAAGAAACAGACAAGTGTAGGGACTGAAGAAGAAGTAATATTTAAGAGTCAGGATAAGAGGGATGATAAGTTTATTGTATGTGAGATAATAGAGATGTTAAGTATAGATATAGAAGGGGGAGAGATAGGGATGAAGAGTATTAGGTTGGTGAGAAGAAAGACTTGGAGGGTCAAGAAGAGAGTTAGATTTAAATAGGATAGGGATAGAATAGGTGTAGATAGAAGAGTAGAAGTAAGTGTTTAGGGAAAATAAAGCTAAGTATAGGATAAATATGGGAGATAATTAGGAATAGGTTTAGGATGAGGATAAAGAGTAAATGTAGGAAGAAAATAAGATAGGTTAAGTATAGATATTTTATATAAGATTAGTGGAGAGTTAGGAATAGATTAAGAGTAGGATAGGCATATAGGATTAGGTAGGGTGAAGTAAAGTATAGTGAAGATTAGTTAAAAGTTAGGAATAGGATAGGTATATAGGATGTATATAGGATTAGATGGATGAGTAGGATGAAGTTAGGGATAATTTCAGTTTATAGAATGAGGTGAGAGTTAGGAATAGGATAGGGATATAGGATAGGTGTAAATATTTTTTTTGGATTGGAGACAAAGTAGGTAAGTTAGATAGATAAGGATAGAGAGATAGGCAAAATTTTGTAAAGATTTTTGGCAGTCTAAATATTTGATATTTGCATTCAAATAAGTGGGATTATTTGTATTCAAATAGGGGAAAATACTCATATTTAGACCAGGGTAGAAAATTAAATAATCAAATCAAATAATTTTAATCACCGTGTATAAGGAATTTCATTAAATAATACGCTTATTAAAACCATGAAGCATAAATAAACTCGGTTGTTTCAGTAAAATAAGAAATTTAAATTATTTATAAGACGAAGCAGTATTGAAAAGCGCAGTGGATAATTTAATTATTCCTAAACAAATGGAAATTACGTGCAAAATTTATATTAATGAACTCTATTTTAAATAACTGGTATTAAACAAAACGTACGGATAATAATTTGTATTCGCTAAAAATGAAAGGATAGAAATCAATTTAATTAGAGTTAATTAAACCGTTAGTAACATATAATAAGCATAGAAAACTTGTAAAACCCAATAAAATGCAAATCGTAGAAGGGTATTTAAAATGTTACGTTTGAAAACACCTGCGTGTTTTTAAAAGGCAATTTCAAGTTAATTTGTTTGGATAAACATATTGATTCTAAGGATATTGGAAACGATCAGATGCTTTAGCAGGAAATACAGAACACCTGCGTATTTTAAAAAGCTCATTCTGCGTAAATTTGGCAAATAATTAATGTTTCAAAGAATCTTGGAGAAACCGGGGCTTAATATTCACGAGAATGTGCGATACGGGTTATTAAACCAAGATAACAGTCCGCGTGGACTAAAATATAATCGATAATGAAGAGTGTCAAGTTGCACCAATACGAACAGGTTAGAGAAGGAAAGAGAAAATGCGTCAAGCAAAGACACATATTTTTAAAAGGCGGGATTTAAACAACGTCAGGGGTTGCGATTGGTTAAAATAGGATGCATATATCAGAGGTAGAACAACAATTTCTGTATAAAAGTAATTAGTTTTTCTCGGACAACTTTGCGAGCCGTGTTGAAATTTTCTGAGATCTCAATGGGGTGAGGACTAAATTCATAAAAATCGACGTGCAGGCTACAGACTGGGAACGTAGAATGAGGAATTCGTTGGAATTACCCGTTTTAGGGAACAAAGCGACGTGTCGGCTATTCGCTATATATACAGGCGGGAATATGTGTTTCTCTCTTAGACTCTGAGACTTTCGACGATTCGATGCGTTAAAAGCTCGTGCATCCGCGACTTGATTTTAAACAGTGCTTTTAGTTTGATTAAATAATTTAAAGTGTGCTAGTATATTTTAGTGACTCAAAATAGTTGGTTATTTTACGTGCTAACATGAATGTACTTCAGTGCACTTAGATACAAGGTAATAAAAGTTTATTATCACGGTACCAATTAGTAAAATTTACAACGACAAATGTATACCCAAAAGTAGGCAGTTTTGGCGTATATTGGTAATATTGGTAAAAGGAAGTATGAATTTCTTTGCTATTTTTCGGGGTGTTAATGACTAAATGGTTCGTAAATGTGTCTGCATCCACTGAACCAGAGGCAGATATACACAGATGAGTTCCGGAAAAGCCTAGAAACAACTTTAAATTAATGGTGATGAAGAACATTTTAAAGCGTTGATAACTTGAAGCTGTAAATAGAATCCGGTTGGAATGGTGTGATTTACAAAAGGGACGATTACACTGAAGCTACGAGGACAATAACCTTCAGGTAAATTGTACTATTTTGTTTGACATTTTTGTGTGTATTGAATGACTTTATAATTGATTTACTTTAAATGGACATTAGTGGAATTTTCTAACCATAAAAATTTAATTTTAAGATGAAATTTGCTTGTTTAAGTAAAAGGGGTATTTTGGTTTGATGTTCGGGAATAGGATGAAATTTTGGGTAGGTCTTTGAGCTCAATTAGACAAACCTGGTTAATTAACGTAAAGGGTGGTAGATGCTCCTTTATACTCAGACTCCGGTCTGCTTATCTTGTTATATTAATTAGTAGGCATCCAACAAGGACTTTAATTTTGGATGCACAGTAAGATGATAATAAAATTAATCCGGAAATTCTTTTAAAACTGAATTTTATGTTCAAATTTAATTTGAAAATTTAATGTATTCTGAATATTGATGTAAATAGAGTTAACGTTAATGTTTGTGGTAGGAATGTGTTGTTTAATTTTTATGATTGAGAATGGAAGTTATCTAGAAGAGCAGCCGAGGCGATTAACAGAAGGAATCAACGGACCAGGTGATTTAAAAGGTTTCACAGCATTCTTGACGCCCAAACTGTGGGGCTCGAATGTTTTTTTTAAAGGGCCAGTACCTAGAGATATGAGAGGATTCACAGCAATATATATATATATATATATATATATAATCGTGCAAGTTATAGGTTAAGAGGCATAGATAGGTCAAGAAAATAAGTTTGTAACGACCGTGTATATAGAAAATAGGAATAATTTATTTACGCGCCAAATTAATTAGTTTTGACATTAAAACAAGCAAATAGTAGCATACAGTTGTATTAATAAATCGGAATGTTAAATTTGCAAAAGTATAGAAGCTTTGTAGTACGTGAAAACTCAAGAATACGAATACAATCAGCTGTAATATTTTAAAGGTTATAAATCAAGCACATCAAATAATAAAGAGAGCTTTTGGGTATAAAATCAATAATGTAAATGCATATTTTCCATTTAACTAAACAAAGCGTTCGTTAAAAATAAATCCTAAGAAATTCTATAAGTCAAACAACATGGAAAATACGATTTCAAACAGACAGTTGGTTCAGAGAAAAGCCTGACAGATAAATAAACAAGTTCAAGGAACCTGAATGTACGTTAGAATATAATTCTGTAGAAATTCAGTTAACGGTCGATGCGAGGGCTACGAAAACCAGAGGTGGTTTGAAAGCAAGTTGAGATGGAATACCATTAGCATAAAAGGCCAGACAAGGATCACATATAATAGACGTTGGGTAAAACACTCGTTTAAAGTATGCAACAAATTTAGAGGTCGACCACAATATCAATTTTATGTTGCTTGAGTGGGATTGTAAAAGAGACGACAAATATGAGTTAGACGAAGGTAAGATAGTTGAAGGCTAGACCTAAGAATGGGAGAAATGTGTGTGATTGGCTGAGTGCTAAGGGGTGAGAGAAAATTTTAAGAAGAGCGCGACGGTTGTATTTTGTTAACCAGTGTTTCGGACTAAAACGACGATGGAGTGAGAATTTTAAGTTTTACAAAGTTCGTTGGATATAAAATTTTCAGAATCGGTTACGGTAGGGGAGCTTTTCCATTATAAATACACGAGAAGAAGTAATAGGGCTCTCTTACTTCGCTTATCTTTGACTTCGCTTAGCTCTTTGACTTTATTGAGCTTTTACTTGACTTACTTCTACGCTAACATCCAAGTGTAAAATTTTACAAAACAGGGTTAGTGCAGTCCGCCGAAAGTTAATGAAAAGTGTAAATAGCACGAGTGGGTGCTATTTTGTAAACGGTGCTGTAGCTCAGACAAAGAATGAACGAGGGATGTTACTAGGGTAAGCGTGCTGAGAAATTTTTGGAATGAGGATGCTGGGTGTTGGGTAGATGCGGAAGATGATTAACTTGGTTTGGACAATTATATGGGTAGAAACATTGAAAGCGTCTGCAGAGACTTGGATAGCGATTGGAAATGAGTTGGATCTACATATAGCAGAGAGGTGTATGGAAGCAACGACGAGGTTTTGTTGGACAACATCTTCAGAGGTGACGATGAAAAAAGCTTACTCCAGGTAACGAAATTAATTTCTATGGTTATTGCTTGAACAATTGTGCTGTTATTTTGTGCTAGAGTGATTTGACACATTGGGTGTGTATTGTTTGAGCATAAAAGCTAATTTTAAGGGTATATGAAAAGGACAATTTGTAGTTATTATTTAAAGGTGTAAATAAATGACATAAAAATTCAATGTAAAGAGTAAACGGGTCTTTAGAGTTGTTAAATGAAGATGCGATTTATTTATGCAATTAGAGTAACAGGGTTTATACTGAGCTCACGAAAGACCAGAGTAAATTTCAATTTAGGGTTTCAAGATAGACCCATCTACTTATATAAAACAAAAACTGTTAAAATAAATCAAAGTCATGAAATTTAAAAGGATTTAATGATCGAGATTGTAATATTTTATGAAGCTGTATATCCAAACTTGTAAATATTGAACTTGTGACGTAAAATTTTGATTTGTATGAATAAAAAGTTATATGTTTCGTTGAATTATTTGAGTGGTAATTTTATTTGGTAATATCAGTGAGAAAGAGCAAACTTAGGATGGTAAGTATCTATGAAGAAGCAGATTTTAGAACTAGCTGTGGTATGCTGAAATTGTAGGGGCGTTCCAAAGATATTGGAATATATTTGTTTATTTTCAGGAAAAATATTTATGTAACTTTCGCTGAGGCATAATCCAGATATATTCACTGCAATATATATATATATATATATATATATATATATATATATATTTCTGTGGACTGTAGATGATTCTAAATAGGCCCAAGGTTGGCCGTCGATAAAAGTGCAGTGGATTTTCTATGGCACTTTAAATACGCTGTCGTTGAAAATTAAATTACTCACTAATTCTAATAATAAAGTGTAACAACCTGTACATTTTTGAAAAGAGGAGAAATTGGTTTTTTGCACGGTGTTATCATACAAAGGGTGTTTCATTTAAGATAACGTAGAATTTTTACGTTGAAAATGATTATATTTGGAAACACCCTATATAAAGGGTTACACAATCAAAGATTATACTCCACAAAAACTTATGAAGTAAATGAATCGATTAGTGAAAACCGCATCCTTCTATCTTTACCATGTAAAAAATTATAACAATCAAAATGGGTCAGAATTTCCTGGAACATCCTGTATTATAATAGTCAAAACAGGTTTACTGATCTAGTTGAAAGTTAAACTCTGCTTTACAGCAAGCTTTCGATGTAATTAATAAATCTTCATCAGGGTCCAGTGTGATAGAAATTATATATATCATGAGTAAACAGGAACTAATAAATACTTACAAAACCTGAGTATCAAATGATTATCCAATAGACATAAATGTGAAATTTAAAAAATAGAAACAAATAATTTTTATATGCATACAGTCTTTAACCATATACAATCTCCGTTGAACAGTATTGGTATCTGACAAGTGTAAACCCGCCATAGGGTCGCCTCAGATCCATATACAATCTTCATAGAACAACATTGGTATCTGACAAGTGTAAACCCGCCATAGGGTCGCCTCAGATCCATATACAATCTTCATAGAACAACATTGGTATCTGACAAGTGTAAACCCGCCATAGGTTCGCCTCAGATCCATATACAATCTTCATAGAACAACAGTGGTATCTGACAAGTGTAAACCCGTCATAGAGTCGCCTCAGAACCATGTTAAAATCTACCAAAGAGGTAACTTAAATCATAATGAATTTTCCCCTCAAAATAAATATAAAAACGACTACTTAAGCCTTTCAATAATGCAATCGCACACTTCTTTAATAACCATCCTCTCAACTGTATAAATAGAAACATGTTAAAAATGTTGGCTGAAATGCAGACACAAAAACGGTAGCAGTCTTTTGAAATGCTCCAGATGTATGAGGACGATAGCGTGGACAGACAAAGATAATAACAAATAAGTTACAGAAATAGTATGGGAACAAGGATATCTGGGGAAAAAGAGAAATAGTAGGGCGGAATACGTTCTAAGGCATTTTTGGGGAATAGTATGTGATATATTACAAGCAGAGATAGGAAAAAAGAGGTAGATGTAGACCTAGATCAGACAGTTATAGATGCAAACTGTGCATATTTCAGGGAAATCTGTAGGTTAGTTCAGAATAGGGAACAATGATGGTACGCGTCTAACCAGTTCTAGGACTGAAGACCTAATGATGATGACAGTCTTTAACAACAACAGACTAAATCATCACATTTGATATAACAAATTGACAAATATGTTGGTAATTTTAAGCATCAAAAATTTAAAAGAGATAGTAGTATGAACCCTTATCACAGACTGTTTGTTTTATAGTCAACACATAAGAAACAATACAAGTGCAAGGTCGGCTTCTTTGTCTAATACTTTGGTTTTTTTAAATTGGAGTATATGGCCGGTTTGTTTACTATGAAGTGCTACGACACAAGAGTTTTTAGAAATTTTGCAGTCACTCCTGTGCTACACAATTCCACTGTGTAGTAATTAAGAAGTATAACCTATGTAGATTTTATTACACTCTCCACAAGGAATGGCGTACACTGCATGAGAATTGTCCTGCGTAGGAGTCCTATCTTTTAATTCAGAAAAAAGTGTTTTTATTGTTAGTGGATTACACCAAGCTATAGTGATAGACTGTTTCGTCAAAACTTCAATAAGTTTGTGTTAGATTTTTTACAAGCAGTAATTTTTTGAAAATTGTAATTTGTGTTTGCGGAGTCAGCTTCTTAGTGGTAAAATTATTTGAATGAAACATTAATTTATTAATTACTGGTTTTGGGTACCGGCTATTAATATTATTTTCGATAAAATATTCAGGTTTTATTTTGATAAAATGAAGGACGTGACAATTGTTTACTTTAGTTTTTAGATTTATAATTACATTAGTTTTTTGATGAATGCTATGGTGAGAGTGAAAGTTGATGTATCTACCAGAACTTGCTGGTCTTCTGTACCAATCTAATAATAATACTGTTGGCATTATTCTAATACTTCTCTTATCTAAAACCGAAATTACAAATTTTTTAAGAAATACTTAGAAACCACAAAAATTCATTAATCTTTCTTATAAAAAATGCGAATGGTTCCTAAAAAACAATCCAGACATTTTAGTAGTAACAGCAGAGAAAGGTTCGACAACGGTGGTCACTTTGTTAACGACAATAAAACTTATAAACCACTTAAATGTGAGTCGTCTTTCACCATTCCAAAACAATTATAATGATTTAGTTAAAAGCCTTCATGCAAATAATTGTATAAAAATTACAACTAAAAAGGAATTAATTATAAACAATTCAGTAGCACCAAAATTTAATGGCCTACCGGAGCTACACAAAATTAATATACCTTTAAGAACAACTGTAGCCTCACTCAATGCTCCTACACAGAAACTATCAGTATTTATAGCACAAATCCTCACCAAATCATTCTAGATAATAACAACTATAATGTTAACGACTCATTAGGTTTTGCTAAAGATTTTGATGGAATGTTCATTCCAGGTTTTGTATTTATATCACTGAATATTGTGTCCTTATTCACCAATATCCCATTGGAGTTGGTGACATTATAATTCAGACAAGAAATCATATTAAAATTAATTGTAATTTTACCTTAGGTTTATTTTTAGAAACTTTATACTTTATTTTTCATAATACTTATTTTCCTTTCAAAAACATATCTTACCTTCAGGTTTTCGGAACACCCGTGGGTTCACGCCTGAGTCCTATAATAGCTAATATGATTATAGATTTCCTATTTGATAATGTCCCTATTACCAACTCCGCCAATGTTTCAATCAGTTTAATGAACATACAATTAATTCACTTTGGAACAGGAACAATACAACAGCATTTCATTTTTAGATATGAGAATTATTAGAAATAATTACAACAATATTATATTGGATTGGTACAGAAAACCAGCAAGTTCTGGTAGATACATCAATTTTCGCTCTCACCATAGCATTCATCAAAAAAACTAATGTAATTATCAATTTAAAAAAAAACAGAATTAAACAATTGTCACATCCTTCATTTCATCAAAAAAATTTTAATATTTTATCCAAAATAATGTTTAGTAATGGATACACAAAACCAGTAATTAATAAATTAATCTCATTCAAATAATTTTACCATTAAGAAGCAGACTCCGCAAACACAAATTACAATCTTCAAAAAATTACTGCTAGTAAAAAATCTAACACAAACTTATTAAAGTTTTGACGAATCAGTCTATCACTATAGCTTGGTATAATCCACTAATAATCAAAACACCTTTTTCTAAATTAAAACACAGGACTCCTATGCAGAACAATTCTCTCCTTGTGGAGAGTATAATAAAATCTACATAGGCCACACCTTTCAAATACTTAATAGTACAATTGTTCAGCACAGGAGAGACTGCAAAATTTCTAAAAACTCTTGT
Organism: Platerodrilus igneus; assembly: GCA_036346225.1. Taxonomy (NCBI): domain Eukaryota; kingdom Metazoa; phylum Arthropoda; class Insecta; order Coleoptera; family Lycidae; genus Platerodrilus; species Platerodrilus igneus. The sequence continues at coordinate 1,828,394 of JARFIW010000500.1, read as the reverse complement.
GTCATAGCACCTCATAGAAAACAAATGCCATATGTCCCAATTTAAAAAAAAACAAAGTGTAAAACAAAGCAGTCAATTGTAAAGGCAGGATTTTTTAGAGGTGGCCTATATTAACACACCAGCACACCCTTAATATTAAGTCCGACACTAGCAATTTAAACACTATTTATTCAAATCTGTTAAATTTGAAGACGCTGAAAAATTATGTCCTATTTAAGTTAGTCACTTGACACTGCAATAATTGTTAATAATTACGCATTATTTATCCTTATGAACCCTTGCCATTCATTAACACTGTTATACATTAGAATAATAGTTATTTGTATACCTAGGCCGCGAAATTACCTTTTAGCATACCAAGAGAAAGTTTATCAGCCGAGGCCATTTATGACAAAGGTTAGATAATCTCGAGGACGCTAAAAGAATTTCGTAGCAAAGGTATACACACTATTTTTTGTTCAACTGCGCATGGTTATGTTATAATTTTTTTTGACTAACTGATAAAACTATAGTCAGAATTAAATGTTTATGTCTCTACTGTTTATAATATATTAATTTGTAGTAGGCTTAAATCATAATTTTGCTATGGAAATAATATATTAAAAATTCACTAACTTAATTTGACAATTCTTAAAAATTCATAAAAATGTCAGACGATAGTGAAAGTTTTATTTGTTGCATCCCCTCAGAACTTAAAAGCATTGTTAAAGCGGCCCTTTCGGATTTGATTCGCAAAAAATTAAAACATTACGAAAAATGCTAGAGATTTTAAAGATTGATGGTGCGGATAAAATGCTCAGACAGTGCCTGAGAACATTTTGTTGGCTTATTTGATAAAGAAATCAAAAGTTGCGAAGAATTCAACTTTATAAAGCATCTATTCAATGTTGAAGTGTATGCTCAACGCACGAGATGGGATCAACGTAAGGAAGTTTATAAAGTTGGTATAGTTTTTTGAAAAGAAAATCAGTAGCTTATCAACCAAAAAATCAAGAGTTTTGACTCGTAAGCAAATTATTCATTGTGGTAGGTAAGTTACCAATACATTTGTCAAGCGGTTTTTTCAAATGTATTGGTTTGGTCTATTGTTAGAGACTGTATGTATACCAAAATTATTTGTTTCTATTTTTTAAATCTCACTTTTATGTCTATTGAATAATCATTTTATACTCAGGTTTTGTAAGTATTTATTAGTTCCTGTTTACTCATGATGTTTATAATTTCTATCACACAAGGTCCTGATGAAGATTTAACACGTTGAGCACCGCATGTACCACCTGTGGACATTTTGTACCTTAACTCGGAGACCGCATGGCCACCGGTGGATATTCGTAAGATTTGGTTTTGGTTTCAAGCCCTCGTGTCCATGGATGGGCATGGTGGCATTCATTGATTATTCTATACAAACCTGTTCTGTGGGCAATTAGAGTTGTGTATGGGTCGGGCAGTTTGTCAAGCTTCCTAGTGAATATTACTCTAGATATTTTACTAATAAAACGCATTTAAATGGAATATTTATTTTATAAAATTGAAACAAGAAAAACTGGTTACTTTTTAAACTTATGTTGCGACTGGAAAAACGAAATACACATTGGTGTGTTATTGCAACTCAAGCATATGGTGTATACCTTGGTGTGCTTTCTGGCTTATGCAGCACCTTGCTCAGAATTGAACTTTTGTAGCAAAATGTGCATCTCTCCTTCGTCAATCTTTTTTAACCTTAGACTTCTTTTTGTTTATGGCTCTTTTTGTTTGACGTGGAAAGGTTATTCGTAAATTGGAAGGTTCAGCTGACGGGACAACAGCTTCACTTAATGTAGATGGTCTGCTTGCTGATGTGGAGAATTGGTTCTGTATGTTTATGTCAAAGCATTCAAGCCCACTTTCTGCTTTTATTAATCTTTCCAGAATTTTTTCTCTGAATTCTGTTATTTGTAGTTTTTCCTATTAATTTTATTGTATATGTGGAGAGCATTAATGACGTGTGGCTGTTATCAAATGAAGAATCCACTATTTGACCATATGTCTTATGTAAGGAAAATAGACTGGCATATGATCTGACACATCAATATAGAATTTACACTTATTGTAATCTAGAATCATGGTAAGTTTTTAACTTCTTTACCCTTATGGAAATAATCTGTTATACAGTTATCATGCTTTATGCTCAGCATAAGCATGTCCTTTTTGCCTTTCCATTTCAAGACTACTATTTTATTTTTGTTTTAGCACGCTATAACCTCTCCTTTTCAAGTTTGGCCTTAGTTAAATAGGTTAAATATGATTAGAGCAAATGGTGTTTCATGGGATCATGGTTGTTGCTAAAGCAACACTCGTGTATTAGTTATCTATGTATAACTTCCTTCCAAGATCTAATAGCTCTTCCGTTAGGTGTAACACTACATTCTCAGAGACAGCAACTTCTGGATTTGCTTCTCTCCCTGTATAGATTTTGAATCACGAGGTGCATCCACCGTCTACATAGGGTTTGAAGACTTGGATACCATAACGATGCCGTTTGTTTGGTATATATTGGGGGAAAAAAGACGACTCTAAAAAGGTACATTACTCTCATCAATGCACATGTTCTCTTCGAGGACGTATATGCCTTTAAATTTTGCGCGTGACAGCTCAAAAAATGGTGAAGTTTTTCTCAGTCGATCATCACGTTCCAGGTCTGTCACTTCAGCCACATGAAACATTGTCAACAGTAGTTCAAACCGGTCGCAGCTGAATATTTGTATAAAGAATAAGGTTAACGAATTTTTTATTTCTGATGGGTTTGTTGGGAGTTCAGAAAATTAGCAAGCATTTATTATATGGGGATTTATTAACTTTCAATTTGAAAAAATTTGTTCCTTGCACAAATATATTAATGATTTCCTCATCTATAAAATACAGAAACACATCACTTGGACCTTTTCTCTTAGATCTCAAACCACCTAGGTATAGGTCCAGTTTCAGGAGCATCAAATTTGAATTGGTTTCTGTCACTCGACATAACTTCCCAAATGCAGATTGTTCTACTTGCATCAACAATGTCGATTTCCTCGTTTTGCTCATCATCGTCATCAGCATTATAATTCTCTTCAGTGGAATTTTCCTCATCAAATATAAAGTCTTAATCATCTAAATATCCACCACACGTTCCAAGACTTTCATCATCCCATTCAGCACCAAAGTTCATTACGAAACTTTCTTCATTTTCACCCTGATTTTGATCATTTTCGCATATAATTTGTTTCTGCCTCTTTTTCAAGTTCTCTTTGGGTTAGTAAATGATTCCTATTTTACTTTTGCAGACTTTTAGTCACTTTAATTTGTTTTTTCAATCGTTCATAGCAATTATGTTGTATTTAGTGGATCGCATATAGTTAGTGACAACCTATAACAAAATAATCTAAATAATGCACGTGGTCATTGGGGGCCACATGGTCCCAGAATGCAAATTTATTCCTTGGGACTGCATGTCCAACCATGGACATTTAAAAAAAATTCTTTTTCTGTGACGGGAAAAAATTTAACATCTGATGTTTCTTGACAGGTAACAAAATGTCACTTTTTATGAATTTACTTTTTTCCCCCGGGAAAAAAAATGAGTACTTTTTTCCCGGGTATGTGCAATTAAGTAAGAACACGAAGAATTTTTAATTTAAAGCCGGATCCACACATAACATCGTATCATAACGTTGTCGTGTTCAGAACAACCTATATAAACAGCTCAAGTAAGCAATTTTTGAAACCACTAGCAGAATTAAGTTGACAGATATTTGATTACTTGTTTGAAACTTCAAATTTGACATCAATTGATTTTTTTTACTTTAATATATTGTAATATTTTTTTTAATATTAAATCATCGTTTTACCTGTCACAAAAAAAATAGTGTATTATACACGGGTAACAACGTAAGATTTTAACTCTGGGTGTTTTGTCTCCCTCAGCTTCACGTCGAGAGACAAACACACCTCGAGCTAAAATCTAGTACTCTTTTCCCTTGTATAAATAAATAACTATTCAAAAATAGAAACGTAATCAAAACACCAAATAAATTAATGTTGTTCAAATATTTGAGAGAATGTGTTAAAATAATCATGAAAAATAATTCGGTCCCGGCGAAGAATCTACCATTTTTGATGCGGGGTTGAACGTGTTAATAATTAAATCCAAAGTTTGGTGAAAAAGCAGAGTTTAATTTTTGAACTAAGACCAACAAGTCATGCTGTGCAAACTACAGACTAACAGTTGTGACAGGATGTAAAATTGTTACCAGAGATTAAACTACAGCAGTAAACAACACAGATTTGTGGTTCTAACCAAGTATTAAAGTAAACAGAATATATGAATTTATTATTACTTATTAATGTCAGATAGACATAATATAACAACCTTTGTTGTTCTCATAGGTAGCTCTTTTTCTAACTACCAAATATAATTTAACATCCTCCCTTATTTGGTATTCCCTGACGCAATGCACAAAAATTAAATCTGTCCTTGCCTAGTGTCTTCGTCAGTGAGTCCACCACCATCTTTTATCCCACCACTGCGAAACTCAATTTTGCCACTGCTTACCTTTTCCCGAATAAAGTGAGGATGTATATCTATATGTTTAGTTCTTGATCTATTGTTCTCTCCATTCACGGCTAAATTTCGTGCTCTATCATTGTCCACAAATATAATGGTTGGAAGAGAGACAGACGGCATTAAGATCTCTTCTGAAAGTCATTTTAGCCATTAGGCTTCCTGTGTAGCAGCTGACATTGCCATATATTCAGCTTCCGTTATGGAAAGAGCTATTGTAGGTTGCTTTCTTGGATTCCAAGATATTGTACCATTATTTTTCTTCTGGTTCACTAGCCCAATCAGCATCACTGTACCCATAGATATCAGTTGTTTGACCACTTTAACCATTATACACTAATTTGTTTTTCTACAGTTCCTTTCAAATAACCTACGATTCTTTTTACTGTCATCAAATAATCAGTGTCAGGATAATTGCTAAAACGGCTGACATAATTCACAGCATATGATATATCAGGTCTCGATACCTGCGGAGTTAAAAGCAAGCTACCAACAGCTTCACGATAAGGAATATTTGCGCATACTTCACTTGGTACCTGTTTAGTAAATAACTTCAAATTCGGCATCATTGGTATTGGCGATGGATTACACTTGTCAATATTAAAATGCCTCAGTATCTCCTCAATGTATAGTTGTTGACTTGTAGTCTGGTTTAATATACCAGCATATTTTAGAATGTCATTTAACCTTTTATTATTGTATTCGCCCCCTCCATTTCTCAAAATTTTTATTTTATGGTCTGTTTGGATTTCAAAATGCTCCACCACTTGATCTTTGGTTTGTAGAAAATAGACGAACAATTTTTGGCTGTAGTCATCTAAAAATGATAATACATATTTTGATCCTGCAAGAGATTCTGCTTCCATAGGTTCAAGCACATTGCAATGAATTAACTGCAATAATGCTTTAGATTTGGAGCTGCTTGTTGGGAACGACGGACGGTGACTTTTGCCAATTATACACGTTTCACAGACGTTTAAACTTTTAGTGTCAGAAAATTCCAAACCATCTACTAAACCACCATTTAATTGTTTTAAACTGTCTATGCCAGAAATCTTTGTTCCGTGATGTCATAGCAAATTCATTATCTTTAGGCACATCTAATTTAAATAAATGATTGTCCAGTGAAGCTGTTGCTATCATTTCCTTATTCTTTTTGTATATTTTGGCACCATTAGAATCAAATAAAACGGAATTTCCCTTGGTAACTATTTGACTTACAGAATCAGATTTACTTTCAATTCAGGAACAAAATAAACGTTTTTTTATTTGAACATCACTTTCTGAACCATGTACTGTTACAGGAAGATTGATGTTACCAATTAAGTCCGTCATCATTTTTGATTTATTTGCTGTGGTGATGCTTAATTGGCAAGATTCCTTGATGTGTAGTCGCTCCAGAGTCCAAATAATCATTGCTAGCTTCAGACTGAACAGAAAATGCAGCAAATAATGATTTGTCATTTCTACTTTGTCCATTTTCAGTTTTCTTATCATCTTTATCATATTTTTTCTTGGTACATTGCTTAGAAATGTGACCATAATTATTACATTGAAAGCAACAAGGGCCTTTGTTTTTTGACCGGATATTTCTTATCGCCATAATGCTCTTGAACAGCTTTGTTTTGGAAATTATTATTTTCATTTTGCAATCCACAGCCGTAAGCATATAATGTTGAGGTACGCGATTTGTTTGGTTTTTTAATGGAAATATCCTGCAACAATTTCATCTTGATGGAATCCCCAGTTACTTTAACCCCAGAGCTTTCAATGTCCATTATCATGATTTCATATTGCTCTAGGAGCCCTGTAAGTAAAATGATTCCAACCCACTCATCGTTAACTTCTAAACCTATATTAGATAACTTATAGGCAGTGCTTATGATCTTATTGACATAATCTTCAACCGATTCACAATTTTGTAATCTAGTTGTTGTTAAAGAGTGAAGAAGTCCTACTCTTCTAGTTAATCTATTGTCCTCAATGCCTTTTTCAGATTTTCTCATACTTCTTGTGCTGTTTTAGTAGATTGTACATGAACATAGTTTATCGAATCTAACAACAATATAAGTTTTGATCTGCATTGTCTGATCTTCTTTTTATCTTTTTCAGTGCCAATTACACAATCCTATAGTTTTAGCTCTTCTAGATAAACTTGGACAGCCAATTTCCATGCCTCATGATTTTCACAACCCTTTAATTTTTCTATGGACAATTGTGAAAAATTCTGTGATGACATGGTATCAATGCAACAGAAAGAAGATTACACAACACGAGTAATTTACTACTTTTTTGTCAAAGTTTACAAAACTGTTGCCATTGGGCCCATAACCTGTTAGCAGAGATTAAACTACAGCAGTAAACAACACAGATTTGTGGTTCAAACCAAGTATTAAAGTAACCAGAATATATGAATTTATTATTACTTATTAATGTCAGATAGACATAATATAACAACCTTTGTTGTTTTCATAGGTAGCTCTTTTTCTACTACCAAATATAATTTAACAAAAATAAGAGAAACATTTTCCAACGTCAATGCCTAGGAACTCCCACAATTACATTTGGCCCTGACTAGTAGCTTTTATATTATGCTCATAGTTTATTATATAAAGATTTATAAAGTTCGATAAACAAATATGAAACGTAAAAATACCTAAAACAAATGGCGACAAACTTATTGACAATCTTTATGCATTAAATAATGAAACTATGACATCGCAGAATAGTTTAACTGTAACAAATAATCATCACTTGAAGATATTTACAACTGTTTTACTATCACAAGCAGTAATGCACCTGTTCAGCATTGTTTGATGTTATAAACTGCAATAAAATCGACATAGACAAAGTTATCAAAATAAGTAGAACGATAAATTTATCTGTACAGGTTTGGTGAATATTAAAAAGACCACACAGCTTCATACAATGTAGTAAACATGCACACTAATCATAAGCAAGGAATCTGTACATATTTATGTAAAGAAGAATGAAATTTATAAAACTTTTTTTATATATCTTACAATGCATAAAGCAAAAATACTTAAAGACCCCTTAGTCTCATAAAATTTGGCAGCAGTAGTATAGCTAATCTTGAAACATACTCTAAAATAAATACATGAACACAAACATTCAAATTAACAATCCTTTCATTAGGAAAATACAAAAAAATGCTGTAGATTTAAAAATTTATACAATATGCATCAAAAATTAATCTAAAGTTCATTACTTACTAAACAATTACTCTGAGAAATTGAAAGAACTTAATGATTACACACCCTCCAAACAAAACAACCAACAAAACAAATTATTTTATAACTTTTAAGGTTATGATGATATTTTGACGTATGCGTTCAAAAATACGAAGAAAACTGATATATGTTACATTAAATACACCTAACACAAAATTACAAATTTTAAACATTTCATTTTCATTTTAAACATTCCATTTCTTTTTGTTCAGTAGTGTAATCCAATAGGTTATAAATTAATAAACTACACTTTTGGAAAAAACTCTAAAACATCAGCATTTAACTTCACCCAGAATTTAATCTATTCCATTAAATTTTGCAATTACAGAAGTACTTTCGAAAATAATACGTCTATCAGGCTCTAATTACATGAACTTGTTGGACTTTCAACCACTTGTCATAGTAATACTCGGCTTTACATGGGGGCTAAGTTCTTTACCAATTGTGGCGAGTAAAATTTTAGATATTACGGGGCTTGATAAAAACGACAATTTTTTAAAAAACTGATTATGCAAAACAAATAATTATTTCAAATAAAAGTACTAAGCTGAAGGAGAAAGTCAAAGTCTCGGAGCGAAAAGAAAAATTTCATCTTATTAACTGATGTCGTAAAAATCAACGTACTTTGCGTAACTAACAGAAGTCATTCTTTATACGATTAAGTAAAATTAGATTTGGATTACTTTATATAAATAATTTCTACATTATAACTTGTGTAAAGATTTCTAGTATATTTGTATATAAAGTATGTTTTTAAACTATAAATTATTAAAAATTTATTAAATAAGGTCGATACAAAGTGCAATGGAACACAGAAATCAAGCCAATCAGAAATTTCTTGGTAAAGTGTGTGGATAGTTTAGAAAATCTTATAATTAAGATAGATAAGCATTCTCAAATATGTTATTGGAAGTTAATCTTTTGATATTAAGAAGTATTTCGCGAAAAACGAATGATTTTTGGATAAGGTATTAAATAGAATATATTTTAATTTTTGCAGGCTGGAAGGCGCTTTATTTAACCAATAAAATACACGAGGAGATAAAGAAGGGTGAACAGAATTCGTTCTGTTTACTTTGTGATTTTTAGTACATCGGATTAATATTTCAATTTGTATATTTTAAAATGGCCTATAGCTATTCAGTACTTCTGTATACCGTTTACTTTGACCGAAAAGATATTAGTACAATTAGTAAATAAAAACATAGTTTTTAGTACTATTAAGATACAATTTGTATTGCAGAAACATCAACTTAATTGGAATTTCTTATAGTCCAAAGAATTTAATAAAATATGTGTTTACATTAAACCAAAGCTTGTTACGTGTCATTTTGATGGGTTTTGAATTCCATTTAGCATTTAACCTTTAAGTGTAACTTCACTATAACGTTAAGTATAATTTAAGAGCTTTTTCTGAACATTTACGTAACTTACTGATGGGAACTGTGCGGTTGGTGTTAGCTGTAGCTTAATGAAAAGGGACTATTTAGCTAAAGTGGAGAAATGTTTTTGTCCCTGGCAATAAACTGAACACTCTTTAGTGGTACCTTAAAGTGTAAGATAGTGAAGCGGGCTACTACTACCGGGATCCTCTAATTTAAAACAAGTAATAACAAAAGTCTTTATTACTCACTGTTCACAAGTCTAATTGACAGTATATGCCTTATTTATAGATGTTTTCAGTCCAATTAACAATGAAGCACTACTACACTAATGAATTTACAAGCACTAATATCTTCTTAAACTAACTTCTTTACCATAGGTCCATTAATAACACTAACACAACTATTTATTTATTACACTTCTATCTATTTATGTATACTACAAGCTGCATGTACACTGGACACATCATATAACATTTATTCTTGGACTTCCAAAAGCTCAACTACTTTTATTTTACAACGATATAATTTATAGTCGACATTCTGGTATAGACTAACTCTGTACTTCATCATCGGACTTATTTATACCGTGAATTAAAAAGGGTGACTCATTCTCCAGTAATTGCTAGAAGAATTCTCGATCCCTGGAGAATATACAGTACCTCCGGTATTTTTGTGTTTGACGGGTTGCCTAATAGTAGATCGCAACAATAGCCTGAAATGGGTCTCTTTTCTTATTCCTGGTTACCTACGTTGGTCCGAGGTTCTATTACAAGAGATGGTGCAGTAGATTTGGATAGCCACAAAAGCCCATATAAAGATTATTTTGAAGACGCTTAGTTACAAAATGTAAGTACATAATTAATCATTTCAACTTCGCCTGACTTTATATTTCAAATATTGTGAAATGCAAACAAATGTATATCTGTTGACATAAGCGTTAAATGAACTTTAAATTATCTAAATTAACTTTGAAATTTTTTCATATATTGAAAATCTACAATTAATTTTAAATATCTGAATTTTAAATGCAACATACAACTAGCAAACTTTAATTACTGATGTACTATGTAAATAAAGTTAGTACATACGTTACTAAGCAATGTCACTGCGCATAAATGAGTTATCTATCTACAGGTCAATAAACATTAGCTTGTAATTTTGAGCCCTATTATGAGATTCATTGAATTGTCTGTAGAATTCAAAATTTAGTAAGAAATTGTAAATATCTTTAGATAGTAAAATAATATTTTTGTCTACTGTTACATAAATTTAGAGTGTTTCCTCTTTTCTGCCGAATCCTATTACTCAAAAAACATACTAAATAATTATAAGTATAATAATGCATTGAACGTTAGGAATATGGGAGTGAACAATCATATTTGTTAGGGTACCGCGATATATTTTAGAACTCGACTATAAATTGACATAAGTTTTTTAAAATAGGTTATGTTTTCAATGATCAAGGTCAATATTTAATTTATTATAGTTGTAGTTTTTGTTTTGTATATGAACAACCAGATGTGATATTATATTTTTATATAATGGCTCTGCAACAATTTGCAGAACAATATTTTAGTAAGTTAAATCCTGTTGCTAAAAGACTGTATGCAGATTTAAATGATACCAAAGCTGCCTATGACAAACTCTGGTCCACACTTCCAGAAACTGAAAAAGACCTGATTTTAAACGAAAGTATAATAAAACCAGAGGTTTGTTTGCAATACAATTCAGGGAAGTGCAAACACAATAATTCAAATTATGCTACGAAAATGATTGTTGACGATCATTTTTCATACCGCGATGAACATTCTGCACCCTTCTGTTTTCGGACACCCAGTCAGCGTGATTTAAGATTGTTTGGAGCTGTTGGGGAAAGTGTTCTAACAACTAATGATGCTTCTTGTAAATTAGAGGTATAAGGCAATATTTTAGAACCTTATATTTAATATGTTTATTTTAGAAAGAAGAAAGCTCATATTCCTGTGATACTAATGACTTATCATCATCAAACACTAACAATACTTCATTATCGACGTTGCCTAAAACAGGTCTTGATATGTTGGATAATTGGTAGATGATAATCATAAGGTACTATTGTACAAAAATAAAACGCACTTTTGTAACTCATTTTTATATCACTTTATGACACAATAGAATTTTATTATAATGTTGCTTGATTTATTTTCCCATATCGAGACGAACCAATAATTTGAGTGTTCAAATGATTATTTATAAACATTAACATTGTCATGGAAATGAATATATATTTGATAGCATAAGTATTAAATAAGCATTAGATTGTTATTATTAAACATTTGAAAGTAGTCTCATTAATATCAGTCCAGAACTAATCAGTATTTTCAATAGAACCAAGAGATCCGTCTTTATCCTGCAGTGTTTAAGTGTTGCGATATCAAGTTTAGACAAAAACCTTATGTTTGCGATATTCATCCCACAGATCCATTCTAAATGCACAATACCTCAAAAATATTTTCTGTACTTTTTTGATTTTATTACTTGAGCCTGACAAAGAGGTGACCAAATTGTTGAGCTTATATTCCAAACATGACCTGACTAGTACCATCTACCATATGAAGAATTTTTATTATCCTTACAGAAAACAAAGCTGAATTTGTTACAAATCCCAGCATTTTCAAGCTTTTGTTAACATTGATGAGGTGGGATTGTTGAAGGTTAATTCACTACCAAACAGAACACCTAAGTCCTGAATTCCATAAACTCGTATTAAAGTTTCATTGGAAGTATTCAAAGGTAACACACTGACAATTTCCTGTTGCCTTCATCTAGGCTAGCTATACTAAAGTATATTTAACTGTTATCAACTATGTGACTGTCTCTTCGACAATTCTAGCTGGTTCATTTATTAGTTACCAGTGACATGTTCAATTATATGTTAAAGCTTTATCTACTAGCGGTAATAAGTACAATTTATTTAACGTAGAACTATTTTTTGGTATTCACACAATGGTAAACTTCATCGTGCATCATGCACTTGAAACTTCAAAGACCTGAACGCTTTGATGGTGATCCTAATATCAAAGGAGCTACACCAACGTGGATGTGTTGGCACAAAGTCTATTCCAATTATACTAACTTCAAAGCAAAAAATCAGCAAAAATTAGAAATGTCAATTGTGTGTCTCTATTTGATATAACCATTTTGAATGGACCTGCACCTTGAAGAAGTTCTAGATTACCAGAACGGGTGGATTGACTTCAGGGTTCCAGTGACCTAAATAGCCAAACTACAGGTTCAAACAAAGTAGTAGGTTCTTTAGTGAGGAACCAGATTAAGACAGGTTCCTGAAAGAGGGCAGCGACTCTTTCAGTACTTAGATTGGCAGAAGTATGGCATTCTAAGCTACACTTCCGCGATATGGAAGGCAACGACAAACCACCACATTAATTCCCAAATACACAGCGTACCTATATTGTTTTTAAGATGATGACATTTTCTGGCGTAAAAGATTCTGGAGGTAAAATAGTCCCCATTTGGATCTCCAGAAGGGGACTACTTCCGAGGATGTGATCGGAAAAAGAATCTGGAACATTCTGCAAATCGGCAAGGAATTTCAGAAGTATGAAGCAAGTAGGTAAGCTAGAGAACTTAAAAATTGGAATGGATAGTTTAGCACTAGACATAGTAGGGATCAGCAAAGTTTGGTGGCCAGAGGCGGGGGATTTTTGGAGCGGAGACTTCAAGGGTAATTGAAACAGGATCAGAGGAAGGAAATTCTGGTGTGGAGATAGTTATGCGAAAAAAGATAGGATACTGTGTAGAAAACTACTTACAAAAGAGCGAAAGAGTACTCATGACTAGATTAGAATCTAAACTGGTAAATACAGTAATGTATACATGCCCGCCTCTAACCACAGTGAGGTACAGGTAGAAGTGATCTACAAAGATATCGAAGACGTACTAAGATATGTGAAAGGACATGAAAATTTAATAATTACAAGAGATTTTAATGCTGTGGTAGGCGGGAGTTGGGAAGGAGTGATAGTAGGTTTATTTGGTATAGGCATAAGAAACAACAGTGGAAATATGTTGGTAGAATTATGCGACAAAAACAATTTAACCATCACAAACACAGTATTTCAACATCATGCTAGAAAACAATACACGTGGAAGATGTCAGGAGGCATAGGAAGATATCAAATAGATTTCATACTTGTTAGACAACGGTTTAGGAATAAAGTAAAAGACTGTAGAAGCTACCCAGTAGCTGATATGGACACTGACCACAACATCGTAATTACGAAGGCTGCTCTTAAGTTAACAAATTTGAAAAACAGAACGAATGGCACTTTGATTTTAAGAAACTAAAAGATAAATTTATCCACGAAAGATTTGAAAAGTCAAATGAATTGTTGAATGATATCGGGAAAATTTCTAATGCTAAGGAAGTAGAAACAGAATGGAATAACATTAAATCCAGCTTAGACATGGCGGCTAGAGATATTCTGGGGTATACACAAAAAGAAAATAAGAAACCATGGATGACAACGGATACCCTGAATTTAATAGAAGAAAGACAAAATACAAAAATAGATGACGAAACAGGAAAACAGAGTTACAAAGCCATAAAATGGGAAATTATTCGCAAATGCAGGAAAGCTAAAGAACAATGGATTGATGAAAAGTGCAAAGAGGTACAAACTAAGATGGAAATAGGAAAGACAGACGAAGCATACAAACTAATTAGAATGAATTTTAGGGTTATAAAACCAATATAGCAAAAATATAAGGGATGCGAGAGGAAACGTCATTCTAGAAAATGTACAGAAAGTGATTAGATGGCAAGAATATATAGGGAATTTATATATAGGAGAGGAACTGACAGCATTCGAACAGGAATCAGACATTGAAAAGGATGACTTGGAATATTCTCTACTTAGAGATGAGTTTGAATTAGCATTAAAGGGTCTGAAAAATGGTAAGGCTCGGGGCCAGATAGGTACATCCAGAAACTATAAAAGTCGCTGGACATGCAGTAACATAACGTCTTTTCCAACTTGTAAGTTATATGTATGAGACAGGCGAGATAGCCAAAAATTTCAAACGTAACATCATAGCAGTATACCGAAAAAGAGATGCACGGATAGATGTGAAAATTTTCAAACAATAAGTTTGAAAGCACACGTGTCAAAAATATTAACTAGAATGTACCAAGACAGATGGAAAAACGGGCATTAGGAGAAGATCAATTTGGGTTTAGGCAAAACTAGGGGAACACGGGAGGCTATTTTAGCTCGTAGGCAATAATGAAGAAAACAATAGAAAAAAGGGAGGTTTTATATCTAAAAAAAGCATTCAACAATGTAAAATGGGAAAAATGTTGGAAATACTCAAAAAGATTGAAATGAGTTTTAGGGATAGACGGATAGTACATAGCTTATACAAGGAGCACACGGCAGTAATAGAATTAGAGTGGGAACGTAGAGAAGTAAACATTAGAAAAGGGGTGAGACAGGGATGTGCTCTATCCCCATTAATTTTTAACCTGTACATTGAAGAGGCAATGAATACTGTTATATGCAGGACGACATTTGGAATTATTATACAGGGACAAAAAATTGATATGCTTAGATTTGCAGATGATATAGCGGTATTAGCATCTAGCAAGGGAGAGTTAGAAGCTGCTATTAATGAAATGGAAACGGTTCTAACAGAGAGATACGGTAGGAAAGTTAACAAAAATAAAACTAAAGTACTAGTATGTAAAGGAGGGGAAAATATATAAAAAACTAGAATACAAATAGGTAATGAGAACTTACAAGAGGTTAAGGATTTCTGCTACCTAGGAATCCAAATAACGCAAGATGGGAAGAGTGCAAAAGATATAAAGCAAGATTAGCACAAGGTCATGCTACATTTAACAAGAGAAAGCAATGTGAAACTTGGACAGTAGGAGAAGTGGACAGGAAAAAGATTGAAGCGTTTGAAATGTGGTGCTATAGATGTATGATAAAGATATCACGGATAGACAAAGTTAAGAAAAAGAGGTACTAGAAGTGGTAGGGGATGAAAGAAATATGTGGAAAACTGTAAAAAAATAGCAGCGATAGAATGATAGGTCACATACTAAGGCATGAAGAGAGTGCGGAATAGTGCAGAGATACGAAAAAAGAGAGGTAGAGGTATACCTAGGTTAGACTATTGCACACAGATAGTGAAAGATGTAGGCTGTGGGAATTCCAGTGAAATGTATAGGCTAGCGAATAGAAATCAATGGAGGTATGTGTCCAAACAATTCCAAAATAGAAAACCGAATGAACGAAAAAAAACTATACTTAAACCTGATGATTATTATAAGGAATTACAGGTATTGGTTTTACAATATTCTCAACTAAAGTTAACTATGCGAAAAAGGATTTACTGGAAAACTATTAATTCGGCAAATGTTTAAGTGTTGGGGTATTTTGGTAGCCACCTGCTTACCCCACTTCACATACCACTGAATCTGGGTGAAATAGGGCATATAATTAGAAATCAATAGAAGGGGAACCAAGGTGTATATAGGCTGTTGTGGGAATTTCAAGGACTGCATAGGCTAACTCAGAACATAAATAAGTGGAAATACGAGCCCAACCAGTTTCAAAACGGAAAATCTAATGACGAAAAAATAAATGCACTTAAATCTGATGATTATTATAAACAACTGACACAGTTGGATGTGAAATATTTTCAACTAATGTTGATTGTGCGAAATGATATATTGGAAAAACAATTAATTCGACAAATGCTGGGGGCACTGTAGATATGTTCAAAGACAACCAACATAGAGACAAGAAGAAAATTGTTTAAAGCATATGTGTGGAGCACAGCACAGTACGTCTACGAAATATATATTTGTAAACAATAAAACAGGAATCGAACTGCATCTAACAACAAAGAGCAGTGGCTATGTTCCAAGACAACAAACATAGAAACAAGGAGAAGATTGTTGAAAGCAAATGTGTGGAGCACAGCAAAGTACATCTATGAAATATGGCAGTAGGAGAAGCAAACAGAAAAACGGTAGAAGCCATTTGGAATGTTGTGGTTCAGATGTATGATGATGATAGCATGGACAGACAAAGAGGTTATAGAAATGGTGGGGAATAAAGATATCTGTCGAAAACAAAAAAAAATAGGAGAAATAGAAGGGCGTGATGTGTTCTAAAGCGTTTTTGGAAAATAGTGCGGGATATATTATGGGCAGAGATAGGAAAAAAGAGTAGGGGTAGAACTAAATCAGACTATTGAACGCAGATAATGAATGATGCAGACTGTGGGAATTTCAGGGAAATGTGTGGGTTAGCTCAGAATAGGAAACAATGAGGGTACGCATCTAACCAGTTCTAGGACTGAAGACTTAATGATGATCAGATTAAAATATATAGAAACCTAAGCTTATATTTCTTAAAGGGAATAACCTATTCCTATTGGTGGACTATACTAATACAAAAACTGTTAAAGTGAAATGTGTTTATAATTGATTTATAAAGGAACTTCACAACGAAAGAAATTAATAAATTCATTAGCGCTAGTGTAACTGAGACTAGCAATTCACTTGGCGGTCACAAGTTCTCATTGTCAATGATCAAAAGAAACGAATGGTAGTTGATTACTCAATGGCTATAAATAAATTTACTGAGCAGATGCATATCCTTTCTCTAAAATTGAAGAAATAATTAACAAAGTTGTTATAAATATTACAGTATGAATGTTTTTAAAACTGCATCTTATCAAATGCCAATTCAAGAAAAGGATTGACCATACACTGGCTTTGAAAAGCAAATGGTCAACTTTATCAATTACAAATGGAGGAGCAGCATTTCAATGCATCCTACACTGGATGTTTGAAACTGAAAATCTTTAGGGCATATATGCATACATTGATGATACAATGATGTGTGATAATATGCCAGACAAGCACAACAAGAATCTAACACGATTTAAAGTTACAATAACAAATATAGTTTTACTACTTCTTGGCAACCTAATTACGTATAAGTCCATCGAGTCTGATTCGGACCGAATAAACTGTTATTGAACTTACCACTGTCAGAGAAACGTCAATCTCTAAGAAGATGTAAGAATATTGGCTCATTATTCCAAATGGATCCTGCAGTTTTCTAGAAAAGTCATACCACTGGCACAAGCTAAGTCTTTTCCACTTAACTCAGAAGCAATTGAAACCTACAAAACATATAACTCGAAACTACAAAATCCAGTTTGACATCAATAGATTCTTCCTTACTGTTCACTGTTGAAACAGATGCATTGAGCCATAGCAATACCCCTATATTTGATTTTCCAATGATCCACCAAAGGTAATACATTGGCAGGAAACGAGTTATTTTACCTGGAAATTTTGAATTTTGCCAAACCATTACTGTTCCAAGCAAGACAAACATGTATAACGTGCGTGACAACACACACACAGGACCTACATTTTACCTCTCATCCAAACAAGGGCGTATTTTTGTGAAAAAGTGTCGGGATTCAAACTCGGGACCTTGCACATAGTAGTCACACGCATACCAACCACACCACAGAGCCACCTCGAGCCATAGCAACCACTTTATTTCAGTGTGGCAAGCCTGTGGCATTCTTTTCTAGACCTCCTCAATAATAGCCGGAAGCGTCATTCTTCTGTATAAAAAAGGTTTATGCAATAGTTAAAGCAGTGTGTTAAAAGATGCAATTTTTAATAGATCGACACGGCTGCTTCAACTGTGACATTGTATAGTTTACAACAAGCGAAACACAGCTGACATACTATCAGGAATATACTCATCTTCGATAACACCAGATCTTACCAAACTAAAAAGCCTTCATGACTCTCTTTGTCATCCTGGCGTCATTCTATAGATGAAACGAGAAATATAACAGTGTTATGCAGAGTTTACTCTGAGTTAAAACCTAAATCCAATAAAAACGTTACCTTTTAAAAGACAACTTCAACTTCAAAAGCTCTCAACCATCCTACTCCAAGAATTGCTATATTTTCACGTTCGTTTTCCGTTTCTTTGTGCGGATATGAGTGTTAACATGGTTATTAGAAACTCTGCTATGTTTGGGATGCCGACATACATTCCTAGCAAGCAAGGTACTAGCTTCATATCACAAGAATCAAAAGACTATCTTACTTTATGTCAAGTCTCGACCAATTGTATGACTACATACAGTTGTCGTGGAAATCTCAAACTGAAAGGTACAATGATACTATTTGGTCTAGTATGCCTGATTTTGAGGTCATGAAATTTAAAAGTCAATCCAATGAGAAATAGTATTAGACGGCACTCTTCATACGATTCCTGATTTGTATTGCCACTAATGCTACCCCCATACAAATGCCTCTTCATCTTTTTCAGGCGAACTTCCAATAACAAGCACTGCTAGTCTGTTTATGCAGTCTTGGAAAAATACTAACGAGGCCATTTGTACAGAATAGCAAGTATGACCCATTGGTCGATGAAGTAATGCTGATGGAATAAATCCTGATTATGTGCATGGTAGATTTCCAGATGGAAGAGAATCTACTGTCTACTAAACATCTAGTTCCGATTGAACAAAACATCACGATATTGGAACAACAAACTTCTGTATTGCCTGAACATAATTCGAGCGACGTAACCCCCTGATAATCAAGGAAACAAAAAGCATAAAACAATTATCTAGGTTATCAATAAAATTTCTCTAGCTCTCCTTAGGAAAATAGCTTCTTGACAACTCATAACAATACTACAAGAAGCTCTTTTAGGAGCTGACATACATGGTAAGAAGGTGCTACATACATCGACGTAGCTTGAAAGACAAAGAAAGAATGACCGGGCTCAGTTGGCGAGTAGGCGGGGTCTTACAAATATACAAGGAAAGGCCTGAAATAAAGAAAAGAAATTAACAAGGCTGTTTACTAATTATAATTAATTAAAGTGAAATTTTGGTGAGACGTAACAGTGTAGTATAACCAAACAACTCCAAAAAAATCACATCATTACTAAATACATGTCAGCAAAAAAAATCCAAAAGAAATCATTTTTTAGATGGCGAGCTGCACCCCTATATTAATTACCATACAAAAAAAATTGCAACATTACAACACTAAAACCAACAGCTCCAAATCATCATGGTAAATCTACAATTAAATAGATAAAATGGTCACCGTAAATACAATATTAATATTCAATATCGTCGTAAGCATAAACTTAACTACATCAAATTGTCCCCAATAAAGAAGTCATCACATATTACAATATTAATAATTAATATCCTCACACACCAAGACAATCATTCCAAAACTACAATGTTTAGTTATTCATTGGACTTTATACACATGCGGTTGCTACAGTTACTTAGGACCCATATAAAGGAACAGGAAACAGGCTCACCCGCGTGTTCACAGTGTAGTATTAATCGCACCCTCACCCAGAGCAGGGCGGAGCAGATGGACTTTGTGATCAGGCAACTCGTGTCTTCCCTCCACAAAAAAAAGCGGCAAACGCCTCATCAATCTAGGCCCAAGCAACAGATAGTTCGATCCACCGAAAGGAACTATAAGTACAGGTAAAAATGAATTTATTGACGCCGAAAAGTACATGTTTTTTAAACTGCAAATACCTACCACACAGTGTGTGCACGAAATTTTGAAGATGACAAAACATTGGTTGGTTCTAATAATGCAATTTGCGGTGGTCCAATAAGTGATGTTGTCGTAAGTGCTCTAAATATGTGTTCAACATATTAATGTTATATTCATATTGTCATCATTTTGGTTTAACGTGTTTGATTATAACAGTTGCATGTGTAAAAATAACATGTTTCGTCTCACTGAATTTAGTAAATCTGCAATACTTATTGATCCCAATGCTATTCTATACATATGTAACTTCACCCATCATAGATTGCATATTAATAAATCAGGCAAATTTATTCTTATAAATAAACTAATCAACATTATCGATGCTTATAGTGTTAAAAATAAACATAAGAATGTAAGTACATATAAATCATCATCAACAATATGTCTTCAGTCCTAGAACTGGTTGGACACATACATCCTTTGTTTTCTATTCTGAGCTATCATACACATTTCCCTGAACATCCCATAACTTACATCTTTCACTAACCTGTGTGCAATAGCCTAATCAAGGTCTACCTCTATCATTCCTTTTCCTTTCTCCATTTCAATATATGCTGCACTGTTCCCTCGTGTCTTAATATGTGTCTTATCATCCTAGTTTTCTTATTTTTCACTGTTTTCCACATATTTCTTCTTCCCTTACCATTTCTAGTGCCTCCTTGTTCTTAACTTTGTCTCTTCATGATAGCTTCATCATATGTCTATAGCACCACATTTCTAATACTTCTATATTTTTCCGGTCCGCTTTTTCTACTGTTTGTGTTTCTATGTTTGTTATCTTCCAACATAGCAGCTGCTTTTCTTGTTAAGTACAGCCCAGTCTTGTGCTAATCTTTTTTTGTATCTTTTTACACTTATGTCATTCTATTGGTTTTTTTTAAAATACCCAATTTCACCTATATTCATTGGTATGCGAATAGGGTTAGGCAACCTGATGACTACTAAGATCTCCCACCACTTAGACACTTACCGAATCAACAGTTTCCAATTGCACAATCTTCATTTATCGAGAATACTTCAAAATTGTAGTTGTTTATGATAATTATCAGCTTTAGATACAATTACTTTTTCATCTTTAAGTTCTGGAACTGGTTGGACGAGTACTTCCATTTATTTCTATTCTGGGCTAACCTACACATTTTCCTGAAATTCCTACAGCCTACATCTTTCACTATCTGTGTGCAATAGTCTAATTTAGGTCTACCTCTTTCTTTTATTTTCCCTTTCTCTGCTTATAATAAATTTCGCACTATGCCTTAGTATGTATCCTATCATCCATCTCTCATACTTTTTACTGTTTTCCACATATTTCTTTCTTTCCTACCATTTCTAGTACCTACCTTGTCTTAACTATGTCTGTCCACAATATATTCAAACATACGTCTGCAGCAGCACATTTCAAACGCTTCTATCTTCTTCCCGTTTGCTTCTCATACTGTCCACCTTACCTACCCGTACAGTGCTGTGCTCCACACACATATGCTTTTAGCAATATTTTCCTTCTTTCTGTGTTTGTTGTCTTTGAACACAGTAGTTGCTTTTTTTTGTTAAATGCACCACGACCTTGTGGTAGTTTTTGTCTTATATCTTTCACACTTTTCTTATCTTGTGTTTATTGACTTCCTAGGTAGTAGAAATTCTTATCCTCTTGTAAGTTTTTGCTTATTCACGCCTCCTTTATACACCGGTACTTTAGTTCTATTTTTGTCAATTTGCATACCACATTTCTCTGTTAGAATTGTTTCCAATTCAACAAGAGCTACTTCAAACTCTTCCTTGCTAGATGATAATACCACTATATCATCTGCAAATCTAAGCATACCAATCTTTTGTCCCTGCAAACTAATTCCAAATGTTGTTCTGTATTCGAGAGTATTCATTGCCTCTTTGATGTACAAGTTAAAAATTAACGGACATAGGGCACATCCTGTCTCACCCCTTTCCTAACATTTACTTCTTTACGTTCCTGTTCTAATTCTATTACCATTATTTACTCCCTGTATATGCTATGAACTATCTGTCTATTCCTAAAACTTATTCCAATACTTTTGAGTATTTCAAAACATTTCTTTACATTTTATATTGTTGAATGCTTTTACAGATCTACAAGCCCTATATACACGCTTTCTTCTTTTTCCATTGTCTTCTCTATTATCACCCTCAGAGTGTTCCCGTGTTCCTCTGTTTCGCCTAAACCCAAATTGACCTTCTCCTAGTATTTCCTCAGCTCATTTTTCCATCCGTCTTTGTACAATTGTAGTTAATTGTTTTAATACGGGTGTTGACAAACTTCTTTTTCGAAAATTTTCACATCCATCAGTGCCTTGCTTTTTAGGTATAGTGATTATCATATAACGTTTGAAATCTTTGGGTATCTCGTTTGTCTCATACATATAGCTTACAAGTTGAAAGAGACATTCTGTTACTGCTTGTCCAGGAACTTTTAGAGTTTCTGCTTTCACCTTATCTATAACTGGTGTCTTACAATTTTTCAAACCCTTTAATGCTGATTCAAACTCATCTCTAAGTATAGAATATCCAAGACATCCTTTTCAATGCCCATTCCTGTTCTAGTGCTGCTAAATTCTGTCCTGCATATAAATTTCTTAGATATTCTTGCCATCTAACCTTTTTCTCCACATTTTCATGGATGGTGTATCCTTCCATGCCCCTTATATTTTTGCTGTATGGTTTTGTATCCCTAAAATTCATTCTAATTAGTTTGTATGCTTCATCTGTCTTTCCTATTTCAATCTTAGTTTGTACTTCTTTGTACTTTCTTTCAATCCATTGTTCTTCAGCTTTCCTGGATTTGTGAATAATTTCCCATTTTATGGCTTTGCATCTATGTTTTCCTGCTTCATCTGGTTTGTTTTTGTATTTTCGTCTTTCTTCTATTAAATTCAGAATATCTTTTGTTATCCATAGTTTTTTATATTCATTTTGTGTATACACCAGAATGCCTCTGGCCGCCATGTCTAAGCTAGATTTAATGTTATTCCATTCGGTTTCTACTTCCTTAGTATCATAAATTTTCCCGATGTCTTTCAGCACTTCATTTGACTTTTTCAAATCTTTCGTGGATATCTTTATCTTTTAGTTTCTCAAAGTCAAGTACCTTTTTCCATTCCCTTTTTTTCAGATTTTTAAATTTAAATGCGACTTACAGAATTACGATGTTGTGGTCAGTATCTATATCTGCTTCTGGGTAGCTTCTACAGCCTTGTACTTGATTCCTAAACCGTTGTCAAACAAGAACGTAATCTATTGGATACCTTCCTATATTCCCTAACATCTTACACGTGTATCGTCCTCTAGCATGATGTTGAAATAATGTATTTGTGATGGTTAAATTGTTTTTTGTCGCAAAATTCTACCAGCCTATTTCCCCTGTTGTTTCTCGTGTCTAATCTAAATAAACCTACTAACGCTCCTTCCTTATCCTCTCCTACCACTGCATTAAAATCCCCCGTAATTATTAAATGTTCATATCTTTTTATGCATTTTAGGATGTCTTCGATATCTGTGTAGATCGCTTCTATCCCTTCCTCACTGTAGCTAAAGGTAGATATGTATACTTATATTACCATATCTACAGGTTTAGAGTCTAATCTAACCATGGGTACTCCTTTGTTCTTTTGTAAGTAGTTTTCTACACAGTGTTCTATTTTTTTTCGCTTAACTATACACACACCCGAATTTCCTTCATCTGATTCTGTATGAATTACCCAAACCCCACCTCTGGCCAACAAACTTCGCTAATCCCTGTTTAGTGCTAACC
The DNA here is from genome assembly GCA_036346225.1 of Platerodrilus igneus. Taxonomy (NCBI): domain Eukaryota; kingdom Metazoa; phylum Arthropoda; class Insecta; order Coleoptera; family Lycidae; genus Platerodrilus; species Platerodrilus igneus. The sequence continues at coordinate 1,804,747 of JARFIW010000500.1, read as the reverse complement.
TGTGCATTTCAATTTTCAAAAGCTCTAGCTTAGCTACTTGCTTCATACTTCTGACATTTCACGCTCCGACTTGCAAAATGTTCCCGGCTCTTCCTTTATACTTTCCAAAGTAGTCCCCTCCCGAAGATCCGAATGGGGGGACAATTTAACTCCGGAACTTTTTACCCCAAAAGATGCCATCATCTTAAATAACAATTGAAGTTCGCTGTGTATTTGGGAGAAATACATTCAGGTATATCCTCAGTTTTGTCCATTTAAAGAATCTAGTGCATTTAGTAACTTTGAAAGAAAATATGGCTTTAAGCTAACAACTAGAAGTCTATATTTTACGTAGTCTAATGGTTTGGCAGAAGCTGCGGTAAAAATAATAAAAAGTCTAATTAAAAAAGAAAAGGATTGAAAGTTAGGTTTACTATATATATCACAATACTCCAGCTTACTCTCCAACACAATTATGTACGAACAGAAAACTATGGGAGATTCTGAATGTTTTCCCGAAAGCCCTCAAAGCTAAAATACCTGTATCTAAACCTATACAATTAATGAAGTTAGAAATCAAAGTTGTATTACGCGAAAGTATAATCAAACTAAATGAGTCTGTCCTGTCAGTAATCTGAGTAACGGGCAGTGAGTTTGGTTAACTGACTGCAAAAGTGAAGGTACCATGTTACACCCTGTTGTGGAATCGCTATCTTATATCATGAAAGGTGGTAAAAATGAATTTTAGCAGAATAGTTCGCACTATTAGGTCTGCTTCCATCAAAATCTGATGTTCCTGTTTGTGAGACTAATGGAGATCAAAAGCCTACTGAAGATGTAACTTTGAGGAAAGTAACAACCCCACGGAAAGATTCAAAATGTGCATCTGGCTTAAGTTCAGATCTCAACACTGAAAGTTTTGTAAAAATGCATAATAGACGTATTGTGCATAAACCCCAAAATCTAAATCTACAATTCTTTCTTTTGCTTCATTTAAAAAAAAAGGGGGAGATTTTGTAATGTAAGTTGAATGTAGTTGCCTAGAGATAATGTGACATAAAGAAAAACAGTTAGAAAAATAATAAGTCAAGATTTTCTGTTTGTTCGATATATCATTGTACTGGTTCAAAAAAATTAACTATTACAACACTGGTTAATGTTGTTAATGCTTTTTCCGAGTTTTTTCTGGTCTGCAGCTTAATCCTGTAATTCGTGCACCTGCCACTGTTGATACTCATAGTCTTTTCGAAATTATCGATATTCCAGTAATAACTTGATCTGATGGACTTACTGCTTGTAATAGATTGCCTTTTTTTAGTTCTGGTCCTGATAAGATTCCTGCATGTATACTTCTTTATTATTCTCGATTTTTGTACCCATGTTTGATTCATATTTTTAATTTATCTTTAAATTTGGGTGTAATTTCTGATATCTGGAAATTGTCACTTGTTCAGCCTGTTTTTAAGAAAGGCAATGAAGGACTTATTGATAAATTATTGCTATTTTCATTATTTGCAATCAGACAATTAGACCATTAGACCAAGTCATTGTTCAAGAAACAATCTCTCGTCTCCCAGACTCTAATAACTCATGCCCCTAAATTTGAATTTTCTTATTCAGCTGATATTGTCACATTAAGCCTAATGCCATTGTCTCCGATTATATTTTATCTCGTATGTTCTGTCACATAGCCTCGTATGTGATCGATGACTTCATTCCATTATCGATACTTCATTTCGTACAAAATACTTATCCTGACATTTGGTTTTCGTAAAGGGCATAGTACCTGTTCAGCGCTGATCCAGGTGGTAGATGATATCAAGAACGCCATGGATAACCGACAGGCCACCGTTCTTGTTCTCACTGATTTTAGCCTAGCTTTTAATAGTGCTAATTTTGATATTCTCTGTGCTAAACTATACAAACTAAATAATTTTTCGGATTATTTGGTTCAATGGTTCTGCTGCTTTATTAATGGCAGAAGGCAACAGGTTATCACAGATGGTACCTCCACTTCTTCTAATTGGGTAGAATTAAAAGCAGGTGTTCCTCAGGGAAGCGTTTTAGGCCCACTCCTTTTTGGTTTGTATATACAAGATTTATCGAAGTACTTATACCATACCCGTTACCAGTTATGTGCATGATGTTCAGCTTTATTATCATTTTCAACCAGATAATGTCGCTTCCGCGTTTATTAAAGAAATGAGGATCTCTCTATTATTCTCCAGTGGGGTAGGAGTAATAGTCTACAAATTAACTCTTCTAAATGTAAAGCAATTCTTGTTGGAACTCCAAAAATGCTGCACAAAACTGATTTAAGAGCTGCTCCGACCCTTAAGCGGATTAAGCACAATAGAACTATCTTATTATGTAAAAGACCTCGGAATTTTCATTGACCAATAGTTGGAGAAACCAAATAACGCATACTTGTCTTACAGTCTTCGGTGCATTGCACGCTTTGAATCGTTATAAACGATTTTCACCAACACACTTAAAATTTCGACTGGTTCAAAGTTAATCATGCCACATTTTGATTATCGTGATATTATTTATTCAAGTTTATCTCCTGAACTTAACTATAGGCTCCAGCGGGCACAAAATTGTTGTATTCGCTTTATACATAATCTTAAAAAACGAGATCATGTAACTCCACTTTACATTAGCATGAGATGGCTCAAACTAAACAACAGAAGAAAGATACTTATGGTTGTTTATTTTCTACAAACTTTTCTCGACTAAATGTTCATCCTACTTAGTGTCAAAATGTTCTGCTTTATCAAACCGTAGTTATAATACAAGGCACGACGATTTATTGGCTATCCCGGTTCATCAAACACAGAGCTACCATTTGTCCTTTCATGTCACTGGTGCACTGTTTTGGAATTCAATTCCGCTAAGTATCCATAGTGCTCCGACAACTTATAAATTTTGCAGACTATTCTTTGAGTATCTACAGACAGTCAAAACCAATTAGTCATTGTTATCGTACGGTTGTCCTCTTTTCTTCATTTGCACTCGTTGTGTGTTTGATTGCGTAAATAAATGAGTGATTTATTTCTCAATTAGTTATTAGCTCTAATTTTTGAATATTCATGTTAGGATTTTAATTATTCATAGTTTGTTATCATTAACAAGTTAGGTGGAAGACGGAGCCTTATGGCTTCAATCTCGCTTGTGTATGGCAGTAAAGCGTTATATGTATAGTGAGTTTAATATGATTTGTAATTTATAATTTTTGTACGCTATCCAATAATAAAGTCGATTAATAATAATAATAATAATAATAATAATTAAGTGTTTGAGTATATCTTAAACAGTTTGTTAGTTTCTCAACTCTTTAATCATATTTTTCATCTACAGTATGGTTTTCTTCAGAGGAGATCAACCATATCAAACTTGTGTTGCATAATCCAGTTTATATCTGAGTGTATAAATTACAACTCACAATGTGATGTGATATACTTTGGTTTTTCAAAGGTTTTCGAGAGTATAAGCCATAAGTTATTATTGCTTGAACTGAATAATTTTGAATTTTCTGATAAACACCTGTTGCTTTTTAGATCTCATTTATTTAATAGATCACAGCATGTAGAACTTGATGCTTACCAACTGCATTCTATATCATTAAGTTGTGGTGTCCCACAGGGAAAAGTGCTGGGCTCAAAATTTTTTCTATTTTATATTAATGACCCTACTTTTTTCAGCACTAATAAATTGTTGTTATTTGCTGACGACTTAAAATTATTTTCAAAAGTTCATTTTATTTCCAAATGCAAATTGTTTGAAGATGACAATCGTAAGATTTTAGAGGGGTGTTCTTCTAATCAGTTATTTTTAAACAGGGATAAATGTGCCATTTTATCTTATAGTAATAAGAAGTATTTCGTTACATTTTGCTATTCGTTAGGTGATGCTATTATTACAAGGGTTTCTCATGTCAAGGATTTGGGTATTATATTTGATGTCAGACTTTCCTTTGATGTTCATATTGATACTGTAATTAGAAAAGCATTACACGTTTTAGACTTCCTTATACGTAGAATAAGTTGTTTCACAAGTATTATTTGTCTAAAAGTTTTGTATTTTGTGTTCGTTAGATGTATCTTAGAAAATTGATCATTTATTTGATCTCCCTTCTATCACTTCCATTCTCTACATACTGAGAAGGTACAGAGGAGGTTCCTAAAACTTTTTATTTTAAAAACATCATAAATATCCAACTTGAGGTTACCCCTATAAGGATTTACTTAATGAATTTAACTTGCCTTCTTTGAAATCGAGGAGACAGGCTGGGTTTATTATATCTGTATAAACTCCTCAATAATCTAATTGATGCATCAAATTGCCTTTCTAACGTTAACTTTCGTGTCTCAAAACACTTAGATACATCAAATTATATATCTATTTAAAACTGGCTAACACTAAATGTGTATAAGAATTCCCCCATATACAGAATTTGTACACTATATAATAAATCTGTTTTTAGTGATATCTTTAATTCTTAATTCTTTTTGAGTACTTCTGTAATGATATCGAGCTATTAAATATTTAGATTGCCTTTAGATTAACGTTAACCTTAATGAGTGTTGTGAGTAGTTTCTAGTTTATATTAGACTAATTTTAAGTAAATTCGACTAGATTAAGTTCTTACCGTTGTTTAATATTTGTAATAGTAATGTTGTTACTTTTATCTGCTCTTGTAGATTTTGTTTGTTCTTCTAGGCTTTTTTACCTGTGTAACTCCGTAATTGGATTTAATTATCTGTGGAGTTCTAATTAAATAAATGTGCAATTCCAAGGGTGGCATGAAACGTTAATACATCAAAGTAAACGTTATGCCAAAATAATCTACGGTTAGAAGCAGTTGAAGTCAACAACAACAAAGAGTTTCGTGAAAGTTGTATCTATGGAAAACAACATCGTTCGTCTTATACATCTCGACCCAATTGTCCAATTAAAGTATATGAACTCATCAGCACTAATGTTTGTGGAAAAATGGGACACCATAACCATTTGATGTCACACTATGTAGAGTTCGAAGATGACTACTCCAAATTTCCCATGGTGTACTTTATCAAACCAAAGTCCGAAGCCATGGATTGAGTTCGGAAATTCATTGCTCATGCTAAGCAACATGGTTATGTCATCAAAAACCTTGTTGTTAGGCGATGGTCAAGAGTGTGATATTGCCGAGTACCAAAAACTGCTTGCTGATAATGGAATTACCTTTCGTAAATCAGCATTTTTTTTTTATGCCCGAGAAAAATGGGACAGTCTAGCACATAGGTTCCCAACCTTTTCTGAACCACCGCCCCCTCTACTGGAAAAAAAACTTCCAACGCCCCCCTCCTCATTTATAGTGCATTATAACGAATATTAAAATATTGTTGCATAGTATCTATCTATCTATCTATATATATATATATATATATATATATATATATATATATATATATATATATATAGATACTCATATACGTACGTTGCACTTTTGACTGCTATTACAAGCGTTCACTAAAGCGTTGGACAAGGTATATATATTAAAAATCGCAAAAGTAAACCTTAATTAAAACGACTATCAAATGTAGTACAAATTTGTTTATTAAAACTTAAATATGAATACATAATGAACAGAAAAAAAGATTAAGAAGAAAAAATTAATGAGATAGTTGAGGCTGGTGAAGTTTTAACAATTTGCTAATGCCGGGTTCCAATTTCGTTAACATCAGCCGCAAATCGCCACGTTCAGTAATGTGCAGTTTGTTCCTTTTCTTAGACAATAAATTAGCTACTGCACTGAACCCACGCTCAGCCAAATAAGATGAAGGAAATGCAATTAAAAATATCTGTACTCTTGACCACAATCCAGGGTAAAGAACTGGTATTGGTTTTGAAGCCAGAACTCTTGATATCCATTTCTGAATTTTACTTTTAGTTCTTCGTTAGTTGTGAGTTCTACGAGTTCCTCTTCTAAATTTGATGATTCTGCTGTATCTGCATTTGCGAAAGGATCTAAAACCCAACCCGGTATATTAATGTTTAAAATATCCTGGAATCGCTCCACACAATCAACATGAAGAACGTCCAAGTGTTGGCAGTAAGTAAGTAAATCTTCATGTTTTGCAGAGACTGCTGATAATGTGGGAAAGTGGCTGTATTCACCTCTCCCTAGATTTCGTTTGAATAGAAGAAGTTTTCCCACAAAAGCAGCTATGACGTTTTTGTTTTAATTAAATTCAATTCGTCACTTGCAATTGTAAATTGACTTCATTAAATATTTTAAACAAGTCTGTCAAATAAGCGATGTCATTTTATGTATAATCAGGTTTTCGCGCAATTTTTCGTTTCTGTTTTCAAGAAAGTCCAGTACTGAATCAAATAGTTGAAAAAACGGTTCAAACAAGTACCTTTTGAGAGCCAACGAACTTCTGTGTGCAGCAGCAAGCGATTGTAATCTTCATCATTTTCACTACAAAGTTGGCTAAATAATCTGTCATGCAATGAATTGCTTCTAATCGTATTTACTGCTCTAATAACGTAATGAAGCGACGAATGCAAACGTTCGTTCAGATTTTTTGCAACCAAGTGCTGACGATGAATAATACAATGTATAGCGAGTACATTTGGTACTGCTTGTTTCAAATGAGCTATGAAACCCTTATGACGTCCCGTCATTGCTGGAGCACCATCAGTAGCTGCCGACAAAATATTATGCATAGGTATTTCTTTCTCTTGAAAAACGTACTCATGGTATTAAATATCGTTTCTCCCTTTGTATCAGTTTCCAAATTTTTGCAAATAATAACTCTTGATAAATTTTTCGTCTTTTATGAACCGAACGTATGATAACAGCAGTACTTCGTTATTTGGTAGAGTGGATTCATCAAGTTGAATGGAAAAATTGCAAGTTTTAAGTAATCGCATAATGATATTTCAACGTCTTGAGCCATTTCGTCTATTCTCCTTTGCACTGAGTTATTACTCAGAGGAATTTTTCTGATGACATCTGCCGATGTCTTATGATGAAGAACAGTTTTATTACCTCTCTGACTGCCGGCAAGATAAGTTCCTCGCCAATGGTATGTGGTTTTCCCGTTTTGCGATTAACAATGAAATGTTATATGATGCTCGTAGTCCATCATCTTCTTGTTTAGAAGACGACGCAAATAGGTTTGATATAGTTGGCTGTTTCAAATATTTCTTCTGCAGTTCTTGAAAATAGGACAAATCTTTGTCCTTTTTATCAGTATGCATTTTATTTAAATGTTCTTGTAGCCTAGAAGGCTTCATGGCTTCATTGTGAAAATTTTTGGCAAAGTAAACACATGGGTAATGATGGGTTTACAGGAGAGTGCGTAAATCCATATTTCAAATACAAAAGACTGTACTGCCGGCATTTCTTCTTAGATTCAGACATTTTGAAATCCAAAACTTGCCACGGTTTAAAATAAATTAACTTTTCAACGAATTTATAGATAATTATAAAATTAATGGTTATAATGACTTATATAACTTATCACTCACAAACATGGATTATTTGCGAAGCACAAAAATAATAACACATTCCTAGAGCTATCCCTGCCTTTTATACGTTTGATTTCATACAAGCATCAACTTGTATGTTTTATCTTGTTTGCGATGCCGGTGCACTTTGTAAGCAAGTCATATCGCGTCTTTGCTTATCAACTTGCAAAGACTTGTTGCGGACAATATTAAACGGAATTAGGTATTTATAGACCTAATGCTGAATTAAATGTTTTAAAGTATATTTTCTCGATAACAATAACATAGACACTTTAGATAGCTAAATAAACTGTCTATTCATGCCAACTAGGTATTTTCAAAGTATTTTAATATATTTATTTTCTAAAAAGGTAAGTACGTCACGAACGCCCCCCTTGATCCTCCTAACGCCCCCCTTTTGCCCCTGTACTCGCTACCGCCCCCTTTGAAAGCTACAGCGCCCACTGGGGGGCAGTACCGCCCCCGTTGGGAACCTATAGTCTAGCAGAATGAAGCAATCAAATAAAAAATGTCAGTGCTATGAAAATGTGCTATGGAAACTGGTCAAATTACCAGAAACTCGAAACTGTGTCAAAAGGCGATGTATTTACTAAGTCAAAGTGAAAACGAATGGAGGCGCTGATTGATACAAAGCTAGACTGATGGTAAAAGATTTTACTCAAAAAGTCAGCACTAATTATGAAGAAACCTTAAGTGCAGTAGTGTAGATGGACATAATCAGATCACACATAAGCATAGCCGCTGCAAAGGGTAAGGAAATGTACCAGTTTGATATCAAAACCCTGTTCCTTTATGGTGATATTGAAGAAGAGATTCACATGGAACAACATAATGGCTACAATGATGGTTCTGGTCGAGGCTGTCCATGGTTTGAAACAAGCCCTCCCTGCTGGAATTCCAAATTCACCTCAGTTCTGTTGAAATATGAATTGGTACAAAGTTAAACTTGTTCATTAGTAATTACACTAGTCAAAACTAATTGTAACTATTTATGTTGATGATGGACTGGATTGCTTCTCGGCCTATGACTAAGATCAAAGTGTAGTATCTGATGATGGACTGGTCATATCCATCAACCAAATAAACAGCAAAGAAATTTCTTGAAGAGCTGGAAGGAAAATTCAAAATCACAATGAGTAAAGCCATTGATAATCTTGGACTGTGTATTCATCGTCAAAGTAATGGTTCAATTACTATCGATCATAAAGGTTATGTACAGCGTATTCTCTCAAAGTTTGGAACGGCTGATTGTAAGCCAACTGCTCAAATGACAATACTATAGTAGATGTTCCTTCCTGACATTGTTTGCAATAAACTACTGGTCAAGGTTTGTTGAATATATAACTGACCAATTGTAGATCGGTGTAAAAGGTGTTCTCAGATACGTAGCTGACACAAAGGACTATCAGCTCACCTACTATCGTGGTCATAATAAGCCTGAAATCTACAGCGATGCCGATTTCGTTAGTGATAATGATCAGGAGTGTACAAGTGGTGTACTATTCAAGTATGTTGGTGCCGCAATCTGCTGGATGAGTTAAGACGCAATCTAATATCACTATCTAGAATGAAAACAGAATTTGTCGCAAGCTGTGAAGTTACAAAGCATGCAATCTAAATTGAAAGACTTTTCTCTTATCTGAATTAGCCAATTATGATGAAATTCTAGTCATTCAAATTCATATGCCAAAGTGCAATTCAAATTATCAAAAATCCAGAGCTGTAGCACGTGCAAAGCATATTGAGATCCGTTATTTCTTCGTCCATGAGTAAGTTCAAAACAGGCAAGTCAGAGTAGAATATGTCGAAACAAAGAATCAAATAAATGTGTTAACAAAAGGGTTAGATCGTTGCCGTTTGTCTTATGTTAATGACCTTCTCGGTTTGTACAATTGTAATCTCTTTGTAAATAGTATTGGAAATAAACAATTAGGGGAAGTGTACAGAATTGATTGTTTGTTTATTGTTGGGATTATGTGCTGTGTATGTGTGGATAATCTATGCCCAGCAAACAAGAAAATTAGATAAAAGAGACATAGGTCTAACAATTGTTATTTGTTATGTCAAAGTAAAATATATGTTTTTCTGTTGCTTGTGTCATCATTTAAGTATACAATTTTACAATTTTCTTCACTTCATTGAATCACTGCAAAACCATCCCTAGTAAAGTAGAAAACAACCTGAGTTATCATGAAATTTTTGTACAAAGTTAATTAGTTTTTGTTTCATTTTATAAATTTAACTTTATTTTACTAAAGCGAATTATTATTGGCTTGTATTTTGATTTTTATAAAAAATTTCTACTTCTACAATTTGGGTATCGCTCACCATTGGTCTTTCGGCCTCTCGGAGCGCCATTTATAGACCTAGTATTTTCAAATTTCCTCATCAAGTTAGGGTACGCCTTTATTTGATAGTGCCAAATTTAAACCAAATTTAGTTTACAGATTCATGTTGTTAAGTTTAAATTTTCGTTCACCGCGTGTGAGCTTTAGAACAATTCACAAACCTATTTAACACTTGCATTGCTCATTGTTAAGGCGGATTTACATTATTCACTTTAGATGTACACTAATGATGAATCATCCGCAGTGTAAGTGAATCGTGAAATGGAACCAATTTACACGTATCAAATTTTAATTCAACTGAACTAGTGAACGTAGGAGTTGAATTAATATGCATAGCTCTTACAGAAGAATGTAGCAAAATTTTAAAAAAGAAAGGACGTCGACATCGATGTTGGTGGGTTAAGCCATGGATTCAAAAACGAGAATTGTTTGGGGCATCCACCCAATTGTTGGTTGAACTAGCCGAAGAAGATCTCGACTTCTACAGGAATCACTTACGAATGAATGAAATTCAATTCAATTTTTTATTGAACATTATTAGCCCTGTGATACAAAAAGCAAATACATGTTTAAGAGTGGTGTTGCCAGCTAAACTAAAGTTACAAATTACTCTCCATTATCTTGCAACAGGTACTTGTTATAGCACTCTTAGTGCCCGTATAAAGTACCAACCTGTAGCATATCCTTGATGATACCTGAAGTCTGCAGAGAAATTTATACAGCTTTGGAAATGTTTATTCAGATAAGAAAATACAAATTAGAAATATAAAATAATAATAATATAGTTAGTCGTGATTACAGTGCTATTACAAATCTGTGTAATTGTTAATATTTCCATCAAATCCACCTATTTTAAGAATCGCTTCTGTCAATATATTATTGTCGCCTTGACAGGAAATTTCAGAATCAAAGACATGTGAAGAAGATCCAGAAGTGGTTTCTAATGATGATTCTGGGTACGAAGTGGCCAAAGTAGAATGAGGACTTGTATGACCAATTATTGTACTGTTCTCTGAAAGTTGTGATAAACGTTCTTGTGTAATAATAGCTTAAAGTTTTTCTTAGCAAATAAGAGCTCGGTGCAGTGGCATTTTCTTAAGCTGTATAGCCAAACTGTTGCAAAACACATCAAACTCGTGAATTTGCTACGGATTTTGTTATCATTCTGATATTTTTTGCAATTTCCATATTGCGTTATGAATTACGTCCAAATTATTCCTTGCCTTGCGTTTATATTTTTGAGGAGTAGAACAGGGAGTGCTGGTAGAAGTTGTATCATGTTGAACATTAATATTTCTACCAAAATCTTCCGTTAACTCTTCATCTTGGATCTTAATATTTTGTTCCAATTCCGTGCTTTCAATGTCGACCTCGTGGGAAGTTGTGGCTGTTTCAGATTGCTTTTTAAGAATGTCCTACAACAAAGCAATTATGATAATTTCTTAGTTTCTTAGTGCTTGTTCTATAATGATGTATTTATTTCAGGTTCCTACAACTTCAGAAAAATGGAATCAAATCATAAAAGATTACTATGTAACATGGAACTTCCCTAACTGCTGTGGCTCTATGGATGGAAAGCATGTAATCGTAAGTTGTCCCTAAAAGTGGGTCAGACTACTTTAATTATAAAAAGGATTTTAGCATAATATTATTTGCAATAGTTGATGCAAGTTATAATTTTATATACATTGATGTTGGAACAAATGGCAGGATTAATGATTCCTCTGTTTTCTCAAAATCTACATTTAATCAGGCACTAGAACAAAATGTATTAAATATTCCTGATCATGGCGTCTTTATCGCGGAGATGCATTTCCACTAAAACAGAATCTACTTAAACCATATCCAAGAGTAGCAGCACTAGATAGAACTAAATTAATATTTACTATAGGCTTTGGAATATTGGCAGCGCGAGTTAGAATTTTTGAAAAACCAATTCTTTAAATATTAATACAACAGAATTAATTGTGAAAACTACTTGTGCTTTGCACAATTGGTTAAGAAAAACATCAAATAACAACCTGCCCTATCTCGAAAGTGATTTAAAGGACTCAGAAGATTGGATTGAAGGAATAGTTGTACCAGGAAAATGGCGATTGCTAAAAACTGAAGGATTGCTTGATGTATCAAAGTCATTATCTAGTAACAACTATAGCAGAAGGGCTTCAACAGTGCGTGATTTTTATGCAAATAAATTTGTTACAACAGAAATTGTACCATGGCAATGGAACATGATTTAATAACCTTTTTTTGATTTATTCTTGAATTATTTAAAATCTGTACTGTTTTAAAGAAATAATAAATTACTTAAAGAATTTTATCTTACCTTTATATTTGAAGAACTTTGTTTTGGCGTACAGACTGTCCGCAGAAAGTAATCCACTTCTTTGAACCAAAATGGACGTGGTACATACAAATTTTTATTTTGGAAAGTTCAGCAGCGTATCTAGTGCGGACAGTTTTTATTTCTGCTTTAATATCTGCTATAGTTTCTCCCCATTTCGAATGGACCTGCACCTCGCCGAAGTTCTAAATTACTAGAACAGGTGAAATGGCTTGCGTGTTCTAATGAGCTAAAGAGCCAAACTACAGGTCCAACCAAAGTAGTAGGGTCTTTAGTGAGGAACCAGACTAAGACAGGTCCCCGAAAGAGGGCAGCGGCTCTTTCGGTACTTAGATTGGCAGAGACCATAGGGGTTGGTAAGGCAGTCTAGACACACTACCGCGATATGGAAAGCAACGGGAAACCAACCACATTATCTCCCAAGTACACATTACATGCTCCACCTGAAGGTACTACATTGGCCAGGAAGCGAGTTTTTTTTTTTACTTGGAAAATTTTGAATTTTGCCGAACCCTTGCTGTTCCAAGCAAGGTAGGGATCTTTAACGTGCGTGACAACACTCACACAAGGGACCTCCATTTTACCTCTCATCCGAACGAGGGTGTATTTTTGTGAAAAATGCTCGCCTAACATTTTTCAAGCGGACCGTGTCGGGATTCGAACCCAGGACCTTGGGCGTAGTAGTCACACACATACCACTACGCCACGGAGCCGCTCCCAAGTACACAGCATACTTAAATTGTAACAAACATGATGGCATTCTCTGGGGTAAAAGATTCCGGAGTTAAAATAGTCCCCCATTCGGATCTCCGAGAGGGGACTACTTCGGAGGATGCGATCGAAAAGTTAAAAATAAGAGTCGGGAACATTCTGCGAGTCGGAGCGTGGAACGTTAGAAGTATGAAGCAAGTAGGTAAACTAGAAAACCTAAAAATCGAAATGAATAGGTTATCACTAGACATAGTAGGAATCAGCGAAGTTTGGTGGCCAGAGACGGGGGATATTTGGAGTGGAGACTTCAGGGCAATTCATACAGGAGCAGAGGAAGGAAATTTGGGTGTGGGGATAGTTATGCGAAAAAAGATAGGATACTGTGTAGAAAATTACTTACAAAAGAACAAAAGAGTACTCATGGTTAGATTAGAATCTAAACCGGTAAACACGGTAATAATACAAGTATATATGCCCACCTCTAGCTACAGTGACGAAGAGGTAGAAGCCATCTACAAAGATATCGAAGACATATTAAGATATGTAAAAGGACATGAAAATTTAATAATTACGGGGGATTTTAATGCAGTAGTAGGTGAGGGTAGGGAAGGAGCGGTAGTAGGTTTATTTGGTTTAGGCACGAGAAACGACAGGGGAAATAGGCTGGTAGAATTTTGCGACAAGAACAATTTAATCATCGCAAACACATTATTTCAACATCATGCTAGAAGACGATATACGTGGATGATGCCAGGAGATATAGGAAAATATCAAATAGATTACATTCTTGTTGGACAACGGTTTAGGAATCAAGTAAAAGACTGTAGAAGCTACCCAGAAGCAGATATAGATACTGACCAAAACATTGTAATTATAAAAGCCGCACTTAAATTTAAGAATGTGAAAAAAAGAAATGGAAAAGGGCACTTGAACTTAGAGAAACTAAAAGATAAAGATATTCAAGAAAGATTCGAAAAAAAGTCAAATGAATTGCTCAAAGATATCAGGAAAATATCTGATACTAAGGAAGTAGAAACAGAATGGAAAAACATTAAATCCAGCCTAGACATGGCGGCCAGAGATATTCTGGGGTATACACAAAAAGAAAATAAGAAACCATGGATAACAAAGGATATCCTGAGTGTAATAGAAGAAAGACGAAAATACAAAAATAAATCAGACAAAACAGGAAAACAGAGATACAAAGCCATAAAATGGGAAATTATTCGAAAATGCAGGAAAGCTAAAGAACAATGGATTGATGAAAAGTGCAAAGAGGTACAAATAAAGATGGAAATAGGAAAGACAGACGAAGCATACAAATTAATTAGAATGAATTTTAGGGATATAAAACCGTATAGCAAAAATATAAGGGACGCACAAGGAAACGTCATTATAGAAAACGTAGAGAAAGTGGGTAGATGGCAAGAATATATAGGAAATTTATATGCAGGAGAGGAACTAACTGCATTAGAACAGGAATCAGACATTGAAAATGATGACTTGGGATATCCTATACTTAAAGATGAGTTTGAATTAGCATTAAACAGTCTGAAAAATGGTAAGGCGCCGGGTACGGATAAGGTGCAAGCAGAACCTCTAAAAGCCGCTGGACAAGCAGTAACAGAATGTCTCTTCCAACTTGTAAGCTATATGTATGAGACAGGCGACATACCCAAAGATTTCAAACGTAGCATCATAGTAACTATACCAAAAAAGAAAGGCGTGGATATATGTGAAAATTTTCGAACAATAAGTTTGACAGCACACGTGTCAAAAATATTACCTCGAATTGTGCAAAAACAAATGGAAAACGGGCGGAAAAAATACTAGGAGAAGACCAATTTGGGTTTAGGCGAAACAGGGGAACACGGGAGGCTATTTTAGCTCTGAGAGTGATAATGGAGAAAACAATAGAAAAAGGGGAAAGCGTGTATATAAGGTTCTTAGATCTGGAAAAAGCATTCGACAATGTAAATCGGAAAAAAATGTTTGAAATACTCAAAAAGATTGGAATGAGTTATAGGGATAGACAAATAGTACATAGCTTATACAAAGAGCAAACGGCAGTAATAGAATTAGAGCAGGAACGTAGAGAAGTAAACATTAGGAAAGGGGTGAGACAGGGATGTGCCCTATTGCCCTTGATTTTTAACTTGTACATAGAAGAGGCAATGAATACTGTCAAGTGCAGGAAGACATTTGGAATTACTATGCAGGGACAAAAAATTGATATGCTTAGATTTGCAGATGATATAGCGGTATTAGCGTCTAGCAAGGAAGAGTTAAAAGCTGCTCTTAATGAAATGGAAACGGTTCTAACAGAAAGATACGGTATGAAAATTAGCAAAACTAAAACTAAAGTTCTAGTATGGAAAGATGGGGAAAATAAATCAAAAACAAGAATACAAGTATGTAACATGAACTTACAAGAAGTTAACTGCTACCTAGGAAGCTAAATAACGGATGATGGGAAAAGCACAAAAGATATAAAACAAAGATTAGCACAAAGTCGTGCTACATTTAACAAGAAAAAGCAACTACTGTGTTCAAAGACCACAAACATAGAAACAAGGAAAAGATTGCTTAAAACATATGTGTGGAGCACAGCACTGTACGGCTGTGAAGCCTGGACAGTAGGAGAAGCGAACAAGAAAAAGATAGAAGCCTTTGAAATGTGGCGCTACAGATGTATGATGAAGATGGACAGACAAAGTTAAGAACAAAGAGGTACTAAAAATGGTAGGGGAAGAAAGAAATATGTGGAAAACGGTAAAAAATAGGAAAGATAGGATGATAGGCCACATACTACGGCATGAGGGAATAGTGCGGAATATATTAGAAGCAGAGATAGGAAAAAAGAGAAGAAGAGGCAGACCTAGGTTAGACTACTGCACACAGATAGTAAAAGATGTAGGCTATAGGGGTTTCAGGGAGACGTGTAGGCTAGCCCAGAATAGAAATCAATGGAGGTACGCATCCAACCAATCCCAAGATGGATAAACTAATGACGAAGAAATAACTGTGCTTAAACATGATGATTATTATAATTAACTACAAGAATTGGTTGGGCAATATTCTCGAATAATGTTAAGTGTGTGAAAGGATTTACTGGAAAACCATTATTTCGACAAATGTCTAAGTGTTGGGGGATCTTGGTAGCCACTGGTTGCTTAACTCCCTTCACTGAATCTCGGTGAAATAGGGAATAAAATTAAAAAACAATAGAAGGGGAACTAGCTGTATACACATGCTGTGTGAGAATTTCAGGGAACTATGTAAGCTAGCTCAGAATATAAATAAGTGCAGGTACGTGTCCAACCAGTTTTGAGACGGAAATCCTAATGACAAAAAAATAAGCGCAGATAAATCTGATGATTAGTATAAACAACTAGTTGTTGAGTGTGAAATATCTGCAACTAATGTTGACTGTGTGAAAAGATATATTGGAAAATATATTTAATCGGTAAATGGTTAAGTGTTGGGGGAACTTGGCAGCCACAGGCTGCTTACCTCCCTTCACAACCGCTCATTTATATTTTCAATGCTCCACCAGTAGGTACTACATTGGCCAGGAGGCGAGTTTTTTTGTTGCCTGGAAATTTAGAATTTTGCCAAACCCTTGCCATTGCAGGCAAGGTAGGGATCTTTAACGTGCGTGACAACACTCACACACGGGACCTCCATTTAACCTCTCATTCGAACGAGGGCGTAATTTTTGTGAAAAATGCTCACCTGCCATTTTTCAAGCTTCGGCCGTGTCGGGATTTGAACCCGGGACCTTGGGATCCGTAGTCTTACGTTTACTACATTGATCCACGGCGACGCTCTTCCCTTCACAACAACTGAAGGTCGGAGAAATAGGGTATATAACTGTTAAACAAGAGAAGGTGACCGAACTCCATCTAACAAGAAAGAACAGCGCCTATGAGAAAAGACAATAAACATAGAACAAAAAGAAAATTGTTGAAAGCATATGTGTGGAGCACAGCACAGTATGCCTATGAAATACAGGCAGTCTGAAACGCAGACAGAAAAACGGTAGCAGCCTTTTGAAATGCGGTGCGTCAGATGTATGAGGACGATAGCATGGACAGACAAAGATAATAACAAATAGGTTATAGAAATAGTAGGGGAACAAGGATGTCTGGGGAAAAAGAGAAATAGAAGGGCAGAATACGTTCTAAGGCATTTTTGGCGAATAGTATGGGATATATTACAAGCAGAGACAGGAAAAAAGAGGTAGATGTAGACCTAGATCAGATAGTGATAGATGCAGACTGTGCAAATTTCAGGGAAATCTGTAGGTTAGTTCAGAATAGGAAACAATGATGGTAAGCGTCTAACCAGTTCCAGGACCGAAGACCTATTGATGATGATGATAGTTACTCTGGGCAAATTAATTTCTTGTAGTATAGATTTGTATGTGACATCACGCAAATTTACTTTGTGATATTATTCGCATTTACTGTTCCACAAACACTCCCAATTTTTATAAGTTTCTAAAAATAACAATGTTTGTTCGTCCTTCCAACGAAAATTCATTTTTTGCAAAGCTTTTGATAAATTTGTACGCTCAAACTACCAAGAACGATATTGCAAGTAAGTGCATTCTACACTTTAACATGTTTAAACTTTACATCCAGAGTGATTCATCCATTTGTTTCATCCAAAGTAGGAATACCTTCAACTTTATTCAGTCACTTTCGATGTTCACTAAGGATGAAATGTAGATGAAAGCAGTATTTACACTCTACAAATTGAATGATTCATCATTAGTGTGCATCTAAAGCGACTAATGTAAATCCGCCTTTACGACTCTTATGCTTTCTAAGATACTGAAAAATTTAATTGAATAGAAAAGCAGCTTTTATTGTTACGCCACTGAAATTAAAAGTTAAATTCCTATTGCAATGGAATATTTATGTTTTATTATCATTTTGAATGCTTATTTAAAACAAAATACATATTACGTATTCCACAAACAACTACCAGTGCATTATTTTGAAACAGATTTATTGACGTCGAACCGGTAATAGTTTTACCTACTACCTAACGTAAACACAAGACATAAATATGTAATTATTAGACCTAACCAATAAAATTCTGTTTTGTTAACAGTGTTTACTTGCGAACCTTAGAATACTGGCAGGGGTTTTCGAGAACGTGTGCGCGGTCGCATGTACCCATCAAACGGTATTACACAACTTTAGATTCCATTCCAGTCTATTTACAGAGTCCGCGTGGTAATGTTTATTGCGACGTGAGAGGGGACTTTCGGCTATTCGTATTTCGCGCCATTTCTATGGATGGTATTTAGGATTTTAAAAACACTTTGGCATCCAGGTAGCTGGTAGTTGTTTATGGTTCAATTGTTTTAAAACTACATCGTGATGTGATAAATGACAAAATTTAGTACTGATGAAAAGCCAATAGTTTCGTCACGTTTTGTTTTTACGCGTGTTTATGTGTATATAATTGTTTGTTTATCCTATGAAAACATATACAAACACCCCGGTTTTATAGTTTATAATTAACGTTGTCGTAGTCGTCGTAATATTAATAACTGCGAGAAAAACTATTTTGTTTACGTTTTGAGTAGCTTTGTGTTGACGCTTCACAACGCGCTATTTAATCAAGCAGCATGGATTTTGGAATATTAGGTCGTCATGATCGAAACAATCGTAAGTTTAATTATTTATAATTTGTTTTTCTAAGAAACTTGAAAATAGCTGGTGTTTTTAATTATGGTTCGTTCTTATACTTTTGTTTAGTTAGTATCCGTACGATTAATTTTTAATCGAAAATCTTACGAATACAAAAACTGGGTTTCTTAGAAATACCTATGAATCATTTATTTTGCTGACTGACAGTGGCGTCGTTTAAAATTTGAAGCTACTGATTTAGATTTTGCAATCATAAGTTTATCTAATATCTATCTACTCTACACATGAAAGGTATGTGTGCAAATACACGAAAACAATGTTATGTTGTGGTTGGTAAATAACGAGAAATTTTGTAAACATTGCCCTATCATCGCTAGTGTATATTTTCTAAAGTGTAACGCATAATAATTAAATTTGCATCATATGCGAAAACTATCGAGAACTCGAACAACGAATCAACTGATTAATCAGTTGGAGAGTAGATTAACATTTATCACAAATAGT
The DNA here is from genome assembly GCA_036346225.1 of Platerodrilus igneus. Lineage (NCBI taxonomy): Eukaryota > Metazoa > Arthropoda > Insecta > Coleoptera > Lycidae > Platerodrilus > Platerodrilus igneus. Next base: position 1,785,671 of record JARFIW010000500.1, on the reverse strand, counting down.
CATTTAGAGAGTGGGATACAGGGCTGTTCCTAGGGTATCTGCCGCCCGTGTGCCAGAATCCTCCCCCGTTTTGTTTAATTAAAATTTCTCAGATATATTTTTTTACCTTAAATGAAACATCGATCGAATTAGACGATTGAAAAAATATACAGTTTATTTATTAATTTCACAACCTAACATATTATTGACATATAGTCCGTTCTACGTTGAGACGTCATATAGAACAGCAGTTGCTATGTTGCCATGTTGTTCACTGTTTATCCGGAATAACATTACAAAAAGCAAAATTTGTTTTGAAAAGAACCGTTTTAATACAAAAATAAAAATTACTAAAAACAACAAATCGCACTTGGCAGCCGAAAGATGCAAAATGAAATGAAATTTAAAAAGTGTTAACGACAAGCGCAAAGTGATGCCAATCCCTAGCATTTAATTTCTCTAAATAGTACACCTACATAATTTTTGACTACATTTGCCAACAAAAATTACTGTGTGTGACGTCACTACACTGATTTGTTAAACGGACTGTAATAACCAAATGAATACGTATATAGTCGAAATCAGGAAAGAATGAATGCACGTCATAGGTTTCTGAATTAAAAAACGACATACTTTTAAAGGATCTATCACAATATACTTAATGCAAAAGATTTGAAAGTATGTCGTTTTTTAATTCAGAAACCTATGACGTGCATTCATTCTTTCCTGATTTCGACTATACCCTATTCAGTTAAATATGGGATGACGTCATAATTCAATTAAATGCTACGTTGTCATGGTTAAGTTATTTTATGTGTATTTCCTGATCAGAGTAACCATTTTTGTGCCCACGAATCCAATAAAATGAGAAATGTCAAAGTAATAGAAATAAAAAGTGTTACAACACCGAACAGATCTGCCAACTGCTACACACTAAATCCTAATACCATTAAACCTACGTTCATAGTTACGTTCACATTTTACAATCTCTAGCACTTTATTACTGTTTATGACGTCATCCCATATTTAACGTGAATAGGGTATTATATGAAATAGATATAATAAATATATCTATAGTAGGAACCACGATAGAAGTCCTCTACGTCATAGGTGTCTAACTCAATTCAAACCATACGTTTAAGATTATTAAAAAGAGTAACTGATATATATGATAAAGATAGTAATACTATAATGTATACGTGTTTTAAATAAAGACATACGTGAACACGTTTACGTGGGAAAACGACAGTGAAGAGTATATGTCCGTATGTTTTGGACCTTTTATACTTAATAGGTAGGGATTTTTAACGTGCGTGACAACACTCACACACAGGACTAGCACTGCTCCCAACAATTAGTAAAATCGTAGAACGCATCCTTAGTCAAAAGATTAGCTACCATATAAACAAAAACTCCGTCCTTTCTGAAAATCAACATGGCTTCCGTCCTGGACACAGTGCCGAAGATACCATCCGATCCCTTATCACCACTGTTCAAACATCCCCCTCCAAATATGTAATAACCATTTTCCTTGACTTCCAAGCTGCCTTTGATCTCCTTTGGCCGAATATTCTATCACAAATTAAAAAATCCAACTTTCCTCGTAATATATATATATATATATATATATATATATATATATATACCAAATCCTAAAATCCTATTTACGTTCACGAACTGCAACCCTTAGCTCCAATTACTTTTCCGTCACTAAGTCCATATCCCAGGGATGTCAGCAAGAATCAGTCCTCTACCTACATTATGGAACCTCTCCATAAATCCCCTCCTAGACCTAGACATTTTTAATATCTCAACATTTGCCTATGCCGACGCCCTTACCTACCTTATACACGGAAACTCCCGAAGATCCTTAGAAAACACCGTCCGCATTCTAATTCAACATATTGAATCCTGGTCCCTACTGAATAAACAACCCTTATCACCAGCCAAATAAAAAATTCTTCTATTAAAAGGTCACCTCCAACGAGCCCATACAATCCACTTATTTAATACACCCCTAACCCTCTCCGAATCAACCAAGTACCTTGACATCCAAATAGAATCCCGACTCAAAATGCACGCTCACCTATTTTATCTTTGATCCAAAACAAAATCAATCCTAAACAATATACATCAATCCATACCAAAATCCACAGAACTGACTCGTCCCACTCGTAAATTAATCCTTTAGCAAATAATTATACCTATCCTAAGGTATGCAATTGATTCCTGGTACCCGTTAACAACACCCCATTCTCGCAGAAACCTAAATCCAATTATAAGATACATCCTAGTATTTTCTACAAGAGCATTAGGGACCTCCCCCACCTTTGCATTATACACTATCCTGAAACAACCACCTCTAAACATCCTGCTCCAATCCAAAGTCCAAATCCGCAACCTTAAGAACAAAAGACCGATACAATTACATGATCGCACCTGTCTACCCGCAAAATGCGAAACAATGACAAGGAGAAACATAATAATCCTGATAAATGATTCACTAACATACACATGCCAAAACCAATGGGACAACGACACCACCGGCAGACACACATACGACATTTCCCCGAAAATCACGAACATTCCCGACCACATCTCCTACTCAAACCGATCCACGACTCAATTCCTGATAGGCTAGGGCAAATTTCGACAGAAATTACATTTCTTCTAATTAATCCTTTTTCCTTTCTGTTCCTGCTCTAATCAAAATATTCCTGAAACCCCCCACCACCTAATATACTTATGCCCCAACTCTGTCTCCCACCAAAGCCACTTAAAACACGCGATCCCACTAGATCCTTTTGCCCCACAACCCAGTTTAAATTTCCTAGTAACAAATTATTCCCTCCAATTTGACCATTTCCTTAACGAAATTCTAATCACTAAACCTCCCGTACAATAAAATAGCTCAAATCCTCTCAAAAATCCATCTGTAAAACTATTACTCTCTACACCATCATCCCTACCCCCACAACATTACACTACACTACAGATTCTCCACCACCAGCTACACCTCAGATCAAACCGGCGATAAGGGCAAATCTTCCATCAGCAAGACCGACCTACATCGGAAAATTGTATATATTGTAAACTTTGTTACGTGCCGAAAAATTCGGCACTAAACCTTCTTAATTAAGTTTTAATTTTAAGGATTTCGCGCCAATGAATTAAAAAAGACTTGTGCGCGTATTTCCGCCACTTCAGATAGTGCGTTGCGCGAGATTTGCGCCGGCGCGGTGGGCCAAGGAGGCAAGTGGTGGATTTCCGGATACGTGTCTGGACTAGCTTCCGAGACGTGGACAAGTGTAGTTATCTCGTGTCGTATCTGGTCTTTTTTTTTTTGTTATGTAGATTACTAGCCTTATCTTTGCTTTTTATCGTTCCTCTTACCTGTTTCTCCTGTGGTTTCGTTAATAGATAGGAAAAAGAAGACAAATTGAATTTACATTCAACCGGGCTTAAGAATTCCCACGCCCGAGAAAGATCAGGCAAGCAGTCGACGCCCGAAAGACTAGCGAAGCCGCCGCCGACATCATGAAGTATTTCTGCAAGAAGCCCTGTAAATTATGTGAGTAGCATTTCCGTTTCTTTTTTTATGTGATGGAGAAATTTTATATAATTGTGTTACGTCATCTATAATTTGCGCGTCAATTTTTACATTATCTAACATTGCTACCAACTGACCTAGTGGCTTGCGTACCTCGACGACGGGGCAGTATTAACTTGTTTATGATTTTGTAAATAAGAATTTATGCACCGATTCAGTAGGATGGGCCTTTGGCATCGGTATAGTGTCAAACAATAAACGAACAAACAAACAACACCCACATACGGGACCTCCATTTTACCGCTCATCTGAACGGGAGTGTATTTTCGCGAAAAATGTTCGTCTAACATTTTCAAGCGGACAGTGTTGGAATTCGAACCCGGGATCTTGGGCGTAGTAGTCACACGCATACCAATTACGCCACGGAGCCGCCCTAATATACTTATGCCCCAACTCTGTCTCCCACCAAAGCCACTTAAAACACGCGATCCCACTAGATCCTTTTGCCCCACAACCCAGTTTAAATTTCCTAGTAACAAATTATTCCCTCCAATTTGACCATTTCCTTAACGAAATTCTAATCACTAAACCTCCCGTACAATAAAATAGCTCAAATCCTCTCAAAATCCATCTGTAAAACTATTACTCTCTTCACCATCATCCCTACCCCCACAACATTACACTACACTACAGATTCTCCACCACCAGCTACACCTCAGATCAAACCGGCGATAAGGGCAAATCTTCCATCAGCAAGACCGACCTACATCGGAAAATTGTATATATTGTAAACTTTGTTACGTGCCGAAAAATTCGGCACTAAACCTTCTTAATTAAGTTTTAATTTTAAGGATTTCGCGCCAATGAATTAAAAAAGACTTGTGCGCGTATTTCCGCCACTTCAGATAGTGCGTTGCGCGAGATTTGCGCCGGCGCGGTGGGCCAAGGAGGCAAGTGGTGGATTTCCGGATACGTGTCTGGACTAGCTTCCGAGACGTGGACAAGTGTAGTTATCTCGTGTCGTATCTGGTCTTCTTTTTGTTATGTAGATTCCTAGCCTTATCTTTGCTTTTTATCGTTCCTCTTACCTGTTTCTCTTGTGGTTTCGTTAATAGATAGGAAAAAGAAGACAAATTGAATTTACATTCAACCGGGCTTAAGAATTCCCACGCCCGAGAAAGATCAGGCAAGCAGTCGACGCCCGAAAGACTAGCGAAGCCGCCGCCGACATCATGAAGTATTTCTGCAAGAAGCCCTGCAAATTATGTGAGTAGCATTTCCGTTTCTTTTTTTATGTGATGGAGAAATTTTATATAATTGTGTTACGTCATCTATAATTTGCGCGTCAATTTTTACATTATCTAACATTGCTACCAACTGACCTAGTGGCTTGCGTACCTCGACGACGGGGCAGTATTAACTTGTTTATGATTTTGTAAATAAGAATTTATGCACCGATTCAGTAGGATGGGCCTTTGGCATCGGTATAGTGTCAAACAATAAACGAACAAACAAACAACACCCACATACGGGACCTCCATTTTACCGCTCATCTGAACGGGAGTGTATTTTCGCGAAAAATGTTCGTCTAACATTTTTCAAGCGGACAGTGTTGGAATTCGAACCCGGGATCTTGGGCGTAGTAGTCACACGCATACCAATTACGCCACGGAGCCGCCCTAATATACTTATGCCCCAACTCTGTCTCCCACCAAAGCCACTTAAAACACGCGATCCCACTAGATCCTTTTGCCCCACAACCCAGTTTAAATTTCCTAGTAACAAATTATTCCCTCCAATTTGACCATTTCCTTAACGAAATTCTAATCACTAAACCTCCCGTACAATAAAATAGCTCAAATCCTCTCAAAAATCCATCTGTAAAACTATTACTCTCTACACCATCATCCCTACCCCCACAACATTACACTACACTACAGATTCTCCACCACCAGCTACACCTCAGATCAAACCGGCGATAAGGGCAAATCTTCCATCAGCAAGACCGACCTACATCGGAAAATTGTATATATTGTAAACTTTGTTACGTGCCGAAAAATTCGGCACTAAACCTTCTTAATTAAGTTTTAATTTTAAGGATTTCGCGCCAATGAATTAAAAAAGACTTGTGCGCGTATTTCCGCCACTTCAGATAGTGCGTTGCGCGAGATTTGCGCCGGCGCGGTGGGCCAAGGAGGCAAGTGGTGGATTTCCGGATACGTGTCTGGACTAGCTTCCGAGACGTGGACAAGTGTAGTTATCTCGTGTCGTATCTGGTCTTCTTTTTTTTGTTATGTAGATTCCTAGCCTTATCTTTGCTTTTTATCGTTCCTCTTACCTGTTTCTCTTGTGGTTTCGTTAATAGATAGGAAAAAGAAGACAAATTGAATTTACATTCAACCGGGCTTAGAATTCCACGCCCGAGAAAGATCAGGCAAGCAGTCGACGCCCGAAAGACTAGCGAAGCCGCCGCCGACATCATGAAGTATTTCTGCAAGAAGCCCTGCAAATTATGTGAGTAGCATTTCCGTTTCTTTTTTTATGTGATGGAGAAATTTTATATAATTGTGTTACGTCATCTATAATTTGCGCGTCAATTTTTACATTATCTAACATTGCTACCAACTGACCTAGTGGCTCGCGTACCTCGACGACGGGGCAGTAATAACTTGTTTATGATTTTGTAAATAAGAATTTATGCACCGATTCAGTAGGATGGGCCTTTGGCCTCGGTATAGTGTCAAACAATAAACGAACAAACAAACAACACCCACATACGGGACCTCCATTTTACCGCTCATCTGAACGGGAGTGTATTTTCGCGAAAAATGTTCGTCTAACATTTTTCAAGCGGACAGTGTTGGAATTCGAACCCGGGATCTTGGGCGTAGTAGTCACACGCATACCAATTACGCCACGGAGCCGCCCTGTTAATCATCTACAAACATTTGATTTTCCAATGCCCCACCCGAAGATACTATATTGGCGGGAAGCGAGTTTTTTACCTGGAAATTTTGAATTTTGCCGAACCCTTGCTGTTGCAAGCAAGGTAGGGATCTTTAACGTGCGTGACAACACTCACACACGGGACTTCCATTTTACCTCTCATCCGAACGGGCGTACTTTGGTGAAAAATGCTCACCTAACATTTTTCAAGCAGACCGTGTTGGGATTCGAACTCGTGTTAATCATCTCCACATATCGCTCTGAATTAACAATTACTGTACGACCTCTTTGATCAGCGAAAAAGTACGGGTCGATTAATCCTCGCGCCGACATCGGGGCCCAAACAGTAACGTTTGGTGAATAAAGTGATCTTTCGTGTTTATGTCTTACTCTGATAAAGGCAATTTTGCTTATTAACGTAGCCGTTAAGGTAGAAATGTGCCTCATCCGAGAACAAAATGTTGTTAAAGGACGAAAATCGATCAACAATTTGGTTATCGAAGGGAAGCCACAGTGCCATCTGTGGGCTTCAACTCTTGAACCAACTGTATCTGGTAGGGGTGGAGAACTAAGTCTTTACGCATTATGCGATGTTGGAACTTTTAGGAACATTTAAGACACTTGCCCTTTTGCGAACAGAGAGAGTTGGGTTTGCTCGAACTGACTGACGTAACGCTCTGCACATTTTCCTCGCTTCTCGATGACCTTGGTTGACTCGTCCGTGGTTTGCTCATCGTCGATCCAGTTTCTTCAAATTTTTGTAATGTTTTAATGGGTTCAGTATTTGGTGCTTCATTTACGCGACGTAATCGATAAAAATGGCAAAATTTTCGGCGCGCTACAACGGCAGAATTATTCATGCACACAGCAGGCACGCTCCATTCCTGTGAAATTCACCATAGCGACTGAATTCCCAAAGACGCCGCTAGCGATGACCAGAATTCCCCCGCTCCAACCGTCGTTTGCGTTCGCGCAGTAGGTAAATCAAATTGAAAAAGGGATTTGGGACACGTTGTATAATGAAGATCATTTATAGTATTTTCACTAGCTAGATATCTGTAACTAGCAAAGTTTATAATTTAAACAATGTCGAGGATAGTATAAGTTCAAATTTATACAAAATATGATCTATCACAAAACGTTGCCCAAACTAATTGCACCGGATACAGAAAAACAACTCTGTTTATCTAAACTTTCAAGTACCTAATTTGATATATGAATGTCGACTGTAATAAATTTGAACTTTTATTACTTGCAGGAAACCCCACTAATGAGAAATGGAAACATAATTGAAACGCTTTTGCAACTTCCTTAACACAGAAAAGTGGCGAAAAAATAGGCACGAAATACTTACACTTTGATCAGCTTCAATTTTATCTTAACTTACCTCAAAGTAACTGCCAGCATTTCCTTAGGGGGAATACTTAATCGCAGTGTTCTGTTTGCTTTTCCTGTACTTTCAGATAAACGTTCTACCAACATGTACTGGTGCTCATTCGAAAATAATTGAAGAATTTTTCTTCTATGTTGATATACTTTTTCAAAAAGTGCATAAAAGGTACCCTCGACGTACCTTACTAGTAATAAGCAATGAATCCAGAAACTCCGACGATTATTGCGTTGAACTGCTCTTTGTTTTCTAGTTCTTCTTCTATTAAGCAGCGCCAACATAACATTCTACGCTTGCTGTCCATGGCAGTTTACAACGTACCCAGATTAGGTAACTCTAGCTTGTAAAATCTTGTAGTATTTGATTATTGCTGTGTATGAAAAATAACTACCATGTTGCGACCATTTATTGCGAACAATAGATGATATGGCTATAGCTTCGTGTGTAAACGGCCTTATGCATGTTCTTCACGATTAAATGTGGAAAAATTAAAAAAATGAATTGTCCTCAAAAGAACAGTTTTAAGGCAAACTAAACATATATAATTCGTAAAATTGATAAAAATCAGAATTCTCAATTACAGCTGACAGATACAATATGAAAAGAATTAAAAAACTAGCAAAAATAATAGCAGCAATAGCGCGAAGGGCTACCAATCTTTAGCATATATTTTCCCCTAATAATTACGTAGAGCTAGTTGAGGATTACATTTGGCAATAAAAAGTTAGGGCCGTGACTACACTGCTTCGTTAAACTGGCTATACCTATTTGTCCTAGTTTTTAGATTTTAAATATTTTGCGACTTGTAAAAACGCGACTTAAATTAAATACTGATAATGCCCATGCTCCTAAACTATAAGAAACCCCAATCTGGTTTGGGGTTATTTAAAGTTGAAAGACTAATCCTGTAACCAAATCCTACAGTAAACATACAGGGTGATTTAGAAGCAATTGTTTGTTAAATATTCGGTTTTTAATTGGAACGTCCTGTATATTATTAGCAATTCAGAAAGCTGTTCACTAGTTTTTGACATATAACCCATTATTTAATAACACCAAATAAACGCAAGTAAATAACTCAGAAAAAACGTTTAATAGGCCATCCATCATGAATCAATCACTTCGTTTAAGTAGACAACAAATATGTATTCCTTCCGCCGAATTAAATTTAAATACATCTATAAATAGATTGATATGTCTAATAAAGTTTGCTTGATAGTTTAGATTTATAATTAATTTCCTTAATTTTGGTTGTCGAAATAAGCTTACTAAAAATCGGATGTTGTTAAAGATTTATTTCCGTTTCAGTATGAATAAACTGGTTTAATGATTCGACAGGTTTATTACAAGTAAACCAAAGATTATGATTTGTCACTGATACTAATTTTATTACCATAAAATATTACGCATTAGAATTCATATAGGAATTAAAAATATAAATTAACTCAGTTAGATAATTATTAAACAATAAAACTATATTAATCCTGTATAATATCGAAAAGGAATACCTACTAAATTTAAGTATCATATAAAATCCCATTTTACATACATTGTATCCCAGTAGTTGCAAATATTGTTACATATTTTCTTAACTTCATTAAAACTATTGAAAATTATTTAAGACATGGCTATAAAGTGAACATTCGACATAACCCGCGTAGAGTAAAGTCGCTCATAACAAAATACCGATACTATATTATTTCAATCAGAAAAAATAAAAATTTACAGTTTCTTTCTGACGTACAATCGAAAATTACTGAAAAATATTTTAAACTGCGGATCATTTCTAACATTGAATAGAAGGTAGTGAATTTATGAACGCGTTCTGAATTTCACTTTCTAGATAATGTGGCATCTCATTTAACTACTTCTGTAACTCTCGCATAACTGTTTCAAATGTGGGAAACATTTCAAGTGCTTTTAGAAAATGGCCATTATTGCGAATAAAATGTTTTTTAAAAGAACCTTGTAAACCAAGACAACGTCTAGGTAAATACTTATGTATTGCAACAATTCTTTCCAAAACTTCATGACAATATTCTTTTTGTATTTTTAAAAATCACAAATGTTCATTATTAACGGTTAATTTTAAATTTTAACATTCAAGTCGACCAAAGTTTTGACGTAAGTAAAATGTGAGATACGTTTCATGACGTTTTAATGCTAAAGAAAAATGTTGCCAATCAGAGAACTTTATCGAATCAGAAAAATTATTTCTAATTAAAGATTTTTCGAAAATTTTGCAACAGAAACAAGATATTGAGTTTTTTATTTCGAATAATTAAGCCATTTTCTTACTGTTTGACAATTTATGAGTAGAAAATTTTCTTCCGTTTTTGTTAACGGGATAATTATGTACCTTTAACTGCACAGATCTGTTTTCTTTTTCTTGTTGCTTAAATTTTTTCTTGTCGAAATTTTGCACCAAAAAGGTTTTTCTTTTTAGAGAATCCTGAAATGAAACATAAACCAGAAATTAATTACCTATACTACAAGTATTCGGTTTTTATAAATTATATCGACCATTTAATTTTTAAAACTTTTTTTTAGAAATTATCATATAATAAGTTCATAATTTTACAAACAAAACCTGTAACGCCTTGGCGTTACGAGAAATAAAAACCAAATGCAAAAAGAAGAAAATTAATCTAAAACAGACAAAATTATTATTGGCGCACCCTTATAATGGATTTCACGAATAGCTAATATTAATTTAACATGATATTTCAATTCTTTTGGTTTTACAAAATATATTTTCAATTAGGGCAAATAGTACAATTAAAACACTAAAAAGTGAATTTTTTAAAATAAGTTTGTACAATTTAACACAATATTAAGATAACGCATGAGTTATTCAGGAGGATACACGACAATGAAAACCACTGAAACGAGAGTTTCTATAAATCATACAATGTAATAAACATGTGATGAATGCAGAGCGTCATGCATTAGACTCAAACCTCGAAATCAGAGAGTTATTTATGATAAAATATATATTAGGTCACAAGTTACGTATATAAATTAATTCAAACCACCAAAATGTAAACAAAATATTTATTTTAATCAAGTTTCACAACGAAATCATGTCATTTAAAGAAAGTTTTTAATTAGGGAGTAAATAAACGTGAACCGACTAATAGATACTATACCATACCATAATTATTCCAAATATAAAAGAGCTTTTACAAATTTTAGTTCAGTGTTAAACAGTTGCAATACAAAGAAAATCTCAGTTGCACTTTAATAGTCATACATGTAAAAAAACCACAGATAGTAACGAAACCTACCAATATCAAGTTTCAGATAATTATATCATTAAAGAATAATAGAATAACCACAATTACGTAACATTTGCATGATAGTTTAATTCATGTGCTAGGAAGGCCTCCCTCCCTCCTTCCTCCGAACGTAAGTAGGCGTGGGAAAAAATGACAGCAGTTACATTTGACGAAAATCTGGCGGTGGTACAAACGGGTACAAACGATTCGGAAACAGCACCCGCTTGCGGATTTAAGATATCTTTTTAAATGGCGGAGTTAGGTGTTACCCCTATTTTGAAAATTCGGTACAAACACTCCCGTAAGGGTACAAACGAAACTGGCGGCAGTACAAATGAGTACAAACGATTACGAAACAGCACTCGCTTACGCATTTAAGATCTTTAAAAATGGCGGAGTTAGCTGTTATCCCTATTTTGAAAATTCGGTACAAACACCCCATTAAGGGTACAGACGAAACTGGCGGTGGTACAAACGGGTAGAAACGATTACGAAACAGCACCCGCTTGCGCATTAAAGATATCTTTTTAAATGGCGGAGTTAAGTGTTACCCCTATTTTGAAAATTCGGTACAAACACTCCCGTAAGGGTACAAACGAAACTGGCGGCAGTACAAATGAGTACAAACGATTACGAAACAGCACTCGCTTGCGCATTTAAGATCTCTAAAAATGGCGGAGTTAGCTGTTATCCCTATTTTGAAAATTCGGTACAAACACCCCATTAAGGGTACAGACGAAACTGGCGGTGGTACAAACGGGTAGAAACGATTACGAAACAGCACCCGCTTGCGCATTAAAGATATCTTTTTAAATGGCGGAGTTAAGTGTTACCCCTATTTTGAAAATTCGGTACAAACACCCCATTAAGGGTACAGACGAAACTGGCGGTGGTACAAACGGGTAGAAACGATTACGAAACAGCACCCGCTTGCGCATTAAAGATATCTTTTTAAATGGCGGAGTTAGGTGTTACCCCTATCTGGAAAAATTCGGTACAAACACTCTCGTAAGGGTACAAACGAAACTGGCGGCAGTACAAATGGGTACAAACGATTACGAAACAGCACTCGCTTGCACATTTAAGATCTCTAAAAATTGTGGAGTTAGCTGTTACCCCTATTTTGAAAATTCGGTACAAACACCCCATTAAGGGTACAAACGAAACTGGTGGTGGTACAAACGGGTACAAACGATTACGAAACAGCACTCGCTTGCGCGTTTAAGATACCTTTTTAAATGGCGGAGTTAGGTGTTACCCCTATTTTGTGAATTCGGTACAAACACTCCCATAAGGGTACAAACGAAACTGGCAGCAGTACAAATGGGTACAAACTATCACGAAACAGCACTCGCTGGAGCATCTAAGATATCTCTAAAAATGGCGCAGTTAGCTGTTGCCCCTATTTTGAAAAATCCGCACAAACACCCTCTTAAGGGTACAAACTAAACTGGCGGTGGTACAAACGGGTACAAACGATTACGAAACAGCACCCGCTTGCGGATTTAAGATATCTTTTAAATGGCGGAGTTAGGTGTTACCCCTATTTTGAAAATTCGGTACAAACACTCCCATAATGGTACAAACGAAACTGGCGGCAGCACAAATGGGTACAAACGATCACTAAACAGCACTCGCTTGAGCATTTAAGATCTCTAAAAATGGCGGAGTTAGCTGTTACCCCTATTTTGAAAATTCGGTACAAACACCCCATTAAGGGTACAGACGAAACTGGCGGCGGTACAAACGGGTACAAACGATATCGAAACAGCACCCGCTTGCGCATTTAAGATATCTTTTTAAATGGCGGAGTTAAGTGTTACCCCTATTTTGAAAATTCGGCACAAACACTCCCCTAAGGGTACAAACGAAACTGACAGCAGTGCAAATGGGTACAAACGATCACGAAACAGCACTCGCTTGAGCATCTAAGATATCTCTAAAAATGGCGGAGTTAGCTGTTGCCCCTATTTTGAAAAATCGGCACAAACACCCTCTTAAGGGTACAAACTAAACTGGCGGTGGTACAAACGGGTACAAACGATTACGAAACAGCACCCGCTTGCGGATTTAAGATATCTTTTAAATGGCGGAGTTAGGTGTTACCCTTATTTTGAAAATTCGGTACAAACACTCCCGTAAGGGTACAAACGAAATTGGCGGCAGTACAAATGGGTACAAACTATCACGAAACAGCACTCGCTTGAGCATTTAAGATATCTAAAAATGGCGGAGTTAGCTGTTACCCCTATTTTGAGAATTCGGTACAAACACCCCATTAAGGGTACAGACGAAACTGGCGGTGGTACAAACGGGCACAAACGATTACGATACAGCACCCACTTGCGCATTTAAGATATCTTTTTAAATGGCGGAGTTAGGTATTACCCCTATTTTAAAAAATCCGGTACAAACACTCCCGTAAGGGTACAAACGAAACTGGCAGCAGTACAAATGGGTACAAACGATCACGAAACAGCACTCGCTTGAGCATCTAAGATATCTCTAAAAATGGCGGAGTTAGCTGTTACCCCTATTTTGAAAATTCGGCAAAAACACTCTCTTAAGGGTACAAACATAACTGGCGGTGTTACAAACGGGTACAAACGATTCTGAAACAGCACCCGCTTGCGGCTTTAAGATATCTCAAAAAATGGCGGAGTTAGGTGTTGCCCCTATTTTGAAAATTCGGTACAAACACCCCCCAAGGGTACAAACGAAACAGGCGGTGGTACAAACGGGTACAAACAATGCTTAATCGAATGGCATTTAAAAAATTTCTGTATCTCCAAGTCAGGTGCTGATGATTTTTTTACCCTTCTGTAACTTTCACCCCTTTGAGATACAAACGAAATAAAAAGCGGTACAAACGAGTACAAACTGAGTTTAATCGAATGCATATATGGAAAATTTTTTTTAGCATAGTCGGGTGCTAAGTTCACATAGGTATTTTATTTTAATTTATATTATCAGTAACTCACAACAAATGTAAGTTCCCTCATACAAGTTTAAAAATATTTATTGCATTAAACTTTTCTAATTTTCAGTGCGGCTGACCCCGTCGATCAGACAGTTCCACGTGTGACTGTTGATTTCAAAAGATCCCAGATTTGATTCCGACACGAACCGCTTGAAAAATGTAGGCTATCATTTTTCACAAAAATACGCCCTCGTTCGGCCGAGAGGTAAAATGTAGGTCCCGTGTGGTTGGTGTTGTCAGGCACGTTAAATATCCCTACCTTGCTTAGAATAGCAAAGATTCGGCAAAATTCAAAATTTCCAGGTAAAAACATCTCTTTCTGGCTAGTGCAGTACTTCGGGTGGAACATTGGAAAGTCAAACGTAGGATATGTAGGTGGGAACAAAATACCAGTTCTAAATTAATATGTAATATACATTATAGGCTAGTATTGCAAGAATCGACATGATAATTAACATAGATTGCCAGGAATGCACACCGATACGATAAGACGCAAGTAAGCGAGATGTTTCTTGCTTTGAATCAAAAGGAAATAAAATTGTGTAGAAATTTTAAGATAATATAATATTTTTGATGCGTAAGCATAAATATGTAATATTTATTCGTTAAACATATTAATTAAGTTAAATTATGAAAGTAAAACATGTACTTTGGTCAAGAGGCTATTTGCCTCTGTTGGATATGCCGCCAGCGTACACTGCACGTTTTGCCCTCATGCTTACAGGGGTCCTTCTTTTGTAACATTTAGAAAAACGCTGCTAGAGGTGTTAGCAGCAACTTGGCTTCGTGAAAACGTGCGTGTTGTTATATAACGTTGTTAAAAGAACATTTGCAAAAAAGTTAAAGTAATGCATTAAATTGAGTATGAAAAATTCAGAAAATAGCGTTCACTTAAATTCTTCACTAAGGTCGATAGTAAATGCGATAAGCCGATTCTGGCGCATCTCGTTCTCCATGTTAATTTCCATAAGGAACTGGTGACTCCACAAGGAGGATCCTCCTAGTATAATTTGACTCAACGCGGTTCCTAACTAACCTACATTAGCTCTACTGTTTTTAAATATTTTTTTACCCTTCACCCCTAAAAATCGGCAACCTCGCTTCTAAAATTTTTGAAATACAACTCCGGCGCCTATCAACTTCACACGACTTCTATATTTTCAACTTTCTAATTTTAATCTTGGACCAACGCCTTATCGTGTTACAACTCGCAACCCCAATTTTGAGGCTTTTTGTTTATAAACATTTTCTTAGCGAATAAATCATTAGGATGGTAAAAATTCTTTGGGAAGTAAGAATCCAACATTACTTTTTATCTAGACCAACGCTTATCGAGTTACAACCCCTAATCGTATATTTCTTTATTTATAAACATTTTCTTAGCGTGTAAAGTATCGGATGGACTCAAATTTTTTTAGAAGT
The DNA here is from genome assembly GCA_036346225.1 of Platerodrilus igneus. Taxonomy (NCBI): domain Eukaryota; kingdom Metazoa; phylum Arthropoda; class Insecta; order Coleoptera; family Lycidae; genus Platerodrilus; species Platerodrilus igneus. The sequence goes on along the minus strand of JARFIW010000500.1, from coordinate 1,770,126 downwards.
CCCAATTGTACATTACTTTTAATCTAGGACCAATCACCTACAGGTTTACAACCTCAAACGCTTACTTTTCAACGAACTTCGTTCGTTTATGAAATCGATTTGTCGTCCGTCTGTCTGTCCGTCTGTCCGTCCGAGGCCTTTCTAATGGTCGGACATCAATGTGTGATACATCAATCGATTCAGCTCGGTGTCCTGAGCTTAAGTTTTGATGTCAGTTGAAATTGGGCCACGGGGACGCCGTGCCCCCGCGATATTCCGTCGGGAAAATTAAAATTTCAAATAGGTCCAAAATTAATGTGCGATACATATTTGGACTCCCCTAACATAGCTGAGTCGAAATATGGTACCCCCCACAAAATCTGACCACGGATACCCGACCCCCCGGGGAATTAATTTTTATTTTATCTGAATACTTATAATTATTACAACATAATAATTTTAATTTCTTTAAATTGTTTTAAAGTAAGTCTACATTTGGAAGTTCGTTGCGACAATGCCTTGCATTTTCAACTTGTTTATTTATAAAAATTTTTGTAGTGTGTAAAGCGTTGGATAGACTGAAATTTTCTTAGAAGTCTGGATCTGCAATTAATTTAACCTTGGACCAACCCATGGCCAAGACCGAAAAATTTATGAAGATGGTGCACTTTCACAAAAGAAGAATTTTTTGCAACATTTAGAACTAATGGTATTACAACATATAATGGTAACTCCTTTCGAAAGCAGGGGGTTAAGTTTTTTTCTGATGTTTGGAAAACATGGAGAATACATTCTTTACGCAGAATGAGTAAGATCAAATCAACGAAATTCTAATGCAGGAAGTAAGAGGACGTGCACATATTATGAAGTGCCGAAGTTTGGAGCAAATAGATCGAGGAACAGAACTTGCTATTACTGGAATTAAAAAAGTAGAGCCCAGAAACAATGTGCGTTATGTGCTCCAATTCGAAAATCAAAACGCTCTGTACAATTCCAATTATTGGTTACAGAAGAAACTGCAGAAGGCAGTATAGATCTAAATCATAAAATAAAAATTAAATTAGATAAGTTAAAAGCAACTCCGAATAAAAATAAAGAAATGGTCGTGTTTTGTGTGTAGAAATGTGTCTATTATATTTTGTATTTTATATTATCTAAATAAAAGTTAAAATAAGAAGTTGCTTATTAATTATTGTTCTGCGGCATAATTTGGCATTGTATGCCTCGACGAGTAACTACCTCCATTGCAAAATATATAATTATTCAAATAATTGTTGTTGTGTGAAGGTGGCACCATTTTTATAAATCTTTAGGTTTTAGCCATGGGTTGGTTAAGGTTAAATTAATTGCGGATTCGGATTTCTAATGCTTTACATTATAATGTAATTAACGGCCGCTATGCTTGCGGCCGCGTCCCCAATGCTCCAACCGAAGGTACTACATTGGGTTTAAACGCGAAAAGTAAACGTGCTTCAAATTTAATCTAACTTCAGGTTTATCAATACTAAATAAAAATCTAACAAACTGAAACTAAAAATAGGGTTTAAAGAATGGTATCCCTCGCGTTGATTCTGGAGTTAGCCCAATCTACAGGACACACGCAAAAATGAATGGGGAGGGATCCGTGATACCAGATAGCAGCAGCCAGCTCTGCTTACCGGTGCGACCTGAAGGGTCGTCTTAAAACTATCCAAATCTAGTTAGCTAATATTAAAAATGGATTCAAATTTTATAAGCATTCGCCAAATGTTTAATAGTGAATTCAGCTATTTTGCCTGTTCTATATATTTACAAATTCGTCTCCTGGTTTAAGTATTTATTCAAATTTCATCTTAAATTTGTCCCTAGCGTTCTCTATCATTCCCTGACATATTATAAGTACAATCTTATTTCCTATATATACTCCCAACAAAAATTGGCGGCAAAACGTCTAGCAAATAAAATCAAGCCACGGAACAAAAATACAGGCAAAAATATAAAAATAAATATAAAATAAGTATAAATATAATGTAAGTATATAAATAAACATAAAATAAATATATAAATAAATTAATAAATATCTAAAGAAGCAAAAGCATGCAACAGTGCATAAATTAGCAAAAGCATCGTCCAATTTATCAGTTGCACTCGCATAAGCTTTAAGATGGCTAGCGCCATTACGCACAAAAACATGCTCGTTAGATTATTTCAAAATCTCCTTATTAATACAAGTCAATTCTTTATGCGAGTACAGCCGCCACAATTTTAATCCTACCTCGTATATAAATTTTCCAAGCATCCGAAGATATGGTCGTCTTCTTACGTCTATTGGTATCTTACTGTTAAGGGGAGATGATGCACTGTTAAAGTTCTGGTGGGTATGCACTAAACGTTCTAGGGGGATCACAATCACTATCATTTTTAAGTCCTGGGGGATGCGCGGTTTCACTTTATTTTATTTTCTTTATTTATTTGCTGATTTAAGCTAATTAGTGCGTTTACTGATTTATTTTGTTGTTATTTATTTGTTTTAGTTTATTCCCGATTCCGATTTTTCTGCGCGTATAAGGTGGGACAGTGATTGTTTTAGTGGTGTGGGGTTTGTCGTGCATATTAAAGACTTCTCGAATACTTTATTTTAAGCCCTTACTTTTTAATGACCTTATCTATTCCTTGATTTAACGTCTAATTATATGGTACTTGATTGATACTTCATACTTGTCAATTTTATATTGTTTTTTATGATTTTGTACTTCTAAATTTATCCTATCTAATTTTCAAATTTCTTTTCTTTTATCTTTATCCAATCTAAGTTTTTTAAAGTTTAATCTTTTACATCATTGATTACTTTATTCTCAGTTATATTTAACCGTTTCGAAGACTAAAATATCAATTGTGACTTTCGTGTCTTTTTAAATATTTGTTGGACTCCACCAATTTTATAACAGTTTGAACTGAGATCTAGTTGCATAATTTAGTCAATCTTATGGTATTATTTAAATTATTGAATTCCTTTGTTCTAATGTAAGTATTTTTTCCATAATATTTCTTAAAGCAGTAAAATTATGGGTATATGCCCGTTTCCCTTCACTAATTTCAGCAAATAATTGTTTGCTTGTAATTATTTAGGTGTTCACGTTCTTCATTCAAAAGACCTATAGGTAATTCGACTCTGTTCGAATCGTACATAATACAGTTAAACTGTTGATATAAGCACCTAAACATTTTCATTGCACTGACTCTCTTCCTTTTTACTTATACGTGTCTTCCCAGTCTTTTAACTGTTGTTCAACTCCCCGTTTTAATTTTTCGCCGTTTTATGAATTCACGACATTTCTAATCGACTATTATTATACTTCTGATCCTAATGCTGGATACGTTTCGCTGTTGATAACACTATATTATGGACGTCCTTCTAAAATTCTCATGACGAAGCTCTGGATGACGTTGTTCTTACTTATTTTCGTCACTTCTTTCTAGTTTATTTCACTCATACGCTAAATGTTTCACTTAACTTTCCTGACATTTCGTGACGATTTAATCTATACTTTAGCCCTTTGTTTAACTCCATTGTTTACGTTCAAATCCTTTAAATTTATGTTCATTGTTAATTTTACCACTCTACTTAATATACTTATTTGCTTGCGTTTAATTATTTTATTAATTATCTTCAATCGTGAATTTCAAATCTTTTTTTTAATTCACTGTACTTAATTATCTTAAGTCCGCTTTAGTATTAGCAGTTTGAATTTCTGACCTAGTAGCCTGTTTAATTTCGTGATAACATCAGATACTAGAGTTTATACCTATTCAGCATTAATTCGCTCTTTTAACTCTCCCATAATTTCTATTTCAACAGTGATAATATTTCCATCGAAACTTCTCTTCGTTTTTATTTTCGTTTTGATTTCAATCTGACTTTCGGTATGCATTTGTTCTATTTTGTCACCTTCAAATTACGAATTTGATCGCTGTTTTTAAATTATTAAATTTTTACTTTATAGACTTTTTTTCCTCAAATCTTCGGTATCAGAGTAGTTTTAATCTTAATTCTATTTCTACTAACGGTATTACCGACTTTCATTTTTTAATGTTTTTGCATGCTCATTTTGCATTGCTTTCTGTTAATTGCGAAGTTCTTTGATCCCTGTTTAGCTTTTAAATTTCATGTTTGGATTCGCAGTTGTTACCGTGTAATTCTTATTCCAGCAGCATTATGTCGCCCATTGATGTTTTCGGTATCATTTGTTTTCGAAACGTCATATCTATGGTTAATTTAACTTTACTTTTCTTTCTTTGTCCAACTTAATTTCCAGGTCAAATTTCTAGCCATAATTTCCTAATCTTTCCGTATCTCTATTATACTGTTTCGTTGCTTTTCCTTTCTATTGTTCTTTCGAGATGCCGTTCTTTTAAACTCGATATTATTTCGTTATTTCTTTCACTCCCGCATTGCTTTCCTTATTTGCTGTATCCCGGTTGATCGCTTCGACTTTTGGGCCTTATCCCAGTTGTCCGACTCGTTACCGACGCTTATTCCGGGTCTATACTCTTTCGTTTGAACTCAAATTTTCCTCGGCTTCTAGACTGTCTTTTTTTCTGAATTCTGTTTTTCCTTCCCCGTCTTTTTTCTCTCAACTTACCATTGCCTCACCATTCGTCACTTCCTGGTTTCAATCGGTACATTCTTCTGCTCTTTCACGGGTTACCACTGCTCTTCTGGGCACTATCTTCCAGCTTTACTTACGATCTTTCTGACTTCTTTCTCGTAATCGTCACAATTCCAATCTGTATTAACTGTGTTTCACCTTCACTTCTCTGCTATTTCATTCCTTTGTGCTACATCTTATTTCTACCGCTATAACGATTTGGTAATAGTCTCACTTCGCAATACTTTTTTTACTCACTATTTTCCACATACTCGTACATACTTCAGTCGACGTTCTGGCCTTTCAACTTTTGTACGAATAATTCTACTAATTGCAAAACTTCAGGTTGAATACAACTAACTTATAATTGTCACCTTCATGCAGGCGTCATTAACTCAACATTAGAATCTTCAAGCGTTATTATTCTTACACCTTAAAAGTTTGTATGATAAAACGGTTTAGGATATCCCTATATGTCATCATACGTTTAGGCCGCTATTGTATTATGCTTAATTTCAAATACGTTTTCATTTGCTCTAAATTGAGATTTACTTTTTTAGTTTAAGCAAAATTTGTTCAACCTAAATTGGTATCGACTTCAAGACTCTAATGTTAAACTATTATAATATGTGTTTTTGTAGTGACAGAATCAGTGGTGGGTCAAATTTAGGCATTATATCTTCACAATATTAATACCAGGTTTTTAAATTTGACTTATTCAGAGTCCGAGTTACACGTTTACCTGTTTTGTCTTAAGTCAGATAATCTTTATAGTTCCATATCAATTTTTGGTCGAGTGATTTTGGATCAGTGTGGAATACATCAATCTCGAATCTCTTAAGTAAGTCTCAATTTTAACAATTTATATTATTTACAAATTAAAAATAGTTTAAGTTTTTAATATTAACAATTAAATATGACTGGGTTAAAAGACTTATTCTTTATTTTATCTAGATTAATTTGTATAAAGGTCTATGTAGAACGAATTTCTTATGGTTTTAGTATTTGTTGTTTAGGGTAGTATGATGTTTTAGATTTAGATTTTATTATAATTAGTTTATGGATCTAGTTAGACTAATGCTATTAGACGAGTCAGTATCGAGATTCGCGCAAGTGATTTTAGTTAGCTAGACTAGAGTACTCGTGAAGTTTTCCATGTCATATTAGGCGTTAGTCTAGCTTTATGCATGATTTACGTCAAGATTAACGTTTCGTTTCCAATCTTCATTACGAGTTACTCGTATCTATTCGTCGCTTGTAACTTCAAGTGTCGTTCATTCATAAGCACTATGAATTGGCTCGTCACTGCTACGTTGCAATCTTCTAATCCGTCAGTACGTAAGCAGTACGATTACTTACATTTGTTACTCTTTCGTAGACGTCGTTTCCTAGTCATTTCTAATCGTTGCATTCGTTGCTATATATCCTATAATCTATATCATCGTATCCAAACACAGATTGTATACATGTACTTAGTCCTTAATAACGTATCTGTATTAATTTCTGTTACTTATACAGTATGGCCTAGCTAGTCTTTCATTATATGATCATATTGATAGCGTCAGACATTTAGGTATCATGCACTACGTAATCTACTTTCATGCAGTACTAGCTAATGATCTGTTATATCACTGATTTCATGTCTATACTACTGCTTATTCCGCACGATGATCCGTACTGTCCTATCTACGACGCCATACGTCATATCTTATCGTGTACTAATTTGATCGTACATACATGTCTCGCTATGTCTAGCCTCAACTTCTGGATTCAGATCTGAAATCTAGTCGTTCATCCTAACAGTCTTGTTAGCTTATGTCTAAGTTTGTTGCTAATTGAGCATTCGAACATTTTACTCTACATCGCTATCACAGTACGATAACTTTTACGACCTTACGTGATCGTACTACCTCAGTTCGATCGCTGTCGATTCTCGTACATGACTACGTCGTTATACTCATTAAACGTTACACGTATCGATTATGAATGCTTCTGTGATGAGATCACTAAGTATTACATTGACTGCCTAACATGACTTCAACTGCTCATTGATTCATTCAGCACTATGAATTATACGATTAATTAGTCTTCACTGAACGATTCGCTTATAGTATTGTTGATCTTGACTCTTAGCTGTTTTCTCTGTAATCAGAAAATTAGGATTCTATTCGAACTCTCAATACACTACTCGACACGTCGCACGCACATCATTCACTATCGATCAATTGCATAGATGCACTAGTAATACAAGCTATGGACGAACTTAATAAAGTTGTATACATACTATGTTAACATGTATGATTTATAATAATTCCTACTTGATGTCATAGTATAAATTTATAATTATCTAATGATCTAAATAATATTACAGATATCATTAGAAAATAATATAATCGTATTATCTATAATGTAACTAATATGTAAATTCAGATTATTATCGATGTATAGTAGAGTCATACTAATTATCATTATCGAGTGTCTAACTATTACAAATGTAATATTATATAAATGTATTAATAATATGATTGATTATTATACAGTAATTTTACATAATGATTTAGTATTATACTTTAGAATCGATTATGATTGAATACTATTTGATATAGATGTAATATTCAATAGTATTAGTTATTATATTTGATTACATTTATATCAGTATTAATAGTTAAATTAGTATTTGTGTTATAATAATGTATAGTATCTATAATTAAATTTTACGAATTATCAGTAACTATATTTTTATTTAAGTTAATTAATGATGTTATAGTGCTTATCAAAGTTAAATATATAGTATTTAATTAGTATATTAGTTAATGTTAACTAATAATAACTAGTATTAGTGTTAGTAAGAATGAGATTTAACTAAGTATCAATTAATACTAGATTAGTTTAAATTGAATATTAGATAGTTAATTATTATAAATAGATGTACTAGTTAAGATTAGATTTATAATAGATAAATTATATGAATAATAGATTCGATGTAAGAGTAGATTTCTAGTATCCGAATGTAGTTATTATGTTAATCATATGTAGTACTGATATTAATATATTACTAAGTATTCAATTTTATGATATTTCGTAAATAAAGTATAGGATTAATTACAATAAGATTATTTAATGCTATTATAATTAATATGATTATGTAATTACGATAATTATTGTGAGATTAGATTAAGTCAATAATTAATATTATATATCAATATTTAGAATCAGAATTTCAATACTATAAATCAATGATATAAGACAATTTTATGAATTATATTTGATTAGTTAGGTATTATTAAATATTATTAATATAGTGAATAAATAATTATTTAATATTGTTAAATATATCTGAACTATGTCAATTTAACATAAGCAATTTAATTTTAAATTTTAATCATTTATTTATAGATGCTTACTTTATATATTGAATATGAAATACATTAATTTGTATTGTTTATCATTAATATGTTGAATAATTATAATCATTAATAATTGATGTTGCATATATAATGTAATAGTATCAATGATAATAATAATTAAATTAAATTATAATCTAATATAATTATATCTAGTAACATATATCTGAATTAATGATTACTATATTCGACATCATTAATATAATAATGTATATTCATATTAAACATATTAATGTACTATGTAGAGTATATTAATATAACTTATTTAAACTGCATTATAAGTAACATTATCATATTTATAATTGAATTTAATTTATTATGTTATTGATAACTTAATTTAAAATTTAATATTATTACAATATATTGACATTATAGTATTTTAATTAAAAAAATTACTTATTAAAATCAAATAATTATAAATTATTATGTCTATAATTTATATTTATTAATAATTGTTTAACTATAATAATTATTAAAATATTGATATCTATAATCAAAATTAATTGATTGTAATAGAAAAAATTCTAAATGAAATTTGAATACTGTAATTATCTTTAAAAATGAAGTTTCTATTTTGCAGATATTCGAAGAAACCAAAACTGCAGGATTTTGTATTTTATAATAAAACATGAACCGTAAGCCGCACTATCACTAGACTTGCAGATTATTAGGACACTTTTTTAAAAGGAGTATTTTGGCTTGAACAGAATTATTCGAATGTCTTTTGTTTTAGAGAAACGACCCACAACATTTGTTTTTTTATGACTGCCATTTTGGATATTAAGAAAATTACAAGCCTTAAAATTACTTTTTTAATGATATGTCAGATGTCGAATAAAAAGTGCAAAAATTGACCAAAATTTTTAAAATAATGAATTTTGTATGTTCTTGAACGTTTGGTAACCCTAACGCAGAAAAAATTTTATTTCTACTTTCGAAATAGTACTACATACATTTTATTATTATTATTATTATTATTATTGTACAAACAATTTTTGTCACAAGTTATTGGTTATTGTGGTTATAATATCGTTTTATAATGGTAGGCGGTGATACGTGACATAAGTGAACAATTAAATTAAAGATAGCTGTTGAACAAATACTAAAATTTAAATAAAGTGGTATGTATTGAAAGTTGTGGTTTTTATAGTGCTGCATTTTTAATTTAAAAAATGGCACATGCCTACAATTTTTCAAATGAAGAAATGTTTGATATGCTAAGTATTTCTTACAATCTTTTCGGAACGCTGATACGGCATCCGCCAGATAATTGAATTATATCCAGAAAGACGACAACCACATAAAATGTGCTTCAGAAAAATTGTAATGAATTTATTGAATTACGGTGTTCTTGAACAATCTATGGAACAATACCGCATAAACAAAATGGAACGTGTTCAAAGTATTACTAAGGCGGTAATACAAAATCCACCCACATTCATAAGATCTGTAAGCCTTGGTATTGTTCCTAGACTATTCAAAAGCACCGTAATTCAGTAAATCCATTACAATTTTTCTGAAGTACATTTTATGCGGTTGTCGTCTTTCTGGATATAATTCAATTATCTGGCGGATGCTGTATCAGCGTTCCGAAAAGATTGTAAGAAATATTTTAATTTTATACAGGTTTTGGTTATATCATCCTCATGTCCGTTTCTCATGCCAAGTCAAAATCAAAAATTTTCAATCCTTTCCTACCCCTTCCGATTTACGCGTGGTTGTCACCGTCTAATCTCGCGACCCTTCCCGAAAATTCTTTGAAGACTGTCCAGAACGCCTTCTGGCTAGCCACTGCCCTGACTTCCTCGAGGCTCTTTGGCCATGCTAGTCCTGCGATAGCCAATTTCATAACAGCTAACCCTCGATTTGCCACATCGAGTGGGCAGCCGAAGAAAACGTGCTCTGCGCTTTCTGTGCCCGCACCGCATTCGCAGCGGTCGTTGTCGGTTAAACCGAACCTTTGTAAATATGCTTTTAGGGCGCCGTGCCCTGTTATCAGTTGCACAATTTTATGATCGAGCTTCACTTTGATCTTACCTCTAACTTCTATGCTCGGTATGAATTTATAGGTCAACCTGCCCGTGGCAACGTTGTTCCACTTCTCTTCCCATTGTCGAATTGATTTTTCGCGCAGCTTTCTTTTAATTAAAGACCTCGGTATCGACGAATGTGATATCCGAAAGTCGCCCGTCGCGGCCTCTTTAGCTAATTCGTCAGCCCTATCGTTTCCTACGTTACCATTGTGCGACCTGACCCAACAGAACTTTAAACGTCGAAACTCGAGCACCGTACGCGCTATCCTCCAGACGTCCGCTTGGAGGTCTGTCAAGGTATTCATGTTTGTTAAAGCCGTCAGCGCCGATTTACTATCACTGATTATACCGGGTTATCCAAAAGTCCCGCAACCCTAAAATATTTTTTCTGGACCGCATTTTCTGGAAAAACTTTTCGTACAAAATATTTAAGACTGTCCTCTAGCTATCTGGTTGTGGCCTTAAAGTTGATCTTGATAATGACCTTGAAGGTCAAATCGTTGTCAAGTTCACTTGTTTCGAATAGATACCCCTATTTTTTATTGCGGATCCGAAAAGAGCATAAAATTTTATAAATGACCTTGACCATGACCTTGAGATGACCTTGAAGACAATTGAGGTCAATCAAGAAAAAGTATTTCCAATATTTTGGGTTTTCTGAAGAATTTTTTTACAAATGCTCAAGATTGTGCTCCACCTATCTGTTGATGACATCAAGTTTCGCGGACAACCCCTATTTTCCAACTCGCAAACAATCAATGGCCACCAGGTAGCATCAAATGCTCCTGAAATGTCCAAAGCAACAACAACACAATACTACTTTGTATTTCTCGCCTGCTTAATTTCCCCGATAACTAACTCTAATGCGTCGATAGTCGACTTTCGCTCCATAAAACCGAACTGTTGGTTATTAAAACCGCCGCTGTCACGCACTAAGTGCTCAACTCGGGTAGTCATAACGCGATTTAAAACTTTCCCCAGCACCGGTAGCAAGCTAATTGGACGATAGCTGCCCGGGTCTGACGCATCCGCCTTTTTAGGTTTAGGTATGAATTTCACGTTCTGGATCTTCCAGCAACGCGGAAAGACGCCCCTTTCTGGACAAAGATTAAACAACCCGGCAAAAACGCACGGGGCTAACAGGCAAGCCTTCAGAGCTGCGTCTGAAGTGATTTCGTCATGCCCCGGTGCCTTCTTAGGGTTCATCCTCCTAAAAGCCCTGACGACCTCGTGAACTAGGATTGCCTTATCGGCACCTGTTCCTTGCGCCTCTGTAGCTTCCCAACGTACTAAATCCTGCGACCCCTCGTCCTCCTCAGGATTACCCGACGGGAAGAATTTCTATAACAAATATTCCGCCGTGGTTTTAAAACCTTCCGATATTCGCCATTTGTCTTTTTTATGTTACCGAGCGCGATTTTCTGTTGTTTACTTTTTATTACGCGGTATGCGGTCCCTCAAGGTTCTTTCTGTGAGTTTTGCGTGCAGAATTTTTCGAATTTATTTGTTCGCGTTTCTTCTATTAATATCTTATATTCGCAGTAACTTTGATTGTAGTCTGTTCTCCGTTGTTCTCTTATATCTCCCGAGGCGCGTTGATAGCGGCGCCTTAGGTTACGCGTTTCTGCCCGCTTGGTGGTTAGTTCCCGGGTCCACCAGGGTACGCTGTCTTTAAATGTTTTCTTTCGAGGCATGGAGTACGATGACGCGTCTACCACTGCGTCGTTTAAATTTTCCGCGAATGTTTCTATTTCGTCTGCATCTCGGCAGTTAAATAGCTCGTTTTCGAGCGCAGGGATACTTTCGCCAAATTTTTGTTTAAACCGCTCCCAATTTGCTTTTTTATTACAGAACCGCGGAAATACAGTTAGCTGCTCGTTTGCGCTTGTTTTGGTTTCACGTCCCATCTTATTAATTTACGATCAGAGAGCGTTTCCTCGTCCGATCATAATTTCCAATCACAAATGATTTCTAACATCTCGTGCGAGGCTGCAGTAATATCAATAAAACTGTTGCCTCTAGGTGAATCATTAGTGTTTATCACACTAAAATCCCATTCCGTTAAAAGACCAACAACCTGTGAACACCTATCGTCTTCTATAGGGCTACCCCATAACGGTGAATTAGCATTAAAGTCTCCTCCAATTATTAGTTTTTTATTCCTTCCAATTTTGCGAAAAATGCTTTCGATGTGATTTATTTAGTCTTCCGTTTGAGGATTTTCCCGCCGGGAGGTGGAAGGTACGCGCTTATGACGTAGAACGCGTTTGTCCCTGTTTTTATTTCCGCGGTGGTTATGATCTCGTTGGACAAATTGTTTAATATTATCCCGGCACACGTCCCATTATTTATTATTATACCGTTGCGCGGTCGTTCGCTATTCGCGTTTAAGACGGTAACCCCCTCCCAAAACCTGTTATTTTGTGGCTATACAGGCGCGGTTCCTGTATAAGCCCAATGTCAATATTTTGTTCGCATAATAACTTTATGAAGTTATTTGTTGCCCCTTTGCCTTTCCCAAGATTTGGTTGCGCGAATTTAATTTTCTTGCTTCTTTTAAATCTTTCTTTTTCTTCACGATCCATAATCGATGTTCCGTGTGATTGCGTTCTTCAGCCGTAGCATTGTGGGATATCTACTCAACTTGGCATCGTGGCGCGTATCGACCTTCGCGCCACCGCCACTTCTGTCGTTTGCCCTTGCGCAAACCACACAGCAGGGACTGCCTTCCGGCAATTCTTGAATTCGTGCCTGACCTCGGCACAGTTACCGCACCACTGTACCTTCTCCTGCATTCCATCGATCTATGGCCGCACTCGTAGCACCGGTAACACAGGGTCATCGAAAAGTGGTCCCGGGCCCATACTCTTCGCCACCTGAGGTTGATAGCGTCAGCTAATATGCGTCTTCGAAGTGTGGGGGTCGCTTCGAAGACAACGTTGGCGAAGGTATCCCTAGGGCCCTTTCCGCCAAACCTGAACTTCTCTCTTAGGTGGTCATTCAGCTTCAAATCGCCGAAGCGAGGATTCTGGCTCACAATCAACTGTACCAGTTTTCCGCCTTCATCTCCGCCTCGACCCCCGGAAGAACGACCCGTGGACGCTTCTTCTCGATGGTCTTCGCTACTAATTCTTCGCAGTGCCCGCCGAACTTCGATTGCAGTTTCTTGGCGTCGTCACGACCCGCGCACTTAACTACTACACCGCCCTTACGCGTCCTTCGAGCTCCGATTACAACAAACCCATCACGCGCTGGGTCGACCTTCTTCTTCAGGGTCGTCATAACGGGGCTCTTCTGGCCTGGTTTGGCGTCGACTCTAATGGCAAACGTAGGCTTCACACCTGCGGTAGCGGCTGCGTAGGAAGTGCGCGGCAACGATAGTCCCTGTCTCCGCAGATTCTGGACCCCTGAAACAACAAAATCCGCAGCAGGACTTCCCCCGACAACACTAGCTTTCTCAGAGTTGTCTAAACAAAGACGCAGCGCCCTAACCATACCTATTAGTTGGTTCGTCACGTCGCAGATATCATCCACGGCGTGCCAAACTATCTTCCTATCCTCTACGACGATAGTGGATGGGGTAGTCGGTCGGCACTTTCCCGTAGACGGCCGCGTGCGCCTTCCTCACCCTGAACTTCAAGAGTTCCAGCTCATCGAGGTCGCTAACATCAATGCTGCCGTTGCTCCTAGTCGACATCTTACGCTGGGACCTTGATGTCGATGGCAATTCAGGCGCCGCAACCACCACAGGAGGCTCCGATTCTCCAGACACGACCGCCGCAGTCACATGCTCCTTCACTACCTCCTCAACCTCTTCCTGAGTCCCTAACCTAACGTCCTTCGAGAGGACTCTAAACTGTTTTCCCCAACAGCGCTCTCAGCCTCCGACGTAGCTGACTCCGACCGATCGCCCCTCTTCTTCTTTGGCAACGGCTCCTCATCTCGGTGGACCAGCATGATAACAAAACTAATGACAAAAGAATAACGAACGGGAATCAACTCAAAAACAACGACCTGATCGTTACGACGCTAAAAGAACACAAACGTTGTTCCAGTAAAAACACTTTGATTAAAAATAAACCGTAAACGACCCTGTTATTATTTATTTAATTAAACTACAAACTGCCAAATTAAATTTCAAATTTAACAAAAATACGATAAGCACTAAACGTGAAAATAACAACTACGACCAAATAAAATCGCCAGCCCAATAAATAATTTGATTAAAAATGAACCGTAACCAACACCGTGTTATTAAAATTTTCTTTTTTTAAAACCGAAAAATCGAATTCTAAATATACACAAGCTAATTACTTCTAAAAATTAAATTTATAAAATACTGCACTTTAATTTAAATATGGAAATAAACCAATAAAAACACGCCCTATTGGAATGCGGTTCCGGAGGCGCACTTATCACTTGTTTACTCGGTGCCTGGTACGACCTTCAAGTGTTACATCACTAATTAAATCAAAAGAGTGATTTTATGGAAACTTTAAGTAAGCTTGTACTTAAAATATGGAATATATATATTTAATTTATTTCAAAATTACGGTTTTGGGTTATTTTTTTTTTTATTTAAAAGGGTTTAGATTTTGGTTTTTAGGTTGTTGTTTTATTACACGCACGCTACAAAATTTTCCCGAATTTATTTGCTGGTTTTTACACGATTTACGCCGTTTTTTCTGTAAATTTATTGAAAACGCCTTTTAAATTACTCTGAAATTATTTTGAGGTGTTAGTTTATTAGTAATGCTTTACATGCTAACAAAGTGTTTATGAATAATAAGGTAGGTGTTTGGGGTTGTAAAATTATTAGGGGTTGACCCTAGATTAAAAGTAATGTTCGACTGGGACTTCCAACAATTTTGAGTTCATCCGATGCTTAACGCTCTAAGAAAATGTTTATAAGCAATGAAGTAGGCGTTTAGTGATTGTAGCTCGATAAGGGGTGGTCCTAGATAAAAATTAGTGTGGGATTCTTACTTCCCAAAGAAGTTTATACCACCCTAATGTTTTATCCGTTAAGAAAATAAACAGAAAAGTTACAAAATTGGAGTTTTGGTGTTGTTATTTGATAAGGGTTGGTTCAAGGTTAAAATTAGAAAGTTGAGGTTGTGTGAAGTCGATAGGTGCCGAGAGATATCTCAAAAGTTTTAGGGGTGGGATTACCGATATTTTAGGGGTGGAGGGTAAAAAATGATGTAAAAAATAGTAAAGCTAACCTAGGTTAGTTAGGAACCGTGCGAAGCCGAATTCCACGAGGAGGATCCTCCTTGTGGATCCTGCACCTACTTATGGAAATTAACATGGTGGAGGTGGAGGTACGCCAAATCCGGCTTATCGCGTCTACTGCCGATGTTATACGTTTTTCAACGCTCTTTTTGTTAGTAAGTACTTAGTACGAAAATAAAGCCAAACAAGTATTTTATTGAAAAATATTTCATTTCAAACAAATACAAACTAAATTCTGTATAGTCTACTGGTCGATATTACACGGAGCGGCTTCGTAGATTATTGCGGTCTGCATCTGAAGATATCGGGTTCGGTTCCTCACACGGACCGCCTGAGAAATGTTAGAGGAGTACTTTTCATCAAAATATGCTCTCGTTTGGATGAGAGGTTCAACGGCGATCACGTGTCTGGCTCTTCACGCAGATAAAATATCTAGTTTGTATGGTACTGGAAGGGTTTTCTAAATTTAAATTTTCAAGTAAAACTAACTCGTTTTGCCAATGTAGTTCCTTCGGATAAAGCATTTGAGGATTTAAATTTACAGTGAACATCACACGACATAGTCATTTAAATTCAACCACGTTGTCAAAAATCACCCAGATTTAAGTTACCAAATAAACTTATAAAAGTCTTATGGAAGTAAAATAGAAGTACTTAGAACTTACTGGTAAAAAGGGCACATACAGTGTGTCCAAATTTCGAATTTCTACATTGTGATTTTGGTTATTATAAGAAATAGAGATTGTCTTAAATGGGAAAGATTTGGAGAAATACATGTCAATTTTTCAATCGTTTAAAAAAATTGATGTAAGTTGTCTAGTTTTGCAGATATTCGAAGAAACCAAAACTGCAGGATTTTGTATTTTATAATAAAACATGAACCGTAAGCCGCACTATCACTAGACTTGCAGATTATTAGGACACTTTTTTAAAAGGAGTATTTTGGCTTGAACAGAATTATTCGAATGTCTTTTGTTTTAGAGAAACGACCCACAACATTTGTTTTTTTATGACTGCCATTTTGGATATTAAGAAAATTACAAGCCTTAAAATTACTTTTTTAATGATATGTCAGATGTCGAATAAAAAGTGCAAAAATTGACCAAAATTTTTAAAATAATGAATTTTGTATGTTCTTGAACGTTTGGTAACCCTAACGCAGAAAAAATTTTATTTCTACTTTCGAAATAGTACTACATACATTTTATTATTATTATTATTATTATTATTGTACAAACAATTTTTGTCACAAGTTATTGGTTATTGTGGTTATAATATCGTTTTATAATGGTAGGCGGTGATACGTGACATAAGTGAACAATTAAATTAAAGATAGCTGTTGAACAAATACTAAAATTTAAATAAAGTGGTATGTATTGAAAGTTGTGGTTTTTATAGTGCTGCATTTTTTATTTAAAAATGGCACATGCCTACAATTTTCAAATGAAGAAATGTTTGATATGCTAAGTATTTCTTACAATCTTTTCGGAACGCTGATACGGCATCCGCCAGATAATTGAATTATATCCAGAAAGACGACAACCACATAAAATGTGCTTCAGAAAAATTGTAATGAATTTATTGAATTACGGTGTTCTTGAACAATCTATGGAACAATACCGCATAAACAAAATGGAACGTGTTCAAAGTATTACTAAGGCGGTAATACAAAATCCACCCACATTCATAAGATCTGTAAGCCTTGGTATTGTTCCCTAGACTATTCAAAAGCACCGTAATTCAGTAAATCCATTACAATTTTTCTGAAGTACATTTTATGCGGTTGTCGTCTTTCTGGATATAATTCAATTATCTGGCGGATGCTGTATCAGCGTTCCGAAAGATAAATATTTTAATTTTATACAGGTTTTGGTTATATCATCCTCATGTCCGTTTCTCATGCCAAGTCAAAATCAAAAATTTTCAATCCTTTCCTACCCCTTCCGATTTACGCGCGGTTGTCACCGTCTAATCTCGCGACCCTTCCCGAAAATTCTTTGAAGACTGTCCAGAACGCCTTCTGGCTAGCCACTGCCCTGACTTCCTCGAGGCTCTTTGGCCATGCTAGTCCTGCGATAGCCAATTTCATAACAGCTAACCCTCGATTTGCCACATCGAGTGGGCAGCCGAAGAAAACGTGCTCTGCGCTTTCTGTGCCCGCACCGCATACGCAGCGGTCGTTGTCGGTTAAACCGAACCTTTGTAAATATGCTTTTAGGGCGCCGTGCCCTGTTATCAGTTGCACCATTTTATGATCGAGCTTCACTTTGATCTTACCTCTAACTTCTATGCTCGGTATGAATTTATAGGTCAACCTGCCCGTGGCAACGTTGTTCCACTTCTCTTCCCATTGTCGAATTGATTTTTCGCGCAGCTTTCTTTTAATTAAAGACCTCGGTATCGACGAATGTGATATCCGAAAGTCGCCCGTCGCGGCCTCTTTAGCTAATTCGTCAGCCCTATCGTTTCCTACGTTACCATTGTGCGACCTGACCCAACAGAACTTTAAACGTCGAAACTCGAGCGCCGTACGCGCTATCCTCCAGACGTCCGCTTGGAGGTCTGTCAAGGTATTCATGTTTGTTAAAGCCGTCAGCGCCGATTTACTATCACTGATTATACCGGGTTATCCAAAAGTCCCGCAACCCTAAAATATTTTTTCTGGACCGCATTTTCTGGAAAAACTTTTCGTACAAAATATTTAAGACTGTCCTCTAGCTATCTGGTTGTGGCCTTAAAGTTGATCTTGATAATGACCTTGAAGGTCAAATCGTTGTCAAGTTCACTTTTTCGAATAGATACCCCTATTTTTTATTGCGGATCCGAAAAGAGCATAAAATTTTATAAATGACCTTGACCATGACCTTGAGATGACCTTGAAGACAATTGAGGTCAATCAAGAAAAAGTATTTCCAATATTTTGGGTTTTCTGAAGAATTTTTACAAATGCTCAAGATTGTGCTCCACCTATCTGTTGATGACATCAAGTTTCGCGGACAACCCCTATTTTCCAACTCGCAAACAATCAATGGCCACCAGGTAGCATCAAATGCTCCTGAAATGTCCAAAGCAACAACAACACAATACTACTTTGTATTTCTCGCCTGCTTAATTTCCCCGATAACTAACTCTAATGCGTCGATAGTCGACTTTCGCTCCATAAAACCGAACTGTTGGTTATTAAAACCGCCGCTGTCACGCACTAAGTGCTCAACTCGGGTAGTCATAACGCGATTTAAAACTTTCCCCAGCACCGGTAGCAAGCTAATTGGACGATAGCTGCCCGGGTCTGACGCATCCGCCTTTTTAGGTTTAGGTATGAATTTCACGTTCTGGATCTTCCAGCAACGCGGAAAGACGCCCCTTTCTGGACAAAGATTAAACAACCCGGCAAAAACGCACGGGGCTAACAGGCAAGCCTTCAGAGCTGCGTCTGAAGTGATTTCGTCATGCCCCGGTGCCTTCTTAGGGTTCATCCTCCTAAAAGCCCTGACGACCTCGTGAACTAGGATTGCCTTATCGGCACCTGTTCCTTGCGCCTCTGTAGCTTCCCAACGTACTAAATCCTGCGACCCCTCGTCCTCCTCAGGATTACCCGACGGGAAGAATTTCTATAACAAATATTCCGCCGTGGTTTTAAAACCTTCCGATATTCGCCATTTGTCTTTTTTATGTTACCGAGCGCGATTTTCTGTTGTTTACCTTTTATTACGCGGTATGCGGTCCCTCAAGGTTCTTTCTGTGAGTTTCGCGTGCAGAATTTTTCGAATTTATTTGTTCGCGTTTCTTCTATTAATATCTTATATTCGCAGTAACTTTGATTGTAGTCTGTTCTCCGTTGTTCTCTTATATCTCCCGAGGCGCGTTGATAGCGGCGCCTTAGGTTACGCGTTTCTGCCCGCTTGGTGGTTAGTTACCGGGTCCACCAGGGTACGCTGTCTTTAAATGTTTTCTTTCGAGGCATGGAGTACGATGACGCGTCTACCACTGCGTCGTTTAAATTTTCCGCGAATGTTTCTATTTCGTCTGCATCTCGGCAGTTAAATAGCTCGTTTTCGAGCGCAGGGATACTTTCGCCAAATTTTTGTTTAAACCGCTCCCAATTTGCTTTTTTATTACAGAACCGCGGAAATACAGTTAGCTGCTCGTTTGCGCTTGTTTTGGTTTCACGTCCCATCTTATTAATTTACGGTCAGAGAGCGTTTCCTCGTCCGATCATAATTTCCAATCACAAATGATTTCTAACATCTCGTGCGAGGCTGCAGTAATATCAATAAAACTGTTGCCTCTAGGTGAATCATTAGTGTTTATCACACTAAAATCCCATTCCGTTAAAAGACCAACAACCTGTGAACACCTATCGTCTTCTATAGGGCTACCCCATAACGGTGAATTAGCATTAAAGTCTCCTCCAATTATTAGTTTTTTATTCCTTCCAATTTGGCGAAAAATGCTTTCGATGTGATTTATTTAGTCTTCCGTTTGATGATTTTCCCGCCGGGAGGTGGAAGGTACGCGCTTATGACGTAGAACGCGTTTGTCCCTGTTTTTATTTCCGCGGTGGTTATGATCTCGTTGGACAAATTGTTTAATATTATCCCGGCACACGTCCCATTATTTATTATTATACCGTTGCGCGGTCGTTCGCTATTCGCGTTTAAGACGGTAACCCCCTCCCAAAACCTGTTATTTTGTGGCTATACAGGCGCGGTTCCTGTATAAGCCCAATGTCAATATTTTGTTCGCATAATAACTTTATGAAGTTATTTGTTGCCCCTTTGCCTTTCCCAAGATTTGGTTGCGCGAATTTAATTTTCTTGCTTCTTTTAAATCTTTCTTTTCTTCACGATCCATAATCGATGTTCCGTGTGATTGCGTTCTTCAGCCGTAGCATTGTGGGATATCTACTCAACTTGGCATCGTGGCGCGTATCGACCTTCGCGCCACCGCCACTTCTGTCGTTTGCCCTTGCGCAAACCACACAGCAGGGGACTGCCTTCCGGCAATTCTTGAATTCGTGCCTGACCTCGGCACAGTTACCGCACCACTGTACCTTCTCCCTGCATTCCATCGATCTATGGCCGCACTCGTAGCACCGGTAACACAGGGTCATCGAAAAGTGGTCCCGGGCCCATACTCTTCGCCACCTGAGGTTGATAGCGTCAGCTAATATGCGTCTTCGAAGTGTGGGGGTCGCTTCGAAGACAACGTTGGCGAAGGTATCCCTAGGGCCCTTTCCGCCAAACCTGAACTTCTCTCTTAGGTGGTCATTCAGCTTCAAATCGCCGAAGCGAGGATTCTGGCTCACAATCAACTGTACCAGTTTTCCGCCTTCATCTCCGCCTCGACCCCCGGAAGAACGACCCGTGGACGCTTCTTCTCGATGGTCTTCGCTATTAATTCTTCGCAGTGCCCGCCGAACTTCGACTGCAGTTTCTTGGCGTCGTCACGACCCGCGCACTTAACTACTACACCGCCCTTACGCGTCCTTCGAGCTCCGATTACAACAAACCCATCACGCGCTGGGTCGACCTTCTTCTTCAGGGTCGTCATAACGGGGCTCTTCTGGCCTGGTTTGGCGTCGACTCTAATGGCAAACGTAGGCTTCACACCTGCGGTAGCGGCTGCGTAGGAAGTGCGCGGCAACGATAGTCCCTGTCTCCGCAGATTCTGGACCCCTGAAACAACAAAATCCGCAGCAGGACTTCCCCCGACAACACTAGCTTTCTCAGAGTTGTCTAAACAAAGACGCAGCGCCCTAACCATACCTATTAGTTGGTTCGTCACGTCGCAGATATCATCCACGGCGTGCCAAACTATCTTCCTATCCTCTACGACGATAGTGGATGGGGTAGTCGGTCGGCACTTTCCCGTAGACGGCCGCGTGCGCCTTCCTCACCCTGAACTTCAAGAGTTCCAGCTCATCGAGGTCGCTAACATCAATGCTGCCGTTGCTCCTAGCCGACATCTTACGCTGGGACCTTGATGTCGATGGCAATTCAGGCGCCGCAACCACCACAGGAGGCTCCGATTCTCCAGACACGACCGCCGCAGTCACATGCTCCTTCACTACCTCCTCAACCTCTTCCTGAGTCCCTAACCTAACGTCCTTCGAGAGGACTCTAAACTGTTTTCCCCAACAGCGCTCTCAGCCTCCGACGTAGCTGACTCCGACCGATCGCCCTCTTCTTCTTTGGCAACGGCTCCTCATCTCGGTGGACCAGCATGATAACAAAATTAATGACAAAAGAATAACGAACGGGAATCAACTCAAAACAACGACCTGATCGTTACGACGCTAAAGAACACAAACGTTGTTCCAGTAAAACACTTTGATTAAAAATAAACCGTAAACGACCCTGTTATTATTTATTTAATTAAACTACAAACTGCCAAATTAAATTTCAAATTTAACAAAAATACGATAAGCACTAAACGTGAAAATAACAACTACGACCAAATAAAATCGCCAGCCCAATAAATAATTTGATTAAAAATGAACCGTAACCAACACCGTGTTATTAAAATTTTCTTTTTTTAAAACCGAAAAATCGAATTCTAAATATACACAAGCTAATTACTTCTAAAAATTAAATTTATAAAATACTGCACTTTAATTTAAATATGGAAATAAACCAATAAAAACACGCCCTATTGGAATGCGGTTCCGGAGGCGCACTTATCACTTGTTTACTCGGTGCCTGGTACGACCTTCAAGTGTTACATCACTAATTAAATCAAAAGAGTGATTTTATGGAAACTTTAAGTACGCTTGTACTTAAAATATGGAATATATATATTTAATTTATTTCAAAATTACGGTTTTGGGTTATTTTTTTTTTTATTTAAAAGGGTTTAGATTTTGGTTTTTAGGTTGTTGTTTTATTACACGCACGCTACAAAATTTTCCCGAATTTATTTGCTGGTTTTTACACGATTTACGCCGTTTTTTCTGTAAATTTATTGAAAACGCCTTTTAAATTACTCTGAAATTATTTTGAGGTGTTAGTTTATTAGTAATGCTTTACATGCTAACAAAGTGTTTATGAATAATAAGGTAGGTGTTTGGGGTTGTAAAATTATTAGGGGTTGACCCTAGATTAAAAGTAATGTTCGACTGGGACTTCCAACAATTTTGAGTTCATCCGATGCTTAACACTCTAAGAAAATGTTTATAAGCAATGAAGTAGGCGTTTAGTGATTGTAGCTCGATAAGGGGTGGTCCTAGATAAAAATTAGTGTGGGATTCTTACTTCCCAAAGAAGTTTATACCACCCTAATGTTTTATCCGTTAAGAAAATAAACAGAAAAGTTACAAAATTGGAGTTTTGGTGTTGTTATTTGATAAGGGTTGGTTCAAGGTTAAAATTAGAAAGTTGAGGTTGTGTGAAGTCGATAGGTGCCGAGAGATATCTCAAAAGTTTTAGGGGTGGGATTACCGATATTTTAGGGGTGGAGGGTAAAAAATGATGTAAAAAATAGTAAAGCTAACCTAGGTTAGTTAGGAACCGTGCGAAGCCGAATTCCACGAGGAGGATCCTCCTTGTGGATCCTGCACCTACTTATGGAAATTAACATGGTGGAGGTGGAGGTACGCCAAATCCGGCTTATCGCGTCTACTGCCGATGTTATACGTTTTTCAACGCTCTTTTTTGTTAGTAAGTACTTAGTACGAAAATAAAGCCAAACAAGTATTTTATTGAAAAATATTTCATTTCAAACAAATACAAACTAAATTCTGTATAGTCTACTGGTCGATATTACACGGAGCGGCTTCGTAGATTATTGCGGTCTGCATCTGAAGATATCGGGTTCGGTTCCTCACACGGACCGCCTGAGAAATGTTAGAGGAGTACTTTTCATCAAAATATGCTCTCGTTTGGATGAGAGGTTCAACGGCGATCACGTGTCTGGCTCTTCACGCAGATAAAATATCTAGTTTGTATGGTACTGGAAGGGTTTTCTAAATTTAAATTTTCAAGTAAAACTAACTCGTTTTGCCAATGTAGTTCATTCGGATAAAGCATTTGAGGATTTAAATTTACAGTGAACATCACACGACATAGTCATTTAAATTCAACCACGTTATCAAAAATCACCCAGATTTAAGTTATGGAAGTAAAATAGAAGTACTTAGAACTTACTGGTAAAAAGGGCACATACAGTGTGTCCAAATTTCGAATTTCTACATTGTGATTTTGGTTATTATAAGAAATAGAGATTGTCTTAAATGGGAAAGATTTGGAGAAATACATGTCAATTTTTCAATCGTTTAAAAAAATTGATGTAAGTTGTCTAGTTTTGCAGATATTCGAAGAAACCAAAACTGCAGGATTTTGTATTTTATAATAAAACATGAACCGTAAGCCGCACTATCACTAGACTTGCAGATTATTAGGACACTTTTTTTAAAAGGAGTATTTTGGCTTGAACAGAATTATTCGAATGTCTTTTGTTTTAGAGAAACGACCCACAACATTTGTTTTTTTATGACTGCCATTTTGGATATTAAGAAAATTACAAGCCTTAAAATTACTTTTTTAATGATATGTCAGATGTCGAATAAAAAGTGCAAAAATTGACCAAAATTTTTAAAATAATGAATTTTGTATGTTCTTGAACGTTTGGTAACCCTAACGCAGAAAAAATTTTATTTCTACTTTCGAAATAGTACTACATACATTTTATTATTATTATTATTATTATTATTGTACAAACAATTTTGTCACAAGTTATTGGTTATTGTGGTTATAATATCGTTTTATAATGGTAGGCGGTGATACGTGACATAAGTGAACAATTAAATTAAAGATAGCTGTTGAACAAATACTAAAATTTAAATAAAGTGGTATGTATTGAAAGTTGTGGTTTTATAGTGCTGCATTTTAATTTAAAAATGGCACATGCCTACAATTTTCAAATGAAGAAATGTTTGATATGCTAAGTATTTCTTACAATCTTTTCGGAACGCTGATACGGCATCCGCCAGATAATTGAATTATATCCAGAAGACGACAACCACATAAAATGTGCTTCAGAAAAATTGTAATGAATTTATTGAATTACGGTGTTCTTGAACAATCTATGGAACAATACCGCATAAACAAAATGGAACGTGTTCAAAGTATTACTAAGGCGGTAATACAAAATCCACCCACATTCATAAGATCTGTAAGCCTTGGTATTGTTCCCTAGACTATTCAAAAGCACCGTAATTCAGTAAATCCATTACAATTTTTCTGAAGTACATTTTATGCGGTTGTCGTCTTTCTGGATATAATTCAATTATCTGGCGGATGCTGTATCAGCGTTCCGAAAAGATTGTAAAAAATATCTAGCATATCAAACATTTCTTTATTTGAAAAATTGTAGGCATGTGCCATTTTTTAAATTAAAAATACAGCACTATAAAGACCGCAACTTTCAACACATACCAGTTTATTTAAATTTTAGAATTTGTTTGACATATACCTGTAATTTAATTGTTTACTTATGTACTGTACCACCGCATACCACTATAAAACGATATTATAACCACAATAACTAATAACTTGTGACAAAAACTGTTTGTACATAATTAATAAGATGTATGTTGTACTATTTCGAAAGTAGAAATAAAATTTTTGCTGCGTTTGGGTTACCAAACGTTCAAGAACATGAAAAATTTATTATTTTTAAAATTTTGGATATAGTTTTTGTATTTTTTATTAGACATGTGACATATCACTGAAAAGGTGATTTTAAGGCTTATAATATTTACTTATTAACCAAAATGGTGGCCATAAAAAAAACTAAAGTTTCTCTAAAACAAAAGACATTCGAATGATTCTGTTCATGCTAAAATACTCCTTTTAAAAAAGTGTCCTAATAATCTGCAAGTCTTGTGATAGTGCGGATTTTGGTTCATGTTTCATTATCAAAAACAAAATCCTCCATATTTAGTTTTCTTCGAATATCTCCAAAACTAGACAAATTACACCAATTTTGTAAACTGTTAAAAATTGGCATGTATTTCTCCAAATCTTTGCCCATTTAACCCAATCTTCATTTCTTACAACAACCAAAATCACAATGTAGAGACTCGAAATTCCTACACACTTGTATATTCGTTTATTAATCCTTATTCCGACGTACTAAGGTTCACTTGACCTTTTTTACATTCTCCCGATTCACAAAATTCTTCACAAATGATACAAAGATCAACTGTTAACTGCATTTTATTTTGACTAGGCTTCTTTTATTTTGCCATATTTCCATAGTGGATGTTGTATCGAGAGTTTTGCAATAAACTAATTTTTTTTGTTTTATACTTTATATCAAATTTTATTTTTTTAGGTTTTTTCTAGAGACTTCATTTTTGAAGATTTTTTTATAAGAAAAAAAGTCATGTTGGCTAGAAAAATCTTGTCATAGTCGTTTGTTACGTTTATTTTCGACGATAGATTCAAATACGTCCTTTTTTGTGGTAATTCGTTTTTCATCCACCTAGCTTCTGTTTCTATCCAAAACCTCATCCTGATTTTTACCTCGTTACAATAGTACGCTATTCATTCTAAAACGAAAATTTATTCGATAAATTAAATAGTCAATACCTTGTTTTAGGTATTCGTTAATTTGTTAAACATTCCGATAACGTATAATTGCTTTCTCTTGTGTTTCCCATTTAAAGACTTGTTGAAATAATAGATCCTACTATTATTTGATAGCGTGTTTCCTAGTTTGATAATCGCGCTTTGATAACGCGAGGCTTGCAGTTCGAACTCGTGTTATTAGAACCAATTTTTAATTTGATTTTTCAGCTTGTGCGTTGAAATATTTTCTACAGCGATGCACATTTTTTTGTTCGACAAGTAGGAGCTCTAGGCCAAATGGGTTCTTTCTTTATGTAGGCCCAACTGTTCGTTGACGTAGACCAACTGCTTTTGTCTGTAGACCGCTGCTGCAGATACGGTGGCAGGGCGAATGGATCCTGACTACCGTGGCGTTGTTGTGCTGACTCACCCACCGACGGGTTGCAAGATAAGCATTCCGACGCATAGAGGTATGTGACTCGTTTTCTTTTATGCACATTAAGGATTATTATTTATCAGCGGTTGATGCTGTGAGGCGTCGCCGTGGATCAATGTAGTAAGCGTAAGACTACGGATCCCAAGGTCCTGGGTTCAAATCCCGACACGGCCGACTGCTTGAAAAATGACAGGTGAGCATTTTTCACAAAAATTACGCCCTCGTTCGGATGAGAGGTTAAATGGAGGTCCCGTGTGTGAGTGTTGTCACGCACATTAAAGATCCTTACCTTGCCTGGAACGGCAAGGGTTCGGCAAAATTCTAAATTTCCAAGCAACAAAAAACTCGCCTCCTGGCCAATGTAGTACCTTCCGGTGGAGCATTGGAAAATCACATGTAAGGTTGATGTTGTGAGGCGGCTCCGTGGCGTAGTGGTATGTGTGTGACTACTACACCCAAGGTCCCGGGTTCGAATCCCGACACGGTTCGCTAGAAAAATGTTAGGCGAGCATTTTTTACAAAAATATACCCTCGTTCGGATGACAGGTAAAATGGAGGTCCCGTGTGTGAGTGTTGTCATGCACGTTAAAGATCCCTACCTTGCTTGGAACAGCAAGAGTTCGGCAAAATTCCAAATTTTCCAGGTAAAAGAACTCGCTTCCTGGCCAATGTAGTACCTTCGGGTGGAGCATTGGAAAATCACATGTAAGGTTGATGTTGTGAAACCAGTTCACTATACGTGTTTAAAGTTAGCTTCGCTAATGCTTCAGGTTATATTTCTTTAATTCTTACTACAACTTGGTCTACATTTAATACTTTAATTTAACACACGTGCTATGGAGAAAATCTACATTGAATACTTTAATTTTCCACACTTGCTATTGAGAAAATCTAAGCATCCTTTTTTTCCAATGAGTTTTATTACATGTTAGCTACGAAATACGCACTTCCTGGATCCATTATAAAATTTGTCCTTTACAATATAACTTAAATTTAATACTTTTGTTTGTCCATGTGAACTAAGAAATTTTAATTTATTTTTATTGTTAATAGATAATCGTGGGTGACGTGCTTTTTTTTGTTTTTTTTTTGGTATGTAGGCGAATCCCCCCACTCTCCGCGGTTGGTAGTTAGCCTGGTATTTACTTTTCTTCCGGCTTCGTCTAGGTACGTAGCACATTGTTGCTGTTAGTGTTGTTACTTGTTGAATGGTTTCGTCTGACCTATCTGCCGAATTGCGTTATCTATTGTTGATCTTCGCTTTCTTGATTTGTAAAGATCGCTGTTGGCAAAAAATGCGTTCTTTCTATTTACAGAGCTAGTGTTATGACTCTTTTTGTTGTATATCGGAAGGTCCTGCTTCAGATCGAACGATTCTGACTACTATTGTTGTTTGTGGAGATATATTTCTGCAGGTATATTCCCTTTTTGTATTGTAAAAATTGTTCTTCTTAGATGGCATTTGCGTTCACTAGAAAAATTCTCGTAGACTGAAAACCATCAAACCATTTTTCAATGGCAGCAATGTCTTGTAAGCATGTCGAATGTCTAGGGAACGTTCAAGTGTTCAATTTGTATAGGTCTTGATCTAATGACGTTGTCGCAATTTTGATCAAAAACTGATTGTAATGAAGAACGAAATTGTCTATTTAAATGATACAATCTGTGAGAAGTATGTGATGGCAATATATGAACATAAATTTCGTTTTCCAGTGTGAAATAACCGCCATTTAATTAAAAACGTTTAAAATTTTTGGTTTGTTAATTGTTATGCGAGTTTTGAACATTGTAGGTCAATAGGGCTCATTGTGTGTGCTACAGTTCGGTGGAGGTTTTGAAATATCTTATTATGTTCAGAGCAGCTTGGATGTGAAGTTAGTGCCAACTAAGTTAAATTATTCATATAGTATTTTTATGGTAGTTTTAGGTTTTTTGGGCGCATTCGTACTCATGTTTGGGCAATAAAAACGTAAACAAGAAATGTAAAACGTTGTGTTTAAGTTACTATTGACCGCACGAACGTATTTATTTTCCTTTAATGGAGTGGAGTGGACGCTTTGAAGTATCGTATCGTGCTTATCTTTACCTATGTAGATATCCTGCTAATTAGCTTTGTTTGTCGCCCTTACCATGTTTCCTAATCCGATCCCTGCATAGGTAGGAGAAATTTGCAGCCACCTAGGGCGAACCGTACTGCACGACCCGAGAACGAGCCGGAAGACCATGCTCCGCAGACAGCACCGGAGCAAGCACCATCTTTAATCACCCCGGAGCGGAGCCCTGAGTGCTGGTCCGAACGCTTTGGAAGAGCGTCGTGCGTATCATCTTTAACTACCTCAACAGGGCTTCCGTAGCCTGATGGACTTTGGAGAAGCCAACTATAACCCAATTCCGTCGAACGCCGGATTCCTTATGTGAGTATTCTCTCTGTTAATTTGTTCGCTATTATAATCCTTTGTTTTAAATTTATATAAATTTCTGATTATTGCGCAATATAAATTGTGCATTGGTGACGTCATTGGCAGATGAGCGCGCCCAAAATCTGTATAAGATTAGCGCTACCAACTACCGGTGGTGTCTAGTAAACCCCGCTGCGGTGTTGTATTTATGAACTTTTAAACTGTAAGAATTTGGGTTTAAATGTACGAATGCATTTTTAAATGTAATTATCGTTTTAAATGTAAGAAACTATTTTTTCTTACCGTTGTATACTTTTAGTTCAGAGCGGATCATAGCGCATTTTAAAAGAAACAAAATACAGTCGCTTTTAAGAAATTCATTTATATCGTGGTGCCAACTTTACGCACCTCTAATCTCTTTAAAAGTTTTTAAATAGCTAAGTATCCAGAAACATATTTGGTTTTATGTTATATTGATTAACTAAATTAACCAAATGATACGTTACTAATAGTTTGATGGATGGATTTTATTAAGATTGATTTATCAACTTCAATATCAAAACACGCAAAATATGTAATTTATTCTTATGGGGTTTTTATTAGGTTAACGATAGTAAAACTTGTTTGGGTATAGATTGTGTGCTTCAGGTCTCGTGTTTGGAATCACGCTGTTATAGAAATCGGTTTAGCAATAAATAATTTTTTAAGTTTTATGATTAAGATTAATTGATTGCGTAATTATATTTAAAAAAGATGCATAAAACATTTTAGTTCCGTATAAATTGTCTTTTTGAATGTATAGAGATGTATTTAATAAGCTGAATGCACAAATGCGCATTACATGACGTTTTTTGGTGGGTGCAGATAGATATTATAACTTCGTGTAAGTTCTAGGTATCCAGATAATAGTGGAAACAAATTGTACACTACCAAATCCGACTAGAATTACGTACATATCGCATAATAAAGACATTGATCAGTGTATATAATTGTTCGTGTAAATAACGACCAAGGATTTAATTATAAAAAATGCAATAACAGGTTTATTGGTCCAATTTTTTAATCAAACTCTGTTTTTTCGCCAAGCTTTCAATTTATTTTTTAAATCTTCATCAGGGTTCTATATAAGAGAAGTTATGAACATCAACTATACAGGACTATATAGGACCCTGATAAAGATTTATAAAATAAATCGAAAGCTTGGTGAAAAACAAAGATTGATTAAAAAATGGGACCAATGAACCCGTTATTGCATTTTTTATAATTAAATCCTTGGTCGTTATCTACACGAACAATTATATATATATATATATATATATATATATATATATATTAGGTAGTTTTTACACAAAGTAAGTTGATAAATAAAGCCCACATGATCATTTTAAATCGAGCTAGTAATTGAAAGAAGGAAAATATAAGGTCTTGGACAGGATTTGAACCTGCATCTCAGTTTTGCCGGAACTGTGCGTTAACCAATTACGCCACCGAGACCGTTAAGTATAATTGGGAAATCTACAAATCTAAATCGTGTACAGAACTATATATAAATGATCAGTTGGGCTTTGCATAAAAGTCTAAGTTATTATTTCATCTTATTCACTATATATATATATATATATATATATATATATATATATAAAGGACAGGTTATTTGCAGTCCGCAATAAGAAATTGTGT
Source organism: Platerodrilus igneus (assembly GCA_036346225.1). NCBI lineage: Eukaryota > Metazoa > Arthropoda > Insecta > Coleoptera > Lycidae > Platerodrilus > Platerodrilus igneus. The sequence continues at coordinate 1,739,761 of JARFIW010000500.1, read as the reverse complement.
AGAACAATATATAAAATAAGATGTATCTGTAAACAAATTCTATGAAAATAATAGAGTCTATTGACGAATACAAATCGGGCTGGTAGTTATATAGCCATTAACAAAACATTAGCTTATTACTTCATAGGGAGGAAACATCCACTGACCGACGGTTTCGGCTTTATTAAGCCTCCTCAGAGTGAAATAGTCTCCAAGAACCCTATGAAGTAATCGAAGCTATTATACTGGTATAATTTCGAAACAATCTCTGTACTATGGCAAAAGTAAATAAAACCGCCATCAGGTGATAAAACACCAACACTACTAAAGTGTGGAAGTACAGAATTGAACCGAAACTACATAGTAAATCCTATAGATGGCTATACAAGTACGTGTGGCCATTTGAGATTTGCGGAATGTTACAGCAAAATTTATTTGCAAACGTAACAAACCTTCTCGCGGCGACACCCGGGTTCATGCCCCAAGGCAAATCAAATAATAAAAGACAGGTTATTTGCAGTCCGCAATAAGAAATTGTGTAGAACAATATAGCCATCTATAGCCATATATAGGATTTACTTTGTAGTTTCGGTTCAATTCTGTACTTCCACACTTTAGTAGTGTTGGTGTTTTATCACCTGATGGCGATTTTATTTACTTTTGCCATAGTACAGAGATTGTTTCGAAATTATACCAGTATAATAGCTTCGATTACTTCATAGGGTTCTTGGAGACTATTTCACTCTGAGGAGGCTTAATAAAGCCGAAACCGTCGGTCAGTGGATGTTTCCTCCCCTATGAAGTAATAAGCTAATGTTTTGTTAATGGCTATATAACTACCAGCCCGATTTGTATTCGTCAATAGACACTATTATTTTCATAGAGTTTGTTTACAGATACATCTTATTTTATATATATATATATATATATATATATATATATATATAAATGAAAACTAATTGCTCATTGCAAATTTAATAAATAAAACAGTATATACGATGTATAAATAAACACTAACTTTACGAAAAATCGAAAGAAAGTTTTTAATTATACAAAGCAAGCTAGTACTTTGCATAGCCATAAATGAAAGAATTTGTTTATTTCATAAAGGGAATAAACATTCATCAACTAGTTTTGATCTCACTGGATCTCATCTAAGGCTTATTCAGGGAAACTAAAAATACTAACACATAACAACATGCTACTAGGTGATTAATGTAAATCTAACTATAAATATGCAATAACTAATTATTAAGGTTTTTATCGTCAAGATTAATTGCATGGCGAAGTTTTAACTCCTTGATGTGCCAGATACCAGTTTTAGAACCATCTGAATTTATATGATCATGTGCTAATTTTTTCCACAGAACCACTACTATGGCTAATTACAACTTAACACTCTGGCGAGCACTCTAGCTCTACTCATAACTAAACTGCTAAAACAAATAACAGTGCCCTACAACGCTTAAAAACTTGACAATGTCAGATATGATTGACAAAAATGCCAAATGTTATTGAAAGTTAGGTTTATGTATAGTTGTATAAACGGTTTAAATTTGTAAATTTCCCAATTGTCGTCATCGGTCTCTGTGGCGTAATTGGTAAACGCATGGTTCCGGCAAAACCAGGATACAGGTTCAAGTCCTGTCCGGGACTTTATATTTTCCATCTTGCAATTACTAGCTTGATTTGAAATGATCATTATATCATTATATATATATATATATATATATATATATATATATATATATATATATATATATAAAACTATATTTATGTCTGTAACTCGTAGTGAGTAGGTGATGCCCAGAGCAGCCAAAATTTATTATATATGGATCATATTTTATTTCATAGCAAATTAAGGTAAGACTGAATTAAAATTTTATTTTATTTACTTAGTAAGACAATTTTTTTTAAATTACATGTTGTATTTTGAAGTATGTTTCGTTTTTGTAACCCTAATCTTCGTTTCCTTCCGCAAATAGCACCTCGTAGGCGTGATAAACCAGTTTTTAACCCCTGAGTGCCACATAGGTTGAAGTCCGCGGAGTGAGCGTGGGCAGTACTCTTTAGCCAGTGTTCGCATAAGAACAGCTTTTTTTTTGTACGAACGCATTTTACCGGTACCGGACAATTCTGGGTAAGTAAGTTGTTATGTTTTAGCTAATTGCATAGCATCCGAAATAATGTTGGTGGTCCTGTATCAAAATTCCGTTTATACCGCAATAAACTCTAATTGCCCAATCACATGTTCTTGTCCTTGGGCCGGAAGTAACCCTAAGTTTTAATTACAGTTCATTAATTAGTATACAAAATGAGTATCTAGATTGCAACACAGCGCAAATTTCCTATCGTGTTTTTAATTGGTAACAATCGCAATACGTATTACATATCTGTTCGTGCTGTGTTTTAAAAACATCGCTTAGTAACCGCATATAACTAGTTTTTGTATATTTCTCATTTTGTTCACATTTGTGTTAAATTTACAGATAGAAATAGGATTCTTGTAGTGTTCAACACACACCTTCAAACATAACGGTTTTCTTAAAATTTCATAGTTTAACCTACCTTTCGACAAGCTGAGTCATGATTTCAGGTTGCAATACGGCACACGCATGTTTTGTGCAGATAACATAAAACTTTCGCATCGTATTGTTTCGATTTTTGATTATTTCACTTATCTTTGTGATTTTTTATTATATATTAGCACGTCTTATAGACCACAGAACAGCAGATAAGATAAGTCAAAGCAACGTAATCAACAATACTAACATAAATAATAACACAATGAAAAATAATCATAGTACATAACGCATAAGTAAGCTATAGCTGAAATTACAACACGAGTATTCCTGAACAGAATAAAATGTATATTTGCACAATATAACTTCATTAATCTGTAATTTCAATTTGTTTAGAAAACAAAGCTTAATTGACTCAGGTAGTTTGTCATAAAGACGTGCACCCATATAATGAGGGTCAGTCACTTTCATATAATATCGTACGGTGTACATCCAGACACACAAGAGGCGTTTCTTCTTGTTGCGTGATTGTGACTAGTATTTAACAGTGTAAACTTTATAATTAGACTTAACATATTTGAGAATTTAGCAATTACAGACATGTTAAAGTTAGTATCCTATTAGTCACAAATAATAATTTGCAGGATTCATAAGAATTGTGATGTTCTTTTGAAATGTTTATAATCGTACTTCTTATTTATAGTTTCTGTATTAGTAAATCCCTCCTACAGTGTTAGGTTATTTCCTTTAGATATATAATTTTTAGGTTCATGCATTCTTGATCAATGGAAGAATTACTTTGTATCTTATATTGTTTATACTTAAAGGTTGTCAAGTCCGTTACGGCGGTTTTAAGGGTTAGAAATCATATCAGCAACATACTTTGTATTCTAAAATTACAGTTTTATGATTCATTTGTTTTTATTTATAATGTATTACACTGACGCCTATGATCTCATCGTCTGAGTGCAAAGACTTCACATGCAGAATCATGCTCAGTCTAAAGAATACAAAGTCTTTTGTTTGATTTTAGTTAACGTTTCCGTAAGCTAATTTTACATATATTTAGCTAGAGAAAAACAACAAAAGGTAATTTTAATTTGTTTTAATTCATCTGTCCGAATATGTTTCGAATTATTTTATGGAGGGAAGATCAATTCCTTGTAAAACACTTTAGAATTAACATCCACAGAAACAACATGTAACTTGAAAATGACTACGTTTATTTCGGTTACTTCAATCCGGTTTGAAATCAAGCTGCTCGAGTAATCCACTTTCAAGCTTGGATTTAAACACGCAAGAATATGATTTCAAGCGGCTTGAACAGTTCAAGTCAATCTCAAAAATTTACGTTAATAAAGATAATTTTAAAAACTATGAGTGGTTTAATCCCCAAAGAAGATTTAGAAGAATACTAAACAAACCACAACAAACATACAGGGAGAATTTACAGCTTGACTTGACTGAAGCGGCTTCAAACTACCCTTATAAACGGGTAAGCAATTGAATTTACCTGAAATGACACTTCAAGTGCATATTCGTACCTAACTTCGCATCATGTCATTTTCCGGTCTTTATTTTTATCAACAAAACCGAGAAAGTAATTTAATAACTCCTTCTTCTTTTTCAAACCCTTTACATATAAACGCTTGGGATTGGGATTGACAATTAAAGCCGTTCGACTTCAATCGGGATCGAAATAACCGAAATAAACGTAGTCTATGTTAGTTTATTTTGAAGATTAGGCGTCGAACAGACTGATAGTAGTCAATAAAGTTCGAATAATACCTTACCGTAGGGTTACTTTTAATTTCAGGAGCACCTTAAATTAAATTAACAACTTCATGTTGGACATATTCATGTTGAGAACAGTTAGTTTCTTTCTAAATCCCTGGGAATAAATGTTTTTAATGGTATTCGAGTTACCTACAGGCAAAGGTATTTATAAGGTATTTATGAAAACCTCTGAAACTATAACCTAGAATAATTGTAAATGAATGAACATTTTTAATTAATTACATGAACTCAGAAACGTTTCCACAGGACGTGCTTGTGATTAGGTTAAGAATTTAGACAGTAATTTTGGAATATATTTGGTTTTCCTTTTTGTTTAATAATATCTACATGTACTTGTAATAAAAACATAATTGTATAATAGTCTTATATAGGTGTTTTTCCCAACCAATCTAAAGGTGATAGTTCCATTTTGTTGTAATAAATTACATTGCAATTACTTAGAGGTGTGATTAATATTCAGGCAATTTAACATTTAATTTTAGAAACCCTTCTTTTAGCTAGCATTTTTGAAGTAGGTATGCCAGTGGCGTTATTATAAAGTTTATTTTAGTCGTGTTTTTGCAATAGTATACTTAATGATTTCCCATGTGAATTTTAGGCCAGAATCACTTTTCTGATTTCAGGTTTTGACTTGCTCTTGTTATTCTTTCTAGGGCTTTTCCTAGAAACCCCTCGAGATTAGGTGGCGTCCAGATTAAGTCATATTTAACACTTGATACCATTCTACGATTTTTGTCATATACTTACATCACACATCCCACTGAGTTAGTAGAAAACCATTTTTGTTAGCATAGTCGGGGTTGCAGGTATTTTACCGAAACAGTATTTTTTAGTGAAGTACTTCACCGAGTTTTTCTGTGGATAACCTGCTGGATTTTCTGGGGTCAAAACTGTATGTAGCAAAATGTTTCTTGAAAATTGACGGAATTGCTCTTTTTTGCATTTTAAAAACCCTCCCGACGGTCAGACTGTTGCTCCAATAAACTATCCCATAACGAATTATCGATGTAGCATTGTTAATACATTGTTAATACATAATGTTAATGTTAATACATAAGTGTGATTTGTACGTTAGTAGTTTCCCTTAACTTTTTAGTTTCCGCGTTTTCTTTTGGTTCACTTATCATTGTGATATTTTGCATTTATTGTATTTATATTTTAATATTGCATTATTTATTAACGTTCTTTTTCTTAGTATAAACGAATAATTAGAAAAGATTCCAGTCCCAACTAAACAAACCGTCGCGCAGTTAGAAAAGTTTGAAACGTTACCGAATAATACAGTATTGCCCGAAATAAACAGTACTGAAATTGTAATTGTTTTGTATATTTAAAAAATACATATTATTGTCACTTTATTATATGTTCTAAATGTGCACCTCCTCGTTCGAGACAGACTTCATAACGATGTTCTAAGTTTCTGGTCATGTTATTGAATAAGGGTTGTCTCAGGGCTGCGAAAAAGACTCTAACGGCATCCTTTAATTCATCGATGGTTTGTGGTGCCCGTTTGAAAACGGCATTTTTAGCCATGCCCCAAATGTATGCGTCTGGAGGTGTGAGGTCTGGAGAATGTGAAGGATAAGGAAGTCAGTAAATCGTGATATGAATTTGCTTGGAAAATGTTCTTGAAGAAATTGACGAATTGCGGCAGCAGTATGGCAAGTTGCCCCGTCCTGCTGAAAAAATTGGTTTCGAAATGCCAAGTTACGTGCACGACAGAATTAACGTAGATCAGGGATAAATCGTGTTAAAATTTGTCTGTACCTCTGTTGATTAAGTGTGACTTGCCTACCATTCTCTTCGATAAAGTACGGACCAATGATTCCGTGTCCGGAAAGGAACCTCTTGAACCTCATCGGGTCTGGCAAAGCCCAGAAATCGATTTGTGCGACGATTCATATAGCCTGACAAGTGAAAATGTGCTTCGTCTGAAAACCAAACATTTTTCAAAAATTCAGGATTTTCATACTGTAACGCGAGAATTCTGGCGCAATATTCCACTCTACTGCGATAATCCCGAGGATGTAGTTGTTGATGTACCTGAATCACATACGAAAATGTACCCAGCTCCTTCAGGATTCTTTGAAAGGAAGTTCTTTTTAAATCAAGTTGTAACGCTGTCCTTGCCTGGCTGACTTTCGGATTTTCTAAGATTTGCTCAAAAACACGTTCATGGTTATTGTTGTTGTTAACTGTCCTGGGACGCCCCGAGTTTCCTTTTCGTTGGCACAATACACTACCTGTATTTCTAAACTTTTCAATAACCTTCAAATAACCTTCAAGAACGTTTATTAAACCTTTGTGTGAATTGATCAGACACGTATAGCAAACTTGCACCATTACGTCGGCCGATTCCGTATGAACGAAAATAATGCTCTACCAGAAACACTTTCTCCTCTGTACTTAACACCATTTTTAACAATTAGGCCCTACTAATTACTTGTTTGAGGTTTACTTGACAGGTCTATACTAGCTAACTGGAGTGTGACAGCGCACGCATAAAAACACCACCAAATTAGTTTCAGTACTGTTTATTTCGGGCAATACTGTATTATTGAATTGCCGAATTGTCTCAAATTCGTGGCTGCTTTCAAAATTGTAACGAAAGTATACGATAGATTACAATCTATTAACCACAATACCTTTATTGATGAATCGTAAGACATTTTGACTTATTTTTGTAATCATGTTTTCGAAATTGATTTTTTACTTTTTCGATTAGAAGCAGTTCACATGAGTATTGGCGAAAGTCCGCAGAACTTACAAGGTTTGGTCAAAAAGCAGGTGATGGAAACTTGTTAGTTTGTCGAATTAGTGGCGTTAGAAACGCCACCGCCGCAATAATGCGAGGTTACTCAAAAAAATTGAACTATTTGATATAGTCGCGTGCTTAACGAATGGCCGCACTCATACATAACAATTACAGCTTATCGCCCATGGATAAATTTCAATACCTCATTTCCTTTTGTCTACTGTCAAGCATCTGCCCTTAACTTCAGAAAACTATTTCGTAGAATATGTCCTTTTATTCAACTCAATAATAACTTAAGCGATTTTTCGGTTGCGATTATGATCGAGTTGGTTCATTTCTGTTGAACAGACACGGACCATTCAATAGATGCACTTAACCTAACTTTTTACAAAATAAAAATAATGGACTAGGACGAGTAGCATGCTAGGCAGCATATTCGGAATATTATCTTACGGGCAAACGTAACAGATGTCAGTATAACCGTCTTTAACGCATTTATATATAAATTCTTGTTGGAATTGGTCATCTGTCTTACCTTGTATACAGTTGTTTGAAGAAAAAGAACCGGACGTTCATATAAATAATTATTTCGAAGAAGTAATTCAGCATTATTAAGAAGTAACATTCCGACTGTAAACAATTATTATTTATTAAATCACTGTAAGTAAACTAATCTGATTACATTTTAGAAATTTGTTGAAGAATTAGATAACATATTGCTCTTACAAGGTAGTAGTAAATACAATGTCAATTTCGGTAGAAAAAAAACGCATGCGACAGTATGTATGCTGATAAACTATGCCGTCGCCTTTAGAGAATGTGGAATGTTGTTTGGATTAAGCACACGAAATGTGCATTTTATAGTTTTGCAAATTTGTTCTGCTTTATGTATTGTGCAAGAACGAATGGGCAGGTCAGGAGCTTTGTGAAGAAACAGCAGACGACATTCACCAGAACAAATTTTCCTGATGTGATTGGAGCCATCGTGATAAAAGCATCTAAGAGAACACATCGATTTTTGTAAGCAATTTCATTCCATTACATTGTAAGGGACTTGTGATACTACTTTGAAATTGATTGATATTTTTATAGGCACACCAGGTTGTGTCCATGATGGCCAAATATTCAGGTTAAGTCTTGTAAGTAAACAAATTGATCTTGGACTAATTTCGCAAGATATGTACATCTTAGCAGATTCGGCATTTTCTTTACATTAAATCATTTTAAAGACATTTAGAGATAACGCACATTTAACTGACCTACAACAATGACATAACACAACACATTCGGCAATAAGAAGTTGTATTGAGCGAGTATTTGGTCTTTTAAAAAATAAAGTTAAAACGATTCAGTTTCCAGGACATGAATATTATGGAATAAATTTCACATGTTAAACAGCGTATGGCGTTCTGCTTAATGGCATTCTAACATATGCAGGAAATCAGGATGAAGATATTGTCGACGATCCGGATGAGGTACATGTTTTAACAGAAGATCACAACTAACCAGTATTGCTTAGAAGTGGCAGAAATAAAAGAAATGAAATTGTCACATTATTGTAATACTAAATAAAAGTTGCAATAAATGCAGTTTTATTTTGTGTATCTGTTCATGTTAAGTACAGTTTACCAATTGTAAAAAATTACATAATATGAGGTAAATCAAATAAGAAAGAACACGATATATACACGCATAAGGAAATATACATCTTTCCCAACAATTTTTCCATTAGGCCGTATCTTGAAGGTTGAATGTCGTTTCTTTTGTTTATTGCAGATTTAAAACTCGCCATCTCTCCCATGCAACTGTTGTTCAAATTAAAAAGTATTTCTACCCAATGTGGTTCTCCTTTGCGAACTTTTTGATACAAAGATTGTTCTGAACAGGTTTGCTTAACCTCCTCTTCCTTGTAGCTTCTGCTATAGTTTCAAGGTTCGCATTTTGTGGTACATCTCAGTAGATAAATATCCAGATTTAATCACTGCATAACCTGAAGGTAACTGGAATTGCGATAATTGAGACTTATTAACAAAAGCAGCTTTCTACAATAAAATGATTGAAGATCGTGTATACATGTACCTATATCAGTACTTACAGAGCAATTTACTTTCGTTTCATTTTCTAAACTTGAAACGTTTTGAGCTAGCTAAAACAAATTATTGAAATATAAGTAATTCAATATTACCTCTTACCATGGAAACTCAGACATACGATGGATTAGTAGATGCATCATTTCGAAATAATTCCTCCATGTCATAATACTGTCAGGACTTACGACCTCTACCAGCCTTCGTATTATTATCTTTAATATTTAGGTAGTGGTGACCCTTTAAATTCTGGAACTTTCGTTCAATAGTTTGTATTGTGTAATTACCCTTAGTTTTATCATTTTTGTATATAATTCCCGTCACAATGATAATTTTGTAACCTTGGAATTACGAAATTTGTCGTGTATTTCAGAATTTAAAGAAATCAGTAATAACGTTGCTGCCTCTAAAAATTTATTTGTTGTAAGTAGCGATTTCGTTTACTTCTAACTTTTTCTGAATCGGTTGCAAGTGTAACAAAAAATACTTCAACGTCTAAATCTGAAAATCTATAGTATGCCATCCATAATTTAGATAAGGTTTACTTACCTTCATCTTGTATATTGGTTGCTCCACTTTCACTATGAATTTCATTGCCATATTCATCCGCCATAACTGTTAGGTTAAGAAGCGTTCCTAAAATACGATATATGATTACAGCTATTTGTATCGTAGAAATTTTACTATACAAATCGTTTGTAATCTATCACTATCGCATTGGAATTGTTGAATAAGTTTACATAAAAATGATTGCAATCGATGTTTGAGTTGCATTCAACTAAAATTCTTCTGAACAGATATCAGAACGAGAATGTGCTGGCTACCATGCATTGAGAATAAATTTTCAACGCACTAAAGTGTAACAGTGATTCAATGTAGTCACTACGCAGTTTATTAAACAATTTTAATGAAAATTTAACTGCCCTTGCGCAGCAAAAAATGTAGATCTTTGAGACTTCACATTTTTAGCTAGTTGATACAAAGGGTAGACAATTCTACTTGCAGGCTTTCGAAATAAAATATGCAGTGATGGAATTTCCCGATTGTGAAGAGTTAAGACATTTTTTAACAGAAAAATGTTGTGCTTTAGAAAACATCTGGCTAGTATTTCTAATACCAGCACTGCCGCCAACAAGCTTTATAAGACAAATGATAAATATCGTCCGCAAGCTTCTACTAGCAGCGATGATTCAAAACAAATGTGTGCCCATTGCAAAATCGATACAACATTTATAAACGCGATTCATTTTTAAAATTGTCGCGCCTGCACGTTTTAACGTTGTCAAATTGTTTGTGCATTAATTGTCTTAGTTCATCACATTTGATAAACTCATGTAAGTCAACATTTACATGTAGACAATGCTTGGCTAAACACCATTCGTTATCACATTTTTCAAACGCTGCCCTTACTGCACCTCCTGCATAGAATGTTATAGTGAAACACTTTAAACACGCACAAATTTTCAAGTCTTCGATCGGAGGCATAAACAATTTGAAATTTGATCCTACAGTTTTGATAGCTACGGTGGTTTTTGTGGTTAAAGATAAATGGGAAAATTTTCAACAGGTAAGTGCAAATTGTTACTGTGTTACGGTATTCCGTGCAGACACGAAAGAAAGAAGTAAAATTAGTAAAAATAGTCGTCTACATCAGTGGTGTTGTTGAGCCGGAACGCTCCGGAACTTCGTTCCGGTACTTCCTTTTTGGACAGGAACGCGTTCCGGAACTAAAGATGATTTCTGATCACGAGAATTGGCTGACGTATTGAAAAAAAAATTAAAAAGAATTGCTGATTTTTTCTTCTAATTTTTGACGAATTTTTATATGTATTATTATAAACAAGGGTTTGATACATATACACAAAATGGGTTTCGTAATGATTTTCGTTTCCTTTCCTTTTTATGCTATATACAGGGTCGATCCTGGCGACGGGCGAAAATTGGGGGAAATCCCCCCGTCGTTAAATTTGGAGCATGAGACCGCCCAGAGCGGCCGCCTACCCAGGATCGGCCCTGTCTATATAATTATATATACGCGTTCCGGTAAAAAAAATTAGCACAACACCACTGGTCTACATCGAATACCACAACAAAACACGGACAATTAGAATTAGATTTTGGGCTAGCTCAAAATGTCGTAGAGTGGGATATGGGTCGTACAGAAAGAAAAATTGGAAATCTCGGTAAACCGGTTTATTATATACATTTAACAAACATAGTCCCAAAAGGGATATTTACAAAATAACAAAAAAAAAACAACATTTACGTAATCGTCCTGTTATAGCGTGATGTAATAAATCGTCAATATAAAAATATAAATTTTTAAGCATCAATTACAAAATCTTAAAATCTAAATAATAGGTACATAAATATACAGATAAACTTACACGATGTTCCAGCCCTAAATATGTACTAGAAGATATTACGCAGAATATATATACAAGAGAAAATGGTCATTATTTTTCTTAATTTTCTTTGGGAATTAAATCACGAATCCGTAACTTCAGTAAACAATGGATTCCATTACTAAAAGAAATAACAAATGAAAAACAAATGCCCCCCCATATCTAGATAGCATTGCAAGTTTTTCCTGGGTTTTCCTTGCGATATCAACATGAACTACAGCCTACATACATGATTTCTATTTATACATACAATAACTAAATAGATAACAATAGGCATATTAGCTCGGCAAATGTTCGAGTGTTGGAGGAACCCCCTTCACATAACACTAAATATCGTGGATATAGGGTAGTTTTCCTCTTCAAGATAAATATAAAAAACGGCTGCTTAAGCCTTACGGTAACGTAATCACACACTTCCTTAATAACCATCCCCTAAACCGTATAAATAGAAACATGTTAAAAAATGTTTTCCATTACTCAAGTTATTGAATTCATATGAAATTTAACTATAAAAAATTAATCAGCTGATTTCACGTTAAGCGTATTGGCTACCTCAAAGTCTCTTCCAAGGTGCAACACATTGAAGGCACTCATTTTTCTGAACTTTAAAATTTTCTCCTAATGTATTCAAATCAAATATAAATAAATCAGTCACCTTCAAATTTTGTCATAAATGTTGAACTTGAAATTTTTATTATTTTGACAACGATCCCAGTTCATGGATCGAAACGTAAATAAAGACGATTTTAACAACTCTGAGGGGTTTAATTCCCAAAGAAAATTAAGAAAAATACAAAACAAACCACAACAAACATACAGGGAGTATTTACAAGTCAGGTATGCGCCTGAAATTTGTATTTGTTTTAGGCACTTAGACAATCTAAACCTAAAGCTATCGCACTCCAAAAATTCACTCACGTACTTAATAAAATGCAGAAACAACGTAATAATACTAAAAGGATTCAGAATCAAATTTGATTAGACAAGTAATAAACTATCAGGATTCTTGAAAGAGCAAGTTATAGTATGATGAGAGAAAGACTACAAAACCACCGACACATTATTTATAAGTTAAAACAAAATATTGAGGGCATTGTAAATTAATTACATACGAATAACAGTAACAAAAGACAATTTTGATAAAATTCTCGTTAGTGCAAAAACCTACTACGAATCTGAATTTTCGAAACAAAAAGAAAGTTACATAAAGAAATTTAATAATCTATTTATAGAGAAAAAGTAGGGTAAATATTACCCTACTAGAAAAATAACACGCAAACTAAAACGTTAAATACATCAACACCATGCTAAACACCATCATAAATTTATCAAACAGAACTATTAATGACACAGAAAACCTAATTCTACCAAAAGGCCTGAACTTTGTAGTAACACCAAAATCAATACCAAACATCTGAAACAATCAACTGTATTGAAAAAACAGCGAACCAACTCGAAGAAAATCAAGCAAACGAATTTAGAGTACTATGCGAAATCGAAGTGGAAAAGAATCACAAAAAATCACAAAATAAAACCAAATGTAAGTAGTAACGAAATAAAAGCAATTCGCAATCTAAAAAACGATAACTCAATTATAATTCTACCTGCTAACAAAGGCAATGCGACAGTAGTAATGGATAAAAACGATTACAATGCAAAAGTCAACGGACTGTTAAACACTGAGAATTACACTAGTTTAGAAATGGATCCAACAAAATAAATTGAAAATAAAATATACAAAACTCTATATAAATTTTTAAATTAGTTCCAAAACAAAGCAAGAAGCAAACTGGTCCCACATTACAGTAGACCACCCCACTTTTACGGTCTACCAAAAATTCATAAAAGAGACATCTCTTTGAGACCTATTCGTAAGCTCCATAGATTCACCATGCCATAATTTAGCAAAATTTCTTTTAAAAATTATAAATCCATTAGCAGGTAAAACGAATTTTTTCATAAAAAACAACCAACACCTTTTGCAACAATTATAAAACTTCAAAAGTGAAAATACACACACAATGGTAAATTTTGATGTAGTAAATCTCTTCACAAATGTCCCTGTAAACAATACGCTTAATATTATAAAAAACAAACTACAAAAAGATGACAACCTTAAGGAAAGAACAAAACTAAGTATATCATCGATTATGAAATTACTTGATGTATGCATCAATACCACATATTTTCAAATAAATGACCAATTCTACAAACAGAGCTTCAGAATGGCGATGGGAAGTCCATTATCGCCAATCTTTAGTAATATATTCATGGAGGAATTCGAAAAAGATGTAATATTCACACAAGAATTGAAACCACTGATCTAGTGGAGATACGTAGATGATGTCTATGCTATTTGGCATAATAAAGAACTAATTAAAAACTTTGTAGATTCAATTAACAAAATAGAACCTACTATTAAATTCACTAATGAAGTAGAGCAACATGGAAAACTTCCATTTTTAGATATTGTAGTTAGCAAAAACGATACAACAATTAATACTTTAATATACAGGAAACCAACACACACAAACAGATACTTAAACTTTGATTTAAACCATCCACACTGTGTCAAACGAGGAATTATCAAAACCATGTATGATAGAGCAAAAATAATATCATCAAACGAAGAAATTTTAAAGAAAGAGAAAGACCTAATCAAATGTACACTAATAAAAAGTATCCTACAAGAATAATAGAAAAAGAAATAGAAAAATGAAAACAGAAACAACGATACGCATCAAAAAATAGGAAACAAATTTAAAATCAAAACAGTATTTAGAACCAACAATACACTAAGAACACAACTAACAACAACAAAACCCAAAAACGCAATGCAAAGTTCAAAAAACTGCATGTATAAAATACTGTGCGAATGTAACAACTTTTACATAGGGAAAAGTTCTAGACCATTTGAAGTTCGATTAAAAGAACATATATATAAAAATATATATATAAAAATATTTGAAAAATCTATTATTTGCCAACTTGCATGGCACTCCAGTCATAAAATAAAATGGGATGACGCAAAAATTATCGACAAAGAAGAACACCACCAAAAACGCAAAATCAAAGAAGCTGCTTATATAACCCTACATAAAAATAACTGCGTAGCAAACGAATCCGTGACTTTCAGTAACCAATGGATTCCATTACTAAAAGAAATACCAAAAGAAATAACAAACGAAAATCAAATACCCCAATATCTGGGTAGTATTGCAAGTTTTTCCTGGGTTTTCCTTGTGATATTAACATGACTTACAGCATTCATGCATGATTTCTATTTATACATACAATAACTAATTACATAATAATAGGCTATTAGCTCGGCAAGTGTTCGAGTGTTGGGGGATCTTGGTAGTCGCAAGGCTACTTAACCCCCTTCACATAACACTAAATATCGTGGATATAGGGGAGTTTTCCTCATCAAGATAAATATAAAAAAACAGTTGCTTAAGCCTTACGGTAACGTAGTCACACACTTCTTTAATAACCATCCTTTTAACCGTATAAATAGAGACATGTTAAACAATGTTTTCAAAACCTCAAGTTATTGAATTTATATGAAATTTAACTATAAAAAAATGAATCAACTGATTTTACGTTATTTTTCTAAACTTTAAAATTTTCACGTAATGTATTCAAATCAAACATAAATAAACAGGGGGTAGTCACTCTATAGACGGTTTTAAAATAAAGTTTTTGGCGTCACCAGCCGCATTGAAACTGAGTAGAAATTGAAAATTTTACAGATATCTGTAACTGTCAATCAAAATGAGCTGCGCGCGCTGCGCGTCTCACAATGTATATTCAAAATGGCTACAACGTAAAATTAATTAGTATTATACAGGGTGCTCAATAAAAAAGTTATATACCAAAGTTATGTTTTTTTAAAAAGGAACACCCAGTATTTTATTACAAATTCTGATTGCTCGTATCAAACTAGGGTAACTTTTATCAGGATTACCTATACCTAAATCTCATAGTTGTTGAGATATTCAACTTTTTTCAAAATCGCATGATTCATTAAAAATTTTTGTAACACCATGATTTAGATGATGCTGAACATTTAACTTTTGTAGGGGAATAGTATAAACTCGTAGATAATGGAAACATAACATTAGTTATCAAAATAATATACAGGGTGTCCATTGCATCGTTCTCCGTTTATTGAACAATTAACGCAATTAAGTCGCTTATGTCCAATGGAACACCCTGTATATTTTCAAGTAGTAAAATGTAGAATTAAATTCTCTATTAAACAATATAAGGTTGCCCTATATTCATATTCAACCGTTTCCGAGTTATTAGCGAATAATTAAAAATGTTGGTACATAATTCTAAAGTTGGGTACAATTTACTTTGATCACAGGCGGCGGCGCGTTGCCTACCAAATAATATTAACTATTTGACTTCGTTGCAACAGCAACCATGTTTAAGTTTTGTTTTTGTTGTTTATCAGTTTTGTATTTGTGTTGTTGTGAGGTGAACATTATTAAAATGAAAACCTAGTCTTAACGAAAGGATTGATATGATATTGGTAGTTACGCTCAGAAATTTCCTAATCGAATGCATCCTAATAGAGCTGCGTTTGAAAGATTATTGCACTGCTTTAGAAGTAGGTAATCTATTCCCAAAACTCATTCCCGTCTGTTTGAGTATTTTGAACATTTTTTGCCATTTTACATTGTCGAATGTTTTTTCCAGATCTACAAACCCTATATATACGCTTTCCCCATTTTCTATTGTTTTCTCCATTATCACCATCGGAGCTAAAATAGCCCCCCGTGTTCCGCTGTTTTGCCTAAACCCAAACTGATCTTCTACCGGCATTTCTTCAGCTCGTTTTTCCATTCGTCTTGTACAATTCTAGTTAATATTTTTAAACGTGTGCTGTCAAGCTTATTGTTCAAAAATTTTCACATCTATCGGGACCTCTTTGTTTTGGTATAGTTACTATGATCTTACGTTTAAAATCTTTGGGTATCTCGCCTGTCTCATACATTATAGCTTAAAAGTTGGAAGAGATGTTCCGGTACTGCTGTTCTAGCGGCTTTTAGAGTTTCTACTTGCACCTTATCTGTACTCGGCGTCTTATGATTTTTCAGACCCTTTAATGTTAATTCAAACTCATCTCTAAGTATAGGATATCCCAGGTCATCATTTTCAATGTCTGATTCCTGTTCTAATGCTATTAGTTCCTCTCCTGAATATAAATTTTCTATATATTCCTGCCATCTAGCTACTTTCTCTACATTTTCTATTTTTGCTTTATGGTTTTATATGTCTAAAATTCATTCTAATTAATATGTATGCTTCGTCTGTCTTTCCTATTTCCATCTTAATTTGTACCTCGCTGCACTTTTCATCAATCCATTGTTCTATAGCTTTCCTGCATTTGCGAATAATTTCCCATTTTATAGCTTTGTATCTCTGTTTGCTGTTTCGTCTGATCTAATTTTGTATTTTCGTCTTTCTTCTATTAAATTCAGTATATCTTTTGATATCTATCCATGGTTTCTTATTTTCTTTCTGTGCATACCCCAGAATATCTCTGACCGCCATATCTAAGCTGGATTTAATGTTATTCCATTCTGTTTTTACTTCCTTTAGTATCAGAAATTTTCCCGATATCTTTCAGCAATTTATTTGACTTTTTTTCAAATCTTTCGTGGATATCTTTATCTTTTAGTGTCTCAAAGTCAAAGTGCCTTTTCCTGTTTTTTTTTCAAATTTTTTAATTTAAGAGCGGCCTTCATAATTACGATGTTGTGGTCAGTGTTTATATCTGCTTCTGGGTAGCTTCTACAGTCTTTTACTTGATTCCTAAACTGTTATATAACAAGAATGTAATCCATTTGATATCGTCCTATATCTCCTGGCATCTTCTACGTATATCATCTTCTAGCATGATGTTGAAATAATGTGTTTGCAATGATTAAATTGTTTTTGTCACAAAATTCTACCCACATATTTCCCCTGTCTGTCCTCGTGCCTAAACCAATTAAACCTACTATACCGCTCCTTCCCTACCCTTACCTACCACTGCATTAAAAACCCCGCAATGATTAAATTTTCATTTCCTTTTACGTACCTTAGTATGTTTTCGATATCTTTGTAGATCGCTTCTACCTCTTCGTCACTGTAGCTAGATGTGGGCATGTATACTGATATTATTACTGTATTTACCGGTTTAGATTCTAATCTAACCATGAGTACTATGTTGTTCTTTTGTAAGTAATTTTCTACACAGTGTCCTGTGTTTAGTGCTAACCTATACATTTCAATTTTCAATAGCTTGCCTACTTGCTTGATACTTCTATCATTCCACGCTCCGACTCGCAAAATGTTCTCGACTCTTATTCTGAACTTTCCGATCGTATTTTCTGGAGTACTTCCTTCCCGGAGATCCGGATGGGGGACTATTTTAACTCTAGATTTTTTTACCCCAGAGAATTTAGACAGGCCTACGGGAAAATAAAAAACTAATGATGGCGAGCGACGTTACTAAATTAATGTAATAAAGAACACCGTTGCTTAATAATTATCCGAAGACTCCCTACCTAACATTTTCTACCGGAAGTCGGTATGGTTTCTGGTTATAAATATCTTGGTTTGGAAGCATAGTACCAATGGCATCTTCACGTAAATTATAGACGATTTTATTTATTTTCTTACTGAATGGTAAAAGGACCCCGAAAAATAAGAACGAATTTACGAATTTAGTCGTTCTCCGCACGGGACATATCGTGGTTCCTAACCAACACCTTATCGTCGACTTCAAGATTTGTTATTGCGAGAAGTATCATGTTTTTGTTTCTTCCCCCAATTGCCGAATGATAGTACTACAAAATTCGTCGTTACCTTGAGTTTCTCGCAGATATTCCAAATTGTTTAAAATCTTTTCGGGAATTAAAACGCCCTTTTTATTTAAAGAATTAATTTCGATCTTGTTCGGATAGGTTTTGTCTAGTAAATTTTCTTGACCATTAGGGCATTGCGACGAAGTGTCTCCAACACCATTTTCCGCACGGGAGCAATGTTCGATTTTAAACTGCTGTAAATATAAATTCCACCAGAAAAGTCTAGAATTTAAAGGATGGCAAATTGTAAGGAAGGAAAAAGCTTTATGATCGATCAGTTATAACACTTATTTCATGACCTAGCAGCAGGACATATCAGTTTTTTAACGAAGCAATAATACGTAAGGCTTTTTTTAGGTTACATTCTCCCCCCCCCTCACCCGCATCTTAGGATAAAATGCGAAGATATGACTTTTTTGTTCCGTCGTAATTTGTTAAAGGCGTTAACCAATGCCGAACCCGGACGCATAGGCCGTAATATAGAATGGGAGTGTCGAACCGGATGTGTCAACATTACGACTCTTGAAAAAGCGTCCTTGAATATCCTGAAATATTTTATCTTCTTCATGCGACTTAGACTATTGCGACTTCTTTAATAAATAGTTTTACTCACTCGCTAAATTGGAAAAGTTTTCAACAAAACGCTAGTCATAATTAACCAGCCCCCAGATAATCTTTTAGAGCTTTAATATTTCGAGGCGGCTCGATATCCCCGTATGCCCCACAAATTGGATTTCTCTTGGTGCAAATACACATTTCCCAACTTTAAAGTAACACTCGCAGACGCTAATTTTTTAAAAGTAGTTTCGACATGAAAATGTGGTCCATTGAACATCTCAATACAATAAGTAGGTTGTCCACGTATGGAATGACGAACTTTTCCGTATCTTCGCTTAAAACTGATTTTAGTACTCGAATAAAACTCATATCATTCAAATTCCTAAGGTACAGCCTCATCAATAGTTTTGTACCCTTCCTTAAAATTTCCCCGTTTTTTTTTTCAAAATCGAAGTAGGAAGCTACCAACTTCACCATTTCAAATTTCGAAAACTGTTTATCTAAATACATACAATTCTTTTATGATCTTTGTAAAATAATCCGCTTTGGATCCTGCTTTGTATTAGCCAAATTTCAAATTAACAAATACTTCGCGCCGTTTTTCGGGGCCGCTGTATGTCTCCAGAAATCGAAGTTTAAATGTTCAAAGTTTACAAATCAGTCCTTTTTAATTGATGTCTAGTCAGCGAACGACCCCCTGAGGGCTTAGATAACTAGCATAACTGTTCGTTACCTGGTACTCCCACTTCAACAAATATTTATTGTAGTTCGTTAAATAAAACTACAGGATGTTTTTGTTCGATAGGTCTAAAAATTAAATTAGAGCCCCTTAACTCCATAAACACATTTTTATATAAGACAAATCGCGTGTTATCTGATGTTCCGTTGTAACATTTTTATTTTTCAGTCGTAATTTAATTGCATTGAATTACAAAAATAATGCGCTAAGCGTGCATTGTTCCTTAGGGATCTAATTATATTAATATATATGTGTCGCATAAAGCTATTTCCAAGTACATCTCTATTTGATTGTTTCGTGTTCCCCCCTCTGACGGCGCGACCGCTCGGCTCTGGTTTCGACAAACAGTCGGCCGCCTGCAACAGCTGTGTTAAAATGTATTTTCGGCTGGAGGCTGGCAACCTTCGCATCGGCTATTAATCGTTGGGATATCTTCTAATAACGGTTGGTAAAGTATATATTATACGAATTAATGTAATTTGAGGTAATTTATTTAGCGCGACCTGTAGAACGCGACCTGTAGAACGCGACCTGTAGAATGCGACCTGTAGAATGCGACCTGTAGAATGCGACAAAATATAATTCGACAATGTAGAATGCAACGATAAAGAATGGAACAAATATAATTCGTCATCTAGGATCCAAAGAATTACCGTTATTTAGGAACAAGTGATTTGAAATTTGCCTCATAAGAAATTTGTCTGATAAGAAATTATGGAAGTCGTTTCAAATTAAAATGACTGGTAACTTTGCTTGAAGAACGGAAATCCCGTCTCGATTTGTTGTGAAGCGGCTAATGCAGTTTTTGGTTCGTAATTAGCTGTAAGATTTTTAAAGTTTAGAACACGTAAACTTGTTTTTATGTTTAGTACACATAAATTGTGTAAATTTCAATTAATTGTTGAGCTGGTTTTACAAGTTGTAAAACGAAATTTTGTCGAATTAGCTTTCTAAAATAACATGCTTTGTTCCATATGAATCTTCGATAAGTTCAACGTATATTTTCGACGTCATATTTTTCTGTTTTGCACAGTTGACAGATGTTGTCTTGAAAGCAAATGCTTTGAGCAGCTGTAATGCGATTTAAACAAACATGCCTATTTTTGTGATCAGCTTTATCTATACATAGATTATTAAACGTGAATATGAAAGTTCAAATTCTCTTTATGTTAGGTTCTTGTAATTTGTTATCTACCTGAAAAGATCTGCCCAGGTTAGAATTTACTTCACTGTGTTATGCTTACAAATCATTATCACTTTAATTTGTATAACAAGCTCATGTTTAAAGTAAAGTTGGTTGATTAATGAAAGAAAAAAGGAAAGTTAAAACTTTAACTTTGATGTAATTAATTATGACAATTTTTTGTTACAAGTTCCGATATTTTAAAAGAGTTTTTTTAGTAAACGTTTAGTTCAAAATCTAAGACTTTCATTTTGGTCAAATGCGATCAAATCTAATTACATTAGCTAAAATTTTTCAGAGTAATAATTTGATGCCAATATTATATTGGAAATATTTTTTTTATTATTTCTTTATATTTTTTTATAGGACACAAATGGTGTTCTACTTTTTTATTTATTTAATCTTAGCAATTTCTTACAGGAGCTGTGTCTTATCTTAATAAGACAGGTCTTTGTTAACGAAGGCGATCATTTTATCTTTGGGTTTCCACGTCCGCCCTTAGAACTGTGCTTTGCAATTATCGTAATTATCTCAGGACATGGTGGCGCCTATTTGATTTAGCTTAACTTTGGTTTGCAAACAGAATTCGACTTACCCCCACTTCTCATTGCTCTACCCAGGAATAGACCCCTAGCTATGTCGGAAGACTTTGTTCTCTTGCGCCATAATTTAAAAGAAAATAAGTTACAGTGACGCCGCAACGTTTAGGGCCCCGAAGAAAAAAACAAATTAATAACAACAAAATTTGGTTCACTGGCTCACAACGTAGTGCCTTTTTGTAAAACAAAAATTGGTTCACCGTCTCATTTCTGCCTTTCGTATACCTTACATGTGATTTTCCAATGCTCCACCCGAAGGTAATATATTGGCCAGGAAGAGAGTTTTTTTTACCTGGAAAATTTGGAATTTTGCCGAACCCTTACTGTTCCAAACAAGGTAGGGATCTTTAATGTGCGTAACAACACTCAGACATGGGACCTCCATTTTACCTCTCATCCGAACGAGGGTGTATTTTTGTGAAAAATGCTCGCCTAACATTTGTCAAGCGGACCGTGCGGGATTTGAACCTGGGACCTTGAGCGTAGTAGTCACACACATACCAACTACGCCACGGAGCCGCCTGTTTTTCGTGTACCAACACCTTGACTCGATCCCGGACGTTCATTCGTTTTTCCATTTTTCGATCCTTGAAACATTTGTGCACCCATTTCCGCCACACTGGAGCAAACCTCCTTTGTCATACTGTCTAAATTTAAGTTTACGCTTTTAATCGAGGCATCCAGCTTTTCTACAAGTGTATTATTGTTCGTCCGAATCGCGGTCATATTGTGTATCACAGCTTTATTACATTTTACTAAATTTTTAATAGAAGATCCGTCACAGAGTATCTTTTTTTAGAGGCATTTTTGTTTTTATTTGTTACAACAACCTCAACATCCCGATCAAATAGTCTACAGATATCAATTTAATTATTGTTGTCCATCGACCCTTAAAATTTCGTTATCTGTGTCACCAAGTCCCCTAACAGCAATAAAATGAAACAGGTTAGTGTGGTTAGACGCCCAGATGTTTTTACTGATAGGGATTAAAGATACGAATAGCCCTATATCAGCGCAGGCCGTAAAAACACCAAACTAAACGAATATTTGTGTTTAGTCAGTTTAGTCAGCTTGAATACTACTTTTTGTATCATAACGTTTGTTGTTCATTATCGCGCACTTGTCTGGTCGGCTGTCGTAGCTTTGTATTCTTTTTACACCTATAGCGCATTATACATATACATGAAGTGCGCTTGTGCAGAAAATGTTATATAAAATTGATAGATACTACCTTGGAGATGATGTTCAATAACGTGCAATTATTCTTGTACCTTCATTCAGCCCAATTGAGCGCCAGATATAGCAATATATCTCACTTTTAAACTCTGATTCGTCAGAATAAACAGTCACACTGTCAAAATTAAAGGATGTTTAATCGAACATATGAACCAGGTACACCTTTTCTTTTGTCGAACATAACATTGGATCTTGACTTAAAACTAAATTTTTAACTAATATTAATCTCAACGGCTCTAACACAATCGGCGTGCGCTTTCTAACAAATAATTCAACCGCGCAGAACCGTGTCTTCCAGTTTATTGCCAGCCACTACAGCCTCGCGCATCGCCCTGGGTCAGACTTTTATACCTAAAGTTGCAAAACGCTACATGCTCGCTTCACTTCTATGTTACAAGGTTGATTTATTATTAACGTACACTTCACAAAGAAATAAAACAACTAATAACAATTAATAACGAAATAAACTTACTTAACACTGGCGGATCTTCTAAGAAAGTACTTCACCCATTGCTAAAAGAGCAAGTTGGTTAACGGAAACTAATACGTTTCCAGCTAAATAGTAATGAATAATTTTGTCTGGTCTTGGGAAGGTAATTCCAGCACAGTGAACAAAGAGTAATGTAACTTGTTGGGTTTTTTCAAAAAGAAAAGCTAGTGACTGGTTTCGCTGTTCTTGCAGCTCGTCAGACTAGCGCATTTCTTTCTGCAAAACAACCAACCAAATTCTTGAATTATACTCAAATCATGGTGTATTTATAAGTGCAAAATATTTCTCATGCGCCCTGCCCTCTATACTCGAATGTAAACAACTAACTATCGGTGATTGTTTCACGTCTCCGACATTATAGTAGGTAATCGTTCACTTGTTTATTTTCATTTTCATCTTGTTGTTTGACTTGTTGTTGGAATTGTGTCGGAAATGCCATCCATACTATCATGTCGGAGACTTAATACAGTCACTGATAGTTAGTTATTTACATTCGAGTATAGAGGGCGCATGAGAAATATTTTGCACTTATAAATACACTATGATTGGTGTATAATTCAAGAATTTGGTTGGTTGTTTTGCAGAAAAAAATGCACTAGTCTGACGGCTGCAACTACAGCGAAACCGGTCACTAGCTTTTCTTTTTGAAAAATAACCAACAATTTACATTAATTTTCGTTCACTCTGCTCGAATTACTCTCCCAAGGTCAGACAAAATTATTTATTAATAATTAATAACGTTTGGTTATTGCATGCAGAAGAAGTCTGTGAAAATTGTTACTATTCGAAAGTCTTTTGATTTTTATTTACTTATTCATTTGATTGTTTCACATTGACCTATTTTTTTTTAGTTAATCACTGAATCCGTAAGGAAGGAACTGTTATTACACTTTTAAATTTAGAATTTTTTTTAAAACTTTCCATTTTGAATATCCTTGTATGACAATATTCATACACAGTATTATGACGTATTTGGTCATTCCAAAGAGGGGTCATGTTATATAACAATTAATGCTGGTTTTATTTTTTTTGGAAACTACTATGAGAATGATAGTCCGAAACACGCAAGAGTTTATTACTCTATAGAATTGGCATGGTACTATGTCCAGTCGGCATTATTTTTGGTTATATAGTTTAACAATGGATTACATAGAATGTTATTCACAAAGAAAGGAAAAGCGTAGCGTAAGAGTTGTTTTATTGAGAGAACCAATTTTGTTAAGTGGATATTTTTAATTCAGGGTAAAAAAGTTACTCAACTCTTTTTTCATTTTTAAGAATAATGTATTGACCGGTTTTACTTATAAAAAAGTTGTACTAGGTTATTTTATTATACGAAAATCCCTTTTATTGTAATGTCAATTTGAAAATCTCTAATTGTACCGTCATGAACTATTTTTGTCTCATGTTTAAAAATTAATGATGTTACTACGTAGAAATGTGTACTATATAATGACAGATTCCGTAAATTTTTCCCATTCCTTATTTATGATCGTTATAAAAGCACTTACTATTATTAGCTGTCTTGAATAAAATATGAAGTACTCGAAACTGTTCAGATATTTTCTACGAACTCATTACTGTGATGTTGCTGTTTAAGAGATGGATATAATGAATTTGGAGAAATATATGAGATATAATGCTGGAAACGTACATTTGGAATTTTTCACATATTGGATCATACTTCGAAACGGAAATTGCGTTTTATCACCGAGTCATTGGTGAATTAGTCCTCTTAAAAACATTCAATTAATAAACTGGTATGGGAATGTGTCTCCGACTATTAATAGTTTTCATTAGACATCTTAGATAATGTTATGGATATAAAATTTTCGGGTTCTCTCAATATAAAAGGCTAAGTTAATGAAATTAACTGCTCAACGTACAGAGCCTGAAGATGACGTCGCCCAATTGACAGTGGTTCACTTCAGAACCAGCCATTTATGTGGAAGAATATCCTAAAAATTGTAAGAGCGAATAGCAACATAAAATTTTCAGATTCCATTGAAAGTTAATAATTTTTTTAATTGCGGATCAAATTGAGATGCTCATTATCATTAGTTGCCCACCAAAGTTCACCAATATCGTGTACGAATTAAAGACCATCTATACCTATTTACGAATTAGAATAGCAAAATTGCAGTTTGTGATATTCCTTTGAAATGTTTATAATCATATTTTATTTTAATAGTTTTAGTATCAGCAAATCTTACCAATAGGGTTAGGGTTATTTCTTTTAGAATAATAATTTTAAGGTTACACACATTCTTGATCTATGAAAGGATTATTTTTGTATCTTTTATTGTTCATACTCAAAGGTTTTCAAATTCATTATGGCGATTGTAAAGTTAAAAATCATAGAATGATTATTTTGTATTCTAAATTAGTGTAGTTTTATGATTCATTTATTTTGGTTAATAATGTATAACGCTGACGCCTATGATCTCATCCTCTTGAAACGAGGAAAATTCGCACACAAAATTATGCCGATTTAAAGAAATAAAAAGCCTCTTTCTCTGGTATTAGCTAGCTTTTCAGTAAAATACATATTACATATGTGAGATAGAGAAAAACGAATCTAGTAATTTCAATTACAGTCTTGATTTATTTGTCTGAATTCTACCGAAGATATCTTGAATTGTGTATGGAGGGAATATAATTCTTTATAGCGCACTTAGTGATTACCACCGAATTGATCAATGAAGTTCGTGTAATACCCTACTAGGCTGATTACTTTTAATTTTAGGAGCAAATTGGTTTCCATAAATTGACAACTTCGTATTGGACAAAAGTATGTTAATTCAGAGCGTCTAGTTTTGTTTTCGAAGTCCTGGTAGGATCTGAATAAAACGAATTAAATCTAGGAGCTAATGTCTATTAGTTGCTTCCGAGTTATCTACAGTCAAAAATCACTTCAGGCATTTATTATCAAATTTCTGAAACTATAACCTATTGTTAATGTTTTACAGACCAAAATTAATTCTGTGGAGATTTACCAAAAAGAAGAGCGCATTGATGTGACAGTGATATTGGGTAAATGTCATGAAAATTGTTTATTGGCTTCTCGAGTATATGCTCAAAGATGCCTGGAAAGAAGTCATCTCAAACCAATAGTTTTTAACAACGTTTTAAAAGAGTTTAAGGAAACTGGAAGTGTCGAATACAAAAAAAAAATCTGTTACAAGTAAACCTGTAGCTGATAAAGAGGAAAATATTTACAGTAATTATCTCAGTTACTGAAAATACTTAAGTGAGTCAAACCCAGATATACAAATATTAAAATCAAGCATTTCAAGAAAACTTATAAAACACAAATCTCATCCTTATAAAATCTAATTATGTCAAGAACTTTATGGAAATAATTTCCAGAAGAGAATTGAATTTTGCATGTTGTGGGTGTTAGAGGAAGAAGCAGAAAATGAATTTTTTTTGACAATCTTTTATTTAGTGATGAATGCACTTTTTATAACAACGGAAATGTGAACAGACATACTTTCCATTATTATTCAGATTCAAACCTCCATCAATACAGAATAATAAATAATCAGCATAAATAGTCAGTGAATGTGTGGAGTCGATTAATGGGTCCATATTTATTGACCCTTATTTTTAAATGGTTCGTAAAATGGTTTGATGTTATTGAATTTTCTAGAAAATGAGTTACCAGTATTGTTGGAGGAAGTTCTTTTAGAGAAAAGAAGAACCATGTGGTTACGATTAGATGGAGCCGCGCCTCATCATCATCGTGAGCTTCGTAATTTTTTGAATTACACGTTTCCAAATAGATGGTTTTTAAGAGACGGTTATATAAATTGGCCTGCTAGGTCACCAGATCTGACTTCACCCAATTTCATTTTGTGGGGCTACATACAATTAGTTGTTGACCATACACCTTCAACTACACAAGAAGATACGAGGCAACGAATTACGTAAGCTTTTCGAACTGGAACTCCATAAAGGTGATCCAAAGTTATGACTAATTTTCAGTTAAGAATTCTTATGTGTTTGCAAAATAATGGTCATAATTTTGAACCTTTGTTGAATTAATTTTCGAACTAGTCATACTTAATTCATAAGTTTGACAGGTTTTGTACATTAATTGTTGAGTTCTCGTATTGCGTTTTTTAAGAACTTTTTAATTGCGAATTCTGTAAAAATGTGAATAGTTAAATGTAGGACATCCTTATATCATTCGATGGGGAATTTAATTCTGCATTTAGTAACGTATTAAAAATACAGGGTTGTACTTAAGCTAATTAACTTATAGCAACTTGAACAAAAGATTAAATTAGATTTCTGAACACTCTGTATAAGATATCTAAGTTTTTGTAATGGGAGTATAAAATATGATAAATTCTCACACTTCACTAGAAATTTCGCTTAGATAGGTATAATATTTGTTTTGTATTTAATATTTTAAAATTAGGTTGTTTTGAAAAAAATTAAATTACTTCAAAAACCTTAAGGTTTAAGTACACCAATCCGTAGTAAAAAAGACCTTTATTTGGACCGGGGAATCCAAAAATGTAATAATATACAGGGACTTTCATTTAAAAAACACAGGTTTTATTTAGTGTTTGGAACACCCTGTATAATTTCAAAATAATTTTAAAATGTATCTCTAATATGCCTCTATCCATATGTGAAAAATTTTTTTAAACATTTATTAGTTTACCTACAACGTTCCGAGGCGTATACCGTGAATAATATAATTGTTCGTGTAGATAACGACTAAGGATTTAATTATAATAAATGCAATAACGGGTTTATTGGTCCAATTTTTTAATCAAACTTTTTGTTTTTTCGCCAAGCTTTCGATTCTAAATCTTCTAAATCTGCTGAATGTATATTTATTTATTTATAAACTATTTAGTACTCATGTTTTGTAAGTATTTGTAATTTCTTGGCATAGTTGATGTTAATAACTTCTCTTACATAGGACCCTGATGAAGATTTAAAAAATAAATCGAAAGCTTGGCGAAAAAACAAAGAGTTTGATTAAAAAATTGGACCGATAAACCTTGCATTTACTATATATATATATATATATATATATATATATATATATATATATATTGCAGTGGATTCCTCTAAAAATATCAGGATCGCCTTCGAGTCCCAGCGTTACTGAACCGTCATAGAAATTTTCTAAAAATTTTAATAAAAAAAAACACATACCTCTGGAGCGCCTCCTTATTTCTGCAGACCCCAGCTAGCTGTAAAATCTGCTTCTTCTTGGATACCTACCATCTTACGTTCATTCTTTCTCACAAATACAGTCAAATAATGCAACGAGATATACAACGTTTTTATTTACACCTATTAAAAAGTTTCCATTAGCAAGAAAATATTTACACATTTGTATATACAGTTTCATACAATGTTACCATCTCAATCCTTAAACCTTTTAAAATTTCATGATTACTAGTTATTTCAACAATTTTATTTTAGACGAGTAGATGGGTCCGTCGTGCAACCTTAAATTGATTTTTATTCTGGTCTTATGGTGAACTCAGTATAACCCAGTTACTCTAAATGCTTTTAAACATAGGATCTTTGTTTAAAACAAACTTAAAGACCCGTTTCTCCTTACAACAAAATTTTTATGTCATTTATAAACATTTTTAAATAATCAATATCAATTGTCCTTTACATATCCCTTCAAATGAGTTTTTAAGGTAATAAATACACCCCCAATAAGTCAAAACACTTAAGCACAAAATACCAGCACAAATGTTCAAGCAAAAGCAAGAAATTAATTTCTTTATTTGGAGTAAGCTTCTTCCATTGTTACCTCTGAAGATGTGTTTCAAAACCCTCCTCGTTGTGTCCATACACTTCGTTATTATACATGGATCCAACTCATTTTCACTCGCTATCCAAATCTCTGCAACCGCCTTCCGTGTTTCTACCCCGATACTTGTCTCGACAAAGTTTAACCTTCCGTAATCACTAAACTTCACGCATACTTGTTTCAAACTTCTCAACTCGCATACCCTAGTACCATCCTTTTATTAGATCGTTGCGTGTAGTAACAGCACCGTCTATAAGCTAGCACCCACTTGTGCAAATGACACTTTTAATAAATTATCGATGTACGTTACTAACAGCGTTTTACACTTTTTTAATTTAGGATGTTGTATTATAAGTCAACGAATAAGCGACGTACGAGAATCAGTACAAAGTAAGAGCAAGTAAGAGTAAGTAAGATAGCTTTAATACCTCTCCTAGTGTATTTATATGATTTTGTACACCCCTCACGGACCGTATTTCCGTCGAAAAGCTTATTTTTCAAAACATTTTACAAATTTTGTACATAACGAACTTCTACCGTGCTTTTACATTGAAATCTGTTCAACAACATCTAACAGTTGCGAGCTTCTTGAAATTTCTAGCATTCGACCAATTAGATTGCTTTCCCCCGTTTTTAACGTTCGACCCCTAGCTACCTTTCCTCGTTTAACCCATATTTACTGTCTCTTTTAGAATCTTACTCAAGCAACAGAAAATCGATATTGTGGTTGACCTCCAAATCTACCGCGTACTTTAGACGAGTATTTTAACCAACGTTTTATTATACGTGTTCTCTGTCTGTTTTACATTATGGATATTCCATTTCACTTTGCCTTCAAAACATCTGTTATTTTAGTAGCTCTCGCATCGACCGCTACATACAATTCTACAGAATTCTGTGCCAACGTTCATTTCAGTTCTTTGAACTTGACATTTTAACTATTTGGTGTTTCTATGAAGCGAACTATCAGTTTGAAATTATAATTCCGAGTTTTAGCATTTCTTAGGATTTGTATAACGAACGTTTAGTTTAGTTAAATGGAAATATGCGTTTATATTATTGATTTTCTATACCCAAAAGCTCCGTTTCTTATCCGATGCGCTTGATTTAAAATATTAAAGCTAATTATGCGTATCCTTGAGTTTTCATGTACTCTAAAACTCCTACACGTTATGCAAATTTTTAACATTCCAATTTAGAAAGACATAAATATGTTAGTATCCGTCCGTTTTCAATGTTACTACTAAGTAATTTGGCGCGTAAATAAATTGTTTCTATTTCCTATATACACAGTCGTTAAAATTTTATTATCTAGACCGATCTATCCTTCTTAACCTATAATTTCCACGTCAATATATATATATATATATATATATATAATTAATAAGATGAAATAATAACTTAGGCTTTTTTAAGCAAAGCCCAAATGATCATTTCAAATCGAGCTAGTAATTGAAAGAAGGAAAATATAAGGTCTTGGACAGGATTTGAACCTGCATCTCAGTTTTGCCGGAACTGTGCATTTACCAATTACGCTACCGAGACCGATGACTATAATTGGGAAATTTACAAATCTAAATCGTGTACAGTACTATATATAAACCTAACTTTCAATTACGTTTAGCATTTTTGTCAATCATATCTGGCATTGTCAAGTTTTTGACTTACGTCAGATATAGAGAGGAAGCAACGCTCAAAATCACGGCTATAAGCCAAGTATTAATATATAAATATTATAAGTAGTTTTTTACACAAGGTAAGTTGATAAATACTAACGTATTGCAATTAATAAGATGAAATAATAACTTGGACTTTTTTAAGCAAAGCCCAAATGATCATTTCAAATCGAGCTTATAGCCGTGATTTTGAGCGTTGCTTCCTGTCTATATCTGACGTAAGTCAAAAACTTGACAATGCCAGATATGATTGACAAAAATGCTAAACGTAATTGAAAGTTAGGTTTATATACAGAGTGGTAGAAAAGTCCCGGAACGGTCAAATATTTTGGGAAATACTCATCGCATCAAAAAAAGAAAAAATACGTGTCCAATATTTTTTTAAAAGCTATCCAATGACACCAAAATTGAACCCCCACCCCCACCGTCCTGGGGGTAGGGATGGGGCAACTTTAAAAGTTTAAGTGGGAACCCCCATTTGTTATTGCAGATTTGGATTCCGCAGGATAAATTACCCCAAATTGACCTACGACACAAGCCATTTTGGATGATAGAAGGCGTTGTAATTGACAAAACCAAAATAGGGTACAAAAACATTTGAAATCGAAAAATGTCAGAATTACATTAATTTTTAGTATTCATTTCGTTACTAGCTTTTGATATTATTTCGTGATGTCTCTGTCTGAAAGAGAAAGAATAATTGTCCTGATGTCAACCGATTTCTAAATCTATTGTGAGTTGAACAGTGAATCGTTTTGAGCGAACTGGTTCGGTGAAGGATGAACCAAGATCTGGAAGACCTAAAAGCGCGACAAATGATCAGAAAGCATTAGAGGTGTTACTGCATTTTCAAGAAAACTGTCATCCATCGAGTAGAAAAGTAGCTCAACAGGTAGGGCGTGAGTCATCATTTAGTTCTTAAGGTTATGAAGCTGCACAGATATCATCCCTAAAAAATTAATCTTGTACAAGAACTTTTAGAAAATGATTTTGATCGTAGACTTGAGTTTTGCGAAACGATAATGCAACAGTATTAGACTTTTTTTTGGACCTGCTTCTCTGATGATTGCAGCGCCATCTGCAAAAAACCTAAAAAAATTATGACTAACATTTTGTGGCGAATCCGAATCTGCAATAACAAATGGGGGTTCCCACTTAAACTTTTAAAGTTGCCCCGCCCCTACCCCAGGGGGTGGAGGTGGGGTTCAATTTTGGTGTCATTGGATAGCTTTAAAAAAATATTGAACACGTATTTTTTCTTTTTTTGATGCTATGAGTATTTCCCAAAATATTTGACCGTTCCGGGACTTTTCTACCACTCTGTATAGTACTGTACACGATTTAGATTTGTAAATTTACCAATTATAGCCATCGGTCTCGGTAGCGTAATTGGTAAACGCACAGTTCCGGCAAAACTGAGATGCAGGTTCAAACCCTGTCCAAGACCTTATATTTTCCTTCTTTCAATTACTAGCTCGATTTGAAATGATCATTTGGGCTTTGCTTAAAAAGTCTAAGTTATTATTTCATCTTATTAATTGCAATACGTTAGTATTTATCAACTTACCTTGTGTAAAAAACTACTTATAATATTTATATATATATATATATTGCTGTGATAAGGGGTTGCTTAAGGGTGCACGTTATAGTAAAGGTCGTTCGGGAAGGAGTAATTAGAATAGTCAGCAGAAAACCACACTTATTTAAGGAAATAATTAAGAAATAGACATAGTTTGTAGATAGTAAGTAGTCAACACCCTGTATATAGAGTAGAAGTAGTTTTTGGGCGACGCAGGTAAACATAGGAAGACGCATGGTTGGCGTAGGAATGAGAAGTACATGTATTAAGTAAATAGTAAATATTAAATACCCTGTAGATAAAGTTTAGTTAGTTTAGGTAAAACAAATAAGGATATTTTTCAGTGGAAGTACGCGTATATTGAGAAATAAATGGTAAAGTGTAATTAGACACGCATTAAGAAGAAGAGTTCCAGACGATTAAATTAATACGGGTATAGAAATAGAGTTTCAGGCAGTTAATATAAATGCGTACAAAGATCTAACCAATTTGATAAGAGAAATGATTAAAAATTGCGTGAATCACATGTAAACATGAAAATTTAAAGTCGGGTTGCATCAGTTGTTTATAGAAAAGCAAGTAATCTATCAAAATACAGCATGTTGATAATGAAAGACAGCTGCGGGCAGGTTGTGATTATGGGAAAGCGTGGAGCATTGCATCAGAAACTGCTTTAAAAGCAATTATTTGATTGGTCAGAGACAAGCGACGAGTTCTAGACCAGACCCACGGATGGAGTGGGAATTCGAGATTATATTAGCAAGCACCTTGATAAGAAAGTCAGTTTTGAACTCAATGAAGGCCGAAATGCATTGCCATTAAATAAAGTAATATGTAATAAGTATAAAAGTGAAAAATAAAATGAGTGCGAATATGAAGATTACAATTGCCGTTTAAACGTAAGTACGTTTTTAATGAATTTATTGTAAACTAAGACATAAAAATAATAGGGTTTCGAGGTCTGAGGGAAATAGACTAGGATTCTGATGTTAAGAAAAAATACATTATAATTTGAATTAGGGCCGCTATACTTGCGGTTACGTCCCCAATGCTCCACCCGGAGGTACTACATTGGGTTTAAACGCGAAAAATAGTCGTGCTCCTAATTTATTCTTACTTCATAGTTGATTCACCCTAAATAAAAACTAAATAAAAATCTAACAAACCTAAAAATCTAACAAACTCTAACAATCTAACAAACCTAAAAATCTGACAAAAACTGGAACAAAAACAAAACAAAAACTAAAAACAGGGTTGTAAATAATGGTATCCCTAGCGCTGACTTTCGAGTGTACCCGATCAACAAGCAAAATGAGAGGGAGGGATCCGTAATACCGGATAGCAGACGCCGGTTCTGCTTACCAGTGCGACCTGAAGGGTCGTCTTAAAACTATCCAAATCTAGCTAACTAATTTAAATCCATCCCTAGCTTTCCTATCGTTCCCTAACTGATTTACATTATGATTACAATCTTCGCAATTCTGCTCGTCCTTCCCAAATATATACTGCAACCAAAATGACGACAGAACGTCAAACAAAACAAATAAGCCACATAATACATGCTATATATAAATAAATATAAAGTGTAAATATAAAATATAAATAAATATAATTATGTAAATATATAAATAAATGTTTAATAAGCGTTAAGCATATAGCAGTGCACAAAATAGCGAAAGCATCACCCTATTTATCAGGTGCACTCGCACAAGCATTATGTCGGCTAGCGCCTTTACACACCAAACGTGCTTCTTAAATTATTTCAAAAACTACTAATTAATGTAAATCAATGCTTGTGCGAGTACAGCCGCCACAATTTAAGTCTTACCTCCATAATGAAATTCTCCAGCATCCGAAGATCTGGCCGTCTGTAACTTACTTCTAAAGGTGGGACGGGGTGCACTGCTAAAGTCCTGGTGGGTATGCACTAAATGTTCTTGGGGGGATCACAATCACTATCACTATCACTTCACTTTCAAGTCCTGGGGGGATGCGCGGTTGCGCTCTGTTTTATTATCCTTGTTTACTTTATTGATTTAATTTAATGAGGGTTTATGATTTATTTGTTATTGTTTATTTGGTATTATTTATTCCCGATTTTCCGCACATAATTATGAAGATAGGCAGTGATTGTATTAATGGAGTGGGGGTTTCTCGTGCATATTGGACATTTTGGTATAACTATCTTTTTTTTTTTTTTTTAATATCAGGTTTTGGTTATGCTCGTATCCTTACTCACGCCAAGTCAATCTAAAATTTTTCAATCCTCCCACCATAAGAAAAAAATACAGTAATACAATTTAAATGTCAAGGCGAAAAGAAGAATAATACAATTTTGAAGTACAGGGGTGAAACAAACTACAATTTTAAGTCTGGGGCAAGAATGATAAAAGTCTAAAGTTTGAAGAATTGAAATAAATTGGGGTATATAATTTAATGGTGATGGTCCATAGTGTAATAATTTGAATGGAATCCAGAATTGGGGAAGATCATTTTTATTGGAAGCGTCGATGTGAAAAAGATAAAACCAGGTCAGATTTTTAGTTATAAGACATTTGTTTTTCTACATGAATTTTATTTTATTTTTAATATTGAATTTGCTAAATATGATATGCTTGTGAAGAAGTCAACAAAAGAGGTTGCATACGTATTGAATGAGTAATAAGAAAACAGGTTTAGAATATTCTACACTTTGTTGATAAAGATAATAAATTTTCTTTGGTGACTTTGGGTTTTTGAGTACATACTAGATGGTTGTTAATAAATGAAATTTATAGGAAATGTATTACAAATAATTTCAAAAGCTGTACATAACATATTGGTTTCATTATATAAAATCTAAATTTACTGAATTTTATAACTGCAAATAAATGCTAGCCGAGGTCATAAGATTTAAATAGTACAAAGGCGGAGCCACAAGTTGAATAGGAAAGCGATAACCCGCCAGGCGGTAACGTATCGAATTTTGCCATTGGTAGATAGAGTTGTTTAATGATAAAGTCCAGTTGATAGCAATATTAAGAAAACAGCTGGAGGAGGAGATAATTGCACTTAATAGTGAATGTTAAAATGGTGGTCCAATAATTTAGATTACGTAAATATCATAGCAAAATAAATAGGTCGCCCAAAGTAGGTGGTCCGATAATTTAGAGAGAGATTCATAGCCAATAAATATGATGCAGCCCAACGTCGTGGCTCGATAATCCGCTAATATCATAGCAAATAAATATACAGCCCAACGTAGGGGCTCGATAATCCGCCAGTAGCATAGCAAATAAATATGGCTACCCAAGTTGGGGCATGAATTAAACCACAATAAAATAACCTGAGATTAGGAGGCGTGAATTAAATTAAAATAAATTTTAAAATACGATTGCGAGATTGCAGATAAATTAATTAAACTAAACCGGGGATTTGAAAAGTTTCAATTAAAGGAAAATAGAGAAATTTGTACAGTATTTAAAGTTAGGTAGATTTATTTAGTATTTAAAAGTTTAGAGTAAAAATAGTAATTTCAAAATGGAGAAAGGATCCCAAGAAAACATAACGTTGGAGAGAAGTGTGAGTGAAGAAAGGCGAATTTCACAAGAAACCAAAATGTTGGATATCTTAATGGCATTAAATGATAAAATGGATAAGAGTGAACAAGCCATAAATACAGTTAAAACAAAAATGGAGGAATACAGTGAGAAATTGGAGAGTGAAATTAAGATTCTTAGTAATGATTTGAAGGAAACAAAACACACTATCGCGGAGATTAAAGCACAAATGAATGTAAAAATTGGGAGAGTTTCTGAGGAAATAGACGGTTTATGGGATCATATTTCTTTAATCAAAACGAAACGAGAAGAGTACGAAAGCGAGTCCAACAATAAAATTACGAATTTAAATATTAAATTAAGAGAAATTGAAGAAAATTGCGAAACGGAATTCAGAACAATAAATCAAGAAATAAATAATTTAAAAGGTAATCCAATAAATTTTAATAGAGAATCAAATAGGTTAATTCAAACAAATCTTTCAATTGAACAGTTTACGAAATTTTACGGGGACGGAAAATTAAATCCTAAGATATTTCTGAAAAATTTTAAAATGTTGATACAGGGATCTACAGATGAATTATTGAAATTAAATTTAATTAGGGCAATATTAAGAGGGAATGCTGAAAGATGGTACAATTTAGTTGAGAGTGAAATAGAAACGTTTGAACAGTTTGAAAGCAAATTTTTACGTCAATTCTGGAATGACAATCAGCAAAATCGAATTCGAAGTAACTTAATTATGGGAAGATACGATTCAGCGAAAGGGATAACGCGAGAATCATATGCGATTGAGAAATTTACTGTAGCGAAGCAATTGGATCCTCCTTTAGAAGATAAAATTATTATAAGGTACTTAGCAAGTCATTTTAACGCTGAAGTAAAGCGATACATAACGACGCAAAATATAGTGGATAGAGATACGTTTATTGATTATTTGCAGAGATATGATGATTTGGAAAATGATTATGAAATTGAAAATAATGTTAGGGATCGACGCACGATTTTTATAAGGAATACGGAGACTCGGAATAATTATCGAAGGAACAATTATAATTATGATCGCGGAAGAAATTTTAATAGGGGGAACTATGGAAACTTTAATAATGATTTTAGGCAAAACAGGAATAATGGTCAGACACCAAGGCAACGAATGGAGAGAACGAATCATGATGGAAGCAATAGAGTAATAAATAGACAGGAAAATGATGATCGACGGACGCAAGCTAGAAATATTAATAGTATGGAAATAAGAAAGACGAATTGCACACATACAGGGATAATGAGTCAGGCAGGACCTTCGATGCGAAATCAGGATTTTTGAGTACGGACGAACCAAGGAAAATTATACGAATTAACGGATATGAACACCAGCGCGAGTTTATTAAATATGAAATGGATAATGAATTAGGAATATTTGAAAGAAACTTATTACCAATAATTAATTTAAAGGTGGAAGATAGAATAGTTAAAGTGTTAATTGATACTGGAGCAGAAGCATCACTTGTTGCGGAAGAGTTTGTTAAACGAGAAAAATTGGGGGATAAAGCGATAGCTATAGCGAGGTGTAATTTAGTGGCACCAAATAATAAGAGATTTAGTGTAATAAATGAAATGGTAATTCTGAGATGTGAAATGGGGGATAAAATATGGGAAAATGAGTTTATGGTAGTACCTGGACTGAAGATAGATGTTATATTTGGGATGAATATGATAGATAAGTTGGGGTTGAAGATAAATGCGGAATGCAAAGAGATTGAGTGTAATGGGAAATATATTAAATGGTATGAAGAGGGGAATATTGTAATAGAAGACGACTGCGTAAATATTAATCAGTTTAGTGAAGAGATAAATAATGGGGTTAATGAAAATGAAGATATTAAGTGTCCAGATGATTTAACAAATAGGGTGAATATATTATTGAATAAGCATTCAGAATTAATTGGGTCGAAGTCGAGGATTGCCAAGGGTTATGTGCACAAGTTGGATGTGATAAATGAGGAACCGTTTAACAGTAAAATATATTCTATTCCAGTAGTATATGGAAATAGAGTGAAAGAAAAAATTGAGGAAATGTTACGTGAAGGTATTATAGAGAGCTCCAGTACGAATTTTGGGAATTTATTAGTAGTCGTCGTAAATAAAAGGGATAATAGTATTAAGTTGTGTATAGATAAAAGTGAAATTAATAAGCGAATGAAGCCGCAATATAATTGTCCACCAAAGATAAATAGAATATTAGCAAGAATAGGATTTGAATATAAGAATAGGTATAGGTATAAATAGTAGAGTATAATAGGACATAGGTATGAGATAAATAAAATGTAAATATGAGTTTAATAAAGAAAAAGTTGGATTTCAGAATGGAAATAAAAATATAATCATTTCATACCAATGTGAGTTTAAGTTCACGTTGGGCGCCAAAAAGGACATTGATATAAAATTTTATATTTTAATTTGGGGGAATTATGCTCTGATAAGGGATTGCTTAAGGGTGCACGTTATAGTAAAGGTCGTTTGGGAAGGAGTAATTAGAATAGTCAGCAGAAAACCACACTTATTTAAGGAAATAATTAAGAAATAGACATAGTTTGTAAATAGTAAGTAATCAACACCCTGTATATAGAGTAGAAGTAGTTTTTGGGCGACGTAGGTAAACATAGGAAGACGCATGGTTGGCGTAGGAATGAGAAGTACATGTATTAAGTAAATAGTAAATATTAAATACCCTGTAGATAAAGTTTAGTTAGTTTAGGTAAAACAAATAAGGATATTTTTCAGTGGAAGTACGCGTATATTGAGAAATAAATGATAGTGTAATTAGACACGCATTAAGAAGAAGAGTTCCAGACGATTAAATTAATACGGGTATAGAAATAGAGTTTCAGGCAGTTAATATAAATGCGTACAAAGATCTAACCAATTTGATAAGAGAAATGATTAAAAATTGCGTGAATCACATGTAAACATGAAAATTTAAAGTCGGGTTGCATCAGTTGTTTATAGAAAAGCAAGTAATCTATCAAAATACAGCATGTTGATAATGAAAGACAGCTGCGGGCAGGTTGTGATTATGGGAAAGCGTGGAGCATTGCATCAGAAACTGCTCTAAAAGCAATTATTTGATTGGTCAGAGACAAGCGACGAGTTCTAGACCAGACCCACGGATGGAGTGGGAATTCGAGATTATATTAGCAAGCACCTTGATAAGAAAGTCAGTTTTGAACTCAATGAAGGCCGAAATGCATTGCCATTAAATAAAGTAATACGTAATAAGTATAAAAGTGAAAAATAAAATGAGTGCGAATATGAAGATTACAATTGCCGTTTAAACGTAAGTACGTTTTTAATGAATTTATTGTAAACTAAGACATAAAAATAATTGGGTTTCGAGGTCTGAGGGAAATAGACTAGGATTCTGATGTTAAGAAAAAATACAGTAATACAATTTAAATGTCAAGGGGAAAAGAAGAATAATACAATTTTGAAGTACAGGGGTGAAACAAACTACAATTTTAAGTCTGGGGCAAGAATGATAAAAGTCTAAAGTTTGAAGAATTGAAATAAATTGGGGTATATAATTTAATGGTGATGGTCCATAGTGTAATAATTTGAATGGAATCCAGAATTGGGGAAGATCATTTTTATTGGAAGCGTCGATGTGAAAAAGATAAAGCCAGGTCAGATTTTTAGTTATAAGACATTTGTTTTTCTACATGAATTTTATTTTATTTTTAATATTGAATTTGCTAAATATGATATGCTTGTGAAGAAGTCAACAAAAGAGGTTGCATACGTATTGAATGAGTAATAAGAAAACAGGTTTAGAATATTCTACACTTTGTTGGTAAAGATAATAAATTTTCTTTGGTGACTTTGGGTTTTTGAGTACATACTAGATGGTTGTTAATAAATGAAATTTATAGGAAATGTATTACAAATAATTTCAAATGCTGTACATAACATATTGGTTTCATTATATAAAATCTAAATTTACTGAATTTTATAACTGCAAATAAATGCTAGCCGAGGTCATAAGATTTAAATAGTACAAAGGCGGAGCCACAAGTTGAATAGGAAAGCGATAACCCGCAAGGCGGTAACGTATCGAATTTTGCCATTGGTAGATAGAGTTGTTTAATGATAAAGTCCAGTTGATAGCAATATTAAGAAAACAGCTGGAGGAGGAGATAATTGCACTTAATAGTGAATGTTAAAATGGTGGTCCAATAATTTAGATTACGTAAATATCATAGCAAAATAAATAGGTCGCCCAAAGTAGGTGGTCCGATAATTTAGAGAGAGATTCATAGCAAATAAATATGATGCAGCCCAACGTCGTGGCTCGATAATCCGCTAATATCATAGCAAATAAATATACAGCCCAACGTAGGGGCTCGATAATCCGCCAGTAGCATAGCAATATATATATATATATATATATATATATATATATATATTTATATTGATATGATGATGTGATAACGGCTGCGCAGGTGCATCGCTAAAAGTGTGCTGTGATACGGATACAGCAAATTGTAAAATTTGAAATTTCTGACTTACATTCCTTTCTAATTTTTCTTTGCCTGGCTAGCTCAATGGAAATATTGGAGTTTCACACGATGAAATCAAACAGCAATATTATAAGGCATCTATACAGTCAAAAATATTTTCTCTCATACCAGAAAAATTATAGAACATTTACAGCAGAATCTTTTTCAAGCATAAAATTATTCTGAACAAGTACCTATTGCTTAATTATCAAAATGTCTCTTACCTTATCTAGGTTTTAATTTACAGAACTAAATCTCTTCTTTTATGGATACTTTACCGGGCTTTGATTTGTTTGGCCAAAAAATCCTTGACAGATAATCTATAAAAAAAATCAGTGTGTTTCGAACTCCGACCACAAACTTCCTGGTAAATATACCCTTACAAAAATAAAATTATATGACTAAGACGTATTCTACCATAAGTTAAATAACAAATATTCAAATATCAATTACAAACAAAATAAATTTAAAAGTAATACTTGCAAAATCCACGGTTTCCCAAACAGTATTAAATATCTTCTGCTTCTATTTTTTTAAATTGATGTTTAAAATCAGCTCACAAAATTTTCATATTATTTAAATATTCATTTAGAAACCAATGTGCATTCTCGGTTTAATTATAAAATTTTAAAGTAGCTTTTTTTCTAGAAGGATTCCATCTTCATTGTATATTACAAAATCAAATAATTGCATTTAACAATTTCTATTTTTACGCAGGTTACGTTTAAAATTTACTTCCTTATTCGCAGTTTCATAGTAATTATTAATTACGGTATGCGTATTGCATATTTAAAAACAATTTCTTTTCAAAGTGAAATTTTAGCGATCGTATTCATGAATGAATCTCTCTAATAAAAGTTCCCGTTTATATACAATTTTTCTATTTTCTAAGCTTTTCGATTGCCTAATCGAAACATGTAAATTCAGAAAATTGAACAATATTAGAAAAGCAATTTTAAATCCTACGGAAGTCGGAATAAGTTTAATATAGAAACAATTGCACTTCAACAATAATGTAGAATAATAGTGAATTAGGAATGGCTAGTGCTATAAAAGCACAACAGAAAATGTCAAAGCGTCAGAATCGCCAAAAAGAATGTTTAACAGAACAATATATGCAGGGATTGTATTAAAATGAGTTTTATGGGAAAAAATCGAGTTATTAAATTATAATACGTCATCAGGGGCGTTTCCCGTAACAAATAGTTATACAAAATGTCGAAGTGAAAGTGTGAGAGTATTTGAATAAGTCGTAAATCGAACAAAATATTTAGAAGTGTAAAATTGAAAGAAACAAATTGCATATTTGTTGATGTTTTGATTCATTACCTACGATCATTGTCAAAATACTAACAGTTTTATACTTGTCATTTGTTACATAATTTAACTAACAAATGTCAAATATAAAAATGTTATTATTTTGACAACGATCCTAAATTTATATAAT
The DNA here is from genome assembly GCA_036346225.1 of Platerodrilus igneus. NCBI lineage: Eukaryota > Metazoa > Arthropoda > Insecta > Coleoptera > Lycidae > Platerodrilus > Platerodrilus igneus. Next base: position 1,697,960 of record JARFIW010000500.1, on the reverse strand, counting down.
AAATATCAAATATAAACGTGTTATTATCTGAACAAAGATTCTAGGTCGTGGATCGAAACGTCAATAAATATATAATTAAAAACTACACGTGGTTTCATTCCCAAAAACGAGAGAGAATAAATAATCAACCACAACAAACATACAGGACGAATTTTAATCGTTGGATTTAATTTTGTAAAACTAATAATTTTCAGGCAAGCCGGCATTTGTCTTTTCAGTAGAGATTACATCACAGTTTTAATTAAATGTAAAGGATACAGAAATGTTTATCGTCATGGACACTTGCTTTGACTTCTCTTATTTACTGAATGATTTAGGTTTTGAGTTACAGAAAGCTTTAGTTTTCGTATAAAATGACGAGGGTGTAAAATGATTATAAACGTTTGAAACGACGGCTATAATACAAAAGCCTACCCGCTGTTTTGTCGACTGCCGTACATGTCAGCGTCTCATGAATGGATCTGTTTGATATTGTCGGTTGTATTTCCTCCAGCTTGAATTGTATAAAATCTAATACATCGAGGTTTTGAAGTTAAATTGGTAGTACTTTGCTCACTGAAATCCCTCATTTTCATCAAGCTTGGCCATGCTAATGTCAATTATTGAACAACGATAGAAAATTCTGATATATTATATCAGCAGAGTACATTTGCCCATGTAGCATTACAATTTGTATAACTTATCAGTATACCCATATAGCTCAGTGTATTCCAAGAACTCCTCACTTCCTATGCATCGTATTTTTATGCGAGATTTTAATCTCGATAAAATCAAGTCTCGTATTTTTTCTGGTTTTTCCCCGTGTAAGCCATAGTTCTGGGTAGAATTTTCTGAAGATTTCGTTGTTGATGGAATGTATTATATGGCAGCTACCCAGCGCATAAAAAATGGAGAATCTATTCTTGGAAATTTTCGGCACATATGATGCATGCTTGTAAGTCAGTTTTTTAAAAAAGTTTATCTTTGGAACTTTTTAATCAAGGAGTAATTTGTTGCTCTCTATAAAAAATTGTTGCAGCCGTATTTTGCCTTGCTGCTCCAGAATCCTGGTCACTTTTTTATTTGTTAAGATATGTCTAGTATTATATTTGCTCGGAGTCTCCTTAACCCCCTTATTAAGTAAACTTACTAATAAAAATAGTGTGCAAAGGAACAGGTTTACACTTTTAAGTAATATTATCTATTTCTAGGAATTTAGGAAATTCTACCAAACACGGTAATGTAAATGTCAATTTTTGCATGACCGCGAAAAACTTTGGTTTATTTTATTAATCTAGTGCATAAGCTGATGTAGAACACAATTTTTCAATTTGCCAGTTGGCGTAGAAAAGTCGGTCCAGGTACTCTATAATCCGCCAGCATCTTAAATCTGAACAACATGATTTAACTTTTTTCCGTCATCATTTTGGGTAGAATTTTCTGATGATTTCATCGTTGGTGTTACGTCATCATCGAACATTTATTGGAATTGGTGACAATAAATACTTTGTGCGGGTATCCTACAGTTTTTAGTGAAACATTATATACCGACAGTGGAAGTGCGTGAGAACAGTCGCATTCGAACCCTTGCAGAGGACGGTTGTATGAGAGCTTTTGAAAGCGACACGAACACCCAATCGTGCGTGTTATTGGTTGTCCGTCGAAAGCTTTTGTGTGTGAACGTTTATTGCCCACAGCGGCACAGGATAAAAGGTATTTATACCCTTTATTAAGTAGTTTGGTGTAGTTGTTTTTAGTTATTACATAACCGCTCCACCGCCAATCGGTATTGCTACAAAAAGCAATTGGTCCTTCCCTATAATTAGCATATTTATATCACTCCTTTATCATTCCCAACAACCCATTGGTCCTAATTCGATCCGAATTAACTAGTCCTATGTTAATACGCATGTCCTAAATTAAATATTATGTTGCATTTCAGCGAGCGTTTTTAATTAATTAATGATTTAGCTTTAAATTTGTGTTCAAGCTCCATATTTAGCGGGTTAAAATATGTACAATATTAGCTACATACTTTCGTTAGACTAAATTTAGTGATTTCGCCGTAATTAAACCAGCGTTTAATTACAAACAAATCCTTAATATAAAATTTGTTAATTTGCACTAAAAGCCATTGCGCGTTTTTAGTTTTCACATACAACCCTTTCAGGCGGTTTACAACGTAAAATATTTAATACATTTGCAGAGTAATAGAATGTAAAAGCTGCATCTTGCAAATATGATAACCACATGTTTTTAAATGTTGGTGGATCCTGTGAGCTTTGATGTAAAGCCGCCCGGGTTGTAAGCTGTAAATCTTATCTTTAGGCTTTGTTTGACAAACCGGTAGGTTTTCGACGTCTCGTTTAAGACCACATTGCAGGCTAATAGTCATAAAACGTGATGTATTGGTTTATAGGCTATCTTACCTTTTCGTGCCTTGAACAACTCATAATATTTTAATATTTCTCAGCGCACATCTTGAGCTTTGCCGTTTTACAGCATTTTTATAGTGTAGGCCTTTCAGAATATTTCAGAACTCGGATTACTGGAAACACGCATTATGGAAATGTTGGAATTGGGTAACGCTATACAAAGTGACCCAACTTTAAAAACGTTGTTCCTTATTCAAACAAGGGGAGTAAATGACCTTTACAGAGATTTCAATACAATTTTAGTTGCTGTCTTAGCCTCCTGTGACGAGGCAGAATTATTAAATTACAACGCTTTACGGAAGGAAGTAGATTCCGCTTATTATTGCATACTGCTGCATCTCGAAACGATGCAAGAAATGAAAGCACCACAAATCATTGAAAATGCTCCAAGCAACTCGGGATCAAAATTGTTACCGTTAAAGCTCCCACTTTTCAATAATGAGGTAACTGAATTTTTGTCTTTCATCGATTTATTTGACAGTCTGGTCTATAATAACGCGTCGCTGTCCAATATCGAAAAGCTAAATTACCTTATCAATTCCTGTAGCGGGGAGTCTTTGAAAATCATTAAATCGGTACCCATTTTAGGAGATAATTTTATCATTTCATATAACGCCTTGCGTGAGAGATTTAGCAATCCGCGTTTATTGGCAACTTTGCATTGGAAAGCTATGAAAGACTTTCCACCTTTAAAATCAGAAGACCCTAAGAAACTTAGGGCACTTATTGATTGTTTTTCAGAGAACCTTGCTGTTCTAACTAACTTAAAGTTTCCCACTGAACATTGGAACTTTATTCTAGTCGATTTTCTTTTAGAAAAGCTCGATCCGTTCACTAGAAAACGCTTCGAACTCCAATCGGATCCGAAGCAAATACCTAATTTCGAGGGTTTGAGATATTTTTTAACTCAACAATGTGCAGCGTTGGAAACCTTTTCTTCAACCGCACCTGTTTCTTATTCGACGACTGTCCATACATCTCACACATCAGTGCCTAAGAAATCCTCAGCGTTTCAATTTAAACCAAAAGTTTCTTCTAACGTAGTTTCACTGGATACACCAAGTAGCTCCAGTGACTCAAATAATTCATTTTCGCACCATTGTCCTTCTTGCAAGGGCAATCACTTAATTTACAGATGTCAATCGTTTCTAAAGAAAACTCCGACGGAACGTTTCGACATTGTCAAACGCTTACGCCTTTGTTTAAATTGCTTACGAACAGACCATGCGTCCAAGAAATGCAAATCTTATAATTCCTGTCGAACTTGCGCCAAGCCGCATCATACCTTGCTACATTTTGAACCGCAACCTGCTTCTAGCCGTTCAGCTGAACCGACCGCTACACCTATGCATAAAAATGCCAATAGGACGCAGTCAGCCTCTCCTATTCCGGCAAATGTTTTGTCTTCACAGACGAATTCAAATCTTGGGGTTACTGTCTTACTCTCCACTGCTGTTGTGGAAGTTCAAGACCGGTCTGGTAGATACAAACCGATCAGGGTACTCTTAGACCCTGGCTCTCAAGCTAGCTTTATTCGAGACGATTGCGTGAGCAAACTTTGGCTTACGCATACGTTCTCAAGTTCCGATTTATGGACTTGGGCAGACAACTTCAGCGGTCAATAGAGGTGCCGTCAGCTGCACCATTCGCTCTATTTTAGACTCTGAAAAATCTCTAGAAGTCACAACCTTTGTGCTTTCGTCAATATCTGGCATACTACCTAGCGTTGAAGTTCCTAATAATTGGGAACACTTATGCGGCCTGCACTTTGCAGACCCGACCTGGAACTCTCCAGGAACTATTGACATGCTCCTTGGAGCAGATGTTTATCCGTTCATCATCAATGGCGGTGTTATACATGGCAAATTTCTTCAGCCTGCCGCCATAAATACAATTTTTGGTTGGACTATTATTGGTCCCACAAAAAGCTTGCAGTCTGATACTGTCCAAGCATTTTTTACTTCTGTAGAAGATCCTATCGACCAGACCCTAAGGCGGTTTTGGGAGATAGAAGAGTTGCCATCCAAGCCTTATACTTCTCCGGAGGAAGAAAAGGCAGATTTGATTTTTGAAAACACGTTTTCTCGTGACCCTAGCGGTCGTTTTATTGTTGCGTTACCGTTCAACGATACTTTGTCCGTTTTTGATAATTCCTTTGACATGGCTAAAAAAAGACTATTTTCGTTGGAGCGCAAATTGCATGCTCAACCGGAGCTACGCGCCCAATACAACAATTTCATGCAGGACTATCTTGATGCGGGTCATATGGCATTACTCGATTCTCCGCCCGTTGGGAACGATAATTATTTTTTACCTCATCACCCTGTGTTTAAAGAGGAAGGTCATACTTCTAAAATTCGTGTGGTTTTTGACGCCTCTGCAAAGGCTAAAAACAACGTGTCACTTAATGACACTCAATTGGCTGGACCTAGTCTCCAAAAAGACATTTCGTCAATCTTACTTAAATTTCGCTCTCATCGTTTCGTTTTTACCTGTGATGTTCGCCAAATGTATCGACAAATTTTGGTTACCGAAAACATCGAAAGTTTCAATTAATTGTGTGGCGGTTCTCCGCAGAAGAACCCATTCAGACTTATCAGCTTAATACAGTGACCTATGGTATTAAGTCATCGCCTTATCTAGCATTAAAAACTCTTCAGCAATTAGCCATTGACGAAGGCAAAAGGTTTCCGTTAGCCGCTGAGGCTATACGGTCAAATCTATATATTGATGATTTCGTCGCCGGTGGAGATTCTATACAATCGGCCCGCGAAATTAAAGATCAACTTATCCGACTTTTACTTTTGGCTGGTTTTGAACTTCGAAAATGGAGTTCTAATTCAGTTTCTATTTTGGAAGGCATCCCGTCAGATTTTTGCCAATATACTTCTCTCGATTTCGATTCGGACGAATCAATAAAAATATTAGGTCTTCAATGGTCACCTACAGAAGATATTTTCTCATTTCGGGTTAAACCATTAAACCCAATATGTACAAAGCGCAACATACTTTCGCAAGTTGCCAGAATATATGATCCATTAGGGTTTTTAGCCCCACTAACACTTTTTGCGAAACGCCTAATCCAGCATCTGTGGATGTTAGGTTTAAATTGGGATGACATCCCACCAGCAGACATTTCGTCTCAATGGCAGCAGTATCAAGAAGAATTGCCGTTATTATCGTCACTAAAGTTACCACGTTGTTTACCCCCTTCGGATCCTTTTACTTGTCATTTGCATGGGTTTTGCGATGCTAGCGAGGTAGGGTATGCAGCGGTAGTATATTTCCCAGTTCATAAATCAAACTACTGGAGAAATAACTGTACAATTTGTAACCGCTAAAACAAAAGTAGCTCCAATTAAGCGCATTTCAATTCCACGTTTGGAATTATGTGCCGCCGTTTTATTAACCGATTTACTTTCTTTTACCATTCGTTCTTATCAAGGCTTGATTGACATCTCCGATGTTTCAGCGTGGAGTGATTCTACGGTCGCTCTCACTTGGATACGTTCTCCACCTTTTCGTTGGAAAACTTTTGTGGCAAACCGTGTTAGCCACATTCAAGAAATCATTGCACCTAGCCGATGGTTTTATATTAAATCTTCGCATAATCCGGCTGATCCTGCATCTCGGGGATTAATGCCAAGCGCGGTTATTTCATGTTCGCTATGGTGGGCGGGGCCTGAATGGCTTCACTACCCTAGTGACTCGTGGCCGCCTCAACCAACATTGTCAACCTCAATTGCCGAGGTAACTACGGAAAAGAAGATCCTAACATTTGTCGCTCAAACAGATCCAAACGTCATTGACCTTTTACTAAGTCGCTTTTCATCGTTATATAAAATCCAAGGCATCGTGGCTTACATTTATAGATTTTTTAAACCCATGGCTCAACGTCATACGGGTCCCTTAACAGACATTGAATTACACAATGCTCTCATGATTATCGTTCGGCATGTACAAAATGTTACATTTTCAAAGGAAATAGCTTCGATCAAGGCAAACCGTAAATTACCTAAAAGCTTGCGAAAACTTTCTCCATTTGTTGATCCACAAAATATCTTAAGAGTAGGTGGGCGCTTGACACACTCTTCGCTTTCCTATTTCGAAAAGTTTCCTGCGTTATTGCCTCAGCGGCATCGATTAACCGAACTTATCATTCGGTCAACTCATGAAAGGTATTACCATCCCGGTGTTAATACCACAGCGTATCTTATCCAACAGAATTTCTGGATCCTTTCTATTAAAAATTCAATCAGAAATTATTTATCATCATGTCATAGATGTTTTCGTACCAAACCGGTCCTGGTAACTCCTCCTATGGGAGACCTACCGGCAGCACGTATTACCCAAATCAAACCGTTCAGTATTGTTGGTGTTGATTTTGCTGGCCCTCTTTTAATAAAGGCTAACCGCCTACGAGGCTCTAAAACTCTTAAGGCTTATATTTGTATTTTTGTTTGTTTTGCCACTAAGGCAGCACATATTGAACTTGTTTCGGATTTGTCGGCAGACGCGTTTCTTGCCGCTTTGCGACGATTTATAGCACGTCGAGGACGCTGTTCTCAGATATTTAGTGATTGCGGTACTAATTTTTGTTACGTTTTACATTAACGTTTTATAACAATAATTGAAATAGACCAAATACTTTATTAAGTGTACTTTTACAACTTGTTCATAACTGATTATTATTATAACTAAAACATATGTCAAATTGACATCTTTCAATATATTAAAACATCAAGTCCTCTATGAATAAGTGATGACTACACTACAGTTCATGTATACAATACATGACACGCCTTTTCTTAAGAAATAGCATTATTACACAAGTAACATTATAAATCTAGTTTAAGTGGTGCTCTCACAACACGACCACTTTTAGTAACAGTCGTATGTGCAGTAGGATTTGTCGGAGATCCGTGTTCCTGAAACGAATTGGAATTCTGAATTAAGGTATTGGTTTCACCAGCAGGAATTACTTTTTTGTTTTCTGAAATTGATATTTCTACTGAGTTATCATTTCTTTGGTTACTTGAATAACGTGGTGTGGTGGAAGGTTGAAGAGGTCTTAGATGCTGACGATTTCTTCGATATTGTCCATGTTCGACCTCAACCAAGTAATCTCGCTCTCCACATTGTTTTGAGATGATACCAGGCTTCCAGTCCCTTTTGTTATTTTGCAATAATATGCGTTGTCCCGGTTTAAGTTTATCAAGATCCTTCACACCTCTGTTATAGTACATTGCTTGTTTATGTTGTCTTGCTTGTAGTTTACTTTTGATACCTTTTGTGCTGTACATAGGCTTTAATTGCTGTTTTACTACAGGAATTGAAGTTCTAATCATACGACCCATGGCCAGTACACAAGGAGAAGGTAAGTCATCCTTAGGTGTAGCATTGTATTGTAAAACTGCTAAGAAGGGGTCCTCGTTGTTTTGATAGGCTTTGGTGAGAAGACCTTTGACTGTCTGAATGGCCCTTTCAATCATCCCATTTGATCTAGGATATATAGGGCTTGAAGTTTTTAAGGTAATATCGTATCTTTTTGCAAATTTTTCAAACTCGTAGGAGTTGAATGGTGGACCATTGTCTGAAAATAATTCTTGAGGTATGCCATGAGTTTGAAATACGTTTTTGAGTGTGGATATTACTGTTTCTGCAATTTTATTGTGTATTTTGTTAACTACTGTTAGTTTGCTGTAGTAGTCAACCATTACTAGAAAATGATTTTGGCCAAGCGATTTGAAATCTAGGCCTACCTTTTGCCAAGGCAATTCAGGAATCTCATGTGGAATCAATGGTTCCAGAGGGTTTGATGAAGAGTAACGCTGACATGTTATACAGCTAAGAATACGTTTTTCTATTGCTTGTGTGATTCCAGGCCAATAGATGGATATTTGAGCTAATTTTTTACAGGAAACTACGCCTTGATGTGCCCGATGTAACAAAGTAAGAAATTCATCTTGAAGTGAAGTTGGTATTATCATTCTTTTTTGATAAAATAAAACTCCTTTATGTAGATAAATATAATTTCTTACCGTCCAAAACGGCTTTACAGAAGGAGGAACGTTTGATTTATGGTTAGGCCATCCATTCATGACGTAAAATTTTACTTTTTGTAAAGCAGGATCTTCCTCGATTGCTCTCAGTAACCGTTTCTCATTATCCGGTGTTGTAGATATTATTGAATATACACGTAAATACGTGTCTAAATAATTAGTATTTAATGTGTCACGAGTTGGGTCGCGACTTAACGTATCAGGAAACTTCCTAAGCTTTCCTGGGACATATGTTATTTCAAACTCATATCTTAGTAGACGAAGCACTAACCGTTGTATTCTAGGGGAAAGCTCATCTAAGGGTTTCTTTAATATGCCCAATAATGGACGATGATCAGTTTCAACCTTGAATTTATTACCGAACAGATAATAGTGAAAGCGTTCACAGCCAAAAACTATGGCGAGCAGCTCTTTTTCAATATGGTTGTATCGTTGTTGAGTTTCTGTTAATGATACAGACGCATATTCGACAGGGCAACCATCTTGATTGATCACCGCCCCCAATCCATAGGGACTAGCATCAACAGAAACCACTGTATCTTTTTCAGGATTAAAAAATGACAATACTGGCGTTGTGGTGACTAATTGTTTTAATTTATCAAAACATTTTTCTTCATTAGCAGACCATTGCCATGTATTCTTAAAACTTAGTAATTTCCTAAGAGGTGCAGTTTCTGTCGAGAGGTTTGGAATAAATTTAGCTAGGTATGTAATCATTCCGAGAAACCTCTGTAGTTCTTTTTTATTGCTAGGGGGGTTCATCTTCTGAATAGCTTGTATTTTTTGCCCATCAGGAGCTATGCCTTGTTCGTTGATTACATGACCTAGAAATTTTACTTGAGTTAACCCAAACTTAGATTTTTCTAAATTTAATGTCAAGCCTGTTCTTGCAATTCTCTCAAGAACTAAGTTCAAACTTCGATTATGTTCATCAACAGTGTTTCCAAACACGAGAATATCATCAAAATAGGCTATTACTCCTTGTAATCCGTCTAGGGTTTCATGGATAAATTTTTAGAATATCTCGGGAGCCGATGAAATTCCATAAGGAAGGCGAAGATATTTATATCTTCCAAACGGAGTTGCTATGGTACAAAGCTTAGAACTGTCTGCGTCAAGTGGAATTTGCAAAAATGCAGATGATGCATCCAGTAAAGAGAAATATTTTGCACCAGCCAATTGACTAAAAAGCACGTGTTGAGTGGGTATTAGAAAATTTTCACGTTTTATGAAAACGTTTAGTGCCCTAGGGTCCATACACACTCTGATGTCACCACTTGGCTTTGCAACTACAACAATGGGATTCACCCAATCTGTAGGCTCGCTTATTGGTACTATAATATTTTCAGTAACCATTTCATCAAGCTTTTTTTTTACTTTTGGTTTTAAAGCCAAGGGGATTTTTCTAGCAGCTGAAATGCGAGGTATTGCATTTTCAGCTAATGTAATTTTATAGCTTCTGTTCACACAACCAATACCCGAAAACACAGATGAATGTTTTTCCACAATTTCCTGGACACTACTAGGCATGTATTTTGGGGATTCTGCTATTATTTCAACAGCATCTGCGAGGTTTTCAATAGACTTTTTCTTAACATTAGGATTATTAATTATTTTCAATTCCCTAATAGCACCAAGTCCCAACAATGAACAGGCAGACGTTGAATCCGCAACATAAAACAAAAGACTCTTTTGCATTTGCTTATAGCTACATTGTAAATGAATTTTACCTAATATTACAATTTTATGACCTGTATATGAACATAGTGTAGGAGTTGTTTTGACTAACTCACTGTTGTCAATACCTAAACTTTTAAAGTCATTTAGATTTAATATATTAACTTGACTCCCTGTATCTATTTTTAACGTTACAGCTACATGACTTATTTTAATTGTTTCTAACCACTCTACTGAATTAACAGTTGCATCAGTGATTGTCCAGACAACATGATCGGTTGAATCAGACTCGTTACTGTCAAAAACATCTAAATTTTCAATGTCATGAACATTCAGAGTTTTACAAAATTTCCTGTAGTGACCTTTCAGCTTACATCTACTACAATATCGATTTAAAGCAGGGCACTTACCATCTGAATGTACTAAACCACACCTTGTGCATTTGTTACCTTGTTTGTAGTTATTTCCCTGGCTAGAAGACGTCGCAAATCTACCTTGAGCAGGATTGTTCTTTCTAACTGAAGATTCACCAGTTATGCCTTTATTTTGCTTCCCATGACGCGTTATTGTACTAATACTAGCTGTTTCCCTAATGATTTCCTTTTGAGTGTTTACACTGCTTTCCATCGAACGACAGATTTGAACCGCCTCATGAAGTTCCAAGTTTTGTACTTGTAATAACTTCTCTTGGATTCGTGCATCTCTTATGCCCAGTACAATTCGAACCCTTATCAACACATCTTTTTCTTTAAATTCGCAAGTAGACGACAGTTGTCGTAATGCAGTTATAAACTGATCTACGGTTTCATCCGGTAGTTGGTCTCTTTTAAAGAATTTAAAGTGTTCGTACACCAAATTTTTAATTGGATTTGAATATGCATCAAACTTTGATAACACAACACTTAACTTAGACTGGTCTTCTTCAGCTGTATATTCAAACGTATTAAATATTTGAATTCCTTCATCGCCCAGAAGATTAAGTAAAATGGCAATTTTTACATTATCGGCTTTTGCTGTTTTCCCACTTGCTAACAAATAAAGTTCAAATTTTTGTTTCCATAGCTTCCAGCTATTAGCGATGTCACCTTTAAAGCGCATTTCTTCCGGTGCCTTGCTTTGGTCCGCCATGCTGCTTTTTGTTTAGTATGCAGGTTTTGATAACGCGTTTTTTAACCAAAAAAAAGACTTTATTTTCCAATGCTTAGTATTACTACTAATTTCAACTAAACTGTAATAAATTGCAAGTGTAGCTTTGTCTTTGCATTCAGACTTTTTCACACCGTAACCGCAATTTTTTTACACGATTTTTACCGCTGCCACCATGTTACGTTTTACATTAACGTTTTATAACAATAATTGAAATAGACCAAATACTTTATTAAGTGTACTTTTACAACTTGTTCATAACTGATTATTATTATAACTAAAACATATGTCAAATTGACATCTTTCAATATATTAAAACATCAAGTCCTCTATGAATAAGTGATGACTACACTACAGTTCATGTATACAATACATGACAATTTTGTAGGTGCCTATCGTCAGCTTATGAGTTATCTGCATAGTGCAGTAACCTCAGAAAAGATAAAGTGGTCGTTTAATCCACCTAGCGCCCCTCACTTCGGTGGCTTGTGGGAAAGCGGTGTTAAGTCGGTAAAGACACACCTAGCTCGCGTAATCGGCGAACAAAAACTTACCTTTGAGGAACTTTACACAGTTCTTACACAAATTGAATCTGTTCTAAATTCAAGGCCACTCTGCGCCTTGAGTTCGGATCCAAATGACTTGCGTTGCCTAACACCAGGTCATTTCCTAACTATGGAGCCTCTTTCTGCACCACCAGATGAGGACCATTCAACCAACGTTTTACCATTAAAGAGCAGGTGGAAACTCCTGCAAAAACTCCACCAAGACTTTTGGGCTCGCTGGAGCCATGAGTACTTACATACTCTGAATCAAAAGGTTAAATGGCACTCTAAGGTAGGTGTCTGACAAGTTGAAAAGGACACTATTGTCCTCATCAAGGACGACCAGCTTTCTCCACTTCAATGGAAGTTTGGTCGTATTATTAATACCTTTCCCGGTGCGGACGGTATTATACGTGTCGCTGAAATCAAAACGGCACATGGCACACTAAAACGACCTTTGGTCAAACTAGCGCCGCTACCGGTATTTTAATTTTATTTTATGTTTAGATGTATATACACATTTCTTACATGTATAGTAGTATATTATTTTTACATATTTGCTTATTTACATATATTTTTTTTTATATTTTTCATAGTTGGTAATATCGCTCGCTGTAGTGTACCACCCTATCTTTCGTTACCTGTTTTCCTAGCAAGGTCAAATCCCATGTGATTTCCTTCACCCAACCTACTTCCCTCCTTTTCAAAATTCTATGAATTTGGTGGGCGGTATTTTACGTCATCATCGAACATTTATTGGAATTGGTGACAATAAATACTTTGTGCGGGTATCCTACAGTTTTCAGTGAAACATTATATACCGACAGTGGAAGTGCGTGAGAACAGTCGCATTCGAACCCTTGCAGAAGACGGTTGTATGAGAGCTTTTAAAAGCGACACCAACACCCAATCGTGCGTGTTATTGGTTGTCCGTCGAAAGCTTTTGTGTGTGAACGTTTATTGCCCACAGCGGCACAGGATAAAAGGTATTTATACCCTTTATTAAGTAGTTTGGTGTAGTTGTTTTTAGTTATTACATAACCGCTCCACCGCCAATCGGTATTGCTACAAAAAGCAATTGGTTCTTCCCTATAATTAGCATATTTATATCACTCCTTTATCATTCCCAACAACCCAGTTGGTGTAACTTTTGTGTTGGACTATTCTACCCAAAAGTTTGGGGGACTATTCCTGGAAATATTATCAACAACATTGTTGTTTATATGTTACTTTTTAAAAGTGTTTGGAGTTTTTGTGATTTTTAACGTAGGAATAACTTGTTGATCTCTAGAAGTAAACGCTGTAGCAGGCTTTTGTTTTGCTGTCCCAGAATCTTAGCAACTCTTTTATATTTATAAGAGTGTCTCTAGTATTTTTTGGCATAGGCTTAAGTTAAGTCGTGGGGGGCGTAGGAGGATAACTGTCCTAATGAAAACACAGTTTGAACAGGTATTTACTTCTTTTCTATAGTAAACTTTTATCAAGCATTACGGCAGACTCCCCGTCATCATTTTTACAACTTTTCAGTAGACCCAGAAAGCATAAAGGTACTATATTGGCCATGACGCGAATTTTTTAACTAGAAATTTAGAATTCATCCGAACTTGTGTCCTACGGAGCTAGGTAGATATCTTTGAAATACGTGACAACTCACTCGCAGAATCTATATTTAACCTCACATGATTGTGGGTGTAATTATCTTAAAGCTTATTTTAACCATAAACTGTGATATATGGTTGAATTGTTGATAGAATGAGCTTTTAGGGAAAAAGAGTTGATGATAGAAAATTTACATTTATACAAAACTGCTAGACAGCAACAACGATTTGGGTGCACTGTGTGGATTGGAATTTTAGGTAAAGAGATTATTAAACCTTTTTTTTTACAATAATACATTAACCGCTAGCAACCGACTTTGAAGACGCGTTAGATAATTTACCACTCGCGGACATTCAGAATTATTGGTTTCAACAGGATGGTGCTCCAACACATAATATTCTAGAACTGTGCTTGAGTATCTAAATAACCGCTTTCCGAATAAATGGATCGGTACACATTCTACGGTATTATGGCCGTCCTACTTAACATCCCTCGATTTTTTTGTGTGGGGATATATCAAAGACTAAGTTTAAGCGGGGGAAGTCTTATCAGAACAAAACTTTCAAGGCCAACGCTCCATGTGTATGAAACAAGTTGGCAATCAGAGGTATATCTTGAACAATAAGGTATGTACACGAGCTTTTGAATGATTAAATCGTTATTTGTAACTTTACAAACCAGGTTTCATAACAGCTGGATCGCTTTCTGCAAGGTTGTGAGTACGAAATGTTTAACTTAGTCTTGCAGTTTAATCAAATGAAAAAATAACAACGAGCCTGTTGTTTTCCGTATGAGACCAAGGACTTATTAAAAATTGAGGATTGATCTAATACTGTAAATAACTGGTATGGACGGATTTTTTCAATTTTTTTCTTTTTGCCCACTTCTGTAGATTTCTAATTTGTTTCAACTAGCAGTTATTCCCTTAAAACTAATTCCTGTAACCTGTTTAACATGTTTTACAAAATGTAAGACGATGTTACACAATGTTACTTTTGGCTGAACTTGAGATCTTTTAGGATGAAGGGATCTTCTAAAAAAGATGGAGACTCGACTATCTTCCGACTATGCTAGGGGTCTATTCCTCGGGTAGAGCTTATGAGGAGTGGTCGTGGTTCTTATGACAAAACATTATTTACTTGCCAACTCTAATAATACTAAAATAGGGGTGCAAGGGGGCGCCACCAAGTCCTTAAATTTTCTATACAAGGGTTTGTCCTAAAGGGGACTTGGAAGTCCTTAGAGAAAATTATCGTGTTTACTGCCTGAGCAGGATCTGTAAAAAAATATAATTTAGTATAGCTAAGAAGGACACAAGAGAGGTGCTCTTGCTACCTTACACTGTAAAGAAAAGAATAGCTATTAATATAGATTATTTGAACTCTATTATAAACACATTTTTAGGCATTAAATTCTTGAAAATACTATTAGTGATCTTTAGTCAAGTGAGAGCTAAAAACATTAAAATTGTAAAGGGTAGTAATGCCTTTTTTACTTCTTGAACTAATTACCCTATTCTTGAACTCCTTGTTCAAAATAAAACAATTACTCAAATAATTTAAATGATTGTTCTTTAATTAAGAATTTCCTTTAAAGTAATAAAATTTTTATGTACAAAATATACATCTCAACGGTAGTTTTAATTTCTTTAATACAAATTTAGAATGAGAAAATTGTTACTGTCTCTGCTAAGAATTAAAGAATATCAAAAATATATCAAACATTTTTATAAGGCTTTTCAAATCAATTACACAAAATATCAGATCTGTTATTTCGTTTACAAGTGTGTATTAAAATTTTCAAAATCTAATAATATTATTTTTCATAACTACTAAATATAGGATTGAATTTAAATGAAATATTTTGTTGAGATTAAATTAAGGTATTCACATTCCTTTGTAATATTATCGTACATAACCTCTAGTTCAAAATGTGATAAATTCTAAGCACCAAAAGTTTTTCATATTTACTGAACAAAACAGGAATCGTAGGTTGTTACAATGTTGTTTACGAAAATCAGCCTCATGGTTAACATAGGGGAACAGCTGTCGTCATGCCAAAGTAATAAAAAAGCTTACCTTGAAAAGCGTTGTTCTATGCTGTATAAGATAATTACATTGTAGAAACCAAATGTGTTGGCATATGATCCTTTGACAAACAAATGACGTCAACCTACTGTCCACGCTTTATTACGTAGTAAAACGGAATTTTATTGGAACCATTTAAATGAACTTGAAGACCTTGTTATCTTCGCAAGTTGAAACAAAACCAAATAATTTAACAGGCTTTCCAAAATATATCATCTTCAACACAATTCTAACGGTGATTCAGAGAAATACACACGGTATTTGAACATGTAGCTCGGAATCTTATCTTTGCTGAATGTCCAGAATAAACATTATCATAATTACATTACGGATAATAAGCTTGATAATCACAAAGACCGAATTTTATAACTTTAGTGAAATCAAAATTAACAAATTAAAATAATTCGTAAATCAAAAATCCATAGAGCGTTTAAACGCTATTTTACTAAAAATATCATTGAACGTTTGAAAGCATTCTTAAAAAAAATCGTAGAACTTTCGAGCGGATTCTAACTAAAATAATTAATAGAACTTAAGAGCGCTATGACAAAATTGTTTAGTTTTATGTAACAGTAACTTTATGTGCTTACCATTATTAAAATACACTTTACTTTAAATGCATCTTGCACTTGGTCACGCGGCAACGCCTATCTAGACGCAGGTTGCTGGCAAGAACCAGTTCAACTCCATGACGTTTCTCCTTGAAGCGGTCGTGCCAGACTGACGTCTGCTATATGCGCACAAGCAACTTGAAAGCAGCCTGATATGGACGATTCTATTCAAACGACCAACGTTTGCTAGTAGTAACTAAGCCAGAATTATTAAATAATTTCTGTCTTGTGATTGGGCTACACAGCTCCGAGCTAAATATTTATTTATATAGCAAAATTTAACTGTTTATTTAAATATACATTACAGCGTATTTAAAGAATGATTTTAAAAGATTTGCAGTCGTCAGAAAAAATTGTTACACCCTTTTAACAAAAAAAAAAGTTACTATATATATATATATATATATATAATAGTTATTAAGATGAAATGAAAACCCAACTTTGTATTTAAAGTTGAATTACCATTGCAAATCGAACTAGTAATTGAAAACCACTAAAGAACGGCTACAGCAGGATTTGAACCTGCAAGCTCTGATTCTCCGGATCAGTGCTCTAACCAAGTTGAGCACTGATCCGGAGAATCAGAGGTTGCAGGTTCAAATCCTGCTGTAGCCGTTCTTTAGTGGTTTTCAATTACTAGTTCGATTTGAAACTAATTCAACTTTAAATACAAAGTTGGGTTCATTTCATCTTAATAACTATTAATATATATCAAGCATTCATTTGCATTCCAAATGTGGATTATTCTTCTGTATTAATATATATATATATATATATATATATATATATATATATAAAAGCTTCTTGATAATTCTTGAGCGTAAGTTAAATAGAAAAGTTTTTGTTTCGGATCTTGGGATAAAGTCTCTCATAAAATTAAACATATAAAATTAGATGTGTATCATTTGTATTAAACCGTATTTTTCGGTGATAATTTACACCTTAATCATCGATCTACATGAAAATGTATAAAAATAGGCCTTTCATATAACCAGTAATACGTGTTTGACTTACTTATTATTTGATAAATTTAATGTATTTAACCATAATAAGTGTGTCAGAAGTATGTAACAGTATTTAATAAAATATAGTGTCAACCGACTAAAAATTAAAATAAAATCAATTTATAAGCATTATTTTGGTGTAAATAATTTTTAAATTTTTTGAATGTAATGCCAGTTCACTTATTTGACAAAAATGTAATATTAAGGATAACATTGATCAATTAATTATGACATTATTTGTTCCTATTTTTAGTTAAGTAGTAGTATGTGATGTATTTCTAAAAAGAATATATCTGTATGGTGGGTTGCATAAAAATAGCTAAATTGTAGAATCATATATTTTCTATAGGTGTAGTAAACAGGTTGATTTTTGACTTAAGTAGAATTCTGTGTGTAAGCAAGATCATTATAGTTAGTATACTTTTTTGGATTAAAAGTATATATATATATATATATATATATACTTTTAATCCAAAAAAGTATATATATATTATATACTGTCAAGAAGGGGGTGGGCTTATAAAATGTTTAAATAGGGCTTCGAAACGACTTTGCTAGAATGGGGGTATATTTGGTTTTGTTTGAGTATTTTCTTTCAGGTATTTTTGGTTTATAAATTAACAACAACTATTCCACGTTTATAAATTTATAAAGCTTTTGAAACTGCATTGCATTCAACAACATATACCGGCCATAGACCAGGCTAAGCTAGTTATAAGTTTGCATTGTATACGTATTTTAATTGTTATGGTTGCACGTATATGAAATTTAATTTGGAGTTAGCGTTTTCAGAACCATTTGAATGTAAAAACAAATATCAAAATTGCTTGGTATACTGCACGCTTTTAAAATTTTAAGGAGTTAAGTGATACTCCCGTAAAATTTGTAAATCAATTTCAGTTGAATATGTTTTAACAATTAAAGATTGGTTATGTAATGACAGGACGTTTACCGAATAAGACATAAATGTCTGTTGCGTACAATTTAAAAGCTGAACCATCAAAGTTTGTTAGCTATTTTCAATATTGTAAAAAGTTCAATGTACATAAATCACTGGATTATAAACCATCTAGAAAATGAATATATCTAGAGAAAACAACTGTATTATTAATCAATTATTAATAATTATAAATTACATAGTGTGCGTAGAGATAGTTGCTATGGCAACGGAAACAAAAGAAGACGGTTTTTATTTTATAAGGGACTTCAAATTTATATTACTGAAAAATAGACGTGTTTTTGTACTGTTATGAGTTTTATTACATTTAAAAAGTTACGAGAAAGTTTTGAAAGTCAAGTTGTACCTGGAGATAGCAAATAGTAGCAGTTTTACGGCGAATAAAAGTTAATTAAAAGAGGAGTGCTGGTCTGTACCGTTATTGTTTGAAGACGAAAGCATAGTGGAATTGGAGTTATCTGAGTATTTGTATAACATAAAATTTGTAGAAATATTAGTAGTTTTATAGTCTGGAGATTACCAGTTGCTCGAGTTACTTATTATTTACAGGAGGTGCCTGCAGTTGGTCACTTGGCTTCAGGACGGCTGGAAGGCGGCGCTTGTATCTGGATTCCAGGTATTAGTATTTAATATCTACGCAGTGCTTTAATCAAATTTATAAAAGTGGAACTAGTGTTTGGGAATACTTTTGGCTTTTAAAATTATTTTGAAAACTCCTTGGATATTTGTTTGGGTGTCTAGTTGAGAGGTGTTTGCCTAGGACGGACCCACCCTAGGTAGATTCCGCTACGTGTTTGACGGCCCTGTAGAATATTTAAGTGCAGCAGCCGTGTAAAATATTTAAAGATAAATTGTGTGGCATACTCAACAAGGCTCTAAAATAAGACAAGGAGTGACAGATAGATATATTACGCCTATCACTAATAAGGTAGGATCACAGTATATATAACAATATATATATATATATATACATATATTTAAAAAAAGTATTTGGAAAAAGAAAATTAAGAAACAAATAATTAAGTTATAATATGAATTTGCTTACAAGCATACTCACACAAAAAAGTTATAACTACACGAATTGATAAAAATATTTTAAAATGTAATGTATCTACAGACAGTCATTACAATTAATGCTTTTAATTTATACATATAAAGATACCTTTCCCAAACAAAAAAATTCTCATATAAACAATGTTTACAAAAATTAAATATGAAGAGAGTATACATTATAATCAAAAATATCTTTTACTCTTTTTGATAATGTAATTATTACTATTTTTATTTTTAAATTTAATTATACCATACCCTTATACACTGTACATATTATTATTAATCGTCCAATTGTAAATATCAGTTATATATAATTTTTAGCTATTAATTTAATCTTGTTCTCATAACTAATTCATTTGTATGGTACTCTTGATAATGGAAAAATAAATTTCCGAAAGCTTGAGTTTATAAAAAGAGAAATCTTTAATTCTGCTAATCTAAAACCCAAAACGAATTATATACTAACTATATATATATATATATATATATATATATATATATATATATGGTAACAAGATGGTAGTATACTGGGTATGAAGTCCAAATAATACTAGTTTATGCAAAATTCAAAATTTAATTTCTTCTGCTTAACGTTTCGGCAAAACTTTTTGCCTTTGTCAAAAGCATCTACAATTAGAAGAGTTGTAATATAAAACTAACATAATATAATAGATAAGTTCCTTACTGTATAAAACCAATATTTGTCAAATTTGAAAAATAGCAAAATTGTCAAAATTTAAAATTAACATATGATTACGTTGATCAAAAATTATTAATAAAATTCATTTAGTAGTAAATAGGATGTAGATCTAGTAACAAATTGAGCCTTAAAACTAATATGTTGGAAGATTAATATGGTTGAGGTAGATGATTTAGATTTAATGTTTATGTGATTATTATAAAAGAAAGCTCTTAATGAAGCGCATTAGATTTAAAGTGATTTAAATTGTATAGAGTAAAATAAAATCTGTGTGTGTCTTCTATATCTTGTTTATTATTCAAACATTGATCTTCTTTGTTTATATAGTACGATTCTAGAAAGAGTCTGGTTTTGTAATTGGATTCTTTGTCTAATATTTTAATTTCATCATATGCCGGAGTATGTTTGGTTGTATAAACATGTTTAGCTAATGCACATTTGTTAGAATTGATCCTGCAGTCACTTCTATGTTGTGTCAGACGATTCCTCAACCATTGGGAAGTTTGACCAATGTAGGATGCCTGACAGCTACAGACGATCTTGTAAATTAAGTTACTGTTTAATAATTTAGGGGTAGGGTTCTTTATTCTAGTAAATAGGTTGTTAATTGTATTGTTGTACTCGAATGCAATGGCAATATTAGGTTGTTTAAGAACTCTTACTATTAACGGAGCTAAACCTCGAATAAATGGTAGTTTTTTGTATATGGTGGTATTTAAATTGTTAATGTTGTTGGGTGGTAAGTTATTGTTGTTGTTATTATTGTTATTGGAATTGTTGAAATTGACATTGTCTTGGTTATTGTTATTAATATTTTGAGATAAATTATTGTTAATATTATTATGGAAGCTATTGTTTATATTCAAAGTGTTGGTGTAGATGAGTTTACGTAAAAATTGTTTGGGGTAACCATTGTTTAATAAGGTATTGAAAAGAATTCTTTTATTTTTATTTAAAATTGGGGATCAGAAATCTTTTCGATACGATATTTCATGGCATTGACGGTGTTGAATTTATGTTTTAATGAATGGTTGGAAAGAAAATTCAAATATCTACCTGAATTGGTAGGTTTAGTATAATAGTCAAATATTAAAACGTTGTTTGTTCCTCTGATAACTAAGATATCAAGAAAAGGTAATTTTCCATCTATTTCTGTCTCACTAGTGAATTTTAATTGTTTATCAAAGCTATTGAACGTGGTTATTGTTTCATTGATATGATGGGGTGGGGCAGAACAGATGATGTCATCAACGTACTTGACGAGGAAAGTCATTTCGTAAGGTAACCGTGGAAGCACAAAATCTAGGAGAGAATCCATAACGATTTGGGCAATAATGGGTGATATTGGAGAGCCCATAGGTGTGCCGAAAAGTTGGAGATAAAAACAATCTTGAAAAACAAAATAAGTATTATTAAAATCAAATTAACAGTAGCAAGAAAATAGTCAACAGGAATCTTACAGTGAGGTTCAATGACGGACCATTTTTCTTTAATGATATTAAGGATTAGCGTAAGAGGAATGTTTGTAAACAACGATGTAACGTCTAAAGAGACAAGAATATGACTTTCAGGAAGTCTAAAGTTTTTGAACTTATCGACGAAGGTAAAACTGTCTTTGATATTGTAGTCTCCAGGTGGAAAAGCTAGTTGAAGTATTTTAGAAATGAAAGTTGCTAATAAGTACGTTGGAGTGTTCAAAGTTGAAATGATAGGTCTGAGTGTAAGGAGAGGTTTGTGAATTTTTGGTAACCCATAATATTTACCTGGGGTTGAATTATAATTTTCAGTATCATTTAAAATGCCTTTTTTATGAAGTAATTTTATATGATCATTGACACGTTTTTGAATGGTGAAAGTAGGATCTTTTTTTTTAAAGTTTATAAGTTGTAGTATCGGTTAATAATTCTAGGGATTTATCAACATATTGTTGTTTGTCCATGACGACGGTTACTGCACCTTTATCTGCTCTTGTTACAATTAATTCCGGGGTTATTGGATAAAAACTTTTTAACTTTATAGAATTGGTCAAACTTCCCAATGGTTGAGGAATCGTCTGACACAACATAGAAGTGACTGCAGGATCAATTCTAACAAATGTGCATTAGCTAAACATGTTTATACAACCAAACATACTACGGCATATGATGAAATTAAAATATTAGACAAAGAATCCAATTACAAAACCAGACTCTTTCTAGAATCGTACTATATAAACAAAGAAGATCAATGTTTGAATAATAAACAAGATATAGAAGACACACACAGATTTTATTCTACTCTATACAATTTAAATCACTTTAAATCTAATGCGCTTCATTAAGAGCTTTCTTTTATAATAATCACATAAACATTAAATCTAAATCATCTACCTCAACCATATTAATCTTCCAACATATTAGTTTTTAAGGCTCAATTTGTTACTAGATCTACATCCTATTTACTACTAAATGAATTTTATTAATAATTTTTGATCAACGTAATCATATGTTAATTTTAAATTTTGACAATTTCGCTATTTTTCAAATTTGACAAGTATTGGTTTTATACAGTAAGGAACTTATCTATTATATTATGTTAGTTTTATATTACAACTCTTCTAATTGTAGATGCTTTTGACAAAGGCAAAAAGTTTTGCCGAAACGTTAAGCAGAAGAAATTAAATTTTGAATTTTGCATAAACTAGTATTATTTGGACTTCATACCCAGTATACTACCATCTTGTTACCAAAATAATTAAGCTAACCAGTCCATTAACGATTTATATTATATATATATATATATATATATATATATATATATATATATCGTTTAAGGTTATTTACAGTTTACATATTCACAAGGCAAATAGTTTATAGTTCACAGTTTTAAATGTTTTATTATTCAATTTTGAATTCGATGTATACTTTAAGTTTTATATAGTTCAATGATATTGATGTGCATTCAACCTCAATTTAGTAAGTACCTTTTGTATATTGCTTGTTGCCCATAATGACGTTTTTATAGTTTCTTTGATAAAGGTTTGAAATAAACCGAAAACTTAGAATATAATAAAGAGTACGCTTGAATAACCAGCTGACAACCTTCTGATATCATTCAATATATTCAAATTAGCAAGGTCGTTACACTACATAACGTTATATATATATATATATATATATATATATATATACATATTATAAGTAGTTTTTTACACAAGGTAAGTTGATAAATACTAACGTATTTCATATATATATATATATATATATATATATATATATATATATATATATATATTTGCTATGATATCGCCGTGATCCGATGTATTTAACGTTCAGTTGCCTGCTGCTCGCCACCGCTCTGTCTCTAAATAACGTAGGATAAATTCTAGATTTCACACAATTTGTTTCATATGCCTCGACTAGCTCAGTTCAACCCCGCACAGAGTGCACAACGATACGATAACAGAGAAGTTTTTGCTCCCCCTTTTTCTGTAACACTTCTTACCTGAATGAGGTAAACAAAATTAACCAAAATTTATATAATAACCAAAATATGTATAATTTGTTGCTCCACAATCTTTACAATATTATTCGCTATTTAAGAAAACCCCTGAATCAAAGTAACAATATAAATCTGTTTGTCCCCAAATTATGACTCACTTAAATCAGTTTAAAGCCAGCAAAAATAATTCTGTATACTACTGGAAGTCCGTTGAATATTCAATGACCTTCTTTCCCTTTTACGAAATTTCTGCGTATTAATCAAAAATTTTTGATGATCTTTTACATAAATATCTTAGTACATGCAAAACTTAAATGTTCAAAAAGAAATTAATGCCTTATTCTATTAGTGAATTTTATCTCTGACCTGTCATTTTTCCCTGTTCAACTCGTGGTTGTGAATACGCGTCTCTGCACGCACCCCAATTCTTAGAACTGCCGTTGTGTGCTGTTGACCAGTACCCTTGGATTGTTTTCTGTTAGATTTTCTTGTTGATTTTGTTTGGTAGTTGTTTATTGAATTGCGTAATACAGTTTGGTTAAACGCCCAGTTTAACACTTAATCGTTTACTTAGTTGAATTTTTAACGAATTTCTTAGTTCTATTCTTAATTCGATTCTGGGTTCAATTCTTAGTTCAATCCTTAGTTCAATCCTTCGTTCAATCCTTAGTTCAATCCTTAGTTCGATCTTTAGTTCAATATTTAGTGCCCTAAGTTAATAAAATATTAAAGATAATATTTAATTAGCATTTTGGACTTACGTTTTAAATGTCAACGGCGAATTTCTGTTGTATATTTGCACTTGTACTAGTATTTGAATTTTCAACCACCAACTTTTACTTAATAAACTTCGCGTGTTATCTTGGTTCAGACCAGTACTGAGCGTGCATTGGTTGTAAAAAGACTGACCTTTTATCAGCTCGTGCGCTATTTAAAGGTACGCCTATCCACCTGTTATAATTGGCTTACCGAGTCTATCTTGCTATTCCGTCATTGTATAGGCGTTACACTTAGGTTAATGTCCATCCATTGAGTTTTACATGATATTACTTATGCTATAACTTGTTAAAATGCATATTGGGATCACGTAGACATCAAATTTTGTATTGTGAATTTTGTTGACCATGAAACTTTATACTTTTTCAAGTCACGTCCTCTTATTTGTATAGGAATTTATTACTTGAAATCGCACGTAGACAAACATATGGTTCCTTATTTTTGTTTTCGTAATCTCTTGGGTTTATGTGTTGATTTTATATTGAAGATCACGTAGGCAATTTTATGACGTAAATTAAATGCGTTTATTTACTTTCTGCTTTTACAAAACATGTTTGTTTCATGATTATTAATGCGCGAGTTAAAAAAAAAATTCGTGTCATGTTTGTTTGACTTTCGATGTTCCTGATGGGTATTTATTTAAAGTTTATGAATGCATTGCTATTCTTAAAATGAATTGGATTTCGTACAAAGTTATTTATCTTACTAAATGTGATTGAATTCTTGAAGAATGAACTTCCTTTCGTTGATTAAAGTTGGTTGTGAATTTTATACAGTGTGTTTGATATTTGCTTTTGTATAATTGGCTGCGTACCCTTTATGATAAAAATGTTTAATTTTCTAGACTTTGGTGTCGTTTACCAGGAGTGTACAACACTTGTGACCCTATAAACCCCTAAATAACCCTATTATCATAGCAAGTAAACGACGCCAAAGTCTACAAAATTGAACATTTTATCATAAAGAGTAAGCAATTCGCTAATTATATAAAAAGCAAATATCCAACACACTGTATAATATTCACAACCAACTTTAATCAATGAAAGGGAGCCCATTCTTCAAGAATTCAATTACATTTAGTAAAATAGATAACTTTGTACGCAATGCAATTCATTTTTATAGCAATGCATCCATAAACTTTAAATATAAATGCATCCATAAACTTTAAATAAAAATGCATCAGGAACATCGAAAGTCAAACGATTTTTTTTATAAACTCAACGCATTAAATATCATGCGTTCCCATAACAAACGGGTCTTACAAAACAAGCAAATTACAGAACGTAAAAAGAAGTAAACAAACGCATTCAATTTACGTCATTATAAAATTGCCTACGTGATCTGCTATATAAAATTTAACACAAAATCCAAAACAAAATAAGGAAACATACGCTTGATTACGTGCATAATTAAGCGGGAATTTTGAATAAATTCCTATACAAATAAGAGGACGTGACTTGATAAGGTTCAATGTGCTATGGTCAAACAAAATCAACATACAGGAATAGTTGTAGACGTGACTGGCGGGAGCATTTCGACAAGTTATAGTATAGGTAGTACCATGAAAGTTCAAGGAATGGACAATAACCTAGAGTAACGCGTATGCAATAACAGAGATAAACTGGATAAACCAATGGTGACAGGTGGAGGGCGTTGTTTTAAATACCACACGAGCTGATAAAGGGTCAGTCTTGCAACAAGGCTCTGAACCAAAATAACACGCGAAGTTGAAAATAGCAAATTATATAATAATATTCAAGTGAATGTTAGTGATTGAAAATTCAAGTGCAAATATACAATAGAAGTTCGCCGTTGACTTTAAAACGTAACTTCAAAATTTTAATTAAACATAATTTTAAAATTTATATAACTTAAGGCTCTAAGAATCTGAGAATCTATCTGAGAATTTATATAAGCGTCTGAGAACTGAACTGAGAATCTATGATCCACCAAGAATTAAATTAAGAATTTAACCAAGCTGTACTACGCAATTAAGTAAACAACTACCAAATAAAATCATAAAGGAAAATCTAACTAAAAACTATCCAAGGATACTGGTCAAACAACACGCCGGGGCAGTTCTAAGAGTTGGGGTGCATGCAGGGACGTGTACTCACAACAAGGAATTCAACAAGTACAAACAACAGGTCAGAGATAAAATTCATTAATAGTTTAAGATATTAATTTCTTTTTGAACATTTAAATTTTGTATGCATTGAGATATTTATGCAAAGGCCATCAAACATTTTTTTATACGTAAAAAATTACCTGAAAGGGAAAGAAGGTCTTTGAACGTTCAACGTACTTCAAGTAATTTACAGTGTTATTTTTGTTGGCTTTAAATTGATTAAAGGTTGGTATAATTTGAGGACAAATCGATTTATATTGTTACTTTGATTCAGTGGTTTTCTTAAATAGCGAATGATATTATAAAGGTTGTGGAGATACAAATTGTACATATTTTGGTTATTATACAAATTTTGGTTAATTTCGTTTATCTCATTTAAATAGGAAGTGTCAGAGAAAAGGGGTTTAAAATTTCTCTGTTATCGTATCGTCGTACACTCTGTGTAGGGTCGAATTGAGCTAGTCGAGGTATAACAAAACCAATTGTGTGAAATTTAAAATTTATTCTAGGTTATTTAGAGACACAGAGCGGTGGCGAACAGCAGGTATCTAGAATGTAATAGTATTTGCGCGATTCCATTTCCAATAATAAACGCCGATCTTACGTAATCATCTGGGAAATCATCATTAGCGTTCAAAGTCCTGGAATTTTTTTTAGCTCTGTATCTCGTTCCAGTTATTAGTCACGTGCGTTGCTCGTATTTGTTTAACGCCCAAGGTTATTGTGGCGTAGCATACTAATCTAGTACTTGCGAAAGGCAATAAATAACTTTGATCAATTCTTGTTACATATTATGGGTTTTTTTATTGTTCCGTACGCTTCCTAGAATAAACGTTTATTTATTAATAAATTCAACGAAGTTCACGTATCTCTTCTCAATTCCTCTCTAAAATACGATAACATGTTTTATTTAAATTGTGTATTACACACAGTTTAATTAATTTAAACTTTAACGGATTTATAATGCAAATAAGTTGCATTTTTATAGCAAATATTTGCTTTCACGGTAAAACGTATTTTGAGATAAAATTAGAGTTTTAAATACAAGATTGATTGTAGTTTTTATGCCAAATGCGTAAAGTTAGCACTATTCTATGCTATTTACAGCAAATGGAAAGCATTATTATCGAAAATGTATTGTTAATTAATAAGTGAAGATAAGTGGCTTTGTATTTATCTTAAAATGACGATTTGCGTTCGCATTGAATGCGTTTTTAAGGTATCTTAAAATTAACTATTTTTACATATACAGCTTACGTAATTTGCTATTTATTTACAATACGCTTATATCATACAGGGTGATTAATTATACACGCGAAATTGCATTTTTACTTGGCACTTTAATGAATAAAAGTACGCTTGTATTATACAGGGTGTAACCATGAATTTACTGAAATTTCTATATTTCCAGATTCTATTATATTTTAGTGGGATTTATTTTTAGAATTTGGGTTTCAATGATCTCTTGTGACCCTCCTTATCACATCACTGTCAATAGACACACACACACCTATGCATGTATGTAATAACTTTGTTTCCTTATGTGCCCAGGGTGCATTTTCCGCTAAAACGAGCTTCTAAATTAAGTGGATCACCTTACGTTCTTATAATAACAGTTAATTAAAATGCTAAATGTAGTTTAATGATTAATAAAACACGATTATAACTCAAACTAGACCAGAGTACTAACTTCTATGATTTATAGGTAGCAATTAACTACCAATTGTGTGTTACAGCAAGCCGAATACATTAACTTTAATGTGGGATGTTGTAACTACTTCTCGTAGGTAATTTATTAGATGGTTAAAAGATATATTTTGTGGTTGTGAGGCTTTAATTGAATGAATAAAATCGGCTTCTTTTTATAACACTTATTGCGTTACTACTTGTGAAATACAATCATGCTTTTAAATAAAAATGAGTTGTTTTAACAGAACTAAGATTTACTTTTGAAGCTTGTACAGAACGGGTTAACAGTCAGATAAGTTCATTGTCGTAATTATGAAACTACGTTTATTCTTTGTTTGACCGAGTAACATAGGTCAACGAGATAGTATTTAGTTTGGCATATTTGAGATTATTTCAAGTCATTCTTGTATAAACTTAATGTAGAAGCGCTGATAAGGGATTAATCATTTAGAAATACTAAAGAATAAGTAAAAATGACCTTTTAAATTAAAAGTATTACCAGTTTTGCATACGTAACGAAATATCAAAGCCAATCAGTTGGTTATTGTTCGAGAATTTTCATTATAAAGCTACCTAATTGAATACGTTTTTGGGAAAAATTGCATAAAAGTGTTCAAATATTTGTAATGGATCGATCACTGGTAGAAACACATATAGCTATAATTTTAGTTTGTTTAATATGTGACAATGTGTACAATTCAAAATGAAAAACAAAAATTGCCTCTCGATATTCTGTTTAATATTTTCACTCGAACAGCATCTGCCATATCAACTACCATTTCATTTTGATGCTTCCAGCCCAAATATTGTGGTGTATTTTTATAGCTTTTTGATTGGATGCGGCGAAGATGTTACGATAATCTGCATCAAATTAAGAAATCATTTAGACCAACTCAAAATAGTTGCCATTCTTAGGTTCATTTAAATTTTGTGATGTA
The DNA here is from genome assembly GCA_036346225.1 of Platerodrilus igneus. Classification (NCBI taxonomy): domain Eukaryota; kingdom Metazoa; phylum Arthropoda; class Insecta; order Coleoptera; family Lycidae; genus Platerodrilus; species Platerodrilus igneus. Next base: position 1,669,092 of record JARFIW010000500.1, on the reverse strand, counting down.
CCAGTAAATGCTTAACATTGATTAAAGAGAAATTTGGCAATTAATAGCTACTTCTCAAATATGACCCTCCAATGATTTTTTTCAAATTCGCAGTCTCCGGCTAAAGAATCGATCATTAATCCCTTTCTTAGGGCTTTGGTTAAATCATACGTATTTTTATCGTGGACTCTCATCTGTCTTTAAGAATGTACTTAAATTTTGCCAGTCATATGCTCTTTTAACTTATTCTATCTGTGATAAAACAAAAGTATTTTGCATGAGCAGGGCATTATGTATAATCCACAAGCTCGTCATACATTCACATTTTGATATAATAAATCGTTACCAAAAAACGATCAGTCATTTATGATCACTGTATATCATTAAATTATCACACATTTTTAACCATTTTGAAGTAATAGCGCAATTGGTTCGGCTTTTGTTGTGTTACTAGATTATGTAACTTCGCTCTTCCTCTAAGGTTTTTTGGGACGTAAATTATTTGACTTTTTCCGCAACTTAGTTTACTTTCGATACAATTATCGTTGTTTCTATTACCATAATAAGTACTACTAATCCCAAGATACTTTATCATAATAGTCAACCATATTCTAGTTCTTCCACATCAAATAAGTTGAACATGCTATTAACAATAGTTATTTATTATACAAGGGAAAAAAGTACTAGATTTTAGCTCGAGGTGTGTTGCCGAGGGAGACAAAACACCGAGAGTTAAAATCTTACATTTTTACCCGTGTATAATAAACTATTTTTTCTGTGACAGGCAAAACGATGATTTAATATTGAAAAAATATTACAATATATTAAAGTCAAAAAATCAATCGATGTCAAATTTGAAGTTTCAAATAGGGACAGATAGACTTGCGTTGCTAAGGAAACCTTAAAGTAGTCAAATATCTGTCAATTTAATTCTGCGAGTGGTTACTTATTTGCACATACCCGGGAAAAAGTACTAATTTTTTTCCCGAAGAAAAAAGTAAATTCATAAAAAGTGACATTTTGTTACCTGTCAAGAAACATTAAATGTCAAATTTTTTCCGCCACAGAAAAAAGTATATAAGTATACACAAATATACGATTGCGCTGGGTTTTACAAATGCTTCCGAATCCTGTTTTTCTTGCCATCCTTTTAACACGCTTGCAGAGCTGTGTACAGTGAACTTCAATTCTTGGATGCTTCACCCGTAGGAAACTACATTGACCGAAGGCACAGAGAAGTTTTAAATCTTCAAATGTAATCTAGCGTCGGTACCTCATACATAGCTTGAAATAAGGCGCCTAAATAATTCATTAATAACTCTTACACTTTTATTAGACAAAAAAGCAAATAACACCGCTTTTTGCAAAATAATTATTTAACATGGTAAAACTCATTCTGTACATACATATTACGAGAATACAAAAATTAAATAATAAAACCTAAAGTTTAATAATTTTTAATTAACTAAAAAGTTATAATACAGAAAACATGAAACTATTTTTTCAAAATAGTTGCTTTTAGAAACTTCAGTTAATTCGTAATAATTTTTAGTTAACAAATTTAACTTGGCGTGCTTTATGTTTTGCAAAATTTGCTATTACATTTTGAATATTCAATATCTATCATATCAGATTCAATAGAAATGATAGTGAAATTTGTTAATCAGTAGTGAAGCATGTAACGAACTCCTTATATAATTTATTATAGTTTTTAATTAAGAAAATGATCGCTGTGATGTAGCAACACTATTATAACTTAGAAAACAAAAAAAAGGAAAAAGAGGAAAAAGTTCAAAAACAGAAAATAAAATACAACTTAAAATTTAAAAAAAACAAACAAAAACAAAATGGAATACCTGAATATCAAAATATGCACGACGAACCCCACACTAAATCATTCACCGTCTCGACTAAAACGCTAAGAATATCTGGTATTAAATCAAAACTTTAAACATTGGGCTAATAAATAACACCACAAGTTGAAGACTTATTGGCTGTGTACAGGAATTTTTCTAATATAATCCAAAAACAGAGAGTATTTTCCTGTAATATACCAAAATACTCTCTGGGTTTGGATTTTATTAATAAATACCAAACTAAATCAGAAACCCTAATTAAATTAAATCAACGAAGTAAACCAATTAAACTAAGAAACTAAAATAAAGTGAAGCCCTCACCCCAGCCCACCCCAGCGACTTAAAAGTGATAGTGATTGGAACTCCCAGGACATTTAGTGCATCCCCACCAGGACTTTAGCAGTGCATACCCACCTACCTTCAGCAGTAAGAAATAAACGTTAGTGAAGCTAGCGACCACTATCTACCGGCCGCTAAATATGGATACACCTACCAATCTCCAACGCTACAAAACCACGTCTACTGAAATGAACAAGCATTTCTATTGTTCAATTATGTTTTGTATATTGACCCAATTATCTTTACGCATTTTAAATCTAAGGGTGATTGAAACTAAATAACTTTGAGATTCCTATATTATTCTTACGTGTATATTTTAAGCGGTTGCTCTTTTAAATTGAAATACATGTCTTTTTCTTAACTTGTGTAAAACCTGCGCTCTTAAGACTTGTTAGACAGCTAGTGTAGGTATACTAAAACAACCCATACCTTTTACAGAAAAGTGTTCGCCCCGATTCACTAACTTTTATGGAATTTTCGTAATGACACCATAAGAAAATTAAAAAAAATTTTTCTTAGCTTTTGTAATACCTGCGCCCTTGAAACTTGGTAGGCAATTAGTGTAGGTGTACTACAACAACCCCTATCTTTTACAGAAACGTGTTCGCCCCGGTTCACTAACTTCTTGGAATTTTCGTATGACATCATAAGAATATTAAAAAAATTTTTTCTTAGCTTTTGTAATACCTGCGCTCCTGAAACTTGGTAGGCAGTTAGTGTAGGTGTACTAAAACAACCCATATCTTTTACAGAAAAGTGTTCGCCCCGATTCACTAACTTTTATGGAATTTTCGTAATGACACCATAAGAAAATTAAAAAAAAATTTCTTAGCTTTTGTAATACCTGCGCCCTTGAAACTTGGTAGGCAATTAGTGTAGGTGTACTACAACAACCCATATCTTTTACAGAAACGTGTTTGCCCCGGTTCACTAACTTCTTGGAATTTTCGTATGACACCATAAGAAAATCTAGAAATTTTTTTCTTAGCTTTTGTAATACTTGCGCTCCTGAAACTTGGTAGGCAGTTAGTGTAGGTGTACTAAAACAACCCATATCTTTTACAGAAAAGTGTTCGCCCCGATTCACTAACTTTTATGGAATTTTCGTAATGACACCATAAGAAAATTAAAAAATTTTTTTCTTAGCTTTTGTAATACCTACGCTCTTGAAACTTGGTAGGCAGTTAGTGTAGGTGTACTAAAACAACCCTAAAACAACTCAAATGGTAAATGGAGGGAATCAATGTAAAATATGTATTTCAGTCTAAAATCGAAGAAAATAATTGCCCAGTGATTGCTATTGCGGTTGTAAGGGATAAACCAATAGGTATAATTAAAGATGTTTGTAAATAGCGCCCACCTGAAGTAACCTCTATTTGATTGCTCGAGACAAGGAATAAATTGGGCATCAAACATTAAAATTTCATTTTTTGTCGTGCAAAGTTGCATTTTAATTAAGAACGAATTTATGACATTTCCATCTATCCACTCTCCTGGGTGTAGCGATTGAAAATCTTGTGAATATAAATCAACACCGCACTTATGAATGCTTGGCGCTAACGGATATTCAGTAATGTCTTCCCAAGGTTTTATAGAAGATAAATAATTGTAAAGCTGTGCGTTATCAGGCGTTGTACGTGTGCTTGAAAATACGTTTTCAAAAGAAACTGACGACTCTAGTTGAGGTTCCATTTGTATTTGTTTTTTAGATATTATTTTTCTTTTATCTTGTTCCTTTGTTTCATAATTTAAAAATGTTTTGTTCTGATGTTGCGATGTGCAAATTGCTTTTTTTTTTATCGGTAGTGGCTTCTTGTATTTTTATAACCGGTGCTCCCTTATACTTCACGGAAAAGTTATTGTACTGTTTGAAAAACTTATATTTTTGTTTTTTCTCTCTCCAGGTTTCATTCTGTAAAATTGAATCTAAACTATCAAAAACAGGTTTTTTCTGAGACATTTTGCCCTTTTGTAATTTATTTGTTTTCAAATTCCGCCTTTGCAGTTTTGGCAATAATAAACGTTCTAAAATAGTAATGAATCTATTTGATCGCCTTTTCATCTTAAACTGAAAAATGTCTCGCTTAACTTTTGCAAACCAACTTTCAGCATAAGCATTTGAATCTCGTAAAATTCCGTATTTCTTTATTGCTATTGCTGACCAAAGTGGGAAAAATGGCAAAGCGTCCTTTACTAGATAATCTATGAATTTTGGAAAAAAAATCATTTATTCTCTCGCAATTTTGGCCTTTGGACAGTTTTGACGGGTATATCTCATAAAATTTTTTATAAAATTCCGAACTTTTTTTTAGAGTATTTGCAAAATCCTGCCTCTTAATTTCAATCTCAGTAGCGATTTTTTTTGTGCCTTTGAGAGCTTAATAAAATGAAAGCTTTTTTGTAGCTCAACCTTCGGTTTTCGACACCAAACACATTTATAATATTTTCAAAAACACAATGAGCTTCAGTAAGAGATGCACAATGAATTAAAGCTGCTGTAGCCGTTCTTCCTAAGAATTTTAGTTTTTTGTTTTTTGTAAGTCTATCTATTTTTGTGCACACCAATTTGAAAAAGTGGGACGTACAAACATGCAATATTGTTAAATTGCGAATAGTATATTGTTGTGGCAAAACACTCCAACACCAGATCTTGTATAGATACGCTCTTAGATCCATTTTGTTAAAAGCTATCAGCACGCTTTGAATAAGTGCCATACTGAAGTCTGTTTCGATTTTTTTAATTATAGGAACTGACTTCGGTCCTGCCACTCTTCTTAAATCGTAATTGAATGTGGCTAAAAAGTTCGAAATTGCTGGCACATGATGTGCTGAACTTATAAATTCTGCAACTGGCACCGAACCGCTGTTTAAAATGGGTAGAACTAAGGCATAATAATAAACCTTCGTTTTGATCCATTTTGGTTTGGATATTAGGCTGCCCGTAGAATCAAAATAACAAAATGTATTATTATGTTTGGCATCATTCACAAGACAATGCAATTGTTCCTCAGTGTAGAGCGCTACTGAAAATGGTATGTAGCTTATGTCCTGAATATATCCTTTTATATATTCAACTTTCCGTCTCGTTGTTTGTTGTTCCTGTAGTAGAATTAATGAAATAAATTCATCAACATGTAAATCAAGCGTTTTCTGGTTTTCGCTGGATATTTTCCTGAGTAGGGTCGTATTAGGTGCATCGATTAGATTTCCCCGATCTAATATTTTTGGATGAACCTTATTTTGCTTTTGCAACGAAAGGACACTGGCCGCGTTACCAACTATTAAAAGTTCTTCAACTAACAGTTTTCTTCTGTCACCTACACTAACTGCCTACCAAGTTTCAAGGGCGCAGGTATTACAAAATCTAAGAAAAAAAATTTTCAATTTTCTTATGGTGTCATTACGAAAATTCCAATAAAGTTAGTGAACCGCGGCGAACACCTTTTTTGTAAAAGATATGGGTTGTTTTAGTACACCTACACTAATTGCCTACCAAGTTTCAAGGGCGCAGGTATTACAAAAGCTAAGAAAATTTTTTTTTAATTTTCTTATGGTGTCATTACGAAAATTCCAATAAAGTTAGTGAACCGGGGCGAACACGTTTCTGTAAAAGATATGGGTTGTTTTAGTACACCTACACTAACTGCCTACCAAGTTTCAAGAGCGCAGGCATTACAAAATCTAAGAAAAAATTTTTTTAATTTTCTTATGGTGTCATTACAAAAAGTCCATAAAAGTTAGTGAGTCGGGGCGAACACTTTTCTGTAAAAGATATGGGTTGTTTTAGTACACCTACACTAACTGCCTACCAAGTTTCAAGAGCGCAGGTATTACAAAATCTAAGAAAAAATTTTTTTAATTTTCTTATGGTGTCATTACAAAAAGTCCATAAAAGTTAGTGAGTCGGGGCGAACACTTTTCTGTAAAAGATATGGGGTGTTTTAGTACACCTACACTAACTGCCTACCAAGTTTCAGGAGCGCAGGTATTACAAAAGCTAAGAAAAAAAATTTTTAATTTTCTTAGGATGTCATACGAAAATTCCAAGAAGTTAGTGAACCGGGGCGAACACGTTTCTGTAAAAGATATGGGTTGTTTTAGTACACCTACACTAATTGCCTACCAAGTTTCAAGGGCGCAGGTATTACAAAAGCTAAGAAATTTTTTTTTAATTTTCTTAGGGTGTCATTACGAAAATTCCATAAAAGTTAATGAATCGGGGCGAACACTTTTCTGTAAAAGATATGGGTTGTTTTAGTACACCTACACTAACTGCCTACCAAGTTTCAGGAGCGCAGGTATTACAAAAGCTAAGAAAAAAATTTTTTAATTTTCTTATGATGTCATACGAAAATTCCAAGAAGTTAGTGAACCGGAGCGAACACGTTTCTGTAAAATATAGGGGTTGTTGTAGTACACCTACACTAATTGCCTACCAAGTTTCAAGGGCGCAGGTATTACAAAAGCTAAGAAAATTTTTTTTAAATTTTCTTATAGTGTCATTACGAAAATTCCATAAAAGTTAGTGAATCGGGGCGAACACTTTTCTGTAAAAGATATGGGTTGTTTTAGTATACCTACACTAGCTGTCTAACAAGTCTTTAGAGCGCAGGTTTTACACAAGTTAAGAAAAAGACATGTATTTCAATTTAAAAGAGCAACCGCTTAAAATATACACCTAAGAATAATATAGGAATCTCAAAGTTATTTAGTTTCAATCACCCTTAGATTTAAAATGCGTAAAGATAATTGGGTCAATATACAAAACATAATTGAACAATAGAAATGCTTGTTCATTTCAGTAGACGTGGTGTTGTAGCGTTGGAGATTGGTAGGTGTATCCATATTTAGCGGCCGGTAGATAGTGGCCGCTAGCTTCACTAACGTAGAAATAAATAGATGTAGGCAGACGAACCAAATCGCCGGATACTGGAGAAATTTATATTCCAGGTATGTATAAATATTGTGACGGATGTACTCGCATAAGCATTGATTTGTATTAAAAATAGATTTTGCAATAATCTTGAACGAGCACGTTTCTAGTGTGATGGCGCTAGCTGACATAATGCTTATGCGGGCGAACCTTATAATTTGGGCATGCTTTTTTGCTATTTTATGCACAGTTAAATGCTTAATGCTTATTTAGATATTTATTTATATTTTTGCCTGTATAATACCTTTACATATTTTAGTGTTTTGTGGCTTAATTTGTTTTGCTTGGCGTTTTGCCGCCTATTTTTGGTCGTAGTATCTATAGGCAGGAAGATTGAACGTAGAATATATGTCAGTTAGGGAACGTTAGGGACGTATTTAGGTTGAAGATAGCATACTTAGGCTGGGGAAGACGATATTGTAAATTTTTTAGAGCAGGAACAAATAGCTGTATTCGCTATTAATAAATTTGGCGTATGCTTAGAAATTCGAATCCATTGGTAAATATTATTTAGCTAGATTTGGATAGTTTCAAGTCGACCCTTAGGTCGCACCGGTAAGCAGAGCTGGCGGCTGCTATTCGATATTACGGATCCCTCCTCTTCTACTTCTTGCTAGTGTCTTGTTGATCAGACACACTCCAAAGTCTACTCTAGGGATACCATTATTTAAACTCCAACTTTAGTTTTAGTTTATACATTTTATTTATAATCAATTAATTTTGAAGTCAGATTTCTTTGAAGCACGTTTATTTTCGCGTTTAAACCCAATGTAGTACTTTCAGACGGAGCATTGAGGACGTGGCCGCTAGTATACCAGCTCTTACTTACATTATACTGTGGCAACACTAACCGTCAAGATAATGCGCCGCAATGCCACGCAAGTATTCGCAAAGGATTAGCTTAAATTATTTTGTACAATGTAATTTAATATGTTTGTTGGTGTTGATTTCAAATCTACTTTAAAATTTTGCAAAATTTTTAATTCTTCTACAAGTCATAAGCCAATTATATCACGCTGCTTTTGATTAGTGTCACTCAATACTCTTTTTAGTTCTGAACATAATTGTCGTTTTCTTTATTTGTACATTTTAGAAAATCAGAAATACAGGGTGTTGCAGGAGCAATAGTAAATTTTTAGGAGGTGGTAGTATAGGCGAATGGCAATAAAAAATTCGACATAACATGTGGTCAATTTTTATTGAGTACAGACACATAGGCAAAAGGCAAATTGGACGTTCAAAGTTGATTTTCAAAAATTACACCACCACCTTCAATACACTTTTGACTTCTCTTAATAACTTCACGTGTAGCTCTTCTGAGGTCGTCGTGGCGTTCCATTATGAGGGTTGCACTATTCTTAATCCGAACGATCAAATCGGCTCTTGTGTTTACTTTTGCTTTGTAGACTTCGGTTTTCAACCATTCCCACAGGCAAATATCCAAAGGGTTAAGGTCCGGGGACCTTGGTGACCAAGAAACGTGACCATATCTGCCGATCCATCTTGCGAGGGATGTTGGGTTTAGATGATGTGTCACCTGACCACTAGAATGTGCAGTTGCCCAGTCATGCTGGAAGAATATATCCATTTCAAAGAAATCTCTTCCAATAATACTGGAAGCTCATTTTCAAGAAAGTCTAGATAACGTCGATGCAGTAACATAACAGGCCTAATCAACTGATTATGTATCAAACCATAACAAACATTTACATAGAAGCGTTCCTGAAAATGTGTCTCCACAGTAGCATGTAGGTTTTCTTCGGACCACCGATGTGAATTGCGACTGTCATTGATGCAGTCACCAGTGAAAGTGGCTTCATCAGTGAAGATTAAAAATGGGATTACTTGGCGATTTTCAAGTATCCAACGACACAATTCCAATCGTCTATTTTCATTTTCTGCTCGAAGATGTTGAATGAGCTATAAAAGTTACGGATGGAACCCGTGTAGACATAATGTCCTCCACACTCTTGTATGTGGAACACCGTTACGTGCAGAAATTCTGCGTGTGTTTGTAAAGGACTATGTTCTACCGACTGAATAATGTCTTCTACTTCATTCACATTCTGTTCATTTGCACGTTCAGATGAAATATGCGTACTGGACACGGCACCAGTCTCACGCAGTGCATTAAAACACGATTAAACACTCTTGAATCTGGTAGTCTGCGGTTAGGAAATCATATGCTGTATTCTTTACAAGCAACAGCAACTTCTCCATTACAAACTCCATACACAGATACCATATCGGTATACTCAGCATGTGTAAATACATGCTGCATGTTTAAACGATACAGACTAGACCAACAAATCACATAAATACGTCAATAGCAACCGGTGTACTAACACCCGAAACGAAAATGCAATGAACTTAGTGATGAAATGTTTGAAAACTAACTTCGAACATCCCATTTGCCTTTTGTTTGACTTACGTACTAACAGCTGTATCTCTGTACTCAATAAAAATTTGGCAAATGTTATATGGAATTTTTTATTGCCATTCGTCTATACTACCACCTCCTAAAATATTTACTACAGGAAACTTATAATTTTGGAATGGTCAGACAGTAATTTAAAACGTTAGTTATTGATGTCATTATAATGGTATTAAAAAAACAGTTTGTTTTAGCATCAGTTAACTAATTACTAAATTCATTATCAGATCGGTAACATTTATATTTTCTATAAACTATTCAAACTGCCACATACTTGGGCAATATCAAATTTTTTAGATTGTAAAATTTTACTAGCGATACTTACTTTGCTTTATATGTTGTAACATAAAATTAAAAAACAGAAACTCAAAGTTTTTATTTTTTTGCAAATGTTATTACTATCATTTTTGTATTAGTGTCAAATCTACTTTGTTCATAACTTATATAGCGAATCATATATTTCTCTGAGCTGATAAGGTAGGGGAGTAATAACGGTAATTGTGCAAGACCATCTCGTGTCTGATATAGGTTTTAAACCTAAAGTTAGTAGATTATTTTCTAAAACTAACCTGCGATTGGTTGAAGCAGAAAAAAGTTAGGAAGATCTTGAATAATTGAAAAGGAAATTGTATTTAAAATATTAGAATTTGCTGCATCGTTCATAATACGATTTAAGCTATGGTATGAAACAAACAATAATTCTAGGATTTATATCCCTGACTATGTAAATCATAGATTGTTAATTCTAATTTTTCTAATGTGATCAGTAAAAAATGTAATAAACCCTCATCAATTGTACCATTTATTGGACAGAAGGCTAAAAGCTGTTGTTGAATACTATTGATTTTACAAATCTTACACAAACTGAAATTTGTTGTGATGTGCAGCCTAATATAATAGAAAAATAATTAGCTTTTCTACGGTATTTAAAATTAACTTTTTAATACTCCTACCTAGGCTATGATTTCGTGGGTGGGTGGATGGGTGTGTGTTTGCGCGTGTACGTGTGCGTGGGTGCATGCGTGTGTGCGTTCGTTTGCGTGCGTTCATATGCGTGCGTGCATGTGTGTGGGGTGTGCCTATGCTCGTGTGTACGCGCGTGTGTGCTTGTATGCTCGTTAATCCTAAAATGGAATAACACGACAATTTTATGGTACGCCCAATCGTGGGGCTATATCATAGCAATTTTATGACGGCCCAACGCTGGGGCGAATAACACAGCAATATATATTCGGAAATTCGAGAAAATGTAAGCAAAAGCCCAATTATGTAGATATTTATTTACATAGAAAAACGTATTTGTATAAACGCCCCGTATAAGAAGTATAAATGCATAAAGACCGTGATCGAAAAGAGTTATCATTCTTATTACATAACTTAATGAAGAAGTAATTGTGTTCTAATATAAGAATAACGGTATTTATTAGATCGACTCATATAACGAGAGTATTAAAAGAAATTTCAGTTTTAATTGAGTAATCGAAAGAGTCTCATTCACATTTTATTGTATTTAGAGAAGTACTCAATTGTATGTAAAATACGCGTAAGTGCAAGGACATTCTAAAAAATTTTTATTTTGCAGTTAATAAAAGGATCGTATTCACGTTCAACGATACTCATTATGCGTCAACTCGTGTATAATATTTTAATATTTATTTTCATTTAATAACACACGTGTGACGAAAGCATATTAAGCTTCAAACCGTTTCTTTAAGTAGTAAGGAAAGTGTTCATTGACAGTGCTCCAGAATAATCAAATACTAAAATAAAACATAAGTAAATGACGTAAATAGCTGGGAGCGATAATAAAATTCGTGAAAGCGTTAAGCTGGGGCTAGTTAAAGCAATAAAATTGTGAATATCGATATGATAGGTAAACGACATCAATTGCCGTATAGCTAGAGGCAACAAAACAATAAATCTTCGAATGGTGCATCACACGCCTTCTAGAACAAATCAATTAGGAGGTTCGGGAAAAAGCCGCGAAGGATCTAGATGCCGACGTCACAAATGCTCGCTGTAATATAACCCAATTGATATTGAGAACGCAGTTCAGTCCTGATTCAAACGTCGTGATGCTAATCGTATGACACGTTTCGTAGTTAAAGGTTGATCTAACATGTTCCGTATTTAGTAGTGAAAATGATAATGGAATGATTTTATTGAAATAGCCACGCGAAAGTGTTTTTGAATACTCAGGAGTGAGTAGATTATTTGAAATAGTAACAAAGGTTTTAAAATTGAGAATAAAAATTTAAATAAAAGCATATATGATAGGAATGGTATTTTAATGATTTTTAATGGTATTTAAAGGTATTTTTAGAACGATTTGAATGATTTTGAAACATGAATTTATGGCTATGTGCTGGATGCATGCAACAACAAGCAGTTTTTTTACAGTAAAATAAAAATATCTTGTATAAATTCGTAAAAGGACTCATATTTATAGAGTAGTTAGCTAAGTTTTTTTTGTGTGAAAGTCTTTGAGTGATGAGAATAGAATGTACAAGTCGATAATTTGATTAGAAGGGTAGTCAAGCACATAATAAGAATTTAACAAGGAAGTTGTTTATGAAGAAAATTACGAGATTAAGATTTGTGAGTGATCATCCTAGTTCTAAAGAGAGATTTTGGACTCTATTTTTAGTATAAGTGAGTGATTATCTAGAAGTTATATTTTTTTTAGGTTATATTTAAGATATTGTTCGTAAGGCAAAGCTGTTGTGGACATTTTGGACTCTATTTTTAGTCTATAAGATTTGTGATGAGAGGAAAGTAGGGTAGCTAAGCCGGTTTGGCAACAGAGATCCACAGCAAGATATGTATACGCCGGTTCGAGAACAATATGAACAGCTAAGCCGCTTTGGGAAACAAAACGTGCAGCAAGATATGTATACGCCGCTTTGAGAACAAAATTGTCTTTGTGTGTAAATTTGTTGCGTCGGGGGTCGTTAGGTCTTTGGGGTGTGCGTTCGGCGGGGTCGTTAGATTTTTGTTGTGGGGTGGTGCGCGTGCGCTGGGGTGGAGATATTTTCTTAGAAATTTTTAGCAGCGTTCACGACGTTAACTATTAAATATTAAATTTTAAAAAATGTTGGTTCGTATTTTTCTGGGGTAGGTTAAGCTAAAAATTAAAACGCCGAGGTGAAGAATTTTTTTAATATTAGGCAAACGCGTGCAAGTGGTAAAGAGTGTTTTAGCTCTCCTCATAAGCTGCGTTTTGTACGAAGTAGAAAATAAAATTGAGAAAATATACGAAATGTTATATGATGGAGGTCAAATTTTAAACGTCTGCAGGTAAAATCTTGTAAAAAAGAAGTCGTTCACTTCTCGCAATTTCAATGTCACGATAAAATACTAAGAATTTGCATGCAGTCGAATATAACCTCGTGTTTTTTATCTGGTAATATATATGCAAATTATTCAACTTTTAATATAATGTATTTAATTAACATAAGGTGTGTTGCAAAAACCATTCAAGACAGGTATGTCGTATATTGCCTTTTGGTTACATCATCCCAAAATAATTTATACAAGTACACTGAACTTGCAGTCGGATCTAACATATAATCTTTAATTATACCCGTATGAATTTAAAATATATGCAAATTATACCACCTTTCATCACGATTTATTTGACTCTCAAATTATTTGATTTGATCTTATATCAAGGCTTATGTATTAACTTTTACAACTCAAGGTGTAGCATCAAGGTTTTACGTCACTCTCAAACTATAGAACTTAATAAAAATAGCTTTCCTTAGCACCAATATCATTTAGAAAATATGTGTTTCATTAACATATACTTATTTATTAAATATTTCCTACCAAAATTTATTCAAAAAATTTAAAAGTTCTTTATTTTCATTTTCATATAGGTAAAATCACCACGTTGCTATGCTCTCGGCTACCTAGTTCCGGCTACTTTTCCAAGGTCGTTGTGACGTCATAGCCTTTTATAAATATAGAGCAATGTAATACTATTCTAAAATTCTAAAAAGAGTCTTTCTTACTAACCACAAATACATACAGCTTGTAGAACGCGGATGTATCCAAGTCAGTCCATCGGCACATAAAATAATCTTTTAATCCTTTCCTCTTTCTCTAATAAGATGTTCTTTGTCTAACACATCTTTGTATTGTTCGCGTATTGTCGCAGTGTCTTCTATTTAGTCCAACTTTCGCCTTTTTGCATGCATTTCCTCTAATTCCAGCTGTCTTTTTCTTCCACTTACAGAGTATGGCGTGCATAATTGGGCAATTTCCTGCAGCGTCAACGGAGAGTTTACTGCCAATATTTACGCGTTGTCGTACAACCTCTGGGCGAATGTTAGGCGTACTTATCAACCCCGATACCGAAATGGTTATTTCTTTTGGAATTGTAGAATATGGTGTTACAGATTGTGTAAAATATGTTACCTGCTTTAATGTAGCACTTGTGTAAGATTTTTATTTTATCTTGGCTGTTTTCCTACTCTACTATCTCCAAATAATTTACAGGTAAATAGTTAAAACTAAAAGCTGAAAGCACATACTTTATCAATTTTTCCCTTTTCTCTGGTTTTTCTGACAACTTAATTTGCAAGCCCGTCAATTTCTTTGTATTGCCGTTCCCCCAATACATGTACTGTAGCAGGTTATTATACACTAAACAGCAGCTATTTTGAAGCTTGTCCGATAACTTACTCCACATTTTAGCGATACCGAGTACATTGGCGCCTTTAGGAAGTATAACTTACTATCTTCCAATAAGGTTAAACAGTCTTTTAAGGGATTAGCGAATGTTGCTCTTAAATGTGCATCTGGACAACGTAAAAAATCTAGTATATAATTTCCAAGTTGTTTATTAACATCAGAATTTGTTATCTGACACACAAATTTGTTGTATATCTTAATTCTTGCATTGGTTGTTAGCCATTTTAAACAATCGAATTTATATTAAAATTAAGTTTAAATGGCTCCATGCTTGGCATTAAATATTTTTAAATTTTGTTATGTATAATGCCAGAATAAAATTTTAAAATAGTATTACATTGTTCTTTATTTATAAAAGGCTATGACGTCACAACGACCTTGGAAAAGTAGCCGAAACTAGGTAGCCGAGAGCATAGCGAAGTGGTGATTTTACCTATATGAAGAATTTTGTTATGTTAAGTAAAAACGTGCAAGTGGTAAAGAATTTTTTAGCTTTCCTCAAAAGCTGTATTTTGTATGAAGTAGCGAATAACATTTAGAAAATATACGAAATGTGATATAATGGATCAAATTATAAAGTCTGCATGTAAAAACATGTTGTTCACGATTTCATTACCAAGATAAAATAACAAGAATTCGCAGTCGAATATAACCTCGTGTTTTTTTATTGAAATTATAGCTCTCTGGTAATATATATGCAAATTATTCAACTTTTAATATAATGGATTTAATTAACATAAGGTGTGTTTGCAAAAACATGTTAAGACTATTTCCTTCTTGGTATGCAAATTATACCACCTTTCATCACGATTTATTTGACTCTCAAATAAAAAAATTAATTTGATCTTATATCAAGGTGTTCTTGCTTACATTTAGCAATTTCAATATATATTTAATATGTGTGTTATGTAAAAACATGTTAAGACAGGTCACTCGTTATTTTATTCATGATTGCATCACCAAAATAATTTATACAACCACACTAAACTCGTACCCGGATCTAAAATTTAACCTTTAAATGTATGCAAATAATGTCGTTATTTAAAAGGTGGTGAAGAATTTGGATGGGGATGTACTCATTCTCAAATGCGGAATGGTACTCCATAAGGCGTTCTGAACGGAGGCTTTGCACGCATTAGGTGATTGAATACTTCGGAGATTTTTAGGTTAAGCAAAAACATGCACGTGTTGAACGAATCTCCGAGAATTTCAAAAATTATTTTTGTATTAAATATATAATATTAAAAGAAACACACAATATTTTAATGTTTTATTTACAAAAACTTACATTCTTTAATTGTCCCTATCTTTTGTAGGTGGCGGTAGCAGATTCTTATTTGAATAAAATATAGATAAGACTTCCACATTAAGAAAAATGTATCTTAGTTAAATGTACGGGATTTTATTAATTATAGTTTAGTAAAGTGCATGGTAGTTAATGACCTCGAGGTTGTGATATTTATAACAACATACCGATATATGTAAATTATATATGGAAACTGCATAACTTCAAATCATTTTAGCATAATTGTTAATTACCAAAATTCATAATTTCTACTTCCGTTAAAACACATTAAGTAAGTAAGTTTATACATACCGATAATACAATGGTAAAAATTTTTCTACAACACATTAAACAGCTTATTTATATTTGCTACCTTAAACAACTATGCGGAGTGCATATAAATGTCAGAAAGATTTCTTATCGTTCCTTCCAATCTTAAAATTTATATCGTCAATAAAATAATAAACAGATTACTAATAATAGGTCGTCAATGGAACTAAAACAACATATACAAAATGTGTACAAATGAAAAGACCACTTATTAATTAATCATGACTATAAATTCCTTTAAAGATTTGATATTCATAGGTAGTAACAATGTTGGTGCTATATATATAAACGACTTTTATGAGCATAGTTTAAATTAAAATAACACCGAAATTTATGTAAATTTAATAGTTCTGGTTTATAGTTGGTTGATCTTTGGAGAATAAATTTTATGAAACTTAGGTTTAAGAAATTAATCATTTTACAGGTGGGATTAAATAAAAATGTACTACTTTGATGATAAAAACCTATGCAATGCATTTTATGTTTACACAACTATAACATACTTTAAAATTTAATACCTCGGTAGTAGAATATAATTTTTAATTGTATTATTGTAACATAAAGTTTGCATAAAAAATGCAAAATACATATCCGTTAAGAGGAATTTTTCAATATGATACTTACAGATTCGTTAGTAAGTTTTACAATTAAACTTATTTCAAGACATTTTTTGAAACACATCTTACTAGTCTCAAGGAATATGTATGTATGTAGGTATAAAATATACAAATAAAACACTACTTAATGTAAACATTATTCTTTATTAAAAATGAATAATTGGTTATATGTACAAACCAGTTTTTGAGTACAATTACATCTGTGGTTGCGCAATTGAATGACGAATGTTGTGTGGTATGCTAGAAACACTTGTGTGAATTGGTGTAATACTTTAATTTATGTAGAGGAGTACACCCTAAATCTTCTAGGTTAATAACATTTAGGTGTGGAAATTCATTGTAAATTGCCATCATCTCAAGATATACCGTGAAAGTTGCTTAACCATATCTTTTGGTATTTGAAGCGAGCTGATAGACAGTTCCAAGAATATGGTGGTTTCAGCACATATGTTATTGCAACTCCATTCGATAGGGATAGTTGTAAAACAGCCATTTCTTTAAACACAAAGTTATTATGTGCAATTTTAAACTTTGAACGTCGACAACTAATGGACTATTAATTTTAGACTTCACTCACAATATTGATTGCAGGATTGTAGCGGACCAAACGATCGTGTAGAATGAGGCAGTACGCTGTAGTGTGAGCTTTAAGCGCTTCTTTCATTTGAAATTCTAATCGTACGTCAACCGCTCCCACTTTCACTATTTCGTTTTGATGGGAACAATCGATGACTACAAGTGGAGCGTGCGTTTGAAATTCATTGGTGTTAATATCGGCTCGCTGATACCCCGTAGTACGATTGTTGAAACTGTGCATACATCTCATATAGTATAGAATAGCGATTGGTATCGAAATCAATGTTAAGATTATCGTAAGGATACATAGATGAACCCAGATGTAATTTCATATTGGTCAACTTACAGTGGTCGAACTGACTGCGCCCCTTTTGCGCGATGTATCGGTTTGAAAGCAGACAATAACAAAACGTGGTTTCTCCACTTGAGAAGCCGTCTTCACGGCCCACGTATGCGTGTGTGTTGTATGTAATTCTGGATATTCGTGTAGTTCCCAACTGCGAAAGCTTATGTCCATGGTGGCATTGCGTTGAATATGTTTGAGTAGTTTTAAGCGCTCTGCATCTGCAACGGTTATATGTGGAATCCGCCATGATATATGTGTAATAGTAATTTTGATTGACTCTTTGGTATCAGAATTCGATATAGCTGCATCGTCAGCACTACTTCTAATAAGAATAAGCTCTTGTTTGATATTCAAAAGAATTTTCGGTAGTCCTCCGCAAATCCTAAAACCATGCGCAAGGGAATGCATACGTTGAAATGACCATTAGCATCAACGAGATCAAGCTTATCGATGGGGACCAACCGGCGTTTCTAAAGCGACGACTTTCGCTATAATCGTAGGATAGGAAATTTTAATAGTCGTAGTTATACCTGGATTACGAACGCGGTCAATAGTCTTTCCACCAAGTTCATAACGAATTTCATCAAATAAAATAAAACTCCGTTGTTGACAAAATCGGCGGTAAGCGAAACGCCACCATCTGACTTATTCATTGTACCCTCAATATAAATTACGCTGTCCCATGGTAGTGTATAGACATCTTCGTTTTCTATTGGAATCCGTATAACATCGTTCTTCTCATACGTGGTATTGGAGTACGGAGTATGCATATGTTTGTCGGCATTGATGATGGTTGTATCAAATATAGCACGTTGCGTAACATTTAAAATATTACTATCCATTTTAGCTATGTAGCACTTTGAGTCCTAATGTTTGCAGAAATTTAACGTTTTCCGGTGTTAATCGGTGCACTGGTGTCTTGTAACTGGTAAAGGTGCTGATAATGCGTCTATTAATAGGTTTTGGTGGTTTATGCTCATAGCGCAAAACCATTGTTTAAAGACGCTTTAGATAAAGTCTAATCGTGATGGTTTCCCGACGAAAAGTGATGAGATTACCGTTTTGATCAACTATTTTAACAATGATGCGATCGATGATTCGTGTATTAAGTGGCATATAGGTGACGTTCACGGGGTTTTCAATAATCTTGTACCCTGCAGCAACTGCAGGAAAGAATTGATGCAAAATGTGTACAGGTTTGCTATTCCGATACGATCCGACCACAAGATTACATTCAATACATATTGAATTGATTGGAAAGACTTGTGCCGGATGGTCCGAAATAGCAGTAGTGAGAGCTGGTAGTTTACGTTTCTCAAAACCCAGCAACGAAGCAAGTGAATTTGGTTGTGTAAAGTCCACTATACCTGATGCTTTGATTTCTGTATGTAAACTGTTATTATTGGCTCGAATATCAATAAGATAACGTTTGGATGAAGTGCGTTCACGGGGATCGTTCAGATTACGTCGTACGAACTTATTAATATCTGCCACTTCATAAGTTCCTTCTGGTAAAGTAAGCACGATGTCATCAATGTAAAATTTATTGTTCGCTTCCGTTACATTGGGAATTGAAAATATGTATCAAAGTTTGTAAGACCAATAACGTATTCATGGTCATCATCGAGAACAATTGGTGGGTTGATGATTGCGGTGAGCGTAGATTCAGTTCCAGTTAAAGTAAATGTGTACATGTTCGGTGGTTGACGATAAACTAACAACTAGTCGTATTCGTAGTTGGGATGGGGTAATAAAAAGCAAATTCCAGAAACACTTGCAATATATGGTTTTAATTAAACACTTTTATACAAAACAGTTAAAAATACACTAAAATCAAATAATATATAACGTTGTTAGAAACTTACGGAGGACTATTTTGCAGTAAAATTTCAATACGAAGTGTCCACAGGTAACAGTGTTAAGCGGTTGAAATTGTTCATAATTATAATAGAGAGTGCATGGTCCTGATGAGGTTAAGTATTTGACAAGTTCCTCGGAGGTCGTAGATTACCAATGCTATCATAATAGACTGCCCTTGAACCATCTTTTTGTACGCGGTCCAATGAGTTCCCACACCACGTGTAGTATCATGATTAAGAATACCACATTCTCGCCAACGAATTGTGTTTGGAAGTGAATTGCGCATGAATATTCCACGAAAGTGGGATATTGGTAAACGTTTTATGTATTTGTTCAAGTCAACATTGGTCAACGCTCGCATAGGTAGATTTAACGAATGCGTTGAGTTTTTTTTTGTTGTCTTTGTTTACGCAAACCTTGCCCGTGTGTAAGAAAAGGCTTTAGGTACAGTCCATGTCCACGGCGATAAGGTTTCAAATAGAGACCCTTTCCAAGTGTCACTGCCTCTTGTGCCATATTATGTCGTTTCGCTTCATCTAATTGTTGTTGTCCAAGTTTAGCATCGTTGACAGCTTTTGCAATCCCAGCTGCTCCTCCCGACAACGCTCCAATTGCGGAAAGGGCTGCAAAATAGGTATCAAAGGTAGGAAACCACCAGTTTTGGGTACAGGGATTACACGTGGGATGCCACGAATTTCATCTGTTATTTCTTTAATCGGTGCCACTGCAAGTTTAGCAGTTTTAATAAGATCAGTCGGACGAACGTTTTAATGCGTTCCCAAATGGTGCGAATTAAACGCTTGAATGGTATACCACTTCCTGTACGTAGACGCTGACCACATCGTTTTCCTTTACACCTTATCGTTTTTTGCGACAACCCATACCAAATTTAACTTTGGCATTCATTGCAGAACCAACAGCAAACGCAGCAAGTTTTTCACCTAACGAAGCGTCGGGTGCAGTACGACGTTTTGTGCTGTTTCGGCAAGACGTCGATCAGCTTGGTGTCGGGTTGTTAAGTCTGTAGAAAGATCGTAGGCGATGTCGTGTAGTTTGCAGGCTTCGTCTAAGGGATTACGACCTATATCACCACGCTCGAGGCGTTTCTGAAGCTTAGTACCCGGTCCACAGAAGCGATAGCCTGGTAAATGTAATTCTACCGGTAAACGATTGATAGCACTATTGAGTAACCCGTAGCCACGATAGGATTTCATTAATCTTGTCAGTCGAAAGGTTTAAAGGAGACTGGTCATGCGTGTAGAATTACTCGCTTAAATGCTTACCATACTGCAATTACGTTTTAGTATATGGATAGAATGCGTCTGGTAAAGCAACAATTGGCGTTGCCAATTACGGACCACAACTGCAGCAACAACACTAACGTGCAAAAGCATGGACTACTATTACCATCAACAATACGGTGTATCATTACAGGTCCATCCAATTGTGGTAAAACTAATGTAGTCATCGGTCTCTTGAAACATCCGAATGGTGTACGCTTTGAAAACGTTTATCTCTACTCAAAATCCTTGTATCAACCAAAGTATCAGTACCTAGAGAGGTTATTACAACCAATAAAAGAAATAGGATATTTTGCGTTTAACAAATGGGATGCAATTGTTACTCCAGCGGATGCAAAACCTAATTCGATATTTATTTTCGATGACGTGTCGTGCGATAAACAAAATGTAATGCGAGAATATTTTTCTTTAGGTCGACATAAGGCCATTGATTGTTTTTATCTATGTCAGACCTATTCCAAAATACCTAAACAATTGATTAGAGACAATGCTAATGTCCTAGTGCTATTCAAACAAGACGAACTCAATTTAAAACACGTATACGCTGACCATGTAAACACGGATATGTCGTTTAACCGGTTTAAAGAATTGTGCGGCGTATGCTGGCGAGATCGGTATGGGTTCCTGGTGATCAATAAAGATGGCGATTTGCAGAGCGGTCGTTACCGAAAAGGTTTTGACACCTATATATACTTATAAAGCACATAAATAGCATATCACTTCCTACCCGTTTCTAGACGATGGCAGACGACGTGAAAACCAAACAAGAACTCATAAAAGTACGAAAGGCAGTCAAGAGGAAATTACAAGCGCTAAAAGCAGGTGTGGTTGAAAAGGAGCTTGCATTAAGTAAAGTCTATGCACCTATTACAAAACGTTTACAAACACTTCAGACCGGTCTGCTGAAAGATATTAAACAGGAGTCCAAGATCGAAAGCCAGCACTGGTTACCACAACAACATGACGTACAATCTACTCCTAAAAGACGCCCTAAATTTCTCGATCAGGTGCGCAGTTCAACACCAATCGCCGCACCACCAATAGAGGAGGCATGGGAACACAATCCTCATAGCCCAGTCCAGTCTGTGGAGTCCACCTTCGAAGAATCGGAGAGTAGCGGCAACACTCCAGAGACCCATACAGAGTACGAACGGTACCTAAACAGCGAAGAACATCAGGCCTACTTACAACGATTCTTACCATCGGTAAGATACTATGTCGATAATCTGTTTTCCAACTTTACTGGTATTTATAACAATGACACGGAGCACTTGCGCAGGGATAAAGTACGTTTTAATCCGGAGACAGGAAAATTAATGATTGGTGATTCGGACATTATCTTCGGGATTGGTGAAAAGGTGTGTAGAACGATTTTGCTACAACGGTAGCAAAGGGTTGTACGAGCAACTGTTCCTTCTCAATCCTTTGGGTAAATTCTCACTTAAAGAAATTAACGATTATGCGGACATTAAAAAGAAGTAATGCAATGTATAGCTTACGACAGCAAACTATAAACCCGAGTGGTCGTGGTCTACTCATGGATTATAACGAGAAGCCACTAGAGTATGTATACTTTGATGATCCCAACGAACTGTGCGAACGGCTCAAGCTTCTGGTCGCCTCGCAAGATGCAGGTAACACCGGTCACACAAACGAAATTACATCGATTATGGAAGAATTACGCGAATTGCGTATAATAGCGTAGATTGTGCGACTTGTTATTCATTATCACGATGGTTATCGACAAGTTTGGACATGCGTCTGACTGTGCTTCATATATTTCTTATGATGATTACTACGATTTTGACAACATGAGATTAGCGCGCGTCGCTACACCACAAGAAGATGATGATGCAGTCACGAAAGCGTACTTAGAATCGCGGTTAGCAACGCTACACCAGCAAGAGGGCGAACCAACGCTTGGAAGTGGTTCCACTATTCAGCAGTATATAGACACGCTTGTGAAGGAGACAACAAACAGTATGATAACACAATTCTCGAGCGAGTATGTTACAAGATCAGACTTTAACCATTTTGAAGAGATGATGCGTAACCTTGTTCCAGCCACTGTGAACGCTAATGTTGCACAAATCGTAACCAAACGGATAGATGATTCTATGAATAGCATATATAAGACATTAGACGCTGCTATTCAACAAGTGAAAGCACAATTTAGAATAGACATTGCACGAATTCAAGCAGATATTCAACAGTTGCAAGAGAAACTTAAAACGCACGCATATAGCCGTCAACCATACACACACACATATATTAGCAATATGTCTGTAAAGGAGCAAATCGTCCACGAGTTACATAAGCCTGCTCGCATTAACTTTCCTAGAAGACATGTAATCACAAAAGGATTAAACGAGCTGTTTCAAGCCGATTTGGTGGAAATGATCCCATATGCAAAGATAAATAAAGGATTTAGATACATTCTAGTTGTTATCGATGTATTTTCTAAATACTTATGGGCCGTACCGGTTAAGCGCAAGACGGGTAAGGCTGTTTCAAACGCTTTTCAATCAATTTTCAACAAAGACCATCGTATTCCACGGTACATTCAAACGGATTTGGGAAAAGAATTTTATAATTCAACATTTAAGGCTTTAATGGAAAAATATGAGATTACACATTATAGTGTGTACAGCAATAAAAAGCTTGCGTAGTAGAACGCGTTAATCGTACCTTAAAGTCAAAAATGTGGAAACAATTTAGTTTGAATGGTTCGTATCGATGGCTGAATATACTATCCTCACTCGTGACTGCATATAACAACACCAAACATCGAACAATCGGCATGCGACCTGTAGATGTGTCAAAACGCAATGAACGCAAACTCTTCAATACAGTGTACAGTACGATCAAAACAGTTAACTTAAAGAGTAAAAATTTTCTGTTGGAGATCATGTTCGCATTAGTAAACATAGAAGTCAATTTACCAAGGGATACACACCAAATTGGTCTAACGAAATTTTTACGGTGTACAAAGTGCATTTGACTAATCCTTTAACGTACCTGTTGCGCGATAGTCGAGGACAACCAATATTAGGCGGCTTCTATGCAGAAGAACTTCAACGAACACACTATCCGGATGTATATTTAGTGGAAAAAGTATTGAAGAGAGTTAAAATCAAGTATATGTGAAATGGTTAAATTTAGATTCTAGCCATAATAGTTGGATATCCAAAATCATATTTTGTAGATTTGCTGTTACGTGTTTGTTTACCATCATATGTCATTCATCAATAAAAATTTTTACTGTTATATGCTTTATTATAGCGACACACACACACACACACACACAAATTACATCTATGTACTACTAATTACTACACTAGTTCTACGTCAAGAAAGTTGTTTATAATTCCTCATGCCCGAAGCGCAAAACGTTGATGTAGGTTGATTTTCGCTGTTTTGGTTGAACTTGAGTATTTCGATGTCCGTGAATATGTGTAAATAACAAGCAGGTAAAACACATTACCTTCTCAGCTAACAATTTCTCCCCGTACTTGACCAACACTCGAGGTATATATATTTATTGTAAAAGGTATGCGACACGTACAATAGCATCCTCCATTATATCTAATAAGTGCTATCTATAGCGCATCAGGTAGGATTACCAAGATGACATAATTTACATACAAAAAATAGTATTAAACTAAAACAATAACTTTAATAGCATATACACTTTTTTATAATCATCTATACTATTTGATGGCCATTTTCCCGAATCCGGACCACACGTCCATCCTGGTTGCTGTTTTGAGCCCTCCATTGCCAAATTCTTGAGGAGCCAGTTATATGTTGTTCTATGAGGGCCAACTACATTAGGTTGGTACTTATAATTTACCTTATACTTTAAAATTAACTTCAATACTTTTTTTAATACCATAGGTTGTGCGAAATATACAACATCTACAATCATATCGTCAATCGCTGTGACCAGTGATTTATAGTTGCATTTTATATTCATGATAGGAAATGCCTTCGTACTCAATACAGCTCGGTTGGTTAGTAATTCTTCAAGGAAATATACATCGCTCAAACTATAATTACTCTCTATTGCGTCTAGTACACCGCGCACCTGATGACATTTTAACTCTGTTTTGCCGTTGCAAGCATCAATGAAGTTTGATACAAATTGATCGCACCTACTCTGTTGTTTAAACAGCATGTCCATTACATCAATGGATGTATCATTGGTCAGCGTTAGCCATTTGAAGGCTTTAAAGGAACATGAACACCTACTCTGAACAGTATACGTTTGATTTTGTCTACATCATTCAATACTATGGCATGTTTCAGATGTTGGTGTAAAATGCGTTGTTCACTCTCGAACAAATCGTACAGTACATTGTCCATGTTAACTTGAAAACTTCGCACCACTATCGTTGTTGTTCCACTCACTGCGAGATCTATCCAAGTACCTAGCTTTTATGGCACATTCATCAAAATAGGTAATGCTAAAGTGTTGTGATACTGAGCATCACCTAGTTATTCGTCTGATAAACCCCCCACTAGTTTTTGTAACAGCATTAATAAATCAACAACCTTGAGATGATCTCTGGCAAGGCGACTCTGTTGAATTTGAGCAATATATTTAAGGAAAATCCAATTAGAGGTGTTTTGGTGGTGATAGATTGTTATTCAAATTATCTATGGGAATATCCTTTACTTTTAACGAAGGATGCATGCCCGGTAAATTGCAAATTAATCAAAAGAGTATAACGTTAATCATTACTCTACATAGAGCACAAAAGCTGTCATAGCCATGCGAGAAATATGTTGCCTGATAAATACTCCTGTATGATTGTTGTGGTTTTGACAATTTTGACAACGATCCTAGGTCATGGATCGAAACGTAAAGAAAGATGATTTTAAAAACTATGAGTGGTTTAATTCCCAACGAAGATTAAGAAAAAGGTTGTCTGATGTCGCTAAATCTATATATATATATATATATATATATATATATATACCAATGATTAATACCTTGAAAGTAATAGGGAAAATAAAATTTAAAGTTGTCAACCATGTTCGGGTGGTAATGTTGATTCGGTCATTGATACCTACTGCAAGTTAAAACAAGTCGTATACAATGATGAAAAGTTTTTTGAAGCTAACTAAATGTGATCTTGAATACATGCTTTGTAAAAGCGATATAGTTCAGATTCTGCTACGATTCTTCAACAGACAACAACAGATAACAATAAAACTCTGTTTAAATTAATTTTTAATAACGACTTAACATTGCGTAATTCTATTAAAATGATTTGAAATATAACGGTATTATTTTTATTGTTTAGCATCAATTTAATAACATTTGTTGATATAAGATGAAAATTGTGAATTTTGGTAATTGACAATTATGCTAAAATGTTTTGAAGTTACCTTGTTGCCATATGTTCCATTTAGCAGAATTAAAACTCAGATATATTATAGACATTCTTGCAATTATTTACCATATGTGTATATATTTCTCTTGACAATAATTATTAATTTAAGAATAACTTATTGAATTAAAGTAAGTTATTTATAAGCACTAAATTCTACAATAATTAAAACGAGTTTGAAAATAAAATGTATTGACAATGTAGCTATACTTGTAATTTATTCTGCCAGGATCAACAAAATATAATGCAAAATAGTTTTTTAGGTATAAACCAGAACCATATAATTTACATATGGAGATATGTTGTTATATTTATACTATAAATAGCCCAATCGCCGAGGTCATTAACTACCATGCACTTTACTGAACGCGGTTGTTAAAGGGCGTTATATGAACGTTTTTGCAAAGAAATAAGTAATATTTATCTCAGTTTGCGAGATGTTGAAACGTTTAGATCCGTAAGTTATGCATATCTTTTAGAAAACATATTTGCTTTTATGGACAAATTTTTGCTTTACATTCCTTAACTTTAATAATTTCACTAATCATGTTTACAGAGTCTTTTAAATAATAATATCCTTTGAACATACTATCATCTGGAATACAAATTTTGTTATACCTATATCTAGTACTAATAATAATTAGTGTCTCTAGCACTGTAAAATTTAACTAGAATAAATAATTCACAATCTTTTATAGTGTTTAATTAAATCGGTCTTTTAACAACAAAAGAGGTATTTTGCACATTGCAAATTATTATTACCATGCTTGTAGCAATAAATATTACATAATAAATTGCTGGTTATTCACCTAACAATAAAATTTTACACTAAGAATATATAATTGGTGTATGCTGGGTTGCCTGCCATAGATATGCATATATTTTTAGAATTTATGGAGTACCATTCCGCATTTGAGAATGATTACATCACTATCCAAATTCTTCACCACGTTTTAAATAACGACATTATTTGCATACATTTAAAGGTTAAATTTTAGATCCGGGTACGAGTTCAGTGTGGTTGTATAAATTATTTTGGTGGTGCAATCATGAATAAAATAACGAGTGACCTGTCTTAACATGTTTTTTTGCACACACACCAATATTTTAAATTAAAACCATTATAAAATACGAGTCGAATAATTTCTCCTATTCTTTTGATATTTAATACAAAAATAATGGGGCAGAGCCCCGTTTAGGGCACGTTTAGAAGCTCCTTCCCCACCATTCATCATTTTGAGAGTGATTATGTCATCCACCACATTTCCTATTTTTGCTTAACCTAAAATCTCTCTTTAATTAACTAAAGCAACGAGAATAAAAACAATGACGAAGCTCTAAAGATCACCGCTAAATTCTTCACTACATGCACGTTTTGCATAACCTATAAATTTTTATCACGTTTGAACAATTAAACGAGTTAAATATATAAAATTTCTAATACGTCATCTACATACAATCACCAAACCGCTAAAAGTAAAAGAATTTTTCTTGCCACATAAATTAAATGTATAATTACATTTAAATATTTAAATATATTCAAATTGCTAAAATGTAAGCAAGAGATCCTTGATATAAGATTAAATTAATTTTTTATTTGAGAGTCAAATAAATCGTTATGAAAGGTGGTATATTTTGCATACCAAGAAGGAAATAGTCTTAACATGTTTTTGCAAACACACCTTATGTTAATTAAATCCATTATATTAAAAGTTGAATAATTTGCATATATATTACCAGAGAGCTATAATTCCAAACTCGAGGTTATATTCGACTGCGAATTCTTGTTATTTTATCGTGACATTGAAATCGCGAGAAGTGAACGACTTCTTTGTAAGCAAGACATCCTTGATATAAGATTAAATTAATTTTTATTTAAAAGTCAAATAAATCGTGATGCAAGGTGGTATAATTTGCATACCAATAAGGAAATATACGGCATACCTGTCTTGAAATGTTTTTGCAACACACCTTATGTTAATTAAATACATTATATTAAAAGTCGAATGTCGACGTGATTTACATATATATTACCAGATAAAAGCACGAGGTTATATTCGACTGCATGCAAATTCTTAGTATTTTATCGTGACATTGAAATTGCGAGATGTGAACGACTTCTTTTTTACAAGATTTTACCTGCAAACGTTTAAAATTTGACCTCCATCATATAACATTTCGTATATTTTCTTAATTTTATTTGCTACTTCGTACAAAACGCAGCTTATGAGGAGAGCTAAAACACTCTTTACCACTTGCACGCGTTTGCCTAATATTAAAAATTCTTCACAGCGGCGTTTTAATTTTTAGCTTAACCTACCCCAGAAAATACGAACCAACACGTGAACTCCATTTTCTACACACACAACATTTTTTAAAATTTAATATTTAATATTTAACGTTGGGAACGCTGCTAAAAATTTCTTAAGAAAATATCTCCACCCCAGCGCACGCGGACCACCCCACGACAAAATCTAACGACCCCGCCGAACGCACACCCCAAAGACCTAACGACCCCCGACGCAACAAATTTACACACAAAGACAATTTTGTTCTCAAAGCGGCGTATACATATCTTGCTGCACGTTTTGTTTCCCAAAGCGGCTTAGCTGTTCATATTGTTCTCGAACCGGCGTATACATATCTTGCTGTGGATCTCTGTTGCCAAACCGGCTTAGCTACCCTACTGAGGAAGTTGTTTTTCATAGATGTTATATTTAAGATATTGTTTATAAAAGAAAGCTGTTGTGGATGTAGTAATCAGTATTTGAAAGATTATTTGTGGCAGAATATTTCGTACTATTATTATAAATCATGTATGATTTTAGTGATTTATTTGAAGAGCGCTAGCAAAAATAAGACCGTTTTATGGACGTCCAGCGTCCGGCCTCTTCAATCCACAGCACTTTTATCGACGCCCAAAAACGTGGGGCTTACTTAGAATCTCATGAAACCACAGCAATGCATATATATATATATATATATATATATATATATATATATATATAATTGTGTGTAAAATGCTCAAGCTTACACGTGCTTTTAATGAAAGAAATTTGTAGGTTTTATACTTAATTGTACATTCTAGAAAAAAGAAACCCGAGTCCGGAAAGAATAACTACAATCGTTGTCTTATAAAGAAAGACGTAAACCTTACACTTTAAAAGAAGAAACCGAACTATTACACTGGATAAATTTGTTTTTTCTCGCAAAATTTATTTCTATAAAAGCTATAAAAACACGCGGAAGTTAGTTTAAGGGCTGCTTAAGGACAAAAAAATGGCATAAGAATTTGTTTCTTAAGTTAAGCTCCAAGGTAATAGAAATCAACAAGAATTGCAAATCCGGGTTTAGTAGCAATAAATTAATGTCAACTCGCTGTGCGAGAAACCTCAACAACAAATTTTGAAAATTAGGTATTGGGGGTTGTAGTTCGCTATAGGTGAATTTGGTTATAAAAAATTTCAGCAGATTTAAATTCTGCAAACGATTAGACCAAAAAATTTTAAAAATAAGAAGTTTCAAAATTGGGTTGTACGAGTTGCATTTCGACAAGGCTGTCAAATTAATTACTTCAGAAGACCCCGATGAAAATACTCGTTTTACCAATATGAAAGAAGCCTTTCGAAATTGATTTAAACACAAATGATCAAAAATCAAGAGGTGTAGGTCTTCAAAAGTGTGTAACTCTACAAGAATAAGTGTGATTTAAAATATTTTATTAGATTAAAATTCTCCAGAAGGTCCCAGATTAAAATACTGGCCCTAATCATATAAAAAGTTTTTGGAAATCGAAATAAATCTCAATGAGCAAAAAGCATGAAGTGCATGTCTTTAAAGAGGGGAATCTCTGCAAGGTAGCCTTAATTAAAAAAATGTTAACAGATTCGTATTCTCCGAAAATTCTACATCAAATATGCGCAAGCTCGCCAGAAAAATTATGAGGAATCCGGAAAGAACCTATGAGCAAGTTTGCTCGGTTTTACCAATCTGCTTCAACTTTTAACGACATAGAGACACTAAAGCCAAAGTTGTTTAAAGTCGTGCCATAATACTGGTGGTTAACTATACAATACAAAAAGTTGTATCCCAAAATATTGAATAATAAATAAAGGTTTGTTATAATTACGTTAATTGATTACACCATATATATTATGGTAATGCACTCGCTATTCTTACAATTAAAAGAACGACATTTACTAACCGTCAATTTGGAGTCTCCAAAGCTTTACCTGAAGAAGCTACATTGGCCAGGAGGCGAGTTCTTTCACCTGAAAATTTATAACTGATCTATTGCTACACGAAGCAAGGTAGGAATTTTTAACATGTGTTACATCAGACGCACACGGAACCTACATTTAACGTCTCATCCGAACGAGAGCGTGAATTTTTGTGAAAAATGCTTACTTTAACATCATTCAAGCATTTCGAACCTAGGTCCGTGCGATTAGTATTAACAGTAACACATTAACCGAATTAATCGACGGTGCTACTGCATTGTTCAACCCCTATATATTGATTTTTCAATGCTCCATTCGAAGGTACTACATTGGCCAGGAAGTGAGTTTTTTATACCGGGAAAATTTTGAATTCTGCCGAACCCTTGCTCTTCCAAGCAAGGTCTTTAACGTGTTTGACAACACTCATACATGCGACCTGCATTTTACTTCTCATTTGAACGAGGGCGTATTTTTGTGAAAAATGCTCCCTAACATTTTTCAAGCGGACCGTGTCGGGATTCGAACCCGGGACCTTGTGTGTAGTAGTCACACACATACCACTACGCCACGGAGCCGCCTTGCATTGTTTAACCAAGAGAAGGTACAATACAGATGTTTTGTTAGTTTAATAGTGTGCAACAAAATAACGTTCATTTGTCTAAAATTATAAAAATAACGGAGCTTCCAAATTACGCCGTAATTCTACAATTTCTCTATAAGTAGACAGAAGAAGAACGATATAGCGTGTCACGTGCCAACTTGCACGCACTCCTTATGAGCTTATATAATACATTAATATACATTCACTAAGCGTCAAATTAAAATTTTCTCTACACATGTCATATAATCAATAATGTTCTAAAGATACGGTGTTTATTTTAAGTGCGTATGGGTAATTATTGGCACTCGCGTTTCATAAAATTATCGGTTTAATTAGAAACTAAAAGCAACGTGAAAGAGACGTGATGTTATGCACGAAAAATGAAGTGAAACAAGATAACCAAGTTAATAAACAGCCGCGTCGAAATACTAGCATTGAAGACTTTACGTTTGCCACTAGACGCAGTTGAGCTCCAAAGGAATTTATTGTGGGTGTAGAAAACGAAAACAAAACAGTAATTCACGGAGCTCTGTTTTAGTACCTTCTACCACGCTTTACTATAACAGTGAGTTCTAAACTTATTATGCTCATGGACTCCCTAGATAAACCAAGTGAAAGCACAACTGCAGAATAGAAAAATTGCAAATTTAATTTTGTAAATGGAAATTGAAAAATAAAATATAAATAACTTCTTTTGTTATTTAAAATAATATTTATTAAAAGTATAACTTTTATTTTAAAATACAAACATACTGTATGGAAAACTATTTGCTATAACAACAGGTTATACAAGACTTTTTCAGTAACTCGTAGTTACTATAAAATTTCTAAAAGCTCACCCAACTATTTATTTTCAGAGCTTTAACTAACAATACAAGTATTATCTTCTTAACACTACGATGTTAATCTTTTTATTTAATTCAATCTCGAAACACTACAATTACTTTATATTCGAAGCAGTAATTACTAATTTATAGTAATTTATATAAACACTGCGGTAATTTATATGAACATTTATATCACATCTGTACGACTAGCAGACCTTTGATTAGAACGTAAATTCAGAACTAAAATCGCGATTTATCATAGTCTAAGCTGCAATTAGAACTGATTTCCAATAACTAGACCCGCAAATATATATACATTTTAATTGTTCTCGAAGATTCTAGTATCTACAAGAATTATGCAAATCACCTTCTGGATATTTCCTACTAAAATTTTTCAAATATTTTTCTTTGATTTATACATTAAATCCTTATGCTTTTGGTCACTATTGTCTTCTGTCAAATGTTCCCGAAGTTTAGAAGGTGTCATTTATTCGTTTGACAAAATTGTATTTCATAGAAGTAAAATAGGTAAAGTACTACTTCCCTGTGACGGAATAGGGACATATGTTAAATATTCAACACTACATTCTCTCCATCTTTTTTATGGAATGCTCTAAAGTAATGCTCCCAAATCCATTATTTATTTAAGATAAGTATTAAATTTAAATGAGTATCATATTTGTATCGGTGTCGCATTTTTAATTAATTTAATTATTAATTTGTCAAGAAAAAATAATTTAACTATTATCAAATAAATTAATAAACAAAAAATATTCTAAATATATTGTCATAAAACTATTTTATACATTAATCTTTGCAAAAGTATAACTTTGCTTAAATAAAATTATTATACCAGAAGATATCAACGTATACTTACCATCTTTGTAAAAATGCAAAAATTATACTTTTTTTGTTCAAAACTAGAAAATCACCATAAACTCGTCTAAACTGTTGACTAGATGCACGCCTTTTTTATTGTATTGTATTTTAGACAAGTTATTGCATTTGCACTTACTTGTCTTTTATGTACCTATTTATTTATATTTTTCTCAAGCCGTGGAAAGCACTACCAATTTGTTCATTTCTCTATTTTTTGTAAACTATTGATTACAAATATTATTAACTCGATTTGAAATGTTAGGTTTTGCATAAAAGTCTAAATTATTATTTCATCTTATTAACTAATATAACATTGAAAATCAGTTTGCCTTGTGCAATTACTAATAACTGTAATTAATAGTTGGTAGCGTCACTTCCTGTCTATATTTCACATAAGTCAAAAACTTGACATTGTCAGATACGATTGACAGAAATGCTGAACGTAATTGGAAGGTAGGTTGATGTATTGTTACGTACATGATTTAGATTTGTTTATCTTTTCCATTGTAATCATCCGTCCGGTTGGCGCAATTGGTTAACGCATCGGTCGCGAAAGCCGAAGATATAAGTTCGAATCCTGTCCGGGATCTTATATTTTCCATCTTTCAATTAGTACTAGCTCGATTTGAAATGATCATTTAGGTTTTGCATAAAAGTGATTACTTTATCTTATTGACTAATATAATATTGAAAATCAATTTGCCTTGTGCAACATTTTGTTTTTGTCAAATAAATCCGTGTGTATATTTTATTTCTGTATAAAATTTTAAAGCTCAAAGCTCTTTTAAAAACGCACAAGTTGAAAAGAAATATTTCACAGAACTTATCAATTTAATAGATTCGAAAATACAATATAGAAGAGTTTTAAGAACCTTTTAATTGGATATTTCATATGCTCAAATTTAATTGCTTGATTAGAATTCCAAGTAAAGTTTTGTAATAAAATATAACACATTTTTATTTTAATCAATTCAAGGAATTAATTAATTTAGAAACACACGTGTTTGAAACTGAACGCAACTGTACATGTTTCCCTAGATTTTTAGAACACAGGAGCCTGATTATTATTAAGAACTCTAAGTAAAATTTGGAACACAACAAATGTTTGTTTGTGACGTCAGGTCTTTTCGACAATATATTCCAGCGAGATTTTAGTTTCGCTCTCTTTGAATTGCTTTTTTTAATAGCTATAGGGTATCTCTAAAAGAACACCGGAATTAAAAAGTCCACCATTTTTGTTTATTTCAGTTGGCAACATTGTTTTTGCATGTTTTATTATCTGTTATCATTGAGATTTCGTTTTGAGACGGTGTTTTTTATTCAAAGTTAGTGTTTGCGTATTATCGTAATGTAAAAATACGGTAAGGAACGCGAGTTCTGATTGTGAAACCTTACTACCTGAATGGTGAAAGTTTTGCGGTGACTGTTCGAAAATTCCGTACGATTACAATGCACCAGATGGATCTACTGTTCGCAGGTTGATCAAGAAATTTGAAGAAACTGCTTCAGGTGTAGACATCAAAAGTCCTGGAGGATCTGTTACTGTGAGTCTAAGAAAATCATGTCGCCGTCGTGCTCGTGCGGAACTTTGTACGCGTTTAAGGGCAAATTTTTTGATAATATTTTTTTATTTTGTTGAAAACATTTATATATCTGAAGCACGACGGCGACACGAGTCACAGTAATACGATCACGCACAGCAGCATCATTTCTCTCACTCCAGCCACTTCAAGGCCGTCCAGGGCTTTTGATGTCTACTGTTGAAGCGGTTTCTTCAAATTTCTTGATCATCCTATCGGCAGTGATTCATTTCGTGCTTTGTGATGTCCAAGAATCGTACGTAGTTTCTGAACAGTTACCTCGAAACTTGCACCATTCCAGTAGTAAGTTTTTATAATCAAAATCCGCTGTTCCATACTGTATTTCATTACAATACTACACAAACACTAACTTACAACAAAAAAATTTCCGTATCAAAACGAAATCTCAATGATCACAGGTAACAAAATAGGTAAAAACAATGTTAGTAACTTGGTAAAATTACGGGTTTTTAATTCCAGCGTTCTTTTTGAGACACCCGTTATTAAGTTTTACTAAATTCTGAACGTTTTGAGCTCTCATTTAATGTTTTAACTTTTACTACAAGTCTTACAAGGTTGTAAGAGTAAAATTACATTTAACAACGCTATTTGCCGGGTCAAATAAATAAATAATAAGTTATCAGATGCTATTACTTTAAAAGTGTAAGTAGTTTGAAAATTGTGAGACGGTTTCTTACTCTTTTAAAAGACGCGAACGAACTGGTTTATTACTGGAGTGCAGCCTGCAAAATTAACGAAATGCGTAAATGGTCTTTAAAATGGTTTTTTGATGAGTTAGTTTGCGTCCACAGAATCCATGGTCCAGTAAAATTTTTTTAAATTAAATTGTTCAATGCATCACTAGGCATATTAAATGTATTCGCAAGTGAGATTTATTGGTCTGAAAGATGTTTTAGAAAATATCACATTTTTATCATCGCAAAAATTAAGAGACCTCCCAAGTGAGGAATTAATAGAAAAATCTGTTACTCATGTAAATTAGTTTGCAACAGGTTTATCGTAAGATTTAGTAGATCACAAATTAAATCTTTCGAAACATTGATGAGAAATGCAACAAACCGGAAGAAAGATGTTGGAGAAATTGCAAATTTACTAATCTAAGATAATATCTGCCTCATTGCATGCCTCCCTGATTTTTAGCCCTGCTTTAGAAGTTACCCGTTACTACCGCCAGAGCTGAAAAAGCTTTTTAATACTTTCAAAGTTATGAATTCTTATTTAAGATGTTCAATGACCCAAATGCTTCTAAGCTGTTTGTCAGTTTTAAGTACCTAGTATGAAGAAGCTGTGTAATTAGATATAAGTAAAGTAGTTAGTGGAGCAGTTCACGTTGGTGGTCTAATTTGGATTCTCTGTTTAGTGGAAAATCCGTTTAACTGGAAGGAAGCATCTTTGCACATCCTTCTTTGTCAATTCTTGAATCCTGTTAACGTACGCCACTAGTTGTACTTGCAGGAAGATTAGGAGCTACCGCATACATGCAATTTTTAGTCGTACAACTTTTTAGTTGTATGCTATAACTCTGTGGGCTTATATGGTAGTCCCCATACAATCAACACGATTTCACCTCGACTAAAAAATCATAAGTCGGTCGGCGATGCTTTATGATTAAAAAGTTGTACAACTATCGTTCGCAAGACCAAAATGCAGGGACACATATGGGCGGGCGCATACATTCAACTAAATAGTTGTTGCGACTAGTTGACGCCGTTTTGTGGTCGAAAGCAGTCTTGTTCCGTACGGTTTCGCGCGCTAATTACTTTGTGGGAATAATTATGGGTGGAATAATTAAGAAAACGTAGAGGCTTTTATAGAAGCCAAAAAGAGGCCAGCTCTTTATGTAAAACAGATGAAAGAGTATTCGGATATTAATCTGAAAAAGAAATTATGGGAAGAGGTGTGTTTGAAAGTGGTGGCCGACTGGGGAATACTTGATGCAGAGCAAAAAAACACTGGTTAGTAATTCCGCTATTTCATTGTACTTTACATACACGCGTGTGTGTAGTTTATATCTTGTTATATTGCCACGGTACGCTTCCTTGTGGGGAAATAAAATAAGAAGTCAAATATTGCCGTATGTTTATTTCTCTGTCAAATGTCTTCTTCTTTGATCCTCATGAACTGTAAAATTTTTGAATGGGCATTCATAGAGCGTATCTGAAAATTTTATTTCATCCTTTATACGTACGTAGTTTTGCAAAATGCAACATGCTTTTATAATGGACACACAAAAGTCAATATTAACGTCAAGCGGACTATATAATAGGCGCCATATGTTGGCCAATATCCCAAGTGTACACTCAACCATTTTTCGAGCTCTCGTCTGTCTGTAATTGTAAATTTGTTTGCTATATGATGATAGGTTTGTCCCTGCGTACGGTCGCAAAATAGTATCTCCTATGCCAAAAGCTCATAAGCCACAACACAAAATGGCACTATCTTTCCACTGTCATCGTTAGGCAACTTTTTTCCATTCGGAACGTTAAACTTTTTTTCTTGAAACTTTTTTCCCATATTTGATTTTTTTAAAACATCTGAATCACCCGACCCTCCGTACGTTCCAACATCTATGTATACAAATTTGTAGTCGGCATCGGTCCATGTCATTAGAACACACGAAAAGTACTTTTTGTAGTTGTAAAATAACGATCCAGGGTATTCCGGTTGTTGGATCCATACATGTTTACCATCAATTGCGCTAATCACGTTCGGAAAATTTGTACGCTCATAAAATTCGTTTGCGATTTCTATCCAATTTTCTTCAGTTTTTTCTGGCATATATAATGGTTGCAATATCTTTCAAAGTGAATCGCACGTTGTTCTCACAATTTCTCGTACAGTGTTTTCTCCCATTAAATATTCAAAAGATATTGCACAGAAACTTGTACCAGTTGCCAGGTATCTAAAACAAAAATTTTTTGTTACAGGTGCAGAAGTTCAGAAAAAGTGGTTGAATTTAAGAACTTGTTTTGCCAGAGAATTAAAGGTCTAAAAAACTAAATCTGGACAGGGGGTAACAAAACGACGAAAGTACATGTATTTTGAAAAGTTGCTTTTTCTGGCATCTTCAATGCAACAACGCTCTACCGAGGTCAACGCGGATTGTTCCGAAGGTGATGAAATCGATGCATATATTGAAGAATCGCAGACACCTAAAAGACCACCTGCTAAACGTTCAACTCTTAAAGAGAAACCTATCCAAGATTTCCAAGATTCTTTGCTTAAGGTGCTCAAAGATGACATAGACGAAGACAAAATTTTGTCCTTTCATTGGTTCCTACACTAAAATCCCTTATGGAAGATGAAAAATTTGAAGTGAAAATTGGTATACTTAATTTATTTAGGAACATTAAATCAAGAAGGTCGCAGCAACCTACATGTCGCACAATGGACAGAGAGCAATTATTTTTGAACAACGCACCTTCTATACATGATTTTCAAATCAGCAAAGAGTAGCACAACCCACACCATCGCCTAGTTACAACGTTGAGAACTATTTGGTTTCTGCTGGATCATCTTCTTCATAGTGGACATATGAACCACTCTCACCTTCGCCTATATACACTGCTATTGCGCTGACATATGCAGCGAGCTTCAGCACTTCGCCTCAGAGTGATGAACTATTGGATCCCAACTGAAATTGTGACGATTGTGCTTTTTTAAAGATCACTTGTCAATAAGGAATATATTCCATTTCATTGAATTTTTATTTTTTACTTCTGGAAGATTCATCAAACTTATCATGTAATAACATTTGTATTACTTACCTGATTGTAACACTCAACCATTCTTCTGGAGAAATAGCACTTCTCCATTGAGTATCTTGGCGTTGTATAGTTGGACCAATCAATGCAATAAGTTCTTCAAAACTTGGGTTGCTCATTCGATAATACTGAAATAATTTATCTGAATAATCTCTCAACTTAGAGTGGAGTGTATGATATTTCCCATGCGTTAACCTTTCGCTGAATAATGGGTGTACACAGTACAGTGGTACCTCGATATACGAGTGCCTTAATATAAGAGTGTTTTGAGATACGAGCCGCCGAACGAGCAATATTTTGCTTTGAGATGAGAGTAAGATTTGAGATACGAGGAATCGCACACTACACCGCTGTACACTACCCCAACATGCGGGCGCATGTTGGTGTCGTTTACAGCGTCTAACAGAATTAGATCTTGGGAATGTGGGAGAATGTTGTTGAGTTCGTGGATAAAAATCACCCCGAAAAAGTTGCAACTGGTCATGCATCGGAGTTATTCAACGAAACTTGCCTAACTCATTTCCCCAATATCCTGAAAGGGAGGAAGAAACAAACCTCCTTGGACAGTTTTTTTTAACGATCTGCTGGTGAAAATGAGCAACGCGTGACAAAAAGCGAAGACCAGTGACGAAAATTAAGCGCTTCCGTAAGCACTTCACTTTTTCTTTTAATTATGTTTTTATAGAATATGTATTTTTTCTGCGACGGGAAAAAAATGTGACATTTAATATTTCTTGACAGGTAACAAAATGTCACTTTATATAAAATTACTTTTTTCCCCGGGAAAAAAATGAGTACTTTTTTCCCTGGTAAGTGCAAATAAGTAAGAACACGAAGATATTTAATTTTAGAATATTTTATTATGTATAAGTTACGTTTCCTTAATGTTAAAAGTACAGTTATTAAATGTACATTGCCTGAAAGACATGTTTTTTGAACAATTAGGAATGTCTGCTACAGTGGAATTTTCTTGATTTGAAATAATATTTTGTGCCACTGACACAACTGCCGTTGATGTACTTGTTCGCAAATTGGATTCTGTTTCAGCTGATGCACTGCCACACAAACTAAACAGTTTCTTAGCTATTTCTGTCTTGTGCACTATCGATTCATCAACATACCCTTCAGCGACCATTGATGACTTCCAACCACCATGTTTCTTTAGTGTCATCAAGTCTCCCCAGATTCAACTAAAAGTGTAGCAGACGATCTTCGAAATGCATGACCTGTATATGACTTAGCATTTTAAGTCGAAGAAAATTGGCTACTATTTCAGGTACCTTATAAAACTGATTTCTACCCACAACTTGATTGACGCATTTCCCATTGCGATATGCATAAAACAGGCGGCGATCCTTTGCTGCTGCTGGACGAAGTGCCATGTACATTCTGTAAAATTTAATATATTCTTCAGTAACTATAAATCTCCTATTTACATCATTCTTTGTTTGCTTAAGTTTCACAATTAATGACGTTCCACGTCTTCAATATCATCTAATGTTACCTGGCTAATTTCACATATTCGACAGGCTCCTGCAATCCCAAATACAACAACAACCTTGACCAATAAATAAACTTCATCAGGAGCATTATTTAAAAATCACTAATATGTGTACTCGTAAATATTGCAGATTTTTGGGCATGTAACCTTTCCCATTTTGTTTCAGAAACGTAATTAGTTTGCAATATTTTGAAATGTCTACGTTATTATTGACTTGTAACATACTTTTATCATTGAATAATTCGACCACACTGTTGATGGCTTTTGTTGTTGCGCTAGTTCCGAAAAATAAACCAATAACACCGTCTCCGAGTAAGAACTACATGTCTTTTCGCCTTCCATTCCATGAATCTTGAATACGCAGTTTCGTAAATTTTTCGTGATTTAGCTGGCAATAATTTTATTGATGCTACTTTCGCTGCCTCTACCAATTCCGGTGGAGTAAGAGAAACTTCTGAATCAGTACTGTCCATTTTTGAATTTTGAATATTCAAAACAATCGATATAAACAACTTAAGTTCGCAATTTTGTAACCACTGCAAAATTAAATTGACAGATATTTGATTACTTTAAAGGTTTCCTTAGCAACGCAGATCTAACTGTCCCTATAAGTACATCAGCCTACCTGTTTGAAACTTCAAATTTGACATAGATTGATTTTTGACTTTAATATAATTGGTAATATTTTTAAATATTAAATCATTGTTTTGCCAGTCACAGAAAAAAATAGTGTATTATACGCGGGTAAAAATGTAAGATTTTAGCTCTCGGTGTTTTGTCTCCCTCCGCTTCGCGTCGGGAGACAAACACACACCTCGAGCTAAAATCTAGTACTTTTTTCCCTTGTATAATAAATAACTATTGTTATTTATAAATAAATGTTTCTTCTTGTAAATACATTTTTCTTATTCAAAAACACATAACAAATACAACTGAGGTGGTTTTTTGGGAGTTAGAACGGATTAATGGCATTTCAATTAATTTCAATGGGGAAAATTGCATTGAGATACGAGCAATTTGACATATGAGCAAGGTTACGGAACGAATTAAACTCGTATGTCCCGGTACCACTGTACTTTCTTTTTTGTTTTCTTTTTTCGTTTTCAATGTACTGAAGCGCATATGCAAGGGCCTTTCCATTAAGCATCTTGACGCGCGATTGAACGATTGCATGTATGCGGAGGTATACGACTAAACTATTTAGTTGTGTAGAAATCGCAAGCTCAAACGATTCGATACTGTTTAGTCGTAGCAAAAATTGAATGTATGCGCAGACCCTAATGTGTGCAGCGGACAATAAATCATGTCTAAAGTTGCTTAATAGTAACATATAACCCGTTTAACTGTGTATGGTCCGCCCGCAGTAATTTTTTTTAACCATCCTCCCGAGTCTTTACGCTCGAACGACTCCTTATGTAGGTTACTGTTAGAAATAGATATTATTATTAAAAACGCAAAACATAAATCACTTAACACGCATATCAGAACAGTCTGCAATAGTTTTAGCAACAAAAAAAAAGACTGTTCTGATATGCGAGTAGATAGAATAGGTATGTTCTGGAACACTCGTGCGATCCAACACAGCAATATATACATATATATATATATTTTTGGATGTAAATTCCCATGGGAGGAGAGGGATTTTCTCCCTGATCCCTCCTTGTGGGCTGCCTAGGGGCCTCTTTGTAGGATTTTTATGCCGATGGAACCCCCTACCCTTCCTCGATCGGCCTGCCCCACCCTACCTACTATTTAATTTACATGTAAATTCCCGTAAGGAGGAAATGAGGAGAGGGATTTTCTCCAGGTTCCCTGGGTTTGGCACACTTCGTACCTGATCGAACCCCCCACCCTACCTACTCGATCCCCCCACTCTACGTACTTGATCCCCCCACTCTACCTACTTGAACCTCCCACCCTACCTACTCGATCCCCCCACTCTACCAACTTGATCCCCCCACCCTACCTACTCGATCCCCCACTCTACCTACTTGATCCCCCCACTCTACCTACTTGATCCCCCACTCTACCTACTTGAACCTCCCACTCTACCACTGATCCCCACTCTACCTACTTGATCCCCACTCTACCTACTTGAACCTCCCACCCTACATACTGATCCCCCACTCTACCTACTTAATCCCCCACCCTACCTACTTGATCTCCCCACTCTACCTACTTGATCCCCACTCTACCTACTTGAACCTCCCACCCTACCTACTGATCCCCACCCTACCTACTTGATCCCCACTCTACCTACTTGAACTTCCCACCCTACCTACTCGATCCCCACTCTACCTACTCGATCCCCCACCCTACCTACTTGATCCCCACTCTACCTACTTGAACCCCTACCCTACCTACTGGTCCCCCACTCTACCTACTTGATCCCCACTCTACCTACTTGAACCTCCCACCCTACCTACTGATCCCCACTCTACCTACTTGATCCCCCACTCTACCTACTTGAACCTCCCACCCTACTTACTCGATCCCCACTCTACCTACTGATCCCCCACCCTACCTACTTGATCCCCACCCTACCTACATGAACCTCCCACCCTACCTACTGATCCCCACTATACCTACTTGATCCCCACCTACCTACTATTTGGCGGTTGTTGGCGGCCTGACACGTGCAGACTTCCATCAATAATATCGTGACGTCATAACGTTATAGTAGATAGAGGAAGTCGGTCCTGTATCCTCACCACCACCACCACCAAATAGTTTTATTCGACCAAGCATTGCATTTTTCGAGATAAACCTATCTTGTTTGGTATCAATTAATATTAGATTTTCTCAGCTATCCGAATCTTTAGGAATTTTTAGATAACATTATCCCCAGGAAGCTACCCTCATTTTAAGATTTTTAACCGATAGCGATTTCTGACCGTTCGAATACGGCTGAATCGTTTTGAATTAGGATCGGCCCTATATGATTTCAATGTAAAATAGTCGTGAAAACATTTCAATGTAAAATAGTTGTGAAAACATGAATTCTTCTATACTTTCAATGTAAAATGCTTGTGGGCACGTTTTGAATTAGGATCGGCTTTATATTACTTTCAATGAAACACACACGTATGTTGAAAAGTGCAGAGAAGAATGTGTAGCTGTTTTGAATTCGGTTTTCTATCGAGAAGTTAGACGTGCACCGTTTTGAATTAGGATCGGCGTTATATACTTTTAATGTAAAATGTGAAAACCTGAATTCTTTTCAAATGTAAAATACTTGTGGGCACGTTTTGAATTAGGATCGGCTTTATATTACTTTCAATGTAACACACGTATGTTGAAAAATGTAAGTGCAGAGAAAATGTGTGTAGCTGTTTTGAATTTGGTTTTCTAGTTAGAAGTTATAAAGTATGACAGATGCAAAAAAACCTTTTAGTATAGATGATATTAGAGTTCGCGATCACTGCCACTTTACAGGTGAATTTCGAGGAGTGGCTCATCAAGATTGCAACATCAATTATCATAATTCTTATATGATACCGGTAGTTTTTCATAACTTATCAGGCTACGATTCGCATTTCATTATTAAAAAAATCTCGTTAGAGTTGTCAGGTTCGTTAAACATTCTGCCAATAAATAAGGAAAATACATATCTTTTACAAAATATGTAAAAGGTATGAAAGTTAGTTTTAGATTTATCGATTCATTCAGGTTTATGGCATCTAGCATCGAAAAATTAGCTTCCTACTTAGATGATAATAAAAAATCCATCACCAGGGAAAATTGTAACACTGATAATGAGTTTCAGTTACTTACGCGCAAAGGCATATTTCCTATGATTACATTAACTCTTGGGATAGACTCAATGAAACCGATTTACCCTGTAAAACAGCATTCTTTAATCGTTTACGCAATGAAGAAATATCAGATGAAGACTACAATCATGCTAAACACGTTTGGCAAACATTTAATATAAAAACACTAGGGGACTATTCAGACCTATATTTAAAAACAGATGTACTGCTCTTGTCTGATATATTTGAAAACTTTAGAAAACTTGTATGTTCACGTATAAGTTAGATCCGCTTCACTACTTTACGGCTCCTGGTTTAGCTCTAGATGCGATGTTAAAACGACGAACGTTAAACTCGAGTTGCTTACTGATATTGAAAAATAATGTTTTTAGAACGGGGAATTCGTGGCGGTGTTTCTCAATGTTCGAATAGATATGCTAAAGCAAATAACAAATATATGAATGCAGATTATGATCCAAATTTCGATTCTAAATATTTAACGTATTTTGATGTTAATAATTTATATGGGGCTGCAATGTCTGAATATCTTCCATATGGAGATTTTGAATTTTTAGATGGTACCAGTCCAGATATAGTACGTTTAGACATACTTAATATTCCTGATGATTCTGATGTAGGATATATTTTTGAATGCGATTTACACTATCCAGTATCTTTACATGAAATACACAGTGACTTACCTTTGGCGCCTGAACATATGATACCACCAGTACCTTCAAATAAATCAAACTTAAAGAAATTACTTATAACTTTATATCCAAAACTCAACTATATTATTCACTATAAGAATTTAAAATGTATTTAAGCTACGGTTTAGAACTGAAAAATTCATAAGGTACTTCGATTTAAACAAGCCCTTGGTTAAAAGAATACATTGATTTGAATACGAAATTAAGACAACAGTCAAAAACAGTTTCGATATATGCTTTTATAAAAATATGATAAATTCGGTTTATGGAAAATGATGGAAAACGTACGGAAAAGGAAAGATGTGAAATTAGTGAGCAAATGGGAAGGGCGGTTTGGAGCTCGTAGTTACATAGCGAAGCCTAATTTTCATAGTTGCACTGTGTTAGACAAAGATCTAGTCTTAATAGAAATGAATAAATTAGAGGTTTATTTAAACAAACCCATTTAATGTAGGTTTCTCTATTCTAGATATTTCAAAACCTATTTATATGAATTTCACTATAGTTATATAAAATCGCAATTTGCTAACAAAGCAAAGTTACTGTATACAGATACGGATAGTTTGATATACGAGTTTAGCGTTGAAGATATTTACTCTTATATCAAACAAGATATTCATAGATTTGATACTTCCGATTACGACCCTCATAACAAATATCATATTCCATTATTAAATAAAAAGTTCCTGGTATTATGAAAGATGAAAACAATGGTGATATCATGCTAGAGTTTGTAGGGCT
This sequence comes from Platerodrilus igneus, assembly GCA_036346225.1. NCBI lineage: Eukaryota > Metazoa > Arthropoda > Insecta > Coleoptera > Lycidae > Platerodrilus > Platerodrilus igneus. The sequence continues at coordinate 1,624,549 of JARFIW010000500.1, read as the reverse complement.
TAGATCTAAAATGTACACTTACAGAGTTCAGGATAGGATAATAAAAGTCAAAGGATCTTCCTTAGCAAGTATTAAGCAAATTTCTTTTGATGATTATAAGAATGCTTTGTTTTATAACCAGTCTGTACAGAAACAACAATGTTTAATTAGATCAGTCAAACATGATGTCTTTACTATTAAACAAAACAAAATTGTTCTTAATCCAAGTGATGATAAAAGAATTCTTAGTACCTCCACCACCACCACCACCAAATAGTTTTATTCGACCAAGCATTGCATTTTTCGAGATAAACCTATCTTGTTTGGTATCAATTAATATTAGATTTTTCTCAGCTATCCGAATCTTTAGGAATTTTTTAGATAACATTATCCCCCAGGAAGCTACCCTCATTTTAAGATTTTTAACCGATAGCGATTTCTGACCGTTCTTATAAATTTTTTAGCCCTGCGATACATCAAATTAGTCTAGAATTATATGCAAAATTCGAATCTCCAAATGAGGTAGGGCCGGTCCTACTTCATAACGCGATAGACGTATTTTCCATGTGTAGAATACGGCTGAATCGTTTTGAATTAGGATCGGCCCTATATGATTTCAATGTAAAATAGTCGTGAAAACATTTCAATGTAAAATAGTTGTGAAAACATGAATTCTTCTATACTTTCAATGTAAAATGCTTGTGGGCACGTTTTGAATTAGGATCGGCTTTATATTACTTTCAATGAAACACACACGTATGTTGAAAAGTGCAGAGAAGAATGTGTAGCTGTTTTGAATTCGGTTTTCTATCGAGAAGTTAGACGTGCACCGTTTTGAATTAGGATCGGCGTTATATACTTTTAATGTAAAATGTGAAAACCTGAATTCTTTTCAAATGTAAAATACTTGTGGGCACGTTTTGAATTAGGATCGGCTTTATATTACTTTCAATGTAACACACGTATGTTGAAAATGTAAGTGCAGAGAAAATGTGTGTAGCTGTTTTGAATTTGGTTTTCTAGTTAGAAGTTATAAAGTATGACAGATGCAAAAAAACCTTTTAGTATAGATGATATTAGAGTTCGCGATCACTGCCACTTTACAGGTGAATTTCGAGGAGTGGCTCATCAAGATTGCAACATCAATTATCATAATTCTTATATGATACCGGTAGTTTTTCATAACTTATCAGGCTACGATTCGCATTTCATTATTAAAAAAATCTCGTTAGAGTTGTCAGGTTCGTTAAACATTCTGCCAATAAATAAGGAAAATACATATCTTTTACAAAATATGTAAAAGGTATGAAAGTTAGTTTTAGATTTATCGATTCATTCAGGTTTATGGCATCTAGCATCGAAAAATTAGCTTCCTACTTAGATGATAATAAAAAATCCATCACCAGGGAAAATTGTAACACTGATAATGAGTTTCAGTTACTTACGCGCAAAGGCATATTTCCTATGATTACATTAACTCTTGGGATAGACTCAATGAAACCGATTTACCCTGTAAAACAGCATTCTTTAATCGTTTACGCAATGAAGAAATATCAGATGAAGACTACAATCATGCTAAACACGTTTGGCAAACATTTAATATAAAACACTAGGGACTATTCAGACCTATATTTAAAAACAGATGTACTGCTCTTGTCTGATATATTTGAAAACTTTAGAAAAACTTGTATGTTCACGTATAAGTTAGATCCGCTTCACTACTTTACGGCTCCTGGTTTAGCTCTAGATGCGATGTTAAAACGACGAACGTTAAACTCGAGTTGCTTACTGATATTGAAAAATAATGTTTTTAGAACGGGGAATTCGTGGCGGTGTTTCTCAATGTTCGAATAGATATGCTAAAGCAAATAACAAATATATGAATGCAGATTATGATCCAAATTTCGATTCTAAATATTTAACGTATTTTGATGTTAATAATTTATATGGGGCTGCAATGTCTGAATATCTTCCATATGGAGATTTTGAATTTTAGATGGTACCAGTCCAGATATAGTACGTTTAGACATACTTAATATTCCCTGATGATTCTGATGTAGGATATATTTTTGAATGCGATTTACACTATCCAGTATCTTTACATGAAATACACAGTGACTTACCTTTGGCGCCTGAACATATGATACCACCAGTACCTTCAAATAAATCAAACTTAAAGAAATTACTTATAACTTTATATCCAAAACTCAACTATATTATTCACTATAAGAATTTAAAATGTATTTAAGCTACGGTTTAGAACTGAAAAAATTCATAAGGTACTTCGATTTAAACAAGCCCCTTGGTTAAAAGAATACATTGATTTGAATACGAAATTAAGACAACAGTCAAAAACAGTTTCGATATATGCTTTTATAAAAATATGATAAATTCGGTTTATGGAAAATGATGGAAAACGTACGGAAAAGGAAAGATGTGAAATTAGTGAGCAAATGGGAAGGGCGGTTTGGAGCTCGTAGTTACATAGCGAAGCCTAATTTTCATAGTTGCACTGTGTTAGACAAAGATCTAGTCTTAATAGAAATGAATAAATTAGAGGTTTATTTAAACAAACCCATTAATGTAGGTTTCTCTATTCTAGATATTTCAAAACCTATTTATATGAATTTCACTATAGTTATATAAAATCGCAATTTGCTAACAAAGCAAAGTTACTGTATACAGATACGGATAGTTTGATATACGAGTTTAGCGTTGAAGATATTTACTCTTATATCAAACAAGATATTCATAGATTTGATACTTCCGATTACGACCCTCATAACAAATATCATATTCCATTATTAAATAAAAAGTTCCTGGTATTATGAAAGATGAAAACAATGGTGATATCATGCTAGAGTTTGTAGGGCTTAGATCTAAAATGTACACTTACAGAGTTCAGGATAGGATAATAAAAAGTCAAAGGATCTTCCTTAGCAAGTATTAAGCAAATTTCTTTTGATGATTATAAGAATGCTTTGTTTTATAACCAGTCTGTACAGAAACAACAATGTTTAATTAGATCAGTCAAACATGATGTCTTTACTATTAAACAAAACAAAATTGTTCTTAATCCAAGTGATGATAAAAGAATTCTTAGTACCTCAACCACTGATACTAAACCTTGGGGTATAACTATACACTCAGAAATGACTTGTGAAGCTTCAACCGCTGGCTCAAATAAAGAATGCAATTTATTTTATCTCGATTAACATATAATTTTTTAGTTATAAAACTTCAGTGTTATGTTTATACCTGCACAAGTACACCGTTTTTTTGGATGTATCTAAAATAGGATACCTTTCAATCTGCCTGAGTTTGAACTATATTAGTATAAATGTATTGTAGAGAAAATAGTAGTAATAACCGTTCTGTTTTAAAAAAATCCAGTTTCTTAATAACATACCGGTTAGTTTATTTTGAGAAATGTATAATATGTGAAAGATATTGTAAAAGCATGTAAAAATATTAATAAATAGACTGTGATTGCTAAATGATTTATTGTTTTTCATAATTTGTAAAGGTACAGTAATAATAATAATAAAGTAATTATAATATTCTTATGCTGTTTGAGAGTGGATTGTATTTGACTATCTTATCATGAAGTATAAGGCAATGACAAGATGTATTTGGCAAAACGTTTCTGCTGGTTTCAAATTCTAATCTAATATCGACAGTACCAGATTTTAACGTTTCATTTTGTCTAGAACAATCTATGACTACTAATGGTGCAATACTTCGTAAATCTTCAGGATTAAAAAGTGGTTCATTTTCCTTTTCGTAGTATGATTGCTGAAACTGAGCATACATCTCATATAACAACGCAGTCTGTTTATTCTCGAACTTCAAATTTAAGTTATCGTACGGGAAAATTTCTGAATTTAAATATAGTTTCATGTTGGTTAAATAGCAATGATCAAAACGACTGTAGTTGCTCATGTATCTATTTTTTCGGTTGGTTTGGAAACCGACAATCACAAATCTTGGTTTTTCTAATTGTGTTGTTGTTTTAATGTTCCATGTATGACGTTGCGTTTCTTGTAGAAGTTGATATTCATGCAACTCCCATCCTCTAAACGGAATATGCAAATCCTGATTTTGTGCAACGCATTCTATTAAATTAATTCGTTGAGTATCATCAACGACTACATGCGGCATTTTCCATAAAACTTTGTTTAAAACAACTTTTATTTCTTCATCGGGTGTAGGATTAATTATAGCATTAGTATCAAAACTGGAACGTAGTAAAACTAACTCATGACGTATGTTTAAAATAATTTTTAAAATCTTCGCATAATCCGAGAACCATTGAAAGGTTTATTGCAACATTAAAATTCCCATTGGCATCAACTATTTGCGAATCATCCATAGGAGACCACCCAGCGTTTTGTAAATGTTTACTTTGATTGCTATTATATGAAACATATCCCTTCATTATAGACGTTAATCCAGGATTCCGAACACGATCTACAATGATACCTCCAATCTCATATCTAATTTCATCAAAAGCAGCAAAATTCCATTATTTACAAACTTTGCTGTCTGAGACGGCGTTCCATCTGTTCTAATTAATTTGCCTTCTATGTACAGCATGCTCTTCGATGGTAAGGTGTATACATCTTGTTGCTGTATAGGGATTCGAATTTCATCATTATTGTTTAAAGATGTGTTAGCATAAGGTTGATGAGTATGTTTTCGATATTAACAATTGCATTATCGAAGTAAACTTTTCACGCACGTTCAGTATTTCACTATTCATTCTACTTTTTTTTTTAATTAAATAAATGCAGTCCTAACGATTGTAGAAACTGTCGGTTTTGTGTTGTTAGCGGTTTTGAAACAATCAATCGAGTGTCGATTGCTTTGAAATTTCCAGCATTTATAGCAATTCTTGACATGTTTCGTGCATTATACTTAATACCCATGGCTATTGCAGATTTTTTTTAAATGCAACCTTACAGTTAGCAGTTCTCCTCTGAAATTAACTAAATTTCCATCTTGATCTAACACTTTAACTATTATTTCATTTATTATACGTGACTTGATTGGTAGATATATAATCGTAGGTGGGCACTCGACAATTTTAAAACCTGCAGGTACTTGCGGAAAAATTCGTGTATTACATGGGCTGGTTTACTATTTAAATAGGATCCGCTTGCAATATTACAATCGATTAAAACTGCATTCACTTTACAAATGTTGATTGCGTAGTCTGCTTGATGCGTGACAAATGCTAGCAATTTTGTGGATTGAAACCAAGTAGAGAACCAATTGAATCCTTTTTGGTAAAATCCACATCTAGACTACATTTAATACTACATTTAAGTGTATTATTGTCAGCTGTAATTTCTATATACACTGGAGTCTTTCTAGCGCTTCGTGATTGTTCCATACGACCACGCCATCTTTTATCACCTAAAGCTTTTTGAAGATATTTATTAATTTCTCTAATCTCATAAGCACCTTCAGGTATTTCTATGAATTCTCCGTTAGATCCATAATAAAATTTATTATTTATTCCTTTTTCTATGTTTGGAATTGTGTTATAAGACTCAAAATTTGTTAATCCTAATACGTACTCCGAATCATTATCCAAGTTTATAGGTGGATTAAAATTGCTTGTTAAAACTGAAGTGTTTCCCGTTAGAGTAAAAGTGTACGACATAACGACTTCGTACGCAGTTCTATGCGCTACTTAGAAATTGTAAGCATAAATGTCCGCAAAACACAGTACCGTACGATTGTTCTTGGTTAATGTTATAAAGAATTCTACATTTACCCCCGCTATTCAAATAACTTATCAACTCTGTTGGCGGTCGCAGGTTTCCGTAGCTGTCATAGTAAATAGCGCTACTACCGTACTTTTTGTAAGAGGTCCTAAACTATTTATATTTTCAAATGTAACCTCTCCATACCTGCCTAGCGCGAAATCCCCATTTACAACAACACATATTCTCAAAATTTTGCACTCACCCCGATTTTCAAATCCGCGAATTTTTATTCCTAATTAGCATCATTTCAAGAAAATGATGCTACACCATCCTCGCGTTCATATCAAGTCAAACTAACATATCGTCCAATCGTAGCTCTAATGACGTTTCACAAATCCCTCCTATACTATTGTGGTCTCGTTCTTATACGTTTTCTATGTCCCTTTCTAACCTGGTCTTAGTGGTAGAAAATCAATATTCCAGTCTATATGCTATTTAAACCCACGTGGATTCCTGCGTGATTTAAATCAACCCTCGTTATATTTTTACTACGAACGCATGCGACCGTTTGCAATATACGCAGAATTTTCATGTTTCTCTAAACAAATTAAACAGAACTTGACATTTAAGAATACGCAGGTGTTCAATCTTACACGACCGTTTTAAATACATTTCTAAGATTTAGAGTTCGACGTATTTTAATCTCACCGATATATTTGTCTGTTAGCAACGTGTTTCGCCTTGGTATCATCGACCTTTCCACGCTTTTATGCATATTATACGCCAATAATCGTTCAATTAAATACAAATTAATTAATAAATGAATGGCATTGACTTCTACCATTTAAATTCTTTGAAAACCTACTTAAATTTCATTAATTATTTATAAAATTTCGTTAATACTTGATACTTAAAAATGAATTAACTAATGCAAATTTCGCACGTAATTACTGGTTGTTCCGTTATACAGGGTGTTTTGAAATTGTTTCTTTTATATTTATTTTTGACTTTTTAAAACCACTATAATGTGTATATATATATATATATTATTGCTGTGATAAGGGGTTGTTTAAGGGTGTATTTTATAGCAATGGTCGTTTAGAAATTAGAAATCATAATAGGAAGCAGAAAAATGCATTTATTTAGGAGAAAATTGAGTAATTGGGATAGTTTGTAAATAGTAAGCATTCAACACCCTGTATGTAGAGTATAAGTAGTTTTAAGCGACGCAAATAGACACAACTTAGGACAAGAAGACGCATAGTTAGCAAAGTAATACATGCATTAAGTAGATAACGAATATTTAACACCCTGTATATAAAGTTTTAGTTAATTTAGGTAATGCAAATAACGATATTTTTCAGTGGAAGCACGCGTATTTATAAGTAAGCATAACAAATGTAATTAAACACGCATTCAAAAGAATTCCAATCAGTTATGATAATACGGAGATAAGAAATAAAGCTTAAAGAAGCGTAGTGTAAGTGCGTACAAACAATTAACAATTTTTGATAAGTTAAGGTAATTAAAAATGCGTAGAGAAATAAGCATATATGAAAATTGAAAGTCGAATTGCATCAGATATTTGTGTATAGTTGGGAAAAGCGATTATTTTCTCAAAACACCGCATGGGCTGATAACGAAGCAGCTGCAAGCAAACAACAATTACTTGAGAGGACGAGAATGTTACATCAGAAAACTACTTTAAGTGTAGCAAATGGAAAGACTTGATTGGTTAAGATTAGCGACGGGCTTGAAAGCCATGCCCACAGACGAAGTGGGATATCAATCATATATTAACAGCGACAATGATAACGGAACTGAGTTCTCAACTCAACAAAGGCCAAGGTGCGTCAATTTGAACCAAAGAGCAACGCGTAAGAATAATATTCAAAAGTGAAAATTGTTTAAGTGACAGATAGTGCGACGAAGATGAAAATTACTATTGCCGATTAAACGGCTCTAAGTTGGATGATAATAATAACTCTAAGTGCGACGACAATAATTCGAGGGAGATGTGATAAATCTAAGTCTGGCAATAAGAAATCGAAGTTTGGGGTGAATAAGTCTAAGTTTAATAATGATAATCCAGAGGGTGATGACAATAATTTAAATGCAATAATTCAAGCGTGTGGATAGACAATATTTCGAATGGGTATATAATAATTCTGAATTGGTGGAGAATAATTTTGATCCAAATGGATGGTATAATGCATGGAAAATTCTAGTTGATAATGGATGCGTCGATAATCTTGGTTGCGAGAAGGAAATAACGAAGTAAACAGACCAGGTTAGATCTTTTAGTTTTAAGACATTTTTTTCTATTTTTTTAAATATTGAATATTGAATTTGCTTAATTAATATAAATTGTGACTGAGTCAACAACGAACTTGCATACGTAGAAAGTACGTAATATGATAAAGGGGTTTTGAACGTTCCAGGCTTCTTTTTATAAAAACAATAGGTTTTTTGGTGACTTTAGATTGATTAAAAAGCATATGATTTTTGAGATAAATAAGATTTACAACATTAATTGATTGAAAAGTGTATTTTAAATAATTTTCAAAACCTGTACATAATATTTGTTTTATTATATGGAATTAACTAACTTCATTTTATAATTAAAAATAAAAGCTAGTCGAGGCCGAATGATAAAATTTATGGGAGTGTAATTTGATAACTTAAAAAGAGAGGAGGAGTTATAAGTTGAATACGCCATTGATATCGAGTAAGGCGTTATCACATCAAGTTTTGTTATTGGTCGACACAAGGTCGGTCCACGATAAAATCCTGTTAGTTCATAGCAATATATATATATATATATATATATATATATGTGTGTATATACATATAGTTTTCTTGTTTTGTCCCCCTCTCAAAAATTGTGGTTATCTGTAAACCAGAACAAAATTTTGTTTGTCTTGATATCTAACGGTCTTTTTGAGCACATGCCGTCTTCCGATAAAGATGTCCTTTCTAAGGCCATGATGTCGTATCTGGTATGTAAAAGGTATCTTTGCTTTTATTCTTCCTAACATACATAAATATCATTTTAGAATATAAGCAAAATGCTTATAAAGAAAGCATAACCTGGATAACCCGTTCAAAATATTAATGGATGGTAAGCTGTTTATAGATACATTTTTAGACTGTTCCTCGTGACGTATTGCAATATTTTGTTTTTGTAATACGTTTATTTTCTAGGGTCCTCCCGTAGCATTATTCTGATAGGAAATTCTTTTGAAGTATCTAATTGTCTATGCTAGGCTATCTAAGCCTATGAATTAATTTTACTACCTACAAATATTATCTTTTATCGTTCAAGAATGTTGTGTTGACGTTTTATATATCTTCTAAAATAAAATAAATGTCCATTGATGAAACATATGGCTGTGGAACAAACAAGGATTGGCTCTTACAAATTAGAAGTTTGAGGTTAACAACCAAAATAATCAACGTTGGTGTTCGTCTCAACAAACAGTAAGAAGATCCTATAGTTCTGAACAAGCCGTAAGCTCAATATTTAAGTATACGTTTCTTTCATACATCTGGAATACAGATACGAGTTTATCTTATTTATTTTTTTGTCGGAACGACGTGTATGCGTTACATTTTAAATCTCAATTATCTGAAAAATTATGCATGTAAAATATAATCATAACTTTATTTATAGATTACCTTAACTATTATCGATTACCTTAACTAATTTAATATTATCTTTGCTTTGCTATATAACCTATTGAGTTGTAAACAGGGAAGCTTTCATGAAACCTTTTTTGAGCGTATTGAGGTTACCTTCAATTTAAATGTTTGATTAATATTCTTTTAATTAATGTTAAATAAAACAAAGCGTATTTATGGTTTCCTTTTACTTAGAACGTTTAACTAGAAATTGTGCCTAAACACTATAATAAATTTAGATTTTCTAATATCTTATCTGGTAGAGTTTGAGACAAATTTTGAAATTATAAGAGTGTAGATATATAAACTACACTTACTGATTTTATCGTATGAAAATTTGGTTGTAAGAAAATAACGATATATATTTAATTTTTTTATTATTAATGTTATTAACTAAACATCAATATATAAGTTGTATTAAGGTATTTTCATTTGTTACGTTCTAAATTGCATCCCTTTAACTTGCCTGGGTAAAATTTAACTTGTTCTCTAAACCCCTGAGATATAGTCTTTTGCAATATACCGCAGCCACAAAGGGTGGACGCTAGTCCCGCCAGAGTATTATTTAGACTCTGTTGTACACCCATTCCTACCTGTAAAAAGGAAGGGTGCAAAAGCAACACTCAAAAAGTGGTCTATAACTTTTAGAATCCAGATTCACTGAACTGCTTGCTAAACTCCGCTCGTGTTAATGGTTGATAGGAAATGTCACACTCGCAAATAACTTTCTAGTATAGAAAAAAATTCAACTAAGTTCCCTTGAACAAAGATTTTCCACATATTTCATTTCGCTTGCCAAAACTTGGCCAAACGAGTGCAAAAGATTAAAAAGCTTAATCTGAATTATTAGAAAATTGTTTAGAAGTTCCAATCAGGGATGGGAAATGTTAATCACATTTACAAACGATTTTTTGCAATTCAAATTAAGATTTATTATTATTTTTTCATGCGGTTGGTCACGTTTTGGCAACCGAGAGTAAGTAGGTGGAAAATCTTTGTTACCCCGATCTTAGCTGTATTTCCTTGTACACGTGGGTGAACTCGAGCATGTAAGAAACGTGTCCTTATACGTTTAGCTTGCAAACATGCGATTCACATGTTAAAATCTAAATTACACGGATAGAAGACTTTTATTTATCTAGGTATATAACACGCACGCTTATAAATATGCATATCAATAGCAGTAATTTTGTAGTAAATTTAGCATTTCGCGTGCTTTATTGCATACATTAAACTGCAACAAACAGAAGAATAATCAAGTTCATAACAATGTTTATGCAGGTGTATAAAATGCTAGTTCATCCAACATGAAAAGCCCAGATTTTCTAGCCTATATAGTGAATGCTGCAAATTGCAAGTCGGTGACCTGATCTCATTTAACTGGGGTCGTCGAGACGTCGCAATGTAAGAATCTACAGCGTACAGCGTCGAGACGTAGTAAATCGATTTCCGATACCATTAACAAGGTTGAAGGTTTACAAACGCACGCGCGAGCCCGCTTTTGGTAGGCAAACTAATGTAATGAACAAAATTTACATAACGTATATATTTTTCATTACTTTAGAAGGGAAATGATTAATTGACGTAGTGAGAGGGTTTCTTTTTCTTTGGAGTATGTGTTAGTACATTGTACTGGAAGCATGTTTAAAGTTTGAAAAACTCTATAGTAGTCTAGTATATTTCTGTATTTAGATTTTTCAATTCGAGTGTAGAATGCATCTATGTATTTGACATCGTTTTTGTCGTATCTTTAATGCAGATGGAGTTTTCTCATACTGGACATTTTACCGGAGGGTACTCTTAAATTAGATTTTTTCATCAATCTTAAAATTAATTATATCTCTTATATTGATTTAAATAGACGCCTTACACCCCAGCTACTTTAAGTGATACAAGAAATTTTTCAGGAAGAGTTTTTTGTTTCTTCTTTATCTGACTTATTAGATTGAACACGGAACATATACTTTCTATACAAAATGACTTAATCAAGAATCTGTGAAGTCGCAAACTTTATCGGATACTTTTGCAGTCAGTATTTGAATTTGAATTTAATTAATTTTGTTTTTAAAGCATTTGCGATCCTAGAATATGTGTAAACTCGGGTCCACTCTTAAAAAATGAAAAACAAATATTATTTTTACATTTTTCAAACACAGTTTTAAATTATGTGCAAACTAATATTAAAATACAAAGCAAGGAAAAGATTGAAAAAGAACTCTTAGCTGTGCAAAGTAGTAGAGGCAGACAGTTGTGTATAGAATACGCCTTGCCTTATATATAGAGATCTTGAGAACATTTTGTTGTGTAAATGAAAGTACATAGCCAGCAATGGTTAAAGTGTTTACATTTCAGCTTTGTTACTCTTTAGAATGATATATTAAGCTATGTAGAGGTCTTTTAAAACCTCATGGGCTGTTGCGCAGAACACAAATTTAAGTTATTTACGTTAAAGTGTATTCTAAAAACATTAACAATTCAGCTGTCGTTTTTTAATTCATCTGTCTTTTATTTGCGTATTTAAGATTTGTGGTTCATTATTATTGTGTTTGATTATTATTTATGAGATTTCATCCTTTGACTCAACTTCAAACGGTTTTTTCCATACTACTGCAACTCGATCTAGTTTTTTTTTGTAAGTATAATGCAGGTTTCAATTCAATTAGAAGAATAATGTTCGATTTTTACAAATTATTTTGTTATTCCGGAGCTTTTAACTCTACAATGAGTAACCGCAAGAAAACATTTCACAGTCAATGGAGAGAAATTATTTATAGTGTGTAGAAGTTTATGAGTGAAGTAAAGAATGGAATACCTGTCATTCCTATGAATAATTTACAAGAAAGGGTAGCAACGGCTACTGGAGTTAGACTCAACACAGTTTGGCGAATTATTTCAGAAGCGAGCAGAAAAGCAAATCGGAGGGTGATAAATTTGTCAAGGAAGAAAATTAATAAGAGTAGTTCTAAATCTAATATGGGCCAATTTGAGGAAGAAGTTGTTCGAACGACTGTGTATAATTATGCAAACATTCATAAGCGAAGACATACCGTGAAAAGTCATATCTGAGGAATTAAAAAATGATGGTGTTAATTTTACTGGAAAATTGTCATCATTTTGGCGCCCTATAATTGAGTTTTCGGTGGATAAAGCGCAAGATAATCGAAAAGTGTTAATTGAAAAAACTGACATTTGTAAAACGCGAGTTGAGTTTTGCGGCAATTACGCAATACAAGGAGGAAACTTTATATACTGTGACGAAACATAATTGCATAGCTCATATACGGTTGCTTTAGCTTGGAATGATGGTAGCTGTAAATGTTTAAAAGTCAAGGGTCGACGTCTGATGATTCTTCATTATGGTTGTACTAAGGGATTTTTTTGGCGGCTCCGTGGCGTAGTTGGTGTGCGTGTGACTACTACGCCCAAGGGAATCCCGACATGGTCCGCTTGAAAAATGTTAGGCGAGCATTTTTCACAAAAATACGCCCTCGTTCGGATGAGAGGTAAAATGGAGGTCCCGTGTGTGAGTGTTGTCGTGCACGTTAAAAATCCCTACCTTGCTTCAAACAGCAAGGGTTCGGCAACATTCAAAATTTTCCAGATAAAAAAAACTCGCTTTCTGGCCAATGTAGTACCTTCGGATGGAGCATTGGAAAATCACATGTAGGGTAATAAGGGATTTACTCTGAACGCATTTTTAATGTTTAAATGGGGTCTTAAAACGGGGGATTATCATGATGATATGAACAAGCATAATTTTATGAAGTGGCTACAAGTGAAATTCCTTCCAAATTGTGTAGTGAATTCAGTTTTAGTAATGGATAATGTAGCATACCATAATGTGACAATAGAACGTACTCCTAGATCTTCTTGGGAAAAAGGGGATATGCAGAAATGGTTAACAGAGAAAGAAATTGTGTATGGGAATGTTGCCCTTCGTCTGCCACCTTACCATCCAGAGCTAAACCCAATTGAAAAAATATGGGCATCCGTTAAAAACTATGTTGTAGCACACAACACAACTTTTAAGTTAGACGATGTAAGAAAAATAGCAGAGGACAAGCTTAGTGTCATTAGTGTTAAATATTAGGAAAATATTTGTTCACATGTTGAAAAATTGAAGACGAGTATCTGAAAAGAGAATATATAATGGACGATATTAATGATATAATTATCAGACTTAATGAAGATTCATATGGATCAGATTTATATACAACTTCTGATGAAGATAATGTGTTACGTTTATCGAGGCAGCACGTTGGGCGCCAAATTTATGCTACGTTGGCTCGTAGCCGTACGTAACACCAAGAAAATCAAAGAAATGACCGTGCTCAATCGGAGATTAGGGGGGGTTGTAGAAAGCAGACCAACATATAATGTACGCGGCTGTAAGGAGTTAGTAACAATACCTGCAATAAAAAAAATTAGAATAGTAAACCTGCAATAAAAAAAAATTAGTCCTGCAAACCTCAAATAAAGAAAAAGCATAGCATGCTGATCGAGCATAGATTGTTCAGTACTTTGTAGAATGTAAAAAAAAACTGTTTAGATAATCTATATAATATAACAACGGTAAAAGCAATACAAAAATTTTTAGTACAAAGTGAGGTAATATTGGGGAGTAGCAGAAACGTTTCCTCACACACCAATTAAACATAAATCAGACAAAATTTTAACAAAAGATAAATAGATAAGACACAATTGATATGAGCAATCCAGTAGCATTGATTTTTTTTTCTTTCCTGTCCAAATATTCAAATTACTCAAACTAATTTGTTTTGTTTCTCTTTTTTTTTTTTTGTTTCTTAATAGCATGCAATTCTATTGTAAAAGGTATCCGAACGACAAAGATATGGCAAAACAACGGATAGATATTTACAGTAAGAACAAGTAGGAAATAGTTCAACTTACAAAAGGTCCTTCAGTAACGCTTCCTTGCGATTGAAGTGTGGGATTCACGATGTCCGGCACTAACGCAGCACTTCACCCTTGATTGGGAGGGTGTTGATGGAACTTATCACACGTTACCCTAATCACACCTACGTATTTCACTGGTGTTAGCAGCAGACATTATCACGCGACGGAACTATGTAGCATTGATAAATTTCTTGTTAATTCTATTTCCTGAGACAATAATTTCGAAATATTCTGTAGCACTAGTTTAATTTCAACTGGGACCAAATGTATATTATTTTCATAAACATCCAAAAAGCAGTGAGAAACTTCAACCAATACCTTTGTAAACCGGTAATCTGTTATATTTCGCAAATAACGAAATTTGCGCAAGCAATGATCTGTTTTGGATTCTTTGGGGTTAGAAAATTCAGAAACTACAGTATCAACTGTATTTGGATAATCCAAAGTATGCACTACTCTGATAAAAAAAAGGACCGCGAAACTAGATCGCACACACAATTTAAATATCAAAAGACAAAGCACCAAAAAAAAAACACAATGAGTAAAGCACGTGCATCACTAAAGTAAGTCCGTCAAATGTTCCGTAAAACACGTGCGTCGACCAAACACGTTCGCCTATCAACCATACTACTTCAATCGGAATTAGCACTACACTTACTACAGTTAATATACAACTTTTATTTCACAAGAAAAACAACTAAAATCGTGCCGTGCTTGTTCATGAACAATTCGAAAATTGATACCGCATTAATTCTCACTATTGTCAAAGCAAAGAAGAAACCGTATTTTCAACGTAATTAATATATAGGAATCAAGAACAAACTACAACTACTCATCTGTTTATTCAACTCGTTGCTATTACAACCTCTTATCGTCTATTATCTAGAGTTGTATATCCACATAAGGAACAAAATCTATACGAACGGCAAGACAAGAACGATGCAATCCACTCATTATAATACGACGCATTCGCCTAAGGAGTTAATAAATATAAAATATAGAAATAGTAGTTACCGAAATGTATTTACTAATTGGGAAAAAGCGTAAAATGTTAAGCTATAAAAATGCAGGTTACAGATTCCTCCCTAGCAAAATAAAGACGTCGGGGTGAATGAAAAAAAAACGACAGACAAGGAACCAAACAAAAAATTTATTTTTTTTTATCCGGTCCGAAGGACCAACACCAGTATAAGAGAGGGAACATTTGTTTTTCAAAAGAAGACAAAGTCATCTATCGTAACCAACAACGACAGAACAGGTAAAGAAAGCATCAAGTAAACACCCAATGAGGATTAAAGCTCTTAGCTACTTTCAAAAACGTCAAAAGACGGATGTCTCCAAAAGGGACATTTCTGTACTCCACCTCAAAGAAAAGTTTTGGCTTCCGCCGAGAAACCAAGAGGAAGGAAAAAAAACGAGGAAGAAAACTCGTAGCAAACCAACTAGACGACACAACTGTCAACCTCAAGTGTGCAGCAAAGAAAGAACCAAGACAAAAGCAAAGGACAAAGGCAAGCTAGTACATAATCTAGAATACTTCCGACTGAGGTAACACAGATTCGTATGAAACGATTACTTAAGCAAAGTATGGCTAACAGACCTACAAAAGCGACCAAGTCGAAATACCTAAAGGAAAAGAAAATAGATCTGAAGCCTACCTCAAGGAATGGATGCAGAAAGCGACTATAATGGTCAAATAGTGAACAAATGGTGGACCTAGCCAGAAGGAAAAGTCACGGGATGGGCTAGCTACAAAAATATGAATAGGAATACGAAATGGGCGCCAGTGTTTTCGGACACAAGCTTATCAGAGAAAACACAAGACCAATAAGCCAAAAAAATTACAAGTCATTAGGGATAGCGACACGTAGGGGTCAAAATAGAATCGGCCGTAGGGAGCCCTCTAGGATCCGGAGGTTCAGGATCAATGTCTGGAGGGTCTAAAGTTTTATCGGGTTTGAGGTCCTTAATATGCCAAGTACCCAGATCGTTACCAGAATCATCCACTAAGATATAGGTCCAAGGAGAAAGTTTAGTTCTTATAGTAAAGGGACCCACATATTTGGGAACAAGTTTAGCATTGAAATAGCGAGTAGCATCCGAAAGAACATAATTGCGTTTCCACACGCGATCGCCAGGAGATAAAGTTAAGGGACGACGACGAAGATCGTAGTGTTTAGCATTTTTCTTGTATGCTAAGGAAAGGCGTTTCGAAATTTCTTCACAAAGTGACTCAAATTTGACTAAGTCAGTAGGAGGAATAGGACGTTCGGGATCCATAAGAACATCATCAGGATCAAGAGGTTTTCCAAAATGATCGCCGTAGAGAACATGCTCACGACCATATAGAGCAAAATACGGGGAGTAACCAATGACCTCATGTTTAAGCGTTCGAATAGCACAACCAATTTTTGCTAAATTAACGTCCCACCGACGATGCAATCCACTCATTATAATACGACGCATTCGCCTAAGGAGTTAATAAATATAAAATATAGAAATAATAGTTACCGAAATGTATTTACTAATTGGGAAAAAGCGTAAAATGTTAAGCTATAAAAATGCACATTACAAATGTTGGTGATGAAGAGATTTTAGGCTGCACGCCATTATGATAATATTATAATATTAAGTTATCTTGCAATAAATGACTGCTGTTAGAACTTTTTTGATAGCCGCATGGTACAGTGTTACTGGTGACAATTGGCAACGGTGCATTAATTGTGCCATTGATAAATAAACACTAATGTGCAACTTAGTTCGCATGATTGACAAACTGCTCATTATTAATGTTGAGCATAGCAACTCTAGCAGTGATTGTTATTTTATGATTTTTCAGATTAAATTTCTATGAAATATGCATTCCTTAAAAATAATAGGAGTACAATATTTTGGCTGTCAAGAGTTTTAAAAAATTTAGTCTGTCTATTTGTATCAGAAAACGCTCAGAAACTAGACACAAAAAAGAACAATAAACATTACACCAAAAAAGTAACAGGTTCCGCACACAAACATTGTAACTTTATAATTTATATATGTTGATAAATTGCTGGTTATCCAATCCACAGGTTGAGTTAATTCAGAATAGACATCCCGAAAATCAATGCTTTTAGATTTCACGTATTGTTCTTTTTTTTTATACGATACCTCTCGCTTTCACTGCGCATTCCACAGCCCATGGGGTTTTGAAAAACCTATACCGTAAAGTACACTAGACACTGGCCTAAGCCCGTAGGCGCAAGGATACGATGCTGATGTGCTATATATATATATATATATATATATATATATATATATATACATTGCCGTGGTTTTGGGGATTAAACTTTTAACATCGTCAGTGTCATCACATAATTTTCAAAAATGCACAACTTATAAAAAATTGCTTACCCTTAGATTTCTGCATCAAAAATCTTCAGCAGCTTCCCTGGCTAGCTCAGCTGTGCCTCTTCTTGGATACCTAAATATACAACCATTCTTCCCTCACACTCGCACACCATTAAATAAAATCACCAAATAATACCACAATCATACAATCTTTTATTTACCGCTATTTACAGACAAATTATTTACATGTATAAAAACTGTTTGGTACTCTAATTACAAACTCAAATGTGATACGTTTTAAAGTCCTTGATGTTCTAATTATTTGCAAACAAATTTAATAAAATACGAGTAGATGGGTCCCACATAATACCCTAAATTGACTGTACACTGGAGTATGGTGAGCTCATAATAACCCAGTTTATTTAGTATATGCCTTTTTCCTTGCATAAATTAATACAAAATTAATAGACCCGTTTACCCTTTTACAATCCAATTTATATTCAAAATAAAATTTAGTAAGTTTTAAATACACCCACTTTCAATATTTAAATCCCAATAAATTGTCCAGTACATGTATCTTTTCCAATAAGTTTATATAACCATAAATAAACCCCAAAATTCACTCACACAGCACCAAAATTTTACAAAAGTTTACCAGACAGAAATTTCAAATAAAGTACCTGGAAATTGTTTCAGGCTTCCATTCCTTCGACGACGATCACTAGAACCCCTTGGCTTCGTGACCATACTCTGTGATACTCAGCAGATTCACAGATGATAACCCCATTTGCAAGCAAGCACCTCGTTTCATAGTACCATTCCATAACAGCATACAATTCTGGTTGTTTGTGACGCGAAGACAAGACAAGAGAAGAGAGCCTTAATAATTTCCGTTCCGTATTTATATTCTTTCAAAATGCTGCCCCCGGACACACTTCGCGTGAAAAGCTTATTTTCAAATTTCAATTCCACAAACTTTGATGCAACCGTCTTGAAAATTCCTGAAATTTATTCCGCTACGTGCCGTACGTATGCGAAAGCGCTCCCACCTGTCGCGTTTGTCTACGTTTGGAGAACTGTCCATTCTTAACCAATGATAGTATTCTCTGTCGTCATAAAACCCCGCCTGTACTATCTTTATTTCTGTCTGATGCATGTCTGCTGTCGCGTTCAGAACCCCACTTGTGTTATAGAAAATCGATATCGCTGACAGTCCATCTTTACTCCACGTGGATATAGTACGTGCGTTTTGAATATCAACGCTTTTATTTCTATCTCTGTCTGTAGTATATAACCTATCGTGCATTTTCCTTGCTCTTTAAGAACTTTGTTAGCTTGTCGTTCTTAACCAAACTAACGGTTGAAAATATTTTTTATGAAATCCTGTGTTAATATGCTCATAATTTTGACGAATGTAACCTTTTTAAAAACGCAGGTGTTCGTTAATTATTGACCGTTTAGCACAACAATTCTTAGATTTTGTATTTCATAGTATCAGACACGACTGACATTTGCTTGTTACAACGAACTTTTGCCTTGGAATTATTGATTTTCTTACCCTAGGGTGTTTTCGTTATGCTTTTACGTGTTGAATTAAAATAAATTAAAATTAATTATGCGTATTCTATTTGCTTTAAAACTGTTTTTCTTTATGTACTTTTTAACCTCTCAATTATAAATTGTAAAAATACGTCAATACTTGTCCGTTTTCCCTAAATGAATTAAATAAATTTTGCGCGTAAATAATTTGTTTTTTTCCCTATACAGGGTGGTTGAAATTTTACTGTTTACTCCAAATTTAACCCTTTGAATCCACAACAATATATATATATATATATATATATATATTGCTGTGTTAATAAGGTCAATTAAGGGTAGTTAGGACCCCTAATATACGGCACGTCATTAAAACAACATGAGGGCGCCAAAAACCAGACACTTCTACGAAGAAAACAAAAGTTAATAAGATTAGGCAGGAAAGTTATAGACAGCACCCTGTATATAAGCAGTAGTCACAATTAATTTAAGAAACAATAAATACTCTAGAAGATTTGATTAAAGAAACGATTTGGCAAATCATAAGGCGACTTGAACGGTAGTTGAAACGCAATACGCATCAATAATGCATCGTCGTCACACTAAGAAGCTCAATTGAACAAGTGGTTTAAAAAATGCGTAATAGATAACGCATGGAATTTAATATATATAAATTATATTTGTGTACGTGACTAGAAAGAAAAAGACAACACCTGATAGCATAGCATAACAAATAAACACGACATGATTTTAAAAGCAAAGTTCAACAAATTTTGTTTGTACAAACAATAATTTACGTAAGCTTTAAAACCAGAAATCCCATAGAAACTATATATTAACTCGAAGGGCTACGCGAGGAAAGACTTGTGTAGAATAGGAAAAGCCACAGAAATACCCAATATACTGTATTAAAGGATCACGTAGACGGCGAAATAAATGAACTATGCGCTTGTCAAGAGATAAACAATTCATTTAAATAGAACCCGATTTGTAAACAAATCAGTTCATCGTGAGTAGAGGATTAGTTCACGACGCTTAAGTGAAAATATTCACGTGAAAAGTTTTTGAAGTGATTTTATAAATAATTAATTGTACGATGGTGATAGTGAATAATTAAATTTTGGTTTCGTCGTTTAATCCTGAAAAACGTAAGTAACTAAAAGGTTGTTTAATTTTAATATCAACATTAACAAAAGGACTCTAAAGAACTCCAAAAGAAATCAGAGGAAAGCTGAAGAAATAATGATAAGGACTTTGATGAAATGCTAAATTACTAGATCTAATGTGGAAGTTTTAAGAGTACTTAACTCAAGTATTAAATGCTGTAATTAATTGGAGGAAGCTACAAATGCAGACTATATTGAAAGCAGATTTGGTTTCAATGTTGGGACGATACTAAATCAGTAAGCGGAAGTCGGTAGAGCAGTTGGTGCAGGAGCTGGTTAAAACGGGAGACAACAGGTTAGCAATCTGTATATGTTTGTTGTGAAGTTATTTATGAACATTTATTTGGGGATCTTTATTTATTTGAATATTTTAAAATTTGCTTACATAAACTTGATGTGAGAGTCAACAAAAATTGTTTGGTACACGTTATAAATTACGTATACATTACATGAAGTTTAATGAACGTTCAGAGGGCATCTCATAATAAATAATAAGGAAGGTTTTTGATGACTTTTTAATCAATCTTTGGAAATGATGATTATTAAAATTATTTAATTCAATTATTAAAAAGGAAGTCATATTTAGATAGTGCTTAAACATTTCATAAATTGTAAATATTGAAAACATTATAATAATTGTGTTTAATAATGTGTTGTGGTTTAAAAGGAAACAGGAAGTAGAGGTAGAAGGTTAACAATATAAAAACCTTGTTTGTCGTATTTTTGCAAGCCCCGTGCGTGGTTAAAGCTAAGCTAGCCGAGGCAATTCAAAATTAAAAATCAAAATCTGTCAAAGAGGAAATTTTAACATATAAAATTCATAAAATAAAAGGTGGCACCGGGTTATTGCAACTATATCACAACAAAGATAATTGGCGACCCGAACGTGGGACTAGACCAAAACATTATCACAGAGAAAAGGCTAGATCAAAAATATAACACCGAAAAAGTACAAATTATTGCATCAACATAGCACAAGAATAAATTAAAAGCAACGAAAGCGAGGATTTTATTTAGGATTTAAAAATAATTGTGACAATTCACTTGTTTGTTGTTGAGAACACCAGCCTGCGGGTGAGGAGAATATCCTCGATAGTGTTTAAAGCAACAATATAGTAAATTATAGGTTGGGAAGGTTCACTTCAGCCTAAGTGGTGAGGAGAATATCCTCTGAAGTGTTCCAGAACAACAGCTTTTTTTTTTTTTTTTAAATTATTCTACTGATGATGGCCACATAGTGGTCGAAATACGTATTTAGTAATTTAAATATTTTTTGTGGTTAAGGGTTTTTATTTAATTTTATTTTCCGAAACCCTTAGAATTTTAGAAAAAGCGAAATAAATAAAAACGCTCTGCATTTAGGTATAATGAGCCTTCAAGGAAGTCTAGTTTATTTTCCACGTACAATTCAAAAATGCAACGAAAAATAGGATGTTCCACATGAAAAATATAACTTTGATATGTAACTTTTTCTTGGGACACCCTATATGTATCAAAATAATTTTAAAATGTAGCCCTTTCGGACTTACATAGATCTACTGTGAAAAAACTTTGAACAAATACACCGTTCTGCTATAAAACTCCGTGGCGTTCCCCGTGACTCACCCTGTATATATATATATATAATATATATATATATATATATATATATATATATAACAAATAAAAAAGGACAAAGGGGAGAATAGCACATAAATTAAAATATAATATAATCAGGAAAAATAAAAATTGCCGTTAATTCATGGGTACGCCATGTACAATACAAGCGTAACTTTTATTCATTGATGTACAAGCGGAAAATCAAATTCCCCTTGTATAAATAATTACCCTGTATGATATAAGCATATTAATTCATGGTTACGCCCTGTATAATACAAGCGTACCTTTAATCATCGATGTACGAGCAAAAGCGTAAATTGCGCGTGTATAAATAATCACCCTGTATGATATAGGCGTAATGTAAATACATAGCAAGTAACGTAAGTTGTATATGTAAAAATAATTGATTGCAAGATACCGCATAACGCATTCAATGCGAACTCGATCGCTTTAAGATAAATACAATGCCTTTTATCTTCATTCTTAAATTATCAATACATTTTTTGATAACAATACTTTTCATTTGCTGTAAATAGCATAGAATAGTACTAGCTTTACGCATTTAGCATAAGAAACTACAATCAACGTGTATTTTAAAATTTTAATAAATTTTGTGTACAGAAACATGAAAGCAAATATTTTTATAAAATACAACTCCTTTTGCATTAAAAAGCAATTAAAGTTTAAATTAATTACCCCCCGTGGATTACAGAAATTTATTTCAAAAAGGGGAAGAAAGAAATATATGGAAAACAATAAAAAAAGGAGAGATAGGATGATAGGCCACATACTAAGACATGACGAAATAGTGTGGAACATATTAGAAGCAGAGATGGGGAAAAAAGGAGTAGAGGTAGACCTAGGTTAGACTATTGTACACAGATAGTGAAAGATATAGGCTGTGGAATTTCAGGGAAATGCGCAGACTAGCTCAGAATAAAAATCAGTGGAGGTACGTTTCCAACCAGTCGTAAGATGGAAAACTAATGACAAAAAATATAACTGTACTTAAACATGATGATTATTATAAACAACTACAGGTACTGGTCTTGCGATATTCTCAATAATAGTAATTATGCGAAAGGATTTACTTGAAAACTATTAATACGGCAAATATCTAAGTGTTGGGGGATCCTTGACACCAACAGGCTGCTCAACCCCCTTCACGTACCTTATATGTGATTTTCTAATGCTCCACCCGAAGGTACTACATTGGACAGGAAGCGAGTTTTTTTACTTGGAAAATTTGGAATTTTGTTGAACCTTTGCTGTTCCAAGCAAGGTAGGGATCTTTAACGTGCATGACAACACTCACACACGCGACCTCCATTTTACCTGTCATCCGAACAAGGGTGTATTTTTGTGAAAAATGCTCGCCTAACATTTTTCAAGCGGACCGTATCGGGATTCGAACCCGGGACCTTGGGCGTAGTAATCACACACATACCAACTGTGCCACGGAGCCGCCACCCCTTCACATACCACTGAAAATACGGCATATAATTAGAAAACAATAGAAGGGGAATCGAGCTGTATATAGACTGTTGTAAGAATTTCAGGGAACTGTGTAGGCTAGCTCAGAACAATAAATAAGTTGAGGTACACATCCAACCAGTTTTAAGACTTAAAACCTAATGACGAAAAAATAAGTGCACTTAAATCTGATGATTATTATAAACAACTACAGGTGTCGATTGTGAAACATTTTCAACTAATTTTGATTGTGCGAAAGGATAAATTGGAAAAACTATTAATTCGACAAAGGTTCAAGTGCTGAGGGAACTTGGCTGCCATAGGCTGCATACCCTCCTTTACATACCACTGAATATTGGGGAAATAGGGTATATAGCTGTAAAACAATAGAAGGTGACCGAACTGCATTAAACATGGAAGAACAGCAGCTATGTTCAAAGCATATGTGTGGAGCACAGCACAGTACGTCTATCAAATATAGGCAGTAGGAAAAGCAGACAAAAAGAGATAGAAGCCTTCTGCAATGTTGTGCTTCAGATATATGAGGAAGGTAGCATGGACAGACAAAGTTAATAACAAATAGGTTATAGAAATAGTAGAGGAATAAAGATATCTGTGGAAAACAAAAAAAAATATGGGAAATAGAAGGGCAGGATACGTTCTAAGGCATTTTTGGGGAATAGTACGGGATATATTACAAGCAGAGATGGAAAAAAGGAGGTAGAAGTAGATCGAGGCCAAACTTTCGCAAGCAGATACTGCTAGATGCAGACTCTGCAAATTTCAGGGAAATGGAAGGTTAGTTAAGAATAGGAAAGAATGAGGGTACGCGTCCAACCAGTTCCAGGATTGAAGACCTAATGATGATGAAAGAATTTTCTAGAATATTAGGAATATAAAAGGATGAGTCATTGGTATTTAGAACTACGTAAATATCTAATTAATAAATGAAACATTTTATTCTAAGAAGCGGACCGATCATTGAAAACCCGCAAAATCCAAGAAATATCGGATAAAATTGATTATCTTTCGCATCAGAATGCGACGCCACAATAATCGTAAATGTTTTAAATAAGAAGAGGCAGCGCGCGTCACGAATAACTGAACAAGGTAATAAAACTCAACAAATTTGAACACTAATGAAGATCTCCAAGAAAATTACGTAAAATAGGCGTTTATTATTTAGAATGAAATCGCGCTAATTCTACATTAATTACGATGAGGAGAAAATTCTTCAAGATAACGCTAATTAAAAAATTTTATTAAATAATTAAAAGGAAGATTTAAGCAAAATGCAATTTTGTAACTGCTGTTTTAAATATGGAAAATCTTGTAAGCTGATTTGGCGTCAATTTAAAATAAGAAGATAGTTAATTACGAGGAACGTTTTTGTGAATTCTGCAAGTATTACTTTTAGATTTATTTTTAACTAATATTGGAGTATTTGTATCTAGTTTAAGATAGTCCTAATAATTTTTTTTGTAAGGAATTCTTACTAGGAAAGTTTGTGATCAGAGTTCGAAATACTCTGATCTTTTAATAGATTATCTGGCAAGGATTTTTTGGCCAAACAAAACTTACAAGCGTGGCAATAAACAGAACCAGGTAAACCATCCATAAAAGAAAAATTTAGTTCTGTAAATTTAAAATAAGGTCACGAATAATTTCTTTTATAACAAGTACTTCTTAGAAATTATTTTATGTTTGAATGAAATGATGTTGTAAATTCTTTTGTGTAAGAGAAAATATTTCATGCTGTGTAAATGCTTTGTGATATTGCTGTGTTTTATTTCATTTTGAAAACTCCGTTAATTCTCTTGAGCTAGCCAGGCAAAGTTAGAAAGAAAGGTAAGCGAACAATTGTCCGATATCTTTGTAGATGGCTTCTACATCCTCCTCACTGCAGCTAAAGGTAAGTGGGCATGTATACTCGTATTATTACTGTATTTACTGGTTTAGATTTTAATCTAACCATGAGTGCTGTTTCGTTCTTTTGTAAGTAGTTTTCTACACAGTGTACTATGTTGTTCCGTATGACTATTCCGAATGGGACTATTTTAACTCCGGAATCTTTTACCCCAGAGGATGCCATTACTTTAAAACATTTTCAGTACGCGTATACTTGGGAGGTAATATGGTAGTTTCCAGTTGCCTTTCACATCGCAGTAGTGTATCTTAGAGTGTCATACCGACCCCCGTGATCTCTGGCTGTAAGTACCGAAAAAGCTGCTTCCATATTTCGGAGACTTGTCTTAGTCTGATTCCTCACTAAAGACCCTACTAATTTGGTTAAACCTATAGTTGGGCTCTTTAGCTCACTGAAACACGCAAACCATTCTATCCCTTCTAGTATTTTAGAATTTCTCATGCTGCGGGTCCGTTCAAAATGGTCATATACCATAAAAAATTTAAATTCTGTTATAAAGGAGCTAATCCCATATACTGTTATATTAAGGTATAGACAGTATATGTAACCGTCAAGGAAACCCAAGTAATTTCGCGCTGCTGTTTTGAAATCTTCAAAAATACAAAATCTCACGTAATTACAATATCCTTGCCGTACATTTAAATAAAATTGTTCCGAAAAAATCAGTATATTACAAGCGGAGATAGGAAAGAAAAACAGGCAGAGATAGACCTAGATCAGACTAATGCACGCAGCTAGTGAAAGATGCAGACTGTGTAAATTTCAGGAAATGAATAGGTTAGCTGAGTATAGGAAACAATGAAGGTGGGTACGCGTCTAACCAGTTCCAGGACTGAAGATCTAACGATGATGATGGATAGATCAGTACCGTGCAAGGGTCGGAAGTCGGATTAATTCTCACACAATTGTAAAGACTCTTTGAGCAACAGTAAACTTACCTTAGCATACAGTGTACTTCTGACAGTCAAACTAAACGATTAATTAACAACCTGTACAGTGATATAGTTAATTTAATAGCAAATCAGTGTTCATGTATTTCTTTAACACATGCATAACAAAATAAAATAAAATTTGCGCCGCATGTACAGCTCACAACCAAACGTACGAATATTCTATTATTAAATATAGTTCACTTTACAATAAAAATTGGATTTAAGTTATAATTATTTTATTAACAAAAACTTTCGTTGGTAGTAAAATTTCGAATGTTAATAATAAATTTGATTAGAACTTCAAATTTATTTGAAAACAACAACATCCTAAATAATTATTTATGGTTCCGGGTTGGGACAGTGTCATTTTATAAATTAAGGTCGACGTTTCGCCCACTTTTATAAGGGGCTTCATCAGGACAAGAAAATAAATAATAAAATAAAAATATAAAAATAATAAAGATAAGAATGATAATATAAGTAGACAAGTTAAAGTGTAAAGAGAAGAGTTACTCCTGAACTAGCAGACTCACTAGCCCATTCAAAGCCAAAAGGTGTCTACTTATATTATCATTCTTATCTTTATTATTTTTATATTTTTATTTTATTATTTATTTTCTTGTCCTGATGACGCCCTTACAAAAGTGGGCGAAACGTCGACTTTAATTTATAAAATGTTATCAAAGTGTGATTAGGAAACTTGGAAACACGCTTTTATCGGATAGTACGCGACCTTAGTTCGACGAGTCTTTAGAATCAAACCATAATGAAAGCAGTTATACGTTATCGGAATGTTTAACAAATTAAAGGATACCTAAAACAAGGTATTGACTTATTTAAATTTTATCATAAACTTGTCGTTTCCAAGCAAATAGATATGAGTTAAAAAATTATTGTAAAGCGGGCTTATGGTGAACAGGTAAAATATACAGGACGTTGATGAAGGATTTAAGAATAGCAACGGAATCGATTTAACTGAAAAACAAATTAAAGGGAAAAAGGGGTAATTAATTTATACCGAAAATAAACGTAACAAATTTCCAACAAAAGTTGAAAGGTTTACGATAAAAACATTATATTAAAAGTTATGTGTAATTATTCTCATAATAAATAGAACGTCCATGCTGGTGTGATTTCATATGTACATGGTCAACGTATTTACACTTTATGTTCTTTTCACTTTGCACAAATATCTTTTATTTAACACTTTTAGAATAAGGATTGCATGCCTAAGTGCACGTCTTTTTCAGATTTCTCAACGAGTGTATTTCAATCTAAGCATGTACGTTTAGATCCGTTATTTATCGTGTAGTTCCTACACTTTCTGGGCGGTATTCCTGGTTAACATTTGTTAAAATTAGTCGCGCTTAAGGCCAATCCGTAACGACCCTCCCCCCGTTAGTCTCATCAAATTCCACTGAAATTAGAGTTCAGAGGTAGTCCGAAAGCCTCCTCAAAGTCTTTTATTACGGATTAAAATTTTATCGGTATTGAATTATGACAGTAGGAAAAGGTACGTTTATTGATTCCATCTTTTAATGTAATCGTACCCATACAGTTTTTCGTTCGAACCGGCGTCCACCTTGCCCCAAGGAAAATTATAACAGTAGATGCCACGATGTCGGTTCTTTAGTTCTATGGTCTTTCCGACCTGTGGCTGTTGTCGACGAAGTGATCCAGACCACCAAATTTATATTTTATCCAATCGTTCGAGAACATACCAGAATATACAAATAATATCTCAAATGTATTTATTATAATCTTCGTAAAGCTCGTAAATACAAAACTCTTGTACAAGTCCATTGCGCCGCAGAGACCTATCAACCATCTTTTGTGTACAAACGCTTCGCTTACATTTCTATGTATTAATCCTGGTCAGAGGTAGAGGAAGCAGTGTATAACATAAAGGACATGTCAAATGTGGGTGTGTAGA
The DNA here is from genome assembly GCA_036346225.1 of Platerodrilus igneus. Taxonomy (NCBI): domain Eukaryota; kingdom Metazoa; phylum Arthropoda; class Insecta; order Coleoptera; family Lycidae; genus Platerodrilus; species Platerodrilus igneus. The sequence goes on along the minus strand of JARFIW010000500.1, from coordinate 1,596,365 downwards.
TTCCAGGAGAGAAAACTCAAATGCTGTGGTATATGTATAATATAGTAGTAGTATTAGCTGAAATAGACGAAAGTTTAAAATAGGATTAAATAATATGGAACATATATTGGATATAACTCGGGCGTGAAAATAAACAAAACTTAAGCAAATAGTTGTAGAAAATAGGATTAGAAAAAACAAAGCTATGGCCAATCTAGGATCAGAAAGATTGTCAATAGTAAAGGATATTTTATTGGATCATCAATGACAGTCAAATTATAATGGATATGAGAAGTGGAAACTTAAGGTCAAAAATGCGATATTTAAGGCAAGTATGCCCCTAATATTAGAAAAAAAACTGCTAAAAATTCTTGCGAGTGTACTATTTATCAAGTCGTATAATGTTGATATTAGGGAGGCAACGTTATAAGGTTAGAAACACTTAAGATGCGGAGCTGCGAAAGAATGCTTGAGATCATTGGATAGATAGAATCAGTGAAAATAAGGTTTTGGGGTGGTGCATGAAAATAAAAAATACTTAACAGAATATGCACCAAAACGAATGTCATATTTGGGGGGGGGGGAAGAATAGTGATAAAGAGCAAATAAGAAGGTAAGATTTGTAGAAGAAAGTATAGACTCGGTGATTAAGAAAGATGTAGACATACATGTAGATGCAAAGAACAGCAATTGCTAACTAAGATGGCGTTCGTTAAGGTTATGAGAGACACTGCTGTATGCCAGCAACATTTTGCCACATATAAAGTATTTCAAAACTACGTACAAGTATACTGATGTATGAAGGCTAGTACCAAATACAGTAGAATAAGGAATTCTTGTTCATTAAAACATTAGAAATTTTAATTAGTCTTATTCTTTCGTAATTTCATTTATTAAAAATACCGTAATAGCACATTTCGTGTTTTTTAATTATACAAAATACTAGGAGTGCCTACTATAATATGCATATCTGGTCTAAAAGCTACACCTCTATTTTCATACACCCTTCACGTATCCGTAACGGCGAAACCGCATTAAGCTTTATTTAAACTTGTTTTTTTCGTTTCCTACCACTTAAAGCACTTGAAGCTTTTAGATTCAAGAATGCATAAAATTTTAGCGAGTGATTGCTTTCGCCTTTTTGTAATTAATAATTTTTAACGAACTTATTGAGCAGGAACTTCTAGTTTGTTAAAATTAATTTTATCTGGAATAAATAACTAATATACTGCAGTGCTATGGGGGAAAGGATGTAGCTAATTTTTGTTTTCGAAATTTAGGTTATAGGTTTCTGTTATTTTAAGTAAAGTTTTCATCTACATGTTAAAGTAGAAAGGCTTATTTACATCAGATGCATTTTTTTCATACTCTTCCATTATCTCTTTAAACTTTGCTAACGACCATTGTTTTAGTTCCGTTTACCATTTAGTTAGGTCAAAAGCTTCCAGATTGTGCTTTGGGACCAAGATTAGTACTGCTCCATAAACCCAGTTCGTTTACTTGTAGTGTTTTAAAATCTTGTCATTCGCTCTTTCAAAGGAAAGCAGAAGGGTCTCGTATATTATAAACCGATCTGGCTTCTCGTTCAGGACTTTTAATTTCGACCTCCATATGGTCCAATAGCAAATTAACCTCGACAAGCACTAAAGGTAACGTCACATACTTATTGCTTCCTAGCATATCACTGACTTTGAATATTTTTAAGATGTGTACCATTCATTTTCGGTTAGTTTCAATTTATCTAACATTGTACCATTGCCACACAGGAAGCGCATTATGCCTGTTTTAAGTTTAATGGCAACCTCTAGCATTTATTGGGCAGTTGCATCGAATAGCCACATCTATCACAGGAGATATTGTTGTAGGTGCTACTGCTGTTTGGCAAGTACTACGAAATCGGATCTTCATCTGCTCTGATTTTTTAATTTTTTAAAGAGCTCACTAATTTTTACCACTGCATTGTCTGAGGCACATACACCTGTTTCATCAACGTCTTTATTTCCTACCTCTCACTCATTCTCTGAATCTACTGGGCCTGGGCTATCCTCACTGTTCATTCAGAAGGCTTGCAACATATCTTGAACAGCAAGATTCAGTATATGCGCCATGCATCTGAAATATTAATTATTGTCGTCGAAAATTGGTAATTAGTTATTTTATTGGATCACGAACGTCGTATTTGCTGAGACGTTGTCTGCTGTGATACCAGGGATTTTTGACTTAATCTCCGTCTTCTTTACGGAGTCCGAGAATAATGTGGCGATGTCATTCTCCGTATGTTGGTTATAAGAGGACACAAAGTCCAGTACTAATGTTTGCAGTTCCCAGTATTATCCACTCGGTGTGCCGTTATACCATAATAGGAATTTCCATTTATCGCCGTCCATCCATTTACAGTAAAAGATATTTTTGATTTGTTTTTTGCAAAACTGTCATGATCTTTTCTTTTAAACGCTCGTATCGAGTGAAAACCATTTTTTTAGTGTTTTTCGGCGAGGAAACTTTATTCCAGATTTGATTAAAAAATTATTTTTTTTTTGCTTGATGAGAAAAAATGAGAAGGACAAATACATTGAGGCCATCCAGTCGTCGACGAAGTAACTGTCCAATTCTTACAAGAAAAACAAACGCATGCAAACTAGATCGACAGTAGTTCAATTGAAATAAATTTCCTTCTTAAAGAAATTGAGCGTGGTAACCCTCGAATTTTTTGTAGATTTACAATACTATTATTACATATTAGAATATGAGAGATAAAACAATATGGGTAGATGAACTATAAATATGGACGTAGGTAACCCGGTACAGTAGCCAACTTGCTTTCAGATACAGACGTTCAACGTCTCCTTATACTAACTATGTCGACCAACGTGGTTGGACAGAACTAGAGTTTCAGGGGGGTTCCTACCCCGGAGAACTTTTAAAAATTGGCCTCTGTAATAGTGCTTTTAAGTTATTCTGAGACTATTGACTTAAAACAACATTCGTTAAATTTTTTATCAAACTTTTCTAAAGTTGGGTTTAAAATATTGTGAAAATTACGAAACTAATAAATCCGTCTTGCTTTGTACTTTGTAGGTAAACGTTTTTGAAAATGACTCAACAACTCCCAACTTCTGTCTTTGAAGATTTTTAGGAAAGTAGAGCCTATTTCCTCCCTACTATGAACTAAGTATGCATAATAGTATTAAATTTGATCGCTTACAAGTTGAGAAATCTTGTTACATGTAGTTTTCTGAATAAAATTTATTCGATGTTCCCTGCGATATTTCAGTCTATTATCAAAATTAATTTCCATTCTGCTTTAATTCATTGTTTATGTACGTTTCTTAATGGGCCGCTTATCACGCCTGTTAGGTGTAGTTTGTTACGAAAATCGTAACCCCACGTTGAGTATGCCAGAAATTTGGCTACGATATAAAACTAGACTGAAGAAAAAAAAAGAATGACCGGACTCAATCGGCGAGTATGCGGGGTTTTACAAGACCAAAAGTAATTATATTGCCTGAAATAAAAAAAATTAAAAGTTCGGTCCAACCTGCAATAAAAATAAACACACTAATTCATAACAAAAATAAATTACTTATTGTATTGAATCGCATGAAATTTAACGATTTAGTTAAACTATATAACATAACAACCCAGAAAATATTTACAATTAAATCTTATTACAATGTCCTGTAACCTTGGGGTAATCCAAAACGTTTTTTCCCACCCCAATTGACATAACTCGAAACTGATTCTAATATCGGAGATCTCTAGATATAAACAGGATATTATATATATATATATATATATATATATATAAAAGAATCATTCAATGTATACAAACCAAATGGTGTACATAAATAAAAAATTTTAAACTGTTTTGTATAATCCTAGCAAAATATGGATTGACATTATTGAAACCTAATGATTGTGTAGGCAACTTAATTATTGGTAATCTTATATTTGAGGTAAGAAACTGTTTGCATCAAACAAAAATATGATTATATATAAAAATAGTTTGGTTAGTTATGTAATTCTACTTTCAGATATTAATATCCATTGAAAAAGGCTAATATGTTCAGCTGAAATGTTTGGAGTATAATAAAAAATAAATCATCCCATTGACTATTTACTAGTTAATTAGATCTTAATACCCAAGAAAAAATTTAAATTGTTATATTATTATAATATTATCATATATATATATATATATATATATATATATATATATATATTATATATATATATATATATATATATTGTCGAGGAAATTATAGTTTAAGAAGGATATATATATATATATATATATATATATATATATATATATAATTAATAATTACAGGTTATTTGGTCTTCTAGTAATAAAACTCTATTTGTTTTTTACCGAGCTTTCGATTTATTTAAAATCTTCTTTAGGGTGCTGTAAAGTAACTGTGAGTGCCATTAACATAAGAATTCTAAAATATTACTTACAAAAACTGGAGTTAACATACTATCTTGGCTTTAAGAATTATCATTAAAACTTAAATTAAATAAAACATTTGATATTAAAAGTACAAGAAACAACTATTCACGTCTATCACAATAGACGTTACAAATTAAAATAAAATGTGACTTTTAAAATATAAATTCCATTGAGAACCAAAACATAATTAGTACGATAACATTATTAAAGTGCATGGTTGATTATCTGTATTTACCTTATGTTGTTTGATTTCTTGTACTTGAGTAAATACATATACACAGCGTTCAAATTATTTGTATCTGTTTTGAAGTTTGAGCTTTTTTATTGTTTACTATATGAGCCATTTCCAGAAAAAGTCTACTTTTGTAAGAATTTTCTTTATCCAACACTTTGACATTATTAAAATCCGGATAATGACCATGACTGAATTATACTTTGAAATGACCATGCCATCGTTTTTTAAAATGTTTACTAATTTTGGGGTTAAACCCTTTATCATCGGTAACTTTTTATACGCAACACTATTTGTTGATTGCTGGTTCTTTTGACATTCTTTATTACTGCTCGAACTGAATATCAATTTATTTACGAGCGATTTCGGATAACCATTGTTTACCATGGTGTTTGATAGAAGTGTCAAATTTTTTTCTATGAAATGAAGGATCTGAAATTCTTATAATTCTGTTTTTTAAACATAACAGCGTGTTTATTTTGTAATTTATACTATGATTCGAATAATAGTTAATGTACCTACCTGAACTGGTAGGTTTCTGGAACCAGTCTAGCAGGAGCTTGTTGTTGGGGCTTCTTATTATTTTAGTATCCAAAAATGGAATACTGCTGTTATGTTCTATTTCCAATGTAAATTGAATACGTTTGTTATATTTGTTAAAGCTGTTTAAAATCCTATCAACTTCATTTTTAGGTACGGCACAAATTACATCGTCAACAAATTTTTTAATGAAAGCTGGGGGAGTCGATAAAGTGGGAATGACATTGTCAAACAGAAAATCCATTACAATGGTAGCAATAATAGGACTCAAGGGGGAACCCATAGGAGTACCAAAAATTTGCGCATAAAATCTATTGTTGAATGAAAAATAAGAGTTATGAAAGATGAAATTTAAGGTTTCTGTTAATAATTCCAAAGAAAAGTTGCAATTTAGTTGAATAATATCCCATTTTTGGTTAATTATTTCTAGTATTAAGTTAATGGGGATATTGGTAAATAGAGAAATTACATCAAGAGATATTAAGACAAAATCATCAGGTATAAAATAATCCTTTATTTCCTCTGCAAATGTAAAAGAGTCTTTGGTGTTGTAATTGTTCGTGTTACTAAAAGATTTGGTTAAGATATCTGCAATAAATTTAGATAATTTGTATGTGGGAGAATTATTTGATGCAACTATGGGTCTTAAGGGAATTCCATTCTTATGAATTTTTGGTAATCCATAAAGTTTTGGTGCTACCGAATTTGTTATACACAATCGTTTTTTGTCATCTTCGTTAATACAGTTTTGTTTATAAAGTCTATTAACTAAGTCATTGTTCTTTTTTTGGGTTGTAAATGTAGGGTCTTACAAAAGTAGACTTTTTCTGGAAATGGCTCATATAGTAAACAATAAAAAAGCTCTAAACTTCAAAACAGATACAAATAATTTGAACGCTGTGTATATGTATTTACTCAAGTACAAGGAATCAAACAACGTAAGGTAAAAACAGATAATCAACCATGCACTTTAATAATGTTATCGTACTAATTATGTTTTGGTTCTCAATGGAATTTATATTTTAAAAGTCACATTTTATTTTAATTTGTAACGTGTATTGTGATAGACGTGAATAGTTGTTTCTTGTACTTTTATCAAATGTTTTATTTAATTTATTTATTTTAAGTTTTAATGATAATTCTTAAAGCCAAGATAGTATTTTAACTTCAGTTTTTGTAAGTAATATTTTAGAATTCTTATGTTAATGGCACTCACAGTTACTTTACAGCACCCCGAAGAAGATTTTAAATAAATCGAAAGCTCGGTAAAAAACAAATAGAGTTTTATTACTAGAAGACCAAATAACCTGTAATTATTAATTGTATACACTGCTGGTCGTCACTTTTAACTAATTGTTATATATATATATATATATATATATATATATATATATAGGTCTAGATAATAAATTTTTAACAACTAGGTATATAGGAAATGGGAACAATTTAGTTACGCGCCAAATGAATCAGTTTATGTATTGAAAATGGACGGATATTAAGATATTTTTGTATTTCTAAATTAGAATGTAAAAATTGCATAACGGGTAGAACCGTTAGAGTAGATACGCATAATTAGTTATAATATTTTAAATCAAGCGCATCGGATAAGAAACGGAGCTTTTGAGTATAGAAAATCGATAATTTAAACGCATATTTCCATTTAAATAAACGAAACGTTCATTATTCAAATCCTAAGAAGTGCTAAAACTCGGAATTATTACTTTAAACGGATAGTTTACTTCAAAGGAACACCTGATAGTTAAAATGTCAAGTTCAAAGAACTGAAATATACGTTGGGACAGAATTCTATAGAATTGTATGTAACGGTCGAGATGACAAGCTGCTAAAATAACAAATGCTTTGAAGACAAAGTGAAATGAAATATCTATAATGTAAAACAGTCAGAGAACACGTATAATAAAGCGTTGGTTACAATACACGTCTAAAATACGCAGTAGATTTGGAGGCCAACACAAAATCGTTTTTCTGTAGCTTGCGAGGGGTTCTAAAAGAGACAATAAATATGGGTGAAACGAAGAAAGGTAGCTAGAGGTTGGACGTTAAAAATGGGGGAAAACAATATAATTGGTCGAAGGCGAGAAGTTTTGAGAAGCTCGCGTCGGTTAGATGTTGTTGAACGAATTTCATTGTAAAAGCAGGGTAAACTTGGAATTTTTCAGACGTTGAAGTTCGTTACGAACAAAATTTGAAGAATCGGTTTGGAAAATAAGCTTTTCGATGAAAAGAGGGTCCGTGAGGGGTATTGAAAAGCGTATAAATACACTGGGAAAGGTATTAAAGCTCTCTTAGAGCTCTTACTTACTTGATATTACGTGCTCTTACGTTATACTGATTGTCGCTTATTCGTTGAATTATAATACAACATCCTATTTAAAAGTGTGTAAAGGCTGTAAGTAACGTACCGGTAATGTATTAAAAGTGTGATTTGCACAAGTGGGTGCTGGCTTATAAAAGGTGCCGTTACTACACGATACGATCTAATGATAGGATGGTACTTGGGTAAGCGAAGTGGGAAATTTGAAACCAGTATGCGTGAAGTGTAGTGATTATGGAAGGTTAAGCTTGGTCGAGACCATTATCCGGGTAGAAATACTAAAGGTGGTTACAGAGATTTAGATAGCCAGTGGAGATGAGTTGGATTCAGGTATAATCACGAAGTGTATGGACACAACGACAACGGTTTTGGGAACACATCTTCAGAGGTAACGTTGGACTAAGCTTACTCCAGGTAAAGAAAATTAATTTCCTGGTTTTGCTTAAACATTTGTCCTGGTATCTTGTGCTTGAGTATTTTGACTTATTCGGGGTGTATTTTATTACCATAAAAACTCATTTGAAGGGGTATATATACAGGACAATTGATATTGATTATTTAAAAAAGTTTAATTATGACATACAAATGTTGTTGTAAGGAGTAAACGCGTCTTTAGCTTTATTTTAAACAAAAATGCGATGTATAAAAGCATTTAGAGTAACTGGGTTGTACTGAGCTCAAAATAGACCACAATAAAAATCAATTTAGGGTTGCACGACGGGCCCTTCTACTCGTCTTAAATAAAATTGTTGAAATATATAAAAATCAAAAATTTTTAAAAGATTTAAGGATTGAGAGGGTAACATTTTAGAAAACTGTATATAGTAATGTGTAAATATTTTCGTGCTTATGGAAACTTGTTAACATGTGTAAATAAAAAGGTTGTATATCTTGTTGCATTATTTGAGTGGTAATTTCATTTGACTGTGTTTGTGAGAAAGGAATGAACTTAGGATGGTAGGTATTCAAGAAGAACCAGATTTTAGAGCTAGCCAAGGTGTGCAGAAATAAGGAGGCGTTCCAAAGGTATTGTAAGAATTTTTTGTATTTTCAGAAAATTTTATGACGGCTCAATAGAGGCGATCCCGATTGTTCTAGCGATCCACAGCAATTTTATGTTGGCAAGCGTGGGGCTCTTTATTATATTCTAAGCTTTCGGTTTATTTCAAACCTTTATCAAAGAAACTTTAAATAAACCGAAAGCTTAGAATATAATAAAGAGTACGCTTGAATAACCAACTGACCAACAACCTGCTAATATTATTCAATATATTCAAATCAGCAAGGTCATTATACTACATAACGTATATATATATATATATATATATATATATATATATATATATATATATATATATATATATATATATATATATATATAAATATTTTAGGTAGTTAATTACACAAGGTAAGTTGATAAATACTATCGTATTATAGTGAATAAGATGAAATAATAACTTGGACTTTTATGCAAAGCCCAAATGATCATTTCGTAATTGGTAAACGCATGGTTCCGGCAAAACCAGGATACAGGTTCAAGTCCTGTCCAAGACCTTATATTTTCCATCTTTCAATTACTAGCTCGATTTGAAATGATCATTTGGGCTTTGCATAAAAGTCTAAGTTATTATTTCATCTTATTAACTATAATATATATATATATATATATATATATATATATATATATATATACATAAAGACAAGTTATTTGCAGTCCGCAATAAGGAATTTGTGAAGAACAAAATAAAAATAAGATGTATCTGTAAATAAGCTCTTACGAAATCAATAAGAGCTAATTCACCTATACAAATCGGGCTAATAGTTGTATAGCCATTAACAAAACAATAGCTTTATTACTTCACACAATATCTGAAATCCAAGTCACTGATCACATTACGGACAAGATGATTTGAGACCCGAGAGCAATCAACAATCATGTGTTTCATTGCATTATGCTTCATGTTATGTGATTTTGTTTAGAGTAAGTGTGTGCATAAGTTTATAGTTGCTGTACCGTCAAGGTTTTTATTGAAAAGTAAATACTATGGTCCTGCTATGACGTGTGCAAGTTCAGGGCGTATTATGTCTTTTAAGAATTGAAGTAAACAGAGTTCATTTCAATAGGAAATTGAAGAGTAAGAAAGTGTCAACTTTGAAGGACTTAATTTATTATCAACGCGCATGTTAGAGGAATAAAATAAAAACAGAATGTAAGTTGGCAAACTTTAATTCTTAACATTAGGACTGTGGATTATAGTTAGTATAAATTTTGTAACGGAGTTATAATAGAAATCGTATTTGATAATCGTTTCTTTTAACAATGCTTGTTTGGTTTGAGAGAAGTTCATTATATGAATATGCTAAGACGAATACGTGTGGTGAGACATCTTTAATCTATTGCAAGTGAATGGTTAGGATCAGATCTGTTGATATGAATTTGTATAAGAGCTATGCTTAGTAGATCACAATCTTTTTTATAAATTAAGTGATGTTAATTTGTCAATTTAACGACACAAAATAGTTCGAGTAGTCTATTAAAATTTGCAGAATCAAGTTACAAATTATTTTATTTTCTTTCTGTTTGCTACAAGATGTGGAGCTGCTATTACGCTACAAGTGTTTTTCACAATACAAAAAACTATAAAATTGAAACGCTGCTAGTTTTCGACTAAATTAATTAGTGTTCGCTTCAAATTAAATTGCAATGATGCTACCTTTGGATTAAGTTTATTGGAATCTTTGTGGTTGTTATAAAAAGCTTGTCAAATCAAATATCAACTGAATTAATGTGTTTAAATTAATAATTATAAAATATCTTTAGAAAAAAGTTGTTAGAAGTGTCACATCTAACTCATTTCTTTTAGTTATTATTTCGTATAGTTAATAGAAAAACGAATTTAGTAATTAACCGTAACAGGAAATCCAAATTTACATTTGCCTTATTTTCTCTGATAAATTTTTAATTTTTATTATAATTTTTATTTAGATTTTGAGTAGTTTTACTTCTCTCCTCTTTTAGAATAACTCAAAGATAGGAGAAAACAACTTAATAATGACCATAGTTATATGCTAAACAAGAAATGTGTCTTTTGAATCTAGGGTTTAGGTTATCTAGCGGAATAAAACCAATAAGGGCAATGGAGGTGCATACTCGTGAATTTTTTTGGCGTTTAATACGAACATCCTATAGCGGTCGTTTGCATTTTAATAACCTTGCCATAATGGGGTACATGAAGTTTCTGATTTGAAGTAGAATTGCATGAAATGAAAAAATTATTATTTATATGAATATTTGTATACAAAAGGTGTTTTCCTTGTTATATATTATCTTGTGGGGTACTAATAATGTGTGGTCTTTTCTCTGCCATAAATTTGTTATTTGTTTCAGGGATTCATAACAATCCTGCACAACGTTTCGTGCATCGTTAAAATCTCATATGGTTACCTGGGGTCTACCTTGGTTTTTCAGTTTACGTGTATTCTCTAAGTGTAAGGCGTCCTGATTATCATTAGATCAAGTAAGTTAGTTATAATCTATGCCCTCCTTCATCGCCTTTTGCATAAAATAGAATTACGAGTTAAACAAACGAACGTAGTATCTTATATTAGGTTACGTTACAAAGTTAAACTAAAGCAAGAGTTCTTCCGATTTCAACCGAGTTCTACATCCTATAAAAACACCACCACCACCACCACCTTACGTTGATACTGATGTAACTTTGATAGCTTTTATAGACATAATAGTTTTCTGGAAATAATTTCAAACTCGTTATTCTATCATTTAATCAGGGCTTGGCAATTGCAATTAATTCATATTACATTGGATACATGAATGCATAGCAAACTTGATCTTTTGATCTCGAACCTTTCAAATTTTACTAATAAATGGATGGGCGTTGTAGGGCGTTTCTAGTTTAACTAGACTAATTTAAGAAATATGTTTTCGTGCTTAATTATGTAAAAATCATCTCGGGAATTCTTCTTCCTTGCTGCCTAGCATTTTGATATTGAGTAATTTGCGGGCGTTTACGACAAATTAATAATGATATACTGTGATAATTCCCATTTGATTTAAATGCTAGCTTGTCTCATAAATTGACGAACTGTATTAGCAGTCTCTAAATTCACTTTCACTGGAGTTGGTTGCGATCGTGATGGATTTGGTACAATTCCTAATTGAAATGAAATCTTTTACATTTATTTAGGAATTAGTGTCTGCAATATAACTACCGAACATTTTTTACAATTGGGCACATTTCCTGATAAACCATAGGGTTGTTCTATCATGCCGAAAGTTAATATTGTAACAATCTTTTTTCGTTTTTAAATGTAGATAATTCATTTTAAAATTTTTAATTTAATTTTCGAAAAAATCTATAAATAAAGTCAATTTACAAGTTTTTATTAGTAAATCTGCAATTAAAAGTTATCAGAATGTTAAGTCGGTAAGTAGATAAACGAACTAAGGAAAATTTTAGAAACGTCTACCTTAATAAAAAAATTTTACCATTAAACGGAAAGACCGACTTTTAAGCGTCAAAATCTTTAATAAGTAAAAATCAGTGCAAGTTAAATATTTTAAAACTTATTAAAATTTATGAATGTTCGTCCTACGGAAATTTACATGCATGATAAGTTTACTTCAATATAAAAAGGAAAAACTTTTATTCGACAAATTAAATTATATATGTCAAGTCATTTATTTAAAAAATGTCAAGATATATAATGCCGTATTTTAAAATATGTTAATTTGTACAGGATAAATGACGAAAATAAATTATTTATAGGTTACGTATAAAATACGAATTTTGAAAACGTTATTAGGTACAAAGTTTTAAAGCTTCACAATTAAATTTACGAAAATAATGTTAAATATTCGCAAAAAACGCAATTTTAACTTCTTAGCTTTATGAAAGCGTAACATTAATTTTTTCGGAAAACCTATAGATTGGAGGAAATTGCGTTTCCTGTATTATTTCAGAATGTTACGCAATAAGTTACGTCAACCAATACAAAACAAGCCAATCAGAGATCGACCACAATATATTCTAAAGTATTACATTCTACCAACTTTACAATAAGGAGAGACATTATTATGGAATTTATTTTTCTAAAAAAAATAATTAAGAAACGCTTAGAAAGTTTCCACTTTCATATTAATACTTATGGAAGTTATTTAGTTGGGACATTGAAAGATATTTTACGGGTCGATAGTAAAGTTGATTTTTCAGCTTAGATAGTAGTTGCAATACCAACACATAGAATAACGTTCGGTTAATGCAAATTCCTATAATCTGATTTTTTAATATAACACTTACAGTTTAGTCCTTGCCGCCGTGCTCATTGTAGGGTTTTCAGTAGGATCCGGTCTTTCTGGCGTGGTGCTGGCCGATATTAGTTGTTGTGCCCTAAAGAAAGGTAAGAATGGAGGAACGATAAACCATGGGCGCTCCACACACATAGGCGAGAACGACACGCCGACAAATGTACCGTTTCAGCTAATTTTCGGTACTGAAGTGATCAATTTTAGTGGTGTAAATCAACTTTAACTTTTCAACACTTATTCGTTACTCCCAGGATTTGCTCATTCAAATTGACCGATGTTCTACAACTAATTGGACTAGAGAACCTGGACACTTTGACAATGCGTGTTCACAGTACATTCCTGAGAGCAATAAAAATTTCCCGAGAATGTCTTAGGGTATTTATACTTATTAAATCATTCTATGCCAACAATGTAATGAAAAATTTATAGCAACTAGTCCAATGAGTTGTAGAACATCGGTCAATTTGAATGAGCAAATCCTGGGAGTAACGAATAAGTGTTGAAAAGTTAAAGTTGATTTACACCACTAAAATTGATCACTTCAGTACCGAAAATTAACTGATACGGTACTTTTGTCGGAGTGTCGTTCTTGTTTATGTGTGTGGAGCGCCCATGGTTTATCGTTTCTCCATTCTTACCTTTCTTTAGGGCACAACAACTAATATCGGGCAGCACCACGCCAGAAAAATCGGATCCTACTGAAAACCCTAAAATGAGCTCGGCGACTAGAGGTTACATCTAATGACACAAGTAAACACTTTCATAATACACACAAGGGCAACGGTGGTCCTCGATTTCTTGCAATCTTCCTCCAGCCTGATTCATTTTCTTCTGCACGAGTTCAACATCTATTTTTAGGACCTTCACAATTGTCTTGCGTAACTACTGTTCGTTCAAAGGTTCACAATCACTGTGATAGACTTTTCAATTAGAAGGAACACAAAATTCTGCAATTGAGCCTGCTTTGGAACATTTGAACGACGGGCTTCTTTTTGTACTAAATTTACGTTATTTTTATGTAACCAGTTTTAAGTTATTCTGATATAATAAGAAGAAGCTAGATCCAGCCAAAATATATCGTCATTGTCATGATGAAAACAATTTTTTTCTTATAGAGCTCTTTTCCGCTTTTAATTGTCCCCTCTTAGGGGGCGTTTTGGCAAAACGATTCGCCACTCCCTATGATAGCAGTACCGGAAACTTAGCTCACTTCTGCTTGTCGCTGAGGTTCATGACGTTATTCACATTCTTTTCTGTATAGAATTTGTCGCTGTCGCTGGGTGTGGCGGGCACGGCTCCGAAGTAGATCTAAGTCTTGACGGGCACGGGATCACTTTATTAGGTACAATCAGTGCAGTGATTGTCTGGAAAAGCCGTCGGTTCTCATCTAACTGGAGCATGCGTACAGCGACCAACTGCAAAAGAATTGGAAAAACACGATTATCTCGTCACCAGCACTGAATGTCCTTGCTACAAACAATCTCTTCAAATAGCAAAGCAAAGAATGGATTATAGACTTCAGATAAACCGTTTGAATCCCCCGCCACACCATTCTTAAACCTCATAAAATCAACCTACAATATTCACAAACTGCAACATTAGAACTGACCTCACTTTTAAGACAAAACAAATACGACATAGCACATGTTCAAGAACCGTACATCATACGAAATACCAAACCAGACCTCCCACCGCAATATACACTCAGAAAACATCCAAAACACGTAAACAAAAATTACATTGCAGCAATTTTTGCAAACAGCACCCGCACAGACACACTTTACGTAACAACACTCTCTTCACAACACATCATTGTATGTCACTTGAGCTGGGAACGGGGGTCCCTGTATCTCGTAGCTGGTTACTTCCAATACGGCTTGGAGATGTGGAACTTCCTGAACCAGCTAGACACCATTTTGAAAACCCTGAAGGACAAACCGATTATTTTCGCCTTCGACGCAAATGCAAAATCTATCTTGTGGCACAACACCACTATAGACCCAGAGGGAGTCCTTTTAGAAGATTTTACGGTATACCATCACTTACACATATATAACAAACACACGACACTCACGACTTTTCACACCGTACAAAGTAATTCTAATATTGATGTGAGATTGTCAACCCGCATCTTGGCGCAATACATCACAGACTGGAACATTACTGATATAATATTTGGCAGTGACCATAGACCAATTATTTACAAACTGACTTCAAACCATCCTCACAGAGTCTACTTCAAAACCAGACTGCAACACAAAAAAGCAAACTGGAATCTCTATACAAAAGTAATACTTACTTTGGTAAAGAAGCGAATAACAGACAATACACCATAAACCCATCCAAGCGTTCAAGCACACATTATCACAAGAATCATAAAAGACGCAGCCACACACACACTATCCCCCTACAAACACACTCCTTTAACTCAAACAAGGTAGAATTCTGACTTGACAAGACTCCGCAAACAATTGAGTCAAGCTAGGAGATAATTTCAAGAGGCCATAGGAAATCAGAGGGAGATCCTGCGAACAGAATATACACGCCACCGCAACCAGTACAAGGATAACATACGTACAGCTAAACACCGGATTACACTAAAATACTAGAAAACACAACAAACCCTTGAAGCACCTACAGAAAAATAGTCAACAATAACACACCATAAGCCTTAGCCACATCACACTTTACACATGATCTGACACCCATCAACACACTCTAATCAATCCTAGACATCCGGATTCCCACCCAACCGTTGGACATTGTGACTGAACAACAAATGGACATTATTGACATAAACAAGACACCGTCGAACACTCCAACTAATAATACTGTTCGACTAGGAGATCTAGACGACATAATTACCAATTTACGCAAAAACAAAGCACCTGGACCAGACAACATAACAAACGAACTCATTCAAGAATCATATCCTATATTACGCACACAATTATTCCATCATTTTCAAAAATGTATCACTGTCGGTATATTCCCCGGAACCTACAGACACGGCACACTCAAACTACTATTAAAACCAGAAAAACCAGTCTCAGAACCTTCATCACACAGCCCTATTGCACTTTTACCGTGCTTGGGAAGGATCCTAGAGAAACTCATCCTACAAAAATTAAATGGACTTATGGACACACATACTATCTGATCTCACCCAACTAATTCGGATTTCGAAAAGGAAGGGGTGCCGAACAGGTCATACACACATTCTTCACAATAGTCAAAACCAACTTTACATCCATCACAAGGACTTTAACACAGGGATGCCCACAAGAGTCAATCCTGGCACCTACATTATGGAACTTATCCATAAAAATGACAGGTGAGCATTTTTCACAAAAATTACGCCCTCGTTCGGATGAGAGGTTAAATGGAGGTTCCGTGTGTGAGTGTTGTCACGCACGTTAAAGATCCCTACCTTGCCTGGAACGGCAAGGGTTCGGCAAAATTCTAAATTTCCAGGCAACAAAAAACTCGCCTCCTGGCCAATGTAGTACCTTCTGGTGGAGCGAAATATAAATGCACGGAATCTCCGATAAGGGTAGGCACACTTACAATATATTCCCAACGCTCACAGAAATCCCAGATCACGTCCCTCTATCTTCTCGGCCTACAATACAATTCCTTACGGGACACGGAAACTGCAATGCCAAACTTTTTCAATTTAACCTCTCAGACACCGACCTATGCAACTGTAGAAAAACAGACACCTCCATGCATTTATTATACACTTGCCCACTCATGTTAGACATTACTCAAGACCTTAAACACTTAATAAACGTAAATCCTCTACACTCCATAAATCACCTAACCACACATTTCTCATATTCACTTAACTCCACTTGCAAAAGGATCTTACAGAATCGAAATAAACCACGGTAACAATAACCAGCAATGTAGTGTAAGTAAGTGTTGTGCCAAACAAACACAGTGAAGGTTCAACGTTCACTTTCAACAAACCGCGTCACATAAATTTTTTGAACTCTTGTTGTAATTAGTTAAGTTTAAGTTTAGCTGTCATTTTTCATTATTTGTTATTTTGTTTATTAGTAGAAATAGGAATAGGGCTAGGTAGGATAGACAGTTTAGGATCTACACATGTATACCCGATTTCCGGCTGGCGATGTTCGGGGTACATGTGTAGTAGATCAGCTCGCCAATTCTGCTCCTGAATTCCGGCTGCCGATGTTCGGGAGATGAAAAGGGTTTGGTTTAGGTTAAGGTTGTGAACTTTAGGCCTTCAGTCGAGTATTGTAAATTCGTAACATTTACATAGGATCTGCACTTTTTTCCCCGACTCGTGAAACTCCGAAGTCTAAAAACTTGTGCCGTAGCGTCTCTTCTTTCTTTTTTCTCTATATTTAAGTATACAAACCATAGAAATAAGAAAAACATCTTAAACATAAACAGCTGTGCAGTACATATAATTATGGGCTTTTGGCCTAGGTATTATATAAAAAATAGACGCTTTTGTATGTCTGTCTGTATAGTGCGTCGTCGCCCCATCCATTTGAAGACCCACCAGACCTTCCGCCTTGTTGGACTGGAGGATCCCTAAAGAATAAAGCCTTTATGGTGTCGACTTTGGTTCTGGGCCGTTTTTTATCTTCGTTGGTGCCATTTATTGTGACTAAGCAGTCGGTCGTGGACATAGCTGACACGGGAATTCTTTGTCGTTCCATCTGACATCGAGACCATGTGGCATCGAGATATCGCGTGTAGAATGATGCCGCTATCTTTTGTATCGAATAGCAGCAGTCATACAGGCTGGTACACTTGCGAAGTACACGTGAACGTCTCCGCGAAACATCCATTCCGAGCTATAATCTATTTTAAGGCTACACTTTCTTCGACTTTGACTCAAGGATAAGGCGCCTCAAGTAGTGGCAATCACCCACCACCGCCTTGAGTTGCTGGTGGGAGCACTGCCATCCTACTTCATCCGTATTCTTGTATCTGAAAATTAATAAAATCAATCAAATTCGAAAGGCATTGTCGAATACAAACATGTACTATAGCTTCTTCTCTAACGCATGCGTGTGTATGCTCCTACTTTATTTTCGGTACTTTCTAATTGAGGATGGGGCATAAAACGTAGCACGTGCGGCTTTTTGATAAGTGCATAAATTTTATGCTTTCTTTAAATTTTCTTATTGTGTGATAAAAGTGATAAAAGTACGACTAATATTGTGTCCTTAAAGACTAGAAGCCCTTCAACCATTGTATAAATGGACGTGTGCAGTTCAAGCTTGTATGACATTTTCGAAAACTTTTGTAGCAAATTTGACATGTATTGTTAGTAAATAATTATTGGAATGTAAGGTCATTACTTAGAGTAGATAAGTTAACAAATTTATTAGTCGAAATGAGAAAAAGAAAGCTGGACGTTTTAGGTATTAATGAGGTGAGATGGCCAGATAGTAGTGACTTTTGGAAAGATAATTATAGAATAATTACAACTTCTTCAACTAATGGACAGGCAGGGGTAGGAATAGTGTTAGGTAAAAGATTAGGACGTAAAGTTAAAGAGTACTTACAATTTTGTGATAGAATAATTATGGTTGGAATGAGTACAAAACCAACAGAAACTGTTTTAGTACAGGTTTACATGCCAATAACTCAGTACGAGGATGAGGAAGTAGAAAAGGCATATGAGGGTATAAGTAGTATAGTGAGAAAGGTAAAGAGAGATTAGCATTTAATAGTTATGGGCGATTTTAATGCGTCAGTGGGAGAAGGTAGTGAGGGAAAAATGGTAGAAAATTTGGGTATGGTAGACGAAATGATAAGGGGAAAGATTAGTTGAGTTTCGCCAGGACCTTAGATTAGTAACTGTAAACACCTATTCGAACAACATGTTAGAAGAAGATAAACCTGGAAAGCGCCAGGTGATAGGGCTAGATACCAAATAGATTATATTTTAGTTAAACAAAGATTTAGAAACTAAGTTAATAACTGTCGTAGTTATCCAGGGGCTGACATAGATAGCGATCATAACTTTGTTAAAATGAAGTGTAAGCTAAAATTCAAAAAATTGAGAAAGGTTAAAAGAAGGGGATGGGATCTAGGTAAGCTTAATGATAGTGAGGTAAAAGGGGAATATAAACAAGTGTTATATAATAAGCTCAAACAGATAGCTATAGGAGGGAACATAGAAAATAGATGGAAAGAAATAAAAAGGGCTGTACAGGATACAGCAACACAGACTATAGGTAAGAAAAAAATAGAAGCGAAAAAATCCTGGGTAACAAAGGAGATATTATGTTTAAAAGAGAATAGAAGAAAGCTTAAACCTTTCAGAGAATTGGATAGTGAAAGTAAGGAAAAATATAATAGAGTTAGAAATAAGATAGTACATGAGTGTACAAAAGCTTGAAATAAATGTATGAAAAAGATATTTAGAAGATTTATATAAGGGAGACGATATGGATGAGTTAGAGGACGACCAAGAAGTGGATGTAGAAATAGGGTTCACAATATTAAGAGAGTAATTTGATAGAGCTGTTAGGGATCTTAAACTAAATAAAGCGCCAGGGATAGACGAAATACCCGCAGAATTAATAAAATATGCAAGTCGGAAAACTTTATACAGATTATATGAACTAGTAAAAGTAATATATGACACAGGTGAGGTCCCAATAGATTTCGAAAAAAATATTATTATCCCAATCCCAAAAAACTCAGAGCTGATAGGTGAGAGAATTTTAGAACGGTTAGTTTAACTACCCTTCTAAAATACTAACAATAATAATTAAAAATAGAGTAGAAACTTTGACTGAGAATTATTCAGGCGAAGATCAATATGGTGTTCGTAGACCGAGGGACTAGAGAACCCATATTAATGATTAGGGTAATTATCGAAAAAAGGTTCCAAAAAAATAAAAAGACTCATTTCGCGTTTGTAGATTTAAAAAAATCATTTGATAGGGTTAATTAGATTGTTATATTCAGGGTTTTGCGAAAAATTGGAATCTCTCATAGGGATAGAAAAATTATTTACAGTCTATATAAAAACCAAAGCGTAGTAATTAGATTTGATGAAATAGAAAAGGAAGCTAAGATTAGAAATGGTGTTAGACAGGGCTGTATACTATCTCCCTTGATTTTTAATGTTTATATTGAGGAAGCTTTAAACTTAGCTAGAGAGAGAAAAGAGATAGGTATAAGTGTACAGGGACAGAAAATTGACATGCTACGTTTTGCAAATGATATAGCCATTATAGCAGAGTCTAGAAAAGAATTAGGACAGTTTTTAAATATTTTAGATGAGATACTACAGAGTAACTATAGTATGAGAATTAACTCAGGAAAGACAACGATAATGACAAGTGAGTTAAAGCCTAGTTACATACCAAAATTAAAAATAGATAATACCGAGTTAGAGGAGGTAGATGAATTTTGCTATTTAGGTAGTATAATTACCAAGGACGGAGCAGCAGAAGGGATATAGTAGCTAGAATAGCTCAAGCTAGAAAAATGTTTCTAAAAGAGAAAAACTTACTAATAGCTAATAGTATTAGTTTAGATAATAGAAAAGGTTTCTTAAAATCGTACGTATGGAGCGTTCTATTATACGGTAGTGAGACTTGAACAATTAAAGAGGTAGATAAGAAAAAGATAGAAGCTTTTGAAACTTGGTGTTACAGACGAATGTTAAAGATTAGTTGAACAGATAGAGTAACAAATGGGGAAGTTTATAGAAGGATAGGCGAGGAACCCTGTATGTGGAAACAATTAAAGGTCAGGAGAGATAGAATGGTAGAGCACCAGTTAAGACATGAGGGACTAATTAGTAAGGTCTTAGATTATAGACTACCAAATAAAAATAGAGTAGGAATGCTTAGACAAAGCTATATTAGTCAAATTGTTAGAGATTTAGGTTGTGGGGGGAATGTAGACCTTTTAAATTAGCTCAGAATAGAAAAGAATTTAGAGCTGCGTCAAACCGACCTTAAGTAAGTTCGAAAACAAAACAAAAAAAATAAATTAATAAAAATCAGTTAACTAAATGTCACCATGACATAACTCACAAATAGTTAGCGGTCTGGCATATTGGTAGCGATTCGTTGCTTAAGCCTTACCATAACATATTATTTAATAAACGTCACCATGGCATAACTCACAATTAGTTAGCGGTCTGTCATGTTGGCGGCGATTCGTTGCTTAAGCCTTACCTTAACATATAATTTAACACTTTTCCTTTTTGGGGGATATAACCAGGTAATGTTTCATTTTCTTATAAATGGGAATCATGTAAACATGTTGGAGTTCTTTAACAACCATCAGGTTGCTAATATCTATATAGAGCCAGATAGATAAGAAAAAGATAGAAGAGTATAGGAAGACCTAAACCAAGCTATAATAGTCAAATTATTAGAAGTTTAGGTTGTGAAGGGTATGTAGAACTTTTTAGATTAGCACAGAATAGAAAAGAAGTTAGAGCTGCGTCAAACCGACCTTAAGTAAGATCGAAAACAAAATGATGATGATTGTGATTGTGATATCCAACGTCGGCTATTTATTGGTGAATTAAATTTTATTTGTTATTTTGTCTCAAAACTAATGTTATACGTTATAAGCTAAACGTAGAATTGTCATCTAATTTAATTCCTCCTTTTTGTAGTAACTCTTTGATTCACTTGCTTCACTTGAAGAAAAAATAAAATTACAAAATCATACAGGTCCTTGTTTTACAATAACACCTATTGTGTTGTTTGTATAAACCAAAAGCCTGATAACTAAAATTCCAAAACGTTTTTTTTATATCAATTATATCTTGAACATAAGTAATCGTTCTTTATCCTTGCTTTTAATCAGTAAACATACTTTGATTTTAAAAGCTTTGTAAATACAATTAATTATATGAAATTTTACCTCAAAGTAAATAATGAGCAGAGTTCAAAATTATTGCTCACTCAAGTCCAAACAAAAGTTGCCAATTAACATAACATAAGTAAATTAAAGCTGATATTGACATTGACATCAATATTGATATACACTAAGGAACATTTGCGGAAAATTCATCTGATCGATGCAAATCAAAGTGGACGACCTAATTACCATAATTTATAACAGTGGCAGTTGATGATTCATGAGAGCGGAGATTTTCACACTCGAGTGAACGATAAACAGTAAACTTACATTTAAATTTAAAACTAGCAATTTTAAAAGTAATGAACAAATTACGAAAAATTGTTACGTGCGTTCTAAAATAATTGATTGTATTTTACGGCGCGTTTAAATTAGAACTTCAGGTCATTACAAAAGCAAAGAATGGCTAAGTCGTGGCGTTTTTGAAAATATAATTTTAGTAGAACTGGACACATCCTTAAAAAATCACCTCCTAAAAGCAACTGGTTTTAAAGGAACGACCGAAGACATCCAAGTTGATATGTTGGATTGTTTTCTGATTGCCAAATTTACGCAAAAAAGGCAATAATAAGCTGTTTCAATTCAGAAACGACCTATATTGCATTGTAGCGCCGTTTAGTCTACCTCTAATCAGAATAATACATTGGAATATAAGCGAGAGGCGTAAGCTTCAACTCTTCTTAGCTTCTGGTGAGTGAGAGCTTCAAATATAACAAAAATTTTTCTTTCATAAAAAAAGATACAGTCATACAAAATTAACAATGTTAAGTGTGATTACTACAATTGAATGACGGATCATACAAACTGAAAATATGTGTTTATTCGTGGCTAGGAACTTAACCATTCGTGAAAAGGAAGGTTGTTGAACAAATCCCTTAAAAAATTTAGCAGAAATAGACTTACTCTTAACCACTGGCCGCCGCCTTCTACCCTTGCGTTGGTTGTGCCGAAGTTCCAGCTCGTCTTCATCTGTTTGCCTGGCGGTGTAAAATGCAGTGGACTGAGACTGATTAGAGATTAGGGGACTTATCGGTCTTCTTGATTTGTGGGTGCCTGCAATGTTCTGATGTTGTTTCTTGGCTAGATGGTATTTCTTGACTACAGAGTATTTTTTAACGCGTGGGTGTTTTCATTGATCTGTGGGGGTTTTCATTGATTTGTAGTTGTTTTCATTGATCTGTAGGTGTTTGCGCTGAAACGAATATAAACCAAAGCACCTGATTTTTCACCATCAACGACTCCCATCCTACTTGGATCCAAGATTACGTGGAAGTATGCTGATGGAGAAAATAACTTATAAAAACAATTTGATCTATGGAATTCATATCAGAAAAAATGCTTGATGACCACACTCCGTGTTTATAAAACAATTTGAAAACCTTGAGATATATTGTGAACAATAAGTTATTTACACGGACGTGGAAAGATTGGAATGCTATTTACGACTTTCTAAGCAAGGTTTTAAAACATCTGAATTGTTTTCTATATTATTGTGGGTACAAAATGTGGAACTTGCAATTTAACTAAACTAGAAAACAACAGATCGTATGTTGTTTTCCATATAGGACCAAGGACTTATTAAGAATTCGAAAACCTATTTAAGTTTGCAAATTAATATATTTTCTATTGCCTTAATACAGCTTTGCTTTTCCATTAAGAAATTTTGTTATACATTAGGAAAAAAAATTGTTATAACGTTTATCTAATTGGTTGTTCAACACATCGATAATTTTCTGTTTTATTAAAAATGCCGCTGGCCAGCCAGTTTTTGCATTCAAATATCATTCGTGTAATATAAAAATTATCAGATCACAAAGACTTGCGTCTTCCAATAATCTCTCTCTTTTCAGAAATATAAGGATCACCTCGTCGCTTCTTGTATTTAATTGGCAAATTTTACTCTGCTGACAGCAAATAAGACCTCTATATTTGCGATTTGCTTAACACTTACTTGCCTTTGCACCTTCATTTCTGACGAAAATCCAGAATTTGAAATTTATAACTTCTGACACTGTTTGGTACGAAGTTTTGTTGAAAATTAAACATGTTAAGCAAAATGTTACAAAATTCAGTTACTAACATTACAATCTCGCTAGATTATTTGGGCAACGTATTAGATTATTTTGAATAATTGTGTAATTTTTGCAACTTTGAAGAAATATTAATTAAAACAGCAGAAATAGCTATAAATGTAGACGTAGAAACTACTTTTCCTTGCATTCTAAATTCTCACAGAATATGCGGTCAAAATTTTTCGATACGAACATCTCGATGAACAAGTTGAGAATTTTAAAGAAAACTTTAAAATAATTTTTTTTATATAAAATCATGGAACATCTCAATCTCATTGCAAGATAGATTTGATTTATGTGAAAATTTAGCGATGTTTTTGGATTCCTTAGTTAACATTCTCGATTTGCTCGGACATTAGCTTTTGAATAATTGAAAACTTTACATTTAAAGTTATCAGAGGAATTCAAAAATGAATCTGACATTGACGGCAATGACTTATTTAACGAAATAAAAGCGCTAAAACGTTCGCTCTGTCAAGCGATTTAAAAATTCCTACGACCTACTATCATTTAACATCAACGTTTTCCAAAGTATTAGTTTCTTTAAGGATTCTTCTTACTCTTTCACGATCAAGTGGCATTAAACGAACGTTTTTCGAAACTTAAATTGATAAAAAATTATTTAAGGTCGACTATGTTGCAGGAAAATTATCTGACTCAGCCATTTTGCTCATAAAATCTCAGCTTTTAGATACTATTAATAGGAAGCTCATCTTAAAAGAATTTGCGGCAATCAAAAGTAGAAAAGTTCAGTTTGTGTAATTTTCATGTATGCGATTATGCTAAACTTTTAATATGTAAAAAATAAAATATGTAATCTGTTAATGTCATGTAAAAAAACAAAATTCTACATTTATAGTATACAGTAACGTATATACTTATTTATTCTACTTAATTTTTAATTTAGCAATGCAGTTTATTTTTTGAGTTCTTACAAAATTTCTTGCTTGTCTGATGATGTTCTTTTTTCTAATATTAACAATATTTAAAGAAAATAGTATATTATTCAACATACGGTAATGTAGGCAATAACTCGCGCAGATGAAGTTTCATCAAGTGAGTTATTGCCATTACCGTATGTTGAATACTACACTTTATCTACGACTACAACAGTGAACACTAAGATGTAAGTACACAGATAAAGAACACTATATTTACTTTATTTAGAAATCTTGACAGGTATAATAATGATACAAAATTTTTTGTCTAATTACTCATTTTGCTTATTAACAAAATTAACAGTAAAGTTTGAACAACCCGTAAACTGAATATGTGGGACTGAATTATTTAAATTTATTGTTGTTACAGTTGACATTCTTACTGCTACACCAATCTAGAAAGTTTTTTATACACTTCTTTATATTTGGCTTGCGATTTTTCGGGTAATAGATTCTGTACTGCAGCATTAGCTACCTGTCTCAACTCTGGAGGTGTACATATTAATTCATTCACTATCAGAATTCATCGTATTTAACGCTAATTTTACTTAATTCAATTTCAATTTGAAAACGTCAGAATAATTTATTTAAATTTGTCAAGTAGCCTTACCTCAATAATAATAATGAACCTTGCATTTCGTCGTATCAGGCTCGTACAGAGCCAACTTCGCGCGTTGCGTCTATTCGATTATACAGACTAGACATGAAGGAATTTGACACCATCTAGTAGGAATACTGAGAATTTTCATAAATCACAAGGGAGTTATTATAACTCACGCTGTTTGTTTATGGATACTATAAATTGTTCAAAAACAGCTGATTAATTAATATGTAATTTGATAGGAATAGATAAATATTTTTAGTTTAATTTATTTGAATTTACCATTAACTTATTAAAAAATTTCACATTTTTTATGTACCCCATCACTGTCATCAAAGGGCGCCAAATTATGAAGTGGCACACGGCGACTTTTGATCTTGCTGGGGCCCTGACTGCATTACTTCATATTCCGGATGCATTTTGTGCAAGGTTTGGTTGTAAGTCTGCAATTATTTTGAGATTCATTTGACCTTCCACCCTTTTAAATTAATCAACGTTACATATAACAAAATATTCAAAATGCTAGGCTGTGTTAAAGTTGAAGGTATCATGCTAATGTAGAAACCCCTCATTACACTTTTCGGAATTTATCCAAATGGAACAATATTGACTAAACGTTATTGTCGAAGACCTTGGGAACTGATCATCAATTTCACTAATTATAAAACTTGCATTAGTATAGAACGCTAATTTCAACAAACATTAACTGGAATTGTACCAATTAGAGCTAATCAAATACGCTTAGTTGCTACATGGTAATACCACTCATACTCTAAGCAAATATAATAAAGAATGAGCTACTTAGAATCGTAAAGTAGGACCAGCCTGACCAATGTATTACAATTAGCAGTGTTTGCTAAATAAGTATCTTTTGCGACAAGGTATTTCCAGAAATATGACAAATGGTTTCTTAGCATTTACCATCATTGTGCTATTTGTAAGAGCGAATAGTTCCAGTATAAATGTGAATATTTGAATTCATTTACAGAAAAAGGAGGTATTGATGAAAATCAAAGAAAATTAGCTAATTATATTGAGGGATATTATAAATTTTTCATGATATAAGTTTACAGTCTAACTCCACTCTAGCTTAAGCTTCATTTCAAGAATTGCTTTGCTAAACTAGTCCATATATAACTATACACTGGAAAAAATCAATTCAACGCCAAGCTTATTAAGAGATATACACTGATTTCATGGTACTGCCTGTATCTTGCAGACACACTACTGATACAGATAAATTAATATACAGGGTATTCCTAAATGTCATGTACGAAAGGGTGTGATTCTTTGGCGAATTTTATGACTAAAAATTTATATAAAAATAGGTTCGCTAACCCTTCGTTTCCGATCTACAGGGTGTTGAAGTATCGAAATTTTTTTGGTTTTCTGTTTATAGCTCCTGCAGTTTTCGAGATATTAAGATCAAATTTGAAATGTAGGTTACGCTGTAGGATTTACATCACTGGGCATGTCGAATGGCTATGAGAATCTACTGGGTGGTAGTTTTTCGGAGGTCATGCTCCTTTTCCTCCCCTAAACTTTTTTGAAGTGCGCCGCTGGTACATTTTAGAACACAAAATGAATTATTTGTTTTATTTAGAAACTTTTTGGTCTCTTGCAGTTTTTTCGTATCTGTGGCCGTTATTTAGGAAAATAATAAGAAACTATTTTATGCCACGTAGGAAGTATTTACAATACAAAAAAATTTACAATCCAAAACCTAAATACAAACTATAACAAGGAAATTATTTTAAAGCAAATGTTGAAAGTAACTTCCTCCAGCCCTTATACATGCGCCCACTCTTTTTCTCATTGATGCCTTCTTTCGAACACCCACAGAGTACTTCTTACGGTTTAAAATGCAGCTATAATTCTATTTCGTAAATAATCAATGTCATTCACTGGTGTTGTATGCACTAGAGATTTGAAACCCCGTTCTATTCACTTGTTCTCATACACTTCATTTAAATATTATTCCGTCACTAAAATAGAAAAATGTGCCGGATCGCCATCGTACATATACTACTAGTCAGTAAAATTAATTTTACAATCAAAATTGGGGTTTACTGCTAGTCTATTTAGGAACCACTGACATAAATTAATCCTTAAATGGAAATCTCGAGGAAGGAGCGCCTGCAACCTTTAAATGTGGTAGAGAATCACACAGGTTACGCCAAACAACTTGATGACGAACATTTAAATGTTCCCCGATTTTAGGACAGCTTCTTCGATCTGTGGTGTTCTAGCAGTACATGGTCTACTTGCATCATTGGTATTTTTACTAAGAGTTCCAATTTCTACAAGACGCCGATGAATATCCAAAAATACTCGTTTATCAGATATCATTCTATTGGGATAGCGTTCCATGTACAAACGTTTGGCTACTAGTGCATTTCCATTCGCAAGGACATTGATGAATTACATCTCAGCCATTTCAGTATTCGTAAAATTTGCCAATTGTATGAAATAATAACAAGTATTTAAAACACTTTTAAACCATATAGTTTATGACTTCCTTTACTTTAATAAACATATGCAGACACAAGCTACGAGTTCAAATGCGAATCGTACTGTTGAAATTAATAAAAACAAGAGATTGTTCACAATTAATCCAGAGCATACTAGACCCACTTAAAAAATTTTAATTTAATCTAGCAATTTCCAGAAAATAGTGTCTTATTATTTTCCTAAATCGCGGTCACAGATACGAAAAAACTGCAAGAGTCCAAAAAGTTTCTAAACAGAACAGAAAATTCGTTTTGTGTTTTAAATGCTACCCTACAGCGTAACCTATATTTCAAATTTGATCGGAAACTAAGCGTTTGCACTTATGTTTATATAAATTTTTAGTCGTAAAATTCGCCAAAGAATTACACCCTTTTGCAATGAAAATTCCCTCGTGAATATCAGATAACAAATTGGACCTCCATATAACACAAATGCCTACCTTACCTGATATCACAAGGTCGAGAATTTCTTGTTAATGAAAGAAGCCCAAGGTAAAGTTGGATGGAAAACGGCTTGAGGAAAAGAAAAACTCATTAAAGATAAACGGCTAGTAGAGTGTTAGCTCTGGGTGGATCATGAGCTTGGAGTAAATATGCAAGGTTACTTCTAGCGCAAAAGGTGCAATTTTTCCATGTATTTTCTTATAGAAAAATCTAAGGTCCATTATGGTCTTTTTTGTACCAAGCATTGAAATCCCCATAAGGAGGAATTGAGGGTCAATTCAGATTACTTTTCAACCAACACCCACGACGTAGGAGTCTATTACATTCATATAGGTAAAATCACCACAACACTATGCTCTCGGCTACCTAGTTTCGGCTACTTTTCCAACGTCGTGGTGATGTCATAGCCTTTTATAAATAAAGAACAATGTAATACTATTCTAAAATTTTAATTCTGACATTATACATAACAAAATTTAAAAATATTTAATGCCAAGCATGGAGCCATTTAAGCTTAATTTTGATGATAGGTTAAGTCAGCGCCGGCGGCGCTGACCTAACTTATCAATTTTTCGTGCTATCTAACCTAACCTAAGCACAGATAAGTCATGCTAACCTCACCTAAGTCCAAACAACATGAACTAACCTAACCTAAGTCAAAGCAACGGAGGGATGTGGAGGTTGAGGGATGTGGAGGTTGCGGGATGTGGAGGGATGTTGATGTATGTAGTGGGATGTATAGGGATGTGGAGGGATGTGGAGGGCGCTGACCTAACCTATCAATTTTTCCTGCTATCTAACCTAAGTCCACACAACTCCAACTACCGTAACCTAACTCCGAACAACGCTAGCTAGCCTAACTCCTGACAAGTCCAACTAACCTAACCTAACTTCAGACAACACCAATTAACCTAACTACAAACAACGTAAACTAGCCCAAACCCTCCTCCCTCCACCATACTTTGTCCTCTCTCCTCTCGCATCCGTAGGACATACATCCGACATACATCCAAACTATATCCGACATATGTTCAGTACACATCCTACATATAATCCGACATATGTCCAACATATGTCAAACATATGTCTGGCATATCCGCCAAGTGTCCAACATTCGGACTAAAACCGACCTAGGTCGGATTAATTTGATCTATGTCGAATTTTCATCCGCCCTAGGTCGGATGCAATTTCACTCTACAAGGCAATATTACCCTATGAGGCAATTTCACTCTATGAGGCAATTTCACCCTATAAGGTACCACACGCAAAGGGGTTCCGCTAAACATTGTATATTTGCCTAGTAAAGAACCTTTCGGATCATATAAAACCGAGGGTCTTACAACCTATAACAACCATATATACCCAAAAGTGGTGGACATGCAACTACGTGACAGCGAGGGAGAATAAGGATTCTTTTCAATACCGACAAGAAGAAGTCGATCAAGCTAACAAGATACGTATGCAGTATATAGTGGGAAAGCCGCGATTAAAAGATTGTCACAAGCTGCAAGAATTACACGATCGAATGGATCTGGTTGTCGGTGGAATCAAAGACTTTATATATAGAGACAAACTTCGGTATATTTTGCAATTCGAAAACCTAGACGGTCTCTATGTATCAAACTATTGGCTAGAAAAGGAGATAGAGGACTTGGGTCTCGATTTAAATTTTAAGTTGCGAATAAAATTAAATAAAATTAAAATCACTCCAAACAAACATAAAGAAAGGACTGTTTTCTGTGTATAACTTTGTATTAAAATTAAGTTTAAATGGCTCCATGCTTGGTATTAAATATTTTTAAATTTTGTTATGTATAATGTCAGAATTAAAATTTTAGAATAGTATTGCATTGTTCTTTATTTATAAAAGGCTATGACATCGCCACGACCTTGGAAAAGTAGCCGAATCTAGGTAGCCGAGAGCATAGCGTTGTGGTGATTTTACCTATATGAATGTAATAGACTCCTCCGTCGTGGGTGTTGGTAAAAGTAACCTGAATTGACCCTCAGTTCCTCCTTATGGGGATTTCAATGCTTGGTACAAAAAAGACCATAATGGACCTTAGATTTTTCCATAAGAAAATACATGGGAAAACTGCACCTTTTGCGCTAGAAATAACCTTGCATATCTACTGCTTGGGTCATGGGTTGACAAACGACCAAAAATATAGAAAAAGAATGCCTCCGTATTTTTCAATACAACAACATATGAAAATACGTGTAATTGTATTAGGGGAATGCGGAAACCTGAAGTCTATATCGTTTATGTAGCCACAAAACCTAAATATCGACCTTGCAAAATACTTACCAAAATATCACTTGCCAGATGTATTACAGATGTTTCGGCCTATCCTGTGAACAAACAAATGCACAACAGAGACACCGTTTGTGTCCTTAAAAATATGCACCAATAAATAACATATTTGTTTTTAAGTTCCAAAAATATATATCCAGGGTACTTGTTAACATTAAACAGAGTTAATCCTTTTCTTAATAAGAACCAAGAAATTTCCTTTAAATTTTTAATAATAAAAGAATTAAGCAAAATTAAAAAGATTCTATTCGCTTAAATTTGTTTATCTTGTTTCAATGGAAATATTTACAATTATAATAAAAATTTACTTGAAAGGCAACTAATAGTGTTCTTTCTAGAATAATATAAACTTCATTAGACTTTCGATATCACAACATATTATAAGTCAAAGGTATTCGTTTTTTTAATAATTTTACACTTTGAAATTAAAATAGCCTTGAGTAGTACTACGATAGACTTTACAATTAACAATCAAACATATTTCTTATAAATGTTACTAAATTGTACCATTCAGAGGAAGAATAAACTTTAACATTTTGTCCCTTAAAATTTATCATTTCTTAAGGTTAAAGTACATGACCTCAATAACAAGAAAAAATATTTTAATGTAATTTAAAATAACTATGTGGTGATAGTATCTAAAAATTGTAGGTATTTTGACATGTGGTTTCAATAACACGTTTTAGTGAAGTTAAAAATTGTTTCTTTAAAGATTAAATATTCAAGGCTATAAAACTGCGATCTTTAAAATTTTTTTGTAAAGTTACTAACACAAAAATAGGGTGTTTAAACAAAACCCACTTCAACATTAAAATAAAATATCAATCTTTTATCTAACTTGGAACTTTTAAATAAATTCAATATACTTTAAGGTGAAGATCACTCACGTGCACGAACTACAGTTGAACCAAAAAACTTGAACGTTCTTACCAGAACAAAACAACACCTTATGTTGACCAATCTACACACATCTGCGATGCACACAAAAAGATGATCATATTATAACATTGAATTTAAATTGGAGCCCACAAAAATCTTTTTAATAAAATATTATTAAATTAAATAAAATCTTCACTTGATGTATCTAACAGTTTTCATTATTCCAAAATTTATCTAAAGCTTTTACCTCTTCATTATTGCATGCATTAATGATGTACACCAAAATTTTTCATCGTATCTGCAGGAATCAAATTGACTTCACCAATAGTGGAATACAAACCAATCTACACTAAAAGCTATCAGGAACCAGACTATGACACGATGGTTTTATGTTTAACAAGCTTTTTTACGAACACGGTACCAAGCAAATTCGCTTAGCACCATCTTGACTCTTCTTATCACCAGTCGAGCTGCTTTCTCGTTCAAGCTCTAGTCGAAAAGTGAACGCGATATGACAGATAAGTAATTAGCATAGTAACTTAGATATCTGAGGGAAGGAGCCCATTATATATTATACATTATACACATAATAAGCTATCTTTTGTCACCAGACAATTACAAATTATGTTTTGATTTTATTAAGGCATAATATTAAATTTATAGAGAATAATATATATATATTGCTGTGTAACCTCTCATCTTTGCAGGTACTGGCCCTTTAAAAAAAAACATTCGAGCCCCACAGTTTGGGCGTCAAGAATGCTGTGAAACCTCTTGAATTACCTGGTCCGTTGATTCCTTCTGTTAATCGCCTCGGCTGCTCTTCTAGATAACTTCCATTCTCAATCATAAAAATTAAACAACACATTCCTACCACAAACATCAACGTTAACTCTATTTACATCAATATTCAGAATACATTAAATTTTCAAATTAAATTTGAACATAAAATTCAGTTTTAAAAAGAATTTCCGGATTAATTTTATTATCATTTTACTGTGCATCCAAAATTAAAGTCCTTGTTGGATGCCTACTAATTAATATAACAAGATAAGCAGACCGGAGTCTGAGTATAAAGGAGCATCTACCACCCTTTACGTTAATTAACCAGGTTTGTCTAATTGAGCTCAAAGACCTACCCAAAGTTTCATCCTATTCCCGAACATCAAAACAAATTACCCCTTTTTACTTAAACAAGCAAATTTCATCTTAAAATTAAATTTTTATGGTTAGAAAAATTCCACTAATGTCCATTTAAAGTAAATCAATTATAAAGTCATTCAATACACACAAAAATGTCAAACAAAATAGTACAATTTACCTGAAGGTTATTGTCCTCGTAGCTTCAGTGTAATCGTCCCTTTTGTAAATCACACCATTCCAACCGGATTCTATTTACAGCTTCATGTTGTCAACGCTTTAAAAATGTTCTCCATCACCATTAATTTAAAGTTGTTTCTAGGCTTTTCCGGAACTCATCTGTGTATATCTGCCTCTGGTTCAGTGGATGCAGACACATTTACGAACCATTTAGTCATTAACACCCCGCAAAATAGCAAAGAAATTCATACTTCCTTTTACCAATATTACCAATATACGCCAAAACTGCCTACTTTTGGGTATACATTTGTCGTTGTAAATTTTACTAATTGGTACCGTGATAATAAACTTTTATTACCTTGTATCTAAGTGCACTGAAGTACATTCATGTTAGCACGTAAAATAACCAACTATTTTGAGTCACTAAAATATACTAGCACACTTTAAATTATTTAATCAAACTAAAATGCACTGTTTAATATCAAGTCGCGGATGCACGAGCTTTTAACGCATCGAATCGTCGAAAGTCTAAGAGTCTAAGAGAGAAACACATATTCCCGCCTGTATATATAGCGAATAGCCGACACGTCGCTTTGTTCCCTAAAACGGGTAATTCCAACGAATTCCTCATTCTACGTTCCCAGTCTGTAGCCTGCACGTCGATTTTTATGAATTTAGTCCTCACCCCATTGAGATCTCAGAAAATTTCAACACGGCCCGCAAAGTTGTCCGAGAAAAACTAATTACTTTTATACAGAAATTGTTGTTCTACCTCTGATATATGCATCCTATTTTTAACCAATCGCAACCCCTTGACGTTGCTTAAATCCCGCCCTTTTACAATATGTGTCTTTGCTTGACGCATTTTCTCTTTCCTTTTCTAACCTGTTCGTATTGGTGCAAATTTAGATTCTTTATTATCGATTATATTTTAGTCCACGCGGACTGTTATCTGGGTTTAATAAACCCGTATCGCACATTCTCGTGAATACTAAGTCCCGGTTTCTCCAAGATTCTTTGAAACATTAATTATTTGCCAAATTTACGCAGAATGAGCTTTTTAAAAATACGCAGGTGTTCTGTATTTCCTGCTAAAGCATCTGATCGTTTCCAATATCCTTAGAATCAACATGTTTATCCAAACAAATTAACTTGAAATTGCCTTTTAAAAACACGCAGGGTGTTCAAACGTAACATTTTAAATAACCTTCCTACGATTTGACTATTATTGGGTTTTCACAAGCTTCTATAGGTATTATGTTATTAACGGTTTAATTAACTCCAATTAAATTGATTTCTATCCTTTCATTTTTAGCGAATACAACTTAAATATTAATTATTATATGTACACTTTGTTTTACTACCGGTTACTTAAAATAGGGTTAATTAATATAAACTTTGCACGTAATTTCCATTTGTTTAGGAATAATTAAATTATCCACTGCGCTTTTCAATACTGCTTCTTTTGATGTAAAGCGTCTTATAGATAATTTAAATTTCTTATTTTACTGAAACGACCGAGTTTATTTATGCTTCAAGGTTTTAATAAAGCGTATTATTTAATGAAATTCCTTATACACGGTAATTAAAATTATTTGATTTGATTATTTAATTTTCTACCCTGGTCTAAATATGAGTAATATATATATATATATATATATATATATATATAACATACATTGATATGATAACGCCGCACGCCGATGTAATAAACGTCCAGTTTCCTGCTGAACGCCACCGCTCTGTGTTTTTCTCTAATATTCTAATTTTGATTATGCCACGGCTAGCCCAGTTTAATTCACACAGAGTGCGCAACGTTACGATGATCAAATAATTTTACCCCTGTAAATCTTACCTGTTTGGAATGATAAAACGAAGTCAATCAATATTCGTATAATGAAACGAAATAATATCTACACTTTACAGTTTTTGTAATCCCTTAAATAAACCCTTCAATTAATTAATATTATTTGGATTATTGATCTCAAAAATTGTATCTGCGTTTCTTTAATTTAAAGTCACCAAAAACGACACCTTTTACTGAAAAAATCTAGAACGTTCACGACCTTTTATCCTTTCTACGTAAATTTCTACGTATTAAATATTTTTGTTGACTCCTTACAAATTAGAAAATTATATTCAGTGTTTAAATTTAAATTTGAAATGATTCCTTATACTAGTTAACTCTGACCTGTGATTTCCTGGTGAGTCCTTTCCCCTTTGGTCTGCTGTTGCGTGTTGTGAATCAACACCCCTTTATTATCTTCAATCGAAAAACAATGCTCTGCTTTGTACTCCTTCACGTAAGTTTGAACCAATAATTCAGTATTGTTAATCTTTCGTTTCCCAAATTCACCTCGTGCTTTACTTGGATTTCTCAACTTAGCTATCCCTATTTAGATACAACTTCGATCTCTTAACTTAGATACAACTTAGATACACCTTAGATCTCTCTGGATACCATTTAGAATTCTCGATACCACTTAGAATTCTTGATACCACTTAGAATTTTGAATACCTCTTAGAAGCCGTTTTCAGCAAACGGCGAAAGCTTTTTCATATATCTTCAATGTAATCTGTCATCAAATATTATACAACACCACTTTTCACAACTCTTAATAATTTAATTTGAAATTTATTTCGACGCGTGAATTTTCGAGCAACAGTGATGCAGGTTCTACGTGGTTCAAATTGAGACTGCTACTCCTTATCGACTCTGGGCGTTATATAGTGTTCGCTATCTAAATTTTCATTGGCTTACCAGAACCGTCTTACAAAGTGTTGTAAACAACCATGTTTGTTTTGGATATTTCTAGAAGTTTTCAAGCTTTATTTCTGATTAAATTATTCTGTGGTTACGTATTATGCTTGTATTTCTATTATTTCACGATCTTTGACCGCTTGTTTTGTTATTATTGCTGGACTTGAATTTAGCTTATGGCTGTTGTTTGTGTAGATAAAGCTTTTGGGGAATTGAAGAAATAACTGCTGTAACCTGAGTGATGTAAATCCACGTGTTTCTGTTTATGTCTTGTATTTAAAACTTATTTCTAAAAGTGCGTTTCTTATCAAAGCGCTTTATTATTCTTTCTTTATCGAATGCGTAATAGCGTGAAGACTTACTAGGTTTTATCTTATTCCATGCGTATTTATTTTATAAACTTATTGGACGCTTCTTGAAGTAGTTTAATTGCATGTATAATTATCTCTCTGCTGAATTTGTGTTCTATTATTGAAAGATATGCTTACTGGCATTGATTAAAGTTAATTGCGGTCCTTATATAGAGTGTTAAATGTTTGCTCATTGCATAATATGCGAATTATTTATTTTTCATGCTAAATAAATGCAGTTTTCTAATTCCTATTGCTATTTACATTTACTACGCGACCTTTACGAGTCAATACACCCCTAAATAACTCCCTTATCTCAGCAATATATATATATACACGCACGCGTGCGCACACGCACACGCACACGCTCACGCGCGCGCGCACGCACGCACGTCTCTCCCTTTTTGGTATAGTGACTATGATGTTACATTACGTTTGAAATCTTTATGTCATATATATAGCTTACAAGTTGGAAGGGACGTTCTGTTACTGATTGTCCAGCGGCTTTTAGAGTTTTTGTTTGCATCTTATATATACCTGGTGCTTTACCATTTCTCAGACCCTTTAATGCTAATTCTGACTCATCTCTAAATATAGCATATCCAAAGCCATCATTTTCAATGTCTGGTTTCTGTTCTATTGCTGTTAGTTCCTCTGCTGCATATAAATTTCCTATATATTCGTGCCATCTAACCATTTTCTCTACTTTTTCTACAATAACGTTTCCTTCCGAGTCCCTTATATTTTTGCTTTACGATTTTGTATCCCTAAAATTCATTCTAATAGTTTGTATGCGTCGTCTGTCTTTCCTATTTCCATCTTAGTTTGTACCTCTTTGCACTTTTCATCAATTCATTGTTCTATCGCTTTCCCGCATTTGCGAATAGTTTCCCATTTTATGGCTTTGTATTTCAGTTTTCCTGTTTCGTCTGATCTATTTTTGTATTTTCGTCTTTCTTCTATTAAATTCGTAATATCTTTTGTTATTCGTGGTTTTTTACTTTCTTTTTGTGTATACCCCAGAATATCTCTGGCCGTCATGTCTAAGCTGGATTTAATGTTATTCTATTCTGTTTCTAATTCCTTAGTATCAGTAATTTTCCCGATATCTGTCAGCAATTCATTTGACCTTTTTTCAAATCTTTCGTGGATATGTTTTTCAGTTTTTTAAAGTCCGAGTGCCTTTTTCCATTCCTTTTTTTCAAAATTTTTAATTTAAGAGCGGCCTTCATAAATACGATGTTGTGGTCAGTGTCTAAATTTGCTTCTGGATAGCTCCTACAGTCTTTTATTTGATTCCTAAACCGTTGTCTAATAAGAATGTAATCTATTTGATATATATATATATCTATATCCCCTGACATCTTCCACGTGTATCGTTTTCTAGCATGATGTTGAAATAATGTGTTTGTAATAGTTAAATTGTTAATACTCCCTGTTTGTTTGTTGTGGTTTGTTTAGCATTCTTCTTAAGCTTCTTTGGGAATTAAACCACTCATAGTTTTTAAAATGATCTTTATTTACGTTTCGATCCATGACCTAGGATCGTTGTCAAAACAATAAAAACTTCAAGTTTGACGTTTATGACATAAATTGAAGGTTACTTTGATTTATTGATGTTTGAAATATTTGGTTTGAATACACTAAGCAAAAATTTTTTAAAGTTTAAAAGAATGATTGCCTTCAATTTGTGTTGCGACCTGGGATCGACTTTCTTAAGGTAGCCAATACGCTTAACGTGAAATCAGCTGATTAATTTTTATTGGTGAATTTTATATAAATTCAATAATTTGGGAAACATTTTCTAACATGTTTCTATTTATACAATTGAGAATTTCTAATTTTATGTCTTATTTTACCGAGATTCAGTGAAGGGGTTAAGCAACCTGAATCTCGGTAAAATAAGACATAAAATTAAAAATCTCAATTGTATAAATAGAAACATGTTAAAAATGTTTCCCAAATTATTGAATTTATATAAATTCACCAATAAAATTAATCAGCTGATTTCACGTTAAGCGTATTGGCTACCTTAGGAAAGTCGATCCTGGTCGCAACACAAATTGAAGGCAATCATTCTATTAAACTTTAAAATTTTTGTTAGTGTATTCAAACTAAATATTTCAAACATCAATAAATCAAAGTAACCTTCAATTTATGTCATAAACGTCAAACTTGAAGTTTTTATTATTTTGACAACGATCTTAGGTCATGGATCGAAACGTAAATAAAGATCATTTTAAAAACTATGATTGGTTTAATTCCCAAAGAAGCTTAAGAAGAATGTTAAATTGTTTTTGTTGCAAAATTCAACTAACCTATTTTTCCTGTCGTTTCTCGTGCCTAAACCAAATAAACCTACCGCTCCTTCCTTATCCTCACCTACCACTGCATTAAAACCCCCCGTAATTATTAAATGTTTATTTTTCTTTTACGTATCTTAGTATGTCTTCGATATTTTTGTAGATCGCCTCTACCCCTTCCTCACTGTGGCTGGAGGTGGGCATGTATACTTGTATTATTACTGTATTTACCGGTTTAGACTCTAATCTAATTATGAGTACTCTATCGTTTTTTTTGTAAGTAGTTTTCTACACAGTGCCCTATCTTTTTTCGCATAACTCTGGCCACGGAACTTCGCTGATTTCTACTATGTCTAGTGCTAACCTATCCATTTCAATTTTTAAGTTCTCTAGCCTACTTACTTGTTTCATACTTCTGACATTCCACGCTCCGACTCGCAGAACGTTCCCGATTCCTTTTCTAAGATTTGCGATCACATTCTCCGAAGTAGTCCCCTCCCGGAAATACGTATTGAGGACTATTTTACCTCCGGAATCTTTTACCTCAGAGGATGCCATCATTTTAAATACAATTTAAATAAGCTTTGTACTTGGGAGGTAATGTGGTGGTTTCCCGTTGCCTTCCACATCGCGGTAATGTGTCTTAGAATGCCATACCGACCCCTATTGTCTCTGCCAATCTAAGTATCGAAAGAGCCGCTGCCCCCTTTTGGAGACCTGTCTTAGTCTGGTTTTTCGCTAAAGACCCTACTAATTGGGTTGAACCTGTAGTTTGGCTCTTTAGATTACTGGAACTCGGAAAACATTCCTCCCGTTCTAGCAATCCATAACTTCGGCAAGGTACAGGTCCATTCGGAATATAATTAATTAAACGCTTATTGTTCATAAAATATTACCATATTTATATTGTTCATCCAAAATTATATTTTTTCGTTCCTATCTGGTATACATTTAAAGTAACACATACGCGTTGCAAGTGATTAGTTGTTGTGACTTATTACTGGTGTATTTATATTAACTTTGTATGTGGCTATTTATTTAAATGCTGAATGAAGTGACTATACGTTTTATGTATAGACAAGCATCTGAAAATGCACCCGAGGTAAGACGTTTCTATGATATTCATAGTTTTGAGGATATAGGCTAGGCAAAGACACGTACTTCTAAAATTCAAATAACAAGTACAATTTATTTGACGTCATGGGAAAGTGCCACCGCAAATATTACTGCACTGAATTATTTTTAAGGTTGTTTTCCTACTGACTTACTTTGGATTCAAAACCGCTGTACATGTATACGAGGCGGCTCCGTGGTGTAGTGGTATGTGTGTGACTACTACGCCCAAGGTCCCGGGTTCAAATCCCGACACGGTCCGCTTGAAAAATGTTAGGCGAGCATTTTTCTCAAAAATACACCCTCGTTCGGATGAGAGGTAAAATGGAGGTCCCGTGTGTGAGTGTTGTCACGCACGTTAAAGATCCCTACCTTGCTTGGAACAGCAAGGGTTCGGCAAAATTCAAAATTTCCAGGTAAAAAAAAAACTCGCTTCCTGGCCAATGTAGTACCTTCGGGTGGAGCATTGGAAAATCACATGTAATGTACATGTATACGCTTTACGTTTATCTCAAAATTTTGTTAATTTTTGAAAAAGCTAATAATTTTTGAGAAAAACGACGTGTAGTCTTACGATTTGCAATTAAAATGAAACACTATGAGTGCATTAACTACTTGCTACTTTTTGACAATTGTATACTGCAATATCAGCATTAACGGTTAATTTCCTAAACTCAGGATATCCGAAATTATAACTTTAAGAATTTGGGTTTAATAACGATAAATTACTTCCAGTATAGCAACTTAAAGTCGGTTAACTTCTTCATTTGATAAAAGCTCTTTTAAATTCCAAACTAAATTTTCGTATCGCTGTGTTCGGAATAATTTTTTTATTTAGCTGAAAATGCCAAATTGGTGTGAAATTGTGTAGTCTTTTTAAGAAGACGAATCGATCCAGATCCAGGGCTTTAAAATGCAATGGTATCTAAAATAGGTTTCAGTGTTTACTATCAGTTCTTTGGGTCAGGGTTGATAGATTAGTAATTTTCTATTTTCGTGCGTGCAGTGGGCTCGATATGGTCAGCGTTGCATGCTATTCGTGCTAAATCCCTATTTTAAATGTACTTATAAAATTAACTTTGTAGTACGGGGTAAAAATGTGACACAAATACTTTCGTCATTTCCTGACATTGAGGCTTACAATTTTATCATATTTTGTAAATTAATTCCACGTAGAACATGATTATGTGACCTATGTACGTGACCCGATATTTTACGTTTATTTATTTAATTCCAATACATAGATAGGTTTCTGCACCGTATGTATACATCAAGCACGGTAGTGTAAATGGCGTAACTTCTCCACTTTAGTTATGAAAAGCTTGTTTTTTAATTTATAGTGCAAAATAAACAAATCTATTTTTATCTTTTTCTTGAATTAACTGCAAATAAATTTTCTAAATCAATTAACCAATAATGTGGAGTGCAAGATGACATAGAACTCTTCTCTCACATAATCTGTACGTATCGGCGTACCTAAAGAACGAGTTTTGGACTTTGTTTTATTTTTGCTCTTTGTCAATGACAAAACTATTTTTAAATTACTAAAACTATGTGGGCCCTGCAACGATGCCAATTAATTTATGATATCTTTGTAGAACCGAAGAAGTGAACTTCTCTTGAATATTTTAACGGCTAAATTTTTACAAAGTTTTAATTTTAAAAAGACATTATTCACTATTTCAGTAGATTAATAATATACCTGCGAGGAATTTTAAAGAGGTGCTTTTATATATTGCAGTATCCTCAAAACTCGTCAGCGTTGAG
This sequence comes from Platerodrilus igneus, assembly GCA_036346225.1. NCBI lineage: Eukaryota > Metazoa > Arthropoda > Insecta > Coleoptera > Lycidae > Platerodrilus > Platerodrilus igneus. The sequence goes on along the minus strand of JARFIW010000500.1, from coordinate 1,555,245 downwards.
GAGAATGTCACGTGGGTTGGTAGCTCACTGTAATGCGCATCTCAAACACTAAAAATGTATTACTAAATTCGTAATTTAATGTTCAATTAACATTTAATTCGCTGATTTTAAAATCGTAAGCAAACTTGCATGCTTGAATAAATTAACGTAATGAGGTTGTTTTAGAGTTTTAATTGGGTGCTTCAAATATTGCTGCAATAATTTTATCCGTAATTATTTCAAGTATTCGTTTATTTATAAATTCAATTAAAGAGCTTCACCGATTAATTCAAACATTACTACTAATATTAGTTTTAACCTATTTGGTTTGGTTCAGCTGCAATTGACTTCGTTTCAAATTGGATTTTGATTTAGACCTGGTGTGAGTTTTGAGTATCGATCTTTGACACAGAGGTATGTAGTCAAGGTTTGGAAGCGTTGGAATTAATTCAAGGCACCTGAATTCAAAGTCCAGATTAGTGATAAGGATTTGTGTTAGAAGGACTTAAGTGTGCCTTCTGTATTCAATAATTTTATTGTGAGATTTTGTAACTGTAAGATTTAATTAATTCAAAATTTTTTTTACGAAATTATTTATAACGAAGGGCATCCTTGTTAAAAGTTGTATATTTAAAGAAGTAATTACGGAGCTGAGTGTACGCTAATCCTGGAAGGTCAATGTAAGTATTTGCTAAATGTAAGTTGATACTTCGGTGAATTTTTCTTGTAATTTTTATACCATTTACACTACATTTTTTTATTTCTTTATATTATACTGTCTGTGAATATTTGAACTCTAAAAATGCTTAGTGAGGTTTAATATATCTAGAACAAAGACAGGAAGAAGCCAAACAATATTAGGAAATATCAATTCGGGATCTGGAAGCATTAGGTAAAAAATTGGATTAGAAATTGGAAAAACATCAAGGAAAATTCCATCAGAAAATAAGATTAATAAATGATAGATTCGATAATTATACATTTCTCATGAGACAAAATGTTGAAGAATTGGTTCACTCAAATATATCAGAGGCAAAGCCAGTAATAAATACGAGGTTGGAAAATGTTGATAATATTTTGGCTAATCTACAAGAAAGAGCAGAGAAAAATCAATAGGGTGGCATTTAGTAAAGTTGGCAAAAATCTTAATAAACTGGAGATAGAAGTAGACAATTTGATAAAAGAAGCATGAGAAACTTATGTAGATAATGTTAAGTATAGTAGTAATATCATTCCTTTAGAACAATTTTCTAAATTTTATGGGTATGGGAAAATTAATCCCAAAATATTTGAAAGCAATTTTAAGGTTATAGTGGCAACTATTGGGGATGTACAACAGAAATTAATGTAGTACGATCAATGCTAAAATGCAACGCGGAAATTTGGTTTAGTTTGTTAGTAACGGAAATAGAGATGTTTGAAGAATTTGAACGGAAAATTTTGAACTATTACTAGGAGATGATAAACAATACGAGATAATGGACAACCTATTAGTAAGTAGAATCAATGGTGAATAGAGACAGACGAGGTAACAGTAAGCCATAAACAATTTAATCTCTTAAAACAACTGGATTCCATACTAGACGATAAACAGTTTTTGAAGTATCTTTGAACAAGAGGTGAGGCAATACATAACACTATTGGACATTACAGATATGGACGTTTTTTTAGAGTATCTCAGGAAATACGACAATTTGAAACAAATACGACGTACAGTAGCAAACACATAAATAGTTTTAGATTAAACATGCATGCAGGTCCATAAAACAATAGTTCGATCTTTAGGAACCGGATACCAAGAGATACCAAGGACAAAGGGAACACGATACAGGAAAAAACTAGACAGGAATGCACAATAGAAAATACAAGACAGGAACACACAGCGGAACACACGAGAATGGACACGAACTAGCTTACTTACACTGACATAATTAACCGAACGGGACCTTTGGCGAGACTGGATTTTCATTAAGAAACGAGCAATGCAACACATTCAACATAAACAAGTATGAACATTCGCAAGAATTTGTTAAGTTTGACACGGAGGATGAAAAGTAAATCAGTCATGCATATGTATTGCCGATTATAAGCAGGTTATCGAAAAAACGTGGTTAAAGTGTTAGTTGATTCTGAGGAGGAATCCAGATTGATCTCAAAGAACTATATGACTCAACATAAAAATGTGTTGATGGGGCGAAACAGGGGAACACGGGAGGCTATCTTAGCTCTGAGGGTGATAATGGAGAAAACAATAGAAAAAGGGGAAAGCGTGTATATAGGGTTTGTAGATCTGGAAAAAGAATTCGACAATGTAAAATGGAAAAAAATGTTCGAAATACTCAAAAAGATTGGAATGAGTTATAGGGATAGACGGATAGTACATAGCTTATACAAAGAGCAAACAGGAGTAATAGAATTAGAGCAGGAACGTAGAGAAGTAAACCTCAGGAAAGGGATGTTCCCTATCCCCATTAATCTTAAACTTGTACATTGAAGAGGCAATGAATACTGTCAAATGCAGGAAGACATTTGGAATTACTATGCAGGGACAAAAAATTGATATCCTTAGATTTGCAAATGATATAGCGGTATTAGCATCTAGCAAGGAAGAGTTAGAATCTGCTCTAACTGAAATGGAAACGGTTCTAACAGAGAAATACGGTATGAAAATTAACAAAAGTAAAACTAAAGTACTAGTATGCAGAGGAGGCAAAAAAAAATCAAAAACAAGAATACAAATATGTAACACGAGCTTACAAGTGGTTAAGGATTTCTGCTACCTAGGAAGCCAAATAACGCAAGAAGGGAAAAGCACAAAAGATATAAAACAAAGATTAGCACAAGGTCGTGCTACATTTAACAAGAAATTGCAATTACTGTGTTCAAAGACAACAAACATAGAAACAAGGAAGAGATTGCTTAAAACATATGTGTGGGGCACAGCACTGTACGGCTGTGAAGCCTGGACAGTAGGAGAAGCAGACAAGAAAAAGGTAGAAACCTTTGAAATGTGGTGCTACAGACGATTGATGAAGATATCATGGACAGATAAAGTTAAGAACTAAGAGGTACTAAAAATGGTAGGGGAAGAAAGAAATATGTGGAAAACGGTAAAAAATAGGAGAGAAAGGATGATAGGTCACATACTACGGCATGAGGGAATAGTGCGGAATATACTAGAAGCAGCGATAGGAAAAAAAAAGAAGAAGAGGTAGACCTAGGTTAGACTACTGCACTCAGATAATGAAAGATGTAGGCTGTAGGAGTTTCAGGGAAATGTGTAGGCTAGCTCAGAATAGAAATCAATGGAGGTACGCATCCAACCAGTCCCAAGATGGATAAATTAATGACGAAGAATAATGGTAATTGCGTGAAAGCATTTACTGGAAAACTATAATTTCGGCAAATGTTTAAGTGTTGGGGGATCTTGGCAGCCACAGGTTGCTTAACCCCCTTCAATAAATATCAGTGAAATAGGGCATAATATTAGAAAACAATATAAGGGGAACCGAGCTGTATTGCTGTGTGAGAATTTCAGGGAACCGTGTAGGTTAGTTTAAAAATAAATAAGTGCAGGTACATGTCCAACCAGTTTTAAGACGGAAAACCCAATGACGAAAAAATAAGCGCAGATAAATCTGATGATTAGTATAAACAACTAGTTGTTTGTTGTGAAATATCTGCAATTAATGTTGACTGTGCGTAAAGATATATTAGAAAAAATATTAAATCAGTAAATGTTCAAGTGCTGGGGGAACTTGGCAGCCACAGGCTGCTTACCCCCCTTCGTAACCACTGAATGTCGGAGAAATAGGGTATATAATTGTTAAACAATAGAAGGGGACCGAACTGCATCTAACAAGAAAGAACGGCGCCTATGATGAAAGACAACAAACATAGAACAAAAAGTTGTTGAAAGCGTATGTGTGGAGTACAGCACAGACAGTATGCCTACGAAATACGAGCAGTCTGAAAAGCAGACAGAAGAACAGTAGCAGCCGTTGAAATGCCGTGCTTCAGATGTACGAGGATGGACAGACAAATGGTAATAACAAATAGGTTATAAAAACAGTAAGGGAACATGGATATCTTTGGGAAAAAAATACGAGAAATAGAAGGGCAGAATACGTTCTAAGGCATTTTTGGGGAATAGTATGGGATATATGACAAACAGAGATAGGAAAAAAGAGGTGGATGTAGACCTAGATCAGATAGTGATAGATGCAGACTGTGCAAATTTCGGGGAAATCTGTAGGTTAATTCAGAATAGGAAACAATGATGGTACGCGTCTAACCAGTTTCAGGACTGAAGACCCAATGATGATGATGATGGATAATATATGTGAAGAAAAATAATTCGATAGCCATTAATAATAAAAGGTTTGCAACAGCTAACAGCATGGTAATTTTGAACCTGAAAATTGGGAGTGTTGCAGATCAACATGGTTTTTTAATAGTGTTAGAACTCAAGTTAAAATGTATAATGGGGATGAATCTAATAAATAGATTCAAAATAAAGTTTAATGCCGAGAGTAAAGCTATTATAATTGGGGATTATTGTACGGGGTGGGATGGTTAATTAAGCATCAACAAAGACACTGGTTGCATTAATGTAAATTATATTAAAAAATTAAGAGAGGGGCAAGTGAAGTTGGATCCATTAACTGTCCTGGCAAAGTTATGGAACAAGTTGTCACCGTTCTGCCAAAGGCTCCAGAATTAATTGGTTCAAAACCGATAATTGCCAGATGGCGCGCCGCAAACTAGGAGTGATAAATACGGAACCTTTTCAGTCGAAAGTGTATTCTGAGCCAAACTACACATTTTCCTGAAATTCCAGCAGCTTACATCTTTCACTACCTGTGTGCAATAGTATAATCTAGGTATATCTCTATTTTTCTTGTTCCTTCTCCTATCTTCCTATCTATCCTATTTTTCCTGTTTTCCTCATATTTCTTTCTCGTCCTTACATTTCTAATACCTCTTTATTCTTAACTTTGTCTGGCCATGATATCTTCATCATACGTCTGTAGCATCGCATTTCAAATGCTTCGATCTTTCTCTTGTCCTCTTCTCCAGTCGTCGTTTTACAGTCGTATAGTACTGTGCTCCACACATATGCGTGTAGCAATCTTTTCCTTGTTTCTGTTTTTTGTTTTTGAACATAGTAGTTCTTTTTCACTTTTCGCATCTTGCATTATTTTTCATCCTTGGTAGCAGAAATCCTTAACCTCTTGTAGGTTCTCGTATATTTGTATTCTGGTTTTTTACCTATTTCCTTCTCTTTTACATACTAGTACTTTAATTTTTTTTTTGTTGATTCTCATGCCGTATATCTTTGTTATTACTGTTGTCCATTTCATTAAGAGCTGACTTCTAACTCTTCCTTGCTAGATTCTAATACAGCTGTATCGTCTGCAAGTCTAAGCATGTCGATCGTTTGTCCTTATATAATAATTCCAAATGGCTTTTTGCATTTGACAGTATTCATTGCCACTTCGATATACAAAGCGCACATCCCTGTCTCATCCCTTTCCTATTATTTACTTCTCTACGTTCCTACTCTAGTTCTATTACCGTTGCTTGCTCTTTGTATACGCTATGCAGTATCCGATGATTTCTATAACTCATTTCAACCTTTTTGAGTATTTCGATCTAAATATTAGAGTGCAAATTCGATGGGAACAAGGAAAGAATTCTCTCGTCTTAAACAATTGAACTTGCCCATATTAGCAAAACTTAGTCACTCAAATTGTCTACAACCCTAAATATAATCATGGTTGCGAACTCACAGCGTTCCACTATAGCCGTCGACTTGGCAAAAAATTGCACATCGCGTCCCACGATTATTAACCGCGACCATGGTCATCGCCAACATTACTATCTTTGAACATAGGCCAGGTCTTTGATCATATATGGCTGTAGAACGTTTTGATATTTTGATATTGTATTAATTTCTTTCGGAGTTAGGTTAAGTAGTTTCTTTTCGAGTTAGGTAAGGTTAGTCGGCTTTGTGTGAGTAGGAAAAGATTGATAGGTTAAGCCGATGCCGCGCCACGGATTATCCAAATATACGCGTTTAAAGTTAGCCATTTTTTAAAAAATACGAAAGAATTTTTGGCGATCCGATTGTATGTATTTTACATAACAAAATACCGAGCTATTTTCATATACAATTTTACTTGTTGATTTGCTTGTATATTTGGTGGGTGTATTAGGTTAAATGTTAAATGTATTAGGTTAAATGAATGCATTATTCGTTTACATATTTTTATTCCAATAATTAATTAATTGCAAATTGCGTTATCTAATATTACAAAATAAGAGATCACCGTATCAAAAAAATTCTGTATTTTTAGAAGACGTATGTATCACTATTTTTTAGAAACTGAAGATCAACAATCTTACTGATTCATGAACTATAACCATGACAGAAGCTTTGACGTCATAAAGGGCAAATTATTCAGTGACCTATAACTTGTATTCTGCTTTGATGAATGAAGCATTTCTAATGGTAGTAGTAAATTTAATTGGCAGGAAAATTGATAAAATTACGACCTATTTGTCCTGCAAGCTTATATATATACATTTAAGATATAAAATTTGTCCTTCCGAAAAATTAGATAAGTTTATTAACTTGTATATTATTACTTCATGCTCTAATACTTATAAATATTGTAGTATTTGATTTTAAAATGAAAAATTAAAAATTTCTTATAAATCTTCACTTTCACAGTTGTTATTGCGATGTATTTCTAACTCAGTAGAAGCTATAAACTTCCAAGGTGCTACTTTTGACATACTGATATTGGTGGGCGACTGTTTAAATTTATATATAGTTCTTACCGTTTTACTGTTCAATAAAATGATTCTCGGAAGCAGGGCAGTCGTTGCCTACATGGCAAAAGCTAGAATCATATATACAGCATGTTTATTTGAAAAGTGTCTACCTGTAATATAAAGAATATTAATAAAGATATTGAAATGTGGTTTCAGGGAATTATTAGGTGTCAAGGAGGAAGCATTATTTAGAAGTTGTACGATTATAACACTTTACTAACCCATTCACAGCCTACTCAACTTTAAATTTTCAAATAGTATCCTACATTTTATACTACATTTAATAAGACTGTTTAAAAAGTAATCTTTTGATGGAGAAGAAAATTCAAATCGGTCAATTCGTTCTGTAATTATTAAATAAAAGGTATTTCTATTGCGTAAAACAAATTTAAATAAATTAATCTAGTTACCGTAGGTTTCACATGTTCAAAATGTTCACCGTTATTTGTTAGACAATAAGAGAGTCGTTTACAATTTTCCTTCTAACTATACGCTGTTATTATTGTTTCTTGAATCTTATACAGTGTGTCCAAGATAAGGATGAACAGCATGATGATCTCGGAAACTGTAAAGTCACATAGACGGTTAAATTACAAAAAAGTTGTGCAGTTTGGGGTTTAATAATATACGATTGAGAAAATCTCAAAATTCGACTTACTTCTGGAGATATTCGAAAATATCCGAAATATCGCAATTTTGTTTTTATTTTTTTTAAGTTATTTGAAAAGGTATAAAAAACAAAGGGCACTGTCATTACCGCTATCTTATATTTACAAGAAGCGTTCACAAATTTTCTATAGAACGTTTCGTTTCGAAGAAATCATCATCAACTTTACATTTGTATGCCTCGTAAAAAAATACACTATCTATTAAATAGTATTTGTACTACAAATTCAATTATGTATGGCGTGGTATGACTGCCATGTGTTTTTATTTAAAAAAGTAATAAGTTTACAAGATTTTGGTGTTATTAAAGTAATTTAATTATTTTAATGTAACCAATCATGTTTTGAAACAAATTGGAACAGTTCTGCAATAAATGTCCAAACAGGTTACCTCTATTTTCTAGACGGCAGTATGCTCGACTCACTACATTTCAGAAGTTATTTTATTGAACGCTGCTCGTACATATGGAAGTAGTTATTCCTCATTTTAAAAATTTTATATAACCCCACAAAAGTCCAAAGGGGTCAAGTCCGGTGAACTTGCAGACCAAGGTGTTTCACTACGAGTGCCAATAAATTGTCTTGGAAACCGCTCGTTTAAATAATGATGAACATCTCTGTAGTTATGTGCTGGTACACCATCTTGTTGCAACTAGCCATCATGTACAACGCTCAACGGCAAATTGTCTAATGCATTTTCCAGATCGTGTTGGAAGGGCAAGGTTACGGTCTGAATTTAGGGAACCGCGATAGATAAAAAGACCTATTATTTTTGTGCCAAAAATATATTAAATCCAAAGCGATGTTAATATCTGGCTGTTCTCATTACGTGTGGATTGCTTTGTGACCAATGATGCGTGTGCGCCTGTTGGTTACCATACATTCGTCGGACCAAATAACTTTCGATGGAAAATTTACATTGTCCTCACACATCCCAGTATACCACTCGCAGAAATTTCTACGTCGTTCGTCATTACCTTGTCTTAATCCTTGACCAATTTGAAACTTATAGGGCTTAAATTGATTCCTTTTTAAAACGAATTGGACTGATTTGGTTATCCCATTTTGGTCTTCTATTATTCTTGTTGATGTTTCTGGATTTTCAATAACGCATTGTAAAACTTGGTATTGTTTTTCCTCGCTGGTGTTTTTGTCGAGATAGCACAGGTTTTTTAAATGAACCGTATACTAAACGCCTAGAAATAGACCTGCCAGGTTGTTTTCTTTCCGGGTATTTGTTCAAATACACGTGTCCGGCTTCTACACAATTTCTTTGGCATAAAATGTATCACCCCAGCATATCAAATTTTTTTCAGATATAACACAAACTCCTTCCATTGTAAGTAACATAAATTAAAAATGCATAATAATAATCATAAAGACACTTGCTACAGAAGAAAACTTCCGATTGAATTCAACAACGCAACACAAATAATAGTAATATGTGAATAAAATTGATTTTTAGTAGAAAATAGTATTTAATAGAGAGCGTATTCCTTTACGGGTCATATAAAAAAGTAAAGTTGATGATGATTTCTTCGAAACGAAATGTTCTATAGAAAATTTGAAAACGCTGTCTTGTTCATCTAAAGCAGTGGCAATGACAACGTGTCTTTTATTTTCTATACCTTTTCAAATAACTTAAAAAAAATAAAAACAAAATTGCGATATATTGGACATTTTCTAATATCTCTGGAAGTAAGCCAAATTTTGGGATGCTCAACAGGATGTTATTGACCGTCAAATTGTACAACTTTTTTGTATATATACATATATATATATATATATATATATATAATGCTGTGATAAGGGGTTGTTTAAGGGTGTATTATGTAGCAAGGGCCGTGCAGTAACCATAAATCACAATAGGAAGCAGAAAACTGCATTTATTTAACAGAAAATTAAGTAATTTGGATATTATATAAATAGTAAGCATTTAACACCCTGTATATAGAGCATAATTAGTTTTAAGCGACGCAAATAAACACATCTTACAACAATAGGACGCATATTTAGCATAGAAATAGGTAATTCATACATTAGGTAAATAACAAGTATTCAACACTCGGTATATAGAGCTTTAATAATTTTAAGCAATGCAAGTAACAATATCTTTCAGTAAAAGCACGCGTATTTAGAAGAAAATGATAGCAAATGTAATTAAACACGCATTGAAAAGGGTTCTAATTAGTTATAATATAATACGGAGATAAGAGATAAAACTTAAAGAAGCTTTGTGTAACAATAAACATTTTGGTAAGAAAACGCAAGGTTCAAAATAAATAAACATACGCGAAAATCAAAATTGAAATTACATCATGTATTTTTGTATAATATGGAAAACGCTATATCTAAACAAAACAACGTATGGTTTAAATAACGAGGCATCTGTAGCAAACAACCATTACCCGGAAAGCCAAGTATATTACATCAGAAAACCACTTCAAGGTGCAGGATATACAAATACCTCATTGGTTAAGATAGCGACAGACTTGTTGAAAGCCCAACCCACATACAAGTGGGATGAGCTTATATTAACAGCAAGTAATGATAACAGAGTTCAGTTCTAATGAAGCAGGGCAAAGCTGCGCCGCTCTGAATCTAAAAGTCACGCGTAATTTAATATTTAATAATATAATAGTGAAAATAGATAGTGACAAATAAGTGCTACAAATATGAAGATTTCTTTTGCCGTGTAACGTGAGTAGAATTTAGGGTAATTTATTTAAACTAATAATATAATAATAGGGCTCCGGGTGTATAGATAATCCGAATTGGGGGATAACAATTCCTAATCGGTGGAGAATTCGAGTATACGATATAATAATCCTAGTTGGTTGATAATATTTCAAATGTGTGTATAATTCTAATCCTAGTTGGTTGATAATAAATCCTGATGGATGGTATAATAATTTAAAATGCATGGAAAATTCTAATTGATGGTATAATATGTCAAATGTATGGATAATTCGAATAAGGGATATTTTAAATGGATTAATGTAATACTTCAAAGCAGCGTCGACGATTTTGGTATAACTTTGAGTTGCGAGAATCAATAAAGAAGCAAGAAATAATTTATGGAGAACAAGGGGTTCAACTAAGCAGAGCAGGTCAGATCTTATTAGTTTTAAGATATTTTTTCTATTTTTTAAATTTCATTACTGAATTTATTCAATTTATATAAACTTGTGTAACAAAGTCAACAACAAACTTTGCATACGTTAAAAGCACGTAATATAATAAAGGGATCTGAACGTTCGAGGTTTCTTTGGTAAAAAGAGTAGTTTTTAGTGAATTTAGATTGATTGCAAAGCATATAAATTTTGGGATAAATAAGACTTATGACATTGATTAATTGAAGGGTGTATTTTAATAATTTCAAAACTTGTAATAATATTTCTTTTCATTATATGGAATTAATTGACTTCATTTTATAATTCAAACAAAGAGGTAATCATAAAGGGGTGGAGAAGAAAATTGATCATCGTAACGTTGTACACTCTGTGTAGAATAATAAAAGCTAGCCGTGGCATAATAATAAAATTAGTGAGATTCATTTTAGATAGGAAAACACAGAGAGGTGGAGTTATAGAAAACATCCATTGACACCGAGTACGGCGTTATCATATCAATATATATATATATATATATATATATATATATATATTGCTGTATTCCTCACCAAAATTCGGGAACTACGGTTTTCGAATCGAGCCCCAGCGTTGGGTCGTCATAAAGATGCTGTGAAACCTACAAAAAGCCTCACCAGAGTAAAAAAAAATATTCGAGCCTCTCGAATTGGGCACCAAGATTTGCTGTGATTCTCGCCCTGTTGAATCTCTTCTGATAATCGCCTCTTTACTCTTTCTGCCTCGGCTGCTCACCTAGTTAAAACTCTCATCCTCATTCATAAAAAAAAAACAAACACATTCCTACCACAAACATCAACGTTAACTCTATTTACATCAATATTCATAATACATTAAAATTTCAAAATTAAATTTCAGCATAAATTTCAGTATCATAAAATTTCAAGTTTAAATTAGTCATCCTTTCAATTTACATCCAGAATTAGAGTCCTTGTAGGATGCATACTAATTAAGTTAACAATATTTGCAGACCTGAGTCTGAATAAAAGGGAGCATCTCCCACTCCTTTACGTTAATTAAACAGGTTAGTCTAATTGAGCTCAAAGACAGACCCAAATTTTCATCATAATCAAAAACATAAACCTGATAAATACTCCTTTCTACTTATACAAGAAAATTTCACCTTAAAATTATTAAATTTGTTGTTTATACAAATTCACTACTATCAAACAAATTATAAAGATATCCAGCACCCACCAAAACATCAAAGATCGAACAAAATTGTATAATTTACCTGAAGGTTGCTGCACTCGTGGCTTCAATGCACATCGGACTTGCTAATTCCACCATTCCAGCTGGTTTATGTTTACGGCTTTAGATTCTGAACGCTTTTAAAATTTTTGTACACCACCATTCGTCTAAATTGGTTCAGGACTTCTCAGGAACTCATCTATGTATATCTAAATCTTGTTTTGTGGATCCAATCACGTTTACGAATAACACTTGATTACTCACTCCCGAAAATTAGCCAAGCAATTCATAATTCGTTCGCGCTATACAAAGCTGCATACTTAAATGTATTTATTTATCGCTACTAATTTAGATAATTGGTACAGTAATACCCGCAAATATAACTAGATTTTATTACCTTATCTATCTTTTCTAAGTGCACTAATGCATAATAACTTGTATCGTAGCAGGTATTCTGCTTGCAGTATCGTATAACATCAAAAAATAAAGAGAGAAAACTGTTTAAAGTATTCAATAAAATCAAAAATCTAAGAGAGCCAAACTCATATTAGCACGGGTTTATATAATAGCCCGCTTGCACGTCGGATTTGTCCCACAACGGACAATTTTTAGAATTTCGCATTCTCTTTTTCCTTTTCGACAGTCCGGCACAGCGATTCTACAAAATTTGCACACGTCCAAGTTGAAAATCTGAGAATTTTTCACACGCCTCGCAACGCGTCTGCGAACAACTAATTAATTTTCTATAGAAATTGTTATGTTTTCACCTCTCATATCTGCAACTTATTTCAACCAATCGCAAACCTAGTGACGTTGCTCAAATCACGCCTTTTATTATCCGTGTCTCTGCTTTGGCATTTTATCCGTCTTTTTCTACCCTGGTCTGAGTGGTACAAATCGATATTCTTTACTATCGGTTATTTGAATCCACGTGGATTCCTATTTGAGTTAAATAACCCCTCATCTAGCCTTTCTCGTTAATATAAGCTACGGTTTATCCGACTGTTTGCAATATACGCAGAATTTTCATGTTTATCCAAACAAATTAAACAGAACGTGATATTTAAAAATACGCAGGTGTGCAATCGTAATACTTCTACGATTTGGATATTCCACGTATTTTAACCTTCTTGATATATTTGTATGCTAGCAAGGCGTCTCATATTTGGTATTATTGGGTATTTAAAAGCTTTTATGCATATTATATATTACTAATGGTTCAATTAACTCCAATTAAAATAATAATGAATGGCATTGACTTCTACCCTTTAATTTTTAGCGAATACTAATTAAATATTAATTATTATTTGTACACTTTGTTTAATACCCGTTACTTAAAAATTGAATTAATTAATATAAATTTCGCACGTAATTTCTATTTGTTTCTTTATACAAGGTGATTAAAATTGTTCGATGTCGTTAATTAATTTTCTACGCTGGTCTAAATTTGAGTATTTTATATATATATATATATATATATATATATATATATATATATATGCTGTGGATCCGGGGATTAAGGTTTTAAGAATCAAGAGTAAGTCATTAAATACTTTTCAAAATTCAAAATAAAAATTTCACAAAAAATTTCTTACCCGTTACTTTCCTGCTTCAAGAATCTCTTCAGCAGCTTCCTTGGCTAGCGCAAATGTGTCTCTTCTCGGATACCTAAATTTATAATCATTCTTCTTTCCCACTCACACACCATTCAATAAAATCACCAAATAATACAACAATCATACAATCTTTTATTTACCGCTATTTACAAACAAATTATTCCCAGGTATACACCGTTTGGTACACTAATTACAACTCAATAAGTGATATATTTTAAAGTCCTTGTTTTAAATTATTATTTGCAAACACACTTAATAAAAATATGAGTAGATGGGCCTCAAATAATACCCTATATTTATTGCACACTGGAGTATGGTGAGCTCATAATAACCCAGTTTATTAATGTATGCCCTTTAGCTTGCATAAAATTACTACAAAACTAATAAACCCATGTACCCTTAACAATCCAATTTAAATTCATAATGAAGTTTAGTAAGTTTTACATACACACTTTTCAATATTTTAAATAACCCTAATAATTGTGAAGTACATGTATCTTTTCCGATACGTTATATAACCATAAATAACCCCAATGTTCACTCACATCACCAAATAATTCCAAAAGTTTATCAGATAACAGAAAATTCAAATAAGTTACCTGGAGAATGCTTCAAGCCTCCATCTCTCCAACGATGCTTACCAGAACCCCTTAGCTTCGTGACTATGCGCTCTGATACTCCACATATTCATAGAAGAAAACCCCAGTATTCGCCAAGCGCCTTGCTTCCAAATTACCATTCCATGGCAGCATACAAACTCACGTATATTATACTTCTATTTATTAATTTACTAGCTTGGTATGGTATTAGTTGCACCTCAGTTAATTTAATTCACTCGACACTACTCACGTTAATAACTATAAGGCCTCAACTACCAAGTTACAAGTGCTAGTACTACATTTACTGTATTATGAATAATTTTTAATACTCACAAGAACTTTACTACAACGTCGGTCTATCGTTGTAAGTAGTTAAAAGCGATGATAATATAAAGAGAGAGCTCCTATTTCTCTCAGAGTATTTATATCGTTCAACATACCACCTCTAGGCCACACTTGACGCGAAAAACTTATTTTAAAATAATGCTTCTACAAATTTTGATACAACCGACTTAAAGCTTCCAGAAATTCACCTCGTGGACGAAATCCGAAATTCGCTTCCACCTGTCGCATGTTCGTCCGTTTGTAAAACTATTCGTTTCGACCAATGATTCTGTTCGGTATCGTAATGAAACTCCGCCTGTAATATTTTTATCTCTGTCTTATGCATATTTGATGTCGCGTTCCAAACCCCACTTGAGTTGTTGAAAATGGATATTGCTGACAGCGTCTCGTCACTCCACGTGGATTAAGTACGTGCGTTTTGAAAACCAATGCTTTTATATCCGTCTCTATCTGTAGCATATTACTGATCGTGCATCTCACCTACTCTTTAAGAAACTTTGTTAGCTTGTTTTTCGAAGCAACTGACGGTTGAACTCTATTTTCTATGAAGCCCGCTTTATTATGCTGATAATTTCGAAGAAGGTAATCTTTTAAACATGCAGGTGTTCTTAAAACGACAATTCTTGGAGCTTATATTTCACCCTATCCGATACAACTGACGTCCTTGTTTGTTACCAAGAAACCTTTTGCCTTGGGATTATTGATTTTCTATACCCTGGTGTGTTTTCTAATGCTATTACACGTTAAATTAAAATAAATTAATTAATTATGCGTTTTTATTTGTTTTTAAAACTGGTTTTCTTTATGTACCTTTAACCTTTCAATCATTACTTATAAAAATACGTCACTACTTGTCCGTTTAAATTAAATAAATTAAATAAATTTTGCGCGTAAATAATTTGTTCCTTTCTCTATACACGGTGTTTGAAATTGCATTGCTTGCCCCAATATTACATCAGAAAACCACTTCAAGGTGCAGGATATACAAATACCTCATTGGTTAAGATAGCGACAGACTTGTTGAAAGCCCAACCCACATACAAGTGGGATGAGCTTATATTAACAGCAAGTAATGATAACAGAGTTCAGTTCTAATGAAGCAGGGCAAAGCTGCGCCGCTCTGAATCTAAAAGTCACGCGTAATTTAATATTTAATAATATAATAGTGAAAATAGATAGTGACAAATAAGTGCTACAAATATGTAGATTTCTTTTGCCGTGTAACGTGAGTAGAATTTGGGGTAATTTATTTAAACTAATAATATAATAATAGGGCTCCGGGTGTATGGATAATCCGAATTGGGGGATAACAATTCCTAATCGGTGGAGAATAATTCGAGTATACGATATAATAATCCTAGTTGGTTGATAATATTTCAAATGTGTGTATAATTCTAATCCTAGTTGGTTGATAATAAATCCTGATGGATGGTATAATAATTTAAAATGCATGGAAAATTCTAATTGATGGTATAATATGTCAAATGTATGGATAATTCGAATAAGGGGATATTTTAAATGGATTAATGTAATACTTCAAAGCAGCGTCGACGATTTTGGTATAACTTTGAGTTGCGAGAATCAATAAAGAAGCAAGAAATAATTTATGGAGAACAAGGGGTTCAACTAAGCAGAGCAGGTCAGATCTTATTAGTTTTAAGATATTTTTTTCTATTTTTTAAATTTCATTACTGAATTTATTCAATTTATATAAACTTGTGTAACAAAGTCAACAACAAACTTTGCATACGTTAAAAGCACGTAATATAATAAAGGGATCTGAACGTTCGAGGTTTCTTTGGTAAAAAGAGTAGTTTTTAGTGAATTTAGATTGATTGCAAAGCATATAAATTTTGGGATAAATAAGACTTATGACATTGATTAATTGAAGGGTGTATTTTAATAATTTCAAAACTTGTAATAATATTTCTTTTCATTATATGGAGTTAATTGACTTCATTTTATAATTCAAACAAAGAGGTAATCATAAAGGGGTGGAGAAGAAAATTGATCATCGTAACGTTGTACACTCTGTGTAGAATAATAAAAGCTAGCCGTGGCATAATAATAAAATTAGTGAGATTAATTTTTGATAGGAAAACACAGAGAGGTGGAGTTATAGAAAACGTCTATTGACACCGAGTACGGCGTTATCATATATATATATATATATATATATATATATATATATATATATTAAAGATAATGACCTTCTAGTAATATTAAATGCTTTAATGGGTTTGAGGTCAGCTGGTAAAAGAAAACTCTTTTATAATGCCTAAATTTTCGGATATATTTAATCCTTGATCACAGGCTTCTAAAAATGTTACAAACAACTAGGCTAAATTATATAAATATTAATTGAACTTACAAGATGAGTTGTTTTAAAAAATTAACATCGAAGTATTAAACATAACTTTTTAGTTTTTACTTTTAAATGTAAGAAGGATATATAATTTGTATAAGAAAAAATGCAAAATTAAAAATTATGTCAGATTTTGAAATATTTCAAATTTTCTGTTTTAATAGGATACCTGATACCTTTGTTTAATGTATATGTTATGTTGTATGTGATAGTTGTTGTTTGTATGCGTGTGCGTTTGTGTGTGTGTGTGTGTGTTTGTTTGTGTGTGTGTGTGTATGTGCATGCGTTAGGTTGTATGGTGTGTATGTGTCTATGTATTTATAACGTTAAACATATTAACAAATATTACATTAGGTACGTAGTTATGTTTTAAAATTAAGTAAATATGTGTAAATCGAGCTCAAACCACTAATATCAGTTTTTTTATTTATACTATCTTTTGCACTAAAAATGTGATACATTTCAAGAAATAGTCTTTTTTGTTTATCTTTCTCTAATTCTAAAATTTTTGGATTTTTGAAATCTATTCTGTGATCTAAATTAGCTGAATGACTCGCTAAAGCACAGGAATTTGGTTTAACTTTTATGTCACTTCTGTGTTGT
Organism: Platerodrilus igneus; assembly: GCA_036346225.1. NCBI lineage: Eukaryota > Metazoa > Arthropoda > Insecta > Coleoptera > Lycidae > Platerodrilus > Platerodrilus igneus. The sequence continues at coordinate 1,537,893 of JARFIW010000500.1, read as the reverse complement.
GTTATACGTTGATTTAATGATTGACATGTTTGTCCAATATACAAGCCATTACAATCTAAACAATTAATTTGGTACACAATATTTTTTTGAAATAGTTTGGGTGTTTTATCTTTTAATTTTGAAAGAGATTGTTGACTGTTAAAATATTTTTCTTTGCATACTTAAAATTATAATTTTTAAATACTTTAATTAGCTTATGAGTTAATTCATTGTCTATATTTGGTATTGTTTTATATATTTCTAAATTTTTGTTGTCGTTGCTACTTGTGTTATTTTTGTTTATATTACTATTACTGTTGTTTGTGTTTTTATATTTTTCAGAGGTATATAGTAATTTTGTTATTAAAGGAGTAGAATAGTTGTTGTTTTTTAAAATGTTTGAAAGTTTTTTATATTTTATTGTAGAATGTTGGATGACATATTCTTTTAATTCGGTTTTAATCCTAAAATGAAATTTATTTTTGTTTTGAAAGGGTGATAGGAATGGTAATTTAAATACCTGTTGGAATGGCTTTTTTTTTGATACCAATCTAAAATTATTTTATTTTCATCGTTTCGAATTAATAAAGTGTCTAAGAAAGGTACCGATTTATTTGATTCTGTTTCTATTGTGAATTGGATATGACTATTATAGCTATTAAAAATATTAAGGGTTTCAACTATTTTATTTTCTGGGATAGCCGTTATTAAATCATCAACAAATTTTTTTAAAAATGGAAGGTTAAACGGAAGTTGTGGAATAACACTATTTAATAATTCATCCATAACTATTTGTGCTATAATGGGACTAAGATTTGATCCCATTGGACATCCAAAAATTTGTAAATAAAATTTGTTATTAAAGGAAAAATAACTGTTATCAAAAAGAAATTCAATGATTTGTAAAAAAATAGTTTTTGAAAATTTACAATTTGGTTCAATTGTATTCCAAAATTTATTGATGTTGTTAATAACTAAGTCTTTAGGGATATTTGTAAAAAGAGATACAACGTCTAAACTTATTAATACATAATTGTTTGGTAATTGAAAATTGTTTAATTGTTCTGAAAACTCAAAAGAATCTGTTATATTATGATTGTTTTAGGATAGATTTTGTTAGAATTTCAGAAATAAATTTTGACAGCTTTTCAGTTGCTGCATTGTTTGTAGCAACAATGGGACGGAGTGGATAATTGTCTTTGTGTATTTTTGGGAGACCATAAAGTTTTGGGATTGTGCTGTTATAATTATTGAAAGATTTTGCCTCTAAATCACTAATCATTTTTTTATTTCTTAATAGTTTTATAAGATCTAATGTTTGTTTTTGTAATTTTGCCGTTGGATCATTTTTAATTTCATTGTATATATTATTATCCATTAGTAAATCAGACATTTTTTGTATATAACTTGTTTTAGATATAGCAACGGTGACATTTCCTTTATCAGCTTTAACTATTAACAAATCTTCATTTTCTTTTAAAAAATTTTTGCATTGAATATAGTCGTATAAGAATTTTGATTTCGTTTTTGAGTTTTGACGGACAAAGTTTGTAATAATATTAGTGATATAAGCTCGTTTGAAAATCGAAAAATATTTTTACTACAATGTAGGAAAATGGATATTCTGCCAAATCATATATTTAATGCTTCAAGAAGTTTATATAATTTGTTTAAGTATTACAATTACCAAAATTCTCTAAAAATTAAAAATTTTATGAATAGGTTATCCAAAAAGGTTTTAAATATAGAAATTGAATACACCCATCAATCCATAAGCTCTTTTTATAAAGAACTAGATAACGTTAAACATACTGTTGCTAATATTATTCCAAATTATATATTTAACGAATATGAACGCAGACAAAAAATTTTATATAATCAAAAATTTCAATAAGTCAAACTTGTCAACCTTAAAAAATTTGACAATCTTTCAAAATTAAATAAGATTGAAATCTTTGAAACTTCAAATTGGTTTAAAAATATTAGCACAGTAGAAATACCTAATAACATACAAACAATTCTTGCATTAGGTCCAAAATTTAGTTTACAACCGCCAATCAATAGCAATGTAATAATAAAATTATTAGCGGATTTAGAAAATTTAATTTTAGAAACGAAGGAAGAAGATAGAAACCTAAATCGAGCTTATATCACTAATATTATTACAAACTTTGTCCGTCAAAACTCAAAAACGAAATCAAAATTCTTATACGACTATATTCAATGCAAAAAATTTTTAAAAGAAAATGAAGATTTGTTAATAGTTAAAGCTGATAAAGGAAATGTCACCGTTGCTATATCTAAAACAAGTTATATACAAAAAATGTCTGATTTACTAATGGATAATAATATATACAATGAAATTAAAAATGATCCAACGGCAAAATTACAAAAACAAACATTAGATCTTATAAAACTATTAAGAAATAAAAAAATGATTAGTGATTTAGAGGCAAAATCTTTCAATAATTATAACAGCACAATCCCAAAACTTTATGGTCTCCCAAAAATACACAAAGACAATTATCCACTCCGTCCCATTGTTGCTACAAACAATGCAGCAACTGAAAAGCTGTCAAAATTTATTTCTGAAATTCTAACAAAATCTATCCCTAAAAACAATCATAATATAACAGATTCTTTTGAGTTTTCAGAACAATTAAACAATTTTCAATTACCAAACAATTATGTATTAATAAGTTTAGACGTTGTATCTCTTTTTACAAATATCCCTAAAGACTTAGTTATTAACAACATCAATAAATTTTGGAATACAATTGAACCAAATTGTAAATTTTCAAAAACTATTTTTTTACAAATCATTGAATTTCTTTTTGATAACAGTTATTTTCCTTTAATAACAAATTTTATTTACAAATTTTGGATGTCCAATGGGATCAAATCTTAGTCCCATTATAGCACAAATAGTTATGGATGAATTATTAAATAGTGTTATTCCACAACTTCCGTTTAACCTTACATTTTTAAAAAAATTTGTTGATGATTTAATAACGGCTATCCCAGAAAATAAAATAGTTGAAACCCTTAATATTTTTAATAGCTATAATAGTCATATCCAATTCACAATAGAAACAGAATCAAATAAATCGGTACCTTTCTTAGACACTTTATTAATTCGAAACGATGAAAATAAAATAATTTTAGATTGGTATCAAAAAAAGCCATTCCAACAGGTATTTAAATTACCATTCCTATCACCCTTTCAAAACAAAATAAATTTCATTTTAGGATTAAAAACCGAATTAAAAGAATATGTCATCCAACATTCTACAATAAAAATATAAAAAACTTTCAAACATTTTAAAAACAACAACTATTCTACTCCTTTAATAACAAAATTACTATATACCTCTGAAAATATAAAAACACAAACAACAGTAATAGTAATATAAACAAAATAACACAAGTAGCAACGACAACAAAAATTTAGAAATATATAAAACAATACCAAATATAGACAATGAATTAACTCATAAGCTAATTAAAGTATTTAAAAATTATAATTTTAAGTATGCAAAGAAAAATATTTTAACAGTCAACAATCTCTTTTCAAAATTAAAAGATAAAACACCCAAACTATTTCAAAAAATATTGTGTACCAAATTAATTGTTTAGATTGTAATGGCTTGTATATTGGACAAACATGTCAATCATTAAATCAACGTATAACACAACACAGAAGTGACATAAAAGTTAAACCAAATTCCTGTGCTTTAGCGAGTCATTCAGCTAATTTAGATCACAGAATAGATTTCAAAATCCAAAAATTTTAGAATTAGAGAAAGATAAACAAAAAGACTATTTCTTGAAATGTATCACATTTTAGTGCAAAAGATAGTATAAATAAAAAACTGATATTAGTGGTTTGAGCTCGATTTACACATATTTACTTAATTTTAAAACATAACTACGTACCTAATGTAATATTTGTTAATATGTTTAACGTTATAAATACATAGACACATACACACCATACAACCTAACGCATGCACATACACACACACACACACAAACAAACACACACACACACACACACAAACGCACACGCATACAAACAACAACTATCACATACAACATAACATATACATTAAACAAAGGTATCAGGTATCCTATTAAAACAGAAAATTTGAAATATTTCAAAATCTGACATAATTTTTAATTTTTATTTTTACCTTTTTTCTTATACAAATTATATATCCTTCTTACATTTAAAAGTAAAAAACTAAAAAGTTATGTTTAATACTTCGATGTTAATTTTTTAAAACAACTCATCTTGTAAGTTCAATTAATATTTATATAATTTAGCCTAGTTGTTTGTAACATTTTTAGAAGCCTCACAGATTGGGCGTCATAAAATGCTGTGAAATGTACAAAAAGCCTCGCCAGTTTCCTGGAATAAAATCACAAAAATTTTCTTTGGAACTCGGGCCTCGCTTTTGGGCGCTACGATTTTCTGATAATCGCCTCTTTACTCTTTCCGCCTCGGCTGCTCACCTAGTTAAAACTTTCATCCTCATTCATAAAAAAAAACAAACACATTCCTACCACAAACATCAACGTTAACTCTATTTACATCAATATTCATAATACATTAAAATTTCAAAATTAAATTTCAGCATAAATTTCAGTATCATAAAATTTCAAGATTAAATTTGTCATCATTTTAATTTTCATCCAGAATTAAAGTCCTTGTAGGATGTCTACTAATTAATTTAACAATATTTGCAGACCTGAGTCTGAGTACAAAGGGAACATCTCCCACCCCTTTACGTTAATCAAACAGGTTAGTCTAATTGAGCGCAAAGACAGACCCAAATTTTCATCATAATCAAGAACTTAAACTGCTAAATACTCCTTTCTACTTAAACAAGAAAATTTCACCTTAAAATTAAAAATTTGTTGTTTGTACAAATTCACTACTGTCCATTTTTTAGCAAACAAATTATAAAGTTATTCAACACACACCAAAACATCAAAATTCGAACAAAATTGTATAATTTACCTGAAGGTTACTGCACTCGTGGCTTCAACGTACATCGTCCTTGCTAATTTTACCATTCCAACTGGGTTATGTTTCCGTCCTCAGATTCCTGGTCGCCTTTTAAAATTTTCTACACCACCATTCATCTAAAGTTGTTTCAGGGCCTCTCAGGAACTCATCTAAGTATATCAAAATCTTGTTTTGTGGATCCAATCACGATTACGAATAACATTTGATTATTAACACCCCCGACAAATAGCAAAGAAATTCATACTTCTTTCAGGCTATACCCAAAACTGCCTACTTTTGTTTATTCATTTATCGTTACAACTTTGGATACTTGGTACAGTAATACTCGCAAATATAACTAAACTTTATTACCTTGTATCTTCTTTTCTAAGTGCACTAATGCATAACAACTTGTATCGTAGCACGTAAAGAGCAAACTATTTTAAAGTATTAAATCAAAATCGAAAATCTAAGAGCACTGTTTAAAGCATCGAATAATCAAAAATCTAAGAGAGCGAAACTGTTTAAAGTCCGGGTATATATAATGGTTAGCCTGTCCGTCGGTTTTGTCCCCATAACGGCCAGTTTTTAGAATTTCACATTCTCGTTTCCCTTTTCGACAGCCCGGCACGCTATTCTACAAAATTTGCACACGCGCCAGTTGAAAATCTAAGAAAATTTTCACACGGCACGCAAACACGTCCGAGAATAACTAATTAATTTTGTATAGAAATGTTATTTTTACACCTCTCATGTTTGCCTCTTATTTTCAACCAATCGCAAACCCAGTGACGTTGCTCAAATCACGCCTTTTATTATCCGTGTCTCTGCCTTGCGCATTGTATTTGTCTTTTTCTAACTTGGCCTTATTGGTGCAAATCGATACTCTCTACTATCGAATATTTCAGTCCACGTGGATTCGTATATGTGAGTTAAATAACCCCGTATCTAGCCTTCCCGTTAAAACATCCGACCGTTTCCAATATACCTAGAATCTGCCTGTTTATCAGTTCGAATTTATTAGAATTTTGATATTTAAAAATACGCAGGTGTTCAATCGTAATACTTTATTTAAATAACACTTCTACGATTTGAATATTATTGGGTTTTTAAAAGCTTTTATGCATGTAATACCTTAATAATCGTTCAATTAACTCCAATTAAAATAATGATGAATGGCATTGACTTCTACCTTTTAATTTTTAGTGAATCCTAATTAACTATTAATTATTATTTGTACATTTTGTTTAATTCTCGTTACTTGGAACTTGAATTAATTAATATAAATTTTGCACGTAATTTCTATTTCTTTCTTTACTTGGAATAATTAAATTACCTACAAGTTGAGCATTTTAATTCTGCTTCTTTTTATAGAAAGCGTCTAGTAAATACTTTAAATCCCTTATTTTTAACGAAACGAATACATTTTTATGCTCTACGGTTTTAATAACGCGTACCTTTTCCCAAAGCTTCCTTATACACGGTGATTAAAATTATTTGATGTCGTTAATTAATTTTCTACCCTGGTCTAAATTTGTGTAATATATATATATATATATATATATATATATATACATATTATATATATATATATAAATATATTGCTGTGTTCCTCACCAAAATTCGGGAACTACGGTTTTCGAATCGAGCCCCAGCGTTGGGCCGTCATAAAGATGCTGTGAAACCTACAAAAAGCCTCACCAGAGTAAAAAAAAATATTCGAGCCTCTCGAATTGGGCACCAAGATTTGCTGTGATTTTCGCCCTGTTGAATCTCTTCTGATAAACGCCTCTTTACTCTTTCTGCCTCGGCTGCTCACCTAGTTAAAACTTTCATCCTCATTCATAAAAAAAAAAACACATTCCTACCACAAACATCAACGTTAACTCTATTTACATCAATATTCATACTACATTAAAATTTCAAAATTAAATTTCAGCATAAATTTCAGTATCATAAAATTTCAAGATTAAATTAGTCATCATTTCAATTTACATCCAGAATTAGAGTCCTTGTAGGATGCATACTAATTAAGTTAACAATATTTGCAGACCTGAGTCTGAATAAAAGGGAGCATCTCCCAACTCCTTTACGTTAATTAAACAGGTTAGTCTAATTGAGCTCAAAGACAGACCCAAATTTTCATCATAATCAAAAACATAAACCTGATAAATACTCCTTTCTACTTATACAAGAAAATTTCACCTTAAAATTAAAAATTTGTTGTTTATACAAATTCACTACTGTCCATTTTTTAGCAAACAAATTATAAAGATATCCAACACCCACCAAAACATCAAAGATCGAACAAAATTGTATAATTTACCTGAAGGTTACTGCACTCGTGGCTTCAATGCACATCGGACTTGCTAATTCCACCATTCCAGCTGGTTTATGTTTACGGCTTCAGATTTTTAACGCTTTTAAAATTTTTGTACACCATCATTCGTCTAAATTGGTTCAGGACTTCTCAGGAACTCATCTATGTATATCTAAATCTTGTTTTGTGGATTCAATCACGTTTACGAATAACACTTGATTACTCACTCCCGAAAATTAGCCAAGCAATTCATAATTCGTTCGCGCTATACAAAGCTGCATACTTAAATGTATTTATTTATCGCTACTAATTTAGATAATTGGTACAGTAATACCCGCAAATATAACTAGACTTTATTACCTTATCTATCTTTGCTAAGTGCACTAATGCATAATAACTTGTATCGTAGCAGGTATTCTGCTTGCAGTATCGTATAACATCAAAAAATAAAGAGAGAAAACTGTTTAAAGTATTCAATAAAATCAAAAATCTAAGAGAGCCAATCTCATATTAGCACGGGTTTATATAATAGCCCGCTTGCACGTCGGATTTGTCCCACAACGGACAATTTTTAGAATTTCGCATTCTCTTTTCCCTTTTCGACAGTCCGGCACAGCGATTCTACAAAATTTGCACACCTCCAAGTTGAAAATCTGAGAATTTTTCACACGCCTCGCAACGCGTCTGCGAACAACTAATTAATTTTCTATAGAAATTGTTATGTTTTCACCTCTCATATCTGCAACTTATTTCAACCAATCGCAAACCTAGTGACGTTGCTCAAATCACGCCTTTTATTATCCGTGTTTCTGCTTTGCGCATTTTATCCGTCTCTTTCTACCCTGGTCTGAGTGATACAAATCGATATTCTTTACTATCGGTTATTTGAATCCACGTGGATTCCTATTTGAGTTAAATAACCCCTCATCTAGCCTTTCTCGTTAATATAAGCTACGGTTTATCCGACCGTTTGCAATATACGCAGAATTTCCATGTTTATCCAAACAAATTAAACAGAACGTGATATTTAAAAATACGCAGGTGTTCAATCGTAATACTTCTACGATTTGGATATTCCACGTATTTTAATCTTGTTGATATATTTGTATGCTAGCAACGCGTCTCATATTTGGTATTATTGGGTTTTAAAAGCTTTTATGCATATTATATATTACTAATGGTTCAATTAACTCCAATTAAAATAATAATGAATGGCATTGACTTCTACCCTTTAATTTTAGCGAATACTAATTAAATATTAATTATTATTTGTACACTTTGTTTAATACCCGTTACTTAAAATTGAATTAATTAATATAAATTTCGCACGTAATTTCTATTTGTTTCTTTATACAAGGTGATTAAAATTGTTTGATGTCGTTAATTAATTTTCTACCCTGGTCTAAATTTGAGTAATATATATATATATATATATATATATATATATATATATTATATATATATATATATATATGCTGTGGATCCGGGGATTAAGGTTTTAAGAATCAAGAGTGAGTCATTAAATACTTTTCAAAAATTCAAAAATAAAAATTTCACAAAAAAAAATTTCTTACCCGTTACTTTCCTGCTTCAAGAATCTCTTCAGCACCTTCCTTGGCTAGCTCAAATGTGTCTCTTCTCGGATACCTAAATTTATAATCATTCTTCTTTCCCACTCACACACCATTCAATAAAATCACCAAATAATACAACAATCATACAATCTTTTATTTACCGCTATTTACAATCAAATTATTCCCAGGTATACACCGTTTGGTACACTAATTACAACTCAATAAGTGATATATTTTAAAGTCCTTGTTTTAAATTATTATTTGCAAACACACTTAATAAAAATATGAGTAGATGGGCCTCAAATAATACCCTATATTTATTGCACACTGGAGTATGGTGAGCTCATAATAACCCAGTTTATTAATGTATGCCTTTTAGCTTGCATAAAATTACTACAAAACTAATAAACCCATGTACCCTTAACAATCCAATTTAAATTCATAATGAAGTTTAGTAAGTTTTACATACACACTTTTCAATATTTTAAATAACCCTAATAATTGTGAAGTACATGTATCTTTTTCGATACGTTATATAACCATAAATAACCCCAATGTTCACTCACATCACCAAATAATTCCAAAAGTTTATCAGATAACAGAAAATTCAAATAAGTTACCTGGAGAATGCTTCAAGCCTCCATCTCTCCAACGATGCTTACCAGATCCCCTTAGCTTCGTGACTATGCGCTCTGATACTCCACATATTCATAGAAGAAAACCCCAGTATTCGCCAAGCGCCTTGCTTCCAAATTACCATTCCATGGCAGCATACAAACTCACGTATATTATACTTCTATTTATTAATTTACTAGCTTGGTATGGTATTAGTTGCATCTCAGTTAATTTAATTCACTCGACACTACTCACGTTAATAACTATAAGGCCTCAACTACCAAGTTACAAGTGCTAGTACTACATTTACTGTATTATGAATAATTTTTAATACTCACAAGAACTATACTACAACGTCGATCTATCGTTGTAAGTAGTTAAAAGCGATGATAATATAAAGAGAGAGCTCCTATTTCTCTCAGAGTATTTATATCGTTCAACATGCCACCTCTAGGCCACACTTCACGCGAAAAACTTATTTTAAAATAACGCTTCTACAAATTTTGATACAACCGACTTAAAGCTTCCAGAAATTCACCTCGTGGACGAAATCCGAAATTCGCTTCCACCTGTCGCATGTTCGTCCGTTTGTAGAAGTATTCGTTTCAACCAATGATTCTGTTCTGTATCGTCATGAAACTCCGCCTGTAATATTTTTATCTCTGTCTTATGCATATTTGATGTCGCGTTCCAAACCCCACTTGAGTTGTTGAAAATGGATATTGCTGACAGCGTCTCGTCACTCCACGTGGATTAAGTACGCGCGTTTTGAAAACCAATGCTTTTATATCCGTCTCTATCTGTAGCATATTACTGATCGTGCATCTCACCTACTCTTTAAGAAACTGACGGTTGAACTCTATTTTCTATGAAGCCCGCTTTATTATGCTGATAATTTCGAACAAGGTAATCTTTTAAACATGCAGGTGTTCTTAAAACGACAATTCTTGGAGCTTATATTTCACCCTATCCGATACAACTGACGTCCTTGTTTGTTACCAAGAAACCTTTTGCCTTGGGATTATTGATTTTCTATACCCTGGTGTGTTTTCTAATGCTATTACACGTTAAATTAAAATAAATTAATTAATTATGCGTTTTTATTTGTTTTTAAAACTGGTTTTCTTTATGTACCTTTGACCTTTCAATCATTACTTATAAAAATACGTCACTACTTGTCCGTTTAAATTAAATAAATTAAATAAATTTTGCGCGTAAATAATTTGTTCGTTTCTCTATACACGGTGTTTGAAATTGCATTGCTTGCCCCAATTTTAATCCCTTGAATCCATAACAATATATATATATATATATATATATTGATGTGTTAATAAGTCATTTAGGGGTAGTTAGGACCAATAGTATAGCGCACTCCATATAAAATACATGAGGGCTCAGAAAACGAGATAGTTTTCTGAAGAAAACAAGAAATACGATGATTAGACTGGAAAGTAAATGACAACGCCCTGTATATAAATCATAATCATAATTAATTCAGTTAATGAAAAATATTTTGAAAATTTATTTGAAGAAACAAACTTGCAAGTCGTTAAATAACATAAATTCAAGCTGTAACGCGACGTGCATGGATAACGCATCATTATCAAGTCAAGGATCCCAATTAAAACAAGCAAGTTTAATAATGCGTAAGATAGCAAACGCATATAATTTAATACATACATTGTATTAAGTCTACGTGACTGGAAAATTAAAATCGACCTCTGATTTATTGGAAACAAGCAAGGCATAATAATTAAACTCAAAGTTCACCAAATTTATTTGCACAAACAATGGTTTACTTATCTAGAAGTTTGAAAATCCAAGCAAATCAATGCTATTAACTCGAAATGGTACGTGACAAAAGTAACGCGTTGAAGTTAATATACAATAATAATACCATGGAATATCCGAAAACCTGGTATGAAAGTTTATACACAACAACGAACTTTGCGCTTGTCAATAGATAGACGATGCATTTAAATATGACCGGATTTGTAAACAAATCAATTCGCTATGAAGTAAGGCATAGTTCACGTCTCTTAAATCACAGATATTTACATAAAGTGATGAATTGTGAAGTGAAATAATACCATTGTAATTATGGAAAATTGAAGGGTTTGTCGTTTTATCCTTTAAAAGGCGACTCTAAATGATTACTGAGGAACAAATCTAAATGACTACTGGAGACAAATCTAAATGATTACTGGGGAACAAATCTAAATAAATACTGGGGAACAACACTAAATGATTACTGGAGACAAGTCTAAATGATTAATGGAACAAATGAGGAAATGCAACAAGCATTTATTTCAACGATAAATGGTCAAGGAGTTTAATGGAGGACGCTAGTGTGATTAAGGCTATGCTATGAGGGATGCAGACAATATCAAAAACAGTTAGAGCAGGGATTGATTAGAGCTGAAAACAACAAGTTAGCCAATCTGAATGTTTTATTTTATTTGTGAATATTTCATTGTGCATTGCTAAACTAAATCATTTAAAAATTAACATGTAATTGAATATTTTTAATTTAAATACTTTCAAAATTGTTTTCATGATAATTAATGTGAAGGGTCGGCAAGGTTTGTTTTTTTGAGTATATGCTGTAAATTACGTAAATATTTAATGAGGTTGAATGAACGTTCATCAGGCTTCAGTTAATAATAATAATAATAATAGTGATTTTGCTGGCTTTTTGATCATCTTTGGGAATGATAATTATTAAATTTTTTATTCAATTATTAGAAGAAAATTCTAGTTAAAGAATTCTTAAAAATTTCATACGCTGTAAATATTTTTGAGAACATTATAATAATTTGTTCTTAATGGTGTTTTGGTTTAAAGATTGAAAACAGGAAGGAGAGGTAGAAGGTAGATTTAAATTCTTTGTTTGTCGTATTGCCGCAAGCTCCGTGCGTAATTCAAAAACTGAGCTAGCCGACGCAATTAAAATTATACATTAAATATTGACAGATTAAAAAATTTTACCTTTTTAATTCAGAAAAAGGGTGGTATAGGGGTATTGCTACAGTATCACAACAATATATATATATATATATATATATATATATTTGTATATATATTATATATATATATATAGCTATGTTAATAAGGTTATTTAAGGGTATATAGCGTCACAAGGGTGGTACATTTCATGTAAACAATACCAAAATCAAGGAAACTAAACATTTGATTCATAAAAAGCACATAATTCGTAAATTATGCAAAAAGCAAATATCGAACACACTGTATAAAATCTACAACTAACTGTAATCAATGACAGGAAGCTCATTCTTTAATAATTTAACCACATTTAGTAGAATAAATAACTCTAGACATAATCCAAGTCATTTTAAGAACATTAATACATTCAGAAACTTTAAATAAATACAAATTAGGATTATCTAAAGTCAAACAAACGTGTAACGAATATTTTTAAACTCGACGCATTAATATAAGAAAATAATCATGCGTGCTCACAATAAACAAGCATATTTCAGAAGGTCAGAAGTCAATAAACGCATCAATTTACGTCATCTGTTAAAGAGTCCCTTTATAAAATTTGCCTACGTGATGTTTTAAGAATAAAATTGACAAATTCGAATAAAATGCAGCATATGCGAAAAATAAAATGTAGAACATAAGTTTGGTTGCGTGACAGTTTAAGAATAATAGCTAATAATTTCCTATAAAAATACGAATACATGATATTGAAAGGTACGAAGTACTATAGCCAACGAACTCTATAACGTATAGCTTTGGTGTCTACGTGATGAGAGACAAGATATATAATAGGCAACTCCGTGTAAAATTCGAATGCTTACATAATAAGCCATGACTTTTAAAATTTTAAACAGTTATCAATTTTCTGGGTTAACATTTTTTATTACTAAGCACGTCATAACATAATTATATACTCAATGCTAAATATGTACTTGGAAAATACAATTCGTTTCCCAAACTAATTTCTTGTCGATTATGGATCACGCGTAGTACACGTGAAAGCGGATAGACCTTTCTTTTTATTAATTATATTATTGATTATATGTTTGGAGAAATACAATAAATATATTTCAACGCCGTACATTAGAAATCGATGCATCCCAACATACTTTATCAAAAAACATGAGGAACTTTTATGGGTAAAAAATTTCACCAATCCCCCAGATTTACATTTTAATTTCTAAAACACGCCATAACATAATTATGTAGTCAATGCTAAATAGGTACTTGGAAAATACAATTCGTTTCCGAACTAATTTTTTGACGATTATGGATTACCCAAATTACATGTGAGAGCGCTGTATAATTTCTTTTTAAAAGTGTATATCTTCTCCAAACAAATGCGTTAATTACAGAAGGAAAGTACGCTGAATGCAAGCCAATTAATAGCAATTTAATACGGCTTACTGACCTACCTTAATTGTTTGTACAAGGAAACACAATAAAATATATACAAATATAGCAACTATCTTATATATTTATGCCCCTCATGCGTAGGTTGCTGTACTATTAGGAATGATGTACCTTTTGTCGCCCTCGCCCGACAAACTAATTTTATTAATTAATTGGGTATAAAGTTGGTGTTTGTATGGTTTCGTTTAAGACCTCGTACATATTTTCCAGATTACTAGAAGATGTTATAACCATATTTTTTGTGTTAAAAGAAACTCGGACACTCCATCGTCGACACTGGTGTTCTTTATGCGATAGCTAGCCATACGGTTGTTAAACGCTGTGCTAACCATCTTCGCCAGTAGTGGCAACTGTTGCATTTTTATGTCTGTTGCTTTTCAAGTGTGCGGCATAGGTAGTTTTTTCCATTTCGAAATCGCATACTTTACACATCATTCGTGGTTGTTTCGTACAAGACCCTTTAACAGCTGTCGGAGCTGAACGTTTACGGCTTAATGACATACCGTGCTGTTTTTCCTTGTGTCGCAGTAAGTTGTCCATTCTCGTAAAAGCGATACCGCAAGACACACAGTTTAAGTACTTTGCTGCTGACGGATGTATAAGCTTAACCGTGGACGATGTTACACCACAACATTTGTTCTGCTGCCGTTTGAGAGCATTTTTCCAGGTATAGGAAGCATCACAAGAGTTGCATTTACCATTTTAGTACAAAATAAAATCCGCACTATAGGACTTTGGTTAAACTTGTAAGCGAACTAACTTATAACTAAAAAGTTTACTCTTGCGTACCTGCTTTATGTTCCCTATAGAATGCAAACCGAAGGTTTCCGAAGACAACCGAACGAAATTAAGGATTCAGCGGGGAACTAAAAACGACATCTTTTGCCAATCCTTGCTACTCGTCCAGTACATTTAGCACCAATGCATGCGCCCGGTTCGCATCGTTCATGCTGCGAATGCAGTTAGTAGAAACGCAGGAAACGTCTTCCATGTTATACGGATCAACAATCGCATCGTGTGCATATTAAAAATCCAAAAGAGTGGTAGTTCACGCACACAAAATGGCTGCAAGTCGTGCGGTGGAAGATGCAGTGCTACTATAAACAAAAACTTAATAAAACACTTTAAACCTTTACTAAGGGAATACCAAACTTGTCTACAGGACTAATAAAGCAATTTAATTTTAAATAACTTCTACGTCATATTTTCGGAAATGGTAGGCTTGAATATTTTCTTTGGAACCAATCGAAGATTGTCGAAGACACTCGAACAAACGCGGTCACTAAACCAATTAGCATTAATACCGAGTATTCCGTACTTTCGTAGGTTGCTCATTTTCTAGAACCGGTAAGTACTCGATATCACCCAAATAGAGAATTAGTTACTCGATGGTCTGTCAACTTCCGATTCCCTCGTAAAAGGTAGAAAAAACTCGGTCAATCATCCATCTAACTTATACTTCGACCCGCTCCCGTTCTGATAATTTCCAAACATTTTTTCAAACGACAATGGTCTCAGAATTTTAAACCTCCAAGGGATCTAAAAGTCGTGATCAATTACACGTTCGAGCTACCGGTAAACTAACATACTTTATAGTAACAGTGCGCTGTATAATACATGCATACCCCTTCTCTGCGCTACTGCTATTCTTGTAGTTGCTTGAAAAAGTCAGTCGCCCTTTTTACTGCTAGGACCGCTGCAAAGCACCATTCTATACTTTCTTTAAAAGTATAGCACATCGCGCACTTTTTTGCCTGATAATTAAATTTTGCTCATGTAGGCTTTTACACTTTCGCATATTTAAACATCTAATACGATCGATTAACCACTTTCGATTATTCTAACGGGAATCACCATACATTCCGCCGCACTGTTCTTTTTGAATCCAACGATCTGATGGGATTCCACACACTAACACCTAACGTATCTTTCGTACCATTTGTTTAACAAAAACTACCAGCATCGCCATGTCCGTATGTGGACGTAAGCAGATGTTTGCGGATGTGTACGAGAATATGTAGCCATATACATTAATCAGTCCAAGCTAGGACCTTCGATTTTACTTAACTACACTTCGTGAGACCCTTTTAATCTTTTTAATCGTGTCTTTCTCGCTTCCAATACAGTAGGACTTGGTTTTTGTACCGACGAATTCTAATACTAGACCTCTCATTAAATTCGTCTTGAATTTCCCTACAACTTTTTTGTTGACAAGCGGTATATTGTATTTATTATCCGCGGGGTTGTCACTCTTTTAAGATAAATATAGTTTGTTTGGTATCAACTAATATTAGATTTTTCTAGGGAGCCCAAACCTGTAAGTAGATTTTAAATAGAACCACCCCTTACAAAGTTACGCCTTTTAAAGTCCCAAACCTCTAATTTTTGCCCATCTTTATTTAACTACATGCTTAGTACCTTTTTTCGCTACCCAAGACATATGCTTTAACCATCCATTTCCCGAAATCTAAAACCGCTGTGTTCCGAGAACACCACGTGGAGATAACACGTATACTCTGTCAACCAGGATAGAAACAGGAAGGATTTGGAAGAATGGAAGGTGGGAGAAGAACATAAAAATTATGGAATCTTAAAACTAATATATACAATAGATTTACAAAATCTATACAACTATCTTAGACTTATATCTTTATACTCCCATGCGTAGATTGATATGCTTCCAGGATGACGTTACGTTAGTCATCTTTGCTCGATAAACTAATTTTATTAATAAGCTGCGTGTACAAATCGTGTTTTTTACTCCGGATACATACATACGCAGGCAAGTACTCCATACCAAATAAAGAATTAGATGCTTGGTGACTGTTAACATCCGCTTCCCTTGTGTACGTCGTACAACTTAATTTGCAAGCCCGTCAATTTCTTTGTATTGCCATTCCCCCAATACACGTACTGTAGTAGGTTATTATACACTAAACAGCAGCTATTTTGTAGCTTGTCCGATAACTTGCTCAGCATTTTGGCAAGTGGTACCGAGTACATTGGCGCCTTTAGGAAGTATAACTTACTATCTTCCAATAACGTTAAACAGTCTTTTAAGGGATTATACACCCGTTCCGCACTGACTTAGCTTCCAATTGCACAGTTGTATATTGTCGCTTCCAATCGCATAATACCATGTTCTTTGACCAAAGTAGACGCAAATGTTTCCCTTAAACGTACATCTGGACAACGTATAAAATCTAGTATATGATTGTTTATTAACACTAGGACTTGTTATCTGACACACAAATTTGTTGTATATCTTAATTCTTGCATTGGTTGTTAACCATGTTAAACAATCAATTCCCACAGTTTTATCGTTGTCAACTATAATATTACACTTTTCTTCGTATTCGCCCTTATAGCAAAAGTTATGGTTTGTAGTTAAATAATTACACATCTGCATCTTGCTAAATATGCCAGCAAAATCTTGGGTTACATCCATGTCAAAAAGATAGTAATAATCTTTTTCGAGTTCGTCTAATATCTGGTAGTTCCTCCAATAAAGTTTCCAACTTAACATCTGCTAGTTCCACTTTGTATGGAACACATATAGGATTTTGGAATTTTTTATTAATGCATTCGAGGTCTTCTTTTCCGATAATTTCTTTTACTCTCTGGCCCATCTTGTTAGTGCTTTCCAGAGAAAACAGAAGCTTAGCTTTAACACCATGGGTATGTAGCTGAGAAAAATCTAATATTAATTGATACCAAACAAGGTACATTTATCTCGAAAGATGAAAATGGTTAGTCGAAGAAAACTATTTGGTTCAGATGTGTGAGGAAATGTGAATGCTAAGATGAAAATGCGAGATATATTTATCTCGAAAGATGAAAATGCAATATATATTTATCTCGAAAGATGCAATGGCTAGTCGAAGAAAACTATTTGATCCAGATGTGTGGGGAAATCTGGATGTTGGTGGAAATGTGGCGGCAGTCGCCCCCTTAACTATCTACTAAGGCACATCCCTGTCTCGGCCCTTTCTTAATATTTACTTCTCTACTTTCTTGCTCTAATTCTATTACCGCCGTTTGCTCCTTGTATAAGCTATGTACTATCCTCTGTCCTTAACACTCATTCCAATCATTTTGAGTATTTCGAACATTTTTTCCATTTTACATTGTCGAATGCTTTTTCCAGATCTACAAACCCTATATATACGCTTTATTGTTTTTTCCATTATCACCCTCAGAGCTAAGATAGCCTCCCGTGTTCCCAGTATTTCTTCAGCTCGTTTTTCCATTCGTCTTTGTACAATTCTAGTTAATATTTTTGAAACGTGTGCTGTCAAATTTATTGTTCGAACATTTTCACATCTATTCGCGCCTCTCTTTTTTTGGCATTGTTACTATGATGTTACGTTTGAAATCTTTGGGTATCTCGCCTGTCTCATACATATAGCTTACAAGTCGGAAGAGACGTTCTGTTACTGCTTGTCCAGCGGCTTTTAGAGTTTCTGCTTGCATCTTATCTGTACCTGACGTCTTACCATTTTTGCTATATGGTTTTATATCCCTAAAATTCATTCTAATTAATTTGTATTCTTTGTCTGTCTTTCATATTTCCGTCTCTCTGTTTTCCTGTTTCGTCTGATCTATTTTTGTATTTTTGTCTTTCTTCTATTAAATTCAGGATATCCTTTGTTATCCATGGTTTCTTATTTTCTTTTTGTGTATACCCCAGAATATCTTTGGCCGTCATGTCTAGGCTGGATTTAACGTTATTCCATTCTGTTTCTACTTCCTTAGTATCAGCAATTTTCCCGATATATTTCAGCAATTCATTTGACTTTTTTTCAAATCTTTCATGGATATCTTTATCTTTCAACTTCTCAAAGTCAAAGTGCCTTTTTCCGTTTCTCTTTTCAGATTTTTAAATTTAAGTGCGGCCTTCATAAGTTCGATGTTGTCTTTTACTTGATTTCTAAACCGTTGTCTAACAATAATGTGATGTATTTGATGTCTTCCTATATCTCCTGGCATCTTCCTGGTGTATCGTCTTCTAGCATGATGTTGAAATAATGTATTTGTGATGGTTAAGTTGTTCTTTTCGCAAAATTCTACCAGCCTATTTCCCCTGTCATTTCTCGTGCTTAAACCAAATAAATCTACTATCGCTCTTTCCCTACCCTCACCTACCGCTGCATTAAAATCCCCCGTAATTATTAACTTTTCATGTCCTTTTACGTATCTTAGTATGTCTTCGATATCTTTGTAGATCGCCTCTATCTCTTCCTCACTGTAGCTAGAGGTGGGCATGTAAACTTGTATACTTGTATACACGTATTATTACTGTATTTACTGGTTTAGATTCAAATCCAACCATGAGTACTCTTTTGTTCTTTTGTAAGTAGTTTTCTACACGTCGTCCTATCTCTTTTCGCATAACTATCCCCATACCCGAATTTCCTTCCTCTGATCCAGTATGAATTACCCTAAAGTCTCCACTTCAAAAATCCCCAGCCTCTGGCCAGCGGACTTCGCTGATTCCTACTATGTCTAGTGCTAACCTATCTATTTCAGGTTTCTGGTTCTCTAGCTTACCTACTTGTTTCATACTTCTGACATTCCATTTCGGATCACATCCCCCGAAGTAGTCCCCTCCCGGAGATCCGAATGGGGGACTATTTTACCGCCTGAATTTTTTACTCCAGAAGATGCCATCATCATTAATAACAATTTGAGTATCCTGTGTACTTGGGAGATAATGCGGTTGTTTGCCGTTGCCTTCCACATCGCAGTAGTGTGTCTTTGAATGCCATACCGACCCCTATGGTCTCTGGCACTCTAAGTACCGAAAAAGCTGCTGCCCTCTTTCGGGGACCTGTCTTAGCATGGTTCCTCACTAAAGACCCCACTAACTTGGTTAAACCTATAGTTCGGCTCTTTAGCTCATTGAAACGCGCAAGCCATTCTACCTGTTTTAGTATTTTAGAACGTCGTCATGGTGCAGGTCCGTCCAGATTGGGTTATAGAAATAGTTGGGAAATAAGATATCGGTGGAAAACAAAAAAAAGGAGAAATAGAAGGGCAGGATACGTTCTAAGGCATTTTGGGTGAATAGTGCGGGGTATGTTACAAGTAGAGATAGGAAAAAAAGAGATGGAGGTAGACCTCGATCAGACTATTGCACGCAGATAGTGAAAGATGCAAACAGTGGAAATTTCATGGCAATGTGTAGGTTAACTCAGAATAAGGAACAATGAGGATACGTGTCTAACCAGTTATTATTAATCTACATATTTTGTTAGTGATATCTACCGATGAGTGTATAACGAACTATGATATAAATTATAATAGTTATCGACGTGTCTTGAAGGTTTTCGACGTTTTGATGCTTTTTGCATTGCCACCACACAACACATTTAAGTGAATAGTACTTGGTGACTAAAATGTTTATCAGAATCTCTTAGTTTGTGATTTGTGAAGAAACGGAACGTTTTTCTTAATATTTTACAAGGATATTATGTTTTAATGTTATCATTTGTCAATAGCTTAAACAATTATTTACAACATACTTATTTTGAATAAAATATTTTAAGAATTTAGGGTATTAATTTCAAATAAACCAAGTAGCTTCTAACATCTCTGTTTTATAAATAATGCGGTGACTGACAGTTGCATTGACGTCATAAAGGGGCAGTATGTTCAATGACCTATACTTAGTATTTTATGCCTTATGAATGAACTAACTATTTCTACAGTTACGTAGTAGATAAAATTGAAGTTGAAAATATTATTGTATATTATCTCAGCATCTTTTTTACTTAATAAAGTTACATGTTGCTAGTGTCCTTGGTAAATGAAATACACCGGTAACATGAGATCATAGTTTTAAGACGTGTTTGAAAAAAGCAAGATATAAAAGACCTTTCTTTTATCGGTTACCAATGCCAAACATATTGCTAAATATACTTTGTAGATGAGCCAGAAGCTTTGATTTTGAAGTGTATTACATGCTGTTGACCTGGGATTGCGTTAAAGTTCAATTCGTAATTCTTGTTTCATGCGTTGAAGTACAGCATTAAATAGCAATACTATGTCTGTGGATCTTCCTTAATTACATTATAGCGTTTAAGAAAAGTATGATGTAATTTCTCGTCCATTTGTATATAATATTGTGAAAGAAAACGTGTCTTTTGATACATGCTTTTGTACAAAATACAGGCGCTTAAGTGCTATGAGTGCTGAGACACGGCATACTACACCCGTTTGCTAAATAAGGAAAGCATCTTACAAATTTAACTTGATACAAGTCAACTTCTACTACAAAAACTAACGTTAGTTAAACCACTCGTCAGAAACATCTCTGTTCACTGTCGTTTTCTTTTCACCCAAATTTCTCGCGGTCCTGATACACGGAGGTAACGTAATCATGGTAAAAGTTCACATGAGATTGACACCGACCAACGTTATTTGTGTATTAACTTTTTGTTTTGATGCAGCAGATTTAAGTTTTTGGATGCATTAAGGCGCATCTTCGACACAACAAAACAATATAAATATAAAGAGAATTTGAAACAACTTAAAAAGTTCAGTCTAATGCTGTCTAAGCGTATTGTTGGCACCGATCACATTAATTTTTAGGCGCATGAGAGTTCATTTTGGGCACAATAACGTAACAAAAGGAAATCTTGGAAAATATAATACTGAAAAATTTTAATATATTTATAACCGATGCTAAGGAAATATAATATGCAACATAAACAGAATGTAATAAATTACAACACAAGTTTTTCAGTTTCTTCTGTGATTTAAAATTTCGGAAATGATCACTTCTATTTCGTCATCGCTGACTAAATTACCCTCACTTGACAATAAGGCGAGATCTGTTAGACGATCATCTGCCAATGAGTTCCGTAAGTTGGTTTTGATTAATTTTAGGATTGAGAAGAACCTTTTCCCCTTAGGCGGTAGTTACGTGAATGATAAATCGTAATGCTATAAAAACACTTATAATAGGAATCAGGTCGTTATGGATATATTTTAGACGTCTCAAGTCGATTTTAAATTGGGCTTGTCTTCAATCACCCCTACAAATGACTTAAAGGAGATGCAATCTTCAGGGAATTCATCATTGAGATGGTCTTTATATATATATTTGTCTGAGTGTTTTCGCTTTGTCTCTGATGACATCGTTTGTTCTGTTTTAAGTTTTAAATCTCATTCCAATAACTGTGTTTTTTTTTGTTCGAATTTGTGCATGAGCACTTGCACTTCTAACATGCCGCTAGGCTGCGGCAAATTTAAAAGACCTATCAGAATCTTTTAATTTGACTGGAGCGTTGCGTCGGCGTCTATCAATAGGAAAATACATAATACAGCTTTGTGCTTTGTGCTTTATCGGTATCGGCAGTATCAGGTCGGCAGGCCGCGGCATCACATAAATAAAAGTAATTTTGCATGTCGCGATCTTGTTGCCCGACGAATCGAAAAATAAAAATGCTGTTTCTCTAAAATGAACGGGCTGAATAGTCATACCAGATACGACTCGCGCGCAAAGTTTATAACGTAAAAAAATAATTTTGAAATATATGTTATTACATTGCACTACATGTTTGTAATTGCCGAATAGTTGAATACTGGAATATTGAATTACTCGGTGGCCCCGTGACTCGGAGGCCCCGAGCTATAGCCCATTTTGACATATGGTTCTGATTGTGAACTTTGAATCAACTAATTTTATTTATAAATTTTTGTTTATGATATTAAATTTAAATTTTTGAAGGAACTATGTACAGTTTGGGTCCAATAAAACCGCAAAATTATACCAAAGAAACTTTTAAAATAGTACTAAACTACCATGAACTAACCGAATTTATTTATAACTATTTTGTTTCTTAACATTAGAAATTTTATTTTTACGTCGTATTTTGAGCGAAATTCTGCAACCCGTTTTAAAATTGCGCCTAAGCCTAATACTAACTTTGTGCATCTTACTTTACGGTTGTTTCAAAAATGATAAGGAAAATTATCAGTGCAGAAAAGTATATGAACATCTCAATATTTATTTGATTGTATTAGTTTCGAAAACGTTATATGAAGTTCATTGAAATGATGTTAAAAAGAAATTGAAGTATGAAAATTTCTAGATATCCAGTTTGTTAAAAAATTATTTATACTTTCCGGATTTCTGGTTCATTCATTTCTTTAATTCATATGGACAAAAACACACCGGCAGAAAAAGTCTACTGTGCTTGGAGACTTAATTTGTTTACCTTTTTTATGTTTGTTTAATGTTACGCGTTTGAGTTGTTGGGACACAATAGAGCAACAAAACGACAACAAGAAGTTTCGAAAATGCGTAATATTTTAGTGCGTTTTATGCTAGGCGAGTTATGTGATCCCCCATTTGTTATACATATGAAACTAATAAAGATATTAGGAAATATTAGGAAAGTGCAACAATGTCATAAAAGACAAATTGCAACAATTTATTACAATTTAGTTCAGTTATTTCAGTTCCCACGAGTGGAAACGCTACAAAGTAGCACAAGGATAAGTGACACTGCAGATGTCAGGTCACAGACGGTCGTAGGAAGTCCCGTACCGAGATTACGCAGAATAAGTCTGCAACATTGTAATTATGAATAGCTTTTAAGATAGCAACTAAGTATTATGAATAGAGTCAAGGGTAAGCGGACATTAGGTCCGCAAGTTCCCACAGAATTGTAAAGAGGTAGGGAGATTATAAAAAGGCCGGGGGCTCCACTCCCAGTCAGTTCATCAACGTTCAGCTTTCACATTGCAGTCCGTCGGTAACTCACTTGTACAATTAATTAATAATTTGGAACTTAGAGTAATAATTCAAGATTGTCTAAATTCAATATTTAATTTCTGTACAAACTTAAATAAATGTGTTAAGAATCAAAGAAGTCTTTTTAAAAAGGACCGCTCGAAGCTACGAATCTTAACTGGCGCAGTCGTACGGATGTCAAAATGGCACTAGCGAATCCAACTTCGAGGAACTGGTGGTCCGGGAATTTCAATTCCGA
Organism: Platerodrilus igneus; assembly: GCA_036346225.1. Lineage (NCBI taxonomy): Eukaryota > Metazoa > Arthropoda > Insecta > Coleoptera > Lycidae > Platerodrilus > Platerodrilus igneus. Next base: position 1,513,977 of record JARFIW010000500.1, on the reverse strand, counting down.
ATTTGGCAGAACAAAAACAAAAGTTGGAGGAGAAACACGCATCGTTCAAGTCCAGCAGTTGAAGGAGAAACAAGCATAGTTCGAATTCAACAAAAAAGAAAAAATTGGAGGCGATACAAACATAGATCAAATCCAAGAAGCCAAAAGAAAAACAGAAACAAAGAAAACAAATCAATGAAAGCAACTAGTGTAAGTTCATTTTCCTAAACCAATTGAAATTTATTTTATTATTAACAAAGACAATTGATATTTGCTAGTTTATGATTTATCTATGTATATATTAACTATTGTTACAAATATTTTATGCTATTTTTTGAAAATAATCGACTTAGCAATTGCTAGAGATTATCTTCAAGCCTTTATTGAAATTTTATTATTATTTTACTTGTATATATGAGAAATTTACAAAACTTGAGACAACAAAAATTCTGAGACAAAGAACTGAGAAAACTATTCTGAAACAAAAAACTAGAGACAATCAAAAAAGTCGCAAAGCGCACAAGAGACTAGATCACGTTTTAACTAACGTAAGAAAAATTTTTAGAAACAAAACCAAACCTCTAATTCAGCAACCTTAACTGGCACAAAAAATTTTTTTGGAATTTTTGAATTAAATCTTAACTGACGCAAGAAATTTTTTAGAATTTCTAATTCTACAATCTCAACTAACACAAGAAATAAATTTCTAATCCCACGATAAAAGAATTAACTGACGCATAAAAATAATTTAAATACACCAAGAATAAAAACGCGAAAGCAAAACCACGAGCAATTAAAACCGAAACCCTTATAACAACACCACGATTCAAACTCAAATACCATCCATAAATAGACAACTTGCATTCTATTATTAATACAAGAACTAACGAAGAGCGATTTCAAATTGAACGTAATATCTCATCTTAAAGAAAGTGAATGAAACTAACCTTGAATAAATACGCATAAAATCTAATAATAAATCACATACAAAAACTATTTAAATACATCGCGAAACCTTTCATCATTGTGAAATTAAAAGCAGCATAAAATTACGATCGGAAACTTTATTAAAGTATCAATCTAAAACTACTCAGGAAGGATAAATAATTACTGTACTGAGAACGCATTCAAACGTGAAAACATTTCAGCAAATTAAAGACGCACAAATTTCAGTGTATAAAATCACTGCGAGTACTAAATAACACCCACGGTATAATTAAAAATAACCTATAATAAAGACGCTAAACGCAACTAAGTAACTAACAACATCCTGCAGCAGATTGAAACATTGTAACCTTACAATCGTATAAACCAAAGAGATAATTATTACGCACCTAAATAAATCGACATAAATTAAAAAATTAAAGAAGTTTTAACTGACGCAAATAACGCAAAACATTCACACCCGATAATTACCACAAAAATAACTCAGCCTATTGAAACTCCAGAAATTAAAATTAAAAATCGGCAAATCAAAAGTAAACTCAACCAAACGAATACCAAGCGTAAAACTCATTAAATAACACCAAAAACTACAAAATAAATCCAAATTTTTTCGAAAAAAAAAAAATATTTTTTTTTTTACTTTTTTAAAATTACCCAAATATTACCCAAGCCAAGATGACTAATGAAATGAAACTGTACCTCGAAATGATCCCACGCTTTAACGGAGATCAATGTATGTTAAGTACGTATATTTCAGCCAGCGAAATATTCTTAAAAACCTTTTATAAGCCAGGTGATCACGACAGAAACACACGCACATAAGACCAAACCCCAATCAAAAACGCACTTTCACTTCAGAAGAGCTATTTCATCAAGAAGTAGAAGAGTATGAAGATGACCAGAATAATAACAATCGACCGTGTACGAATAATGAACAGAATCAATCAAACCATTACGAACGCGAAGAACCACACGAAAATTACGAGGAAGACGACGAAGAGAACACATGTTCAAATTTTCAAATGGACCATTTTATAAACGACCAAACGTAATAAATCTAAATAATATGAATCACCTTGTATTACCCTATATCGAAATACACCACGCTGAATTTAAATTACTAATCGAAACCGGATCTTCAAAAACATTAATAAGCCCGCGAACAGTAAAGAAACATTATTTAAACTATGTAGAAAGAGAACCCTTCAAAATTAAAACCGCCCATCAAACAACCCTACACCAATTCGTAGCAAACATACCTTTACCAAAAACCTTTAACGTAAAGATGAAACATAAATTCTGCATATTTGAATTCAATGACAAATATGATGGACTATTAGGAATGGACCTTCTAAGAAAATTAGGAGCCAACATAGATATCAAAAACCGATTATTAAGAACCAAATATGGACGAATCCCCATCAAATTTCAAAACATTCGAATTGACGAAAAATATACATTAGAACCCCGAACAGAAAAAAAAAGAATCCCCGTAAATTCAAATAATAACTTAGGAATAATAAACCACATAACCTTTCAACAAGGAGTAGAAACTCCAACCGCATTAGTAAAAATCAAAGATAATTACGCCACAACAACAATATTAAACGCAAATGATTACCCCGTAGAAATATCTTTAACAAACCCGATAAATGTAGAAGAATTAAACTTTAACGAAATGGAAATAGATGAAACCCCGAACGAAAATTACAACCCCGCAGAAAACGATGAAATGTTAAAACAAAATTTAAATAATATCCGATTTAACCGCGACATAAATCACGAAGAACAAAAAGCAATACAAAAATTATGTTACGAGTACCGCGACATATTCCATTGCGAAGGATTACCCCTAACCCTTACAAATACAGTTAAGCACAACATTGAGCTAACGGATAACAAACCCCTATTCACCAAAGCATACAGATTACCCCAGGCAAGTCAGGAAGAAGCTGACAGACAAGTAGCCGATCTATTAGATCAAGAGATTATACAACACTCCAATTCACCATGGAGCAGCCCCGTACTAATAGTACCAAAGAAACTAGACGCATCAGGAAAACGGAAATACCGAATGGTAATAGATTACCGCAAATTAAACGAAAAGACGGGAGACGATAAATACCCGTTACCGAATATAACAGAAATATTAGATAAGTTAGGCAAGTGCCAATATTTTTCGACGCTAGATTTAGCATCAGGATACCATCAAGTGGAAATGGAAGAAGGAGATACACAGAAAACAGCCTTTAGCACACCTAGAGGACACTACGAGTATAAACGGATGCCATTTGGACTGAAGAACGCACCCGCAACTTTTCAACGAGTAATGGATAACATACTACGAGGGATACACAACGAAAAATGCCTTGTGTACCTAGATGATATAATAGTGTATTCAACATCATTAGTGGAGCACATTGAAAGATTACGAGAAGTATTCGAAAGATTAAGAACCGCAAAATTTAAAGTACAACTAGATAAAAGCGAATTTCTACAGAAAGAAGTAGCCTTTTTAGGACACATAATAACACCCCAAGGAGTGATGCCGAACCCCGACAAAACAAACGCTGTATTAAATTACCCCATACCCAAAACGAATAAAAAGATTAAAGGATTTTTAGGCCTTAGCGGATATTACCGAAAATTCATAAAAGGTTATGCTCAAATAACTAAACCCCTAACCAATTGTTTAAAAAAGGAAACAAAATTGTACATACCCCAGAATTCATAAAAGCAGTAGACAAAATCAAAAGCATTTTAACAAATCACCCCGTATTAGAATACCCCGACTTTTCGAAACCATTCATATTAACAACGGACGCATCAAATGTAGCCTTAGGCGCAGTATTAAGCCAAGGAACAGTAGGTAACGATAAACCCATCAGTTACGCATCAAGAACCCTCAACGAAACAGAGCAACGATACAGTACGATAGAGAAAGAATTGTTAGCCATAATTTGGGCAACAAAATATTTCAGACCGTACCTATACGGACGGAAATTCTATATATATATATATATATATATATATATATATATATATATATATATATATATATACCGATCATAGACCATTAGTATGGCTATGCAAACTCAAAGAACCTAACTCGAAATTACAAAGATGGAGAATCAGACTAGAAGAATATGACTATGAGATCATATACAAAAAGGGAATTTACAACAATAATGCAGACGCTTTAAGTAGAAGTGGAAGAAGAAATGGAAACCATACATTCGACACAAAATGACGAACCGGAAACCGCAATAAAAATTTTAAACGAAGCTATAGACATGAAGCCCAATCAATTTATAATCACGGAAGTTTTAAACAACCCCAACCCTGTAAAATACACGAAAGTGGATAATAATAAAATTTACCAAATTTAAATAACTAAAGACGACAACGAGTCACAAATAATTAAAATTCTAAAGGAATACACCCCCGAGAAAAAACGATTTTACTTTTATTTCAACACGGAAAACTTATATAAACGATTTTCAGAAATATATGTAAAACTATTCAACAATTCTGGCCCCGAACTTATAAGATGCACGAGAAAATTAATAACATTAGACGACCCTGACGAAATAAACGATGTAATAAGAAACCAACACGAAGGAAAGACCAACCATCGAGGAATAAACGAGACCCTAAAACAAATTATGAGACGTTACTATTTCAAGGACATGAAAAAATTAACTACAGACTTTACCAATCAGTGTGAATTATGCGATAAAGCCAAATATGACAGAAAACCCCCAGAGATACCCTTAATGTTAACTAATACACCAGACAAACCTTTTCAAAAATTACATGCAAATACTCTAGTAGTAGAAGCACAAAGTTACCTAACAATCGTGGACGCATTTACGAAAATAGGCCAAGCAATACCAATCACTTCTAAAAATAGTATAGACGTAACTCAAGGATTTCTACACTATTTTACATTTTACGGAACACCCGAAACAATAACATTAGATAACGGAAGCGAATTTAAAAACGAAACAATTCAAAACACTTTGGAATTACACAAAATAAAAATTCACTTTATAACAGAAAACCACCCTGAATCCAATGGACTAATCGAAAGACTACATTCAACCCTATTAGAACAGATCAGATTATTAAGAATAAATTACAAGAAAGAACACATAACTAACTTAATGTCATACTCATTAATCGCGTATAATAACACGATTCATTCAACTACAAATTTTACACCCTTAGAACTAACCTTAGGACATTCAGATTCACGCAACCCCTACGATATACATTATAACAAAGAAATCTATCAGCAATATGCTAAAGATCACAAAGAAGCTAAAAATAACCTATGCCAAAGTAAAGGACAAATTAGATAACGATAAAGAGCGAATTACCGCGACCCGTAATAAAAACTCAGACATAAACAAATTTTCCATAGGACAAACCGTATTTGAGAAAAATTACCAAAGTAGAAGACACAAAACTGCACCGAGAAATTTAGGACCCTTTAAAATCAAACGAATATCCGACAAAAACGTAGCCGCGATAGACGACGGCAAGATAACAAAATATGTTCACCTCAAAAATTTAAGACACCCTGTACTTTCAGATGGACAATCGTCACCCTTACCGTCAACCTTCACCCAGGTAGAACGGACACAGAAATTATAATTGAAGACATAAAGAACAACCCCGGTATACTACCAATAAAATTAGGCAGTATGCAAAACACTATAGATTATTGGACCTTTGCACAAAAATTCGATTTAACCGAGCTAAAACAAGAATTTTAAATAATAAACAATAATTATTTTCGACTAAAACAGTCAATGGACACAACAAAATTCGGAAAAGAATACGCAATAGAAATGATGAACTACGACAGTATAACAGAAAGTATTTTGAAAAATATAGAAGACAAATTTAATCGACTAATACCTACAGAACAAATGACGAGAAGAAAAAGAGGACTAATCAACGGATTAGGAAACGTAATCAAAGCAATTACCGGAAATCTAGATAACCAAGACGCAGAACGCTATGACAACGCGATACAACAATTGATAGAAAATCAAAACGACATTAAAACCATAATTAGTAATCAAATATCGTTAACACAATCAACGATCATCAAATTCAATGAAACCCTAAGAAAATTAGTTAGAAATCAAGATAGTATAGCCAATCGAATAGAAACCTTAGAAAATAACATGCGAACTACCATGTTAGGCATGCGAGATTTAATCCGATTCAATACGATATATAACCAGATAATATCAACCCTAACTTTAATTCAACAAATCCTAGCAACGTTAGAAAACGCAGTAACCTTTGCAAAATTAAATACCCTACATTCAAGTATCATAGAACCAGTTGATTTATTAAAAGAATTATTGAGAATAAAATCTTTTATAACTAAATAGTAAGTTACCTTTCAATGTAATAGAATCAAACATTTTAATATTTGAAAAAATAGCCACAGTTAAAGGCTTGAAGTATACATAAATAAATAGAAGTGTATAAACAAATAGTTGTGTTAGTGTTGTTAATGAACCTATAGTAAAGGAGTTAATTAAGAAGATATTAGTGCTTGTAATTCATTAGTGTAATAGTGCTTCATTGTTGAGTGGACAGAAAACATCTATAAATAAAGCATATACTGTTAATTAGACTTGTGAACAGTGAGTAATAAAGACCATTATTATTACTTGTTTTAAATTAAAGAAACGCGGTAGTAGTAGCCCGTTTCAATATTTTATTACATTGCACTACATGTTTGTAATTGCCGAATAGTTGAATACTGGAATATTGAATTACTCGGTGGCCCCGTGACTCGGAGGCCCCGAGCTATAGCCCATTTTGACATATGGTTCTAATTGTGAACCTTGAATCAACTAATTTTATTTATAAATTTTTGTTTATGATATTAAATTTAAATTTTTGAAGGAACTATGTACAGTTTGGGTCCAATAAAACCGCAAAATTATACCAAAGAAACTTTTAAAATAGTACTAAACTACCATGAACTAACCGAATTTATTTATAACTATTTTGTTTCTTAACATTAGAAATTTTATTTTTACGTCGTATTTTGAGCGAAATTCTGCAACCCGTTTTAAAATTGCGCCTAAGCCTAATACTAACTTTGTGCATCTTACTTTACGGTTGTTTCAAAAAATGATAAGGAAACTTATCAGTGCAGAAAAGTATATGAACATCTCAATATTTATTTGATTGTATTAGTTTCGAAAACGTTATATGAAGTTCATTGAAATGATGTTAAAAAGAAATTGAAGTATGAAAATTTCTAGATATCCAGTTTGTTAAAAAATTATTTATACTTTCCGGATTTCTGGTTCATTCATTTCTTTAATTCATATGGACAAAAACACACCGGCAGAAAAAGTCTACTGTGCTTGGAGACTTAATTTGTTTACCTTTTTTATGTTTGTTTAATGTTACGCGTTTGAGTTGTTGGGACACAATAGAGCAACAAAACGACAACAAGAAGTTTCGAAAATGCGTAATATTTTAGTGCGTTTTATGCTAGGCGAGTTATGTGATCCCCCATTTGTTATACATATGAAACTAATAAAGATATTAGGAAATATTAGGAAATATTAGGAAAGTGCAACAATATCATAAAAGACAAATTGCAACAATTTATTACAATTTAAATCAGTTCTTTCAGTTCCCACGAGTGGAAACGCTACAAAGTAGCACAAGGATAAGTGACACTGCAGATGTCAGATCACAGACGGTCGTAGGAAGTCACGTACCGAGATTACGCAGAATAAGCCTGCAACATTGTAATTATGAATAGCTTTTAAGATAGCAACTAAGTATTATGAATAGAGTCAAGGGTAAGCGGACATTAGGTCCGCAAGTTCCCACAGAATTGTAAAGAGGTAGGGAGATTATAAAAAGGCCGGGAGCTCCACTCCCAGTCAGTTCATCAACGTTCAGCTTTCACATTGCAGTCCGTCGGTAACTCACTTGTACAATTAATTAATAATTTGGAACTTAGAGTAATAATTCAAGATTGTCTAAATTCAATATTTAATTTCTGTACAAACTTAAATAAATGTGTTAAGAATCAAAGAAGTCTTTTTAAAAAACGACCGCTCGAAGCCACGAATCTTAACTGGCGTTAGGTGATGCTAATCATATTATTGTTTACAACGTTGTTGTATTTCATACTACTGGTTTGAATTTTACGGGCCAATAGGACGCACTTTGGGTGCAACATAAGTATACAATGAGACTTTAAAGTTGCTTTAGATTTCAATGTATTGGGTTCTTACTGAAAGTGAAGTTATCCACTAATGAAATTAAACTGTTTATAACTTTTTTGTTTTTAGTGTTGACACTGAATTTTTGTAAGCAATAGAACGCGATTTGGGCACAACAAGTGGCAAAAAAGCATTATCAAAATTTTTGGAGGATTCAATTAGTTAGGTGCAGATGTTGGCAGTAACCAACTTGATTTGTTTTTGATGTAACAGTAAAATTTTTTTTAATACCCAAGGGCACAATAAAACGACTGAAATAAATTATGAAAAACCTAATATTTCCTTGCCTATTGCAATCAATTTATATTTTCTTGTTTTGTTTTTGATGCTGATTTCAATTTTATGGCGCATCTTGAGCATAAGAAAACGTCAGAAAGATAATTTGAAATAACTTAAAACTTCAGTGCTTGGTGCAGTCTAAGCGTAAAGTTGACAATGATGGCGTTAAATGTTTGTTTTTAAATATAGCGCTTTAAATTGGGCGCATGAGAGTGCATTTTGGGCACAATAACGTTTAAAAGGAAATTTTGGAAAAGTTAATGTTTTTATTGACTTGGTATCGAAGGTGAGGTTGTCATCAACCGTCTTAGATTGTTTATAGCTTTTTGGTTTTGATGCTGCATATTTAAATTTTTTGGACGCATTACCCTTGGGCACAAAGTAAACAATAAATAAAGATTTGAAATAACCAAATACTTTAACGTGCTTGGTGCTGACGTAGGAAAAGATGGCACCAACTAAATTAAAATGTTTCTAACTTTTGGAGTTCTTGAGCGCATTTGTGCACTAAATTACTAATGGAAATTTTGCAAAAACATAATAGTATAAATAGCTATGTGCAGAGTTAGCACTAACTAACTTACTATGTTTATATCTTTATACCAAGCTGTCAAAATACATTTTTAAAACTTAACACGTTTATTGCATCGTGCGCTACCGGTGGTTAGAGTTACCATCTTTTTAGATTGCAGAAGGACATATACTTTTCGATAAGATGATCAATAGCATTTGCTCTTTAACCGGGGAATCTGGAGAAATATACTCACAGTTATTAATTATAAACAAGTAAACTTTTATTAAGAACGTTTGGTGTATGAAAGAATGGATGGACATTATACGAATTTGTTTCATTCATTTATCAAGGAACGGTATTGATAAGAAAGACGCATTTATTTCAACTGAAAATAGCATTAATATCGGAAAGTCATGCAGTTACTAACTACATTAAGAATAGTTATAAATTTTTAATATAAAAGTACTACAACCAAATAATCACGTAGGCGCAAGTTAATTCTTCGTATAAAACCAACATCTACAACGATAAAGGCGATATCAAAATTAATTTGTTATTTACATAGAGAAACATTTGGTGCGTTACGCATTAACAGAAAGGTGGAGTTGCTGGAATTTACATATCATAATGACGTCTATCTAGCATTAATGAAAGCGCTCAACGAATGGAATCTTTTGTTATGAAGTTCAATTATTAATTCATTTATAAATTCAATCATTGCCGCATTTATTATTTCAAATATTACTGCTAATATTAGGTTTAACCTATTTGGTTCTGCTGCAATTGAATTCATTACAAATTCGGTTTTGAGCTAGTTAGAGCTATTGCGAGTTTTGAGTGACTTTGTTCGAGTATCAATCCATGAGAAACTTGGAAGCGTCGGGTGGCTGTTTATCTGGAATTGATTTAAGGCTCCTGAATTCAAAGGCCAGACTAATGAGAGAGATTTGTGTTTTTCTGTAAATGAATTTTTACAAAGAGGTTTGTGTATTCAATAGTTTTATTGTGAGATTTGTAGCTGTAAGATTTATTTGATTCAAATGGATGTACGCCCCAACCAGTTTCAGGAAGGAAAACCTAAAATGATAAAAAAGTAACTGTATTTAAACCTGATGATTATCGTAAACAACTACATGCTTTGGCTTTGTAATATTCGCAAGAAATTTTGATTGTGCGAAAAGGACAACAAACGTTAAAGAATTCCTACCCTTCTGAAAAGGGAGAGGTGGCAACCCTACTGCTGATACATGTCGGTTATTCCAAACTGCCGTCTTGTACCACTGGTGGTACGTGGTGGATATTGTGTATAGTGCTTTATAACTTTGTGAAGTCCAAGAATTATCGAATGATAATAGCATACAGCTGTAAATAATAATCGTGTACTACCGATGGTGCATTCGTTGGAAATTGGAGTTGATTTGAACCCTGCGGAGTTATTTACCGAAAACAACTTTTATGGTATTATTTTATAAGAAAAGTGCTTCTGAACATAGTCTTGATACAAACTGAACAAAAGTAAATAACAAAACACTTTTCTATATGCTACCTAAGGTAATACATCAAAAATAAAAGTAACAAAAATTTTTGACGCTATTGTAATCTATTATATATTTAAGTTCTCTTATATCTTCATTTTTACTTTTTTCTTACCTGTAAATGTATCTTCATGCTCAGGTACTGTACTTAGCGTTATTACTGGTCTTTTATCAATCCACTAGAAAACTCGCAAATTTTTCACATTTTCTGTTCCATATATTTCATTGCCTTTTGACAGGCGCCTTTAGTTTTGTTCTTCCGATTTGTTCTCAAAGTTTCACATAACTGAGTATTATTGTCCAAAATATGTAAAAGCTAGTTTAATATTTGTGTAAAAATTTCCTCAAATGAAACTCTATACATTTAGCAACCTTTCTAACAACCTCTACGACGTCAAATGTATGTCCATGTTCAGTCGTACTTTGATTATTGTCACAGTAATATATAGAAAATATGTGTATATTCCTCAGGTATGCATAATTTGTATACTGTGATTCCAAACTTGTGCGATTTTACTTAAGTATTGCTTGAAAACTAACCGACCTCTCCATCGTTTCATCAATAACCACTTCTTTGTCGGGTATAAGAATTTTTTGAAGTATTTTTGTATTATGTTCAAAACTGGTTTTATTTTTGTCAATCTGTCAGGATATGTTTGGTTCATATTATCAGCGAAATGAAGGCATTTCAGGAGCTAATTGAGCCTGTCTCGGGTCGTGGACTTACAAATGAAATCATTTTTGTACAAATGGTTTTTGAACCAATAAAATAAGATTTGTGAAAGGCGATTGATTACTAATATTAGGAGAATTTCAAAACTTAAGGATTTCTTATATGTTGCTGGCTTTTGATTTGCGGACGGTTGATCTCTTGGCGGCTCCATGGCTTAGTTGGTTAGCGTGTGATTACTAAGCTCAATGTTCCGGGTTTGATTCTCGACACGGACCGCTTGAAAAATGTTAGCTGAGCATTTTTTATAAAAATATGCCATCATTTGGACGAGAGGTAAAATGTAGGTTCCATGTGTGAATGTTGTTACGCACGTTAAAAATCGCTACCTTGGTTGGAACTGCAAGGGTTCGGCAATTCAAAATTTCCAGGTGAAAAAACTCGCTTCCTGACCAATGTAGTAGCTTCGGGTCGAGCATTGAAAAATCAAACGTAAGCACGGTTAATCATTGTCGCAGCTCGTGACTTTGTATGTACTTAGAAGCATATTTGTTGGTTTTCATGTCGATTATATCAAGTACTTCGTCGGTTACAAACTCGGAATAGATTTTGTATGTGTTTACGAAGTCCTTAATTTTTTGGAATCCACTTTTTCTAGAAAAATGAAAGTTACTAGTAACGTTGCCGCAAGGACGCCAACCACTAATTGCAGTTAGACCAGGATATGCAGTGGAGACTGCATCAGGAGAAAGTGACCTATCGCCTTCGCTAATGTTTCCATCCTCCTCAAATTTATGAGAAGAAATGTCGTTTTGCTCTCCTCCAATTCTGGTTTATAAGATTTTTAGGAGGCCTATGGCTTGCTTTCTTGTCCTGACGATTGATAACTATGTTTATCATGTGTAGATAGCTTTGGATCCGTGTCTATTGCAGATATTGTTACAAAATTTTGTTTCAGAGTAGCTTCTAATATTCGTCTGTCCTTGCACATCATATCAGTATTGTAGGTTGTAGACTATAATATCCTGAAAAAAAAGTTTACGTTTATACTTACGCTTCAGATATGGTGACCACCGATGGTACACGACGACTCTGAAAGAATAAAATTAGCAATGGCCGTCGTGTTCCACTGGTGAGTATACATTATCAAAACAAAATTAAAAAAATAGCACAAGCAAATAATTATACGTTGTATGTATATTATTATAAATGCGTAAGACTTGCGACGTACAACTAACCTATATTATTCGAGTAGCAACTACGTGTCGCTACCTACGGCTCAAGTTGACAAGTAGGTGGGTTGCCGACCAGCTGCAGTGGAGACGGAGTGGGTCCCAAAAGTGCTATAGACCAAAAAAAATAAAATAAAGAGGGCGCCAGGTAAATTTGCCTCCAGGCAACCACCTAAGTACCTCGCACTACCAAAAATACCAAATAAGTACCGGTACCTATATGGCGAGATATTGTTACTAAAATAATGCCTTGTCATAAACTATTAAATTATTAAATGATGCCAGAAGTCAGGTAAAAATAAATTTATATTGGAGACAGTTTCTGTTCTTAATTTAAATAATCTTTGAGAACATTCAGTTAATCATAAACAATGCACGTTCAGGACGACAAAATAATAAAACAAAATAACATGGTTAATGCACACGGATGGTATATAATATGGACGCCGCTTGAGCTCAGGTGCACGCACGATTTATATTCAACAATGGTGTCGTCGCACGACAAGTCAAAAGGATAGACAATTATATCAACTACGCGTAAATTAAATAATTAACTGTAGTTTAACATATAATATGTGAAATAGTTGATAGTTGAATTAATTATTTATCATTAAAAGACGAATAAATTGTCACATAAAAAGATATTAAAAACTTGCGTGTTCCTAGGATCCAAGTACACCTAGCTTTTACCAAATGCGCTACCATAAACTACGATCCAGAAATTAACTTTCCGATTAATAAAGAAACCCTAAAGAGAAACAAGAATAAGTACTAGTCAATCAATTATTCTCTTTAATAAATTATGACACTAATGAATATTTTATCTATACATCTCAAAATTAACACACACGTTCAACAATTACACAAACAACCAGCTTTAAAATTACTACTAAGGAACAAATATATGCAACATTTAATTATCAACACGTTCGCACTCAAGTAACATTATTAATTGAACGATCAACCCTAATTGATATGTAACCAAAAACTTAAACATACTTACCCTACAATAAGGGGTTTTTCCGTCCAACAATGGTCTTCAATAATTTTAGCCTTTCTACCAAAAGAAACCATTATTTAGCTTCAAATATGAATACACACTTAATTGCAAATTCAAACATCATAAACCAATTCTTATTTACAAGTATTAAATCATACATACCCAAAAGATCAATATGGCGAAATTCCACAGGTGGCTTAACAGCAGTAAAATGAAGAATACATCCCTCCTAAGAGCTAAAAACTAGTGAAGTCAATAAAATCAATATTTAGGCATATATACAACGCTTAACGTTTCATAATTGCACTACGAAATAAATTCTCATAAGGATGATTTCAAAATCATAAAATATTCGAAGCGCTCGACTTCAATCTGCTGTTAGCCTTATGTTATCATATCTCCAACTAACAAAACTCGAAAATATTAAGGAAAATTTCCTAGCATCTCGCGGGAAAACAATGGAACTACTTATACCACGGTTCTAAATAAGAACAAGTCTTTATTTTTTCAACTTTATAATTACGGCATCTACACACCAGAGGCCTGCACAAGTATCCTGTTATTATATCCAAATTTGTTTACACTTTTATTAAGGGACAATTATATCTCTAATTAAAGGTTTATTGTTCTTTAAGCAATTATTTATATACGTTTACTATATGAAAAATGCTACATTAAGTTACAGAAATAGATAATTGTTTAAAAGTGGTAGTTATTTGTGCAATGTAAAAAAGTGACACGTTACAGACTACACATCAACAATTCGACTGCGCGGAAAGACATAAAATACCCAACATCTCGAACGTGTTAATATTAGAATTAAATTGACATTGAGCGTGAAGTTGACACCAACAAAACAACAAACTTCGTCTGTTTATATTTTTTTATACAAAAGCTACAGACTCTTCAGTTTTAGGCGCACTAGTCACCATTTGGCACCCGTATGCGGCACTAGACAGTTTTGGAACAAAAATGCGCCTTTTGGGTGGAACAAAATCATATACAATTTTTGAAAAGTGTAATATTTTAATTAGCATAGTATTGAACCTGAAGGTAATACTAACCAACTATATTTTTTTATATAACTTTATTCGGAGGGAAAGAGACCACCGGTGTAATTTTGTGTACTCCAAGTTTGTATTCCTTTGCATTCCACTTTGTAATCTTGTATTTCACTATTTTTGTTTGTATTCCGTTGTGTTCCGCTGTATTCCGCAGTGTATACCGCTGTATTCAATGTTACAGAATACAATGTTGCATACAAAATCTCCCCGAATTTATTACAGTTGGTGTTTTATATTTGAATTTTTGGGTGTATTGAAGCTAACAGGGCAATCATACTGTAAAAAATAATTTAGAAAAGTTTAGAATTTCTTCTTCATATTGAACTCAAATTTTTGGGAGTATTAGTGTTCAATTAGGGCTCAATAAAACGGCAAAATAAGGAAAAATAAACTTTTAACTTGGCGCAAACTTACTCCGAACTAACTGAATTTATTTATAACCATTTTGTTCTTAACATTAGACAGTTTATTTTTTTGGCGCATTATAGGAAAAAACAATGCAAAAGTTTTTTATATTCACATCCAATGCCAACTTTGTCCATCATACTTTACGGTTGTTTCTAAAAATGATCTGTAAAATTATCAATGCACAATATTATATGCACAGTTCAAAATTTATTTGATTATGCAATGCACTAGTTTCGAAAACTTTATAAATTTTATTGAAGTGATGCCCAAATAAAATCCGGATATCAAGTATAAAAATTTTTAATCATACAATTTATTAAAGAATTAATCACACTAGCGGGGATGCGAAGGGTTCCGCAATACTAACGGTTTTAAAGTACTTTTCTGGTTCAGTCATAAATTGGAAGCTTATCTTTAATTCATATAGACTGAAACGCTATCTCTGCATTTCTTTTATTTATTTATTAATGACACTGCATTATTAAACATCTTCGTCATTATGTACTCACAAGCTGTAGTCATTTGTGTGGCCTTGTTCAAAGAATACTTTACAACCTATAATTGTACTAGTATCATCACTATCAAATTCCTAATATTACTACGAGCACTCATATATTACGTCGTTATCATCATGAATTTTATTGGGTTTGATTGCTTGACCTTCTTATCTTTTTTCCATTAGAGGAGTGAACATGACGTCTGCCACGATTTGAAGCGAGATCATACGACAAATTATCTAAACATTTTTTCAATTACTTCTTTTTCTAATTAATAAATTAGTAGAACAGGTTAGTTTATTTACATCGGTTTACGTAGCAGTTTCAAATTCCAACCAGACTGTGCGCGTTTTGAATTTTGAAACTTTCGTACTCTAAATGAGTGATTCACAAGCATCGTCTTGCAGTGATTTGCAAAAACCTTTGCGTTCATTTAGGGAAGAAGTGCAGAATGTTTTTTCCAGGGTTGTGGAAATGCCATACTTAATAGGACAAAAGGGTTTAGGTAGATTTTTTAATATTGGATTAAAAATTTTGGTTTATGTAAATTATAGATATTTTAGAACTTCTTTGTTTTAGATTGGTGCCGTTTTCCCAGAACAAAGTGTTCGTGTTCTGAAAGTACAACAAACTATGAGCGTCTGGACGATCGCATACTGGAATTTCATGTCTTATTACCGGAGGATAAAGATACATCTAACGAGAAAGAGGTATTATTACTTAATATAAGGAGTAAAGCTAATGAGGTACTGATAATTGAATTGTGTTTTATCACATAAAATAGAACCTTAATTACAATTTTTGTTGTAATGCAGACAAGGCCACATCATAAATTAAAAACATATTCTCGTTATCTCCCTATAAATTGCGTTGTGATATTATACACATTTATACTTTCTATACTTGTATCTCTATTGGATAAAACAGAACGAATTGCAAGTAGATATATTCAGAAAAATCAAAATCAATTTAACGCTTTCAATTGAAATAGTTTACCTATTGCTTAATTTTATTAAAACTCTGCAAATTATTAGACTGTTGTGACATATTTATTCGATTCCGTTTACATAATAAATTTTCAACAAAAAAATTGGACTTACCCGATTCATGTACTTCACACAACGTATTTTTTAAAGAATGAGTATAAAAAGAAAAAGAGTACTAATAAAGGTTATTACAAAAATAACAAGCAACATCATCTTTTGACTTACATCAGAAGGAAATAGTCACGTTAGGATTTGTTCGGGACATTTTAACCAACAGATAATGTGACCAGAAATTTATTAGAGATTAGAGGAAATGACCTGGTTAAATTGCATACGCTAATATTATATCTATGTAACTTTTAATTATTTGACATTTTTGCTAACCATATCCGACAGTGTAAAGTTTTTTGACATTGTCGAGTATAGACATGTAGTGGCACTCAAATTCACGGTTAAGGCCAACCAACTAGTTATTAAAAATAGGACTAGAGATAGTGGCATAGGGCAAATTACTTTTACAATTACAATATTAGATTAATAAAACGGAATTATAATTTAGACCTTTGTGTGAAACCCAAATTATCATCTCAAATAGTCACTACTTGTCTATACTTACAAGTTGTTTGTTACGTGCCGCCGTCCCTGTTGGTAAATATTTAAGAGTATAAGTGTGAATTGTTTTGAGAAAGAATGTGTAGATAAGGGATCAATTGTTGCTAAAAGTCCAAGTGAAGTAGAATCGTTGTTATAGGAAGAATTGTATGAATTGGTAGATAGAGCTTTAAGAATTGCTACTGATTGTGAAAATAAGTTAGAAGTTATTGATAGTGAACTATTTAAGACTAAAGTTTATGTATTTAATGCAGAGTAATTGAAAGATGTACGATTTGAAAGTTACGTAAGTAGGCCAAATATAGAGACCCTAGACCATAAATTTTTTGACGTGAGTAGTATAGCTGGCTAGTAACTGGGACAACCTTATGAAAATTTTATACTCCATATTTTTCCAAGATTATGATAATTTAGAAAGGTATGTGCGATAATACAATGAATTATGAATGATAGTGAAGAGAATTCGAAATGACATGAAACTTGATGAGCCGTGTGTAAATATGAAAAGTTAGAGATAAAGGATAGAAATGTTAAATTGTAAATGATTTAGTATAGAAGTTAAAGACAGTTTAGTTGATTATAAGACAGAAATAAGTGGACCGTTAAAAAGAGAAAAGTTCTAATAGGAAAAGATTATGTATGTGTATTATAAGGCTTATAGAATTAGTTATAGATAGAAAGTAGTGAGAAATAAACATATTAAAATTACTCATATATGCGATAAATAGCGCAGGCTTCGAATTTTATATCTTAATTTGGTGGAAAATGACGTGATGAGCGGTCACAAGAGGTCATTGAAACCCTAATTCTAAAAATAAATCCCACTAAAATATAATAGAATCCTGAAAGAATGGAATTTTCCGTAAATTCATGGTTGCGCCCTGTATAATACAAGCGTACCGTTATTCATTGATGTGTTACGTTTTTTTGTGGCACCACGTCGGGCGCCAAATTTATGCTACGTAACACAAAGAAAGCCAAAGAAATGACCCGGCTCAATCGGAGAGTGGGGGGGGGGTTTGTAGAAAGCAGACTGACCTATGATGTATGCGGCGGTAAGGAGTTAGTAACAATACCTGCAAGAAAAATAGTTAAGCAAACCTGAAAAAAAAAGAATAAGTACAGCAGCAATGAGAAGTCTAAGTTATTCAGTACTATGTAGAATGTAAAAAAAAGAAACTGTTTCGATAATCTATATAATATAACAACGGTAAAAGCAATACAAAAATTTTTAGTACAAAGTGAGGTAATATTGGGGAGTAGCAGAAACGTTTCCTCACACACCAATTAAACATAAATCAGATAAAATGTTGACAAAAGATAAATAGATAAAACACAATTGGTATGAGTAATTCAGTAGTATTGATTGTTGGTTTTTTTTCTCTTTCTTTTTTTTCTTAATAGCAGGCACGTCTATTGTAAAAGGTATCAGTACGACGAAGAATATTGCAAAACAAACAGATAGATATTTACGGTAATAACAAGTATGAAATAGTTCAACTTACACAAGTCCTTCAGCAACGCCTCCTTGCAACTGAAGTGTGGGATTCAACGATGTCCCGCACCAACGAAGCACTTCACCCTTGACTGTGAGGGGGTTGATGGAACTCATCACACGCTACACCAATCACACCCACGCACTTCACTGGGGTTAGCAGCAGACAACATCACGCGTCGTAACTATGTAGTTGATAAATTTCTTGTTCATTCTATTTCCTAAGACAATAATTTCGGAATATTCTGTAGCACTAGTTTAATTTCAACTGGGACCAAAGGTATATTATTTTCATAAACATCCCAATAAGCAGTGAGAAACTTCAAACAATACCTTAGTAAACCGGTAATCTGTTATATTTCGCAAACACGAAACTTGCACAAGCAAAGATCTGTTGTAGATTCTTTGGGGTTAGAAAATTCAGAAACTACAGTATCCACAGTATTTGGGATAATCCAAAGTATGAACTACTCCAATAAGAAAAGGGCAACGCCATCAAAACACAATTAGTAAAGCAACGTGTATCACTAAAATACTGTTCCGTAAAACAAGCACGTGCGGTCGAGTAAACACATTCTACAGTTAAAGTACAACTAAAATCGTGCCGTGTTTTTCATGTACAATTCGAAAAATTAATACCGCATTAATTTTTCACTATTATCAAAGCAAACAGAAAGCAGTACCTTCAACGTACTTCACATATCGGAACACAGAACAGAACTCTTTAAGCAAACAGCAAACAGTCTTCTCCACGTAAAAACAATCTATCGGAACGAGCAACAAACTACAACTCGTCGCTATTATAACCGCTTTTCGACTATTCTCTACCTCGCTAATAACATAAGGAACATCTAAAACGTGAATGTAACAATCGTATCTAATAATTAATTACAGGCTGTTTATCGTTTCCGATAAGTTGGAATTTATTTATTAATGAGAATCAAGCTTCAATTTATCTATCTTTAATTAATACACGCGAGTTAAATTGCATACAATACTATTCGAAAGTATTTACTTTATACAAACAGCGATCCACTTATTATAATACGACGCATTCGCCAACGAGTTAATAATTATAAAATATAGAAATAGTAGTTACAGAAAGCTTAAGATGTTAAGCTCTAAAAATGCACGTTACAGATTTACCATGCAAAAAACGCAGATTGCGAGTGTATAAATCACTCTGTATGATATAAGCATATAATAATGATCAAATTTATCTGCGCTTATTTTTTCGTTATTAGGTTTTCCGTCTCAAAACTGGTTGGACACGTATCTGCACTTATTTATATTCTGAGCTAGCCTACACAGTTCCCTGAAATTCTCGCACAGCCTGTATACAGCTCGGTTCCCCTTCTATTGTTTTCTAATTTTATGCCCTATTTCACCGAGATTCAGTGAAGGGGGTTAAGCAGCCTGTGGTTGCCAAGATCTCTCAACACTTAGACATTTGCCGAATAAATAGTTTTCCAGTAAATCCTTTCACACAATTAACATTATTCGACAAAATTGACCAACCAATACTTGTAATTGCTTATAATAATCATCATGTTTAAGTACAGTTACTTTTTCCTTATTAAATTATCCATCTTGGGACTGGTTAGATGCGTACTTCCATTGATTTCTATTCTGAGCTAGCCTACACATTTCCCTGAAGTTCCTACAGCCTACATCTTTCCCTATCTGTGTGCAGTAGTCTAACCGAGGTCTGCCTCTTCTTCTCTTTTTTCCTATCTCTGCTTCTAATATATTCCGTACTATTCCCTCATGCCGTAGTATGTGACCTGTCATCCTATCTCTCCTATTTTTTACTGTTTTTCAAATCTTTCTTTCTTCCCGTACCTTTTTTAGTACCTTTTCGTTCTTTTTCTGTTCATAACATCTTCGTCATTCGTCTGTAGCACCACATTTCAAACACTTCTACCCTTTTCGGGTCCGCTTCTCCTACTTCACCTACTTCTCCTACTTCTCCAGACTTCACAGCCGTACAGTGCCGTGCTCCACACATATGTTTTAAGTAATCTTTTCCATGTTTCTATGTTTGTTGTCTTTGAACACAGTAGTTGCTTTTTCTTGTTAAATGTAGCACGACCTTGTGCTAATCTTTGTTTTATATCTTTTGCGCTTTTCCTATCTTGCGTTATTTGGCTTCCTAGGTAGCAGGTAACCTCTTGTATCTTCGTGTTACATATTTGTATTCTTGTTTTTCATTTATTTTCCCCTCCTTTGCATACTAGCACTTTAGTTCTAGTTTTGTTAACTTTCATACCGTATCTTTCTGTTAGAACTATTTCCATTTCATTAAAAGCAGCTTCTAACTCTTCCTTGCTAGATGCTAATACCGCTATATCATCTGCAAATCTAAGCATATCAATTTTTTGTTCCTGGATGGTAAATCCAAATGTCTTCCTGCATTTGACAGTATTCATTGCCTCTTCAATGTACAAGTTAAAAATTAATGGGGATATAGCACTTCCCTGTCTCATTCTTTTTCTAATGTTTACTTCTCTACATTCCTGCTTTAATTCTATTACTGCTGTTTGCTCTTTGCATAAGCTATGTACTATTCGTCCATCCCTATAACTTATTCCAATTTTTTTGAGTATTTCGAATATTTTTTCCATTTTACATTGTCGACTGCTTTTTCCAGTTCTACAAACCCTATATACACCTTTTCCCCCTTTTCTATTGTTTTCTCCATTATCAGTCTCAGAGCTAAAATAGCCTTTCGTGTTCCTCTGTTTCGCCTAAACCCAAATTGGTCTTCTCCTAGTATTTCTTCAGCTCGTTTTTCCATTTGTCTTTGTACAATTCTAGTTAATATTTTTGACACGTGTGCTGTCAAACTTATTGTTCGAAAATTTTCACATCTATTCGCGCTTTTCTTTTTTGGTATAGTTACTATGATGTGACGTTTGAAATTTTTGGTTATCTCTTATACATATAGCTGACAAGTTAGGAGAAACGTTCTGTTACTGCTTGTCCAGCAGCATTTAGAGTTTCTGCTTGCAGCTTATCTGTACCCGGCGCCTTACCATTTTTCGGACCCTTTAATGCTAATTCAAACTCATCTCTAAGTATAAGATATCCCAAGTCATCATTTTCAATGTCTAATTCCTGTTCTAATGCAGTTAGTTCCTCTCCTGCATATAAATTCCCTATATATTTTTGCCATCTACTCACTTTCTCTACATTTTCTATAATGAGGTTTTCCCCAGCGTCCTTTATATTTTTGCTATACGGTTTTATATCCCTAAAATTGATTCTAATTAGTTTGTATGCTTCATCTGTCTTTTCTACTACCATCTTGGTTTGTATCTCTTTGCATTTTTCATCAATCCATTGTTCTTTAGCTTTCCTGCATTTTCGATTAATTTCCCATTTTATGGTTTTGTATCTCTGTTTTCCTGTTTTGTCTGATTTATTTTTGTATTTTCGTCTTTCTTCTATTAAATTCAGGATATGCTTTGTTATCCATGGTTTTTGTTTTCTTTTTGTGTATACCCCAGAATATCTCTGGCCGCCATGTCTAGGCTGGATTTAATGTTATTCCATTCTGTTTCTACTTCCTTAGTATCAGATATTTTTCCGATATCTTTTAACTAACCATTTGACTTTTTTTCGAAATCTTTCTTGAATATCTTTATCTTTTAGTTTCTCTAAGTCAAAGTATTATTTTCGTTTCTTTTTTCAAATTTTTTAATTTAAGTGCGGCCTTCATAATTACGATGTTGTGGTTAGTGTCTATATCTGCTTCTGGGTAGCTTCTACAGTCTTTTACTTGATTCCTAAACCGTTGTCTATCAAGAATGTAATCTATATGTTATTTTCTTGTATCTCCTGTCATCTTCCACGTGTATCGTCTTCTAGCATGATGTTGAAATAATGTGTTTGTGATGATTAAATTGTTCCTGTCGCATAATTCTACCAGTCTGTTTCCCTCTGTCGTTTCTCGTGCCTAAACCAAATAAACCTACTACCGCTCCTTCCCTACCCTCATGTCCTTTTACGTATCTTAATATGTCTTCGACACCTTTGCAGATCGCTTCTACCTCTTCGTCACTGTAGCTAGATGTGGGCATATACACTTGTATTATTACTGTGTTTACCGGTTTAGATTCTAATCTAACCATGAGTATTCTTTCGTCCCTTTGTTAGTAAGTTTCTACACAGTATTCTATCCTTTTCTGCATAACTATTCCCACACGCAAATTTCTTTCCTTTGCTCCTGTATGAATTACCCTGAAGTCTCCACTCCAAAAATCTTCCGCCTCTGACCACCGAACTTCGCTGATCCCTACTATGTCTAGTGCTAACCTATTCATTTCGATTTCTAGGTTCTCTAGCTTACCTACTTGCTTCATACTTCTAACATTCCACGCTCCGACTCGCAAAATGTTCCCGACTCGTATTCTGAACTTTCCGATAGCATCCTCCGAAGTAGTCCCCTCCCGGAGATCCAAATGAGGGACTATTTTAACTCAGGAATTTTTTGCCCCAGGGAATTTCATTATTTTATTACAATTTAGGTACGCTGTGTACTTGGGAGGTAATGTGGTGGTTTCCCGTTGCCTTCCATATCGCGATATCGTGTCTTAGACTGCCATACCGACCCCTATGGTCTCTGTCAATCTAAGTACCGAAAGAGCCGCTGCCCTCTTTCGGGGACCTGTCTTAGTCTGGTTCCTCACTAACGACCCTACTACTATGATTGGGCCTGCTGTTTGGCTCTTTAGCTCATTAGAACACGCAAGTCATTCCACCTGTTCTAGTAGTCTAGAACTTCGGCAAGGTGCAGGTCCATTCGAAATGGTGCTGTATATGTAAAAATAATTAATTTTAAGGTACCTTAAAAACGCATTCAATGTGAACGCAAATCGATCATTTTAAGATAAATACAAAGCTATTTATTTTCACTTATGAATTAGCCTTTGTATAGCATAAAAACATTGTAAATAAAAACATGTTCTCGTATTTGCGAGAGAGGAATTGGGAAAGATACGTCAACTTTGTTGAACTCATTAATAAATAAACGTTTATTTCAAGAAGCGGCCAGAACAGTACAATCCCCGTACAAATAGTTAAGTATAATTTATTACCTTTCACAACTGTAGTATAGAAAGCGAAGTCACAATAACTTTAGGTATTAAACAAAGACGGAAAGCGCACATAAATCAATACTAACGAGGTAATAAAACAATTTTGAACGCTTATGAGGATTCTCTAGAAAATTACGTCAGATAGGCGTATATTATTGGAAATGGAATCTTGAAAATACTACTACATTCTAGAAATAGATGATTTACTTTATAAATGGAAGCGTTTATTAAAAAAGGTCATTCAATCATTCATGAATTCTATCGAGAAATGTTCATTTAAGTCGCGAGCTGTTGTTTTGCGAAGATGATATTTGAAATATGCAGTACACATATCTTAATTTAATAATTACGATGTTACAATGAATAAAAAGTGATGTTTTAAACGTAACCTGCATAAAAAGTGGAGATTAATAAATTTAATTATATACAATGAAGATGGAAAATTCTTCGATACAAAAAACTATTAAAATCTTCATTGAATAATCAAACCGAGGATGCAGATTGGTTTCTAAATGGAAATGTAAATAATAATAGGATCTTGTAAGCTGATTTGGACGTCAATTGTAAAGTCATCCTAAATAAATAATTTCATTCGCACAGTAGTATGTAAAATATAAAGCTTTATTTTATAAGAGTTAAACGTTATCGGTTAGTAGTTCATAGTGTCAAGGTTAAAGCTAGCCTTAATTTAATTATTCCAGTAATTTTAACCGCAAGATCGAATAGATATATTGAGCGCAACAATAATAAAACTTCGTAGAAACTCTTGGTTCAGACATTGAAATCTCAATCAAGTTGTGTCGTGAAATTGTATTCAGCAAGTCCCAAAAAGCATTGCGCATATTTCCGCTTTTAAAGTTATAGCTTGATTTTATCCAAACTCTTGATGATCCTTTCAACTCGAGTTATTAATTGAACGAAAGCAAATATAAAACTTAGTACATGATATGCTTATAACTTTTCAATTTATACTTAGATATGTGTTACATACAGTTTTGGCCCCAGAAAATCTAGACGGTAAGCCTCAGGAAACACTTGGTGAAGTACCCCGCTAAAAAGTACCGAAAAACTCGACTGTAGTAACACGATTGGTTACCGACTAACCCAGTGACACGGATGCTATAGGTGTTTGAACCGGGTACCGGGATGCTATCGTGTGTGAATTATGTCATTTGGGAATTAACTTGAACACAACAGAATCTTGCATGGTTTCTAGGGAGAAGCACCTAGAACGGATAATAGGGGATGCCAAAACCTAAGATCATGAAAGTAATTCTAGTCAAAAATTCACACTAATAGAGTACACTAGTGCTAAAACTCAACCCAAAATAAACATTATAATAAAGACACTAATACACCTACTTGAAAACTACTTGCTAAAAAAAGGTTTTCAAAATTAAATGTTACATTACCTGAATATTAATCACGCTTCTGGGCAACTGCAATTTAATTTATTACAACAAAACTGGAACTATCTATCACCTTTGCATTAGTTGTGTAAAACACCATTCTGCCGTGCTAGCTAAAAAGCAGTATCTCCAATATTGTCGATGTTCTACTAGAAAGCTTGTTGTACTCTAAGGTTTTTTTTTCTATCATTGTACCAACCTCGAAAGCAGCATCTGCAGTCATTTACTGCGTATTCTACGCTGAAAAACGTAGGTATATCCAAAACGTCATTATTTCAGAGAGCTAAAGAGCAGTAACCGGCTTAACTGCTCTGAACAGCAGCATATCCCATTACAATTGGAGATACTGCGGAATAATATTGTCGGACTAGACTCTTTATGTAGTATGTGTTAGAACTGAAGGCAGTGCCTGCTCTTTAGTATTGTATGTCAGCATTAAATTCACGCGCCAAATGAAGAAGTAATCCTTGTTGACACTGTTACTATAAATAGGGTAGTTGATGGAGATTGTTAAGTTGGATTTTAGTGCATTGTGTAAAAGTACTAAGCTTATTGAATAATGTTGAATATTTATGCTTAGGTAAGTAAAAGAACAAAGTCAATAAATAACATGTTATTAATTTTCAAGCATCAGGTTGTAGTATTAAACTTATAAATACTTAAATAGTAGTTGGGTTATGTTAAAATATTTTGCTAACTTGAGTTTTAGTTTTTAGGTTTTTCTACTTTTTGGATTTTATAAAGGATTTTAAAAGAGGGAAACACCTAGTTCGACTGGCTTTAGAGTAAAATAGGGAAGGGAATAATTCAAGCTTTACAGATTAGAAAAGTAACAAATCACTGGCGGTTTCAGAAAAATTGGGTAGGTAATAATTTACTTATACTTGCGAGAAAATCTAACAAGAAGAAACGTTAAAAGAAGAATGCGTTCTTCTAATGATGTTAAGGCATCCTATAATGAAAAATTACCAATAAAACGAAGAAGAAGTCATACTTCAATTAAAGAAAAGAAACTACAAAATTTAAAAAAAAAGAAAACGAAATTAAATCACCATGCAAAAGGCCTTGCCAAAAGAACTGCCGAAGCAATTTTTCTGAAATTTGGCAGAATGATTTAAATGCTCAGTACTGTAACATGACATGGGTGGAAAAGAGAATTTTTGTGTCTAACAATGTTTCACGAGTAGATGTTAAACGCATGCGAACTTCAGGCAAGAGTCAACGTAATGTTACATTCACTTATTGCATGAAAACTAATAGCAGAGAAAAACTAGAAGTTTGCAAAACTTTTTTCCTCACTACTCTAGGTTACAACCTTATAAATGATAGAATTATAACATATACATTGAAACCACAAAACTGTTCTGAAACACAAGCTTTGCCCATAGAAAACAGACGTGGTAAGCATAGCAAAACACCACCCACTGACAAAGATTTAATAAAAAAACAAATAGAGACATTTAATCCGTTAGTGTCCCATTATAGAGGAGAACACGCCCCCAATAAAAAATACCTTTCAAGCGACATTAATGTTAAGTTAATGCATAACTACTTTTTGGAGGTATATCCCAATAACAATGTCTCTTATGAATTTTATAGGAAAATAGTTACTGATGATATGAATATTTTATTTACAACTCTTGAACACGAAGAATGTGAAATGTGTGAAACTTTTAAATTACACAATCCAGAAGAACACACTTCTAAAAAATTGAACCTTACCTGTGATCAATATAGAGACGACGTCAAATCCAACTACGACAAGAACACAGTTGTCTTTTCCGCCGATCTCGAGAAAGTTATAATTCTTTCACGCATTGATATGTTTACGAAGACGCTCTTGTCAAAGACTGATAGTTTTCAACGAGAGTTTTGTGCCAGTTGGAAAAAAACAAAATCTTAAGCCGTTCGGTGTTTTGTGGCATGAAACCATATCAGGGCGAAAAAGGAAGACTTAATAAGTACTTTTCATGCTTTTTCATTACATACACGAGACATGGAGGAAATTATTATTTGGATGTACAATTGTAGTGTACAAAATAGAGATTGGACACTGTTCAATTACCTTATTTACATTATTAATTCGACAGAAATATCAGTATATAAAATTGTGTTTCGTTATTTTGAGCCAGGGCACACCTACATGGCAGCAGATAGCTTCTACCACCAGATGGAGATATCTTTGAAACAAAGGAAGAAAGTTTATGATTTTAAGGATTTTAAGACCTGTGCGCAATTTGCAAATTCTCGAAAAGTGGACATCAGGGAAATGACGGTACCTGATTTGTTTATGTGGCCGAATGGATCTTCTATTTAAAAAATTCAAAATATGAAGCCAAAACCTTACGTAAAAAATATTGTTGAAGTAGCGGCAGAAAGGGGAAAATACAGTTTAACTTACAAAACAAGTTTTGTCCACTACAAGTTATGAACTGAATTTTTTGTAATCGAAGTGTCTTAAAAAAGGATTATCAAAACCAATATCTACAGAAAAACATCATGGAATTACGCAAGAAAGATAAGATTCAGTATTAAATAATTTGCATTCAGTAATGCCTCAAAACCGATTAGAATTTTGGAAAAGCATATCAGTAAATAAGGACTCCTGTTCTCTTATCGACAACTACGATCACAACTAAATTTGTACTATTGTGCTTGTCTTTTTGTTTTATATTTTTGAATCGATGACCACTACAGAGTAATAAAATACATAAAACATTGCTGTCATTTTTATTTGTCAAAATTTTTTAATGTACTCGAATGCAGTTA
The DNA here is from genome assembly GCA_036346225.1 of Platerodrilus igneus. NCBI lineage: Eukaryota > Metazoa > Arthropoda > Insecta > Coleoptera > Lycidae > Platerodrilus > Platerodrilus igneus. The sequence goes on along the minus strand of JARFIW010000500.1, from coordinate 1,486,204 downwards.
TTATAGTGTTATAAATAATCTGGAAAGCGGGATACAACACTAAATAGCAGTAACCGTCATTTTAATGTTATTTGATATATTCTTAATTTTTATTTAGCACATCATATTTGTTGCCTAAAGGTACATTACACACTGAAATTTCAATCTCAAGCGTTAGCGATGAGGACATGACCTAAAGCAAAAGATGCTTTTTGCATTTTTCTCCAAACTACCAGAATGGGGATACTGCACGGCAGTATTATACCATTATGTTTTCGTTACAAGTACATATAAATATTATTACACAAAAAGAAACAACCAAATATACACACAAAATTACTGTCTAAATTCTTAACCTAATCACAAGAACGTATCTTGGGTACGTATATCAGTTTATACAATTAATTAAAAATGTTCATTCATTTACAGTTATTTTAGGTTATAGTTTCAGACGTTTCGATAAATATCTGATGAGTGATTTTTGCCTGTAGATAATTCGGATACCAACAAAAGTTTTTATCTCCGGAGACATCAAAAGAAACTACTTATTCTGATTTAACATGTTTTTGTCCAACATAAAGTTGTCGATATAATCGAACCAAGGTGTTCCGAAAACTAAAAATAACCAACCTGGTAGGGTATTATTCGAACAACCAAATATACACACAAAATTACCATCTAAATTCTTAACCTAATTACAAGAACGTATTGTGGGTACATATATCGTTTATACAATTAATTAAAAATGTTCATTCATTTACAATTCTTCTAGATTATAGTTTCAGGCGTTTTGATAAATATCTGATAAGTGAATGTTGCCTGTAGATAATTCGGACACCGATAAAAGTCTTTATCTCCGGAGACTTCGAAAGAAATTGCTTGTTTTGAATTAACATGTTTTTGTCTAACATAAAGTTGTCGATATAATCGAACCAAGGTATTCCGAAAACTAAAAATAACCAATCTGGTAGGGTATTATTCGAACAACCAAATATACACACAAAATTACCATCTAAATTCTTAACCTAATTACAAGAACGTATTGTGGGTACATATATCGTTTATACAATTAATTAAAAATGTTCATTCATTTACAATTCTTCTAGATTATAGTTTCAGGCGTTTTGATAAATATCTGATAAGTGAATGTTGCCTGTAGATAATTCGGACACCGATAAAAGTCTTTATCTCCGGAGACTTCGAAAGAAATTGCTTGTTTTGAATTAACATGTTTTTGTCTAACATAAAGTTGTCGATATAATCGAACCAAGGTATTCCGAAAATTAAAAGTAACTAACCTGATAGGGTATTATCCGAACATTTTTGACTATTTTTCAATGTAAACTAACCTACTTATATACCTGAGCAACAGGAAACAATTTGTTTACTTCATGAATGAAAACTCTGATATGGTTGACGTGCCAACTGGTGTACCACAAGGGTCAATCCTTGGCCCTATATTGTTCCTCTGTTTTATCAATGAGTTTTCATCTTTTATCAACAATGCAAGCACAATCTTATATGCAGATGGCACTTTTCTATATTATAGTAGTGACAATATTGACCATATACTGTATAACAGTGAACAATTGTTGAAATTATCCTATATTTGGGTTTTAAGCAATAAATTAGCTCTAAATTACAACAAAATAGAACAAATTTTTTCTCCTTAAAAACATGTGCTACTGATAAAGAACTGCAATAAACTTTGCATAAAGTTTTGTCAATCTATATATTTTATTAAATCCCTAAAAAAATTTCTCTCTATAGATGTGCTGAAGTCTATTTATTTTGCTTGTTTCCATTGTCACGTGCAGTATGCAGTCGTTACCTGGGGCCATGCTTCAGGAAGTGCACGTATATTTAGCCTTCAGAGACGTGTATTAAGAGTCATTGCGAATTTTGGTTATCGGGAGGACTGCCGTTCTAACTTTATTAGTCTTCAAATACTTATTTTTCCATGTATTTTTATATTGGATTGCTTAATCTATGTACACAAAAATAGCCAGAATCTTCAAAGACATAGTAATGTTCACGACCTTAACATATGTGGTAAACATCTTCTGACAGTTCCATATCATAGAATCACTAAGAGCAGATATGGTTGTAATTAATTACCATGGAATACTATTTTACAATGCATTACACCCTAACATATTAAAAATACCTCTGAAACAGTTCAAATCAATCTTAAAAACCTATCTTACTTCCAAAGCTTTTTATAATACTTCAGATTTTATTAATGATGTTAAGAGTTTCATTCAGGATACTGATACCTAACATTATATTTTCGTACTTAATAGTTTTTACTTTGTAAACTTACTGTCCTAAAATGTATATATTAAGTTTTCAACGGTTTCTTTCTCATTGACACGTCCGGTACTATATTTTTTTGTACAATGGATATAATTGAAATAATCGCATGTTGCTTCTTTGGATGGTAGTTACGAAGTGCCTATAAAAATTGACATTCTTTTCATAAAACGATCCAGGATATCTTTGGTAGAATTCGGACAGATGAATTAAGACTGCAAGTTGAAATTACTTGTTTTTTCCTGTATTTAAATATATGTAAAATTAACTCACGGAAAAGGGTAACTAAAATCAGAGAAAGGGGGTTTTTATTTTCTTGAGACAGATGAATTGAGACTGCAAGTTGAAATTAATTACGTGGTTATACTCTATCTAAATATATGTAAAATTAACTTACAGAAAGTTTAACTAGAACCAGAGAAAGGGATTTTTATATTCTTGAGTCAACACAATTTTGCCTGCGAAGTCTTTATGCCCAGACGATGAAGTCATAGGCGTCAACGTAATACATTATTAATCAAAACAAATGAATTATAAAACTAATAATTTTAGAACACAAAGTTACGTTGGTTGATGTCATTTCTAACTTTTAAGACTGCCAAAGTAAATTTGACAACCTTTGAGTATGAACAATATATAATACAGAAATAATTCTACCTAAGATCAAAGTGCACGTCGCCTAAAAATTCTATTTCTTAAAGGTAATATAGATACTATTAAAATGAAATACAATTATAAACATTTAAAAGGAACACCAAAAATGCTTTTGCCAACTGCGCTACAGAGACCGGAAAGATTGATAAATTCAAATCGCGCGGGCTACTACGTTATTAAGTTAACAATCAATTACGTTAGTAATTTTTGTCAATCACATCTGACACTATCAAGTTTGTTAAAGTTATGTCGGATAGAAAGAGAGAGCGACGCCAAAATTCATTAAATACATATATAAAAGTAGTTGCAGGAGGCAAGTTAATATTGTAACGGGCTACTACTACCGCGTTTCACCAATTGAAAACAAGTAATAACAATAGTCTTTATTACTCACGGTTCACAAGTCTAATTAACAGTATATGCGTTATTTATAGATGTTTTCAGTTCATTTAACAATGAAGCACTATCACACTAATGAATTAACAAAAGCACTAATATCTTCTTAAACTAAATTCTTAACCACAGGTCTATTAACAACACTAACTCTACTACAATTTATTTATTACACCTTCGTCTATTTATCTACAGGTGTCGGTACAATACACACTGTCACATAATACAAATTTATGTTTACTCTTGGACTTCCAACAGATTAACTATTTAACTTTACACGATATAATTTATATTCGACATTTTGATATAGACTAAACTTTAATATTTTATCAGCGGCCTTATATATACCCTGAATTAAAATAGATGATTCATTCTCTGTTATGTGCTCGAACATCCTCGGTTCCTGGAGATATACAGTGCCTACAGCGCTTGTGCGTTTAACGGGTTGCCTAATAGTAGCTCCTAACAATATTTAAAATTACGATATTATTGAATAACATTAAATTATAACTTAGATGTTTACGCAGTCTAAATTCTTAAAATGCATTTCCTTTTGCAGATGTTTTTGTATTTGTATTTAATAGTTAGTTTTAGGTATACATTTGAGGATCACTTTCTCTCTATATCTGACATAACATCTAAAAGCTTGACACTCTCGGATGTGATTGACAAAAATGCCAACTAGTAGTATAATAGTGGCAAACGTAATTTGAATTTATATATCTTTCCAATCAAATACACATCTCGGTATTCAGTTGGTAAGACTGTCTAAGTATAAACCGAAAGGTTACAGGATCAAATCCTGTCCGGGACATCATATTCTCACATCATATTCTCCTTCTTTCAATTACTAAATTTATGAAATGATTATTTACATTTTGCATAAAAATCTAAATTACAAGTTCATTTTATTAACTAATATCGTAATTTTAAAAATCATCACATTCATATTTTCAGACGTTCCACAGCGGTGTATTGAAATTACAAATTAGTCATGGTCTTAAATATAAATTTAATTTCGTTTTATAAAACACAAAGGGTATGTAATTTTTATATACAATAATAAAACAATACTTAATTTCTTATTAGCCAATGATTTGAATAATATAAAATTTTGTTCAATGCGGGTAAAGTAAATAATGCTAAAAAATTGTGGCGTACTTTTGAATATTTTTACCGGTAGCATAAAAACAGGAGCTGCGAAAGGAGGTGGCCATTTTATTGTATTACAGTTAGACATCGTTCTAGAAATAGAATGGAACGTATTATACTTGGAGACATGCATTAAAAGAAGCACAGTATATCACTAAAGTTTATATAGAAGAACATTTTAAATAAAATATGAACTTATTAACAACAGCCGCAACTAAAGTAACTTTATGTTTTGTTTTAATATATGTGTTTAACAGCTTTTTTGTAATTTACTATAAGAATGTGATTTATAATGGCGATTTTTCTTATGTACCAAAAAAATAAGTAATATTTTATTACAGGAAGAACTGGCTTTTTACAATGATGACGGCAGCTTTCAGACAGTCGTAGTAGAAAGAAATTTATGTAGTAGTGATTTATGTCAACTACTCGCTCTTAAAAATAGAGTTGCAAAAAGTGTTAATTGGAGTTTAGTAGAACACTGGATGGATTTAGGACTCGGTAAGTTTATTATTTATTACGTTTGCATTCTATAAATACGTTTCTTAGTTGCATCTTTATATATGTATTTTATGTAGGAGGATGGCAATCGAAAACCGTGTATTCTGCGAATGTACGCCTAGAATAAATTCGTAACAGCACGGAAATAAGTTACTGTGTCAAAGTATATTTTGGATTAGGTTAGGACACAGTAACAGTTCAAAAAGTATTACAGTGTTTTTGTACAGTGTTCTTTTGTCTATCAATAGATTAAATTAAATACTTGAGATACGACTAAATAGCTGTTTTACACACAATTTATTGACCAATTTCTAGAACTTTTGACTGAGTTACAAGTCAGTTCAAAAATGTGTACACATACAACAATTTATAGATCAATTCAAGAACTTGGCGCTCGTCAATTTAAGCCGATTTAGAGGAGGTTCTAATTTTTCATAAATTTTCGGGCTATTTTCTATTACCAATGTATAGGATGTTCACTAATTTATTTGTTTCCAAAATAATTAAGAGGTTAAGTATTTATTGTTTGGTGTTTTTGTGAATTACTTAAAGTAGTGTAATTTTTGCTAACTTAAATAATTAACATAAATCACGTCAACAACCTGTAAAAGGTATGTATATAGAAAGTAAACATTGAAAAACGGTCGTTGTTTCTGAAATAACCAGAAAAAGTTGATAAATTGATGTGTGTAAAACTATTCAAGGTCATCAAGATTCTTGACGATTTTCTACTTATTTTTTTATTTCTAGAAATTGATCAATAAATTGCCGTGTGTACAATAGCTACAATACATTTAACGAAAATCAGTATGTAGTTTAAGAAATTCGTCGTCAAACTCTGAGCAAGATTGCTTTCGAACCTTTTTGAAGTTTTCACGGCAGGAATATTGATAAATAATAAAACGAACGTAATGTATTCTTGTTTCTGCCAAGAGATTCATGAATTGCTGCTTTTTTATTACTTATGTTTTCGAATATATTTATATACTTTTTCAGAGGAACCATAAACATACCATCCGCTTTAACATCAAGCAGTTAAATACACCGTATTCTGGCTAATTTGACGTCAAAATGTCTAAACAGACAACAAATATATAAATAAAATATTCCTTATAATTTGTTATTAAAACCTATTAAAATATATAATAGGGTACCAATTTAGAAACTAATTAGTGTGTGTAAATGGAACTTGTGGTAAACGTTGGTAAACAACAAACAGTTTTTTGTTTATTTATCAATTAACATATACATATCAAACTTAAATATTTAAATAATAATGACCAATTGATTATTTGGGATAACTATAAACCTACAAATTTCATTTTTTGATATTTGAATTGTACTTGCAGCGTAGGGTTTCTCCATTTTTGCAGACTATAATAATATTTAAGGAATTCACGGAAGATGATGTTGATAGTCCATTAATATTAACTGAAGATACTGAGCAACAAACATTTAATTTGGTTTGTATTCTTTTCAATATAACCAATAGCAGCAATAGAGGATTTTCAATCTACTTCACGTTGTCCACAACCATCCATCCATTACCCATAATTGTCGCACGTCCGTCTGAAATTGTGCCCGGTGTGTTTATCAGCAGCTGGTAGTCTTGAAAAACGTGCTACTAGAAGTGAACGATTTCCAAAGATATTAATCCCTATTGGTTGATGAATTTCCATTGGTATACTTTATAAATGCATTTTTCAGACGTGCAAAAGGTACTTGTTAAATATATGAACGTGGTGAATATTAGGATCGTATATAGCTACAAATTTACAACCCTTGTCAGTTTTCGATGGACGAATGTTAACATTCATCAAAGACCTTCTTTGTTATGTTGTTAGCGACGCAAGGCTTGCTTACTGAAACAAAGTATTGAGCACACATACAAGAAGTTTTTAGTTGTGGATGCTTTTGAACCGCGATGTCTCCAAGTAAACAGGCAATAAACGTATATGCAGTTATATACACGACAAGTAAGCACATATATAAAGTACGATAGGACAAGCCGCAGCCCAATAGTAATACAAATAAACATAGTCAATAATGAAGTATAAACGCGTTAATAACACTAACTTCGATAACCTTAAAAGTAATGCAAAAATATTTACAGTAATGTTAATAAAACACAACGCAACTCGGTTGGTATCTGCAACTGGTTAGATATATAGGTTGCCCAAGATAGTGCCGCGGTTGTGGACGGTGTCATAGAAGTGCTTGCGGTGTGTCAAACAGAACAATCAAGATGGAAGTGGTCCAAGAATCACGTAGAGTTTTTAAGATTTGGGACCGCTATAGAAAGTGCCGTCGAAGACATCGTAGAGGATGATGTGCAGTGCAGGATGTGAGACGTGGAATCAAGTAAAAGACGGAAGAAGCTACCCAAAAGCAGATATAGGCATTTATTGCAATATAGTAATTACGAAGGCCACTCTTAAATTTAAAAATTTGAGAAAAAGGAACGGAAAAGGCACTTTGATTTTGAGAAACTAAAAGATAAAGATATCCACGAAAGATTTGAAAAAATGTCAAATACATTGCTGAAAGATATCGGAAAAAATTTCGGATACTAAGGTAGTAGAAACATAATGGAATAACATTAAATCCAGCTTAGACATGACGACCAGAGATATTCTGGGATATATACAAAAAGAAGATAAGAAACCATGGATAACAAATTTTCGAACAATAAGTTTGACAGCACACGTGTCAAAAATATTAACTAGAATTGTACAAAGACGAATGGAAAAACGAACTGAAGAAATACTAGGAGAAGATCAATTTGGGTTTAGGCAAAACAGGGGAACACGGGAGGCTATTTTAGCTCTGGGGGTGATAATGGAGAAAACAATAGAAAAGGGGGAAGCGTGTATATAGGGTTTGTAGATCTGGAAAAAGCATTCGACATTGTAAAATGGAAAAAAAATGTTCGAAATACTCAAAAAGATTGGAATGAGCTTTAGGAATAAGCGAATAGTACATAGCTTATATAAAGAGCAAACAGTGGTAATAGAATTAGAGCAGGAACGTAGAGAATTAAATATTAGGAAAGGGGTGAGACAGCGATGTGCCTTATCCCCATTAATTTTTAACTTGTACATTGAAGAGGCAATGAATACTGTCAAGTGCAGGAAGACATTTGGAATTACTATGCAGGGACAAAAGATTGATATGCTTAGATTTGCAGATGATATAGCGGTATTAGCAACTATCAAAGAAGAGTTACAAACTGCTTTTAATGAAATAGAAACGGTTCTAACAGAGAGATACGGTATGAAAATTAACAAAAATAAAACTAAAGTTCTAGTATGCACAGGAGGGGGAAATAAATCAAAAACAAGAGTACAAATAGGTAACGAGAACTTACAAGAGATTAAGGATTTTGCTACCTAGAACGCCAAATAACGCAAGAAGAGAAAACCACAAAAGATCAAAGATTAACACAAGGTCGTGCTACATTTAACAAAAAAAGCAACTACTGTGTTCAAAGACAACAAACATAGAAACAAGGAAAAGATTGCTTAAAACATATGTGTGGAGCACAGCACTGTAGTACGGCTTTGAAATCTGGACAGTAGGAGAGGTGGACAACAAAAAGGTAGAAGCGTTTGAAATGTTACAGACGTATGATGAACTTAAGAACAAAGAGGTACAAAAAATGCTAAGGGAAGAAAGAAGTATGTGGAAAGTAAAAAAATAGGAGAGACAGGATGATAGGTCACATACTAAGGTATAAAGGAATAGTGCGGAATATATTAGAAGTAGAAATAGGAAAAAAGAGAGGTAGAGGTAGACCAAGTTAGACTATTGCACACAGATAGTGCAAGATATAGGGTGTGGGAATTTCAGGGAAATGTGTAGGCTAGTTCAGCATGGAAATCAATAAAGAGACGCATCCAAACAGTCCCAAGATGGAAAACTAATGATGAAAAAAATATATATACCTAAACTTGATGATTATTGTAAACAACTACAGGTATTGGTCCTGCAATATTCTCAACTCCAGAAGTCTTAAAAGCACAATTTCAAAGCGATGTAGCGCTATAAATTACATTTCAAGTAATTAATTTAATATTGCTGAAGCTTTTAAATAATTGAAAATAGAATAAGTTTCTTCAGTATTTAGTTAGGACCCAAGCATTAAAGGAAGATGTCAGTAAAATAAATAACTTACAAGGCCTACGTTATTTAAATTTTTGCTTGTAAAATACTAACCTTAATTTTATATATTTATATATAAAGCTTCTATCTAAGTGATTACTTATTTTTTTAAGACGTAATACTGAAAGCTTTTATAGTCGGGTTAACAAAGCTTCTTTCAGAATTGATGTGCCTCATTTTTTGAAAACAAATCCATACATGTTTTATTAGCGTTAGTAAAGGATTTAAGACAATATGAAAACTGTACAGTTAATGGTCGGTGGGTAAGTTGGTGAAAAACTTCAAAGGTAAAACTTTTAACTCATGGAAACAGCATCATCATCATCATTAGGTCTTCAGTCCTGGAACTGGTTAGACGCGTACCCTCATTGTTTCCTATTCTGAACTAACCTACACATTTTCCTGAAATTTGCACAGTCTGCATCTATCACTATCTGATGTAGGTCTACATCTACCTCCTTTTTCCTATCTCTGCGTGTTATATAATATATCTCATTCTATTCCCCAAAATGCTTTAGAACGTATTCTACCCTTCTATTTCTCCTATTTTTCTCCACAGATATTCTTGTTCTCCTACTATTTCTATAACCTATTTGTTATTAATTTTGTCTGTCTATGCTATCATCCTCATACATCTAAAGCACAGAATTCCAAAGGCTGCTTTCCGTTTTTCTGTCTGCTTTTCCTATTGCCCGTATTTCATAGGCATACTGTGCTGTGCTCCACGCGTATGCTTTCAACAATTTTATTCTTGTTTTTAATGTTGGTTGTCTTCCATCATAGGCGCTGTTCTTTCTTGTTGGATGCACTTCAGTTCCCATCTATTGTTTTACAATTATATACCATATTTCTCCGACATTCAGTGGTTGTGAAGGGGGGTAAGCAGCATGTGGCTGCCAAGTTTCCCCAGCACTTGAACATTTGCCGATTTAATATTTTTCCAATATGTCTTTTCGCACAGTCAACATTAATTGCAGGTATTTCACAGCCAACAACTGTAGTTGTTTATAATAATCTTCAGATTTATCTGCACTTATTTTTTCGTCATTAGGTTGGTTTTCTGTCTCAAAACTGGTTGGTCACGTACCTGTACTTATTTATATTCTGAACTAGCCTACACAGTTCCCTGAAATTCTTACACAGCCTATATACAAATCGGTTCCCCTTCTATTGTTTTCTAATTTTATGCTCTATTACACCGAGATTCAGTGAAGGGGGTTAAGCGGTCTGTGGCTGCCAAGAAGCTCCAGAACTTAGAGATTTGCCGAATTAATAGTTTTCCAGTAAATCCTTACACACAATTAACATTCTTCGAGAATATTGCCCAACCAGTACTTGTAGTTGCTTATAATAATCACCATGTTAAGTACAGTTAGTTTTTTCGGCATTAGTTTATCCATCTTGGGACTGGTTGGATGCATGCCTCCATTGATATCTATTCTGAGCTAGCCTACACATTTCCTTGAAATTCTTACAGCCTACATCTTTCACTATCTGTGTGCAGTAGTCTAACCTATGTCTTCCTCTACTTCTCTTTTTACTATCTCTGCTTCTAATATGTTCCGCACTATGCCCTCATGCCGTAGTATGTGGCCTATCATCCTATCTCTTCTATTTTTTTTTACCGTTTTCCACATATTTCTTTCTTCCCCTACCATTTTTAGTACTTCTTAGTTCTTAACTTTGTTTGTCCATGATATTTTCATCATACGTCTGTAGCACCACATTTCAAAGGCTTCTATCTTTTTCTTGTCCGCTTCTCCTACTGTCCAGCCTTCACAGCCGTACAGTGCTGTGCTCCACACATATGTTTAAAGCAATCTTTTTCTTGTTTCTATATTGTCTTTGAGCACAATAATTGCCTTTTCTTGATAAATGCAGCACGACCTTGTGCTAATCTTTGTTTTAAATCTTTTGCGCTTTTCCCGTTTTGTGTTATTTGGCTTCCTAGGTAGCAGAAATCCCTAACCCTTGTAAGTTCTTGTTACCTATTTGTATTTTTGTTTTTGATTTATTTTCCCCTGCTTTGCATACTAGTACTTTAGTTTTATTTTTGTTAATTTTCATTCCATAACCCTCTGTTAGAACCGTTTTCATTTCATTAAGAGCAGCTTCTAACTCTTCCTTGCTAGATGCTAATACCGCTATATCATCTGCAAATCTAAGCATATCAATTTTTTGTCCCTGCATAGTAATTCCAAACGTCTTCCTGCATTTGATAGTATTCATTGTCTCTTCAATGTTCAACTTAAAAATTAATGGGGATAAGGCACATCCCTGTCACACCCCTATTCTAATGTTTACTTCTCTACGTTCCTGCTCTAATTCTATTATTGCTGTTTGCTGTTTGTATAAGCTATGTACTAATCGTCTATCCCTATAACTGATTCCAATCTTTTTGAGTATTTCGAACATTTTTTTCCATTTTACATTGTCGAATGCTTTTTGCAGATCTACAAACCTTATGTACACGCTTTCTCCTTTTACTATTGTTTTCTCCATTATCACTCTCAGAGCTAAAATAGCCTGTCCTGTTTCGCCTAAACCCAAATTGATCTTCTCCTAGCATCTCTTCAGCTCGTTTTTTCATTCGTCTTTGTACAATCCTAGTTAATATTTTTGACACGTGTGCTGTCAAACTTATTGTTCGAGAAATTTCATATCTATCCGTGCCTTTCTTTTTTGGTATAGTTACTATGATGTTACGTTTGAAATCTTTGGGTATCTCGCCTGTCTCGGACATATAGCTTACAAGTTGGAAGAGACGTTCTGTTACTGCTCGTCCAGCGGATTTTAGAGTTTCAGCTTGCGCCGTATCTGTACCCGGCGCCTTGCCATTTCTCAGACCCTTTAATGCTAATTCAAACTCATCTCTAAGTATGGGATATCCCAAGTCATCATTTTCAATGTCTGGTTCCTGTTCTAATGCAGTTAGTTCTTCTCCTGCATGTAAATTCCCTATATATTCATGCCATCTACCCACTTTCTCTTCATTTTCTATAATGAAGTTTCCTCCCGCGTCCCTTATATTTTTGCTATACGGTTTTATATCCCTAAAACTGATTCTAATTAGTTTGTATGCTTCCTCTGTGTTTCCTACTTCCATCTTAGTTTGTATCTCTTTGCACTTTTCATCAATCCATTGTTCTTTAGCTTTCTTGCATTTGCGAATAATTTCCCATTTTATGGCTTTGTATCGTCTGATTTATTTTTGTATTTTCGTCTTTCTTCTATTAAATTCAGAACATCCTTTGTTATCCATGGTTTTTAATTTTCTTTTTGTGTATACCCCAAAATATCTCTGCCCGCCATGTTTAGGCTGGATATGTTATTCCATTCTGTTTCTACTTCCTTAGTATCAGATATTTTTCCGATATCTTTCAGCAATTCATTTGACTTTCTTACAATTTAAAAGTTCATAATTACAATTCCGCAAGCGCGGTTTACTAGACACAACGGTGGTTGGTAGCGCTAATCTTTATACAGATTTCGGCGCGCCCATCTGTCAATGACGTCACCAATATACAAATTTAAGTGCGCAATTACGCAATAAATATCATAATAAATATTACAAATACAGGATAGACAATAAGGTACTCACGTGATAGGTCCAGCTTCCCACGAAGTACGCCAAAGATGGCGTCCCACAGGATGACTCCGACCAGGATGGCTCCGACCAGCTACGGCGGTAATGGACTCGTTCGTCCAGGGTCGTGGACTCCGGTTCGCCCTAGGCGGCTTCAAATTACCTCTACCTATGTAGGGATCGAATAAGGAAACAGGTATAAGGACGACAAACAAGATAAGCAAAGGCAAGGAAATCTATATAAATAAAGATAACGATACGTTACCGAAAACGTCCACTCCACTCGAAGTTCCAGGCAAAACCGCCACGTTATAGAGTTCCCTGGAAACTTCTCCCACTTTTCTCCGCCACTCGCGTCGCGCGATCTGGCGCAAACGCACTCTGACGTGACGGAAATACACGCCAAGTCTTTTGAATTTTAAGGCGCGAAATTCCCGCATATCAAAATTAAACTAAAAAATTTTTAAGTGCTAAATCTTTGGCACGTACCAACTTTTTTCCGAATCTTTCTTAAATATCTTTATCTTTTAGTTTCTCTAAGTCAAAGTGCCTTTTTCCGTTTCTTTTTTCAAATATTTAAATTTAAGTGCGGCCTTCATAATTACGATGTTGTGGTCAGTGTCTATATCTGCTTCTGGGTAGCTTCTACAGTCTTTTATTTGATTCCTAAGCCGTTGCCTAACAAGAATGTAATCTATTTGATATCTTCCTATATCTCCTGGCATCTTCCACGTATATCGTCTTCTAGCATGATGTTGAAATAATGTATTTGTGATGGTTAAGTTGTTTTTGCCGCAAAATTCTAGCAGCCTATTTGCCCTGTCGTTTCTCGTGCCTAAACCAAATAAACCTAATGACGAAAAAATAAGTACACTTAAATTTGATGATTATTATAAACAACTAGTTGTTGGTTGTGAAATATTTTCAACTAATGTTGATTGTGCGAAAGAATGTATTGAAAATACTATTAATTCGACAAATGCTCAAATGCTGGGGAACTTGGCAATTGCAGGTTGCTTACGTCCTTCACATACCTTACATGTGTTCCAATGCTCCACCCGAAGGTACTACATTGGCCAGGAAACGAGTTTTTTTTACCTGAAAAATTTGGAATTTTGCCGAACCCTTGCTGTTCCAAGCAAGGTAGGGATCTTTAACGTGCATGACAACGCACACATGGAACCTCCACTTTACCTCTCATCCGAACGAGGGTGTATTTTTGTGAAGAATGCTCGCCTAACATTTTTCAAGCGGACCGTGTCGGGATTTGAACCCGGAACCTTGAGCGTAGTGGTCACACACATACCAACTACGCCACGGAGCCGCCTCCCCTTCACATACCACTGAATCGCGGTGAAATAGGACATGAAATTAGAAAACAATAGAAGGGGAACCGAGCTGTATACATGCTGTGTGAGAATTTTAAGGAACTGTGTAGGCTAGCTCAGAATATAAATAAGTGGAGGTACGCGTCCAACCAGTTTCAAGACAGAAAACCTAATTACGAAAAAATAAGTGCACTTAAACTGATAATTATTCTAAACAACTACAAGTGTTGGTTGTGAAATATTTTCAACTAATGTTGATCGTGTTAAAGGATATATTGGAAAAGCTATTAATTCGGCAAATGTTCAAGTGCTGGTGGAACTTGGCAACCACAGACCGCTTAAGCCCCCTCACAAGCCACTAAATATCGGGGAAATAAGGGATATAATTGTAAAGCAATAGAAGGGGACCGAACGACATCTAACAAGAAAGAACAACGACCGTGTTCAAAGACAAAAAACAGAAACAAAAAGAAAGTTGCGAGCATATGTGTCGAGCACAGCACAGTACGTCTATGTAATAGGGGTAATGGGAAAAGCAGACAGAAAGAGATAAAAGCCTTCTGGAATATTGTGCTTCAGATATATAAGGAACAAATAGGTTATAGAAATAGTAGAGGAAAAAGATATCTGTGGAAAACAAAAAAAAATAGGAGAAATAGAAGAGCAGGATACGTTCTAAGTCATTTTTGGGGAATAGTACGGGATATATTACAAGCAGAGATAGGAAAAAAGAGGTACAGGTAGACCTAGATCAGATTATCGCAGACAGATGGTGATGATGCAGACTGCAAATTTTAGGGAAATATGTTGGTTAGTTCAGAATAGGAAACAATGAAGGTACGCGTCTAACCAGCGCCAGGACTGAAGACCTAATGATGATGATATATTAATGGCCAACAATTAAAAAAAAACTAACCAAAGATTGCACGGTTTGAATGTTTATTTCATTTAGTTATTAAAACGTAACAATTGAAATTCTGTTATACTTACGGTTCTATACTCTAAGGTATACTTTTAAAGTCCCGGCGCGTAATGTATAAGAGCCACTACGACTGTTAGTAACACAATAAATATTTGACTAATAATGCGCAATAAGGTTATTATTACGCCACAAATTATTATCACATACAAAGAAAAAAGATAAAGGTACTCACGTAAAATGTAAAACTCGTCACGGCATTGCAGCTATTCTCGCGTCAGGCTTTCCGCGTTGGTTGAGCGTTGTGGGCGTGGGTCGTCCTTTTGCCCCCTCGTCGAATCCAAATTAATTTGTCTTCTTCTTCTTTGTAGCGGAATGGTAAAGGAATGAGGTAGGGAGCGATAACAGGCACGAGATCAAAGGAAACCTACATATCTGGAATAGAAGACAAGATAAAACGGCACACAGATAACCACTCGGGTCGAAGTTTAGTTCACTAGTCCCGACGTGACAGATATCACCACTTTCTTTTCACTCTGCGTCTGCGTAATCTCGAGCGCCAACGCAACTATCTAAAGTAAAGGAAATGCACGCACAAGTCTTTTAAATTATTAGCGCGAATTCACTTACAAATTCAAAACTAAAATTAGAAATGTTTACATGCCGATTTTCGGCATGTAGCAATTCGTAATTTGTGGTATCCTTTATACCTCCAATTATGATATGTAAGTTCTTGCAATAATTATGAAGGTAGTCACTTAATTATACTTACCTTGTTTTTGTATATAAATTAACCAATGCCACCTGTATTTCTTTCGATTTTTTACATTATTCTTAGCATCAAAAAGACGATACAATTGTGAATAAACGCTATTTTTCTTATGATGACTATCGAGTGTTAGCAATGTTCGCCTGAAATGATCTTCTGATATAAACAATTCAACTTTTGTTTTGAAGCAGACACTAGAAAATCGAGAGCATTTTTTACTATCATCCATTATCTTCTGTATTTTCTGTGTCTTCTGTATCTTCTGTAATGGAAACTAATCTTGCGAATATAATATTAACGCACAAAGTTTTACCACTCAAAGAACTAACACTCCTAAAATAAACGTTGCACTCACTCTGGATTACAAGCACTATTAATTATAAGAAGTTGAACAAATCTACCACAAGGGAGCAAGGCGTAAGAACCTACACTCAATCTGCATAAAATGTAGTACAAGATATTAGGGAAAATGTGCCTACGGTGAGCCATACTGCAATATTGGACAACTAAATAGAAAAGAACAAACTAAGCTTTCTATCCATGCTAATTCTTAAAATTAATAAATAACAATTAGTTCTAATCCTCAACTATCCTGCCTGTTAAGATAAAGGGTTAGTGTCATAACACATGTTTCTATAAAAAGGCTGTGTTGTTGTAGTACACCTACACTAGCAGCCTAACAAATTTCAAGAGCGCAGGTCTTACAGAAGCTGAAAAAAAATTAAATTTTTTAAGATGCCCTCATACAAGTTCTGAAAAATTTGCGAATTGGAGGGAACATGTTTCTGTAAAAAGTATGTATGGTTTTAGTAGAGCTATTCTAGCTGCCAAACAAGTTTTAAGAGAGCAGGTTTTGCGGAAGCGAAAAAAACATTTTAAATATTTTCTTAAGAAGTCCTTATGTAAGTTCGCAAAAATTTACGAACCGGAGCGAACCCGGTTCTGAAAGAGGTATGTGTTGTTTTAGTACACCTACCCTAGTTGCGTAACAAGCTTAGTACATCTACCCAACAAGTTTCAAGAGCGCAGGTCTTAAAGAAGCCTAAAAACATTTTTAAATTTTCGTAAGGTGTCCTTGTGCAAGTTTGCAAAAATTTGGGAACCGCTGTAAATACGTTTCTGTAAAAAGGTATGTGTTGTTTCAGTACACCTACCCTAGCTGCCTAAGTTTCTTAAGTACAGGTTTTACGGAAGCTAAAAAAAACATTTTAAAATTTATTTAAAGTGTCCACGTGCAAATTTGCAAAAAATTGGGAACCGACGTGAACACGTTTCTGTTGAAAGGTATGTGTTGTTTCAGTACACCTATCTTAGCTGCGTAGGTTTCAAGAGTACATGTCTTACGGAAGTTAAAAAAACATTTTTAATATTTTTTTAAGAAGTCATGTAAGTTCGCAAAAATTAGCGAACCGGGGCGAACTTGGTTCTGTAAGAGGAATGTGTTGTTTTAGTACACAGTTTCAAGAGCGCCGGTCTTAGTAGAACTAAAAAACATTTTTAAATTTTCTTACAGAAACTAAGAAAAATATGTTTAAATTTTCTTAAGGTTTCTTTATGCAAGTGCGCAACAATTTGCGAACCGAAAGGGGGGGGGAAGGCACGTTTCTGTAAAAGATATGTGTTGTTTTAGTACATCTACCTTACCTGCCTAACAAGTTTCAACATAGCATTTACATTTCCAATGCTCCACCCGAAGGTATTACATTGGCCAGGAGGCGAGTTTTTTGTTGCCTGGAAATTTAGAATTTTGCCGAACCCTTGCCGTTCCAGGCAATGTAGGGATTTTTAACGTGCGTGACAACACTCACACACGGGACCTCCATTTAACCTCTCATCCGTACGAGGGCGTAATTTTTGTGAAAAATGCTCACCTGCCATTTTTCAAGCAGTCGGCCGTGTCGGGATTCGAACCCAGGACCTTGGAACAAGTTTCAACAGCGCAGATCTTACAGAAGCTAAGCAAACAATTTTGAAGTTATTTAAGGAGGTCGTTGTGCAACTTCGTTAAAATTTGCGAACCGGAGGAAACACATTTCTGTAAATGGTAAGTGTTGTTTTAGTACAACTACCCTAGCTGCCTAACAAGTTTCAAGAGCGCAGGTCTTACAGAAGTTACAAAACATTTTCAAATTTTCTTAAGTAGTCCTTATGCAAGTGCGCAAAAATATGCGAACACGTTTCTGTAAAAGGTATATGTTGTTTTAATACATCTACTCTAGCTGCCTAATAAGTTTCAAGAGCGCAGGTATTACAAAAGCTAAAAAAATTTTAAATTTTCTTAAGGAGTCCTTACGTAACTGCGCAAAAGTTTGCGGATCGAGGCGAACATGTTCCTGTAACTGGTATGTTTTGTTTAGTACATTTTCCTTATCTGCCTAACAAGTTTCAACAGCGCAGGTCTTACAGAAGTTGAAAAAACATTTTTAAATTTTCTTAAGGAGTCCTTATGCAAGTGCCCAGAAATGTGCGAACCGGTGCGAACACGTTACTTTAAAAGTTATGTGTTGTTTTTGTACATCTACTCTAGCTGCCTAATAAGTTTCAAGAGCACAGGTCTTACATAAGCTAAAAAATATTTTTAAGTTTTCTTAAGCAATCCTTATGTAATATCGCAAAAATTTGCAAACCGGGGCGAACATATGTCTGTAACGGGTATGTGTTGTTTTAGTTCATCTACCCTATCGCCTAACAAGTTTCAACAGCGCAGGTCTTACAGAAGCTAAACAAACAATTTTTAAATTTTCCTAAGGGGTTTCTGTAAAAGGTAAGTGTTGTTTCAGTACACCTACCTTAGCTGCCCAACAAGTTTCAAGAGCACAGATCTTACAGAAACTAAGATAAAATATTTTTAAGTTTTCTTAAGGTTTCCTTGTGCAAGTTCGCAAAAATTTGCGAACCGGGACCAACACGTTTCTGTAAAAGGTATGTTTAGTTTTAGTACATCTATCCTATCTGCCTAACATGCTTCAACAGCGCAGTTTAGGGGTCCTTATAAAAGCTCACAAAAATTTGCGAACCGGGGCGAACAAGTTTCTGTAGAAGGTATGTGTTGTTGTAGTACACCTATCTTAGCTGCCTTACAAGATTTAAAAACGCACATCTTACAGAAGCTAAAAAAATATTTTTAAATTTTCAGAAGATTCTTATGCAAGTGCGCAAAAATTTGCTTTTATAAAAGTTGATGTTTGGAGACTTCCGGTCTACCTCTGAATTCTTAACTTCAGTGGTGTGGTTGATGAGACTAGCAGTGGAGTTGAGACATATACGGGTATATCATTCGCCTCTAAACCTAAATAAAAATTATCAAGAAGGCTGTGCCGCTAGGGAACGTTTAGGAACCTTAGTGGTTAATTGGTGTTTCGACAGCAGTAAAGCTCGATCTTACAATATCTCTAGACACAATTTCTGAAATAGAACATAAGGCATATAAAGTACATGTGAAACAACAATTTGCATCTCTATGCAAAAATACCAATTTGAACAGAAATGAGGTTATACCTGAGAGTTCTGACGGTGGTAAGTCTTAGATGATAATTCTACTTCAAGAGCAAGTTCATTATTCCTTACCTGTAATAATTTATTAACAATTAGCTTAAACTATTTCTCAAAAGGATTTCATTCTATATGTTTTCTTAGAAGTAAGTCAGTCAATCTCAAAAACATCTTATCTGTATAGCTAAATCCGTCTATTTACCTATTTACCAGAAATATCACTTTTGTTAAGAAGTTTAATTATTTACAAAAAGTAGCTAGTTGTTGGTAATGCTCAAATAATTAAATGTGTTGTCAAATAAGAAGTGTGTGTCATTCATTAAAGTTAGCGAGTAATTAAACAATTTTTATCTCTTTCTGTGGGCTTCGTTTTACAGATCTGACAAACACTACAATAATCTTTTCATATGTCAACAAACAAATATAGATTTGCTAAAAATTCAGATGTATAAATATACTTGAATTATTTTAATAAAGTTTCAAAGAATTTTATTAAACACGAATTATAGATAATGCATTGAACAGCAGAAAACATATATCACTTCATTAGTTGATTTAAAGAACATTAATAACGCTGTCATTAAAAAAAAATTTTCTAAATCTAATTTTAAATCATAATGGACTTCAACTACAAGTTTATATTAAATTTGGGGGTATCAGTTTCTTAATAACCGTCCTTAGATTAATTACCAAATAATAGGTTTACAAAGAAGAAGATGCCTATAACTACAAACCAAGTTACAAAGTCCGAACAATTTGTCCTTGGTTAAAATATAGGTGAACACCTTGCTGTCTCTCAGGCACCCTGATTACAGTTGTTTATTCGGAGCATTTTGAAACATTGTAATTTGGTTATCTGGATAATTTATGTTAAATAGGATGAAATAGCTTTAAATCATATCCATAGTTAAAATAGTTTTTAAGATACCTGCACCATAATACTAGTATTAAGAACTAATTAGCGTGCGTAAATCGATTTTTGTCGCACTAATGTTTTCAAGGTCGCTAAGCAACAACATTTTCAACTTTATTTTTTTTTGTTAAATTATACAAATGTCAAACGTAAATATTTTAATTAGAATGAACTATTTCAAATAAATATCAAATGTACAATTTTTATTGTTCGATATTTGAATTCTTGCAGCATTGGGTTCTGAGTTTTCTTGGATATGAGAATATCTGAAGATTTTTAATTACGCCCAAAAAATAAATATATAAAAGATCTCCTCAGTTATGAAGGAATGTTTATTTTAAATTAATTAATAATAAAAAAATTAAACTGTATAGTTTACAAGTGGCAATTGATAAAATGTTGCTTCAGTTCCGGTGGAACCAATGCACAGGACGTTGCGATGGAAATCAATGGAGCATTGGTGTCTTTTAAGCATATCCAAACCCAGTAATATGTCCATGGGTTGTTCTTCTGAAACCGAAAAGCTGGTTGTCAAATAATCGGATTTGATTTGTATTTGAGCCATGTGAATTCGTCCTATAGTTTTTTGTATATTTGTGGCAATGCCTGCCCGTTGGTTATCAGCCAGTCTTATAATGTTACATCTCTTTGCACAAGAAATTGATATTGTTGTGGTTTGTGCACCTTGGTCAATGAAAGCACTGGCGGGGATGCTGTTTACCCTGCAATTAATGTGTGGCATAGTGGTATTTATGGACGTTTCAGGATTATTCTCGGTTGCAGTTTCCATATTAGATTCAATGTTTTTTGTGTGAGTTTTTTCAGATATTACTTGATTTGTTTCAGTATTAGAAGAGTGGGCTATCATCATTTTTACTCTTTGACAATCTCGTTCTGGACGAGCGTGTGCTTGTTTATGTAGAACGTCTCCGAATGTATCGATGTTTCCAATTATTAGGGCGTCAGCGAGTCGAGGATTGTTCTGCTTAAAGAGAATACGTTGGTTAGGGTCTGTCAGCGTATCGCTTATCGATACTAGATTATCTTCTGTTGCTGCATGAGGTTCTTTCAATGGTGATAATAATTGTGGAACCTGCATGTCGCAGAAGTTAGTTTTTTGTCTTGTCCTATCAGTCGGAGCGTTGGTATGAGCGTCAAATGGTTTTGGGATTAGGTTAGTATCGCCTACTCTTGGATTTTTGGGTTGATTTTCAGCTAGTTCATAGAATAGGACATACGCTTTTCCACTTACTAGTGCTGTGGAAGATATCTTGCTCACTACGGAGTCATTGTATTCATACCATGTAGATGAATATGGGTTTCGACAGTGTGCTGTATAATGTCCACTGTATATCGTACCAGTGTGATTCAATATTGCATATAAGTTGTAAATATAATGCTCTGAACTGTTTTGGGCAGCATAATCTTTCATGTCCAAATCATTTATTGGAAAATTTATAGTTGTTGACAGTTTTCCTCTGAATTTTCTTATAGGTGAAAAGCGTTTTAAGTGTAACACTAATATTTTAGGAAATTTTTGTATAGAGAGGGATGTTGTGCAGTTTTTCTTTCCTAACATTTTGAACAAGTAGGTTTCTCATCTCCATGTATTGGTGTCTCTTTAGTAAAATAATCTAAACATTGTTGTAATCTTAATTGGCCTATATTTTGAGGTATAGAAAGCGATAAATCCCAGAATGGGTCAAAAGTAATAGAACAGTGTCCACAATGTATACAACGTAATGTAGATTTCAACTGTCCCGCAAAAACGTCAACAACTTTTGAATTTTCGATTTTTAAATATTGTTGCCATGATGCGGAAGCTTTGTCGCAGTCGTTGAGTTTCTCATCTATTTCTGGATATATTTTCGTAAGTTTATTGGCCTGATTAATGTCTTTGTGCAGGCCTTCTAATAAATAACGTAAAAACTCTTGTGCATCTTGTTGAGAGTTGCCGGAAAAACTGGGTGCAAAACTTTCAATTTGTGATGAATTTTCAGACCACAGTTCGTTTATCACTTTTGCGAAAGCCTTAATGAGTTCCCCATGTTCTCCGCTTATGTTAGAGATATTAGTATTAATGTCCTCTGTGAAGAGATTATTTCTAATGCATTCCGAAATTAACTTTGTATTTGAGAGACACTGAATTACAGAGTTTATAAAACAAGTATTACCGATATTCATCAATCCACTTACACCTAACTTGGAGACGTCGTTGGGTTTTTTATTTAAGGTGTTGATTTCGAGTGAGTTTTTGACTTCCTCGATATTTGATGTATGTGTACTAGTATCACTAATACAGTTAACATATTTTGTCGCTTCAGCGTCATTTAATTTAAATGTTTGATAAACAGATGTCTTTTTAAGTGCAATTTTTTCTCTAAAAGTGTTGCGTAACTTGCTGTTATTCGTATTTGAGTTATGTAGAGTAACATTTTTAGAACAATCCGGTATCAAAAAGAATATCGTTCGAGGATTGAGGAAGTGGGGTAGTATTTTGCTAAATAGCAGTATTGATTCTTGGGACACTGTCACTTTTTGTGTTATACTTTTCGGGTGTTTCATGTTAAACCAGTTCGTTGTTTATATTTTCATGGTTTCTAATGTTACCTATTGGAGGAAGTGGGGTTGTACTTTGTTGAATAGCAGTATTGATTCTTGGGACACTGTCGCTTTTTGTGTTATACTTTTCGGATGTTTCGTGTTTAACCAGTTCGTTGTTTATATTTTTATGGTTTCTAATGTTACCTATTGGAGGAAGTGAGGTTGTACTTTGTTGAATAGCAGTATTGATTCTTGGGACACTGTCACTTTTTATGTTATACTTTTTGGGTGTTTCATGTTTAACCAGTTCGTTGTTTATATTTTTATGGTTTCTAATGTTACCTATTGGAGGATATAGAAAGAATTCATCCAGTTTTGTTGTCGTAGGCAATGTGCCTAATATGGACATAGCATTGCATCTTTGAATTATTATTTCTACTCTTTGTAGAAGAAAACTGAAAGCTCGAGGATCTTGAGTCTCTTTTTTTATTCTTTTCCCAATTTCTTGAAAAAAACTCAATCCTTGTTTTCCAATAACTCCCAGAATTTCGATTGCGACTGGGAAGAAAATATTATTATTTTCCATGTGATTGTATTTTTTTATGTTTAATTTTTTGTGCGTTCGATGCAGCGCTACCGCCTGATATACTTGTATATTGTAGGTGAGAGGCTGCCAAGGTGTCTGCGCAGGTGAAATCCCAAATTACTGACTTTCCGTGACTCCAAGGGACGAGCGATATGCCGCCTGCTCGTTTGCTGTCGTAATAGCTTATTCCTGACGGTTCTAGTAATGAAGGTACTTTTGCAAGGTTTAGTGCTCTTTTATGATGTCCTTTATAGCGCGGTGGCGTGATGAGCGTCCTGCACTAAATACACAGCTTAGTCCATGTGTTCCTGCTTCTGTAACCATTGAACCGCATTTGCATTTGTGTTCTTTGCAAATTTTGTTTTCCAAGCGTATTCCTGTGGCGATACGAAATGAGGTGTCATCTAGTAGTGTTCCTAGTCATGCTGCTAGGAGGGCATTTAACCACGTACCAGATTCCTTGCAGCTAACTGCTTCGAGAAGGGTCTTGTCATGTAGTGTGGTAGCATTCTCAAGCAGTTGTTTAGTCGCCAATTCAATTAATGGTTCATCTCATGCCTTTTGAAAAAATTTTACGTCATCTTTCAAATTATTTTTGGTTATCTTATGCCATAATTCTTCGCCTTCCAATAATGAAGTATTAGAAAGTGATTTTTCGTTTTTTAAGATTGAATCGATCAAATTGGAAACACTGTATATGGAAGATAGAAATGAAGGGAGAGCAGGAGTTGTGGTTTGGCGTATTCCTAAACCTCCTTTAGAGACTGGAAGTGTAGCTTGTATCCACTGGTCATTGTGTATTTTATTGTTAGTGATTTCTTAAATGAACTGTCAAACTAATTGAAAACCACAATTGTTTTCACGGCAACTACTATAAATCAAAACGACTGATAGTCTAAATCTGTGGTATTGCACTTCGATACGAATAAATTCAGTAATATGTAAATCTATATCGATGGTTAGATTCTAAAACCACGTAAGTCTGAATTTAGGGTGAAATCACATTTAAGTGGTTTCATAATATATAGCAGGTTCTTTATCGTCCATTAAAACCATGTAAGTCTATTCCTATAAGTAGTTGTGGTACTAATGTATTTTAAAACCTCATCAAATTTAACTTCAACATTGAGATCCAAAAACCTCTTACGTGGTTTTACAAAATATTTCATGGGATACATCAAGAACTATAACCTTGTAACTTGAACATGAGACGTTTTAACAGAGAAAGTCTATTGATAAATGAAGGGTGGTAGTGGTGGTGCATGGTTTGTGTTACTAGCAGCAGATTTTACAGGTTCTAACTTGCATTTTTTGGTGAACTTTTGTTTGAAGAAGGCAATACCGTTTTTATTGAAACATTTAAAAGAAGTTTCAGATGTGTGTAGGAATTCTTGTATGTTGAAAACAATTCAATTTAACTATGTTTAAAAGTCGTGGAAGTAAGATTCTATATTTGGCGCTAAACAAAATAAAAGATAGTGAGTATAGTTTTTCATTGCTTGTTTTAAATTACAATATAAGGTAGTTATAAATTTAATTAGAGTATTGCTTATAATATTTTTAGAAGAGACTGACGAGGTCGATGATCAAAATGGAGTTCAATTTGCATCAGTGCATTCAGCAAACGAGCAGGAGGTAGTTTATTCACACACGCCAGAAAATTTAGAATATACTGAACTAACTCCAGTTCCTGCAATTGCAGAAAATTTACCTGATCCAATCATTGGTAAGAGCATAACAGCTAGAATATCAACAATAGAAGCCGTTCGTCCCTTACTTTATTTAAATGCCCCTTATAATTAGCTCCTCTATTTTCTACAATTTAGGTTCAAATTTAACGTATGCATAGATAGCTAAAGCCACGATATTAATTTTTTCAGGAGAAATTTCACTTGAAAATACTCAGTGTTGTGCAATTTGTAACGATGCACTCAAAAGAAAATAATGATTATTTATTTCACTTAGGGGAACTGGAGAACAGAGAATGTTTAGAACTTATGCCCGCTCCACTTCGGAACAATTGGCAGTAGGTTAGTTAAATAAATTTAATATTATGATAGAAAAAATCCCTTAAGAAGGATTCTAACTTTGCATTTGTCAAAATTGTTGAATCATCTGTAATTTAACAGTTTTGATTTCAGATTCTGATGAAAAATATTATGATAGTAGTGGCTTTGAATACGTACCATCTGAATATGTGCCAGTTGAGCATAATTCTAAAGATGAGAACAAGGGAAGATGTAAAAATATCCAATATCCTAACTAACGACAAAATCACAGTTTCTAATTCTAAACCAAAAAAGAACAGAAAAGGGCATGCTACACCCTCTAAGTGGACTGTCAATGTTAATAAAAGCAACAGAGAACACGGCTAAAATTATTTTGGCACGAAAAAAATGGAGAAGGTAAGTGGGCGTATTCAAACGAAAAACCAGCAAGATATCTTAAGGCGCCAGCTCCTTAAGTAAAAAAGCTTCTAAAATCAAGTGTTTGACAATCACAGAGACAGAGAAATTAAACATTTTTAATCAGTTTTGGAAATTAGAATGGAAAGAAAAAACAGAAAACTGGAAGATTTTTCTAAAAGGCAACAATCCTTACTCTTTCATTTGAAAAAGCAAAATTGCGGAGAACCAATTCGCGTGTGCAAAAAAATGTTCTTAAACACTCTGGGCATAAACGAATGGTTTGCTGTAAACTGCTTAAAAACCACTAATACGAAGCATGCTATACCCAGTAAAGTTAAAAATAAGCGGGTTCTAAACGCAAAAAAGAAAAGAGAATTTGCAAAAGAATTTTTAGAAACGCTTCCAAAGGTACAATCGCATTATTGCAGGAAGGATACCAGTAAATTGTACTTAGAACCTATTTGGATATCTAAAGCAAGTGTTATTAAAGCCTATGTTGAATGTTGCGCAAATAAAAGCGTTTCTCCTTTAAAAACAGACATGTTTTATGATGTAATGGAAGAAATTAATATTAGGTTATACCAACAAAAAAAGATCAATGCGATACATGTGTTAGTTTTAAAGTGGGAGGTGTTTCAGAAGAGTATTACAAAATCCACCAGGAAAAGAAAATCCAAGTAAGAAACGAAAAATCCTCTGACAAAAGTAGTAGCAAATTAGTGTATACAATGGACCTACAAGTTTAAAAGCATCTGTTCTATATTACAAAACTAAATTGGTAGTGCATAACATGACATTTTTTAATTTAGACACCAAGGATGGTTATTGCTTTCTTTGGGATGAAATAGAAGCAGGTATTACAGGCAACAAGTTTGCATCTATAATTGCATATTTTATAGCTACTAAAGTTTCTTTTTACCTAATGATGAAGTAATCTTGTGGAGCGACGGTTGCACATACCAAAATCGAAACGTTTCGGTTTCAAATGCTTTGCTTAAAACTGCAATCGAGAATAAAATAACAAAAGTATTTAGAGAAGGGGCATACTCAAATGGAGTGTGACTCAATGCATGCTGCCATTGAAAAGAGACTTCGTAACCAAGACATCTCTGTTCACCTGGAGGATACGTTGATGCATGTAAGCATGCACGTATAAAACCTAAACCATATCAAGTTGAATACCTAGATTATCATTTTTTTAAAGAGTGTGCCAAATCTATATGACCAGGACATAAGAAAGGTGATCCTATTGTTACCGATATGCGAGTATTAAGTCATTCTCCAAACAATTCTTTAAAATACAAATTGAAATTTGCCGATCCCTATCGTGAGATTCCACAAAAAAAAAAAAAACTTTCAAATGTATTACAACTTCATGAAACAAAAATAAAAATAAAGAAAGAAAAATTTAAAGATTTGCAAGATCTAAAAAATATATTGCCCAAGGAGTATCACCACTTTTATGATAATCTACCTCATTCTTAAATTTGTAATTTGTTGTAATTTACTAGTTATTATAATGTACTTTTATATCCCACTTGTAATTTTGTATGAAATGCCAATAAAAATAGTTTTTTTAATCAAAATTTTAATAATTATTTAATGATAAGTTATAAAACCACGTAAGTCCCATAATGTTGAACACCTAAGCAAAATAAAAACTCCTAAGTCTATTTTTATATTGAAATATAACCAGCAAAAGGTTAAAACTATTTAAAATTTTGATGTTGTAGGTTGTTTCTAGTTGTATACTATCAGTAGGTAAAAATTGAAAGCAAAATGCTAAGATTTAAACATTTTATGTATTTTTTTCTATCTCCTGTAAAATTACTCCAAATAAACATGCGTGGTTTTAGAATCTGACCATCGATATATCAAGTTAAAATGCAGGTATATTAAAAAATAGCATATGATACTCGTTTATAAGTGTCTTTAAAGCACATGCAACGTTTAAAGACACTCCACTTCGCGTTGTGCCCTCAAACGTTGCGCTTTGTTTTAAAGGCTCGCTTATAAACTTGTATCATAATATTCTATTTTTTCAAATGGAAAGTCAATATTTGACTTGTTTCAAACTTTAACAATACAATAATTTAATGCTATAATAGCTCAATGATAAAACCGTTTAATAGTGGAATAGTTGCGCACTGTTTTTTATGCCTGTTCACTAAACACATTACATAAACACAAGGTTCGCTTTTCATCCCGAGCCTTAAGTCGGCCTTCGAGAATGAGGTCTTCTAAATCTTCACTTCTTGAAAATCTAAAGTCGTCTTGTTACGATTGATATTTTCTCTTGGATTGGTCAGAAAACGGTTCGGAACAACATGGCGAGTGCATATTGAGATTAAACCGGTAATTTGAACGTCGTAGCTTGATAATTTAACCTTCAAACAGTATTTCTATAGAATCAAATTTATTTTTGAAACGTGAAATCTTCAAATAAAAGATAATCAAAAACAATCGTATGACTTGAACTTCAAACAACTTTTCTTCTACAATTTTTAGTAATACTATAGCTTTTTATATAGGAATATTCCCGAATTTAAAAAAAATGTAACCGTATAGGTATTTGAGCATTTTGCTTTAAAAAGATGCTTCAGTACACTGCATTTTTGGTGCTAGAGATTTTAATGTTTGGAATGTTCGGGATGCATTGAATCGGCGGAAACGATGTTGAAAACTCTTAGCATTCTTGGTGCTTAAGCAGCTGGTCTATCAATTTTACTTAAATTGTGTATGACCTTTTTGCTTTCGATGCTACTGATTTGAATTTTATGACGAAATAAAAAGATTTAGGCGTAGATTATATTTGTATATGTTTGATTCTTATTGAACGTAAAGTGTATGCAATCTATTTAAATTATTTAAAACTTGTTTATGATACCAAAATTTTAAATTCTGCATCCAATAGGGTACATTCTGGGCACATCAAAATAATAAAAATGGGTGTACTTGAGCGTGAAGTTGACATCAGTTATGTTAAATTTTATTCTTCATACTAGAGGTTCAAATTTTTGGGGTCACTTGTGAGCCAGTATAGCAAGTGAAAGAGGCTTTACAATAAATTAATATTTCATTGTGTATGATAGAGGATTTGATTACACGTTTTTTGTTCTGAACATCAAACAGTTTAATTTTGGGGCGCAATTGTTGTAAAATGTGTGTCACAAATTACGTTATTTTCACGCACTGTTAAAAATTGTACTTATAGCACTGCAATAATTTCACAGTATAAATGCAAGCGGTTAATAATCGTAACGCATTATGTTTGATTAATATAATTAATTACAAATAATGCATTGAAATTTCTAATGTAGTTTCTATATACTTAAAGCAGTTGGCATTGATGATGACCGCTAAAACCTTGGAATTATTTAATAAAATTAAACTAAATGTATTAGATTGAACAGTCAATCAACATTGGATAAATTTCTACTCTGACGGTCGTTGAACGTGAAACAAGAAAGCTTTTGTAGCGAATGGGGATTTAATTATTAGGGCTTTGATTAAGAGATAAATATTGGGTAACCCAAGTCTCATGTAGTTCGCTCTTCAGTCTTGTTCTCTTTTCACCTGTCAAGCACCTTTGAACTATGTAGGCTATACATCACGTCTTTCATTTCTTGAAATAACACAAAAGCCTAACGAGCTAAATATGGTGTTCTGAAATGTAAGATTTTTAACTAATCCGGTACGGAACAAATTACAAATATATGTAAATTACTATTATCTCAGATAATCTAATATATACATATAAATTAGGCAATATTTTACTTTCAAGTACTTAATTTAACGCTATCTGAATTTTAATCATTAACGTTAATGACACTCTAATTTATTAACTGATGCAATTTATTAAGATCTAGTTTTATATGTGATACATGGAATTTTGCAACAGATTGGGAATTTTTGTATTTTAATGGCGATGAAATATGCAGGGCATTTATTTATTCTTTTGTAAACATTCTTTAGTTCTAAGCTAATATTTTCTTTCGTTGTATGGCGTTTCTGTTGTACGCTATTTATTCCATAAACGCACGATGTACTTTGGGATAAATTGTTAAGGTAATTGACCATTAATCGCGGCAGAGGCTCTGATGTTGACTTTTGTTTGATGTTTCATTTGTTTATCTAAACAGATTCACAGCACTGTTTTTCCAGTAAAATATCAATTATATAGTTAAATCAGGGGTGGGCAAACCTTTTCGCTATTGGATAATATTGCGGATGAAAATTTTACCGTGGTTCAACTTAAAAAAATTCGTATTTTAAAGTGTTTTTTAGGTTCATTATCGTTAGACGTGTACCTCCATTGTTTTTTATTTTGAGCTAACATACACATTTCCCGGAAATTCCCGCACTACAACTTTCTCTATCTGTGTGCAATAGTCTAATCTAGGTATACCTTTACTTCTCTTCATATTCTTTCTCTGCTTCTAACATATGCTGTGCTATTCCCTCATGCCTTAGTACGTGCGCTGTCATCACATCTCCTATTTTTTTTTACTGTTTTTCACATAATTCTTCTTTTCATACCGTTTTTAGAACATCTTTTTTCTTAACTTTGTCTGTTCATGATATCTTCATCATACGTCTGTAGAATCACATTTAAAAGCTTCTATCTTTTCCCGTCATCTTTTCCTACTATCCACGTTTCACAGCCGCACAGTGTCTTCAGCAATCTTTTCCTTCTTGATCTTCTTTGAGAATTAAACCTCTCATAGTTGTTGAAATCGTCTTTATTTACGTTTCGATCCATGACCTAGGATCTTCAAAATAATAAAAAATTTTATTATTTTGACAACGATCCTAGGTCATGGATCGAAACGATTTTAACAACTATGATCAAAGAAGATCAAGAAAAATACAAAACAAACCACACCAATCTTTTCTTCGTTTCTATGTTTATTGTTTTTGAACACAGAAGTTGCTTTTTCTTGTTAAATGCAGCAAGAGTTTGCGCCAGTTTAAGCTTTATATCTTTTGCAATTTTCGTATCTTGTGCTGTTTGACTTCCTAAGCAGAAATACCTAACCTTTTGTTAAGTTCTCCCTGCCTATTTGTATTCTGGGTTTTGACCTATTTGCCCCTCCTCTACATACTAGTTAGTACTTTAGTTTTATTTCATTAAGAGCTGCTTCTAACTCTTCCTTGCCAGATGCTAATATCGCTATATCATCTGCAAATCTAAGCATATCAATCGTTTGTTCCAGATGATTATTCTAAATGTCATTCTGCATTTGAAAGTATTCGTTGCTTCTTCGATATATAAGTTAAAAACTAACGTGGATAGGGCACATCCCTGTCGCGTCCTTTCCTAAAATGTACTTCTCTCCGTTCCTACTATCATTCTATTACAGCTTTATGCTCTTTGTGTAAGATTTGTACTATCCTTCTATTCTATAACTCATTCCGATCTTTTTGAGTATTTCGAACATTTTTCCCATTCTATAGTGTCGAATGCTTTTCCATATCTACAAACGCTATATACACGCTTTCTCATTTTTCTATTGTTTTCTCCATTATCACCCTTAAAGCTAAAATGGCCTCCCGTGTGCCCCTGTTTCGCCAATACCCAAGTTGGTCCTCTCTTAATATTTCTCTAGCCTGTTTTTCTATCCGCCTTTGTACAACTCTAGTTAATATTATTGACACGTGTGCTATCATACTTATTGTTCGAAAATTTTCACTTCTATCGGCATCTTTCTTTTTTGGTATGGTGACTATGACGTTATGTTTGAAATTTTTGGTGTCTTGTCAGTAGGATAAAATGGATGGTTGAGGGACAGACTAACTCTTTGTTTCTCCGTACTTCTCATCCGTTTTTCTCCTCCGTCCTACTTATCCATTCTTCTCTGTCCTTCTTGTCCATCTTGTTCTCCTCCATTCTCCTATTCACTCATGTTCAACCCCTCTCGGTCCTCCTACTTACGCATTCACAACCTTTCTTTATTCTCCTCCTCACTCATCTCCATACAGGTAAAAGCCTACAGCACTCGGCTACCTAGTTTCAGCTTCTTTTGCAAGGTCACGGTGATGTCACCCTTTTCTAAAAGTAAAGAGCAACACAATGCAATTCTAAAGCTTTATTATAACATTAGATAAATAGCAATTTAAAAACATTTAACTAGCCAAACGTGGGCTCAGTAACGCTTAATTTTAGTACCAAGTTACGCACAGAAAACTGCCCTCTCTTTATGTTTGTTTGGGGTAGCTTTAATTTTATATGGTTTTATTCGTAGTTTAAAATTCAAATCGATGCCCAAGTCTTCGACCTCATTTTCGAGTCAATAATTAGATACATAGGTCGAGATCTTCGAATTACAAAATGTATCTAAGCTTGTTTGTACGCCCACTGTCTTTGGGTATATGTGATTCTTATAGGTTGTAAGACCCTTGGTTATAAATGATCCGACATGTTCTTTATTAGATAAATATACAATGTTTAGGTGAACTCCTTTACGTGTGGTGTACGCCAAGGTTAATAATCCTACTTTAATTCGTCTGTGTCATCTGCCATTTTGATAAATACGTTCTTGGAAAAACCTTTTAAATAGTATACCGATTTAGTACCATCCCTTTCCGCAAGGACGCCCATATAACTAAAAGAGTCTTTCTTATTAACCACAAATGCATTTGCTCGTATAACCCGGATGTATCTAAGTCGGTCCACCGGCACATAAAGTAATCTTTTAATTCTTCCTCATTTTTTCTAATAAGATATTCTTTGTCTAACATATTTTTGTATTGTTCTCGCAGCGTCACAATTTTTTCCATGTAGTCCAACTGCCACCTTTTTACATCCAATCCTCTAATTCACACTTTAATTAGGAAATTTGTTGGAGGAACTACCGAAAATGTACCAGCTGAAATAAAGAAGCA
Source organism: Platerodrilus igneus (assembly GCA_036346225.1). Classification (NCBI taxonomy): domain Eukaryota; kingdom Metazoa; phylum Arthropoda; class Insecta; order Coleoptera; family Lycidae; genus Platerodrilus; species Platerodrilus igneus. The sequence goes on along the minus strand of JARFIW010000500.1, from coordinate 1,453,621 downwards.
TCTTATAAAGTGAATTAAATACAGTATTTTATTGTGCTTGCATGTTTGTATGCAAAATTTGTCTATCCCTTTTTTCTTACTAAATCTCCAATACGATCGTAATTTTTTCGACAGCTGTTGATCGATTCTAATCTGTACAAAACAATATTTTTGCAGCGCTTGCGTGTTTACATTCAAAATTCGCCCTATTACTATTGCTTTTCTTTACCTAATCTTCGATTGTGTTCGAATGTCTTCGGCATATTTAGGTTTCTTCTAAAATGTGTAAGATGATATATTGCCATGCTTGCGCTCGGATAGATTTATTCCACACTTTCCTTTCCAACGTAATCTTTGACCTTGTTGCATGCCTTCGACATCCTTCGGCTCTTGCTCTATAGGGTATAGATTAACATCTTTTGTATATAAGTTACTATTCGATGGTGGTAGAAGTAGAATGCATTTGCATATTAAAAAATCGTTTAACGTATTATAAGACATATATCGAATTCGAATAAACGAAGATTAAATTACGGAATTAAAAATTTTGAATTTTTTATTGGAATATTTAACTAGGCCAAAATGACCTAATGTTTAACGTATAACTAGCAAACAGATGAGAATCATATAATGCAGTTTTTTATCGGTTGTCCCAGTGCTCGACTATACACTACATTTAGATCTTGTTGGTTAAGGAACATGGTATGACAATGCAAGAAGCAATAATATATCACTATGCGCTCGAAAGTTGTTGTATGGTAGAAAATGTGTTTTGCTCATTAAAATAACTGCTGTTGGAAGATGAGAAGTTATGCTTCTGAAACGCGTCTATGTATTTGGTATAACCTTCGGGATTACAGTTTAGAATATTGGTGTCGGCATACCGGAATGGGGTTTTGGCATGCCGAAATAGAATTTTTATTACGCATTTGCTGGGGCACGCATCGAGTTATACCGGGGTACATGCTTGGGCTGGGGCTAGGTTGGGCCGCACTCCCGGTAGTCGCCGACTTTGTTTAGAGGTGTTTTCGACAACTTCCGGTTTATTCTAAAAAGTACGCGTGCCGTAGCTTTTCCATATGCGGGTTGCGTTTTACTTCTCACTTTAGTATTTCTCTCGCTAACTTCGTTCGGGTGTCTTCTGCAACCATCGGCTCTTGGTCATAGTGTATACAAGGGAGCATCTTTCCTAAGTAATTTAGTATTCGGTAAGCATGAGCTCCTCCAAGGTGATTAACGTTCCCCAACTTCTTGGGAATAAAGGGAAACCAATAAACGAGCGATTTTGTGTGTGGTTGCCAACAGAAAATTTGTACCACAATAATTTGGTTATTGATATTTGTAATATTTGTTATGTCAAAGGCGAACAGATGCTGATTGGTGGACCACACACGCCAATATTTTGGATGAAGATAGCCAAGATAAAGTAAAAATTTTACATAGGTGCTACATTAAAGTGGGTAATACATATTTTACACAATCTACAGGAGCATATTCTACAATCTCAAAAGACGTAATTATTTCGGAATCGGGTTTGGTTAATACACCTAACATTTTCCCAGAGTTTGTAAGACAACGCGTAAATATTGGTAGCAAACTCTATCCGTTTCCGCTAAAAGAAATTACTCCATTATCCACGCCATACGCTGTAAGTGGAAAAGAAGACAACTGGAATTAGAGAAATTTGATACAAAAAGGCGAAAATTGGACTACATAGAAAAAATTGCGACGATACGAGAACAATGTAAACATGTGTTAAAGAAACATCTTATTAAAGAAAATGAGGAAGAATTATAAGACTACTTTAGGTACTCGTGGATCGACTTAGATACATCGAGCTGTATGCATTTGTGGTTAGTAGGAAAGACTCTTTTAGTTATATGGGCGTCTTGCCGAAAGGGATGGTATTAAATTGGTGTACTATTTAAAAGGTTTTTCTAAGAACGTATTTATCAAAATCGCAAATGACATACACGAGCTAAGGAAGGTAGCGTACACGACATGTGGAGGTCTCTAAACACTCTCCATTTACCTAATATCGGATACCGGATCTATTAAAACCGATGGTCTTACAGGGCAATCTCTCACACAATAACAAAGAACTCATCGATATAGCTTTGGCAACTACAAATTAAGCGTAGATTTTTCTACACTATTTCGGTATAAGAAACAAGTGTAATAACGAAGAATAACCTTCCTAAAATATAGTTTAAATAATCAATAATGCCATTTCGAATGGACCTGCACCTTGCCGAAGTTCTAAATTACTAGAACAGGTGAAATGGCTTGCGTGTTCTAATGAGCTAAAGAACCAAACTACAGGTCCAACCAAAGTAGTAGGGTCGTTAGTGAGGAACCAGACTAAGACAGGTCCCCGAAAGAGGGCAACGGCTCTTTCGGTACTTAGATTGGCAAAGACCATAGGGATCGGTATGTCAGTCTAAGACACACTGCCGCGATGTGGAAGGCAACGGGAAACCACCACATTATCTCCCAAGTACACAGCGTACTTAAGTTGTTACAAACATGATGGCATTCTCTGGGGTAAAAGATTCCGGAGTTAAAATAGTCCCCCATTCGGATCTCCGGGAGGTGACTACTTCGGAGGATGCGATCGGAAAGTTAAAAATAAGAGTCGGGAACATTCTGCGAGTCGGAGCGTGGAATGTTAGAAGTATGAAGCAAGTAGGTAAGCTAGAGAACCTAAAAATCGAAATGAATAGGTTATTACAGACATAGTAGGGATCAGCGAAGTTCGGTGGCCAGAGGCGGGGGATTTTTGGAGTGGAGACTTCAGGGTAATTCATACAGGAGCAGAGGAAGGAAATTTGGTTGTGGGGATAGTTATGCGGAAAAAGATAGGATACTGTGTAGAAAATTACTTCCAAAGAACGAAAGAGTACTCATGGTTAGATTAGAATCTAAACCGGTAAACACAGTAATAATACAAGTATATATGCCCACCTCTAGCTACAGTGACGAAGAGGTAGAAGCCATCTACAAAGATATCGAAGACATATTTAGATATGTAAAAGGACATGAAAATTTAATAATTACGGGGGATTTTAATGCCGTGGTAGGTGAGGGTAGGGAAGGAGCGGTAGTAGGTATATTTGGTTTAGGCACGAGAAACGAAAGGGGAAATAGGCTGGTAGAATTTTGCCACAAGAACAATTTAATCATCACAAACACACTATTTCAACATCATGCTAGAAGACGATATACGTGGAAGATGCCAGGAGATATAGGAAGATATCAAATAGATTACATTCTTGTTAGGCAACGGTTTAGGAATCAAGTAAAAGACTGTAGAAGCTACTCAAAAGCAGATATAGATACTGACCACAACATCGTAATTATGAAGGCCGCACTTAAATTTAAAATCTGAAAAAAAGGAACGGTAAAAGGCACTTGGACTTAAAGAAACTAAAAGATAAAGATATTCAAGAGAGATTCGAAAAAAAGTCACATGAATTGCAGAATGATATCGGGAAAATATCTGATACTAAGGAAGTAGAAACAGAATGGAATAATAATCTATAGGAACACTGAGGCACGATTTAAATAAAATTAAATAAAAACTAAATAAAAACCCTTAAGGGTTTTTATTTAATTTTATTTAGAATGGAATAACATCAAATCCAGCCTCGACATGGCGGCCAGAGATATTCTGGGGTATACACAAAAAGAAAATAAGAAACCATGGATAACAAAGGATATCCTGAATTTAATAGAAGAAAGACGAAAATACAAAAATAAATCAGACGAAACAGGAAAACAGATATACAAAGCCATAAAATGGGAAATTATTCGAAAATGCAGGAAAGCTAAAGAAGGATTGCTGAAAAGTGCAAAGAGATACAAACTAAGATGGAATTAGGAACGACAGATGAAGCATACAAACTAAATGCAATGAATTTTAGGGATAAAAAACCGTATAGCAAAAATATAAAGGACGCGTAAGGAAACGTCATTATAGAAAATGTAGAGAAAGTGGGTAGATGGCAAGAATATATAGGGAATTTATATGCAGGAGAAGAACTGACAACGTTAGAACAGGAATCAGACATTGAAAATGATGACTTGGGATATCCTATACTTAGAGACGAGTTTGAATTAGCATTAAAGAGTCTGAAAAATTGTAAGGCGCCGGGTACAGATAAGGTGCAAGCAGAAACTTTAAAAGCCGCTGGACAAGCAGTAACAGAACGTCTCTTCCAACTTGTAAGCTATATGCATGAGACAGGCGAGATACCCAAAGATTTCAAACGTAGCATCATAGTAACTATACCAAAAAAGAAAGGCACGGATAGATGTAAAAATTTTCGAACAATAAGTTTGACAGCACACGTGTCAAAAATATTAACTAGAATTGTGCAAAGACAAATGGAAAAACGGGCGGAAGAAATACTAGGAGAAGACCAGTTTGGGTTTAGGCGAAACAGGGGAACACGGGAGGCTATTTTAGCTCTAAGAGTGATAATGGAGAAAACAATAGAAATAGGGGAAAGCGTGTATATAGGGTTTGTGGATCTGGAAAAAGCATTCGACAACGTAAAATGGAAAAAAGATTGGAATGAGGAATAGGGATAGACGAATAGTACATAGCTTATACAAAGAGCAAACAGCAGTAATAGAATTAGAGCAGGAACGTATAGAAGTAAATATTAGGAAAGGGGTGAGACAGGGATGTGCCCTATCCCCATTGATTTTTAATTTGTACATAGAACAGGCAATGAATACCGTCAAATGCAGGAAGACATTTGGAATTAATATGCAGGGACAAAAAATTGATATGCTTAGATTTGCAGATGATATAGCGGTATTAGTGTCTAGCAAAGAAGAGTTAGAAGCTGCTCTTAATGAAATGGAAACGGTTCTAACAGAGAGATACGGTATGAATATTAACAAAACTAAAACCAAAGTTCTAGTATGCAAAGGTGGGGAAAATAAATCAAAAACAAGAATACAAATATGTAACACGAACTTACAAGAGTTTAAGGATTTCTGCTACCTAGGAAGCCAAATAACGCAAGATGGGAAAAGCACAAAAGATATAAAACAAAGATTAGCACAAGGTCGTGCTACATTTAACAAGAAAAAGCAACTACTGTTGCTCAAAGACCACAAACATAGAAACAAGGAAAAGATTGCTTAAAACATATGTGTGGAGCACAGCACTGTACGGCTGTGAAGCCTGGACAGTAGGAGAAACGGACAAGAAAAAGGTAGATGCCTTTGAAATGTGGTGCTACAGACGTATGATGAAGATATCATGGACAGACAAAGTTACGAACGAAGAGTTACTAAAAATGGTAGGGGAAGAAAGAAATATGTGGAAAACTGTAAAAAATAGGAGAGATAGGATGATATGTCACATACTACGGCATGAGGGAATAGTGCGGAATATATTAGAAGCAGAGATAGGAAAAAAAGAAGAAGAGGCATACCTAGGTTAGACTACTGCACACCGATAGTAAAAGATGTAGGCTGTAGGGGTTTTCAGGGAGATGTCTAGGCTATCCTAGAATAGAAATCAATGGAGGTACGCATCCAACCAAACCCCAAGATGGATAAACTAATGACGAAAAAATAACTGTGCTTAAACGTGATGATTATTATAAGTAACTACAAGAATTGGTTGGGCAATATTCTCGAATAATGTTAAGTGTGTGAAAGGATTTACTGGAAAACCATTATTTCGGCAAATGTCTACGTGTTGGGGGATCTTGGTAGCCACAGGTTGCTTAACCCCCTTCACTGAATCTCGGTGAAATTGGGCATAAAATCAGAAAACAATAGAAGGGGAACGAGCTGAATACACATGCTGTGTGAGAATTTCAGGGAAATATGTAGGCTAGCTCAGAATATAAATAAGTTCAGGTACGTGCCCAACCAGTTTTGAGACGGAAAACCTAATGACGAAAAAATAAGCGCAGATAAATCTGATGATTAGTATAAACAACTAGTTGTTGGTTGCGAAATATCTGCAACTAATGTTGACTGTGCGAAAAAATAAATTGGAAAATATATTAAATCGCTAAATGGTTAAGTGTTGGGGGAACTTGACAGCCACAGGTTGCTTACCTCCCTTCACAACCGTTCATTTACATTCCCAATGCTCCACCTGAAGGTACTACATTGGCCAGGAGGCGAGTTTTTTGTTGCCTGGAAATTTAGAATTTTGCCGAACCCTTGTCGTTCCAGGCAAGGTAGGGATCTTTAATGTGCGTGACAACACTCACACACGGGACCTCCATTTAACCTCTCATCCGAACGAGGGCGTAATTTTTGTGAAAAATGCTCACCTGCCATTTTTCAAGCAGTCGGCCGTGTCGGGATTTGAACCCGGGACCTTGGGATCCGTAGTCTTACACTTACTACATCGATTCACGGCGACGCCCACTCCCTTCACAACCACTGAAGGGCGGAGAAATAGGGCATATAACTGTAAAACAATAGAAGGTTATCAAACTGCATCTAACAAGAAAGAACAGCGCCTATGAGGAAAGACAACAAGCATAGAATAAGAAGAAAATTGTTGAAAGCATATGTGTGGAGCACAGCACAGTATGCCTATGAAATACGGGCAGTCTGAAACTCAGACAGAAAAACGGTAGCAGCTTTTTGAAATGTTGTGTTTCAGATGTATGAGGACGATAGCATGGACAGACAAAGATAATAACAAATAAGTTATAGAAATGGTAGGGGAACAAGGATATCTGGGGAAGAAGAGAAATAGAAGGGCGGAATACGTTCTAAGGCATTTTTGGGGAATAGTATGGGATATATTACAAGCAGAGATAGGAAAAAAGAGGTAGATGTAGACCTAGATCAGATAGTTATAGATGCAGACTGTGCAAATTCCAGGGAAATCTGTAGGTTAGTTCAGAATAGGAAACAATGATGGTATGCGTCTAACCAGTTCTAGGACTGAAGACCTAATGATGATGATGAATCAATAATGATTGCTGTGCAAAATGCACTCACCATGACGAACTTTTTACGTTTAAATGGTGGTACTTCCTAAAAACGTCGTCTAGAGAGGAAGGAGACTGTTTCTTCTCAAATCAGTCCGTTGATGGAGGAGGTAGAATAAATGGTTAAAGTAAATGGAAGAACTCCAAAGGAGAAAATAGCTAGCTGGCGGTAAAACCGCGGCCTCAAGTTAAAATTCATATATATATATATATATATATATATATATATAATGTTGTGCTGCAAATTGAACGCGTTATTCAAAAGATTAAAATGTTATAAATTTTTAAAGACTGATACAAGTAAAGTGAGCGTTATGTTATAAATTTAGATTTGCCCTAATGGGCGAGGACTTTGAAACAATTTATGGGTGCTTCGGCTAACTATAGCGGTGCGGGAGTGGAAGAAATAATCAAGAAAAATGGAAAATTTTGAAATAAAAACAACAAGAAATGCTGAAATACAAACAAGCTATGTTGAAATATTCACTTACCTTGCAAGGCTTTTTCTCTTAGTCATAATTAAGGTACAACAAACCGTCTTTCTCAGCAATCCCTTCAATATTATCCCTACACGAAAGACAATTATTCCGCATATGTCTCCTTTGCTTCTGGTTTCTTAAGTTTATTACATTGTATTTTTACCTTTCTCTAAAATACCTTTGCTTCTGGTTTCTTAAGTTTATCACATTGTATTTTCACCTTTCTCTAAAATACCTTAAAGCGCTTAATAAAATCTGTCACGATTAAAGAAATTTTTGAAATAAAAGCCTCTCTCGAATACAACTCCATCACTGGGGTAGCTTCTTATCCTTGCACAATGACTTAATTTTTATCATAGTTTATAAATAAACGCAAATAAAATTCAACCTATACTTAAACTCTATTGGCACCTAATAATTACAATATAATTATAAATATCTGTAACAAATCTAGTTTCTTAACCTCACTTTGACCAGGTATTACTAAAAGTTCTAAAAAAAGTAAAATTAAACCCATCGATAATACTATCACTCCAATTATCCTATTTTCCGTATTAAATTACATGACATTTTAACTTTCATTGTCTGGAAACGCCCTTAATAGCAGACGTAGAAAACAGTTAAATAATTTTTTTTTAAAATCTTTTCATTGTCCATTTTAAACACCAATATTGTGTTTTAACTAACACTATATTCTACCAATAAAATTTACATTTAAAATTCCATACGTATATTATTTCTTAATATTTTAAAATGTTTCAAACTTCATTGCACGATAACATTATGCTTAAATTTAACTAACTGTAGCTCCGTCGTTAATTCATAGTCCAACAAAAGAATAACTTTGTTGATTTGTTAATTTCCACTACAGAAATATGAACCATTTACATAATTAAAAAGTATAAACATTAAAAGTCATGTATTACCGTTTTATAATATTAAACTCAAGAACAATCCAGAAACCATTATTATCTCTAATTTTCGTTTCCATCTAACACAGTTCTCCTAACACAACAAACATAAAATTTAAATTATTGGAGGGGTGAACTCTAGAGCTCCTATTTTATAACCGTTCGTAACGAAGTTAATTCCACGAATTTTTGAATAAAAACGTACTTTGTCCGTGCCAGCATAAGTTCAAAAAATAAGTCGCAACACCGCATTCTTTTCCTGCGTGTATGTCTATATTTTCATCTTGAACTTAAGCTATTTCTTTTCAACTTCTAACTTTCTTCCCAGCTTACTTGTATTACTACGTTTCAACCTTTTAATAACCTTCTTGCGAATAATTAATTCATTCTTTTCCTTCGGGGTCTAACTTCTGTCACTTTTCCCGCTATAAAATCATATTAATTGTAGTCGACATCCGGTTAAACAATGTAACCATTTTAATCTATGCTTAATAATAAGGCTCTTATTCCGTTAATTATATAGCAGTCGCGTTACAATTACCTTGAATGTTTAGCTATGTCTCCAATACAATCTTCCCAGTTAACGGTTTCTGCATTTGCCACATATTAATCTACTTCATTAATGTATACTTTGTGGTTTTGTTTATTGCATGGCGCCCTGCATTCTATACCTATTTGACATTTTTGCATTACATGCTTATTACATTATATGTTCTATAGAACCTTTTACTTCAGTAGCTTTTATTGTTGCGGCGTTTATCCTATTTAATGACCAATGCGTTATTTTTAATATTGTATTAATTTGTACCAATTTATTTTAAGAAAATTAATTTTTATTTCTTTAATGATACTAACTGCCCTCATTGGAGTTATATTTTTAAAACAAAAGAATTAAAATACCATCCTTAATTAATATTTACTATTCATGAAATCGACCGCACAGAGTGCATCAATATCTAGGCTGTCCATCCAAATTTAAAAATTTTTCTTTCCCATCTAATTATTCCGTAACGCGACCACCTTACAAGACTTACCCTTAGTGATCAATTATGTGAAACTAATCCATTACTTAAAACAAAGGCTACACACGGCCACTAAGAGAACCTTTTAGGCACCATTTCTGCTGCCAAGTGCTAATGCATCTGACCAGCTCTGGAATTTTGAACTGCACTAAGAAACTAATTACATATCGACCTTCAAAAACCATACGCGACATCTTGCAAACAAAGTTTAAAAATAGGATATGCCATTAAATAACAAGACAAGTTCTAAAAAGAGGAATTAAATAAATTTAAGTCATTCACTTTAAAATAAGTTTGATTTGTTATTTTCAAACATTCTAAGCAGACATGTGGAAAAATAAATATGCCACGCTACTGATGTAAAGATTTAAAAAACCTGACTCAATTATGATCTTCCATAGTAGTACTGGTTGTTATAATTAAAGGTAAGGGTGCAGATTTAGTTAACCGCTTGCCCGAACAGAGGGCGCAATATATTCCAAAGAATTTACAAATGGAATAATGTAATTTACGTTTCAAATTAATCCTGTAAATTATTTATTAACGCTGCTTACCTTCTATTTCAATGCGTATTGGCAGGCTGTGTACCAAATAATTATTGTTTATCTCAGTTATCTGCGTGGGTGCAGTTGCCGCTCTAGTCCATATCCTGCGATGAGCTTGTTGATCTTTCCTAAAATTTTAAACGGGAACAAGACAAATGTAAAACACGATACTAGATAAGTAAGGAATCGACGGATTCACTTCATCACAAAGTCTATTATGTATTTCTTGCGGAAGTCCTTCTCTGCGTTTCCAATAACTTGAAAAATCAATCACTGCTTGTTCGTACGCATGCTGATTGGTCGGAAAAGATCGTATCTGTTCCACGACCCCTGAAAACCATTGTTAAAACAAAATTACAGGATAATGAGCTATTCCCTTAAAACATCGCCGGGGAATACCTAGACCACATTTAATATGCTTAATACTCTAAACAATATTATTACAATAATCCTGTAAAATTAATTATTTACTAAAATAATTTGTGGAGCGCTTTTTAACACCTAACATAGTTAACGGCTAAGCAAGTATTTTTAAAATAATTGTCATTAAAAATGCATTACAGGCTGTAATTTATAAAAATTGTCTCGTAAAGTATGTATTAATAATAATTCATGATCAAACCCATAGAAAGTTACATAATCCTGTGAACTTTCAGAATTCTTTTTCAGGATTAAATTTGCACTAAAACTACCTATCTCTTGTTCCATTTTCCGCAGCTGCGACAACTTCATTACGAAATATATTTTTAGTAATAAAACGCTAGCCAGGATTTTGGAACATAAAAATATAAACACAAGGCAAGTAATAAAGATAAGATCATCATGTAAATTAGATTTTCTTCGTGAGCGTTGGCATTTCATCTACGTGTGTTTACGTTTGAAATTCGCACTCATAGAAACTTAAATCACTTTTATGAACGGACGTCATATGTGCATTACATATTGGTAATGTATTTTCAGTGACTGAGTAAGTTTTTAAATGTTGAGAAATATTTGGCCATCAGTTTGTAAACATGTTTACATTTGTGAACGTTAACCTAGTTAGAGACGAGACTGCCTGGTTTCATAATGCGGTTATTTTTATTCGAGATTCTATAAAGTTAATTCAGATATCGTATATGCTTTGCCATTTGTGTGCTTCATTTTAAATTGTTTGGCACACGTGCGGTTTGTCTTAGTGAATTTTAAAACTAATTGCATATTTTACTTTCAAGATGTGTAATACAATTAAACTGTTCGCTGCCTAATAATCAAAGAGGTTATAGTTATAACAAGTTGGTTAATAGGCTACTGCATTTTCTTTGTACCCAAATTTGGCACGTAGAATGACAATAAGTACCTTAATTTATGCAAGAATATCCAAGATTTAATCGTTTTGATACCATCTTGAAAAGATAACATTTTTGCATTAATTATATGTATTTTTGCTGCTAATATTAATCAATTATTTCTTGGTGCCGGTAAAAATATAATATCAGTTCAAGTTGTCGAAAAACTCAACGTAAAGTTATCGTTGGTTCGAGATATTTAATTGGCATTTATACAAGTTTTCATTATTTAATTACTTAAAATTCTATATATTTAAAATCTCCAATTAATACTTGAAGTATTTGACTGTGGACATAGCACACATATGAGACAATTGCCATTACTTCTAGGACATTTTTAATATTTGAAAGATTCAACGGACGTTTAATAAGCATTACGCACGCCGATTCTGCAAATTTCTGAATTTGACCACATTTCTAAAACAGCTAACACCATTTGCAAGACACATAATATAGAAACATTTGTTAACAATTAAAGCTATTTATACAATGAACAATATTCGTAGGGCATTTGGCCACATTTGAAAAAGATTTGTAGTATTTGAAAACCTTTGTAAGACATTTGAAACATTTGACAACCTATGTTAGATATCTGTAACATTTGACATTTTGTTATGTACAAAAAATCTAGCTGACAATTCACAGAGAAACTGCAGGAAATATCTCACTAAAATTCTATATTACCATAAAATACCAAACATGTCGACTGTACCAGCAAGAATGGTTGTGGAATAACTCAGTAGGAAGAATGATGTAAGTGTTCAAAGGGGGTCTCGGAATATTATCGTGTGGGAAATTGGTAATAATCTCGGACACCACCTGATCTCGAAGTACAGGTGTTCCTAGGTAAAAACAAAAGAAGGACTAACAAGAGAACCCCAAAACCCGATATAAGTGATTTTGACCAAAGAAATAATTGAGTACGCTAAATTTAAAACAAACTTAAAATAAACATAATGATAAGGATACTAATATAGCTATATGAATGTGCTAGCTAAAAAAAAGGTGTCACGGTACAACATTGTAATTATGGAAGTAAAGGGTACGATAGGGTTTCCTTAGTGGGGTACGATGATCTCTTAAAGCTCCGGAATAGCTCAGGGCATGGACTCTAGAGTTCGTAGGTTCGATTTCAAAGAAGCCGTAAGTTACTAAAGTACTTTGGTATAGGGCACCAGGAACAAGAGCAACAAAACACAAAGAGAACTGTTCCAAGAACTTTGAAAAGTATCTCCTAAGTCATAGTCGTTTAGAATATTGGAGAGGGGCTTAATATAAATTACTGTTATATATTATAAAAATCATCGTGACTATGACTAGCAGTACAGCCTTTTGGCAATGAAGGCATACGAATCTACAATGGATTTGAATATAACCCGAGATTGGTTTTGAACCTTTAGGAGTTTTTTTTTAAAAAGACTTCTTCCAAAAAACCCTTCTATCAAATTTATTTATTCAGAAATTACAAATGATTTCAACAAATGGTTACGTTGAGTTCATTAACGTTTAAAAATAAAAAATAATCAAAGTTACTTTTCACTAAATTAATTTAATTAAAACTAGGGTGAGTAGCTTGAACAACCAACAATGTTAAAGTTGTGAAGCTCGAGACTGACTGCCCATCTTTGGTTCTTGAGGGTATTTATGCTATCCCTGCTCTTACATCTCTCTTATAGGAAGTGAAGATCTCATGTCTGCTATTTCTTGACACAATACAAAGTATTACATTTTACTAATCTTAATTCTAATATTTGCTGTCTTATTGTATACTGTGACCTGCAGCTGCAGTATCATATTACGTCTGGAATACAAAGTAACTGTTTCCGTTTTCATATCTGGTTTATGAACTTTCATTAACCTTTTATTATATGTCTTTCAATTATGCAATGTAACAATAATTCTTAAGACAATAGTTTCATTTGAATATACATATTTAATGCTATAATTATAGGGTTAATTTAGGGGTAGGTTAAGTCATAGGGGTCGTAGAATAAACAAAAAAAACTTCCAAATAACAAAAGCACATAATTACAGATATTATAAGAGTAAATAGGTCACTATACATATTGTTAGTTGAGCGCACACTGTATATAACAGTACAAGAGATTAAACGCATATCTAAGAGTAGTTACGAGCAAAGATAAGATTTAAAAATGTAACGAAATGCATCGAAATTAAATCAACGGAAAACCTATATGAATTGGCTACATAAATATTCAAGTGCGTTAAATATATCATCATATACGCAGGCAAAAATTATGCATTATTTGAATAAATTGTACGTGACACAAAGTATCACATTTGTTCAAAAATCCAAGTTAACTAGGAAATAAACAAACACCAAATTTATTTCGGTTTAGATTAGAATAAGCAAATAACAATGATACGTGATTTAATGAACGAAAATTCCTGGGATTTCTAAATTAAATGTAATGTTATATAAATGAATACGTGACAATTTAAGCGTTCTTTCAAGTATTTGAACTATACAATTGGTAAAATTTCCTGAGTACGCAAGAGATAAGACAAATGGTGTCGATCCAACACGTGAAAATAACGAATAGCAAACAGAGGGACAAAGCCTATAAATACGATAACAATTGAGCAACGAGTTAGTATACACTTGAAACTGGGCCGTCACGATACTCAAAAGTGCTAAATTATTCGCGTAACCAGTTAAACGAAAGTAAAGTGAAAATCATTTTATAAAAGTGTAAAAATTGTGTAAGTAAGCCGATCTATTATAGACGTAAGTAAACCAGATTTAGTAAAATTATACAATTTCTAAAATAAAACAGGGCTCTGGAGACGACTCTGGAGATTACCTCCTGTTAAATTAATTTTGGTAATCACTGACATGGTAAATGTTTTATTACTGTTTCGTTAATTACGGAGATGGAAAATCTTTTATTTACTGATATACAATTTGAATCTTAAATTGGTAAATTAGTTAATTACGGAGATGGAAAACCTTATATAAGAAAATATCACAGCATTTTATGCTGCCCATCGTAGGGGCTGGTGAAGTATCATAGCAATATATATATATATATATATATATATATATATATATATACTCAAATTTAGACCAGGGTGGAAAATTAATTAATCACATCAAATAATTTTAATCACCGTGTAGAAGGAAGCTCTGGGAAAAGGTACGCGTTATTAAAACCGTGAAGCATAAAAATTCATTCCTTTCATTAAAAATAAGGGATTTAAATTATTTACTAGACGCTTTCTATAAAAAGAAGCAGAATTAAAATGCTCAAAAGTAACCGGTATTAAACAAAATGTACAAATAATAATTAATATTTAATTAGGATTCACTAAAAATTAAAGGGTAGAAGTCAATGCCATTCATTATTATTTTTAATTGGAGTTAATTGAACGATTATTTAGATATAATAAGCATAAAAGCCTGTGGAAAGTCCAAAGTTGTTAAACAAATGGCTAATAGGAAGGTTAAAATAAGTGGAATATCCCAAATCGTAGAAGTGTTATTTAAAATGTTACGATTGAACACATCTGTGTATTTTAAAAGTCAATTTCAGTTTAATTTGTTTAGATAAACATGTAGATTCTACGTATATTGGAAACAGGTGAATGCTTTAGCACGAAATACAGCAAAGCGTTTATTTAAAAGTCACGTTCTGCTTAAATTTTGTAGATAACAAATGGTTACAGAGAATGTTGGAGAAACCGTCGCTTAATATTCACAGGAAATGCTAATAAAGTGGGTTATTTAACAGTCCACGTGGATTGTACACAGCCGATAGTAAAGAGTATCGATTTGCATCACTAAGGCCAAGTTAGAAAAGGAAAGAGAAAATGCGTCAAGCAGAGACACTAATAATTAAAGGGAGTGATTTGAGCAATGTCACGAGAGCTACGATTGGTTGTAATCAGATGCAGATATGAGAGATGTAAACGTAACGATTTCGATACAAAATTAATTAGTTATTCTCGGACGTGGTTGCGTGCCGTGTGGAAAATTTCTCAGATTTTCAACTGGCGCGTGTGCAAATTTAATAGAATCGCATGCCCGACTGTCGAGAAGGGAACCGAGAATGCGAAATTCTGGAAAATGTCCGTTGAGGGACAAAAGCGACGAACAGGCGAGGCGGTTATATAAACCCGGACTTTAAACAGTTTCGCCCTCTTAGATTTTTGATTATTCGATGCTTTAAACAGTGCTCTTAGATTTTCAATTTTGATTGAATACTTTAAACAGTTTGCTCTTATATTGTTGGTGATTATTGAATACTTTAAAACAGTTTGCTATTTACGTGCTACGATACAAGTTAGTATGCGTTAGTGCACTTAGTAAAGAAGATACAAGGTAATAAAGTTTAGTTATATTTGCGAGTATTACTGTACCAATTATCCAAATTTGCAACGATAAATGAATACACAAAAGTAGGCAGTTTTGGCGTATAGCGTGAAAGAAGTATGAATTTCTTTGCTATTTTTCGGGGTGTTAATAATGAAATGGTATTCGTAATCGTGATTGGATCCCCAAAATAAGATGTTGATATACTTAGATGAGTCCTGAGAAGCCCTGAAACAATTTTTGATGAATGGTGGTGTAGAAAATTTTAAAGCGTTTAGAATCAGAAGCCGTAAACATAACACAGTTGGAATGGTGTGATTAACAAAGGACGATGTACATTGGAGCCACGAGTGCATTAACCTTCAGGTAACTTATGCTTTGTTGTTCGATTTTTGATGTTTTGGTGTGTGTTGAATAACTTTATAATTTGTTTACTTAAAATGGATAGTAGTAAATTTGTACTAACAACAAATTTTTAATTTTAAGGTGAAATTTTCTTGTTTAAGTAGAAAGGAGTATTTAGTATTTATGTTCTTGATTATGATGAAAATTTGGGTCTGTCTTTGAGCTCAATTAGACGAACCTGGTTAATTAACGTAAAGGGGTGGGAGATGCTCCCTTTGTACTCAGACTCAGGTCTGCAAATATTGTTAAATTAATTAGTAGGCATCCTACAAGGACTTTAATTCTGGATGCAAATTAAAATGATAACCAATTTAATCTTGAAATTTTCTGATACTGAAATTTATGCTGAATTTTAATTTTGAAATTTTAATGTATTATGAATATTGATGTAAATAGAGTTAACGTTGATGTTTGTGGTAGGAATGTGTTTGGTTTTTTTTATGAACGAGGATGAAAGTTTTAACTAGGTGAGCAGGCGAGGCGGAAAGAGGACAGAGGCGATTATCAGAAGAGAATCACAGCAAATCGTAGCGCCCAAAAGTGAGGCTCGAGTTCAAAATAAAATTTTTTTGTGATTTTATTACAGGAAACTGGTGAGGCTTTTTGTACATGTCACAGCAGTTTATGACGGCCCAACGCTGGGGCTCGATTCGAAAACCTTAGTTCCCGAATAATGGTGAGGTTCACAGCAATATATATATATATATATACAGGGTGTCCATATTTTAATTGCACACTATAGGAATATCCTGAACTGTAAGAGATACAGTGGTGGTTAAATTAGACAAAAGTTACCTACTTATGAGGGTATTTTATAGTTGATCTTGAACTACAAATATTATCCATAGATTGCTAGATATTGGCTAAAATACAAATTTTGCGATTTTCAATTTTTCTTAATAACTTGGTTGTTATTATAGTTAGAAGTATGAAATTTGGTATGGTAACATAAGACATAATTTTGCATTTAATGACGATTTACAAAATGTTCTAGGTCTATTACATTCTTTGTCGCGATAGTCAACTTTTTTTTTGTTATGGCCGCCATATTGGATTTTTACATTGGCGTATAGAAAAAAAAAATTACAATTTCAACACTGTAAAACACTTATCATTAATTTTTTAAAATAACATTATTAAGACACAAAAACGGTTTTTGTAAAAAAAAATCCAGTGTGCTGCTGTCAAATACAAGTAATTCTAAACTGTTCCATTGTTTGCAATAATCAGTTTTGTTATTAATAGTTTTAAATTAAAATTTGGTTAAAATATGGTGCGGTACTCGATAAACGAAAAGAAAGACATGCACGACTTGTATATCAAAAGCTGCAGAAATTCTACAAAAGCTGCCCGCAAGTATCATAATCTGTACCCTGAACGATGCCAACCAAATCGTACATTGTTTTATAGAATATGTAAAAACATGTCCGACAGCGGCTCTATTAACAAATCAAGAGGTAAATATCTTAAAAAGGTAGAAGCGAATGCCGACATTAATGTATTAGCACATTTACATGTTAACCCTACTGGATCGTGCAGATCTTTTGCACGTGACTGCAATGTCTCCAAAAGTACAGTAAATAATATTATTAAGAGACATAAATACCATGACTACAAATACTTGCCAGTACAAAAACTCCATATAGGATATTCGGAAAGAAGATTAGCATTTTGTGAGTGGTTTATTACTCGATTAGACATTGATCCACAGTTTGCGAATAAAATTCTGTGGACCGACGAATCTACATTTTCAAATTGTTGAATGTTTAATCGTAGAAACAAGCACTACTATTCTACAGAAAATCCACATTTGTTGCTGGAAGTAAAGAATCAAGTTCGTTTTTCTGTGAATGTTTGGTGTGGAATCTTCGATGGCCGAATAATAGGCCCTTATTTCATACAAGGGAATTTAGACGGAGAGAAATATTTAGATTTTTTAATTAATGCTCTTGAAGAATTTTTAGACGAACTACCGTTAGAAGCAATTAGAAACTTACGCTGGTTTCAACATGATGGCGCACCACCTTATAATTTCAGGTTAGTAACGCAGTATTTAAATGAGCGATTTCCTCAAAGTTGGATCGGAAAGAATGGTGCTATTTCGTGGCCACCTCGTTCGCCTGGTATGAACCCGCTTGATTTTTTTCTATGGGGAGATGTAAAAAATAAAGTTTATGATACTCCGTCTAATAGTGTCCAACACTTGCAGCAAAAAGTAAGAAGTGCATTAGAATCGGTTAATCAAGATTCCATATCAAATGCTATTGCGCAGATGAATAAAAGGGTTCGCTTGTGTCTGCAACAGCATGGTAAACATTATGAACATTTACTGTAACTTCAAGTTGTGGTAGTTAACTTTCCATTAATATTTATAGGTTAGACCTTTTACAAAAACCGTTTTTGTGTCTTAATAATGTTATTTTAAAAAATTAATGATGTGTTTTACATTGTTGAAATTGTAAATTTTTTTTCTATATGTTGATGTAAAAATCCAATATGGCGGCCATAACAAAAAAAAAAGTTGACTATCGCAACAAAAAATGCAATAGATCTAGAACATTTTGTAAATAGTCATTAAATGCAAAATTATGTCTTATGTTACCATACCAAATTTCATACTTCTAACTATAATAACAACCAAGTTATTAAGAAAAGTTGAAAATCGCAAAATTTGTATTTTAGCCAATATCTAGCAATCTATGGATAACATTTGTAGTTCAAGATCAGCTATAAAATACCTTCATAGGTAGGTAACTTTTGTCTAAATTAACCACCACTGTATCTCTTATAGTTCAGGATATTCCTATAGTGTGCAATTAAAATGTGGACACCCTGTATATATATATATATATATATATATATATATATATAATATTTTAGGTAGTTTATTACACAAGGTAACTATCGTATTATAGTGAATAAGATGAAATAAGAACTTAGACTTTTATGCAAAGCCCAAATGATCATTTCAAATCGAGCTAGTAATTGAAAGATGGAAAATATAAGGTCTTGGACAAGACTTGAACCTGTATCCTGGTTTTGCCGGAACCATGCGTTTACCAATTACGCCACCGAGATGGATGACGACAATTGGGAAATTTACAAATTTAAATCGTGTACACAACTATACATAAACCTAACTTTCAATTACGTTTGGCATTTTTGTCAATCATATCTGACATTGTTAAGTTTTTGACTTATGTCAGTTATAGACAGGCAGTTACGCTCAAAATTACGGCTATCAGCCAGTATTAAATCTATAAATATTTTAGGTAGTTTATTACACAAGGTAAGTTGATAAATACTATCGTATTATAGTGAATAAGATGAAATAAGAACTTAGACTTTTATGCAAAGCCCAAATGATCATTTCAAATCGAGCTAGTAATTGAAAGATGGAAAATATAAGGTCTTGGACAGGACTTGAAGCTGTATCCTGGTTTTGCCAAACTTAATTGAAAGTTAGGTTTATGTATAATTGTGTACACGATTTAAATTTGTAAATTTCCCAATTGTCGTCATCCGTCTCGGTGGCGTAATTGGTAAACGCATGGTTCCGGCAAAACCAGGATACAGGTTCAAGTCCTGTCCAAGACCTTATATTTTCCATCTTTCAATTACTAGCTCGATTTGAAATGATCATTTGGGCTTTGCATAAAAGTCTAAATTCTTATTTCATCTTATTCACTATATACGACAGTATTTATCAACTTACCTTGTGTAATAAACTACCTAAAATATTTATAGATTTAATACTGGCTGATAGCCGTAATTTTGAGCGTAACTGCCTGTCTATAACTGACATAAGTCAAAAACTTAACAATGTCAGATATGATTGTCAAAAATGCCAAACGTAATTGAAAGTTAGGTTTATGTATAGTTGTGTACACGACTTAAATTTGTGAAGTTCCCAATTGTCGTCATCCGTCTCGGTGGCGTAATTGGTAAACGCATGGTTCCGGCAAAACCAGGATACAGGTTCAAGTCTTGTCCAAGACCTTATATTTTCCATCTTTCAATTACTAGCTCGATTTGAAATGATCATTTGGGCTTTGCATAAAAGTCTAAGTTCTTATATATATATATATATATATATATATATATATATATATGCTGTGAATCCTCTCTATTCTTCGGGAACTAAGGTTTTCGAATCGAGCCCCAGCGTTGGGCCGTCATAAAATGCTGTGAAATGTACAAAAAGCCTCGCCAGTTTCCTGGAATAAAATCACAAAAATTTTTTTTTTGGAACTCGAGCATCGCCTTTGTGCGCTACGATTTGCTGTGATTCTCTTCTGATAATCGCCTCTTTACTCTTTTCGCCTCGGCTGCTCACCTAGTTAAAACTTTCATCCTCATTCATAAAAAAAAACAAACACATTCCTACCACAAACATCAACGTTAACTCTATTTACATCAATATTCATAATACATTAAAATTTCAAAATTAATTTTCAGCATAAATTTTAGTATCATAAAATTTCAAGATTAAATTTGTTATCATTTTAATTTGCATCCAGAATTAAAGTCCTTGTAGGATGCCTACTAATTAATTTAACAATATTTGCAGACCTGAGTCTGAATAAATGGGAGCATCTTCCACCCCTTTACGTTAATTATACAGGTTCGTCTAATTGAGCTCAAAGACAGACCCAAATTTTCATCATAATCAAGAACATAAATACTAAATACTCCTTTCTACTTAAACAAGAAAATTCCACCTTAAAATTAAAAATTTGTTGTTAGTACAAATTCACTACTGTCCATTTTAAGTAAACAAATTATAAAGTTATTCAACACACACCAAAACATCAAAAATCGAACAACAAAGCATAAGTTACCTGAAGGTTAATGCACTCGTGGCTCCAATGTACATCGTCCTTTGTTAATCACACCATTCCAACTGGGTTATGTTTCCGTCCTCAGATTCCTGGTCGCCTTTTAAAATTTTCTACACCACCATTCATCTAAAGTTGTTTTAGGGCCTCTCAGGAACTCATCTAAGTATATCACAATCTTGTTTTGTGGATCCAATCACGATTACGAATAACATTTAATTATTAACACCCCCGAAAAATAGCAAAGAAATTCATACTTCTTTCACGCTATACCCCAAAGCTGCCTACTTTTGTTTATTCATTTCTCGTTACAACTTTGGTTACTTAGTACAGTAATACTCGCAAATATAACTAGATTTTATTACCTTGTATCTTCTTATCTAAATGCACTAAATAACTTTCATCGTAGCACGCAAAGAGCAAACTATATTAAAGTATTCAATAATCACCAAAATATACGAGCAAACTGTTTAAAGTATTGAATCAAAATCGAAAATCTAAGAGAGCGAAACTCATATTATCACCTGTTTATATAAGAGCCCGCCCGTACGTCGGTTTTGTCCCGCAAACGGACAATTTCCAGAATTTCGCATTCTCGGTTCCCTTCTCGACAGTCGGGCATGCGATTCTATTAAATTTGCACACGCGCCAGTTGAAAATCTGAGAAATTTTCCACACGGCACGCAACCACGTCCGAGAATAACTAATTAATTTTGTATCGAAATCGTTACGTTTACATCTCTCATATCTGCATCTGATTACAACCAATCGTAGCTCTCGTGACGCCGCTCCAATCACGCCTTTTACTATCTGTGTCTCTGTTTGACGCATTTTCTCTTTCCTTTTCTACCTTGGTCTTAGTGGTGCAAATCGATACTCTTTAGTATCGGCTGTGTACAATCCACGTGGACTGTTAAATAACCCACTTTATTAGCATTTCCCGTGAATATTAAGCGACGGTTTCTCCAACATTCTCTGTAACCATTTGTTAACTACAAAATTTAAGCAGAACGTGACTTTTAAAAATACGCAGGTGTTCACTCGTAATACTTCTAAATAACACTTCTACGATTTGAATATTATTGGGTTTTTACAAGCTTTTATACATATTATATGTTACTCATGGTTCAATTAACTTCAATTAAAATAATAATGAATGACGTTGACTTCTACCATTTAATTTTTAGCAAATACATATTAAATATTAATTATTATTTGTACACTTTGTTTAATACCCGTTTACTTAAAAATTGAATTAATATAAATTTTGCACGTAATTTTTATTTGATTCTTTACTTGGAACAATTAAATTATACACGTTGAGCATTTTAATTCTGCTTCTTTTTATAGAAAACGTCTAGTGAATAATTTAAATCCCTTATTTTTAATGAAACGAATGAATTTTTATGCTTCACGGTTTTAATAACGCGTACCTTTTCCCAAAGCTTCCTTCTACACGTGATTAAAATTATTTGATGTGATTAATTAATTTTCTACCCTGGTCTAAATTTGAGTATTTTATATATATTACTCAAATTTAGACCAGGGTAGAAAATTAATTAATTACATCAAATAATTGTAATCACCGTGTATAAGGAATTTTATTAGATAATACGCGTTATTAAAACCGTGAAGCATAAAAATTTATTCGTTTCATTAAAAATAAGGGAGTTAAATTATTTACTAGACGCTTTATATAAAAAGATGCAGAATTAAAATGCTCAATTTTAATGTAGTTTAATTATTCCAAGTAAAGAATCAAATAGAAATTACGTGCAAAATTTATATTAATTAACTCAATTTTAAGTAACCGGTATTAAACAAAATGTACAAATAATAATTAATATTTAATTAGGATTCACTAAAATTAAAGGGTAAAAGTCAACGCCATTCATTATTATTTTAATTGAGTTAATTGAACCGTTAGTAACATATAATATGCATAAAAGCGTGTAAAAACCCAATAGTATTCAAATCGTAGAAGTGTTATTTAGAAGTATTATGTTTGAACACCTGCGTATTTTTAAATGTTTTATGTTCTGCTTAAATTTTGTAGATAACAAATGGTTACAGAGAATGTTGGAGAAACCGTCGCTTAATATTCACGGGAAATGCTAATAAAGTGGGTTATTTAACAGTCCACGTGAACTGAAATAACCGATAGTAAAGAGTATCGATTTGTACCATTCAGAACAGGGTAGATAGAGACGGATAATATGCGCGGGACAGAGACACAGATGGTAAAAGGCGTGATTTGAGCAACGTCACGAGAGCGGCGATTGGTTGAAAATCAGATGCAGATATGAGGTGTAAACGTAACGATTTCGATACAAAATTAATTAGTTATTCTCGGACGCGTTGCGAGCCGTGTGAAAATTTCTCAGATTTTCAACTGGCGCGTGTGCAAAGTTTATAGAATCGCGTGCCCGACTATCGAAAAGGGAATGTAGAATGCGAAATTCTAAGAATTGTCCGTTTTGGGGACAAAAGCGACGAACAGGCTAGCCGATATATAAACCCGGACGTTAAACAGTTTCGCTCTTAGATTTTTGATGATTCGATGCTTTAAAAAGTGCTTTTAGATTTACGATTTTGATTTAATACTTTAAACAGTTTGCTCTTATATTTTGGTGATTATTGAACACTTTAAAACAGTTTGCTCTTTACGTGCTACGATGAAAGTTAGTTAGTGCATTTAGAAAAGAAGATACAAGGTAATAAAGTCTAGTTATATTGGCGAGTATTACTGTACCAAGTATCCAAATTTGTAACGAGAAATGAATAAACAAAAGTATGCAGTTTTGGCGTATAGCGTGAAAGAAGTATGAATTTCTTTGCTATTTTCGGGGTGTTAATAATTAAATGATTCGTAAACGTGACTGGATCCACAAAACAAGATTCAGATATACACAGATGAGTTCCGGAAAAGCCCTGAAACAACTTTAGATGAATGGTGGTGTAGAAAAATTTTAAAGGCGACAAGTAATCCGAGGACCTAAACATAACCCAGTTGGAATGGTGTGATTAACAAAGGACGATGTACATTGGAGCCACGAGTGTATTAACCTTTAGGTAACTTATGCTTTGTTGTTCGATTTTTGATGTTTTGGTGTGTGTTGAATAACTTTATAATTTATTTACTTAAAATGGACAGTAGTGAATTTGTACTAACAACAAATTTTTAATTTTAAGGTGAAATTTTCTTGTTTAAGTAGAAAGGAGTATTTAGTATGTATTTATGTTCTTGATTATGATAAAGATTTGGGTATGTCTTTGAGCTCAATTAGACGAACCTGGTTAATTAACGTAAAGGGGTGGGAGATGCTTCCTTTGTACTCAGACTCAGGTCTGCCAATATTGTTAAATTAATTAGTAGGCATCCTACAAGGACTTTAATTCTGGATGCACATTAAAATGATAACAAATTTAATCTTGAAATTTTCTGATACTGAAATTTATGCTGAATTTTACTTTTGAAATTTTAATGTATTATGAATATTGATGTAAATAGAGTTAACGTTGATGTTTGTGGTAGGAATGTGTTTTTTTTTATGAATGAGGATGTAAGTTATCTAGGGGAGCAGACGAGGCGGAAAGAGGACAGAGGCGATTATCAGAAGAGAATCACAGCAAATCGTAGCGCCCAAAAGTGAGGCTTTTTGTACGTGTCACATCAATATATATATATATATATATATATATATACAGCTATAATTATAGGGTAGTTTAGGGGTAGGTTAAGTCACAGGGGTCGTAGAATAATTAAAAGAAACTTCCAGTTAAGAAAAGCACAAAATTACAGATATTATAAGAGTAAATAGGTCACTATACATATTGTAAGTTGAGAGCACACTGTATATAGTAGTACAAGAGATTAAACGCATAAGAAATAGAAATATCCAACAGTAGTTACGAGCAAAGATAAGATTTAAAAACGTAACGAAATGCATCAAAATTAAATCAACGGAAAACCTATATGAATTGGCTGGATAAATATTTAACAAGTGCGTTAAATATATCATCGCATACGCAGCTAAAATTATGCATTATTTGAATAAATCGTACGTGACATAAAAGTATTACATTTGTTCAAAAATCCAATTTAACTAAGAAATAATCAAACACCAAATTTATTTCGATTTAGATTAGAATAAGCAAATAATAATGAGGACGTGACAATTTACTCAGAAATTCGTGGGATTTTTCAATTGAACATCATGGTATGTAAATGAATACGTGACAATTTAAGCGTTCATCCAAGTACTTGAACTATACAATTGGTAAAATTTCCCGGTGTACACAAAAGATAATCGCAGAAGGTGTCGACACAACACGTGAAACTACGAATAGAAAACAAGAGGCAAGGCCTATAAATTCGATAACAATTGAGCGACGAGTGTAGTATACATTGAAACTGGGCTATCACGATACTCAGAAGTTCTAGATTATTTACGTAACCACTCATACAAAAATAAATTAAAATCATTTTATAAAGGTGTAAAAATTGTGCAAGTGAACCGATCTCTTATAGACGTAAGTAAATAACAATTTTGTAAAAATATACAATTTCTAACATAAATAAAACAGGGCTCTGGAGACGATTCTGGAGACGGTTCTGGAGACGACTCTGGAGATTACTCTGGTTAATCACCTCCTGTTAAACTAATTTTGGTAATCACTGACATGGTAAATGTTCTATTACTGTTTCGTTAATTACGGAGATGGAAAATCTTTTATTTACTGATATACAATTTGAATCTTAAATTGGATTAACTTATGGGATTTTGAACAACGATTTGGATATTAATTTGGTTTGATGTCGACTTCCAAATTCGACTCTAAATATCCAGACTGAACACGAAAACTTTTGGGGAATGCAGAGAAACTACTGAACCATTCCAGGTTAGCTATATTGATAATTTATTTCTGTAAAACTGTTTTAATTCAATATTTTTCGCAAATGTAAGAGTCAACAAAATCGGGGTTTCTTTGATCAACTTATGAAAGGTAATAGGCATCTTGAAATGTTTCAAAAGGTCTCTAAATATAACAAAAGGTTCGTTTTGCTGGCTTAAATTTCTTAAATCTGTTATATGTAAATATTTTGAAAAGGGGAGATTTTAAAAAGGTTGTGAATATTTAATCATTATATTGTGTATTGTAGAATTGCTTTATTTAATTGAGTCAGCTAGTTGAGGCAAAGAAAATCCATAACTTAACATTTCACATAATAAGTGCTTGATTAATAAAAAGGGGACAACACAGCATTTTATGATAGGCCCAATCACAGGGGCTAAATATAATAAAGAAAGTATCACAGCATTTGATGGTCTGTTCAACCGTAGGGCCTACTATAGGGGTATATCACAGCATTTTATGATGCGCACAATCGTGGGGCTACAATATCACAGCAATATATATATATATATATATATATATATATATATTGCTATAATTATAGGGTAGTTTAGGGGTAGGTTAAGTCACAGGGGTCGTAGAATAAATAAAAGAAACTTCCAGTTAAGAAAAGCACAAAATTACAGATATTATAAGAGTAAATAGGTCACTATACATATTGTAAGTTGAGAGCACACTGTATATAATAGTACAAGAGATTAAACGCATAAGAAATAGAAATATCCAACAGTAGTTACGAGCAAAGATAAGATTGAAAAACGTAACGAAATGCATCAAAATTAAATCAACGGAAAACCTATTGAATTGGCTGGATAAATATTTATATCTTCTAGCATATTTCGGTCTATTCCCCCAATCTAAGCGATCCAGTACACAGCCTGGGCACCGCTAGTCTCGTTACTCCATTTTCCATCATCTGAGCCTTAAGATTCAGCAAAGCGTCCCATAGATGTTCATAACTAGGTCTCTGCCATAAAAAAATTTTTGGTGAGCAGATAGTAAACATAACGATTTTTATTCTTAAGGACCAAAGCTTTTCCCTACAGTTGGCTGCTGTTGTACTAATTCATCCACGCATCTAAACTTTTTCTTGATAACAACAGCTATTCCTCTTAACATTTCCAGATCATGAGCTACGCAATGTGCAAGGGAATACTCTTCTGGTGCTTTAAACAGATCTTGCTGTTTTTCAACAACAACGCCAAATTTCGCCTTAGCGAAACCACCATACGCCGCCATAAAACTCTCAAAATCTACATTTGGCTCATGATTAATAACTTGTCAAACACCATTCTCTTTATTCGAGCCTTCCTGGTTGTTACCAGCGTAGGATGTTAAGCGGTCAAAGTGTACCACTTTTGGTTTACCACGAGGGGATCTTCTGATCCGGTACACTACATCATTAATTCTTTTTAACACTTCGTACGGGCCTTCCCATTGTCTTTGTAATTTTGGCGACAATCCGCGCTTTCTTTGTTGATTATACAACCACACTAAATCTCCAGGTTGGTAACCACCTTCTTGTGCTCTCGTGTCATATTGTGATTTCATTCGATCACTTGCTGCCTGGATATTTTTTCGGACGTTTTCGCGAATGCTATTTGATCTTTCACAAAGCTTGCTAACGTAATCTTCACCTGCGATCTCTTCTCCAGGTTTTAATCCAAACTGAAGATCACATGGTAGCCGCAATTCACGTCCTAACATCACGCAAGCGGGAGAATATTCTGTGCTGTCATGTACCGAAGATCGCTACGCTAGTAGGAACAAATGTAAATATTGGTCCCAGTTTTGTTGATGTTCGGAGACAACTTTGGCTAGGTAATTTTCCAACGTTCTGTTCATTCTTTCAACCATTCCATGCGATTGAGGATGAAGTGGCGTGGTTTTATTTTTTCTGATTCCAAGATGCTTGCAGACGTTTTGAAACAACGCTGATTTGAAGTTCCGATTTTGATCGGAGTGTAATTTTAACGGAACTCCAAAGCGACAAAACAACTCCCTCACTAGTACATCTGCAACCGTCTCGGTTTCTTGGTTAGGTATAACATACGCCTCCTCCCATTTGGTAAAATAATCCATTGCAACCAAGATGTATTTATTTCCTTTCTCTGATTCAGGAAACCGACCAGCTATATCAATGACCACCTTCTCAAAAGGATTCCCCACGTTATACTGTCCCATTGGGGCTTTCCGTTTTGTAACCGGGCCATTTCTACAGGCACACAACTCACATTTCCGGCTCCACACCTTCACAACTTCTTTGCAGTTCAGCCAATAGAATGTATCTCTCACTGTTTCGAGAGTTCGTTTCACGCCAAAGTGCCCTTCGGAAATACCATCGTCCAAGTGCTGCAACAAGATTCTATTTTCAATCACCCAAGGAGTCCCCCTGTGTCCAGTATGCTTTTAAGCTCCTACTTGAAGTACTAATCTCTTCCCAAGCTGGTCGTTGTCCTCTACTTTTTAATTCAATATACCTTCCCAATTCGGCGCATTCTCCTGGTCTTTTCGTATTCTTTCGGGTTGCCAAGTATCATCGGTTACCGACATTCTATGAGTGACACTTTTTTTCTCTTCCATCTTGGAGTAATGATTGCAGTCTGCCGGACAAGGTCTCCTTGACAGAGCGTCTGCATTCCGATGGCTAGTTCCTACACGATGTTCTGTGTCAAAGTCATATTCCCGCAGCCGTTCTATCCACCTTACAACTTGCCCTTCAGGATTTCGAACTGCAGTAACCATTTTAGTGCAGCATGGTCTGTTCTCAACAGGAATTTACGGCCAAATAAGTACTTATAAAAGTGCTCTACGGATTTGACGCGGCCAACAGCTCCCTTCTCGTCACACAATAGTTCCTTTCTGGCCGCGACAAGATCTTGCTGAAATACCCAATAACTTTTTCTTGCCCGTCCTGCACTTGAGAAAGAACGCTTACTATAGGTGTGTTACTGGCATCGGTATCCAACACAAATTTCCCCTCCGTGGATAATTCAGAATTGGTGCTGTAACTAGTAGCAGTTTCAGTTGTTCAAATGTGCTGTGGCAGTCGTCATTACAATTATATGCTTGTCTATCTTGGGTTAATTTTGTTAACGGTTTGGCAATGTTTGCAAACCCTAATATAAAACTTCGGTAATATGTACACAATCCTAGAAAACTATGTATGGTGTATATTTGTTGGTGTAGGCCACTCTTGTACCGTTTTTATCTTGTCAGGGTCAGCTCTTATTCCGGTTTCCGAAACATGTTCTAGGTATTTCACCTCTTTTCCAAATAGGTGACATTTCTTAGGGCTCAAGGTAAGGTTTGCACCACGTAATCTTTAGAATATCTCCTCTGGGTTCTTAAGGTGTTCTTCAAAAGACCCGCCTAACACTATCGCGTCGTCTAGGTACACCTGACATGTTTGACAGTCCACGCAGTATCGACTCTATCAAACGTTCAAAAGTAGCAAGGGCATTGCATAATCCAAAGGGCATGACCGTGAACTGTCATAATTCAGTTCCAATTGTAAACGCAGTTTTGTCTTTATCGTTTGGCTCCAATCCTACCTGCCAGTATCCTTTTTTCAAGTCCAAGGTCAAAAATCATTGAGACCCGGATAAAGTATCCAAGGTGTCATCAATTCTGGGCAAAGGATAGCTGTCTTTCTTTGTGACATTATTTAGCCACCGGTAGTCTACAGAAAACCTTGTCGACCCGTGATAATTTGCTCGGTTTCCTTACGTTTTGCCAAAGGAAGCCGTCAGGGATGTTGTCATATCGGTTGCGCATCTCCAGTATTGATCTTGTGTTGCACAACGTTCGTCCCTTTTTTTCTCACCATCATCCAGTGCAAACACACCTCGATATCGTCCGACCAGTTTTTTTACCTTACTCAATTGGTCGCCGTTTAATCCTTGACACGAAGGTATCAACATATCCAGCAATTTCTGTGAGCAACGGTTGGCTGGTTTATCTTTTGTGTCGTCCACACAACGTTTAATATGGCATACTGGAATGAAACTTGCCACAATCAAGTTTTTCTTCAGGGTCACCGTATTCAGATTAATGTTTAGCACCCTTACTGGTATCATATTTCGAGACTGTACCAGTATTCTTCCAATCAGTAATCTCTCCTGAACAATTCCCGATTCAGTTGCTTCCATCATGCATGCTTGTCCTTTTCGGAGAGTACCATCCGGGCGTCCCATCACGTTCATTTCCGTCTTCTCGGGCATTTTCGTATCACAAATCATTCGAACTTGCATCGTCTGGTTACTCGTTCCTGAAATGGAATCTCATCATCCTCTATCCGAAGCACATTTTTTTTCATGTTCGCATGAAATCCATATTCTCTCATGAGATCCATTCCCAAGATCACTTTTTCTGTAATTTTAGCCGCCAACACCGGATGATTAATTAGTTTGTCTCCAATTGCCAACGTAACGGCAGTCTCTCCGTGAGTAGAAATTTTCTCACCACTTACCGTTCGAAGACATGCCGATGCAGGTAGCACTTTTCCACGACCAACCAAATCTGGTCTCGCAATAGTCATTGTTGCTCCTGTATCCACGAGTAAGCGGACAACCCTTCTATTAATTCCACCATCGATATAAATGCTGTCCAGACTTCCCATCAACGATGCTGCACGGATGATAATCTCCGGGGCACTACGTTGTGCTGTCGACGTTCGCCCCCTTACGTCGACTTGCTTTAGTTTTTCCTGCTGCTCAAACGGTTGTTTTTTTGGTTGAGTACAGCGTCTCTGTATATGATCAACTTCACCGCAGCTCCAGCATCGAAGCATCCATCTCCGCGGTCGTTGTCTTTCCAGCCTTTTTCCCTTTTGTTTTTCAAACACACGGTTGATTATTTCATCTATGCTGTTCTGCGATTGACCAGGTTCTTCTAAGGCAGACTGAACTTTGTTACTCGCCCTGTGTGATGTCTGCTTAGTTGCTTCAAATTCAAGCGCATGGGGCAGTGCGTTATCTAAC
Organism: Platerodrilus igneus; assembly: GCA_036346225.1. Lineage (NCBI taxonomy): Eukaryota > Metazoa > Arthropoda > Insecta > Coleoptera > Lycidae > Platerodrilus > Platerodrilus igneus. The sequence continues at coordinate 1,422,902 of JARFIW010000500.1, read as the reverse complement.
ATTTTTGGTCGTGCTAATCTTAGCACTTGCTGTATTTCGCTGCCTTTAACGCCATCCAAAAATGTTTGAACAGCCAGTTGTTCGAGGAAACTATCTGGTGCCGTTGGGTATGCCAATCTAACTAATCTGGCAATGTCGGCTTCCAATTCGTGCAGGCTTTCATTTGCCTTTAGCGAGCGGTTCTTAACTTGTACATGGTAAACCTGTTAAAGGAGAGCGTCTCTATATCTGATCTCAAGTTTCGATGTTAAAAGGCCGTAATCATTCTGTTGGTGATCGGGAATGGTTTGCAAGATGTTAACGGCTTTCCCACGTAGGGCCACTATTAAGGAGGTAGCCTTCTCTTTTGCACCAACCGTTGGCTATTGCAGCAGCTTTAAATTGTTTCAAATAAGTCGGCCAAGGTGTTTTACCATCGAATGTAGGCGATTTCACCCGAAATTTTGACGGTATTGACTCGCTTTCCTCCATGCTTCTTATTTCTGGGATGTTCTGATTTACAACTTGGTTTGCTAATTCAAGTGGCCGCGTTGTTAGTGAAATCATTTGTTTTTGTAGCCTCATCAGATCTTCCTCCATTTTCACCAATTTACTGTTCAACTTTTGCTCAACTATTTTTACATGTTTTACCTATTTTTACCTATTTTGACCTTTTCATTCAATTTTTCTTCCATTTTCGCAGCATTTTTACTTGCCTTTTCTTCCAATTTCGCAGCTTTTTCATTTAACTTTTCTTCCATTTTTCAGCACTTTTACTTAACTTTTCTTTAAGGGTTGATTCCAGTTTAACCGACCTCACTAAGTTTTCACCAAGTGTCACTTGTAGTTTAGCCGACCTCTCTTCCATTTTCTCAGAATTTTCACTAAGTGTCACTTTTAGTTTAGCCCACCTCTCTTCCATTTTCTCAGCGTTTTTACTAAACTTTTCTTCCATACTGGATTTAAATTCCTTAAGGAAATTCATTAAAGTTTTTCCGTCCATTTTACTTTGGCTTCTTGTAACAGGCGTATACAAACTACTTAAATGTCTTTAGACTTGTGTGTTTTTTCTTTTAAATTAATCACTATATACTCCACAAAGCCTGACGCCAGTGTAGCGGGCTACTATTAACGCGTTTCACCAATTTAAAACAAGTAATAACAAGTCTTTATTACTTACTGTTCACAAGTTTAATTAACAGTATATGCCTTATTTATAGATGTTTTTAGTCCAATTAACAATGAAGCACTATCATGCTAATGCTATTTACAAGCACTTGTTAAACTAAATTCTTAACCATAGGTCTATTAACAATACTAACACTACTATAATTTATTTATTTCACTTTTATCTATTTATGTATTCTACAAGCTGGCGGTACAATATACACGTTCACATAACACAAATTTATATTTACTAAAGGACTTCAAAACCGTAATGAACAACTAACTATATACGCGATGATTTATATACGACATTCTGATATAGACTAACTAACTCTGTACTTCATCAGCTGTTTTATATATACCCTGAATTAAATAGATGATTTATACTCCGGATATGCTAGAAAGTTCGAGGCTTTTGTAGTATATACACTGCTTACGGCGCTTGTGTGTTTGACGGGCTGCTTAATAGTAGCTCGTAACAATAATATCATGATACCTGTTACGAACGGTGTAGCGACACTACGCTAAGACGGACACTAGATTAAATATTGAGAGTGAATGCAGGAATCGAAGCAGGTTGGTGACAGAAAGAACTTTAATTTGATAAATGTCGCAATTTATTTATTAATTTGTTAGCTAAAGCAGAAATACTAAATGTAAATATATACAGTGGTTAGTTAATATTAGATTTGTAAAATGTCCCGCTTTTAGGAATTTTATAATTTTGGAGAACATCAAATAAATAGTGTACACTTCAGTACAAACAAGAATTTGTGTTGGTGCCAATATTGTAGAATCAGAATAATAACACTCTGCTGCTAACAATACCATTTACATTAGAATAGCTTCAAGATGGTGAAGGCATTCCCAAACAAAACAAGTAGGATAGAGGTTTGTTCCTACTTCTTCATTCATAAGCGGAAACATACGAAGACTAAATATATTTCGATGATACTGCAGCACTTCCATACGCTACTGGATATGCACGTAATTGGTTCCCATTCTTCCTTATTTATCGGATGATCTCCTTTTATTTAGCTATGGTTGAATCTAACGGACCGCAAACTGTAACACGTGAGGGCGCGTTAGGTCCGGTGCCTCGGATTAGCCACCCCCTATAGTAAGCTATTTTGTAGCAACATGTTCGCTATTTTCATTTTTTATGTAGTAAGAAACTAAGTCTGTTAAGATTGTGCTTCTTATATACAGCTCAAATTAACGGTTGGTGTTCTAGGTCCTTTAGAAGAATATTAATATCGTATATCATTTTATACCTCTTGTTCTAAGACGCAACGTCTGCATTGAATTTTTCATTAAATGTATAATCTAAAAGGTCTTGCAATGTCATTCTCCTGTATATCAAATATTTTGGGAATATAATTGAGATTCTGTGCAGTCTATAGAAAGAATATTTTAATAAAGACGCAGTTCATAATGTAAACAAGTTCAATTGATTGTTTATATATGGCCAACTGACGTTTATTTAGGATCTGGTGATGTTGATTGTAGTTTTCTTCCTATACAAATAAATTTAAATTGGATGGTACATTACTCTCGTCTTATACAAATAAATACTCAAGAATTGTGGTTGCTGCGCTGCTGAAATTTAGTAATGAAAATATTATTCCTCCGTAACTATTTCGACACTGTAGCTATATACGTATAAAAATTGTAACAAGCTGTCCACTAATTAGAAATTTAAAATAGAGAAATAACTTGTACATATTTCGCAACTAATATAGTTTTATAAATTTCCACAAAACTTGTATATGGTAAGCGAAATGTTGAGAGTTTTAGACATTAAACGCGAACAACCGCTTTAGGAAGAAACCTTAAAAAAATTTTGCGATGGGTGGTTAGGCGTAGATTTGATACAAATACGGTCAAGCTAGATGTTTGAAATCTAAAATATTTGAACCTGAAAACTAATTTGGGTTTGAACAACGTTCAATTAAAAGTGCTATCGATATTGGTATTTAATTGAAAATATGGATAAATTTAAAGCCTCATTCACGATTACATCAACATAACGTTCAATTGCGTATGAAGTTTTTTAAGTTGTCAGATGTAGACAGGAGTCAACGTTTAAAATCAGGGCTACAGCCAAATAGCACTAAATGCGAATATAAAGGTAATTCCACAAGTTACAAGTTAATTTTTAATATTTGGATATAAGCTTAATTCTAAGAGCGTTCAAGCACAAATTGGAAAGTTACGGGTTCAAATCTTGTCTGTGACTTTATATTCTTCTTTTAATTACTAGCTGCATGTGAAATGATCATTTAAGCCTTGCATAAAAGCCTAAGTCATAATTTCTTCTTCTTGACTAAAATCACAATATTAAATTATCGACTTGTTTTGCAATTATTTTTATGTTTGTGCTTAGATTTGCTTTAACCACAATTTTGAGCGTTGCTTTTTGTTTACATTTGGCATAACGTCAAAATAATTGTGATTGTCAAATATGATTGACAAAAATGCCAAACTTAGTTAAACGTTAGGTTGATATAATAGCGATGTATCTAAGTTAAATATATTCATCTTTCCGATTACAGTGCAAATCCCGGAACTTCAAGTGATAGATCGCCCAAATACAAATTGAACGGTTTCATGTTCAAACCCAGTCCGTTATCTTATTTTTCCTTGTACAAGCTTGATTTGAAATCGTTATTTAGGCTCTGCATAATAGCCAAAATATAATTTCATCTTATTGACAAATTTCGTAATATGATACGATCAACTTACCTTCTGCAGTTACCTCTACATTGATTAATAATGCATATTCTGGATTTGGGCGTTAAGGGAAAACAAAATATCCTAAGAGACAAACATACTGTAATCCAAGATAAACGAATCGATCTAAGACTGAAAAACGACGCGATCTTCAAAATGTACATTTTTCAATGTCGTAAATGCGCACAATTAATAGAATGTGGCACTTAATTCAAATCTGATACTGACCAGTTACCGAGCGGCAAATTACGTCTAAACTTAGCATAGAAGCGCGCTGTAATTGATTTTGTGTTGTTATCCGCCATGAGCCAAGGAACTTGACAACTCACGTCAGTCAGTGCTAAAACATTGCAATCGATCATCCAACGAGATTTCAGGTTAAAGATTCCACTTTCATTAGGCGCCAATAGTCGATTAAAAGTGTGACGAAAGACTAAGGAATCTGGTTATTCTTTTGCCCCAGGGACAAGAAATTATCCCTGAGGACATAGAAAGAAACAGAAAACCACTGCATTAAAGAAACTTATGGATATCTCTTTATGAAAATATTCTGGAAGTAAACTCGTTTTCTATTCCGATCTTCAGGTGAGATGTACTAAGGAGGAGACCATCAGAATAACTAGTAACAAAACTTCTGCACTATGAGTTGAAGTCGGAGTTTAAATAAGATTGGTGGATTAGAAAATTAAGCTAAGAGATAAATAGGTTAGAGATAGATATTATCAGTTATGGATAGAAGAAAAGAAAATTTGGTCAGCGAACTAGAGGTTAATTTTAACAGGTTCGATGTAAAGGACAAGGAAGAGAAGCAGTTGTAATGAACAGAAAGTTGGGTAATAGATGGATTTCGATAAACAACACAGTGCTAAGATTATTTTAATTAGGATTAATACAATATTCCTACTAACTACAATACTGTGTCTGCATAACGACAACTGGCTATGGTGATAAAAAAAAGTACAGTTTATTTACGCAGAAACGGAGGAATCGAAAAAATACGTTCATGTAAATGAAAATTTGATAATAATGGATAATTGAAATGTTAATGTCCATAAAGGAAATGTGGCTTAGATTGTGTAGGATTATGGTTTGGGAGAGCGGTTAATGGAATTCTGGACAAAATAGAAACTGATAATTGATAATTACAAATACCCTTTTTGAGAAATTAGAACGGAAGATTATATACATGGAAGAAATCAGCATAATCGAAGGTTTAGAAATCAAATAAAGGACTGTAAAGCGTATCCACTATCAGATATAGATAGTGACCACAACTACAACTACATTTTAAAAACTTGACAAAAGGATCTAGATTGAAGAAGTGAAATCGAGATACTCTTACATTTGATTTTTCAATGCTCCACCCGAAAGTACTATATGACAAGGAAGGGATTTTTTTACCCGGAAATTTTGAATTTTGTCAAACCTTTGCTATTTAAAGCAAAAGTAGGAATCTTTAATGTGCGTGACAATACTCACACATGAGACCTACATTTTCGCTCTCGTACAAATGAGGGCGTATTTTTGTGAAAAATGCTTGCCCGACACTTTTAAATGGTCCGTGTCGGGACTCGAACCCGGAACCTTGAGTTTAGTAGTCACGCGCGAATCAACAACCACATCCCCCCCCCATCTAGAGATGCTGCAAGAAAGGAAGTAAGGAAACATTTCCAGAACCATATTAAAAATGACTTTGGTAGCATAGAAAATAAGGAAAATGTAAAAAGGGAATTAATAACCATTAGACAAAAAATGTTTGCGTCAGGAAATATAAACCTTGGAAGAACTGAACGTGTTGGCAGAAAATCTCGGATAAAGAGGATTTATTAAACTCGATACATGAACGTAGGAAATATAAAAATTCTTACAATGAGTTGGGGAGTATTATGTATAAACAACTTTGAAATAGGAAATGCAGGACAATGAAGGAAGAAGGGATTAATGAAAACTGTTAAGAAGTCGAAAGACAAATGATTATTGGGAAAGTTAACCAGATATATAGGATATCAAAGGAATACTTTTGTAAAACATGCATCATGCTTTAATAACGGGACGGAAAATCTTTCTATAGCAGTAAATAAAAAGTAAATAGGTAATCTTTATGGCAGAACGGAAATAAAAGTAGAAAATGAGTCAAGGCAAGATCAATTTGGTTTTAGAAAATATAAGAATTACAAGAAACGCAGTACTGTGTCTAAGGTTATCGATAGGAAATGAAATAAAAAAGAATATCCGACTTTTTGGTCTCTGTAGGTTTTAAAACAGCATTTGATAATGTTGAATGACATAAGATCTTTGAAATACTGCAAAAGATTGATTTGAAATGTAAGAAAGAAAAATAGTTGCAAATCATTATCATCATCATCATCAGGTCTTGGAACTGGTCACACGCATACCCTCATTGTTTCCCATTCTGAATTAACCTACACATTTTCCTGATATTTCCACAGTCTGCGTGCAATAGTTTGATTTAGGTCTATCTCTACCTCTTTTTCTTCCTTTCTTTGCGTGTAATATATCCCGCATTATTCCCCAAAAATGCCTTAGAACGTATCCTATCCTGTCCTCCTGTTTTTCTTTTTTTTTTGTTTTATACATATATCTTTATTCTCTTACTATTTCTATAACCTCTTTGTAAATAACTTTGTTTGCCCATGCTATCATCATCATACATCTGAAGCACAACATTTCAAAAGGCTTCTACCGTTTTTCTGTCTGCTTCTCCTACTATTCCTATTTTATAGACGTACTGTGCTGTGCGACACACATATGCTTTCAACAATTTTCTCCTTTATCGTCTTCGAACATAGCCTCTACTCTTTCTTGTTAGAAGCAGTTCGGTTCCCCTTGTATTGTTTTACAAATATATACCCTATTTCCCCGATATTCATTGGAATATGAAGGGGGTTAAGCAGAGTTGCAAATATCTACAGAAAAAAACAAATAGCTAAAATCATAGTAGGTGATAAAAAGAAAGAAGTAAATGTAGAAAACATATATTAGACAAAGATTTTTCTTATCTTCTTTGCTTCTTAAACTATATATAGAGTAAGCAACTAAGAAGACGACAAAGTAGATGCTAGAGGAAATGTGCAACACAAAGAAAATATTGATCGTTTTAAGAGAGAGGCCACAACATGAAAATAAATTTAAATAAAATAAACGTAATGTCATGCAATAAAGATAGTAAAAAAACGGACTGTTTGAATATACAAATAGGACAGGAGAGATTTGCTAAAGTCGAGGAATTTTGTTATTTACCATGTAGATTTACGAAGGGTGATGTAAAATGCAGAATTGCCTTGACAGAAAAAGAATGCTTCCACTAATATAATTTGCTCGCAAGAAATCTTAGTATCCAGATAGAATAATTTTTTTATGTATTGTAGCATTGAAAAGTTGGGAATCATGAACTAAAGGGAAAATAAAAGAAAGGTTGAAGTTGTGAAATGGGAAATGCTTATAATCGAATTGGTGGAAAACGATCTATTTAGGTGGAATACAGTAAGGACAAAGTATCAACTGATAGGCCATCGCTTACGACTGCTAGCACTCATAAAAGGAGATGAGAGAAATTGTGTAGACAAACAGCGAGTTTAATATTTTACACAAATGATGTACTTTATGCCGGATATATTCTGTTAAGCAAGACACAAACTAGGGAGACTTGTAAAGTTTAATCAAAATAAGTCATTTGGTCGGTGACAAAAAATTTATCATTATATTGTAACAAAACTTCTTTTGCTACAACAGTTCTTTATTATTAACTGACTGCACAATCCTTTTTACTCGTAGCTACAGTGAAATTCTTAAAGCGTCCAGAACAATTTATTTCGAACTAATCACTGACATTGATGTACTTCTATTGAAATTAGTATCTTTCGGTTTTTCAATACCAACAATTGAATCCTACAAATCATAACTATTGAATAAAAAATCTTATGTTACTTATAAGAATGCTGTTTCTAAACGCATTGTTCCTATGTCAGGTGTGGCACAGGGTAGCAACCTAGGTCCGCTTCTATTTTTCATATTCGTCAATGGTTTCCGAATTTTATTTCAGCCAGTTAATATCTATTGTTTGCATATGACCTAAAGATCTATAAAGACATTTCAGCATACATCGGATTGTAAATTACTGCAAGCTGATCTAGATCGCATATACCAGTGATGTAATGAAAGTAAGTTGTATTTTAATATTAATAAATGTAAAGAAATGACTTACATCGTCACTAAATCTAAAATAGAATTTAATTATTCAATTTCACAAACTAAGCTGAGGAGGTAAGCAACAAAAAGGACTTAGGAGTTTACTTTACAACAAATCTAAACATTAAATATACTGTATCGGCCTTATGTAAGATATTAGGCTCTATCATCAGAAATTCGCTCTCTTTCAGTAATGTACAGTGTATTAAGATTCTTTACAATACACTAGTCTGCACGAGACTAGAATTTGCTATTATAGTATGGGATCCTGGAACAGCAACAATCTTTCAGTCGATTGAAAAAGTGCAAAATACATTCATTAACTATCTCTATTACAAAACATTTAAGGCTTTCATAGGATACAATTCTTATGGGAGTGCTAGAGAATTGCTGCATGTTGACACTATTTCCAATCGTAGACCGAAAATAGCAATAATTTTTCTGTAAAAAGTTTTAAATTGCTATATCGGCTGCCCGAATATACTAATTAAAATAGGTTTGTATGTACCAGCCCACTTAGGTCGTTGTAAAAATTTATTTTATGTACCTAATTTTAAAGTAGATTTGAGATGTAATTCACCAATACCAAAAATCTTATATATATATATATATATATATATATATATATTATGCTGTGATAAGGGGTTGTTTAAGGGTGCACGACATAGTGAAGGTCACTAGAGAATGAGTAATTAGAATAGGCAGCAGAAAATTGTAGTTATTTAGGAAATAAGTAAGAAATAGAAGTAGATAGTAAGTAGGCAACACCCTGTGTACAAAGTAGAAATAGTTTTGGGCGACGCAGGAAAGACATAGGAAGACGCATAGTTGGCGTAGGAATGAGAAATACGAGTATTAAACGGATGGTAAAGATTAAATACCCTGTAGATAGTGTTCAGTTGATATAAGTAAAGCGAATAAGAATATTTTTCAGTGGAAGCACGCGTATAAATGATAAAGTATAATTAGACACGCATTAAGAAAAGAGTCTCAGACGATTAAGTAATACGGAGGTGAAAATAGAGTTTCATGTAGCTAATATAATGCGTATAAAGATCTAACCATTTTGATAAGAGAAATGATTAAAAATTGCGTGAATCGCATGTAAACAATGAAAGTTTAAAGTAAAATTGCATCAGTTGTTTATGGAAAGGCGACTATTCTATCAAAATACAGCATGTTGATAAGTGAAGACACCTGCAGGCAGGTGGGCATTATGAACGAACGCAGAGCATTACATCAGAAAATATTCGAAATGGAATTATTTGATTGGTCCGAAGCAAACGACAGGTTCTAGACCACACCACGGATGCAGTGGGGATTCGAAATTATATTAGCAAGCACCGCGATAAGAAAGTCAGTTTTGAACTCAATGAAGGCCCAAGTGCATTGCCAGTAATACTGAATAATACGTAACAAGTGGTATAAAGTGAAATAAATGAGTGTGTATATGAAAATTACCGTTTAAAACGTAAGTAGGATTATTTTATGAATTAATCGTAAACTAAGACATAAAAATAATAGGGCTTCGAGGTCTGAGGAAAATAGGCCAGAATGCTTGATGTTAAGAAAGATTACAATAAAACAATTTAAATGTCGAGGCGAAAGGAAGAACATAATCTTGAAGTATAGGGTGAACGAATTACAAATTTGAAGTCTATGGCAAGAATGATTAAAGTATAAAATTATAATTTAATGGTGTTGGTCCATAATGGTGATAAGTTGAATGGAATCGAAAATTGGGAAGATTAATTTCAATGGAAGCGTCGTCGTAAAAAGATAAAACCAGGTCAGATTGTTAGTTATAAGGCATCTGTTTTCTACAAGAATTTTATTTTATTTTAATATCAAATTGGCTAAATATTATATGCTTGTAAACAAGTCAACAAAGGGTTGAATACGTATTGAAATAATAATAAGAAAACGGATTTAGAATATTCTACATTTGTTGGTAAAGGTAATGAGTTTTCTTTGGTGACTTTGGTTTTTGTACAAATTAAATGGTTGTTGATAAATGAAATTTATAAAGGTGAATTAATTTGAAAATGTATTGTAAATAACGTCAAAGCTGTACATAAAGCATTAGTTTCATTAAATGGGATCCAAACTTACTGAATTTTTATAATTACAAATATATGCTAGCCGAGGTCATAAGATTGAAATAGTACAGAGGAGGAGCCACAAATTAAGTAGGGCAGAGATAACCCGCAAAGGCGGTAACTTGTTGAATTTTGTCATTGGTCGATAAAGTTGTTTATGATAAACTCCAGTTGATAGCAATGTTAAGAAACAGCTGGAGGAGGAAATAATCACAAGCTGTAGGAAAGATTAAAATGGTGGTTCAATAATTTAATTTAGTATTATAGCAATTAAAATAAATAGGTCGCTCAACGTAAGGACACGTAATATTACAGAATTAATAGGTCGACCCACTAAGGGGATATTACAGCAATTAATATGTCGACCCAACGAAGGGGCTCGTAAATTAAACCACAATAAACTGAAATTAAGAGGGGCTCATAAATTAAACCACAATAAACTGAAATTAAGAGGGGCTCGTAAATTAAACCACAATAAACTGAAATTAAGAGGGGCTCGTAAATTAAACCACAATAAACTGAAATTAAGAGGGGCGAATTAAATTAAAATAAATTTTAAAGTACGATTGTAAGATTTTATATAAATTAATTAAAATAAACCGGGGATTTGAAAAGCTTTAATTAACAATAGTGAAATTTGTACAGTAATTTAAAGTTAGATAAATTTTAGTATTTAAAAGTTTAGCATATAAATTTAATAATAATGGACAAGAAAATACGGGAAACACGGGAGGTTGTGAGACAACAAGGAGTAGAGATAGGATCCCAGGAGAGCGTTATAATTCAGGAAACCAGTTCCAGTGAAGAGAGGCGAACTTCACAAGAAAATAAGATGTTGGATATCTTAATGGCATTGAATGAAAAGATGGATAGGAGTGAGCAAGCCATAAATGCAGTTAAAATAAAAATGGATGAAAACAATGAGAAATTGGAGGGTAAAATTAAGAATCTTAGTGATGGACTGAAAGAAGCAAACCATAATATCGCGAAGATGAAAGCACAATTGAATGAGAGAGTTGGTAGAGTTTCTGAGGAGATAGACGGTTTATGGGATCATATTTCTTTAATCAAAACGAAACGAGAAGAGTTCGAAAGTGAGTCCAACAATAAAATTACGAATTTAAATATTAAGTTAAATAAAATTGAAGAAAATTGCGAAACGGAATTCAGATCAATAAATCAAGAGATAAATAATTTAAAAAGCAATCCAATAAACTTTAATAGGAACCAATTAAGCTAATGCAAACGAATCTTTCAATGGAACAATTTACGAAATTTTACGGGGACGGAAAAGTAAACCCTAAGATATTTCTGAAAAATTTTAAAATGTTGATACAGGGATACACAGATGAATTATTCAAATTAAATTTAATCAGGGCAATATTAAAAGGGAATGCTAAACGATGGTACAATCTAGTTGAGGATGAGATAGAAACGTTTGAACAGTTTGAAAGCAAATTTCTACGTCAATTCTGGAATGACAACCAGCAAAATCGGATTCAAAATGATTTAATTATGGGAAGATACGATTTGGCGAAAGGGATAACGCGAGAATCATATGCGATTGAGAAATTTACTGTAGCGAAGCAATTGGATCCTCCTTTAGAAGATAAAATTATTATAAAGTATTTAGCAAGTCATTTTAATGCGGAAGTAAAGCGATACATAACGACGCAAAACATAATGGATAGAGACACGTTTATTGATTATTTGCAGAGATATGATGATTTGGAAAATGATGATGAAAGGGAAAATAATTTTAGGGATCGACGCACGAATTTCATAAGGAATGATGAGACTAGGAATAATTATCGAAGGAACAGGTATAATTATGATCGCGGAAGAAATTTTAATGGGGGGAACTATGGAAACTTTAATAATGATTTTAGGCAGAACAGGGATAATGGTCAGACACCAAGGCAACGAATAGAGAGAACGAATCATGAGGGAAACAATGGAGCAATGAATAGATAGGAAAAGGATGATCGACGGACACCAGCAAGAAATATTAATAGTGTGGAATTAAGGAACACGAATTGCACAGATACAGGAAGAATGAGTCAGGCAGGACCTTCGACGCGAGATCAGGATTTTGAGTACGGACGAACCAAGGAAAATTCTACGAATTAACGGATATGAGCACCAGCGCGAGTTTATTAAATATGAAATGGATAATGAATTAGGAAGACTTGAGAGAAACTTATTACCAATAATTAATTTAAAGGTGGAAAATAAAATAGTTAAAGTATTAATTAATACTGGAGCAGAGGCATCACTTGTAGCGGAAGAATTTGTTAAACGAGAGAAATTGGGGGATAAAGCGATAAAGATAGCAAGGTGTAATTTAGTGGCACCAAATAATAAGAGATTTAGTGTAATAAATGAAATGGTAATTCTGAGATGTGAAATGGGGATAGAATATGGGAAAATGAGTTCATGGTGGTACCTGGACTGAAGATAGATGTTATATTTGGGATGAATATGATAGATAAGTTGGGGTTGAAGATAAATGCGGAATGCAAAGAGATTGAGTGTAATGGGAAATATATTAAATGGTATGAAGAGGGAATATAGTAATAGAAGATGACTGCGTAAATATTAATCAGTTTAGTGAAGAGATAAATAATGGGGAATGAAAGTGAAGACATTAAGTGTCCAGATGATTTAAAAATAGGGTGAATGTATTATTGAATAAGCATTCAGAATTAATTGGGTCAAAGTCGAGAATTGCCAAGGGTTATGTGCACAAGTTAGAAGTAATGAATGAGGAACCGTTTAACAATAAAATATATCCTATTCCAGTAGCATATAGGAATAGAGTGAAGGAAGAAATTGAGGAAATGTTACGTGAAGGCATTATAGAAAACTCCAGTACACATTTTGTGAATCCATTAGTCGTCGTGAAGAAAAATGATAATAGCAGTAGGTTATGTTTGGATGCAAGAAAGATAAATAAGCGAACGAAGCCGCAATACAATTGTCCACCAACGATGGAAAGCATATTAGCAAGAATAGGTAATAAGAAAATATATAGCAAATTAGACTTAAAGAATTCATTGTGTTTGATTCCATTAGCGCGGGAATCAAGGAAATATACGGGTTTTTCGGTAGAAGGAAAATTATACCAATTTAGGGTGGTCCCGGTTGGTTTGTCCTCGAGCACGGATGCATTAGAGAATGTGATCAAGAATATTTTGGGACTGTATGAGGAATTTAGTATCCACTATAAGGATGAAATATTAATATTTAGTAATAGTGTAGAGGAACACTACGTACATTTAGAGAGAATAATATTAGAATTAGATATAGCAGGTTTAAGGTTGAATTTAAGGAAGTGTGAATTTTTTCAAAGTAGGGTTAGATTTTTAGGATATAGGATAGATAATAAATATAGGATTGAAAAATATAGATTAAAAGGACCCAGATTTAAGAGTGAAAAAGGGGGAAGTAGAAAATAAATAAATTGAATTGGCCCATGCAAAGACAGATGAATAGATAAAAGGAAATGTAAAATAAATTATGAATAGGTATACATAGAGAAATAGAATAGGATTTGAACATAAGAATAGGCATAGATAGGAATAGTATAGTATAATAGGACATAGGTATGGGATAAATAAAATGTAAATATGAGATTAATAATGAAAAGGTTGAATTTCAATATGGAAATAAAAATATAATAACTTCATACCAATGTGAGTTTAAGTTCACGTTGGGCAACAAAAAAGGACATTGATATAAAATTTTATATTTTAATTTGGGGAATTATGCTGTGATAAGGGGTTGTTTAAGGGTGCACGACATAGTGAAGGTCACTAGAGAATGAGTAATTAGAATAGGCAGCAGAAAATTGTAGTTATTTAGGAAATAAGTAAGAAATAGAAGTAGATAGTAAGTAGGCAACACCCTGTGTACAAAGTAGAAATAGTTTTGGGCGACGCAGGAAAGACATAGGAAGACGCATAGTTGGCGTAGGAATGAGAAATACAGTATTAAACGGATGGTAAAGATTAAATACCCTGTAGATAGTGTTCAGTTGATATAAGTAAAGCGAATAAGAATATTTTTCAGTGGAAGCACGCGTATAAATGATAAAGTATAATTAGACACGCATTAAGAAAAGAGTCTCAGACGATTAAGTAATACGGAGGTGAAAATAGAGTTTCATGTAGCTAATATAATGCGTATAAAGATCTAACCATTTTGATAAGAGAAATGATTAAAATTGCGTGAATCGCATGTAAACAATGAAAGTTTAAAGTAAAATTGCATCAGTTGTTTATGGAAAGGCGACTATTCTATCAAAATACAGCATGTTGATAAGTGAAGACACCTGCAGGCAGGTGGGCATTATGAACGAACGCAGAGCATTACATCAGAAAATATTCGAAATGGAATTATTTGATTGGTCCGAAGCAAACGACAGGTTCTAGACCACACCACGGATGCAGTGGGGATTCGAAATTATATTAGCAAGCACCGCGATAAGAAAGTCAGTTTTGAACTCAATGAAGGCCCAAGTGCATTGCCAGTAATACTGAATAATACGTAACAAGTGGTATAAAGTGAAATAAATGAGTGTGTATATGAAAATTACCGTTTAAAACGTAAGTAGGATTATTTTATGAATTAATCGTAAACTAAGACATAAAAATAATAGGGCTTCGAGGTCTGAGGAAAATAGGCCAGAATGCTTGATGTTAAGAAAGATTACAATAAAACAATTTAAATGTCGAGGCGAAAGGAAGAACATAATCTTGAAGTATAGGGTGAACGAATTACAAATTTGAAGTCTATGGCAAGAATGATTAAAGTATAAAATTATAATTTAATGGTGTTGGTCCATAATGGTGATAAGTTGAATGGAATCGAAAATTGGGAAGATTAATTTCAATGGAAGCGTCGTCGTAAAAAGATAAAACCAGGTCAGATTGTTAGTTATAAGGCATCTGTTTTCTACAAGAATTTTATTTTATTTTAATATCAAATTGGCTAAATATTATATGCTTGTAAACAAGTCAACAAAGGGTTGAATACGTATTGAAATAATAATAAGAAAACGGATTTAGAATATTCTACATTTGTTGGTAAAGGTAATGAGTTTTCTTTGGTGACTTTGGTTTTTGTACAAATTAAATGGTTGTTGATAAATGAAATTTATAAAGGTGAATTAATTTGAAAATGTATTGTAAATAACGTCAAAGCTGTACATAAAGCATTAGTTTCATTAAATGGGATCCAAACTTACTGAATTTTTATAATTACAAATATATGCTAGCCGAGGTCATAAGATTGAAATAGTACAGAGGAGGAGCCACAAATTAAGTAGGGCAGAGATAACCCGCAAAGGCGGTAACTTGTTGAATTTTGTCATTGGTCGATAAAGTTGTTTATGATAAACTCCAGTTGATAGCAATGTTAAGAAACAGCTGGAGGAGGAAATAATCACAAGCTGTAGGAAAGATTAAAATGGTGGTTCAATAATTTAATTTAGTATTATAGCAATTAAAATAAATAGGTCGCTCAACGTAAGGACACGTGATATTACAGAATTAATAGGTCGACCCACTAAGGGGATATTACAGCAATATATATATATAATTGCTTGTCTACTGATTCGCTAATTACCCTATCCTCATGCAACTGCCGTTAACTCAAAAAGCAATTAACGTATCTTGGTTCGAATAAATAATAATAATAATAACGCCAAGCTTCTATTAATAAGAATGAAGGCGCCAGCACACGCTCACGCACACACCCTTGCGCGCGCATACTCGCGTAGACGCCAACACTAACATCTTCACACACATTCTCAGATACATCCACTCACGCATGCACTTGTACCTAGCTATATAGTTATATTTATTGTACATATTATTCTATTATTATTATTTTACTTAAATTATTAATTATTAATAATAAAATAATAATATATAATATAATAATAATATAAAAATAATTATTATTAATAATTAATAAATAAATTACTAACTTCCCTAAAAGACAATACTGCCTTTTTAATTAAGATGACGCACTTATAATTAACTGTCAAAGCAATGTTAATTTGTTTATTACTAGCTGTTAATTTATGTCAACCACGAACTCCAATAACTTATATCACATAGATGTATTTATCTTATGTATTAATCGAATTTATTTCATATCACGACTTAAACTGTACGTGGATCAAAGCATGTAATTCGATTGGTTAATCCTCGCGATGCTCGACCTTATATGCCTAATTCAACTATTCGCGAATGTTCTAAATACAAAAGAGAACAAACTAGATTTATTCATATTACATTCTATAAAGTTTCCCTTGTAAATTCATAATGGCTGTAGGTGCTTCCAGAGTAGTTGTCAATCATCCTTTGCGTAAATATGCAGCATTTTTCAAGTGTAGACTGTTTGACGCCTCGTTACAATATTCTTATCAGATTTCTGGCTTTTTATATTGAATATGAGGTTTACAAAGAATTTTTGTTTTGTTTAAAATTGAGTTTTATAAATAGGAAACGTTGTCAATAAGTTAGTTGATCGTAATCAGTGTTGATGTGCTTTATTTTTAATACTGACTAACAGAATTGCTTCAACTTGTTCTCTGCAAAGTTATTGGTGTTCCAATTTGAGATTAATTTTTAAATTATTAAATAAAGACACAAATTATGTGAGAATTATGAAAACTTTTATTGCAAATGAAAGCACAAATGTTCTGGTTTAGTAATGAAAAATAATATTTTGTAAGTGACCACTTGTTGCTATACGACAAGTTTCTATTCTTTTGTCAAAATTGTCGATAACATTCTAGCATAATTGCGGCTCAATTGCTTGAATACAGGTAATAATATTCTCTTTTAATTCATCAATTGTTTGTGCATCGGTAGTCCTTTTCTTTGCAATAATGCCATAGAAAAAATCTAGAGGCGTTAGATCGCAAGATCTAGGCAGCCGATTATTGTTTCTTTTTCGAGCAATTATTCGATTACCAATTTCTGTTTCAAGAGATTGATGTTTTCCGTTGCTGCATGGCATATTGCACCGTCCTGCTGAAACCGCACATTCTGCACATCCATATGCTCCAATTCATCACATAAAAAATTCCTTATCATCGTTCAGTATCGAACACTATTCATAGCATAATACAAATAACAAGGTATATTTACGCGCAGCGCGCTTAACTGTCTATGACGTCGCTCGACACAAGCTTGCGATTCCTCGCCGCTCAGTCTTTGCATTTATTTTTCAGGGTACAGATAAGCTGCAAGCAGAAACTCTAAAAGCCGCTGGACAAGCAGTAAAAGAACGTCTGTTCCAACTTGTAAGCTATATGTATGAGACATGCGAGATACCTAAAGATTTCAAACGTAACATCATAGTAACTATACCAAAAGAGAAAGGCGCGTATAGATGTGGAAATTTTCGAACAATAAGTTTGACAGCACACGTGTCAAAAATATTTACTATAATTGTACAAAGACGAATGGAAAAACGAGTTGAAAAAATACTAGGAGAAGATCAATTTGAGTTTAGGCGAAACAGGGGAACACGGGAGGCTATTTTAGCTCTGCGAGCGATAATGGAGAAAGCAATAGAAAAAGGGGGAAAGTGTGTATATAGGGTTTGTAAATCTGGAAAAAGCATTCGACAATGTAAAATGGAAAAAAAATGTTCGAAATACTCAAAAAGATTGGAATGATTTATAGGGATAGACGAATAGTACATACCTTATACAAAGAGCAAGCAGCAGTAATAGAATTAAAGCAGGAACGTAGAGAAGTAAACATTAGGAAAGGGATGAGACAGGGATGTGCCCTATCTCCAATAATTTTTAACTTTTACATTGAAGAGGCAATGAATACAGCCAAATCCAGGAAGACATTTGTAATTACTATTTAGGGACAAAAAATTGATTAGCATCTAGCAAGGAAGAGTTAGAGGCTGCTCTTAATGAAATGGAAACGGTTCTAACAGAGAGATACGGTATGAAAATTAACAAAAATAAAACTAAAGTACTAGTATGCAAGGGAGGGGAAAATAAATCAAAAACAAGAATACAAATATGTAATAAGAACTTACAAGAGGATAAGTATTGCTGTAACCTAGGAAGTCAAATAACGCAAGATGGGAAAAAGCGCAAAAGATATAAAACAAAGATTAGCACAAGTTCGCGCTACATTTAACAGGAAAAAAGCAACTACTGTGTTCAAATACAAAAAACATAGAAACAAGAAAAAAGATTGCTTAAAACATGTGTGGAGCACAGCACTGTACGGCTGTGAAGCCTGAACAGTAGGAGAAGCGGACAAGAAAAAAGTAGAAGCCTTTGAAATGTGGTGCTACAGACGTATGATGAAGATATTATGGACAGATAAAGTTAAGAACGAAGAGGTACTAAAAATGGTAGGGGAAGAAATAAATATGTGGAAAACGGTAAAAAAATAGGAGAGATAGGATGATAGGCCACATACTACGACATGAGGGAGTAGCGCGGAATAGATTAGAAGCAGAGATAGGAAAAAAGAGAAGTACAGGTAGATCTAGGTTAGACTATTGTACACAGTTAGTGAAAGATGTAGGAATTTACTTTATAATTAATATTTGTAGAGATTTATTGATATTTATACATAAATATGTTCTGTTGTAAGCAATAACAACAACTGTAAAAGATTAATAGGCAAGTATCAGAATAATGCAAAATTGCAAGAACATTATTATATGCAATCAAAATAATTGCATAGCGAATTGCTTTTGGAAGCAGTTGTTAAAATCATCTTTATTTACGTTTTGATTCATGACCTAAGGTAAATTTAGAAAATAAAGCAAATTCGAAATCTTGCATGATAACTATAAAAAATGCATATTTGCAATTTTTTCGGACAATGAACCAAATTCGTTATGTTGCTGAGAGCACCATTATTTTTGCTTACATACTGTTTTTTTATTCATTTCAGTATTGAAACAGTACTGACACTTTAGAAAAAAAATTACAAATTTGCATCGTTTTCTGAAAAAAATTGCAAATGAAAATTTTATATATTCAGCTATCTAATTATTCTAATGAATAAAAACAGTATGTAAGCAAAAGTAATGATGCTCTCGGCAAAATACCGATAACGATCAACATTGCATTCTTTGAGCCTTGGTTACTGCTTTACAAAATCTTCGTAGAATATCTAGCTATCAATATTTTTTGATTCACTATTACTATTACGCTACAATCCCATTCGTTTCAAATTGCATTAAAAGAAATAAAAAAATTGAGAAGCTCAACAATCTCGCAATTAACCTATATTGCATAGAAAATATTAAAATACTCCCATTTTGTTTAAGTGAAAATTTTATGAAAAATAAAATAGAACCTATTAATCTGATGTTGCGTTTCTTGTAGAAGTTGATATTCATGCCATTCTGTAAATGGAATATGCAAATCGTGATTTTGTGCAACGCATGGCATTTTCCATAAAACTTTGTTTAAAACAACTCTTATTTCTTCATCAGGTGTAGGATTAATTATAGCACGTAGTAAAACTAACTCATGACGGAGGTTTAAAATAATTTTTTTAAAATTTAACGAAGGCATAGAGTAAAATAAAAAAAGCTAGATTAGTTAAACGTCGTTTAAAGTAATGCGATGCAAATGGCCCTTAACTAATACAGTAATATTGAATAAGTTTTAGATTATTGGCGGCATAATTTATTTTGCAGTAAAAATGAAAAAATTTGACTTTTATACATTTAATTAGATTCAAAATAACACATATATATATATATATATATATATATATATATATATATATATATATAGCAGCTGTGTTATCGGACGTTATAACTAATAATAATATAAAATAATAATAATAATAAAGATAAGGTGTTAGAATCTTCTTTGGGAATATGTTCGTCCACTCATTAATAAAACGCTCATTTATAAATTTGTCGACGTTTCGGGTAATTTATTCCCTTAGTCATGACCTATAAGTGATAGGCTGTAATACAAATGTACAAAATAGATGTTACTTACAATGTATGTGAGCTCTGAGTAATTCGAAAAACCATCAACAGAATAAAAACAGTTACTTTTAAAACATAAAGCAAATTTTAAAAAATAACAGTCATAAAAATAAAATTAGTTTAAAACTTAGAAACTATAACATATAAGAACGGTCACTAATTCAAACAAGATTCTCACGATATAGTGTTGTTGGTTTGCATGTTAATACCGATTAGTTATCGCAATTGAGAATTGATATTTTATATGAATTACATTTTGACGACATACATGGATGGTGAGTGTGAATTATGGCTTTGCTGTCTTTATGCACCTACTTAGTTTATATAGTAATGAATAAACTATATTTAAATTATCTATATCGGATTTGAAATTTATTGCACAATTGTTGTTTTTAATATGAAAAGATTCCAAAAATAATCGCTTTTGTAATTGTTTTCTATTTCTAAAATTTGTATATCGTCAAAATTAGCGTTATGTGTTTTTTTATTTAGATTACGATAAATTATAACAGAACCGTAAGAAACCTCTTCACTCCGCTAAAAGATCCTACAAACAAAAAATTATTAAGTAATGTAGTGTATAAAATTACTTGTGAATGCAATCAATGCTATATCGGGGAAACTAAACAATGGTTACGCAATCGTATAAGCCAGCATAAGAGTGATAATAAAATAAATAAAAAATCTTGTGCTCTTGCAATACATCTAAATAAAGAAACACAACGCTAATTTTGACGATATATAAATTTTAGAAATAGAAAACAATTACAAAAAACGATTATTTTTGGAATCTTTTCATATTAAAAACAACAATTGTGCAATAAATTTCAAATCCGATATAGATAATTTAAATATAGTTTATTCATTACTATATAAACTAAGTATGTGCATAAAGACAGCAAAGCCATAATTCACACTCACCATGTATATCGTCAAAATGTAATTCATATAAAATATCAATTATCGATTGCGATAACTAATCAGTATTAACATGCAAACCAACAACACTATATTGTGAGAATCTTGTTTGAATTAGTGACCGTTTTTATATGTTATAGTTTCTAAGTTTTAAACTAATTTTATTTTTAAGACTGTTATTTTTAAAATTTGTTTCATGTTTTAAAAGTAACTGTTTTTATTCTGTTGATGGTTTTTCGAATTACTCAGAGCTCACATAGATTGTAAGTAACATCTATTTTGTACATTTGTATTACAGCCTATCACTTATAGGTCATGACTAAGGGAATAAATTACCCGAAACGTCGACAAATTTATAAATGAGCGTTTTATTAATGAGTGGACGAACATATTCCCAAAGAAGATTCTAACACCTTAAAAATATATATATATATATATATATATATATATATATATATATATACAGTGTGTCCCAAAAAGTTTTATACAAATGGAGAAAAAGTTTATCTTACATTTTACAAAAAAACAATTCTTGATAAAAAGCTATGCATGACCTGTAGATCCATAATTAAGTACAAAATTTTTGAAACATTGGCTGGAATACAGGGAAAATCAAAATTATGATTTGGAGTGATAGTAAAATACGTTCAAATTGTATTGGAGAGCAAAATGTTTATTGAAATTTTTATTAAACAGCAATAAATTATGCCCACTTTGTAGATAAAAATTAAAAGATATTCAATAAACACATGAGCAATTGTTAAATTAATGCGCAGAACGATACATCGTAAGATCCCGTTCATAATAAGCGCCTGATTTTACGTTACTCATCCTTTTTACACACGTTCTTGATAGAGTGCTTTGGCATATCTAAGAACTGTCAACAAATGTCAATTGTTACATAAGTGTGTGTTTGCAATAATTAGAAATGCCAATAAAATTGAGTATTAAAGATAAAATTGAAATTGTTCTCATTGTTGGAGAATATTATAAAACATGCAGGGAGGCAGCAGAAATTTTTAGTAATCGACACCCCGATAAAAAAATACATTTCACAATGGTCAGATATGTAATAAATAATTTCACGAGTTCTGAAAGTGTTGAAAATAAATTTAGAAAGAAACATCGGCCATGGGTTCGAAATGAAGAAATTGAAACTACTGTAATGCTATCGGTTGTGGAAAATCCAAAATATTCACTTCGAAGAGGGTCCAATTTATTGAATGTAAGTAAAAATACAGTTACGCTAATTTTAAAGTCAAATAAATTTAAACCATACAAACCCCAATTTACCCATACTCTAAAAGAAGGAGATATTGTACGAAGGTTTGAATTTTGTGCTCGTATGCAAGGAGAATTGGAAAATAACAGATTTATGACACGACAAGTACTGTTCTCGACGAAGCAACGTTTACGTCTAATGGTACAATAAGTTCGCAAAATTGTCGATGATGGAGCGATGTTAATCCCAATTTACATGTCCAAACCAGAGATCAATATTCATTTAAAACTAATGTATGGTGTGGCATTTACAAAGAGAGAATTGTTGGACCATTCCTTTTTCGAAATAACATGAATGGAGAAAGGTACCTACAATTTTTAAATAAGTAAACTTTCTCGATGAACTACCGCTAGATAAACGAGAAAAAATATAGTACCAACAGGATAGAGCACCATATCACTGTAAGAGAACTATTAGGGATTTTCTCGTCCATACTTTTAACGGTAAAGTGATCAGAAAGGACATGGAGTTTCTTTGGCCACCAAGGTCGCCAGACATATCCCCTCTAGACTTATTTTTGTGAGGCTACTTAAAAGAAAAAGTATACCTTCAGAGGCCATTTCAAGATGTTGATCATCTTGAAAGAATCATTAAAGATACATGTGAAGCTATAACTCCAGATGTGGTTAGAAATGTCATAAATGAATTTAGTCAACGAACAATCACTTGTTTAGAAAGGAACGGTAGATACGTTAAAGTTCCGTAGTATTTATGTAATTTTACATGTACTCAATAGAATTTATTAGTTGTGATCATTCATTGATGATAAATTGATAGGAGGTTTATCATGTCTTATTCCTTTATTCAATAAATAATCTAATTAATAATATCTTGTATTTTTTTTTGGGAAAATCACAAATTTACAAAGTGGGCATAATTTAATGCTATTTAATAAAAATTTCAATGAACATTTTGCTATTCAATACAATTTGAGTCTATTTTACTATCATTTTACTATCACTTTAAATCATGATTTTGATTTTCCCTGTATTCCAGCCAATGTTTTAAAAATGTTGTACTTAATTATGGATCTACAAGTCATGCAAAGCTTTTTATTAAAAATAATTTTTTTTGTGAAATGTAAGATAAACTTTTTCTCCATTTGTATAAAACTTTTTGGGACACGCTGTATATATTGGTATGTAATTGCGTTTACATTGAAAGCAGTTTGTATTTTATTTTGATAACAAAGTTCATTACTACACGAGCCATGCATGCATCGTTAGGAATTCTTTTATTGTCAAGGTGCTGCAATATAGCTTACAGTAAATTAAATTACACGACGTTAACTGCAGAATGCTTTATAGTACTGGTTTTAAAAAATTTGTGTACCTAATCACAACCAGAAAACGGCATTCTATTTTTGTTTTAAAGCAAGATATTAAAATCATATTATTTATGATAGGTACAAGATCGGTTTTGTTAACGTTTCATTCCCACATAGCATGAGTGTAAACTATTAAACCTACAAAGTTGACAGTTTAATTTAATCTTGGATTAGATGGATTTAATCTCAGTTTACAGAACGGTGTAAAACAATTTTTTGACTTTTAATCTGAGTGCATATTTCGAATAGATGCTTTCATTTTTTGCGATTGAAATTAGAAATGCATCTGATCTAAAATTGCAGGAATATATTAGAAATAGAAATATTAAAAAAGAGAGGTAGAGGTAGACCAAGTTAGACTATTGCACACAGATAGAGAAAGATATAGGGTGTGGGAATTTCAGGGAAATGTGAAGGCTAGCGCAGAATAGAAATCAATGGAGGTACGCATCCAACCAGTCCCAAAATGGATAAACTAATGACGAAAAAGTAACTGTACTTAAACATGATTATTATAAGCAACTACAAGTATTGGTTGGGCAATATTCTCGAATAAGGTTATGTGTGAAGGGATTTACTGGAAAACTATTAATTCGGCAAATGTCTAAGTGTTGGGAGATCTTGGCAGCCACAGGCTGCTTAATCCTCTTTACTGAATCTCGGTGATATAGGATATAAAATTAGAAAACAATAGAAGGGGAACTGAGCTGTATGTAGGCTGTGCGAGAATTTCAGGGAACTGTGTAGGCTATCTCAGAATATAAAAAGTGCAGGTACGTGTCCAACCAGTTTTGAGACGGAAAACCTAATGATGAAAAAATAAGCGCAGATAAATCTGATGATTATTATAGACAACTATGTGTGTTGGTTGCGAAATATCTGCAACTAATGTTGACTGTGCGAAAAGATATATTGAAAAAATATTAAATGGGCAAATGTTCAATTGCCGGGGGAACTTGGCAGCCACTGGCTGCTTACCCCCTTTCACAACTTTACATGTGATTTTCCAATGCTCTACCCGAAGGTACTACATTGGCCAGGAAGCGAGTTCTTTTTTACCTGGAAAATTTGGAATTTTGCCGAACCCTTGCTGTTCCAAGCAAGGTGGGGATCTTTAACGTGCGCAACAACACACGGGACCTCCATTTTGCCTCTCATTCGACGAGGGTGTATTTTTGTGAAAAATGCTCGGCTAACATTTTTCAAGCGGACCGTGTCGGAATTCGAACCCGGGACCTTGGGCGCAGTAGTCATACACATACCAAGTACGCCACGGACCCCCTCCTCCCCCACCACTGAATGTCGGAGAAATAGGGTATATAATTGTACAACAATAAAAGGGGACCGAACTGCATCTAACGAGAAAGAACAGTGCTTATGATGAAAAACAACAAACAGAAACAAGAAGAAAATTGTTGAAAACATATGTGTGGCGCACAGCACAGTATGCGTACGAAATACGGGCAGTAGGAAAAGCAGACAGAAAAACGGTAGCAGCCTTTTGGAATGTTGAGTTTCAGATGTATGAGGATGATAGCATGGACAAAGTTAATAACAAATAGGTTATAGAAATAGTAGGAGAACAAGGATATATGGGAAAAAAATAGGAGAAATTGAAGGGCAGAATACGTTCTAAAGCAATTTTGGGGAATAGTATGGGATATAGTATACGCGGAAGTAGGAAAAAGGAGGTAGATGTAGACCTAGATCAGATAGTGATAGATGCCGACTGTGCAAATTTCAGGGAAATGTGTAGGTTAGTGCAGAATAAGAAACAATGAGGGTACGCGTCTAACCTGTTCCAGGACTGAAGACCTAATGATGATGATGATGCTGTTGCCATGAGTTAAAAGTTTTACCTTTGAAGTTTTTCACCTACTTACCCACCGACCATTAACTGTACGGTTTTCATATTGTCTTAAATCCTTTACTAACGCTAACAAAATATGTATGGATTTGTTTTCAAAAAATGAGGCACATCAATTCTGAAAGAAGCTTTGTTAACCCGACTATAAAAGCTTTTAGTATTACGTCTTAAAAATTTAAGTAATCACTTAGATAGAAGCTTTATATATAAATATATAAAATTGAGGTTAGCATTTTACAAGCAAAAATTTAAATAACGTAGGCCTTGTAAATTATTTATTTTCTGACATCTTCCTTTAATGCTTGGGTCCTAACTAAATACTGAAGAAATTTATTCTATTTTCAATTATTTAAAAGCTTCAGCAATATTAAATTAATTACTTGAAATGTAATTTATAGCGCTACATCGCTTTGAAATTGTGCTTTTAAGACTACTCGAGTTCTCCAATTAATTGTTTTCGAAGCGGCTTCCAACAAAATTTAATTTCGCATAAGAAGCAAACTCTGATGACTAGTTTTATCGTCGTGTTTTTAACTTCGATAATATATCCCGGTTTTAGAAATTAAATTGGTACTTATCAACTTGGCATTTTAACATTGATTCAATTAATTATGTACAGATAAATAAAACGATTCGAATTCCGAAAATATCAAGCTGATTACTCCTGGGTCCAGAACAGAATCACGAAGGGTTTTGAAATAATAATGCAAACTATCGGTTTGATATAAAGCAAAGTTTATTTCTTCTAACGTATACAAAAAAGAGCGTGCTCTTTATAACTAACCCAAAAATTGCAAATTGAAAAGTTTCACATTTAAATAGTGATGTCTAGATGTGGGCCAAGGTACAACGGAATTGCTTCAATCTCTAATAAATTGCTTACAGGGACAGCTTTAAACAGTAAGCGAAATAAACAATGCTTAGGGACACTTTGTCAGTTGAGTCGCACAAAAATACTGGCACATAGTAAAATTTTCAAGACAAAAAACATAAAAAAATAGGTATGTTTCGATGAATTAATTTTAACTAACGCAGATACAAATATGTTTATTTTTGCTCTCTGGAAGATGGTTGATTCGGGGTGAATGTTATGTACTAAAAGTAACTGTTTGGTGTGGTTTTCGGAGTGATGTACCACAGGGCAGGTGCAACCAACGTACAATCGCGGAAATAGATTTACAATACTGTACGTAATGACAAGGAACCTGATATTCTCGCTGCAGTAATTGTTGCTCCGCATATTTCAACGAGATCGCTTGCAAGAGATTCTGGAATTAGCCAATACTTCGAATGCAGAATTTTGAAGGATCACAAATTCCATCCATACATACACATGCACCAAGAATTAAGTGAGAATGATTTTCAAGGTCAAGTCATTTTTTGTAATTGGTTACTAAATAAAGGTCCCCACTTTCCTAGGAGAGTTTTATGGAGTGACGAAGCTAGTTTTAAAAGCACCGGAGAAGTCAATATTCACAATGCGCATTACTGGTCGCAAACAAATCCTCACTGGCTACAAACTATTGACAATCAACACTTTTGGAGTGTTAATACGTGGTGTGGTATTCTTGGTGGATCTATCATAGGCCCTTATTTTTTCGAAGGAACTCTGAATGGAATACGATATGCCGAGTTTTTAGGTAACGACTTGATCGACTTACTGGAAAATGCCCCTCTTTTAATGCGAGCAAGAATGTGGTTTCAGCAAGATGACTGCCCAGCTCATTTTTCCATAGTTACCAGGAACACGATAAATCAACTATTTCCTAATAGATGGATTGGCAGAAGAAGTACAATGGTGTGGCCGTTCATTTACATTTCCAATGCTCCACTCGTAGGTACTACATTAGCCAGGAGGCGAGTTTTTTGTTACCTGGAAATTTGGAATTTTGCCGAACCCTTGCCGTTCCAGGCAAGGTAGGGATCTTTAACGTGCGTGACAACACTCACACACGGGACCTCCATTTAACCCCTCATCCGAACGAGGTCGTAATTTTTTGTGAAAAATGCTCACCTGCCATTTTTCAAGCAGTTGGCCGTGTCGGGATTTGAACCCGGGACTTTGGGAACCGTAGTCTTACGCTTACTACATTGATCCACGGCGACGCCCAAATGGTGTGGCCGCCAAGATCACCAGATTGTACGCCTCTAGATTTTTTCCTTTGGGGTCGGATCAAGGATATTGTTTATAAAGAAAAACCAGCAACGAGAGATGATATGAAGCTGAGAATTCGGAATGCTTGCCTTTCATTAAGTGATGAAGAAATACTTAGAGCCACTGATAGTGTAACTAAAAGAGCTCAACAGTGTTTAGAAGTAAATGGAAGACATTTTGAACACTTGTAACTTTTCAATTTTGTTTGTTAACAACGAATTTCAAATTTAATAACTTTAATAGAATATTACTTAAAAGGGGTGGTAGTAGTAAAATAATTTTTCTTACAAAACTTTCTTCTTTTTTAACGATATTTTGAACAATACGTTGTTCGACTTATGGTGCCATTTAAGATTTTGGAGTTATGGACATTGTGGACAAAACTGCTCGTGATGCTGACTTTTTCGAGAAATAATATCACCATTCGATTCTTTAGTATGACTTTTATAATAAATTTTTTTATCCCAACTCTCTACGACTCCCGTTTCTTAAAAAAATACTGATACGGGTGGTCTCATTCACCCTGTATATATATTGCTATGATAAAGGGTTATTTAGAGGTATATTGAGTCATAATCGTTACCCAATACATGTAAATAGTACTAGGAGTTAAAAACCGCATTTATTTAGCTTTAAAAATACGTAATTTGTATATTATGCAAACAGCAAACATTTAACACCCTGTATAAGGATCGCAAGTGACTTTAATTAATGCCGAGTAGCATATCATTCAACAATACACACACATGCAGCAAAAGAAATAACTCTACACATCAAACTTGTCCTAAACCAAAAATATTCATAGATGGTAAAATTAATACGCGTGAAATGCAGTAAAAACCTAGAAAATCATAATCCAATTCACATTAAACAAGCGATAATGAAAGTAGATAGCATAGTGTTCTGATAAGAAACTCATCCTTCAAAATAAATACGCTTCGGAAACGCAAAAATGTAAACAGAAATATGTTAATTTACGTCACTTGGTCTACGTGATTTTTTACATGAAGTTAGTGCAGATCCCAAAAGTATTATCTTGACAAACAAAGCCATAAGTGAAATTACGTGCCAAAGCGAATTAGAAATTCCTGTAACAACATCAAAACAGACGCTATAAAATAAATACACACAAGAAATATACGATGACCTACGTGATCAACGAATCGTTTCTATAAGGCAATATCAGTGATAAACCTGTAAAAGCACAAGAATATCCAAAACAACCGATGGTTGGTCATACACTTTGAACAACAGCTCAGATAAGCCAATGAATTTAAATTGGGCGTAGACTATATAATGTGCAAGTTTGATAAGCGGAGAGTCTTAATTTGAACCACGTACAAGCTACATCACTGACACTTAAGAATTTACGCGCCGAGTAGATATTCGAATTAAACAATGAAAATTTTGTGAAAAGTGTTATTATAAAATATTTTGAATTAATTATAGTGAAAATATGAGACAAAGCTTGGCCGTTTGCTAGAAAACAGCTCTAAGGAAATTCTAAGAATAAATATAAGAAAAGTCTAGGAATAAATCTAAGGACGATCTAAGTACATAAATTTAAAGACACTCTAAGGTACAGTACAAAAATTCGGAAACTAAGTGATAGTACAATAATTCCAAGTCTAAGTAATATTACAAAAACTCTAAGAGCCGTTACGAAAATTCAAGGGACATTATTAGAACGTTATGAAAATTTATGGCAGATCACATTAAACGGGGTAAAACTTGGAGACGAAGCAACTCAACTAAAAGCAATGTTGGGGTACTGATCCACGGCACGCAGCTGAAAGACGCTCAAGGAAAACTACAGGTCAAAACTATCTTGCATAAGACATTATTTACTATTTATTATATTTGAAAATTGATCATATTAAGGCATTATTTTCTATTTAGTAATTTTGAACATATTTTAAACTTGAATATTTTTTATGTAAGAAGTCAACCAAAATTTATTTTGATACGTGAAAAATTTCGTAAACAAGGGAAAATCTTGAACGTTTAGAGAAATTTCCAGTAGAGTACAAACGACATTTTGCTGGCTTTAAACTAAGAAAAGGGAGCTTTAATTTTTGGAGATAAAAAATTTAAAACTTATTGTTATTTGATTTAGGGGCTAATTTTATCCTACAGTCAAACAGATTAAGCTGTGAAGTGTAAATCATCTTTGTTTTCTCATTATACAAATATTAATGGACTTCATTTTATCATTCAAAGCGAAAACGTTTTAGGGAAAAGGAGTAAAATATTTGATTATCGTAACGTTGTGCACTCTGTGTGAATTAAACTTGGCTAGTCGAGGCAAATTTAAAATTTCATGAGATTAAAATACACAGAGCGGTGGTGATCAGAAGAAGACTACTTGAAAAATTTCATCGACGTGCAGCGTTATCATATCAATATATATATATATATAAAAATGTCAAAATGATGTAATTATTTTTTGGGATATTTCCTTCAATTGATACGTAAATATTAAAAATCCATCTGCATTTATTGTTTACGTTTCGGTTTATTTAAAACCTTAATCATAACCTAACACATTACAAACAGAAACAGTTACAAAGTCAAAAATACTTACAATAAAAACTTGAACTAAATTATAAAAACCTTACATGGGGTATCGATTTTGAATATATTTTATATAACTGTCATTCAATAACTACTGGATACATTTGTGTTTTTGTCTTGAAAGGTATTTGATGTGTGTAACAGAATACTTTATAAAAGAACAGAAGTGAAATTGTTGTTTTTGTGAACTTTTTTAAAACTGTATAGATATGTGTATATAGTGTTTAAATTTTGTGTGTATTGTTTGTTGTTAATACTGTTATTTAGTTGTTGAATATGGAAGGCTTCTAAGAATAGTCTATTTTTATAATTGTTTTCAATTTCTAAAATTTCAACATTGTCGTAGTTTGGTGAGTGGAGTGTATTTACTACGTGTGTTGACCAATGCACAAAATGTCTTTTTTAATTTAATGTCACTTTTATGTTGAGTGAGCCTATTCTTCAACCATTGATTAGTTTGTCCCACATATGGTCGATTACAACTA
The DNA here is from genome assembly GCA_036346225.1 of Platerodrilus igneus. Lineage (NCBI taxonomy): Eukaryota > Metazoa > Arthropoda > Insecta > Coleoptera > Lycidae > Platerodrilus > Platerodrilus igneus. The sequence goes on along the minus strand of JARFIW010000500.1, from coordinate 1,392,099 downwards.
CATTGCACTTTATATACTATATTGCTGTACATCTTTGTTGGTGTCTTATCTTTAACTCTCGAAAATAACATTTTTATGCATTTTTCATATTTAAAACCAATGACAATATTTGGTTGTTTTAATAATTTAGCAAGCAAGGGAGTTAATCCTTGTATATATGGTAAAGTTTTATAAATAATGTTATTTTGTTGGTCTTGTTTGTGTGTATCTATTGTATTAGTAAAAAGTAGCTTTTTTAAGAAAAACTTGGGGTAACCATTATTTAGTAACATAGATTCTAATTTTATTTGTTAATTTTATGAAATTGTGTTTCGCTAAAAGTTTTTTTGTGAGATCTATCATATCTGAAGGGACTGCACAAAGCAGGTCATTTACATACTTATATATAAATGACATATGAAAGGGTAATTTATGTAATATCGAATCTAATAACTTATCAAGTACAATTTGAGCAATAATTGGTGATAATGGAGAACCCATGGGAGTGCCAAACTCTTGTAAATAGAAAGTTTCTTGGAAAACGAAGTAGGTATTTTTGAAAATTAAATTAATAGTAGCCAGAAACAGATCTTTTGAGATACTGCAGTTGGGTTCTATGTGTTTCCATTTGTTAGTTATTATCTTGATAACTAGTTGAATCGGTATATTTGTGAATAATGAAATGACATCCAGAGAAATTAAAATGTAGTTATCAGGCAGTTGGAAATTTTTTAATCTATCTACAAAGCTAAAAGTATCTCGTATATTGCGTCCTTCAGATGGACAGGATATTTGAAGGATTTTTGAGAAGAAAGTAGCAATGTTGTATGTAGGTGTATAGAACATAGAACATAGAACACATAGAACCCAACTGCAGTATCTCAAAAGATCTGTTTCTGGCTACTATTAATTTAATTTTCAAAAATACCTACTTCGTTTTCCAAGAAACTTTCTATTTACAAGAGTTTGGCACTCTCATGGGTTCTCCATTATCACCAATTATTGCTCAAATTGTACTTGATGAGTTATTAGATTCGATATTACCTAAATTACCCTTTCATATGTCATTTATATGTAAGTATGTAGATGACCTGCTTTGTACAGTCCCTTCAGATATGATAGATCTCACAGTAAAACTTTTTAATAGTTTTGATCTTCACATAAAGTTTGAAGTAGAAATTGAAAACAATAATGTTATACCATTTTTAGACTCACTGGATATTCGAACTGAGTTAAATACTATACAATTTGATTGGTACAATAAACCAACACATTCGGGTCGATTCATCAACTACTATTCTAATCACTCTTTCAATCATAAAATAAACACAATCTTAGCACTAAAACACCGTATAGAAAAGATTAGCGAAACACAATTTCATAAAATTAACAAAAAAATGAGAATCTATGTTACTAAATAGTGGTTACCCCAAATTTTTTTTAAAAAAGCTACTTTTACTAATACAATAGGTACACACAAACAAGACCAACAAAATAACATTATTTATAAAACTTTACCATATATACAAGGATTAACTCCCTTGCTTGCTAAATTATTAAAACAACCAAATATTGTCATTGGTTTTAAATATGAAAAATGCATAAAAATGTTATTTTCGAGAGTTACAGATAAGACACCAACAAAGATGTACAGCAATATAGTATATAAAGTGCAATGTAGTGGTAATCGACCATATGTGGGACAAACTAATCAATGGCTGAAGAATAAGCTCACTCAACATAAAAGTGACATTAAATTGAAAAAGACATTTTGTGCATTGACAACACACGTAGTAAACACACTCCACTCACCAAACTACGACAATGTTGAAATTTTAGAAATTGAAAACAATTATAAAAATAGACTATTCTTAGAAGCCTTCGATATTCAACAACTAAATAACAGTATTAACAACAAACAAGACACACAAAATTTAAACACTATATACACATATCTATACAATTTTAAAAAAGTTCACAAAAACAACAATTTCACTTCTGTTCTTTCATAAAGTATTCTGTTACACACATCAAATACCTTTCAAGACAAAAACACAAATGTATCTAGTAGTTATTGAATGACAGTTATATAAAATATATTCAAAATCGATACCCCATGTAAGATTTTTATAATTTAGTTCAAGTTTTTATTGTAAGTATTTTTGACTTTGTAACTGTTTCTATTTGTAATGTGTTAGGTTATGATTAAGGTTTTAAATAAACCGAAACGTAAACAATAAATGCAGATGGATTTTTAATATTTACGTATCAGTTGAAGGAAAACTAAAATAATTACATCATTTTGACATTTTAAATTATCAACTTCAAGTTACCAATTTAAAAGCAAGACATATATATATATATATATATATATATATATATATATATATATATATATATATATACGGGAACGCATCATTACTAATGGTAGTTTCGAAAAACTTTCAAAAATGTTATGTATCTCAAATGGCTACAACGTAAAATTAATTAGTGTTACAGGGTGTTCAATAAAAAGTATATCCAAAGTTATGTTTTAAATGGAACACAGTAATTATACAAATTCTGATTTCATACGTATTAAACTAAGGTAACTTTTATCAGGATTACCTATACCTAAATCTCATAGTTGTTGAGATATTCAACTTTTTCAAAATCGCATGATTCATTAAAATTTTTGTAACACCATGATTTAGATAATGCTAAATTTAACTTTTGAGGGGAATAGTATAAACTTGTAGTTAATGGAAACATAACACTAGTTATGAAAATAATATACAGGGTGTTCATTGCATAGTTCTCCGTTTATTAAACAATTAATGCAAGTAAGTCGCTTATTTCAAATGGAACACCCTGTATATTTTCAAGTCGTAAAATGCAGAATTAAATTCTCCATTAAACAATATTAGGTTACCCTATATTCTTCAACCGTTTCCGAGTTATTAGCGAATAATTAAAAATGTTGGTACATAATTCTAAAGTTGGGTAATTTACTTTGGTCAAGGCGCGTCCAGCCTACCAAATTATATATTAACTATTTGACTTCGTTGCAACAGCAACCATGTTTAACTTTGTTTTAGTTGTTTATCAGTTTTGTGTTTGTGTTGTTGTGAGGTGAACATTTGTAAAATGAAACCTATAGTCTTAGCGAAAGGATTGATATGATATTCGTAGTTGGCGAAGCTGAAGAAAATTGTCTATTAGCTTCAAGAATTTATGTTCAGAAATTTTCTAATTGAATGCATCCTAATAGAGCTGCATTTGAAAGATTATTGCAGCGCTATAGAAGTACTGGTAATGTTAATATTAAAAACTCAACATAAGCATGTTACTAATAGTGAAGGAAATCAATTATTGGTATTGGAATTTGTAGTAGAAAATCGTAATACTAGTTTAACTTCTTATAAACCAGTCAATATCAATCGGATTGAGTAAACCTAGTGTTTCAAAATACTAAAGCAAAATTTCACCCATATAAAATTTAGCTTCACCAAGAGCTTAAGAATGGGATTTTCAAAGCAGAATAAATTTTGGATTTGGTAATGGATCAAATCGAAAGATGATAATTTTTGAATTTTGTTTTTCAGTGATAAGCAATTCCATAACAATTTGATGTGTTTAATGAGTTTTCAAATTCAAATTACAGTTTCAAAGGTTGCAACAATCTTTGAAACTTAATTAATAATTCTGTTTAGCATTCATGATTAGAGAATTTTTTGCATAAAAGTGTTGGTAGTAATAGACAATTTTTCTTCAGCTTCGCCATCAACATCATATTTTTCTTGGTTAAGACTAATAGGTTTTCATTTTACAAATGTTCACTACTACAACACAGAATCAAAACTATGATAAACAATCAAATATTACAAAACTGTAAACATGGCATATGTTGTTGCTAATTTGACAGTCATAATAGTTAATATCTATTTGGTAGGCAACGTTTGCCGTTGTGCATCAAAGTAAATTATACTCAACATTTAGAATTATGTACCAAAGTTTATTAGAATAAAATTTCAAGCTAATAATTGATAGGTATGAATAATGAAATAATAGGTTATTTTATTTTTATTTGATAATAAAGAATTTCTTAAAGAATTCTTGAATGTTAATTTGAAATTAACAGTGATTGTAAACTTTGAAAATTTATACAGATTTAATGGTATTGTTTAAGAAATTTAGAAAATTTTTATTAATACTTATATTATTATTAATCAAATATGTTTATTTTGAATTCCAAATTTTATAATTTATTTGCTTTTTCACGATTTCAGCAATTAAAATTGTCAGACACTATTCAAATGAAGGTTAAATAAATACAAAATTATTTTTATTATAGATAATGGTTTTGAAAAATTATAATATATTCAAAATATGATAATTTTTTTGTTAAAGGTTATAAGGTTAAAATACTCTTAATAAAAAGACTTTTATTAGTGAATAGAAGAAACTAATCATATATTGTTAACTTTTATCTGTAGTAGTACTAATAAAGTAATAAAGTTCTAACAATCAGTTAAAATTTTATTTTAAATATAACTCTATGTGAATGAATTTTATAACTTTTCAACTAAAAACTTAATTTTACTTATTTATATCATTCTTGAAAAACATATTACAAATTATATAATAAAATACTTTAATTATACTTTAAATCATTAATCCTATTAACATTAAAATCATTTTGTATTAGTATTAAAACCATACATATAGTTTTTTATTTTAGCTAAGTTATTTTATATGTATTTTATATAATATGGATTATTAGCTATTGATTATATTATCATAAACCCTTCAGACCTTGTTAATGTATGTTATTAAATAATTACAATTTTCATTTATTATAATTTTTTCACTACATAAATTTTGGAACTACCATTTTAAATTACGACAATGTAATTTTTCATACAGTTTTACTTAATATTGAAAGGTATTTATGTAAATAATCATCTATCAATGCAAATTAGATAGTTACCCCTTGGAGAACATTTGGCCCCAATGTGGCTACGCAATTTTCTATTTAAACTTATACTGTAAAATTTATTTCAATATAAAAATAAATTTAGATTACTAAATTAGTTCATATGTTATATATGTTTTAAATTATCGATAAACATTTAATCGTTAATTTTATAAATCTATTTAATACCAAATTTACATACCTAAATCACTTAAATTTATATTTACAACAAATTAAAAGTTCTAACATGTTTTCCTTCATTCAATATCAATACTTTTGTAGACTTTACAAGCATTTCTTATTTAGCAAATTCAATATTAAAATAAAAAAAACCAATGAATATCATAAATTTTACAACTAATTGATTTTATTTTTCACATCCTACTTCTAATAAAATATCACCTAAAACTGTTTCCATCAAATATTTTATGTTCACTACAATTTTAAATTTTTACCCCATGATTCAATTCTTCAACTAATTTTAATTTGGCACAAACTTAAAATGTGTTGTCACGTACTTCAAATGTATATTTTCTTATCCCAAGACTTTAAATCTTATTCTGCTTTTTTTAAAATTTCAAACATCTTTTCTTACCGAAACCTATTTTTAATGTTTAGTACTAAAATCATTAAATACCATTTTGATCAATAGTATTTCATATTAACATAATATTTCTATTTAACTTTTCTAATTTATTTAATGTAGTTCGGCTTCATTAGTTCAAAAAATTCCACAATGTTGAAATTAACTCGATTCTCTCATCGTGGTTTAAGTAGAAATCTGAAGCTATACCAATCTAATTACATATTACAGTTTCTATAATCTTGTACTAAACAACCATTCCACGCGTCTTTCATATACTATGTATATTCAAATTTATATATTTTATAACAACTATACAAAACATTAAAAACCATTTGAACATATTCAAATTAATAATTCTTGAAAATGTTACTAAATTTGTATATTAAATTAATCTAAATTTATTTTATATCAATTATTTAATTCAAATCCTATTAACATTTTAATACATTTACATTATTACGTGACTCCATTGAAAAACTTATTTGTTTTACCTAAATTATCAAGTTTAAAAGAAAATCTAATTATTTAATTACAATTTACATTAAAAGCAATTACAGCATTCCTATTTTACTCATCCAAAACACCAATTGACAAGTAAGCTCAATAAAACTATCTATTCTAATATCTACTTAAATCAAAAGTTTTCATACCCATTGTAATTTATTCCCGAACATCCTTTATTAATCAACCTAACTACCCCTTATTCAAATAATTTTAATTATAATTAATATGGTCAGTTTAGTAAATTGTAAAATTTTTATTGGATAATTTTAAAGTACCATACAGTAAACATAAATGATTATGAAATTTCTTTAATTCTACAGTAGTCGAGATTTAGGTTAAAATCTGGAAATACATTTAATCATTTGACACATTTTACAAATTTTAAGTTAGATTTAAACACTACCTTCAGTTCATTTTAAATTAATAATGAAATTACTTTTATTTTTGTATAAATATTTTACACTATTATTGATGGTATACTAACCAACATTCGGAGATTAAATTTCCATAACTATTCTCAAAAAGGTAAACTTTAAGCCTAATTACTAATCGGTCAATAAAACCAATCAAGAAAATTAAAATTACACCAGATTTTATACAAATTATTAGATTAATAGGTATTTTATAGGATTACCTAACTAAACTAAGTATGAATTTCAACTTCTTAAATCAGATTATTCAAATTTTGTACCATTATTTAAAACTGAAATTTATTTTTAGGAAATATAACTTCAGTAATGTTACAAATAGTGAAATAAACAGTTAAATGCATAGTTCTCCGTTTATTAAACAATTAATGCAAGTAAGTCGCTTATTTCAAATGGAACACCCTGTATATTTTCAAGTCGTAAAATGCAGAATTAAATTCTCCATTAAACAATATTAGGTTACCCTATATTCTTCAACCGTTTCCGAGTTATTAGCGAATAATTAAAAATGTTGGTACATAATTCTAAAGTTGGGTAATTTACTTTGGTCACAGGCGGCGCGGCGCGCAGCCTACCAAATTTATATTAACTATTTGACTTCGTTGCAACAGCAACCATGTTTAACTTTTGTTTTTGTTGTTTATCAGTTTTGTGTTTGTGTTGTTGTGAGGTGAACATTTGTAAAATGAAAACCTATAGTCTTAGCGAAAGGATTGATATGATATTCGTAGTTGGCGAAGCTGAAGAAAATTGTCTATTAGCTTCAAGAATTTATGTTCAGAAATTTTCTAATTGAATGCATCCTAATAGAGCTGCATTTGAAAGATTATTGCAGCGCTATAGAAGTACTGGTAATGTTAATATTAAAAAACTCAACAAGTAAAGCATGTTACTAATAGTGAAGGAAATCAATTATTGGTATTGGAATTTGTAGTAGAAAATCGTAATACTAGTTTGCGTAAAACCAGTCAAACAATCGGATTGAGTAAACCTAGTGTTTCAAAAATACTAAAAGCCAACAAATTTCACCCATATAAAATTTAGCTTCACCAAGAGCTTAAGAATGGGGATTTTCAAAGCAGAATAAATTTTGGATTATGGGTAATGGATCAAATCGGAGAAGATGATAATTTTTTGAATTTTGTTTTGTTCAGTGATAAAGCAACATTCCATAACAATGATTTTTTTGAGTTTTTTCACATTCAACATTACCAGTACTTCTAAAGCGTTGCAATAATCTTTCAAACACAGCTCTATTACGATGCATTCGATTAGGAAATTTTTGAGCGTAAATTCTTGTAGCTAATAGACAATTTTTCTTCAGCTTCGCCAACTACCAACATCATATCAATCCTTGCGTTAAGACTATAGGTTTTCATTTTACAAATGTTCACCTCACAACAACACAGATACAAAACTGATAAACAACAAAAACAAAACTTAAACATGGTTGCTGTTGCAACGAAGTCAAATAGTTAATATTATTTGGTAGGCAACGCGCCGCCGCCTGTGATCAAAGTAAATTATACTCAACTTTAGAATTATGTACCAACATTTTTAATTATTCGCTAATAACTCGGAAACGGTTGAATATGAATATAGGGTTACCTTATATTATTGAATAGAGAATTTAATTCTGCATTTTACTACTTGAAAATATACAGGGTGTTCCATTTGAAATAAGCGACTTAATGGCATTAATTGTTTAATAATTGTTTAATAAACCCTGTATATTATTTTCATAACTAGTGTTATGTTTCCATTAACTACAAGTTTATACTATTCCCCTACAAAAGTTAAATGTTCAGCATCATCTAAATCATGGTGTTACAAAATTTTTTAATGAATCATGCGATTTTGAAAAAAGTTGAATATCTCAACAACTATGAGATTTAGGTATAGGTAATCCTGATAAAAGTTACCTTAGTTTAATACGAGAAATCAGAATTTGTAATAAAATACTGGGTGTTCCATTTAAAAAACATAACTTTGGTATATAACTTTTTATTGAACACCCTGTATAACACTAATTAATTTTACGTTGTAGCCATTTTGAATATACATAACATTTATTTGAAAGTTTTTTCGCTAAACGTTACCATTAAGCAGTAATCGAGCGTTTCGGATGCGTTGGGACACCCTGTATATGTATATATATATATATATATATATATATATATATATATATATATTGCTATAATATTGGATACTCAAACCCCTTCGTTGGGCTGCTTCTTTATTGCTATGCTATTGGAATAATTATCATGCCCCGACTTTGTGCTGCATTATTTATTTTCTACGTACACTAAATTATTGGACCACCATTTTAATATTCACGATTAAGTGTAATTATTTCCTACTCCAGCTGTTTTCTTAATATTGCTATCAACTGGACTTTATCTGTAAACAACTCTATCTACCAATGGCAAAATTCGATACGTTACCGCCTTGCGACGTTATCACTTTCCTGCTCAACTGGTGGCTCCGCCTTTTGTACTATTTAAATCTTATGACCTCGGCTAGCATTTATTTGCAATTATAAAATTCAGTAAATTTAGATTTTATATAATGAAACCAATATGTTATATACAGCTTTTGAAATTATTCGAAATACACTTTTCAATCAGTTAATTTTATAAATCTCATTTATTAACAATCATTTACTCAAAACCCAAAGTCACCAAAATTTATGATCTTTACCAACAAATGTAGAATATTCTAAACCTGTTTTCTATTACTCATTCAATACGTATGCAACTTCTTTTGTTGACTTTTCACAAGCATTTCTTATTTAGCAAATTCAATATTAAAATAAAATAAAATCCATATAGAAAAACAAATGTCTTATAACTGAAAATCTGACCTGGTTTTATCTTTTTCACATCGATGCTTCTAATAAAAATGATCTTCCTCAATACTGTATTCCATTCAAATTATTACACTATGGATCACCACCATTATTAAATTTTATACCCCAATTGATTCAATTCTTCAAACTTAGACTTTTATCATTCTTGCCCCAGACTTAAAATAGTAGTTTGTTTCACCCCTGTACTTCAAGATTGTATTATTCTTCCTTTTCCCTTGACATTTAAATTGTATTACTGTATTTTTTTCTTAAAATCTGAATCCTAGTCTATTTCCCTCAGACCTCGAAACCCTATTATTTTTATGTCTTAGTTTACAATAAATTCATTAAAAACGTACTTACGTTTAAACGGTAATTATCTTCATATTAGCACTCATAATATTTCTCACTTTTATACTTGTTGCGTATTACTTTATTTAATGGCAATGCACTTCGGCCTTCATTGAGTTCAAAACTGACTTTCCCATCAAGGTGCTTGCTAATATAATCTCGAATTCCCTCTCCATGCGTGGGTTTGGTCTAGAACTCGTCGCTTGTCTCTGACCAATCAAATAATTACATATTGAGCAGTTTCTGATGCAATGCTCTGCGATTCCTCATAATCACCACCTGTCCACAGCTGTCTTTCATATCACCATGCTATATTTTGATAGATTACTTGCTTTTCTATAAACAACTGATGCAACCCGAGTTTAAATTTCCATGTTTACATGTGATTCACGCAATTTTTAATCCTTTCTCTTATCAAATGATTAGATCTTTGTATGCATTTATATTAACTACCTGAAACTTTATTTCTATATCCGTATTACTTTAATTGTCTGGAACTCTTTTTCTTAATGCGTGTCTAATTACACTTTATCATTTATTACGCGTGCTTCCACTGAAAATATCCTTATTTGTTTTACCTAAATTAACTAAACTTTATCTACAGAGTATTTAATATTTACTATCTACTTTAATACATGTACTTCTCATTCCTACGCCAACTATGCGTCTTCCTATGTTTACCTGCGTCGCCCAAAACTATCTCTACTCTATATACAGGGTGTTGACTACTCACTATCTACAAACTATGTCTATTTCTTAATTATCTCCTTAAATAAGTGCAGTTTTCTGATGACTATTCTAATTACTCATTCCCGAACGACCTTTACTATAACGTGCACCCTTAAGCAACCCCTTATCACAGCATAATATATACATTAATAATTAATGGAGTGGTCAGACTTATAGTATAATACACATGTAAAAATTTTTCACTTGGAACTTCAATGCAGTCACCTCTATCACCAGTAATCACTCAAATGATTATGGACAATTTACTGTCTAGTGTCCTACCGAGACTACCGTATGAGATGTCTTTCTTGGTAAAGTACGTGGACGATATCATTTGTTCATTGCCAGCACAATATGTTGACCAAACTTTAACAACGTTTAATGATTTTAATGAACACCTACCTTCAGTTCACTTTTGAAATTGAAGTAGATGGTAAATTACCTTTTTTGGATGTTTTGGTCATCAGAGATACTTTTAATCATCTATTATTTGATTGGTATACTAAACCAACAAATTCTGGCAGATATTTAAATTTCCACTCTAACCATTCCTTTCAACATAAGGTGAACACTGTTAAGGCCCTACGATACCGAATCGAGCATATATCAGACCCACAGTTCATAGAAAAAAATAAGAAATTATCGATTGACACTTTAGTGAACAACGGTTACCCAAAGGGAATGTTACATAGATTGATTTATAGCAACTTCTTAAAAGTAAACGCTACAGAAATAGATATTGCGTACAAGAAGCTTCCTTATATACAGAAGTTATCTCCAATTTTAGTACGATTATTTAAACAACCTAAGATTGCTATCGTTTACGAGTACAATTACTCCATCCAGAATTTGTTTACGAAATTAAAGGATCGTACTCCGAAACTGTTAAACAGTAACGTTGTTTACAAGATCACGTGCAGTTGTAACAATAGTTACATTGGTCAGACCAGCCAGTGGCTTAAGAGTTACTTAACCCATCACAGGAGTGATTGCAGAAAAACTCCACTAAATGCGCATTGTCTTCTCACGTTTCTGCAACCAGTCATACACCATTGTTCGACGACACCATCATTTTGGACAACGAAACCAATTCTAAAACTAGGCTATTCATTGAGTCTTTTTACATTAATAGAGAAAATAATCTTATCAATAAGAAGATGAATGTTGATAGAGTTCATAATATCTACTCTGCTTTCAATTTTGTCTTTCTGTTTTAACCGCCATCGAGGCATGACGTGCCCTTCAGGCAATTATTTAATGTTTTAATTTTTGACCCACATTTATTATGTGAATCGTTTGGTAATTTGTTTTCAATCTCCTTTAATCTAGTTGATCAAAGTAAGTAGTTAGCGACAGGTTATGTATTTCTTGCTAATTTCGAATTTTATTTTTCCCTTTTAGCCTTGTAGCAGTGTAAAATCCTGCTAATATCATTATAGGTAGGCAATCCTAATTACGTAGCGTACACATCTATGGTAGTATACAGTTCTATTGCGGGTAAAACAAGTTAGAACGGAGTAGGGATTCGAGATCCGACGGCGATACTAGAGGTCGTCTCGGGTTTTCTGGTTCTTGTTGAGTTGAACTTGCAAACATGATGGTGATTCGAGAAATCGGCTTCTTAGGAAGAATTTGTGCAAAGAAGCGAGTTCGATTTAAAAAAGTTTTACTTAACGAAACTTACAGCAGGCTAGTGGTAGGTGAGATTTCTTTTAAATAAAATTTTGCTAATGAAGTATTACAAATTTTAGCTGTCAGTTACGGCTGAAACAAATAACTGTAGTTATTTTAAAAATTAGATGACTAAGGTACCGTCTTGAACGAAAGAGGTTTCCCAGTTATCTAATGGCGTTGGCATAAATTTGGATTTGAGTAAACGGAAATTCATTGGAAGCTGTACCATTCGAATTTAAACAAATAACAGGTGACGAATTCACAAGTGCGAGTTTGGAGAGCAAAGGTTGCTGATACTTCATAATTCCATGTTCATCGCAAGGGTCAAGTCGAGTCAAGGACGCAGCTGGCGGCTAGGTTTGGCTGGTTGCAGGCAGATGATATTGTTTTCCTACAAATCATGCAATTAGGTATTTATGACTTTCTTATCTGATCGGGTTTGGAACAAAATTTATCTAAACAAAAGTGTAAACTACAATAATCTTTATTCGTAACTTACCTCATGATGTTGTAAACATTCCGGGACGTTCTAAATTAATTCTATTTTAAAATTGTTAGTAAGTTACCTGATGCCTGCTAGATAATTTTAATACCGGTATCAGTCCACATTTACTTGAAATTAAATTTGAACTATAATGACCGTTACCTAAATTGAATTTCACTTTGAAAATATAGCAACTTTGCATAAAGTGCTTTGTACACATATTTTGTATTAACAAACAGTGTAACACTGATGAGGTTATGAGCTCAGACACTTATCGGCGCATTTAAATTAATTGTAAATAATTTAACGTAATTTAATTTTTTTTCCATTAATTGTATATAAAATTTTGACTTATGAAAGTTTAAGTCGGTTTGTATATAGTTTTGCTGTTTGAATCTTTTCTTAAGGAATTAAGGCGAATCATGCTTATTTGTACTCACCTTTTCTTGTACATATAATACGAAAACATTAGAAATACTTTGCCTTCCAATTGTTTATTTATTGAACTGGTGTGTTTGTGACTTAGTGCATTAAATGGTACACTACTGTGTTAAGCTATACAGGTCATCCCACCCCTGAAGAAGTTATTAGACGTTTTATGCTCTTAAATTATTATAGCTTAGGCTATGTTTTTTTTGTAAGCAAAAGTAGTGTTTTGTTTAGATTCTGCCATACTTAGGGAGACGGAGTTTGCAGCCAGTGCAGCAGTCCCGAGGTATTAGATATATTTTTTACTCCCTTACAGATAGGTGTACCAAGGAGTAGACAGCCTTTGAAAAAGGTGCGAAAAATGTAGCGAAACGTTAGGTGTTTGATTAAAGAGTAAATTTGTAATCTGTTGTTTGATTTGGACTACATCCCATGAAAAAATTTTACATGTGTATTATACTATATATATATATTGCTGTGATATACTCCTGTGAATGCGGGAACTGGGTCCTTTCAACAAAAAAAATTCTAGTCCCACCGATTGGGCGTCATAAACTGCTGTGATCCTGTTTTCGCCTCGGCTGCTCACCTAATTTTATAAACCTCCTCATTCATAAAATTAAACAACACATTCCTACCACAAACATCAACGTTAACTCTATTTACATCAATATTCAGAATACATTAAATTTTCAAATTAAATTTCAGCATAAAATTCAGTTTTAAAAAGAATTTCAAGATTAATTTTATTATCATTTTAACGTGCATCCAGAATTAAAGTCCTTGTAGGATGCCTACTAATTACTATAACAATATATGCAGAGTAAAAAGGGAGCATCTACCACCCCTTTACGTTAATTAACTAGGTTCGTCTAATTGAGCTCAAAGACATACCTAAAATTTCATAATAATCCAGAACATCAATACTAAATACCCCTTTCTACTTAAACAAGCAAATTTCATCTTAACATTAAAATTTTATGGTTAGTACAATTTCACTAATGTCCATTTAAAGTAAATCAATTATAAAGTAATTCAACACACACCAAAATGTCAAACAAAATAGTATAATTTACCTGAAGGTTACAGCACTCGTAGCTTCAATGTACATCGTCCCTTTAGTTAATCACACCATTCCAACAGGATTATATTTACGGCTTCTAATTCTCAACGCTTTTAAAATTTTCTCCATCACCATTTATTTAAAGTTGTTTCTGGGCTTTTCCGGAACTCATCTGTGTATATCTGACCCTGGTTTTGTGGATCCAGACACGTTTTTGAACCATTTAATTATTAACACCCCCGAAAAATAGCAAAGAAATTCATGCGTCTTTCACCAATATACGCCAAAACTGCCTACTTTTGTGTATACATTTGTCGTTGTAAATTTTGCTAATTGGTACAGTGATACTAAATTTTACTACCTTGTATCTAAGTGCACTGAAGTACATTCATGTTAGCACGTAAATAACAAACTATTTTGAATCACTAAAATATACGAGCAAACTTTAAATTATTTTATCAAACTAAAATGCACTGTTTAACATCTTCAATCAAGTCGCGGATGTAAGAGCTTTTAACGCATCGAATAGTCAAAAGTCTAAGAGATCGAAATTCATATTACCACCGGTATATATAGCGAATAGCCGGCACGTCGCTTTTGTCCTCAAAACAGACAATTCTTAAGAATTTCTCATGCTATGTTCCCATTCCGTCGCTCGCGCGTCGATTTTTACGAATTTTTCACTCGCCCCATTTAAATCTCAGAAATTCTCACACGGCACGAAAACATGTCCGAGAAAACTAATTAATTTTGTACAGAAATTGTTGTTTCTACCTCTGATATTTGCATCCTATTTTCAACCAATTGTGACCCTCGTGACGTTGCTTAAATCACGCCTTTTACTATATGTGTCTTTGCTTGACGCATTTTCTCTTTCATTTTCTAACCTGTTCGTATTGGTGCAAATTGATATTCTTTATTATCGATTATATTTTAGTCCATGTGGACTATCTGGGTTAAATAACCCCGTATCGCACCTTCTCGTGAATATTAAGCCCCGGTTTCTCCAAGATTCTTTGTAAACATTAATTATCTGCAAAATTTTCGCCGAATGAGCTTTTTAAATAAACCCTGTTTTGTATTTCGTGCTAAAGCATCTGACCGTTTCCAATATCCTTAGAATCGACATGTTTATCTAAACAAATTAAACTGAAATTGCCTTTTAAAATACGCAGGTGTGTTCAAACATCCTACTTCTAACTAACACTTCTAGGATTTACATTTTATTGGGTTTTTACAAGTTTCTATAGATATTATCTGTTACTAACGATTCAATTAACTTCAATTAAAAATAATAGCCTTTAATTTTTAGTGAATCCTAACTAAATATTAGTTATTATCTGTACGTTTTGTTCAATACCGGTTACTTGAAATAGAGTTAATTAAGATAAATTTTGCACGTAATTTCCATTTGTTTAGGAATAATTACATTACACGCAGAGCTTTTTAATACTGCTTCTTTTGATATAAAGCGTCTTGTACATGATTTAAATCTCTTATGTTTAATGAAACTAATAAATTTTTATGCTTCACGGTTTTAATAACGCGTATTATCTAATAATATTCATTATACACGGTGATTAAAATTATTTGATGTGATTATTTAATTTTCTACCCTGGTCTAAATATGAGAATTTTCCCCTATTTGAATACAAATAATCCCACTTATTTGAATGCAAATATTAAGCATTTAACCCAAAAAAAATTACAAAAAAATTGCCTATCACTCTCTACCCTTATCTATCTAACTTACCTACCGTATCTCCAATTCAAAAAAATATTTACACCTATCCTATATCCCTATCCTATTCCTAACTCTCACCTAATTCTATAAACTGAAATTATCCCTAACTTCATCCTACTTATCCATCTAATCCTATATACATCCTATATACCTATCCTCTTCCTAATTTTTAACTAATCTTCACTATACTTTACTTCCCCCTAACTAATTCTATATACCTATCTTATTCTTATTCTATTCCTAACTCTCCACTAATCTTATATGAAATATCCATACTTAACCTATCTTATTTTCTTCCTACATTTACTCTTTATTCTCATCCTAAACCTATTCCTAATTATCTCCCATATTTATCCTATACCTAGCTTTATTTTCTATAAACACTTACTTCTACTTTTCTATATACACCTATCTCTATTCTTATCCTATTTAAATTTTACTCTATTATACACCTATTTCTCCTGTGGTGCTGGTTCTCCGGTATAAGGAATAGTAGGTTGACGTGAAACCGTCCTCTCATTTCCCGTACCTACTTCCCTTAATAAATATGTGCACTCCCTACTACTTCACCTATCTCAAAAGGTCCCTCATATGGCAAGTGTAGTTTAGCACATGTCATCCTATCTCTCTTCCCTACTCTCAAGCTTTTACTACTACCTGGTCTCCCACTTTAAATTTTACCCTCTTTCTAATTCTTGCGTTCATCTTCCTTGTATATTTTTCAGCTCTCTTCCTTAACCTCTCCCTCACATCTACCAAAAGTTGTTGGAATTCATCGTCCCTAGGCACAATTTGCCATGGTCTTTCGGGATACTGTTGCTTGATCAGCATGATGGGACTGGTTTCTGTCACGGTACTAGGGTTTCATTGATAAAAGATTCAACCTTGGACAAATTGTCCTCCCATAAACGATGATTCCTATGTGAAGCTAAACGCAAAACTTAACCGTCTCTTGAATATATCGCTCAGCTGGATTCGCTTGAGGATGCCTTATGCTACAAAACACCACTTTAATGTTTTGCCTCTCCCAATAATCTCTAAATCTTTGATTATTAAAATAAGTAGCATTGTCTGCTAATACTCGTTTAAAAGTTCCTACTTCCTACAAAATTGTTCCAATTTCTTGTTTGTTCCGACTGTGTTACAATCCCGAGTGGGATATAATTTGGTAAATTTCGAAAACACATCAGTCACAATCAGCACATGTTTGTGTCCCTTTGTACTTCTGACTAGATTACTCAAATAGTCAATAGCAACTAAGTCCAGGGATTTTGTACGTGTATACTTTGTACCACATCTTGACTCGTACTATTTTTGTACTTTCCTAAAGTACACAAGTGACAAGTGTTGATGACTGACTTTACTAACCCTAAGTCTTTAGTTGAAAAAACGTTTCCTAAAATTAACCATGTCTTTCGGATCCCTATGTGACCATATCTTAAGTGCAGATCTTTGATAATTAATTTTGCTTGTACCCTATCCACTACATACACTTCCAATTCTTGAATTTTTTACACAAAAGCCGTTTATCATATGGAAGTTTTAAATCCCGGTTCGTTTTCTAACTTCGTTCTAACAATCTGTAGCTCCTCACTCTGCCTCTGGTTCCTCAAGATCTCCTCTTCTCCATATACTGAATCATTTTGTAGTAGACTGTTCATGGCAATCATGATGTCACACGGTCTTTTGTTATCCATGTCCCTGTTTCTACTAAACGCGTCTGCTATAAAATTATTTTCTCCCTTAATATATTTAATCTCAAAGTCAAACTCCTGTAGTAACAACCCCCATCGATATACTCGATTGTTAGAAAATCTCGTATTCATCAACGCACACAACGCCGAATGATCCGTTTCGATTACAAAATGTCTTCCTATCAAAAAAATTTTTAACTTCGTAACACCAAACACCACTGCAGCCATCTCCTTTTCACTAATCGTGTAATTTACTTCATGCTTGTACTTGGTACAACTCTGCTGCTAATGCACTATCGTCACTTCCAATTTCCACTCCTTGACTCCTTAACCACTCCTTTCTCTGCATACGTTTTACTCACTCACACACACTCTAAAATACTCTTAAATTTATACACAAACAGAAACTCTCTCTCTCAGATCGCCAGTTTCCTGGAATAAAATCACAAAAATTTTATTTGGGACTCGAGCCCTCACGTTGTGGTCGCCATAAACTGCTGTGATATACTCCTGTGAATGCGGGAACTGGGTCCTTTCAACAAAAAAAATTCTAGTCCCACCGATTGGGCGTCATAAACTGCTGTGATCCTGTTTTCGCCTCGGCTGCTCACCTAATTTTATAAACCTCCTCATTCATAAAATTAAACAACACATTCCTACCACAAACATCAACGTTAACTCTATTTACATCAATATTCAGAATACATTAAATTTTCAAATTAAATTTCAGCATAAAATTCAGTTTTAAAAAGAATTTCAAGATCAATTTTATTATCATTTTAACGTGCATCCAAAATTAAAGTCCTTGTAGGATGCCTACTAATTGCTATAACAATATATGCAGAGTAAAAAGGGAGCATCTACCACCCCTTTACGTTAATTAACTAGGTTCGTCTAATTGAGCTCAAAGACATACCTAAAATTTCATCATAATCCAGAACATCAATACTAAATACCCCTTTCTACTTAAACAAGCAAATTTCATCTTAACATTAAAATTTTATGGTTAGTACAATTTCACTAATGTCCATTTAAAGTAAATCAATTATAAAGTAATTCAACACACACAAAAATGTCAAACAAAATAGTATAATAAAGTTATTC
Source organism: Platerodrilus igneus (assembly GCA_036346225.1). Lineage (NCBI taxonomy): Eukaryota > Metazoa > Arthropoda > Insecta > Coleoptera > Lycidae > Platerodrilus > Platerodrilus igneus. The sequence continues at coordinate 1,373,528 of JARFIW010000500.1, read as the reverse complement.
AACACACACCAAAATGTCAAACAAAATAGTATAATTTACCTGAAGGTTACAGCACTCGTAGCTTCAATGTACATCGTCCCTTTAGTTAATCACACCATTCCAACAGGATTATATTTACGGCTTCTAATTCTCAACGCTTTTAAAATTTTCTCCATCACCATTTATTTAAAGTTGTTTCTGGGCTTTTCCGGAACTCATCTGTGTATATCTGACCCTGGTTTTGTGGATCCAGACACGTTTTTGAACCATTTAATTATTAACACCCCGAAAATAGCAAAGAAATTCATGCGTCTTTCACCAATATACGCCAAAACTGCCTACTTTTGTGTATACATTTGTCGTTGTAAATTTTGCTAATTGGTACAGTGATACTAAATTTTATTACCTTGTATCTAAGTGCACTGAAGTACATTCATGTTAGCACGTAAATAACAAACTATTTTGAATCACTAAAATATACGAGCAAACTTTAAATTATTTTATCAAACTAAAATGCACTGTTTAACATCTTCAATCAAGTCGCGGATGTAAGAGCTTTTAACGCATCGAATAGTCAAAAGTCTAAGAGATCGAAATTCATATTACCACCGGTATATATAGCGAATAGCCGGCACGTCGCTTTTGTCCTCAAAACAAGACAATTCTTAAGAATTTCTCATGCTATGTTCCCATTCCGTCGCTCGCGCGTCGGTTTTACGAATTTTCACTCGCCCCATTTAAATCTCAGAAATTCTCACGCGGCACGCAAACATGTCCGAGAAAAACTAATTAATTTTGTACAGAAATTGTTGTTTCTACCTCTGATATTTGCATCCTATTTTCAACCAATTGTGACCCTCGTGACGTTGCTTAAATCACGCCTTTTACTATATGTGTCTTTGCTTGACGCATTTTCTCTTTCCTTTTCTAACCTGTTCGTATTGGTGCAAATTGATATTCTTTATTATCGATTATATTTTAGTCCATGTGGACTATCTGTGTTAAATAACCCCGTATCTCACCTTCTCGTGAATATTAAGCCCCGGTTTCTCCAAGATTCTTTGTAAACATTAATTATCTGCAAAATTTTCGCCGAATGAGCTTTTAAATAAACCTTGTTTTGTATTTCGTGCTAAAGCATCTGACCGTTTCAATATCCTTAGAATCGACATGTTTATCTAAACAAATTAAACTGAAATTGCCTTTTAAAATACGCAGGTGTGTTCAAACATCCTACTTCTAACTAACACTTCTAGGATTTACATTTTATTGGGTTTTTACAAGTTTCTATAGATATTATCTGTTACTAACGATTCAATTAACTTCAATTAAAAATAATAGCCTTTAATTTTTAGTGAATCCTAACTAAATATTAGTTATTATCTGTACGTTTTGTTCAATACCGGTTACTTGAAATAGAGTTAATTAAGATAAATTTTGCACGTAATTTCCATTTATTTAGGAATAATTACATTACACGCAGAGCTTTTTAATACTGCTTCTTTTGATATAAAGCGTCTTGTACATGATTTAAATCTCTTATGTTTAATGAAACTAATAAATTTTTATGCTTCACGGTTTTAATAACGCGTATTATCTAATAATATTCATTATACACGGTGATTAAAATTATTTGATGTGATTATTTAATTTTCTACCCTGGTCTAAATATGAGTATTATATATATATATATATATATATATATATATATATATAAATTCAAGTAAAAGTTTTAGGATTGCTGTTTTGTCATATGTTTTTTTAAGAAACACATACGTATACAAGTGCTATCCTGAATGAATAAGTGTTCGAAATTTCCACCGTATCTGCAAGTTCGTTGTAGGTATAATTTTCGGGTTTCATATTTTCAAAAAACAACTCATTAATCTACGAACGTGGAAAAGAAACTCCAATTACCTATATCCAATCACAATTAAGGCCCAACACTGCATTTAAATGTATTACCTAAGCACGTAGGTGAAATACACCACACTTACACACAATTATAACATCTAACTCCGGTTTCGGGCTATGTAATGTAAAAGTACATTCAACTTAAAGTAGGATATTGTATTCTGCATAAAAGCTGAATTGCGTCAGAAACGTTAGAAACCAAATACAGTCGACCACACATTATGGAATATTATTTTTGTTGTGATTATTATCTGAACATGCGAACTTTAGAAAACATTTTTGTTTAAAAAACTTTTTTTAGTAGCAGCTAAAGTACATTGAGTTATTTCGTTTGGCGGCAAAAATATGCTCTGTTTCACTAATTTATGCTTGCTGAAGGACACAACTTAATTTGTGGATTTAAAGCGTGATATGACTGTATATTTTATTTGTGACCTGATCAACATTGCAGTGGTTTTAAAACAATTGTAATACTATTTTGTGTGTTCATTTGTAGCTAAACTGTTTGCTTTAGGCCCCAGGTTTATTAACAATTTTTGTTTGTCTTATCGGTCTTTACACCTCCTTTAAATAATGACATAAAACTAATGCCACCCTGTATATATAATGTATACTGTTAGAACTAGTTATATATATATATATATATATATATATATATATATATGACAAATAAAAATTAAAATAAAATCAACATCTATCAACCAAACGAAATTTATTTGTCATGGGGATGGTATTTGAAAGCAGCTACTTTATGTACGATAGTAAATACTATAAACAAATATTAGGCACACCCATGCGAAGTACAATCAGTAGCATCATTGCACAATACATTATGGATGATTTATTAGACAGAGAATACCTCAACTAAGTTTCACATCTCCTTCTGCTGCAAATTTGTAGACAATATTATCATAACTATACCAAAAGATGCAATAGAAGAAACGTTACTAAAATTTAACTTTTACAATATACAAATTTTTTACAATAGAAACACAATAATAGTTTGGAGCCCAATTTTTGGATACAGAATTAATTAGAATACAGGACCAAAATTAATAACAGAAGCACCGATAAAACACTAATTCTGGCAGATATTTAAATTACAATTCTACAATTACATTCACAATTCAAAAGAACTTCATAAAAATAACACAATCCTAAAAATATCGAACGAAATTTTTCACAAAACCAATCGGCTAAATTATATCACAAAACTGATACCACAAAGACCTCATACTTCTACACACTAAAAACACAATAGATAAACAACAAACATCAATAAATCATCCACCAATGCAGAAAATTCAAATATTATGTTCCATCTTTCCAAGCATACCAGAAATTACTTAAAAAAATAATAAATATATTCAAAAACAAAAACATTAAATTTGCCAAAATTAAAATAATCAAATTTGGTGCACTCCAAAATATGTTCATCTAATAAATCCTATGTATGTCAAATATCCCAAACATTTGAACACAAATAAACTTGCACACAAGCGATTCAAGATGACGCCCGAAAAAATGTTCATTAGCCAAACACTTAAATACTCACACAACACATTGTCAACTATGCAGAAACAAAAGGAAGATAATCCGGTAAAAAGGAATTTCTTAGACGTTGTACAGAATGATTCACAACTTTATAGAAATATTTTAACGGATGCTTAAGAATGAGTCATAGATTGATATTTTTGCAAAAAAATATTTTTTAAAAATTAAGATTGAACCGAATGTTTTCAGACCCGTATAAAAAATGAGACGATTAACCATGAGTTCTGACTGAAATTCCTTGCTGAGTGATCTCCGGTGTAATGTTTATGCTTGTATGACAAGTCTACCGTAAAATTCTGTGGTACAGTTTGGGGCTTAAAGTTTATAAAACCACATATTGATGTGTTTTATTATTAGCGACACCAATGACACCGGCCGACGTTTCAAACAACTTTTATTTGTTACTCACTAGTAAACTTCATTTTTGAGTTTCGATATAAACAATGGGTGCTCTACGGCACAATTAGCGAGCTTTACAAACTAGTAGCACATGATTGACATTTGCAATTTCTTTTTGGTGTTAGTATTGAAAATACCCAATAACCGCAGTCATAAATTGAAAAGGATCAAATGATGGTAAACATTTGTTGGTAGACAATAAAGGTCGTTGTTTAATCTTTATTCAGTTCCAACTTTCCTATTTTTGCTTTCTGTGAATTTTAATTTTGTAGGACACATCAAAGATTTTGTTTTTGAAAGTCCCGTTTTATAAGCTTGCTATCTGTAAGGTAGAACAGTCATTGTTCGTATTGAAACTAAAAAAATTCAGTTCATTAATGAGTAACAAATAAACATTATTTGAATCATCTGTCTGTGATGTCATTGGCACCGCTAATAATAAAACACATCAATTTGTGGTTTTGTAACTATAAACTCCAAACCATGCCATAAACTTTTACGATACGTTTGTCATACAGTCTAAAAAAATATTATACAGGAGGTCACTCACGAAGAAATTTCAATCACTGCCGTGATTAGTCGCCTCTTGATTTTTATGCGTACAATGAAAACATTTGGTTCAATTTTAGTTTTTAAGAATTAATTTTATTTGAAAAAATACCAATCTATAAGCCATTCTTATATCAAATTGTGAATCATTCTGTATATAAGCAAGCACGGTATTCTAAATTACAAAACAGACCAAGAAAACTTAAGCGCCATCTCTGCTAATCTATTAAACATCAATTAAACAAACTTTCAACATACGGCTTCTTTGTTAGAAAACAATTAACCCACAGATAACAATAAAACGTATAATTATGAAGCCACTAAATGTGCTATCCAAAATTCAATTTTAAAATAATTTAATATTTTTAATTTGTGTACATGTTATTTTAAATGTAAAAGTGACGAGTTATGTTAAACAAGTGACTAATTTGAGGAAATGTATTAAATCCCTGTATGTCGTAAAAATTAGACAGCATCTCGATGAATGGATATAAGTTTACAACAAAAAATATCGTATATTTTCTCCAGATCATTAATCACATGTAATCTCTTTAAAGCTCATATCCTATTTGCATAAAGTTCTATAAAAAATTTTATTACCTTATAGTGATTAAAGGTAGGGATGGCCACGGGCCCGGGCTTTGGCCCGGCCCGGCCCGAGGCCCGGCCCGAATATCAAGCCGGGCTTCGGGCCGGGCCGGTCAAATTTTTCGGGCCCAAGCCGGGCCAAGCACGTGTCGGGCCCGGGCCGGGCCGGGCCAGACTGCTCAAGCTTTTCGGGCTATTCGGGCCGGCCCGAAGTTTATATAACAAAATATACAATTTATTGATTTAGTAAAAAATTTCATTTAATGATTTCTTTAGGTGCCTCTTAAACAAAATTATTATTAACGCTCTTCTTAAAATATCACCCAGGTACAGTTACACACATATTGGTAAGTGTGTCATAATGGAAATAAATCGAAAACGAAAATGATTTGATTTAAACCGATTTGTGAATTTCGAGTTTTTTTACGATAAGTAATATTCACTTCTTTCCACTTTTCAAGAACTTTGAAATAGAAATTGTTTGTGTTATATTTAATTAATTTGAAGGAGTATTGCAACGTATGTTAATTGAGCTGGTTTATTGTATTGAACTTATTAATTAACTTATTATTGTGGCCTCGCACTAAAGATTATTTATGAATAAATCGAAACCACTCTGTATATGTAAAAATATTTAAAACTGCCCGATTACAAAAACCAGCTTAATTAAATTTAATTATTTGAATGTATCTTTGTTGAAAACCATACCGAATACAATGCTATTAGCTTTTTATAGCTTTAAATAACAAATGGATATAGAAAATTAAAATGTAAATACTAAATAATATTCTATGTTGCGGCATTTTTTTTTTCATAATAATTAAAATTTCCAGTAAAGCATGCGACAAAAAAATATTCATAGACAACAAAGTAATGTCTACCTGATACGAGACTTGAATAATCAGTTCTCTGAACGGATGCTAGCACATTCTCGACATGTAGACCTATACACCAGCAATCTGTAAAATGGAAATTGGCAACGTTCTTTGTTTAGAATATGAGGAAACAATATTCAGTCAAATTTTGAATACTTTCCTTGAAATATTTTACTATATACTAGTAGTAGTACATGAATTCTAAAATGCATTTTGTTACTTAAGGTTGAAGTTTGACGCAAACCACCTTCTATTTTGGATTGCCTGTGCAAGTGTGCATCATCTCCAAATACCTTTGAGATTCTTCGAGGTTAAAATTATACTATAAACTATAATTTATTAAGGTTGATGCATTCAAGTTTTGTAGAAAAACATAATAATAGTAAAGAAATATTTTTATACAACTGAAAATACATTTATTAACAAACGATACGTTCCATTTGGATGTTGAAAAATCTATACATCACTTAAGGTTTTAGTTACATTCCGGCCCGAATCGGCCCGGCCCGGCCCGAAGCCCGGCCGAAATTCAAGCCGGGCCTCAAGTCGGGCCGATGCGTTTTGGTTCGGGCCGGGCCGTCGGGCCGGGCCGGAGCAAATTATTTTGGGCCGGACCGGGCCGCATCTAAAAGCCCGGCCCGGCTCGGCCCGAATCCATCCCTAATTAAAGGTTGAATTCTTCATTTTATTAAACCACTTTAACGTCTGTCTAAATCCTGAAAATCTGTTTCGATAACATTCCAAACAACGAATTAAAAACTAGTATTTTACATTTTTACAAATTCTTGGAAAACAATTTTGTATTTTTTTATAGGTAACTAGCAGATTTTTTAAAACGTGCTTTTTACACAACATAAGTTTATTGCAATTACAATACATGTTTTTAAATTTAATTTCAGAATAAGTATAGAATTTATATGTAAATAAAGTAAGAACTAGTGGCTTTTTCTAACATAATAAAAACTGATAGGCGTTTTCCATTTTAATGTTGTATTGACCATTTTCAAAACTTTACCATTTGTAACAAAAATATTATTTAATTTGTATAGAGGATAATTCACAACTTATAGAAATACTGATACTGATGCTTAAGAATGGACCATAGATTATTATTTACGCAAAAAAAAATTTTTAAACTAAAATTGAACCAGATGTTTTCAGGGTACACATATAAATAAGGAGACGACCCACCACATGAAATTCCTTGGTGGGTGACCACCGGTATAACGTTTATGCTGTATGACGAGCATATCGCAAAAATTTATAGTATGGTTTGTGGCTTAAGTTTACAAACCCACAAATTGATATGTTTTATTATTAGAGGTGCCAATGACCTCCGACATACGTTTCAAATAATGTTTATTTGTTACTCATTAGTAAATAAGGTTTTAGTACAAACAACGTGTATTTCCATTTTTCAGGTAGCAAAATTGTTAAACGCTACTTTCAAAAGCAGATTTTTTAATGTTTCCTACTAAGTTAAAATTTGCAGAAAACAAAAATAAGATGAAGCTAGAACTGAATAAACATTTAACAACGAATTTTATTGTGTACCAACAAGCGCATACTGTCATTTGATCCTTTTAAATTTATTATTGCGATTTGGGTATCATCAACACCGACACCAAAAAGAAATTGCAAATGCCGATTATATGCTACTAGCTTGTAAAGTAGCGTTTTACAAGCTCGCTACATGTAAAATAGAACACCTATTGTTTGTATCGAAACTCAAAAATGCTTTTTATTAATAAGTAACAAATAAAAATTAATTGGAGTGTTCCCTCGTTGTCATTGGCATTGCTTATAATAAAACACATTAATTTCTGGCTTTGTAAAACTTAAACCGTATACCATACCATACATTTTTACGATAGGCATCTCATACAGCATAAACATTATACTGAAGTCACTAACTATGGAATTTCAATTAGTGCATGGGGTGATCGCCTCGTTATTTCTATGCGTACCCTAAAAACATCCGGCTCTTTTTTAATTTTTAAAAAAGCCTTTTTTGCGTAAATAACAATATTATGGCATATTTTTAAGCATCAGTTAAAATATTTGTATGAAGTTTTGAATCACTCTATATACGTACCAGAAAAATCGTTACGCTGTGAAAATAAAATCAACATACTACTACCCTTTTTTGTCGAGTTTAAGATTTTTTGTTTTATATATCAAATTTAAACCACACTATGCAACCTCCTTAAAATGAATTCAAGTGCTTCTTTTAATGTTTGTATGTATTGTAACATTTAGAAATGCCCACAAATTTATTATGCCTTACTTTTTAAAAAAATCGTCTAATTAATAGCGTTAAGAACATCAAGGTTTGAATGTTCCAATTTAATTAATAAATAAAATCAAGTCATGTTAGTATGTATCATTGATTGCCACATATTCATGCGAATAATTGCATATATTTGTTCACTGTGCTGTTTGAATTATTATTTATATCTGTATTCTTTATAACCGCGCATTAATAAGCGACCCGATTGTGGAACGACTCATTTTGCGAGATCACACCAAGCCGTTAGCATGGCTCGTGAATTTTCTAGGGTTCGCAATCTGGTCCCTGGTGGTGGGTTTGATTGAATTCATGTGGCTTCTCCAAGACTTCAAAATGGTATGATTTTAAATCTAATTTAGCTCAATTTTAATAAAATATTTCCAGCGCTAAATAAATAATTATCAAGATATAGGAATTAAGTCCATTCTGAGCGGATCTGCACATTGACGACGTTCTAAAATACTATAACAGGTAGAATGGCTTGCGCGTTTCAATGCGCTAAAGAGCTGAACTATAGGTTTAACCAAATTAGTGGGGTCTTTAGTGAGGAACCAGACTAAGACAGGTCCCCGAAAGAGGGCAGCAGCTTTTTCGGCAACTAGAGTGGCAGAGACCATAGGGGTCGACATGACATTCTAAAACACACTACTGCGATGTGGAAGACAACGGGAAACCACCACATTACCTCCCAAGTACACTGCGTACAGAAATTTTTAGTAAACTTGATAGCATCCTCTGGGGTAAAAAATTTCGGAGGTAAAGTAGTTTCCCATTCGGATCTCCGGGAGGGAACTACTTCAGAGGATGCGATCGGAAAGTATAGAAAAAGATCCGTGAACATTGCGACGCGGAGCGTGGAATGTCAGAAGTATGAAACAAGTAGGTAAGCTAGAGAACCTGAATCTCGAAATAAATAGGTCAGCACTCGACATAGTAGGAATCAGAGAAGTTCGGTGGCCAGAGACGGGGGATTTTTGGAGTAGAGACTTCAGGGTAATTCATACAGGATCAGAGGAAGGAAATGCGGATGTGGGGATGGTTATGCGGAAAAACATAGGACGACGTGTAGAAAACTACTTACAAAAGAACGAAGGAGACTCATGGTTAGATTTGAATCTAAACCCGTAAATACAGTAATAATACAGGTATACATGCCCGCCTCTAGCTGCAGTGAGGAAGTGGTAGAGGCGATCCACAAAGATATCGAAGACATACTAAGATACGTAAAAGGACATGAAAATTTAATAATTGCGGGGGATTTTAATGCAGTGGTAGCTGAGGATAATGAAGGAGCGATAGTAGGTTTATTTGGGTTAAGCACGAGAAATGACAGAGGAAATAGGCTAGTAGAATTTTGCGACAAGAACAACTTAACCATCACAGATACATTATTTCAACATCATGCTAGAAGACGATACACGTGGAAGATGCCAGGAGATATAGGAAGATATCAAATACACTACATTATTGTTAGACAACGTTGTAGAAATCAAGTAAAAGACCGTAGAAGCTACCCGGAAACAGATATAGACACTGACCACAACATCGTAATTATGAAGGTCGCACTTAAATTTAAAAATCTGATAAAGAGGAGCAGAAAAAGGCACTGCGACTTTGAGAAACTAAAAGATAAAGATATCCATGAACGATTTAAAAAAAAGTCTAATGAATTGCTGAAAGATATCGGGAAAATTTCTGATACTAAGGAAGTAGAATCAGAATGGAATAACATTAAATCCAGCCTAGACCTGGCGGCCAGAGATATTCTGGGGTATACTCAAAAAGAAAATAAGAAACCATGGATAACAAAGGATATCCTGAATTTAATAGAAGAAAGACGAAAATACAAAAATAGATCAGACGAAATAGGAAAACAGAGATACAAAGCTATAAAATGGGAAATTATTCGCAAATGCAGGAAAGCTAAAGAACAATAGATTGATGAAAAGTGCAAAGAGGTACAAACTAAGATGGAAATAGGAAAGAAAGACGAAGCGTACAAATTAATTAGAATGAATTTTAGGGATATAAAACCACATAGCAAAAATATAAAGGACGCAGGAGGAAACGTCATTATAAAAAATGTAGAGAAAGCAGCCAGATGGCAGGAATTTATAGGGAATTTATATTCAGGAGAGGAACGAACCGCATTAGAACAGAAATCAGACATTAAAATTGATGACCTGGGATATTTTTTACTTAGAGATGAGTTTGAATTAGCATTAAAGGGTCTGAAAAATGGTAAGGCGCCGGGTACAGATAAGGTGCAAGCAGAAACTCTAAAGTCGCTGGACAAGCAGAAACAGAACGTCTCTTTCAACTTGTAATCTATATGTATGAGACAGGCGAGATACCCAAAGATTTCAAACGTAACATCATAGTAACTATACCAAAATAAAGTGGCGCGGATAGATGTGAAAATGATCGAACAATAAGTCTGACAGCACACGTTTCAAAATATTAACCAGAATTGTACAAAGACGAATAGAAAAACGAGCTGAAGAAATACTCGGAGAAGATCAATTTGCGTTTAGGCGAAATTGGGGAACACGGGAGGCTATTTTAGCTCTGAGGGTGATAATAGAGAAAACAATAGAGAAGAGTGAAAGCATATATACAGCATTTGTAGATCTAGAAAAAGCATTCGACAATGTAAAATGGAAAAAAATGTTTGAAATACTCAAAAAGATTGGAATGAGTTGTAGGGATAGACGGATAGTACATTGCTTATACAAAGAGCAAACAGCAATAATAGAATTAGAGCAAGAAAGTAGTGAAGTAAATATTAGGAAAGGGGTGAGACAGGGATGTACCTTATCCCCATTAATTTTTAACTTGTACATAGAAGAGGCAATGAATACTGTCAAATGCAGGAAGACATTTGGAATTAATATACAGGGACAAAACATTGATTTGCTTAGATTTGCAGATGATATAGCGGTATTAGCATCTAGCAAAGACGAGTTAGAATCTAACAACTGAAAGAAAAACTAAGAATAAGGTTTGATTGATGGTATCCCTATCGTTGACCTTGGAGTGTGCCCGATCAACAAGACAGAAACAAAATGAATGGGGAGGGATCCGTAATGCCGGATAGCAGCTGCCAGCTCTGCTTACCGGTGCGACCTAAAAGGACTTAAAACTATCCAAATCTAGCTAGCTAATTTAACATGGATTCAAATTTTCTAAGAATACCCCAAATATATTAATAGTGAATCCAGCTATTTTACCTGCTCTATAAATTTACAAATTCGTCTTCCCTGGCCTAAGTAATTTATTAGCCTAAGTATGTCCCTAGCGTTCCCTATCATTCCCTAACTGATTTATATTGTAATTACAATCTTCTTAAACAATCTTCCTTCCTATGTATAAGCTGCCACCAAAATGGCGGCAGAATGCCAAACAAATAATATCAAGCCACAAACAATAAAAGCAGACAAAAATATAAATACTGATTATAATACATTATAATTTGAATAACGACCGCTATACTTGCGGCCACGTCTCCAATGCTCCACCCGCAGGTACTACATTGGGTTTAAACGCGAAAAATAACCGTGCTTCTAATTCATTCTAACTTCATAGTTAATCCACCCTAAACAAAAAACTAAATAAAAATCTAACAAACCTAAAAATCTAACATACCTAACAAACTCTAACAATCTAACAAAGTGATTATAATACAGCAAAATCTGCCGTAAATCTTTCGGGTCAAGGGCCAGCATATGCATTGCACTTGGAAATGACACTTAACCGTTCCAAAAAGCTTGGCTTCAACTTTGACGTAACACATCGTTATTAATGCTTTGATAATATACAAGTAAGCGACTGAAAGTTCGATGTCGGTAGTAGATTTTAGAACAAAATTATTGAATATTTAACCAATGCTCATCAAGAGGAACAAGAACAGTTAAATCAAAGACCTAGAAGAGTAATGCTTGAGCAAAAAAAAAACCTGGTACGAACATCGAGACGTTACTGAACAAAATGTTGTAAGAAGAATGTTGCGGAATTTGGAAATAAAATTGCTAAAAATAAAACAAGGAAAGTGAACACATACTGTAAGATTGCCAAGAAATTCATATTTGCGTCTCCAATGTTTTAACGTCGAACACCACTAGTTTAATGTCTATTTGTTTTATTTTATTTTGTTTATTTTATTTTATTTTTATTGATAAATAAAACATCACTTTGTTTTATCTAAAACCAACATCATATATCGTGTTAATTAAAAACCAAACTATAAGGTACATAAAGTATATCCATTCCAGTCACATTAATATAAAACGACATAATAATGGTGACTTGCGTGGCTGGAAAATCTTCGTTCTTCAACTAGGTCACGGGTGACCTATACGGCGTGGTAGGTTCTGCCAAGGTACGTTCACCGGTGACGAGCGTTTCGCGGCAGTAATGCCGTGGCTGCATTGATAGGTTACTGTTAGAAATAGATATTATTATTAAAAAACACGCATATTAAAACAGTTGTTGCTAAAACTATTACAGACTGTTCTGATATGCGTATTAAGTGATTTGTGTTTCATGTTTTTTAATAATAATATCTATTTTGTGTTTTTTAATAATAATATCTATTTCTAACAGTAACCTAACCTAGCATTGCAGCCACGGCATTACTGCCGTGAGACGTTCGTCACCTGTGACCTACGTGGCAACGAAACTGTTTTAAGGATGTTTCTACTTCATGATTGTAATGCTCAAATAAGTTGTACTGCTCGATCGACTATGTTTGTTAGTCGTGTCTTATGATGTGGTTCGGGTACATTATATTTTTAAAATAGAATATTTCCACTTCACATTTTCATGATAACCGACTGGTAGTTATTTCTCCTGTTTTGTATTTATTGTTTTACTAATGTACGTTGCACTTTACAAACATAAACCAATTGTAATTTCTGAAATTATAAAGTCCTCTCGTCTATTGTCTGAGAAGAGTATGAATTAACAGTTTTGTTAAATATTTTTAATACTCATTCGAGTTTTATCGTATCTTTATGATATCAAAATGTTGCAAGCTACACGTCTATTGTGAAAATTTGCTAGTGCAAGTGAAAAGAACACCTCCGAATATGTATCCTACTAAAAATGATCGTTCATTTTATTAATATCAATTTTCTATCTTGATTTTAATTTTTATATAACATTTTATCTGTATCAAAATTCCAGTAAATATTCTAAACGCTTAGGGTTTCCTTCAAGTTTTGTTTATGCACACCACCTTTCTGCTCCTAAAATTTTCTGAAGATGAAACACGGACGCGTACATTTCACTCCAAAATCTTTAGGTTTCTAACTACATCATGTTCTCTCTATATTAGTACCTTAAATCTAATTAATTAGAGAACATGTAAGAGCCTTTAGATCTTGAAAGCGGCGTAGATCCTTTTCGAAATAATTCATTTAATACTGGGAATGAAGATTGTATTGCTATTATCTGAACGTCGATGTTATTATTTTAAATTGATATAGGGTTGTGGAACAAACATTCGCTCGGGGAAATAAATGAGTCTACATTTTTAAACGGTTTTTTCATAATTTACAAACTCCTAGTGTTTCTTTTATTTAGTACGGCACCAATTAAATAAATGTCAGTTTGAAGGCGAGCCAATAGCAATTGTTTCTGAATTTCCATGGCTATACATCTTTTACTATTACGTTTTTTCTATCCATTTTAAATTTTCCATCATTTTATCTTCCAGGGGTATATAGTTTACTCAGAATATCCAATAACAGAACGGAATGGAATCACTGTTGATGTGTATTATGTCTGTGCGTGCGTTCACAGGGAATAATTGGGATTTGCGGGAATAAGGATTGGATTGAAAATTTAATTCTTTCTATTGCTTACACTGAGATTGATTTAATTTGCAGTAGAAGGTGCTACAGCGGTACCAAAAGTGTAAAGACAGCTGCCTACAAGTTTATAAAAGTTTAATTGATAAAAGTTAAAATTTAGAAATTAAATAACAAATTAAAAGTTCTCGTGTTGCTGTAGTCCTCATGGTAGCAGACGAATCGTTCTAATTTGTAGACTCAACGTAATGCAGTGTGCTTGATAATTAGTTAGTTGGGTCTAGAATTATTCCAAAAGACAGTACACCAAACATGCTTTTGACGTAAGAAAAATAACGCTATTGTAGCGCTGTAGAGTGTACCACTGAACAGAATACTTACATTAGAACATAAAAAAGCATTTGGGAGCAAAAGATGATTGATGGGGCTTACGAAGCAACTTCCTTTAGATGAACTTGATTGACAGGTACAAGGCTTTTGCATTTAATAGTTATTTAAATTATAATAGGATATCTTGAGAATGTTATTTGTATAATTTCTGGAATATTCTCGAGATAACTAGTGCAATTTATTAGGTATAAATAGCCGTTAAGGGGTTTCGAAGTCAATTGAAGTTCAGTTCTGATTGAAGCTTTGATAGCAATATGTTCTAGTTGTGATATGAAATAGGTAGTGGTACATATGTGATACAAATCACTGTTGATATAAATTACTGTAGTGAATATATAAATTAATAATTAGTACTTGGAAGCTAATTATAGTGTTTCGATAGTAATTTAGAAGTTAGCATCATAGTTTTAAGAAGATAGTACTTCTTCTGTAAAGTGATTGGTTCGGAAATAAAGCGTTGGGAGAGCTTTTAGCACATTCCATTTAACTACGAGTTGTTTGTGTACAAACGACTTGCCTACATTCCAATGTAAATACTCTTGTCAGAGGTAGACAAAAGGGCGCTACAATATTGATTCGTATATCTGCGCTGCGATTTATCTTTAGGATAATTAAAATTTTAATTTTGTAAGAAATAGGTTCGTTTTCTATTAATATTTGGATATGAATAGTCGAAATATTGCTGGCCACAAAGCTTCGGATCTTGAGAGAATGTTAATTCCCAATATGGACGAAAATCGTTAACATTCTCGCCTTTGGCCGATAAGATAAACATTATATTTTCTGTCACGTTCAAAGCTACAGGAAATTGAACTACAATCTAAAATTAAAATAATTTTAAGAATAAACTACAAACCCCTTAAAGTTTGTCGGTATATTTACGGGACACACTGTATCATACCATTTATAAATTTACTATTGCGTACGAAGGTGGTTTGAAAAGTTCACGAAATGGAGCACAGATGGCAGCATCAGTTCGAATAAAATATATGCAATTGATGAATTCAACTATCTAGTGCGCAGATATTAAATTTGACATTATTCTGTCAAGTAGTATTAATTTGATGCTATATGAAGTAAAGTTAGTTTTGTGAGTTTTTCAAAATGGATAAAACTGAAACGCGCGCTTTCATCAAATATTTGGTAAAAAAGGGTCGGAAAGCAACAGAAATATATAAGGATATGCAGGATACATTAGGAGACTCCGCTCCATCATTACAACTGTGCACAAATAGGTGACGGAATTTAAACGTAGTCGTAAGAGCCTAGAAGATGACCCGTGCAGCGGACGACCAAAAACTACAACTACGCCTGATATCGTCCAAAAAGTTAATGATATGGTTACGAAGGATCGTCAATTAAAGGTTTCCGAAATTGCTAAGAATGCAGATATCTCATATGAAAGTGCACTTTATATCTTAACTGCGGAATTAGGTATGAAAAAGCTTTCGGCAAGATGGGTGCCGCGCATATTGACAATTGATCATAATCTTCATAGGAAGAGAATTTGCCAACAGAGTTTAGACCGCCTTAAGTCCAATAAAACTGATTTCGTCCGGCGATTTGTTACGACAGATGAAACTTGGGTTCACTATTATACCTCTGAAACCAAGCAACAATCTAAACAATGGAGACATAGGGGTTCTCCACCACCAAAGAAAGCAATGTCCGTGAAGTCGACTGGAAAAGTTATGGCATCAGTTTTTTGGGATGCTAAAGGTGTCCTACTAATTGATTATCTTCCCAAGGGCGAAACAATAAACTGTGAATATTACGCTAAACTTCTAGGCCAACTGGATAAAAATATTCGTGAAAAGACTTGCATTGCGTAAGAAGATCATTTTCCATCAGAATAATGCACGTCCACATACAAGTGCAGTACCAATGCAAAAATTGAATGATCTGAAGAACGATCTGTTGCAACATCCACCTTATTCGCTTGATTTGGCTCCTTCTCACTTCCACCTATTTTTACAACTAAAAGTTTTCCTTGGGGGAAAACGATTTTCCACGGACGAAGAAGTAAAAGCAGCTGTCGACGACTATTTTGGAGGTCTTGAAGAATCGCACTTTCGTGATGGCATAATGGGTTTGGAACATCGCTGGATGAAGTGTATTCAACTTGACGGAGATTATGTTGAAAAATAAACTATATTTTAAAAACAAAGTTTTTCATTTTCCCCTTCGTTTCGCGAACTTTTCAAACAACCCTCGTACTTACCTTAGTATTGTCCTCAGTATTGCATATATCTGAATTTTTTGCTGATGCTAGCTCGGACGATGACTACTTCTCTTGGTTTGGTTACAGCGTTGATGATGGGGACGGAAAATCGATATCTTAAGAAGTTGAAGGCTTTTCAAAGAAACGTGTATGTTTTAAAAAAATATTCTTTATAGCTTCTTCCCGTTTTCGTTTCTTGATCAAGTTTTGGTTCCGACAACTTTTTCCTGAATTTTTCTTTTGACATCTGTTTAAATTGGAGATCGTTCTAATAGATTTTAGTAAAATGAATTTTAAATGAATCAAAAGTGTTATGGTTTCAAATTCCTAATAAGTGAAAGTAATATTAAATTATCGATGAATCGAGTACATCTTATTGTTTATTCATAGATCAACAACTCCAGACAGAATTATAGAAAAATATTCTAGTGATAAGACAATGCACCTATGTTAATGTATAACTACCTTGGTTCTTTTGTATAATGACGTAGATTATCAATGTTTTTAGACCTTACATGTGTTTTTCCAATGCTCCACTCGAAGGTACTACATTGTATGTTTTTAGACCTGGATTTATCTTGCAACTCATGTATTCAATTACAAACAATATGCCCATATGCTTCATTAGTGTTTTTGTGATTTGTTATGGATTCGACAGATGTTACAGGACTTTACTTTTTTATATTCAGAATTTGTTACTCATTTTAAACATAACTTGATACTTTTAACTTGTTTCAAAAGAATGGCGCCTCTTATCTCAGCGTCCTTTTGCGCAAGCATAGATTACGTGTGTGGATAAAACGTCCATTTCTGTCGACATTATGAACTTCTTTTTCAATATCTCTTAGTTTATTCAACTATATCTTTATTTGTGATTTTAAGTAAGTGCTTTATTTATTTTTACAAAGCTCTTTAATTAAAAAGCAATTTTTTTTCTCAAATCAAGTTATTTAAATTTGATTCGGATTGGATTCAGTAAGACCGCCAAATATAGAAAAAGTTGGAAAACTACCGATTTATTCCAAACTTTCCCCATTACAAAGCGAAAGATATAGTAAATTTGTAAGAAGCACGCCCCAAAATCCATCCACTAAGCTCTGTCATTTATAATTACTCTCGTAATTAATTTATCTTCTCTAGAGAAGTAAGAGGTTCTGTGATAAAGTTTAATTAATAGATTAACTTTTAAATGAAATTCCTTCTCTGTAGATTTACGACTAAGATTTAAATTTCTACATTCTAAATGACATTTTTATTACAGAAAGGCTGCTTGAAGATCATGAATATGTTTTGTCAGCTCATCGAGATATGCAAAGTTTTTCAAGACATGCAGACGTACGATTTATATTTAGAAAAGATTATAGAAAATACGAATTTTTTCATAATCCTCAAGTAAGTACATAATTAGAATATTAAGGTGCTAGAAAAGTGTACTTTTCAATTTACAGTTCGTAGTATGATGTACGATAGAAAACTGTACTGTTAAATTGGAAAAGCTCTATATTGATCTTTAATTTCTGCTCGCCGGTGGCATCTAGCGTATAAAACTATAACTTAGCGATATATCGTCAAAAGCGGAGAAATCTACTAATGTTCCACCTTCGCTTTTGCTTTTACTCCATAGATGGAAAAGTGCTGATATTTTCTATAATATCTATATTAAGCAGGTTCATTATATTTTCTTACATTATAAAAGCTTTTTTTAAACGTGCCGTGTTGGGTTTGTATTAAACCTCGCAGTTTACAGTAACTCGAGGAAATTTAAATTTTAAGGTTATAATATAGATTCGTCGAGTACAATTTAATTTTTGTTAATAATTCCAGCGTCATTTCATAAGACTTAAAAATCAAAAACTTACTGAATATGTATATCCTGTCTTAAAAAAAACCATTAGCGGTTTAATTAATGAGTTTCAGTCTTTACGAACTTTATCATCTTTCTTTACCTAAAGCGTCCATAATACTTTATAATTATATAATATAAAAGAAAAGTTTGAAATTCATGTGTTTCAAAAGGGATTTATTAGTGCAGGAACTAATTTCTAGTAATTAAAGGAATTGTTTATGTTTAAAATATACAGAGTGGTCGTAAGTAGTCACGCAACTGTAAGCTTTAAAACGACTACAAAATGGATTGTCGTGTCAGAAAAGCTGTTTGAAATGTTCTATCGTTTCTTATGGGTTTAACATATTAGGAAAATATTCTGTCTGAGAGGGTGGGTTGTGAGTACCATTAGCCTAAGATTCTTTGATCAATTCAACAGCTTTCAAGTTGTCCTATTTCGCGTACCTCTTTTCTAAATGGAATAAATTTGGGACCTTCTATAAATTAAATATGAAAATCGACAATACAACTAACAAAGAATAATTTATTCCTATGCGGTGGTACGGTATCTTATCAATCTTACTTTCATAAGATTTGCATGTGTCAGTTAAGTTCAATCAAATATTTGCAAATTTACTTTTGCTATAGTAAATCGTAAAATGTCACGTGATTTGTTGCTATAATTAAAATTTCAAAAATAAGAAATAAAGTGTTGAATAGGATTTAATTATTTATACATGTAAACAGGGCCGCATTAACCCACTTTGGGGCTCTAAACATTTTACTGGGCCCCCTCCCTCTCCAACAAGAAATAGAACGCACAAAAAAACTAAATAACGTGAAACTAAAACAAATCTCACATTTTTATTAATAAAAAATATTCAATATACAACAATAAATTTAGTTTTTGTAGAAAAGTTTGAACAGTTTTTTATATCATCATCGTCGTCTTTATCATTAAGTCTTCAGTCCTGAAACTGGTTGAACGCATATCTCCATTGTTTCCTATTCTGAGCTAACCTACACATTTCCCTAAAATTCCCACAGCCTACATTTTTCACTATTCTTGTGCAATAGTCTAAACTAGGTCTACGTGTTTCTCCTTTTGTTATTTCTGTGCTTCTATTATATTCCGCATTATTCCTTCATGCCTTAGAATGCGTCCTATCATCCTATCTTTCTTATTTTTATATTTTGACTGTTTTCCACATATATCTTTCTTCCCCTCACATTTCTAGAACCTCTTTGTTCTTAACTTTGCCTGCCCTCTATATCTTCATCATGCATCTGTAGCAACACATTTCCAAGGTGTTTTATCTTTTTCCTGTCTGCTTCTCTTACTGTCCAAGTTTCACAGCCCTACAGTGCTGTGCTCCACATATATGCTTTCAACAATTTTTTCCTTGTTTCTATGTTTGTTTTCTTCAAACATGGCAGCTGCTTTTTCTTGTTAAATACAGCATGGCCTTGTACTAATCTTTTTTTTAGATATTTTTTGCACTTTCCCCTTCTATTGTTTTCTAAAAATATACCATATTTCATCGATATTTAGTGGTGCGCGAAGGGACTTAAGCAACCTGACGGCTACCAAGATCCCCACCACTTAGACGTTTGTTGAATCAATAGTTTTCCATGTACTCCTTTCGCACAAACAACATTTGTTGAGAATATTACAAAACCAAACGTGTAGTTGTTTACGATTATCATGAGGTTAAATATAATTACTTTCCATCGTTAGGTTTTCTTTCTTAGAACTAGCTGGACGCATACCTCCATTGATTTCTATTCTAAGCTAACCTACACATTTCTTTGAAATTCCCATAGCCTACAATTTTCACTATCTCTGAGCAATTGCTAATGTAGGTCTACCTCTACCTCTCTTTTCTCTGTTTCTAATATATTCCGTACTATTTCCTCATATCTTAGCATGCGTCCTATCATCATATCTTTCCTATTTTTATATTTTTACTGTTTTCACATATATTTTTCTTCCCCTCACATTTCTAGAACCTCTTTGTTCTTAACTTTGTCTGTCCATGATATTTTCACCATACGTCTGTAGTATTGCATTTCGAAGATATCTATCTTTTTCCTGTCCGCTTCTTCTACTGTCCAAGTTTCACAGCCGTACAGCGCTGTGCTCCACACATATGCTTTCAGTAATCTTTCCCTTGTTTCTATGTTTGTTGTCTTTGAACATAACCGAGCTCTTTTTTGTTAGATGTAGTTCGGTTCCTCTTGTATTGTTGAAAAATATATATCCTATTTCCCCGAAATTCGTTAGTATGTGAAGGGGGTTAGGCAGCATTGCGGTTATCAAAAGCCTCCAACACTTGAGCATTTACCGAATTAATATTATTATATTGATATTATTTTGCACAATCAACATTAGTTGAAAATATTTGAAAACCAACGCCTGTCGTTGTTTATAATAATCTCAGATTTAAGTGCGATTATTTTTTTGTCATTAGGTTTTCCATCTTAAAACTGGTTGGACGCGTATCTTCACTTATTTATATTCAGAGAAAGCCTACACCGTTGCCAGAAATTCTCACACCCTAGATACAGCTCGGTTCTCCTTCTGTTGTTTCCTAATTATATGCCATATTTCACCGAGATTCAGTAGTATGTTAAGGAGGGTTAAGCAGTCTGTGGATGCCAAGGATCCCCCAACACGTGTACGTTTCATTACCACCTTCACCTACCATTGCATTAAAATCTACCGTAATTATTAAATTTTCACGTCTTCTTACGCATCTTAGTATGGTTGTGATATCCTCATGTGTTCGCCTGTTTCGCCTAAACCCAAATTGATCTTCTCCTAGTATTTCTTATTCCCGTTTTTCCATCCGTTTCTGTACAATTCTTGTTATTATTTTTGACACGTGTGCTGTTAAACTTATTGTTCGAAAATTTTCACATCTATCCGCGCTTTTCTTTTTTGGTATAGTTACTCCGATGTTACGTTTGAAATCTTTGGGTATCTCGCCTGTCTCCTACATATAGCTTACAAGTTGGAAGAGACGTTCTGTTACTGCTTGTCCAGCGGCCTTTAGAGTTTTTGCTTGCACCTTATATGTACCCGGCGCCTTACCATTTTTCAGACCCTTTAATGCTATTTCAAATTCATCTCTAAGTATAGGATATTCCAAGTCATCATTTTCAATGTCTGATTCCTTTTCTAATGCAGTTAGTTCTTCTCCTGCATATAAATTCCCTATATATTCTTGCCATCTACCCACTTTCTCTACTTTTTCTATAATGACTCATCTCTAAGTATAAGATGTCCCACGTCATCATTTTTAATATCTGATTCCTGTTCTAATGCTGTTAGTTCCTTTCCTGCATATAAATTCCTTTTATATTCTGAGAAATCGTAATCCGTTATCAATGCAGGTGTTCAGCCCGCTCAAGTTTACCAGCAATAATCCATCCCCTAATTAGTTCTATCCTAAGTATTGTATGTTCGATAAAATACATCGCTATTCGTTGCTATGACAGTTAGGCAACATGTTATACATTTCGCACCATAATGCAGCATGGGGATTGCAAACCTACTGGATCATTTAAAACACGTAGTTTTCCAATGCGGACAACAAAATTCAGTGGAAGTCAGTATAATATATTTGCTTGTGTTAATTGGCTATTGCTCTAGGAATATGTTGCAGATGTTATCTGGAATATATTTTTACAGGAATACTTCACGCATTATCGCTAGGAATTGTTTTCAAAACGAAAACACGTTCTTTATAAATACAGACTGAGGTTTTGAAAGAGGGTTATTTTATACAACGTTCCTTTACCTAAAGGAAACGTTGTAAGTCGTGATACTAAGATGCTTTAGTGTTACAGTCTAGTTAAATTGTTTTATTCGTGGGCAAGTGCAGCACGCATTTCCAAATCCTTTACGATCGTACCAAAGGCGGATAACTTGTTTTAAGGTACATTTATTCTGATTTCTTTCTTCCTGATGCTGCTGTGGAAGATGCATTTTTTTTGCTTGTTATTAAAGGGCCGTAGTTTTCTTACTCGTGGTTACACGATAAATTTACAGACTTCACGGTGCACAAGTGATTTTGTAATTATTCACCAAGTCACAATTAGTATAAACCGAAACTCGTGTTAGAGCACTTTTTCCTTTTTTTTTAAATTAATACTACGAAATGCTAACAAATTGGTTACTAAATTATGATCTAGATTAAGGTTAACACTTGTTTTATTTCAGTTGGGGTTACGTTATTTAAATGTACTGTTACGTTACCACTTTTATGAAGTGCATTTCCCAGAGCAGATGAAATTACTGAATATACTATGTCTAATTTTTTTTGGTATATATTTAGGGTTGGAAATATTGGATAAGTATATACTTATGTACATGTTATTTAGATTTTAAGATTTTATAATCGATATTTGCTTAAATGTATGGTTCTATGTTATGTCTTCTTCAAATTGACACTTTTATTTACATCATTTTATAACAGGACGCTTACAACGTAAATGTTCGAGTTAGTCTCTGTAAATATTCCTTTTTACACTGTGTCTAACTAACGGTTTGTAAATAAAATACTTGTTGAAGTTTTCAGTTTTTCCTACTGTATGACCCACCCCACTCTACGACATTTTGAGCTAGCCCGGAATTCAATTCTCGTGGAATCCTATTCTACCCTCCTGTTTTGTTGCAGTATTCGGTGTGGGTGATTTTCTTTACTTTACTACTTTCTTATCTGTACGGAATAGCGTAATACATTAAAACTACTCATCCCATTTTAATGCGGTTTTCACTATTCTGTAGTAAACATGATCACAAATTATTTAAGATAATATATAAGTATCCATTGCAAAAAATATTTTTAAATCAATGAAAACAAATTGTCAATATAAAAATTCCTTCGAAATTCTTACTTTTTACATTTTTTTGTTATTTTAACATTTTTAAAGTGTTAACGATTTAAAGAGTGTAAAGATGAATTGATTGACACATTAATCAACCAAATTGACGCAGCCGTTTAGACACTATGATATTTAAAAAAGCTGCCATTTGGGAAAATGTCGACCATCTTCAATTCTATGGGATGAAAATGACGGCGCGTCGCGCCAAATCGTTTCTTTTGTTTTACAGTATCATTGTGCAAAGGGGCTTGCTTTCGTCATAAAGTGCAGTTTTTTTTGCCAACCGCTAAATCGTAAGTCTTGGGTTTAATAATATGGTAAATTGACCTACAATGTTATTCACTCGATATTACGAAAACTAATCATTATACCGTTTGTAAGACAAGTTACAATGAATTCATACTAACCCACCTAATCAATGTTTCGAGAACAACATTTTATATCACATCACAATGTTTTTACTACATATCAAACGATGCTAGAAATTTTCAAAATTGTAACCTAAGTTACCATGTTTGTTCAATAAAGTGAAGCAAATTTTGCTCTTACAATGATATTATTTCGTTAATTAAACTACCATAGGATTAATATTTTTATACCTAAATAAAGGTTATTTTTTGAGAAGGCATTTAGGTCACGGTTGAAAAATATTGTTACTGCAATTACAAAGTAATTTCATATCAGGTGTCGATTTTTCATTACAGTGACAATCGCTTTGACAATGGACGTAGTGGCACACATCCCACGATTTCTCTTGTTTCGTTTTACCTTACATAATTTGTAGATTATTCGCCGCAACTGAAGGACCCTGCTAAGTCCTCCTGCCCACCCCTATAGTTTCTCTCGGAATAGTATCTAAACTAGTAGACTATTAGCATTTTTGATTACATTATAATATAATTTACGTTGTAGTATTAATCAAAGAATTTAGGAAATATAAATTTCGTATCGTAACTGAAAATTTGTTATTGCCTACGTATGTAATAATATAAATTTCTATTGTTGCAGCAATTTTTTCCTCCCGATATGATCGATTCAGACAGCTATGAAGAATTAACTGGTTTGAATGTGAATACCTCATGGTCTTTCCAGGTAAGGCAATTACTATGTATGTACAAATATTTTAAAGCTGAGTTATTTATTTGAATGGTATTCTTTCTTTTATACTGCCTGAGTCGTTTTACGGCATCGGCATTAATTTTGTTCGCTGATGAGTTTGGAAGTGTATTTGTGTTATGAAATAATTGTTTACACTTTTATAGTTCATTTTGCTTTGCCATTAACAAAACGCATTGGAATATATTTGCAACATTAAATTTGGAGTATTGCGAAGTCTAAAATAGAAAATATAATTGTAAAGGAAAATATTGGGTTAATATATGAATCCGTAGCATTTGGCATACATTTTTATTTATATAATTGAAATTACACAGACCAACACGATTTTTGTTTCTTGATTTTTAACGGGCGTCTTTTTTGTATTTTTGGGCGCCGAAACCGTTGCACTCGGAATTTTCGTATTACCGTTAGGTATTAAGATATTTGTTAAAGACTGTTTACATTGTATAACATATTGTACAAAACGTATTCCGGCGGGTGACATCATTGAAATGTAAACAACATCATAATGTCTAATGTCTTGCGAAGGTTCTAGAAATCGTTGAAAGTGCAGGCTTAAGATATATATATATATATATATATATATATATATATATATATATATATATATATATATATATATATGTTACATGTTTTATTTGTCTTGACCTTTTTACTCTATATTTGTTTGAAGATGATTTTCTTGGGATATAGGTCAAAACATTAATATATACTTTTACATTTTATTGTGCCATAACCTCACTCGACCATACGTACGTTTCGACTGCTTGAGCCTTTTCAATGGTTCAGTCATTCCTATAAATTAATTTACTAATATACTAACCTACCCTTATATAATTTTGTCACTTACCCTAAACTATTCTTTTCGTTATACATTTAACAACTAAATACACTAAGCCTATTTGTATGTCATTTACAAGTACGTTATAAAATTCTTAACCTACCTTATTGATGAATGTGTGTATATAACCACATGTGTTGTATTAATACAAAATGTTATCCTAAACTATCTATTATCTATTAATACATTGCTATCACTACAGTACACCTGATCCTCTATTTTAAATTATATATTTATATCCGATATTTCTCAATTTTATGTCCATTAGTTTTATTTTATTATTATTATTTTTTTGTTCATTTATTTAATTAAATTATGATAGATTTTACTTAAATTTTTTATATCTATTTTGTCATTAATTGCTGTGGGATTTAATGTTATGAAAATCATTTCATATAACTCTCTTTTCTTTGGTTTGATTCCATTTTAAGTATTGTCGTTTTCTCGTAATTAAATTTGTGTTTATTTTGTGTTTCATGTTTAGTTAGGGCGGTCGCATTGTTTTTATCATATTTGTGTCCATTCAAACGTTTCTCAAGATGCTGCATGCTCTGGCCAATGTATACACTGTCACATCCTTCTTGGCATGGGATCTTATATACGGTGTGGGTTTTTTATTTTAGGTATTTTATCTTTTATTTTAGTAAATAAATTTTTATTTAGGTTAATACTTTTATGAGTTGTATCTATATTGTATTTTTTAACTAGTTTTGAATATTCTCAGATAACCCATTAATATATGGTAAAGTTATATACTTTTGTCATTTTTTTATTATCGCCTATATTTTTGTTATGTTGTAGTATTTATTTATTTGTTTTTAAAGATTGCATCTATAAAGTGTTTAGGGTAATTGTTTTCCATAAGAGCATGTTTAGCTTTTATAATTGCTTTATGTCTGTATTCAGGATTTGACAATTTTATGGCTCTGTCTGCCAAACCTATTACCACGGCCTTTTTGTGGGCAATATGATGTTGCGAGTGGTAGTTGATATACCTTCCCGACCACGTTTTCTTATTATACCATTCAGTTTTTAGTACCTGTTCTTTTTGGTGTGTATAGTCATATCTAGAAAATTTAGTTTGTTGTTTTTTTCAATTTCTATGGTAAATTGTAGTTTTTCATGAAAACTATTAAATAATTTAAGAGTATATTCTATGTTATCCATAAAAAATTTGAGTAAAATCTATCATAATTTAATTAAATAAATGAACAAAAAAATAATAATAATAAAATAAAACTAATGGACATAAAATTGAGAAATATCGGATATAAATATATAATTTAAAATAGAGGATCAGGTGTACTGTAGTGATAGCAATGTATTAATAGATAATAGATAGTTTAGGATAACATTTTGTATTAATACAACACATGTGGTTATATACACACATTCATCAATAAGGTAGGTTAAGAATTTTATAACGTACTTGTAAATGACATACAAATAGGCTTAGTGTATTTAGTTGTTAAATGTATAACGAATAGAATAGTTTAGGGTAAGTGACAAAATTATATAAGGGTAGGTTAGTATATTAGTAAATTAATTTATAGGAATGACTGAACCATTGAAAAGGCTCAAGCAGTCGAAACGTACGTATGGTCGAGTGAGGTTATGGCACAATAAAATGTAAAAGTATATATTAATGTTTTGACCTATATCCCAAGAAAATCATCTTCAAACAAATATATATATATATATATATATATATATATATATATATAAGCGCCGGGAACAGGATGAGCAGTAGATGATATCCTAAATGAGTCTATAAATAGATACGAAATATGGATTTTGTAGAATATCGCAAAAGTGCGTAAATTAAACGGATACGTTTTGTGCGTATGTGACGAGTTTACTATTAAATCTCACAAAAAGAAATAACTGTGTTGCGGCGCCGTTGCGGTTGATGTACAAAGTCGCAACTTTACCACAATATGTAGGATTGGCTCTCTATGGTGGGCTGTCCGACTACTGGTTCCAAGCTTTTGTTAAGACACTAAATTTATGAACAGCTTTATTTCCAACTTCACACAAAATGTTAGGTTGTCAATTTTATAATAGTGTTATAAATTTCCTAAAAATATTCTCTTAATACAGGATAATAGCTAGTCTGGAATACACTTACATTGTGGCCTTTAACAATTACTTCTAACCGCGTGTAACTCCCCAAGATTTCTATTTACTCCAATATTTTTAGGCTTGTCAAAATAATTAAATTAAATTTTTCTTTTTAAATTTTGATTTCTACAGTCCTTGATCCATATTTTTAAATAACTTCTAATAATAATAAATGCTACAATAACACAACCAACTATTAACTATTTACAGTTCTTAACATACTCCCCCCTGGTAAGTTGAACCGGCACCGAGGTTCTGCTTACTAACTTCCAACACAGCAACTTTTGCTGCCGGTCTTCGAAAAATTCCGTCAGACGTTCGTATAATAACTTGTCGTATTTGGTCACTATTTCCGCCACGCACTGTTTCCAATATAATGCCTCTTTTCCACGAATTTCGCTTGGCTTCATCCATTATAATCACCACATCGCCGACCTCAATAGGTTTCACTTTCTCGAACCATTTCGTTCTACGAGTCAGATCCGGCATGTACTCGATCACCCAACGCTTCCAAAAATGATCTACTAGACTTTGAGAGATTTCCCAGTTTCTACGCAGTATCAGGACGTCGTCGGTATATTCGCCAGTCGGCTTAACACCACTCGAAGACCCAAGTAAAAAGTGGTTCGGCGTCAACGCTTCTTCATTTTCTGGGTCTGTAGGAATGTACGTTAGAGGCCTAGAATTAACGATGTGTTCCGCTTCTTTCAGAAAGTTTCTTAAGGTCTCGTCATCTGGTCGTCTGCTTGGCATCGTCAACATCACGCATTTCTTTACAGACCGTACGAGACGTTCCCAGCAACCACCCATGTGGGGTGCCGACGGTGGGTTGAATTTCCAATTAATGTTTTGAAATGCCCTCTTATAGTCGTCCGGATGTATGTTCTTTAGTTGTCTTTTTAGTTCATTATGTACGCCGCGAAAATTCGTTCCATCATCTGTCCTTATTTCTATTGGCGTTCCGCGCTGTAGTTCGAAATTTCGAATAGCCATTATACAGGATGATTTACTCAGCGAATGAGCTACTTCAATGTGTACTGCTCTTACAGTGAGACATGCGAAGAATACTCCCCATCGCCTTTCAACTTTTCGTCCATTAACAATTTCCATTGGCCCAAAGTAGTCAACTCCGACGTAGGAGAATGGCCGTGTAAAAACTGCGAGCCTCGCTTTAGGGTGATCTGCCATTTCTGGTACCTTTGGTATAGTTCGATAATTTTTACAAAACTGGCAGTTAGTACAGATTTTTTTAACTTTAGTTCGTAGCTGAGGTATAACATATTTTTGCCGTATTTCATTCGCCGTCGTCTCCCTATTATGGTGGTGATGCTTTTCGTGATAATATCTAATAATTAAATCGGTAATAGGGTGGTCCCGTGGCAAGAATATAGGATTTTTGCCTCGTACGATATATCTGCCAATGTATACACTGTCACATCCTTCTTGGCATGGGATCTTATATACGGTGTGGGTTTTTTTATTTTTAGGTATTTTATCTTTTATTTTAGTAAATAAATTTTTATTTAGGTTAATACTTTTATGAGTTGTATCTATATTGTATTTTTTAACTAGTTTTTGAATATTCTCAGATAACCCATTAATATATGGTAAAGTTATATACTTTTGTCATTTTTTTATTATCGCCTATATTTTTGTTATGTTGTAGTATTTATTTATTTGTTTTTTAAAGATTGCATCTATAAAGTGTTTAGGGTAATTGTTTTCCATAAGAGCATGTTTAGCTTTTATAATTGCTTTATGTCTGTATTCAGGATTTGACAATTTTATGGCTCTGTCTGCCAAACCTATTACCACGGCCTTTTGTGGGCAATATGATGTTGCAGTGGTAGTTGATATACCTTCCCGACCACGTTTTCTTATTATACCATTCAGTTTTTAGTACCTGTTCTTTTTGGTGTGTATAGTCATATCTAGAAAATTTAGTTTGTTGTTTTTTTCAATTTCTATGGTAAATTGTAGTTTTCATGAAAACTATTAAATAATTTAAGAGTATATTCTATTTTATCCATAAAAAATTTGAGTAAAATCTATCATAATTTAATTAAATAAATGAACAAAAAAATAATAATAATAAAATAAAACTAATGGACATAAAATTGAGAAATATCGGATATAAATATATAATTTAAAATAGAGGATCAGGTGTACTGTAGTGATAGCAATGTATTAATAGATAATAGATAGTTTAGGATAACATTTTGTATTAATACAACACATGTGGTTATATACACATTCATCAATAAGGTAGGTTAAGAATTTTATAACGTACTTGTAAATGACATACAAATAGGCTTAGTGTATTTAGTTGTTAAATGTATAACGAATAGAATAGTTTAGGGTAAGTGACAAAATTATATAAGGGTAGGTTAGTATATTAGTAAATTAATTTATAGGAATGACTGAACCATTGAAAAAGGCTCAAGCAGTCGAAACGTACGTATGGTCGAGTGAGGTTATGGCACAATAAAATGTAAAAGTATATATTAATGTTTTGACCTATATCCCAAGAAAATCATCTTCAAACAAATATATATATATATATATATATATATATATATATATATATATATAAGCGCCGGGAACAGGATGAGCAGTAGATGATATCCTAAATGAGTCTATAAATAGATACGAAATATGGATTTTGTAGAATATCGCAAAAGTGCGTAAATTAAACGGATACGTTTTGTGCGTATGTGACGAGTTTACTATTAAATCTCACAAAAGAAATAACTGTGTTGCGGCGCCGTTGCGGTTGATGTACAAAGTCGCAACTTTACCACAATATGTAGGATTGGCTCTCTATGGTGGGCTGTCCGACTACTGGTTCCAAGCTTTTGTTAAGACACTAAATTTATGAACAGCTTTATTTCCAACTTCACACAAAATGTTAGGTTGTCAATTTTATAATAGTGTTATAAATTTCCTAAAAATATTCTCTTAATACAGGATAATAGCTAGTCTGGAATACACTTACATTGTGGCCTTTAACAATTACTTCTAACCGCGTGTAACTCCCCAAGATTTCTATTTACTCCAATATTTTTAGGCTTGTCAAAATAATTAAATTAAATTTTTCTTTTTAAATTTTGATTTCTACAGTCCTTGATCCATATTTTTAAATAACTTCTAATAATAATAAATGCTACAATAACACAACCAACTATTAACTATTTACAGTTCTTAACATACTCCCCCCTGGTAAGTTGAACCGGCACCGAGGTTCTGCTTACTAACTTCCAACACAGCAACTTTTGCTGCCGGTCTTCGAAAAATTCCGTCAGACGTTCGTATAATAACTTGTCGTATTTGGTCACTATTTCCGCCACGCACTGTTTCCAATATAATGCCTCTTTTCCACGAATTTCGCTTGTCTTCATCCATTATAATCACCACATCGCCGACCTCAATAGGTTTCACTTTCTCGAACCATTTCGTTCTACGAGTCAGATCCGGCATGTACTCGATCACCCAACGCTTCCAAAAATGATCTACTAGACTTTGAGAGATTTCCCAGTTTCTACGCAGTATCAGAACGTCGTCGGTATATTCGCCAGTCGGCTTAACACCACTCGAAGACCCAAGTAAAAAGTGGTTCGGCTTCAACGCTTCTTCATTTTCTGGGTCTGTAGGAATGTACGTTAGAGGCCTAGAATTAACGATGTGTTCCGCTTCTTTCAGAAAGTTTCTTAAGGTCTCGTCATCTGGTCGTCTGCTTGGCATCGTCAACATCACGCATTTCTTTACAGACCGTACGAGACGTTCCCAGCAACCACCCATGTGGGGTGCCGACGGTGGGTTGAATTTCCAATTAATGTTTTGAAATGCCCTCTTATAGTCGTCCGGATGTATGTTCTTTAGTTGTCTTTTTAGTTCATTATGTACGCCGCGAAAATTCGTTCCATCATCTGTCCTTATTTCTATTGGCGTTCCGCGCTGTAGTTCGAAATTTCGAATAGCCATTATACAGGATGATTTACTCAGCGAATGAGCTACTTCAATGTGTACTGCTCTTACAGTGAGACATGCGAAGAATACTCCCCATCGCCTTTCAACTTTTCGTCCATTAACAATTTCCATTGGCCCAAAGTAGTCAACTCCGACGTAGGAGAATGGCCGTGTAAAAACTGCGAGCCTCGCTTTAGGGTGATCTGCCATTTCTGGTACCTTTGGTATAGTTCGATAATTTTTACAAAACTGGCAGTTAGTACAGATTTTTTTAACTTTAGTTCGTAGCTGAGGTATAACATATTTTTGCCGTATTTCATTCGCCGTCGTCTCCCTATTATGGTGGTGATGCTTTTCGTGATAATATCTAATAATTAAATCGGTAATAGGGTGGTCCCGTGGCAAGAATATAGGATTTTTTGCCTCGTACGATATATCTGCCAACGTAGTTCTACTCTTCATCCTTAGGACTGACGACCCATCAAGAAATGGGGACAGTTTGTATAGCCGGCTTGTTTTGTGGATCGACATGTTCGGGTTTCGCTTTATTTGCCAGATCTCATCACCAAAAGCTTCAGCTTGTATCATTCGATATATTTTCTTTTCAGCTTCCTCTATCTCCTGAGTAGTTAATTCACCCTTCTCGTCCTTCAAACGCGTCCTTTTCGCAATTTTAAAAAATCTTAGTACCCAAGCTTGCGTCCTTACCAATCTTTGCCATTTAGAAAAGTTCTTAAAGTTTGGCGTGATTTGCGATGAATTGTCTAGTACATGGGTCAGTTGATGCACTACTTCTTTGTCAGTGTCTGTAATGTTGAGTTCCTTGTGTGGCCACTCGGATTCTGGCTTTGCTAGGAATTCGGGGCCTTGAAACCAACGGCTAGTGGAAGATATATGCGGCTGCTCTTTCCATTTAGTACCTTCATCAGCGACGTTATGCTTTGTGGGAACCCACCGCCAATCTTTTACATCCGTTGTCTCAAGTATTTCGCCTACTCTTAACGCTACAAACTGACGATATTTTCGATGCTGTGATCGCAACCATGACAAGACATCTTGTGAATCTGACCAAAAGGTCTTACTTTTTGGAACGATGTTATGACTTTTGCAAATTGTGCATGCAAGACGTGTTCCTAAAACAGCTGCTTGCAATTCGAGACGTGGTACTGACAATTGTTTAAGAGGCGCAACTTTTGTTTTCGCACTGACCAAAGCGATTGTAACCCCGTTTTCACCTTCGAATCTAAAGTATGCTAGTGCAGCAAATGCATTTTCGCTTGCGTCCACAAATACGTGCAGTTGAACTGAATGATAATCACTTAGTGCATACCATTTTGGAATTCTAACGTCCTTTAACTTTGGCAAAACCTTTATCCATTTCATCCATTTAGTATACTGTCTTTCTGTTATACGATCATCCCAGTCAATAGATGATTTCCAAATATCCTGCAGCAACATTTTTATATATACCAAGAAGAAGGCAATCAATCCAAGAGGATCGAATATCATCATTAGGACTCGCAAAACTTCACGTTTGGTTGGTCGTCTAGTGCCATCCAAGATTTCCATGTTCATACGCTTGTAGTTTATGACATAAAAAAACATATCTGTGGATTCTGACCACCACATTCCCAATAGTTTCGCACCATCTGTAGCAGTGTTGAAACTTATATTTTTCGGTACACCACCGCTCGTTTCGCCCAGAGCTTCTAGAATATGTTCAGAATTAGAGACAAAATTCCGGATTTTAAAACCTGCAGAAGCATGTACTTTTATCACTGCTCTTGCAACGTCGATGGCCTCCGTAGTACTACTGAAACTGTCGAGCCAGTCGTCAACATAATGATTGTTAATGATTGCTGCGACTGCTCGAGGATGCTCTTTATCAAACAGTTTCGCATTACTGTTTTTTACAAAATGGGCGGCACACGGAGAACACGTTGCCCCAAAAGTCATAACGCACATTACGTAGACATCCGGTTCTCTGTTCGCATCTCCATCACGCCATAAAAATCTTTGTGAATCCTGATCGTCTTCGTTAATCTTAATTTGGTGATACATTTCTTTTATGTCGCCTGCTATTGCGAATCGTTGCTCTCTAAACCGGAGCAAAACTTCAAATAACGATGTAAGAAAGTCGGGTCCTGGTAGCAGCATCGAGTTCAATGACACACCCTGCACTGTGGCAGCAGCATCCCACACGAGTCTGACTCTCAGGTTTGTTAGGGTTCGCAACAGTAAATATAGGTAAGTACCACTTCTTCGGGTTTTCCCTATGAACTTCATGTGGTGTTAGTTTTCGAGCATAACCTTTGATAACGTATTCGTCAATTTGTCTTGAAATAATTGTTTTTAGATTGGGATTTTTCTCCATCTTTCTTTCCAAACAAAGTAATCGATGTTGGGCCATGCTAAAACTGTCAGGAAATTTAACGTTGTCATATCGCCATAACAATCCCGTTGTATATCGGTCACCCATTTTGCATGTCGTTTCGGTTAGTAGTCGACGGGCTCGCGTATCATCTGCTGATTCCAACATTGCGTCCGGTTTTTTCACACCAAAGTTTTCGGTGGAGAAGAAGTCTTTTATTGCGTTATGTAAGTCGATATCGTCAGTGGAATTATCGTGGATATGAAAGTGCAGATACAACCCATTTGGAGAACTATTTCCGACCGGTTGTTCCTTCTTTACGGGACCGTGCAACGTCCATCCTAATTTGGTTAATGTCGCAATTGGCTCCCCCCAATCGCCTTCTATAGTACGAATTGATACTCCTAAATTTGCATGTTGAACTCCGATTAGTATTTGAGGGACTGCATTTTCATAATAGGCGATGGGCAAAGCTTTTAGATGAGGGTATGCACTCTGCATATTTCCGATGATTAACGATTGTGTGGGAAGATTCAATGATTTAATTGTTCTTACACTATGAATCTTATACCTTTTGGCTCCACTGTATTTGCCTGAAATTGCTACTGTTACCGTTCGACTATCGGGTTCTTCACGTGTTACTCCACTTGTCCATGTCAAACACAGCTTTTCGGTAGGTCCACCAGTTAATTGCAGTTGATCCGCCAACTGTTTTTCCATTAATGTGATAGATGACCCTTCGTCAAAAAACGCGTAAGTATGCACGCTCACTGACTTTCCATATAAAATCACGGGTACCACACGGAACAGTAACTTGGCATTTTGAGGGCGGTGTATACTGACAATATTGGCTGTATCCGAAACGACTTTCAATTGTTCTTCGGCGGTATGCGTTACCTGATCATGTAGCAAGTAGTGATGTTTAAACTTGCATCCGTTTGCGCCACATTCTTTATACGATCTACAGTACATAGGATTGTGCCTGCGAAGGCACTTTTTACACAGTTTGTTCTTTCGTAATTGTTCCCAGCGCTGTTGAACCGTTAGTAATTTAAAGCTTGCACATTCCAGTACGCTCTGATGTTCCGCTGCGCCACACACAACACAAAGGTTTCCATCTTCCATAGCATCTGCTGCTATTTTTTTACTAGCATCAGATTTATTTCGGCGATTTGTAGCGTGATGAACGTACTCGCGCCGTGATTGAAAGCGTTTAGAACGTCTTTCTTCCGGCTTCAGTCTGACGTTATTCATCGGAGGGATTAGGGTGCTGACCGTATCAGCTAGACTGCGTAACCACTCATTAAAGTCTGCTAGGTTGGGACAGTTATGCGTTAGCGCTGATTTATATTTAGCCCATTCTATTTGGTAGCTGACTGGTACTTTGTTAACTAGTTCATTTAGCAGCATGGGATTGTTCAGATGAGCTACTAAATCCGCCGCTCTTATAGTGGCACATAAATGTTGAACTGATAGTGAAAACTGTATCAACGTATCTAGACGTTCTGGATTAATTGGTGGTCCGGATTTTATTTTTTGCATCATTGATGTCAGTAGTATCTCCGGTCTGCCAAATAATGTATTTAAGGTGTTCATTACATGTGGAACGGTTTCTGCATATGCTAGCTGACCGCCAACGGCACTGACCGCTTTTCCTTTTAGACACCGCTGAAGTCTTATAAGGTTGTCTTCATCGGTATAACTGCACTGTCGAGTAGTTCTTACATATTGGGATATAAACGATGGCCACTCATGTGCTTCACCAGAAAAGATGGGCAATGATTCAAATTTTGCGAGAGCTTGGCGCATCGATAGCTGAACCTTCGTGGGCCCCGTTTTCTGTTTACTATCTAGCTGTAGCCTTTGTAGGTTTGCGCTACTGAAATAATTGCGAGGCTTATTTTCTTTAAACCATGGCGTTTTAGCTCCACTTTCCACGTGTACAACCGATTTAGCACAGCTGTAACTATTATTAGATTTATCGTCCATTGGTTGAACGTAGTTAGTTGCTTTCGAATCTACGTTCAATTGGTACGTCAAATCAAAGTTGTCAACTTTACTAGTATTGTTTACCAAATTTCGCTCTTTTCTTTCTCTGCTAACCTCCTCATTGATATTGGCTTGCTCCTGAACCCATTGCATTACCCGATTTTCTTTCGATGTAACTGTTTCAGCGGTCGCGGAGCATAGCGATGATTTGGCACTGCCTGTGATAATATCGAGCTTTGCTTGTAGATATAGTTCGTCTTCTTTTTCTTGAGCAGGCGTCTTCTTTCTCTTGCAGCTCGTTCTTCTAGTTCAGCTTCTTTTTCTTGATGCAGGCGTCTTCTTTCTCTTGCAGCTCGTTCTTCTAGTTCAGCTTGCCGGTTTCGCTCCTCTTGTAATTTCCGCCCTTCTTCTAAAATTTCTAGTTCTAGTATCTGACGCTGTTTTCGGGCCGATGAATTCGCCGATCTCGAGGACGTTTTTGATTCCATATGATTACTACGGCATTCCTTGGCATTATATCCAGTTAATCTGTAGTGTGAAAACATTTTGGGTGTTGCACCATGTGTGCCGACAGCAAGTATGGTACGAGATTCGTCATTGTTGACGGTATTTGAATGCCTGGGCATTTTAACGCAGTTTCTGCAGTTCCATGGTACTTCCGGTTGCTCTTCGATATCTTTGTTAACATCAGCGCAAGGATAATGAAACCACGAGAAGCAGTTACTACACTCTACCATCATGCTGTCGTCAACCGCATTGCATTCTTTACAGTGCAGTTTGGATTGCCGTGTAACAACCATATCTTTCTGCTTGTTCGTAATTATGGTTTGTACTAGTTCACTTCCAGTTGGATAATGTGCTTCGTTATGCTTTACAACCTCAACTTGCGGGATTTGATAAAGCAGCAACGTGTATAAATGAAATTTATAATTTATGTTGCGGCGCCGTTGCGGTTGATGTACAAAGTCGCAACTTTACCACAATATGTAGGATTGGCTCTCTATGGTGGGCTGTCCGACTACTGGCTCCAAGCTTTTGTTAAGACACTAAATTTATGAACAGCTTTATTTTCAACTTCACACAAAATGTTAGGTCGTCAATTTTATAATAGTGTTATAAATTTCCTAAAAATATTCTCTTAATACAGGATAATAGCTAGTCTGGAATACACTTACATTGTGGCCTTTAACAATTACTTCTAACCGCGTGTAACTCCCCAAGATTTCTATTTACTCCAATATTTTTAGGCTTGTCAAAATAATTAAATTAAATTTTTCTTTTTATATTTTGATTTCTACAGTCCTTGATCCTTATTTTTAAATAACTTCTAATAATAATAAATGCTACAATAACACAACCAACTATTAACTATTTACAGTTCTTAACAAACTGCGTTAATCAAAAAAGCGCATGCACTTTAGTTTGGATGCAAGCTGATATTAGGATAAACAATGGGCACTGCATACCCATTTGCGCAACGTGTGCTGGAAATTTAAGAGGATGACTCAACGGTACGCTTTTGCAGGGCCTATGGTGTGAATAGAACCTAAAGATCATATTACAGATTATTACTTTTGATTGACGAATCCATCTGGAATTTCACTGAAGTTAAAGCATACTGTACAGTATCCAAACCCGAAATAAGCTCTTAGATAAGTTTTCACATCAAGATTTTATCTGTCCCTAAACTTATGGAAGGATACACGGATTCTGATTTTTAACCAATGGATTTTATACATCGTGTGATCAGTTGGTGTACTGTGTAGATGTTCCTGGACCAATGGTTGCATTGGGATATAAATAAAGAACTAATGAGTGGAAACTTTATTGATTCCTCTGCTCTAAATTTGAAGAGAGTTCTATTCCACAATGGAAATTCATACTCCCTGTTTCTATTGCCCACACAGTGTATATGAAAGAAAACTATAACAATATGTAAACTTTACTTGAAAAAATTAAGTATATAGAACGTGGGTGGAGCATAAGTGGTCATGTAAAGGTCATAAGCTATTGTTAGGAATGCAATTGGGTTACACAACGTATGGCTGTTTTCTTTGTGAATATGACAGCAGAGCAAATGGATAAACCACCAGTTTGTAAAAGACTGGAAAATACGAGAAAATTTTGTTGCTGGACAAAAAGTTACAAACCATCCTCTCGTTGATACAAGGGGAGTATTGCTACCAGCTCGGCACATAAATCTGGGACTGATGAAAATCTTTGTCAAAGCCTTGCATAAATATGGCGAAGGATTACAATAAAAGAAAGAATATTTATTGGGCCGCAAATACGTCACATCATGAAGGACTGTGTATGCGATTCAAAACTGACCTAGATAGAAACTGCTCCATGGGTATCATGTGTTACAATTTCTTGGAAAATACAAAGTCAAAAAATTACGAACAAATTGTGAATCTTCTATTCCGCTTACAGTGATATGTATGAGTTGTAATATGTCTTTGTAGATTCATTTTCTCCACTTGCATTTGGAGTTTTTCTCCTAAATCTAAGGTTTGTGAATGATAAACCTGGTGAAAGATTTCATCAAGATATTACGTATTGTGAAAACCGATCCAAGAGAAGTGGATATCTAAGTATTTTGAATTTAAAGCAGAAAAAGTTCTTATTTTATATTTTTGTAAGGATAATTTATAGCAAATTTTGAGGTCAAAGTTCGAGGTATTTTGACCATTATTTAGATTATTTGTCAAAGATTATTAGCCACTCACCCTTATAAGCGTGGCAATGAAGAATGAATAAATTATCCACCTATTAATCAAAAAGGGTTGGGTATGTGTTGGCAAAGATTAGGTAAGCATTTCAATTATTTTCTGTATAAACTGGAACTGTGAATTGTTTTATAAACTATTTAGTAATTTAAATTTAGAGTAAGTTCCATTTTTTTTTCTAATTGTGAAGCGGTTGAGTTGTAGAGAAATTTGAGGTCGAAGTTCGAAGCCTTTTGATCTTTAATGAATTATCTCTGAAGCGTTTTTGGCCAAACTCACTGACAAGCGTGGTAATAAGAGATAGGCAAATTATCCAGCTGTTAGTTAAAGAAGATTATGTACCTTTTTACAAAATTAGGTAAGGAATATTTTAATAATTCAGTAATTCGTAGGAATTATATCCTGTATCAAATTAAGCAGTAAACTGTTTTATACATTCTTTTGTATGAAAGAAAAATGAATATATAGATGTTTTCTTGAGATTTCTGTTTTATCTCATTTATTTAGACACACGGAAAACTATGCAATAAGATTTGTTTCATACACGGAAAAATATGCTTTTTATTTTAATGGCTTTGTATTTACAATGCGTTTATTTTTATACAGGGTGAAACAATGAATCTTCGGAAATTTCAACTCTTCGGTTTCTTTCTATTTGGGTGGGTTTTATTTATGAAATTTGGGTTTTAATGACCTCTCATGGCCTCTTTATTACGTAAATATATACTAAAAAAGTTTTGAATGTTGACTTCTGGTATGTACATATTATTATAACTCATTTTAAGTTATTTAATTTGTAGAAATTTGTAGAAAATTTGGTAGAATTATGTTTAAAAAAAAAGGTATTTCTTTGAACGATCAAAGAAACTGTTCGTGGTAAGATAATTTTTTTTGGCTGTTTTTAATTGCTTTTAAAAGGTGTAAAAATTTATAATCTTCATAAAGAGTTAATTCGATAGGGATATTTTTTTATTTTGATTTAGAAGTTCTATAAAAGGTAAATGATATTAAAAAGGGCATATGACAAAAATTTTATTTAGTTCATTTGTGACTTTGTTTAGAACGGGGAAAAGGTCCCATTAGATCTAACAAAATTGTATGAAATGGAAAACGGACTCCTTTTTCCTTTCGCATGAAATCTAAAGGTGCTAAATTGGAAGCTTTTTGTGCTGCACATGTAAGACAGTTTCTACAAAAATGTAAAATCAAATTTCATCTTCGGAGAATAATAAATTTCTTGAACTCTTGCTATAGTTTTAGATAAACCAAAGTACCTGCAGTTGGTGGGTCATGACAATCCGCATTGATTTGATTGCGTTGACCAATAGCAACCATTTGTTTCCAGAAAGAAATATTTTAAGAAAAAGGTATATTTGAAGGTACAAATTTATAAATTAAATCATTTTTGATTTTTCACTGAGGGTAGCGATTTAGTGCATTTGTAGTTTAGTTTTTTTAATAAAGAATAGTGATTAATTTGCGTTATTTAAATCCATTTCTAAAATGTTTAAATTTGGAATGTTTTTTGTATAGAACAGCTAAGAGAATTCGGTATAATATGAAATTTTCCTTTTCTATGAATTAAATCAAAGGTATGGTGGTGCAAACGAGTAGGACCAACGAGCAAGTTTCCCTGAAGGATTTTGTATATTTTTGAGCCATAG
The DNA here is from genome assembly GCA_036346225.1 of Platerodrilus igneus. NCBI lineage: Eukaryota > Metazoa > Arthropoda > Insecta > Coleoptera > Lycidae > Platerodrilus > Platerodrilus igneus. Next base: position 1,333,444 of record JARFIW010000500.1, on the reverse strand, counting down.
AAGGCTCTGGATATTAGTGATTACTGTAAATATAGTTCCTTCTATCCAAGGACGAAAACGTTCTATACAGAAAATAACTGTAACGCATTCGCGTTCAGTAACAGAAGAATTTCGTTTCGAACGAGAAAAAGATCTACTATTATAAGAAATTATATGGTCAACTCCATCTATTTGTTGAAGAAGAACTCTAAGATCTGTATTTTTAGCATCGGATTCAATTATAAACGTCTAAGAAAAATCTGGTTGACATAAAACTGGTTCAGAAACTAGCAGTTGTTTTATTTGAAGCAAGGAAGATTCAGCTTGAGAAGTCCACCCTATGGGTTGTTTCTTCTTTTTGCCTTTTAAGAGGCCGTTGATGGGGAGCATAAGTGAAGAAAACGATTTTATAAAACGTTTATACCAACAAAACGCTTTACATCGGTAGCAGTTTTTGGTCTGGGATAGTTAATCATGGTAGAAATTTTTTTTATCTATTCGTAACAAATTAGATCCAACAATATAGTCTCAACTTTTTTAAGATATTTGAAGAATTTACACTTTTGCAAGTTAATAGTGAGATTTGCTTCTCTTAGACGGTCACGTACTGTTCCTAAAAGTTTAATATGTTCACAAAAAGTGGAGAAAATCCCTACCATATGGTTGAGGTAACAGAAAATATGGGGTTCAAGTTCTGAACCAAAGATAGTATCAACCAAACATTGCTGTGTTTCTTCTGAATTATGTAAACCGAAAGGAACAGATGTAAATTGATCTTGGTCTTGTAAATGACGCAGAAGGCTGTTTTTGGTTTTGATTCTTCAGTTAAAGAGAGTTACCAAAAACTGTGACGAAGGACTAGACTAGAAATATAGGTAGCACCTGTAAAGATTAAGTATACGGTCTACGTACTGCATTTAAAACTCGCACGTCAATGCAAAGTCTCTAATCTCCTGAAGGATCGGAGAACACCAAGGACTATACATTTTTCTCTAACTCTCAAAGATACATTTCATCTAACTTTTCATGAAGAATTTTTGACATATATGGAGACATTGGGTATGGACTTTTTCTAACAGGCTAATTGTCAATATTCATAAATATTTTATCTGTACAACTTATAGTAACTGGAGTACTAGCAAGAGTATTAAAGGAATCTATTGTTGTTCGCGCTCGAGAAACTTCTAAAGGGAGTAAATCATCTGTAGTACAGAGGTTTGAATTATCTTGAATAATTTGTCAAGAAACAGAATCCAATAGTGATATTGTAGTGTTTGAAGAAGTCTGAAGTCTGCCCAGGAATCATTCTCAAAATTTATAGAAAGTTCACACTGTTTGGTAAAGTCTATACCGAAAATACATGTGTGGCAGAGAAGGAACAATTAAACAGCTAACAAATCGACAGATATTTCTAATGAAAATGGATAAACCAACTGTACCAGAATTTTATGTCAGGTGCCATCTGTGGTGAATAATTTATGTGTAGATAATTGAAAAAGTTTTAAACTTACACTTATAATTACGGGGATACCATGGAAACCAATTGCTGAAATACTACTGCCTTCTATGTGTAACAATTTAACTTGAATGTAAGGTCTGTTGTCTAATGGTTTAGAAATAAAATGATATGATTTTGAAGTAGAAGTGCTGGATTTATAAAAGTTTTTGCTGTAGATAAACATTTTGACCAATTTTTATTAGTAGTAGTCTGAAAAGATCGAGTACGAGTTTGACTACAATCTTTTTTCCTGTACTCTATTGTTCGTTTTTTGAGGAAAGGAGAAAAATAACTTTCGATATTACGTTTAGTACAGAGGTTAACACTCCCATCAGTTGATTAGGCGTGAGATTTAACCGCTAATGAATTGAAAGAAAATATTTTCCAAAAATAATAACACAATCAAACTGGACTGAAATATAGAGAATAAACGTATAAGAATTATGAGCATGATTCTTTATTTAAATAAAGTGTAAATTGTAAGAAAGTGACTTAACTGCGTTTAAGCAACTTTACTAGCAATCTAACAGAGAATTTTATTTGCTGCTATGAAGTTAAATTGTGAAAGAAAACTCGGAAAAAATAGGAATGTGGAGAGTGAATCCAAGAGATTTACGAAGCTGTAACTTGACTTTGCCGCAGGAAAAATATCACGTCCAATGTTTATTGTTCTAATTCTTTTTGTATGGTGTTCCCGTGCGTGTGTAGATGAGCATGTATAGGTTGAATTTTTGAAAATGCCCTTGGCAGCCAAAATATTGTAGTTTTATTATTTTTTAAAAATTTCTTTCTTCTGTGCGGAACAGCATTTGCCTGGCAGGGGGTACTTTCAAAAATTCATCCTGGAATGCAATACGAAAAGAATTAAAACAATAAACAAAACACAAAAAAGCTGTCGGCGAAGCCATCTTCTGCAGCTAGTTACTATATACAGGGTGTTTGGAAAATACGTGTACAACGTAAGAACAGAGATTCTTTGGCTCGAAATAGATCGATTTGAGCCAACAAACCTATTATAAGTTGCTTCATTTAGCCGTTCATTTACATTTTCAATGCTCCACCAGAAGGTACTACATTGGCCAGGAGGCGAGTTTTTTGTTGCCTGGAAATTTAGAATTTTGCCAAACCCTTGCCGTTCCAGGCAAGGTCTTTAACGTGCGTGACAACACTCACACACGGGACCTCCATTTAACCTCCCATCCGAACGAGGGCGTAATTTTTGTGAAAAATGCTCACCTGCCATTTTTCAAGCAGTCGGCCGTGTCTGGATATGAACCCGCTTCATTTAGTAGCTAAAATCGTGAAAATATTTGATATTTTAAAATAACTCGAAAACGCGTCGATAGATTTTGACCATTTTAGGGTGAGTTTCTACTTTCAATTGACATCTTTTGGTGGTACGCAATAATTTTAAAGCATACGAGTGTCCCAAAATGATGTATTGTATAATATCCGACCATTACCTTTTCCTGTTTATGCAATGACTACCAATTTTTTATGCTCGTCTAATCAAAATATTACAAGAGACAAAAAGTTTCCAAATTAAGTCGGCTACTCATAAAAAAGAATTAGTAGTCATTGCATAAACAGGAAAAAAGGTAATGGTCGGATATTGATACAATACATCATTTTTGGGACACTCGTATACTTTTAAAATTATTGCGTACACCACCAAAAGATGTCAATTGAAAGTAGAAACTCGCACCCCAAAAATGGTCAAAATCTATCGACGCGTTTTCGAGTTATCTTAAAATATCAAATATTTTTCACGATTTTTGAAGCCCCCTAGCGGCTAAATGAAGCAACTTGTATAATGGGTAAGTTGGCTCAAATCGATTTATTTCGAGCCAAAGAATCTCTGTTCTTACGTTGTACACGTATTTTCCGGACACCCTGTATATGTTAATTTTGCTTCTCAATGAGCACGAAAAGTCTCTCCTTAAAAATATTTTTTAACGTTTGTTGTTTCATAACCACATTTTTTTTATTTTTACAGTCCACTAAGCAAGTACCTAAAAATCAAAAGCAACCTAGCTAGGAAATAAAAATTTTTTTGGTTTTTGGGTTTTGTTTGTACATGTATGTTTATTTTTATCGTGTGTATGTGTATGTAATGTGTGTAGTTTAGTTACATATTTTAGTGTTAAGAATATAATGTTCATTTTGGAATAATGCAGAAGGTTTTCTTTTTAAATTCACATGGGGACATGGGGACGGCAACTTTCGGTCCCGATTCAGAGGGCAAAACACTTCGCGCACGCACTGGTTAGGTTAATGAATACTGTACTACCTTCTTTAGTAAAATTATAATAAAACAACCAGGATCGAGGAGCACAAATGGATAAAACATTAATTTTAGATTTTTATGAAAATTGATCCTAGCAATCATCATCAGAACTTTGAGATTTATTTACGGGCATGTGATAGCTTCTTTTTAGTTGTATAATTTGAAGTAATTTTGTATAAGTATATGAAGGTTTGTTTGTTTCATCGTGGTCTTCTTTCAGCTATTTTTTTTCCTTATAAATAGGCTCCTCAGGGCGAGGCTGAATCTGAAACACCCATGAACATGTTCAAAAGTATAGTAATAACTATATTACTTCATGTAATCATTCATGCTCATGCCGGCATTCACAAGTTATATCTAATTGTATCCAGCCTAATGACCGTAGCCTTCATTACAGCAAAGTTGTAATAAGTACATAACGAAGAGTAATAACCGAATTTTACATGGAGTATATTATCCAGAACTAAAATAAATTACTTTTCTCAATGTACTCATTAGGTATACACTAGGTAACTTCAATTTATATCAATTACTGATGTCTCATCAATTCAACTTTCCACAGTAACTAAAGTAACTGCCATATCTATGTATATTACGCATTTAATATTTTAATTTTTGAAAAAATACGCATTCTCAATTAAACCCGAGGTATGAATAATTAAAGCAAAACGCGGAGAAAACAGAAAATTCATATCTGTTCATCTACACCCACTTCAAAAGCGCTATTTACTTGTAGACTAATTTGATGTACAAGATATATGAAATTAAAGTACAATACAGTCATAAAGTAAATTACAGTATTGCATGTACGAAGTAATTTACTGGCGTTTGCCAAGCCAGAAATAAAAACGTTAGGTCAGTGGCAGAACGTACAGACTGACGTCAACAATTTCTTTATATATTTTCAAGGAATTATCCGCTATATTACTTTAAATATTGGTTCTGCAGTATGCATTCACTTCTAGCGTGCTGAAAATAGATGCAATGTATTTAAAACAGTGGCGATGTTGATTGGATAGAGCCAGATGTTGCGTGCATTCAAACTTTTATTAAGTATGTGTAAAACGCAACTGTTTTAAATTAATAATAAATAATTCAGTCAAAAGTCTTAAAGCAAGAATTATGTTCCATAAATTAATCACGAATATAAAAATCGGGAATAGCGAATAGTGCCGTGGAAACACTACAACAATGGGTGCGTGCATGCTGAAACCAAAATGTGTCTTAATTCGTATTAAAATTAAACCGTCCAATGTTTTAAGTATAAAAAACGTATAACAATTTAAATAACTACATTAATAAACAAGTTTTACACAAATCTAGTTCGTATGTTAAATTATATCAAGATTTCCTGTTAGTCATACCCAAAATGTGTTTAAATGCCCCCGCATGGGCTTACATGCGCCCAATAATTTAAAGTCTAATTAAATATTAGTATTTTTTTGTATTGACTAGGTAATACCAGTTCGGGTCGAACTGGACAGATGTATGGATAAGAAAACAACATTCTCGCGGTCTAACTAACGGGCTATTACTTGCAGAGTGTACGAGTGGTCGTAGGGTGTAATGCGTGTGACTACTACGGCCAAGGTCCCGGGTTGGAATCCCGACACGGTCCACTTGAAAAATATTAGGCGAGCATTTTTCACAAAAATACGCTCTCGTTTGAATGAGAGGTAAAATGGAGGACCCGTGTGTGTGTTGTCACGCACGTTAAAGATCCCTACCTTGCTTGGATCAGCAAGGGTTCGGCAAAATTCCAAATTTTCCAGGTAAAAAAGAACTCCCTTCCCGGCCAATGTAGAACTCTCGGGTGGAGCATTGGAAAATCAAATGTAAGGTATGTGAAGGGGAGGCGGCTCCGTGGGGTAATTGGTGTGCGTGTGTCTTCTACGCCCAAGGTCCCGGGTACGAATCCCGACACGGTCCGTTTCAAAAATTTATTGATTTAGTAAAAAATTTCATTTAATGATTTCTTTAGGTGCCTCTTAAACAAAATTATAATTAACGCTCTTCTTAATATATCACCCAGGTACAGTTACACACATATTGGTAAGTGTGTCATAATGGAAATAAATCGAAAACGAAAATGATTTGGTTTAAACCGATTTGTGAATTTCGATTTTTTTTTCGATAAGTAATATTCACTTCTTTCCACTTTTCAAGAACTTTGAAATAGAAATCGTCCGTGTTATATTTAATTAATCTGAAGAAGTATTGCAACGTATGTTAATTGAGCTGGTTTATTGTATTATACTTATTAATTAACTTATTATTGTGGCCTCGCACTAAAGATTATTTATGAATAAATCGAAACCACTCTGTATATGTAAAAATATTTTAAACTGCCCGATTACAAAAAAACCAGCTTAATTAGATTTAATTATTTGAATGTATCCTTTGTTGAACACCATACCGAATACAATGCGATTAGCTTTTTATAGCTTTAAATAACAAATGGATATAGAAAATTAAAATGTAAATACTCAATAATATTCTATGTTGCGGAATTTTTTTTCTTCATAATAATTAAAATTTCCAGTAAAGCATGCGACAAAAAAATATTCATAGACAACAAAGTAATGTCTACCTGATACGAGAGACTTGAATAATCAATTCTCTGAACGGATGCTAGCACATTCTCGAAATGTAGACCTATGCACCAGCAATCTGTAAAATGGAAATTGGCAACATTCTTTGTTTAAAATATGAGGAAACAATATTCAGTCAAATTTTGAATACTTTCCTTGAAATATTTTACTATATACTAGTAGTAGTACATGAATTCTAAAATGCATTTTGTTACTTAAGGTTGAAGTTTGACTCAAACCACCTTCTATTTTGGATTGCCTGTACAAGTGTGCATCATCTCCAAATACCTTTGAGATTCTTCGAGGTTAAAATGATACTATAAACTATAATTTATTAAGATTGATATATTCAACTTTTGTAGAAAAACATAATAATAGTAAAGAAGTATTTATATACAACTGAAAATACATATATTAACAAACGATACGTTCCATTTGGATGTTGAAAAATCTATACATCACTTAAGGTTTTAGTTACATTCCGGCCCGAATCGGCCCGGCCCGGCCCAAAATTCAAGCCGGGCCTCAAGCCGGGCCGATGCGTTTTGGTTCGGTCCGGGCCGCCGGGCCGGGTCGGAGCAAATTATTTCGGGCCCGCTTCGGGCCGCATCTAAAAGCCCGGCCCGGCTCGCCCCGAATCATTCCTACTATAAATGCTGTTTGTTTGGCGTTTAATTGGTCTGATTTCTGGATCCGGACTCGGTTGGAAAATTTTGATCGGTCATCTTTTCTTTTTAATGGTATTTTGTATGCTTTGCGATAGTTTCGATGTCGGAATGGCGCTGTTGTAATGTGTTAGGTGGGGGCATCGACTTCTTCTGGATGTTTAGATTTGGGTGGCTTTTTGCAATTTTTCTTTGTAGTGTCTTATTGAATTTCTTCCAGTTTGTGACTATTAATGTCTTCAATGCTTGTTGTCTGATTTGGTTGATGCGTAAATGTGATAATGATCGGTCGATGGTCAGAGCTCTGGTTTGCTATGACATTTTGTCGTGATATTGTAGAGTTCGTTTTATTCGCTATGATTATGTTTAGAAAATCTTGTTGATGGTCTGAATTCGGTGAAATTCTTGGTTGTGAATATGTCCTTATCATATCGAAATTTCTTCGCAATGCGTGCACGTGTAGAATTCGTCCAACCGGTTTTTGAGCTCATAATGTCTCATGGTGTGTGTTTTACGTTGAGGTCTCCAATTATGATTGTGTTGTTATTGGATAAAGGATTTTTGATGCCTTCCGGTTCTATATTTTCATTTTTTGAACTGCGTTTAGTTTATCTGCATGCAAATGGCTGTGATGTGCACGTGGGTGTTGGATAGGTCTGTTGTATCGTACATGAGTGGCTTATATAAGTATCCAACTGCAGATTATTCTAGCTCCGTAGATCGGCATTGGCTAATGTCCTTAGCGGGATCTTTCTAAATACAGTTTGATTTTACTTAGGAGCACTATATCGATGTTATCTTGCTTAAGAGTGTCTAAATTCAGTCGCCTTCCGTTAGATGCCGTTGACATTCCAGAATAGGATAATTAGCTGAGTTCTGTTTGTCTTGTTCATTTAGGTAAGTGATTTCCGAATACAGTCTTCACTGGTTGAAAAAGCTCGTATGGCATATGCTCTGCAACGATTTTCTTTGTGTGTTAGCGTTGGTCTTTTCCCCGCAGTATAAGTAGTCTGATGCGCGGTTTTCTGTGGATGACGTTGGCGTAATGGATGTGATCGCAAAGCAGCAGGTGGTTGCAAAGTAGCGGGAGTTCAGTACTATTTGGTTGCTGCGAACGGCTATCAATTTTGGCTTTTTGAGTTTTCTACCTGAGGTTGATGATGCTAGAGCATTGTATTCGTTCAAAGAAGAATACGTGTCTATTGGACTGTGGATGTCTCCGTTCACATCGAAGTCGTTTCTTTGTAGTAAAGAGTCAACAGAGGTTTCTGTTTATCGTGTTTTTTTTATAGACGACACAGGCGTGTTGTGTAATTGCTGAAGTTAGCTCGGTGGGGGCTGCAACAGGTTACACTGATTTGTGTTTTTTAGGGTTTTTATGCATTAAGCGCTGGTGTACTGTTTGTGATGCATTTCACGGAACTATGTTTGAAATCGCAGCGGAAACAAGATTGACGGTGGCGTAAGTATACAAAGTAACGGGTCATTCCTATATGTGATTCAAATACTACGACCTTTATTTGGAGAGAATTACAGATTTTGCGGGATAACCTGAACGATATTACTGTAGTCCTTGGCTTATTTTTATAACTTACTGACATGTGTGAAATCTTTTGTGAATCATTTAATCTTTCTTGTCGTCAGCTGTAATGCAGGTTTGGTTCTATGCTTCAGACCGAGCGTGTGAAACAATTCCTTCCCGCCTTAGGTAGAACTACACAAATTGAAATTCGCTGACATCGATAGCGTCGATGCCGACGGTCTTTTTTAGTAGTTGCAGTAGCGTCGTAGCATGTAGTGTGGAGTTCGTTAATATAGAACGCTGATATTCTTATCTTCCAAATGAGAGGGGGTGTGCCTTATCTGATGCGTATTTGTCACGGTAGAAACTACGGCAGTGACGTAGTTTGATGTGGGTAATGACGTAGTTGTAGGTGCGGTGGAGTTGCCGGAAGCATTGATGAAATTGGCCTCGGTGCTGTTGCTTTCCGTGGTTGCATTCTCGGTAGAGACGCTGAGCGTGGCGTTGTTGTTTAATCTTTCTTTGTTTTGTCCTGTAACAATTTTATTTTCGATAATAAATCCCTCCATATAATTTTAAGAATAATATAACAATTTTATTAATAACAATAATAATTTGCATTCAACTTCAAAAGTAATACGTTAAGCCTGCATCGTCCTTTAATAATCTACTTATATCTAAATATCTGTGTAGTATACAGCTATTTACCCGAGCTAGTTAGAAGTTAGTCGGCCACGAGTGATAGCAATATCAACATGTACCTTAGATTACAGGCCGGTAATCTGCGAATTCACTTCAATTAGTGAACATATCTTCGAATAACGGTCGGTAAGGTATATATTGTGAGAACTTGTATAATTTATTTAGCGCGACAAGAAGGATGCAACCTTTTAAGACACACAACGACAAGAAGGATGCAACTTTTTAAGACACACAACGACAAGTAGGATGCAACTTTTAAGACACACAAGGACACAGTAAAGGATACACATGTAAGATGCTACCTTTGGAAGGCGGCGTATTTCAACTTCGAGATTACAACTGCTGCAGAATGTATTGCAACAGGATTTGATTTGACACGTGGAACGAAGTCATTATAGAAGTTGTTTTGGATGAATTTGTTTCAAATTACAAACGCTGTTATCGTTTCTTGAAATAACGGGGATCCCGTCTTTCTTTGTTACAAGGCGACAAATGCAGTTTTGGTTCGTAGATAGCTATAAGTTCTTTTTATGTGTTTCAAAACTAGGAACACGTTAAGTTGCTTTGATGCGTAGTACAAGTACGTTATAAAAGTTTCAACTAATTGCTGAGCTGGATTTACCAGTAGTAAAACTAAAGTTCACTGATTTAATGTTTTAAAAACAACACGCTTTGCTTAATATGAATCGTCGGTAACGTCAACAGGTGTTACTGACGTCATATATTTTTCTGCTTTGTACTGCTGACAGATGTTATTTTGAAAGCAAATGCTTTGAGCAGCTTTAGTACAATACATGTAAACATGTCTATTTTTGTGATCAGCTTTATCTAAATTAAATTTTGTATATGTAATTTAGAAAACTCAAATGCTAACATTGTTAGAAACTATTAATTTGTTATCTGCCTGAACAGATCTGCACAGGTTAGAACCCTTTTTGTACAACAAGTTCATGTCTTGAAGTAAAATATTTGATTGAAAATAATTAAGACACACATGGAAGTTGAAAGTTTTAGATTGATACAGTTAATGATTAAATTTTTGTTACAAGTCATATTATTTTAAAAGAGATTCTTTTTAGTAAACAATTGGTTCAAGAATAAAGTTTTTTATTTTGATCAAGTATGATCAAATCTAATAACATAAAGCTAAAACCCTTATGAGTAAGAAATTGATGCCAATTTTATATTGGAAATACCTCTTTACTACTTCTTTATGTATTTTTGCTGGACACAAATGGTGTTCCACTTTTTTATTTATTTAACTATTACAATTTCTTACAGGAGCTGCGTCTTATTTTATTAAGACAGGTTTTTGTCAGCGAAGGCGATCCTTTTTCTTTGGGTCTCCACGTCCGCCCTTAGAAATACGCTATGCAATTATCATAATTAAGTCAGGACTTGGTGGCGCCTATTTGGTTTAGATTAAGTTTGATCTGCAAACAGATTTCGACTCCCTCCCCCCCACTTCTCATAGCTCTACCCAAGGAATATACCCCTAGTTGTGTCGGAAGATTTTTGGAACAATAAGTTTCACTGGCTCACAACGTGAGGCCAGCCTTAAAAAAAAGTTGTTCCACTGTATAAGAAAAAATAGTTTCACTAGCGACCAAGAAAACCCGTTACACTGGCGCCCATGCGTGAGGCTAGCAATAGATATAAAAAAAAATCGTTACAGTCCCTTCATCCGTGGCTACTGGTACAGTCACACTCCATGTGACATAACTGAATCGGTTTTCTGCATTATAAGAAGCTTATTGCTGTACTTAGCTGTCGGATTAGACTTTATCATTGCTTCGAATAGAGAAAAAATAGTTCTTAAGAGAAAATTTAAATTCGAATGCTATTCTCTCTTAAAAAAAGTGAATAGCTATTAACGATGGTGTATGTCAAGCGTCAAGGCCTGTGATGCACATTACAACAGCTCAAGAAATGAAATCACACAAGCTTTATAGCTTTGGAGCAAACTAAAATGTTCCAGCCCACTGATTGACCGTTCACCGGTTGCTTAAGCTCCGATCCTCTTGCTATCGGTAGCGTACTAGACTTAATACTTGTACTTAACCAACTGATAAGGTGTCCACGCGCCATTTGATTTTCACTCTCTATTGGCTTTGCCCTAGCAGTTTTAGAAGAGGTATATAATTAGTCGTTTTTAGTATAATTGTTACAATTCACTTTTGTGCGTGTGGATCACTAGCTTGCGCGATGATGAGAATATTTGCAGAAGGGTTCCTTCCTAAACAATGTCTATATTTTGACGATGACCGTATGTGGTCGAAATATACGGTTAGTTTTTTAATTACTTTGTTGTTTGTTATATTGAATTAGCGAGGTTTAGTTTCAATTTTTAATTCACATCATAATTGTTGTATAAACTTGCTATAATATTAAAATTATAAATGGAGAGATACGAAGTGCACGATCCAGGACGATTTTGTTAAAACATACGTACAAACAGACGTCACAACTTCTATATATAGCTCAAAGACCTTTTTCTTTGTTACTTTAATTATTGATTTTGCATTATGCACTCGCTGAAAGTAGATGCTATGAATTTAAATGGAAAGGAAGTGACCGGCTAATGATCTAAGCTGCTGTCGAGCTTATGGAATATGTCTTTCACAAACTTTGAATCAGATGTGAATAATAATCTGCTTGAAAACAAAATAGCTATATAGATAAGTATCACTTTAATGATACCCTCGTTATAGAGCTTATACCCTCAAACCATGTACTCTCTTAATCAATGGAAAAAGGACTACCGGCTGCGTTGCGACTTTGTTGGAAATTTATAGAATTTGTGATATGTAACTTCAAACTTCACACACCTTTTTATATTTAGGAACGGGGGTATATCAAATTGATCATACGATGCGTGTTCAGAATACAAATGAAGTTACGTATAACTGGAATGTCGTATAAAATGTAGATGTTACATTTCGTGTACAATTTGTGAATTAAAATAAAGATGAGGAGGGCTTGGATATTTACAAATTAGAACAATACACGCGACTATTCTATTGGGATTAATTACCACTAATGCATTAGATATGAGTAGGAGGAATATGGCAATACTGTAACCTCATTTGCTCCCGAAACCCTCATTTGCTCCCTCATTTGCTCCGCATTTGCTCCCAAATCCCTCATTTTCCTCCAGCATCCTCATTTACATAAGGAGGAAATGAGGGGGAGTGGCTCTCTCCTTCCTCATTTGCCCCCTCATTTGCTCTCTCATTTGCTCCCGAAACCCTCATTTGCTCCCAAAACCCTCATTTGCTCCAGAAACCATCATTTGCTCCCAAAACCCTCATTTGCTCCTCATTTGCTCCTCATTTGCTCCAAAATCCCTCATTTGCTCCCTCATTTACATATAAATTCTCATAAGGAGGGAAATGTGGAGATGAATCTCATAAGGAGGGAAATGTGGAGATGAACCCCATAAGGAGCAAATGTGGAGATGAACCCCATAAGGAGCAAATGTGGAGATGAACTCATTTGCTCCCTCATTTACATATAAATTCTCATAAAGAGGGAAATGTGGAGATGAATCTCCGTTTTAATCAACTAGCCATCGCATCTTTTGAGATAACCCTATCTTGTTTGATATCAATTAATATTAGATTTTTCTCAGCTACCCGAATCTCTAAGAATTTTTTAGATTGCATCATCCTCCAGAGAGCTACCCTCATTTTAAGATTTTTTTGCTGTTAGCGATTTCTGATCGTCCTTATAAATTTTTTAACCATGCAATACATCTTGTTAGTCTAGAATTTTATGCAGAATTTGAATCTGCAAACAGATTTAAAATCCGACCACCCCCTGCAGAGTTACACTTTTAAAGACTCAGAGCTTCTAAATTTTTCGCTCATCTATGACATATGCTTTAACCAACTACTTAGAGGTATTAACACAAAGAAATTAAGCACACAAAAGTTTAATCATTTATTTTATCCGATTTACAGTTTAATAAACTAATTGAATACGATCTTTACAAAGTATAACATTATTTTCTTTGTGTAGTCGAATCCATGCAGTAAGTACACAATTTGTTCCAATCGAAGTATGAGAATGTTATCGTAGAATCTGCACACATACCACTACAGCAAATAACTTGGATGGCAGATTGAAGACCGCCATATAAATCAAAACCAACTTTTATTATATGGTGGTGAGAATTTGGTGGAAATTCGCCTAACCTATAGGTTGTCTTACCAACTAGTTGGTTGATATTTAATTGTTGTACTCGCACTCTACAATGTTCCAAAAGCTACACTCTATACGAAACTCAGATCAAACGAAAATCGTGTACAAAATTTGGAAATGTATACTACACATTTGTCAATTAAAAGGAGGAAAAAGTGACTTTTGTGTGTGTATTAGTTTTAATGAATAAAAATAAATTTCTCTAAATCGGTACATATCCGAATAGGAGTAGCTCATATAAAGGGACTGTTCGCGTAGAAGTTATTATTTGTTGATTGTACAGTTTAAAGAGACGATATAACAAATATGTATAAAGACTTTGGGGAGGTTATTCGAAGATTTCGCAATGCTCTACGAGTAAAAAAAGCAGAATGTGGGCAACGCTTTTCGATAGAAGGAGAAAAATGTTTTATGTGTCAGTCATACGAGGAAGCAATACAGCACTGTACTGCTGTGTTAGCAATGCCTGAGGATCTGGATGATTTTATGGAAATAATCGAGGAGATGGGGTTTATAAAACTGTTGGCAGATATTCAAATGGAATATATACTAAATTGTAAGTTTTAAAGTAAAAATTTAACCACCTCAACTATTATCATAAGAAATGAATGATTTGAATTTAGAAATTATTTTTGTATATATTAGCTTGTTTATGTTTTAAAATATAAAGCATACATTGGTATTGTTTAATTTTTCAAATGTCCACGCAACTGAAATGGGTATCTAAGTTCTTATGAAAAGAATTATAGCAAAGAGCGCTACATTTAATTTTAATAGAAATGAGTACAACTGCGTGTTTGAAACTACCTTTTAGTTTAAAAAATATTTTGTTCAACTTCGATGATATTACATAAACCAAATTTCTGCTACTTCCGAGTAATTGTATCCTAACAATACCATTATATATAAATAAAACCAAAACGTTTGAAACAATATTTATATTTCAATTCAAATACTTAACAGGTACACTTCACATAGAAATATATTTTTATTCATTAAAACTAATACACACACAAAAGTCACTTTTTCCTCCTTTTAATTGGCAAATGTGTAGTATACATATCCAAATTTTGTACACGATTTTCATTTGATCTGAGTTTCGTATAGAGTGTAGCTTTTGGAACATTGTAGAGTGCGAGTACAACTTTACCAATCTTTACCATCTGAGTGGATAGGTGTTGCTGTACATCTTAGAGTACTTCCTGTGCACATTTTATAAATTTGTAAATTAGTTGTTTGTATATCAGAGATGTAACTGTCTACACTTTTATCTCTTTTACTCTGCGATCGTATGAGATGGTCGCGCAATGTCGACTTTGGAATCCTAAACTTTTTACTAGCAGAGTACATTGTTGCAACACCTCGTTTAACCTCATTAAGAGCTTCTTGCAAACATTCCTTGGTATACGTTTTTCTCGAAATCATTTTCAAGTTACAATACTTTACGGTTCAATATCCGAGATACACTAAAGTAATAATATTGTAGCCAGTGAATATAAAACCGATCGAGTTTAACATAATTCGATCTATATCTGTAGTTGAAGTACAACAATTTAGAAACGTATAAGAGAATAAACTGTAATATGCAGGAATATAGTGACAGAAATTTCTCCAAAAAACTATGGTTTAAAATTTAAACACCGCCTCGGAATTCGACAGACATCTATTATTTGATTATTATATAACATTGTTCTTTATTTATAAAAGGCTGTGACGTTACCCCGAAATAGCAGTCGCACAGAGAGGGGTGCGCATGGACAGTGCGCATGGGCAGGGGTGTGCACGCGCAGGGATGCGCATGGGCAGGGGTGTGCATGCGCAGGGGTGCTCATAAGCTGGGATGTGTCTGGGCGTACACGAGGGAAGCGGATGTTAACAGTCACCAAGCATCCAATTCTTTATTTGGATGGTATCGAGTACTTGCCTGCGTATGTATCCGGAGTAAAAACACGATTTGTACACGCAGCTTATTAATAAAATTAGTTTATCGAGCGAAGATGACAAGCGTAACATCATCCTGGGAGCACATCAACATACACATGGTGGGTATAAAGATATTAATCTAAGATAGTTGTATAGATTTTGTAAATCTATTGTATATATTAGTTTTCAAATTCCATAATTTTTAAGTTCTTCGTCCACCTTCCAAATCCTTCCTGTTTCTATCTCGGTTGACAGAATATACGTGTTACCTCCACGTTGTGTTCGCGGGCACAGCGTTTTTAGATTTCTAGGGAAATGGTTGGTTAAAGCATATGTCTTGTGTAGCGAAAAAGGGTTTTAAGATGTAGTTAAATAAAGATGGGCAAAATCAGTGATTTGGGTCTTTAAAAGGCATAACTTTGTATGGGGTGGTCCTATTTAAAATTTATTTACAGATTTGAGGTCTCTAGAAAAATTTAATTTTAGTTGATACCTAGCAAAATATATTTATCTTAAAAGAGTGACTACCCCGCGTATAATAAATACAATATAACACTGGTCGACAAAAAAGTTGTAGGGAAATTTAAAGACGTATTTAATGGGGGTCCAGTATTAGAATTTGTTGGTAGTAATGTTAAGTCCTACTGTATTGTAGGCGAGAAAGATACGATTAAAAAGATTAAAGGAGTCTCACGAAGTGTAGTTAAGTAAAACCGAGGGTCTTACAACCTATAACGAGCATATACCTCAAAAAGGAATGGACATGCAACTACGCAGCAGTGCGTGGGAGAATAAGAATTCTCTCTAATAAGAAATTAAAGTTTCCATGTACGTAGCACCAGTCATTGGGAAATGGTAGAAATGTGGAACCTATAAAGGCGATTATTAATTGTGGTTTAGAAAAATAATAGTTTTCGTGGACTAAATAAAATAGCTTAGACTGGTTAATGTATATGGTTACATATTCTCGTACACATCCACAAACATCTGTTTACGTCCACAATGGCGATTCCGGTAGTTTTTGTTTAACAAATAGTAGGAAAGATACGTCAGGTGTTAGTGTGCGGAAGCCTATAGGATCGTTGGATTCAAAAAGAACGGTGCGGCGGGATGTATGGTGGCCTTCGTTTGAATAATCGAAAGTGGTTAATCGATCGTATTAGATGTTTAAATAAGCGAAAGTGTAAAGGCCTACATAAACAAAATTTAATTAATAATTTAATTAATAATAATAAAAAAGTGCGCGATGTGCTACACTTTTTAGCGGCCCTAGCAGTAAAAAGGGCGACTGACTTTTTCAAGCACCTACAAGAATAGCAGTAGCGCAGAGGAGGGGTATGCATGTATTATACAGTGCACAGTTGATACAAAATATGTTAGTTTACGTGTAGCTCGGATGTGTAATTGATCACGACTTAAATATCCCTCGGAGGTTTAAAAATTCTCAGCCCATTGTCGTTTGAAAAATGTTTGTAAATTATCAGAACGGGGGTGAGTCGTAGTATAATGGATGATTGACCGAGTTTTTTCTACCTTTTACGAGGGAATCGGGGGTTGACGGACATCGAGCATCTAATTCTCTATTTGGGCGATATCGAGTACTTACCGGTTCTAGAAATAATTACGTGATACCGATCGCTATGCGGAAGATTTGGTTCTAGGAAATGAACAACCTACGAAAGTACGGAATACTTGGTATTAATGCTAATTGGTTTTGCGACCGCGTTTGTGCACTCTTCGAGTGTCTTCGCCAATCTTCGATTGTTTCCAAAGAAAATATTCAAGCCTGGCATTTCCGAAAATATAACGTAGAAGTTATTTAAAATTAAATTGCTTTATTAGTAAGTATTCTGTAGGCAACAAGTTTGGTATCCCCTTAGTAAAGGTTTAAAATGTTTTATTAAGTTATTGTTTATAGTAGCACTGCATCTTCTACTGCACGGCTTGCAACCAATTTGTGTGCGTGTGCTATAACCCTTTTGGATTTTTAATATCCATGCGATGCGATTGCCGACCTGTATAACATGGAAGACGTTTTCCGGTGTTTTTACTAACTGCATTCGCAGCATCAAGCCTATCTTTAAAATTTTTTAAAAATATATATGTAAAACAGCGCATTACTTTGGAGAATTAATACCGGTTAATGTAAATCTATACGAGTCTTAGATGTTTTAAAATACATCCAGAAACAATAATTGGTGTTTGAAAATAAATTCAGTTCTATTTTAATAAAAAAAAATGTAAACTTACCTTAAATCCTCAAAAACTTTTTACAAAAAGTCACTATACGAAACGAAAATTTCAACGAACTTACACAAAGCATGCGGAACGAATAGGTTTTAATAATTAGACCGCGTTATATACGGTTTGAAAACCGTTAATTGATCTGTATTACAAGATGAAGTTTGCATTTTCCTAGTCGAGCTCGTAATAGAAAGTACATTGTGTAAATCACCAGCAATTATAGGTGAATTTCCTAATGCTCGACATGGAAATATATTTCTCAAATCATATAGCCACTAATTAATAAAAAAGAAAGATCTACGCTACTTTCACTATACGTCACATAATTGTAAAGCAATTAGTTTGTCCTCGTCTACGTATTTTCCAACTATTTAGCATTGTGCATGTAATTATGTTAAACCAGAAAAATTTTAAAAGTCATGGGTTTTTGCGATATTCTGAAAACAGCACATTACTGTTTGAAAAAATGGTTTTAAATATTAAACACTTATGGCTTATAAAAAACTCATTTCTAAAATCCCTACAGTTTTAGATTTCTAGGGAAATGGTTGTTTAAAGCATATGTTATAGATGAGCAAAACAA
Source organism: Platerodrilus igneus (assembly GCA_036346225.1). Lineage (NCBI taxonomy): Eukaryota > Metazoa > Arthropoda > Insecta > Coleoptera > Lycidae > Platerodrilus > Platerodrilus igneus. The sequence continues at coordinate 1,315,247 of JARFIW010000500.1, read as the reverse complement.
TTTAAAGAGGTTTGAGAGCTTTAAAGTGTAACTTTGTAAGGGATGGTCCGATTTTAAATCTGTTTGCAGATTCGAATTCTGCGTAAAATTCTAGACTAACAAGATGTTTCGCATGTATAAAAAATTTATAAGGACGATCATAAAATCGTTGCTGGTAAAAAATCTTAAACTTGGGGTAGCTCTCTGGGGGATGATGCAATCTAAGAATTTCTTAGAGATTCGGGTACCTGAGAAAATTCTAATATTAATTGATACCAAACAAGATAGAGTTATCTCGAAAGATACATTGGCTAGTCGAAGAAAGCTATTTGTTATGTTATAGAGCAAAGAGCAAAATTTAGAGGTTTGAGACTTTGAAAGTATAACTTTGCAGGGGGTGGTCCTATTGCAAATCTGTTTGCATATTCAAATTCTGCGTAAAATTCTAGACTAACAAGATGTTTCACATGGTTAAAAAATTTATGCGGGCTGTCAGAAAATCGTTGCTGGTACAAAATCTTAAAATTAGGGTAACTCCCTTGGTGGTGATGCAATCTAAGAAATTCCTAGAGATTCGGGTAGCTGAGAAAATTCTAATATTAATTGATACCAAACAAGATAGAGTTATCTCGAAAGATGCATTGGTTAGACAAAGAAAACTATTGTGCAAAATTTAAGATGGTAATGTTATTTATTACTGTCGTCAGATGTGGGAGCAAATGAGGATGCTAACATGAAAATGCAAGATAGGGTTATCTCGAAAGATGGAATGGTTAGTCGAATGCAAGTGTGACGTAATCAAAATGGTTGAGGTAAAAATTCCACAAGGCGGAGCAAATGAGGGTTTTGGGAGCAAATGAGGGAGCAAATGAGGAAGGAGAGAGTTGCTCCTCCTCATTTGCTCCTTAAGGGGGTTTACATGTAAATGTGGGAGCAAATGAGGGTTTTGGGAGCAAATGAGGGTCCAGAAAGCCTGTATTCCTCCTACTTTAAATGCCGCTGGTCAAGCAGTAACAGAACGTCTCTTCCAACTTGTAAGCTATATGTATGAGACAGGCGAGATACCCAAAGATTTCAAACATAACATCATAGTAACAATACCAAAAAAGAAAGGCACAGATAGATGTGAAACAATAAGTTTGAAAGCACACGTATCAAAAATATTAACTAGAATTGTACCAAGACGAATGGAAAAACGGGCTGATGAAATACTAGGAGAAGACCAATTTGGTTTTAGGCGAAACAGGGGAACACGGGAGGCTATTTTAGCTCTGAGGTTGATAATGGAGAAAACAATAGAAAAAGGGGAAAGCGTGTATATAGGGTTTGTAGATCTGGAAAAAGCATTTGACAATGTAAAATTAAAAAAATGTTCGAAATACTCAAAAAGATTGGAATGAGTTATAGGGATAGACGGATAGTACATAGCTTATACAAAGAGCAAACAGGAGTAATAGAATTAGAGCAGGAACGTAGAGAAGTAAACATCAGGAAAGGGGTGAGACGGGGATGTTCCCTATCCCCATTAATTTTTAACTTGTATATTGAAGAGTCAATGAATACTGTCAAATGCAGGAAGACATTTGGAATTACTATGCATGGAGAAAAAATGGATATGCTTAGATTTGCAGATGATATAGCGGTATTAGCATCTAGCAAGGAAGAGTTAGAAGCTGCTTTCAATGAAATGGAAACGGTTCTAACAGAGAGATACGGTATGAAAATTAACAAAAGTAAAACTAAAGTACTAGTTTGCAAAGGAGGGAAAAATAAATCAAAAACAAGAATACAAATATGTAGCACGAACTTACAAGAGGTTAAGGATTTCTGCTACCTAGGAAGCCAAATAACGCAAGATGGGAAGGCGCAGAAGATGTAAAGCAAAGATTAGCACAAGGTCGTGCTACATTTAACAAGAAAAAGCAACTACTGTGTTCAAAGACAACAAACATAGAAACACGGAAAAGATTGCTTAAAATATATGTATGGGGCACAGCACTATACGGCTGTGAAGCCTGGACAGTAGGAGAAGCAGACAAGAAAAAGGTAGAAGCCTTTGAAATGTGGTGCTACAGATGATTGATGAAGATATCATGGACAGACAAAGTTAAGAACGAAGAGGTACTAAAAATGGTAGGCGAAGAAAGATATATGTGGAAAACGGTAAAAAATAGGAGAGATAGGATGCTAGGCCACATACTAAGGCATGAGGGAATAGTGCGGAATATACTAGAAGCAGAGATAGGAAAAAAGAGAAGAAGAGGTAGACCTAGGTTAGACTACTGCACACAGATAGTGAAAGATGTAGGTTGTAGGAGTTTCAGGGAAATGTGTAGGCTAGCTCAGAAGGGAAATCAATGGAGATACGCATCCGACCAGTCTCAAGATGGATAAATTAATGACGAAGAAAGTAACTGCACTTAAACATGAAACATGATATTTATTATAAGCAACTGCAAGCATTGGATGAGCAATATTCTCGAATAATGGTAATTGCGTGAAAGCATTTACTGGAAAACTATTATTTCGGCAAATGTCTAAGTGTTGGGGGATCTTTGCAGTCATAGGTTGCTTAAACCCCTTCAATAAATCTCAGTGAAATAGGGCATAATATTAGAAAACAATATAAGGGGAATCGAGCTGTATTGCTGTGTGAGAATTTCAGGGAACTATGTAGGTTAGTTTAGAAAATAAAAAAGTGCAGGTACATGTCCAACAAGTTTTGAGATGGGAAACCCAATGACGAAAAAATAAGCGCAGATAAATCTGATGATTATTATAAACAACTAGTTGTTTGTTGTGAAATATCTGCAACTAATATTGACTGTGCGAAAAGATATATTGGAAAAAATATTAAATCAGTAAATGTTCAAGTGCTGGGGGAACTTGGCAGCCACAGGTTGCTTACCCCCCTTCGCAAACACTGAATGTCGGAGAAATAGGGTATATAATTGTAAAACAATAGAAGGAGCCGAACTGCATCTAACAAGAAAGAACGGCGCCTATGATGAAAGACAAGAAACAGAACAAAAAGTTGTTGAAAGCCTATGTGTGGAGCACAGCACAGACAGTATGCCTACGAAATACGAGCAGTCTGAAAAGCAAACAGAAGAACAGTAGCAGCCTTTGAAATGCCGTGCTTCAGATATATGAGGATGGACAGACAAAGGTAATAACATATAGGTTATAGAAACAGTAAGGGAACAAGGATATCTTTGGGAAAAAATATGAGAAATAGAAGGGCAGAATACGTTCTAAGGTATTTTTGGGGAATAGTATGGGATATATGACAAGCAGAGATAGGAAAAAAGGGTGGATGTAGACCTAGATCAGATAGTGATAGATGCAGACTGTGCAAATTTCGAGGAAATCTGTAGGTTAGTTCAGAATAGGAAACAATGATGGTACGCGTCTAACCAGTTTCAGGACTGAAAACCCAATGATGATGATGGTTAATAGATAGATTGGAACACTTAATAGGTATACATACATTTGCAACAATATTTTAATATTCAGGTATAATGAACTATTGTGGGGAAATAGGCGCTGAGAATTGTTTTTTCTAGTAAAGGTGATAGTGGTTCAAAGTTTTATGTTCTGTCTAAAACCAGAATTAGCTTTTGTCAGTGCAACAGACATTTTAAATCCTACAACAGAACTAAAAACGAGAAATTGCACATAACGATTACAACATTCGTAGTGAAAAATTGTTATGATACTAATAAATTAACACCCGAGGTATACACGGCAAATGCTATGTCGTTTATAACTTTTATTTAGCTTTTACGTATAATGAATTTCTAATTGTGTAGAAATAATGAAATTTTTTAAGGTTCTCGTTCTGCCGCAGTACAGAATCTGCGGGAACCATGTCTATGGCATTGCTTCCTACGCCCTTTACGCTTCAGAGGCGTTTGACCTGTTTTATATAAATTCTTAAACCAATTTTATTTAATGTTGGTATTTAATTTCAGAACCTAGTATCACCAGAAGGCCAATGTCCAGTGATCTTTTCCCACGTATGGGTTAGAGATTTACACAAGGACGTGTGGGGTAAAGCGTTTCTACTGCTGAAGGACACAAAACTGTATCTTTCCCATAAAATACAGGTTTTGGCGAAATTTCTAAGAGCTATTAAATCTAAGGACACCTTGGTGAGTAATTGTAAATACTTAATTATTATGCATGAAAATGTGTTGAAGCATATTTTTTTAATTCGTTAAACATTTCTCGAAAAACTTGTGCATGTTGATCTTGTTAATGATAACATTAAAGAGTTAACGGCCAGACAGTAGATTTGGTGTGTTATGTTTACTTCCTAAAAGACTGAATCTGATTAACTCACAATAATAATTACTATATCACGCATCTTGATTTCTTACAATAACCATTGTTTTCGGTGAAACTGAATAGCCAGAGCTCCATTTTAAAACTTAAGATTATGATTAATGCTCTAGAAACGTGCATGTTTTAATTTTAAATAAAAAAAGAGCATAAAGGCATTTTACGGTTACACATTGAAAATTAACTGCCGAATTTAATTATAGAAGCCCAGTATTTTTAACTCTCCTAAATATGTTTCTGTATTTTGTTGCTTTTTTATAATCTGTGCCTACATTAAACGGGCATTTTTAAATGCCGCAAAGGTTTATTATTCTTGTTTGAATATTAGTTTCAGAGTTCGGTACCTCCATTAATATCATCGATTTATTTTTACTTGTCATTGCGAACGCGTTGTGGTAAGTGTTTTATATGTAAAATATTTAATTAAGATCATCAAAAGGTATATTCCAATAATAAAATGGGTTCAAAATTACTGGTTCTGGGATATGTCTGTTTTTTTATTAATAAATATTTATAGGAGCGAGGCCTTCAGAGATAAGCTGTTGTACGTTAAACAAAGCTTTACGTATAAAAATCCTTGCAGGATAAGTGAGGTTTCATTCCAAGGATAGTTTCTTTTATATTAAGAAGAGAAATGGACGTCGCCGCATCTTTAAGCGTAAATTAAATACCATTTTACTGATGGAAGCTATATATGATTTAACAGTTATACATGATTGCTATTCAAATGACTTACCTGTGATTACTGGGATTGCTACTAGTAATGTTTATCAAACTGCCGATGGTGGTAGTGACTGACGACAGCAACCGCTAATCAACCGAAGTGACCGGTGACCAATGATAACGACAGGCGACGAAAGTGCTGCCCGTCCATAACGAAGGCGATGGGGACCAATAAGTTGACGAATGACGACTTTGAAAGCGACTGCCGGTAGTGATGTCGGTTGGGGATGGGTACCGTGGTTAATAACATTGTAGCGAAACTTTTTTGCAACAACAATAGTTCTTTCTGATTAACTGATTACACAAGCTTTTTCATTCGTAGTTCAAGTGGAATTCTAATGTACTAAGGGCAATTATTTCCAGTTAATCACTAACAGTACCAGCTTCTTTAAAGCGACGTTGTTATCTTCTTAATTACGATAACGTGTTACGTTCTACATTAGTGAAATAGCATTATAACAATAATATAGACTAAAATAAAGTTACATTTTATCTGCGTTGCCAATCACTGCATAACCCTGAGAGTGAATTATTGCGTCCCCAAATTCGCTTGCATATGTTGCCGTCACGAGTAATGTCCACAAAATAACATTAAGCCAGTGCTTACCTGGTCTCCACAAGAACTAAAGGCCACCTCGATCGTCTTTAGGTCAGTGTCGCCGGTGGGTAGCTTCTTCTATGGGTGGAGACATTCTAACCGCGAAGCGAAAGCCTACAGTGTGGGGGAACACGAGATAGTTTTTTAGGTAGAGAAAAAGATACGGGAATACGAAAAGGATCACTTCTCCGAAAACTAATGCTCACACGCATTCGATTTGTTCGATTGCCAATAGTCATAAGTTCCTTGCTTTAAAATGCGTCGCTCTCACGAGTCTGTAGTATCTTCTCCATTCCACGTTTCCCATGACTGACCGTTTAACCACATCACATTCATTTAACTCGGGAAATGCCAGCACATGCGGTTTACATGCCATAAATTATTGGGTGATTGTCCTCGGGTTCATGGAAGCTATATGTTCATAAACTTCACACGTAATAACTTAATTTAAGGATGGGGAAAAAATTTTCCTGGCTGGATCCAAAAATCACTTAATTCGAATATTAAAATAAAATTTGATGCAGCCACAAGGCGCAACAAACGCACTTATAATTAATAATTGAAGCATTTTATTTATCATCAAGTACTAATTTATGTTTACTAGTGGCTCCAATAATTTATATAACATAGATGTATTTATCTTAAGACTTAATCTAGTTTATTTCTTGTACGCTGATTAAAGCTTAAATTCGAACTAACCAATATCCGCGTCCTTTATATATTTAATTCATTTGTTCTAGCGTATTCTAAATACAAATCAGAAGCCTCTCGAATTTTCCAAATTAGTTGCCACAACATTCTTTTTGTATGCTTGTAACGACTCGAGTACACCCTTTTGTAAATGTCACATCTTTGCGTATAAGGACTCCGCAGGGTGCCGAATACATTGTTCCAAGGGTAGACTTCTTGGCGCCTTGTTAAAATATAGACAATGCGAAATTGTTGATGAAACCGTGTTAATAGATGGCTTGATAACTTAATAGGATGTAATAATTTATAATGTTAATAGAGTACACTTCCAGAATTTCCTATAAATGTTTGAATTTTGGAACGATTTCTATATTTTGTGTTGATAAAGTTTATTTCGGTCTTTTATTTTGTAATTCATTAAGTACATTTTTATTTAAAATCGAAAATTATAATTTAAAAATTAGTGCTTTCTGAAATTGGTTGTGATATTACAAATACCTGGTTCGACAATTTTGAGCGAAGTAAGATTCCTCACTGGTGTCTGATTTCACATTACATTTGTTTTTTCCAATTCTCGACTCGAAACCACTACATTGACCAGGAAGCGAGTTTTTTTTACCTGGAAAATTTTGAATTTTATCGAACCCTTGCTTTTGCAAGCATCATCCGAACGAGGGCGTATTTTTGTGAAAAATGCGCGCCTAACAATTTTTAAGTCAACCGTGTTTGGGTTCTTGGGCATGGTAGTCATACGCATACCAATTACGCCACGGACTCGCATGGTTTGATTCCACAGCTAGCCCGGACTGCAATAATTGCTGGCCACCCGTAACGTATTTATGGACGGACATTTCAAAACTGACCTAGTTAGGCATATTAGTACTACTAATGAATGGAGGAGTTAACTCATAAATGTCCTTGCAATAATTTCATGATTATCAAATCTCATTGTTTACGTTTGTGCATGATTTACTTTACAAGTAGGAATTTAAGACACACTGAAATCTCCTCAGAGCTTGCACGTTTCAGCAGGGACCGGTTTAAAGGTAAAAATAAATTTAGTTTGGTTTTAATTTGTGTTGAAAATGTAAAGATCTTGACGTGACTGTAAATTTTATTTTGAGCTTTTTGTATTGTCAATGAGTTTGTTTGATGGTTTATTTTGTGTTCAGTGTCCATTTAATTAAGCACGTGTTTTAATGGTGTGTTATCCTTGATGTAGTTAAGAGTTGCATTTTTGAGGAATTGCGTACCGATAGAAATTGCCTCTTCTCGCCGACGCTCTTCTCGCTCATCATTCGCAACGTGCCGAAGACAAAAACATCCACCTGTGTTTCTATGTCAATGACACCTCGGTAGCTCGGTAGCTCACTAGCCTCCCCGACTAGTGATAAGAAAACTGCAGGAAGCCGCCACAGACTTGGAAAAATGGTTTCTTATATAACTGATCGATGTCAATCCGGAAAAGAACAGCGTTATCTTTCTGGGGAAGAGACATACATCAGATGACCCTGATCTACGCATCGACAGCATAGGGGCGACACAGCCAAATCTCACATCAAGAGGCTGCAAATAGTTCAATCGAAGAATCTACAACTGGCACTTGACGCTTCCTGGTACATGAGAAATGACTGAATATTCACTTAGATGTCAACATCCCAACGATCGTAGAATTTATCAAGGTAGGTGCAAGGAAGACAGTTATACGCATAATTTAGGAGTTAATTGTCCAGCAATAGATGCTATATTTCTTAGAGGATACTTTCTTTGGTGGGCAAAAGATAAAGGAGGTAGGGGACCAGAAGAAGTGGTAAATAGTATTTTAGCAATTTTACAAACTCTAACTGAATATATCCATTTAGTTGACCAGTCTGATTCAGTTGGTGGGCAAAGGAAACGCTTTTAAATATTCGTTAATAAGAGTATCTGGTATACAAAAAGAATATTGAAAGTGGCGCAATACAAGTTTCCTGAATACCACGTAGTTTTATGGACATGGATAGAGATTTTGGTGCAATTTAAGAAATTATGCGAAAAGTACAAAATGTTTTTACAGTAGATCAATAACATTGAGTAAATAGGAGAATTACGTAGAAGAAATTCATTATAACGAGAATGGAGGATAAATTTATTAATATAAAAGCGTTACCTACAAAATCAAACTTTATAGATAAGAAGAAGAGTAAGACAAGTGAAAAATAACTTTATGTGGTGTACGTAAAGTGAACCAGCTTTGTATAACTGAATATATTTTTTGGATTTAAACGAAGAACGGAAAGAGTGTTACGGGTAAAATAAGTGACGTTAATCAATTTTGATTTGCCCTGAAGGGGCGGTGACCCTGTAACAATAAAGGGCACGTCGACTAACTGCAGTGGTACAGAAGTGGGTTTTATGGAAAAATTAGAACACCAAATAAACAAATAAAGGTTAAAGTGGCTGGAATAAAACAAACTGCGTGCGTTATGCTAATCATTTACCCTGAGAGGCTTTTTCAACTTGTGATAATTGAGAGGCACCGAACCGTCTAGTCGCAGCAATCACATTTGATATAATTTTTTTCACGAAAGATGGTTATTCCGCATAGGCATTCTGTGCTTCGGTTACCTAATTTTATTACCTTATATTTACCTTGCGCTAAAATATCTTGAAACCTTATTAGATTTTGGTCAAATTAAATAAAACTGTAAAATAAAATGCCTTCCAAATACGATTCCATTAGGATATGCTTTACGAATGTGTTGGTTCACCTAGTTTTTAAATAAATTCAAATAAAATTCAGCCTAAACTTAAGCTCTGATAACATTAATTAATTTCAATGTACACACATTGTCCATTCCAAATAATTTAAAATCTTTACATACATACTTATTAATATTTTAAAATGATATCATGCTTAAATTTAATCAACACCCGCTCCGTCGGTAAATCATTGATCAATAGAATAATCACTAGCATGTTCGATTAATTTTTCATTATATAAACACAACCATTTGACATGTTCAATCCACATGTACATTATAAAGAGGTATAAATATAAAACTTTATAATATTACTCACTGTTTCCAATCTTAAAACTTTAAGTTTCCAGAGACCACCAGCACTATAATATCTCGTCCTTACAGTTACACGGCTTCCTTGATCTAACACAATATAAAATTCCAACTTAATGGAGTGATGAACTCGACAAGTTCTAACCCCTTTTTACAAACGCTCGCCACGAGCTAACATTCACGTCCTCCACGTTTGTTGTGAACCTAGCCTGTATCTACCGGCGTATTTAACTTTCATGTTTTTCGCTGCATTTCGTCTTTCCTGTGGGAAATGCAGTCACATCTTGAACTTGAAGCTGCGTTTATTCTTATCAATTTTTAACTTCTCGCACCAATCCCCCCGTTTCACTCGCAGTGCTACGTTTTGATGTTTTCGAATTCCGTGCTCGCAAATAATTAATTCATTCCTTTGCGTCGAATGCCTAACTACGGTATTTTCCCCACTATATAATTTCGTTCTCACGATTTGTTCTATGCTTACGTACAAAATTATTGTCACGTTACCTTGTACGTAATGTGCATTATGTTGTAAAATGGTACTATTTTCTTGTCGTTTGTGACCAACACGGGTGATATCTGTGTAATGTAAATTATCGTGTTCATGAGAAGCGCATACGTAGTTGGTGCCATGCAATATTGAGATGTTTTTATTTGCAGTTTTAAATTAAGCCATCGTTCTGAATTATTACGATACGTAGTATTTAGAAGAAATAATGTTGTCTTATTTGGATTATTTGTATAGAAATAAAATTAGAAATGTCATGTACGATTAATTATTTGTGAAATCTATCATACAGGGTGTGTCCATATTTTTTTGGGCCCTTCAAAATTATTTTTCTTTTCCCTTTTAATTTATAGCTAGCATAACGTAACGTCTTATAAGAGGTTGATATGATATAAAACAACTCAAAATAATTAAATTTTTACTCTCTACAACTAATTCACGTCCGAATGTCGCTATAAATTTGACAATATGCTACAGCAGTTGCCCACCATCCTTGTTTCTTGTTTCAATAAATGTTTGGTTATTTTATGTAGTAATCATTAAAATCCTGCATGAAGGTAATGAACTCATATTTGCCATAGAAAAATATTCAAATATGTAACTTATCTTATTTTGAATTAAAATAACACATGTATAAAAGCAATCCTTTCCGCAAACTGAGAAACCCATTTCCCAAATATTTTATTTCCAAACAAAGAATTTCCAAATTATTAATTTTAACATTGATCATTATTAAAAATGGCTATAATCTGAGTTAATACTTTCATGCAGTAATAGCTTCAGTTCATTATTTTACTTTTCTGCAACAGTTTGTACCTAAAAATCAAGTATTGTGTTTCTGATATTACCTTGTTACTCAATGGACGTTAAAGATAAAATAAAAATATTGCCGTCGTTAAATTTGAACTATGGTTTGCAAAAAAATTAAATGTTGATCACATTTAATGTTTCTCATCATTGCCATTTTCTTAGCTAATCTGGTCCAAACTTCTGGTGTTCTCCAAAATTTCTGTAGGCCGTAAAAATTACTAAATACCGAATTTCGAATTTTTGCATCAAGTAGTGAATATTTTTATACCGAATTGGTAAATTTTGGGTAATGCATTTACGGCCGAGTTGTACTTTAATGGTGAACAAGTGTAGGTGGAGCCAGAAATTTGACAATTTAGAATTTAGATTTTGTCCCAATCGCGAAAGCGCAAACGTTTTTCACGTAAGCATTCATCGCAATATGGTATTGATCCTCAATGAATTTTCAACATGTAATTGACACGCATAACGGCATGTCTGGAATAATTTGACTAACAATTTAAAGATTACGTAAAGATACCTTAAGAACACGCGGTCGGTCAATTTAATAGAAAAAATGGTTCGGTCCGACAGAGTAATTTTACGTCTTGCATTTTTGTATGGGAGAGAAATCGCTGTAATAATTTAACATAGCAAAATATACTTTTAACAATGGTTGTACAGAGACAAGACAATAATTGAACGTTGCAATTTTATTGTATTCTAAATAGCTTATTAACTTATTTAATTGATCATGAAGTTCACTGGAGCGGTTCGTTACCACGAGATAGATATTCTCCATAGTAACTGCCATCATTCATTATAATTGCTAAATAGATTAAAAACCTACAGGACCAAAGATATTAATCACTGGAATATTAATTAAGAAAATTATACCGAATTGTTTAACTGTACAGGAATTTATTTGAAACATGAGTCGTCAACTGCAGGTATCAGTTTACTTTTTGGTTTAAAGTCCAACAATCTTTTCTTTGTCACCGTTCTTTGCGTTCTAGTTCGAGGTGTATTATATTTCATTGGCCAAGGAAATCTGTGAGTCATATATGCATTACATTGCAGTATTAATTGTGTAATATAATCGCATTTTTTATTGGTTTCATGGCCAAAATTCACTTGCATGGTGAATAAGTAATCTCAGGGTCAGACTAATAACAGGCTATGCATGGCTTCGATTATAAATACTTAGATCTTTATATACTTTAATCTGTTACTATTAATACGTTTTTAAAAATACTGATGAATATTTTAACCCATTGAACGTGTAACTATTTTTTTCAAACGGATGAAATTTTTAATTAATTGGAAGTAGCTAAATATTTTTAAAATTTGGCAAATACACCTTTTAACGCCATTTGCCTCTGATTTTTGAAATGTTTTTGTGCATTTCAATACGTAAAATTGATTTATAGAAATAAAATTGTCGTTTATGTCCGTTTTCTACTTTTTTGTAATTAAAGTTTTATGTCGTCTAAGTAATGTTAACTGAAGATGGAATTTATGTCAAGTTATAATGTTTCATTAAAAATATCGTATGAATGTATTCAGTAAAAGTTTTTTTTATCAAATCATATTCAGATCTGAGTACGATGTACATATAATCATTAGTGGATCTTAAAAGATGATAATTATTCCTTATACCATGCAATTTTCAAATAGACATATGAGATCTGAAAAAAGACTTCAAATAAATTATTCAACTTTTACTGTATAATCAGGTGTGAAACTCATCGTTGCTTATATTTCTTATAGAAAATTAACCTAGACTTAATTCTGAGTAATAAAGCGTATATGAATGTTTTTGTAATTAACGAAGTTCTAACTATTGTGGAGGTTTTGATTACATTAATTTGCAGAACAAAATACTTCATATAAATAATTAAAACGTTCGACTTATCGAGGACTACGGCATTAATTCATAATAACAACAAAAAATATGCTAGCAAGCTATACAATTTATCTTAATTTACAGCGTCCTCTTGTGATCGAAATATGTCAACAACAAGGCATCTACTTGAACAGCTGTAGTGTTGGCAACAATCGAAATGGAATTTACGTCGAACCATCAATATCCGAGTTTTTTAATCAAAGACGGTTGAATCCAGTAAATCGTAGTGTCTCTCAGTTTTACAGTAGTCGCTTCGATACAATTTTTAAGTTTGCATAGTGTTAAAGGTCATTCATAAATTAAATAACAGCGAAAATTAACGTAGATTAAATAACAGCAAAGATGGTATCATGGTAGTTGTGCTATAATAATTGAGATCCATTAAATATATATTGAACTGATAGATTTCACAAACCATATTGTCTAATTTATGACATCGTTGACGAGGACTTCGAAAGAACGCTATTCGGAGGTCGCATTTCAACATGTTAATCAAGGCAGACATGTTTCTCACATGATAGTTGCAATACGACTGTTTATAGGAAAAGCCATCTACACTACAGCGAGCGTTCAAAAGTGCACGTGCGGCTTGATTATACAAGAAATAACCAATTATATATTATATATATATATATATATATATATATATATATATATATATATATTGCTGTGAATCTTCTCATATCTGCAGGTACTGGCCCTTTCAAAAAAAACATTCGAGCCCCACAGTTTGGGCGTCAAGAATGCTGTGATACCTTTAACATCCGTGAACTACGCTTTTCGCCTCGGCTGCTCACCTAATGTTATAAACCTCCTCATTCATAAAAAAAAAAACAACACATTCCTACCAAAAACATCAACGTTAACTCTATTTACATCAATATTCAGAATACATTAAAATTTCAAAATTAAAACTCAGCATAAATTTCAGTTTTAAAAAGAATTTCAAGATTAATTTTATTATCATTTTACTGTGCATCCAAAATTAAAGTCCTTGTTGGATGCCTACTAATTAATATAACAATATAAGCAGACCGGAGTCTGAGTATAAAGGGAGCATCTACCACCCCTTTACGTTAATTAACCAGGTTCGTCTAATTGAGCTCAAAGACATACCCAAATTTTCATCATATTCCCGAACATCAAAACAAAATACCCCTTTTAACTTAAACAAGCAAATTTCATCTTAAAATTAAACTTTTATGGTTAGAACAATTTCACTAATGTCCATTTAAAGTAAATCTATTATAAAGTCATTCAATACACACAAAATGTCAAACAAAATAGTATAATTTACCTGAAGGTTACTGTCCTCGTAGCTTCAAGTATCGTTTCTTTAGTTAATCACACCATTCAACAGGATTATATTTACGGCTTCTGATTCTCTACGCTTTTAAAATTTTCTCCATCACCATCCATTCAAAGTCGTTTCTGGGCCTTTCCGGAACTCATCTGTGTTTATCTGACCCTTGTTTCATGGATCCAGACACGTATTTGAACCATTTAATTATTAACACCCCGAAAAATAGCAAAGAAATTCATGCTTCTGTCACCAATATACGCCAAAACTGCCTACTTTTGTGTATACCTTCGTCGTTGTAAATTTTGCTAATTGGTACAGTGAAACTAAATTTTATTACCTTGTATCTAAGTGCACTGAAGTACATTCATGTTAGCACGTAAATAACAAGCTATTTTGAATCACTAAAATATACTAGCAAACTTTAAATTATTTAATCAAACTAAACTGCACGGTTTAACATCTTCAATCAAGTCGCGTATGTACGAGCTTTTAACGCATCGAATCGTCAAAAGTCTCAGAGAGCTTGTTTATATTCATCTCGGTATATATAGCAAAAAGCCTGTCTGTCGGTCTGTTCCCCAAAACGGGTAATTCTAAAGAATTCCTCATTCTATGTTCCCAGTCTGTCGCTCGCACGTCGTTTTTTACGAATTTTCACTCGCCCCATTTAAATCTCAGAAAATTTCCACACGGCACGCAAGCATGTCCGAGAAAAACTAATTAATTTTGTACAGAAATTGTTGTTCTACCTCTGATATATGCATCCTATTTTTAACCAATCGCAACCCTCGTGACGTTGCTTAAATCCCGCCTTTTACTATATGTGTCTTTGCTTGACGCATTTTCTCTTTCCTTTTCTAACCTGTTCGTATTGGTGCAAATTGATATTCTTTATTATCGATTATATTTTAGTCCATGTGGACTGTTATCTGGGTTTAATAACCCCGTATCGCACATTCTCGTGAATATTAAGCCCCGGTTTCTCCAAGATTCTTTGAAACATTAATTATCTGCAAACTTTACGCCGAATGTGACATTTAAACTACGCAGGTGTTCAAATTAATATTAATTCTCAGAGCCTTATTCCGTGGTATTTTAATCTTGGGTTTTTACAAGTTTCTATAGGTATTATATGTTATTAACGGTTTAATTAACTCCAATTAAAATTGATTTCTATCCTTTTCATTTTTAGCGAATACAACTTAAATATTAATTATTATATGTACACTTTGTTTTACTACCGGTTACTTAAAATAGGGTTAATTAATATAAACTTTGCACGTAATTTCTCTTTGTTTAGGAATAATTACATTACACGCAGAGCTTTTCAATACTGCTTCGTCTTATAAATAATTTAAATTTCTTATTTTACTGAAACAACCGAGTTTATTTATGCTTCATGGTTTTAATAACGCGTATTATTTAATGAAATTCCTTATACACGGTGATTAAAATTATTTGATGTGATTATTTAATTTTCTACCCTGGTCTAAATATGAGTATTTTCCCCCTATTTGAATACAAATAATCCCACTTATTTGACTTCAAATATAAAGCATTTAGACAAAAAAAAGTTACAAAAAATTGCCTATCTCTCTCTACCCTTATCTATCTAACTTACCTACTTTGTTTCCAATCAAAAAAAATATTTACACCTATCCTATATCCCTATCCTATTCCTAACTCTCACCTCATTCTATAAACTGAAATTATCCCTAACTTCATCCTACTCATCCATCTAATCCTATATACATCCTATCTACCTATCCTATTCCTAACTTTTAACTAATCTTCACTATACTTTACTTCCCCCTACCTAATCCTATATACCTATCCTACTCTTACTCTATTCCTAACTCTCCACTAATCTTATATGAAATATCTACACTTAACCTATCTTATTTTCTTCCTACATTTACTCTTTATTCTCATCCTAAACCTATTCCTAATTATCTCCCATATTTATCCTATACCTAGCTTTATTTTCTATACATACCTACTTCTACTCTTCCATATACACCTATTCTATCCCTATCCTATTTAAATCTAACTCTCTTCTTGACCCTCCAAGTCTTTCTTCTTACCATCCTAATACTCTTCATCCCTATCTCTCCCCTTTCTATATCTATACTTATCATCCCTATTATCTCACATACAATAAACTTATCATCCCTATTAACCTCACTCTTAAATAGTGCTTCTTCTTCAGTCCCTACATTTGTCTGTTTCTTATTTATTCTTATTTCCTTTTCTGCCGACAAACCAAACGATACTACTTTACAATTATCGATTTTTCCCTCTATGGAAAATCCTATGTACCTTCTAGACTTCTTGTGTAATGGAATCCGCCAGAATGAATTCCTTAAATCTACTTTATTAAAAACAAACTTGCCACTTAACCTCATCAAAAATAATTCTGCCTTCACCTGCTCCCGATATGCTGCTTCTACCACCACTAATTCTGCATTTTCTTGTACTAAAGCTTGAACCTCTACTATCCTATCCTCTGGACATCTTATTGTGTTGATCTGTTTTACTTCATCATCCTCTACCTCTACTACATTAATACTAAACCCAGTGTCATCCTCTGTGACTTCATAACTGCCCTTCCATGGCACTACCCTATCCTTAATCCTTACTACCTTCCTTTCCATATCTATCAAAACCCCTAACTTCATCATACAGTCAACACCTAAAATGCTCTGAAACTTCAGTCCAGGTACAATTACAAACTCCTGTTCACAGCTTAAATCTCCTATATCTATCCTAAGCACCACAACACTATTTACTACAGCAAACTTCTTTTTATTTGGAGCTACTAAATGACTACGCTTTATAGGCATAATTCTATCACAAACCTTATCCCTAATTTTGCTGACGAATTCCTCCGATATTAAACTCGCCTCTGCCCCTGTATCAAGTAATACTTCTACATTATTTTCAAAAATTTCTAAATTAACAATTGCCAAACATAATTTTTCCTCAGTTTCTGGCTCTACTTCCTCCTCAATTTTGAAAAATTCACGTGGATGTTCGTATACATTTACACAGAAATCTAGTGGTCTGTCGCGTTCTAAAAATCCTGTCCCATCCTGTTTTCCGTGCTTGGTCCTGGTTGTCCTTCTACAACCTGTGCGTACGTCCTCCTCGTGTTAATATCCGTGTCCCTGTCTCTATTCGGCGTGCTGGTCACAGTCCTGTTTACCTCCGGTACACTGTTCTGTCGCGTGTAACTAGGTCTTGGCGTCGGTCCCCTAGTCGCACTATTGCTCCTGTATTCCTGTCCTCGTCGTTCCCAATTCGGTCGAAAATTTCTGTTGTAGTCAGGCCGTCTCGGATAATTCGGTGTCCTGTTGTCAAACCTAACTGTGTTAACGTTTCGTTCTCGTATCTCTCTTGTCCGTCCAACACATACATCGTCATATCTCTGTAAGTATTCCAAAAATGTCTCCCGTTCTGTGATGTTTTGTAAGGCCACGTGTTGTCTAATTTCCAGTTCAAAATGTCGTGATAGGTACTTAATAATCTGTCTGTCCGTCAATGGTGGATTCAGTTGTTTGGCCACACTGTACTTGCGGATGGCATATTGCTCCCTAGAACCTGCAAACTCTCCCTTAAATTTTCCTGTAATCAAGTCGTCCCTAATCTGATCCTGTTTGTGATCACTCCAGTAATGTTGTAAAATTTGTCTTCAAAGTCCTGATACGTGTCTATGTCCTGTCCTACTAAATTGTACCATGCTTCCGCGTTGTCCTTTAATAAAGCCTTTATCGTATTCAGTTTAGTCTGTTCGTCAAATAAATTTCCCACTAGATTTCTTACGCTATTAATAAAAATTTGTGGATTTACCCTGTTATCGCCATAAAACTTCATGTGTTGGTCCAATGATACTCCACCTGTAGAAAATCTGGGACCATCCCCGTTAAATTTGACATGTTGTATTTGATACTACTAACTTCGCGTTCTACCCTGCCTAACTGATCCCTACATGAGTCCGTTACTTCAGTCATTTTACATTAATCTCTTCTTCACAAAAATGCGTACTTCGGACCTTAAATGTCCCATTTCCTGTCGAAGACCTGTAATATCACGCTCATTTTTTTCAACCCTATTTTCAACTTCCCCCATCTTTATGGTAAGACTATTTTTAAACTCTGTAAATTCTTTAGTCGACTGCTCAATTTTCCCGCGTATCTGCTCTAATTTTTGGTTGGACTCCTCCTAGCTCTATTAGATTCATCGCTTAGCAGTTCTAATTTTCTGTTAGACTCCTCCATCGCTCTATTCGATTCTTCCCTAGCTAATCGCATTTTCTCTAACATTCTCATCATTAACTCATTTCCTGTTTCTCCTGATTCCGTCCTCGACTGATCTCTACTGCCTCCAGCTTCTTCCATTTTCGAAATTTTCTCACACAATGCACTATCGTCACTTCCAATTTCCACTCCTTGACTCCTTAACCACTCTTTTCTCTGCATACGTTCTAATCACTCACACACTCTAAAATACTCTTAAATTTATACACACACAGAAACTCTCTCTCAGATCGCCAGTTTCCTGGAATAAAATCACAAAAATTTTATTTGGAACTCGAGCCTCACTTTTGGGTCGCCAAGAATGCTGTGAATCTTCTCATATCTGCAGGTACTGGCCCTTTCAAAAAAACATTCGAGCCCCACAGTTTGGGCGTCAAGAATGCTGTGATACCTTTAAAATCCGTGAACTACGCTTTTCGCCTCGGCTGCTCACCTAATGTTATAAACCTCCTCATTCATAAAAAACAACACATTCCTACCAAAAACATCAACGTTAACTCTATTTACATCAATATTCAGAATACATTAAAATTTCAAAATTAAAACTCAGCATAAATTTCAGTTTTAAAAGAATTTCAAGATTAATTTTATTATCATTTTACTGTGCATCCAAAATTAAAGTCCTTGTTGGATGCCTACTAATTAATATAACAATATAAGCAGACCGGAGTCTGAGTATAAAGGAGCATCTACCACCCTTTACGTTAATTAACCAGGTTCGTCTAATTGAGCTCAAAGACATACCCAAATTTTCATCATATTCCCGAACATCAAAACAAAATACCCTTTTAACTTAAACAAGCAAATTTCATCTTAAAATTAAACTTTTATGGTTAGAACAATTTCACTAATGTCCATTTAAAGTAAATCTATTATAAAGTCATTCAATACACACAAAATGTCAAACAAAATAGTATAATTTACCTGAAGGTTACTGTCCTCGTAGCTTCGAAGTATCGTTTCTTTAGTTAATCACACCATTCAACAGGATTATATTTACGGCTTCTGATTCTCTACGCTTTTAAAATTTTCTCCATCACCATCCATTCAAAGTCGTTTCTGGGCCTTTCCGGAACTCATCTGTGTTTATCTGACCCTTGTTTCATGGATCCAGACACGTATTTGAACCATTTAATTATTAACACCCCGAAAAATAGCAAAGAAATTCATGCTTCTGTCACCAATATACGCCAAAACTGCCTACTTTTGTGTATACCTTCGTCGTTGTAAATTTTGCTAATTGGTACAGTGAAACTAAATTTTATTACCTTGTATCTAAGTGCACTGAAGTACATTCATGTTAGCACGTAAATAACAAGCTATTTTGAATCACTAAAATATACTAGCAAACTTTAAATTATTTAATCAAACTAAACTGCACGGTTTAACATCTTCAATCAAGTCGCGTATGTACGAGCTTTTAACGCATCGAATCGTCAAAAGTCTCAGAGAGCTTGTTTATATTCATCTCGGTATATATAGCAAAAAGCCTGTCTGTCGGTCTGTTCCCCAAAACGGGTAATTCTAAAGAATTCCTCATTCTATGTTCCCAGTCTGTCGCTCGCACGTCGTTTTTTACGAATTTTCACTCGCCCCATTTAAATCTCAGAAAATTTCCACACGGCACGCAAGCATGTCCGAGAAAAACTAATTAATTTTGTACAGAAATTGTTGTTCTACCTCTGATATATGCATCCTATTTTTAACCAATCGCAACCCTCGTGACGTTGCTTAAATCCCGCCTTTTACTATATGTGTCTTTGCTTGACGCATTTTCTCTTTCCTTTTCTAACCTGTTCGTATTGGTGCAAATTGATATTCTTTATTATCGATTATATTTTAGTCCATGTGGACTGTTATCTGGGTTTAATAACCCCGTATCGCACATTCTCGTGAATATTAAGCCCCGGTTTCTCCAAGATTCTTTGAAACATTAATTATCTGCAAACTTTACGCCGAATGTGACATTTAAACTACGCAGGTGTTCAAATTAATATTAATTCTCAGAGCCTTATTCCGTGGTATTTTAATCTTGGGTTTTTACAAGTTTCTATAGGTATTATATGTTATTAACGGTTTAATTAACTCCAATTAAAATTGATTTCTATCCTTTTCATTTTTAGCGAATACAACTTAAATATTAATTATTATATGTACACTTTGTTTTACTACCGGTTACTTAAAATAGGGTTAATTAATATAAACTTTGCACGTAATTTCTCTTTGTTTAGGAATAATTACATTACACGCAGAGCTTTTCAATACTGCTTCGTCTTATAAATAATTTAAATTTCTTATTTTTACTGAAACAACCGAGTTTATTTATGCTTCATGGTTTTAATAACGCGTATTATTTAATGAAATTCCTTATACACGGTGATTAAAATTATTTGATGTGATTATTTAATTTTCTACCCTGGTCTAAATATAAGTAATATATATATATATATATATATATATATATATTTGCGGAGTTCTATGCTGAAATAGGCCGGATCGCTAATTCGAGCTCCACTCTTAGGCCGACATAAATTTTCTGAGGTTAAGCCCCACAAATTGGGCGTCATAACTACTTCGAGGTTTACCTGGAATTTGCCCTAAAATTAATTCGAGCCCCACTGTTGGGTCGTCATAAATTTTGCGGAGTTCTTTGCTGAAATAGACCGGATCGCTAATTCGAGCCCCACTGTTGGGCGCCATATATTCTGTGGAGTTCCCATGAAAACAAGTTGGTAAATTCGCGCCCCACACTTTGGGCGTCATAAATGCTCTGAAGTTTACCTGGAAAAATCTGGATCACCTACCTTTCTGGTCGTCAAAACTTATCTTCTTTAGTGAAGTTCGCCACGGTGCTCTGCTACTTATACCTAAAAATATTACCCTATTTTCTACCACAGAAAACTCGACTACCAAACATTCACCACAATTTATTTCAACAGAAAATTCTATACACTAAAAAAATATCTTTATCCAATGATTATTTTACACATAGATTAAATTACATTCATCCTCGTTTTACAATAATTCATTTTTAATCCAATAATTGCGCTACAACTTTACTCATCAATAAATTCAGTAAAGTAACTGGGCTTAACCATACACTTACTTTAACCCCAGGTCTAATATGAGCTCATAGTAAAAACACGTGGTAATTTTTGCACTAAAAATCACCAACAAACCCTTTTATTTTGTACATAAACAGATACTGAAAAATTATTTTATAAATATAAATCCTCACATAAAAATATGGTCAAAAGTACTCTATAACAGTTCAAAAGTAAACTCTTTTGTCCTTAATATTCCTAAAATTTTGCCAATACGGCATCAAAATGTCATAACACACCAACAGAGTAAAGTTTCACAAAAATTATTACCTGGTAAGCATCACCTCACATGGATCTGCAACCAAACCATCGATGACGTTGTCCTTGATTATGACTGCACGTTCAGGAATTAACCTCCAAGTTGAATCATACCTTCCTTGACGGCGATCTGCTATCCAATTTTCTCGTCCACTGATTTAGGGTACTTCCAAACCTTAGATTTCATCTACGGATTCAACTAGCCTCAGTACACCATAACATCGATTCATTTAATACCCAAGTTCTGAAGTAAGTTTCGTATACTCAAATGTACTGTATAAAACTGTTGAACTGCTTATACAACAATACACCAACTTGTGCATGTCTTTAATTAACTTGAATTAATTTATTAAAATCACTAGTCACATAATTGATTTACTAATATTACTCGGAGCTTGGATGAGAAGTAAAAGAGAGCCTCTCGCTACCTCTCAGTGTTTATATAGACATCCTACCCCTCTGTCTAGTTGTATTTTTTAAAACACACCTCTACAGACAAATAGACCTTCTTGGTATATTTTCAAACCGTCAACACGATTCTACAAACCACGCGCTCACAAACAACTTTTAACCGTCGGTAATTTTGAAAACTCCTCCGATAACGTTCACTATTTCCACTTAAAACTCGCAGCTGTACACCAACCGTCTTCAAATCTAAGAAATTTTCAAAACAAATAAGCGATATACTACGAAAATATACAACGGATAATAAAGTCGCCGAAACCATCGCTCAAACTGACACAAGTTCTACATTCTAAAGCACGCCTTTAAAATACGCATATTCAGGTTGTCGTACTCTAACTCACATACGAAAATTTTCTACTTCTTTCTTTGTACCCTCTCTATATATTTTCTATTCGTACTACCCGTTCGCTGGCTCCTTGTCTAACCTGTATTCAATATCTCTTTTCCTTTAACCGGTTCTAGGACTGAAGATTTAATGATAATGGTGACGATGTACTTGAGTTATTATTTTATCAAGGTCGGGATATAAGTCGCTCGTAGCAATTCGTAACAACGCTAATAAATTTTCATTTGTCATTCGGTGCCTAATTTTACTTTTTGTATTTTTTATAAACGAAAATGTAGTTTCACATAGATATGTGTACCCGAAGAATACAATAGTATATTACATACCGAGCAGCGAAGTAGATCATTACAGCCGAGTGCGGGTTAGATGCCCAAGGCGCGCAGCGCCGAGAGTAGCTATAGGTACGAGGCTGTAATGATCCTTCCGCGAGGTATGTATACTATTTTACTCACAATCGGTTAGTAAATATAAATAAGTGTCAAATCATTTTAATTTTTATATAATTTGATAAATTATTTCAACAAAGACATCTGTGAGACCGTTGCTAGGGTACATTATAGGTTTGTTGATTTTGACATAATATTGTATGAGTTACGTCTATACCGCATTGTTAAAGGTTGTATTTGTACTTTGACACAAAATATGTTCGATAGTGACATTTTCAGCATCAGCATAGTCTTACTTTAACAGTTAACAATACTCAGAATTCTAAAATTAACAATTAAAATATACAATTATAAATAAATTTTGCTTTTATATTAAATAAGTAGAGAGTTGTTTGTTGTTAATTAACTTTAAAAATCATGACTTAATGCAATAAGAAAGTGACACTTGCTGGCCGGGAAAGTGACACTTGCTAGCCAGGAAAGTACTTTCCCGGCTAGCCGGGAAAGTGAAGTAAGTAATGAGTCGCTTCTCGAGTGTATTGAAGGGTATAAATGCACATATTACTAACCGATTGTGAGTAAAATATTTTTATGCATTATTCAAAATATTTTTGAATATTTATTCATAAAATTGGTATTTTTTACAACACTGTTGCTTTAATATTAAACTCGATTGTAAATTTATCAATTCCAATTGAATACGAGGTGATCGTCATAGACATTATAACCGAGTGGTAGGCTTACTAAAGGTAGATCAGAAATTTTCTAAAAATTATCAAAGTTTCTTGTAAATTCATTAAATAAGTTACTTATTACAGATGCGTACTTCTTAAAATGAACACATTTCAATTATTATTGTAAGATAGGAATGGTTTATTTTGTAAGTGTTGTGAAAATAACTCGAGGTTTCTTGTAAATGATGGGTAATAAATCCATACCAAGTGGTCTAGTACTGGTTGCTTGACCATCTCAGAAAAGTTTGATATTTGCTGAGTGAAATCCGTGATGTTTAGTGGACTTAAAAATATTTTTTAGAATATTTTCAGTGTTTATCAATTAGAAATAGCGGCCATTTTTGTTTCAGACCACAAGCGTTTTTTCGCATTTGCAAGCATCTGCGACTTTTTAATAATTCACTAATGGATTGCCTTAGGCCATTAAATGAAACGAATTTAGTTCAGCACACTCTGGCCTACAAATTAAAACCATTGTCACATAGCTGAATTTATTCCTTAATGTGTTTTAATTGCCCAAAAGTCATTAGTCGTAATTTTAAGAAACTTAATTTTCGAACAGTAGTTTTCCAAAGCAGTAATTTATCAGCTTCAATATTTTTTTGTGCTATTACACTACATAGTGTAGTTACTTTTTTTATAGGGTATCAATAATAAAAAGCTTATCTTTAAAAAATACATTGCTTTAAAAACAGATTTTTTGAAGTTTTTCATTTTTTGGCGTGCAATATCTTTGTTAGGGGAACTGATAAAAATCTGAAAATTGCACACTTAATAGACCTTTATGCTATCAAACTCCAGTATAAATTTCCACTTTGAGATTCAATTGGAAGTTATGAAAAAAATACGAGTGATAAATACGTTTTTTAACACAACGTTATTGGAATAAGGTGCATCAATTATATAATTTAAACATACCTAGATGATTATTTGTTACTTTTGAATTGAAAATCATCTAACTAAATACAAATGCTGTTCTCATCTTATTAGTTTTTAGTAATTGAAAATCTGAGGAATTTCTTTACTCAGTTTGGACGTTAGGTTAAAAATTCGCCCAGTCAGTCACACTTATAAATTCTAGGGAAGACAGCTTCTTCAGCACATTTTTAACTGACATCCAAACTTGATCCTTCTCAACTTTTTTAACTGAGGTTCTTGGTCCTGGTGGGTGGTAAAATATAACAAGCACATCTTGGTTTTAACAATCAATATAATCAACTTTGGCAATACACCACTGTTCAGGGTAAACACAAGCCACTATGTCTTTATTTCGAAGTGTCGGTGGTACAACTTTTCCAGTTTGATGAAGTTCACTATCGGGGGATTTTTATGTAAACTGACATTCGATATGTCACATTTGCATACATTAAATACCAAAAATAAATTGCCCTTTCCCTTATAATATTAAATTGAATTTATTTTAATGCAAAAACATATTAATGGAGAAGAGAAAGTCGTTCCAGCATTGCTCATCTGTTAATCAGAAAATTCATTCAGCTTATCCTTAGCACTTAAGAAATAAACAATTTTATTCAACACATGCAATCATTTCCACTTTTGCAAAATTAAGGCATCGTCTAGTAAGAATATCAGTAGAATCACATTTACTTTATTTCAGAAATGGTATTAATTGACGGTGGTTTAAAGCTCTTCCACGAATAAAATTAACTACTTTCGTTACAACCGATATTAAGTACTTCAGTTTTAGAACACTTTTGCAAAGGATTTCTTGATGAATTATATAATGTCAGAAAACTATTTCTTTTGCTGGAATATTCTTTACTTCATTTGAAGAGTTATAAAAAAATCTTCGTTAGTCGATGTGTATTTCAAAGGATATGCAGACGGTAATTCCTCCGTAATTCTAAATTTATAATTTATTCCTCAGGTGTAAATTAAAAGTTGACACGTATCGGTAGTGTCACATTTTCCAATTTTCATTTTAATTTGTGTCACAAGAGTTCTTCGCAAAAGAGAATTTTTTCAAACATTAGTTTTCTATCAGGGCAAAATAATTCTGCAACATCTATCAAACGTTTCCTTATAAATTCCCTGTCGGAAAAGAATTTACATTGGTTTGCAACCTTTTGACAAAGTTTTTAAAGTATATTGTTGCTACGCAGACCACATTTTAATTTTGCTACTTCAATTTTTTATTTGTTATGGTGAAGAGAGCTTATATTCTACTGAATATTTTGTTAAGGAATGTCTTTTTAGATTATACCCCTTAAAAACAGTGCAAACCAAACAACAGCTTTATTGTCTATTTTTGCAATTAAGTATTCGGATGTCAAGTTTTCATTAAAAATATGCCATTCGGAATCAACCTTCTTTTTTTGAACCGGCTTATTTTCAGAACAATAAATAATATAAAATTAAAACTGTAATAAACTAGAAAAGGCACAAACTTACTACCAAATACCTTGCAACAATATTTTTTTCAATGATACAATGATAACATTTTTTGTGCGGCCGAAATAGAAAACACGTGTTTCCGATCATTTTTCAGCTGGGAAAGTACGTTATTGTCGAGATAGATCGGTAAAGTGACATTAGATATCGGAAACGTGCTACAAGAGCTCCGAATAGTATATTTTGAACCTATTAGTAAAAGCAATGCATTCCCGGACGACAATGCAAGTTGTTGGCCGAGGCGCTAACCAACAATCATTGAGAGTCCGGGAATGTGCTTTTACTACGAGGTGCATATACTATTTTTTCTGAAATCGCTGGTGCAGATTTAATTGCATTAAAGCGGAATGGAGGGTGGAAACCCTCAAACGTTGCTGAAGGATATATATATATATATATATATATATATATATATATATATATATATACAAATAAAGTAGGCATAGCAAACAAAATATTTAAAGAAATGTACACCAACCAGTGTGCAGAAGAATTACTAACAATAAACAGCAGTAATACCTCCAACTTTTTTGGAAAAGCTCAACCACTATTTCATTGTTGTACAAATTGCAACATTAATGTTAAGATATATAAATCACACTTGTGCTATACGTGCAAGTAGTATAGATGTAGTATTTTTAATAAAAAATTTAATTTGTATATGCTTTGTGAGATTGTTTGTGTTTGTTTAACATGAGGATAAAAACTGTACGGGAAAGTACTTTCCCGGCCTAGATCAGGAAAGTATTGTCCCGTACCGCTTTTTGACGTATACTGGAATAATATACTTGCCATTGATTTTGAGCTGATAAAATAAACATTCTTGATCGATTTCAGAAAAAAAACTATTGCCGGGTTTTTCATATTCAACAATTGCATTAAAAACAAAGTAGGCATGTTACGTCAGTGGCCATGACTGTACTTTTTTTTGTCTGTCAATAAGTTCTGCGAATTAATTGTTACAATTTTGTAAAATATTTATGTATTGTTGTAGATCTATTATTGTCAAATTATTTGTGGCTGCACAAAAAGTTAGCACGCGTCACACTCAGAAAATGTTTTTACAGGGTTTGCATGTTTTTAGGGCTCCATCTACGGCGTCGCACTGAAAACTTCATGCTCGCCCTGTAAAGTACCACTTTCCGAGCTTGGCGCGTAAATAACTATTTCATTCTCTCCTCAACGAAACTGTAACTTTTCATCTTGACAAAGGAATTGAAAGTGAAAGCAAAGCATGCTAGGTATGGGTTACTAGATGATTGCTAACTATGAAAAACTTTTGCACTTTGCCACTTTGAACAAAAAAGTAAAAATGACAACTAGATTTATGTTTATTTAGAGTGAAATTTAAATATAAAATTACAATTGTTGTATGTTCCAGAAAAGTTTAAAGACACATTATTTGTCGTAAGCTTGAATGTACCGCTCTTCGGATTTCTCTGGCGATAAACTATTGCATGTAATGTTTGTAGCTTCTTGTATTAAATTAATTCTAAACTAAATTATGGTGTTTGATGAACGTCATAAAATACAGTACCTAAATAGAACGGTATTGTTATGAAGGTAATGTTGACAGCAAGCCACCTTATAATAAATGATGTACTAATTTTATTATAATCACTGATTCATTTATTTCATCACAATTTCTTCTTTTATAGTAGTTAAATGTCGAAGAGAGAACGAAAAGTTTAATGCATTACACGTTGCGAAACGCATTTTAAGTGCTGGGAGTTTTTAACTAGCTTCAACTACGCTTACTCTTCGCCTCAGCCATTTAAAAACACCTCGCACCTAAAAGCGCACTTTCGCAGCTTGTAATATAAATAACTATTTGACGCTGTGTGCAATTACATTTTACTTACACTGCTTGAATAACTGCGAACTGCTGCTATCGCAGATCAACAACTAATGTATTGAATGCTGCACTTAATTTGGCTTGCCGCCATTTCTGATTAATAAACAAATTGAGATCGAACGTTTACGACGGTTAGTGTTTAGTAGGAGTGCAAGTGCGTAATCCCTGCAATTAAATTAGAATATATTCAGCAAAATTTCTGCTTAGACCTTAAAGACGTCATTTGTTTTATCTACTACTGAAAACTATACAATGTCGCAGTTTTTTAGTTTCTGATTAACGCATTAAGTGCGAACTTTCTACATTATGCATTTACGTATCGGATCGCCGCCGGGATATGGTCCTCGGACCTACTGTTGTCCGCCACTGATCTACAAAAGTGGTCTGTCAAGTTGCCCCCCCGCCAGTTGACCGATTTGCTCCAAAACCTAGCACCCATTTGCTTATAGCTAGCACTAGCTAGCACCAAAGTTGTAGAGCTAGCACCAAAACTGTTTCAGAAATATTGCCAATTATATGGGGGGTGGGGGCTTGTTCCTAGCTCCCCTCCGTGCTCCGATTTGCTTCAAAACCTAGCACCATGTAGCTTAGAGTTAGCACCAGCTAGCATCCAAATAATAAAGCTAGCACCTTAAAAACAAGATGGCAGCGATTTTTTAAAAAAGTTTTGCCAGCCCACCATCCACTTGTTCGATTTGCTCCAAACTCTAGCAACTTTTTGCTTATGGGTAGCACCAACTAACACCAAAGTTGTAGAGCTAGCACCAAAGCTGTTTCAGAAATATGGACAATTATATTTGGGGGGGAGGCAACTTTACGCTAGCCCCTCCGCCTCCTCCAGTGCTCCGATTTGCTCCAAAACCTAGCACCATGTAGCTTAGAGCTAGCACCCAAATAAGAAAGCTAGCATCTTAAAAACAAGATGGCGGCGATTTTTTAAAATTTTGTTTGTCAGCCCTCCAGTTGTCCGATTTGCTCCAAAATCTAGTACCTCTAAGCTTATAGCTAGCACCAAAGTTGTAGAGCTAGCACCATAGCCGTTTCAGAAATGTGGCCAATTATATGCGATTCGGTGATGGACACGAACCGTACGCGCGTCGCCGTGGATCAATGTAGTAAGCGTAAGACTATGGATCCCAAGGTCTTGGGTTCGAATCATGACACGGCCGACTGCTTGAAAAATGGCAGGTGAGCATTTTTCATAAAAACTACGCCCTCGTTCGGATAAGAGGTTAAATGGAGAAGTGGAAAATCAAATGTAAGGTATGTGAGGGGTTTATCCCACACGGTCTGCTAGAAAAATGTTAGGCGAGGATTTTTCACAAAAATACGCCTTGATCGGATGAGAGATAGAATCGAGGTCCCGTGTGCGAGTGTTGTTACGCGCGTTAAAGATCCCTACCTTGCCTGGAACGGCAAGGTTTCGGCAAAATTCTAAATTTCTAGGCAACAAAAAACTCGCCTCCTGGCCAATGTAGTACCTTTGGGTGGAGCATTGGAAATGCAACAAAATGAAAACGTGTTTTCACCGCTTATAGCACTATCATTGCTGATTTCTGTTCCATTTCCATTAGATTTACTATCGTCATCTTCAATGCTGCTATTATCAGAACTGTATACCAGTAACCTTAAATATATCTCATAAATCGTAGTAATTTTTTAGTACTGCTGTATACACCCCCATTGAACTTACGTTGCGCCCAGCTTTAGTTATTTCAGACGCCATATATGATCACATATCGTCGTCCTTAAAAGCAAATTTCTTGGTGGTTGGATCAAACACTGCAAGGTATACATTTTTAAACGCTACCGTCTTTATGTCTTTTATTTCAGATTGGGTTTTTTTACCCATTTTCAACACTTTTGCACGCTATATAGAAAAGCCACTAGACAATTTACTTAATCTAATAATTTTCCACTAAAATTAATAAGTAGTAACTTTACAGTGTAAACAAATAATTACAAAGCCGTCCGCATTTGTAAACAAAGCCTAACAAAACAAAACTTCCATACACGCACAACGTCAGCAATTTTCAAATAGTGCAGTAATAACAGCTTATCGACACACTAGATTAAATTAAGAACACTTCACGCGTGAAACTTTAGAAGATACACTGCAGTTCTTTAGGTTCTGCATGCTAAGGCCGTTAAGATCATATTAGTATGATTATCAGGGGTGCCTCACATTCCATATTTCTGACGTATTTTCGGATATCATTTCAGCAAATATATTTGTAGGGTAGATAGTACTTATATCGTTAAGGAATTTTAGAATATTAGCTGTTAGTTTAGAAAATATAATTAAATTATATGGCATTTAGACACCTTCATCTAAAATATCAATTATTTCTTATAATCAACGTTTTAACGGGACATTCAGAATCCATTAAAATGTTTTCGCATTGATGAATGTCTAAATGGGGGTATGATCGCAAATGTATTGTAACAATGATTATTGGGGATATCAGGTGTGTTTCATGTTCGTCTACAAGGATCTCGAAGCCAGTAGAACTCATTAAAAAACAAGCATGGAGAAGTCGATTTGTCTAGTGACGTACAAAAGGTATGAGTGACAACCCTTACAATGGTACTTGCAAACCTTTTTAAACTACATGGTGCTAGGTTTTGGGGCAAATCGGAACGGGGGGGGGTGTGTTTTAGCGCCCCCCCCCAATATAATTGGCCATATTTCTGAAATAGCTTTGATGCTAGTTCTACAACTTTGGTGCTAGCTGGTGCTAGCTATAAGCAAAGAGGTGCTAGATTTTGGAGCAAATCGGACAACTGTTTTTAAGATGCTAGCTTTCTTACTTGGGTGCTAGCTGGTGCTAGCTCTAAGCTACATGGTGCTAGGTTTTAAAGCAAATCGGAGCACGAGGGGGAGCGGCTAGCATCAAGTTGCCTTCCTTCTTCTTCGAATATAATTGGCCATATTTCTGAAACAGCTTTGGTGCTAGTTATAAGCAAATGGGTGCTAGGTTATCTAGCAAATCAGTCAACTTGGGGGGGGGACTTCATTGTAACACAGAAACTTCACATTGTGGATACCACTCATTTTATTTGACTACTGTTGTATGCAGATGAAGTTATGATGAGATAAAAGCCTTACAGTTGCCAAAGACTCGCAAAAGCGTACGTGGAAGAACATTATTGAATGCTATCAGTTACGATTGCTTCATCTACTTACGGTACGCGGATTTGCTTGTAGTAGGTAAATATTTCGTAATTAATGAGCAACACATTGTTATCTATTCAATACTGTTATTATTAGAATACGGATTTAATGTAGTTTTGTATGATTATGTTTTTAAATTGATGGATAACTGTGTTAATTGATTTTGAAATTGTAGATAGACTTGATAATTATCCATCAGTTGTGTTAGTAATTAATTATTGGTGTTAGTTGGTTGATTGCGCTTAAATGCAATATTGTAGATAGGATATTTTTGTCTTTGTTTTAATAGATTTTGGTTGGTACGAGCTCGTCTGCGTCAACCTAGTAAGTAATTAAGTAAGATTTATGTTTATATTTATTTATGGATATTGATGTATTTAGAATTTGAAATTTCTCTACGCTTATTGTCATGGTTATATGCATCATCGAGTTCAGTAGACGTAATCTGAATTCTTCATTTTATTGTATTTGTTGTTGTTATTTTATTCATTACAGTTGTTAAATGCTAAACACCCTTCAATTTGATTGTTACTTAGATATAATTAATATTTAATATTTGTTTAGTGAGGAGTGAAGAATTCATATCGTTAAACCAGCAATTTATTGTTGTTTGTTATCTAAATTTATAGAAGTTATTTATTAGAGTCATATTTTACATGTGTTTTTGTGTTTAATTATCATTTCAGGTACATATGTTCTAAAAAGGGCTAGAATTGGGTCGTGTGTTCTACCGTTTTGTTTCTTTAGGACCCCGCCCCCCTCCAATCTCCGACTATGTTAGCTTGGCATTCGTTTCTTTCTTTCCCTTTGTTTGTTATCGTAATTTGGGCCAGCATTCTATTACTGATTAGTTTTTCCTTACTGGCCCGCTCGTCTTACGAGTAACAATTATATATTTTGAAACTTGCATCAAATTTTTTTTCTCGTTCTATGGCCACATATAATATGATTTGGTATATTTGAATTCAAATTGTATAATTGTATCACATGTTTACATCTTAATCTATCTCGTATAGCAAACATTAAATTCAACCAAAAATTTTATTTAATATTTCACTAATATTAAAAATTCTGGTAATTTTATTATTCCCGAAAATGACAATTCGATTGAAGTTAGACACAATACACTAATTTCATCATAAAACTTGTTAATTTTTTTACTTTCTTACTTAGCGATACAAGAAATTTGAACAAAAAGTGTGCCAGATAACACAAAAAACAAAATTTCGATAAAATTAATGGCTAAGGCAGTATACTATATATTTACCCAAAATTCGAAAAAAAAAATGTTGTAAGGTTTTTAAATACTGTAGATGTGTGTCACTAACGACCCTCTTGCAAAATTTGTAGATAACCTTTTAAGCTTTTACAATTTGCTAGTAGATGGCGTTCTCGTTAAGATGTCATTTCTATTTTCGTAAAGTTTGACATTTGTTATTGTGAAAACAGTGATAACTTACAATTTAACCGAGTAGTTTGTTTATAGTACGTATTTAAAAAAATAATTTTCTTAAAAAATGAAAATTTCACGTTAAAGTTTTCGTGTAAAATCACTAAGTCAACTTTTGATAATAAATCACTCTCAGAAAAGACTATTTACAATTGATTTTTAGAATTTCGTCGTGATCATGCATTTTACTAATATTAACGACTCAGGAGCGCTTACCGATACACAAAAAAGATCTGCACATTTGATAGAGGAGAAACGCGTATCGCTCTTGGAATAACAGAAAGAGTAGTTTTTAGTAGTGCATCAATGCACACGCTCTAGAACCAAATTCAAAATAACACGAGATCGCAAAGCAAACATCGTGGCTTATCGAAGCGCGGGAACTAGAAAACCCGACTTATATCGGATAGTGCGCGACCTTATTTCAACAAGTCGTTACCTTGGCACCATCGGGAAAACCCATTATACGCGGTCGTAATGTTTAACAAATTGAAGGTTACCAAAAAACAGAATACGAACCATTCAATTGTAGCATAAACTTGTTGTTTTGAAATAACTAAGTTTAACATGAAAATTTGTAGAAAGCGTATTTATTATTATAAACAGGATGTTATTGAAGAATTTAAGAGATTACGGGATAACTAAAACAAGGCATTTAATTTATAGAATAAATTTTCGTTACAAAAGTAAAAGGGGTTTGTGTTAAGGAATTTATAGACAGCGTATTTATTATCAATTATGAATTAACGATTTTATTGAACAGTAGACATGGAATTTAGACGAACGGATAATGAATTAGCAACAGACAGGGTTATTTTAAGTTTACTAAATTAATTTTCGTTTTTAACGCCAAAGGGGTTTGAGTTGAAAATTAGTGTAATTAACTTATGCGGAAATTAAACGTATCAACCCAGATGTAATTAAATCGGTCGACCGACACAAAATAATTTTTTAATTCATCCTCATTTTCTTTAATAAGATGCTCTTTGTCTAACACATCTTTTGTATTGTTTTCGTATCGCCGCAGTATTTTCTATGTAGTCCAACTTTCGTCTTTTTGCATTTATTTTCTCTAATTCCAGCTATCTTTTTCTTCCTCTTGCAACATATGGCGCGCATAATGGGGTAATTTTCTTTAACGTAAACGGATATAATTTGTTACCAATAGTTATGCGTTTAACCTCGGGGCAAATGTTAGGAGTATTAATTAACCCCGATTTCGAAATAATTATGTCTTTTGGGATTGTAGAATATGCTGCTGCAGATTCTGTAAAATATGTACTACTTGCTTTAATGTAGCATTGGATCTTATTGCATGTGATAATTTGTGCAGAATTAACGAATTTTCAGCACGTATCGTTTCTGGAGTTGTGTCAGCTTGCGTTGCACAAACAGGAAATAAATGTTACGCTTATCGAAATATTCATAACGATTGTGTGCTTATGTCTAATTTCTAAGCAATCAATCGTAGCCCTAGTCGACGATCTTGTGCTAGCATGTGCAGCACTTCCTCACTCATGTCTGGGCTTCTGCTTGTCGACGGCTGGCGAATGTGTCTCATTCTCAGTCGTTTCATTCTTATCGAAAAAGCGTTTGAACTATTCTTAAACACATTTTCTACTCACTATTTCTGTCCCGTTCAGTTGCACTAACATTTTATATATTTCTTTCGATATGCTTCTCAATTTATTGAATTTCATGTTAACGCGAGTTAAGGTTCGTGGCTTCGAGCGGTCCTTTTTAAAAAGACTTCTTTGAACTTTAACAAATTTATTTGGTTTTATACAGAAGTTAATTATTGAATTTTAACAAACTTGAATAATAAGTCTAAGTCGAAATACATTAATTAATTGTACAGTGAGTTATCAGTGAACTGCAAGGTAAAAGCTGAACGTCTGATGAACTGACTAGGAGTGGAGCTCCTGGTCCTTATATAACTTTCTCCCCCTCACAATTCTGTGGGAACCTGCGGACGTAATGTCCGCTTACACTTTATAATACATAGTTGCTATCTTAAAAGCTATTCATAATTACAATGTTGCAGGCTTATTCTGCGTAATCTCGGTACGTGACATCCGACGACCGTCTGTGACCTGACTTTTGCAGTGTCACTTATCCTTGTGCTACTTTGTAGCGTTTCCACTCGTGGGAACTGAAATCATCTTAATATAATGTAATAAAATGTTGCAACGACATTGTTGCACTGTCCTAACATTTCCTAATGTTTCCTAATACAGATATTAGTTTTATATATATAATAGATGGGGGTTCCTATAACTCCTCCCAACGTACATTAAAAATTAAGGGTTTTTACCTTTTCTTGATTTTTAATTAAATTCATTTTCGTTTAATCTCATTTAAAATTCATATTTTCTAGGGGTACATTTGTTTGTTTGGGTTTCTTAAATCTAAAACTGTTTTCTTTATTATTCTTAAATCTAATACATATTTTGTACGTTACATAAATGATCAATAAAATAGTCAATAAAATCAATATAATTGTCCATACACTAATGTTATCATAGTGCACTTTGGGCGTCTTGATCTCGTTCAGTTTTTCTTTGTATTCTTCCATGAGTTTCATGGCGTGGTTTAAGTTGTCTAATTCCAGGTGTTCCAATTGCATTGGTTTTTGAAGGGTTTCTTCATCTTCTTCTTGGGTAATCTTGATTTGCAGATCGGGTAGATTTGCTAATTTCTTGCTTTGGACTGGATCTTGGTAAACTCTAATTATTTCATTTTTTAATTTTAAATAACAATTTTCCTTAAGGGTGATTAATTTACTTCCGGTTAGTGCTAAATTACTTTCATCTTGATTGCAATACATTGTTGCGATTACTTCGGTGGGAAAAATGGCTATCCATTTATTTTCCGTTACTTTCTGAATTTTCATGTTGTTGATTAATACAGGTTTGACTTCACAATTTTCATAGTGATTGGTAAATTTTAGTAGTTGTACTTCGCAAGGGCTGTCTTCTTGAATTGTTGTGGTTGTTAATGATTGGCATAAGTATTGACTGGGTGTGACTTCATTACATTTGTCGTTTGTATAACCATATCTTTGTTCATTTAAGGATAGGAATTTGGTTTTTGGAATAATAACTTGGTATGTGCTAGTCATTTTCATTGGAAAAGCAAATAAGTGATAATAATTGTAACTGTTAATCTCTACTATTGGTATTTCTATTAAAAATGTTATATCGTTATTTTTTACATAGCCTTTAACTATAGCTATTTTCTCAAATATTAAAATGTTTGATTCTAATACATCGAAAGGTAATTTACTGTTAGTTATAAAAGATTTTATTCTCAATAATTCTGTTAATAAATCTATTGGTTCTATTATACTGGAATGTAGGGTATTTAATTTTGCAAAGGTTACTGCGTTTTCTAATGTTGCTAGGATTTGTTGAATTAAAGTTAGGGTTGATATTATTTGGTTATATATCGTATTGAATCTGATTAAATCTCGCATGCCTAACATAGTAGTTCGCATGTTATTTTCTAAGGTTTCTATTCGATTGGCTATACTATCTTGATTTCTAACTAATTTTCTAAGGGTTTCATAAAATTTGATGATCGTTGATTGTGTTAACGATATTTGATTACTAATTATAGTTTTAATGTCGTTTTGATATTCTATCAATTGTTGTATCGCGTTATCATAGCGTTCTGCGTCTTGGTTATCTAAATTTCCGGTAATTGCTTTAATTACGTTTCCTAATCCGTTGATTAGTCCTCTCTTTCTTCTCGTCATTTGTTCTGTAGGTATTAGTCGATTAAATTTGTCTTCGATATTTTTCAAAATGCTTTCTGTTATACTGTCGTAGTTCATCATTTCTATTGCGTATTCTTTTCCGAATTTTGTTGTGTCCATTGATTGTTTTAGTCGAAAATAATTATTTTTGATTATTTGAAATTCTTGTTTTAGCTCGGTTAATTCGAATTTTTGTGCAAAGGTCCAATAATCTATAGTGTTTTGCATACTGCCTAATTTAATTGGTAGTATACCGGGGTTGTTCTTTATGTCTTCAATTATAATTTCTGTGTCCGTTCTACCTGGGTGGAGGTTG
This sequence comes from Platerodrilus igneus, assembly GCA_036346225.1. Lineage (NCBI taxonomy): Eukaryota > Metazoa > Arthropoda > Insecta > Coleoptera > Lycidae > Platerodrilus > Platerodrilus igneus. The sequence continues at coordinate 1,278,783 of JARFIW010000500.1, read as the reverse complement.
ACGGTAAGGGTGATGATTGTCCATCTGAAAGTGCAGGGTGTCTTAAATTTTTGAGGTGAACATATTTTGTTATCTTGCCGTCGTCTATTGCGGCTACGTTTTTGTCGGATATTCGTTTGATTTTAAAGGGTCCTAAATTTCTCGGTGCCGTTTTGTGTCTTTTGCTTTGGTAATTTTTCTCGAATACGGTTTGTCCTATGGAAAATTTGTTTATTTCTGAGTTTTTATTACGGGTCGCGGTAATGCGTTCTTTATCGTTATCTAATTTGTCCTTTACTTTGTCGTAGGTTATTTTTAGTTTCTCCTTGTGGTCTTTAGCGTATTGCTGGTAGATTTCTTTGTTATAATGTATATCGTAGGGGTTGCGTGAATCTGAATGTCCTAAGGTTAGTTCTAAGGGTGTAAAATTTGTAGTTGAATGAATCGTGTTATTATACGCGATTAATGCGTCTGACATTAAGTTAGTTATGTGTTCTTTCTTGTAGTTTATTCTTAATAATCTAATCTGTTCTAATAGGGTTGAATGTAGTCTCTCAATTAGTCCGTTTGATTCAGGGTGGTTTTCCGTTATAAAGTGAATTTTTATTTTGTGTAATTCTAAAGTGTTTTGAATCGTTTCGTTTTTGAATTCGCTTCCGTTATCTAATGTTATTGTTTCGGGTGTTCCGTAAAATGTAAAATAGTGTAGAAATCCTTGGGTTACGTCTATACTATTTTTAGAAGTGATTGGTATTGCTTGTCCTATTTTCGTAAATGCGTCCACGATTGTTAGGTAACTTTGTGCTTCTACTACTAGAGTATCTGCATGTAATTTCTGGAAAGGTTTGTCTGGTGTTTTAGTTAACATTAAGGGTATCTTTGGGGGTTTTCTGTCATATTTGGCTTTATCACATAATTCGCATTGATTGATAAAGTCGGTAGTCAATTCTTTCATGTCCTTGAAATAGTAACGTCTCATAATTTGTTTTAGGGTCTCGTTTATTCTTCGATGGTTGGTCTTTCCTTCGTGTTGGTTTCTTATTACGTCGTTTATTTCGTCAGGATCGTCTAATGTTATTAATTTTCTTGTGCATCTTATAAGTTCGGGGCCAGAATTGTTAAATAGTTTAACATATATTTCTGAAAATCGTTTGTATAAGTTTTCCGTGTTAAAATAAAAGTAAAATCGTTTTTTCTCGGGGGTGTATTCTTTTAATATTTTAATTATCTGTGATTCATTATCGTCTTTAGTTATTTGAACTTGGTAAATTTTCTTATTATCCACTTTCGTGTATTTTACAGGGTTGGGGTTGTTTAAAACTTCTGTGATTATAAATTGATTGGGTTTCATGTCTATAGCTTCGTTTAAAATTTTTATTGTGGTTTCCGGTTCGTCATTTTGTGTCGAATGCATGGTTTCCATTTCTTCTGGGTCTTCTCTGACTTCGGTTTCGTCTACGTTTCCTACTAATGATTCTGTCTCAAGTGCGTTAAGTTGGATTCTACTTAAAGCGTCTGCATTATTGTTGTAAATTCCCTTTTTGTATATGATCTCATAATCATATTCTTCTAGTCTAATTCTCCATCTTTGTAATTTCGAGTTAGGTTCTTTGAGTTTGCATAGCCATACTAATGGTTTATGATCGGTATATATATATATATATATATATATATATATATATATATAGAATTTCCGTCCGTATAGGTACGGTCTGAAATACTTTGTTGCCCAAATTATGGCTAACAATTCTTTCTCTATCGTACTGTATCGTTGCTCTGTTTCGTTGAGGGTTCTTGATGCGTAACTGATAAGTTTATCGTTACCTACTGTTCCTTGGCTTAATACTGCGCCTAAGGCTACATTTGATGCGTCCGTTGTTAAAATGAATGGTTTTGAAAAGTCTGGGTATTCTAATACGGGGTGATTTGTTAAAATACTTTTAATTTTATCTACTGCTTTTATGAATTCTGGGGTATGTACAATTTTGTTTCCCTTCTTTAAGCAATTGGTTAGGGGCTTTGTTATTTGAGCATAACCTTTTATAAATTTTCTGTAATATCCGCTAAGGCCTAAAAATCTTTTAATCTCTTTATTCGTTTTGGGTATAGGGTAATTTAATACAGCGTTTGTTTTGTCGGGGTTTGGCATTACTTCTTGGGGTGTTATTACGTGTCCTAAAAAGGTTACTTCTTTCTGTAGAAATTCGCTTTTGTCTAGTTGTACTTTAAATTTTGCGGTTCTTAATCTTTCGAACACTTCTCTTAATCTTTCTATGTGCTCCACTAATGATGTTGAATACACTATTATATCGTCTAGGTACACAAGGCATTTTTCGTTGTGTATCCCTCGTAGTATGTTATCCATTACTCGTTGAAAAGTTGCGGGTGCGTTCTTCAGTCCAAATGGCATCCGTTTATACTCGTAGTGTCCTCTAGGTGTGCTAAAGGCTGTTTTCTGTGTATCTCTTTCTTTCATTTCTACTTGATGGTATCCTGATGCTAAGTCTAGCGTCGAAAAATATTGGCACTTGCCTAATTTGTCTAATATTTCTGTTATGTTTGGTAACGGGTATTTGTCGTCTACCGTTTTTTCATTTAGTTTGCGGTAATCTATTACCATTCGGTATTTCCGTTTTCCTGATGCGTTTAGTTTCTTTGGTACTATTAGTACGGGGCTGCTCCATGGTGAATTGGAGTGTTGTATTATATCTTGATCTAATAGATCGGTTACTTGTCTGTCAGCTTCTTCTTGACTTGCCTGGGGTAATCTGTATGCTTTGGTGAATAGGGTTTGTTATCCGTTAGCTCAATGTTGTGTTTAACTGTATTTGTAAACGTTAGGGGTATTCCTTCGCAATGGAATATATCGCGGTATTCATAACATAATTTTTGTATTGCCTTTTGTTCCTCGTGATTTATGTCGCGGTTAAATCGGATATTATTTAAATTTTGTTTTAACATTTCGTCTTTTTCTACGGGGTTATAATTTTCGTTTGGGGTTTCATCTATTTCCATTTCGTTAAAGTTTAATTCTTCTGCGTTTATCGGGTTTGTTAAAGATAGTTCTACGGGGTAATCATTCGAGTTTAATATTGTCGTTGTGGCGTAATTATTTTTGATTTTTACTAATGCGGTTGGGGTTTCTACTCCTTGTTGAAAAGTTATGTGGTTTATTATTCCTAAGTTTTTATTTGAATTTACGGGGATTATTATTTTTTTTTCTGTTCGGGGTTCTAATGTATATTTTTTGTCGATTTGGGTATTTTGAATTTTAATGAGGATTCGTCCATACTTGGTTCTTAATAATCGGTTTTTGATATCTATGTTGGCTCCTAATTTTCTTAGAAGGTCCATTCCTAATAGTCCGTCATATTTGTCATTAAATTCAAATATGCAGAATTTGTGTTTCATCTTTACTTTAAAGGTTTTTGGTAAAGGTATGTTTGCTACGAATTGGTGTATGGTTGTTTGATGGGCGGTTTTAATTTTAAAGGGTTCTCTTTCTACATAGTTTAGATAATGTTTTTTTACTGTTCGCGGGCTTATTAATGTTTTAGAAGATCCGGTATCGATTAGTAATTTAAATTCAGCGTGGGGTATTTCGATATAGGGTAATACAAGGTGATTCGTATTATTTAGATTTATTACGTTAGGTCGTTTATAAAATGGTCCATTTGAACATGTGTTCTCTTCGTCGTCTTCCTCGTAATTTTCGTGTGATTCTTCGCGTTCATAATGGTTTGATTGATTCTGTTCATTATTCGTACACGGTTGATTGTTATTATTCTGTTCATCTTCGTACTCTTCTACTTCCTGATGAAATAGTTCTTCTGAAGTGAAAGTGCGTTTTTGATTGGGGTTTGGTCTTATATGCGTTATTTTTGTGTTAGGTCTGGTGTTACCAGATGAGGTATCCATTGGTGTAGGTTTGTAATAATTATTGGGATTATTAGTGTTTATCATCGGTGAGTTTCTGTTAGGATTCGCGTTAAATGCTGGTCTTTGTTGATTTATATTTTGGTTAAATCTCGGTTGAAATGCGGGTCTTGAAAAGTTCGAGTTAAATGTTGGTTGAAAGGTGGGTTTTGAATAGTTCGGGTAAAATGTTGGTTTTGTAAATTGTTTGTATTGGTTGTTAAAGTTTGAATTATTAAACTGTGAATTATTTGTTCGCGTTTGGTTTGTTTGTGCATTGAATGAGTTAAATTTTTGTTGTGGATTTATTTGTCTTGCGGGTTGTATAGTTTTCATTGGCGTATAGCTTTTATTCGCGTTGGGGTTATATAGTCGGTTTCTATAGTACATTACATTTTCTTCTTCAATTATCATATTCATTGCTTCTTCTAAGTTTTGGGGGTGTTGAAATCTAATTTTATCTGAAAGTCTTTCGGGTAGTGCATTTAGATAGGTATGTAATGCCATCTCGTCATACATTTTAGTTTTTATTAGTCTCACGTTTGGGTCGGTTTCTTCGATTTTGAGTTTTGTCAAGATTAGGCTTCTTACATCTTGGCATCTCATTCCAAATTGATAGGGTGACTGGTTGTGTTCCATTCGTAGACCGGCTAAATCCCTTACTAAACATTTTAAGTTCCGTTGGTCGCCGAAATATGCAATTAATATTCGTTTAAACTGTTCCCATTCGTCCACGTCTTCGCGACTGGCTATTAGCGTTAGTGCCCTTCCGGTTAGTTTACTGGCGGATAAGCAGAGTGTTTCCGTCGTTATCTCCCGGCTTGTAAAAGGTCTTTAAGAATATTTCGGAAGCCGAAATATAATTACTGAGTAAGCAGGTGTCATTACCATTAAATGACGGTATCATTTCGAGGTACAGCTTCATTTCATTAGTCATCTTGGCTGTGGTTATTTGGGTAATTTTTAAAAAAGTAAAATTTTTTTTTTTTTAAAAATTTGGATTTATTTCGTAGATTTTGGTGTTATTTGATGAGTTTTACGCTTGGTATTAGTTTAGTTGAGTTTACTTTTGATTTGCCGATTTTTAATTTTAATTTCCGAAGTTTCAATAGGCTGGGTTATTTTTTGTGGTAATTTATCGGGTGTGAATGTTTTGCGTTATTTGCGTCGGTTATTACTTCTCTAATTTTTTATTATGTCGATTTTATTTAGGTGCGTAATAATTGTTTCGTTGGTTTATGCGATTGTAAGGTGTCTGCAATGCTTACAATGTTATCTGCTACAGGATGTTGTTAGTTACTTAGTTGCATTTATCGTCTCTAATATAAGTTATTTTTAATTTTACCGTGGGTGTAATTTATTACTCGCAGTGTTTTTATATAATACAATTTGTGCGTCTTTAATTTATTGCAGTAAAATTTTCACGTTCGAATACGGTTGTAGTTTGCGTTTTAGTACCGTACTTATTTATTCTTTCTGAGTAGTTTTAGATTGATACTTAAATAAAGTTTCTGATCGTAATTTTATGCTGTTTATAATTTAACAATGCTGAAAGGTTTCGCGATGTATTTAAATATCTTTTGTAGGTGATTTATTATTAGATTTTTATGCGTATTTATTCAAGGTTAGTTTCTATTCACTTTGATGAAGTATGATGAGGTATTACGTTCAATTTGCGCTTTGTTAATTCTCGTATTAAGATGTGGTTTTTAATAATAGAATGCGATTTGTCTATTTATGGGTGGTATTTGAATTTGAATCGTCGTGTTATAAGGTTTTGATTTCTTAATTGCTCGTTTTGCTTTCGCGTTTTTTCTTGATGTATTTAAATTATTTTTTGTGCGTCAGTTAATTCTTTTATTGTGGGATTATAAATTTTTATTTCTTGTTTTAGTTGGGATTGTAGAATTAGAAATTCTAAAATTTGTTGCGCCAGTTAAGATTGAATTAGAAATTCTAAAAATTTCTTGCGTTAGTTAAGTTAAGATTTAATTCAAAAATTCTAAAAAATTTTGTGCCAGTTAAAGTTGTCGAGTTAGAGGTTTTTTAAAAATTTTTTCGCGCCAGTTAAGATTTAATTCCGTAATCTTAAGAGGTTTGATTTTGTTTCTAAGAATTTTTCTTACGTTAGTTAAAACGTGATCTAGTCTCTTGCGCTTTGCGACTTTTTTAATAATTGTCTCTAGTTTTTGTTTCAGAATAATTTTTCTCACTTCTTTGTCTCAGAATTTTTTGTTGTCTCAAGTTTTCATAAATTTTTCATATATACAAGTAAAATAATAATAAAATTTCAATAAAGGCTTGAAGATAATCTCTAGCAATTGCTAAGTCGATTATTTTCAAAAAATGGCATAAAATATTTGTAACAATAGTCAACATATACATAAATAAATTCATAAACTAGCAAATATCAATTGTCTTTGTTAATAATAAAATAAATTTCAATTGGTTTAGGAAAATGAACTTACACTAGTTGCTTGGTTGCTTTCATTGATTTGTTTTCTTTGTTTCTGTTTTTCTTTTGGCTTCTTGGATTTGATCTATGCTTGTATCACCTCCAATTTTTCTTTTTGTTGAATTCGAACTATGCTTGTTTCTCCTTCAACTGCTGGACTTGAACGATGCGTGTTTCTCCTCCAACCTTTTGTTTTTGTTCTGCCAAAATCGGAATTGAAATTCCCGGACCACCAGTTCCTCGAAGTTGGATTCGCTAGTGCCCTTTTGACATCCGTTACGATTGCGCCAGTTAAGGTTCGTGGCTTCGAGCGGTCCTTTTTAAAAAGACTTCTTTGAACTTTAACAAATTTATTTGGTTTTATACAGAAGTTAATTATTGAATTTTAACAAACTTGAATAATAAGTCTAAGTCGAAATACATTAATTAATTGTACAGTGAGTTATCAGTGAACTGCAAGGTAAAAGCTGAACGTCTGATGAACTGACTAGGAGTGGAGCTCCTGGTCCTTATATAACTTTCTCCCCCTCACAATTCTGTGGGAACCTGCGGACGTAATGTCCGCTTACACTTTATAATACATAGTTGCTATCTTAAAAGCTATTCATAATTACAATGTTGCAGGCTTATTCTGCGTAATCTCGGTACGTGACATCCGACGACCGTCTGTGACCTGACTTTTGCAGTGTCACTTATCCTTGTGCTACTTTGTAGCGTTTCCACTCGTGGGAACTGAAATCATCTTAATATAATGTAATAAAATGTTGCAACGACATTGTTGCACTGTCCTAACATTTCCTAATGTTTCCTAATACAGATATTAGTTTTATATATATAATAGATGGGGGTTCCTATAACTCGCGTTACTCCACTGCACTGTGACAGAACGATTCACACTGAGGACGTTTAACCACCTGGTTAACCTTGGCTGCTACCCGCACTCTCACTAATAGGCGCTTATGAATATGTCAGGATACATGTACAACTGTGCATGCATATCTGGCCTTTGTTTGTCGAAGTATTCGAATATTCGTGGAATTTTGTAGATTACCTTGTATACTAAAACAACTTCTCATCAAACTTGTTATTCAAATTTCTAAAAAAAAAATGATCGAGCATGGCGTAGCGTGGTCTATTAAGTGTAATGCGAGCTTCCGGCCTTATATTTAAAGAAATAAGAAATATATCTGCAGCGTACAAACCACACCAAGCATTGCATTTGTCGGTATGTAATGGTGTCTTCAATGCATGTGGCTTATCCTCATTCCGTATGTGACAATGTTGATTATTTACTAACTTGTTAAACTAAAAGTGTGCTTCATCGCTCAGCACAAGTTTTCGGAAAATACGAGTGTCGTTTTCGAACATCTCAAGAGCCCATGCAACAAATTTCTGACGCAAACCATGGTCTCGGCGACTCAACTTTTACACCAGCTGATTCTTATATAAATGTTTTCTCGTCAGCCAACTTGGCGCTGCGGTGTTCAGTGTCGTAGTACGCGCCGAGACACTATAGATACTGCATATATATATATATATATATATATATATATATATATTGCTGTGATTCCTACAAAAAAACCTCACCAGAGTAAAAAAAGATATTCGAACCTCTCGAATTTGGCACCAAGATTTGCTGTGATTCTCGCTCTGTTGAATCTCTTCTGATAATCGCCTCTTTACTCTTTCCGCCTCAGCTGCTCACCTAGTTAAAACTTTCATCTTCATTAAAAAAAAAAAACAAACACATTCCTACCACAAACATCAACGTTAACTCTATTTACATCAATATTCATAATACATTAAAATTTCAAAATTAAATTGCAGCATAAATTTCAGTATCATAAAATTTCAAGATTAAATTTGTCATCATTTTAATTTGCATCCAGAATTAAAGTCCTTGTAGGATGCCTACTAATTAATTTAACAATATTTGCAGACCTGAGTCTGAGTACAAAGGGAGCATCTCCCACCCCTTTACGTTAATCAAACAGGTTAGTCTAATTGATCTCAAAGACAGACCCAAATTTTCATCATAATCAAGAACATAAACTGCTAAATACTCCTTTCTACTTAAACAAGAAAATTTCACCTTAAAATTAAAAATTTGTTGTTTGTACAAATTCACTACTGTCCATTTTTTAGCAAACAAATTATAAAGTTATTCAACACACACCAAAACATCAAAAATCGAACAACAAAGCATAAGTTACCTGAAGGTTAATGCACTCGTGGCTCCAATGTACATCGTCCTTTGTTAATCACACCATTCCAACTGGGTTATGTTTACGGCTTCAGATTCTGAACGCTTTTAAAATTTTCTACACCACCATTTATCTAAAATTGTTTCAGGGCTTCTCAGAAACTCATCTAAGTATATCAAAATCTTGTTTTGTGGATCCAATCACGATTACGAATAACATTTGATTATTAACACCCCCGAAAAATAGCAAAGAAATTCATAATTCTTTCACGCTATACCCAAAACTGCCTACTTTTGTGTATTCATTTATCGTTACTAATTTCGATAATTGGTACCGTAATACTGGCAAATATAACTAGACTTTATTACCTTGTATCTTCTCTCTAAATGCACTTAATAACTTTTATCGTAGCACGTATTCTGCTTGCAGTATCGTATAACATCAAAAAATAAAGAGCAAACTGTTTTAAAGTATTGAATAAAAATCGAAAATCTAAGAGCCAAACTGTTTAAAGTATTGAATGAAAATCGAAAATCTAAGAGAGCGAAACTCCTATAAACACGGGTTTATATAATCGCTCGCCTGCACGTCGGTTTTGTCCCGCAACGGCCAATTTCCAGAATTTCTCATTCTATGTTCCCTTTTCGACAGTCCGGCACAGCGATTCTAAAAATTTGCACACGCGCCAGTTAAATCTAAGAAATTTTTCACACGACACGCAACGCGTCTGCAAACAACTAATTAATTTTCTGTAGACATCGTTACGTTTACACCTCTCATATCTGCATCTTATTTGCACCAATCGCAAACCTAGTGACGTTGCTCAAATCACGCCTTTTATTATTCGTGTCTCGACTTTACGCTTTTCATCCGTCTTTTTCTACCTTGTTCTGAGTGGTACAAATCGATATTCTTTACTATCGGTTATTTCAAATACCACGTGGATTCGTAAGTAAAATAACCCCTCAACTAGCCTTTCCTGCTAAAACATCCGACCGTTTCCAATATACCTAGAAGCTGCATGTTTATCCAAACAAATTAAACAGAACGTGATATTTAAAAATACGCAGGTGTTCAATCGTAATACTTCTACGATTTGAATATTCCACGTATGAAAAAGCTTTTATGCATATTATGTATTACTAATGGTTCAATTAACTTCAATGAAAATAATAATGAATGGCATTGACTTCTACCCTTTAATTTTTAGCGAATACTAATTATTAATTATTATTAGTACACTTTGTTTAATACTCGCTACTTAAAAATTGAATTAATTACTATAAATTTCGCACGTAATTTCTATTTGTTTCTTGGAACAATTAAATTAAATACACGTTGAGCATTTTAATTCTGCTTCTTTTTATAGAAAGCGTCTAGTGAATAATTTAAATCCCTTATTTTTAACGAAACGAATACATTTTTATGCTCTACGGTTTTAATAACGCGTATTATCTAATAAAATTCTATACAAACCCTACATTCTAATTGAATGATTTAAATCTTCACACTAGGCATTTTAATTACGCGTACTTTTCCCAAAGCTTCCTTATACACGGTGATTAAAATTATTTGATGTCGTTAATTAATTTTCTACCCTGGTCTACATTTGAGTAATATATATATATATATATATATATATATATATATATATATATGCTGTGGATCCGGGGATTAAGGTTTTAAAAATCAAGAGTGAGTCATTATGACTAATAAATTTTTAAATGTGAAGGTTTTATTTTAGGTTTCAAAACAAGCAGAACTTTTTATAAAGAGTAACATTTTTTCCTAAAACCAAAAATAAAAAAGTTTTCCATATGCCGCCAACTTAAGTAGACACACTGTATATATATATATATATATATATATATATATATATATTGCTGTGTTATACTCCTGTTAATGCGGGAACTGGGTCCTTTCAACAAAAAATTCTAGTCCCACCGATTGGGCGTCATAAACTGCTGTGATCCTGCTAAGTTATTAAATTACCTGGTTCGTTGATTTTCTTCTGTTAATCGCCTCGGCTGCTCCTCTAGATAGCTTTCATCCTCATACATAAAAAAAAACAAACATTCCTACCACAAACATCAACGTTAACTCTATTTACATCAATATTCAGAATACATTAAATTTTCAAATTAAATTTCAGCATAAAATTCAGTTTTAAAAAGAATTTTAAGATTAATTTTATTATCATTTTAATGTGCATCCAGAATTAAAGTCCTTGTTGGATGCCTACTAATTAATATAACAATATAAGCAGACCGGAGTCTGAGTATAAAGGAGCATCTACCACCCTTTACGTTAATTAACCAGGTTCGTCTAATTGAGCTCAAAGACATACCCAAATTTTCATCATATTCCCGAACATCAATACTAAATACCCTTTCTACTTAAACAAGCAAATTTCATCTTAAAATTAAAATTTTATGGTTAGTACAATTTCACTAATGTCCATTTAAAGTAAATCAATTATAAAGTTATTCAACACACACAAAAATATCAACGTTCAACCAAAATAGTATAAATTACCTGAAGTTTACTGCACTCGTAGCTTCAAGGTACATCGTCCCTTTTGTTAATCACACCATTCCAACTGGATTATATTTACAACTTCTGATTCTCAACGCTTTTCAAATTTTCTCCATCACCATTTATTTAAAGTTGTTTCTGGGCTTTTCCGGAACTCATCTGTGTATATCTGACCCTTGTTTGTGGATCCAGACACATTTATGAACCATTTAATTATTCACCCCCGCAAAATAGCAAAGAAATTCATACTTCTTTCACCAATATACGCCAAAACTGCCTACTTGTATCTAAGTGCACTCGAGTACATTCATGTTAGCACGTAAATAACAAACTATTTTGAATCACTAAAATATACGAGCAAACTTTAAATTATTTTATCAAACTAAAATGCACTGTTTAACATCTCCAATCAAGTCGCGGATGTAAGAGAGCTTGTTTATATTCACCTCGGTATATATAGCAAAAAGCCTGTCTGTCGGTCTGTTCCCCAAAACGGGTAATTCTAAAGAATTTCTCATGCTATGTTCCCAGTCCGTAGCCTGTGCGTCGGTTTTTACGAATTTTGTACTCGCCCCATTTGAAAGTGTCAGAAATTCTCACACGGCACGCAAACATGTCCGAGAAAAACTAATTAATTTTGTACAGAAATCGTTGTTTCTACCTCTGATATTTGCATCCTATTTTCAACCAATTGTGACCTTCGTGACGTTGCTTTAATCACGCCTTTTACTATATGTGTCTTTGCTTGACGCATTTTCTCTTTCCTTTTCTAACCTGTTCGTATTGGTGCAAATTGATATTCTTTATTATCGATTATATTTTAGTCCATGTGGACTATCTGGGTTAAATAACCCCGTATCGCACCTTCTCGTGAATATTAAGCCCCGGTTTCTCCAAGATTCTTTGTAAACATTAATTATCTGCAAAATTTTCGCCGAATGAGCTTTTTAAATAAACCCTGTTTTGTATTTCGTGCTAAAGCATCTGACCGTTTCCAATATCCTTATCCTTATCTAAACAAATTAAACTGAAATTGCCTTTTAAAATACGCAGGTGTGTTCAAACATCCTACTTCTAACTAACACTTCTAGGATTTGCATTTTAGTGGGTTTTTACAAGTTTCTATAGATATTATCTGTACGTTTTGTTCAATACCGGTTACTTGAAATAGAGTTAATTAAGATAAATTTTGCATGTAATTTCTCTTTGTTTCTTTATTAGGAATAAATAAATTACACGCAGAGCTTTTTTATAATACTGTTTCTTTTGATATAAAGCGTCTTGTCCATGATTTAAATTTATTATTTTTACTGAAACGACCGAATTTATTTATGCTTCATGGTTTTAATAAAGCGTATTATTTAATAAAATTCCTTATACACGGTAATTAAAATTATTTGATGTGATTATTTAATTTTCTACCCTGGTCTAAATATGAGTAATATATATATATATATATATATATATATATATATATATATAATGCAATAATGGAATGGAGCACATACAATACGAACTACAATCAATGATTGTATGTGCTTCATTCCATTACTGTAGTCTTTAGTTTGACTAGGTTCTTTTATAACTCCTTGTGGGTATAGGATTGTGTGTTTTTTATTTTTATTTTTAACTTTAATGCTTAATGAATATTAAATGTGGCCTAATCTTAGTAGATATTTCCACTTAAGTATGTCTTAGTAGTTATGTAAGTAACCTGTTTGTGCTTTTTATATCTTGTGACTTACCTCTTTATGATGTTTTTAGTCTTGAAGAAGGCACAGAATTTGTCGCCGAATCGTCGAATAAAATTACGATCTGACATATAAGTCTAATTAATTTTGAACGAGAGCATCCCAAGAGTTCGCCAAGCTTTATTTTAGATATATATATATATATACACTACAATTTCTGACGTGATGACGTGATAGGGGTCATCCGACTTCTGAGCCAGTGATTTCAAAGGACAAAAATTGGTTATTCACTATGGCTCACTAGGTAACCCATGGTCTTTTTTTATTAGAAAGCATAAAATTTCAGAAATACTGTGTATTTCCAAGGATTGTGTTCTTAACTGTAGTAATATGTATATTTCTGAAAGCATTGGTCATATTTTAATTTGTTTTGAAAATAGTCTTTTTTGAAGTAGAAACCTATATTTGAGTTAGTTCGAGCGTTATTTACAAAATAAGTCGCACAGAAGTAGTTGATAGATTTTAATAAAATTATCAAAACATCGCTATTGATGAAACAAAGTAACGAAAATTTTAAATAAAATCTAAACAATTTTTCATTTGGTTTTTTGTTTCATTTCTTTGTAATCAATTAGTATCAGTTAATTGTAAACAAGCTATTGGTGTGTAATAACTGTCAAGTTTTCGATTAATTTGTCCATTATTGTTTTGTGAAAATTTAAGAATGCCAAGAGTTCGCCAACGTGCAAATTATTGACAAATAAATGATTTTAAACGAGGCTGTATTATTAGCATGGGAGAGGCCGGACTTTCATTCAGAGATATTGCTGGTCGTGTAAATATTGATATTCCAATGGTGGCAACATGTTCGTTCAAATGGCCTTATGAAGGAGTTCAACAACGCCGTCTTGGTGACTACAGATAGTAAAGAACGGCGTTTAAAGTTTTTGGCCACAAGAGCCAGATTTTTAATAACTCGGTCAATTGCAATAGACTGGATGGAAGGTGCAGGACCCAGAATGTTAATATCATCTCTTTATTGTCGGATAGAATCTTATGAACTGTATTCATACACCCCATTTTTAGGTCTTCCTCTTACTCCACTTCACTGTACCCGCAGACTAGAATGGAGCGACGAAAGATCAAATTGGTTTCAAGAATGGCATAAAATTGTGTTTGGTAACGAGTCTCAATTTTGTTTCTGTTTTCACGACGGTCGTAGGAAAGTCAGACGTAGACGCAAAGAGCGCATTAATTCAACATTTTTTGTGGAACGCCACACAATTCTTATACAGGAGTGATGATATGGTGTGCAATACGTTATGGTAGCAGATCACCCTTGGTCTTCATCGGTGGCAACTTAAACGCAATTAGTTACATTATCAACATGCTGGAGCCTATTGCACTTCCATTCTTTCGGGTGTTGGAAAATTCTATTTTCCAACAACATAACGCACGTCCTAACACAGCAAGGGTTACAATACGATGTTTGCAAGAAGTTAACATTGTTTTTTCCTCATGGCCTTATCATTTGCCAGATTTCTTGCCCATTGAACATGTTTGGGATATGATCCGCAGAAGGCTAAGTGAATTACTACACCCACCAAACGACTTGCAACATCTTCGATTTCGAATTCAGAAAGCTTGGGATGATACACCGCAGGAAAAAATTGATCACTTGATTGACATTCTGCCCCGTCGTTTAAACCAGTGCATAGCAAATCCTAGTGCAGCAACTCATTATTGAAAAAACTTTTTATTCCTGTTTTTTGTTTTCAAATATTCATCATTTGTTTGTTTCTTCACAATAAGCATTTTATCGAAATTTTATTAAAAATTGATCAACTTCTGTACCAGTGGCGTAACTACACCCCTGCCAGCCCCCGCTATGCGGGGGGGCCCCAAGTGCAAGAAGGCCCAAACGATAATAAACTCAACTTATTCATCTTCAACGTATTTGGCAGGTAAGAAACGGTCAAGAAAATATTGCAGATAATTCAGAAACCGCAGGTTAACGAACGTTTTCTTGATGTTACTACTAGGAACTGCTGAAATACAAGAAATAATAATTAAGATAAATACTGAACACCACCTGCAGCCTGCATCCTTTCTTCTTTCTATCCGTTCTGTCCTATTTTGTAAGGGTTAATAAACAGATGAAAGAGACTGTAAACTTTAATAACAAAGATGTCTATATTATTCTTAAGTGATAAGTTGTATAAAGTGGTAAAGCATTATTAAACGACGTATAGTAGGGTTAGTTTGGTTTGTGGGATTTTAAATAGGAATAAAAGGGCTATTGTCTGTACAGTACAGATTCACAGGATGGCAGGTAGCTTAGTAACCTTCGCTTTCTAGAAATATAATACTAGAAAGAAATTCATTTTGTGGTTTCTAGTCAGCTGGTTGCAACGTATTTGCATTAGCTGCATTATATATAACGAAAAGGAAGTAAAAAAGCATTCCAGTACGTTTTGCTCAATAGTGTTGTGTTCGTATTACAGGAGGTCTTTCATATTTAAACGTAAGTATTTATATCTATTTTTTATTAAACTACTATTGATTTGATCATAGTTGAAGTCGCGCTGAGAAATACATATAAATAAATCTTTAAGCATTCAATAAAAATCATTTATATTTTGTTAATTAAAGCATTTAAAGCAAAGTATGTATGTGTTATTTGTAATTTCAAAAGGCTTTTAAATAATTATTACTTATCTAATTACATTATAATTAATTTCATTCAAAATTGCAGGAAATAATATACAATGAGCACTACAAGCGGCGCTGCAAAAACGAAAAAGGAAACTATTGGAAGAATCAAAGAGCAAGATTCCAAAATAAGTTCCTTTTTACTTCTAAAGAGTCCGAAAACAAGAACAATCTATGAAATAAATTGGGCTTTCGACAGTAGCATCTACTAGTTCCGCTACAGACGAACAGCAGTCGTCAACAATTTTAAAAACTCTCACCCAGGGCGCAAGTACATCACATAATGACGGCCGCGATAGAAATTTGGAACTAGATACCACTACAATTACAGAGGTAAATGTGAGTAGTACTTTTCACTTAATGAACTATCTATGGATCTGACGAAAGAATATCCAACCGATTTTGCACATTTTTAAAAATCAATGTTTTACAACATGACATTTTAAGAAAAGAAATAATTAATTACGGATTGTGTAGACCAGATGGTGCGTTTCCTAAAGATAATAAAAATAGAAGTTTTTCAGTTCACTATTATTACTTAATAACTGCAAGCGAAAATAAAAGCAATACGTTAAACTTACCACACAATTCAAATGGGTGGTTGTGTTATTCTAAATTAAAAATTGTGTTTATTGTCAACCATGTTGGCTGTTTGCTTCAGTAAGGTCAAGTTGGACGACCGGAATTAATGATTGGCAGGGTTTATCAAAAAATTAAAGAGCATTTGCTTGCTCAATCTCATTTAACTTGTTGTTTTATTTACGATATGTGGAAAAAATTATACCATAGATAAGAAAGATACTCTACTATTAAAACAAGAAACTGAATTTTGAAAAATGTTTTACACAGACTTTTCAATGTTACTTTAACACTATCCCAGCGCATGCTGTCATTTCGAGGACATAGAGAAAGTTTTCTGATTCAAAAGACAGTTACAACGGTAATTTCTTAAGTTTAGTTCATTTAATTAGTAACTATGATCCTATATTACAAAAGTGCTTGAACGACCCAAAGGTTCAATTAAATATCTTTCCCAAAAATTCAAAACGATATTATTAATACTTTAAGCGCACACTTAAAAATATTTTATTAAATAAAATTAGATCCGCTCCTTTTTCTCAATCATAATAGACACTACACAGGATATAACTAAGATTGATCAATTAAGTAAAATTGTAAGATATATTGATTTTAAAAAGACAGCTTGGGAGAGGTAACCAAAATAGATATTTGTGAAACTTTTGTGGGTTTTACAAAAGTAGAGTCCCAATCTGCTGAAGGACTATGTAATACTATATTAAGCAATTTAACCAACATGCAATTAGATATAAATAAATGTAGAGGGCAGGGCTACGATGGAGCTAACGTTATGAGCGGTACGTATTCTGGCGTGCAAAGAGAATTTTAAACATAGAGCCTGCAGCCTTATATATGCACTGTAGTGCCCATAACTTAAATCTAGTCATAAATGATGCCGTTAAAGGTATAAAAGAAATAGAATCGTTTTTCTACTTTTAGAAAACATATATACATTTTTGCTAATAGTATAGTAAGATGGAATTGGCTTTCTGTTTTTAAAGAAAATTTCACACAATTGAAACGCTTAAATCCGACACGTTGGGCGGATCGAGTAAAATCTTTAGCTGCCATAAGAATTCGGTATAAAGATATAGTAATGTCTCTTAATAAAATTATTATGATATCAAAAAACAGATGAACGAAATGACGCAAAGCAAATATTAACTAGCATGGATAATTTTAATTTTATTTTTTAAGTGTTTTTTAAGTCAAATTCTAGAAGAGCTTAACAAGCTCTCACAAACTGCTCAGAGTGAAAAGGCGAATATTAATCAGATAACTCTCTTATTACAAAAACTTTAAAATTTTTCAAGGAAACAAGAAATAACTATTCCAACATCAAGGAGGAAGCAGCGAAAGTTGCAGGGCAATGGAATATTAAACCGGAATTTATAAAAAAGGCAACCAAAATAAAAAGCATTACGATGAATTATCCAATGATTATCGATTTAATGATGAAGAATTTAAATTTAAAATAAATGTATTTTATCGCGTAATGGATATTATAATTTCACAGCTGTCGAATCGTTTTAAATCGCTTTTCATGTAAACGAAAAGTTTAATTTCTTAGAACCTAATGTATTTTTGAATTTAACTGCAGACGATATTTTATCTAAGGCAAAACAATTGCAAAAATTTTACTACAAAGATTTAAATGATGCTATAGGTATAGAACTTACTACACTCAAAATAATAGACTTATTTGTGATGAATTAAAAATGTTAACGGTATCTTACAATTTTTAGAATATCTAGTACTTTCCAAATCTACAGGTTCTAGCAGTTTTCCAAACACCATAACAGCCTTAATGTTATACCTAACTTTACCCGTTAGCGTTGCAAGTGCGGAGAGATCTTTCTCAAAATTAAAAATTATTAAAAATTATCTTAGGAACCGCACTTCACAAGATAGATTAGACGATTTATCCCTCTTAGCAGTAGAACATGACACTGCCAAAAATATGAATATAGAGGATACAATAAACGCGTTTGCAGCAAAACATGCAAGAAAAACAAAATTTTGAATTTGATTTGGAATGTCTGCTAGCTCATAGGTTTTTTTACTGTATCAAATTTTTAGGTGTAAATAATTTTGTGCGGCGTATAAATATGTAGATTTAATATTAATTAACTTATAAGTTTGAATTTATGTAATTTGGTTTTATAATTAATAAAGCACTTGATTAATATAGTATATGTATTTAATTCTATACTGCTTCCTTCTCTACATGTACTATAATTTAAAAATATGGCTAAATATAAGCCAGTAAAAGTAATACATTTTAAAGAGAGCCCACTTTAAAATTTTTGCGGGGGGGCCCAAAAATCGTAGTTACGCCACTGTTCTGTACCTTGCGTTTTTTATGAAAGTCAGTATATATGATTATCCGTATGAAACCTACTTGCAGCTGAGTAGAGAGTACGTTTCTTCATCCAAGTACAATGTGTTGTTGACTGGAGTATAGGTAATTGCAAGATCAATAAGGTTTGACATAAAAATCTGGCTACATGAATAAAATAACGCTTTTCAAGTACACGTTTAGCAGTGGAAGATTCAGATTCGGTCATGCCTTTATTTCAAAGAAATTACCCATTTTCCAGTACTTTGTCCTCTACCGAGATTACGTACCTTTATAACTACAATATTGATTTTGAATTGAAAATTCAAACTATTCAACTGCTGTTAAATATTTTGCATGTTTTAAAATGCAGAGGTTTTATCATACTAAGCTGAAAAAGCACTAGAAGATTTCTCTTCGACTATTCTAAAGGTCTTATCGACTTCTGCACAAAGTAAAACGTGTTTAATTCATGAAGTGAAATGTTTAGTATTAAAATTTAGCAAACGAAAAAGCAAGAATCGTTCTCTACATTTACTTAATCCGCTTATCTGAAAGTGGAACGAAAACAAAAGTTATTCTCGCAATGGTTTTGGAGCTTTTAGACACACGCACATAGCCAATTTCAACTTTTATATTACGCAGAGATATCATAAAATAAACATTATCGCACCCCTGGAATAAACTTAATAAAATCACATTCTTCCTTGTTCCTTACAGTTCGTTTGTGCTTCACATAAATGCGCCGTTAGAACAAGTATATATGACCCTTAGGAGTTAAGTTTCATACTATCATAGCCCGAAAAGTTGAGCAAGATGATATATGGGATAAGTCACACGACGTAGTTATAAGTTATGAAACATAACGTCCATCTTATTTATTTCAAGCGTACATTTACTTCGCGACGAGATTGTTAATTTGATGTGTTTACGAAAAAATTAATTTAGCACGCGAGGAGTTTAGAACTATTACCCCCCATCATTTAAAAAATTTTATCACCCAGAAATATTGGGCAAAGTAGCTTTTGGTTGTATTTGGAGACTAAACCCTATATAAACCCGGTATAATAAATTTAAATTAGACTTTTTTAGTGTGTTAGTTTATAACGAATCTACGTTCCTGTAAAAGAAATAAATATATTTTTGGTGATTTAGAGTGTTTTTTAGATCCATGAAGTAGTTGGTAAGGTAAAAGAATTAATTATTGAAACTGTTAAACCAAACTTCTACAGTTACCCGGTATAATTCTTTTATTTTACGACCGTAGTTTTGGATATCACTGTATTCATTTTCAAATGTAAAACTGCCAAGATCCCCCAACACTTAGACATTTGCCGAATTAATAGTTTTCTAGTGAATGATTTCGAATAATTAATATTAGTTGAGAATATTGCTAAACCAATACCTGTAGTTGCTTATATTAGTTATCAGGTTTAAGTACAATTCTTCTGTTTGTCATTAGGTTTTCTCTCTTGGAACTGGTTGGACGCGTACCTCCATTGATTTTTATTCTGAGCTAGTCTACACATTTTCCTGAAATTCCCACAGCCAACATCTTTAATTATCTGAGTACAATAGTTCAAGCTAGGTGTACCTCTATCTCCATTTTTCCTATCTCTGCTTGTAATATATTCCGCACTATTCCCTCATGCCTTAGAATGTGTTCTATCATCCCACCTCTCCTATGTTTTACTGTTTTCCACATATTTCTTTCTTTCTCTAGCATTTCGAGAACCTTTTTGTTCTTATCTTTGTCTATCCATGATATCTTCATCATACGTGTGTAGCATCACACTTCAAAGGTTTTCTACTTTTTTTCTGTCCGCTTCTCCCACTGTTCACGTTTCACAGCCGTACAGTGCTGTGTTCCACACATATGTTTTAAGCAATCTTTCTTGTTTCTATGTTTGGTGTCTTTGAACATAGTAGTTGTTTTTCTTGTTAAATGTAGCGCGACCTTGTGCTAATTTTTGTTTTATATCTTTTGCGCTCTTTTCATCTCGCGTTATTTGGCTTCCTAGGTAGCAGAAATCCTTATACTTATTACGGGCGGATTTGATACGACGAATTTAATGTTGTTAATAAAGGGAGAAAAAGCCTGTAACAAGAATTAAGGGTTTAATCTCGACTAGCTCGCGTAGGTCGTGGGTTTTCTTTGCAATGGGGATTAATGCAAATAATGTCATAAATTACAAGGGCTAATGTGCATACCACCGTTAATTTAATGTACCAATTCTGATTTAAATATCTTACTTGTAATCCTGCATTCTCTGGTCTTCTTTCATATGGCGCCAGACCGTCGGTTAGGGATTGGTATCGAAGGACGGTCACCTCAATACTAGTTATCAATATTTATCACTTTTCTACTCACATCGAACTACGAACACTGCTAAATAATTACTGAAATACATTTAAGTTTAAGTTTAGTATAACACATTAAACTCATCATTGTCAAACTGATACCGATCGTTTTGTTGTACTTACACCTTTTAATTTTAAATTATGTTAATCTTGAAAGTATTTTAAAAAACTGACGCATGTATTATGCAATTTTAAAATGTAATAGTTACTACATGTTTGTTAATTTAATATCTTAAAAAATCAAGTGTCTGTAAGTATCTTGCTGTGTGCATAACTGTTAATTGTATTATAATTTTACAGAGTCGTGATTATGGTCTAAATACAGTCCGAAACGTTGATTTTAAACAAATGATTTTTATTTGCATATAAACACATAATTGTCCGAACGAAACTCAATCCCAAAAAATTCTTTGAACACCCATATCTTTTCCAATATATATATATATATATATATATATATATATATATATATATATATGTATATATATATATGTGTCGTGGAACCTTCTACTAAAATCTCAAGCCTCACGAATTTTCCCAACATAAAATTTTCAAAAAAATTTTATGAAAAAAATTTTCTTACCCTTTATTTTGGACGCCTTCGGATTTCTCTGCTCACCCTGGCTAGCTCAGCAATTGTCTTCTTCTTGAATACCTATCTTTAAGTACATACCTCTCTCTCACACACACACCATCCAATGAAATTACCAAAATAATACAACAACCATACAACCTTTTATTTACACATATTAGCGGATAAAATATTTACACATGAGTACAAACGATTTGGTACAATTGTTACCAGCTCAATTATTAAATGCTTTAAAGTCCTTAGTTTTTAAATTATTTTTACAAAAATTCTACATGATATGAGTAGATGGGCCCCACATGCAACCCTAGTTTGACTTTCTACTGGTCTATTGTGAGCTCATTATAACCCAGTTTTTGTAAATGCTTTTTAAACCTTGCATTATTGAAAACAAATTTACAGACCCGTTTACTCCTTACAACCACAATTTATCGCCTGAATAAACCTTTATATATCATCAATAAACCGTTTTTTATAATCAAAATTAATTGTCCAGCACATGTACCTTTTTAAACAAGTTTTAAAAATAATAAATACACCACCAATAAGTCAAACACACAAACACCAAAATATTACCACAAATGTTTATACAAAACAGAAATTTAAAGGTCGTTACCTGGAGTCACCTACGTTCCTCATCACTGCAGATGGCTATCAGAAACGCTCGTCGATGTGTCCATCTACTACGATGAAGTCTGGATCCACTGATCCCCACCATCCAATATCTCCGCTACCACCCAGATATTAGCTTAGATTCAACAGTAACATTCCACACCAATATTTCTTGCATACAAATTGCTTTCCGTTTGGCTTACCCCAAAATATCATCTTTTCATTTAATAATTTTGTCGAGTAACGGGACCTTTTATCTAAACAAGCACCAACTAGTGCAATCACTTTTATAACTTGCGGTCCGCTATTACAGCTTTTATAATTTTTAACAGGATGTTTAATATAACTTTACTGCACACAATAATTGCTAACCGAAAGCTTTTACTATTCTAGGTTGTAGATCTGAACCCGTATTCAAATCTAAATGGAAAGATAAAAGAGCTTTAATATATTCATTCGTGTATTTATATCATTCTCCAATCCCCCTAGTGGAACCTGTTTCATGTGAAAAGCTTGTTTTCGAAACGGTTTTTTAAACTTTTGAACGTAACCGACTATAAAAAAATTTCTCCTGTGCGTCGTGCTGTTTACATAGAATTTTCGTTTCCTACCTTACCGTACGCGCACTTCTCGAAAACTGCTCGCCATCAACCAATGATATAATATCCTGTCGTCACAACGCTCCACCTATCACCTTTTATCTCTGTTCTACGCATATCTGTTGTCTTCTTTTAGAACCCCTCTAGTTACAGAAAATCGATATTATAGTCGTCCTTCATAAATACCCATGTATATCTTACGTGACTTTCAATCCAACGCTTTATTTATATTTTTCTCTGTCTGTTTTATATTACCGATCGTTCATTCCACTCACTCCTTAAGGTACTGGTAATTGTAGCAGCTTATCCAAATTGACCGTTGAAAACAATTTCTATGGAAATTTGTGCTAACGTTCGTTTCATATTCTATGAACCTGACATATAACAACATGTGTTTCTTGAAACAACCAACCGTTTGAAAATAACAATTCTCGGTTTCTCCGCTTCGTAGTATTTGTATCAACCGAACGTTGGCTTTTAAAAAGCAAACACTTGCGTTTGAAATTATTGATTTTCCATGCATGCAAGCTGCCTTTTTGCTTCCCTGCGTTTGAATAAATTATTATAATTACTTATGCGTATCCTTGAGCTTTTTTATGTACTCTAAAACTTTTTTTCCTTATATAATTTTCACATTCCAATTTAAATATAGAAAAATACCTTAATACCCGTCCGTTTGCTCTATATAAATTAATTAATTTGGCGCGTAAATAATTTGCTCCTATTTATATATACACGGTTGCTAAACTTTTATTGTCTACACCTATTTACCCTTTAAATCCACAACAATATATATCTATATATATATATATATATATATATATATATATTATAATTCATAAGATGAAATAATAACTTAGACTTTTATGCAAAGCCCAAATGATCATTTCAAATCGAGCTAGTAATTGAAAGAAGGAAAACGTATTGTCTTCGACATGATTTGAACCTGCATCTCAGTTTTGCCGGAACTGTGCGTTTACCAATTACGCCACCGAGACCGATGACTATAATTGGGAAATTTACAAATCTAAATCGTGTACAGAACTATTTTTATAAACCTAACTTTCAATTACGTTTAGCATTAAAGCTTCCTGTCTATATCTGACATAAGTCAAAAACTTGACAATGTCAGATATGATTGACAAAATGCTAAACGTAATTGAAAGTTAGGTTTATATATGTTCTGTACACGATTTAGATTTGTAAATTTCAATTATAGTCATCGGTCTCGGTGGCGTAATAAACACAGTTCCGGCAAACTGAGATGCAGGTTCAAATCTTGTCCAAGACCTTATGTTTTCCTTCTTTCAATAACTAGCTCGATTTGAAATGAATATTTGGACTTTGCATAAAAGTTTAAGTTATTATTTCATCTTATTCCCTATAATACGATAGTATTTATCAACTTACCTTGTGTAAAAAACTACCTAAAATTTATATATATATATATATATATATATATATATATATATATATATATTGCAGTGGATTTCCTCTAGACTCGATTCTCGCCCCACGAATTGGGCACCATAAAATTTGCAGTGATCGTCGGCAAAATCGTGCCCCACGCTTGGGCCAACATAATAATTTGCTGAAAAAATTATAAAAAAAAATAATAAAAATTACCTCTGGAACGCCTCCTTGATTTCTGCACACTCCGGCTAGCTCTAAAATCTGCTTCCTCGTGGATATTTACCATCCTTAGTTCACTCTTTCTCACATATACAGTAAAATAAAATTACTACTCAAATAATGCAATAAGACATACAACCTTTTTATTTATACATATTCAAAAGTTTCCATTATCAAGAAAATATTTATACATTCGTATATACAGTTTCATAAATTGTTACAATCTCAATCCTTAAACCTTTTGAAATTTCATGATGTGTATTTATTTCAACAGTTTTATTTAATACGAGTAGATGGGCCCGTCGTGAAACCCTCAATTGACTTTTATTCAGGTCGGTGGTGAGCTCAGTATAAACCCAGTTACTTTAAATGCCTAAAAACCTCGCGTTTTTGTTTAAAACAAATTTAAAGACCCGTTTACTCCTTACATCAAAAAATTTATGTCATTTAGTAACACTTATAAATGTTAAAACCAATTGTCCTTTACATATACCCCTTTAAATGAGTTTTAATGGTAATAAAATACACCCCCAATGTGTCAAATCACTCAGGCACAAAATAACAGCACAAATGTTCAAGCAAAAGCAAGAGAAATTAATTTCGTTACCTGGAGTAAGCTTTTTTTTATCATCCTCTGAAGATGTCCATACACTTTGCCATTATACATAGATCCAACCCATTTTCACTCGCTATCCAAATCTCTGTAGCCGCCTTCAGTGTTTCTACCTCGATACTTGACTAGACGAAGCTAATCACCTTCCGTAATTACTAAACCTCACGAATTCTTGTTTCAAGCACTTTTCAGCTTGCTTACCCCAGTACCATCCTTTCATATGTTTGTTGAGTGTAGTAACAGCACCGTCAATTAACCAGCACTCACTTATGCAAGACACACGTTTAAAAAAACTACTGATGTGCTGTACTAACACAGCTTTACACTTTTAAATTAGGATGTTGCTTTAGCAAAGCAAAGTCAAACGAATAAACGACGTACGATAATAAACCAAAGTAAGAGATCTTCACTACCTCTGCTAGTGTATTTATATTTTCTCATCCACCCCTCTCGGACCCTATTTCAGTCGAATAGCTTATTTTATCTTAATTGATTCTAAAAATTTTTACGCGTAACCGACTAGTACTACCGAAAAATTCTCTTTCCACCGTGCTTTTCACCTGAAATCTGTTCAACAACATACAACCGTTTTGAACTTCTTGAATACTTCTAGCCTTCAACCAATCAGATTCCTAACCCTTATTTCTACGTCCAGCTTCTAGCTATCTTTCCTTGTTTCACCCATATTTGCTGTCTTTTTCAGAATCCCGCTCGAGCAACTACCATACGGTAGTGAGACTTGGACAATTAAAGAAGTAGATAAGAAAAAGATAGAAGCTTTTGAAACTTGGTGTTATAGGAGAAGGTTAAAGATTAGTTGGACAGATAGAGTAACAAACGAGGAAGTTTATAGAAGGATAGGTGAGGATCCCTGTATGTGGAAACAATTGAAGGTCAGGAGAGATAGAATGATAGAGCACCAGTTAAGACATGAGGGACTATTTAGTAAAGTCTTAGATTATAGACTACCAAATAAAAATAGAGTAGGAAGGCCTAGACAAAGCTATATTAGTCAAATTATTAGAGATTTAGGTTGTGAAGGGTATGTAGACCTTTTTAGACTAGCTCAGAATAGAAAAGAATTTAGAGCTGCGTCAAATCGACTTTAAGTAAGTTCGAAAACAAAACAAAAAGAAAAATAAAAATCAGTTAACTAAATG
Organism: Platerodrilus igneus; assembly: GCA_036346225.1. Taxonomy (NCBI): domain Eukaryota; kingdom Metazoa; phylum Arthropoda; class Insecta; order Coleoptera; family Lycidae; genus Platerodrilus; species Platerodrilus igneus. The sequence continues at coordinate 1,252,809 of JARFIW010000500.1, read as the reverse complement.
TCACCATGACATAACTCACAATTAGTTAGCGGTCTGGCATGTTGGCAGCGATTCGTTGCTTAAGCCTTACCATAACATATAATTTAACATTTTTCCTTTTTTGAAGCGGATAACCGGGTTATATTTCATTTCCTTATAAATGGTAATGATGTAAACATGTTAGAGTTCTTTAACAACCATCAGGTTGCTAATATCTATGTAGAGCCAGGTGGATAGGAAAAAGATAGAAGGATATAGGAAGACCTAGACCAAACTATATTAGTCAAATTATTAGAAATTTAGGTTGCGAAGGGTGTGTAGAGCTTTTTAGATTAGCACAGAATAAAAAAGAAGTTAGAGCTGTTAGAGCTGAATAGTTTAGGGTAAGTGACAAAATTATATAAGGGTAGGTTAGTATATTAGTAAATTAATTTATAGGAATGACTGAACCATTGAAAAAGGCTCAAGCAGTCGAAACGTACGTATGGTCGAGTGAGGTTATGGCACAATAAAATGTAAAAGTATATATTAATGTTTTGACCTATAACCCAAGAAAATCATCTTCAAACAAATATATATATATATATATATATATATATATATATATAAGCATTAAATTACATATATAAAAGTTATAAATTACTTACTTAATGCGTTTTTAGTGAAAAAAACCTGTTTTGACATGTAACGTCATTTCATTGAAAGTTGTTATTACAAGTGATGTTTGTCAAAACTAGCTTTCTACGTTTAAATAATTTGATAAACAGATTTTTCATTCCAATAACATAACAAAAAACGTGACTATCCAAACACAAAGCACAATCTTCAAAAAACTTCCTCTAGTCAAAAACCTAACTAATAAAATAGTTAATATATTAGCGGATCGATCTATCACTATAGCTTTGTATAATCCATTTACGGTAGGAACACTTTTCTCCAAATTAAAAGACACAACTCCAATGCTGAACAATTCTAATGTAGTGTACTCCATTCCATGTGGAGATTGTAACCAAATCTACATAGGCCACACCTCACAATGGCTGCGGAGTAGAATTGTTCAGCATAAAAGTGACTGTAAAATTTCTAAAAATTCCTGTGCTTTAGCGCTCCATACCAAACAAACTGGTCACATACCTATATTTGGAGAAGTAACTATTTTAGACTAAAAAGATAGGTACAAAGGCAGACTTTTCCTAGAAATGGCTCACATTAATACATCTAAAGATGTCCTTAATTTTAAGTCTGATACGAATAATTTAAACTCTATATATTCGTATTTGTTAAATTTTAGAATCCTCAACAACAGTAACAATAATTCGATTTGATCACGCGAGAGACTGGGTAGTATATTATTCGTTATAGTTTTTCTTTTGTTGGTTTTCATTAATTGTTTAAGGATCGTGTCGGATCTAATGAATTTATAATTTAATTTATTTATTTCCCAATTATACAGTAGGCCTGGTTCATGTTGAACTGGTACGTGTTAATTAATTCTGTGACAAATGTGTCTAACATACCTTGTTTTACTTTAATGATGGCCGTTAAATGTTTGTTTAAAAATTTTTAATGTAGGAATTATAGTGTTGTATTATAAATGTGTCAGCTAAACCCTAAATCTGCTAAATGTATGTTTATTTATTTATAAACTATTTAGTACTCATGTTTTGTAAGTATTTGTAATTTCTTAGTATAGTTGATGTTCGTAACTTCTCTTATATAGGACCCTGATGAAGATTTAAAAAATAAATCGAAAGCTTGGTGAAAAAATAAAGAGTTTGATTTAAAAAATTGAACCAATAAACCGGTTATTGCATTTATTATATATATATATATATATATATATATATATATATAAATATTATAAGTAGTTTTTTACACAAGGTAAGTTGATAAATACTAACGTATTGCAATTAATAAGATGAAATAATAACCTAGACTTTTTAAGTAAAGCCCTTCTTTCAATTACTAGCTCGATTTGAAATGATCATTTGGGCTTTACTTAAAAGTCTAGGTTCATTAACGAGAGTCGACTGTATATATATATATATATATATATATATATATATATATATACAGTCGACTCTCGTTAATTCGAAACTCGAGGGACTTTAAAATATTACGAATTATCGAGTGTTTGAAATATCAAATGGTTCGAAATTTGTGAGAGAAAATAAATAAAACTTCGAATTATTAAGTGTTGATCAATTATTATTTATTAACTGCTATTCTATAACAATGACAAAAGTTTAGAGGTACATTCGTGTACATACATGTATTCATAATGTGAATTAATTAGTCTTTCGAAAGAACTTTGTTATACTGGTTTGCTTCAAAGCACGTTGCTGCTGCTCAGACTGCTCAATAATTTTTTAAGAGAAAAGTGCCTGAAATGTTTTTCATCACTTTCGTTTTGTAGACAGAAGGTTTGTAAGGTATCGAATGAGGATCTTGCTTCCTTAACTGACACCTCTGCCAAAGGTTCTGATGTATCGTCCTCATTTTCATCGTTACTTTTTGCATTCGTATCTGTCGCAGATAAAATTTCGCCATCGGTTAGTGAACCTGAGACAGCAACATCTTCATCCACTTGAACAAAGTCAGAAAAACTCACACCGCTGATGTCAACTAATGGTTCTATTGCTGGTTCTTCATCATCCATAAGTATTGGAAGATTTTCCTGATCTTCTTTTGAGAAACCGGATTTTTTGAAGCAGTTGAGAATCGTTAGGTGTTACAGCTCTCCATGCCTTGTCAATCAGTAAAATAGCTGTCAGAACCGTGATTGCAGTTAGCTGCTTGTCGAGAGATTCTAAAACGAGCTTAACAATTTCTTTGCGATAGAACGTCTTAAAATTATGGATGATCCCTTGGTCCAATGGTTGCAATTTAGAAGTTGTATTTGGCGGAAAGAAGTAGAGTTTCACGTTGGACAATGTAGGAGGACTGTTGTGGACAGTGCAATTGTCTAAAAATAGTAAAATTTTCCGCTTTTGTCGTTTCATGTCCCCATTAACTGTTAAAAGCCAATTGTTAAAAAATTCTGTCGTCATCCAAGCTTTTTTGTTAGCACGATAATCAGTAGGAAACGATTTCACTCCTCTGAAACATCGCGGTTTCATTGCTTTTCCTATCAGTAAGGGTTTAAGTTTTTCCGATCCGTCCATATTTACTGCAAGTAAAACTGTCAACCTCTCTTTACTATGTTTTCCCCCATGACATTTTTCATCTTTAAAGGTAAGCGTCTTGTCCGGTAAACATTTGAAAAATAGGCCAGTTTCATCAGTATTAAAAATGTTTCGGGCATCATAGTTTTCAATCAAGGTCTTCAATTTATCGTGCCAATCTAAGCAAACTACATTATCAACACTTCCACTTTCCCCACAAACTTTTTTAAACACAACTCCATTTCTCTTTTTGAAATTTGTAAGCCACCCTTCACTTGCCGCAAAGTTTTTGATGCTTAGAATAGACGCGAACTCTTTTGCTTTTTCTTTCAACAAGTTTCCGCTAATAGACACTTTTTGTCCTCTACACTGTCTTAGCCAAATGACCAGGCTTTCTTCCAGACGAGGAAATTCACCTTTAGTAGTTCTTTTCCGTACTCCAGCAGTTTGAGCAGCATTAATTTTCTCCTTGTGCTTTATTATGGTTGAGAGAGTACTCAGAGGAATCTTAAATTCTTTTGCAATATCACTCTTCTTCTCACCTTTCTCTACTTTTCGATTAACTTCTTCTTTTCAGCAATCGTTAAACATTTATACTTTCTAGGGCTCATGACTAACAGAAAATTTTAATCTGTATATGTACCAACGAAAAGTAACAGTACATAACTGAATGATAACTAAACAAAAGAAGTGTGTGTCAAATAGTCAAACTAATCAGAACAAGAACAAAAGCTCGTTGATACTCGTTGCAACTTCGAATTGTCGAGTGTTGGACGCCGATGAGTTCGAATTAACGCGTCGTTTTGTTAGTATATAGCAGATTTTTTCGTTCGAATTACCAAGTTCATAAAAATGTATTGATCTAGTTCGAAATATAAAGAGATTTTGTAGGAACTCGCGATAACTTTGAATTATAGAGAGGTTCGAATTATCGCAGGTTTGAATTAACGAGAGTCGACTGTATATATATATATATATATATATATATATATATATATATATATATGTATCTAAGTGTATATATGTATCTAAGTATCTAAGTTTTAAACTATTATAGAGCTCTGAAACACCGTTTCAATTTCAATAATAAATTCTATAACTAAGTTATGGGTACTTTAAATTTCTGTATTTTCTCGTAACTGTGCGAAGAGAAACTTCAAGTTTACTAAACTGGGAAAGTTGTGATTTTCTTATTATTTTAGGGCTATGTTAATGTTTGTTTTTGGATACTCCAAACAACATATATGTTGAAGTTGGCCGTGTAAATATGTTAGACTATCAATATTCGTCGAAACTTTTAGAACTTACTGCGTGCGTGGCACGGACAACTTTTGTTTCCGTGCTGTTTTAAGATAAGTGGATGAGGCATAATATAGATATGATTTGTTGTTAACTCTTGTAAAATTTTAATATTACAATACGTGAACGTTATGAATTAAACATGTTCTGTTTTGTACGAAAATCTAACAAAGCTTACTTTAAAATAAAATATTAAATATTTGCACTTAATACGTGTTGAATATGAGAGAGTTCTAGAGTGTTTTGCATTTCCATTCTAAAAACAAATCTCTTGTTAACCAAACGCAAAGTTATATTAAAAAAGAAATTATTTTGAAAAGCTTATTGAAAATTATAAGTTTTCTGAAAACCTTTTGTAAAAGGATAGATTCCAACAGTAATAACACTTGGTTGCGCAAAATTAAAAAAATATTACTGATTTTTAGCAGTTACTGTGTTTCATAGAAAATAGGGAATATAGATAGGTGTACAAAGCGTTCATCGTTTAATTTAAAATTCACTTTTACAATTGATTTTAACGTAAACATGAAAATTTTGCGACTCTAGAGTACTAATTAGCCCTTGGTTTTAAAATTTCACTCACCAATTGAAAACGCGCACAAGTTCTACAATAAATTCGGATAGAGCGCTTGGCCAATTTTATCCAACTATTCTAAAAACTAGCACTGCCCATAGCGTTGTATTGATGTTACATAATCCAATTCAAGCTGTAGGCAGGCGTTGCATTTATTAAAGTTTTACATCATGTTTGATTTATTCATACCTGTACTACAAGCGCAACAAATTTGTTTTTCGGAAATGTTTAACCTGTTTCCGTATGCACTACGCTCAAATTAAATATGGAAGGGAATAGACTTTGTAAACGAAATCTCTGCAAACAGATATTTGGTCGACTATGAGAGGCTTATTTGTTTAAAATAATTATCTCGATTTCAACTTTTATTTATTCTCTCTCTCTTTTCATATTCCCTCCTCTTTTTTCCTCTCTTCCCTCTCTCCTCTCTGGCCTTTTCTAATTTTTCTTTCCTCCTCTCCTTTCGCTCTCTTTTTTCTCTCTTTTTTCTCTCTTCGTTAAATCGAAGACCCATCTTGTTTTCAAAGGTAGGTATTTTAAATTGTTGAATTACGGTTGGGTAAAGAACTGAATAATTAAAGGAGAAATTCAACAGCACATTTTTTCTAGCAAAGATAGGAAGCAGTCTGCACTATTATTAGTTAGTGTAACTCTTGCATATTAGCAAATACTGTGCGAAACATGTTCTTTAACCATTAATAATGCATATCAGTATAAACAATTTTACTAACAACTCATGAAATTAACAGTAAACTTCGCCATTATACTCTACTGCATTCATTTCAGTAATCTAAGAAGCCATTTGGACCTTGGGGTTCTTATGGTAAAATCAAAAGCAAAACGAGGACTGTCTGATTCCTAAGTCCATCATTCTTAGGAGGGACAATGTACATCGAGGAAAAGTTGAAAAACTAGACAGTAGTGGAGACATTAACCTTGACGTTTCCTGTGATAGTAGAAATACCCACTAAAGATATGGAAAGTGAATTAAAAGAATATTTATAGCACACAATTGAATAATTTTAAAGCTCAGGTAATATGAAACAAAAATAAAACTAAAAATTGTCAAAAGTTTTAATAAACTCACGACGGAAAATAACTATACCACAGATTTAGAATTAGAAAGTTTAACAGAATTAGAAGGTTGAATAGTCCCAAAGAAGTGGTTAGAACTGGGATAGAAATGATAGCTAGTGGTTGTTTTTATATAAAGTAATCTGGATTAGTTAAAGAAGGACCACCTCGATATTTATGGTTTCGAGGAACACCTTGTTATACATGAATACGAGCTTGATTAATCACAATTGTAATAATATAAATGCAAGACATAATAAAGGATAAATACCTTGATTTAACATGATGTGAAGGCACTTGCCATTTGTTCATTGGAAAACACGTTTCTCGCGTGCACGTCCACTGATCTCAACGTTCCGATACCGAATGTCAGTGTTAATACATAACTTCGACTTTAGATTCGCACTGCACTGTTGTTGCATCGCGCACAATACACTTAAAGTTATGAATAAAGTTTTTGCACAATTTATTTACGAAAACATAATTTATAGTGTTGCATGACGAAACATTCCGCCCACCAAATTCACGGAATTTAGGAAAATAAGGAATTAAGGAAGTGATGCAGATATGAAAGGAGAGAAGAAAAAATAAAAGAATAGAGGAAAAAATACAGACATTATTAACATAAAGGTAAAGGGCACAGTTTGACCATAGGTCGTTGAAAAGTGCCATTATTGGTTCGAATATCTGCAACACGGGCAATACCATCGCGGCCGTGATATAAACGGGTGATACGCCCGAGCTTCTATTGTAATGGGGGTAATCGTTCATTCTTGATTACGAGAAAAAGATGAGTTTTGATATTTTTAACGCCGCTTTTTCAGAGACCGCCGAAGTGGGGACTAGGGGTGTTAAAAGACCAAGTGATACCTTCTTGTTTAGTATCATCTTGCATATAAGCAAGCAGTTGATTGTTAGCTCCCACGAAATTCGTACCGCAATCCCTGAATATATTAGAACAACGCCCTTGACGAGCCACAAAGCGGCGCAAGGCAGCAAGGGATGCCGCAGAAGACAAATCGGAAACAAGCTCAATGTATGTAGCCTTGGTGGCAAACACACAAATATGCATATATATACGACTTAAGAATTTTTGCCTTTCTCAAGTTAGAAACCTTAGTTGAAATGGTCCTGCAAAATCTACACCCACACAACTGAATGGCTTAACTTGGTTCACACGAGCTGGGGGCAAGTCACCCATAAACGATGTCACCGGAACCGGCTTGGTACGGAAACATTTAATACACGACGAAAAATAAAATCGAATTGTTTGATCGAAATGATACAAAAGATTTGCTGAATTAAATAAGCTGTGGTTGAAATGCTAGCATGACAATATTTATGATGAATGGACAAAATTGCAAGCTCTGTCAATCGGTGACGACGAGGCAATAATCCCGGATATTTTGCTGTGTAAGGTAACTTAGAATGTACCAAACGACCATCAACACTTAAAATGCCTTGAGTGTCAAGAAAGGGTGCTAGTCGACGTAAATGTTTTGATAACTTTGTCTTAGTTTTGATCCGGGAAATTTCCTTGACAAAGACTGTAGCTTGAACACGTCGAAGAATGATCATAAGGGAATTAAATAATTCATCAGCAGTAAGGGGTCCCGTAGGACGCTATACTATAGGTTGTAAAAAACGGTAGACGTAGGCCAAAATACCTTGAATTTTTCGTAATGCCGAAAAACCTTTCAGTAAATTGTCAACTATGTTGGACTCGACTTCAATAGTTTGAGCAACAAACGTCAATACCCTTTGTTTGGTAGTAATCTCCGGGGTTGAAATTGAAACAGTAATTGGAGGAGGCCAGAACTCCTGCGTAGAACGAAACCACCGTCGCCCCGCCCACCAAAGGAAACATGCTAGAACCGCCTTTGACAAGAGACCTCTGGAAGATGGATCCGCAGGATTGTCAGAAGATGATCTACTGAATATGGCTAACACCATTAACAACAAAGGTTTTCCATTGCAACGGAGGAGCGCGAATCCAGCTGAGAGCCACTGTGGAATCGCTCCAAGCAAATATTTCAGATATTGTGATAAGTCCTTGATAGACATCTAACACTAAAACAAGTAGATCAGACAACAAAGTAGCAGCATATAATCCCAGACGTGAAATTGAGATGCGTTTTATTGGTGCAACTTTAGTTTTAGCTGCAGCTAGAATGACAGTTATTTTACCAGAAATTAGATTTACAAATCGAAGATATATAACAGCTGCATATCCAACCTCACTGAAATCGCAAAAACCATGACCTTCACAGCTATATGGATCAGTGGGAGGTACACAGCGAGATATTTTTAGAGCAGAAATAAATGGCAACTCCTCTTGATATTGTTGCCACTGAGATAGCAAATCGACTGGGGGACTTTCGTCCCAGTCTAATCCCAACATCCATAAATGTTGGATGAGATGTTTAGCGAAAAGGGTAAGTGGAGCTAGAAAACCTAAGGGATCATAGATTCTAGTTACTTGGGAAAGAATATTGCGTTTCGTACAAGTTGGGTTACCAATTTGAACTTGAAAAGAGAAAACATCATCGTTAAGGGACCATTGTAGCTCTAAAATCTTGATCGATTCATCAGAGTCAAAACTAAATGTATTTGTTTTACAATGTTCAGGGGGAAGGGAATGCCCTCTAAAATCTTAGAACAATTGGAGCTCCATTTCCGAAGTTTGAAACAACCTAAATTTAAATGTTGAATCGCTTGATTTCGTGTTTCCAGGGTAGATTCTATTGAATTTGAACCGCAGACAAAATCATCCATGTACAGATTAGACCTAATGGCCTCAACAGCCAGAGGAAATCTTTCTCCCTCTTCTAAGGAGAGTTGTTGCAGCGTTTTAATAGCCAAATACGGGGATGACTTAACACCATATGTGACAGTATTCAATTGATACATTTGTACAGGTTCATTCACCAAAAACCTCCATAAAATTAATTGACATTTTTTATGTTGGTTAGCGATTAAGATTTGCCTATACATTTGTCCGATATCACAAACAAAAACATAGGAATGAGCCCTAAATTTTAATAATATTGGTGATATATCACTTTGGTGACTAGGTCCCGCTAATTGAGTATCATTTAAAGAAATTTCATTTTTTGCCTTCGCAGAGGCGTCAAAAACCACGAATCTTTGATCAATTACCTTCCAATTTGACCACGGCATGATGAGGTATAAAATGACAATCACTTCCGGCAGGCGAGAAACGAATGCGATTCATATGACCTAAATTTAGATACTCTTGCATAAAATTATTATATTGAACACGTAAATCAGGGTTGGCCGATAATCTACGTCGTGCAATATCATAGGAATCTTCAGAAAATAGAAATTATATCATTAAAGGGTAAATCTACGACAAAACGTTCGGACTCAGTACGTGCATATGTAGTTTCAAATATTTTATTTGCTCTTTCCTCTTTCGGAGAAATATGGTGCTTGGTAGGGATTTCCTCGATCTCCCAAAATCGTCTAAGGGTTTGATCGATCGGATTCTCTAAAGCAACGAAAAACGCCTGGACAGTATCAGATCGCAGACTTTGGACTGGTTCAAGAATTGTCCAACCGAAAATAGTATTAATAGCAGCTGGTTGTAAAAATCTACCTTGAATGATACCACCATTAACAATAAAGGGGTATACGTCGGCTTCTAGAAGCATGCCAATTTGACTGGGTTTATTCCATGTTGGATCGGCAAAGTGTAGACCTGTAAAATGTGCAAAATTGTTTGTAACTTCAGTGCTAGGTAAATTCCCGGAAATCGTTGATAAAATAAAGGTTGTGATTTCTAAAGATTGTTCATTGTTAAATATAGAATGTATAGTACAACTAGTAGCACCCCGATTGGCAGCTGCGTTCGTTTGACCAAGACCATAGATGGAGACTTGGGAACGACGTATTGGTAACATTAACTTACTTGCACATTCGTGACGTATAAAACTAGCTTGTGAACCAGGGTCAAGAAGTACTCTGATTGCCTTAAACCGACCAGCTCCGTCTTGAACTTCTACGAGAGCAGTAGAAAGTAAAACAGTAACTCCTTCACGAATATCTGCTGTTGACGATAGAATCCCGACACGGCCAACTGCTTGAAAAATGGTAGATGAGCATTTTCACAAAAATTACGCCCTCGTTCGGATGAGAGGTTAAATGGAGGTCCCGTGTGTAAGTGTTGTCTCGCACGTTTAAAATCCTTACCTTGCCTGGAACAGCAAGGGTTCGGCAAAATTCTAAATTTCCAGGCAACAACAAACTCGCCTTCTGGCCAATGTAGTACCTTCGAGTGGAGCATTGGAAATGTAAATGAAATGTTGACGATAGGGCCTGAGTTGGAACCGATGAAGAGGATTGTGATTTAGTACGTTCAGGTGGCTGCGCTTGAACTTCAAAATGAAGTAAGCTGTGGTGAAATCTTTCACAAGTTCGACAAGTAGATTTCGATTTACATTGCTTGAACGCATGAGGACGTACGCAATTTACACAAAGCTTTAAACCTTTTATAGTATTCAGGAGCTCGGACGGTACCTTTGCTAAAAGGGACGAACACTGATAAATTGAGTGATTACCCTTGCAGACTGGACAATATTGCGTAACGGGATCACCTTGTTCAGAAGTGCGCGCATTGTTAGAAATATTAGATTTATCAAACGACACTAAATGAGAACTAACATTTGGTTTATAGGAAACCCTCGCAGGTGTGTACTTAGCTGTAGTATTCTGTATTGTATTTGTGTATGCAGCACTGGACGCTGAGGAAACGTTGTCTAACGCAGTGCATTGTTGTAATAAAAACTTCTTAAAATATCGAATTCTGGTGTTTTCTTAGGGTCGGATTGTAACTCGAACCTTTTGCGAGTGCTAGGATCAAGTTTTTCAAGCAATAAATAGACCAGAACAAAATTTCATTCGTCAATAGGATATCCTAAATTTTTAGGAATGGCTAGGTTTTCAGAAAAAGAATCCACAAGTGATCTAAGTAGCTTGAGATTTTCGTATTTTAAAAACGGCGAAGATTTAATAGCTCTCCAATGTAGCGTTGCTAATAATCTGGGGTTGCTGTATCTATCTTTGAGGGTTTCATACGCAATTTTATAATTTTGAGAACATAATGGTATGGTTTTCAGTAATTGTAACGGCTCATTTTGAACTGAGGTTAACAAATAATTGAATCTTTCAATATCTGACAAAGAAGAATTATTATAGACCAAGCAATCAAAAAGATCTATGTAAGATTGCCAGGAACAGAAATCACCCTTGAAAGTTCCTAAACTTAAAGGTTGAAGTTTAGCATTGAGGTTAGGGGTAGCGACAATGTCCCGCTTTTGTTCTTCGAGTACCGGTGGTTGTAGCGTGTCTAATATAAATAAGCAATTAAAGTAAGATGTATCTACCTCTTTCCTAATGTTTTGATATAATTGTTCTTCCACTTCAGAAGAATTTGAAAGAACTGGGATCAATATCGTATTAAAATTTTCGTATGCTTGTGATGACGTTTTACATTCTGGATGAGTTAGTAATGAATCACCTAAAACAGAAATTTCGTTAATACGATCTTTATAAAGATTTAATTTGGCAACGTGAGACTTTTTCGGAGGCATTTTAAACGTATTGAATAGAAAACTATAAAACGTCAAATGTTTGTTATTAGAAATTTAGGCACCATAAACACTGGCAATAATAACGGCGCGTGGAAAAGGGACAGACAAATAATAGATAAATGATCGAAACTACTGGTAAAGCTCAAGGTTTACCTGAGGTCTTAACGTGTGTTCAACAGGACGATAAAATTGTTATCTTTATCTATGTTTTAATATGTTGCTATGGTAACGAAGAAAACAGTATTAGGGTAGCAGAAAGCTTTTGACATCGATATGTATCTGTATCATATAGAAACGCAAATGTTTGATAAATATTTAATTACAATGTAAACTCGTCGTTGTTTGAAATCGTTAAATAGAAATACTTTTAATTTTGTTAATATCTACGAAACACATTGAAATTTATATTTGACGTGATATTAGTAAAATAATTCCGGCACAAAACTTGACCCATAAACAATACACGCATGCGCTTGAACTTGCACTTGAAAACTTTTAAAATTTGATTTGTTGCTACGTGTTTGAAAATATTCCACTTGGGAAAATGCATTTTATGACTTAACATATGCTTGTATTTTTGGATTTCTAATAAATTAGTACTCCTATTAAACTGTACGTGACATATTGCATATAGATTTTCTAATTTACAACACAAATTCGTCTTAAATGTCACATATGATGAATAATTACCTCAGGACACACTTTTTTTGTAGACTAATTAAATGGGTTGTGTTACGAAAATATCTTTCCATTATACTATTTTGCAAAAGTTCTTTTGTTGTCATTATTGATGAATTATTGTTCATCAATCATCTCCGTTATACGGTTTTAATGCGTCTATTGTTGCCACATTATTTTACATCACACTGCGAGTCCTGTATAAAAGTCTCAACCGAGTTCTAGAGAAAAATCCATATCAATACAAATATCAACCGATGAACACAGCCTTAAAACAAATAGAACCTTTTTACGCATTCGTGAGTGTTTCGTTATTCATGCTCAGTTCGGTTTAACATCAGAAAGCACGTAAAAAACTCATCAATAGAAATTGCCTATCAAATTTATTTTGTATAGATTGACACTGCTTATTTGAGAAATAATTTTTGCAGCTATTTCAGAGACAATAAATGGTTTGTTCCATTTTTAGATGTCACTAGGGATGATTTTTTTGTCTGGCAGCGACATTTTTGGATTATGGTACGAATGGAAATCTAGTTAAAAACAAGGGTTCTGACTCTTTTCAACCAATTAAATATTGTAATTGGATTGGTACGGCTTTTAGTTAATGAAAATCCATTATATAATACTAATACAACACTACTTACTAGGATGTAAATTTTCTACATTTTTCTGTGAAAATTTATATCCAGTAAGCTGTACTTGTATTAGCATTAAATATTGTAACAGCAGTTGAACTGCGATTGCTGGGACTATATTTAGTTAGGAAATTACAGAAAACTCATATCGTGTTTTTTAGATACAGAGCTCAGGAGATGTACTTCAAATTAAAGTGTACATCCAACAAAATAACGGCGTAGAATATATAAGGTATTAGTAAATAATCGCTCGCTTTTCTGCATTATTTCATCAGGGTTGTTAGTAGTGGATTCTTTCATAATAGCGGCTGATTGTATCCTCCTAAATAAGCGCTTTTTGCTTGCACAAATGTTACTCACAGCTATTGCAAATATAAAATAATATAGTTTCAGGATACCGCCGTAATTTATTAGAGTATTAGATATAACCAATCTAATACTAAATCATACATTGATTATCCAATTAAAATTATATTAGTTAATAAGATGAAATTATATAATTTAGGTCTTTGTGCAAAGTCGAAAAGTCCGAAAAAAATTTAAAAGAAATAAATCGTGTAGTTTTGAAATTTGGCGAAGTTGTGGTAAAGAGTGCTCGGAACAACATACTATTGTTCCCGAGTGTGTAGCTGGTGCTGTGGGGGGAGGAAAATTTTAAGTCTTTTTTCTCTGTTTTTCGTAAATATCTCGAAAACTAGGAGCTTTAGAAAAAACACCTTATGTGCAAAATTAATCTACATACAATCTTGTACAAAAATGATTCCTCTCCTATTTCTGTAGGAATAATAATTTCCTATTTAGAGCGGGATAAAGAATAACATATATACGAACCCCATCTCTGTGAAGTTGGTCTAAGTAACAAAAACAAGTTTATAGAACAGATCTTTATTATGAAACGAAAATGAGAAGTATTTTCCTTTAAAATAAACGAAACTCAACTATTATTATTGATAAAAAGGAAACAATTATTAGATTTAGTATTTTTATTAATCTTTTTTTGGGAATTAAACTACTCATTGTTCTTAAAATCATCTGATTTTAAGACCTATAAGTGGTTTAATTCCCAAAGAAGATTAAGAAGAATGCTAAACAAACTACAACAAACATACAGTGAGATTTAGTATTATCACGCAATGAATAATCTACAAAAATTAAGGCTACAATATCACTGCAGCGTTCTCTTTCATGATATGGCATTTTAGTAAATCGGTAAGATTCTGGGATAGACCATAAACTATGTGTCTGAAATTGTTTTTTTCCTTATTGCAACAAAATTTCTATATGTTAAACAGTTGGGACTTCTCTGAGACGGGACTTTTGTGTGTGTATATACAGTATTATATATATATATATATATATATATATATACTGCTATGATAAGAGGGTAATTAAAGGGTAGATTAAGTCATACGGGTCGTAGGATAGATATAAATAATTTAACTTTAAGAAAACCAAATAATTCCATCAATTATAGGAGCAAATCGACTATTTTACAAAATTGCGAGCACACTGTATATAATGTATATTTACTTTAATGCATAAGAAAGAAGCTCATTTTGCAATAATCAGATACCATTTAGTTAAAATAGGAATGTATACGTTTCATAATACGCCTTAAGTTAAAGAATAGAACAAAGATAAGGTTTCAAATACATCAAGTTGCATCAAAATAAACACGTACTTGGTAAAGATAAACAATCTGGAATACTAGCTATTAAATCATTTCATTGAAAATCTCAAACGCACAAATAATTAAACGCATTCTAATACGTCACTATTAGAAAATGAAATACGTGACAAAATGCATTTGTTTCACTGGAATTTAACATATTTTTCTTAACAAACAATAAACACCAGACGGTTAATTATACGATAAGTTTTGGACCTTTAAACGACAAATATAAAATACGTGACAGGATTGCAATGGATATTTGGAGATTCTAAGAAGATGCCATGATGTATTGAATATCGACGTGCGAGATTGAATGAAAGTACAACATTTGAAACCAGGGTATTTGAGAATACCAAGATACTACAGAGATAGGCGGAAATTATCAATAAACACGCGACACGCACTAATTAAAGCATTGATAGGAAGGTCTTATAAATACAATGGGGAATGAATAAACGTTTAGTTCATCTTTAACAAGGCACGAACCACGTCAATATGAAGGAGAAATTTACGTGATAGTATCAATTAGTGAAAAGTTTATAATTTAGTATAAGTGAAAAATTGAAAGTGCAAAATTTGTGCGACGAATAATAGTCGATCTACACATAGACGTAAGTTAAACTATTAATTAATTTTTTTTCTAATATTTAGCAATTCAGGGCTCTAAACCGACATCTAAATCAATATCTAAACCGACATCTAAATCCAAATCAATATCTAACTATATTTCTAAATTTACCTCTAAAAGGAAAATATAAAAATACGTCTGAAAATACGACTAAACAAACAAACGTAAGGATACTCAAGATACTCAAAGTTAATTCAGGAATCCTAAGGAAAACTACAGACAATCATTAATCCATAATTCTGGCCAATATGCAAAACAAGTGTAGCAAGGGATGCTAACCACCGATACTCTGAGGCAATTTCAGTGACAAGCAAGAAAAACGCAGGTTAGAAATTTAAAATTTTTATTAACTGAAGACTGTTTCAATTTTAATATTTGCTAAATATTATATATCGGAAAGAGTCAACAAAAAGGTCAATTAAAAATTTGAAAAACAAAGAAAGCATCTTTGAACGTTCGAAAGGTACTTTAGAGTAATTACAAAGATATTTTTGCTGGCTTTCAGGAAAATTAAATTTGGTGAATGTAAATAATTTATTCAGGGGCTAATTTTTGAATTGACATAAAACTGTACATATTATCAATCATTATACTGTGTAATTTTGGATTGTTTCATTTGAATTATTTCAACAGATAGAAAGAAAGGGACTATTTCATATCAATTTTAATGGTGCGTCCATCGTAGGGGCTTGTAAGGGGAATTTCATAGCAATTTTAATTGCAAACCAACGTAGGAGATTTCATAGCAATTATAATGACACCCAACGCAAGGGCGACTTCATAGCAATATATATATATATATATATATATGTATATATATATATATATTATATATATATATATATATATATATATATATATATTGTTATAGATCCGAAATGTACCAGTAGATTCACTAAGTTATTTGACACAAAATTTTTTGCAAATAAACAGCGATACCATGTAGGACAGAAGATAACAATGGTAGATGCCTCATGGTTGGTATTATGACATTGGAAATAGCTATTAACTTTTTTTCACTTTCTCCTTTTTTTTCCGGAAGCTATTCCATGAGAACTTTAAGGTCGTAAGGCATTATTTCTTTAGCCCCACTAGGCGGATAAAAAAGTGGTTTCATACGCCATTGACTGCATATCTTCCAATAATATTACACCAGTGGTTCGAACAATTCTCTTCCTTTCTGTTTTATCGCTAAACTTAAAAGTGTACCAGCTATCGTTTAGGATTTTTCACAAGCATCACGAAAACATACAACAGTATTTCGTGTTTGAAGAGTGCTAAAAACAATACAGTGTGCATATTTTATCTTCAACTTTTTTTGACAGTAGCTAGCTTTGGTTTTTATCCAGAAATCGGCTCCGTCAATTCATTAAAAGAATTTTTTACACGATTACCACTTACTGTAGGGGTTAATAGAATAATTAAAGTAACCCGTGGGTTCTTTAATATTTTCAAATGGAACCAGTGAACTTTAAGGAAGTATTTCCTTAAAATAATGGGACGCAAATATCTTCCGACTATGCTAGGGGTCTATTCCTCGAGTAGAGCTTATGAGGATTGGTTCTTTTTACAAAACATTATTTGCTTACTAGGGTTTAATCTATACCAAAGGGGTTTAGGGAAGGCGCCACCAAGTCATTAAATTTTGAACAGAGGTTTTCCCTAAGGAGGACTTGGAAGTCCTTAGAGAGGAATATCGTATTAACTGCTTACGCAGGTGCTGTAAAGAAAATTGAATTAAATTAACAAAGTGAGGACACAAGAGGTATAATCTTGCTACCTCATAAAAAAATAGCTGAAAAGATTAATTATGCACACAATTTTATAAACACAAATATTAGGCATCAAATTCTGAAAGAGCAATTAAAGCTTCTTTGTTAGATCGGAGCTACAACTATCATTACCTCGAACGTATTTATGCGTTTTGTTCATTGACCTGGTTATACTATTTCTGAACTCACTTGTTCAAAATAAAATAATTAATTAAGAGAATTAAATGGTGATTCTTTAATTAAAAATTGTTTTGTGATAAAAATTGTATGTACAAAATTTACTTTTAAAAAGGTTAATATAATTTCTTCTACTCTGTGGTAGAACTATGAAGTTGAATGAAATATCAAGTACTCTAAGCGTTTCTTTTTACTACAAAAATTAACTCAAATGAATACCAAAAATACCAGATCTGCTATTCGGTTTACAAATGTATATGAAAATATCGAAAATGTCTAATAATTCAATGTTCAAAAGCTGTAACTAAAATTATACATAGATGAAACTTTAATCAGAACTCAATGGAGTGGCTTAATTTCGTTAATAATAATAATAACTGTTTATTATACTGCATTTATATTGGCAATAAAAATTTATCAAAGTCCTTTCTAGTTTGTTAAACAAAATAATAGTTAGAGGTCATCACAAAGTTATTTATCTGGTGTAGCCTTGTATCAAAGTTCGTCAAGTGCGGACGTGATGTAAGAATAATATAAATCTCTTACCTCATTTCAACAGGTTTTTATTTGTGTGCCAGCGTTACATCGTGTTAGAACAGATGTTTATACATACGGTCCGTGGACAAACAAATGACGTCGCCATCACGTGTTGTACTGCAAATAACCAGCTGCGTGATTCTCGTACCTAACCATATGAGCTTAAAGCGTATTTGCTATTCGCAACAACGGGACAAACCAAAATCCATACCAATGGTTATCACAAAAATGCAAAACTTTAATGTACTACTATATTTAGATCGTTACCAAAATAATTATCTTGCGTGTAATTATCCACATAGTTACTTGTAAATTCATTTTAGCAATTTTAAAAAGACCATTACTGTTAATTATTGGACGTTAGATTGAAACCAAAAAATTGCTATCTACATTGCAGAACATTCCCGTGAAATTTCCAACATACAGATTCATCGCAGAACATTTCATTAAATCCAACTATTATCGTAAAGTTGAAATACGTTCATGCTAGACCAATATTTCTTATCGCTACTTTGAAGTAATTGAACTGTAAACTCGATAATCGTAAATGCAAAGAAAGGATCCATATAATCTTGTAACACAAAATTTAAACGGGCTAATTTTTATAAAACCAGAGAAAACGGAATCATACTAACGAAGGAATATACTAAAAGAGTATTCAAAGGAATATTCAAAAGAGTATTCAAAGGAATATTTAAAAGAGTATTCAAAGGAACATTCAAAAGAGCGCTACAACAAAATTATTTAGTTTGTCTAGGAGATTATATCTAATTGCTTACCATTATTAAAAAACACTATATTAAGTGTTTATTACACTTGAGTTTCACAAAGGCGTAAAGCCACACGCAAATTACTTGCTAGAACTCTCAGGTTCTCCATGGTACCTTCGTGCCAAGTGACCGTTGACACGTTGCGCACGAAATATGAAAGGTATTTGGCATTGAAATATTTGTACAAATAGTTAACGTCTGATGTTAGCAACCAAACTAGCATCTCTGTATTGTGGTTAGACCACATGATCCCAATACGGATATTTATTTAATTGACGATGTTTACTGGTTTAATGGAATAGACAAAAAGATGTATTTAACTAATAATTTATTGTGCTTTGCAGTGGTCAAAAAAACTGTTACAATTTGGCAGTTGTCATTTTCATCTATATACTTGAATACCTCCCCTATTGCTTCTGGAACCACGTCATCATCAGAACGATCTTTTTTCCTTCTAGTCGGACCCGTAGCTACAAAAAATTTTATCTCAATTATCGTTATATATCGCATCAGCTGCATGCAAGTCTCCTACTACTTGTACTGCAATACCGTCGCCCATTCATCCTTGCACTCTTTTGCACTGAAAAGAAATTCGTCAAATTGAGGTTTCGTACCGGGTCAACCTATATACACGTATCCACATTTATTTTGTTCTGTGTAGCATAAAAGTGGTCGGCAATAGTTTTACTTAAAATAAACTTTTTGTTTTAAATTCAAATTGCAGTTGGGTTAAACGCAAACAGGATTGAGAACGTGGTGGCCCAGGCTCTTGATCTGAGTGAGTTATTATGAAGTCCCTTGCATTATTTGAGGTCTCGTATACTGTTTGCATCTAGTACTACATACACAAATACAATGCACACTACTACAGCTAAGTACACACCTACATGAGTTTTTTTTAAACCAAATGTTACTTCTCATTTGGTGTCGTTTGATAAGTATAATATTGCTGACGATGCACATGTTAGAACAAGGTGATTCCGTTGCGCGTTCATGTCCAGTTTGCTAAGGTAATCACTCTATTTATCAGTCTTCGTCCCTTTTAGCAAAGGAGTCGTCCGACCGTCTAAATATTATAAAAAGTTTAAAACTTTGTGTAAGTTGTTTATGTCCTCATGCGTTCAAACAATGTAAATCAAAATCTACTTGTCGCACTTGGGAAAAATATCATCACAACTTACTTCGTTCTTAAGTTCACGCTTAACCTTCTGAACGTACAAAATCACAAGCCTTATCTTCAATGGCAAATATTCGTGAAGGAGTTATCGTTTTACTTTCTACTGCTCTTGTAGAAGTTCAAGACGGTGCTGATAACTTCAAACCGATTATGGTTCTTTTTGACCCTGGCTCGCAGGCCAGTTTTATTCGTCACAAATGTGTTAAAAAATTAATGCTACCAATACGCCAGTTCCAAGTCTCCATCTGTGGTCTTGGTAAAACGAATGCAGCTGCCAATCAGGGTGCTACTAGTTGAACTATACGTTCAATGCCCGACCATGAGCAATCTTTGGAAATCACAACATTTATTTTATCAACAATTTTCGGGAATTTGCCTAGCGTTAAAGTTTCAAATAATTTTGAATATTTTTAAGGTTTGCATTTTGCAGACCCAACATGGAATAAACCCGGTCAAATTGATATGCTCTGTTTTTATTTGTGACATGCGACAAATGTATAGGCAAATCTTACTTGCTAACCAAAATAAAAAATATCATATAATTTTATGGAGTTTTTCGGCAAATGAACCTGTACAAATGTACCAATTGAATACCATCACTTATGGTGTCAAGTCATCACCATATTTGGCCATTAAAACTCTTCAACGACTATCTATAGAAAAAGGGGAAGAGTTTCCTTTGGCCGCTAGGCCATTCGGTCAAATCTGTACGTGGATGATTTTGTTTGTGGTTCAAATTCAATAGAATTTACCATTGCAATACGGAATCAGATGATTCAGCTTTTAAAATATGCGTGCTTCAAACTTCGAAAGTGAAGCTCCAATTGTTCTGACATTTTAGTTCGTACCGAACATTGTAAAATAAATCCATTTAACTTTAACTCTTATGAGTCTATTAAGGTTTAAGGACTTCAATGGTTCCCTACTGGTGATGTTTTTTTCAAGTTCAAGTTGCTAACCCAACTAGTACTAAACGTAATATTCTTTCGCAAGTGGCTAGGATCTATGGCCCATTAGGTTTCATAGCTCCACTACCCTTGTTGCTAAACGACTTATTCAGCATTTGTGGATGTTGGGGTGAGACTGGGACAAAAGTGCCCCAGTTGATTTGCTATCTCAATGGCAACAGTATCAAGGGGAGTTGCCATCCATTTCTACCTTAAATCAATCTCGTTGTGTACCTCCCACTGAACCCTATAGCTGTGAAGTTCATGGTTTTTGTGATTCCAGTGAGGTTGGATATGCTACTGTTGTATATCTTCGATTTATCAATTTAATTTCGGGTGAAATAACTGTTACCTTGACCGCAGCTAAAACTAAAGTTGCGCCAATAAAACGTATCTCAATTCCACGTCACTAATTATGTGCTGCTACTTTGTTGTCTGATTTACTCGTTTTGGTATTGGATGCCTATCAAGGCCTTATAACAATTTCTGATATATTTGCCTGGAGCGATTCGACAGTGGCTTTCAGCTGCACTCGTGCACCTCTTTTTTAATGGAAAACTTTTGTGACTAATCGTGTTAGCCACTTTCAGCAAATCATCCCACCTAGGCGAAGGTTTCACATAAAATCTTCTGATAATCTTGCTGGCACAGTTTCTAGGGGTCTCCTGCCAAAGGCGTTGGTCGCATGTTCCTTTTGGTAGCGGTACCACGGTGGCTTCGTTCGGTCAAGAAATTCTGGCTTTCTCCAATTACTATTTCAACTTCGATTCCCGAGGTTATACTACCGAGCAAAAGGTTTTGACACTTGTTGCTTAAACTACTGAAATTGAGTCCAACATCGTTGAGAGTTTATTGGAAGGTTTTTCGTCTTTAAGAAAAATCCAAGGTATTTTGACCTACATTTATAGGTTTTTATAACCTTCACAACAGCGTCCTACGGGATCTACGTGTTTAATCTACGGTATTTGTTAGGGAAATTGCTTGGATTAAAAATAGAGTGAAGTTACCTAAAAATCTACGTAGACTATCACCTTTTCTTGACACACAAGGCATTTTACGTGTTGGTGGCCGTTTGGTACAATCTAAGTTATCATTATTGCCTCATTGTCACCGATTAACGGAACTCGTATTTTTATCCACTCATGAAACGTACTGTCATGCTGGTATTTCAACCACAGCTTACCTAATCCAACATAATTTTTGGATCATCTCAATCAAACAATCGATCCGATTTTAACTTTCTTCGTGTATTATATGTTTCTACACTAAGCGGGTTCAGGTGACACCTTTTATGGGTGACTTGCCTCCAGCTCGCAAAGCTGTTCCTGTTTCTTATCTTGCGGGTTTATAGTCTTGAATGGCATATATCGCCCACCTCACTATCCGCAAACAGTTAAGCCGTATAGCTGGACAACCTTTTCTATCTGCCGTTCTGCCAATTTGTCGTGTATCATTTTTCCTTCTGAGCATCTCTATACGATGCTTTTGGGACCGACGTCTGAATAATACCGTTACAGCCTTAACAATTCGTTAACGTTCGAGTCCTTTTAAGAATAAATCACACATGATTGCAGAAGTTTTATTTACTGAAATAGTATATACCGCCAATAGTTTAAGACATGTGCAATCCTTAATGAAATCTTAGTTGAATATTATTGTCCCCTAACTTGAACACGTAGAACAAGCATTACAAATAAATACACTTGTTCTACACAAAATGTAGTTACTAAATTAATATAAATGTGTTACCTTAAAGGTAATGAATATAATTTTAGTTGTTGATTGCTTGAGGTGTAGAATAAGAAAGAATGAATTTATTCCTAACATTACACATGCTTATCTTGTTAAGATAATGCCATTTGAATGTCTCCAAAACCTAACTAATATGTACATTTATGATTTACAAAACAAAAACTCTTAGAATATATATATATATATATATATATATATATATATATATATATATACACATAACATTAACTAAAACGGACATCATTACCAAGTGTAATTTTTCACTCGTGATTATTATGAAATGCGTTGCGTTCATATTCCTACGTTGGAACTTCCCTGCAATCTTTTAATTAAATGTCCCGTTTTCGTAATTTTTGCATTTACGTTTGGGAATATTAATAAATTATACACACTTATAATACTTGTAACATTCAATATTTATTACAGTTAATTAACTTCGTTTTACTCGAAATTATATAAAGCCATGTGGTATGTCGATTTATGCTTGCATTTTATTTCAATTTTTTACTATCATGGGTTTTCTGTAAATTTTCATATAAAGCAATTTTATTATACGTTCGTTGAACACCTGATTTTTGTATTGCGCATGTGAGGTTGTATATACATGGTATAATGAGAAATCGGTACATTATCGTTTCTGGCGTGGAAAAAACAAGTTCGATTTGTCATTGGCATACGCCTAAGGGTTGAATTTCTATCCCTCACAAATACGAACTAAAAAAATTTTAGATACCGACAAAATATGGGATTCAACCTTAGAATACCCTCTACTTTATAAACAGAGAGTAACGCATAAATGAAGCGATACTCTCTAGCAATTCGTTAGAACATTAATAAAAAAATTTCAAGATGAAGAGATGGGTACTACGCTATGCGAGGTGGAATCTGTAGTTAATTCTCGCCCCCTCACGTATATTAGCGAACACCCTAATGACTTACTTTAATTGTCTCCTAGTTTATTTTTAAAAGGTGTTCAAGTAGATACTATTCCAGATGTGTTTGCAATTGATTCGCTTGGACTTTGGAAACGGCTTAGGAAACAAGCAAACCTAATGTGTGAGTTTCGACAGAGATTTGGAAATGAATATTTGAGTACCCTCAAGCAAAAGGCGAAAGAAGTGGGGCATAGATCAGTTCTTGGTACTGGTAGGAAACGACGAAACCAAGGGATTATTATGGCCGCTGGCAAGAGTTGTCGAGGTTTATCCTACACGAGATTATGTAGTGCATGTTGTAAAGTTAAAGTCATTTGCAGGGTGGCTTATACATCCGATACAGCGTCTTCACCCACTAGAGACAGAAGTGAACGTGTCGGAGCTAGAAATGAATACCGGATATGACGATCGAAACGAAATATGTGAAGAGCAAGGGAAAGAAGCATCAGTGGCTAATAGTGTCGTTAAAACTCGTAGCGTTCGAATTATTAGAATGCCTAATCGGTATTACCAATTGATCATGTTTTGTTATGAATCGTGTTGTGTTAAAATAGGTCTCACTATTTTAAGGTGGGAGGATGTTAAAACTCCGTTGCACATAGGTGGAACTTACCAGTATACATAAATTGGTCCATGCAAGAGACTTTTATGACAGTGCCTTTTGGTTAAACCAACAAAGAGTATTCAGTACAAGTTGTTGCTAGCTTAAATGATTTCTGCCTAGGAGCAAGTAATTCAATTATTGTTTAAGGGCCACGTGCACGTGGCTAGAACATTTTATTTATTATATTTTAAAGGTGCCATTATTACTACAATATTGCTAAAATGTGAACTCCCCTTTATTTGGGAAAGGTTAACGAAGCGTTGTCAGGCAATCAATAGTTCGTTGAGTAACGTGCATTAGATAAAGGTAGTTCCCATAAATCTTCCTAGGAAAGATGCTATTAATCTATGTATTTATTAAGGTATAACTTTAGTGCCGCTTTGGAAACTGCCACATTTTATCGACGAGAGAAGCTTTTATTACAAGGTTACTTATTGCATATCGCATTTCTTTGTTCCACTAGCGTAGAAAGAAAACAGCTTTATAAAATTGTATGTCATAATGTTATATTGCGTGTGCAGAGGGAGTATTTTAGTGGTGTAGATCATGGTACATATTTGAATTGCTTTGCGGTCGAAAATTCGATAAACCACAAGATAAAGCGGAATTGAGGTATTTTGTCGGAACTGTACATTTAACACAATTGGTGTTTTGACCGTCTTGCCTCAGGGGAAACTAACCCCTAGTGCGCGCATTGAATACGGCTTTTCTCTGTTAAATTAAAAAAACTTAATCCAAATGAAAAAGCTATTTACAACTTTGTAGCAAGTTGATCATTACATTCAGTGTGATTAAGCTTCTGCGCTTTTATTTAGAAAAAGAAACCAAATGTAATTTGAAACAAATATTGTGGAGAAAGAGTCTTGGAAGAAGTTATTTTAATTTCATCAATTTCAATACAATAGACATTATTTTGTATGTATATGCCGTGGGTAACAAATGCTAGAAACTGATTAATTACTGTTAGTATTTGGTCAAAAAGGCAATATAAATTCTATATTTCCTAGTTTTATTCTTAATTTATTTTCGTTCTGAAACCGAGCATAGAATTACAGAACCCTCATCGTCGCCATGGGCAGTACGTACTTTTTAATACAGATATATATATATATATATATATATATATATATATATATATATATATATGTATTAAATATATATACATGTAACTCAAATTCAGATACGAAGAAGGAATTGCTTTAATGTATGCGAAGTTTTACTCCATAATTGTACATTTAAGAATAAGCCTTCGATGAGAATGCATCAGCAGGTACCACGTATTATATTTTTGATTCCAGTACAAAAAAGTGAATTTCTTGTTAAAGAAAGTGCTATACTTAATATGGAATCCAGGAATCATGGCATTCAATTTTGGACATGCTTTTAGACTCGAACAATTTAAGCGAGAACTTTAACAAGCAACTTTCCTTCTGCTTATTTAACACTGTATTTGGAGAAGATAATTTAGTCAAATTCTCTACCATCTATATGAAGGGAATACAAAAATCATGTATGCTTTCCAGATTATTATTACACTGTTATGTTGAAGCACACTGCATCATTGCTCCAGAAATACGTTCATGTATTTGATTGGAAATCTTCATCAACAAGCGGTTTTCCTTCTGCTTCTTTAACACATTTGGAGAAGATAATTCAGCCAAACTCTATCATCCATGTGAAGGAAATACAAAAACCAAATATGGTTTCCAGATTATTACCACACCGTTATGTTGAAAATGTAGAAAAATTAAACATAAGCTTGAGGTGTTTAAGAAAGGACATTTAATATGTGCTAACGCGAATGCTGTATTAATTTTGAATGCAATTTAATTCTTTTAATAAAATGTTTTTACTGCGTCTTGTTTTAATTGGATCTAGTGACAGAACCATGTTTCCAAAACTTACAGAATAGAAATGGGCCATCAACAAAATTTCTTTCACGTTAACATGAAGATGGCTAATATTTAACTTTTGTTAGTATACTACTATACCTATGAAAGTATTTTCTCTGTTAGTTACACATTAAAACTCTAGGAATCAATAAATGACTGCGATACTAGATTTGAACCGTTATTGGTTAATTAGCTGTAATCGATTCCATATATGTCTTGCATGCATATTGTGAGTAATTTGTTCTGAACGCATTAACGATATTTTCAAAGTTTGGAACAGTACACGGTCCTTACTACGTTTCAAAAAAATTTTTACTAGAAAACCTTAAATTAATTCTAGGCGCACTTACCAATTACTATAGAAGTAATATTATAGTTATCGAAAAGCTTTAATTTGAGCAGCTCTCCAGTCATGGTTCTGCTAAAATATTTAACTAGCTGAAGTTAATCTCGTTGTTTGTCTAAATTAAGTTTATACCATAAAATTCAGCAAAGACGGTGAAATCTGAATGTTAAGTAATTTTTGAGCTTTAGGGTTTGTAATTCGTTAAGGGTGGTTATGATTTAAAAAACTGTAAATGATTAAATTTTTTAGACGGTTTTGCATTAAATACATGTCTTAAATATTTTGAAAGTATGTGCTAAATGTCGTAACCCAAATCTAGGTGTAAGTAATTTTTGATTTAAGCCTTATAACTCGATATGGGTTGCTCAGATTTATATAATTCTAAAAAGATTTGAATTCTCCACAAAATTCTAGATTAAAATACATGTCTTGAGTATATAAAAAAGCTCTATGAATCGAACTAAATCTAGATGTACAATTTTTTTGGGGTTCAGGTGTTTAAAGTGCTCTAACCCCACAAGGGTTAGTCGAATTTCAAAAATTCAAAAACATGTCCTAGCTCTCCAGAGAACCCTCTAGGAACGTGCGTAATGGGCATTGTGCGAAACTGTCTTGAACAACTTGTTCTCCTTTTACCGTGGTTCCTTTAATAAAGTCACTTGCAGCATTCGTTTTGAATTTGGTTGATGACGATTTGAATTGTTTACTTCGTATACATATTTGAATCATATTTATTATTGCACGAGATTCATTGGTTTTTTATTAATAGAGAAATCGATCAATCTTACGAGCCGCAAATAATGCAGCGAAGTTGCTCTCCTATGGAAATTTCCATTAAACACAATTAATATTTTAATATAAATTAGTGTTTGCCTTGTTGCCAAATTTATAATTTTGGTAAATTTCACTCATTTTGTTACTTTAGACGGAATAACATGTTCAAACTTATACATACTTTATAATTATTTTTAAGAACAATCTCTTTTCAAGATATAGCTTTTTTAGAAGTAATTACTTGTCCGTACAAGCGGAAAAAAATAAAGTTTGATTAGGGGCTTGATATATCTCTACGAAATACCCATTTCTAAGTGTAGGATATCCCAAGACATTATTTTCAATGTCTGATACTTGTTCTAGTGTCGCTGGTTCTTATCCTGCATATAAATTCCCTATGTATTCTTGCCATCTGACCACTTCCTCTACCTTTTCTAAAATGATATCTTTTTCCACGCCCTGTATATTTTTGCTATACGGTTTTGTTTCCCTAAAATTCATTCTAATTAGTTTGTATGATTCGTCTGTCTTTCCTATTTCGATCTTAGTTTGTACCTCTTTGCACTTTTCATCAATCCATTGTTCTTTAGGTTTCCGGCATTTGCGAATAATTTCTCATTTTATGGCTTTGTATTTCTGTTTTCCTGCTTCGTCTGGTATGCTTTATATTTTCGTCTTTTATTAAATTCAGGATATCCTATGTATCCATGGTTTCTTATTTTATTTTGTGTATACTCCAGAATATCTCTGGCCGCCGTGTCTAAGCTGGATTTTATGTTATTGCATTCTGCTTCTACTGCCTTAGTATCAGAAATTTTCCGAATATCTTTCAGCAATTTATTTGCCTTTTTTCAAATCTTTCGCGGATATATTTATCTTTAGTTTCTCAAAGTCACAGTGTCTGTTTCCGTTTCTTCTTTTTTTTCAAATTTTTAAATTTAAGCGCGGCTTTCATAATCACGATCTCGTGGTCAGTGTCTACATCTGGTTCTGGGTAGCTTCTTCAGTCTTTTACTTGTTTCCTAAACCGTTGTATAACAAGAATGTAATTTATTCAATATCTTCCTATGCCTTCTGGCATCTTCCACGTGTATCATCTTCTAGTACGATATTGAAATATTGTGTTTGTGATGGTTAAATTGTTTTTGTCGCAAAATTCTCTCAGCCTATTTCCCCTGTCGTTTCTCGTGCCTAAACCAACAAAATCTACTACCGCTTCTTCCCAACTCTCACCTACCACTGCATTAAAATCTCCTGCAATTATTAAATTTTTATGTCCTTTTACGCATCTTAGTATGTCTTTGATATCTTGTAAATCTCTTCTACCTCTTCCCAACTATTAAAATGAAATGCGATTATAATCATTTCTAAGGGAATGCCACAATGAATACTTCTATTATTACCGTGTTTATCGGTTTAGTACTCTTTCATTCTTTTATAAGTAGTTTTCTACAGTGTCCAATCTTTTTGCTCATAACTATCCCCACGCCCAAATTCCTTTATTCTGATCCTGTATGAATTATAATTCGCTGTGCCCTACTATGTCTAATGCTAACCTATCCATTTCAATTTTCAAGTTCTCTAGCTTACTTACTTGTTTCATACTTCTGACATTCCACGTTCCGACTCCCAAAATGTTTCCGACGCTTTTTCGAAACTTTCCGATCTCTCCGAAGTAGTCCCCTCCCGACTGGGGGACTATTTTAACTCCATAATCTTTTACGCCAGAGGATGCCATCATTTTAAATAACAGTATAAGCACACCTTGTATTTGGGAAGTAATGTGGTGGTTTCCCGTTGCCTTCCACATCGCAGTAGTATTTCTTAGAATGCTATACCGACTCCTATGATCTCTGTCAATCTAAGTACCGAAAAGCCGCTGTCCTCTTTAGGGGACCTGTCTGTCTGGTTCCTCCCTAACAACCTCACTAATTTGGTTAAACCTATAGTTTGGCTCTTTAGCTCACTGAAACACGCAAGCCATTCTACTCTTCGAGTAATCTCGAACTTCTTCAAGGTGTAGGTCCACTCAGAACAGACACAACCCACTATCGTTATTAAATTTAAGAAAAGAGGGTATCAACTTATCTTCAAGATCTTCAGACATGTTTCTCAAAAAGTACTTAAATTGAATACAACACTTTTCTAAGTCATTTTTATACCGGTAGAGAAGCTCTTGACAGTTTGATGTTATGACAACTTCTTCAAGTGTTGTAAAGTTTGACAGACATCAAAATTTGCGGTGGACACCTTTATAAGCATTTGCCGCTTTCTGTAACTCCTGCAAATACTCTGTCAATAATCTGTCAATAATAAATAAAAACATATTGATTCAAAAATTTATTCGAGACTAAGGCCGTTTATTGTTTCATCGGGTATGTCATTGAAAAATTCTTAGCGTTTTCTTGCTAACCGTTCTCCCAATAATATGCTTTTATCAGATTTGCTGCTTTTAATACATACTGATAAAACTTGTTTCCGAATTCTCCGAGAACATAATTCGTTAATGAGTCGAAAAGTTCCACTGTCAACTGTTTCACTTTGCAAGGTTTCATTCACTTTCCAAAACTTGTTCGTAATCTCTTCCCAAAAGACTAGTAAAAACACGTTCTTAATTTTCACCGTCTTTTTTCTAAATCTTTAACTCCTTGCTGTGTTGTGGGTTTTCCATTTGGATTATTTATTATGTTTGACAGTGCCTTTAATATTCCAGAAAAGCACTTCAACATCACCTTGAAAGTCTCAGCTTTAGCGAACCGCCTACTGATGAAAAGTGATTATATTACTGGAAATCTATTCTTAAGCACACTTTTGGGTACGTTCCAGGATTGGGTTGAAGTTTAAACAAAATATACAATTCTTATACAAGATTAAAAATATAACACTTTTAGTCTCTGCTGCAACTACTCCTACTAAATTTAAACAATGTGAGGAGCACGGGACGTACTCTGCCAGTTCATATTGCTGCTTTATTCTGACTTGAGACCTGAGTACGTTTTTGCGATGTCCAAGGCGTCACCGTAGCTCTATCCACGGCAATCTTATATATAAAATTGTAAGTCTTTAGGATTTCCATTACGGTTGCAGCTAACTCTTCAGATTTGTGACCAGTGTTGGAAAGAAACCATAAAAATCTTTCAACAGACTCCCATTAGGCAAAACGCAATGCACAACAAATGTTAATTGGTCAACATATGATATGTTTGGGGTGTAGTTCTAAATTTATGAGTAGTATTTATTTTGATTTGTGTATTTCTATAAAATTAAGATCCGCTTGTAGTTAACAGCTTTTAGATTTAGGTTTAAATAGATCTCCTTATGATATGAAATACAAACCACTAACACAGTTATAGTATTTCGTACAATGCTACAGGATCACAAAAGATTTTTTAATTTAGCCGACCGACACTGGCACACTTGAATTAAACACTATTGACATACGCGAGACCCTCTTCGATAATTGTTGTGTGTTTACATGCAAGAGAAAACACTGAATACTGGCAGCAGCGTCTGAAGCGTGGGCGAGTTCATTAATCATGTTGATGGGTGATTGGGCGAATGCTATGTCAATGCAATAATTTTTTTCTGCCTCTTAAAATTATGCGACCTAGGCACATGCCTATTTGGCGCACTGGGAAGTGCGGTACTGCTTATAACTCTACAATTCGTTAGAAATATTGATTGTATTACCAAAATTCGGAAATTCAGCAATGAACTTAGCCTTAAAGTACTGTTTTTCAACAATTCAGTTCTCTCAAATCTCATACAATTATTTTTGGAATTCGTCTTCACATTTTTAAAAACAATTTTGATTTTGATTTATTACTACAACCTTTAAGAGAATTGTTTCTTTCAATTTTGTTATCATGTTATTAAAGTATTTCATCTTTTTTATTGCTCACTTTGTTGTTTCAAAAGTACCGCTTAAAACTTTATGTATTCTTGCAGATTTTTATAATGTTTTTTCATTCAGAATGTTCGTTATTTGGTTGTGTGAAGTGGCTCTGGAATTAGTGAGGTTCGTGTGTAACTAGTAATTTTAAGGTCCCGGATTAGATTCCTGATATGAGCAGCATGAAAAATATTAGGCGAGCAATTTTCACAAAAATACGCCTTTGTTTGGACGACAGGTAAAATGTACGTCCCGTGTGTGAGTATTGTTACGCACGCTAAAAATTCATTTCTTGTTTGGCATGGAAAAGTTTTATTAAAATTTTATATTTTTGGGTAAAACTGAACGTAACCAACCAACTTGAATAGACCCTCTTTCGATCTGCTTTGATTTATGTACACAACTTCAGATATACCAGTAGCTCTGGGATAAACACAACTTTTTGTGCGGGACAATATATTCACAAGTACTAAATAACATAACCAAATCTTTTACACGGCCAGTAACTAGAATGAAGTTAGCTGCAAGTGCAACTCGATCCACTCCGGCGATCCTTAAACTCAGTTCAATCCTTTTATTGAATGGGGTTGAGTTCAATGCTTCGATCGGGTCGACAAAGTGTTTGTATCGATTATTTCAACCCGCTACCTTTGATTATGTTGACTTCGAGTGGATCGAACGAATCGAGATAAACGTAATAATTGATAATAAAAGAAAAGGTAGAAGGAAAAATTACGTAGGCAAGTAACAGTTTGTATCTTACTGAAATTATAGAATGTGCAGGTTGTATCAGGTATGTTGACACGAAGTAACTAACGCATAATAGGTTTGGAATGTCGCTTGCAGTTGCTTATTGACAAAAGAGCTGCATACCTATATCTTAATTTTGGTTTTATTTTAGTCCTGTGGGCCTCACAACTTGTTCCATACTAATTAATCTGTTTTCCAGAATGATAGCAGTATTGGTTATTAGTACGTGCTGTCTTATTCGTAAATCCTAAACTATATATTTTTTCTCCCTGTGCATTTACTCTAGTAGTTAACGGTTCTTTAATTTTTCGAACTGCTTATTTTATGCAGCAATTGAAACGTAAGGGCGGTAAAGATCATCCTTTTTAAGACAACTTTCTATACATTGAACACTTGTTTTTTCCTCTTAATCATCTAGTGTGATTTTAGCTATTTAGGTTTATATATCGCTGTGATATTAGAGTTGAGTCCCTACAAATTAAGCGTCAATTTTCTGCTGTGATATTAACAGGTGAGTCCCTACGTTGTGCGTCAATTTACTATCGTAAATTATAAACAGATTTCCCTACACCACCACAGACGCAGAATCTCATGTCGAGATAGAGAAACCACTTTCTTAACTAGCTCATTGGGTTGAACAGAAGCACTCTCCTGCTTGAATAAATCAATTTATTCACCTTACCAAATTTTGAGTATAAACATTAACAAATTATTAACCATAAAAATAAAAATTAAACCGGTATCAATCTCATAAATAATAAAAAAAAAAGTAATAAAATATTTAAAGTATCAACTTACGCTTATGTTGTACTTATATGGCATGGTTTTCTTCTTCAAAATATTCTTAAATATACGTGTAAGTTGATCTTCTTTATAAATATCACCTTAATATATTTTTGATTTAATAAAATCTAAAGCTACTAAATTTCACATAAAGTGTATAACATACAATACTGATCACAAAAAGTTCTTTACAGGGTAACGCAATTTCTTATAGATAGTCGAATCTTTAAATTCAGGAGTGTAGAATTAATTCCAGACTGATCAGAATCTTCAGGCCGAATACCTTAAAACCCAAACTCGATCCAAATCAAAACCAATTAGCTACAAACTCAATTACAGCTTTACCAAAGCAAATAGGTTAAAGCCATTATAGGTTAAAACAATCAGATTTAAATTACGAATTAATATTAGCAGTATAAGGCTTAAAATTTGAATATTAAGAGTAATAATCGAAGTAATGCCGGAAGCCTGCGATTTGAAAAAAAATATTCGAGGAATACTTGAAGCCACACCCGAAGTCTATACTTGAAGCCCTTGTATTGATTGAACTGATCGGCACCTTCAATTATAGTTTCACTACTTATACTTTCAGTATTTAGTTATAATTTATTATTTTAAAACATATTAGGGGATCGTAGAAATTGTAATCATTCATTTTAAAATAAATCCAGTTATATTTATAGTATTTGATGCAGATAAACCAATCATTCTTCTCGGAAATTTAATTGTAATGGTGTCTAGAATATTTTAAAGATCGCGTACTCCATGTTTTACCAGAAAGCTTTATTTTGAAAACATGGTATTCCATTGGTCTAGTGCTTTTATTATTGTTATTTCGACGTCATTACTTGATATATAAAATCCTGCAATTTAATTTTGAATGTTTTTCCAGGTAAATAACCATTTGTTTTCATTAGCAAATGTTGATTTTATATAAAGAATTAACCGTAGCCTACACTGATCCCTAAGAATTGATACTTTTTCATGATTTTAAGATTTGAATGATGATGCAATTTTTTCAGTTTTGGTTTAATAAAAAGTAACTGAATGCACCTAATTAATAATTTTCTTTGACGAATAAATGGTTAAAACTCTATTAAATATGAAGCGCATTTTTCTATTACGAATAGACGCATCCGCGTGTTTTTCAAGATTAACGCAGAGTTTTTTCTGTTTGATTCAATGAAAATGAAAAAATGTTCCTCAATGGTGATTTTCTTTGCTAAAAGCGTAAAATGTCTATTCATTTAATTATAGAGCGCACTTGTGTAAACAAGAGCATTGTGAGAGTTAGCGGTTTAATAATTTGTTGTTGAAAATTTACATTGCGTCCCCTTGACTAAGATGGCGTCTTTTTCTCAGCAATATATATACAATTATTCGTCATATTATATATTTTTAGAGTATCTTAAACATTTTTATTTCATTTGACGATATCAAATAAGTTTTCTGAATTTTATATTCTTCCCGTCTTCTTTACTTGCACTTCTACCTCTATATTTTGTCAGTATTCTCTTATACTCTTACTTTCTTTAAAACCGAATTAGTGGCCTTTTAATTAGTGCTCTATTTTCTATTCTCTGTAAAGAATATAAGTCAATTCTTCTAATATACTTATCTATTTAGAAATTTAATATTCTACGATCCGACGTATGGAATGTTAGAAGTTTGTTGCTAATATTGTTAATAGTAATTCTAATACCGTTATTTGGAAGCATACCTGTTGTGCCTTTTTGCAAGCTAAATAATTATAATTGGTATTGTTTACTATCATTCTTGTGCTAGATACCTAGTTGTTTCCCAAAAATTAATTTTTCGTACAATTTTTTATCGTTAGAGGGAAACACAAAAACAAGAAACAATTACAGACACATAAACTTAGTGAGAACTTTTGCAGCCTAAAATAAAGAACTGCTACTATTAACAACATACAAATTTCAGAACGGATAAAGCAAAAATTTCTCGACTGTAAAGATTATTCTTAATGAACAATATAAAGTAGTTTGTATACAGATATTAATTATTTACTGCCATTTTTTACCAAATGTTAAATTATATGTTCTATGCAATTTTTTTCTTGTCATTTAATGTATTTCTAATCCATCATTTTCATATGAATATTTTTGTAACAGTTTTATTAAACATGTTATTTTACGTTTACATAGGAAACCAGTCTTAGATTCGAGGAAATAATAAAAAACATCTGCCTATGTACACAACCCTAAAACAAAACGAAGGCAATTTCCCTACTCGGAGCACCTCTGTAATTTTGGATAAGCTCATTTTAGCATCTAAAAAGTACGTCGAAAGAAACTTTTTGATGAAAATAAATTGCACCCTTTAGGGCTTTCATTAAACTTCGTTTTTGGTAAAACACAGACATTTGATGTTAACTTGTCACTTTCTAAAATTATTTCTGCTAGAGTAAATAATTCCATTTTAAAAAGTGTTAGTGCAGATTATTTGCGAATTATGTCGGCGACATTTTGTGAATTACATGACAGTAACTTGCGTGGTGAGTAAAAGGGACTCTGCATTTGGCAGCTTTTCAGATCAACTAAAAGCATCGCTTTGTATTTTTTCAGAACGTTTAACCACTGTAATATTACTAAAAGCCAAAACTACCCTTCCATTTGGGAAACAATAAAGCATCCCCAAGCAATCAATAGCTTGTAACAGAGCGTGTATCAGGTGAAAGTAGCACCCATAATTTTTACTTACAGGGCTGTCACTAATTTATCCTTTTAATAAGATCTAACGTTAGTGCCACTAGAAAACTCGGATGCTTTTTATCGACGAGAATCCTTTATTACAAGTGGTTTTACCGTATTTCTTCGTGTTTCTTTTTATCCATCGGTGTAGAAAGAAAAACAGTTTTATGAGATTGGTTATGTCATAGCATTACGTTGAATGCACAAAGATTTGGCAGGGTAAAAAGAAAACGGACTTCTAGTCAACCATTGATCGTGGTACTTACGTGAATTATCTTTTTAGTAGAATTTTTATATAACACAAACCGAAATCGAAGTGTCATAATGTATTTGCATTGAATTTAAAAGTAACGGACCAAGGTAGAATGCGCCCCGTTGCATCAATTAAAATTGAGCCCTTTGAGAGTTAAATATATACAGGGTATTTCAAGGAATACTTGACCTTCCATAAACTTTGTTTCCAAGGGGACGAATGCTGACATCAAATTCACACTTAGAAGACCAACACCAAGGGAGGAGGAGACTAATCTCCCTATTTCTTTAAAGAGCAATTGGAGTCGAACGACACATCTTTTATAGGTATTTTTGTTCTCTCCGCAGCCCTGTAAAGTTTATCCAAATTTATGGATAACATAAAAAATATAAATTACTTAACATTAACGAATGTATTGCTCAAAGTGATCTCCACCAGCCTCCATATAATGATACAGTTTACTTTCAAATGCTTTTCTTACATTTTGGAATACATCAGGTGTCAGAAACCGGCATTCTGAAACAATTCTCTGCCGCAACTTTGCAAGTTTTGCAGACGGAGTGGTGACTCTACCGAACCGCGTCTGCCAATCCAACGCCCTCGAAAACGTTCGTTTAAAAGCTCTTGCACGTGAACATCAAAATGTGAAGGCGCACAGTCCTGCTGAAAAGTTAATTCGTTCTCTATAAGATTATCATGTTCTAAAGTGTCAGTAAAATCATTAGGTCAATATAGTCTTCTAATAAATTTAAGTAGGCTTCTCTATTGAGATTTCCGTCAATAAAAGAAAGGTCCAACAACACGATACTATTTTTTCAGATACTGTTACAATACCCGCAACGCCCTCTTATGGCAGCTATGCATTCATTAGATGATCTTGGCAATTCTGCATCGGTAAATTGATTTATTCTGTGTTTCATAGTTTTTAGCAAGATTTGTATTTGTATTCTTGATTTGAGGTGACTTTCAATTAGATCAAACCATAGTTCTCGAAGATATTGACGTTTCTTCATACGCATTTCAGTATTATTTATAAAATATAATACCGTAGAATTAATCCCAGCTACGTTCAAAAGTGAATAAAAGATTATCATAGACCATCTTCTAGTATTTCAAGCACAATCATAGCTAGCACATAATTCATCTACAACGTCAATTTCAACTTCACTTTGGGTGACATTGTAATCCATAATCATTTTTGGCTTTCCAGTGACTTTATCTGCGTCATGGTGTAAGGTAGACACAACCTGCACATATTTAGATATTTTCGGTAAATAAGATACCACGATAACATACTATTGAAACCCAAACAGAACCAATATGTCTTCCCGTAGAATAAGAAAACTCTAAAGGCAACTCTGCTGTTTTTACATATAGTGCCCAAATACGTTATCTTGTATTCACGGAGAAGGCAAACTACAAAATCAATCCCTGTAAACCAATTCATTTATTTTGTTTTCGACCTTATTTAAGGTCGGTTTGACGCAGCTCTAATTTCTTTTCTATTCTGTGCTAATCTAAAAAGCTCTACATACCCTTCACAACCTAAATTTCTAATTATTTGACTAATAAAGCTTGGTCTAGGTCTTCCTATATCCTTCTACCTTTTTCCTATCCATCTGGCTCTACATAGATATTAGCAACCTGATGGTTGTTAAAGAACTCTAACATGTTTACATGATTACCATTTATAAGGAAATGAAATATAACCTGGTTATCTGCTTCAGAAAGGAAAAGTGTTAAATTATATGTTATGGTAAGGCTTAAGCAACGAATCGCTGCCAACATGCCAGACCGCTACCTAATTGTGAGTTATGTCATGGTGACGTTTATTAAATTATATGTTATGGTAAGGCTGAAGCAACAAATCGCTGCCAACATGCCAGACCGCTACCTAATTGTGCGTTATGTCGTCATGGTGACGTTTATTAAATTATATGTTATGGT
The DNA here is from genome assembly GCA_036346225.1 of Platerodrilus igneus. Lineage (NCBI taxonomy): Eukaryota > Metazoa > Arthropoda > Insecta > Coleoptera > Lycidae > Platerodrilus > Platerodrilus igneus. The sequence continues at coordinate 1,215,472 of JARFIW010000500.1, read as the reverse complement.
AAGGCTTAAGCAACGAATCGCTACCAACATGCCAGACCGCTAACTAATTGCGAGTTATGTCATGGTGACATTTAGTTAACTGATTTTTTTTTGTTTTGTTTTCGAACTAACTTAAAGTCGGTTTGACGCAGCTCTAAATTCTTTTCTATTCTGAGCTAGTCTAAAAAGGTCTGCATTCCCTTCACAACCTAAATCTCTAATAATTTGACTAATATAGCTTTGTCTAGGCTTTCCTACTCTATTTTTATTTGGTAGTCTATAATCTAAGACTTTACTAAATAGTCCCTCATGTCTTAACTGGTGCCCTATCATTCTATCTCTCCTGACCTTTAATTGTTTCCACATACAGGATTCCTCACCTATCCTTCTATAAACTTCCTCGTTTGTTACTCTATCTGTCCAACTAATCTTTAACATTCTCCTATAACACCAAGTTTCAAAAGCTTCTATCTTTTTCTTATCTACTTCTTTAATTGTCCAAGTCTCACTACCGTATAGTAGAACGCTCCATACGTACGACTTTAAGAAACTTTTTCTATTATCTAAACTAATACTATTAGCTATTAGTAAGTTTTTCTTTTTTAAAAACATTTTTCTAGCTTGAGCTATTCTAGCTACTATATCCCTTCTGCTACGTCCATCCTTTGTGATTATACTACCTAAATAGCAAAATTCATCTACCTCCTCTAACTCGGTATTACCTATTTTTAATTTTGGTTTAGAACTAGGCTGTAACTCACTTGTCATTATCTTTGTCTTTACTGAGTTAATTCTCATACTATAGTTACTCTGTAGTATCTCATCTAAAATATTTAAAAACTGTCCTAATTCTTTTCTAGACTCTGCTATAATGGCTATATCATCTGCAAAACGCAACATGTCTATTTTTTGTCCATGTACACTAATACCTATCTCTTTTCTCTCTCTAGCTAAGTTTAAAGCTTCCTCAATATAAACATTAAAAATCAAGGGAGACAGTATACAACCCTGTCTAACACCATTTCTAATCTTAGCTTCCTTTTCTATTTCATCAAATTTAATTACTACGCTTTGGTTTTTATATAGACTGTAAATAATTTTTCTATCCCTATGAGAGATTCCTATTTTTCGCAAAACCCTGAACATAACAATCCAATTAACCCTATCAAATGCTTTTTCTAAATCTACAAACGTGAAATGAGTCTTTTTATTCTTTTGTAACCTTTTTTCGATAATTACCCTAATCATTAGAATTGGTTTTCTAGTCCCTCTGTCATTACGAAAACCATATTGGTCTTCGCCTAAATAATTCTCAGTCAAAGCTTCTACTCTATTTTTAATTATTATTGTTAGTATTTTGGAAGCATGAGAAGTCAAACTAACCGCTCTAAAATTCTCACACCTATCAGCTCCTGACTTTTTTGGGATTGGGATAATAATATTTTTTTCGAAATCTATTGGAACCTCACCTGTGTTATATATTACTTTTACTGGTTCATATAATCTGTCTAAAGTTTTCTGACTTGCATATTTTATTAATTCTGCGGGAATATCGTCTATCCCTGGCGCTTTATTTAGTTTAAGATTCCAAACAGCTCTATCAAATTCCACTCTTAATATTGAGAACCCTATTTCTACATCCTCTTCTTGGTCGTTTTCTAACTCATCCATATCGTCTCCCTTATATAAATCTTCTAAATATCTTTTCCATCTATCTGCTACCTCAACTTTATTTATTAGAAGCTCAATATTCTCGTCTCTAATACCATTATATTTTTTCCTATCTTCCCCAAAAAACTTTTTAACTGCCCTGTAAGCCCTGTCTGTCTTACCTACTCTCAAATTATCTTGTATTCCCTTACAATTCTCCTCCATCCATTTATTTCTAGCTTTTCTACACTCATGTACTATCTTATTTCTATCTGTATTATATTTTTGCTTACTTTCACTATCCACTTCTCTGAAAGGTTTAAGCTTTCTTCGATTCTCTATTAAATCTAATATCTCCTTTGTTACCCAGGGTTTTCTCGCTTCTATTTTTTTCTTACCTATAGTCTGTGTTGCTTCATCATGTACAGTCAGTTTTATTTCTTTGCATCTATTTTCTACATTCCCTTCTACAGCTATCTCTTTGCTCTTATTATCTAATACTTGTTTATATTCCTCTTTTACCCTACTATCATTAAGCTTACCTAGATCCCATCCCTCTCTTTTAACCTTTCTCAATTTTTTGAATTTTAGTTTACACTTCATTTTAACTAAGTTATGCTCGCTATCTATGTCAGCCCCTGGATAACTACGACAGTTTTTAACTTGGTTTCTAAATCTTTGTTTAACTAAAATATAATCTATTTGGTATCTAGCCCTATCACCTGGGGCTTTCCAGGTATATCTTCTCCTAACATGTTGTTCGAATAGGGTGTTTACAGTTACTAATCTATGTTCCTGGCAAAACTCAACTAATCTTTCTCCTCTATCATTTCGTCTGCCATACCCAAATTTTCCTACCATTTTTCCCTCACTACCTTCTCCCACTGACGCATTAAAATCGCCCATAACTATTAAATTTTCATCTCCTTTTACGTTTCTCATTATACTATTTATATCCTCGTATACCTTTTCTACTTCCCCATCCTCGTACTGAGTTGTTGGCATGTAAACCTGTAATAAAACAGTGTCTGTGGGTTTTGTACTCAATCTAACCATAATTATTCTATCACTAAATTGTAAGTACTCTTTAACTTTATGTCCTAATCTAATACCTAACATTATTCCTACCCCTGCCTGTCCATTAGTTGAAGAAGTTGTAATTATTCTATAATTATATTTTCAAAAGTCATTACTATCTGGCCATCTCACCTCACTAATACCTAAAATGTCTAGCTTTCCCTTTCTCATTTCGACTAATAAATTCGTTAACTTATCTACTCTAAGTAATGATCTTACATTCCAAGTCCCTATCACTAAATCGAACTGTTGTTTTATATTCTTACGATGACGAGCCCCAAGTACCCCCTCCCGGAGATTCGAATGAGGGAGTATTTTACATCCGGACAAGAATTTCACTTGTGAGCTCTCCATCATATATATTTCGTGTGATTCCTTTATTTATTTGCATATTTTTTAAAAGATGGTAGCTGGAGAGTTATCAACAGCATAAACTCCACTAGGTTGCTTTCCAAGATAAACTTCCAACTTCTTAATATAAAATGTTTTAGAATCAGAAAGGGCAAATATCTTTATGCCAAATTGATTTGGCTTACTCGGAATATGTTGCCGAAAGCTACAGCACCCTCTGAATGTTTCTAACTTTTCATCGATGGTGATGTTTTTAAAAGGCGTGCAAGTGGTTTTACATCTATGAATAAAAGCTTCAAAGAAGTCTCTAATTAGGTGCAAGTTTATCAATTTGTTTTCGTTCTAATCTAGTATTTAAATCATCCAATCATCCAATCACGTAAATCTCATAATTCACCGGTATTCAAAAGGCATGATTTTAGGATTCCCGTCAAATAAAGTAGTCGGATAAGAGATCAAATTTTGGAAATGTCAGTACGCTTGGCATCTCTGTCCCTACTGTGTTTAACACTATCGATATGCTTATTAGTGGACTACACGATAGTGCAATGCATACATACTTACGTCAATAAAATATTGCCAAATTTCTAAGATAGATTTAAGATTTTTTGTTGTCGCTTTAGCACCCGGAATATGCTTTATAATATTTACTGATCTTGTCGTTTTTCCTTTCCAGTGCAAAATGAAAGCTTACCTTCTCCATGAGAAATATCTTGTTCAGTATCTCACTATTCTCATCATTCTCTTATAGTATCTCCTGCTCGTCTTCATCTGGTCGATCCTCAAATATCACCTCACTTTGTTCTGGTTCATTTTCCTTTAGACATTCTTCCATCAATTTCTACAGTCGTTTCCGTTTTATTTTCATAAGGCCACGTTCTTTGCTTATAAATATCACAACATTAAAGATTGGTATAACACTTCACTTTGCGAAATATACGAGGAATTCAGGTTTGAGGTTTTATGCACAAGCACTGGCTGTGGATTACTAGTCCGCAAATAAAGTATAAAAGCAAACTAATGCACACTTTGACAAACGGTTACGTTCTCAATTTTAAGCATCCTGCCCAAGCAGGTACTCTGAAGGAGGACCGAATTGCAAGGTCATCTTGACTGCAAATTTAATATCAAAAGAGTCACGGATTAATAATCCGTGCGCGTGTACCGTAAGGTTAAATTCCGAATTCCTGGTAAATGCAACTGACATTTATATCTACTAATTGAACTATTGTACTAATTATACTTATTTTATTTAATGTTTCAAGCCAAAGTATCAGCGAACATACAAATTTAATTTTTAAATTGGCACATAAAGTAATTGTTTAAAATTTAATAATTTTATCTTGTAAAGTACATTTTTCTAATTTTAAACCGTAACGGAAGTAGAACGTCTACTCGTGATTTCCATCAGGTGTCACTGATAAGTTTAAAAGTTAAATCCTTTTCATAGTGTTTTAATTCATTTCACTTCTTTTATTTGCACGAAAACAATAGTTTTATTATATTGTAACTGGCTACTATTAACGCGTTTCACCAATTTAAAACAAGTAATAACAATCACATAACACAAATGTATATTTACTAAAGGACTTTCAGAACGTAATGAACAACTAGATGATTTATATACGACATTCTGATATAGACTAACTCTGTACGCTACAGTAGCTGGGCGCGACGCTCTCAGCGTCCTCTTAGTGCCTTATAACTCCAGGAGTTTTTTGGCTTGTTGATGATGATTGATGTGTTGTGGTGTTGTTTCTTGGTTGGACTTCTTAATAAATTCGTTGGTCTGGATTCCTCGAGACCTGTTCTCGGAGTCCCCATGTTTTGATACAGTGAGCAGTTTCCCGGATCTTCCCCTTGGTTGCTCTCCAACTACACGATATCCGAATCCTGGGTCCGAACATATGATTTTCCAATGCTCCACCCGAAGGTACTACATTGTGAATCCTGGGTCCACTGGCCTGTGGTTTTCGACTGACAGCATGGCTATTCGCCACAGGTTGCTCTATCGTCAGGTAGCTTGTCTAACAGGACCGACGGATGTGCATGCCCAACGACTTCACTTGTGTACCCATTCCTCGGCGCCCCGCATAGCTGGAGAACTCCCTGAAGTCGTCACCGTTCCGCTGCTCACCTGTGTTTGCCCGGAGGCGGTGGCAGATAGATGTTGCTGCCTCGGAATCTAGGCAGCAACTGTTTCGTCTAACTATGTACTTCATCAGCGGTCTTATATATACATCTTGAACTAAATAGGTGATTCATACTCCGGTATATGCTGGAAGGTTCGAGGCCTCTGTAGTATATACATTGCATATGGCGCTTGTGTGATTGACGGGTTGCCTAATAGTAGCTCGTAACAATATACTTACTGCTAAATTCAGAGAATGCCTAGAGCAGGGAATGTAAAACTGTGCGAAGTTTATATTTACAATGTAGTGTTGTAATCTTTTACTATTACCCCTTGTATTGGTCCCTGATTGTACCCCTACTTCCGCATACTTTTTATATATAACTCAATTCTTTTAAGTTGCCTACTATATAAGATGTAAGCCCATTACCAGTTTTATACATAACATTGATACCTAAAAATTCTTCAACTATGATAACATTTTTATTTTCTACAGAAACAAATCTTACAATTATAGTCATTTGTTCGGTTTTACTGATATCTAGGGTACAATGTAATATGATATATAAACATTATGCTTTCTTAGTGAATTTAAAATATTTTCAAAACTATTTTTTAAATACCTTTCTTAAATAATGGACTTACTTATTCTTTTATTACGCATTGTGAATGATTTGCAATGGCACTATCATATTTTGCCATTTTTCAATAAGTTTGAGAAAATTTCTATTTTTATTAGCAAATAAATTGTTTGATTTATCTCTTATTTGAGGACTACAGAAGTCCTTTATATGGTCAACTGTACGACGCTAATATTTTTTTAATTCCAATAATTTTTCGTTTTAGCTGCCACTTGTCTTATTCTTTAACATCTTTTCGAAACAAATCCATTCTCTCTAATTTTTGAAAGCGTTAGAAATTTTGTGAGTATGCAACGTTTATAAAAGACTGGCAATTTGAATACCTTATAGTAATTAACGTACTTATCCAACTACTGACTGAATAAGACCAAAGTTGACAACAAAAGCAGAATGCATTATTTATCCGTTTTAGAGTAAACCAACCATTTCCATGAACTAATTCCGAATTTGGCAGTTTTCTGTAATAATATTCATTACTCAATTTTTTTTATTATCTTCCCCTTATTCAATGCTGGTTTTACAATTAGAAGTTATTTCTATTAATAAATTTTGAGTACTATCGTCAAACTGCGCACTTGATGTTAATTTATAATTCATATCCATGAAATAAAGACGAGAAGAAAATATTAACAGTAGGATCAATCGGAGAATAGGCCGCTCATGGGACAACGCTTCACGCCTCCAGCGCCTCCTGACCCCGCCGTCACGTGAATGTTTGCAACCTACCTTCCCTATCTAACATATTGAATTGTCATCTTCTTAGCGTGTATATAATTTGCTGCGCTCAAAGTTCTTGGAAGTCCCAATTCGACATTACTATTAATCTAGGACCGACCGACCCGCAACAGATTTTACAACTCCAAAACGCGTACTTTTCTATTCATAAACATTTTCGTAACGTATAAAGTATTGGATAGACCCAAATTTCCTTAGAAGTCCAAATCTGCAATTAATTTAATTTTGGACCAATCCATAACCAAGAAAATGTTCAAAAAATTCTAGGATTGATTTAGACAAAAAGTAGTACACATTTTTTTAAAACTTTTATTTACTTATAAATATACATAGTTTATATTGTTAGCTATTTACGCGTATCCTGTACTTTAATACATATACGTATTTACCGATAAAATTTTCTAACTTAATTTAGGTATAAAATTAAGTCGTTATTCTCGTTTTATAAAGTTTTTCTCTGAAATCCACTGTATAGTGCACGCTGGTAGTCACAGCGGATTATACACGTCAGTATTGATTTGCAAGTAAAAACCATCCCGATCCGCGGTGCTCAAATTTTTCTGATTGTTGTTGCATAACTTTGCACAAATTCTCGTATACCTTTTACAGATTTCGGGCAGATATAATTTCATTTTCTGTGTTAAACGATTTCGCATCGATAGTCTTCGGACCAATATTTATTTTGGTGTAGGCGCCATAAAGTTTACAATTAACCTTTAGAACCGTATGTTCCTTTAATTTTTCGCCACTGAACGAATAAACCGCTTCATCTGTAGACGGATAAACTCGGGCATTCCGCCGCCGCCGGTACGAGGTTCTTTACGCGGTAGCTGGCCATATGGTTTTGAACATCGTGCTAATTATTTGCACTGCATCATCTTCTTTTGAAGCTGCAGCATTCTGATGACTATTGCTCCATAGATGAGCAGCATATGCAAACTTCGTTATCTCCACAACAATCACATTGCGCCTAATATTAACCCGTTGTTATTTGGGTAAATGCATTTTACCGATGGCAAAGCTAGACGTTTAAGTCCTGATACCAATGTTGTTCTACCTGATGCCGTATGAAGGCATCCCTCCTGATAAAAGGAGCGTACCAAGAATTACTATTAAGTGTTTGCAGGTTCCATTTTAGTACAAAACAAAAACAGCACCATAAGGGTTTGCTGACGCTTGCAGAGGAACTAAATTATAACTTTAGGGTTTACTCTCGTGTAGCTGCTTAATATAGATTATAGAAGCACCCGAAGGTGTCGAAGATACCCAAAGAAAGTTAGGGGTTAAGTTGGGGAACTAAATAGCGCAATCTTTCTTAAATACCATACGATATTTCTTCCAACGCATTCTGTACATTATAATTTTTTAAACTTCGAACGGCCCGGTATATTTACTTTTATTTGAATCTGTGAGAACCATTTGGGCGCGTGATAGATTTTGGGTCATTGGAAGCGTCTTTTAGAAAGCTTTATTCAAGAACTATAACTATTCAAATTAATTTTATTACATCAATCACCAACAGACTTGTTTTATTTCACAAACAACTTGAACACTTATATTCTTTAAGTACAAATTAAACTGACCGGCAATAGAAAACTTAAACTGCAAGTCGTGCGGCATCACCTTTATCAGAATGGACAATTTATTGAGGCATCATGTTAAACAGTACGGGGTCACCTCGTCGGCATAAGGGCTTAAACGTCCATTTCCGCAGGCAGTACTAAAAACTTCCTTCAAACAAGAACGAGTTGGTGTCCGCTGCAATGTGTGCGAAGTAGAGGTGACGAAAGTTGCATACACTGCTCATCTGCAGAACAATAGGCACAAGAATGCAGCTACTGCTACCGAGAGAAACGATGCGGTGGAAGTAGTTAGCACATTATAATTTAATTAAGGGGCCACTATGCTTGCGGCCACGTCCCCAATGCTCCACCCGAAGGTACTACACTGGGTTCAAACGCGAAAATATAAACGTGCTCCTAATTATTCTAACTTCAAACTTAACACATCCTAAATAAAAATCTAACAATTGAAACAAAAACTTAAAATAGGGTTTGATTGATGGTATCCCTAGCGTTGATTTGGAGTGTGCCCGATCAACAAGACACAAACAAAATGAATGGGGATGGATCCGTAATAACGGATAGCAGCCGCCAGCTCTGCTTACCGGTGCGACCTGAAGGGTCGACTTAAAACTATCCAAATCTAGCTAGCTAATTTAAAATGGATTCAAATTTTCTAAGAATACGCCAAATATTAATAGTGAATCCAGCTATTTTACCTGCCCTATAAATTTACACATTTGTTTTTCCGGGTCTAAGTAATTTGTTAGCATAAGTCCGTCCCTAGCTTTCCCTATCATTCCCTAACTGATTTATATTGTAATTACAATCTTCTCAGACAATCTTCCTTCCTATATATAAGCTGCCACCAAAAATGGCGGCAGAACGTCAAACAAATAATATCAAACCACAAACAATAAAAGCAGGCAAAAATATAAATATAAAAATAAATATTTATGTAAATATATAAATAAACATCTATAAGCAATAAGCGTTGAGCAGTGCATAAAATTGCAAAAGGCATAACCCAAATTATCAGGTGAACTTGCCTAAGCATTATACCGGCTAGCGCCATTACGCACAAAACCTGCTCGTTAAATTATTTCAAATTTACTAATTATCATGAATCAATGCTTATGCGAGCACAACCGCCACAATTTTCTTCTTACCTCGTTAATATATTTCTCTAGCATCCGAAGATTTGGTCGTCTGGATACATTTAAACTTACTGTTAGGGGGAAATGGATATGCACTGCTAAAGTTCCGGTGGGCATGCACTAATCGTCCTGGGGGATCACAATCACTATCACTTCACTTTTAAGTCCTGGAGGGATGCGCGGTTCACTTTATTTTATTAATTATTTTATTCCTTTGTTTATTTCATTGATTTAATTTAATGAGGGTTTTTGATTTATATGTTCTTATTTATTTATTTGCCCGGATTAAGTTTTAAGATTTTTATTTATTCCCGATTTCCGCGCGTATAAGGTTAGATAGTGGTTATAGTGATTGTATTAGTGGTGCGGGGGTTGTCGTGCATACGGACTTTTATAAATATTATGATAATATTTTTTTTTGTTTTTTAGTTTTTGTTTCATTTTTTTTTAATTTTTATTTTTAGTTTGTTTTGTATTTATTTTTTTTCCCTGTTTTTTTAATTATTTAAATACAGGTTTTGGTTACCAAACTCATATCATTTAACGCCAGGTCAAAATCTAAAATTTCCAATCCTGCCCCCCCCCCTCTCTATTTACGCGCGGTTATCGCTATCTAATCTCATGACCCTTCTCGCGAACTCTTTAAAGGCTGTCCAGAACGCCTTCTGGTTAGCCACTTCCCCAACTTCCTCTAGGCTCTTTGGCCATGCTAGACCTAGGGTAGCTAATTTGCTATCAGCTAACCCTCGATTTGCCGCCTCAAGTGGGCAGTCGAAAAGCACGTGCTCTGCGCTTTCAGCGCCCTCACCGCATTCGCAGCGGTCGTTGTCGATTAAACCGAATTTTTGTAAATACGCTTTTAGGGCACCGTGCCCTGTTATCAGTTGCACCATTTTATGATCGAGTTCTACCTCGATATTACCTCTAGCTTCTAAGCTCGGTATGAATTTGTTGGTCAACCTGCCCGTGGCAGCGTTGTTCCACTTCTCTTCCCATTGTCTGATTGACTTTCTTTTAATTAGAGACCTCGGTATCGACGAATGTGATATCCGAAAGTCGCCCGTCGCGGCCTCTTTAGCTAATTCATCAGCCCTATCGTTCCCTACGTTACCATCGTGCTACCTAACCCAACAGAATTTTAAACGTCGAAACTCGAGCGCCGTATGCGCTATTTTCCAGACGTCCGCCTGGAGGTTTGTTAAGCTGTTCATGTTTGTCAAAGCCGTCAGCGCTGATTTGCTGTCGCTGATTATATAATATTCATATCTGCCCGTGTGGTTTATGACGTAATCGATTGCCTCTCGTATGGCTACCAATTCGCACTGGAAGATAGTGCTCCAGTTCGCGAGTTTGGTTTGAAATCGAAACACCTCCCTTTCCTGCTTAAACACAACAAACGCCGCGCCTGCTTGCCCGTCATCCATACGTGAACCGTCTGTATAAATTCTGATACCCGTCGCGTCCCTATCGCCTTCGACAAACTCGATCCCTCTAATATCGGCCGGGTGCCCTAACTCTGATACGACAATCTTTTTCTCTACCTCCCTATTGCCAAGATGAATATCTTCAATAATTTCACGTCCCTTCCCTGTATCTACTAACCTTCTATTTCGAAACTCCCTAACGACATATTCGATAGGAAGAGTCCTACTGATAACCAGCACCGCCTTCGTGGAGGTGGTCCTATACGCCCTCACCGCCTTCACCGCAGTAATGCGTTGAACGCTCGTCAATTGACGCATTTCCCGGACTTTGCAACCTTCCGCCCATACAGATGCTGCGTACAGCATTGCCGGCTCTATCGCTCCGGCATAGACCGTCCTTAGCGATTTGCCCCTGAAACCCCAGTTTATTTTCGCCGCCGCCATAATTTTGTTTGATATTTCGCTGCCTTTACTTTTAACGTACTGCACGTGAGCTTTCCAATTTAACTTATTGTCAATCTTTACCCCGAGGTATGTAATTGCTTCCTTAAACGTTATTTTCTCCCCTCCTAGCTCTAGCCTAGGAGGTCGCTGTCCCGGTTTCTTTCCGAAATAAAGCGCCTCTGACTTCGCCGTGTTAAATCTTAATTTTACCGCCTGCGACCATTCGTGTAGTTTATTAAGCGCCTCGTTCGGTTTTGTACGCATATCCATCAACAATCGCGATCTAACAATTAAAAGCGTATCATCCGCAAACCCAACGATTGAGCATCCTGTGGGCAACTTGACCCTAAAGATGCTCTCATAAAACAAATTCCAAAATGTGGGACCAGAGCATGACCCCTGCGAACATCCCCTTTCCACCACGTGCGACAAAACTTCACCCGGAATTTCAACCTGTGCCAATCGCCCCGAGAAATAACTCTTGACCAAAGACATCAAGTTTCGCGGACAACCCCTATTTTCCAACTCACAAACAATCAATGGCCACCAGGCAGCATCAAATGCTCCTGAAATGTCCAAAGCAACAACAACACAGTACTCTTTAGCATCTCTCGCCTGCTTAATTTCCCCGACAACGAACGGTAATGCGTCGATAGTCGACTTGCCCTCCACGAAACCAAACTGTCGGTTATTAAAACCGCCGCTGTCACGCACTAAGTGCTCAACTCGGATAGTCATAACGCGATCCAAAGCTTTCCCCAGCACCGGCAGCAACCTAATTGGACGATAGCTGCCCGGGTCTGACGCATCCGCCTTTTTAGGTTTAGGTATGAATTTTACGTTCTTGACTTTCCAGCAACGCGGAAAGACGCCTCTCTCTAGACAAAGATTAAACAACCCGACAAAGACGCACGGGGCTAACAGGCACGCCTCCAGAGCTGCGTCTGAAGTGATTGCGAGTAGTTAGCACAGCGTTTAAAAACCGTTAGGCCAGCTATCGCATAAAGAACATCGACACTGTCGATGGGGTATCCGAATTTCTGCCCAAACAGAAGGAGCGATTTATTCGTTCAGTCGGCGAAAAATTAAAGGACTATACGCACTGAAAAAACAGATTTGCTACAGTAACAAAAAAATTAGTACTCCAAGCAAGAAATTTTTGTTGCTATATGGACAGCATGTATTTTTGTTATGGCAGCTAAAAATTTTAGTAACGCAAAAATAGTAACCACAACAAATAAGATTTGCTCTAAACACTACTTTAATATTGGTCAATAGTACTAATATATTTTCTGCAAATGCAAAATTTTTATTTCTTGAATAAGCAGCTCTGCCACAGCAGCAAAAATATTTTAGTTGGGGTGGCAAATTTAACTGATTTCATTACTAATATAGATGCGTCATCTAATCGACCATCATTTGCTATAGATACAAAAATATTGAGCATTTATAACAAAAATTGCTTTAGTTATGGTAGCAAATTTAATGGTGTTACCTACTTGCAGCAAATATTTATCTGCTTAATTATAATTTGCTAATGTTACAAATACATTTAGCATTTAGCACAAAAATATCATTGTGGCAAGAGCAAATTCAATATGCTCTCATAACATAACTCTTGTCTTCTAACTTCCTACGGAAATTTTTACTATACTATTATACAGAATGGCATGCAATTTTTATTAAGTGAAAACACAGGAAACTAATAATTATGTACTTATGCTGATTATGTTTACTCACGTTTAAATATGTCTAAATATTCCTGTAGACCCCACTGCTTCATTAACTGATCCAAGTTTGCTGTCGCTGCGTAATTAACATGGCTGTCAGCCATTTTGGGACTATTTTTGCGCGCTCTGAAAAAAGAATTACAATATTATAATGCATAATATAATAGTGCCCATGTATGGCACTAATTCGATTTGATGTGAACGTTAATATAATTTGCTACTTACTTCAATAAAAATTTCCATGTAAGCTGTGGTTATTCGTTTCCAAAGCACATATACCGGAGCATGTGGAAGTTGCAAACAAAGTAATAATTAATTGTAGGTGTGACTGTAAAAGAGAATCGTGGTATCTGCATTACCGACGGGTTAACCGTAACCAGCTATGCCAGGAACTAATATTTTAGTCGCCCAAACAAACAAAACGTATATTACCTAACATCAACAACAACGATTTGCAATGAATGCAGGAACAATTAGTGCTCATTACAAGTTCATGTGTACAAAGAAATAAAAGATTCCGTAACTGGATATAGTTTGCATTCGCCGCAAAAACCAACGGTGTCGATGCTAAGTGATTTGCACTAAAGACTAATTTAGTAATGGTTAGCAAGTGATTTTTTTCCGGGCGGCTGTAAAGGTTAATTGTGAACTTTATAGTGGGTACACCAAAATGAGTATTAGTGAGAATACTACCCATGTAAAATCGTTTAACACAAACAATGTGATCACAACACCTGGCAGCAATCTTCGAAACAAGTACGAGAACTTGTGCGAGGATATACGGCAAGTCAGAAGAATTTGAGCACCTCTGACCGGGATGGTTTTTGGAGAAAATACTTTACTTGGAAGTTGACATTAAATAAGTATAACCCGCTGTGAAGGTCCAGTGGAATAAAGAAAGGAACTCTGCAAGACCAAAATGAAAATTTAAATTTTATGCTTAAATTTCTGTCTGTAAAAATATATATGTATTAAAATAGATGGTAAGCGTACACTGTATATTTATAATTAAATAAAATTTTTTAAAAGAATGTGTACTACTTTTTGCTTACACCAATTTTTTTAATTGAGTTCGTTTAAGGTTAACTTAATGGTAGATTCAGACTTCCAAGAAAAATTAGATCGGTATCACCATACGCCATTAGAAACTGTTTATAAATAAAACAGTTCTAAATTTTCGGTTTGGGAATTGCTTGGGTTGGTTCTTAATTTTATTTCATTTTTGTCTTGAAAATTTTCTGGGTTGGTAATTTTTGCGTCCAAAATTAGTACAACTTCTCGAGAGTATGCTAACTTCGTTTACCGTTTAGAGCCGCTCCTACGTACAACACGATTGGTGTTTTAGATCTAGTCAAAGAACTCGGGTATATACGTGAAATACGGTCTATGCCTATAAATTATAAAAATCCTTGAATTTGTTGAAAAATATATTAACAGCATGATGACCAAAACTGGCTCACTACATTCGGAAGAATCTTCTACAGGATCTTGAAGGATCTCTTAAATTTTTATATTTTCTCTGTTTAGTATGTCTGTTTTGAAACTCATCGTTTGATAGCGAATTATTCTTAAAGAAGTTATGCTAATTTTGTCATTTGTGATGGAACTGATGAGAATACAGCGCGAAACAGATGTAGAATTACGTTTAGTCTTACGAGTTTTTATATTAGTACGCGATGTCATTTTATACACATCCGTCTGAGACCGGGGTAGAATAATAATCCTAGGAATTCCTTGGTTCGTTGTAAGATTCAACAAAGAGCAAATTCAAATCGCATACATCAACCTAACTTTCAATTATGTTTGTCATTTTTATCAATCGTAGCTAACAGTGCTAAGTATATAGGTTCGATATATAACCCATCCAATCAGTTGATTGGAATTAAATTATTTGAGTTGTGAAAATAAATGTGCTTAGTGTCTTCGCAAATTACGATATAGGATCAGTTATATGTAATCAATTATTGCTTGCATAATATTGCATTAGTGGTGCATCAATCCAACACTACGTATGCAGTTACGATAGTATTAAATATATCGTACTCGTCGTGTTAATAAAGATCCTATTGTTAGTAATAATTACGCTGTATGGGCATTTCAGTAGCCTAAGAATTCTCTGTAAATATATGTGAATAATTAAACATGTATTGTACCGAACACAGAAGTGAAAATATATACATGGTGTTGACACTTAGATAGAGAAACTGTTGGCACGTAAAATGAGAATGCACATCTCACTAGATGGCAGGTCATACAAAAATTATAAAGGAAGGGGCAAGGAAAGGGATCGACAAGTATATTACATGTATGTGTATATTACGCAAACAATTTATGACGCTAACCTAAAAGGTAAATTTGTTACGTGTATATTTTGTCAAAACGTTTTTGACGTGATTTGTATATTTTTTGGTTTTGAAAGGATACTTATACTGTTTTAAAAAGTACAACTTAATTTACACAATTATTTTTAGTTGACAAAAATATTTATCAAGAAGTAAGTTGAACTAGATTCGGAACAATGTTCATATTAATAATATTAAGACAACTATCTTTGTTTAACCTTTTTGATGTATCAACATTTCAATGCGATGACTGGCTTTTATTATATAATGTATGTAAACGATTTTGAATATATATTGTGAAAATCAAAAACTTATTGCACTTTTCAGTTTTAATCTAATTCTCTTTTCATGTGTTCAGGAGGGCAAGCAAATGAGAGCGTTTTCACACTATGCGGTTGTGGCACGATATACCGCATGCGATAAACCGTCCGGTAAACCGGACGTTACTATCACTTCTAAAAATATCGTTCAGGCTTGCAGTTCGACGTTGACAGTTTGCTTACGTCGTAGTAAGTTCATTCATAATGAAGAAAAGAAGTGTAATTATTTTAACATTAATGCACCGTTGAAGGAAAAAATATTGAGTACATCCGTTTATAAAATTCTATCAGGTCAATTATTTCATAATTGTATCGCGTCCTTTACATCTTTTACGCTGCTAATCACTAAGTACACCTATCTGGCAACCTCGTTCGACTAAAACCGTCGCCACATAACGACATGTGTGGAAGCACCCACTTACTTCTATAGGCGTTCAAATTCCGTGCGGTATTAAAACCTTCAGATTTCTTACTGGCAGCCCACTGTGTCTGCGGTTTACACAGGCCGCACCGGTGTTTTTTCCGCGCCGCAAGTTACATATCCCCCAAATTAGAATATATATGTAATAAATGGAACCGTTATGAATTCAGAATTATTAAAACTTAAGTTAAATGCAACAATGTAATATTGAAGGACATAATGAAAGGGTTAATGAAAGTTCAACAAGCCAGACAGTGAGAACGGAAACATATATTGTATTCCAGACGTAACGTGATAGGTCACACTAGGTTATAAGACAGCAATTATTAGAATTAAGATTGTTACATTGTATTAAATACAGAAATAAGCAGTCATGAGCTCTGCAGTTCCCACAAGCAATGTGAGGGGCAGGGATAGCATAAATACCCGCGAGAGCCCAAGATGGCCAGTCAGTCTAGAGCTTTTCAACTTTAACATTGTTGTCAGTTCAGCTACTCACCACAATTTTAATTAATTTAATTAATGAAAGTCAAATTAGAATAATTTCAATCTCCAACGTTAACGAACATAACGTACTTGTAAATTTAATCAATGTCATTCAGTATAAAATAAATATGTTAGAAGAAGTTTTTTGGAAAAGCTTTTTAAAAAGCCGCCAAGAGACCCAAAACCTAACTCGCACTAATCTGAAAGCGTCTCATTTAAAGTAAGGTAAAACTTGTGCACGCAGTCCCTCACCGATAAACCGCGTGCGGTAAACCTCGTCACAACCGCATAGTGTAAAAGCGTTCTACATCTAATTAATGTACTTTGGTTATTTGCTCTTGGCCTATATCAGTTTTAAAATTAAAAGATTTAATTTCGTAAGTTATTGTTGACTGTCACTTAATTTTGAATTGATATGGTAGAAGTTGATCAGCAGCTTCAATCTGTAATACTGCTGCATACTTACAAGGTCCTTTGATCAAAAGATACTGTGTATTTCAGCACCTTTCATAGGAAGTTTTGATAATATTAACCGATTTCAAAAATTAGTATCGCTTTTTCACGATATAAAATAATTACATTTTTTAATATTAAAAGAGAAAGGTCAAGAAACGCATCTGCATGCATTTTAATTTATATAATTTTATAATTCCCACTACCCCGCAGTATTTAAATAGTTTTAAATTTTCCGTGCCAGCTGAAACGAAGATGCACATCTTACTATATGACGTTTTCGTACCAACAAAACTTAACCAGAAGTGGCTTATCCATTACAATATTTAACCTATGATTATATGTGTTTTCTTACAATTGTTATATATATATATTTTTTAAATTCATGTTACTAATAGTTTGTGTATTTGTGCTTTCGGCATACTTTTGTTTATAGAGGGGTTTCATTAATAATGGGACAACGGATAACTGGAGATACTATGCATCAAATAATGACTGTTAAGCCAAACTTTCTTATCCGAATATTGTTGATTTAAAAAGTACGAGGTTTTGAAGATTATAATTTTATTTCAATTTTTTGGCATTATTCTGAAAATTTTTGGGTTATCGACTTGAAAATTGGAATCTTTATGTTTTTGGGTACAGAGAAAAAGAATATGATACTATTTTTGACTTTGGTCACAGAGGGTACTATTTACAACCTTTTTTATGATTAATTAGACAAAACTTTTACCCTCTATATCTAGCGTACAACCGACTTCGAAATCTGAAAGAGTAACTCTTTTTATTCCGAAAATGATAATAATATTTTAGTGGATCCATTTTACTATTTGACAGTCGTCATTATGATATGTCAGCGTTTTTATTTAATGATTCAATGTATAAATTTAACGTATCAACTCAGTAAGTGTTTGCTTTAACCTCTACTGCTTGAATTTTCTTCCACTAAAATATTTAAAGAATGCAGCGTTATATTGCATAAACCACGTATGTGCCCTCAAATTAAGCGGTACTTTTAAGTAAATCGTTAAATTTTCTTAAAGAAAGTTTAAATACAATGTGCCCAATAAAAAAATTGGAAATAATACCACACCAAACATTGATCTTAAATTAGTTTTGAAAATGTCTTTCTTTTACGGTATGGAGGTTTTCTGAATCTCACAAATGATTGTTTCGGCGAGTAAACGTTACCTCGTCTGTAAAGAGAATCTTATTCAAAAAATTAAGATCCATGTTTTGCTGCTCCTATAAAAACTGAGTAAAACGGATGCGAGTTGGAGCATCTTGCGGCAAATTTTGAATTGAAGTAAAGTGGTATGGAAGAAGCTTCTCTTTGTTTAAAATTCTCCGTCGTTGAGTAACTTATGCCAATTGCCGCACTTTGACGACAGGTATTTACTTGTACCTGGATTTTTGTACACTCTAACCAAAACCTCTTCTTGCTCAACCGAGATAGTTTTTGAAACGCTATTTTCACTGTTGGGACGAAATGATTGTACAGGTTTCAAAACACTTCATTATTCGGTTGTCTTCTTTGGGGGTGTACTGGGTATACTTTCGGGTCGCAGCGCCACCATTGAAATTTGTTTTCGCAAAAACACACACCATATCTCTCATCCCACTATTGGTAAAGTCGTACGCCGCGGCATTTTTTAAATATTTTATTGGAAAAAATTTAAAGTAGAAGGTTAAAGGAAACTGAGATGATACTTTAAATACCTTCATTGACTCATTAAATGATAGCTATCACAGATCATGACGACGAGTGTCATATAGTAAAATACGCCTACTAAAAATTATTATTATTTTCGGCATGCGATCCTACTGATTGGGATTAAACCATAATTTGAATTAACGGATGTATCTTGAAAACAGATTGGAATATCTAACAGAGATCGTAACAGGTTTTTTTATGTAAAAAGGATTTGCTCTTTCAGACTTCGAAGTCTGTTATACGCTAGATGTAAAGGGTAAAAAGTTATGTCTAATTAATTGTACAAAAAGGTTGTAAATAGCACCCTCTGTGACCAAAGTCAAAAATAATATCATATTCTTTTTCTCTGTACCCAAAAACATAAAGATTCCAATTTTCAAGTCGATAACCCAAAAGTCTTCAGAATAATGCCAAAAAATTGAAATTAAATTATAACCTTCAAAACCCTGTCCTTTTTTTTAATCATCAATATTCAGATAAGAAAAGTTTGACTCAATGGTCATTATTTGATGCATAGTATCTCCAGCTAACCATTGTCCCATTGTTAATGGAACACACTTTGAGTAAAGTATATTATAGTCACATGTAAATTAGGCTTTGATTTTTAACTCAACCTCCTTTTTGTTTCAGGTAAGTGCAGTTTGATAAGATATTCGTAAGTAGACTAAACTTATTTAAACTTTATTAATATTGCAACACACAGTTGTCTATACAGGGTGGCATTGGTTTTATGTCATTAATTTAAAGGGGACGTAGAGATCAATAAGACAAACAAAATTTGTTAATCAATCAGTGGTTTAAAACAAATTGATAAGCTACAAACGAACATACAAAAAACGTATCCAAACGTTCTAGAACTACTGTAATGTTAACTGGGTCACGATTCAAATACACAATAACATCATTCTTCAGAGTCGATCAACAAAGTTGTGCCATTCTGTACACACAATTTAATGAAATACCGTGTATGCGAGCTGTACTACGAAATAACCCAATGAACTTTAGCTGCTACTAAAGTCAGTTAAAAGTTTTTTATACATATGCAAGTTCTGATGATAATCACAACAAAAAATAAAATTTAATTTTGCCGATTTGACCAACTTTAGTACATTTCTGACGCTGTAGCCTGGAAATTGTTGCAATTCGGCAATTATGCAGCATACAATAATCTACTTTAAGTTGATTCTACTTTATCACTGAAGATATTTTGCTCGCGTGTTTCTTTATTTTATTTAAGTTGTAGTATCTTGAGAATTATCTCGACCTAATGTTCTACTTAACCTTTGTTTCTTTATCTTAACCAGCACTGCTATCAAAGCAGTTTCTCCCACTTGTGCTCACTTTCGTATTGCATTCTTTTAACCGTGTACATTCAACAGTTTCATTGTACGATTTCTTGAAAATGTTATTTCCTTTGTAATTAAAATCAGATTCGTTTCTGTTTTTGTCCCTTCGTTCTCTTCCTTGTTTGTGCTGCACTTATTTTTTGCACATGTTTTGACTCCTCCCTTAGAAACATTTATATTATTTTTAGAATTTTCTGGTACTTCTAAGTCGTATTTTAATCTTTACCCTGAATCTGAACTAAAAAAATGTCACAAATGGCAGTTTGTAATCGGAATCTATTCGAATCACGTCGTGCAAATCAAAATCAATAACATTTTGCAAAAAACAGAAAGGAGCCAACCCTCTTAGATCTATTCAATGTAGTAATAACCATTCTGTATTAAAGAATCAACCCACTTGGGTTCCTTTAGCAAATTTCCACACACTACTTTTTTATTATTAGTTTGTTCACTACTCAATAGATGTCGCAATGTATGCTGTGTGGCTTTGTTCTATTTTGCAAATAACTTTTAGGTATTTAATGGAGCCAATGCCCGAATATCTGTGTTCTTAAACTTTCTTGGGTTTGGTGCCATCTGAAGAAAGCCGTTCAAATGAGTGTTGACTATTTGACATTTTTGATCAAAAGGGAGTATACTCAAATAAGAATTAAGGATTAGGAACAGCAAATCAAATTAACCTATTGCCGAAGCAACGCCCGTTGTTCCTTAGTTAGAATTCGAGTCACTTTGATTCTTTGAAGTCTCTTATTCAATTTTGATTCTTGTAACAGTTTGAACCATTCAGTTCAATGAATCAACTCAGACCATCGAATCTGTTCGGATCATTGCTCCAGTTTGTATCTCAAGTCACTGGATCGCCGAGTGAAAGAATTTATCTCATCGAGCTCTGAACTGTAGTTATATCCCTATCCAATACAATTGCAAAATAGGAGTTTTACAGTTATTATATACAGTAGCTGATTGCTAAACAAGCAACAGAAATTAAAGAGCAAATTAAAGAGACACATTTTTACAGTGATTAACAAAAGGCATAGATATTTCTTGTTACGGGTAAAATGCTCGTTGCCTTACAAATTTAGATTTGCTCTGAAGGAGCAGGTTACCCTAACAATTTGAGGGTGCTTCGGGTAACTAGAGTGGTGCGGGAGTAGTTCATATGTAAAAAATGATAAAAATAGTAAAAATAAGGAATTAAAAATAATAAAATAGCTGAAATATAAACAAATTACGTTACACTAATCACTTACGATGTAAGGCATTTTCTCTTATTATAATTAAGGGCACCAAACTGTCTATCTCAGCAATCCCTTCGGTATTATTCCAACTCGGAAGACTGTTATTTTGCATAGGTCTCCTTGGCTTCTGTTTCATAAATTTATCGTATTATATACTACCTGTCTCGAAAATACCGTAAAAATACTTTCTAATTTTTTGTCATTAAAGAAATTATTAAAGTAAAATACTCCTTCCAAATTACTGGGGTGACTGGATATCCTGTTTCAATGATCTAATTTTTATCGTAGTTCATAAATAAATGTAAACAAAATCGAACCTACACTTACCTCTTGACATTAAATAATTGCAATATAAATGCAAATATACTTAAAATACCTACTTTCTTAACCACACTCTGGCCAGGTAATGCTAAAAGAAATCCTACAAGAAACACTAAATTAAATCCATTAATAATACTATCACTCCAATTTTATCGTTTTCCATATTAAACTACATGACATAGAAAACAGCTGAATACTTTTCCTTTTATCCTTTCATTGTCCATTCAAAATATTAATTTTTTTACGCTTTAACTAACACTAAATTCTACCAAACATATATTCACATTTAAAATTTCATACGAACATATTTCGTAATGTTTTAAAATGTTCCAAACTTCCTTGCACGATGAAATTATTCTTAAATTTAACCAAAACTAGCTCTATCGCTAATTGATCATCCAACAAAATAACTACTTTTGTGTTTGATTAATTTTCTACTACATGAATACAAACCCGTTTACATTTATAATTCACATATACATCATTAAAAAGTATAAATATAAAAGCTCATAATATTATTCACTGTTTGAATTTCAACCTTTAAAACTTTCAGGTAGATTTCCAGCATTTCAATTTCTCGTTCTTCCAGCTTACTTAGCTCTCTTAACACAACACAAAATTTCAGTTTATTATAGGACTGAACTCTTCAGGGCTTACTTCTTTTAACCGGTCATAACAATATTAATTTACAACACGCGAATTGAAACGTACCCAGCCCGTGCAAGCGCAAATCCGCATTACATCTTGAACTTGAAGCTGTGTTTCTTTTCAACTTTCAATTTCTCATTCTCCTTACTACTCACCCGAATTGCTACATTTTGATGTTTCTAACTAATTAATTGATTCGTTTTCGTCGAGTGTCTTAACTCTTGTCATTTCTCTCACTATAAAAATCCCATTCATTGCGGTTAGCATCCGGTAATATAACTTAACCATTATAATTTATGCTTAATAATAAAGATATCCCGTCAATTACATAACAGTCACGTAGTTTTGCAGTTTTGTCTTGAACGTCTAGCCATGCCTCCAATATAATCTTTCCTGTTAATGGTTTTTGCATTTTTATTAATTTATTTCCTTAATGGAATACTTTGTGGTTTTCTTTATTAGGCGGCTCCGTGGCGTAGTTGGTATGTGTGTGACTACTATGCCAAGGTCCCGGGTTCGTATCCCGACACGGTCCGCTTGAAAAATGTTAGGCAAGCATTTTTCACAAAAATACACCCTCATTCGGATGAGAGTTAAAATGGAGGTCCCGTGTATGAGTGTTGTCACGCACATTAAAGATACCTACCTTGCTTGGAACCGCAAGGGTTCAGCAAAATTCCAAATTTTCCAGGTAAAAAAAATCGCTTTCTGGCCAATGTAGTACCTTCGGGTGGAGCATTGGAAAATCACATGTAAGGATTTCTTTATTGCGAGACGCTCTGCATTCTATATCTATTTGATATTCTTGTATTGCATATTTATTACATTGTATAATTTATGAAATCTTTTGTTTTGGCAGTTTTTAAAATAAATCATCATTCTGAATTATTACGTTGCTAGTGTACTTAAAAGAAATAATGTAACACTTTTTGAAGTTACGGTTTGTTAGCTGAATGACATTTATAGAAACGAAATTTGAAGTATGCTTAATTAAGATAATTATTTATTTGTGAAGTCTATCATACAAGGTACGTCTATATTTAGTTTGTCCAATCATATTTAGTAGATTTTCTTTCCTATCTAGTTTATTGCTAACGTAACGCAACGCCTTACATTATAATTTAATATAAAATAATATAGTACATAATAATTAACGCACAAGTGAATACAAAACCTGAAAAGTTCAGGAATCTACCAATACATGGTACGAAACCGATTAGGGCCCTGCTAGGTAGAAACGGCTTCGAAACAAAATATATTAATCCTTAATCCAGCACACTGAATTATAATTAGAAAACTTTTTAATGATGCTTGTTTTACTGAAATCTATATATTACAGAAATACGCTCCTTCTTTCAGGGCTTATATTTCGTTTAGCTGCCACTTAATACTTGAACAGCAGAAATGAGAAACTTTAAAAAGTTGGGAGAAGGTAATTGCTTTTACTTTGACCTTTGTATGCGTTTCTAAAACTTTAATTCAGAGGTAACTAGAAGTGCTTCTGCTTAAATCAACAAATACAAATAGGCAATTTTTTTAAGGATTACTAAGGATATATAAAATTAGATTATAATGCCACTGCTTAGCCAATACGTTTAATATTTAAAGAATATTTATTAAATTTTTACCTTCGTATTAAAAATTGTAGTCTTCATGAATATTGTAGAAAAATTGAAATATTTCCGAGTACGCTGTTTTTAATACATTATTAACAGTATTTGATGAATGTCAAGTAAAAATATAAAAGAGTTTGTTCAGCTGGAATTGGAAATAGATCAATGACGGCTATTATAATTTTACTTTCACTTATTCCAGGATGTCACCGAAACATTTAAATAATAGAATTAAATTAAGCAGAGATCGTTTGTTATGAAATCCTTCAAAATTTTACAGTAATATTCGTTTCCCGTATTGCAATTAGAGCCTATTTTTTATTTAAAATTATATAAATTTTAACTATATTTTATGTACAATTTGAAAATACTGATTTTAATAATATATATATATATATATATATATATATATATATATATATATATATATATATATATATATATATATATATATATATATTGTAGTGGATTTAAAGGGTTAAATTTGGGCACAAACAATGCAATTTCAAACACCCTGTATAGAGGAAACAACCATAATTTACGTGCGAAAGTTATTTCATTCATTTAATTTAAAGTAACAAGTATTACCATAATTTGATAATTAGGGATTAAAAATTTGTAGGTTCGTAAAGAAAATAAATTGTATAAGCCAATAGAAATTATTAATTAATTTAATTCAGTTTAATTTAAGGGGTTATAGCATCAGAAAACGCCTCAAAGCATGAAAAATCGATAATTCCAAGGCGAAACGCGTTACTAACAAATAAACAGACGTCGAATATATGAAATACCTTGAAACGCAAACTCCTAGAAATGTTATTTTAAAACGATCGTTAATTGAACACCTGCATGTTTTGGAAGGTCATGTCCCCTTATTTTTGTAGATAACAAGCAAATATGGAAATGCTTGCCTAGCGAATTGCTTTGGATGCAATTCTTAAAGTCGCCTTTATTTACGTTTTATTCAAGACGATTTTCAAGCTTGAATGGTTTAATTCTTAAAGAATATTCCAGTAGAAAAAATTAACACTGAATTTTAATTTCCAACAAATCCATTTTTAATAAGCAAAGTATCGGATTTCGCGTTTTATTAACACTCGCATCGACACGACGACCTTGCATCATTTTCATTCAGCTGCGTTTACTGAAAATACGCTTGTTTGCAGTACAATAATAATATTCTTATATGACCATTGATTTATGCTGTGTGTACTGAAAAAAATGCTAGCACTACAGTGCTATTTTTATGGTTACATATAAAAAAATTTCAGAAAAATGAAGCAAATTTGAAATATCTCAGATTAAACTGTCAATGTTGTTTAATAATTTACACACAATCATGGCTATGTGCGAATGAAAAATATGTGAATAAAAAAGGTTAACAAAAGCGATCCTGTACCAATCATAAATAGAAATGCCGTTTTCTGGTTGTGGTAGGTACACAAATCTTTTTTAAAAAAACTAGTATTAAAAACATTCTGCAGTTTTATCATAATACAATTACGTCGTGCAATTTAATTTATTGGAAGAGATGGATTTAATCTCAGTAAATTTTAATAATGATACAATTTTCCCAAAATGTTGCTTCAATTAAAAAAATCCCTAAAGATTTGAGTATCCCAGAAAAAATCTACATCAAACTCATGGATAGCCGAAGAAAACTCTTAACCTAGGTTAGATATGAATCCAATGAGCAAAAAACTTGGGGTACGTAATGCACCACATTATGACTTTCAATCCTTAATGCAAATATATGGCAAAAGAATATTATAACAAAAACTTTCAATCCTTAATGCAAACCTATGTAATAAACCATTATAGCGTTTTTTCTATAAAGAAAGCATGCATTGTGGAACGTGTAATTAGAACTTTAAAGGGAAAAATTTAAGTGATATTGTGAAACAATACAACAATACGAGAATACAGTTCACAGTACTTGCTGTCGTATGTAATTTTTGTAATCAATACTAAAAAAAATAGACAATAGAAAAAAGTCTATGATATCGATTAAAAAATGTATAAAAGTCAAGTTCTTTCAGTTGAACTGAAAAAAAGTAAATATTTCAAATGATTTCTAGGTAAATTTAATTTTTTGTGGTTTTGCAATTGACAACTTTAATTTTAAAATATGGTATATACGCGTGCACCGTTTCAAATCCAGACCGGCCTTCCATTAATGCTGACTGAGTGGATTTATTTATTATTTTGCTGATGTTGGCATTAAATTTCTCGCTTTTATTTTTCTGCGGACGTCAGCATTAAATTTTATACATGACTGGGTTTATTAAATTTTCTGTAGATTTCATATTTCTACAATTGCTATCTAGACAATACCTTAGCATTAAATTCTTGCTGACATGGGTTGAATTTTCTGCTGTTCTTGTTGTTTAATATCTTTATATACTCAAGATATGTGTGTGATAATCGCTCAATCTTTATTGTCAAGTTGTAGTTGTGTTCTATAGAACAAATCAAAAATGAAAACTTTTTTTTTCCTTGTCAGGAAGAATATTGATAGTGGTTAGGTTAAAATTATTGAGTAGTTTATAGTCATTCCAAATGAAGTGCTGGAAAAACATCGTTGACTCCGTGAGCAGATCCACCAATTGCAACGTTAGCATATATTTCAATAGATTTATTTCTAGTTTTTTTGAAGTTGGAGCATTTCATAAATGTCCTCGTTTATGTATTTCTTGCAGATAACTGAGTTCGCGATTTAATAACTACGACTTGTTATTCTTTAAAAGCGAAAATGAGAAATTGGTGCAATCAGTCTGTCTGTCTGTCTGTCTGTCTGTCATTGGCAAATTTCGAGATATCTGTACAATTTGTTAAATGTTGTAAAACCAGTAAAGAGCTATTGCGTTGATCAATTATAATTGCTTTCAGGGTTGAGAGTCCCATTCGTGTTGACTGAGTTTAATCGTTTTTCTGCAGACATCAGCATTAAAAATTTCTTATAGATTCCATTTTTTTCCCTAAATTTTTACTTAAACAAAAGGGCGTATTTTTTAATATTTTCTATGCAATATAGGTTAATTGCGAGATTGTTGAGCTTCTCAATTTTTTTTTTATTTCTTTAATACAATTAGAAACGAATGGGATTGTAGCGTAATAGTGAATCAAAAAATGTTGATAGCTAGATATTCTATGAAGATTTTGTAAAGCAGTAACCAAGGCTCAAAGAATGCAATGTTGATCGTTATCGGTATTTTTTTTGCCGAGAGCATAATTATTTTTTGCTTACATACTGTTTTTTATTCATTAGAATAATTAGATAGCTGAATATATAAAATTTTCTTGTGCAATTTTTTCAAAAAACGATGCAAATTTGTAATTTTTTTCTAAAGTGTCAGTACTGTTTCAATACTGAAATGCATAGAAAAAAAACAGTAAGTAAGCAAAAATAATGGTGCTTTTAGCAACGTAATGAATTTGATTCATTGTCTGAAAACAAATTGCAAATATGCATTTTTTTTATAGTTATCAGCAAGATTTCGAATTTGCTTTATTTTTTCTGAAAAATTGCAAATGTCTAATTTTATAGCTATTTGCTTACATCGAAACATATTTATGTATAAATAGTCAATAAATCTCTACAGATATTAATTATAAAGTAATTTAGCTAGTGACCGAAGTCAGTAGTGATATTAAAGTTAACAGTGAAGTGTTACACTCGAAGATAAATATAAACAATCATGATCTGCTTAAAGAGTGTGTTCAACATTTGTTTCCGTTTCGGACTTTATAACTATTTACATTTTTGATTCAGTATTATGATACAATTCCAATTGCATTAAAAGACAGAATATTAATTGTAAATATTTAATGTATTTTGATGTTAATAATTTATATGGGGTTGCAATGTCTGAATATCTTCCATATGGAGAATTTGAATTTTTTTAGATGGCACCAGTCCAGAAATATTACGTTTAGACGTTACTTAATATTGCCGGTGATTCTGATGTATGATATATTTATTTTTTGAATGCGATTTACACTACCCAATATCTTTACATGAAATTCACAGTGGCTTACCTTTGGCGTCTGAACATGTAAAATAATAATAAATAGACTGTGATTGCTAAATGATTTTATTGTTTTTTTTTTCATAATTTGTAAAGGTACAGTATAATAAAGTAATTATAATATTCTTATGCTGTTTGAGAGTGGATTGTATTTGACTATCTTATCATGAAGTATAAGGCAGTGACAAGATGTATTTGGCAAAACGTTTTTGTTAGTTTCAAATTCTAATCTAATATCGACAGTATCAGATTTTAACGCTTCGTTTTGTCTAGAACAATCTATGACTACTAATGGTGCAATACTTCGTAAATCTTTCAGGATTAAAAAGTGGTTCATTTTTTCTTTTCGTAGTATGATTGCTGAAACTGAAGACAGCCCTCATAGAACCGATAATGCAATATTTTTTACCGTTCAGAGTTGGAGTGAGTTAGAACTGTTCTTTATATTTGGGATGCTTGCTCATTTAGAAAACGAAGATATAAACAACTTAAGTGAATTATAGTATGTTTATTCTAGAGTACATAACATTATATATATATATATATATATATATATATATATGTATATATGTATTTTATAAATTACAATAAAGAAAAATACATTGTGTGTTTTATTTCACATTACTCCCGATTTAATAACTACGTAATCTCAGTTTACAGAACGGTGTAAAAACAATTTTTGACTTTTAATCTGAGTGCATATTTCGAATAGATGCTCTCATTTTTTTGCGATTAAAGTTAGAAATGCATTTCAAATAGATGCTTTTATATTTTTTGTGATTGAAATTAGAAATGCATGTGATCTAAAATTGCAGAGTTGTATTCACTACGTAACTATGGAAATGCGAATGCTGAAGAAGCAATATACTAGACTATCGTTGACAAAGGAAAAAAAAACGCTGTCTGACATGGGTTGAATTTTCTGCTGTTCTTGTTGTTTAATATCTTTATATACTCAAGATATGTGTGTGATAATCTCTCAATCTTTATTGTCAAGTTGTAGTTGTGTTCTATAGAACAAATCAAAAATGAAAACTTTTTTTTTTAAATTATTGAGTAGTTTATAGTCAATCCAAATTAAGTGCTGGAAAAAAATCGTTGACTCCGTGAGCAGATCCACCAATTGCAACGTTAGCATATATTTCAATAGATTTATTTATAGTTTTTTGAAGTTGGAGCATTTCATAAATTTCCTCGTTTATATATTTCTTGCAGATAACTGAGTTCGCGATTTAATAACTACGACTTGTTATTCTTTAAAAGCGAGAATGAGGAATTGGTGCAATCAGTCTGTCTGTCTGTCTGTCTGTCTGTCTGTCTGTCTGTCTGTCTGTCTTTGGCAAATTTCGAGATATCTGTACAATTTGTTAAATGTTGTAAAACCAGTAAAGAGCTATTGCGTTGATCAATTATAATTGCTTTCAGGGTTGTCGTTTCTATTGTTTTTTATTATTATCAAACCATTCTTTTAATAACAAAGTATTTTGTTTTGCACATTGCAGACTATCATTGCCATGCCTATAACAATGGATGTTACATAGTAGACGATTGTTGATTTTTAACTCCGATAGCTTAGGACAACCTAGTGCAAGCATATCAATTGCAACGTTTTGCATTAGATAGGTTTCCATCCATTTCTTCTTTTCTAGACCCTTCACACATACTTCTTCACCTAGTCGGATAATTTGCTTCGGCTAACATTGTAAAATTATATTAAAATAAATAATACAGACACAATCTTTCTATTGTTTTTTATTATTATCAAACCATTCTTTTAATAAAAAGGTATTTTGTTTTGCACATTGCAGATTATTATTGCTGTGTCTACAACAATTGATGTTATATATTAAACGATTGTTGATTTTTAACTCCGATAGCTTAGAACAACCTAGTGCAAGCATATCAGTTACAACGTTTTACATTAGATAGGTTTCAATCAATTTCTTTTTTCTAGACTCTTCCCAAATACTTCTTCACCGGGTCGGATAATTTGCTTCAAATAAAGCGCTATATATGATGACACTATTCCAGCCGTTGAAGATTCGTCCCAAGAAAGACCATGAATATTCCTTGTCACCCAGTCGTTATGCTTTATAAGATCTTGGCTCAAACAACTAGACTGCATTGGCAGTTTAAAAATTTGATGCCAAACATCGCCTAACAACTAATCCAAAACCGCAATTTCTTTGCACACAAACTAGTTTTTCTTGTATTTAAATCCCTGAATATCAATTATATACATGTTTGTAGGTATGTAAATATATGCAGTAAACTTCGACTAATTAAATTAATATTAGGAGCAATCTCCTTATATAGCAGATTACCACCATCTGCGTACTTTGCCAACCTACTTTTCAACTTATCACAAGAGTGAACACATATTTTGAATTGAAACAGGCCCATGTGTATTTGCAGCCTCTAAACATAAGTAATAAACATAAATCAGAATCCACTTTAATTAAACACAATTGACTTGAATGCGATATTTTGCATCTGACCTACTTTATAATTTCTCGCTAGAAAATCGAATTCAAAACACCTACACATTTTCTCTGCACTTACATTTTTCAACATACGTGTGTTTTGAAGTCACACACGTATGTTCCATTGAAAGTAATATAAAGTCGGTCTGACTTCAAAACGTGCCCACGCGTATTTTACATTGAAAGTATATAAGGCCGGTTTGAATTCGAAACGGTGCACGTGTATGTTACATGGAAAAAACATACGCGTACACCGTTTTGAATTCAGACCGGCCTTACCCCACTACTAGTGTACTATACTTGGATTTGGTTATTGAGATGGATCTTGAATGAGTAGCTTGCAGCGCAACGTAGATAGTGCTCATCTATAAATAGCTGGAGGCGGCAAGCAACGCATAATCACTAGACCGAGGGTTCCGGAACATAATACATCGTCAACAGAGATGGAATCTTTAAGTTTTTCCAGGTAACGAATTAGAATTTGCTGTGTTTTATTAACTGTGAAAATTATTTGTGATGTGTGAGAGTGAGCTTTGATGGTATTTTTTGTTATTTTGCGTATTGAAAGGAATACGTATAACTAACTTTTATTATGGTATTTGAATATAAATCTAAAGGTGTACGTAAAGCTTATTAACGTTCCTCATGAATTTAAATTTCTATTGTTAAGAGTACATGGGTTTGTTTTCTTTTGTGTTTGTAGTAAGAGCATGCAAAGTAGAAAGCATACATTAAAAAAAACTGGGTTATCATGAGCTCACCATACTCCAGAGTGTACTAATTAGAAATAATTATAAATAAAAAAAAAGGTATTATTCAGGGCCCATTTACTCCTGTTACATTAAATGTGTTTGATATTTCAATTTAAAATCTAGGACTTTACAAAGATAGAATTTATTGAGGTGTAGCTTGAGCACCGAAATGTACATAATCTGAATTATTATTTGTAAATAGTGGTAAATAAATATTGTATGATTGTTGTATTATTTTGTGGTTTTATTGAATGGTGTGTGTGAACGGTACAGAGAATGATAGTAAATATAGGTATTCAAGAGGAAGCACAGCTGAGCTAGCCAGGGAAGCTGCTGAAGAAATCAATGTGATGAAGCAGAAATCCGGGTAAAAAATTTTTTTTTGAAACATTTTTCTATTTTGTGAAATTTTCGATTTTTGTAAATTAAATAATTTTTGAATCTACTGAGTCTAGAGCGAAGTTACACGGCAATTTATGGCGCCCAACGTGGACCTCGAATGCTTTTTGACTCTGGAGAGATCTTATAGGCAGTTACACGGCAATATGTATATATATATTTTACACCAAATTCCAGGCAAAATTACTCTTTTATATATATATATATATATATATATATATATATATATATTTATATAATGCTGTGATAAGGGGTTGTTTAAGGGTGTATTGTATAGCAAAGGTCGTGCAGTAGTCATAAATTACGATAGGAAGTAGAAAACTGCATTTATTTAGTAGAAAATTTAATAATTCTTGTATTATGTAAATTTAACACCCTGTATATAGAGCATAATTAGTTTGAAGCGACGCAAATAAACACATCTTACAATAAGAGGACGCATATTTAGCATAGAAATAGGTAACTTATACATTAGGTAAATAACAAGGATTTAACACTCGGTACATAGAGCTTTATTAATTTTAAGTAATGCAAATAACGATATTTTTCAGTAAATGCACGCGTATTTAGAGGTAAGGATAATGCATGTAATTAAACACACATTCAAAAGGGTTCTAATTAGTTATAATATAATACGGAGATAAGAGATAAAACTTAAGGAGGCTTTGTGTAAGTGCGTAGAAACAATCAACATTTTTTGATAGTAAATGTAAATAAAGATGCGTAAATAAATAAACATACATGAAAATCGAAATTGAAATTACATCATGTATTTTTGTATAATATAGAAAACGCGAGATCTAGACAAAACAGCGTATGGTCTGATAACGAGGTATCTATAAGCAAACAACCATTACATGGAAAACCAAATATATTACATCAGAAAACCACTTCAAGTGCAGGATATACAAATACCTTATTGGTTAAGATATGCGACGGACTTGGTGGAAACCCAACCCACATCCAAGTAGGTTGAGCCTATATTAACAGCGACAATGATAACAGAGCTCAGTTTTAACTCAAGAAGGCCAAGCTGCGATACTCTGAACCTAAAAGTCACGCGTAATTAATAATATAATAGTGACAATTAAGTGCTACAAATATGAAAGTTTATTTTGCCGATTAACGTGAGTAGAATTTGGGGTAATTTATTTAAACTAATAATATAATAATACGGCTCCAAATGGGTGTATAATCCCAATTCCAAATGTGTGTATAATTCTGATTCGAATGTGATGTTAATAATTCAAATGTGTTGATGATAATAATTCCGAATTGGTTTATAATAAATCCTAATGGATGGTATAATGATTTAAATGCATGGAAAATTCTAATTGATGGTATAATATTTCAAATGTATGGATAATTCGAATATGGGGATATTTTAAAATGGATTAATATAACTTTTCAAATCAGCGTCGACGATTTAGGTATAATTTTGAGTTGCGAGAAGATAAAGAAGCAATTTATGGAAACCAAGGGGTTCCATTAAGCAGAACAGAACAGGTCAGCTCTAATTAGTTTTAAGACATTTTTTTCTATTTAAATTTGGATATTGAATTTACTTAATTTATAAAAGTGTAACAAAGTCAACAACAAACTTTGCATACGTTAAAAGTACGTAATATTAGGAAGATATCTGGAACGAGGTTTCTTTGATAAAAAGGGTAGTTTTTGGTGACTTTAGATTGATTGCAAAGCATATGAATTTTGGGATAAATAAGACTTATAATATTGATTGAATGAAGGGTGTATTTTAATAATTTCAACACTTGTACATAATATTTCTTTTCATTATATGAAATTAATTGACTTTATTTTGTAATTCAAACAAAGAGGTAATCATAAAGGGGCGAAAAAGAGAAAAATTGATCATCGTAACGTTGTGCACTCTGTGTAGAACAATAAAAGCTAGCCGTGGCATAATAAACAAAATTAGTGAGATTTAAATTTAAGTAGGAAAACACAGAGAGGTGGAGTTAAGTAAGAAAACATCCATTGACACCGAGTACGGCGTTATCAATTCAATATATATATATATATATATATATATATATATATGTTGACGTGATAAGAGGTTACGAGATGTCATTGAAAGCTCAATTTCTAAAGATAAAGCCCACTAAAATATAAAACAATTAAAAAAAAAATAGAAATTTCCGCAAATTCATGGTTATGCCCTGTATAATACAAGCATACTTTTATTCGTTAAAATGCCAAACAAAAAGTGCGATTGCGCGTGTATAAATAATCACCCTGTATGATATAAGCGCATTGTAAATACATAGCCAGTAACCTAAGTTGTATGCAAAAATAATTAATTTTAAGGTATCTTAAAAACGCATTAAATGCGAATGCAAATCGATCATTTTAAGATAAATACAAATGTTATTTGTTTGTAATAAATAAAATGCCCTTTTCGTGCATAAAAATAAATAATTTTATATCTTAATTTTGGGTATTAAAACACGGTTTACCATGAAAGCAAATATTTTCTAATGCAACTAATTTGCATTATAAATCCATTGAAACTCAAATTAATTACCCTGTGTATTACATTAATTTATTTCAAATAAAGAATTTTCTAGAATATTAGGAATATAGAAAGGATGAGTCATCCGTACTTAGAACTATCTAAACACCTAATTAATAATAAAAATTTATTCCAAAAAGCGGCCGGAACATTGAAGAATCCATAAAATGTAATAATAGTTGATATGAAATATTTTCTCTCGTACAATAGCATATAGAACATTTACAACATCGTTTCTTTCAAACATCAAATTATTCTTAACAAGTACTTATTTACTTAATTATAAAAATGTTCCTTACCTTATCTAGGTTTAGATTTACAGCACGCAATCACTTCTGCTATGGATAGTTTACCTGTTTTTTTTTATTCTCAGGCTTGTAAGGTTTGTTTCGGCCAAAAAATTCTTGACAGATAGTCTATAAAAAAGTCAGTGTTTCGAACTCTGAACATAAGCTTCCTGGTAAATATAATGTCTTGGACAGCACTTATATTTTCCTTCTTTCAATTACTAGCTCTATTTGAAATGATCATTTGGGTTTTGCATAAAAAGTCTAAGTTATTATTTCATCTTATTAACTGTAATATTTATATATATTGCTATGATAATAGGGTAGTTTAAGGGTAGTTTAAGTCATAGGGGTCGTAGAATAAATATAAACAACTTCAACTTTAAGAAAAGCAAAGAATTCCAGAAATTATAAGAGTAAATCGACGATTCTACATAATGTCAATTAAGAGGACACTTGTGTTGCGTTCAAAACCCTGCAAACAATTTTTCCTGCATTCATTTTTATAATGCCCTAAATTTTCTCAACATGCTCGATTTCCCGTCATTTGAATTAGTATTATTTAATAAAATTTCTCAAGTAATTATTCTATACAAAGGTTTGCTTTATAAAATCAAACAGCTGCCTAGGAAACGTTACGTTACAAAGTAGTTGCAATATTTCCTAGCGCCTGCAGTGATTACATTTTAATTTAAAGGTGCATGTAAATGCACAGCTTTCTTCTAAAAGATAAGACCTTACCACCTGCCTACATCTGCTTACAATGGACTTGTTATCTGGTATTCTGCAGCTGTTAAGATGTTACAAAGTAACAAAATTGTTCTCCTTTGTCTAAAAATCTTTTGATAATTGCGTTATTTGCTTGTTGGCAAGATGCTACAGTTTGTATTTCGGCAGCTGTTGTCTGGCAATTCTGCACACTTGGTTCCTCTGCGATATCTTTGAAAACCAAATACTCTACCCCCATACATGATTCTGGCCTTATAAAATGGAGACCGTGCTTTGAAAGAGAGCATTAAAAAGATTAAAGATTAACGATTGAATACCACATCCTCTTACCAAAGATACATGTAAAGTCGCGCTACTAAAAGTGCTTTCTTAGTATAAGTGAAGTTGGTGGTTCCAGCCTGCAGCCAATAGAGAAATGCAGCCGCATTTTTCCAGCCTTAAGATGAGACAAGCACGAAGCTGATTGTTCAAGGTACAGTTTCTATTTCAATAATTCTTTTATGCTGCCGGGAAGAATAGACTTTTCATTTGCTGCTATTGCTTATAATTATCCGATAAATTGGCACCACCCCGTTACAAAATTTACATGCACGATGCACGATCAATTTTGTTATTATCTTATAAATGAAAAATTAATTAATCAATGTTTATGTTGGAGTCCGTTTTACTGTTCCTTTTGTTTTTCTGAACTTATGCCTCAATTTAAAAGTATTTAATATATGATTAATTTAAGTTAGGGTGTCTAATTGTTAATGTTATATTATTTCTGAGGAGGTGCACTTCACAAAGCAGCATGTACATATAATTTAGGTATATTTTTTTTTCTAGATTTACTGTACAGTTTATGCTTAATTTTCTTTGATATGTATTTAAGGTAAACCATTAAGTAAGTATTTAGATTATAAGATGTTATATATATTTTGCTTACCAATTTTTATATGTTATGACGCTTAGTTTACAATCTCGATTACGCAACTTATTTGTTTTATGGGTTTGTAAATATTCTTTCAAGATTCGATGTTAACAATATAGTTTTAAAGAGGTTTCCAATGTATTCTTTCTATTTTACCCACGCCCCTCTCCGACGTTTTTGAGCTAGCCCACATTCTACCATTCTATCCCCCGTTCTGTTGCGGTATTCGACGTAAACGGTTTCTTTACTTACTTTTACTGTATTCTTTTGTTTGCGCGGAATACCGTAACAACTTTATATAAAAGATATGTAATTGAATGTAGGAGAACATAAAGATGTTTAAGTATAATTTACAAGTAAAGATAAGATTTGAAAACGCAACAAATTGCATCAAAATTAAATCACCGGGAAGCATAGATAAATTGGCATTGCAAATATTTAACAATTGCGTCGAAAATATTAACGTAAACGCATCTTAAATAATTCATTATTAGAAAATCGTTACGTGACTAGAGAAGAACACATTTGTTCAGAAAACCAATATTTTGTGGAAAACAAATAAACACCAGGCGGTTCAATTATATGATAAATCAACAAACATCGAATACGTGAGTTAATGAAAAGCCAAAAGTTGGAAATCCTCGAATAATACTGCAATATGCTGAATGCGGACGTGACGAATAGAGCATTTGTCGAAGATTTAAACTAGGTAATTTGTAAAAGTTCTGAGTTGTGCTAGATAAGGCAAAAGTATCAGCCTAGATTGAAAATACGCCAATGAAAACAATTGGAGGAAGGGCTTATATATACGATAGAAACTGAACGACATTTTAGTCTATATTTAACTGAGCAACAACTATGTTCGAAGGTGTTAAAAACTCACGCAATTAGTGAAGTAAAAATTAAACAAATCAGATTTAAAAGTGCGAGAATTTGTGCAACGAAATATAAGCCGATCTATAGATAGACGTAACTTAAACAACTTAATTAAATTCATTTCTAGTATTAACGAAACTGGACTTCTAACTTTGGTGATATTCTAATTTTGGTGATATTTAATCTGGACACATTCTGATTTGGGACGTTTAATTTTGGTGATATTCTAATTTGGACACCTTCCAATTTGGGATGTTGGATATTTTAATTTGGACATATTTTAATTTGGACATATTCTAATTTGGGACGTTTAATTTTGAATGTACCGTAATTTGGTACGATTTTAATTGGAAGCAATTTATGGGAGGCGATTCTTATATGGGGCCGGCATACCAATAAGCAAAGCGGACACAGCAAGGGGATGCAGATCATAGACTAGGATGGAACTCCAGAACCCATTCCAGGTTAGCAATTTTTAATACACTGTATTATTGAAAAACTGTTTTCAATTTAATATTTGCTATGCATTGTATATTTGTAAGAGTCATCAAAAAGGTTAGTTAAATAATATGAAAACAGAGGAAGGTATCTTGGAACGTTCAAAGGTCCCTGAATATAATTAAAAAATATTTTTGCTGGCTTTCAGAAAAGCATAAATCTGGTATATGTAAATATTTTGTACAAAAAGGAAAATTTTGAGTGTTGTAAATATTATCAATTATTATATTGTGTATTCTAGAATTGCTTTATTTGATTCAATAAGATTTATTCAGTAAGCTAGTCGGGGTAAAATTTTAATTTAACATTTCATATCAAATGGGGCGAATAGCACAGCAATAAAAGGAATATCACAGCAATAAATATGGTACGCGCAATCATAGCAATATATATACATACATATATATATATATATATATATATATATATATATATATATATCGTAACGCATCTAGTGACCAAAAGTTTTAAAAACAGGTGAGTTATCACCATGAGACTCATGCCTACACACAAAATAAAAACAAGTCTTATAAGGAACATTTATTTATATTAACTACGCGCATACTTAAAGCTAAAAAAGAATGTATTCAGTGATGCAATTACAAGGTTTATTAAGCTCTAAAATAAGTAAAGGTACACTGTCCAACGATGGTAAGAATCCGAGCAGAACATTGATAATGCCGGTAGTTGAATTAATAAAGTTGAGATGCTCGTGCAATACCAAATAAAGTAGTTAAATTAAAATTAAAGGCCGAGAACATCTGTAAATTGTCTGTATATATTTGTTAATTGTAGTATTTATAGAAGTATGAACCGTAGGAGGTAAAAATATAAAATTATGATATAGGAAATGAAGCTTAAATTATGTTTGTCATCATGCCAGATATCAATAATGTTTTCAATGCCAGGATTTACTGATGCAAACAACTTTGGTGTTTTTTAAAAATGATTGTAATTATAATTGAGTGAAAAATACCGAATTAAGATGGTTTTAGAGAATGAACAAAACATGTAATTTAATATGTAAGAGTGCTTTAAAAAAATGGATTTAAGCACCTAGTTGATAAGTTTGTTTATGATTGGATTGATGAAAATAATTAAATAAAAAAGAGGTCGTTCTATCAAGCTCTGTCGTTTTAATTTAAACGGTTTCCGAAAATTATAAAAGTGAATAACTTGCAAGCATTTAAAAGGCCAAAGAGCATACTACGGTTTATTTAAAAAGGAGAAACGCAGTACCTCAAAATTAATTAAAAAAGGTAACGACTAAGCGGAGCCATAATCATTATAGGAGCATCCAGGTATTTCGACGCAGCACTAGTAACTACAAAGGAGAACCCATACATATAAGCAAGCCGGCAGTAGGACGTGCAGCCAACCCCAAGCGAAGAAAGCTTTTACAACACCGTGAAACGCATTCAAGGGACAGCAGGATCGTATAAAAAGGAGTATCCACCATTTATTTATATACATTTCGTTATAGTAGTAATTCAATTCTAAAACATTTCACGAGACTAAAACACAATATTTATTCCATAGATTACTTACATCAAGTGGAATTCCATGAGCGTTTAACATCACGGTGAGGAAGCCACCATCAGTTGGAACGAATATCAGGTACCAAATTCCATTTAAAGTAAAAGCTTATTCTTGTTTTGATAAATTGCATCATTGAACAAATAAATAGGGTAAGCGAACCTTCAACCATTTTAGTTTAGTTTTGAGTATTTCGGTAACGTCACAACCTGCATTGCGTATACCGACCCCACAGATTCAGGTGTAGTGAAGGATTGTACATACGAGAGGGCGTGTAAGTATCCTTGTTGGGGACAACTAGTAGATTTCGTTCTGCAACGAACTCACGCATGGCGAAATCGAATGTAAATAGTTGAGTATAGAACCCTGAGATAATTTATTTAAAAACAACATATAGCATATAGCAGCAGCAGCTAGACAGCAGTAGGAGTGTAGTAATATATCACCGATCGTATGCATGCACACAGACTACTCCATTCTTCACGCTAAAGAAAAATATACGAATTCCTATAAAAGAAATAATTTTTCCTCGTATTGCATATTTTTTCTTTTCAGCTGTTACTCGCCATGGTTAACAAATTAACATGACGTTCCACAGTTTAGTGCTACAAATTCAACTTATTTGTGTATTCAACTTCCATATGATAACAAATTTCCAATCATAAATGCTACGGCATAGACTTTTGTAGTTTGATTTTCCTATAAACGAAAATGGTTATTACACTACCACTACTAAAGACAGGGTGATTTTCTGGAGACCAATACCGTCAACATTTCAATCTGTCTCTAGCTTTTATGCATTGCTCAAATGCATACTCGGAACTCGTCGGGGATATATTTCCGTTTTCTGATGAGTCTAGTTTGCACTAGGTTATAGTAATAGCATCTAGACTTTCGGCATTTGTGAAAATGTACGCTAATGTCCAGAACGTGATGGAAGTGGGACTTCTGATTTAGGAATGGAGGTGAGGGTCGGTCTCAGGTTAAAAATAGACACTAGAAACAGAATCCAGTTGTTTGATTTTTGCAAGGTGACTTGTTGCATGATCAAAACTTTTCGACATTGAATGGAGGGAGGATTAGTCGTAGGTTAACAATAACTTAAAAAACAGAATATTGGTTTTGGACTCTTGAGAAATGACATGTCATATGCTTAGTACATGTCGGATAGCTTTTCCGATTTTGGTGGGTAACTTAGGTTAAAATAACACCAGGCATGAAATTTTACAAAAAGTATTTGGAAATATAAACACAAAAATTGATTTTTGCATCTAGAGGAATTCGGTATTAGTGAAAACAATCGGATTGAGATTGTAGCGGTTTGTCAATAAACGCCGTACTGTGTACAACTGTTAATGTTGGAAATTAAGAAACGTATAAAAAAATTAAAAATTGTTTTTTAGGTCAAGAATTTCTCAGATCGCGTTCTATCTAATTTAGTTTTCATTAATGTTATAGATGAGTAACTAACTATTCGAAGGAAGTACTGGATTTTTATTGAGTTTCACCACTTGATATAATCTATTTTTATACATTTTTTATTGTTATATAATGATAATATTCTGTAATTTTATTCCATGGATACATTGGGTAATTACAATTGCTTAGTGACATTATCTATTGTGCGACATAATTTGATAAGGTGGTAACGAAAGCTTTACAGTTCTAACGCTACCCGTAAGTGGTCTGATTCATAAAGCTAATAGCCCTCGAACATTAATATAGTTCCCTTATTGCAAGTTCGTATATTGAATTGATATTGATCCTCTTAATTGGTTTGTTCAACGCGAGACCGTATGCTAGGAAAAACAATAGCTGTAATTGAAATTCTCTGTTGGAAGATTTTTCTACGTCAAACCTTATTCTTTTTCAACTTACGGTTGGGCGTTCTTGCAATGTTTTTGTTGTTTTATTTAACTTGACTTTTCAAAGTAAAACGTGCAGTGCACTATTTTATGAACGGCATCGAAGAGGTTATCATATAGCTATCAAGTTTGAAAGTCGATTAAATAATAATGGTGTATGATTAAACTAAGATTTAAAGCTGTAAAATGAAAAATGGTGGGGCGGTTTTGTTTTAGTATAAACTTTTTTTAGTATGAACTTTTATGGAGCAGTGAAAAATAATGATCAACAAAAGTTCATAAAAAGCCACTTATTCAGATAGTAAAATATCTGAAGTAGAACGGATCGTCAGTATTTCACCTACTAAATTCTTTTACACTGGCACCGTACACTTTATTACCTTCACTAATCACAATTCTTTTTGACGGCCGCCATATTTTATTTGTCCTCACATTTCAGGGTCGTTGTTAGGGTTGGTACTTCCTGTTTGTTAGTTTTATTATGCCACATCCCACTCGTACATGTTAAATGTGCTTTTTTTCCAGTAATCTGAGTTAATAGTAGCTCACTTTACATACGATGTCAATTTGACGTGTTCTTTTTAGATATTTCAAACTGAGAGGATTTGAGAAAATCACTTCCTTTCAGTCCCTTAAAGCACGGCCTCATAATTACTTCTAAATGAAATTTCATCTCAGTTAAGCAAAAGTGGGGAGAGAACTTGTGTCCCCCGTGGGACGAATTGATTGATAATCAGGTGATATTTACCTTTATATGAATTTTTTCCGGCTTATTGAATGTGCAGGAATATTAAATATCGGGCTTTTGTTATCACGCCAGAATTAATTAGGTTCATTATAAATAAGTAAATAAGCAAAATGGACAGAGTTGTTATACGGATGTTAGATTCAGAGATAAATATTGAATATTCCATCAATTTGTCTCCAGAAGAGACTGAAAGAGTGTGTATAGACATGCAATTTGCTCAAGCTTTAATGCTGAATGCAAAACAAAATGCTGAGGCTGTACAAAATCAGGTATTTGAACTTGAAGCAAATCCTGAATTTGGAGTACTTAGTAAAGTTTCAGACATGGAACAACTACAAAAGCATTATTGGCCTTATAATGATACTGCCTCATTGGTTGATGCGGGCGAAAGCTTTGATGATGATTTACATCATCCAAAGAAAAAAACTGGTATGGGAAAACAAAATTATGGTCGCACTATCCGATTTCTACAAAAAATTGTAAAGTTTGATAAGAACATACAAGGTAATTAAAGATAACAAAAAAAACTGACAAAGAGTCTATTCTGTTTTTATACTTTAATCTAATGAACGAATTTGTTGGATCGTAACCAAGTAACAGCAGTCCCCATTCTACAGATATACACAGGTAAAAGCACAATTAATGTGTAATTCTCAGCCGCAGTGTAGCACAGACATCCCTATGAATAACCCTCCAGATTCATCGTAAGATAAAGAAAATAAAGTTTTGGATACACCAAAAAAAAAAAGAAAACGCAGTGTGATAAATGAATATTTAAAGGAAAATAGGAAATACTTAAAACAAAAGCAAGAGCAACTCGTATCACTAGAACAAGATAGAAAGATATTGTTACAACTAATGGAAAGAAAGTGTGACATCAAAGATGTAGAGTTGCAGTTTTAGAAAAACTCACTCAACAATGAAAAAGGAATGAATATATTTTTCTTATATATATATATATATATATATATATATATATATATATATATTTGTGGATTTTTCTTATATATATATATATATATATATATATATATATATATATATATATATTGTCGTGGATTCAAAGGGTTAAATTTGGGGTAAACAATAAAATTTCAACTACCCTGTATAGAGAAAAAACAAATTATTTACGCGCAAAATTTATGTAATTCATTTAGAGAGAACGGACAAGTATTGACGTATTTTTATAATTAATAATTGAAAGGTTAAAAGCACATAAAGGAAAACAGTTTTAAAACAAATAGAATACGCATAATTAATTTTAATTTATTTTAATTCAACACGTAAAAGCATAAGAAAACCCACTAGGGAAGAAAATCAATAATTCCAAGGCAAAAGGTCGTTGTAACAAACAAACGTCAGTTGTATCGGATACAACGAAATATAAAATTTAAGAATTGTTGTGGTAAACGGTCGATAATGAACGAACGCCTGCGTTTTTAAAAAAGGTTACATTCGTCAAAATTATGAGCATATTAAGACAGGACTTCATAGAAAATATTTTCAACCATCAGTTTGGTTTGAATAACAAGCTAACAAAGTTCTTAAAGAGCAAGGGAAATGCCCAATCGGTTATATACTACAGATAGAGACAGGGATAAAAGCGTTGATATTGAAAACGCACGTACTAATACACGTGGAATGGAGATGAGCTGTCAGCAATATCGATTTTCTATAACTCAAGTGGGGTTTTGAACGCGACAGCAGACATGCATCAGACAGAGATAAAGATAGTACAGGCGGAGTTTTATGGCGAGCCGAACGTGAGGCTTGAGCTCCAAATAAAATTTGTACATTTTATTCCAGGAAACTGGCGATCTGAGAGAGAGAGAGAGTCTGTCGTGTATAAATTTGAAAATAAGCTTTTCACGGGAAGTGTGTCCGGGGGTAGCATTTTGAACTAATATAAATACTGAACGGAAATTATTAAGGGTCTCTTTCTCTTCTCTATACAGGGTGGTCGAAATTGTATTGCTTATCCCAAATTTAACCCTTTGAATACACAACATAATCCCCCTATTTCAATTCGACGTAAACTCCCCAATGTTTTCTTGAATTTAAATATCTTCGTTTCTACCCCCTAATCTTACATGCTATTTCTATACACATATCTACTCACCTAACCTTATCTATACCTATTTATTCAACCTATCACTACTT
This sequence comes from Platerodrilus igneus, assembly GCA_036346225.1. Classification (NCBI taxonomy): domain Eukaryota; kingdom Metazoa; phylum Arthropoda; class Insecta; order Coleoptera; family Lycidae; genus Platerodrilus; species Platerodrilus igneus. The sequence continues at coordinate 1,171,882 of JARFIW010000500.1, read as the reverse complement.
ACCTACTATTTCTATCTATCTCTAATTATTTCTATCTATCTACACCTTTCTGTATTTATAACTAGCTATTCGCACCTATCACTACCTTCTACCTAACTATTTATATCTATTACTAACTCTTCACCCTCTAATTCTATCTATTTTTTTTTTCTTTTAATTTTACCCTTTCGTCATTTATTGACTCTTTAAGTACCTCACTTTTATACTTTTCTACCTATCTTCACTTTTATACTTTTCTAGCTATCTTTTACTTATGTTCCTCTGTTATTTTTAACCTTACCTACTATCACTATCTATTTCTTATCTTAACTATACACACTTAACTCTATATCTACCTCTAACTATCTTCCCATATTTATCCTATACCTAATCGTATTTTTCTATATACACCTATCTCTATTTTTAATTGACTTCCTTTATTTATTCTATTCCAACTTCTACTTTTCTATATACACCTATTTCTATCTCTACCTATTTAAATTCTACGCTACCATTCACCTATATCTATATTTTTATCTATTAAGATGTCTCTTTACTTAAATCTGACTCTTTTCTTGATCCTCTAAGTCTTTCTTCTCACTATCCTAATACACTTCATCTCTATTTTCCTCCTTCTATCCCTATACTTATCATCCCTGTTACTATACATAAAATAAAATCATCCCTATTATCCTGACTCTTAAATATTTCTTCTTCAGTCTCTATACTTGTCTGTTTCCTATTTACTATTATTTACTTTCCTGCGGACAAACCAAACAATACTACCTCAACATCTTCATCTTTTCTCTCTAAAGAAAACTCTTCATCTCTTCTAGACCCTTCATGTACCATATTTACCCCGTAAAATCTCCTAAATTCAAATTACCAAAATTATCTTTGCCACTTAACTCACTTATGCTTACTTTTACTTCTTGTGTGTCACATAATGCTGTTTTCTCCTCTACCTTTATTAATTCTGACTCGTTATTCTCTAACAATGTTGCACTCGACTTTACCTCTATTTGTTCAGGCTCTTCGTTGACTACCAATTGTACCTCTTCTAACTTTTCCTCATTATATTCACCTGAGTCGATCTCTTTCACTTCTTTATCATCTCTCTCTATACCATTAATACATAACCCTATGTCATCTTCTGTGACCTCATAACTTGCCTTTTAGGGCAATATCCTATCTCCAATCCTAACTATTTTCCTCTCCATATCAATTATAACACCTAACTTCATCATACAATCTACCCCTAATATCCCTTTAAACTTTAACCCAGGTACAATTATAAATTCCTGTTCACAGCTAACTGAACCTAACTCTACTTTTAAAATAACCACACTATTCACAACAGCAAATCGCTTTTTATTCGACGCAACCAGGTGACTTCTTTTTATTGGCATTATCCTGTCACACACTTTATCCTTAATTTCATTGATGAATTCCTCCGATACTAAACTCGCCTCAGCTCCTGAATCTAATAATGCTCCTAAATTTTTTTCAAAAATTTTAATATCAATTAAGGGCAAACAAAATTTTTCTGTTATTTCTGGCTCAACTTCTTTCTCTATTTTTAAAAATTCCTTTGGATGTTCATACTTGTACACAGTGATGTCTAGTGGTTTGTCCTCGTCTAAAAATCCTGTCCCGGTCTGGTCTCCCTACTCGGTCCCAGTCTCGCTACTACCTCCGCATATGTCCGTGGTGTGGCTACCCGGTTCGTGCTATCATTTTCCCTATTGTTTGTCGTTGTCCTCCTCATGTCTGGTGAACTGTTTTGTCTTGTCACGCTCTGTCTAGATGCAGGTCGCCTACCTACACTGTTACTTCTGAAAAACGTCCGTCTAAGTTCCAAATTTTGTCTACTATTGTATGCAAAATTTGTCCCCCGTCTTGCGTAACTGTCCCTTCTATTCTCAAACCTAACTGTATTCACCTGTCGTTCCCTATTTTCACGAGGTCGTCCACTACTCACGTCGTCATACCTTTGTAGGTACTCCAAAAACATCTCCCTGTCCACAGTGTTTCGCAACGCTACATGTTGCCTCACCTCAACCTCGAAATGTCGTGATAAATACTTAATTATTTGTCTGTCGGTCAATGGTGGATTTAGTTGTTTAGCTATGCTATACTTGCGTATAGCATATTGCTCTCTACTTTCTGCAAACTCCCCTTTGAATTTTCCTGTGATTAGATCGTCTCGTACTTGGTCCTGTCGGTGGTCACTCCAATAATGTTTCAGAAATCTGTCCTCAAAGTCATTATACGTGTCTATTTCCTGTCCTATTAAATTGTACCAAGCTTCAGCATGGTCTTTCAGTAACGCTTTAACAACATTAAGTTTCGCCTGTTCGTCATACAAATTATTAACCAAACCTCGAATGTTATTAATAAATATCTGAGGATTTACCCTACTATCCCCATAAAATTTCATTTGTTGATCCAGCGACATATTACCTGTTACGAATCTTGGACCATCCCCCCTCAAAGTTGCTACGTTTTATTTAATTCCGGTCACTTCTCTCTCTACCCTACCTAACTGATCCTTACATGAGTCCGTTACCTCAGTCATTTTAACGTTAATTTTGTCCTTACAGAAGATCCTTACTTCTGTCCTTAATTGTCCCATTTCCTGACTTAAACCTCTAATGTCACGCTCATTTTTGTCTACCCTATTTTCAACTTCCCCCATTTTTACGGTTAAACTATTTTTAAAATCTGAAAATTCCCACGTCGATTAGTTAATTTTTTCGCTAATTTGCTCAAACTTCCGATTCGATTCGGCACTCATCTGTTCAAATTTTCTATTCGAGTCCTCTCTAACCCCGCTTAATGTCTCATTCATCCTTTCAAGCATCCTCATTATCATCTCGTTTCCTTGGTCCCCTGATTCTGTCTTCGACTGATCCCAACTACCTCCAGCTTCCTCCATTTTTCCTGCTTTATCAAATAACGCACTGTCGTCACTTCCAATTTCCACTCTTTGGCTTCTTAACCACTCCTTTCTCTGCATACGTTCAAATCACTCCCACACACACTCAAAAATTATTTTTAAATTTATACCGGACAAGACTCTCTCAGATCGCATGTTTCCTGGAATAAAATGTTTAAATTTTATTTGGAGCTCGGGCCTCACGTTCGGGTCGCCATAAGATTGCTGTGTTTTCGGGGACAGTCTTTGGAACACTTGAACCTTTTCCTGCGGACAAACCATTCAAGTCCCACGAATTGGGCGTCGTAAGATTGCTGTGGTAGGAGATTTTAAGCTTTTAACATCGACCCAGTGTCATTAAATAATTTTCATAAGTAAAAAAATATTTCGAAAAAAAACATTTCTTACCCTTGAAAATTTCTGCTTCAAAAATCTTCAGCAGCTTCCCTGGCTAGCTCAGCTGTGCCTCTTCTCTGATACCTAAATTTACAACCATTCTTCATTCACACTCGCATACCATTCAATAAAATCACCAAATAATATAACAATCATACAGTCTTTTATTTTCCGCTATTTACAGACAAATTATTCACATGTATAAAACCAGTTTGGAACACTAATTACAAACTCAAAACGTGATATGTTTTTAAAGTCCTTGATTTTCTACTTATTTGCAAACAAATTTAATGAGATATGAGTAGGAGGGCCCCCATATTACCCTAAAATGATTGTACACTGGAGTATGGTGAGCTCATAATAACCCAGTTTATTTTGTATATGCCTTTTACCTTGCATAGATTAATACAAAAGTTATAGACCCGTTTACCCTTTACAATCTAATTTAAATTCAGAATAAAATTTTGGATGTTTTAAATACACCCTTTTTCAATATTTAAATAACCCCAATAAATTGTCCAGTACATGTATCTTTTCCAATAAGTTTATATAACCATAAATAAACCTCAAAATTCACTCACCCAGCACCAAAATTTTACAAAAGTTTATCAGACAACAGAAATTTCAAATAAATTGTTTATTGATGATATAAAAATGTTGTTGTAAGGAGTAAACGGGTCTTTAGATTTATTTTAAATAAAAATGGGAGGTTTAAAAGCATTTAGAGTAACTGGGTTATACTGAGCTCAAAATAGACCAGGATAGAAAAATCAATTTAGGGTTACAGGACGGGCCCATCTAGTCGTCTAAAAGAAATTTGTTGAAATATATTAAAATCAAGAAGTTTTAAGAGATTTATAGATTGAGATAGTAACAGTTTTTATCAAACTGGTTGTACCAATGTGTAAATATTTTATTATTAAGGGACCCTTGTTAATATGTGTAAATAAAAAGGTTGTATGTCTTGTTACATTATTTGAATGGTAATTTCATATGTCTGTGTTTGTGAGAAAGGCATGTACTTAGGATGGTAGGTATTCACGAAGAAGCAGATTGCTGAGCTAGCCAGGGTGTGCAGAAGCAGGAGGCGTTCGAAAGGAATTGTAAGTTTTTTTATTTTCAGAAATTGTTGTTGGCCCAATCCGTGGGGCGAGAATTTTTTTGTAGCGTCCACAGCAATAATAATTATAGGGTTAATTTAGGGGTAGGTTAAGTCATAGGGGTCGTAGAATAAACAAAAGAAACTTCCAAATAACAAAAGCACATAATTACAGATATTATAAGAGTAAATAGGTCACTATACATATTGTTAGTTGAGCGCAACACTGTATATAACAGTACAAGAGATTAAACGCATATCCAAGAGTAGTTACGAGCAAAGATAAGATTTAAAAATGTAACGAAATGCATCGAAATTAAATCAACGAAAAACCTATATGTATTAGCTAGATAAAAATTCAATAAGTGCATTAAATATATCATCATATACGCAGGCAAAAATTATGCATTAATTGAATAAATTGTACGTGTTACATTTGTTCAAAAATCCAACTTAACGAGGAAATAAACAAACACCAAATTTATTTCTGTTTATATTAGAATAAGCAAATAACAATAATACGTGATTTAATGAACGAGAATTCCTGGGATTTCTAAATTAAATGTATTGTTATATAAATGAATACGTGACAATTTAAGCGTTCTTCCAAGTTTTTGAACTATACAATTGGTAAAATTTCCGGAGTACACAAGAGATAAGACAAATGGTGTCGACCCAACACGTAAGAACAACGAATAGCAAATAAAGGGGCAAGGCCTATAAATACGATAACACTTGAGCAACGAGTTAGTATACATTTGAAACTGGGCTGTCACGATACTCAATAGTGCTAAATTATTCTCGTAACCAGTTAAACGAAAGTAAAGTGAAAAGTATTTTATAAAAGTGTAAAAATTGTGTAAGTAAGCCGATCTGTTATAGACGTAAGGAAATGACAGCAGTAGTCTTCGCGGTCACGAGACTAAAATTCTACCTGTGGGAAGACATTTCATAGTTGAAACAGACCATTCCGCTTTGTGTTCACTACTCAACACTAGATTTACAAACAATAGAATATACAGATGGGGTCTGCTACTGCAAGATTTTGATTTCGAGATCAGATACATAAAAGGTAAAAACAATATTGTAGCAGATGCTCTTAGCAGAAACAAGGTGAACAATAATTTAAAGTCAAATGACATATTTGTAGCAATGCATAACTTGATGAGAGAGGAGTCAATATTTTCATATGGGAGAATTTTGGCAATGCAGGAAAATGATGAATGGATACAAAATATAAAGGATAGGTTAAAGGTAGACCCAAATTATAAGCAGTTTAAAAGTATTAATAGTTTTCTCATGAAATACTTAAATGGTGAAGACCTGTACGTGCTTAACAAAGAATTGACTGTATCAATCATAAGAGAATTACATATTTCATATGGACATTTGGGGATTAGAAAACTGTGGTTAATGTTTCGAGAATATTTCTATGCTCAGAGGGATCTGGGACTCATCAAAGAAACAGTGAACACGTGTCATCTCTGCATGCTGGGTAAATACAAGAACCATATCAATCAGAACATCATTCAAAGCATTCAGGTGGACAATCCATTAGACCTAATTGTAGTAAACTACCTAAGTAATTTGGTACCCAGTAGGAAGGAAAATAAACATGTCCTAGTGATAGTGGACGTATTCTCAAAGTACACAAGGTTATTCCCTACTAGGGATTGCAACACAGTAGAGACGATCAGAAAACTAGAGCAATTCATCACAGAAGAAGGAAAATTCAAAAGATACTGGCGGACAACGCAACATGCTTTAACAATGCTAGGTTTGTGTCACACTGGGAAAACCAACAAATAGGAGTTGTTTTCTGTAGCATCCGTCATACTCGGGGCAATCCTGCAGAGAGATACATTCAGGAGACCTGCAAGTTTTTGCGCATGATAGCATATCAGGATCCTCGAAGTTGGGAAATAAATTTGCCAAAAGTTGAAAGGTTTATAAATCATACACCTCATGCAGTCACAGAAGAATCCCCCATAACTTTAATGAGGAAGGTGTACCCGGATAGGCCATGGGAAATTACACCAAGAGAAGAAGACTTGGAGAGAAAACTACATAGAGTCAGGAGAAGGCTACAGGAAAGAGCATGAAAGTACGTGAACAAAATGAACGAAAAGATAAAGAGAAGAATTACCTTCCAAATAGGACACAAAGAAATTATCAAAATCTAAGGGTAGGAAAAAGACACCTGCATACATGTGCCAAGCTACACTTACCCTACATAGGTCCATTTCTGATAAACAACGTCCTAGGGGATAACACGTACGAACTGAAGCAGGTAGACTCAGAGTTGATCAGGGGAAAATTTCATGTAAATTTAATGTACCCCTACAAGGGATAGAAAAGTGTACATATTGTAAAATAAACAATTAGTTAAATAGTAATATAATCATAAATAAGATAGGTATAGACAAATAGGAGAATTAAATAGGGATATTGATCAATTAGGATAGCATCATAAATTAGGATAGATTTAGGAATAGAATTTGTACAAACTGGATCTATTAGAAAACAATAAAGCATATGATGGGTTAATGAAAGCGGAACTATAAGTAAATAAAACATATTGTAAATATTAGAAAACCATAGAACATAGGATAGGTTAATAATAATTAGGATAGGTTTAGCATAAGTAGGAGTAGCATAGGTTGATGTAAATAGGAGTGATTCATTGGATATAAGAAAAGATTATGATGTTTTTGTGAAATAAGAAAAGGTATAGATAAGTTGGGATAGATAAATAAGGAGGGGTTTATTAGAAACATGGAGAGATGAAGATACGTTGTATAAATTGATGATAAATAAGAAAGGTATGTGAATAGGGATATAGAGACAGGAGAAATATGAAGAGATGATGAAGAATTATATAAGTAAATAGGAAAAGTATATGATAAACGGGAAAAGTCAATATAAATAGTAAGGGTATAGATAAATAGGGAATGAAAATTAGAAAATCATAAAAGGGCATGTAAATAGAAAAAGTATGGATAGATAGTAGGTAGGGAAAAATTAGTAGAGCATAAATAGGAAAAGTATATGTAAATAGAAAAGTATATGCAAATAAGAAAAGTATGGATAGATAGGTAGTGAAATACAAATAGATTATAATAACACAATAGTAATAAAATTTAGAACGAATAGGTGTATAGGTATAATATAGATCAAAATAGGAATAGGAATGTAAAAATAATGTAGGAGTTGTGTAAATAGCAAAAGAGGAAATAAAAATAAAAGAGTTTTGGACCAATGTGAATTTTGTCTCACGTTGGGCGTCAAAAGTTAACATTTTCCAAAAATTTTCATTTTAATTTGGGGGATTAATGCTATAATTATAGGGTTAATTTAGGGGTAGGTTAAGTCATAGGGGTTGTGGAATAAACAAAAGAAACTTCCAAATAACAAAAGCACATAATTACAGATATTATAAGAGTAAATAGGTAACTATATACATATTGTTAGTTGAGCGCACACTGTATATAACAGTACTAGAGATTAAACGCATATCCAAGAGTAGTTACGAGCAACGATAAGATTTAAAAATGTAACGAAATGCATTGAAATTAAATCAACGGAAAACCTATATGAATTGGCTAGATAAATATTCAACAAGTGCGTTAAATATATCATCATATACGCTGGCAAAAATTATGCATTAATTGAATAAATTGTACGTGACATAAAGTATAACATTTGTTCAAAAATCCAACTTAACGAGGAAATAAACAAACACCAAATTTATTTCTGTTTAGATTAGAATAAGCAAATAACAATGATACGTGATTTAATGAACGAAAATTCCTGGGATTTCTAAATTAAATGTAATGTTATATAAATAAATACGTGACAATCTAAGCGTTCTTCTAAGTATTTGTATTGGTAAAATTTCCGGAGTACACAAGAGATAAGACAAATGGTGTCGACCCAACACGTGAGAACAACGAATAGCAAACAAAGGGGCAAGGCCTATAAATACGATAACAATTGAGCAACGAGTTAGTATACATTTGAAACTGGGCTGTCACGATACTCAAAAGTGCTAAATTATTCACGTAACCAGTTAAACGAAAGTAAAGTGAAAAGCATTTTATAAAAGTGTAAAAGTTGTGTAAGTAAACCGATCTATTATAGACGTAAGTAAACCAGATTTAGTAAAATTATACAATTTCTAAAATAAATAAAATAGGGCTCTGGAGACGACTCTGGAGATTGCCTCCTGTTAAATTAATTTGGTAGTCACTGTCATGGTAAATGTTCTATTATTGTTTTGTTACTTACGGAGATGGAAAACCTTTTATTGGATTAACTTGTGGGATTTTGAATAACGATTTGGATAGTATTTTGGTTTTGATGTCGACTTCCAAATTCGACTCTAAACATTCAAAAACGAAGAAAACTATTGCGGATGCAGAGGAACTACTGAACCACTCCAGGTTAGATATTTTGATGTAATTTATTTCTGTAAACTGTTTAATTCAATAATTTTTCAATAATGTAAGAGGCAACAAAACCGGGGTTTCTTTGATAAATTTATTGAAACGTTTCAAAAGGTCTCTCAAAATAACAAAAGGCTCGTTTTGCTGGCTTCAATTTCTTAAATCTGACATATGTAAATATTCTGAAAAAGAGAAAGATTTTAAAAAAGTTGTAAATATTTAATCATTATATGGTGTAATGTTGAATTGCTTTATTTAATTGAATCAACTAGTTGAGGCAAAGAAAATCTATAACTTAACATTTCACAAGTGCTTGATTAATAAAAAGGGGATAACAGCATTTTATGATAGATCCAATCGTGGGGTGGAAAGTATCACAGCATTTTATGACATGCCCAACCGTGGGGCGAAAATAACACAGCAATAATAACTATTAATATATATTAAGCATCCATTTGCATTCCAAATGTGGATTATTCTTCTCTATTAATAATAATATAATTACATGTTTGTATTATTCCGAACGTTGCAAAAATGGGATGATCAAGTTATTAGTATATGAATTATGTATATAACTAGATTCAATTTCCTTAAATGCAAGACGTAATTGAAAATCGTTAACAAGGGCCAAGCTTCAGTAGTATTAAGTATAACATCATCTAAACAATTAGGCTAGATAGCTCAATTGGTTAGAGCACGGATCTGGTAAATCAGAGGTTGTAGGTTTTAGTCCTGCTGTAGCCGTTCTTTTAGTGGTTTTCAATTACTAGTTCGATTTGAAATGGTAATTCAACTTTAAATACAAGGTTGGGTTTTCATTTCATCTTAATAACTATATATATATATATATATATATATATATATATATATATATATATTGCTGTGGTCTCACCAAAATTCGTGCCCCATCGTTGGGCCGTCCATAAGATTGCTGTGGATCGTGGGGTCAGTCTCTGGAACTCCCTAAAACCTATTCAAATTCTAACGTTGGGCCGTCATAAGATTGTTGTGAATCCGCGGATTAAAGTTTAAGGATCGAGAGTGAGTCATTAAATACTTTTCAAAATAAAAAATTCACAAAAAAAATTTTCTTACCCTGATTTCTGCTTCAAAATATCTTTGCAGCTTCCCTGGCTAGCTTAGCTGTGCCTCTTCTCGGATACCTAAATTTTCAATCATTCTTCCTTCCCACTCACACACCATTCAATAAAATCATCAAATAATACAACAATCATACAATCTTTTTTTACCGCTATTTACAAACAATTATTCACAGATATATACAATTTGGTTACAATTCAATAAGTGATATTTTTGTAAAGTCCTTGTTTTAAATTTTTATTAGTAAACACATTTAATACAATTGGAGTAGATGGACCCCAAATAATACCCTATATTTATTGCACACTGGAGTATGGCGAGCTCATAATAACCCAGTTTATTAATGTATGCTTTTTACTTTGCATATAATTACTACAAAATTAATTAACCCATGTACCCTTAACAATCCCATTTAAATTCATAATGAAATTTAGTAAGTTTTACATATACCTTTTTTTTCAATATTTAAACTAACCCTACTAATTGTCACCTACACGTATCTTTTCCGATACTTTATGAAACCATAAATAACCCTAATGTTCACTCACACATCACCAAATAATTTCAACAGTTTATCAAATAACAGAAAATTCAAATGAGTTGCCTGGAAAATGCTTCAAGACTCCACCTCCTTGGATGATTTTATCCAGAACACCTTTTCTTTGTGACTATGCGCTCTGATCGTCCAGATATTTATAGATGATAACCAAGCACCTTGCTACCAATTACCATACCATCACAGCATCCAAATTCACGTATATTATACTTTTGTTTATTGATTTATCAGCTTGTTGTGGTATTAGTTGGACCTTGGTTAATTTAATTCACTCGACACTACACACGTTAATAACTACAAGGCCTCAACTTACCACGTTATAAGTGCTAATACTGTTTTTACTGAATTATACAATTTTTTAATACTCACAAGCGTCGGTTGTCGTTTTTACGTAGTCTAAAGCGATGAAAATACAAAGAGAATCGAAGAGAATCAAAAGAGAACGAGCCCCATTCTCTCCGAGTATTTATATCCTTAAAATGCCATCACTCAGCCACACTTTACGCAAAATACTTAATTTAAAATAATCCTTCTGCAAATTTTAATCTAACTGACTTAAAGTTCCCAGACATTTACCTCAGACACACAATTTAATCCGAAAAATTGCTTTCACATGTCGCGTGTTCGTCCGTTGTAAAACTATATTTCCTGTGTCGTCATAAAACTCCGCCTGTAATATTTTTATCTCTGTCTTATGCATATTAGATGTTGCGTTCCAACCCCACTTGAGTTATATAAAATCGATATTGCTGACCGCGTCTCAGGACTCCACGTGGATACGAACGTGCGTTTTGAAACCAATGCTTTTATATCCGTCTCTATCCATAGCATATTATTGATCGTGCATCCCCTCTGCTCTTTAAGAAACTTCGTTAGTTTGTTATTCGAAGCAACTGACGGTTGGAAACTATATTCTACGAAGCCCGCTCTATTAGGTTGATAAATTCAAAGAAGGTAACCTTTCAATCATGCAGGTGATCTTAATTATTGATCGTTTAAAATAACAATTCTCGGAGTATATATTTCACGGTATTCGATACAACTGACGTCCTCGCTTGTTACAACGAACCTTTTGCCTTGGGATTATCGATTTTCTTTACCCGGGTGTGTTTTCCAATGCTATTACGTTGAATTAAAATAAATTAAATTAATTATGCGTTTCTATTTGTTTTTAAAACTGGTCTTCTTTATGTACCTATTACTTTTCAATCATTAATCATAAAATACGTCAATACTTGTTTGTTTAAATTAAATCATCATCATTAGGTCTTCAGTCCTAGAACTGGTTAGACGCGTACCATCATTGTTCCCTATTCTGAACTAACCTACAGATTTCCCTGAAATATGCACAGTTTGAATCTATAACTGTCTGATCTAGGTCTACATCTACCTCTTTTTTCCTATCTCTGCTTGTAATATATCACATACTATTCCCCAAAAATGCCTTAGAACGTATTCCGCCCTACTATTTCTCTTTTTCCCCAGATACCCTTGTTCCCCTACTATTTCTGTAACTTATTTGTTATTATCTTTGTCTGTCCATGCTATCGTCCTCATACATCTGAAACACATCATTTCAAAAGGCTGCTACCGTTTCTCAGTTTAACAGAATGACCGCCTTCAATTTGCGTTGCGACCCGGGATAGGCCCTCCCCAGGCAGCCAATACGCTTAACGTGAAATCAGCCGACCCACTTCTATTGGTGAATTTTATATAAATTCAATAACTTGGAATTGGAAAACATTTTTTAACATGTTTCTATTTATACAGTTGAGAGGATGGTTATTAAAGAAGTGTGCGATTGCATTATTGAAAGGCTTAAGTAGTCGTTTTTTTTATATTTATTTTGAGGGGGAAAATTCATTATGATTTAAGTTATCTCTTTGGTAGATTTTAACATGGTTCTGAGGCGACTCTATGGCGGGTCTACACTTGTCAGATACCAATGTTGTTCTATGAAGATTGTATATGGATCTGAGGCGACCCTATGGCGGGTTTACACTTGTCAGATACCAATACTGTTCAACGGAGATTGTATATGGTTTTGAGGTAACCTTATTGTGGATTTATACTTGTCAGATACCAATGCTGTTTTACAAGGATTGTTAATATGCTTATTTTTATGTAATTAGTTATTTTATGTATAAATAGAAATCATGTATGTAGGCTGTATTTCATGTTAATATTGCAAGGAAAACCCAGGAAAAACTTGCAATGCTACCTAGATATTGTGGGCATTTGATTTTCATTTGGTATTTCTTTTGTTATTTCTTTTAGTAATGGAATCCATTGTTTACTGAAAGTCACGGATTCGTTTGCAACTCAGTTATTTTTATGTAGGGTTATATATGCAGCTACTTTGATTTTGCGTTTTTAATTTAATTTAATTAAATATTTGAAATAAATTTTGCGCATAAATAAATTGTTCCTTTCTCTATACAGGGTGTTTGAAATTGCATTGCTTATCCCAAATTTAACCCTTTGAATCCATAACAATATATATATATATATATATATATATATATATATATATATATAGCGACGTTGATGGTAGTAATTCGTGGGATTGTCGTTCGTAACCAAAAAACAACTATTGTGAAATAATAATTTATTGTGACATCTACGTTTCGACTTATATAAAGTTTTTTATCAAGATCTAAAATAAAAAAAATTAAGAGTGAAAACAGTCATTAACCTAAATAAAATATAGAGACTTACACATAATTTGATGTTAATACATGGACTGCTTTAACATGAAGGAGGATACCAAATAAATAGTGATAATATTTAATGTAAAAATAAAATTAAAACTACAAACAGCATACAATGTGGACGAACACAGACTAAGAACTAACGTGTAGCAATTAAAGAAACTCGAACAGCAAAGTGGGTTTGTTTTATAGCAGAGTTGATAAATACACCAGGTGATAGATAGCAAACAGAAAACTTAATATACGACTATTACAAAGACATGAATGTGTTATGTGGATGTATTACAAATCCCTAAAACATTGTAAAATAAATTTAAAGACCCATTTAATTATAAAACCTAAGATACATACTGGATCACATATATCTATTGAAACTATATAATAAAGCATAAGTTAGTAAATAAATTATTAATGTCATGTTTGTTATTAATACAGTTGACTTGACGTTCAATATGGTAAGACTCTCGATAAAGTCACCTGTTAATCAAAAATGTTAATTTGCATTTACAATCACACAAAGGAAATGATAATTTAAAGGAATATATCACCTACCTTTCACTGGTTGTAGTGGTTGATTGTACTTGCACTGCTATCAGATAATTATGGACTGTATAATGTTCACTAATTGTTGCTAATTACTGATGCTCGATGCACCGAACTAAATCACGAACCAAAGACAAGCGAGAACGAAGTTGAATAGTCGTCCACTCGTAAATTACCAACCCTTTTATGTCGTTGCACTAAAGGTAGGGATAATGGAGGGGTTCTAGCTGGGGAATAGTTTAAGGACTTAAATTAATTGTGATTGGCATACTACAACTACAAACAAAATACTTATAAAGCCTTAACATACCGCCCACCAAAATAAGTATTAGGAACTTATTTTCTAAGTGTGTCTAAACGAACAAAAAAAATATATAACCGTAAATTTAAAAATTAACTTACCCTAATATACTAACTATAATACTAAGTTGCCTCTGGAATGGAGAGAGGGCACAATTTTACCACGGGCCTTTTAAATAGTCCCTGGGATGTTGCCACGGTAGCCACACGACAAACATTGTCCTTTCCATAATGCAACGTATGTATACGTCCCATTTTCCACTGTAATGGAGACACTTGAGTATCTTTAATCAACACCAACGTTCCCACCATTAACGAATAATTAGCAGAAAACCATTTGGTTTTCTGTTGAAGTGTGTGCAGGTACTCCAAATGCCATCGTTTCCAAAATGATTGCTGAATACGTTGAACTAGTTGCCAACGAGTTAAGGAAGATAGTTTCAGATCTACGACATTAGGGTCGGGAATGACAGACACTGGTTCTACGTTCAGAAAATGACCAGGACTCAAGAATGAAAAATCAGTGGGATCGTTACTCATTGGACATAAAGGTCTGGAGTTTAATATGGCTTCAATTTGAGCTAGAATGGTGTTAAATTCTTCGTACGAGAGAATTTGTTCGCCTACCACCTTCTTGAGATGGGACTTTACAGATTTTATCCCAGCTTCCCACATTCCCCAAAGTGAGGAGCCGACGGAGGATTAAAAACAAAGTGAATACCCTCCGTTTCAGATGACTGCTTCATATATTCGGTTAGTTCCCGAGATGCTCCGATAAAATTTGTTCCACAGTCACTATGAATTTGCAAGCATTTACCTCTGCGTGCTACAAACCGCCGTAAAGCTGCAATAAAGGCTTCTTTAGATAGGTTTGATGCCAACTCCAGATGTATCGCTTTTGCACTAAGACAAACAAATAAACAAACATAAGCTTTCATTGATTTGGCACCTCTAATACGATTCATGGTGATAGAAAAGGGTCCACCGTAGTCTACCCCAGTATGTAGAAACGCTTTACCGGCAGTAAGTCTAGCGAGGGGCAAGTCGCCCATAGGAGGGCATAGCGAAATAGGTTTTGACGAAAACATCGAATACAAGAGTTTAGGCACTGTTCAATAGCCCTTTTTGCAGACAGAATCCAAAAATTTTGTACTAACAAAAAATTAGTAGTTCTAAGACCAGGGTGTAAATATTTCGTATGGCAATCTCGAATAATGAGCTCTGTCACCCGGTGTGACCGAGGAAGTAGCAAAGGAAATTTTGTATCATAAGGTACGTCTGCATTTCGCAACCGGCCGCCCACCCTTAACAACCCATCACTGTCAAGGAAAGGACTGAGAGGTCGAAGTTGTTTATTACTAAGTTTTCCCTTTCGAATGATATCAATGTCCTGACTGAAAACTTGTTCTTGAACCCGTTTTATTAATAAATGAAGTGCATACTGTTCGGGGGAGACCAATAATTGTTCTAAGTTTCCAGTATCCAAATTTGCACGAACTTTCAAGTTACGAATGAACTGACAAATATATACCAGAATCCTGCATATTTTTCGCAAATCTGAGAATTGATTTACCATCGAGTCTACGAAATTATCTGCAACGTGTATATTAAGGGATAAAGTTCTTTTTTCAATGTGCATCTGAGTGTGATCTGTAAGAGTTGGTTCCATACGAGCAGGCCAATTCTCTATAGGTAATAGTAACCATGATGGAGCCGTCCACCACAAAGGATGATTAACAAGCTCAGCAGCTAATAATCCTCTTGATGCACAGTCAGCAGGATTATCCTGTGATTTAATATGATGCCACGATGATGGAGCCACTCGTTCTTGGATATGCGAGACACGATTGCTAATAAAGGTCTTCCAATTATACGACGAAGATCGAATCCATGCTAATGCTACTGTGGAATCTGACCACGCAAATGTATCGTCCAATACTAAATTATCTCTATACGTATTTTGCACATACTCGACCAAGTTCGACAACAACACTGCACCACACAATTCTAATCGAGGTAATGATATACGATTGGTTGGTGCGACCTTAGATTTGGCACAGATCAATGATACTTGGATGTTCCCTTTCTCATCGACACAGCGGAGATAAACTGCTGCTGCATATCCAGCTTCCGATGCATCACAAAATGCATGAATTTGTACAGTTTGATAGTTATCGCAAAGAATCCGTCGAGGAATTTCAATTTTCAATAACTCGGGTAATTGTTGAAGATACAGATTCCATTTTAAAACAATTTGTTGGGGAGGAAGTTCATCCCAACCAATTCCTAATATCCATACAGATTGAATCAAATGTTTTGCGAAGAAGACCAATGGTGATAATAACCCCAAAGGGTCAAAGATCCTTGCAATTTCCGAGACCATATTCCTTTTGGTACAAGGCCGATCAACGATATTAAGATTGTAAAACAACACATCACTCAATGGTTGCCATTGCAGTCCTAAAATTTTTTGAGACGTATTGTTTACCTCTTCAAACAAAAATGCTTGCTGATACCGAACGGAATCAGGTAAATGGCCAATGACACTTGGCACGTTGCTATTCCACTTTCGCAACATAAAACCACCTGATTGGCAAATTTGGTTTAATTCATACACGAGTCGTTTGCCATCCTCTAACGAATCACACCCTGTAATCAAATCATCCACGTACGTATCCGACGCTAAAATCTTGGAAGCAATAGGAAAACGTAACGATTGACCTTTTGCAAGTTCTTGAATTACACGCATGGCTAGAAATGGTGATGATGTGATGCCGTATGTAACAGTGTTTAGCTGATAATCGATAACAGACTCTGAGGACTTAAATCTCCAAACTATACGTTGATAGTCTCGATGGCTAGTAGAAATAAGAATCTGTCATACATTTGCTTAATGTCCGCAGTTAAAACTACAGAATGTAAACGAAAGTGTAATAACAACTCCATGATATCTTTTTGAAGAGGGGGCCCTGCGAGTAAATGATCATTTAAAGACCCTCCACTGTGAGCGCTGGCTGAAGCATCAAATACGACACGAAGTTTTGTAGTTGTAGTCTGGTTTGAACACGGCGTGATGTGGTATGTAATATACCGGCGATAATGTAGACGATCGAGTTGAATCCGATACAATACGAGACATGTGGCCACTATCGATATAATCCTGCATAAATTCTCTGTACGAATTATACAGTTGAGGATTTATTTCAAACGGCGTTCTAGTGAAAGAAATCTTCGAAGTGCTATTTCCGAGAGCCAGCAAATAGCGGTTCAGGACCATTGAAAGGTAACAAAACAATAAAACGACCGGTGTCATCCTGCTTATGAGTGTCCACAAAATGCCTTTCACAAATTTCCGCATGAGGAGATAATTTGTTAGAATCTGGAATATTTTCCAGTTCCCAAAATCGAGTAATGTTAGCATCTTCTACAAGTGCAGCTAATGATATACGAGATGTAACAGAAGAAAGAACCTTCCTGTTAATATCCACCCAAAGGTAGTGTGAATTGCCACGGGTTCTTCTGGTGACCCAATGCGAGTTGCGTTTAATAAAACACGCGCGAACAAATCTGCACCTAACAATAAATCGATATGGCTAGGTTTGTCGAAGTCCGAATCTGCTAAATCTAATCCAACTATGTGAGGCCAACTATTTGGTGAGATCCTTGATGAAGGAAGGGTTTCACAAATGTCTGGTAAAACAAAACAATCAATGCTGTACTCTGGAACAGTTTTACCTTGAGGACTAATTTTACACGATACTTGTCCATACGCATGGGAAGCAGATAGACCTAAGCCTTCAACCTTCATTGAAATATTCGATTTTCTTAAACCTAGGCGTCGACAACACTTATCAGTCATGAAATTTTCCATTGATGCACTATCTACAAGTGCTCTTACTGTCTGAACTTTACCAAACCCATTTGTAATTGAAATTCTTGCGGTGCCTAATAACGTCATTGTGTTGGACGATCTAGATGATAACAACGTACTTGTAGTAGTGTTGCAGGTGGGTTCGGGAGGTTGATCTGTTGCCTGAGTGACTGCAGGTTTCTGTGCAACTGTAGGGTTTTCAAAGTGCAATAAAGTATGATGACCCCTTGCACACTTTTTACAAACAAGTTTGGAAGAGCAGCGTGTAACCATATGAGAGTTGCGAAGACAATTAATGCATAAGTGTTTGTCTTTAACAAAGTTATAACGGTCTTGTGGCGATTTATTCAGAAACATTTCACATTGGTATAAGTTATGAGTACCACTGCAAAGACTGCATTTCTGAATGAACGAAGTTGTTACGAATGACTTTCGAACTTGGGGTTTTGAATATTCAAAGGAACGTTTTGAAGGTACACTAGATGATATGGCTTGTTTA
Source organism: Platerodrilus igneus (assembly GCA_036346225.1). Lineage (NCBI taxonomy): Eukaryota > Metazoa > Arthropoda > Insecta > Coleoptera > Lycidae > Platerodrilus > Platerodrilus igneus. Next base: position 1,153,444 of record JARFIW010000500.1, on the reverse strand, counting down.
CTGGACGTATTAACTTTGAACGGTGTATCGGAAACAACCATATTGCTAATTTCTAATGCCTTGCAATGTTTTTCTAGAAATAATTTTAATTGATCATAAGATGGAATGTCTGATGTATTTTCTAACTCAAATGTTTTCAAAAGATTTGTATCTACCTTTTTTGATAACAAATTAAACAATACGAAGTCGAGCAAATCAATCTTAGTTTGACGTAAGCTTGATAGATTTTCCGTAAAGCAATTAAGCAATTCTCTTAAATCTGTATGTGAATTAAATTTTGCTTTTGGTGACGATTCTAAAGCATTCCAATGCGTGTTTGCAATTAAACGTTTTGAATTAAACCTCTCCAGAATAATTGAATAAGCTAGCATATAATTATTATTCGAAATTTGCAAATGTCTAATGAGTTCTCTAGACTTAAAATCCAACGCATCAATTAAAAATAGAACTTTTCGATCGGTAGCAATTGATTATTTTCATGAACTAAATTATTAAAAATTGAATAAACTCTTGAAATGTTCTATTTTTCCAGAAAATTTTTTCATTTCTATCCGAGGGAGACGAATATTACTACACGAGCCAATACCAGTAATATTTTCAGTCAAGCATTTTTCAGCAGTGGATATATTATCAAATTGCGCTTTAATAATTTTAATGTTTAACAAAGACCTATCTATTTCAATTCTTAGTGTTGTAATTTCATTTAATAATTCCGAGTTGTCCTCATCCAAGATGCACGTTTTATAAGCAGTATCTACATCGTTTTTGATATCAAAGGCGCTTTCAGCCATAATATTAACAGAAATACAATTGCCTTTAATATGCTCCAATTTATTTATCGCATCAGATACATCAGATAATCTATCGAGTGCCGCTTTCAAATCTACAATCAACCTATCGGATGAAATATGTGCCATCCTAACGAACAAGGTTACTAATATCGATTTTATATTGATTTCAGCTACAAAAATGAAGGGTTTTGTTCACCTAATAATAGGATATACCAAGGGTAATGTTGAACTACCTGGCAAAGAATTTTTACTACAACATGCCTAACGGGAGCTTGCAAGTTTCAATATGACAATGAGCAAAGGGTTATTCTACCCGGTTTTACCAATACCTGAATTCTCTAGCGAACTTGAATTACAAGTTTAAGTAACTACACCTTTTTTCTGACCACAAATTCTTACGCTAAAGCATCCCTAAAATTTACAAAGATTTGTCATTTTTAAGGCTTTATAAGATTCTGTATCAGTACAAAATTTCAAATTTAATGCGAAATTTCATCTACTATAAATTAGTTTACACAATTGACTATGAAACTGGTAGTATGACTACACTTTTATTCTAAATGCGGTCAACCCCTAATTTAAGCGAAGAGCAATTAACAATGTAGTTAAAATGAATGCCAAAAATGCCAATAATAAACCAATTAATAAGCAAAATATTTGCTCAAAGGACCAAAAATGTTAATTTGCATTTACAATCACACAAAGGAAATGATAATTTAAAGGAATATATCACCTACCTTTCACTGGTTGTAGTGGTTGATTGTACTTGCACTGCTATCAGATAATTATGGACTGTATAATGTTCACTAATTGTTGCTAATTACTGATGCTCGATGCACCGAACTAAATCACGAACCAAAGACAAGCGAGAACGAAGTTGAATAGTCGTCCACTCGTAAATTACCAACCCTTTTATGTCGTTGCACTAAAGGTAGGGATAATGGAGGGGTTCTAGCTGGGGAATAGTTTAAGGACTTAAATTAATTGTGATTGGCATAATACAACTACAAACAAAATACTTATAAAGCCTTAACATCACCGTTTGTAACAATCTTCTTGTTCTAAAATTTCAACGTCATCGTAATTAGGAGAGTGGCGGGTTAGGTGGACGTGTGAGGATAAATCGCAACAAGATTTACCAACTTTGGCATCACTACGGTGTTGGGTGAGGCGATTACGCAGCCATTGTTGGGTTTGGCCAACATATGAGCTGTTACAACTACAAATAATCCTGTAGACAACGTTACTGACTAAAGATTTTGGAGTTTTGTCTTTAAGAAGAGTAAACAAATTGTTAATAGATTTTTGATGCTGACAAACAATGGAAGTACCAGGTATTTTTAAAAAAATTTTAAGTTGAGGAGTAAGGTGTTGAATATACGGAAGCATTTTAAATGTGACGGTATTCTGTCTGTTTTGGCTTGGACGATAAAAAGTACCTTTAATGCACCTCAAAATTAATTGTTTTCGATAGCCATTATTAAGTAACGTAGTAATTAGATCCATATAGTTCTTATTTTTAAATTCAGGTTTACATAAAGAATCAACTCCGTGTTTTAGTGTCAGAATGGTGTTAACCTTTTGTTTAAAAGAATGATCAGAAAAATAATTGATGTACCTACCAGAGTAAGTGGGTTTCTTATAACAGTCGAATTAACCGGTTATCATTATTTCTAATAACAAGGGTGTCAAGAAACGGAATCTTTTTATTAATTTCTAGCTTGACAGTGAATTGTAAAGGAGGGTTGAAATTATTGAATACCATCAATACCTCATCAACTTTTCTCTCTGGAATAGAACAAAGAATGTCGTCAACAAACTTGCCCAAAAAAGGAAATTGAAAAGACAAATTGGGTAACTACATCTAACAAATGATCCATGACCAACTGGGCGATAACAGGAGATAAAAGCGACCCCATCTGAGTACCAAAAAGTTGAAGGTAGTATTTTCTTCGAAAAATAAAGTAAATATTTTTAAAAACAATATTTAACGTAGCCAAAAACATTTTTTTACTGATTTTGCAATTCTGAGAAATAATATTCCCTTTCAATTCAACGATATAAGTAACCAACTCTAAAGGAATGTTCGTGAAAAGTGAAGTCACATCTAAAGAGATAAGTATGTGGTTGGGTGGTAACTGAAAGTTTCTATATGAATGAACAACGATTTTGAATTACTAGTTCGATTTGAAAATTGTAATGCAGCTTCTCGTAGTTAGCTTAAGCATTATATTCGATGTTTAAAATCGATTCGATCACCTCTATTGTTGTTAATTTCATTCTATGTTAACTATTTTGAAATAGACATGTGCATTGTAAGTGTATTGAATTTTTTTTTGTGTATATCTGTTTGTATAAATAGCATCACCCATAGTTCTAGTTTCTTAAGAAAATATACACTTTCATAATAAAATTCAATAATTACAAGTATAAATTTAGGCTCATGTAACTATGGTCTCTAGTACAAATTTTTCTAGGAATACACGTGTGTGCGTTATTTTTGACTATGAAACTAAATGATATTTCACGTTTGTTCGCTACACTAGAATAAATCAAAATATTAACCTTGAACTTGTGCCAAATTGTATATTTTTAGGGAATTAACGGTTAACCTACCACAATTACCATAGCATCATACGTTTGATGAAATGCCAAACTATATAACAGTTTAAAAATATTCCGCTTAGTTTAATTAAGGATTCATACACTTAAATTACTCTCATTCAGTTTCGGGTTTGTAAAATTTCTGTCGCTATGTTGGTTTTTATTTTCAGAATTCTACACTTTATGCAAGAAATATGCTGAATTTATTTTTGACGTCTAAACTAATTTCGAATTCTTATACAACATATAGTAAATTATGAAATCTATTATCACTACAAGTTTTCAAAATTTTGCTCAAATTTTTTTAATGCTTACAACATTGTCATACTTAAAAATTTGGAGTTTATATAATTTTGGTTACAAAATTGCCATTACTTTAAATACTATAACAAAGCGTAAGAAGGGAAGCTTCTATTTAGCTAATACTGTGGAATATTCTTTGCATTATTAAGATTTCCCGTACCATAGTGGTATGGCATTGATTCTACTAGACACTCTTATAGCTGATAATAGTTTCAAAGATTTTTTTGAATTGATTGAAGATTAAAAATATGTGAAAAATTTTTCCATTACAGAAAAACTTTTGCAGAAAATATTTAATTTTGCCGCATCATATACTACTAAGCTATGATTGCAACATGGAACAAAGGAAGTTCTTGCTTTCTTACCTAAAATTGATTTTGTAAGCCATTGTGTTTACCACGCATATCTGTTCCATTGTCATAGCCATGACTTCGCCAATCATTGTTATGTAAACCCTATTTTGTTTAATACTCGCGAAGGCATTTTGCTAAATCTTTACATGTATTTTTATAGAAAAAAGAAATAAACAGCGCTCCTGTATATTATTTTTTTTTATATTCATATAAACATATTTTACTTAAACTGAAATTTGTGGGTAGTGATTAGTATCCCATGATCAATCTAAAATTATTGAAAAATATTTAACTTTTCTAGTTAGATCTAATACTTTAGATTTAATATTTTTACCCATCAAATTGATTATTTTGTTTTTAATACTTATGAGACTTTTTTTTAATTTTTTTGGTTGTCACCGCTTTGTATGTTCTAATGTAGTTGAGTCGAATTTTCGAAATTGTTTCTATGCACTTTAAAAAATTTCTATTGTTTTTTTTAAATAATCTTCCATAGAGAGCTAAATTCTGTTCACATATAAATTGAATTACACAAAATGTTCCTTCAATAACAATCTGAAAATTTAGTTTTTGTTTTATTAGGGTTTGAGTTTGATAGTCAATTACTTTGTTTGCATAAAACGATTAGAAAAATCTTGCAACTTTATAACATTGTGAGGGTTTCATGAATATTTAAATGTTCACATAGATGTTGTCAGGTATTGTAATCCCTTTCGTCAATAAGATGAATAGATTTCATATCAGAATAGTATACTGAATTTGTTGCTTGAGAATACAATAACCAACAGCTTGAATTTTTTTATTTATTTGGCAGAATTATAAGAAAATATGAGTAGAGAACTTATTTCCCGATGAATCTTTTGTATAAACGCTTATTTTGTTTTGACAGTGGTTATAGTTGTGCCATATTCTATTAATTCTTGAACTTAACTTGGATATAACATGTTTCACTACAATTTGGACCCTTAGATATTTTTTATGACTTTTTAATATTCGCGGTCTTATCTGCAGGAATTTATTTAACACTTGGCATGTTACTTCTATCTTGAATCTGGTTTTCATCGACAATTGAAGATGTCGAAGGCCTGCATTGCTCTGCGTCGATTTCTTGTAATTTTTGAGATCGTTTACACCTCTTTTTCTGTTTTTTTTCCTTCAGAAGATTTTGTTTCCCTGGTAATTCTTTTTTCTTTTGTGACATCTAACGAATAAATGCAAATAAAACGTAAAACTAATATAATAAAATTAGCTACTTTACTATTTGTATCGTTTATTGTAAATTTTCGTAGCTATTAGTGTTAAAATAAAATAAAACAAACATTCCTTATCCTGACAAGGAATTTTTCACTTACAAGATAACTTAATCCAATACCACAATGAGGATATAATTTTTACTCGTTCACTCTTCGTCGACAGATATAGTCGGGACAAGTTGGTACATGACTCATTAAATTTTAGCATATGTATAAATCTATGGTGAACGCATTTCTAGCATCTAGATTAGTTAAATTTCTTATTCAAAACTGCGCTGTCACTTCAATTTAGGCGTGGTTGCTTGCTATGATTGATGATAGATTAATAAATTCTAAGAATGTTCGATGCTCGTAAATTTTCTTTTAATTCCTACGAACTATATAAGAAATGAATTGTTGAATATGCAGTTGATGATAGCGTTACAATAAAAGTAGATACTTAGTATATACTATCTTTTATAAAAGTTGAAATCAAAATATTTGAGGAAAATTGGAAGTTTTGTAATGAGAATGGACCAATATTTATTTAGGTGAACTGTGGTCAAATGAAGATAATTATACTTCTTTATTGCGGTTATAGAAAGTCTACATTACAGAATGGCTCAAGATTTTTTAAAAATAGCTATATAGAAATGTACAACATTCACTGAATATACTATCAGGGCATGGTTGCATAAAGACTTGTAATACAAGTCCTGCATTCCAGGACTTGTAAAATAAAAGGTTGACATTATTATAAAATGCGTTTTATAGAGGTTATTTTACAATTATAAAATCACCTGTAAAGTTTTACCTGTATTACTATTTACCTGCTGTGTTTTGTTTATTGCCATTTGTGAGGTTAAAACAAATAAAGTTGTGTTTTTAAATTGAATTGAAGTTTGTATACAAAGTTTTCCACTTTATAGTTACAAGTAAAACAGGTCCTTTAAGTTGTATAAAACAGGTCCTAAGGCATGTGTCGAAACGATATTTTTGGTTTTCCAAAATAAAATCAGTGATTATGTACAGGTGTGTTTTAATTATTTCGATAATGCTATCTATGGCATTAATAATTGCGCATTGATGTTCGCATGCGATTATTCTAAAAATTGTGGTTTAAGGAAGGCATTTGTATTTTTTTATGTAAATTATGAGGATAAACGAATGTGGTTGTTGTAACGCACAGGACTGAAATTCCCCTACTACAAGTGTGCATCTAGTTTATATATAGAGTTCGAAGTAAGGACGCGCCAGTAAAGGTACCGTTGATATTACTTAGTAGTTACTAATTCATAAATACGAAAGGTACATATAAAACAGTTGTACATATAGAAAATGTATTTGTTACACATATTTAATAAATTTGAAGATTACATAAATCAAACTGAAGTATATTATTTTCTTGTACTACTAAATAGCAAAACGTAAGAAAGTATAAATAATATATCCTAGACTTCAATTAATGTGGAATCGAATCGTGTTTAAAATAATCATCTTCCCTGCTTAGATCCGCGAATGTAGTTATAAGAGGCTGTACTATGTCAAACCTTTTTTCTATATAGTACCACTGCAGCATACATTTTTCTGCATGGTGAATGCATTTCTGCCAATATTCGCAATCTAGTCTTTCAAGTGCTTCACGCCATATTAATTGTGCATGTTTGACATTATATTGTTCATTGAATCTTCCCATATTTTTGGTGTAGTAGTCTGCAATTATCCCATATTAATTCTATTGGGTTAAATTGGCAATGGTATGAAGGGAGCCTTAATACTTCATGACCACTTCATCCTGCATTTCATCCAATTTGTATATTTTTGGTTGAGCATTCTCCTTTACTAATGCCAACAATTCTCTTTTTAACATTGAAGAGTAGACAGATATGTTATGTCGAAGCAAATAATTAATTAACTCATCTGTATTTGAAGAACTGTTAGAAATCCTTTGCACTAATTTCGAATGATACGAAACGTTATCTAGCACGATTAAATTCGGTATAAAACTTTCTTCGAACCATTTTGTAAACATTTCTGTGTTTCTATCTCCATGATAATCAGCATTTTGTAATTTTGATGTAAATAAAAGTAATGCATTTTATTCCCTGCGTGTAACACAATGAACCTAAATATTTTGTAAGTATATAAAGCAAGGTGATAAAAATTAACAACTGACCGTTTTCCTGTTCCAAAAGACTTCTTAATGCTTTTTTTTTAGAATCATCATACCAACTTTTCTTGAGAAATCACCTACTAAATATCCAAGACTCGTCAAAAAAACATGATCATAAATAAGGCTGCTTTCTTATTGGTATGATAGTACCTCAAGAATTTTACCCGTGCAGCAGCCATGTGGGGTTGCTCGAACAATCCTTACCTTCCATCATATGCTTTAAAAGAAAAAGTCTTTTTAAACTGCTTAAGCTGAAATTATATATTTCAGCAATAGCAAGCTCCCTTTAAAATGTTTTGCAGTTACATAGAATTATAAAAATATAAAACTTACTAAAGGTTCTAACTGTATAATTTTTGTTTTCCGTTTCACTGCATTTTTTACAAACTCATCGACATCGCAAGATGTGCTTTTGGTTCGATTGCGTTTGTTGCACATCGAATGACATGGTTGATTTTCTTTTCCAACTTGCAAACCTAATTTCTTGATTCTATTTGAATTTCTAAGGCCAACACCACATGCTTCAGAAGTTCGCAGAAGAAATGTTTAATTAATCGTATTTATTGCATTTTCTATATTTCTTTTTGTACCTGCTTAATATTCCCAAATGGAACTTAAATTGCTTTCCTTTTACCAATTTCCTAAGATATTCTAACATGATCTAAGTTGTTCTAAATTAAATGGCTCGTGCCTTTTAATAAATGATTAGTTCAAATGTCTCAGATTTATTCCTCCCCTTTTACCGATCGAAAATATGTCGGGCACAGCCCTTCATGTTAGTACAATGGATTTGTTTACCGCCGTTTTCTGAGGTTAGGTTTGAAAAATTGTGTTGTACACCTATAATTTTGACTATTTCCAATTTGTAAGATGTCTTATGCAATAATGAAGAGAGCCAACAACAATTGGAGAGTAAATGATAATGGAGCCGTTATGGTAAAAGATCGTGGTATTTATTGTTAAAAATCATGTGCTTGTAATAATTTATTCAAATACGTTGTAGATAATGGATCTATTCTGTGGATTCCTTATAATCAAATCGAATTTACAGACGAAAATCATCTGAAAATTAGAGACACTGAGAATATGTTAACATTTGAAATCATGGAAGATAATTATGTAATAGAGAAACCTGATATGGAAGACTCTACTATCGCAAATTGTGATGACTAGAATGTTTCTACAGATATGGATACAGAAAAGTATGTTTGTGATTATGACCACAACATATCACTTATTGCCGGTGTGAAATCCCGCTACGGGGATATGTATCACCCTAAAAAAGATGAAATGTTTCTGGCAAAATGTTGCTAATGACCTCGTCAGTGAATATTAATGATAGCAAACGCTTAAAGAAAAAGTGGGAAAATCTGGTAAACACATATAAAAACACAAAGGATGTACAGCGCAAAACGAGAAGAGAGACTACTAGATTTTCAGTTTTGATCGAATTGATGCACTAATGGGGGACAAACCCAATACGTTTAGCCCTCATAGCATAGATGTGGCAACTCATTCTACTTCAACTGCAACCATATCCCGATTATCAGAACATGACCTAATAAATAGAACAGTTACCCCTGTTGCACAAGCTTATATTATTCCCGATGGTAGAACACAGAATCTCACACGAAAACGCTAAAGTACATCAGGACAGCTGATAGAAATAAAAAACGCTATTGCACTGCAAAGGAGGAAACGTTTACTTGGCAAGCTGATGCTTACAATAACTATTAAGCAAAGCGCACGAAATTAAATGCAGAACGTTTGCAACTGCAAAAAGATAGAAATGTAATGGAAGCAAGAAAAGTTGCTGCCTTAGAAAAATTGTCTAGATTTAATGTAGAATAAATTTTAATTTTAAATTTCCATGATATTACAAGCATTCATAGTGTTGATTATAAATAAATACATCTCTTAGAATTAAATTACAAAACCATACTGTTAACTTATTTAATACCTATTCTAACATGAGAACACTACATAAATTTACAGGGAAAGAAAACTTATGCATTTACTATCTACACTTATAGGTACATTAATTTAGTTTGCCGATATACAGAAATTTACATTGGGAACATCTCAGCCATTATTTCTTGTCTACGCTGGTACACTGACATAATTCCACTAACAGTACGATCTACTTTATCTTCAGCTTCATTGCTCTGTTCATACTCTATCTTATCGTCAAAGCAAATGTAAATATTATGCAGCACTGTAGCAGCAACTACATATTCAACGATAAAGTAAATGTCGACATTACCAAAGTTGTGCAATCTGCAGAAACGACCCTTAAGTAACCCAAATGCATTTTCAATTACAATCGTAGTGGATGAATGGTAATAATTAAAAAATTTTTAATTTTGTGTTAAATGTCCGGTGTCTCTGAAGGGTGTAATTAACCACTGTAAGTATGGATATGCGGAATCTCCCACCAAAATATCATTTTCCAAATATTCATTTATACACTTTTCTTCATAAAAAGAGGAGTGTTTTAATAAACGAGCATCGTGAATTGATCCGGCTTCACCACAGAGCATATCGATGAACCGTTTTTATTATCACATAAGTATGCTGTATTTTAATATTTATATGGCAACCATCAATTGCTTCAATAACGTTTTTTATACCGTGTTTCCGTTGAAACCCATTATGCACGGCTGCTCTTTGCTCTTTTCTGGCCATTTTATGTAATCTTTGCCGTTGTTAACCAAATAGTGTACAACTTTTTTTATAGTGCGATGTGCCGAATTCATGGTTACGCTAAACCTATCGGCGAGTTGTCTGGACGTTTCCGTGTTACTCAAGTACCACACAGTCATCAGAGAAGCTTTCTCAGTTGTAATTTTCTGTCTGCCATATTTATGTGTAGGCAACACACGATCTTGCCGTAATAATTCTAAAAAAACAAAACAAATAAACATCTAATAGTTTGGATTTTATCTATCAACTAACCAATAAAAAAGTTGCAAGTTGCGATTTACATATCTCCCAAATTAGAATATATATGTAATTAAATAAAACTATTAAGAAACTTAGTTAGATGCAACAATGCAATTCAAGGATATATCAAGAAAAGGTTAATGAAAGTTCACAAGTTGTGAGAACGGATGTGAATACAATATATTCCAGACGCAACGTGATACTGCAGGTGCAGTTCACAGTAGGTTATAAAACCGCAATTATTAGAATTAAGATTGCTACTTTGTATTGTATAAATGAATAAAGAAATAAGCAGACATGAGCTTTGCAGTTCACACGAGAAATGTGAGGGGCAGGGACAACATAAATACCCTGGAGAGCCCAAGAGGGTCAGTCAGTCTTGAGCTTCTCAACTTTAACATTGTTGTTAGTTCAGCTACTCGCCGTAATTTAGTTTGATTAAAATAGTAACTTCAACGTCGAATACTTTTGAGCCACGAACTTGTAATTAAAAAATTAATATTGTAATTCAGTTTAAATAAATATTGTTAGAAGAGTTCTGGAAGAAGCCTTTTTAAAAAAGCAGCTCCCAAGGCCCAAAACCTAATTTGCGTTGTAATCTAAAATGTTGCTTAAACTCCTCTTCATCATATAATAGTACAGTTTGTTTCACAAAATCTACGATTCGATGTAAAGCACGTCTTGTCTTCATATCTTCTTCCGCTGAGTTGGAGGTTGACAAAGATGAATTGTTACTTTCTGTATCATCAGAGGTCTCACTTTCGGATTCATTCATCATTACCTGCTCATAACAATTTATTTATTTATTATTTGTTTTCAAGATGAATGTAGTAACATTAATTTACCTCTGACTTAATACCATAGGTCACTGTATTAAGCTGATAAGTCTGAATGGGTTCTTCTGCGGAGAACCGCCACACAATTAATTGAAACCTTCGATGTTCTTCGGTAACCAAAATTTGCCGATACATTTGGCGAACATCACAAGTAAAAACGAAACGATGAGAGCGAAATTTAAGTAAGATTGACGAAATGTCATTTTGGAGACTAGGTCCAGCCAATTGAGTGTCATTAAGTGACACGTTGTTTTAAGCCTTTGCAGAGGCGTCAAAAACCACACGAATTTTAGAAGTATGACCTTCCTCTTTAAACACAGGGTGATGGGGTAAAAAATAATTATCGTTCCCAACGGGCGGAGACTCGAGTAATGCCATATGACCCGCATCAAGATAGTCCTGCATGAAATTGTTGTACTGTGCGCGTAGCTCCGGTTGAGCATGCAATTTGCGCTCCAACGAAAATAGTCTTTTTTTTGCCATCTCAAAGCAATTATCAAAAACGGGCAAAGTATCGTTGAACAGTAACGCAACAATAAAACGACCGCTAGGGTCACGAGAAAACATGTTTTCAAAAATCAAATCTGCCTTTTCTTCTTCTGGAGAAGTATAAGGCTTGGATGGCAACTCTTCTATCTCCCAAAACCGCCTTAGGGTCTGGTCGATAGGATCTTCTACAGAAGTAAAAAATGCTTGGACAGTATCAGACTGCAAGCTTTTTTGTGGGACCAATAATAGTCCAACCAAAAATTGTATTTATGGCGGCAGGCTGAAGAAATTTGCCATGTATAACACCGCCATTGATGATGAACGGATAAACATCTGCTCCAAGGAGCATGTCAATAGTTCCTGGAGAGTTCCAGGTCGGGTTTGTAAAGTGCAGGCCGCATAAGTGTTCCCAATTATTAGGAACTTCAACGCTAGGTAATTTGCCAGATATTGACGAAAGCACAAAAGTTGTGACTTCTAGAGATTTTTCAGAGTTTAACATAGAGCGAATGGTGCAGCTGACGGCACCCCTATTGACTGCTGAAGTTGTCTGCCCAAGTCCATAAATCGGAACTTGAGAACGTATGCGTGGAAGCCAAAGTTTGCTCACGCAATCGTCTCGAATAAAGCTAGCTTGGGAGCCAGGGTCTAAGAGTACCCTGATCGGTTTGTATCTACCAGAACGATCTTGAACTTCCACAACAGCAGTGGAGAGTAAGACAGTAACCCCAAGATTGGAATTCGTCTGTGAAGACAAAACATTTGCCGGAATAGGAGAGGCTGACTGCGTCCTATTGGCATTTTTATGCATATGTGTAGCGGTCGGTTCAGCTGAACGGCTAGAAGCAGGTTGCGCTTCAAAATGTAGCAAGGTATGGTGCGGCTTGGCGCAAGTTCGACAAGAGTTATAGGATTTGCATTGCATGGACGCATGGTCTGTTCGTAAGCAATTTAAACAAAGGCGTAAGCGTTTGACAATGTCGAAACGTTCCGTCGGAGTTTTCTTTAGAAACGATTGACATCTATAAATTAAGTGATTGCCTTTGCAAGAAGGACAATGGTGCGAAAATGAATTCTTTGAGTCACTGGAGCTACTTGGTGTATCCAGTGAAACTACGTTAGAAGAAACTCTTGGTTTAAATTGAAACGCTGAGGATTTATTAGGCACTGATGTGTGAGCTGTATGAACAGTAGTCGAATAAGGAACAGGTGCGGTTGAAGAAAAGGTTTCTAACGCTGCACATTGTTGAGTTAAAAAATATCTCAAATCATCGAAATTGGGTATTTGCTTCGGATCCGATTGGAGTTCAAAGCGTTTTCTAGTGAACGGATCGAGTTTTTCTAAAAGAAACTCGACCAGAATGAAGTTCCAATGTTCAGTAGGAAATTTTAAATTAGTTAGAACAGCAAGGTTCTCTGAAAAACAATCAATAAGTGCCCTAAGTTTCTTAGGGTCTTCTGATTTTAAAGGTGGAAAGTCTTTCATAGCCTTCCAATGCAAAGTTGCTAATAAACGCGGATTGCTAAATCGCTCACGCAAGGCATTATATGAAATGATAAAATTATCCCCCGAAATGGGTACCGATTTAATAATTTTCAAAGACTCCCCGCTACAGCAATTGATAAGGTAATTTAGTTTTTCAATATTGGTCAATGACGCATTATTATAAACCAGACTGTCAAATAAATCGATAAAAGATGAGAATTCAGTTACCTCATTATTAAAATGTGGGAGCTTTAACGATAACAATTTTGATCCCGTACTGCTTGGAGCATTTTCCGTAATTTGTGCCCGCATTTCTTGCATCGTTTCAAGATGCAGCAGTATGCAATAATATGCGGAATCTACTTCCTTCCGTAAAGCGTTGTAATTCAATAATCCTACATCGTTACATGAAGCTAAGACATCAATTAAAACTCTATTAAAATTGGAGTAAATGTCATTTACTCCCTTTGTTTGAATCTGGAATAACGTTTTTAAACTTGAATCACTTTGTATAGCGTTGCCAAGTTCCAACATCTCGATAATGCGTACCTTAAATATCTCAAGTTCTGCCAAATGTGTTTTTTTGGAGCTATAATGACTGTTATTCTGAAAGACCTACAATAAAATGCTGTAAACGGTAACCGCTCAGCTGTGCGCTGAGAAATATTAAAATATTATGGGTTGTTCAAGGCACGAAAAATGTAAAATAGCGCATAAATCAATAAATCACGTTTATGACTATTAGCCTGCAATGGGTCTTAAGCAACACGTGGAAAACTAAGGGTTTGTCAAACAAAGCGTTACGATAAAATTTACAGTTTACAGGCGGCCTTTACATCAAAGCTCAGAGGGTCCACCAACTTCTAACATGTGGTTATCATATTTGCAAGAAAGATGCAGCTTTTGCATTTTATTACTCCTGCAAATGTGTTCAATATTTTACTGCAAACCGACTGAAGGGTTGTATGTGATACTAAAAACGCGCAATGGCTTTTAATGCAAATTACCAAATTTTATATTAAAGGATTTGTTTGTAATTAACCGCTTGCTGGTTTAATTACGGCGAAATCGCTTAATTTAGTTTAAAGACAGTATAAATAATATTTACACATTTTAACCCGCTAAATATGGGCTTTAAGACAAATTTAAAGCTAAGGTAAATAATTAAAACCACGCTCGCTTAAATGCAAAATAATATTTAATTTAGGACATGCGTATAAAACCATAGGACTAGTTAAATCCGGCTCGAAGGACCAATAAATGTGGGGATGATAAGGTGATCTAGATATGTTAATTATAGGGAAGGACCAATTGCTTTTTGTAGCAATACCGATGGCAGTGTAGCGGTTATGTAATAAATAAAGCAACTACAACAAACTACTTAATAAAGGGTATAAATACCTTAAAACCTGTGCCGCTCGGGGCAATAAAAAGTCACACACAAAAGGTTAGCGGACAACCAAGAACACGCACGTTGGGTGTGGTGTCGCTTCCACAAGCTCTCATACAACTGTTTTCTGTAACGGTTCGAGTACGACTGTGTCACTTCACGCACTCCCACTGCCGGTATAAATGTTTCACTACCCGCACTAATGGTATTTATTGTCACCAATACCAAATTGATCGATGATGACGTAACAACCTCGACAATTACAGCCAATTTCTTCACACTGCCAGCTGTCATTTTTTACAATTCGAGTTTTTCAAATATGAATAAACAACACAGATTACAAACTAAAATAATAGTAGGTTAGCAAATATAAGTTAGGTTAATAGAATGCGTTCCATTTAACATAATCAGTACACCTTACATAAGTTAAGTGACTTACCTTTATACTTGAGCTAATATACTTTACTTAGTTGTAAAAGGAAAGTGCCTTAAAGCACCTTGATTATCACGCTCTCGTTCAAAATAAGCCATAATGTTGAAAATACTCTAGTGTGTTTGCGATCTGATGTGTTTGTTTCGAAGCATTATGATTAACTAAAAAGCGAAGGTTGGCATTGAGTAGGTATTCTGTTATAAGATTGTAATTTTCTCTTATTTCGTATAACCAATCCTTTCTTTTGAAAAAACTTTTTTATATTAGCAATGAATAAGTATTGGAAAACTACAACAATAAAGCAGAACAAACTGAAATCTATAAGTGGCAGCTGAATAATAAAATTTTAGGTATGAATATTATTTATAAAATGACATACGTCTTTAAGTTGCCCTATACAAATTGAGACGAAGCGTCTTTTCTATTCATCTTGTTTTAGCGTGGAGTAGTTGTATAACATAGACAAAGATAAACAGTATTTTCCTGAGATTTCTCGTAATACATCGCGGTGAGTCATGTGCAAGCTTAACTGGTCCCGACTTTTCTGTTCATGTATCCGCTTCGTATATTGTAATTTTCAACCAGATTGTGCTTTTCATAGTCATCTTAATTCCAAGGCATAACAAGAATGCACCTGAACAAACACATCAAAGAAGGAAACGTATTTTGTCCTTCGTAGCCGTTGATAGGTCTATGCACACGATTTCCATTTTCTTTTGCAGGCGCCTATTATCTTCCGGTGCCGTCGTGCACTAAATGACGTCGTATTATATATGCTGCATGGATGATTCTTCGTGTAGGCATTGGGGACGTGGCCGCAAGCATAGCGGCCCTTAATTAAATTATAATGCATGGATGATTGATTACCTTTGTAGCATTTATTAATTTAAAATTTGCAGCCAAATTTTTGCCTATAGGTTTTGTATATAGATCAGAAATCTGCCAATTATATCTACACCGCCATTTCTATTAACTAGCCATTTTTACACCTTTTATATCTTGTGCGACACACTACTAATATGCCACCAATTACGAACCGAATGTAACTTTTCTATGGTAACTGGAATTCATGTTTGTATTTTTCCCATACAATGTAGTTTCCAATAACAGGAGTCAATTCTGACAATTTCTTATTGCTTGTAGAACAATAACTTTAGCTTCAAATTGGCGATGACGGTGATTTATGTATCTATTGCATGACTAAAATGAATAGTTTTGATACATCAATATTTATGTCAATATTTAATTTTGAATCAGATTGCCTTTCTGTAAAGGTAGATAAGTAATTTAATTCGGCACATTAAGGTTGCGTGTGTACGTGTGCGTGCGTACAATGATAGACAGTTTGACTATTGTAAGTTAAATTATATCAAGGACCGCCAACTACCTTGAACTTAGTCCATTATCTTTCCACAGCCTTTAGTATTAATGCTTCGTTTCCGCACAAGATAAAAAGAGGTAATAATAATTTACAGGTTTACTAATCAATCGTTTAAATACAACAGAAAGTTTCTGGTCTCGAAAAAAGTTTGTTGACGTAAAGCTCTTACAATGAAGATTATGTTCGAATATACTTATAAGTACTTTTAAAAGCTATACTTTATTTCCAGAAAGGATCATTTCAGACTTCGTTTGCAAAACATTGCGGACACCTTTGTAATACCTACAACATAGTTTAATGTTATTTTATTAATAATTCCATTTGATTGTGATACCAAGGTGGATGGCGGTGTCTTGCAGGACACACTACTGCAACATAAAATTCAATATATACACAAGCAACAAACATACATTTATAATACTGTAAAAAGTACATTAAGTCGATAAGTGAGAAAAGCATAATGAGAAGCTTTACGAAATTAACACGAGTGCGCGTTAATAAGTACAAACAAGAACAAATGCTAAGTTAATTAAAGCAAGTACAATATAAGTACATGATTAACACGAATGAATGTTAATAAGCACAACGAGAACAAACGGGGAATAGACGCGGAATCTATTTCGCAATAAATATACAAACTAAACCTAAGGATGCAGGCACTCAGGAAGTAAGTGTCGACGACAGTATCGGAGCTAGTGCTGCTACGACTCATTGTGGTACGACGTGGATCCGCTGACAAGACCTAACTAGCTAACGGCGTGGTCGAGGTGATACTCTGAGTTTCCAGAATGTAATTACTGACCGTGTAAAAGAATATAATGATTTTGTAACACCGAGATACAAAATTACGAACGGTGTATTGATAAGTTCAGATGGGATAAAAATCATCAGCTGTATAATGAGACAGTAACGTGTTTAATTAGGATAAAAATTACTGATTATGTGTAGTGTGATTTAAATTAGCGTAGCCTGTACGTACCGTATACTAAATGCTCGGACAACCATTCACGAGCGTGCTAGTAGGTTTTTGTTCCTTGGATAAAAATCGACAAAAACTGAATTTCTGGTGGAGTCACAGTTGTTAATGTATTTTCCTCCTCTGATTGCAGGTGTGGTTATCGTGTTCGGTACAAAATGAATTACTGGGTATTTATGACTGTATACAAGTTTTTCAATGTCTGGTAACATCTTCTTGGAAATTTAGAAACTAGAAATTTTCTCAAGTGACAAATAAAATGTTTTATACAATTTGTTGCAAAATCGTATAACGACTAACAAACACAACTGATGTACAGGGAGTTTATAAAAGAACTACCTATTTAAAGTTTTATTTGTATACAGTAAAGTTAAAATAATAGTTATTAAACTTATATAATATTAAAGAGAATCTTTTCAAGTTTTTTTTTATACCTAATAAAGTTCTATATGTGCACCATTTGTTGCCCTGGCCACGTCTAAACGATAATCAGTTTCTTCCCAGGTATTCAGCAGTATATCAGGCGTGACAGATGCTACAGCTGCAACAATCCTCTCCCTCAAATGAGCAATGTCACGGATCTTCTCGGAATAAACAATGTTTTTTACATGTCCCCAAAAAAATTAATCTAGTGGAGTCAGATTTGGACTCCTTGGTGGCCATGCAATCGACCAACGTCTACCAATCTACCTGTCAGGGAAACGCAAGTTCAACGCATCACGACACGGTTGCTATAATGAGGTGGCGCGCCATCTTGTTGAAAGACAATCGCTCCCTTTTCTAGTTCGATATCATCTATTTGTGGAAAACTTATAGTTCAAGCATTCCACGATAAATATCCCCATGAATTGTTTTCTCTGCA
Source organism: Platerodrilus igneus (assembly GCA_036346225.1). Taxonomy (NCBI): domain Eukaryota; kingdom Metazoa; phylum Arthropoda; class Insecta; order Coleoptera; family Lycidae; genus Platerodrilus; species Platerodrilus igneus. Next base: position 1,135,192 of record JARFIW010000500.1, on the reverse strand, counting down.
GAAGTTGAATCTTATACCCACGTAATTTAAGCCTCTTTCGCATCACTTTGTACACGGTAGACTTAGGTATTTTCAATTCCAAACTTCGTTTGCCAATGACTTTTTAAGGCTACAAATACAAGATGTACGGATCTGTTCCACATTCTGTTCAAAGACTGAAGGTCTACCCGGTAGCTTAATTTTTAAAACACTACGTGTTTCCCGAAAGTGATTATACCACTGCTGTTAGTAGGTGCATCACCGCCATATTCACGTCGATAATTACCCTGAACTGTGATCACTGAACTCGATTGAATAAACCAAATCACACACTGAGTTTTCTGCTGTGGCGTAGCCATGACTGGTGAGTGGCAACTGCAGGCCGGCGGAATTTGTAGAACTCTTCCCCTACCACGCTCGCTCCAAGGCCACGCACTGCGATCAAATATTAGCAAAACAATCTTAACAATATACTGAACTCAAGTTCAAAACCCGAAAGTTGATTACTAGTTTCGTTTTTTAATTATGATTTTTTTAAATCAAGAAGTTCTTTTATAAACTCCCTGTATATTGGTGCTCGTGATGAAAGTGATCATGGCGCAATAAAAAATATACTCAAAAGTGTCAGTTGTGATGAAGTTAAAAATAGGGCATGTAATTAGAAATTATATACGGGGCGCGTAAAAACGTTATCTAGTGTTGCAAAATTTAATTTATACAGAATGAGTAAGAAAAGGCACTCTTGACGCAATAAAAAATAATCTTTCGTGACAATTAAAATTGAGAATGTATAGTAAGAGAAAATAATATTCCTGACACAATTAAATATGGCGCGCCTAAATGGAAGATATATACAGGGCGTTGCAAAATTGAATATTACAAAGGCCAGTAAATAAAATGGCAACATTGACACTAAAAGATAAGTCATGATGGAATTAGCTGTTGTGACAGAAAGCTGTTGTGACAGAACAAACATAGTGCTCACTACGAAAGAGTTTGTGACCCAATCTAAAATGGTGGTCTGATTATACTTGACTGTTGTGACATAAATTAATTATGGCGCACGTAAATAAGAAATTGTATGCCGGATGTTGCAAGACTTATATACAAAGTATTGCAGAATTTAATATATAAGAGTGAATAAATAAAATAACGACAGTGGCACTAAAAAATAAGTCGTGACGTATTCAAAAATAGCTGCTGTGACATAATCAAACATGTAAAAATTATAATTGTGATGTAATTGAAAATGGTGAACGAATAGTAGTTTAACGTGGCTACTCTAACGTAAATCAATGCACGAGCTAGATTATAGGTCCTCGAAACGGCTTTTTAAAAAGAAAAGATTTATTCCAAACTTATAACCAATCAAATTCTTGTTAAATTTACACTTTAACTTTATTTGTTGTAATAATTACTTTCAAGTATGCGTAAAACCAATATTGATTTTTACAAGTTTTGTGGTATTAAATATTAAAGTTTTGTGAGTAACTAGCTTCTACACTTAACGATGTGAAAGTGTCACCGTTCGAAGACTAACTGATTTGAAGTACTACAAGTCTTCCGCCCGAGCTCATCTTGGGTTGCAACATTTAGTGGGAACTGCTTATTACCATTTTCTGATAATTGCATATAATGAGCTTATTTTTAGTTAAACATGATATATCCTATACTCTTGTTTTAATTGTATCTGCTGAGTTACGTTACAGTACAGATTTATTTTCTAAAGTTATGGCTCAGTGACATTTGTTAACTTTACATAGTGTGTCCTGTTATGTTTAAAAGTTACAAAGTAATAACTTTATTATACACATGAAATGATTATTAAGTATTGATTTAATGTATTGCTGAGAAAAAGACGCGGTCTTAATGAATAAGAGCAAACTTCTAATTGGTAATGATTAATTATTGAACGAACAAACTTTCATTAAGAACGCTCGGTATATGATGTGTTGTATTAGCGAAATGGATGCATATTTTACTCATTCGTACAGTATTGGGTAGAAATTTCAATAAGAAAAGTTATTTATTTTGTTGAAATTAATTTGCATAAATCTTTAATATAAAAGTACTACAAATAAATAGTTACGTACGCGTTAGTTAATTCATTAAATAAACGTCAATGTTCCCACGATGACGACGATATCGAAACAAATTTGTTGCTTACAAGTTACACTTGGAGCGTTTAATAATTTATATGCTAGAGACTCACGTTTAGAAAATGAAGACGATTTTGCGTTAATCACAGAGCTCAAGGAATGGAAGGTTTATTAAGAACTGAAATGATTTTTATTAGTTGAGAATACGTGCCTCTTTGCGGGTATTGATACTTTGATAGAATCAAATTTCCCGAAATTTTTATAGTTAGAATTTGATATTATATGTAGGGCTAGTATAACTTTAAAATGATTACGATTCCTGTTGTACTACGAACAAGTGAAGCAATTTAAAAATAGTAAAGTTCTATAAAAATAAATGCTAGTATTGCGAAAGCTATGAAAATGTAGTTCAGTTAGTTTGATTTTCATCGATTTTAAAAATTCGCATTATTTATTACTTCAATTATTACCTTAAATCTTGCTTCTATTAGTACTTGAAGTAGTATCTCTTGATTCAAATTTAAATACCACTTTGATTTATATTCATATCTTGGTCAACTTAAATTAAAATCTACTATAGCAAATTTTAGGAAGAATGAATTCGTTGCAAATTAGAGAAGGTCTGGTATAACTTTATTCAATAAGCAATCCTAGTGAAAGAAGTTTGTGTTTAAAGTTTAAAGCATTAAGAACTTGTTAGATCTGGAATTAATTTAAGGCTCCCGAGTTCAAAGGTCAGATTAGCTTTTAAGATTCGTATTCTTACGATAATAATTTATGACCTTTTTGTATGTAATAGTTTTATTGTGAGACGTTTTAGCTTTAAGGCTTAATTAATTAAAAAATTCATCTAGGAAATTATTTATAGCAATGGACAATTTACATGTATCTTTGAAAAAGGGTATATTTTTAAAGAACTAAGCACGGCAGTGAGAGTATTGTAACATTGGAAGTTGTATGCGTAAGTTGAAGCTTTTGCAAATTTTATTTCTATGTGATTTTTACTCCACAAATTTTCATTTTTCTCTATTATTATTATTACTATCTGTAAATATTTTTACAGCACTAATTTTCATTTTCTCCATATTATTATTATCTGTAAATATTTGTATGTACTCTAAAATTTTTTGCAAAAGTTGATATACTAATTAATTCGAGCCCGAGAGTGTTTGTGTTTTATCAACTGAAATAGTCGAGGAAGTGGCTTCAATTTAGATCTGAGTTTCTGCGTTTATTCAATAAGCAAGTGAGTTTCATCTTTCAATATCACTGCAATTTATAATAGTATAGGGATTATATAACTCGCGCATAAATAAAAAGGTATGAATATGGTGTGGCAAAAGAATTTAGAATTACTCCGAATACTAATTTGAAATAGAGATATTTAGCCGTATATACTAAAATCCAGGTTGATTAATGAAGAGGTTATCAAAGTACGCACGTTGTAAGTTTGTAGTTATTTAGTCACATTCAAGGATTTTGCTATCAGAGCAACCGTCACAAGACAAAAGCTATCCGTACATTCCTGCACGTGCATGTTTAGATAGTGATACGTCGCTTACAAATTGAAATTATTTTGGGCGGCGTATAGACGTTTATGGACGGCGAGTAGAAGTTTATGGAGAAGTTGTGTTACTTGTTTATTTGTGTGAGATATGGGACATAAATATTGTTGGTTGTTGTAATGTAGGTTGCCTACTTTTGAATTAATGTAAGTATTGATAGTTTCAAAGTTATTGCTGTATAGTATTGTTATCGTTTATTATAATAGAATATTTCTATCACCTGTTTGTGAGTTATCATAATGACTATTATTTGAGAGTTTAGCAGCGTCATCCTTCTTTTCTATAGCGGTTTAACTTAAGAATGTGGCATATAGGTGTATTTCTAACAAGTATAAGAAGGTATTTGCAATTTCATCTTAAGATTTAAATTGTATAATATTAATTTTGTACTCGCAGTCGTTTATTGAATAAGTATGTGTAACTAAAAAATAATTTGAAGGACGCCTATGGTTGTTGACCCGGTTATCTTTTATAAATTAGTTGATTGTATTATTGACCGAGGTTGTCACTTTGCCTTGATGGAGTGTGATTTAGTTCGTCTTCATGCCGAGAAGGAACATGGTCTTAATGGAACATTTTAGCCGTATATTTTAAGTTTGGGATTCTTTCACTATTACCTGCAATAAACGCTTTGTAATTCCGAGTTCGATGTGGTAATTTGACATCGAAAAGATACTTACTAGTATTGGAATTCATAAGTGCCTTTTTTGGATTTGGTTCCTTGAAGACGATGTACCGTTCACGACAGAAATAATTGAAATTTCTAAAGTTCCTGTTTAGAGCTAAATATCTTTGTGAGGTAACTTTATCACCACATTTTAATGTCAAACAAAGTTTTATGTTACTTGAGTAGGTATAAAATATAATAAAGTGTAGTAGATTTTTTTATTATACCTTTTAGGATACCTTGACCCTGGACATCCTCGTCCCTTGGCATTTTCGCCCTCAGCATTGTCGCTCCAGCATTTCTGTACCAGTATTTCTACTCTCCAAAGTCAACCGCTAAATTTAGTTTTGCAACTGGAGGAAAAAGGTCCGCCTGATTGCTGTACTGTATTACCACTGACATCTTGTACTACTATTAATGAATGCCTACGCATCTACATATACAGGTTGTATTTTAGCTTTGATGGGTAAGTTAATACCTATATTTACATGTGTGCAAGCAGCTTTATACTTTTTGTTATCATTTACTATATTATGGCAAACCATCAGAACTACTATCTTTATCTTCTATGTTCTGGCTCTTTGCGCATTGATCATTATTAATTTATTTTATATGTATAATTCCATGTAGGTAAATTTAACATATGTACTTTTGATAGTTTATTTCTTGCGGTAATCTTAAGCTCACTCAAAATACATCCCCATTCATTTTCTTATGCTCCACCTAGCCAGTAGCTGTGGTGGTTCATTTATTAATACAGTCGACTCTCGTTAATTCAAACCTGCGATAATTCGAACCTCTCTATAATTCAAAGTTATCGCGAGTTCCCTACAAAATCTCTTTATATTTCGAACTAGATCAATACATTTTTATGAACTTGGTAATTCGAACGAAAAAATCTGCTATATACTAACAAAACGACGCGTTAATTCGAACTCATCGGCGTCCAACACTCGACAATTCGAAGTTGCAACGAGTATCAACGAGCTTTTGTTCTTGGTTCTGATTAGTTTGACTATTTGACACACACTTCTTTTGTTTAGTTATCATTCAGTTATGTACTGTTACTTTTCGTTGGTATACAGATTAAAATTTTCTGTTAGTCATGAGCCCTAGAAAGTATAAATGTTTAACGATTGCTGAAAAGAAGAAGTTAATCGAAAAAGTAGAGAAAGGTGAGAAGAAGAGTGATATTGCAAAAGAATTTAAGATTCCTCTGAGTACTCTCTCAACCATAATAAAGCACAAGGAGAAAATTAATGCTGCTCAAACTGCTGGAGTACGGAAAAGAACTACTAAAGGTGAATTTCCTCGTCTGGAAGAAAGCCTGGTCATTTGGCTAAGACAGTGTAGAGGACAAAAGTGTCTATTAGCGGAAACTTGTTGAAAGAAAAAGCAAAAGAGTTCGCGTCTATTCTAAGCATCAAAAACTTTGCGGCAAGTGAAGGGTGGCTTACAAATTTCAAAAGAGAAATGGAGTTGTGTTTAAAAAGTTTGTGGGAAAAGTGGAAGTGTTGATAATGTAGTTTGCTTAGATTGGCACGATAAATTGAAGACCTTGATTGAAAACTATGATGCCCGAAACATTTTAATACTGATGAAACTGGCCTATTTTTCAAATGTTTACCGGACAAGACGCTTACCTTTAAAGATGAAAAATGTCATGGGGGAAAACATAGTAAAGAGAGGTTGACAGTTTTACTTGCAGTAAATATGGACGGATCGGAAAAACTTAAACCCTTACTGATAGGAAAAGCAATGAAACCGCGATGTTTCAGAGGAGTGAAATCGTTTCCTACTGATTATCGTGCTAACAAAAAAGCTTGGATGACGACAGAATTTTTTAACAATTGGCTTTTAACAGTTAATGGGGACATGAAACGACAAAAGCGGAAAATTTTACTATTTTTAGACAATTGCACTGTCCACAACAGTCCTCCTACATTGTCCAACGTGAAACTCTACTTCTTTCCGCCAAATACAACTTCTAAATTGCAACCATTGGACCAAGGGATCATCCATAATTTTAAGACGTTCTATCGCAAAGAAATTGTTAAGCTCGTTTTAGAATCTCTCGACAAGCAGCTAACTGCAATCACGGTTCTGACAGCTATTTTACTGATTGACAAGGCATGGAGAGCTGTAACACCTAACGATTCTCAACTGCTTCAAAAATCCGGTTTCTCAAAAGAAGATCAGGAAAATCTTCCAATACTTATGGATGATGAAGAACCAGCAATAGAACCATTAGTTGACATCAGCGGTGTGAGTTTTCTGACTTTGTTCAAGTGGATGAAGATGTTGCTGTCTCAGGTTCACTAACCGATGGCGAAATTTTATCTGCGACAGATACGAATGCAAAAAGTAACGATGAAAATGAGGACGATACATCAGAACCTTTGGCAGAGGTGTCAGTTAAGGAAGTAAGATCCTCATTCGATACCTTACAAACCTTCTGTCTACAAAACGAAAGTGATGAAAAACATTTCAGGCACTTTTTCTCTTAAAAAAAATTATTGAGCAGTCTGAGCAGCAGCAACGTGCTTTGAAGCAAACCAGTATAACAAAGTTCTTTCGAAAGACTAATTAATTCACATTATGAATACATGTATGTACACGAATGTACCTCTAAACTTTTGTCATTGTTATAGAATAGCAGTTAATAAATAATAATTGATCAACACTTAATAATTCGAAGTTTTATTTATTTTCTCTCACAAATTTCGAACCATTTGATATTTCAAACACTCGATAATTCGTAATATTTTAAAAGTCCCTCGAGTTTCGAATTAACGAGAGTCGACTGTATTAATTATTCCCCTAAAGCTTATGTGGAGTTAACACTTCATACACCACCCTCCCTGTTATTTACTACCCACCAATCCGACGGTTAATATTATATTATTGCCATTTGTATTGGCGGGTAATACTACTTAACACATCGCCTTGAATTTTTGGTTGCTTATGAGAACATGCCCTTCATACTTAAAATATTTTCAACTATGCAGCGTTGCCAATTCTATTAAACCGTAGTAGTAAATTTGTTAATTTGAATAAAATACCCTGTACCTATTGTCAGTTTTCGATTCTGTGTTTATTTTTATTAATTTTTCTTAATGTGTCGCATGCCTATCTGTCATAGTTTTCGAGATTTTCATTTTTTCCGGTTTTTATTATTAGGGAAATGTGATTTCGATTAAACGTTGATATACCTACGCCTCTAAACTTTAAGAAACTTCAACTGGGGCTGGGGTTAATAAAGGGCCAACGACTTTACATTCTGTATCCAAATCATACAGTAAACATAGAAGGTGATGCAGGCGCAATTGTTCCTTACGTAATTAAAAAATTGTTAAATGTTTGGTTTTTTAAATAAAACACCCTGTATATTTTTTGAAATTCAGAAAGATGCTGAAATTTGCTATTTTTCTATGTATACTGTTCCTATACCTAATTCGTCTATTATTTAATTAAATCAAATTAATGCAACTAAGGAACCATAAGAATACATTAATGCTACACGAAAAAACTATGTACAAGATCGCGGTAAAACTTTTATCAAATAACTAATTTAATGCAAAAATTGTTCTAAATGATGACCATTTTCCTCTAAACATTTTAAGATTCGGTTATGCACGCCTTCTATTCTGGCTTTTCCAAATTCAGCACGTTTTAGGAATTGAAAAGCCTGATTCACTAGATTTTCCAACTCTTCTCTAGTATTTACTGGTGTTATGTAAACAATAAATGTACCCCCAAAGATAAAAATTCAGCGGAGATAAGTCGAGAGATCTCGGAGATCAATTCCGGGGTTTCAAGTGTTTGAATCTTCGATTGTAACTATATATACATTCCTGCCTCGTGAGGGTATCCAATTAACAATAAAATAATAGGGCATGACCCCTAAATCTAAAGTACCCAAACGTTTCGGAACATTGCCTCGCAAGCTTGCTACAGTCGGTGAGAGGGTGAGGTTGATTAAGCTACAACACACTAAGATATAAATTTAGATTGTTTTATTAACTGTACAACTAATTAAACCTTAACCTAATGGCATATGAGTACACAATCTATACAATATTTGCCGTTATATACAATAGGGCACCACCGTAAGGGAGGAGAAGGCTTACGGACCTTATCAAGGGATTATCACTCGTTGCACTTTGTTTTCGATAATGGGAAAAGATTGTCACAAATACACGCACGCAGAAAATTTTAACACTGCAGTACTGTGGAGCTTTATAGTCCCCGGCTAGCTAACCACTATATGACTAAACAAAATTAATGTCTAAATTCCTTAGGACTAGTCTACTTTTTAAGGATATAAGAAACAATTTCGGGCTCAAACACCCAAATACAATAATTAATTATATATACAGTATTCTTATAAAGTTACCTACTGTGACCCACGCTCTCAGTTAACAAGGGTGTCTCCAACTAACGGAACATGAAACGACCTTTTCACCGGTCCACTATTACTGTAACGGAACTCGTTCAAGTACAACAAAGATTATCACTACGGGGGTCCTTTACTACTATACTCGATCTGATAATTGCGTAATCAGGTAGGTTTCGTTGCTAAGCTATTGCGTGAGCCCCCAGGCTACCGTCGAAATAACAATGAAGCGGTGTACCCTGCGGAAGCCTCCCTGTCTGCCCAAATAAGTACACAGGGAATAAAATGTCAACGCGTTCAACTTAAGCCCAAACTCAGAGCTTTAATCTAAACGTCGGTATTTTTACAAAACGTCGGCACAATTACGGATACATAATTCATAACACAACCCTTGTTCATTATTTAAAGAAAGTACCATACACTCTGTTTTAGTAACTGGGAAAGTACTTACTCAGAATAAAATAAAAAAAACACAACACTTTACCTTCAGAACTACAGAAATAAACCCTGTCTGTCGGAAGTATCGAAATAAAAAAGCCCTTTCCATCCCACGCTGAACTCCTTATATACCTTTAAGTTAATTGAAAAATACCCAGTCCAGTTTAGCTCTCATAATCGAAAAGGTTAAGCCTGTCATAAATCTTAAAAGTTACTTAGAACTAACAATTGCTTTAGGATAACCAAAATCTCCCTCACAAAAAAACTCCGAAACTATAATTTTAGTTAAGTCCCCAAACTTATTGAAAATTATTCAGACAACTCGGACTGCTTTATACATAACTAGGGTCTTAGCTACTTGATTGACATCTATTAGTAGATACTACTAATCTGACACGTTAAGTGCCTTCCAAGTAGAGCTTCGTACCTTGGGAATGTTAATTAAATCTTTGGATTATATTTTCCAAGAACCCTGCTCTGGCTACTTGGGAACGGAGCTTTTGAAGCCGTTTAAAATCGCAGACATAGTTATGCTACAAAACCGTTATCCTAATAATTGGGACGCTAAAATTAAACTAGAAAATAAACCAATTTGAGAAATAATAGAGAGTTATTTTTACATAACCGACTGTACTAAAACAGTATGTTACACGATTTTCAAAAATGTTGTAGAGTTTGTAGCTTACTTCAGCTGTGCAATGTAGTTGAACCTCGTCAAGCCGATACCCACTGTTGCGATATTGTGCCAGTGCAAGAGTATCTGTAAAATTCTCACTTACTGTGGTTATAATTTCCAAATATTTTGGAGAAGTTAACTTTTTGTCGTAAAGTAAATACCGACTTTCATGGTCTATTATTAAAGAAAATACATTGAAACTGAACCTTTCTTGAAACCCAAATTTCTCGTGAAGTGAGGATTTTCACTAGGCCAAAAATGATTTGTTTTTTCTACTGTAAATGCCTTCACGAGAGAATTTTGACTCGTCAGTCCAAATATTTTTTTTTAAATGTGGATCTTCTTAAATGCGCATTAATAAACATTCACAGAACTCCATTCTTTGTGGATAATCTCCAGGTTAAACACTTGTCCTTTAATAAATTTGTAGTCGTGCATATTGTTTTTATTCAATATTCTCTGTATAAAAGAGTACCTTAAATCAATTCGTGTGATGCCAATCTTATTGCAGATTGTGCAAAGGCATGAAAATATGTCAAAACATTAATTGCATTTTCTTTGTTAGAAGTTACGGTCCTAGGAACCTGTCTAGAAACCTTTAAAGATGAACCAAAATTTATGAAGTTTTTTGTAGTCGTCTAAATTTCTTATTATTTATTGGCGGTAAATCTGGATACATTTCATTAAATTTTCGACAGTGCTGCTTATAACGTTACCACACTCTTCATATAATAAATAAATTCATAAAAACTATATTTGGATAAACATTATCTGTCATATGCGAGATTTGACCTACACCTTATAGAAATGTAACACTAAGAAACACAAAGTAACAACGAAAAGAAATAAGCAGTTAAAGAAAGTCAAATGGCAATACACTGTTTGATAAAAAATCCAGTTTGATAAAATTATTTAATTAAATGCTTAAAGTGCAAAGCTAGTCGAGTTAGGTATAGGAACAGTATACACAGAAAAATAGCAAATTTCAGCAACTTTCTGAATATCAAATAATATATACAGGGTGTTCCATTTAAAACACCGAACATTTAGCAATTTTTTTAAATTATGTAAGGAACAATTGTGCTTAGATAACTCTGTATGTTTACTATAGGATACAGGATGCGAAACTTTTGTGCCATAACTAACCCCAACCCGAGCCGTAGTTTCTTAAAGTTTAGAAGCATAGGTATATCAACGTTTAATTGAAGACATGTTTCTCTAATTAGAGAAAACTGAAAAAAGTTAAAATCTCGAAAACTATGACAGATAGGTATACGAAAGGTATAAGAAAGATTAATCAAAAATAAACACAGAATCAATATCTGACATTAGATACATGTGATTTTTTTTTCCAATGCTCCACACGAAGGTACTACATTGGCCAGGAAGCGAGTTTTTTTTACCTGGAAAATTTGGAATTTTGCCGAACCCTTGCTGTTCCAAGACAAGGTAGGGATCTTTAACGTGCGTGACAACACTACACACGGGACCTCCATTTACCTCTCATCCGAACGAGGTGTATTTTGAGAAAAATGCTCGCCTAACATTTTCGAGCGGACCGTGTCGGGATTCGAACCCGGGACCTTGGGCGTAGTAGTCACACACATACCACTACGCCACGGAGCCGTCTGACATTAGATACAGGGTATTTTCATTTAATATAACAAAGTTACTACTACGTTTTAATAGAATTGGCAACACTGCATAGTTGTAAATATTTTTAATAGGGAGAGCATGTTCGTTTACATAAGTAACCATAAATTCAAAGCGCTGTGTTAAATAGTTCTCCATAAACGTCTAATAAACCATCCACCGTGAATCACCCTGTCTATTAGTGTCCTCTATAGTTCTATTGTGATCTGAACCAATTGTTGATAATTTTAATCGACAACTACATACATGGGCAGCTTGATCACCTGGGGTCCGTACGCATACCCTCTGTTTTCAGTTTTAATGTATGGTCTAGATTAGTGACACCGTGATTATCGTTAGATAAAGCAAGTTAGCAATATCCTATATCCTTGCTCATCACCCTTCACATGAAATGAAATTCAGAGTTATCCAAATGAACGTAATAGTTTATATAAAAAAGTATACGTTTCAACGTTGAGAAACTGAATATTTACGGTTTATTGTCGAATTAGACTTTTGGCTTGTAATGGTCCTATTTCATGCTACCCTACACGGGAAGGAACGTTTGAAATGGTAAGCGTTGAGAATGTACTGGAAGTTATAGTGGCACAGGGTGGTGTTTAGTGATGAACCTGGGTTCTATTTGTGGATATCGATGATCGTATGAGCGTTTCCAAATCTTTAAATTTCATTCTGTTTAACCTCGAATCAAATTATTGTTATATTAAGTTCTATCCTTGGTAGAATCTGGGCCAATTTCCTCCATGAATCCCACATTTCCTCCAAATTACATAAATTTCTCGCTAAGCATGTCGATAATTGGTAGAACTTATTTTCAATCTTTCAGAAATTTAGCTCCTTGATTCATTTCACTCACCACATCTGACCAATAAGTTTTCTTCGACTACCATTCTTCATACTTTCGAGATAAATGATATCTTAATTTTCATCTGTAATCGAATTTAAATTTGAGCAATCCTAAATTTTGCTCGCATATCATAAACCAAATACATTTTCTTTGTCTAGCCAACGCATCTTTCGAGATAAACCTATCTTGTTTGGATCAATCAATATTAAAATTTTCTCAGCTACCCGAATCTCTAGAATTCTTGCAGATATCATTCCCCAAGAGCTACCCCAATTTTAAGATTTACTTAACCTGTAGCGACTTTTGAGCGTTCTTATCTAAATCTTTCTTAGTCATGCGATACATCTTGTTAGTCTAAACATTTTACTCAGAATTCTAAATCTGCAAACAGATTTGAAAATCGGCACTCAGCTCCCTTACAAAGTTATTACTTTAAAGCTCTTTCGAAACCTCTAAATTTTGCATCATTTGCTTTTTAAGCAAATCTAACAGAATCTTATTCAGATTTCTAGCCAACGGCATCCTTTTAGCATAATTTACCTACCTTTTGAGCATCAAATCATATTAAATTTTCTTCATGCATACCTGTAATCTTAACAATTTTCTAGAAATGCTAAATCTGCACAGATTAAAAGACTACCCTTTACAAAGTTATATTTAAGATTTCAAACCTGTAATTTTGTGCTTCTTAAAGTCAAAACTAAAAATTTTCTTTGTCTATGCATACATCTTGTCAGCTAAAATTTTGAGCACAAATATTAGAATCTAGCAAACTAATTTTAAATTGGACCATCCCTACAGAAGTACTATTTAAGAGCTACCAAACTATGCTTTAAATTTTTTAGTCAGTGCATACATCTTGTTATTAACAATATTTCCTAGAAATCTAAAGATTGCAATCGGATCTTTAGAAAGTATCTTTAAAGCTCAAACCATTTAATTGTTTTGCTCTTATGTATTTAACCAATATTTTATCAAAACAGTAATGTGCTTCTCTCAGAATGTCCTAAAACCCATGACTTAAAATTTTTCTGGTTTTAACATAATTACATGTACAATGCTAAATTGTTGGAAAATACATAGACAAGAACAAACTAATCGCTTTACAATTATGTGACGTATAGTGAAAGTAGTATAGAGGACAAACTAATTGCTTTACAATTATGTTACGTAAAGTGAAAGTAGCCTTTCTTTTTATTAATTAGCGGGTATATGATTTGAGAAATACAATAGATATGCTCGATGCTAATAGGAAAGTACGTTAAATGCAAGTCAATTAACAACAATTTAATAGTGTTTACTGACCTACCTTAATTGTTTGTACAAGGAAACACAATAAAATATATTCAAATATAGTAACTACCTTATTTATTTATGCCCCATGTGTAGCTTGCTGTACTATTAGGACTAGGGTATGCAGACTTTAACACCTCCATCTCGCACGCTTTACACAGATGTTGGTTGTTTCGTACAAGACCCTTTAACAACTGTTGGAGTTGAACGTTTACTGCTTAATGACATACCGTGCTGTTTTCCTTGTGTTGCTGTAAGCTATTCTTGTAAAAGCGATACTGCAAGACCCAGAGTTTAAGTACTTTGCTGCCGACGGATGTATAAGCAACCGTGGACGATGTTACACCACGACATTAAATGGCGAGGCTTGAATATTTTTTGGAAACAATCGAAGATTGCCGAAGACACTCGAAGAGTGCACAAACGCAGTCACTAAACCAGAATTAATAATCGCCTTTATAGGTTTAACATTTCTACCATTACCAATGATTTTAATTTCTTATTGGAGAATCCTTATTCTCCACGCACTGTTGCGTAGCTGGATGCCCACCCCTTTTGGGGATATATGCTCGTTATAGGTTGTAGCACCCGCGGTTTTACTTAACTACACTTCGTGAGATCCCTTTAATCTTTTTTAATCGTGTCCTTCTCGCGCACAATACAGTAGGACTTAGCCTTACTACCTACAAATTCTAACACCAAGTCACCGTTGAACTCGTCTTTAAATTTCCCCACAACTTTTTGTTAACATGCGGTAAATTGTGTTTATTATTTGCGGGGTACACCACTTTAAACTTAAAAATAAAAACAGGATAGTTTAATACGTCTATTAATAATTTATGGTAATGTTGACGATACAAATATGTAAAACAAACTTTATCAAGAAATATGTTTTAATAGAATACATACATGTATTGATAACATCTATAAACCGCTGTGGTAACCAGAGTCTGGCGAATCTGAGATATCCAAATCTCTAAACATTTGCGCAACCGATTGCCTTGCAGTTGCATCTTTTAAGTACTGAATGGGAAACATTTAATAAGTTCCAACACTGTCAAGTAATTTAAATTGTTGCAATCATTTGACAGAGAAATACTGGCACTGCTCTCTCCCTCTAATAACGTTTGAACCCTTCTTCCCCGTCGTATTTCCACATACTTTTTATATCACCAACAAATTTTCGTAAAATTCTGGAAAGTTTCTACACCTTAACTCGCTCATTTTATAACAGATCAATTCTCGCAAATTTAATAGCTTGATGCACTCGTACGCAGGTAGCACAATAACATTCCATCTTTCGTAATCTCCATATTATATAAATTCTCTTTTCAAAATTGTTCAACAACCATATACTTCTATTAAAGGCTGTGCTCAGCCGCAATTTGAAATCTTGATCCAATTGTATGTCAACAACATCGTTTCCAGTAGTCAGACCATTTAATCAGTGTTTAGCACGTCACGAGAAATTGGCGAATTTGAAATTCCACTTGAAAAGTACACAATTTCTTCCAATCGAAGTAAGAGAATGTTATCGTAGAATCAGCACACATACCACTACAGCAAATAACTTGGATGGCAGGTTGAAGACCACCATATAAATCAAAACCAACTTCTAATATATGGTGGTGATAATTTGAAGGAAATTCGCCTAACCTATAGGTTGACTTACCAACTAGTTGGTTGATATTTAATTGCGGTACTCGCACATCACTTGTAACGTTAACACAAGAAAAATCCATCTTTAATTTATAATTTTAATCAAACTCGACGATACTTTGACGACTAATGCACTGGAACATGGCTCTCGCCTTTTATGCCGATGGTCGAGCGTGTGCAGCTCCTTATTATATTAGTTGGCGTTATATGCAAGTCTTGACTGGAAAAGTGAGGTCTATAATTGTTTTATAGTGGGTTTTACCTGTATGTATTTAACCACCAACGCCATTTTAGAATTATTAAACAAAATTACTCTTAGCAGTATTTTAATATACCATCGTGTAAGATTTCAATTATTATTGTGTTTTCCTCAGGTTCTCAAATCCCTCGGAATTTTTCAAATCGAATGACCCTTACTGATTTGCAGAATAACCTTTTGCAATCACTGTATATAATTCATCTTTAATCTATTTCTAAACCGTATCGCTCTGTCTTTTGAGATAAACCCCTGGTGTAACCTATAAATTAGTATAGAATTTTCCTGGGGAATTGAAATTAATTATCACGTCTTTTAAAATTAGTTCAACAAAGACCTGTATATATTGTATTAATATTCAAAAACCTATCACAAAACACCTTTGCATTTTTATTTAGATTTAGCTCGATAATAGAGTTAAACTCAAAAATATTTATTAGTGGCTAGAATTGTTAAAATTTTCAATTAGTGAATCCACATACAAATGATTAAACCAAAAGGTATAATACATATATTAATTCTATACGGTGACCTAGAAAGTGGTTCGATAATCTATTTTAAATGTAGTTCAACATAAGACGTATATTCTAAATAAATTTAGTGAAATGTATGATCATTAGCCTTGCATTGTTTGTTGATGACGTCCGACTATTAATTTAATAAAAGCACTTTCCACAATTCTAGTTAATATGCGGGAATACACATTCTATAATTTGATTTAAATTGGGTTAATGTAAGGACAAATTATACTTATACTTTCTCCCTCAACGTATTTAGGAAGTTTATATCAAATCTTCCGCACATTATACACTATGGAAGTTGACATGCAAAATCAGATATGCAAATTCGAGAACTTGCGTTTTTATTTAAATAAAATTCTTTAGTGAAGATGTTGACATTTGATGGGAATTATATGATATTTACCAAAGGAACTTTAGAGCACTTTTAGGGTATCTCAGATCGTTCTCAACCATGCTAATACTTTAAAGAACTAACGGAAAAGGGTACTCCTAATATAGATCTGTTTCTGTTAGATGTTGCAATGGGAAGATATAATAGGAATGATGTCCTACAGAATCTCGCACATGATGTAATTAAAAGCAAATACAGTAATAGTGATATTGGGATCATATTATACAATTTATAAGAACCTACCCAAGATTGTTTGAAAACAGTATTTGTAAACAAGTTGAGTATATGGAAGAATACAACAGGTTTCCATCCCACGCATTTACGAGCGATGTTTAAATTTTAACCCGAAGACTGAAAATTTTGTAACACTATTAATCACACTTTTGTTTTCTTATACGTTTCTAAATTGTTGTATTTCAACTACAAATATTAATAGATGTCAATAAAATTATGTTATAGTTTTAAATAAAACAATTCTGATTAATAATTTTGTAAAACGTTTATAACACCCTTTTAAAAAATAATACACATCTTTGTTATAATTCTTTTCATAATTAGTTAGATACCCATTTCAGTTACGTGGACATTTGAAAAATTAAACAATACCAATGTATGCTTTATATTTTAAAACATAAACAAGCTAATATATACAAAAATAATTTCTAAATTCACATAATTCATTTCTTATGATAACAGTTGTGGTGGTTAAATTTTATTCTAAAACTTACAATTTAGTATATATTCCATTTGAATATCTGCCAACAGTTTTATAAACCCCATCTCCTCGATTATTTCCATAAAATCATCCAGATCCTCGGGCATTGATAACACTGCAGCACAGTGCTGTATTGCTTCCTCGTATGACTGACACATAAGACATTTTCTCCTTCTATCGAAAGCGTTGCCCACATTCTGCTTTTTTACTCGTAGAGCATTGCAAAATCTTCGAATAACCTCTCCGAAGTCTTTATACATATTTAGTTATATTGTCTCTTTGAACCGTACAATCAACAAATAATAACTTCTACGCGAACAGTCCTTTTATATGAGCTACTCCTATTCGGATATGTACCGATTGCACCCGATTTGTGTGCACGCACGAAGCAACCGGTATGGAATGTATTCTATGAACAAAATCATTACATTTCTTAAGAAAAATGCTAAGGACTTTAAAAATAATTATAACTCTTGTTAGACCTCTAGTCTCTAGATAAACGTTATTATTTTAGGTTGTGTCACTGTTTTCTAAATCAATTTCCTACATACTTTTCCTAAACTATGCGTATCAATTGACGGTTATACTTTACTCCATAACCGACTTGTATATATTTTCGTCTTCGTCTCTAGCTAACACATCCGCATAGTAAAGATGGAACGGTTCTTCTGGAACGAGTTGCTTAATTTTCTTTATAGGTACGTCCATGTTTTCGACTTTAACCTTTGTTGTAGGTATGGAGATTTTTCGGTGATCGATTGCAACTGGGAAGCGGTTGTTGCAGTGGATCAATCAATTGTTTGTGCACTTCTTTGAATTTTGCTGAGATGTAGCATCTCCCTTTTTGTACGCTATAAACTTTTTCGTACAGCATCCTGCATAAGATGAAGACTGCGTTTATTCCAATAAAATTGTTAACGTCCGTCATAATGAAACTTTGGATGGGAACTAACTTTTTGAATAATGTCAAATATTTATATACTCGTCGAAATTCTTCCTATATCGACCTTTATCCAAATCAAAATCTTTAACAACAGTTATAAAATTATGTTTTGAGTCACCCCAACACTGTAAACACATTTCTTTAAATTTCGGATATGTCATGTCACCACTTATATGATCCGAAAAGATATGTCGAGATTGGTTTCATCCTGTTTCCATAATGCGATTACATTGGCGTTATCTCTGAGTCTATGTTTTAAGGCACTAGCGTAAGTTTGACATAGATAGAACGAATCTATTGCTTTATGTCGACCGAACGAGAAAAACTGAGTGATTTTACTTTGCTCGTTTGCAGGTATATCATCGAAAACCATAATTGAATCTTCTTTGGTATCTCCGGGTTCGATCAAATCATCGTAATTTTCAAACTCATGGTAACCAATTTCTTCTTTTAATGGTGTAAAACGTTTCTTAACAATTCGTATTTCGGTTGATACAAACTCTTCGAAAATACATAGACATTTTGAAATCTAAGACCGTTCTCGTGCAAGATCAGAGATATTAAAGCGTTGGTCTTCCCACAACTCGATGGTCCCACGAATATAGCTCGTATGTTAGATGGGAACAAAGGACCATGTTTACCATCCTCTTTTGCATTAGCAATAGCAAAGTTATCATAATTCTGTATAGGTATTTTAACTTCTGGTATAACATCTCTGGATGCATCGTTGGAATTATGTAATTTCTTCACGTTCTGCAACCTTTTAACATATCTGCATAACGTTGTTCTAGGTATATTATATTTTTACTAGCAGCGTAGAAACTCGAGCCATCAGGATATCCTCTGCTGCTTTTGTAATAGATTGTTTGGAGCACCACTGATTGCTTGAATGCGACATCTTTCGAAAAAATGTCTTACTATAACTAAGCTCAACCCAAAACTACTTCCTTATATACCAAATTTAATCTCCCTGCTCACATAACCACATGACCATATGACCATATGACCACATGACCACATGACCATATGACCACATGACCACATGACCATATGACCATATGACCATATGACCACATGACCATATGACCATATGACCACATGACCACATGACCATATGACCAATGACCACATGACCATATGACCACATGACCACATGACCATACATGACCTAATTGCTTTTAATGAGTTTTCTCATTAAAAACCCATTAACACTAATTGCTTTTAATGAGTTTTCCATTAAAAACCAAGTGTGGACCTAGGTTAGATAAAGGAAAAATTAATGGGTTGGGCCAGCGCCGCGCGCTGGCTGGCAATTCAGCTATAACCTGGTCATTTTGAAACTCATGTGCACGTGGTTGTGTGAAAACTCGTGCTGGATCGTGGTTGAGGTCGTGTCGTGTGTCATGTGGTCGTGTCGTGTCGATGTCGTGTGTGGTCATGTGGTGGTCATGATGGTGTCGTGGTCAGTGTGTCGTGTGTCATGTCTGTGGTCATGTGTGTGGTCATGTGTGTGTATGGTGGAGTCAGGTATGTAGGTTGTGTGGCTTGATGGTGCGTATTTTCGAGATGCGTTCTGATCGTGGTGTCAAACTCTGTTCAAGCGCGGGATCTGATGCTCGTTCGATGCTGGTATGGCTGTATGCTCGGATGTGCGATGGTGATGTCAATGTTAGCGATGATCATTCGTTGCTGTATGATGCTGCTATGTGGATGTCTGGTCGCTGTTATCGCTGGGACTGATGGCGATCGTGACTGTGCGCTGTCTGTTCAAATGTTCTGTGTTCGAGGCAATGGTGGCTGAGTTTCCGTAATTGAAGATTGGTACCTGGTGGTGATTGAATCGACGGTACGAAAGGTCGTATGCTGCGTCGCTCGGTTTCGTATCGTCGATGCATGGTCGTATCGTCATGCTACACTGCGCTATGAACTCGAGATAACGCCAATGTCGCTGATGAAATCGGATGATCTTCGGATCATGATGGTCATGTGACTGTTTCGGTAAATGTATGACTGGTGAACTGTTGGGTGATTTGGATAATGTGAATGACGTAATGTTGACGTGTTCAAAGTAGTTCATCAAGTGACGGACGTCTGTTGTGCGATGCGCGTCTTCATCTTATGCAGATCGATGCGCGGAAGATGTCGGCAAGAAGTATGCTGTTGATCACTGCTACGTCCGCTGCAATCGTGCCAGTCGCAACAAGGTTAAAGTGCTGACGTGAAAATCAACTCGTTCAGATCTTATCTTGCGGATGTGAACGAACGAATTGTCGTTGTGGAATAGTAGACCGTCGTGTGCGGAGTGTGAAATGGTTGAAACGTGACTGCAAAATAACGTTTGTCTGAGAGGGTTATAAGTTTAAAAATGTTTTCATAATCCTTTTCCCGTGTATCGGTTCCAGGTTAATTGGATTTGGGTGTGGTGTGTGAATTGACTGAGGGGCGGAAAAGCTGTGACGGGGAAAATGGTCGGTAGGGTGGTGTAGGGGGATGGATGTTGAATTTGAATGGGTTTTGGTTTTATAATAACCACCAACTTGAAATGTGGTTATTTGAAATTGTTTTATGTTTTGTTTTCAATTTTAATATGGTATGTGTTAATGTTTAAATAGGGTTTTTTAAAAATTTTATGTTGACGTCTGAAATGGTTGATGCGGTTGAACGTGAACAAATGTGTTGCAAATCGTTCGGTGCGTCGCTCATGCGTGGATGGCTCGTTCTCATGCTAACTGTTTCAGCTGCTCGATTGGTGGTCATGTCGTGATCTGTCACTGTTGCTGTGTGCATCGTGCTGGGACATCATTCTGTGATATCGTTCGCGTGCAACTGGATCTGTGGGTGCCCCTGTTCTAGTGGCTGGTTGAGCGATCTGAAAGTGTCTAAAGGCTGAATTCATAATTCCGTCAATCGTCTTGGAATGTTTAAATAACGCAGTTCTCGGCTGTCTGTTGCTATGCTCGGTGATTTGCGGAGGTTGATACTCAGAATATATTGTCGCCACGTCAATGTTAAATCAGTGATGATATCGTATTAACTGTGGATGTGGATGGGTGTCGGACTGTCACATGCGATATGGCATCGCCGTTGATTTGTTGGATCGTCTTATCGACTCATCGTAAAATGGATCGAACCACTAAGCCGTCAGTGTATGTATGCTGATGTTTGAATGGTGTCGCAATGTTTCTGGTCTACCGCAATGTTGGGTTTAATCGAGTCGATTAATAAAATGCGTAATGATGTTGAATATATGGTCTTTGTTGAACGGTATAAGACGTGTGTCATCCAGGTCTATGCTGTTATGGGTTACGCAGTTTACTCAGGACGATGGTTTGAAATAGTTAAGATGGTGCTAGTGCAGTGTCTGCAAATCGTGAGTCTGTCGTTGAAAAATCGGTGAACCTAGTGATCTTGCGATGATAAATGCTGTAAATGTGCTGAATGTGATTGTAAAATGGCGTTGAGTGCTACAGGTAAAACCGCTAGATGTGAACCTCGCTTTCGGTCGGGACTAACGCTCGTAGGGGCTGCACGCTCGACCATCGGCATCGGGCAGTGTGTCGATCGTCGGTTGATATTTGATGGATTTCTGTGTTCGTTACAGTGACGGTACCTGATCGACCAACTGGTTGATGAGTCGAATTTGGCATTCAGATCACCGCCATATTGAGTTGGTGTTGTGTCTTGGCTGCCGTCAGATTGCGTGTGTCTGTTGCTGACGATTGCTTCGTTGGACGTGTGCTGGTGATCAGTCAAGTGCTGACTGCGGTCTGGCTGCTGCTGACGATGGGCACGTGGATCAGGCTGGCTGCAGCATGGCTGTAATGTGTGAAGATTGAGGGTTGAGTGTAGAAGATGATGCTGCTGGCAGTGCATCAGCTGTCGTGTGCGTGCGTGCGGTGTAATGAGCCGAGTACAGTTGATATAAAGGTTGAGCGAGAAGAAGGTTCAGGTGAGGGATGGCGTGTACTGTCTGTCCAATTGTTGCGACGTGTTGGAACGATGTTTCCCATTCGCAAGATCGCTGCGGCTGCAATGTTGCAAGACTGTTGGATATCAGTCGCCGAACTGGTTACCGGCATTTATCGGATGTTATTCGGATGATGTTCTGATGTGTTTTTGTTGATCGCTCAATTTGATAAGATCTATCTGTTTTGTTTAAAGTGATGACGCAT
Organism: Platerodrilus igneus; assembly: GCA_036346225.1. Taxonomy (NCBI): domain Eukaryota; kingdom Metazoa; phylum Arthropoda; class Insecta; order Coleoptera; family Lycidae; genus Platerodrilus; species Platerodrilus igneus. The sequence goes on along the minus strand of JARFIW010000500.1, from coordinate 1,112,922 downwards.
AATACGTTACGTGGTGAGTAAAGACGGTCATGACGTGGTGATGGCTAGTGCGTGTGTGCTGGCATGGGCCGTTAAGATGGATCTTGATGGTCTACAGGTGTCGATTGCATCAAGCGGTGGATGCATACGTGCGACAGGTGCGGTGGATTCTCATGAGAATCGTCAGGTGTAGGCGTGAGTTACGTATGCTGGTGTGCGTTTGGTGCTGCGGTGTTCTGGTCGAATTTGTTCAAAAATACCGTGTGGTGTGTCGTCACGGTGCATGTGACGCGGTGCAAACTCGTGGTGCGGTCAATCGTGAAAGGTACGTGCAAACGGTCGCGCAACGGTGGTGAGCGTAGTCAGTGACTGGGCTGGAACTATGCTGCTGGTCAATTGGTACGTGGCATGATTATGGTGTGAAATGATTGTGGCTGGTAATGGTCGAAGCTTGACAGGTGTGTGCGTTTGGCTGTGCAGTTGAGCGTCGAGATCGTGGTTCTATCTGACGCGTGTAAAACTGAGCTTGATGTGTGCAGAAGGTTGGTCTCTGTCGTTGTACAATGTTGCGTTGAGTGAATGCTCGTGTTCAGAAAGTGAGATTGTTCAGAAATGTAGTGCATACTTTTGGTTTGAAAAGTGTTAGTTTCTGCGGTAACGTTGAGGGGACTCAGTTTCGCGGTTATTCTGAAATGTTCAGCTGTCAAGTGGTATGAATTCGGGATGGTGATTTCAAATCTGAATGCATTTACAGAGTTCAAGTTGTTTAGTGATGATTTTTAAACTGTCCTTGGAAAATTTTAAATGCCGTTCTTGGTTCTTGTTGCCGTTCTCAAATTTGTTTAAAGTTCTTGACGTGAATTTTTGCTTCGGTGATTCCATATTTTCTTTAACTTTTCGCATTAATTTGTAAGAAATCCCTGTTTCAGAAAATCTTAAAATTTGGCTATTTTGTTAGGGCCCAAATTAAAATTATTTCTTTTGTTCACAATTTTTGGGAAAAAGTTTTTTTTGTGGAAAAATTTTTCATTTGAAATTTTTCTTTAATGTTTCAACTGTTCTTTACCACCTTTCTTCCGTTTACAAATGGTTTGAAATTTCTTTGCAATTTTATCTTCCTTTTTACTTTACTTTTGTTTTTTTTTTCAGGTTTGTGGGGTTTGGGGGGTTGGCGGGGGGGTTTTTAAATTTGGTTTTGGGTTTTGGGAAAAATGTAAAAGCAGGGGTAATTGGAGGTATGATGATTCACGGTCGGTGAGGTTATGTGTGGACGGTTGTGTGCGCGGGTCGCGACATGGTGAAAGTGTGAGCGCGGCATGTCAGCGGTGTGTAGCTGAACGTGCGGTGCTGTTGATTGGTCAAATGAGTTTCAATGCTGCACGGTATAATGACTGGTTGTGCTGGTGTCAGCGTTGGGCTGTTGAAACGGGTGGCTGGGTTGCTTCATGTGTCTAATGTGGATCGTTTAATGTTTGTGCGCGAGAAATTGGTGTCGCTAAGTCTGACGACAGGCTGTTGGAAATGTGTATCGCGGTCATGTGTGTCATGGCATCGTTAAATGTGTTATGACGCGTATATTGTTTGCTAACAGTTGTGGCTAAAGTCATCGAGTTGAGTGTGTTACGCAGTGAATGGCGTCTTGAGCGATTTAATCATCATTAACTGCGTTGAATGGCAGTGATAAACGGTGGGTTGTATTGAAATGAGTAATGGCTTATGGTTTGACATCAGTCGTTTCTTCAGATCTGTCATGCGTTGTCATGGCGTAACTGGTGATCTAAATTATTCGCTTGTAGATCTTTAACTGGTTAATGGTGATTCTCTGTAAATCCCGTGTTAATATCCATCTACCGTTTCTTACAGTTTCCAAGTTCAGTTGCGTATTTCGTGGGGTATGATTTTTTTTCACCTGTCCTTTGGTAAAACTTTTTACTAAATGCTCGTCTTCCATACTGCGCTTCTTGTTTCGCACGTTGCATCAACTTTCACAATAGCTTCTTGTTCCCCTCAAAATCATTTTGCATTTTTCTTGAATCTCTCGCTTTCATTTTTTCTTTACCTTCTTTTACGACATTTTTGCATATATATTGTTCTATCTATAAATACCCTGTTGTTTTTTGCATTCTATCATATAACTCTCGATAATATTTCTCAGTACGCGTCTTTCTTTTACTGTATGGCTTACACTACCATTCCAGCACGGAACTTTTTCATTTTTCTTGCCACTGCCATACTACATATCTATTGTGTACATTAAATTATCATTTCCTTTAGTTTATGTCACGTACTACCAACTTCCATCTAGGAATCGTTCAGTTTTTGTTTTTAAGTGTTTTACACACTTGCTTTACTCTTCTACAAACTTGCGTCCTAATTCCGCCTTTAACACAACCGAGAAATGATTCATTCTACATTCTGCACCACGCATTATTCTTGCCATTTCTCACCCATACTCAGTTTGTATCATATTTTACAAAATCACTGTTCATTCTGGATTCATCTCTTTAGCATGTATACAAATGTGTATGCATATCCATAAAACATGTATTAGACACGAACAACTCTTTTTCTGAATATTAACTAGTTCTTATAATCCTCATTTACTTACGAATCCGCATACTTTTTTATGTTTCAGTTTGGGCTTCTTACTTACCCACCCATACATTCATATCTCCTAACAAAATAAATATCTCAGCTCGGTCAATTCATTTTAAAACTTGTTTTTGATGCTTTTTTCTTGCTTTCTACTAATACATATGGTGTCAGTATCACGATCCTTCGAATATCCTGTTGGAATTTTATATAAATGCCATTGTTGCGTATGTGACAATATGGTTACAAATTAGTGTTTCAATTATCTGTTACTAAGTGTAGTTCCCTTTGTATGGAAAAAGTAATATTTTTGGGTGGATCAATATCCAAAATAAATTTTTAATTTTGAATCAGAACACCTATAAATTATTTATTCAACACTGTGAGCGAATATAATGGCTAGCGTGTATACGTGTGCGTGCTTGTGTGTAGGTAATTATCTGTAACAAGCCGAATTATATCAAAAAGCAATAGACCACCTTGACCTTCATTCATTCTCCTATTATTGGCAATTAGGTTACCGGTACATTAAGTGAATACCGTTTCTAGGTATTTTAATTTTAAAAAGCAATTGGGCGTCATCATTAAACCTCTGTGGAGTTAATTTACTTTCAGCACACTGACGAAACAAAATCAACAGTAAAAACTAATCTGCTTGACACTTTTGTATTAATGCATATTGATTGTACTTGATACTACTCGAAAAAATCAGAGTCTATATCTTTGACATTTGGTTGGCGGAATTATTAAAAGCGAAGTAGAAAATTAAAATAAGAAACGAAAAGTACTTTTAGATACTTCAACGCGATAATTTTCCCCATGCTTTAATACATTAGGCTCTCAAATATTTTCATATTGCAGTTTTATTTAAACTCCCAAGATTTTAAAAATTCAGAAGAATTTGTGAACATTAATCTTCATTTTTCAGATTTAAATTTGTCACATTTATTTTAATCTTAATAACATTTCGTGATATTTTAAATTATTATTTTATTTGAGATATTAAATAGGAGTAACGAAAACTCTATCCGCAATAACAACAGTTCTTTATTTTCAAACTGATCATAAGTCTTTTTCAGCAACTCATAGTAACTATAAAATTTCTAAAAGTTCACCTAACCATTTATTTTCAGAGCTTTAACAGTACAAGTATTATCTTTTTAACATTACGATGCTAATTTTATTAATTAACTTATATCAATGCACTATGATTAATTTGTGTTAATTTAAATTATCACTACAACAAACTTATATTGACCTCTTCAATAATTTATCTCACATAGGGTACTTTATTTTATTACTAATTTATATCACGTCATGACCTTCAAAGTTTTAATCGGAACTTAACTTTCGAACTAACATCGTGATTTATTATAATCGAAGCTGCAATTAAAATTGCCTCCCTTGAAATTAGGCCCGCAAATTTGTATACATTTTAATTACTCTCGAAGACTCTAGTATCTGCAAGAATTATGCAAATTACCTTTTCGAGATTTCCTACTATGCGTCTCGAATATACCTATTGTAATCGTACTTAAATTGTTATTTAATATGATGGCATCATCTGAGGTAAAAGATTCTTGAGTTAAAATATTCCCCCATTTTGATCTCCGGGAGGTGACTACTCCGAAGGATGCGATCGGAAAGGTCAGAATAAGAGCCAGGAGCATTATGCAAGTCGGAGCGTGGAATGTTGAAAGTATGAAGCAAGTAGGTAAACTAGAGAACTTGAAAATTGAAATGGATAGGTTAGCACTAGACACAGTGGGAATTAGCAAAGTTCGGTGGTCAGAGGCGGGGGATTTTTGGAGCGGAGGCTTTAGGGTAATTCATACAGGATGAAAGGAAGGAAATTCGGGTTGGATATAGTTATGCGATAAAAACTAGGACATTGTTTAGAAAACTACTTACAAAAGAACGAAAGAGTATTCAGGATTAGATTAGAATCTAAATCGGTAAATACAGCAATAATGTAGGTATACATGCTCACCTCTAGCTACAGTGAGGAAGAGGTAGAAGCGATCAACAAAGATATCGAAGACCTACTAAGGTGCGTAAAACGACATGAAAATGTAATAATTACGAGGGATTTTAATACAGTGGTAGGTTAGGGATGGAAGGAGCGGTAGTAGGTTTATTTGGATTAGGCACGAGAAACGACAGGGAAATAGGCTTGTAGAATTTAGCAACAAGAACAATTTATTCATCACAAACACATTATTTCAACACCATGCTAGAATACTATTCACGTGAAAGATGCCATGAGGTATAGGAAGATATCAAATAGATTACATTCTTGTTAGGCTACGGTTTAGGAATCAAGTAAAAGACTGTAGAAGCTACCCAGAAGCAGATATAGACACTAACCACAACATCATAATTATGAAGGCCACGCTTGAATTAAAAATACGAAAAAAAAGGAACGGAAAAAGGCACTTTGATTTTGAGAAACTAAAAGATAAAGATGTCTACAAAAGATTTTTAAAAAAAAGTCAAATGAATTGTTGAAAGACATCCGGAAAATTTCTGATACGAAGGAAGTAGAAGCAAAATGGAATAACATTAAATCCAGCTTAGACAAGGCGGCCAAAGATATTCTGGGCTATACACAAAAAGAAAATGTGAAACCATAAATAACAAAGGATATTCCGAATTTAATAGAAGAAAGACGAAAATACAAAAATACACCAGACGAAGCAGGAAAACAGATACAAGCCATAAAATGGGAAAATATTCTCAATTGCAGGAAAGCTAAAGAACAATGGATTGAGAAAAATTGCAAAAGCGTACCAACTAAGATGGAAATAGGAAAGATAGACGAAGCATTCTAATTAACTAGAATGAATTTTAGGGATATAAAACGGTATAGCAAAAGTACAAGGGGCGTGGAAGAAGACATTATTATAGGAAATGTAGAAAAAGTCGTATAATGTACTTTGCATGCAACGTTATATTATTGCATTCACAATAACACTAAATGAATGGTGTGTTGTAGAGATTACTAGCCCATGTGGTGATATTTTCCAATGTGCTCAAAGTAACATTTGTAAATTGTATGTTGGAAAGGTTCACTTCAGCCTACGTGGTGAGCAGAATATTCTCAGAAGTGTTCCCGAACAACTTTTTTACTCATTTATTAAATTTATCTACTGATGATAAACGCATAGTGGTCGAAGTACGTATTTAGTTTTAAATATTTGTTTACGATGAAGGGTTTTAATTATGGTTTATTTGAATCGTGCCACAGTTTTATAATTCATCATTTAATATTAAATTGTATCTGGACCGGATAACCTTACATATGAAATGCTCTGCCGACCTCCTCTTTCAGAGAAAACAAAAATGCTTCATCTTTTTAACCTTATATGGGATACTGATATATATCCAAATCTTTGGAAAAATACTGTCATTATGCCAGTACTATAACCTAATAAAGATTCATCATTCCCCTGTAGTTATAGACCATTTTCATTAAGGTACTGCATGTGTAATTTTTTTTTGAAAAATAGGAAATTTCTGTTTGAATTGGTTCCTTGAAAGGAACTTCTTTCTATCACCATTACAAGTAGGTTGCCGTAAGAACCACTCCACATTGGATGCAATAGTTTATATTGACTCTGCCATTCATGAAGCTTTCCTACACAGAGAACATCTTGTAGCCATAATTCTTGATTTCGAAAAGGCATATGATATGGTAAGGCGTCACGGCCTTTTGCAACAACTACATATATGGTGTCGGCGAGGTAATTCACCGATCATAATGAAAGAATTCCTATCAAACTGTTCATTCACAGTTCAAATTTATGGACTATCGTCATCAACTAAAACACTAAAGAATGATATGCCCCAGTGATCTGTATTAAGTTTTACGACATTTGCAATTTGTATTAACTTTTTTCTATAAACAGTTAAACATCCAGTAAAAGCAATAGCATACGTAGACGACCTAACACTTTTCTATAGAAGCCAATCGATAAGTGACATAGAAAGAGCATTCCAACAACTAATAACCTTGTATCTAAAGCACACTCGAGAGTTTTTCAAATTTGTGAAATAAAAACCACGTGTACCCCTTCTTGCTGCTTGCGATTACTCCATCCACATTCAAATACATTTTTAAACACAAATAAAATTACAATAAAGGAAATAACAAAGTTCTTGGGCATGACCCTGGACAAAAGACTTTACTGGGGAGACACATTAACAAACTTGAAACTCGATGCCGAAAAGCATTAAATATAATAAAATATGTTGGAAACATAAAGTGGGGAGCAAGCCGAGAAGTATTCCTAATGATGTATAGAGCACTCGTAGTGTCCCGCATTGAATACGGTTGCATTGTTTACTCGTCAGCTAGAAAAGCAAGACTCCAACATTTGGACCGAGTGCACACAACTGACTTACGTATATGCACAGGAGTTTCCGACCGAGTCCAGCGGTTTCAATCGCCTGTGAAACCGTCGTATCCTCTCTCACATATAGAAGCAACATAAGCTTTTTAAATTATACAGCTAAAATTAGAGCCATAAGCAATCGCATTAACTATGTATTGTTCAATCTTGAACATAACCCGTACGCTTCATTGCCTTCTATAGCCAGACCAACCTACATTCGAGCAGGAAAGTTGACGGTATTATGGAACATCACCTCTATAGACACACTACCGATACATACATCAGAAATAGTCTCATGGTACACCAAGAGGAGGCGGCTCCGTGGCGTAGTGGTATGTGTGTGACTACTACGCCCAAGGTCCCGGGTTCGAATCCCGACACGGTCCACTTGAAAAATGTTAGGCGAGCATTTTTCACAAAAATACACCCTCGTTCGGATGAGACGTAAAATGGAAGTCTCGTGTGTGAGTGTTGTCACGCACGTTAAAGATCCCTACCTTGTTTGGAACAGCAAGGGTTCGGCAAAATTTCAAATTTTCCAAATAAAAAAAAACTCGCTTCCTGGCCAATGTAGTACCTTCGGATGGAGCATTGGAAAATCACATGGTAGGTACACCAAGAGGATTGAAATACTCAAATATCTGAATCAGTACACAAAAGACTACACATCTATCAGCTTGTACACACTGTATTCCGATCACTATTACAAATTTTCCAAAATACTAAAAATTTACACCGACGGCTCAAAGTCCAATGTAGGAGTCGGAAGCGGTTTTTATTGCAACGCAACGCAAACTAGCTGTAGGGTTAATCACCCCGATAGTGAGACATCCAAATTAGTAATGTTGAAGAAAATCCATCCCGTATCATATTAGCCTGAGGCTGACGCCTTTTGATCATCTAGCCGGGACCTACGCCAGACCAACCTGAAAGCTGGTGTCAACCACTAGTGGTTAAGGGTGAGTGATTTTTGCTGGATCTCAAAAGGTTTTATCTATTGTTTTGCCAACCTCATTTTCCACTAGAATTAAGCCCCGAGCCGCCATGTTGTAGTTTGTAAGACTCGGCACACCATTATTAAGCATCTTCATTTTATTCTAATTGGTTAAATTTCTTATTTTAAGTATATGATTCCCCAGAACGTGCTACTTGATGAAATTTTTATACATTTAGATTTTCAGTAATAACCATTGTAAAATGTTGTAAATAAGAAGTGTGTACGTGATTATCAGATCTGATGCTCATTTAAGTCTTAACATACAAAATGTTCTTTAAATAATAATTTTATTTAGTATCACTAAGCTTTGCGAATTGATTTAATATTTTTTTTGGATAAAAGTTATTTGTTATACAATAGATACTTTCTGATTCTAACAGGTTTAATTTTTCAAGAAAGGTAAATTAAAAGTTTTAAAAGATCCATTCCAATAGGGTTTCTGTATCTTCCTTAAAAACACTTCTTTTTAATACTTCCTAGATACAGTGACGTCTAACTTCACTTTATTTAAATTTCCGTATAATGAAGAATATTTCAACCCCGCTCTTTCTTATGATCTCCCATGGGGTAATAGCCAAGCTAGCGGCCGAAGCGGCAAGTTTTTATAGTAACAACTCACACGCGTAAAAATTTCAAGTCCCTTTATATCTCGAATTATTGTTCTATCTCCTCCCTAGAGGTCCGAGTTGGAAATATTAAAATAAAAACTGCTACAATGTTTGTATAAGTAACCACGCTTAACTTGTGCTATCGAGGTTCACAGGTAGTTCGTTAAAATTCCCTATGATGTTTAGTTTTATTGGATATAGTGTATCGCGTCGTAGTTTTAGTGCTACGTTTTTTCAACTTGAAGGAAATTTTCCTCTAACTTGATATTTTCTTATTTTTAAAAGTTCCTTAATTTATTATCCGTTGTATTATTTTCTATCTTGATGTGCTTTTTGCTAGTAATTTGGAATACAAATACTCAGCTGAAACTCTGGTGATAATTATACAACTTTCAAGAAGCATTAATCATCTTTAATGATAAAGTATTTTGCACTTCTCGTTATTCCTAAACTTCTACTGGAGTTGCCATTTCTTCAGTTCATTTGTAAGAGGCTTTTAAAAGCTTGCTTTTGTGAAAGGTATACTGGTCGATGAGACTTTTCCAAGAAGTTTTCTACAAAATCTTTGTAAATGTGTTATACAACGTATGTATTTGCTTAACTGTAATGATCTGTAAAAGTGTTTATATTCACCATTCAGTACACGTTCTCGATTTGTCTTACACCGGTGCTTGACGATATCGTATCGTATTCGTAATCCAAATCGTTTTATATATTGCGACGAAAACGAAATATATAACTTTTGGTTGCTGGATCCGTACATAACGTAGAAACGTTTATCACAAACTAGGTGTTACATTGAACGTCGAGCACAGACATTTTGCTTTATGATTTTGCTGTTGTATGTGAGCCGTAATTTACAGTGACAAATACAAGCTACAAATATTAGTCTTCTCGTTTGGAATCATTATACACCTATTGTACCTTCATAATACTTGAGTTTTATATTTTGTTTTATTGTCTTCATTGATTTTCTCTGCTTGAGTTCTTTTTAAAGTTTCAGCTCGTTTCTCACTTTCAGCGTCAAGTGATTTATTGAAGCGTCATGGTTGGAATTTGATCTAATTAACGTCTCTTCGAGATCAACTAAAATCTACGCTTCGAATTAAAATACTGTGCTACATTTGCTACCTTTCAGTAACTTATTGCAGTTTAGTTTCAAATGTGTTTTTTAGTCAATTATTTTAAAAGACATTTTTTAGAAACTGATTATACTAGTTCATACTTTCTGGTCGTATTTACATGGAACTCTGCATAAGTTGCTATGTGTTAAATACTCCTTAACCCTTACGTAATAAATTTTATGATTTAGGCATGCAAATTTCTAGGTCTAGGTTATAATAGGTGTTTATTTACACTTTCTTTGTACGGCGACGGAGTCGAGTTCTCAGGGAATTGTGGTACGAATTTTCGTCACATGGATCTTTCAATTCTAGTAGTGCTCTAAAAGGATAAGGTAAAGAGAGGTGGCGACGATATTTAGGCAACTAGATCGAAAAACGCGCACTAAACGTCACTGCAACCAAAACACAATCGTTTTAGTTGAGTACCAGTGCTACAATGAAATCTGTAATTCCCAGCAGAAATACTTCGAGGTTGAATATATTTCACATCGTTTTCCTGAGCACAATAAAAAATTCTATAGACAAGCTTAGCATATTTACACTTATTAGGTCATTCTAAACCTACAATGTAACTAAGAATTTATATTCTACTTTTGGCCAAATCCAAGAAACAAGGCGAATGGCTTATATTTTTAATACAAAAATAATATTTATTAAATATATCAAAATGGAAACAGGGTATCCAATAAATAAAAAGTATATTACGGTTTCATTCACTGAACACGGTAATAATTGTGGCAAAACTACAAAAAGAAAAGAAAAAGTCCTTTTGCTTTCCATAGTCCAGACAACTACTTTCAACCTACAACCATTAGTATACTAAAAAAAGTTTTTAGGCGCCACCTGATTTCTCTTGAAACAGCCCGCACTAAATTAGAAAATGGAAGGGAGGTGTAGCCACAAATTTCTCGATTACCTCACATTACGCGCACAGTTAATTTTTGCCGCAATTCGCGCTAGCAACACATATTGTCGGAAAACAAGTCCCAAGATAATGTTCAAATATAATCCCAAGATAAAAGCGATATCCCAAAATAATTCCCAACGGTAATCCCAAGATAAAGCTAAGATTATAAGATAATTTTTAAAAATAACTCCAAGATACAGATAAAATTCTAAGATAATTCCCAAGATAAAGGTAAAATTGTAAAATAAGGCATATATACACTTAAAACTAAATTCAGAGAGTGGTTCCGTAGAACCGTTACAGGGGGACTTTTCTTATGCCTAAAAGGGAGATTCGAGAAGCGACATCCGTTCTGTTGAACACACAAGGGACCGGTTTACTGTGGGTACAGGATCGTCTGTATGTGATTCGACCTCATCAACGTGGTGAAAGTTTATTTAACGTGTAATACATTCGCGTTACATCATATATAAATCAGATAGGAAAGGGAAATAATGTATTTTGAATGAACAAAGTAAATATGGGCGTACCCTGTATATTTAGATTAATCAAGACATTTCAAAATTTTGTTCCTATAAAGCTAATTGAGATAATAAGGTATAACCTTACTCTTTTTGATTACAGAACGATGACTTATTTCAATACCACAAATGAAAACAAATGTTAATGTGACAAGACGCTACGTATGCGTTTCCCATATAAAAATAATTTACAATAGACAGTTGTTATGTGTTCCGCCCATCAAGGACATGCAAATGATACTATAATATAACAATAATACAGATAACGAAGATTGCGGTTAGCATGTATTACAAAGGAAATATGTTATATAATGACCAAACTTGAAAAAAAATTAAGTTAAGTGAAGTTGAAGTAAAAATCAGCTTCAAGATGTACACAGTGACTTCCTTGAATGGGAAAATACCGTGCGCGTACTTTTGATTAACCTCGTTTGCAAGTTTTAGCAAGGATTTGTAGCCCGTGTGCCGATACTTCGAGAAATCGCTATGGACACCGGTAATAAAGGGCTACCTGCAGGTACAGCTTAAAGGCGGCTCCGTAGCGTAGTTGGTATGCGTGTGATTACTATGCCCAACGTACCGGGCTCAAATCTCGACACGGTCTGCGAGCATTTTTCACAAAAATACGCCCTCGTTCGCATGAGAGGTAAAATGGAGGTCCCGCATGTGAATGTTGTCACGCACGTTACAGATCCTTACCAAGCTCGGAACAGCAATGGTTCGACAAAATTTAAAATTTTCCAGATAAAAAAACTCGCTTCCTGACCAACGTAGTATCTTCGGGTGAAGCATTGGAAAAAGAATCCATTGTAGTGAGTATAGCTCAAAGAAGTGGTTTTAGTTTGTATATTGAGGGAGCTATGTTAGTTAGAAACAAATGATGACAAAGGTAGGTGTTGTTGGGCAACCTTAAATTTCTACATCTAAACCGTGAGTAAAATGTGGGTTTTTTATTCATAATTTATAATTTTGTACATGTGGGTTGAAATATACGTTGTAAATGATGATATCAATGTAGTAGAAAATTAACAGAACGTGAAAGTGATTATTTTGTTGGACTATGGAATAGCGACAGAAGTCGTTTCGTTTTAAATTTAAGTAATCAGGATATGAATTTTCAACATTTCGAGGAATTGGGAAATAGACGTGTATTAATCTTAAAGTATTATAATGAATTGAATGATGAAAAGTAAAAGTTGGTATTGAACTATATTTTCCGTCTATTGTTAATTATGGCATTTCCAGAAATGGGATGTGTTATGTATATCAATATTAGAAACTAGAACAAATTAACTTTTAAAGTTTCCTTATTTTTTAGTAATACCTGGCAAGGTTAATATTAGGAAATTAACGTTTTTTTAGGAAAGTAAGTATATTCTTAAGGTATTCATTTAGTGTTAACGGAGTTTAGTGCAGGTTGAATTGCATTTGGACTTATTTATGAACTAGGAAAAATGGACACTTTTGTGAAAGGGTATCCAGTCATCCCAGTGATACAGTCATATTTGGAAGAGGCCTTCCATTTTACAATTTTCTTTAATTTCCTCGCAAATTTAATAAATGTTTTTAAGGCGTTGTAGAACAAAGTACAGTATAATGCAATACATTTGGAAAACCAAAAGCAAAGGAGACCTATTCGGACTAACCGTCTTGCGTGTAGGGAAAATAGCGAAAATGGCTGTTAAGACAAGACAGTTTTGCGCCCCTTAATTATGACAGCAGAAAATAACCTTTCAAGATAAGTAGTTGCTGTAACGTAGTTTATGGATTTCAGCCATTTCAACTGTTTATTTTAATTTTTCCGTAAGAATTCACACTTGCACCCTGTATTTAACCGATGCGCCTTTAAAATTTCTACGGGGTCTCTGCCCCTTCACACCAAATCTAAATTTCTAACATACCGCTCATTTTACCCGTAACAAACTACAAAGATATATATTTAATTGATTGATTTAAGTACAAGATTTATGAAAATGTAGAGAAGCTAATTGTAAATTAGAGCTTGCAAAAACAGTTGCAAATAACTATCACTTTTTATACGTATATTTTTTTCTTTTTCCTATTCATATAATTTGATTTTTATATCAAGTTAATTAGATTAAAAATCCCAACTCTTGTTTTTAAGTTAATATCATCATGTATGGCTGATTAAATAGAATTGCCGTAGCAAATTCAAATTGCTCATGTAAGGAACATGGATCATATATTGTTATGAGAACAAATGAGTAAAAGGGTTTAATTTCAGCCAGAAAAAACACCTAGAAGCTTTACATACCATACAAAACGAATTAAAGTATTAGTTGTACAATATGTGTAAATTAACGAGACTGGAAGCTGCATTTAAATTCATATCTGAAGCTTATTTGTTTTCTTCAATATTGCGTAATTTGAGTAAAAGGACTGTAATTAAAGTTAATTTTGAATTATGTGCGAAGTTTGCAAAAAATACCGAAGATAATATTGTAGTGGATTTAAACTATTTTGCTTTGTTAAGAAACAAACTTTTATATTAATGGACAACCTTCTTGAAAAATTTTGCCAAGACCATGTGACTTACTTATTCGCTTCTAAACGAGTAAGCGAGTTTAAAAAATTGATAGTCAATAGGCTTAGGTTGCAATTGTATAATTATATTTAAATTTTCAGTTTTTATGTTATCAACTTTTTCAAATTTTACATATCAAAAATAAAAGCAAGGAATTAATTTTGTGGCAATCCTAAAAATAAAAAAACACCTAAACTATTCAAGATTAAACATCCAAACATGTCTTGATAAAAATATATTTCTTCTAAACTTGATTACTAACTATAGATTTTTTCAGGTTGCATTAGTTTTTACCTTAGTTAATTAATTAGAATACCGTACTTTATGAATTTCCAACCAAACTCTATTTTTACTTTAACAATCCTATTAATATTTTCATAACAATATAGTGTGTCAATATTACAATTTCAAGTGTTTTTTTTTTTAAATTTAATTAACCTGTCTCGACAGTTTACGGTCACTAACAACAGGAACAAAATACAGTTATACAATTATAGAATATACATATATATTGAATATGCGCAAATGCGATGTGTTGTAGGTGATACGTAAATATCGTATTTGATCAAGTTCAACAACTTTAGGAAAGTTATCGTAGCACTAAACCGACTAAGTGAACCGATGATGTCTTTGAGACTTCCAATGAGATTGTGTTGTGTTCGGGCTTATATGTATCGAGTACATTCTAGTAGGAGGATGTATTCGATTGTTAGGTGGGCGTTGCTGCAGGAAGCTTCTCTGGATGTCATGGGGTAGTTATGTGTTAGACGGGAGTGTCCAATTCTTAATCTTCGAATAGTGAATTTATTTTTCGTGTTCTTTGGATGCTTTTTTGGTGCGAAGATGGTAGTGTGTACTGAATGTAGCCTGGTGTCGAGTCGATTCCAGTGATTTTCCCAGGTTTGTGTGGTGATTTGTTTGATGGTGGATTTTACATCATGATGGAGTTGTACATTTTCTATAGATAAATTAAGGGAACAGGCTGATTTTGCTGCTTGGTCTGCATTTTCGTTCCCAGTAATGCCTCTGTGTGATGGAGTCCAGATGATGTGTACTGCGATGTCATTAAGTGAGAGTTGGTGACAAATAACGTGGATGTCTTGGACTAATGGATTTTGAGAGCAGATATCTTCTATAGAATATATCGATGAGAATGAATCCGTGCAGAACGTCAAATAGCTATTATCAGTGATTGGAGTTTGTAAGGCTTTTAGAATGTTATGTAGTTCGGCTATGTTAAGCGGAAGTTGATACGTTGTTATTGTGGAATTAATGGCAGTAACAGCGCAGCAAATACTTGTTTCGTTTTTAGACACATCGGTGTATATAATTTTGTCGGATTGATGTGCTTGGATAATTTCTCTAAATCTTTGTTGGAATTCTATGTTGAGCGTGTTTGCTTTAATGTGTTGGTTTAGACTGATATTGAAGGCTTGAGGTTTTTTGGTCCATTGGGGGTGGGGGGCATTCTGATGGGGGTTGTGATAGACAGCTCGATGTTTTCAAGGAGTGCCAATGTCTGTTAAGCTGATTGGTAACTCTGTGTTTGTCTTCAAGAATTGGTTGCGAGGAAGGTATTAGCCTGGTAGCTGGATTGTTTTGGTTAACTGAGATTCTGGAGAGGTATGATAATAGACTACGTTGGCGACGTATGAGGAGGGGTGGTTGAGAGGACTCAACGCAAAGACTTTCTGAAGGGATGGATTTGAAGGCTCCGGTACATATCCGTAAAGCAGTGTTTTGGATAACATTGAGGATTTGAGATATGAAGAACATGCATTCATATAGATCATACAGCCATAGTCAAGCTTAGAGCAGACGAGGGCTCTGTAGATTCTCAGAAGAACTTATTCTTCGGCTCCCCAGCGGTGATGGGCCAGTGATTTTATGATGTTAAATCTAATTAGGCAGTTGGCATTGGTGTCTTGTATATGTTGCCTCCAAGTGAGTCTGTCATCAAAAGTTTCGCCTAATAGCTTTTGGTGATTAACTAATTTTGGTTGGATCCCATTGAACTATAGGTTTGGAGTATAGGTGTTATTTCTTCGGCTGAAATAAATTACTTTCGACTTGTGGATGAGAAGTTAATTATAGATTTTTTGGACCAGTCGTTAATTTTATTTAGGGCGTTTTGTAATAGTTCGCATATAGATGTTCACCCCCGAAGTGTTTCAATTTTAATTTTTATTTTAGACTGATGAGGTTTTTTAGTTTGTAACATTCCGTAAAGTAAGCGACGATGATAAATGCTTATAGAAACAATTGTAATACATTCCTTTCATATCAGTAAAAATTGTTGAAATACGTTTATAATGGAATGTTTTGAATTACTCACTAAAGGTTTAAGGTTTAAAGGTTTAGCAACTTTTTAAAATGCCAAACGTATCCAGATTTGTATGCGACCAAACAGTAATCGTTTAATACTTGTCTTAAGAAATTTCATTAGGGTATTAAATGGTTCAAACCTATTCAAATTCGTTAACAGATCTGTAATTATTTGATAAATGTCGCAGATTAAACTTATATACATAATTTAATCGTTGGCTACTCCTGTTACTCCTACACGCAAAATATGATGAAAGATAATATATAGCACGCACTATATTACCACCTTGTAGTTATTACACGAAAAGCGCTTTTGTGGTTCGAACTTTGCTGTCGTATAATAAAATGAAACCACAAAGGATTTTAGAACTGAAAAGCAACCCTTTGGTAGCAGCCATATTTAGGCCTTGTCCGTTATAATGACACATCTCGAGAATTCCCAATGTGAATAATTGTTGCTACAAGTTTCTGTCTATTGCGCAAGTTTTTCCTCACACAGAAAAGTTTTACAGGGTATCTTAAGATCGTTTGAAGTAAATTTATATTGGGCATTGTCATGTCGGTTTTGAATAATAGAAAGCACTATTTACCTGTGTGCTTTAAGGAAGACCTAAAGTACTTATTTTTGAATGACTTTTACGGGAATAAGACATGGTATTGACTCTTGCAATTAGCCTTAAAGCGAGCGTAGGAACTACAAACCTAGTTTAGACAATTATTTAATCATTGTAATTAATGTTAGTATGTTATCAACGGGCAATCACTTCCCTACACAAAAATAAAAGAAATGGACTAATGAAACGTGTAATACTTATAACAGATTTTATTTACAAGCATATACCCTATCTTTACTTTATATTAAGAAATTTGGAATTTCACTGCGGCATTTTTAAACCTAAAAATAAATTTTCGTTTAATTAAATTATATAAGTTTATAGAAATATTTTGCGAAAAAATTCTTTGAACATAATTATCTCGGGCGTAAGTTTATAAAGGAATTTTTAATATAAAATATTGGTACGAAAATTCTTTTATAGAAGATAGCAAAATTCATTTTTTTATTAAGTTATACACGTGTTCACTTAATAGAACGAGGGCACTATTGTAGTTAAGGGCATATCATTATGATTGAAGACATTTACTAGAATAAATGCAATATTGTCACATACGCGGTAAGTAATTACACGATTATTCGAGTTGAGTCTCTCCAATCCTTCCCAAAATAGTACGTAGTAAAATAGAGGTCTATAATTTACAACATCCAGCAGAATAAATGCAATATAGTGCAAGAAATTCTTTAATTGTCCTTTGGCCTTTAATTTCAATAAATACAGGTCTTCTTTACAATCACAAGTGTTTACAGAGTCTTGTTTACATTAACACTAGCTCTATCTAACACATTTATATCACGTATGCGACTTGATTTTTACATTACTTTATGCATGTACATCGAACGTCTTACTACGAAAATCCTTTATTCGGAAAAAAGGTGAAATATCTAGAATGCGCGTTATCAAACCTTTCGAGAACAACTCCATTGTATTACGATACCTATCAATCATTCTTTCTTATCGCTAGACATACATGAAGACGCTTTACTAAAAACCGAATAAGCGTATTCTTATACTTCCTATCTACTGTTCTGTTTTGTTCTGTCTCAGAACATTTTGCGGACCGGAAGCTGGATATCGTGCGTGACTATAAAGATTACCGGAGCCATTCTTACATTTCCTATATTGATGAAACTAGCAGTCGACACTCTTAATAACAGGCGCCATCCCATTTGTGTTAAAGCCGCACACCAAGATTTGGATCCCAATCTTCCGGAATAGTACCTCCAGCATGTTTGGTACTACCCTCCAGTCCAATCAATCAAACCCACAAATAATTTTAAATTTCTTGTCCCCAAACTTCGTCATCGGTCGTTGAGATTCACTAATTTTCTTCAAAAGTCCTGGTAACTAGGTTTACCAGAGGACAATTGCTTTGTCACTAGGTAATTAATGCGACGTTGTCCATCTATAAAGTGTATGGTTTCTTCACCTTTGGTTGTTGTTGGCGAAGCTGGTCCAGACCATTAAATTTACTTCTCAACACAGTAGCAATCCCTCAAGTCATACTGAGATTCGCTGCTATACGCAATGTGCAAGAAATTATTTCGACGGCACATCACATAGATTCCTGTTGGCCTCTTCTGTAATCCCAAACCTCGTCTTGCCGGTACCGCTGTACACGGACATGAGCTATTCAGAATTTGAACTCGTCTTTATCATGTCCTCCGGTATTGTAGTAGTCGCTACTGTCGTAAAGTGCCAGTCTGTTAATGTGCGCAACTATTTTTTTGGAACCGTAACGAGTCCTATATACTACATCATTGATTTGTTTCAGTACTTCATAAGGTCCTCTCAACTTTTTTGTAACTGTGACGATAATCCACGCTTCCGTTCGGTATTGTACAATCATACGCGGTCTTTCGTTTGAAAACCAGGCTCTTGGGTCTTGATTCGTGCCTGGTCTTCATCCAATCGCTTGCAATCTGAATATTTTTTACGTCTTCATGGATGTCTTGCATTTCCGCTTGAGTCTCTCAACATAACTTTTACCTACAACGTCTTCTTTAGGCTTTCTACCGAACTCCAGGTCACATGGTAAACGTATCTCGCGTCCCAGCATAGCACATGCAGGAGTTTTTCCAGTACTCTTGTGAATCTTTGATGTTCAGAGACTACCTTGGAGAAATATTTTTCCAAAGTGCGGTCCATCAAATTGATGTACCGTTCTGGCCTTTCTCATCTTCGGCAATCGACAAACTTCTTGAAGTACCAACATTAATATTTATTAGATATTTACCTTGTGAGAGAGAAGTTGCACCACATCCAACCACATTGTAAGGAAGATTCAACAATCCGGATAAATTAAAAAGATTTATGTTCATTTTAAACGATAGTGGTGCCGGTAAAAAGGTTTAATTTCTGAAATATAAGTGTTTGTTGACATTACACCAGCAAAGTAAGATATTTTATGGTAGATAAAGATAGAGACTGGAAATCTAAAAATTGCTTGTAGTTAAGAGGTGTTGTGATTAATAGAGGGCGTCAGGCATTCTCTATAAAATAAGCAGATCCTTATTTATATTGTACCCACATAAATTTTGATCTTATTAAGGAATTTGCAAAATTTTACCCGGAGATATATTTTAATTTAAAAAAAGTAGATTCAAAAACCGTGGCAGGTATAGTAATAAAAATATATAGTCTAAAGGGAAATACAAATATTCGTGCAATGTTCGTAGACTACCGTTTAATAAAGCCCAGATAGATACGTTTATGTAGTTAAATCATTTAGAAGGGGGAATAATATATTTTATGTTAAGTAAACAGATGGGGACTAATGATTATGTTATGTATATCAAAAGTTTATTAGAACTGAATTTAAACAAATACGAATCTGTCGCAATGGGGTTCACACATATACGATAATCCTTTATTCAGGAAAACAGGAGAAATATCTAGAATGTGCATCATCAAACCGTTCAAGAACTTTCTTATATTGCTATACCTATTAACCATTCTTTTTTATCGCTAGACAGATGTGAAGCCGTTTTAGTAATACAATAGGTTTGGCAACACACGTGTCAAAAATATTAACTAGAATTGTACAAAGACGGATTGAACAAAAAGCTGAGATAGTACTAGGAGATCAATTTGGGTTTAGGCGAAACAGGGGAACAGGGAAGGCCATTTTAGTTTGAAGGGCGATAATGGAAAAACCAATCGAAAAAGGAGAAATCTTGTATATAGGGTTTGTACCTGGAAAAAGCATTCACAACATGTAAAATGGGAAATAATGTTCGAAATACTCAAAAAGGTTGGATAGATGATAGTACATTTACACAATGAGCAATCATATGTAATAGAATTAGAAAAGGAACGTAGGGAAGTAAATATTAGGTAAGGGTCGAGATAGGGATATGGTCTATCTCTGTTGATTTTTAACTTTTATATCGAAAAAGCAATAAATACTGCCAAATGCAGTAACACATTAGAAATTATTATGTAGGGACAAACGAATGATATGCTTATATTGATATACCGGTTTAGCATCTAGCAAGGAAGAATTAGAAGCAGCAGTAAATGAAATCGAAACAGTTCTAACAGAGATGCGGTATAAAAATTAACAAACAAATCTAAAGTACTAGTATGTATAGGAGGGGTAAATAAGTCAAAAACCAGAATACAAATAGAAAACAAGAACATACAAGTGGTTAAGGATTTCTGGTACCTAGAAAGTCAAATAATATAAGTTGGAAAAAGTGCAAAAGATATGAAACAAAGATGAGCACAAGACCGTGCTGCATTTAACAAGAGAAAGGAACTACTCTGTTCAAAAGACAACAAACATAGAAACAAGGAAAAGATTTCTGAATGCATATATGTGGAGCACAGCACTATACGGCTGTGAAACGTGGACAGTAGGAGAAGCGGACAGGAAGAAGATAGAAGTCTTTGAATTGTGGTAGTACACCATATGAAGAAAATATTATAGACAGACAAAATTAAGAACAAAGAAGTTCTAGAAATGGTAGGAGAGGGAAGAAATATACGGAAAACAGTAAAAAATAGAGATTGGATGATAGGACACATACCAAGGCATGAGGGAATAGTGCGGAATATATTGGAAGCAGAGATTATAAAAAGGAGTGGTAGCGATAGACCTAGATTAGACTACTGCACACAGAGAGTGAAAGATGTTGGCTGTGGGAATTTAGACATGCGTAGGTTAGCTCACAATAGAAATCAATCGAGATACGCGTCCAACCAGTTGCAGGACGGAAAACTTTAAGATGAAAAGAGTGATTGCATTTAAACCTATTGATTATCGGAAACAACTACATGTGATGGTTTTGCAATGTTTTCAACAAATGTTAATTGTGCGAATGGAGTAATTGAAAACTATTGATTCGGTAAGTGTCTAAGTGGTGGGAGATCTTGGCAGCTGTTAGGTTACTTAACCCCCTTCACGTATCATTGAATATCGGTGAAATATTGTATATTTTTGGAAAACAATAGAAGGGAAAGTGCAAAAGATAACAAAAATAGGATTACTACAAGACCGTGCTGTATTTAACAAGAAAAACAGTTGCTCTGTTCGAAGGTAACAAACGTAGGAACAACGAAAGATTGCTAAAAGCATATGTGTGGAGCACAGCACTATACGAATGTGACAAAGTTAAGAACAAAGAGGTACTAGAAATGGTAGGGGAAGAAGAAATATGTGATATACAGTAGAAAATAGGATAGGGTGGTAGGGCACATATTGAGGCATGAGAGAATAGCGCGCTATATACAGGGTGTCCACATTTTAATTGCACACTATAGGAATATCCTGAACTATAAGAGATACAGTGGTGGTTAAATTAGACAAAAGTTACCTACTTATGAAGGTATTTTATAGCTGATCTTGAACTACAAATGTTATCCATAGATTGCTAGATATTGGCTAAAATACAAATTTTGCGATTTTCAACTTTTCTTAATAACTTGGTTGTTATTATAGTTAGAAGTATGAAATTTGGTATGGTAACATAAGACATAATTTTGCATTTAATGACCATTTACAAAATGTTCTAGATTTATTGCATTTTTTGTCGCGATAGTCAACTTTTTTTTTGTTATGGCCGCCATATTGGATTTTTACATCAACATATAGAAAAAAAATTTACAATTTCAACAATGTAAAACACATCATTAATTTTTTAAAATTACAATATTAAGACACAAAAACAGTTTTTGTAGAAGGTCTAACCTATAAATAATAATGGAAAGTTAACTACCACAACTTGAAGTTACAGTAAATGTTCATAATGTTTACCATGCTGTTCCAGACACAAACGAACCCTTTTATTCATCTGCGCAATAGCATTTGATATGGAATCTTGATTAACCGATTCTAATGCACTTCTTATTTTTTGCTGCAAGTGTTAGACACTATTAGACGGAGTATCATAAACTTTATTTTTTACATCTCCCCATAGAAAAAAATCCAGCGGGTTCATACCAGGCGAACGAGGTGGCCACGAAATAGCACCATTCTTTCCAATCCAACTTTGAGCAAATCGCTCATTTAAATACTGCGTTACCAACCTGAAATTATTAGGTGGTGCGCCATCATGTTGAAACCAGCGTAAGTTTCTAATTGCTTCTAACGGTAGTTCATCTAAAAATTCTTCAAGAGCATTAATTAAAAAATCTAAATATTTCTCTCCGTCTAAATTCCCTTGTATGAAATAAGGGTCTATTATTCGGACATCGAAGATTCCACACCAAACATTCACAGAAAAACGAACTTGATTCTTTACTTCCAGCAACAAATGTGGATTTTGTGTAGAATAGTAGTGCTTATTTCTACGATTAAACATTCCACAATTTGAAAATGTAGATTCGTCGGTCCACAGAATTTTATTCGCAAACTGTGGATCATTGTCTAATTGAGTAATAAACCACTCACAAAATGCTAATCTTCTTTCCGAATATCCTATATGGAGTTTTTGTACTGGCAAGTATTTGTAGTCATGGTATTTATGTCTTTTAATAATATTATTTACTGTACTTTTGGAGACATTGCAGTCACGTGCAAAAGATCTGCACGATCCAGTAGGGTTAACATGTAAATGTGCTAATACATTAATGTCGGCATTCGCTTCTACCTTTTTAAGATATTTACCTCTTGATTTGTTAATAGAGCCGCTGTCGGACATGTTTTTACATATTCTATAAAACAATGTACGATTTGTTTGGCATCGTTCAGGGTATAGATTATGATACTTCCGGGCAGCTTCTGTAGAATTTCTGCAGCTTTTGATATACAAGTCGTACATGTCTTTCTTTTCGTTTATCGAGTACCGCACCATATTTTAACCAAATTTTAATTTAAAACTATTAATAACAAAACTGATTATTGCAAACAATGGAACAGTTTAGAATTACTTGTATTTGACAGCAACACACTGGATCTTTTTTACAAAAACCGTTTTTGTGTCTTAATAATGTTATTTTAAAAAATTAATGGTAAGTGTTTTACAGTGTTGAAATTGTAATTTTTTTTTCTATACGCCAATGTATAAAATCCAATATGGCGGCCATAACAAAAAAAAAAGTTGACTATCGCGACAAACAATGCAATAGATCTAGAACATTTTGTAAATGGTCATTAAATGCAAAATTATGTCTTATGTTACCATACCAAATTTCATACTTCTAACTATAATAACAACCAAGTTATTAAGAAAAATTGAAAATCGCAAAATTTGTATTTTAGCCAATATCTAGCAATCTATGGATAATATTTGTAGTTCAAGATCAACTATAAAATACCCTCATAAGTAGGTAACTTTTGTCTAATTTAACCACCACTGTATCTCTTACAGTTCAGGATATTCCTATAGTGTGCAATTAAAATATGGACACCCTGTATATTACAGGTGGAGGGCAGAGGTAGACCTAAATTAGACAATTGCACACAGATAGTCAAAGATGTAGGGTGTGGAAATGTCAGAGAAATATGTAGGTTAACTAGAATAGAAAACAATGGAGGTACGCGTCCAATCAGTTCTAGGACAGAAGACCTGTTGATGCTGAATGATAAAGGATTTTTTACAGAATTTAAATATAATTTATAAGCATCTTGAAACAGTTATAAGTCTTTGTCTTATAAATATTGGAACCCATCAAAATAATATAATTTGGATCACTTACCTGTTTTTGATAATTGTGTATTAATATTAAACTGTTATTTGTTTACTTTTCTTACTGAGACAGTCAGAGTGTTATTTATACACCAAAAAGTACTTACAAATTTGTAAGTCAGTTCGTTATTATGATAACAGTATTGAGATGAATTGCAATGTTGAATTACTATTTCAAATCAATTCCCAATTAAAAACCGCTGAAAGATTCGCATGTAATGGAATTTGAACCCCTCACATCTATTGCTTTAGTTGATTAGTTCAAATACTTTAACTAGTTAAGCTATGTACGTTTGTAGTTTAAAGAATGTTAAGTTTTATCCACTGGTAATGATTCTAGTTCGATTTTCAATCAATACAAGTTATATGCATATTTCTATGTGGTAATGACTTAATCATTTAATTTGCAACGTTCAATGATAATTTATTAAAGGTTTTTACGTGTTATGTACCAAACAGTACCTGCAAAATTGTATGTAAACTCATAGTTGTGATAACAGCAATAAGATGAAATACTTAGCCAGAATGTTCAATTTTTGATGTTTCGATTTGCTAAAAGGTATATTTAAAAGTGACATATTTACGAGAATAGAACTCACATTTTCTATAAATCGAAGTTTCTAGAACAAGCTGAATTCAAAGTATATAATATCTTGGGTAGAATTGTGTTATTCTTGTTGCACGTGCCACACCTAATTTTTTGTATATCATTAATCAACGATATATCTCCGGCTTGAAACGGAAGTAAGATTTGGTTAGAGCCGCTTAAAATTTTCCTTGTTCAAACTGGTCATTCTTTAATTTGCCATTTACTGAGCTGTTCTTTATCAAACACGGATCTCATTGTTGGTGTTAAGATCTCTATAACTTCAGTAATAAACAATACAAGAAAAATTATTTTCGATTTCCTTAATGTAATGAAAAATTTTTAATTACATAGATTCTTATGCACGTTTTAATTACATCTAGAGGCGTTTTCTACCCAATATATTTATACAACTTAGATAATTTAATTACACAAGGATATAAGTTTCGGTTTTGAAAATATGCCAAACTAAAACTTCGGATTCCCCGACATAAACTAAGTATAGTCCAGCTGTCTGTCAATAAAATGCCTGTTTTCTCGTTATAGCTGCTATACATTTATTTATAGAATTCTTTTCATCTTAACGTAGATGAGTGATTGCCAGTTGCTAGTTACATAGTTCCACAATAGCTAAAATTAATTACAAATATCAGTCCAATTAACAAGCTTAACTTTTGCCGGCTGCTTTATACATAGAAAGAATTCTCGGGAGAATCGAAATTATTACGTCAAACCCGAATACCCTGATATAATGGAGTGAACATATTATGCGATTGAAGATTAGAACTTAATAATTTAGTTCTAAAATTTTTGGTATTATAAAATAATAAAGTTGAATCAAAAAAGCGCTTTCTATAAAGTATTTACATAGAAAGTTATCTAGAGCGTTTGGGAAACCACATAGGTATGCAGTGTATTATGCAACTGTTGAATTTATGAAGTACAGGGTGTGATAGAATAAATTATATTTCAAATTGGCACTCGAAATGTACACTGATAGATGAATAATTCAAAGTTTGTATGGTTTACTTGTGCATCGTTCCAAAACGTTCAGAATTTTGCACCAAACTCGTGTTGCAATGCTTCTTTGCCATAAGACACTTTTTGCTTTTGAATAGGCTAGTAAGGTTCCAGTATTTATTACTCTGCTGCAAGACACCTTTTGGCTTATACTTGCGAATTTGTGTTCTAAAATTAATTAAGCAAGTGTGATCATACAAGTATAATGATTCAAAATAATCCTCTTACAAACAATCTTTCAAGTACACATAATGAATCCGCAACAACTTTTTCCTACAGACAATATTTTAAATACAAATATAATAATTCGAAATAACTTTCTTACAACACATATTCTAAGTAATTCACTACATTAGTCTCTAATAAACAAATCTTAAACATACGATAATTACTCATTAATAACTTCTTAATTAAACCTTCCTTATGATTAACATGTAGACCTTACCTTTAGAAATTATCTATTTTAATACCATTACTCTTAAAATCCGTGTTAAAAATGTAACTGAATTCAGTATGTAAATTCTACCTTTTGTAATGACAAATCATATGTGTAGTTTTGTTAAAAACCCTTTAAAAAACGTTAAATTAAAATGATTTGCACACAAAAATCCTATTATGCAACTTAACTACTAATTTATAAATATGAATCTTTCATAAATCACTTAAAAACAAATTATTTTAATTTTTACGGTACGTATCTTCTCGTTATTGTTATGGATATCAGCAACGTTCATTCCACCAATTCTGATAAATTAGTATCAATACTTCATATTGGTTGTGGGTTTCAGGTCAGCTGGCAAGTTAGGATATTTTACCAAAGCACATTGAGAATTCTATAAAAAATTTGTATAATTTATTTCTGAATACACACACGAGAAGTACATCGTTAATAATCAACCATTTCTTCGATAGACTAAAAAGTAAATTACTAAATCTAGAAATAAGTGTCACTCACCAAATTATAGATAAGTACAATAAAGAACTTTTGTTAAAGATAAGACTGCTAATATTCTCCCTAAAATTTTAGTCTATGAATATACAAGAAGGCCACTTCATACAATAAAATCTTTTTCAAAATTAAATCTAATAACCAAAAAAAGATAAATGACATTTACGTGTCAAAATTTCCAGTATTCAATCAAACTGACAAATGGTTTAAGAATATTAGCAATCATGATATACCGAATAATATTAAACAGATTTTAAGTCTTGGTCCATTTTAATCAAAGTCAAGTCTTATGACATAATTTTTATCAAATCCGATAAAGGCAGTTTGGTTGCATTACAAAAAAGTGTTTGATTATATTAAAAAACAAAAGTTTTTAAATAATAGTTATTTTGAAATTTTAAAAGACATTCCTTTTAATAAATTTTGCATTCTTGTCAGAAAACTCTTGAGTTCTTAAATATCAATCCATACAACCGTATTAATGTGAACCCTATGAGTTAACCTATATGGTTTACCAAAAATATATAAAGCTTCTATGCCGATTCGTCCAATTTGTACCTTCATTAACACACTTTGTTCTAAACTTACTAAATGGCTATTAAATTCTTTTAAATTTCAATTGAATTTCACTAGCAGTAGATTCGTTAAAATTCATCATTACAGAATTACTAAATCTTTCTGATGTGAACGACGATCAATGTTCCTGTTTTCTAAATTGTTTAAATATTTGTTTACAGCAAAAAATTTTTGACTTTGATGTGGTCATTTATTCACAAAATTGCGGTATAGCTATGGGTTCTTGTTTGTTCCCATTATTAGCCGACATTTTTATGAACAATTTAGAACTAAAGGTTTTTCAAAATATGTTGTTCTCAAGTAAGGTAGTTTATTGGAAGAGACACATTAATGACATTTTCGTTATTTTTAATAGAAATAACGAAGAAATTTTAGATTATCTAACATGGTTGAATTCACTTTACCCAAAAATCAAATTCACAATAGAATTTGAATATAACTATTCTCTCCCTTTTTGGACATACTCATCAAAAAGACCAACAATTCCTTAAAATTAAGTATTTATAGAAAAACGACCACTGATATTATTATTTCCTTTGATGGTTTTCATCCTTTCTACCAAAAACTTATTGCTTTTTATTTCTTGTTTAACAGATTGTTTAGTATTCCTATGGAAAGAATAGGTTTCAATAACGAGCTCAACATTATCCAGCAAATTGCCAAAAATAGTAATCGCCCTTAGGGATGGACTTGGGCCGGGCCGGGTCGGGCTTTTAATAAGCCCGGCCCGGCCCGACGCAGAAAGGTAACCGGCCCGGCCCGAGGCCCGACCCAAAAAGAAGATTGACGGCCCGAAATTTCGGGCCGGCCCGACTTTCATTCAGCGAATGAGAAGATTTTTTTTTTTGTTGTGCTCAACAAGTAACTATCACTTTGTTGTTTAATTTAAGAGTATACTGATTTTGAATTACAATCAAGATACTTGTGGAACATACAGTTCATTTACATTTCCAATGCTCCACCCGAAGGTACTACATTGGCCAGGAGGCGAGTTTTTTGTTGCCTGGAAATTAAGAATTTTGCCGAACCCTTGTCGTTCCAGGCAAGGTAGGGATCTTTAACGTGCGTGACAACACTCACACACGGGACGTCCATTTTACCTCTCGTCCGAACGAGGGCGTAATTTTTGTGAAAAATGCTCACCTGCCATTTTTCAAGCAGTCGGCCGTGTCGGGATTCGAACCTAGGACCTTGGGATCTGTAGTCTTACGCTTACTACATTGATCCACGGCGACGTCTCTTCGTGTGGGAGCTTTTGTCAGACATCTCTTAAATCGTATATAGTACCGTTTGTAAAATAAACCAATCAGTACAAAGGAATAAGCGTGTGTCTGTCTAATATTTTTAACACAGCTAAATCACACATGTAGAGCGATAATATCGATTAGCAGCAACGAACAATAGTTCTACAATGTGACGTTTCTTGTCACATAACTACAGCAAACGTTGATACGGAATATCCCATTGACACACACAAAAGAAAACGAGTTGCATACCTGTAGATGCCCAGATACTTAGCTTGAAAACCGTCGGGGGTGAGTCAATACAGAAACACCGCGGTATTTAGGATCCATTCACCCTGCCATCGTAACTACAGCAACGATCTACGGACAAAAGCAGTTGATCTACAGAAAGGAAGAACCCTTTTGGCCTCCAGCTAAAAAAGGCAATTCACGCCAGACACCTCTAGTTGTCGAACAGAAAATAAACAGACGTGCATTGCTTTTGAAATACGATGACGAATAATGTATAAAATATGTCGACGCACAAGTTGTAGAAGCAAATTTAACAATGGTTCAAATAACACGAATTCGAACAGCAAATCCTCGCTTATCGCAGCGCGATTAAAACTGGAAAACCCGGGTTTTGTCGGATAGTGTGCGACCTTATTTCAACAAGTCTTTACATTGAAACAATAGAGAAAACCATTATAAGCGGTCGTAATGTATACCAAGATAACGGGTACCTGAAACAGGATATAACTGTTTAGTTGTTGCATAAACTTGTCGTTTCAAAGCAACTAGATTTAAGTTGAGGAATTTATTTGAGAGCGTGTTTATTATTAATTATGTTGAAGGATTTAATAGTAGAAGCAGAATTTATTCCAGCGGGTATTGAATTAATAAGAGAGAAAAATAGGGTAATTAATTTATGCTGAAAATAAACATAACAATTCTTTAAAAATTCCTTGAAATAAGTAACAAAGGTACAAAATGTTTAGCAATTTTCAATGTTTATGAAATTGTACGCTTAACGTACCTTATAACCTCTATAATAAATTTGCGTCCGCTTTATTTTGTCGTTCCTACTTCAAAGAATTTTACTAAAATTACCTACTTGAAATTAGAGAGTTATTGCAAACTCATTCCAAGCAGACTTTATTAAAAGAATCTTCAAATAAAGTATCCTTTTTTAAAAGTTTGCATTTAATCTAAAGGAGTGTTAGTGCAAGTGTTTTTTCCTTTACTCTTTATTCCGACATTTATGTTTAGTATTCTATATCTATAGGTTATGTTTTAAATAGAATAAAGAATTAATCCCTTTTGTGATAAGGTGACCTATAATACATGTTTAACTATATTGGAAAAAATCAAAGAAATTGTATTCACACAAAGATGAACCTTCTTTTGTTATTTGAGTCTTTCGTTTCCCACTGATTCGATAACATTTGTATGTGTTGTGAAAGTGTTTTCACGAAATACTTTTCGAGTTTACTTCAGAACACTGTTTTTATCTCTTCCCAAACATATAGCATATTTGTTTTCAAAAGGATTTTTACAGCTTACTTCTAGGAAAAGCATTACAAAACAGCATCCTCGTATTTAGAGCGTTGACGTTTTATATCTTTTTCGTGTTATAAACTTGGACATTATATTTCTAAATTTAATTACGGAAACAACACTACAAAAAACCATTTATTTCGCTATATTTATACAAAAAGCAGACAATTAAATGTAAGTTTGTGCGTTAGGCATTTGGCATATGTCAAAATTAAGGCGCCTTAAATAAAAGCATTCCCTACCTGAATTTAAATTAAATAAAGGTGTTCTGTATTTTAATAAAGTACAAACATTAAAGGTGTAATTGCGCATGTGTAAATGTCAAATAAGGGAAAACTTTATTAAAAAATTGGTAAAATGAATGTTGCAGCAACTCTCTAGTGTTTTAGGCGGTAGACATAAATTATACACGCGATTGATAATATCGAAGTTCGCCGCATGATTGAAATTTGAAGTATATACATATACATAATATAAATCGTTCAAATATTTGAATTATGAATAAATCACCTAGTTTAATGTTCCTGGGCATTTCTAACTTGCCTAAAGTACAACATGAGGAACATTAAATAGGATTAGAAAAAAATATTCGGTATAAGAAGTGAGTTATAATTTCACGTCTCCTTTACACTAAACAAGACGAAAAACTGATTATTAATGGGTTCATGGAGACACTACGTGAAAATATAATTAAGAACGTTTACTTACTCAATGTGAGATAGAAGTGAAGGGACGATGGAGTATGTACTCGTGCGTTTTTCGGCCCGAAAAGTTCGGGCCAGCCCGAGTCGTTTGGCCCGGCCCGGCCCGAAAAAAGATAGGCCCGGCCCGGCCCCGGCCCGAATAAAGTAGTCAACGGCCCGGCCCGGGCCGGCCCGAAAGCCCGAGCCCGAGTCCATCCCTAATCGCTTTTATATCACCATAAAAAGGCTTTATAATAAAATTAAACTCAACATTCTTCACATAGTATGTTACTACCACTTAAGAAAGAATCACCTGTTTTTTTACAGCTTACCTTATGTTGGTGACCTGTCACTAAAAATTAGAATCTTCTTTAAAACTTTAGGTGTGAATATTATTTTTTTTAACCAATAATAATTTTAAAAAATTGATTGTACGAAACAAAGATTCCGTAGCTCCCATGGACAAAGGTGGTGTCTCTAAAGTAATTTGCAATACATGTAACGAGGTTTACATTGGCCAAAGAGGAAGATCGTTCCGCACTCGTCTCAACATGTTCGAATTCAAACAAGCACTATACATAGATTACAAGTTTAAATCACATTTTATAACGTAACTGCTTAATTACTGGTTGGGGTAACTAGTTAGGGGTTATTTTTATATCCTAAATGTGACCAGTAAACTTTAGGGAAGGATTTCCTTAAAATGATGGAACGCAATTATCTTCCGACTATGCTAGGGATCTATTCCTTGGGCAGAGCTTATGAGGATTGGTGGTGGTTCTTTTTACAAAGCATTTTTTCATTACTAGGGCTAGATTCTCGACAAAACAGGGGTTTGAATAGGGCGTCACCAAGTCAGTAACTTTAAACACAGGGTTTCCCTAAGGGGGACTTGTGCGTTCTTAGGGAGGAATACCGTATTAACTGCTAACGCAGGAGCTGTAAAGAAAATTTAATTAAATATACTAAAATGAGGACACAAGAGGTATACTCTTGCTACCTCATATAAAAAAACAACAAAGATTAATCAGGCAACAATAATATGAACTCAGATTTTATGCTTCAAATTCTGAAAAGGCTATTAAAGCTTCTTGTTAAATTGGGTTTACCACTTTACTCTATTTGATCTTATTCTTTGTTACCCTACTTCTGAACGTACTTGTTCAGAATAAAACAATTAATTAAGAAAATTAAATGTTGCTTCTTTAATTAAAATTGTTCTTTCATAAAAATTGTAAATATAACATTCATGTTTAAGAAAAGATAATACAAGTTTCATCTACTCATAAGGTAGGATTATATATTCAAAGAAAAATATCAAAACTTCAAATGTTACTTTAGTTACAAAAGTTTAACATGAATCTATACCAGAAATATCAGATCTGCTTTTTCTGTTTACATTTTTATAAAACTTTAACTACTTTGTCTATTAATTCATTATTTAAAAATTGTAAGTGAAATCATGCATATATGAAACATCAATAAGAACTCTTTAAGTTTGCGTAATTTCATAAAATTTAATAACTGTAATTGTACTGAACTAGTATTGTCAACAATAATTTACTAAGGTCCTTCTTAATATGCGAAATGGATTTATCAGAATAGATAGTTACAAAAATATTTTCTGAAGCAGCCTCGTGTCAAAGATCACCAAATGTAGACGTTATGCAAGAATAATTCTAATCTCTTACCTTGGCTCTGCAGGTGTTCTTTACATGTTGTCTTCACAACATGTTAGGGCAGGTGTTTATACATACATTTTTCAGAAAACAAATGACGTCAAATCCACATGTTCTACAGAACACGAACAGCTGCGTGACCCTTGAACTGGACCATGCTAACTGCTATGCGTTTTGGTCATACGCACGATCTGGACCAACCAAATTCCAATACTAGACGTAGACGTTCTACACTATCCATCGTACGGTTGAAGGACGTTCATATTGGATCGATATCACATCGCAAAGTCGACTTGAATCATAAGTTGATACTCGCAGGTGCACTCGCGGCCTTAGTTTTATAAAACCAGATAATACAAAACGACTTCTTAAAGTTGAGAATTATAATATAAAAATCTAATTGAGGACTTCTACGAAGCGTTGAAAAACATATTTTATCGTACTTTTACGAAATCATTAAAGGAATATTTTATGTGTTATTTACAAAAATGTCCAAAGAATTATTAAATGAATTTATCTAAGGAATTATCCAAACGAAGTTATTTATTAGAAGTCGTTTAAAAACGTCTTTAAAAGGAACGTTATAACAGAGGAAATGAAGAATTACTAAAAGAAAAATTTCGGAAAGTGCAATTATGAAAGGAGCGCTACAACAAATTATTTAGTTGGTCTAATTAATTATTATTCTCGACGAGAGCTGTAGCTAAAGTGAGCGCAAATGTGCTATGCACAAAATAGGAAAGCTGCTTGGCCTTGATAATAATTGTATTAACATTCGGCGTCTGATGTTAGCAACCAAACTAGCATTTCTGTATGGCGGTTAGCACATACAACATCAATACTTGTATGTATTTATTTAAAAATGGTTCGCATGGTAGTAATGACTATACTAGAGTTATTAGGACTAAAGATTCCTTGATGTTCTACTGTGGTCAAAAAAAACTGTTACAATTTTGCTGAACACATTGTTAATAAAATTCAATATCTTAACCAGTCCCAAAATTTACAGCTACAACATTTTTTAAATAAAAGTCAACAGCTAAATTACTTTGAATGGTTGGAAATGCTTAGACACAAAACTTCAAGTTCCAATATTATAGTAGAAACCACGAAAGAAGATAGCAGCGTCATGACTTGTAACCGTATGTATGAAGTTGAAAATTTCAAGTCAATGTAGCAACTAGTTCATAAATACCAAATTAATATCGGTGTGAAAAATATTTTGTTTTCACACAAGTAGTTGCTTTTACTGCTTTAAAATTGTCGTCTTAATACTTTAAGGGTTTAATAAATTCAATTAATATAAATGCAAGTACATTAAAATAAATATATATCAAATGTCCATTTTTATATTAGGATACCAACATACGTCCACATAACTCGCTCTGTCATTTATCTTAATTAAACCTGCTCACGTATATCGTTACTTAAAAACACATAGAAATCATATTGCTATCTTTCTCGTATCCATTGGCAAAGCTTTAAAAGAATCTTAAAGGTATGTTGTTAATTGCGCTAGGCGCCTATGACGTAGATATCTTTTTTCGTGCTTTCTAGTATATCCACGAAGTGACCGAATTTGATCCGAACCTTATTTTTATTAAAACTTCAACATATTTATTATACCATGAACATACTGTTTTATAAATCGATTTGGAGTGGGGGACATTCAGTATATATAATTTGTCTTTTTGACAAGTAACACTTCTAATGGATTTTAACTTTCACTGCATTTATGTATTTGCTGAAATTGAATTTGTTTTTATTATTTTTGTGTGACAAGTAAGTTGGTTTAAAGGTCAGTACTTCTTTACCATTTTAACTTTGTACCATATATTTTCTATTTTTTAGTCTACTTGAGAATTAATACATTGGTATTCGAAGCTATAGGCGTTAAATAAGGAGTTACATGGATATTGTATGGATTTGGTTTAAAGTTTTTGTACTTTTTAATTTATTAGTTAAAACTGATTGTAAGTATGGACTTCAAATGCGATTGTAGTTATTGAAAAATAACAAAATAAAATATTTACAGCATGTGTTTCTCTATATAGCACAACACCAGCGATGAGAGAAGCCATCGATAATTTCAAAAAAAAATTGAGTTTAGTGCAAATTCGAGGATTTGCAATGTCAGGTAAAAGTTATATTTTTAATTTTTAAAACTACGATACTTATTAAAAAACAACAAAGTAAATTATTTATAGGGAGTAATTCTCTAACTAGCACCGTACCAACTATGTGAGAAACCATCACAAAATTCAAGAAATTTGAGGTTATTACATAGTCTGGGATTTGAAATGGCAGAGAAAGCTTATATTTTTAATACTAAGACAATTATTGAAAACAACAATGTAAATTATTTAGACATTTAGAGCAAGTTTTTCTCGACGTATAGGTTATATGCGGTGAAAGAAACCATCATAGAATTTGAAAAAAAATTTTGAGGTTAGTGCATTTTCGGGGATTTGCAATTACAGCGAATTTTATAGAGCTTTCGATGACTAGCCTGGCAGATAAAAATGTTGGTTTTGTACATATCAATTAAGTTACAGCTATTTTTAGTACACAATTGATTTACTGATGTCAAATGGCGATGATATAAGAGTCATATTTATAACAGTATACTATATTTAAATTTAGTTTTCATCTTACTATTAAAATAGTCAAAAATTTTCTGTCGCTTACTCTTAAAAATTACGTGTATGTTAAGAATAATGATTATTCTAGATATACCATTATTGCATAACATTGACATAGTATGAGATGAAAAGTTTTGTAGAAGAAATATTTTCTTGAAAGATATGTTGACAGCACATTCAAGATCGATTGTTGTCGGTCGCTGCTTACGTGTGACTGAACATAAAGTTTTTATATTTTATACCCTGTCCCTTTATGGGGTGTTAAGAAGCAAGACTGTCTTTGAAAGGAAAATAGCCTCTTAGAAATCTGCGACCAGACTTTCGAGTCATAAACACATTTGTTTGACACTTGCCATTCGTCAATCGCAATGTCTGTAAAATTTGAAATTTGCTGACAAACTATGCTGAAAAACGAAATCTGTTAATTTGTTCAAAATCGCTAAGTTTCTTTTCCTTTATGTAAAAACTAAGTTTGCTTTAGTAATACTGATAGCACGGGTGTTTTTTGTTTCAACGTGATACTTTTACGACAGGCTCCAAAATCAGCTTTGAGATATCTTGAGCTTTATTTAAATGGAAGTTTATCATGTATTCTTATCGTGAACAAAAACAGTTTGAGAGGGTAAAGTATAGTTTTCAAACACGACATACTTTTAACATCGATCTTTAAGCTTTCTAGAAGGAGTAAAAGTGGCATCCTATTCTACCTAAATTAGACAATCAATAATGTAGAAATAATGAACTGCTTTACCAAAAATTTCGGTTAACTGCTGAAACGTTAATACTAAGGAATTAACAGTTCGGATATCAATAATTTTAAATATAAGTGTTATATTTTAAAAATTAAGCACATTTATTTTTCAATAAATAGAAAAATTTTTATTAAACTTATATTAAACTTTGGAAAGTGGGTTCTATTCAGCTTATGATATTCGGACTAACAGAACACCAAAGTATTTATTTACTAGTGATTTTTGTAAAAGAATAACATTTTTGAACTATTTACGTAAACAACTACTCAGATAATAAAAAAATGATAATACAGTCATATACTATTCACAAAGTAATGATAATAAAATTGATTGCACTTTCAACATAATTGCCACAAACTTTTATTTGATCTTTTATATAGAAAAAAAAATTATTTAGATTTACATTTTCTGAAGATTTTAAAAGTTCCTTTAGATATTTCCACCATACTTGAATTACACTGACTATCATCAATTTTTCTTTTCGTATTATAATCCTTTCTTTGTTTTTAACATATTATTGTACTTGTTACGTGCTGCTTAATAGAAATGCTATTTTTGCTCTAGAGTATAAGCAAGACTATTCTTAAAGTTTTTGTATTTTATGTCTTTTGTTTTAGACAGATTCTTTAACTGATCATCATAATATGAAACTTGGTTTGACTTAATGGTTATAGTTTTGAATGGTACAGTATTATTTGCTACTGAAGTACACACATTAATAATTTTTTGCAATATTAAATTAACAATATCTGCCCTTGGGTTCTCCGTCGCTATTAAAAGTTGCTCGTTTATTTTTTTATATCATCATCATCATCATTAGGTCTTCAGTCCTAGAACTGGATGGACGCATACCTCCATTGTATTTTATTCTGAGCTAACCTACACTTATTTAAATTCCTACAGCCTACATCTGTCAGTATCTGCGTGCAATGGTCTAATCTAGTATACCACCTTAAGGGCAGTACACCTAATCGAAGTCGAGTAATTACAATGAAACGAGTAGCCCAGGGTAAGAAGTAGATGAAGACGGTGGCTAAGAGAAATGGAAAACTTTTAAGAGGATAAGCTAGCTGGAGATCAATTCTGCGGGGCGATAAGACTGCGGAAGGTAAAAACAAACACACAGTAAGGGGGCGCCACTTCGTCTGCTAGAAAAATAAACAGATTGAAACGAACGAGTGACGGTTGGCGAGGACACCATCAATCAAAAAAATAATAAAGCAAGGAGCACGAAAAACTTGAGAGCTTAAGACAAATATGAAAAATAACCGGCAATTGTAAGCACCGATGTATACTCAGCACCAACACGTAAGTAGACTCAATACTAGGAACCTAAATCCTTGAACACAAATTACTCCTATCAGCACATGTAATAAAAAGAGATAATTTGCAAAAATATAAAGCTCATATATATATATATATATATATATATATATATATATAGATTCTTTTTTAGCGAACGTAAATATATGGACAAGTTGATATTTTAATTTTTTTGGGATACTTTTCGTTCGAATGTTTTATTAAATATTCATTTGCTTGTTTCTGACGTTTCGATTTTATTTAAAATCTTTTTCAAAGAGCTAAAAGTATAAAGATAATAACAGTATTAAAATTATAGTTTTTTTGGCATACACAGCTTGAATAGAAAAATTTGACATTGACATTGACATAAAAATAAATGTGTAAATAAGGTAACTTGTAGAAACTGCAAATTATGGATGTAATGTTTTGATTATGTGGGGTGTATAGTATGGTGTGGTGTGCTGATTTAAATATATTTTGAAAATGTAGAGGTAAATTAGTAAGTTAGTTTTATGGATGGTTGTCTATTTTGGTGATGTTATATAGTTGTGAGTACACTATACTGAGGTTATTGATGTCTTGTTTGTTGTTGATGCAATTATTGTCTTGTATTATGTAGTAAGATTCTAAAAATAATCGTCTTTTGTGGTTATTGTCTTCTGTTAATATGGTGATTTTATTGAAATTGGCTGCATGTTTGGTAGAATTTAGATGAGAAGCAAGAGCACAATAAGTTTTTCCAATTTTTGCATCGCTGCGATGTTGGGTAAGTCTATTTTTTAACCATTGTGAAGTCTGTCCTATGTACGTTTTTTTGCAATTGCATGTGATTTTGTAAATTAGGTTGCTGCGTAGAAGTGGATTAGTGGGGTCTTTTAGTTTTGTGAATAAATTTCGAATCGATTTTTCATATGTATAAGCTAGACCTAGATCAGATAGTGATAGATACAAACTGTGCAAATTTCAGGGAAATCTGTAGGTTAGTTCAGAATAGGAAACAATAATGGTGCGCGTCTAACCAGTTCCAGGACTGGAGATCTAATGATGATGACTCAAATGATCCTAACATTCCCTTGTGGGGCAATATAACAAATTAGTTTTCATAAAAACTTCGTAAAATTTCAAAAATAGAATTACCAGTTGCCATAGTTCTATATCGTTCGTTTTCTTTAACTTTTTTTATAAATGATAACTATAATTTCAAATGTATACATGCGAAAGTAACTGCACACAAAAAAATTATAATTAAAAATACACCTATGGCATTGAACTAAACTAAAAATGTTACTAAAGTGTATAGAAGGTTTTGACAGAACAAATAAAATTGAGACGTTTTTAGTTCACATCTTTAAAAGACTAAGTGTTCACTTCTTAGGTAAATATAATAACTTAACCAAAAAGATACTTTAAGATTTCTTTAAGGAGCTAGATAATATTGGTTACTTATAGAAATTGGGCTTTGATACCAACAGTACTGTAGGCTAGCAGGCAACTTGCTCTTAAACAAGTTGTGATAATCTAATTCAAATGCATATTTTCATAAAATATAAGCATTACAAGATACATGTAAATCGTAAACATACTCCTACTTTTAAAAAAACACTGTTTGCAAAGTTGTACGGTATAGAAGTTTTACTAAATTTATTCTGCTTAATTAGTAATGAGTTGTTACAAATTTATAAGCGAAATTTCAAAGCTTAACTTAAATACTTGTTTATTTATTTTCAAGTTGTCTCAATACTGTAAAACAAACTGCTAAGACAAACATGCTAACAACATATGTGCTTGGCACACGTATTTAGAAATAAAAGTGGGCCTCAAGGTATACCTGAAATCTTCTTTCAAAAGGTAATTAAAGCGATGAATTACGAGACGATGAATAATATATCCAGATACTCTATGATATTGACGCCATCTAATTCTCTTGTTTTAAATCACTTCAGTACAAATGTATACTACCCAGTAAGTTGAGGGGACTGAATTAATCGAACGTAAATTTCTTGATTATAATAATTTGTGCCACGAATAACAATAAAATGTACTTTCGAAATACAAATGCATTATTACTTACCATTGTAATTATTTTGAAACCAACAAAACGATAACTAGCGATTCTCAAAAAGCCAAAACCAGACAGACCCGTTTGGTAGGCGAAACCACAGCTGGCACATGTTTCCAAACTGGTCCCCAGGTCAAGAATGCCCCGTGATACTAAACGAGTCTTTAAACTGCAACAACATCAGAGGCGCAATCTAATATTGCTAAATACAAACTTATAATGTAAAGATGCGTTCAAAAATGAACAGTGGTTTCACATACACAGTAAAACACTTAATAATACTGGGTTAAGAAAATTAAATATTTACACTAGCTCTACATCTATCTCGCTTTTTTCTTTTTCCGCTTCTAATATATGTTACGCTATTCCCTTATGTCTTAGTATGTGTCCTATCGTTCTATCTCTCTTATATTTTACTGTTTTCTTTCTTTTCTTGGTACCTCTTTTTTTAACTTTGTCTTTCCTTGATTTCTTCATCATGTGTCTGTAGCACCACATTTCAGAGGCTTCTATCTTTTTCCTCTACGCTTCTGCTACAGTCCACGTTTCAGAGTCGTATAGTGCTGTGCTCAACACATATGCTTTCAGCAATCTTTTCCTTGTTTTTATGTTTGTTGTTTTCGAACATAGCAACTTCTTTTTCTTGTTAAATAGAGCACGGTCTAGTGCTAATGTTTTTTTTGTATAACTTTTGCATTTTTCTTGGTCTATTGTTTTCTAGAAATATATCCTATTTTACCGATATTTAATGGTACGCGAAGCGGGTTAAGCAACCCGATGGCTTCCACGATTCCCCGCCGCTTAGACACTTGTCGAATCAATAGTTTTCCAATTATTCCTTTCGCACAATCAACATTTGTTGAGAATATTGCAAAACCAACGCCTGTAGTTGTTTACGATAATCATCAGGTTTCAATACAATTACTATTTCAACATAAGGTTTTTGTCTTGGAACTGATTGGACACGTACTTCCATTGTTTTCTATTTTGAGCTAACCTACATATTTTCTAGAAATTTCCACAGCCTACAAATTTCACTATTTGTGTGCAGTAGTCTTATCTAGCGTTACAAACTCAATGGTAAGCTTAGTTATAACGGTTTAACTTACCTTACAAAAAATACCAAGTAACTTGCAGTGAAACTACTAAAAATCAATACTGGTAGTTTTATAGAATGAAAAACAATCTAAATCCAGTAGGTAGAGATTTACTTGTAAAACACATTTTGATAAAAATCATCATCATACAAATGTATTACACTAAAACATAGTTATCAGTTACAAGACAATAAGATTGTAGTTTTACTTACCTCAAGGGGAAAACTTTCTTTAAAATTTTAAGGATATTAAAAAATAATGATTGAATATTACATCTATTGTATTGTACTATTTAAACCTATTCAATTCTGATATCCAATATATTATGTTTAATACTTGTTCACTATGATTAACCGCGTAACCTTTTAATACATGGAAATATTTTATAGTTATTTTAGATATTTGAAAATTAATTTGACGCTTATATAAACCGGATACATTCGCGACATTGCACAATAAGTAAAATACAAAGTTTGGCGAAAATAATAGGAAT
Organism: Platerodrilus igneus; assembly: GCA_036346225.1. Classification (NCBI taxonomy): domain Eukaryota; kingdom Metazoa; phylum Arthropoda; class Insecta; order Coleoptera; family Lycidae; genus Platerodrilus; species Platerodrilus igneus. Next base: position 1,072,565 of record JARFIW010000500.1, on the reverse strand, counting down.
AATCGTTTACCTACAGCTTGTAACCAAGCGTATTCACGGCAGTCTTCAGGGGGGCGTTCGTGACTATTCAAATCTACTGCACCATCTTCTACAGAAGAGGCTCCGGACCAAAATAGATAGAAAGGAATAGCAATAGGAAAAGAGGTATTCTTCTACCTACCGTGTACTATAAGGTAACGGTAAAAAGTGGCCAGCTCACTGCCGGGTACGGAACCACATTCACACTTGCGCCAAACAGTCAATTTCGATTAGATGACTATCAGGTAATCGTTGACATCTAACTATACAATTCCTAATAGAAAGTTCCGTGAATGTTCAGTAAAAGTCGCTTAAATTGAACTTGAAGTTATTATTAAGTTACATATAAATTAAATACTAAAAGGAATTTGTTAGGTATTGGAATGACACGTAACAAATACCTTAACGATTTCCAGGATATCAGAAAAACTGTTAAATAAATATAATTAACAAGTGAAACAAACATGCGGCCAAAAGTAGCGAAAGTAAAAACCATCAAATTTAAAATGGATTTGAGGTTTTAATGTATTGTAGCACCGCGCTGTTTCGTCTACCTTTGAATGGAATGATGCGCCGGAATGTGAACGAGGCTTATTATACAAAAAAATGATTGATGGGTTTCTGCGGTGCAACATCTTTCAGATGGATTTGATTGACTGGTTGCAAGAGCTTTATTAACCGTACAATAGGAAACCTTTAGGATGTTATTTACATAATTTCTGGTATGCTATCGAAATATTTATAGCAATTGCATAAGGTATAAATAGCCGTTAAGCAGTTTTGAAATTCAATTCTAATCGAAGCCTTGACTACAATATGAGTTGTAATTTAAAGCTTTGAAAGTCTTGATATAAATTAGTGTTACTTAATGTTAAAATAAATTGCCCCACGTGATATAAATTATTGCATTGATCGATATAAATTAATTATAGTATTTCAATATAAATTCATGATTAGTGCTTGGATAGTTAATTAAAGTGCCCTGCTACAAGGAATTAATAAGAGCATCGTAGTTTTAAGAAGTCAATATTTGTGCTGTTAGCGATTAGCTGGAAATAAATTGTGAGAGCTTTTAGAAAATTTTACTGTAGCTACGAGTAGTTGTAAAGGCTTCTGCAATCAGTTTAATAACAAAGAACTGTTGCTTGTGCAAATAGTATTTTATTCGTAAACCAAATTTAATTAAACAAATTGGACTAAATAATAGATACACAATACATCTGATTACCTACTTTATTTTTAACTTCTAAGAAACACCAACTTAACAATCATCACCTTCAAACAAAAAAAAAGCAACTTATAGAACTATTCGTCTTTTACAACCAAAGTTTATTTTAAATTAAATTTACTTTTAGTAGGCGAAGTCGATTGACTCATGAGATAGACATTATCGCTAGTTGCATAACCTTGGAGCACATCTTCTACGGCGTTCAAAATGTTTTAGTTTTTTATATGAATCAGACGTGCAGGTTTTCCAAAATTTCACTAAATTTACAAAGACACCAAACTTATTCGCTAATGAAATATTAGGTGCTGTTGTTCAAGATCGTTTTATAAACAGACACTTTGAAAATTCATGCTCGTTGGGATCGCCCAATTGTAACGCTTTGGCGTTACGTTAAATAAAAACTGGATGCAACAAGAAGAGAATTAATTTCAAACGGACAAATCAATATTGATATACCCTGTATATTCTGATTTTATGGATAGTAATGTTTACTAACTACGGCATTTCAATAAACTTTTAGTTTTATAAAGGGTAATAAACTTAAAAACAACAAAAGCCTGGTTCTATTTCTGTTGAATACATATTTGAACATAATTTAGGTTAATAAATTATGTCAAAACCTCAAAAAGGATAAGCATAATAATTAGAACAGTAAATTTCCACAGCGGAGTCATGTCATTGTAAGGAAGTTTTCAAAATAAAGACATAAATAACCGCTGAATTATTAATAAACATATTCCATGCCATAATTATCCCAAATTTAGGAGAGCTTTTTACAAATTTTAGTAACATGGAATTCATATTACCTAGTTACAGTACAAAGTAAACCTTGGATCATATCATAAACAGATTCAGGCAATGTAGTAATTATTTAAAGACACACACAGATGTTTAGTATGTATTCAAGCTCCAAGAATAACAAGATAACCGGTGGGCACATGGTTTTTGCCTGATGGTATTATAGGAGTTCACGCTTGATTCACATGGAATAGGAATGTTGTACATATCCCCCACCAAACGTATGAAGAGTAGGGTAAAAAGAACAAATGCTAGATAGTAGACAGCGAACGATTAGAATTAATCATCAGTGAGTAGTTGATTAGAAAACGTCAAAATGTAATACGAGCGAGCAGTACCGGGGACGGGAGTTTGAAAGTGGAAGAGAAACACAGTTTCAAATTCAAGATGTAATTACCTGATTTCCCGTAAGGAAAAAAACGCATGTGCGACATTTTTTTGAAGTTACACTGGCACATGCAGGGTACGTTTCAACTCACGTGTGAAATTATCGTCGTTACGACCATTTAAAGGTGTTATAGGCCTCGAGAGTTCACCGCTCTATTAACTTGGAATTTTGTAGCGTGCTGAGTTAAGGGAGATGATGTTTGAAAGATGTAAAATTGGAAAGCTGACGTTTTTTGAATTTTTTATTAATGATGTACGTATGGATTGTAAATATATATGATAGGAAATTAATCAGCATCAAAGTGATTATTTTGTTGAAGAATGACTTAGCGATGGAACAGTATTGGTTAAATTTAAGCATACTGTTATCGTTTTAAAATATTAAGAAATATGTACGTATTGACTTCAAACTATTTTGAATGGACTACGAAAAGTTGATATGTATCCGTATCGACTTGTTGTTAAAGGCATTTTCAGATATTGGGATTTATAATGTCTTTTAGCTAATGCGGGAAACGGGAAAATTGGAATGATAGGATTATTGATAGATTTAATTTAATAATTTTTTAGGATTTCTTTTAGTAATACCTGGCCAGAGTGAGGTTTCTAAAATGTATATTTATATATTATTGCAATTATTTAATGTCAACAGAGGTTAAGTTTAGATTAAATCTTTTTGTATTTATTTATGAAATAGGATAAAAATTAGGTCATTGCAGAAGGATGTCGAGTCATCTCAGTGACGGAATCGTATTTGGGAGAAGCCTTAGTTTCGAAAATTTCTTTAATTATGACAAAACTTAATAAGTGTTTTAAGATATTTTAGAGAAAGGTAACGTATAATGTGATAAATTTACAAACCCTAAGCACGAGAGTACTATGCGAAATAACCGTCTTCCGTGTAGGAATAGTATCGAAGGGATTGATGTGACATGATTTGGCGACCATCAATTATGACGAAGAGAAAAAAAATGCCTTTCACAGCAAGTGATTAGCGGAGTTGGTTTGTATTTCTATTATTTTACTTAGCATTTTTATTTATTATTCATATTTCGAATTTCTCTAATATCTTTTATATGAACCCACTCTCGTACGTACCACTGTAGTTAGCTTATGCATCCTTAAATTGTTATGGGGTTTTGCCCTTCAGGACAAATCAAAATGTATAACGTAACGCTCATTTTAGCCGTAACACGATATAAACCTGGCGAATTGCTGGTTGTGGGGTTACTTAAAAGGTTTGTGTTTCTCAAGGAGAACGCCGAAGGAATTAAAAGATAGTTAGAAAGCAAATTGGTGCAATTTTACCAAAAATATTAAATAATGATGTGTATGATTTGGAAGACCAGCTACTGATTTTACAACTCCAAAATGAAGGTAGTATCGAACATTTGCTGTAACTAGACACAAATCTCATTATTTAAGCCATTTTATTTCTTTCATTTTTATAGTTAACTTAAGTAGTTAAAACAGTTTAATGGGTCGAAGTTTGTCACTTATTTTATAATAATATGGTAATTTACACGTGGTTTTAGGTTTAGTGTTTAAGTGCATGCATAAAATTTTCAGACTTTTATTTCAAAAATAGCAAGACTAAATTTTCTCATGGTCTGCTCTATTCAGTTGGGGTCAAACTTCTTACATAAATCATTTTCTATTGCCATCATTATTATTTGCTCTACCACTGTTGGAAAATATGTTCTTCTGTAAAATATGTGTTTTCGCGAACGATAACAAAAACATAAAAGACGTATAAAATACACTTAGATGTGAATCATAACCGAACTACATGCAGCCTATTAAAATTGAGTATTGAATTAAACTGAAACCTAAATTGAGACGCCTTTCTTAACCAAATTAAATACGCTTTGGGAATTCTTCCGTGAAGGGTTAAAGAAATGAAAAATTATTTCAAACATTAGTCTTAAAAGCATTTCCCGATAAGTTAGTTAATGCTAGATGTGGCGTTATTTAAGTGTTAAGAATGACGATAAATGGTGAGCTATCTTACGAAAGCTTAGTAGGTCAATCAATATGTAAAACCCATTTTTAGCACAAAATATTTAAGGATGGGAGAATAGGAAACGTCATTTATAAATTTTCAATTAGAATTTCCATTTTTTGACTTAATTTTTATATTATCTGATGTAGATTCAGTAAATTTATATGAATGCTGTTAGTTTTGAGGATTATCGAGGGTAGTTCCAGTTAAGCTACACAATTTGACCGAACTCGTTTTATGTCAGTTGAAACGTTTATAAATGTCCAATTCCAACAGTTTTAAATAAAATTTATAGATAATTTGAAATAAACGAGAATAGCTACGAAGCAAGGTAAAAGTTTTCTCTTGGCATTGAAATAATCGTTTGCATTTATTTTTTCAAATAGTCGCCCGTTTAGTTCGGTGTACTTTCTCTAACGTTTCTTCAGTGAACAACTGTTATGTTTGAGAGTGAATCGGGAATGTTTGCAAAATATCTATTCACGGTTAATATGTTCTTTTCATTTAATATATATCGCTTTAGTATGTGACAAATATAAATTATTAGGGTTAATTTTAACAATATTGCCTCAGTAGACATCTCAAAGTTTACTGTATCTGCAGTAATTACAATTAGCTTTCTGTGAGGTATCTAGTTTAATTTGTCTAACTTTGTTCTAAAATTGAAAGTTTCTATAGACGTTCCTGTTCATAATTTAAAGATTTACTATTATAAGGATTGATATCCATATGTGAGTAGGGTAAAATCAAGAATCCTTCTTCCTCATTTCCACCAGCATCCTCATTTCCACACACATCTGGACCAAATAGTTTTCTTCGACTTTTCATCTTTCAAGATAAATCTATCTTGTTTGGTATCCATTAATATTAGATTTTTCTCAGCTATCCAAATTTCTAGGAATTTTTTAGATAGCGTCATCCCCCAGGGTGCTACCCTCATTTTAAGATTTTTACCGGCAGCGATTTCTAACCGTCCTTATAAATTTTTTAGCCATGCGATACATCAAATTAGTCTAGAATTTTACGCAGAATCCGAATCTGCAAACAGATTTAAAATAATACCACCCCTTACCGTTTTACACATATACCCTCTGCGAGATAAATCTTTCTCCACATTTCCACCCCCGATATAAATGTACCTTGTTTGGTATCAATTAATATTAGATTTTTCTCAGCTATTCGATGTTCTAAGAATTTTTCAGATAGCATCATTCCCCAGGGAGCTAGTTTCATTTTAAGATTTTTTGCTGGTAGCGATTTTAGGCTGTCCTTATAAATTTTTTAATCATGCGATACATTGAATTAGTCTAGAATTTTACGCAGAATCCAAATATACAAACAGATTTGAAATAGGACCGCTCCTTACAAAGTTACCCTTTAAAGCCTCCAAACCTATAAATTTTTTGCTCATCTATGACATATGCTTTAACCAACCATTCCTGAAAATCTAAAACCGTGGGAATTTTAGAAATGATCCTTTTATAAGCCATAAGTGTTTATTATTTAAAACCATTTCCAAACAGTAATGTACTGTTTTTAGAATATTCAAAACCACGACTTTTAAAATTTTAAACACGTTATAACATAATTATGTAGTCAATGCTAATTAGGTACTTGGAATCCGAACTAATTTCTTGACGATTATGGATTAGCTTAATTACATGTGAGAGCGCTGTGTAATTTCTTTTTAAAAGTGTATATCTTCTCCAAAGAAAAACGTTAATTACAGAAGGAAAGTACTACTGCCGAAGATGGCGTAGAAATGGTTAGCACAGCGTTTAACAACCGTATGGCTAGCTATCACATTAAGAACGCCAGTGTCGACGATGGAGTGTCCGAGTTTCTTTGGAAGCAGAAAAAGCGGTTTATTCGATTAATTAATGAAAAAAGAACACAACATACAGCAATAAAAGTTAATTGCGAACTCTACGCCGTCTACACAAAAATGGGAGAAGAGACTACTGATGTGAAATCCTTTAACACAAAAAATATGGTTATAATATCTTTTAGTAATCTGGAAAATATGTACGAGGTCTTAAACGAAACCAGGTAAACACCAACTTTACACCCAATTAATTAATAAAATTAGTTTGTCGGGCAAAGATGACAAGCATTACGTCATCTCCGGAAGCATATCAACCTACGCCTGGGGGTATAAAGATATAAGTTAGTTGCTATATTTGTATATTTTATCGTGTTTCCTTGTACAAACAATTAAGGTAGGTCAGTAAGCAGTATTAAATTGCTATTAATTGGCTTGCATTCAGTGTACTTTCCTTCTGTAATTAACGTATTTGTTTGGAGAAGATAAACACTTTTAAAAAGAAATTATACAGCGCTCTCACATGTAATTGGGGTAATTCATAATCGTAAAGAAATTAGTTCGGATACGAATTGTATTTTCCAAGTACCTAATTAGCATTGACTACATAATTATGTTATGACGTGTTTAAAATTTTAAAAGTCGTGGTTTTGAATATTCTAAAAGCAGTACATTACTGTTTGAAAATGGTTTTAAATATTAAACACTTATGGCTTATAAAGGGTTCATTTCTAAAATTTCCACGGTTTTAGATTTTCAGAAATGGTTGGTTAAAGCATATGTCATAGATGAGCAAAAAATTTAGAGGTTTGGGAGCTTTAAAGTGTAACTTTGTACGGAGCGGTCCTATTTCAAATCTGTTTATATATTTGGATTCTGCGTAAAATTCTAGACTAATTTAATGTATCGCATGTTTAAAAAATTTATAAGGACGGCCTAAAATCGCTACCAGCAAAAAACTTAAAATGAGAGTAGCTCCGTGGGGGATGATGCTATCTGAAAAATTCGTAGAAATTCGAATAGCTGAGAAAAATCTAATATTAATTGATACCAAACAAGGTACATTTATATCGGGGGTGGAAATGTGGAGAAAGATTTATCTCGCAGAGGGTATATGTGTAAAACGGTAAGGGGTGGTGCTATTTTATATCTGTTTGCAGATTCGGATTCTGCGTAAAATTCTAGACTAATTTGATGTTTCGCATGGCTAAAAAATTTATAAGGACAGTTAGAAATCGCTGCCGGTAAAAAATCTTAAAATGAGGGCAGCACCCTGGTAGATGATGCTATCTAAAAAATCCTAGAAATTTGGATAACTGAGAAAAATTTAATATTATTTGATACCAAACAAGATAGATTTATCTTGAAAGATGAAAATGGCTAGTCGCAGAAAACTATTTGGTCCAGATGTGTGTGGAAGTGAGGATGCTGGTGGAAATGAGGCAGTGGGATTCTTGATTTTACCCTACTTATGTGTTCTGGTATTTTTTGCTTCGTCTGTTATAGTAATGCAAATTTTAGATAATTTGAAACTTCCAAGCGTTGCCAACCATTTTTGATCCTCGACGTAAAGTATTACGTTCACAAATTCGGCTGCAAGGGTTACTGTCACAAGTTAAGACCACAAGTTAACAAACAAGCCAGGAGCTTAACCTGGTTTTTACTGAAAGCCAAGGTCGTCTCCTGATTTTTTAGATCAAAGTCATAGACGGCTGGTTCCTTTTGTGGCAACAAAATTTCAATGGCGAAGCCAAGATGCTGAAGTGGTAGCGAAACACAAGATAGTTTGTTTTAGGTAATAGAAAAAAGGGCAAGAGTGCGAGAGGGATCACTTCGCTGAACTAACTGCTCACACATCCGTTTTCTTCAATCGCTGATAGTAAAGACCTCCGCTCTAGGACGTTTTGTTCTCACGAGCTATAATAATCCAACCACACACGCTTCCCATGTTCAACCCGCTAACCAAATCCACATTGTTTTAGCCTGGGAGCGTGAGAGTATGCGTTTTGCGTACTATAATTTGTGGGTAAATATCATGGAGTACGTGGGAATTATAATCGTGAAACTTTTCAGGTAGAAACTTACATTAAGGATGGGAAAAAGCTATCTCATGCTGGATTAAAAAAATCTCTTAAATCTAAATATCAAAATAAAATTTGGTGGAAATAAAAAGGCGCAAAAATCGCCTTAATGCTTCAAAATTAAAATCAAAAGAAAAGTTCATGTACGAGAGCCCACACGCACGGAAAACTTAAATTAAATAATGTGTATATGCGCCACCTGGTTTTTGAACTATAGCAATACTTGCGATATCAAGAACTGAGTAGTCGCCTGATATTTAGGCTACCTCAGCTAAGCGTGCAAAGGCCTTGTTTGTCGCCACAATGACCTCACAAATTTAGTCGGAAAGCATGAGACGCAAAAACATTAAACTAATACTTAAATTCACTATAAAACTAATACAAATTTTAGTTTCATATTTGCATATGAATGCACACAAATTTTCATCAATATCTTTTAAAATATTCTCTTAAGCTAAACTCATTTCTTGCTGGCTTTTAATAGAATAAGATAGAATACGTTGCAGCAGCAAAAACGTCAAGTTAACAAATTAGTCAGTGCTACTGCAATAACGATACATAATTCTTTTAATCCTATCTTATCAATTACAAGATTAACAAGCAAGTTAGCTTTTTCATGTTTCAAGAATAACTCCTACCTTTGATCATAAATATGAAAGGTTCGAAACAGCAAATAAATAAGAGAATTTATCAAAGTTATTTTCCAAAGAGAATGATAGATAATTTATTAACATTAAGGTAAGGGTAAGATAAAATAACATCTCAGAGATAATTGCAGAGAGAGTGATAAATACCTAATCATCTAGGGTTAGAGTATTGTTTGGGTACGATTAAATCTCGAAAACAGTTTCGAAGAGAAAGATAGGTAACAAACCATTTGCGGTTCGAAAGCTTAACCAGATAAGGTAAAATCTGTGAGATATTTCCAAGAAAAGATAGTTAACCATTTATGGTCATATATTAACCACACAAAACAAAGCCTCCAAGATAATTTTAAAGAGAAAGATAAGTAACAAACCATTAGTGGTTTAAAACATTTATTAATTGAGATAAAATCTTCAAGATATTATTCAAGAGAAAGCTAAACACTAAACATTAGTCATTTGCCCTAATAATGAAGATAACATAATGTCTTACGAAAAAAATTTAAAGAAAAGATAACGCAAAATCTAATTTTGGTTTGGAGGTCTTATATTTGTCAAGGCCTCTTCTATAAATATAGTAACAGAAAAAAGGACTCCCGAACGAGTAGAGTGGTCTCGTAGGAATTTGAAATAGGGGTTTTACTCATATCTTCCAAAATGGGGAAGTTCCGTGAAGAGATACTCCTTCATACGAACAACGCGAGGAACCAAATAAAAAGGAGAATGCAATCCCTGCATGCCGGCGTCGATTAAATGAAAATTGGCATACACACTAGATCAGATAACAAATTCGCTATCGACGGCTTGCGATACACAGCTAAACGGAGGTTCTCCACACCCACGGCCTAATGCTGCGAATCAACAACCATCCAACTATGCGGCAACCTAGAAAATAAAAGAAGAATAGAAGATAAAGAAAATATAAAAGAGCGATATGGGATATTTGAAGCTTTATAGCAACCAGGTAGTTGAGAGAAAATGAAGGACTCGCATTGAGAAATAACGATAGAAAAAACGGTGGACAGCGAAGCACTACTCGACCAACCAAAGTATAGTCAGTAGCCCAGAGTAAGAGAAATCAACTCTTATATGATGGACGATTGTCTCCGAACTAAGACAGATTTGCCAGAGGAGAATATAAGGTTGAAGACGGAGAGAAAATGATAAGAAAAAGTAGAGTTTTAGGATAAACATCTTTAAGAAAGAGTAGAGAGTACAGAATGCCCTTATTAAAACATATTGGTCTAAATGATTACTTACAATGCTGACGATAAGACAAGTCCTATACTAACGCGTCGATACTTAAAAACAATTAGGCTCCAAATGAGACCTAGACAAATTATCTTCCTACCGAGCTCGTCCGCTGCGAAAAGAAAATCAAATAAAGGTAACTTAAATCCACACAATTATTTCAAAAACATAACTACCATGGATACAGCAATAATTATACGATAGACGGTTATTTGAAAATAAGAATAGGAAAATTTTCAATACAATCACAACATAAGCAATAATATTTGGAGCGATAAAGGCGGTAGCATCACCAACACATTCAGAAAAACTGACAAAATGTATGATATAAAAACGATTGATAACTGATATACGAAATATATGCACAAGAAGACATATCGAATAGAAATTTCTTGTATTCGCAACTTTGTAAACCGGCCTTTTATTACAGAGGCATAGGTTGCGATCCTATGGGTTATTCAAAAATAAAGCAGCAATCCGACATCAGCTAGTACAAGTCCTAAAGATTTGCTGGGTTATTCAGACGAAAAATATGTCAAACACGATAAACGCATTGTTAAAACTTCATACAGTTGGAGGTCAGCGATTGACAGTATAGATGGCCTTATCGTATATTGTTGTTGTGCTACACATATGGCGGAGCGATAAAGCCTTTTCGCTTGACCAACATGACACTCTCTCGTATCGTTTCACCGACTCAACACCTAGTAACTATAACCGCGAGTGCATAAGTGCTGCTGCCCGACCAAGTGCGTCGACCGGTAAACAACACCTATCTTCGCGGGAGTAAATTGGTGAACAACATTGCAAGGTAAGCAAAACATTAATTACGGTTTGACCTATGTTACTGTTTTTCGCGCCTAACCTCCAATTGCATACAATTACAGTCCATTTGCTAAGCTTTACGCTTTGGGAAACGTTCTGGAGCTGTCCCGATTTTATACACTCCAACGTGTACCACACAAAAAGTGGTCCTTCGAGCCGGATATCACAAAAAGTGGCCCTTCTGAGCCTCATATCACAAAAAGTGGTCCTTCTGAGCCTCATATCACAAAAAGTAGTCCTTCTGAGCCTCATATCACAAAAGTGGTCATACTGAACAAATAAGCTTTGAATTATAGTCAAAATTAATATAATTTATTAGCGGGATCATTAAAATTTAAATTATTACATTAATTCATTTTCAAAACTATTTTCTAAAAGTGGGTTTGAATATTAAAATGCATGATTTCTATTAAAGATTTCAAACTTCAATTATTATCAATAAACGAGTACTTTGCATTTAGCATTACAGGTGTTTAAAAACTTGTTCCAATTTATTTAAAGTTTGTAGTTCATTAACATCTTGTTACTACGCTTATCAATCAGCTGTGTAGATAACAAAATAAGTCAAAAGACTTTAACGAAACTGTTTGTTTACATTTTTGTTTGTAAATATTACGTACCTAATGCACTTTATTTCTTAGAGTTCTGAATTCACTTATATTAGTTTAAGCCTGTATCAGCATTAACATTGCTTCTCCACGAGTACTGTGTTTACCTTTAAGGCTTTGCAACTGCGTTACATTTTCCATTAGTTATTTGTGATTTCAATTTGTTACGAGTATACCTGGTACAATATGGAACCAGAACGTGAAGTTATTGTTGTATTTAAACGATTAACAAATCGCAAAGAAAGGTACTGGCGATGTTTGCAAGATTGTTACGATTTAATTTCAACGTTACCAACTAATCTTGATCAATTTAAAGCTCGTGTTAGTCAGCTAGATGACGTAAGAACACAATTTTTAGATATCTTAGATGAATTATCGTCACTCTCTGACGTTTATAAAACCTTATTTACGGATACCGTTAATCTAGAATCTACGTTCAATACTATGTACTATGATATTTTAGCTAATGCGGCGCGCTATGTCGTTTCAGACACAACGCCCAATGTAAATACTATTGATATTTCTGGAAATACCAGATCTAATGTTCATTTACCAGAAATAAAAATAGATATATTTCGAGGTGACCCCGAGAAATTCGGTGCGTTTAAATCTCTATATGACAACATTATTCATAACAATAACGCACTTAATGATTGCGAAAAATTCACATATTTGCTTTCTTATTTGGATGCGACGGCATTAAAGCTAGCACAATCTGTTCGATTTGCTCCAGAAAATTATATGGTTGTTTATAATCTCTTAGTTCAACGCTACACTAATAAACGGATAATTGCTAATTATTATTTATCCAAAATATTTTCACTAACTCAACTAAAGACGGATTCCCCAAAAGTTCTTAGTGATTTATGTGAAACCCTGCAAGCCAACGTCACAGCTCTTATCGACATGCAGCTACCTGAGTTGGCTGATTATATATTTTTATTTTTGTCCCTCGGTTTATTAGACCCGAAGTCGAGACAAGAATTCGAAAAGGAACATTTAAATCAAACATTTCCGAAATTTAACGATTTTATAAAATATTTACGCAACAAATGTTCTATCTTAGAACTGGTGAGCGGTAACAATAATACACCACCATCAAAAATGTGTCTAGTCCACCACAAAGGGCTAACCTCAACCATATTATACAAATTCTGTAAACAATAAGCGTGTAACAATGTCCGCACAGGAAGTTACTTCACGACGATTTAATGCAAAGCAGGCCGTTTCTAAGCCCTGTCCTGCCTGCGACGATCAGTTCCACAAATTTTACAGATGTCCAAAATTATTAGCTTTATCAACTCTAGAAAGGCAATACATGGTAAAGCAATATCATAGATGTTTTGCGTGTTTATCACCACATCCCTTTCGACTTGTAAGTCAAAATATCAGTGCAAACGGTGCGGTAGTAAAATGCACCATACGCTACTGTGTATCGAGGCACCAATTTCATGCAGTACTCCGACTCCGCCACAAAGCGCGGTAGGACACTCTTCAGGTGCCGCTAATTCGGCTGAACATTTTCCTGCTCCAGTCTCTCTTGTTCATTCCTGTGCAAATGAACAGGAAACCGTTGCGCTTTTAGCCACGGCGCAGGTACGAATTTTAGCCTGTGACGGTAGTTGGCATCGCTGCCGCTTGATTTTAGATCAAGGGTCGCATTCTAATTTCATCACATTATCTCTAGCTAACAAGTTAGGTCTTAAACGCAAGAAATGTCCTTTTGAAATACGTGGAGTAGGCCAATCTCCGCTAGAAAAGGTTCATGGAATTGCTACCTGTAACGTTACATCAATATATGATCAAAACGTTTCTTTAAATTTACAGGCTGTTGTTTTATCTCGTATTACCGCAGATCTTCCGATAGCAAATTTATCTAAGCATTTAATAGACAAATTTTCGTCCCTACAATTGGCGGATCCTGAATTTCACATATCCGCTCCGGTCGATATGCTGTTAGGTGTTCAAGCTGTCTTAGATGCCACACCTAACGATTCGTTGCGTATAACAGGCAAGCCATCGGCGCTTCTTACCTCGTTTGGTTGGGTTATTATGGGTGATGTACCAGCTTTAAGTCAACCGTATTCAGGGGTTGCGTTGTACACTAGCATCTCGGAAGAACCGTCCCTTAGCGACACCATTCGTGCCTTCTGGGAAGCTGAAGAAATACCATTTACGCCGCCAATGTCGCCTGAAAACGTGACTTGTGAAAATTATTTCAAGTCCACTACTATACGAAACGAGTTAGGCCAGTATGTGGTTCGACTACCGTTCATAGAAAACATTTCCGTACATTAGGTTCAACACGAGAATTAGCTACCAATCGCTTTCTAAAACTAGAAGCTCGATTTGCACGCGACAAAAACTTTTATAAATTATATTCAGAAAATATTGCTAATTATATATCGCAGGGACAACTCACTCCCGCTGTAAAACAGTCCTTATATATCATGACTCACCACGGCGTGGTTAAAAATAAGCCCTCTAGTACTCAAGTTCGAGTCGTGTTTAGTCCTGCTGATAGGGATGTTAATGGTACAAGTCTCAATGATATTCTTTTACCGGGCCCCAAATTACAATCTGACATTGGTCTTGTAATAACAAGATTTCGAATACCTCAAGTCGCACTCACTTGCGATATTCGACAAATGTTTAGATCTATCGTCGTTCACCCAGAAGATAGAAAATTTTTACATATTTTTTGGAGGTTTCACCCTTGTGAACCTTTAACGGAATATGAACATACCCGTGTTATTTTTGGCGCTACCTGTAGCCCTTTCCTTGCCCTTCGTGTTCTACAGCAGTTGGTAGAAGAGGATGGTCACTCGTACCCCCGGGCTTCCCGAGCCCTTAGATCATCAACTTACATTGATGATATTTTGACTGGGTCCGATTCTGTAGAAGAAACTCTCCTTCTAAAAAATGAATTGATCAATTTACTAAAACTAGGTAACTTCGACTTAGGAAAATGGGGAAGTTCAAACACTTCAGTTATTGATAAGTCGGAGACGGGCGTTCTAAATCTACCGAACTCTGATCCTACTTTGACAACACGTGATGTTCTGGGTCTCTGTTGGGATATGGGTTCCGATACATTTAGATGTAAAGTTCCAAATATTGCAGACATCCCTACTAAGCGAGGAATTTTGTCACGCATAGCACGCATATTCGATATTAATGGTTATTTAAGTCCATTTACGGTTCTTCTCAAATGCCTTATGCAACGCCTATGGCTACAAAAGGTGGATTGGGATGAACAATTGCCGGCAGAAATTCTTCAAGAATGGCAGCAAATTCAAAATGAACTGCCACTTCTCGAATACATAACAATACCACGATCTATTTGGAAAATCGGCAACAGTCAAGCCCGTTTAATCGGATTCTCCGACGCCAGTTCCGTAGCGATGGCCGCTGTTGTGTATCTGCGATTAGAAGTTGATGAAAAATATATGTACATTTGATAGCTTCCAAAACCCGTGTAGCCCTTTGAAAACGTGGACCATTCCTCGTCTTGAATTAGAGCGGCATGTCTTTTGGCAAAACTAATGAAACATACAGCATTAGCATTTGACACCATCAATTTACTAGATCCAATATGCTTTAGTGACTCTACAAACACACTGACGTGGATTTGTACGCCACCTTATCAGTTAAAATTATTTTTGCGAACCGAGTGGTGCAAATTCATGAAAATCAACCCACAGCCATATGGAGATACGTTCCCAGTTTTGCGAATGCTTCCGATCCTGCAAGCCGAGGATTGAGGCCATCCGAACTACTGAATTGTACACTCTGGTGGCAGGGTCCTGATTTTTTATACCGCGATTACTGTGATTGGCCAAGTGATAAATACACACACAATATTGCAGACGGTTTTAAAGCCGTACAATACGCACTCGTCTCTACTGTTGATGTGAAACAATACTTGGTAGTACTACAAAGGTCCTCGAACTTGCTAAAAGTTCAACGAATTTTTGCGTACGTTAAAAGGTTCACGTTTAACTGCCTTGCACGCAAACGTAGTCTTGCAAGGACTACTGGTCCGTTAAATGCTTCTGAGTATCGTAGCGCTCTCACATTTGCCATTAGAATTACTCAGTACGAGCACATATACGACGATATCGTCTTACTAGAAAAAGGGCAACCTAGCACAAAATGTACCGTCCGTTGTCACCTTTCTCTCTCCCACGGGATTAGTCATGGTGGGGGCCGTTTGCGCCATTCCAGCCTTTCCATAACTAGCAAACATCCCTACCTTATCCCAAAAACAGCAGGTTAGCTGTATTAATATGTGATTACTATCACATATATTCAGGTCATGGGGTCCGCGGCTAACTCAATCATTAGTTACCCGTACATTTTGGATTCCTTGTATCCGTCAGTTAATTCGAAGTAGAATATTTCGCTGCCTGACTTGCTATCGCTTCCAAGGGAGCCTATTCAGCCTCCTATGGCAGATCTTCCGCTTTATCGCCTCGAACCCGGACGATGCTTTACGCATACTGGTTTGGATTTTGCCGGTCCTTTTACAATCAAGCTATCCTCGTTGCGATCGACAAAATTTCAAAAGGCATATATTGCCCTCTTCATTTGTATGGTGTCACGTGCCATACATATGGAGGTTGTCACAGCTTTAACATCGGAAGCCTGCCTTGCTGCATTAGATAGATTTATAGCCAGACGCGGGTTACCCACGAACATATACTCCGATCAGGGCCGAAATTTTCGTGGGGCGGCTAGAGACATGTTAGAAATATATAAACATTTTGATCAAGCTAACCCCGTCATTGCGCACTACTTATCCTCTAGGGGTATTGATTGGTGTTTCAACCCTCCCTATGCACCCCATTTTGGGGGGCTTTGGGAAGCCGGCGTCAAAAGTGCTAAATTTCACTTGAAACGAATAGTGGGTAGAACGACACTTTCTCTGGAGGAATTTAGCAGAGTTGTGACCCGCATAGAAGGAATCTTAAATTCCCGTCCATTTTGCGCACTTACAACGTCACCTAACGAAGGCACGGATGCCTTGACTCCGGGCCATTTTCTAACTGGTGGGCCTTTAATTACGCGGTGTGAAGTGGACCTACAAAAAGTTCCTGCGAATCGGCTTAGTCGTTGGAAAATGTCCCAACAACTTGTACAGAGCTTTTGGAAGTGCTGGTCCATAGGCTACTTGCACAGCTTACAGCAAAGGCCTAAGTGGAACACCCCTTCCAAAACCATAGAAGAAGGGGATCTAGTACTTTTTACTCCAGATTCACCCCGGCGTATTGGCCTTTGGCGAGAGTGGCGAAGCTTTACCGGGTAAAGATGGTGTAACAAGAGTTGTAAAGCTAAAACACCCACAGGCGAAGCGGTCCGCCCAATTAACAAGGTGGTACCACTTCCTTCACCATAAGTAATTCAGCATTCTAACATGCAATTTTATTTTTTTCTTCTTTCTTTACAAATTATGTTTTATTTTATATTTTAATGCAGGAAGCAAAAATGCAGAGTACTCGATTAATTTATACATACTTAAACATTTTTTTAAAATTTCTATTTTCATTTTTTCTCCCATTCATTTCATGGTATACAACAAAATTTACCATTTTGGGTGGGGGGTATGTTAAAACTTCATACAGTTGGAGGTCAGCGATTGACAGTATAGATGGCCTTATCGTATATTGTTGTTGTGCTACACATATGGCGGAGCGATAAAGCCTTTTCGCTTGACCAACATGACATTCTCTCGTATCGTTTCACCGACTCAACACCTAGTAACTATAACCGCGAGTGCATAAGTGCTGCTGCCCGACCAAGTGCGTCGACCGGTAAACAACACCTATCTTCGCGGGAGTAAATTGGTGAACAACATTGCAAGGTAAGCAAAACATTAATTACGGTTTGACCTATGTTACTGTTTTTCGCGCCTAACCTCCAATTGCATACAATTACAGTCCATTTGCTAAGCTTTACGCTTTGGGAAACGTTCTGGAGCTGTCCCGATTTTATACACTCCAACGTGTACCACACACGCATGTATTGAGTTTCGGAATAATAACAAGATAGAAGATGAAAATTTAAAAGCAATTCGATTTACTTTCGTGTAATGACCAATAAAAAAAATTGTTAAAGGTAATTCTTATTAGTTCAATTTTTTTTAGAAAACACCTCAGTAATAAAAATTTGAAGCAAGAATTATATTTTAAAAACTCACGTGTAAAATTGTAAGAAAGACAGATCTGACTTTCATATTTGAATCTTTATTAATTCCGTTAATAATTTAAAATGTAGGATTTAGTCATAAATTTAAAATAGACCATTAATTATTTTGTTCTTTTCTGTGAAATATAAAGATTATTGCTTTTACTAAACTAAACTATTAACACATCAGGCTTATTGAATTTATCCTTCAGATTTTTGTTCAAACGATGAGCGAACTTAAACTCGATTTAGATTAATAATATTGTATTAAAAATTTTAAGAACTTCAAACGAGGAGATTCCCTTATGTACACTATTGACATGTTTGTCACATTTTTTTTTGTTCAATAGTGAAATTATTAAACAATTAATATATGTCTTATCGACTGTACATTTTTTATTGTGATGATCTGGACGTACATAAGTGTTATAGAAAAATTTTGGAATCTTCAGAGGTGCATTTAAATATTATTATCTTTTTTATTATTATTTTGAGACGCAAGATACGGCCTCCATTTGTGTTATAATAACTTGTTTTTTATTTCAGGCTTAATCTGTTCATAGTCAATCTTTTGTTATTAGGGATATTTACCTAGGGGTTCCTACACCACCCCTAGGGTCATTAACAACTAGTATATAAACGGATGTAGTGGTTCCTAACTTTAATTGTTTTACATCTTAGTTTTACAGTGAACATCCCAGTTCATCGCTTTATTGCTGGAGTAAAGTGCACAGCTAAAAAAAGTACTTTTAACATCTTATGTACGGGCTAAAAAGTCGTTACAAAATAAAACCGGTTAATAATTGCAAATTCCATGACTATAGTTTCAACAAAATTCAGAACCTGCAAATCTAATTTTAGGGTAGATTGTCTGTTGTAATCTAGACACTGTTGTACGAAGGTTATTTGGTTGTCCTATCGATCTTATCTATATATTATACTTAGCTAGCCACGATTCTGTTGCTACTTGAATCTATTTTTTACAAATGTACATCAATTCTGGGTGAAATGTATTCTTTAGTTTTATGCGTTATTATTGAAACTTTAATTCATGATATATGTGGTTGAATTGCATTTGCTAGTTTAATTCAGTAGAAGGGATTGTAAATTCAAGCAGTTAACAATAACGTATCCATTTAGTTTGAAACATCATTAGTTTGTTATTTTAATATTGAACATAAAAATAAATAAATAGAACATATGTGAAATTAGAGGATACTGATGCTATAGCTCCAAAATTGGTTAGTCATACGGATACCTTAATAATTAATATTTCAACTTTACATGCAGTGTAAATTTAAATTTGAAGGTTCAATATTAAAATTTATAAGCCTATTAAATTTAATTGTTATAGGGCTGAAGTTAGACAGACCCCAATGTGTATTCTATAACGTTTATTGGGTCTGTAAAGAAAGAATAAGGAATTATAATTGCTAAATTTTTTTTACTGTCGGTTTCTGGAAATATTGATATAAATAAGTTGATACTGCTCCTATCAAAGTACTTTACATTACACTAACGAAGAAAAGTACCAAATTTAATTCAGATTGAGTTATATACATGGTAATCAAAAGTTTTATACGTAATATCGCTTTCTCGACCGTCTACTGCTACAGCTAAGTGCCGCTACATCTGCAAATCGTTGGTCTCGAAGTTTCAAATTACTCCTTAGAACAATTAAAATAATGCTCTCTTCAGTCGGTCTGTATGATATCGCTGAACATTCGTATCTCGCACGATGTACATTTCCGCATCTTACGGCTTTGTGAAGCATTGCTGAGGAGTGTTCATTACCAGTTTTATAAGCTTGTTTTACCTATTTTGCGTGCGTTTGTTGGAGTATTTTGAGGTTTCGCAATTGCAACTTGTGTAAAGTACATTGTAAAAACTATTTTTTATATTGGTGATTTGTGTGCTGTGTTATTTATATACTTACCTGTATGGCTATGCGATATCAAAAAACTTACCAATTACGCCATTTTCAAACCTATTCTCTGATCTGAAGAAACAACTAAAAAATAAAAATATTCTTAGTAAATTAATGCCAGAAGAAAGACTAAGTTTATTAATAGTGCTACCGAGTTAATAATTGTTTATCAGTTCTATCGAGAATTCTAACAACCGAATGATTGACTTATTTGCGACAAAAAAATCCGTCAAATGGATTTTTAACTAAGTCATTGTAAACTACTAACTTTTATGTGTTGGTTAAATATTTCCACAAATTTAAGATTTGCACTTTATGTAATTTTAGAATAACGAGTAGTCACTGGATAAGTATGTTCAGGTTTTATTAAAGAAAGTCGAAAGAGAATAAAGCTTTATTTACACTTTATTTTGTTACTAATTGAGTATCGTGGAACTTACCTATATGTGATCTTTTCACGGAGTACTATAAGGATGTTTTTTGTAAAATACAGACAGTGCTTTTGTAGATATTTTGTTTTCTTTCAGGACAATTAACTTTGAAGAACCGATGGATCATGTGAGGCTTATGTTGAATATTTAGATCATTATCTGATCTCTTAAGTTGCATTCATATTTTTTTAAGATTTTTCTTAATTTGTTTTAAATTAAAAATATACTGTGGCTCTATATGTTTAGATTCTGATCCTTATTTAACTCACGACCGCACTCATAGCTTACGCTGTCAATACCCTATATCATATACTACTCTTCTTTATTATATGATCTTTTGAATATTTTATTTTACCTTTTTATTAGTACAAGAAACTTGAATTCTCATGTTTTCAAAGTCTTCCTCTGTTTAAATATAGCTCTTTGTTTTTTTTTTGTAATCGAACAGAAAGTTGACTATAACGCAGCAATTTTTTTTTACATTTGAGAACAGACGGTATTCGTCGTAAGCAAAATTGGGTGAATTAAAATGAATGTTCCAACAATTTATACTTCAAATACGTTAGTCCTACCATTCGCCTGTAGTGGGTATTGACCGAAGATAATTTTGTTTTGCAATTTTTAAGGCTTTGGACGCTTTGACGATAACTTAAGGAAAACATGTGAAGTATTGCTTGATTCACGTGATAGAAATGTTATATTATAACATAACTCCCATGAACGTAAGAAACAATAAAGAAGGACCTGAGCTAGATAGTGGTCAGAGAAAAATTAAATTAATTAGTTGCGAGCCATAAACAACAACAGATGTGAGGGCGGTAGCGTGGTCAGGTTAGTCGAGTATACCTCGTAAGTTATCAAATAACAATCGAGCGTTAACGTGGTGAGATCGGGCGGATTTTCGACGGACCCGCGACATTAACAGATTTGGACGATTTGTTTTCGGTCAATAAATATATTGGAGATAAGCACCCACTAACAATTGAATTTACTATTCGCTTAAATAGAATTCCTTGTTCATTTGAAAGGCGTAAACTGTAAGTTATAAGCTCGTTAGAAATTGTTGTTTTTTTTAGTATTGCATTTATGCATGATGTTTTGTTTCGTAAAATATTGATTTACTTATACAACATCCACTTTTAGTTCAAGTATAGTGTTAAATTACTAGATGTATAAAATTTGGACGTTACAAGTTTTAATTGAAAATTAAGGGACCTGTTGCAAATTCTTATAATTGAATCATCAAAGTTATGTTTAATTGAAAATTAACTGATTATGAAATTTTACAATTCTGTGTGTGTATTTGTTTACATGAATAACGTTATTTTGCTGATGTTTATATTGATGTAACTTTAAAATTGTTGCATGCATGCCTGTTAACAGAAAAAAATAAAATAATGTTGTATTAAGAATAAAATAGATTTAGGCGATGAATACGTTAAAATTTGTTGTTTTATTTGTTTAAACATATAGGTAGCGTTCTATAAAAGAAACTCTATTTCACCAGGTTAACGTAATTAAAATACCCAAGGATTACTCGTAAGATTAGTAGCCCTGACGAGTTGGCGTCCATTAGTTTGACAGTGTTAAAAGTCTTTCAAGATAAGTGTTATTGGTAAGTAACCTAATTTGAAATTGTACCTAGTACATTGTTACATGTTTTCCTTTTTTTTAAATGTTTCTATAGGGACCCACTCCGGTCCCATTGTAGTATGCTGGCGCGCTCTCAATTTGTTACGGGATCTCGCCTCTTTTAAGCAATTCAAAATTTAATTATTTAACGCTTTATTCGCCCTTAACAAATTCAGACACTTAACCGATTCTTCATCTGTTTAGTTCAGAAAACTTGCGTAATATTTGTTAGTACCGTTTTACTATTTTTAAGGTAATCAATAAAAATTATTTCCCTTGCATCCTAAAAGCTTGTCATAACCATTCCGGTAGATAAAATTGATTTTGATTGTTTTGGTGGTCTTACAACCACTGATTTTATTAATATTTTGTTTTTAGTGTGTAATGGTGTACTCACCTCTCTATAGAAACAAAGCGACGTACAAAATCAGTTGAATTGATTTAAAACGTTAGAAGATTATTAGAAATAGTTACATAGGCTTTTTTTGATATTCCTACAGCCTTGGTTATTACATACATCTTTAATTTTCTATTCTATATCACTTTATTTTACACCTTTTCGATATCATAATCTCTTGTTGCAAAATTTTCTTCACAGTTTAAAAAGAGAAAAAACATTTTTTATAAACTCTTTACTAGATTAGGCTAATTTCCTGTACAAATAAACCATTCAACATGAAAAGTTTATTGAAGGCACATTTCAATTTATCCATATTTTTAAATTGTGACATAGTAATATGTAACATTCAATTGTTTATCGGGACCTTCAAATTGTTATTATACGGTTTTTTAATTGTACACGTTTAGATATGGCTTCATGAATTTCAAGATTAATTTATCTTTGCTGATGAAAATAATATTACATATATATTGTAACATTAATTAAAAAAATCAGTAATACTGCATTCAACCAATCATATATAAAAATTAACGTTTGATTTTAAAGGTACAACGTATTAAAATTTAATACATTTTATGACAATAGGCGCCCGACGGACAATGTATACGCTTTCCTGAATAAAGGATTGTTAGTTCCTTTATGATAATAGCTAGGTTTGTAAATCCTTCAACTTGAATCCAATTTAAATAATTGTAATTACTAGAATGCAAATAGGAAACGAGAACTTACGAGAGGTTAAAGATTTCTGATACATAGGAAGTCAAATAACACAAGATGGGAAGGATGCAAAAGATATAAAACAATGATTAGCACAAAGTCGTGCTGCATTTAACAAGAAAAGGCAACTACTATGTACAAAGACAACAAACATAGAAACAAGGAAAAGATTGCTGAAAACCTATGTATGGAGCACAGCACTGTACGGATGTGAAACGTGGACAGTGGAAGAAGCGGACAGGAAAAAGATCGAAGCCTTTGAAATGTGGTGCTACTGACGTATGATGAAGATATCATGGACAGACAAAGTTAAGAACAAAGAGGTACTAGAAATGGTAGGGAAAGAAAGAAGTGTGTGGAAAACAGTAAAAAAATGGGAGAGATATGATGATAGGCCACATACTAAGATATGAGGTAATAAACAGTACAGAATATATTAGAAGCAGAAATAGGAAAAAAAAGAAGTAGAGGTAGACTTAGGTTAGATTATTGCACACAGATAGTGTAAAATATAAGCGTGGAAATTTCAGGTAAATGTGTAGGTTACGCGTTCAACCAGTTCTAGGACTGAAGACCTAACGATGATGACACATGCTCATTTTTATGCCTTCATGCATGTAATGTATACACAAAAATATTAAGAAGTTAATTCCGGAGCTAGATAGGGTAGATAGTAGATTCTTTACTGAGAGTAACTATAATTATAATTCTTTACCAAGGGAAATAGATTATTTTTGTTCACAAGTTTTCTTGCCAATTTTGTCTGTAATAATATTAACTTGCAGCGCATTCCAAGTGCTCAGAGTAATATGAGTTCATTCACTAAAACTGTTGCTGTAGCAGGTTTCTAACCTGCGTTCAGCGTCTCGAATGAAGTTGGCTAGAAGATCATTGAAACTGGGCGGCAATCAATTATTATTATAAAATTAAGTTTTTGATGAATACTAAATGCTTTAAATTGCAATAAAAATAAGGCAGGAACCTATTGTATAAATAATAAGAATATATTATCTTAGGTTACATCTTCGTTTTTGATATTTTTATACATGGCATCGCTGAAAGCATATGTTGTTAGTTTAATTCTCGTAAATTCATTAGATATTTTATGTAGCAACTTTCCATTTATATTTATTTATATTGCACGATTATATACGTTCACAGACATAATTCTTAAATGTATTTGAATGGACGCCAATGTTGTATAGTGTTGATTTATTTATGTGCTGTGTACATTAATAAATATCGTTGTGTGTATATTGGACAGCAATTTTGCACATCCTTGACGTTTCTTAACCTACCCGAACACACATAGTAGAATAATTATGCTAAGACTGAAATCATCAGTGATTTGACTATGTCTGAGACACCCTTTTTAGAAAAACTAAAAAGAAGTTCTTTTGCCAGCTTTTAAAATATGCAGTTTAATTCCGATATAATTCATTTTCATATATAGAGTGTTTTGGAAAATTAATGTGAATATTTTGGTATATTATAGTAGTATTCATTTTGAGTCCATATATGCACTTGTACAACACCCAGTGGTTACTGAGGTTCAAAGACTTTAATGTGGAGCTCACTACAAATAATTTATTGTTTTACCTTGTTGCTTGACATTTAGGAACACATAATTTGTTGTTACACTAACTGAATTTTTAAAATGCCACCCATATTTGCTCACTCTGAAAATGCTAATTTGCGTGTAGTATTTGTGTTGAAGTAAAGGAATTAATCTACGAGATATTTAGACAGGAAGGGTGAATATTTTGTATATTCTAGTATCGTTCATTTTGGGTAAAAAAATTATCTAAACAAGCATCAATTAATTACCCAGTGATTATTAAGTTACATAGATTTAGTTAAGAAGCGAATTCGAATTTATCAGGTAGGCTGTGACCTGGTAAAATTGAGCTGAAAAGCAATTGCTCTCATCGTTAGGTCTTCAGTCCTGAAACTCTTTAGACGAGTATCTCCATTGTTTCCTTTTCTGAGTTAACCTATCTATTTACCTAAAATTTGCACAGCCAACTGCTTTTACTACCAATGTACATTAGTCTTATCTAGGTCTATCTCTACTTCTCTTATAATTATAATTGTAAATTAATGATTTTTGATAGAGGTGGAGGAATTGATGGCTTTGTATTTAGAATGGACAATGGCACGATAGAGAAAGTGAATGACTTCGTATACTTGGGTAGAAAGTTTTTGGGTAATGGAAAACTGGATGGTGAAATAGAAAGGAGGGCAAATGCTGGAAGAAAAGTGTCTGGAAGTATGTGGGCAGTGAACAGGAATGAAGGATTGAGTATAAACGCAAAGCTGACCATTTACAACAGTATGTTTGTGCTAACTGTTCTGTATAGAAGCGAAACTCGAATCTGCCAGAAGAAGCATGTTAGTCGTATAAATGCTGCGGAAATGAGGCTCCTAAGAAGTGTGTGCGGAAAAACGTTGAGAGACAAAGTGTCGAACGAATGGATCAGAGCATTGTGTGGGATGCAAGTGACTCTTAAGGAGTTAAGCGAACGAAGTACGCTTAGATGGTTTATTCATATGGAAATAATGAACGAGGATAGACTTACCAAACGTATATATGCAAACAAGATGACTGGTAGAGCTGCAAGGGGCAGGCCGCGTAGAAGATGGTTAGATGTAGTAGAGGAAGTTCTGAAAGCACGACAGGTGAGAAGTATGAGGAATAAAAGAGCATACTAAAAGCTATGTATGAATGTTACAGAGGCAAAGGAAGTGTGTAGACCGAGAGATGTGGAGAAAGATTATGATTGGTGCTGAGAGTAAAAGTAATGTAGTATTCTAGAATTATACCGTGCATATCCTCCCAGAAAGAGGTGCTAGGTTTAGTTACCCCGAAAGGGAATACCGTGATTGGTGTTGTTGTTGTTGTTGTTGTTGTTGTTGTTGTTGTTGTTGTTGTTGTTGTTGTTGTTGTTGTTGTTGTTGTTGTTGTTGTTGTTGTTTGTTGTTGTTGTTGTTGTTGTTGTAACTTTAATTATCTCATTAGATGTAGCTTGCAGATCAATTCCCCCCCCCGGTCATGTATATAATATAATCTATAGTTTTTATCGCAATTAACCTTCAAGTACTTTTGTGTTGTGCTGTATCGCGATAGTTGTAATAAGGTTCGTGTAATCGTAACTATGGTGCTATACACATATTAACGTTTGAGATCCACAAATGGCCGTACTGCCGTCGCCGGTTAAATTTGAAGTATTACTGGTAAGTACTTGAAGGTCTATAATTATAATTATAAACCTTCAAGTTCAATTATAGTTATATATATATATATATATATATAATTATATATAATTATAATTATAAACAAAACTGAAGTGATTCTAAATGAGGTTGGGTGTCGATAAAGGTGCTTTGGACTAAGGGTGCCCGTTGCTTAATTATTTGGCTAGCTCTTTTCAAAATAAAACCATAGAATCAGGCATCAGGTTTATAATGACAGGAAATATTTTTTACAAACAAGCTTTCAGATATACTATATCCACAACACCATTTCTCTGATAAATAATACCTTACTTCTAATATTTAGGAAAAATAACTTTCTCTCACACAAACTTAAAATATAAAAAATAGAGTCCAAAATTGCCACAACGGCTTTGCCTTATGAACAATATGTTATTTTTCTTAGTCATTCTTGGGTATTAAACCACTCAGAGTTTTTAAAATTGTCTTTATTTACGTTTTGATCCATGACCTAGGATCTTTGTCAAAATAATAAAAAAAAATTAATTTTGACATTTATGACACAAATTGAAGGTGACTTTGATTTATTAATCTTTGATTTGAATACTTTAGGTGAAAATTTTAAAGTTTAGAAGAATGAGTACTTTCAATTTGTGTTGCGCCGTGAGAGCGGCTTTTTAAGGTAGCTAATACGCTTAACGTGAAATCAGCTGATTAATTTTTATATAGTTAAATTTCATATAAATTTAATAACTTGATGATTGGAACATTTTTTAACATGTTTCTATTTTTGCGGTTGAGTGGATGATTATTAAAGAAGTGTGCGATTACGTTATCGTAAGGTTTAAGCAGCCGTTTTTTAATATTTATCTTGAGGAGGAAAATTACCTAATTGCCATGATATAAAGACAATTTTAAAAACTCTGAGTGGCTTAATACCCAAGAAAGATTAAGAAAAATACAAAACAAACCACAACAAACATACAGGGAACAATATGTTAAATCTAACAAAAACATACAGCTTCTTATTCACTTGTACCGAGTCCAAAGTCTCTTTTATAGTTAGGACGAGCACATTCTAATCTTAATTGCACTCACCAATAACTCTTTAGTTAAATATTATATGTACGAAATTTGTTAAGATAAGTCAGATAACTCAATATCCACCCCTTTAAAATTATGCCCTACTGAATGTTTTTGTTCGTTTTGGGATTCGTTTTAAATATCCCCGCGTTTCCGTTCCGATATCTTGTGTAAATATGTCATAGGGAATGCTCCTGGTCATGCTGTATCATTTAATAAATCGATTTGTTCTTGTAAAGCTCAACCTAATCCCCTTGAAACAAGTACTTTTCTAATGCTTTGTAGAATATTATTAGCGCATTTAATTTAAGTCAAAGTACCTCAATTTATCTTTACTGTTGGATAAATGCAGCAAATATACCTGGTTATCTACAATTTTTGTTTTCTAAAGAATATGCTCGCTTTATTTATAAGTAATAATGCAAGTTTGAATAGCCTAAATTTTCTACAATTGTATTCGAATTTGTCGGTTTGCGTTATGTATTCATGCATAACAACGACTTTAGAAGTGTTGTTGTGACATGTGTTACTCAAATATTTGAATCGCTTATCATGTCATTTCCTATTTTCACTTTCACTTTGGTCCTGCCTTTCGCCGTCATAACATGTACTCTCTGCGTGGTTAATACTATTACTCCTAGAGCGATGCAGGTTTTTTTTTACGAGAAGTGGATATCGTGGGTGCATCCGTAAGGTCTTACGCGCTTATCAATACTAGTAAGATTCTCTTTTTAGTTCTTTGACGTAGGTTCAATGGTTCTGCTACGTTATGTCAAATGGTATTTTGATGTAGGCCCGATTGATCTTTGACGTAGACCCAACTGCCCATGTCTGTAGACCGCTGTTGCAGTGATGGTCGCAGCGCTAAAGATTTTACACTTAATGCAGCTATGATGACGAAATTATTCAGACGTTTGAAATTATTTTTTCTGGCAAACCGCTCATCTAATCAAAATGTTACAAGAGACAAAGAAGTTTCCAAATTAAGAAAACTCTTCATAAAAAAAATTTGTAGTCATTACATAAGCGGCAAAAAGATTATGGTTAAATATTTATATAACACATAATCTTTGGGACACTCGTATGCTTTTAAAACCATTGTGTACAGCACCACAAAATGTCAATTGAAAGTGGAAACTCACTCCAAAAAAATGGTCAAAATAAATCGACGCGTTTTCGAGTTATTTTAAAATATATAGAATATTTCACGAATTTTGAAGCCCTCTAGCGGCTAAATGAAGCAACTTGTATATAGGGTAAGTTGGTCCAGATCGATCTATTTTGAGACAAGGAATGTATCTCTGTTCTCACGTTGTACACGTATTTTCCGGACACTGTATAATAAAAGTTTTTAATGCAATTATAAAAAGAAACAAATAATTTCGCATATGCTAGGGCTATCAAAAATTTATTAGATAAACGACATTTTGTTTCTTAGGATCTATATGAGCATCAGATCTGATAATTACGTACAAATTTAGTCATAAACTGTAATTCAAATAGTCTTAAATGGTTATTAGTGAAAGTTTTAAATATACCAAATTTAGAGCAAATATTACTTTCAAGAAAATATCCATTC
This sequence comes from Platerodrilus igneus, assembly GCA_036346225.1. Classification (NCBI taxonomy): domain Eukaryota; kingdom Metazoa; phylum Arthropoda; class Insecta; order Coleoptera; family Lycidae; genus Platerodrilus; species Platerodrilus igneus. The sequence continues at coordinate 1,043,733 of JARFIW010000500.1, read as the reverse complement.
TAAGTAAAAAATAGTATATAATCGACAAAAAAATAATTCCGACTTTGCCAGGTGTTACAGAATGGAACGACAGAGATTTCCGCGGATCGAAACTTAGCCGTTGTGGAAAGGGAGTTTGTAAAATAAAGAAAATATCCATTTGGGATTATGCAAAAATCACTCACCCTTAACCACTGGCCGCTGGCTGCTATCCTTAGATTGGTTAGACACAGGTTCCAGCTGATTTGCTTACAGTGACAAAGGTGATAGTCTCAGACTGATGTCGTACGTGGTGGACGAGCTGCTGGATAATTAACAATGTTAGAGGGTACATGTAGGCTAGTAGGTGGTTCTTGATTCTACTGCATTTTGTCAACTTTTTTATATTTTTGTTGTTGGCCCTACTGAGTTTTTGCGCTGTAATAAAATTAATCAAGACACTTAAATTTTTGATCATAATATTTTACCATCAATGACTTTCCAACCTGATTGACTCAAAGATGATGTGGAGTGAGCGGATTTAGAAAATTATTTGCAAAGAAATGTCATCAGAACAAATGTTCAATGCCCATGCGTCGTGTGTGTGAAACAAGTTGAATACCTTGAGGTATTTCGTGAACAATAAGGTGTTTACACGGAGTTTTGAAAGATCAAATTGCTATATTATGATTTTACAAACCAGGTTTCAAAACAGCTGAATTATTTTCTACATTATTGTGGGTACAATATGTTGAACTTAGCCTTGTAATTGAACCAAACTAGAAAATAACAATTTGCATGTTGTTTCCATATGGGACTAAGGACGTATTAAAAATTCGAAAATCTACCTAAATTTGCAAATAAATATTCTTGGCGAATTTTTTCAATTTTTTTGCTATTACCTTAATGCTTCTAAATGTTTCGAATTTTTTTTACAAAGCAAAAAAATTGTTACAACTTGAAACCAGAAAATTTAAACTCAGAAATTTATTATAAATTATAAATACTGAAGTCGTAACCTTCATAGAAGATCAGGTCAGACCATTTAAAATGCTTATGCCAAAAACGATTGGAATACACTACTTAAAATTTTGAAAAAGACTAGAATAAATTGCAATGATTAGACGGCGGGTTTAAAGTTCATATAGAAAACAAACGGCTGTGATAGAATAAAAAAATCACTAATAAAATAGGAAAGGGAAGTACTTTATCAGCAATCTTATAGCGTAAATAGCAAATCTTATAGTTTGATTAGAAAAAGTATAGGAGTTTTACTACTTAGAATGTTAGATTACAAATAACAATGTAAGTAAATGGGATGTAACAAGTAGAATGACCCGAAAGCGTCAAACTTCTAGATGCTTAGTGGTAATAATGCGTTTAGTCTATAACTCGAAACGTACAATAGCATTCGTAGGGCACACTAAAAGCTTTATATAGCTATTTGCTGCTAAAAGGACGGCAAATTTGTTTTTGCCAAAACTACACATAAATATACAATATTGCTTCAGGTTGTTCAAAACAATGTTGCTGACCTGCTGCAATATCCTACCTCCCGTACCCAGCAAGAGCAAAAACATATACTCTGTATTATGTTATATTGTTATTGTGTATTATACGTATTTCATAAATATTTCTGGTATAAAAAGTCTATTTCATCGTAGAAGCATAATATTCATATAAAACCTTTTTGTAGTATTAAAAAACTTCTCTTCCATTCTTGCTTTAGTGTATATATTAGTCAGCAATATACTATTTTTCATAAACTTGAAATAGAATTTAAAAAACTGAACGATTTAAGAACTAAGGGACTCGCGGTAGCACTCTTAAGTTACATCTGCTAGCTATTATTAGGGTTCTTACAAACTTATTAAATATTTTATGAAGACGGACGTTGCATTTCTATTCATTTGTATTATGCATAGAATTACATATTTCCAAACGCCCACAAACGTAGCTGGATGTGTTTGAATGAACGCCAAAGTTGTATATTGTTGATTTATTTATAAGCTGTATACATTAATAAATTTTAAAGTCTTACACAGCAATTTCGCGCATCGTTTAAATTTCATAACCTACCCGAACTTTCATTAAAATAGGATATTACGATATACCGAATTGCCCCTCTTTTATGTACAAGAGGACATAGTAACACCGAATTCTCGTTTAAAATAGATGAAAGAGATTAAACTCTTCACCAGGCCAGACCGACAGTGACGTATTAAAAGAATAGCTGCCTATTTTTATGTTAAGATCGAGCCATGAGAGAATGAATTTTTCCACAATCGCATTTAAAATCATGCTTTACGCCTCCCACGCTGTAAACCATTTTGAGTGACGTTTTGGCACTGGAATTCTGTGCACGGCACGCACAGATCAGTTCACCATACTGAAATATTTGGAATGGAACATAATAAATTCACACATGTAAATTTTAAAAACACTTTTATTACAAAAATGCAAGAAGTTTTTAATATTGGAAATGCGAACCCTCGCTCGTTTATTCTAATTTTTTCATAGTTCTATTAATTTTGCGGAACGTGAACAAGTTAATTTGTTATCGTATAGCGTGAAAATGAATGGCTTGAGAAATCCCCGCACAAACATGTATAAAACATTTGTGAATGAAACTAATTGCCTAATTTGCTATGTTCAGTTAAGTACATTTTTCAACCTGTATAAGATATAAAAAAATGATTACGTAGCTATTAATTATGTTTAATCAACTTAAAAATATATAACTTAATGTTATCTAATCCTTGGTGTAAAATCCTCTAGTAAACTTATTATCTACCGCTCCCTAGAGTCCGGAAGCTTCTGCCATATGAGTTCGAGTTTTTTTTTGAAGACCATGGCTCATTCTGCTCCTACGTTTTTGGACCACTTTTATACGTTCTATGGTACCGTAGTCTTCTTGTTTCAAAAAACCATCCACTTGCCTCCGAATTTCCCCAACACCAGTTTCTTCATGCATGCCCTTCTACATGCCTATCTATAAATAAAACTAGTTTATGCACACAAAAATTTAAACGACAAAATATTACTTTACAAATACAACAGAAGTCGATGACTAGGTTCGAAGCAATCTCGTTCGGTAGTTGTTCAAAATTAAGAGTTTGGTTTGTGGAACGAATGTGTCTGCTCTTGATAATGAATGAACCATTTTGGACTTTCTATACGCTTGTATTATTTACTGAAAAATTCAGATACAAATTAGATAGTATTAAAAAACATCATTGAATGGCTAGACTCGATACCAAAATAATGATACTATTGTACAGTAGGCATCAGTATGTCAAGAGTGACTTGATGAAATAATGGCCACATTGCTGCTACTGCTGGAATTGAGTGATGATGACAATTTTGCAAAACTTTTAAATCGAAATGAAATAAATATAAAAAATTCCCCAACCACAAAATACTAGTTAAAAGAATAAATACATTATTTAACTGATAATTACCATTATCAGAAGAAAGACCAATTAAACACAATTAAAAGAACGAATTTTAGGAACCCTTTTTGAGAATATTCTCCTCACCACGTAGGGTAAAGTGATCCTTCTTAACAGATAAGTAACCAGTGTTACTTTGTATCAGGATTGATTGGTAAATACCATGACATTAATACAATTTTCCTTGGGGCTAGTTGGACGCCGGTTCAAAAAACTGTTTGGGTACGATTGTATTAAAAGATGGGTTTAACAAACGTACCTTATCTTAAAGTCATAATTTAATAAAGATGAAATTTTAATCCGTAATAAAAGACTTTGAGGAGACTTTCGGACTAGCTCTGGACTCTAATTTCAGCGAAATTTGAAAGTGTGGGCACTAAACGGTGAATAGTGGATCTAACCGTAATTGCTTAAGTTGAAACACACTCGTTGAGGATGGTGTAACAATTTTTTTTAAGGAAAAATTTACTGGTTGAACCAACTTAGGTATATACCGGAAAAGCGAAAGGAAAAAAAATGAAAAAATCCGTCCAGACCACTTATTTACAGTAGGTCGATACTCAAGTTTTAATAGGTTTTTGATCTCATACGAAAACAACAAGCTCGTTGTTATTTTTTAATTTGATTCGATCACAGGGTTAAGTTCAACATTTCGTATCCACAATCTTGTAGAATACAATCCAGCTGTTATCAAACTCGGTTTGTAAAGTCACAAATAACAATTGAATCTATCAAAAGCCCCTGTAAACACCTTATGGTTGAGGAAATACCTCATAGTTTGCAACTTGTTTCATACATACGACGCGTGGGTGTTGAAAGTTTTGTTCTGATAAGATTTCCCCCCACTTGAACTGTCCTGGGAAGTAATTTTCTTAATTCATTCACTTCCACATCTTCGAGGCAAGCGAACTGCAAAGTCATTGATGATGAGACTGCTGTCCAAAAACTTCAGTTTCTTAATTAGTTTTTATTGCAGCGCAAATCCCCCGTAGGGTTAACCACCCCAATAGTGAGACAACTAGATGGCAAGTTATCGATGTTGAAGAAGATCTATCCCACACCGCATTAGCTTGTAGCCAACGCCTTGATACAGCCGGGACTTGTGCTAGACCAACCTGAAGGCCGCCGCCAACCACTAGTGGCTAAGGGTGAGTGACGTTTTGAAAGGCCACAAAAAACTCCATATATTGTTTTGACATACACACGCACACGCACGCACACACACACACACACACACACGCGCACACACACACACACCCTTCCGCTAGGGTTGTCCCGAGCAACCGTGTAGTAGTCCGTAAGAATCGACACCCCATCGTTAAGCGTCGTAATCTATAGTACTAATAAGTACATTTTCTTATTCCTAACATTTGATTCTTTCGAAGTGATAATTGATTAAATTTTTATATCTTAGAATTTTCAGTTATAAATATTGTAAAAGATTTAAATTAAAGCATGTACCTGATTATCAGATCTGATGCTCATCCAAGTCTTAAGTGACAAAAATGTTTTTTAAATAATAATTTTGTTTCATATCACTAAACTTTACGAATTAATTTAATTTTTTTATCTTGCATAAAAGTTATTTATTATACCATAGATACTTTCTGATTCTAACTGATTTAATTTTCTATGTAAATTAAAAGTTTTGCCGCAAATCGTTCAGAAATTTTGACATTTCTTATAAAATTTCTTAAAGGAAAGTTGAATATTTCCAAGTGTTTAGTCGTTGCCAAGCAACGACAAATCACTGTAAGGTAATATTTATTACTGTACGATATGACAATATTTTATTAATAAACAACTTCATAATTATTACATAATCATTAAAAGAAAACGAACAAAAATATGTCAGTACTACAATTACAATTCATCTCGCCGTGCAGTATCATCATTTTCAGTCTCTTCTTCAACTGGCTCTTCTGCTGCACCATCCTCAACACCACCTGACTCTACAAACTTAGATAACCCTTCAAAAGTCCTAGGACCATTGTAATCAATAACTTTGTTGTGTTCTTTCTTGTATAGTTTAATTGTAGGGAAGCTTGTAATACGAGTATGTTCGAGTTCATTTGCTGTGGAATCAATTTTAGCAATAACAACATCAACATTACTTTCAAAATGTTCTGCAACTTTTTCATAAATAGGGACCAACTGTTTACAATGACCACACCATGGAGCATAAAATTCTACAAGGACGTCCTTGGATTTATCTAATACAACTTCATCGAAATTGCTTGCAACAAGAACACGCACGGGTTGTTTATTCCAATCTTCAGGAAGTTCTTGACTTAATAAATGTTGTTTAAGCTCACCTTTTAAGAACTTATCTACAAATGTAGTTATGCTTTCAGCATCAAGTTCGGACGATTCAGGTTTGAATTTTGATATTTCTTTCTCAAGTTTAATAATACGTGCAGTGGGAACCTCTTCTTTTTTAATTCCAAAGAATTCTAAAATTCGCTGGAGGTCTTCCTCCTCTAAATCGATTGTAACAAACAAAATTTTAGATTTGTAACGTTTGGCGACTGAACGAGCAGCAGATACAATAGCACTGGTTTTGTCATCACTTTTAGATACAAAGATGAGTAAATGGCTCTTAATTTCACCTCCAAAGATCTTAGGTGCCGTTTCATAATTGAATTCTACGAGGTTTGGTAGCGACTCTGATGTAACAAAACTTTTGATGTTCTGTTCAGTATGTTCACCTTCAAAAATGGATTTTCCTTCGTCGAACTGTTTAAATAAGACAATAGAACCACATGTAGCTTCATATTCCTTGTAAATTGCTTCGTCAGAAGTGATTCCGAACTGATAATCATCGACAGCATTAGCAACAGATAAATAAGCTTTAGCTTTATCTGAAGTTTGATCTGAGAAGAAACCAACAACTGTACAGAAATAATAAGTGTATACTTATGGACTACAAAAATGACTGAGAACATGCTTTCATGGTAAGTTCTATATAAACAGGGGTAATAGTCAAGCTAACGGGCGAAGCGCCAAGTTTTTAGTATCCAATTCACTCGCGTAAAAAGTTCAAGACCCTTGGAATGTACAATTCTGGTTCTATCTCTTCGCTAGAGGTCTGATGGATTTTTTTTAAATTAGGTATTTTATTTTTTAATTAAAACCGTCAGATTGATATTACCGCTACATTAAATTTCCAGTTCCTCTTTTTTAACCCCTTACGTTAGCGCCTAACATCTTGGGGATAGAAATAAAAAATTGTCACATTGACACGGCACGAAGGGCCCGAGTTGGAGTACAAAATTAATCCGCTGCAATGTTACGGTATTCCGTGCAAACAAGAAAAAAAGTAGTAAAATAAGTAAAGAAAATCGGCCACACCGACTACCGCAACAAAACAAAGGTAGAATAGAAATCCAAAAGAATTGGATGTCTTACTAGCTCAAAACATCGTAGAGTGGGGTGAGTCACACAGAAAGAAAATTGAAAACCTTAGTAAGTAGATTTATTTATAAACATGGAATCCTAAGCAATATTTACAAAAACCAAATCGAACATTTCTTAAAACATGATGTAAACAAAAGCGTCAACTTGCAAGCACAACTTAACTTCAAAATATACATTTAAGCAAATATAAATTAGGGATTATTTTCAATCGCGTAAAATCTTAAAATCTAAATAACACATACTAGTATGCGTACATAATGTTTCCAGCCCTAAGTATATACAAGAAGAAAATAAGACATGTACAGTATTAGAACTTTGTTTTACCAGCTACTTGAAGTGCACTTCCTAAAAGTAATAACGAATTCCTAAACTGAAATAGCATTACCCTACTGAAATGAACCAAGTGTAAACTTAATATCTTGATTAGAATCACAGATCAGTAAAGAATAAGATGACAATCTTCCATACAGTAAATCAAAACTGAGTCGACAGCGCCATCTGTTCGGGCTGGACCAGTACTAATGGATTTCATATTACAGTTTATTCAGCACGGTTGACTTGCCATCTAGCGTCGATTGCAGACTTTGTATAGGAAAGGTTAAAAACCTAACTTTCTTGTTGAAATTTCAAAACCCTAATTATTTTTAATACCAAAAGTAGCTTTGAAAGCAATAATGTAAACTAGATATTCACCAAATTCTTTTCCGTTTCTTCAAGTATGAAATATTCGCTACCAATTAGTGTTCTCAACTGAAAATAACCCTAAATTTCAGTCAACCATTTTTGATTATACAATATGCGGTTAGATAGATTGACAGATGGATAGATAGGTAGGCTATTCAAGTGAAGTTACAATTTTACGATTTCCAGTTATTTGCAAATTTGCCAGAAGTCTAATAATTGAGCTAAGGATAATGCAAATTCAGTCTATAGTTACATAAATTAACCATTTTGCCATCAACTTATAAACTTAGTTTTTATTATATATGCAATAAAAGAATTTCAAAACATAAACTTGAATATAAGAATATTTATTTATACAATATAATTTGTAAATGGTGTAACAATAGCAATATACTTAATGAAAGAACCGTTTACTGGCCAAAGTAGTACTATATAAGCAATTTCTCCTTATCAATTTTAGACAACTACAAACAGCGGTGTACTAGGGTGTATTACGTTTAATTAAAAGATTCAAGCATGTGCAAAATAAACTATAAACATTCGGTTTGATATAGGCCAAAAATGTTACGTTGGTAAATTCAAAACAAATAAATATACAATAGTTACTGTGGACTGTGATTAATTAAAATAAATAAATTTACTTGCACCATAATTATTGTGTTGGGTACGAATGACGCCAATACAGACCAATAAAGAATAACAATTAGGTTAGAAGGGCTAAGATATTGTTCTCCAAATACGGCATCACTTCGAACTAGGGATCTGTAAGAAAAATGATAAACTTTGAAATAAGTACTGGTCCGATATACATGATGGCGCTACGATTCGTGTTTCAAGTGTCCTATTAAACAGAATAGGCCCTGGTTAGAAATTATTAACAAGTTGTGGCGTTAGCATTTCGTAAATCGTAAGTTACAGTAATTAAAATTTCTCTAACGCGGGCTTCGGTTTATATTAATTGTGACTTGAAAACAATGACGTGATCACTTTTACACTATCATATGAAAGTAAATTTTGAGCACAGTAGCCTGTAATTATGCCATAATCACGAGTAAGAAAACTAAATCACCAAAGAAACAAGAAGTCACTAGACTTTATATAAGCGTAAAAAAAGCAGAATATTCGTACCTTATCGTACCATAAGAAGAGTAGCTGCTTTTCACTGGTACCATCGTAGCAGAACTGGAAGTGCGTATTTACACTTGCCGACGAGCTGGATTCTTCTAGGAAACAATCTCACTTGACTAAGTTGGACTTAATAAAACTAAAGTAAAACAATCATCTTGAGTAGTACCGCGACTTGACAGAGTCTCTTTACGGGAAAGGACGCTGTATAGAATTGAGAAACTCTTTTAAAGCTCAACCTGTATTTATAGGGAGAGAAAACATCAGGGGGGTAACGCTTTTTGAAAATATTTTCCATCGATAAAATGTAAAGTACTCTCAGAATCACACCTGCAAGACATAATAACAAAGTATTTTCAAGAAAACAACTGCAAAGTATTCCTAGAACACGGCTTGCAACAAGATCAATTAACGATTCCAAAAGGCTTCGATATAACATAACGACTTTCATGAATTTGTCCGCATGGGAAACAACGTCTATTTAAATAGTAATAAGCTTTCCATTACAGTGACTACGCCTTTTGTGATGGAATAAGTAAATTTTTTTTGTGGAATAGAATTTATACATAACCTTTCTCGTGTACCCAGATGCAATTTTTATGGGACTTAAGCTTCTGCAGTGGTGAGCTCGTCCAGCTGTACTTCCTTGGTTCAAGAACCTCAGGTGACTTGGTAGACCATATGTCTGTAAATACAGATTGGTAACAATTTTTACTATGCGGTTATCTTTACTGTTAAGGGTGCTCTTGATTTACCGATTTTATTACTGGAAAAAAGTAACTTTAACGCTTTTCCAAATGTGTTGTACTGAATCTTACATTATCAAAGTAATACAAGTTTTATCATTACATATATTTTTAAATTACTAAAAGAAGTAAGTTAACAGAGAGTTTGTAAAACCAAAAGCTTCATGAAATAGTTGGTTACCTAGTTGCTGTAAAAAGTGTTTGATATACCTGTTATAGCCCTGTCCTAAGTCACCGGCGTGGCAGTGGATAGTGGCCACTAACTAGTACCTGATAGGATACTACAGTGGTTTAGCCGTTGCTAGACTTACTTACTCCGTTGCGTGAGTCTAGGGCTACCGACATGCTCTGTGACAGAGAAAAATAAGATAGGTTGAGGACGGTATAAGGACGCCGACAGTGGGCATAGCGAACTTTATACCGGGGTTATGGGGCGTCGGCAATGGGAACGACGCCGGGCGATGCTGAATGCCGGCTATGGGCACGGCAGTGATAATAGCTGGCTTTAGGCACAGCAAGAAAAGAGAGAGTAGACGTCGACTATGGGCACGACGTCTATGGGTTCGGAACATCGACTATGGACACGGTGCGGTAGGTACTAACTATTCTACACTGGTAATGCGCACAGTAGTAAAAGAGTATATAATCTTTCAGAGCGAGTCGACAAAGCAGACTGGTCTTTCTCGCCAATGTGCGCTGAATTTGTACCACTCATTGGCCGACTCGATTTGTGTTTTATTAATCCAAGAATAGCGGTATTCATGTAGTAGGCATACAATTAACATAACTACTTAAAATGTCACATTGACATTGGCAAATTGTCATTACATACATAATATTTTACAAATGTTTGTTCGTTCAGGATTATCATAAAATTAATATGATTTATCTTTATAACAGCATATTTCTTAACTAACATCATCTGCTAAACTTGTGTTTTGCTATGAAATGTAGATTTAACTTTAGGAACGAGATAACATATGACCTTTAGCCTACAAGTATTTGATTTAAAAATAGTATGATCAAACAAAAAAGCTTTGTGATTTGCTATTATACTTGACTTACGTCCAAACTCTTTTTAAATTAACTTTTTTGTGCTGTACACAAATGATTACAATTTCATTTATCATAATAAAATACTGAAGCATTTCTATTCCACAAATCTCCGTTTCAATTTTTTTGTAATAACGTCCTTATAAGGTGATAGCTTTTCAACGTTTCTTTATAACTTTCTCTTGAGATTTTAAGTCTTTTGTAGCCTCCGCAACAAAAACGGTCAAGTCTAGCTGTGCCAGGGTAATCTATCTATACCCTATCGTGCATCCATCTTTTTCATTACACCTGGAAAAAGGGTAGTGTGCAACCTAGTTTGTTAAGGTAAAACTATAACACATACGAAGACATCGCACTAGCTATTGCCGTAAAGTGGGTATGGGAATTATATCAATTCTTAGAGACCAAGTCGCCCAACGTAAATAAAGAATTAGCGGTATACCTTGTTACGTTCAAAACCCTGCAAATAATTTTTTCTGCATTCATATTTAAAACACCCTAAAATTTCTCAACAAGCTTGATTTCTTACCATTTGAAATTAGTGTTATTTAATAAAATATCTCAAGTAATTATTCTATAAAATTTTGCCTTATAAAATCAAACAGCTGCTTAGAAAACTTTACGTTACAAAGTAGTTGCAATATTTTCTACTACCTGCAGTGACTACATTTTAATTAAAAGCTGTACGTAAATGCACAGCTTTTCTCTAAAGGATAAGGCCACTTACCACCTGCCTACATCTACTTACAATGGGTTTGTTATTTATAAGTATACTGTTATTCTGCAGCTGTTAAGATGTTTCAAAGTAGTAAGATTGTTTTCTTTGTTAATTGCGTTATCTGCTTCTTGGCAAGCTGTTACAGTTTGTATTTCGGCATCTGCGGTATGGAATTTTGCACACTTGATTCTTCGGCGATATCTTTGAAAGCCAAATACCTACCCCCATACATGATTCTGTCTTTATAAAATAGAAACCGTGCTTTAAAGGGATTGAATACAACATATTACCGAAGAGACATTTTGTAAAGTTGTGCTTTTACAATGCTTTCTGGGCTAGTATAAGTTAAGTTGGTGGTTCCAGCATCCAGCCCCGGGAGAAAGGCAGCCGCATTTTACCAGTCCTAAGATGATACCAACAGGAAGCCGATAGCTCAAGGTACAGTTGTTTTCGTAATTTTTTTGATGCTGCTGTGAAGAATAGATTTTTCATTTGCTGTTATTACTTATGATTATCCATTATCCATGTTGACAGTATACTTTACTGAGGTCTTTAATGTGTCCTCTCTATTTTACCCACGCCACTCTACGACGTTTTTGAACTTGACTCTATCCTTATAAAATAGAGACCGTGCTTTGAAAGGATTGAATACAACATCTTACCGAAGAGACATGTTGTAAAGTCGTGCTTTTACAGTGCTTTCTGTGCTAGTAAGAGTTAAGCTGGTGGTTCCAGCATCCAGCCCCGGGAGAAATGCAGCCGCATTTTCCTAGTCCTAAGATGATACCAACACGAAGCCGATAGCTCAAGGTACAGTTATCTGTTTTCGTAATTTTTTTGATGCTGCTGTGAAGAATAGATTTTTCATTTGCTGTTATTACTTATGATTATCCATTATCCATGTTGACAGTATAGTTTACTGAGGTCTCCATTGTGTCCTCTCTATTTTACCCACGCCACTCTACGACGTTTTTGAACTTGACTCTATCCTTATAAAATAGAGACCGTGCTTTGAAAGGATTGAATACAACATCTTACCGAAGAGACATGTTGTAAAGTCGTGCTTTTACAGTGCTTTCTGTGCTAGTAAGAGTTAAGCTGGTGGTTCCAGCATCCAGCCCCGGGAGAAATGCAGCCGCATTTTCCTAGTCCTAAGATGATACCAACACGAAGCCGATAGCTCAAGGTACAGTTATCTGTTTTCGTAATTTTTTTGATGCTGCTGTGAAGAATAGATTTTCATTTGCTGTTATTACTTATGATTATCCATTATCCATGTTGACAGTATAGTTTACTGAGGTCTCCATTGTGTCCTCTCTATTTTACCCACGCCACTCTACGACGTTTTTGAACTTGACTCTATCCTTATAAAATAGAGACCGTGCTTTGAAAGGATTGAATACAACATCTTACCGAAGAGACATGTTGTAAAGTCGTGCTTTTACAGTGCTTTCTGTGCTAGTAAGAGTTAAGCTGGTGGTTCCAGCATCCAGCCCCGGGAGAAATGCAGCCGCATTTTCCTAGTCCTAAGATGATACCAACACGAAGCCGATAGCTCAAGGTACAGTTATCTGTTTTCGTAATTTTTTTGATGCTGCTGTGAAGAATAGATTTTTCATTTGCTGTTATTACTTATGATTATCCATTATCCATGTTGACAGTATAGTTTACTGAGGTCTCCATTGTGTCCTCTCTATTTTACCCACGCCACTCTACGACGTTTTTGAACTAGCCCGAATTCTACCATTCTGTTCCCGTTTTGTTGCGGTATTCGGTGTAAACGATTTCTTTACTTACTCTTACTATTTTCTTTCGTGTTTGCGTGGAATACCGTAACAACCTATAGGAAATTAAGACTAATACGCGGTAAGCGGTATATTCAATGTCATGTCAAAAATAGTATACAATACGTTAGTATATATATATATATATATATATATATATATATATATATATATATAGCAAACTCACAAATGTGGTAACCATTTTTATAATTCTCAGTTAACGCAAAAGAGCTTGGTGCAATTTTGATTCTATTATTTCTAGGGGTACTGTAGTAAATATTATTGGGGCGTTATGCACGTTATGCCGTTATGCCGGACAATACGATTTACATCATTAATCTAATTTTTTAATTTTTACCTTTACATGTTATCACACACTTTATATTTTTAAGATTCACTAATCGTAAGTAACCTATAATAAAATGTTTTTAATTGTTAACGTTTCTAGTTTCCTAACGAAGAAAATAATAAATTTTCGAAAGCTTGAATGATTAGAAGGAGTTTATTTTGAATCCAAATCCAATCTGACTGTATTCCCAATATCTTTATTATAATTATTATAGAACAGTCAATACACACAATTCATATTAAAATATGGGGTTATACCTACACATCAGGGTTACTTATGGTAATGACGCTATCATTCATCTATAAAAATGGGCGAATTTAACGACGAATTTAGCATCTATTAGGAATCGATGTATTTATCTTCTAACATGTCGCAGCAATAATCTTCGACCACGACACATTACTACATTCTTACGTTGTGTTGAAAATTTATTAGTTAGTAATGCAGGTAAAACAAAACAAGCAATTTTAAAGTTTTATGAAAGCTTTAACAAGAAAATATTAAATCTAGAAATAAAGATCACTGTCGATAATCTCAATTTGTTAGAAAATCAGTTAAAAAATTCCATAAATGATACAAAAAACGTACTACCAAATAATATTACACCAGAATTTCAACGATGAATATCCACACACTTTGATAAACTTTTCTAATATTAAAAACACCAACTTAAAGAAAATACAGAACTTAAAAAGGGCAGTAATTAATAACATACATACACAAGCTAATTGGTTTCTCATCCTTTCCACAAATGACATACCACTTGAGATTCAACAATTTATGGCATTAGGACCGAACTTTAGTATAAGCCCTACGTCAGATGATATAAATATAGCAAAATTATTAGCAGATATGGAATCAATTGTATCTATGGCAAATGCAAATCAGAAAGATATTTTACTTGCACGTACCACGAATATTATGATAATGATCGAAAAATATTATGTACCTATCAATAACGATGCAACTAGCGCCATACAACAAAAATCAAATAAAATTGTAAATTAACTCAAGAATAAGAAGCATATAAATCCAGATGAAGCTAAAAAATTAATGACATACAATGCCACTTTACCTAAATTCTATGGTCTACCTAAAATTCACAAACCCACACTTTCCTTACGTCCCATAATTTCATCTATATCAGCACCTAATCCTAAAATTTCCGAACGGGTTACCAAGATTCTTACATAATCGTACAATATTGAAAATCCGTACTATGTCCAAGATTCCTTTCAATTAGCCGCTTTCATCAATGACTTGCAAATACCTGAAGTGTGTGTTATCAATAGTTTAGATGTTATTTCATTATAATAGTTGAATTACAAAATTTACGTTACAATGACCATTTACCTTGAAAGGCTTTACCTGTTGTCATAATTAATAGGCCCAAACCGTCTTGTGTCAGCAACCCTCTTGAGATTCCCCTTACACGAAGACGGTTATTCCAAATAGGTCTCCTTAGTTTTTGGCTTTCTAAATATGTCACTTCATACTTTAAATTTTCTTACAGAAATTAAAAAAGACTTAAATTTTGTCAAATTTAAAAAAAATTAAAGCGAAAGGCCTGGCTTGTACAAAATATGGCTTCATCACGGAGGTTACTGAATATCCTGTTACGGTACTCTGCGCGGACAAGAAAGAAAAGTATAGTAAGTAAGAAAATTGCCCGCACCAAATACTTCAACAGAAAAGGAATCTAAAGAAAGCGTGCTAGCTAAAAGTCGTAGAGTGGGATGGGTAGAAAAAGAAAACTTCAAGAATGGAATTTTATTTATAAAACCTCTAATTAAAAAAAACATGTTACTGGAAAAGGAAAACCAACCCACGAATACGCGAATAATATTTTTATTGCCCTATCTGCAAATAAAAAATTACGCTACGGTTGGGTTCGTCCCGGTTGACCTTACTAGAGCTACGTCTTTTAGTTGTTACATTTCGACTTTGACTTCTATACTGGTCCACTATCAAGTCATTTTTTGTACTCTCAACGTTGAAATTTTCATGAGATCACGCGTCACCAGCGTGTTTCCTTTGTCCGTCCATAATAGAAACACGTGTATATTATCCTATCTGATGTTGTGCGTGGTTGTTGCATTCGACAATTTGTTATATTTTAAAAACTAGCATTGCTGTATTGTCTAGTTACGCCGCTTGTAACGTAATCTCATTTTTATAAGTTTTATCTGATTACAGACATGTTTTAAATTTGTATCAAAATTAATTGTATTCTGTCCGGTTACAATTTAAGCAATAACTACATTTTTCTGTTTCAATGTAATTTTAATATTATTCATTTCTAATGGAATGTCCAGGAAGATTTCCTTAGATACTAAGTTATTATACGAAAGCATCTTTATATTAACACCCGAATAGATAATCTCATTTCTATCTAACCATTAATTATAATAAAAGGTTTTGATCAACAAAGTACTCTTACTTAAAATAACGCAATAGCGTTACAAAAATTACTGTTGCAGTTGTGATATGTTTGCACGCGTTTGATGGACGCGATGGGCGACAACTGTCTGTTGCAATTATCTTCATGTTTATCATCATTTTATTTTCGACCTTACTTAAGATCGGTTTGACGCAGCTCTAACTTCTTTTCTGTTCTGTGCTAATCTAAAAAGCTCTACATACCCTTCACAACCTAAATTTCTAATAATTTGACTAATATAGTTTGGTCTAGGTCTTCCTATATCCTTGTATCTTTTTCCTATCCACCTGGCTCTACATAGATATTAGCAACCTGATGGTTGTTAAAGAACTCTAACATGTCTACATGATTACCATTTATAAGGAAATGAAATATAACCTGGTTATCCGCTTCAAAAAAGGAAAAGTGTTAAATTATATGTTATGGTAAGGCTTAAGCAACGAAACGCTACCAACATGCCAGACCGCTAACTAATTGTGAGTTATGTCATGATGAAATTTAGTTAACTGATTTTTAATAACAAGGTATTTTGTTTTGCACATTGCAGATTATTATTGCTGTGTCTACAACAATGGATGTTATATTTTAAACGGTTGTTGATTTTTAACTCCGATATCTTAGGACAACCTAGTGCAAGCATATCAGTTACAACGTTTTGCATTAGATAGGTTTCAATCAATTTCTTCTTTTCTAGACCCTTCACAAATACTTCTTCACCGGGTAGGATAATTTGCTTCAAATAAAGCGCTATATATGATAAACCCATTCCAGCCGTTGAAGATTCATCCCAAGAAAGACCATGAATATTCTTTGTCACCCAGTCGTTATGTTTTATATGATCTTGGATCAAACAACTGGACTGCATTAGCAGTTTAAAAATTTGATGCCAAACAACACCTTTCAACAATTCCAAAACCGCAATTTCTTTACACACAAACTCGTTTTTCTTGTATTTAAATCCCTGAATATCAATTTTATACATGTTTGTATGTAAATATATGCAGTAAACTTTGACTAATTAAATTAATATCAGGAGCAATCTCCTTATATAGCAGATTACCACCATCTGCGTACTTTGCGAACCCACTTTTCAACCTATCACAAGAGTGAACACATTTTGAATTGAAACCGGCCCATGTGTATTTGCAGCCTCTAAACATTAAACAAAATCCACTTTAATTAAACACAATTGACTTGAATGCGATATTTTGCATCTGTCATACTGTCTCGCTAGAAAACCAAATTTAAAAACATCTACACACATTTTCTTTGCACTTACATTTTTCAACATACGTGTGTTTTGAAATATGTTCCATTGAAAGTAATATAAAGCCGATCCTAATTCAAAACGTGCCCACAAGTATTTTACATTTAAAAGTATATAAGAATTCAGGTTTTCACATTTTACATTAAAAGTATATAACGCCGATCCTAATTCAAAACGGTGCACGTGTAACTTCTCGCTAGAAAACCGAATTCAAAACAGCTACACACATTTTTTCTCTGCACTTACATTTTTCAACATACGTGTGTTTCATTGAAAGTAATATAAAGCCGATCCTAATTCAAAACGTGCCCACAAGTATTTTACATTGAAAGTATATAACAATTCATGTTTTCACAACTATTTTACATTGAAATGTTTTCAAAACTATTTTACATTGAAATTATATAGGGCCGATCCTAATTCAAAACGGTGCAAGTGTATTTTACATAAGGAAAATACGTCTGTCACGTTTTGAATTAGGACCGGCCCTATCTACCTACTATAGTTACTCTGTAGTATCTCATCTAAAATATTTAAAAACTCTCCTAACTCTTTTCTAGACTCTGCTATAATGGCTATATCATCTGCAAAACGCAACATGTCTATTTTTTGTCCCTGTACACTAATACCTATCTCTTTTCTCTCTCTAGCTAAGTTTAAAGCTTCCTCAATATAAACATTAAAAATCAAGGGAGACAGTATACAACCCTGTCTAACACCATTTCTAATCTTAGCTTCCTTTTCTATTTCATCAAATTTAATTACTACGCTTTAGTTTTTATATAGACTGTAAATAATTTTTCTATCCCTATGAGAGATTCCTATTTTTTGCAAAACCCTGAACATAACAATTCAATTAACCCTATCAAATGCTTTTTCTAAATCTACAAACGCAAAATGAGTCTTTTTATTTTTTTGTAACCTTTTTTCGATAATTACCCTAATCATTAGTATCGGTTCTCTAGAGTCCCTCTGTCTTTACGAAAACCATATTGGTCTTCGGCTAAATAATTCTCAGTCAAAGCTTCTACTCAATTTTTAATTATTATTGTTAGTATTTTGGAAGCATGAGAAGTTAAACTAACCGTTCTAAAATTTTCACACCTATCAACTCCTGACTTTTTTGGGATTGGAATAATAATATTTTTTTCAAAATCTATTGGAACCTTACCTGTGTCATATATTACTTTCACTAGTTCATATAATCTGTCTAAAGCTTTCTGACTTGCATATATTATTAATTCTGCGGGAATATCGTCTATCCCTGGCGCTTTATTTAGTTTAAGATTCCGAACAGCTCTATCAAATTCCTCTCTTAATATTGAGAACCCTATTTCTACATCCTCTTCTTGGTCGTTCTCTAACTCATCCATATCGTCTCCCTTATATAAATCTTCTAAATATCTTTTCTATCTATCTGCTACCTCAACTTTATTTATTAGAAGCTCAATATTCTCGTCTGTAATACCATTATATTTTTTTCTATCTTCCCCAAAAAACTTTTTAACTGCCCTGTCTGTCTTACCTACTCTCAAATCATCTTGTATTCCCTTACAATTCTCCTCCATCCATTTATTTCTAGTTTTTCTACACTCGTGTACTATCTTATTTCTAACTGTATTATATTTTTGCTTACATTCACTATCCACTTCTCTGAAAGGTTTAAGCTTTCTTCTATTCTCTATTAAATCTAATATCTCCTTTGTTACCCAGGGTTTTCTCGCTTCTATTTTTTTCTTACCTATAGTCTGTGTTGCTGTATCATGTACGGTCAGTTTTATTTCTTTCCATCTACTTTCTACGTTCCCTCCTACAGCTATCTCTTTGCTCTTATTATCTAATAATTTGTTACGCTCCCTTCCTGTCAGCGTACTTAAATTGCATCGTTCTTTGGATCGCCGTTTGTATAAATTGAATACTTCAGAATAGTTTCAGATTTGTATGCAATTTAACTCGTGTGTATTAATTTAAAGGTAGATTAATTGAAGACTGATTTTCATTAATAAATAATTTGCAAGAAATGAATTTTAAATTGGATTATTCGTGAATTACTTTCCAACTTATTGAAAATTATAAACAGCTTGTAATTAGTTATTAAATATGATTGCTGCATTTACTTTTTGGATCTTCAAATAATTGTTACGCTTCCTCCCTGTCAGCGTACTTAAATTGCATCGTTCTATGGCTCGCCGTTCGTATAAATTTTGTTCCTTATGTTATTATCCAAGTCTATATAATAGACGATCAGAGGTTATGGGTAACAACTATTTTATGTGAACAGATTTGCAGTGAAGTGAAAGTTCGTGATAATTTTAATTAGTCGGTACCTTATTTCAATAAACCGTCGAGTTATACATTATCACTAGGCATTATTTTGCATGAGTTTTATCCTTGCTATTATGCGGCTCTTCGAAATGTTGATCTACGTTGGATGGATAAACCACTTCGAAATTTCAAACACGTTTTGATAATATTGGTATTAAGATTACGTTCTAATATAATAGCAAGCGAGTTCTATACATTCTTTTCTGAATTTTTGTGGCGAACAATACTCGATTTTCAATGCCTGGCTGCGTTTAATTCGCACTTGCCACTTCCTGTACTATACTTTAACTTTGGATCGTCCTGGCACACATTTTGTGTGGTAAGTAGTTTTACGGCTTATAATGTTAAAATTTGTTCGAAAATTCTCTAATTGCGGGTCTTCCGTTTACAGCTTTTCTGCGGTGGGCATAAAGCCTGCTAGAATACATGGAATGGTACTGCTACTGAGGGCTCTCTGGCGTGCTTCCGTACCTGTCTAGGGTCCGTTGCTGCGGAAAACGTGTTGCTCCAGCAACTTTGGGTTCTGTTCTTCCTCTAGGGGCACTGAGTGAGTTCTTATAATGAATCTGCACTGCAGGTATGTGTTTTTATTTTGGCTTGAAAAGCCGATGATCAACCTAAACGGATATTGAACTGTACTGTGCTATGTGTACGTGTGTATGTAGTGTGTGTATATATATATATATATATATATATATATATATATATGTGTCGATATGTATATAATTGTGACTTAAATACTACTGGATTACTCATATCAATTGTGCTTACCTATTTACCCTTGTGATATAATTTTGTTTGATTTATGGGTAATTGGTGTGTGAGGAAACGTTTCTGATACTCCACAATATTATCTTACACTGTAATAAAAGTTTTTGTAATGCCTTTATCGTTATTATATTATATAGATTATCCAAACAGTTATTTACATTTTACGGAGTACGGAATAATTTATGCTTGATCAGCATGTTATTCTTATTTTTTTATTTCAGGTTTGCCGACTATTTTTATTGCAGGTATGGCCACTAATTCCCTACAGCCGCGTACATTATAGGTGAGTCTGCTTTCTGCAACCCCCTAATCTCCGATTGAGCCCGGTCATTCCGTTGATTTTCTTTGTGTTACGCACGGCCTCGATAAACGTAACAACTTGTTTATATTCTTCTTTTACCCTACTATCATTAAGCTTACCTAGATCCCATCCCTCTCTTTTAACCTTTCTCAATTTTTTGAATTTTAGTTAACACTTCATTTTAACTAAGTTATGATTGCTATCTATGTCAACCCCTGGATAACTACGACAGTTTTTAACTTGGTTTCTAAATCTTTGTTTAACTAAAATATAATCTATTTGGTATCTAGCCCTATCACCTGGCGCTTTCCAGGTATATCTTCTCCTAACATGTTGTTCGAATAGGGTGTTTACAGTTACTAATCTATCTTCCTGGCAAAACTCAACTAATCTTTCTCCTCTATCATTTCGTCTGCCATACCCAAATTTTTCTACCATTTTTCCCTCACTACCTTCTCCCACTGACGCATTAAAATCGCCCATAACTATTAAATTCTCATCTCCTTTTACTTTTCTCACTATACTATTTATATCCTCGTATACCTTTTCTACTTCCTCATCCTCGTACTGAGTTGTTGGCATGTAAACCTGTACTAAAACAGTGTCTGTGGGTTTTGTACTCAATCTAACCATAATTATTCTATCACTAAATTATAAGTACTCTTTAACTTTATGCCCTAATCTTTTACCTAACACTATTCCTACCCCTGCCTGTCCATTAGTTGAAGAAGTTGTAATTATTCTATAATTATCTTTCCAAAAGTCATTACTATCTGGCCATCTCACCTCACTAATACCTAAAATGTCCAGCTTTTCCTTTCTCATTTCGACTAATAAATTCGTTAACTTATCTACTCTAAGTAATGACCTTACATTCCAAGTCCCTATCACTAAATCGAACTGTTGTTTTATATTCTTACGATGACGAGCCCCAAGTACCCCCTCCCGGAGATCCGAATGAGGGAGTATTTTACCTCCGGACAAGAATTTTACTTATGAGCTCTCCATCATATATATTTCGTGTGATTCCTTTATTTATTTGCATATTTTTTAAAAGATGGTAGCTGGAGAGTTATCAACACCATAAACTCCATTAGGTTGCTTTCCAAGATAAACTTCCAACTTCTTAATATAAAATGTTATAGAATCAGAAAGGGCAAATATCTTTATGCCAAATTGATTTGGCTTACTCGGAATATGTTGCCGAAAGCTACAGCACCCTCTGAATGTTTCTAACTTTTCATTGATGGTGATGTTTTTAAAAGGCGTGCAAGTTGTTTTACATCTATCAATAAAAGCTTCAAAGAAGTCTCTAATTAGGTGCAAGTTTATCAATTTGTTTTCGCTCTAGTCTAGTATTTAAATCATCCAATCATCCAATCACGTAAATCCCATAATTCACCGGCATTCAAAAGGCATGATTTTAGGATTCCCGTCAAATAAAGTAGTCGGATAAGAGATCAAATTTTGGAAATGTCAGTACGCTTGGCATCTCTGTCCCTACTGTATTTAACACTATCAATATGCTTATTAGTGGACTACACGATAGTGCAATGCATACATACTTACGTCAATAAAATATTGCCAAATTTCTAAGATAGATTTAAGATTTTTTGTTATCGCTTTAGCACCCGGAATATGCTTTATAATATTTACTGATCTTGTTCTCAGGCGTTTGTTTTATAGGCACTTTTTGTCCCACTGTCGTTTTTTTTTCTAGTGCAAAATGAAAGCTTACCTTATCCATGAGAAATATCTTGTTCAGTATCACTATTTTCATCATTCTCGTATAGTATCTCGTACTCGTCTTCATCTGTTCGATCATCAAATATCACCTCACTTTGTTCTGGTTCATTTTCCTTTAGACATTCTTCTATCAATTTCTACAGTCGTTTCCACGCACACCTGGGAAATATTGTGGTAGGCTCCCATATCTTTCCACAACGCAGTTTTTAAAGATCTTAGCAAAAGCCGTAGCCGTCACGGCCAACCCCAAACATCCTTGTGAATTATTGAGGATCGCCCGAGACCAACCGACCCTCCTCCAATATCTTTTAGCCAGCAAGGCTGCTGCCCCTTGCTGCGCCTTTTAATCGCCTTTTACGATAAGCAGGGTTACTATAGTAGTATTCTTTATCCCCCCTTCATGTTCAAATGTATCCAATTGCGGTTTTAGAGTAAGTCGTTGTCCTGGGCTATTCTGCTTTTAATGTATTATATATTTTAAAAGAAATAATTTTATAGCTTTTGGGGTATTAGTTTGTTATCTGAATTACTAAAGAATTGAAATTGAAATTAACGTTAACTATTCGTAAAATCTAGTGTATAGAATGCGTTCACATTTATTCGGTCCATACAAAATTAATAGTTTTATTTTCTTATCTGGTTCGTATCTAAAGTAACGCTAACGCTTTACAACGTTTATAGCTGTTGCGATCCGGCAACAATGTTACCATATACTCATTTGTGCGCCTTAATACTTCATTCCAAACAAGTTGTTTGTTCTTTTCAACTTTATAATAATGGATATTTACTTGACAACTAGCTCGGGTTTTTTCTCGTCTACTTTCCACACGACATCTAATTGGCAACGCTGAAGTTTAGGAAAGAGTGACTTAATGAAGTTTAGAAGTAGCGATCACGATCTGTTCTGGTAATGTTCCTAACGATAGGCGAAACCTCGACTTCGCTAGTATTTAATGTGACACAGTCCTAATCTGGAATACGCATTATTGATCCTGACTCCGGTTGTAAAAGCCTCCCGCAGTATCAACTTAAAATGTTTATAACCATTTTCTTAGCATTAAACAGTTGAGTGTTACCTAGCATTATGGCGCAATTTGAGTGAAATAAAATACAACCGGTTTTAAAATGTATATGCTGTATTTTATAGTGACAACTTTGCGCACCTTAATTAAACGCTAAAAGTTACGAGTTCGCCCTTTTGTTAGGCAAAAACCCTTAAATTTAATTATTGCAGTTGACTTTGGATGTTACTCTCCACGCTGCTTGATTATTACAGTAGCTAGGACGTCATCAGCTTTTTACACGATTTTATCAGCCTTTATCCTTACTTTCATAGATAGTGGAGATGAAGCAATTTTCAATAATCGAAAAACGAATTCTGGTAAAAGGTTTACTCAATTTTTTATACAGTTATTTTAGCTCTTGAACTAGAACAGTTTCATTTGTTATCGAATGTTATACACCAACGATTGACTTGAGAAATCCCAAGCCAAGATGTTTTAAAATGTCTATGTATGAAACTAATAGCCTAATCTGTTATGTTTAGTTAACCACATTTTTCATCCTGTCATCTAATGGGATTCTGGCAATGAACATCGTTTATAATTAAGAAACCTTCTGTCAACGAAATGGTGAACTAACGTTTCTAACATTGAATATTTCCAAAGACTTGATGTGAAAAGAATAAATTAGTCTTGTTCCAATATTATTTTGAGATAGGGTTTATTGATTTAGCAGAGAAAGTCGACAGTATATTTTCTTTAAGATGTTCATAATTTTAATGACAATTTGGTTAATTATGGCTATAAATAAGACACACCGAGAGAAATGAAGATTTTAATATTCAATATACACACATTTTTTGTTTTAAATAATACCTTAGTGACATATACAACACATATACAACAAAGTTTTACACTACAATTTAAGATACATCTAGTAAACGCTTGCCCTCTACTTCGCACGAAAGTTTTCAACCTATCTTGTTAGAGAACTTGCGGAGAATCTACTGTGAGATTATTGTAGCATTTTGATACTCTATAGTACTAGTATAAGATTTTCTATTGCCATTGTCGCGCAAGGAGAAAAATAAACGTGACACGTAAGGAACAGTGCATTTACATTTCCAGCGCTCCACCCGAAGGTACTACATTGGCCAGGAGGCGAGTTTTTGTTGCCTGGAAATTTAGAATTTTGCCGAATCATTGCTAGTCCAAGCAAGATAAGGATCTTTAACGTGCGTGACAACACTCACACACGGGACCTCCATTTAACCTCTCATCCGAACGAGGGCGTAATTTTTGTGAAAAATGCTCACCTGCCATTTTTCAAGCAGTCGGCCGTGTCGGGATTCGAACCCAGGACCTTGGGATCCGTAGTCTTACGCTTACTACATTGATCCACGGCGACGCCTGCGTAAGGAACAGCAATTGCTGTATATATCTGCCAAAAAACATCATTTCAGTACGCCAAATAAACATACTAACGTACAGCCGCGGCTACTCAATGGGGGCTCAAAGGCTAGAGCCCCCCAGGTTATTTTAAGGAATAGGTACCGTAAATAAACTTTTCGGCATAAATTAATTCATCGTAAAATGATTACTCAAAACTAGAGATCGAATGCTTAAATGCTTTCAGCCCGGCATTTTTAAGTGGTCTCAGTAAAAAATTGGAAATGCTACGTTTACAGTTGACAATGATGTATGGTGCCGGAAACAGATATAAATAGTAAACATATCCCGCCGTCCTCCTTTCGTAAGCAACCACATCTAACCGTTTTAATGAAAATTAACACCAAAATGCATATAATTCTTTTAAGATTTGTGGTTCAAATGATCAAGTAACACTGATATTAATATTTTAAAATTATTTAAAACAATTACGCTTCTCACTATATTCATTTTACAGCCAACATTTAAGCAATAATAAATAAATACCTGTCCTAGACATTTTGACAGAACTCCTTGATTCTCATTAGTACATCGGTGTAAGCGAGGGCTCCATTCTGTTGAGCCCGCCTTCAATGTAAATCTTATAGGAAATCGAACGACAACGAATTCTGTCGAACGCAAATAATAACAGCTTCAGATAACTTTAACAGGGCTCTCGTTATTAGAGCCCTTAGCCGCAGTATCTGTTGGTATTTCAAGGTGTGTTTGTGTTGTCCGGTACTAATTTCCGTGAGCGTAGAGATTATTTCACTTGTTTTCGTTAAAAGTAAAGACCATGTCTTGTTTTGTGAGTGTAGTTGTAGTGTATAATCAACCAAACTTACGGAGTAAGTTAGGTTAAGATAATCGCTACGTCGTCGTCGTCGCCGCCGTCGTCCGTTGCCATATTCCCATAATGATACAATAAATGATATACATGTACCTTGTTTAGTTTTTTACGCTGATTACAAATATGCTATGCACTTTTTGATATCTCATTTAGTTTTCGAGATAATCAAATTTATTTGAGAAATGTTAACAGTACAACTAATATAAACTTTAATAGATATCCAAATGATTCTTATTATCATTTCAGCTTCAGTATCACATCATATAATTTTTGTGCAAAAGAAGATCAATTAGTTAGCGAGCTTTTAGCTGTAGTTCATTGCGCTGGAAATGGCAGGGATGTGATACATGGAGATCACTATGAAGCAATCATTCCTAATTCGGCTGAAGATATTCCAACCGTACATCAAACTGACTTATTCGGAGGAATCACAATACCCGGGACTAATCACAGAATATATGTTAACAATTTTAATTAATTATTCTCTATTTTTCTGTTTGTTTGAGTGGTGCTGGGAGCTTATACCATTAAGTAGTCCGACTCAAACTTGATTAGAACAATAAAATTTATTAAATTATATTTATAATAATAAAATTTCGTGTAACATTTAAGTACTAGTTATTTAGTTTAAAATATATAATTTCCTTTTATAAAATTTCCGTAAGTTTGGTTGTAAGGCGTTAGATTTTTTTTATTATTATTTTGAATTATTCAAGATGACTGAAAATAATATTCGTAATATAGTCGAAATTAAATTTAAAACTCTTCCATTAGCAGAAAAGGTGAAAATTAAGAACATAGGCCGTCCGACACCGGATTTAAATCTGAAACAGGTAGATAAGGTTGGGAATAGTAGTTTCACAAGGCATTTTTCAAAAGAAATTTATAAAAAATGTCAGTGGATTTCCGGATGCTCTCAATCGAATGCTCTATTTTGTTTTCCTTGCCATTTATTTTATTGTGACGGAATGGACGAAACATGGTTGGAGAAAGGCTTTAGAGATCTGAAGCATATAAACGATAGAATAAAAAAGCATGAAATTAGCAAGTACCATATAAAGTCTTGCACGGGTTTGGCTATGCTAGGTTCCGTGAACATTGCGGTTCAATTAGATTCCGCATATAGGCAGAACATTATGAAGCATAATGAGCAGGTGACTAAAAATAGATACATTTTAAAAAAAATTATCAATTGTATTAAATTTTGTGGAAAGTTGGAATTGGCATTGAGAGGACACAATGAAAAAGAAGATTCCGAAAACCGTGGAATTTTGTTAGAATTAATTTATTTTACTTCGGAATTGGATGTAATTTTAAAAAAACATTTACACAAAGCGAGTATATTTAAGTGTACATCTAAAACTATGCAAAACGAGATTTTAGAAAGCATGCTTGCAGTGTGTCGTCAAGAAATTCAAGATCAAATTAAAGGAGTGAATTTTTGGCAATTTAGTGCGATGAGACGACTGACATTTCAAATCAATGCCAAATGGTAATTATAGTTAGATATTTCTACAGTGGAAATATTTATGAGAGATTTTGGACATTTCTACCAGTAATAGATAAAACAGCTAACGGTTTAACGGAGTGTATTGAGCAGAATTAGATAAATTAATATTAAACTCGCCATCTAAACTAATCGCTCAAACTTATGACGGTACAAATGTTATGAGTGGTTCTGCTAGTGGAGTTCAGTCAAAAATAAAACTTAAATATAAAAATGCTCATTTTGTTCACTGTTATGCCCATCAATTAAATTTAATTATGCAGAAAGCAACTAGTCAAAATGCTAAAGTTAAAATATTTTTTTCTAATTTATCCGCAATTCCTGCTTTTTTTTCTCATTCTATTCACAGGTGTGATGTGCTAAAAGAAATACTGGAGCGAAAATTGCCCACTGTTGCTGTCACACGTTGGAATTATAATATTCGTATTGTGAACGTCGTATATGAGAATAGAAATAACTAATCGAATGCTTTGAGGAATTAGAAGAAAAATGCAATAAAACTATTTCCTGCAGGGAAGCATATGGTTTGCGTAGAATTCTGGAAGATCCTGATTTTGTGTTTTTTTCAATTATTTCATAAAACTTTTCCACATGTTGACATATTATTTAATCAGTTTCAAGCTAGAGATACGGACCGTGTTGCACTGAAGAGAAAAATGGAAGACTTTGAAAGGATAATAGCATCGGCTAGAAATTCAACTGATGAAATAGAAAAAAATATAATCTGTAATGATACTAAACGAAGAAAAATTAGTAACGTGGAAAATCGGAATTTGATTGCTAAAGAAGTGTGCGATACAATAGTTGTTCAGGCTCTCATACCGAACTGATTTAGAAGCCGCATTTTTAGTAGACGTAACTAATTTTGATACTTACTCAAAAAAATGTCCAACATCGCATTTCCAATCAATTGTTAAGTGTTATCCGATGTTACAGCCAGACAAATTGAGGACTGAATTGGAAGTGATGTACTCAAGAACGGATTTTAAAAATATTTTAGGCGGCCTAAACATGCTTTCCTGGTTGACCCAAAATGGGTTAAACGAAACATTTGGCGAAACAATACAATTATTAAAAATTATAGTCACAACCCCAATGTCCACTGCCGAATCTGAAAGATGTCTTTCAACTCTTAATAGGGATTAAAACGTATCTAAGGAACACAATGACCGAAGAACGTCTTAATGCCTTAGCAATGATGTCAGTCAAAAAAAACTTAATACATAACATCAACAATTTTGACGAAAAAGTTATAGACCATTTTATTGCTCAGAATGACAGAAGGCTTGATTTCGTACAATTATTATTACGTGACAATTAGAGTACAGTGTGTGACTTTTTGTACATAAACCTATAAACAAGTATACAAAAATTAATGGGTCTGTGTGGGTGACTAGGCTGAAAACACCAAACCACTGAAGGTGAGTGTTGCTTATGTTATCTTGTATTATATTCATGCCATAAGCTGTTAGAGCCCCTCAAATAAAATCACCACGAGCCGCCACTGCAAACGTAATATATTTCTGTGATGTCATTGGTTCGTAGGATGTCAATAAAAGATTCTGTTGACTGAAGTGGTTAATGAAGGTTTTATACTCATTAATTTTGCTAGCTCAATTTCAATGAAACCACTAGATTTAAACAATTTTTCAAATAACAATTACTATATCCACAACAGCGTTTTTCAAACAAACAATATCCTACGTATAACCTCTAAAACAATTACTTTCATACAAATATTAAAATCTACCAATAGAGTCTAATATTGCCGCACGGTTATTCCTTACAAACAACATCTTAAATTTAACAGAAAAATAACTTTTGAGTAGTCACTCACTTATACTAAAATTAGAGTCCCAAGTTTCATATATAATCATGAAGCATATTCTAATTTTAATTTCATTCTCCAATAACTCCTTAATTAATTTTATTATGTATAAAGTTTGTTAAGATATGATAGATAACTCTTTAAAATCGGATTTAAACGCATCTGATCAGTTAGATTTAATTAGTTTTTTTTTTATATAATGTCAGAAAACCTGACTAAAGTTTGTCACCCGTTTTTATCAAATTATCAAACTTGTATACACTCTCTCTGCTCTAATTTTAAATACTAATACACAAAAATATTCTTATCATGGCAGAAGTGCTCTTTTTAAAATGCATTTTTATTTTACCGTGTAAATCATGCAGGTCGCTGTTCTTGCCTCTGCTTTGCCCGTAGTTATCTATTCATGCCCAAATCGTTTAAATTGTTAAAATTTTTCCATTAAAGACCGTTAAACATCAAAATTGCATTCCAAGTCTAAATACGCGTATATTCACATTAAAACTTTGTCTTGCAGTAGTTAATCATTATTGTATGTTCACATTGCGTATTTTTAATTAATCTCTCTCACTTTTGTACATTTATAACATTTTTCGTTCTCTTATATTAATAAGTTAATTTCAGCTACTAAAACTGTAATACTTTACTGCGTGATATATTATCACTGGTTAGACGACATCGTGATGTTTTGATAGCAACACATCAACTGCTTATTAACTGCCTTCTATGTCCGATTTCAGTTGGTTATATAGTCGAGCCTTTGTATTACGTCATGCATCTAGAATAATCGCATTAAATCTATTATCTTCTAATTGGTTGTTTTTTGGAGGTATGTTCCAACTTTTAGAAATATGTCGTTCTAATAGCCTGAGCCTACTAATTAGTGCCATCTACTTACGCATTATCTTAAAAATATTTAAGATTTGTGGCTGCAATTAATTTTATCTTTGCGACTTTCTCGCCTTAATCGGATGAAGGTCTACATTCCTTATTTGATAGCCGCCATAAATCTATGATATTTCATTAATGATACAACCTTCTGTTCCATTTAAGCACTCAATTTTTGTAGAATAGTTAATGAATGCGTTTTCAAGTTATTTTTATAAACAGTCATCCTGTACATTCATACATGTACGTTTATGCATGTGCTATTGCATACGAGATTGGTTTGTACGTTTGTGCTGTTGCAAATTTGCGTGCAGAAACGCGTGCGTATGCACGGTTGCGCGATCGTGGTTTATATATACATGGATCTGAGTGCGTGAACATAACATAACCTCATACGTATTGGCCTATTTATGTTTGTTTGCTCGTGTGTACGTGTATGCGCGGTTACTTGTTGCGTGACGGTATACTTGGGCCGGTTTGTGCTGGTATGTATACTCATAGGTAAATATTTCGAATTTCAAAAGTTAACTGTTGTATCAATTTAGGTAATTAGTCATAATGCTTGTTTGTCCAATAATAAGTTTAAAAAACAATTTAATCATTCTGTACATTTGAACACATTGTCGTTTTAAATATTTATATATAAATGCGCATGACATTACGGAAGTTTTAATTAAATTTGAAAAGTTTGGATAAATCACCGAATTGTCAAACATCGCTGTTATCACAGGGCTAATTTTCCGTAATGCGTGTCAAAATTATTTTCGAATACCTTGAATACATCTAATATATTTTAATCGGGTAAAATCTCAACTATACCAAAATAATGTAACACTTTGATAATCTAATTTTCTTTATTGACAAAATACGTGGACGCCAATTGCTATAGTATCCAATATGCAACATGCCATCAACTCTCAGAACAATAACTAATATTTTTCAATGAGTTGCTATAGACTGGAAGCGAACCCCTAATCCTCTTAGGATATTTTAAACGCGGGTCTGGTGGATCTTGTGTACCTGTAAAAATTTACAGTAGTTTCTAATTGTAATACACGAAATTAGATCAAAACACAAGTTTAAACCGATGTTGTATTTCATTAAATTTGTTTATGTAAATATATTATTGTTTAATTATGTAATCTTATTTATTTAAATTATAGGAACATCATGATGGGGTTTAGTTACAGCCCCTGCTAGCTGTTGGTTCACTTTTAGGTTTTAATTTCCTAACCCTGTTAATAACAGTTTTGAACAGAATTTTCCCTATATTTAAATTCTTTAGAAATTCTAGTAATTAACTTTTTTACGTAATAAAATTTTTAGCTAGAGGGCTGTTGCTATGTTATTTAGGTATCCGTTCCGCAAATTTGATACATGTGAAATGTGAAATTTAGAACGTTTGGCATTCCTCCAACTTGTTTAAACATATACCAACCCGAGAATGATTTGTTGGTTATATTATAGCATATAGCAGTAGTAGTATTATCTCGTTTAAAGTTTAATTTTACAAGCAAAATTTTTTTAATTGAGTAACTGTTGCATAAATTGTATGCGATGTTAGATGACATACTTTCTTGTTAAGTAAGGTTACGTGAAGCTATTGTAATTTCACAAAGTACACGACTAACTAGGCTTACTACAACGTAAATTTATCTAGAATTAATCGAGCAAACAAATCCATGTACCATACACTTTAAATGGACCCTTAAGAGTGTACGTGGGAATATCGTGTGTAAAATAAATAATTGCCTACCATAAAATCAGGCGCATAATGTCTAAATGATGAAAGAAATTCCCTTAGAGATATTGGTCTAAGCTGGATTTTAATGCCGCGGAAAGCTAAGCTGGCTCGTAGGTAAAAACAATTAAACAACACAAGAAATATGGGCACCATCACATTTAGATGAACGATAACGGAAGAGAAAATTCCTAACAGAGGATGTAAAAACTCGAAGCAAAGATATTCCGAAAAGCTGTAATAAAGAAAACATTCCAAAAATAATTACCTACTCAAATACGTCCCTCGCCTCTACTATCAAATTGGTCACAAGATGATACCTTAAGAGATTTATTGCAAAAACAAAATGTATATTGCCTGGAGGACACCGTTTGTGCCTCTTTGACAACAAAATATAAATATGGTTTGGGAGTCTAAACATTATGTAACGTTGGGAGCCACAAATAATGCTGTAACTCGGATACTATTAATGTGGATGTAAAAGAAAATATGAAATTTTTATTTCCTTTTCCTTATCTGGCTAGCTCAGCAGAAAGCATGTAGTGAGTTTTATTAAAAAGAAATGAAACACAGAAATTTCAAAGAACATCTATGAACAATCTTCTATGCGTTCAAAAACATCTTTCTTTTCTACACATTACCTAAATAATCTCTTACGTACACATATATAAATAACGCTAGATAGGTTTTGGGCCTTTGGGAGCTTCTTTTTAAAAAAAGATTTTATTTCCAAGACACTCCTATCAAGTTTATTTTTATAATAATTACTATAATTTTGACAATTGTACGTTATATTCATTAACGACTTGGTTTCAAAAATAATCAAACTTACTTTTCACTAATTAATTAAAACTAAAATGAATAGCTTAAACAACCAACAGTGTTAAAGTTGTGAAGCTCGATACTGACTGGCCATCTTGGGCTCCTCAGGGTATTTATGCTATCATCCCTGCTCTTACATCACTTTGTGGGAAATGCAGATCTCATGTCTGCTATTTCTTGATACAATACAATGTATTACATTTTAATAATTTTAATTCTAATATTTGTTGTCTTATAGTCTACTGTGACCTGCATCTGCAGTATCATATTACGTCTAGAATACAAAGTAACTGTTTCCGCTTTCATGTCTGGTTTGTGAATTTTCATTAACCTTTTATTATGTCCTTCAATTATACAATGTATTAATATTTCTTAAGACTTAATAATTCCATTTAAATATAGAGATATATTGATTTAGGGATATGTAACTTGCTTAAAAAACAATTTACTGCTCAAACTTAGACAGCTTACGTATTAAAATAATCTTCATCTAATCCTTGTTAATAAGTACAGAACCCAAACATCTCATATGTGAGTCACAAACAATTCTTTTTAAAATTTTCAGGATAATTTACCTATCTTTGTATTGCCCCGTTTGTCAGTGTAGTTGGCCAACGGCGCTGGGCAGAAAATTTTGTAAAGGTCAAAATGCATCGAACTCTGACCTCAAAGTTGCTGGAATAAATCATCCCTTGACAAATAATTTTTATAAAAATAAAATTTTATTTTAGCTTAATTTACTGTATGATACTGAAATAGCCTATTAGGTTACAAAACAAAATTATACTTGCAGTTGGTATTGTCAAATAGCGTTTATAAAAATATTATTTCCATTGTAATTAACGGCATTGAATACTTCCTAGTCCCACTTCAACTCTCCATTTACAATAAATCTTGACGTTGAAATATCAGTTTGCAAAGTGTATTTATTTTTAATCGATTAAAATTAGCAGTTGATCTTGTACGAAGATTATTTATAATAATGTGATCTTCGTTATATTGTAACAAATAATTATGCTTCATAACTTCTATATTACTTGTGGAACGCCGATAGAATAGATTACAAATTACTCGAAGCTTATATGTTGGATGTCGTAAAATGAATTTAAGAATGAATGTTCACTCAAAACTTACATGCTGATTGACGTTAGAATAAGTGAATGCTCGCTGATTACTTCATCGTTATAACTAAAAACAAATCCAATACGTCCTTCGACTATGTTCTCGAAGCATGGCACATCCGGGCGATATAATATTCTACAGCAAATTTGCGCTTTATCTCTAATTAATTGCAGTCGGTATAATTTAATGGCTATCGCAAGGTGTCTTACATTCTTTGTTGATGCACTAAAACCTAGTTGTTACTATCTGTCTCTTAGAGCTATTAAATTTGTTTTTATTTATTTTTATAGTTTTCCCGATAGTAGCGCTTCCTAAAATTGAGGCGTTTATTCATTAGTAGAAAATAATTAGCTTATTTAATAGCATTTAGAACATTTCTAGAAAAATGACGTATTCTTTTATTAAATAACGCAATTGCTCGACTTTCTTGACTAAAACTTGTTTTACGTGTTTTAAAGAATCTCTACGCACGGAAAAATATGCTTTGATTTATAAATTCGTAAAATTGATATTTTTTAAACTCATTCAACGTAAATGCAATATAAACTTGTTATTATTTGGTATTTTTTAAGAGAATAGAATAATTATTTATAGACGGAAGAAAATAAACGTTTATATTTTTACGTATTTAAAATTTAGGCTTCGCGTTTATGCTTTATTTAAAATGAAAACTAGCTTTATGGTATCTCTCAGGAATAATTATTTATGCATGGTTGAAGTGAATTCACATAATCAGTGAATTTAAAATTGGATTTCATTCCTAAATGGTGTGTCTTTAAAGAGTAATATTTTACATCGAGTGTTCATATCGTAGCATTATCTCATAAACATCCAACACCGTAAACCCGAGAAAATTCGGAAAATTTTTAGAAAAAGTTCAAATTATGTAAATATTCATTGTTATAGAAAGACGTATTTGTAAAAACGCTCGGTATATGGAGTATAAATGCATAGGGACCGTAATAAAAATGGGTTTTCATTCTTATTACATAAACCTAATGACGAAGAAATAATGTTTTAAGATAAGGACGATGATATTTCACTATATTCTGCGCATAGGAGGGGGTTTTTCAAAGAGTTTTCTTCTCAGTTCGATAATTTAATAACGTGCTTACATTCAAAGGTATACATTATGTGTAAACAAGTGCATGAACAGAAATTTAATTGAGTAGTCAACAGTTTATTCTTGTCAAACAAATACTACATAAATATCAACGTGTCGTTCACCCCAAGAATTAACATACTTAGCTACAAATGTTTTCTAGGCAAAAGGATCAAGGGCGCGATCATGATACCCGTACAAACCAACAAAAAACCCCGCCTTGCATTAACAAAACTTTCATACCATCTTCTTGCAAACTGCAAATTTCAAATAGTATGATGAATCTATATGAAATAGCAATTATGTTCAAACATAATAACTAATATATAACTTGTTACGCAAAAATAAACGTATGGAACTGAACATAAACTGTTTTTTTTACCGATTAATTGATGAATTATTAAAACACTAAACCATCTTTGGTTTCAACCGGCCGCCCCAAAAATACAAAATTTCTCGGTCTTAACTTGGTTGGGAACGTTATATTAGTAGTGGCTAATTTATCAATAATTGGCTCTGATATCAAAGGCTAAGCATCCTGCTCCTTGCAGGACATGTTGTTTAAACCACTTCAAAGCCACTTTCTCTCTTGTGGCTACGTCAGCTTATGAACTTGAATTGCTCGATTGTAAATAAGAATCGCCATGGAGCAGGAGCAGCAACGTCAAATCTGCATCCGTTACTGGACAGTAAGAGCTCGCTCGATATGATCGACAAGATATGATTCTACACATCCTCAATCCGACCAACCCTGATCTATGCATCAGCAGCGGCGAGATACAAGTCCCGCGTAAAGAAGCTGCAAGTCGAAAGGCACTAGAAGCACATGAGGAACGACTAGATCCACACCGACATCAACATGCCGATGATCGCGAAATACATCAAGACACTGCAAGCAAGTTTTTCGACGAAATGGCTTTACACGACAACGCTCTCGACAGGACAGCAGTCGACTGCAGTGAAGTACCGAAGACTTCAATCCATGTTTCTAGACTAAGTTCATGTTGTATTTCAAATATTCAAGTAAGCTGCCGTCACGACAATACCATAACTCACTTCTCTACAGATAGATTAAGTAATCCAATATCCTAAACATTTTGCCACTAACCAGTTAGATTAAGAATAAAAATTGCTGATTGGGATTCCATAAAGAGTATGTCAAAGTCTATATATCAAACAACAATGACAACTGGAAATTGGAAACGACCTCCTTGAACGCGTAGCAGGACAATCTTCTAAAAGCACGGCTTTCGCAAGAAAGGATATGTCATTATTAAATTTTAACAATAAATTTGACGAATAAACTACATATTATAACGTCGTTAAGAATTAATCCAAAGTTCAAACATTATCTTCCCTTAGGGTCATCGGTGTAACGTTAATATTTTATCTGTTTTATATGTTATAAATATGAACTAATCTAGTGTGACATTATTAATTTAAACGGTATATTTAACACTGTTTTTCTATAGTATTAATTTTGCGCTTTACTTAAGATTACGCAAATACTTTTAGTAATTGCTTATCTAGAACGAGTAATGTATGTTTTTGTTTTGATATAGCAAATTTTTCGCAATGTTTTAAATCCGGTACTTTCACTGAAGAGCTGTAGAATTGAATACCTTGAATTAAATGGTATTGTTATATTAAATTGTATTGTTTAGTGTTTCGACAGGTTTAAAAAACTATATGAATCACTATCTGTATCTCCGAAATTCCCATTCATCTTAGAATAATTTTAGGTTGATTCAAACTCTTTTCTACTTTTAGATTATTTTGTTCTTCTGAGAATTTTAGTGTTAGTATTGATTCCTTTGCATCATTTTTTATGTACTAATATTTCTCCCATGTTCTGTGTTTTTATCTCGGAGAATTTTTCATGAAACAAGGTGATTATCTCCTGGGATGTGTACCAGACAGTTTCGTCCTGCTGAAACCATATTCATCAATTTCCTTATCCTCCATTTACTTTAAAGAAGGCCACGAAAGGTTAGCGATTATGTTCTGATAAAGCTTACCATTTACAGTAACTGAATTTGCATCATCAATTTAAAAAAAACGCTAATCACGCCTACTGCTCAAAATCCACACTAAACTGTGTCTTGTAGGGGATATATTTGTTTTCTAGGATCTTATGATTTTCGTTGCTCCAAATGCGGCAGTTTTCTTTGCTGACATTTGCCTAGAGATTAAACTGCACTTTATCACTGAAGATTATGCTGTTTGAAACATTGTTGTCCTCTTATTGTCTAGTTGAAATCCAATTTACGAATCCTCGTCGTTTTGCATGATCTACTAGATTCATCTCTTGTGTCAACTGACTATTGTATGGTTGCATACGAAAGGTTGTCTCCAGTAGTTAGTGTACCGGAACGACGGCGAACTGATTTCACTGAACTTACTTTCACACTACTGCAATATTTCGTTGCGTTCGAACATAGCAGTTTCGAGCAAGCGATTTTTTTGGTTTCAACTGAACAAGATTCTCAAAACTGTTGTTGCGGTAGGAACATTGTCATATCCAAAGATCGCGCGAAGTTTGCGGACAGTCTCCGCGTATCACCCCATTTTTTAATAAGTTTTCACAAAAAGAATGCGTTGCCTGATACTGAACCGCAGCATTGTTACTAAATGGAAAAAGATGATATAGCCATCTAATCAAATCAACTAGAATTTGTTAAAGTTTTTGAAAATGTAGGTTAAAGAAATGTATTGTTTATGATTTTGGAAAAATCTGAAATAGATTCTAAAGAGAAATATGTGTTTATAATTTATATAGCAAACAAATAGAAGTAATAGAAAAAAAATCTTGTTTGTATTCTGACTGGGCATTTGAGTGTGATGCTATTCTGGAACATTTGGAAACAAAGTTTGGCACCGGCTGTATTGCTGAACTAGTAAACACACTTTAACAAATTAGTAACGATAGCCTGGTTAGGCATCACCTCATCAGACATACGCACTTTTGCAATAGACCACAATTGTAAACTGTTTTACCTTCGTTAGGCACAAGCAGTGAAAATTGTTGTCTTGCCCTCACAAGCGCTTATGCGTGACGAGGTTAAGCCCTAACAGCCTACCACCAGCAATAATAGAAGTGAATAGTTAGGAGCCATAGTAAAAAAGATGAGTAAGTATATAGTCAAGAATTAGAATGCACCTTATCGTTTATAGTGAATTAAAGCTATAAATAAACATAAAGAATAGTAGGTGTCTATCGTAACCGAAGGAGAAACAACAAATGTTGTGATATATGCGGATGAGTAGCATTTGCAAAAGATATAAGAGAAAAGAAACACGATTACAATACAAATAACTGCGAAACAGTAAATAGTGCAATAATAGTAAAGCAACCTATCAAGCATCTTTCGTGTACAAATGCCTTGCTTACATTCCAATGTAATTATTCTGGTCAGAGGTAGAGCATACGACGCTACAATACGTTATTGTCATATTTAGTTCGCGTATTGTCCGGGACTAATTTTGATTGTATTTTTAGTACCCTTGGTTTAATTGGATGTATAAGCAGACCATCACAAATAATGATTTCCCCCTGATGAGCTTTGAAACAGTTTTACAAAGGTTAGAAATATGTTGACTTTATAATATTTATGATACCGTCTAAGCTCGGGAAATTAATGGTTTGGCACAAACTACACGTAATTGTGCAAGTATAAATAATACTTTACCTCTAATGGTGTAGATTAAACTAAGAAATGGATATAGGTATACGTTGGGCGTTATCAGTGCTGTCTCATCAGCAATTCACTACCGGTTAAAGAATCCAAATCTTTAACGCCGTAAGAATCAGAAATACTAATAACGTCGATTATTGATTTCATTGTGAATTGCAGCAAAATTCTGATTTAGTTGGATCAAGTAGAAGCTTCCATCGAGTTTATTTAATAGTTTTACTATTTCTTATGTTCTCAGCCTGTCTTCTTTGATCAAACTTTACAAGCTTCTATATTCTGCGCTAGTTGCCTCATGTTAATATATCTTACAAAACCTGCATGGTATATAATTCGTGTAACTCGCGGTCTATCTAGGCAACTCTTCCCATCTACCGTTCCTTCTATATCAGTATACCTAGTTCTTCCTCCTTACTATTTTTTCCCAATTAGATCATTTTTCGCCAATTTGTTTTAGTACATCTTCATTTGTAAGTTTTCAACGTTTTCTAAAAGCTTTGATCATTTTCCTCCATGTTTCCCCACAGTTCATATTTCGCAACTATACAGTGCTATACTTTATACAAATTTTCTGAAATTTTCTTTCTTATGTCTAGATTAATGTTTAATGTCAGCAAATTATATTTGTGTAAAACCACGTTCTTTCGTAGCGCAATTCTTCATTTTATTACACTTTTACGTCTTCTTTCGTTTTCACTACATTTAATTTTTCCAATGCTCCGCCTGATGGCACTACATTGACCAGGAAGTGAGTCTTTTTATCTGCAAATTTTGAATTTTGCCAAACCCTTGATGTTTCAAGTAAGATAGGGAGCTTTTACAAGCGTGACAACACTCACACATGGGACCTACATTTTACCTCTTATCGAACGAAGGCGTATTTTTGTGAAAAATGCTCGCCTCACAATTTTTAAGCTGACCGTGTCTGTATTTGAACCCGGGACCTTGGGCTCAGTAGTCACACGCATACTAACTGAGCTACGAAGCCGCCTCTTTTGTCTTCAGCAAGTCTTTCCTCTGCTATTTGTATATTGTTATGGATAAAATGAGCCTTACGTTATAAATTTGGATTTTTCCTAAAGGGGCGAGGATTTCGTAACAATTTTAGGGATGCACCGGTTAACTGTATTGGTGCGCGAAGGAGTTTCTATGGAAAAATAAAAATTACCATTTGAAATGGCT
This sequence comes from Platerodrilus igneus, assembly GCA_036346225.1. Classification (NCBI taxonomy): domain Eukaryota; kingdom Metazoa; phylum Arthropoda; class Insecta; order Coleoptera; family Lycidae; genus Platerodrilus; species Platerodrilus igneus. The sequence goes on along the minus strand of JARFIW010000500.1, from coordinate 1,004,434 downwards.
GAAATACAAATAAACTACGTTACAGTGACCACATACCTCGGAGGACTTTTCTGGCCAAACCGTCTTGTCTCAGCAATACCTTTCAATAGTTTTCCGACACGGAAGACGATTACTCCGAATAGGTGTACTTTGCTTTTGGTTTTCTAAATTAATCACATTATACGTTGCCTTGTTCTACAACACCTTAAACACATTAAATTTTGGTTAAATTAAAGAAAATTGTGAAATAGAGAGCCTCTCCCAAATACGACTTAATCACTGGGGGACTGGATATCTTTTTACAATTATCTATTATTACCTAGTTGAAAATTAAGCCCAAATAATATCCAACTTAATGTATTCCGTCGTCATAGGAGTTTGCCGCCTGATTTGTACACTACACAAATCTAATGGTGAATTTGAACTGTTTCCACGCCTTTAGCACTAAGAGAATGTATAATAGCGCGTATTTCACAGTCGGCGGGAATCTCAATCGGCTGAAGCATTTGAACACCCAAAAGTAAATGTATAAACGATTGATTGTTGCCGCAATGGCGTCTGTGACTAGCCAAAAATATACGTAAACAGTGCGCATATGCGGAACACCGAGCGCAACGCTACAGGGACGGAATTTCAAAACGGTACTTGCTTAAAAAACACGCCTCGTATTTGGTGTTTCGTTCAAAGGTAGACTTCCTGACATCTTATACAATGTGTTTTCGATTCCTCGAATTTCTTTAGTTTTATTGATCACTATGGCTAGTTGTTGACATGTAAACACACAATATTGTTGTTGATATGGATTTTGCTTTAATCTTAATTAAAGTAATCCTACCACTATGTTGTTTTTAAAAATCTTGTCCTACTTTTCTGTTGGTTACAAATTGTGCTTCCCGTTATCCTTTACTTGCTACACTATAAAAATGATCCCATAGTTCCTTACCGAAAAGCCCTTTCACTGTTCTATTGAACCTCGTTTATACTCAACTTTAACTTACCTCTCTTTTAATATTTCTAATCGACTTTTTTTAGACTTAACATTTACGCTTCTATTTGTTGAGTGTTAAAGTATTGTAACGAGGCGTCTACAATTGAACGGAACAATATATTTGGTAGGCATGGCACCACACACTTGAAGCCAGTGACATCTGGATTCTGACAGAAAAATGAATACATAAAAGCTCAAAAGCGTGATTGATAGCTACAAAGGTGGACTTAAAAGGAATATAAGCTTGCTAAAAGAACATTCTGGTAGCTAATTTGAATACATCGAAAGGCTTTTCTTGTGTATGTATAATAGGCCAATATAATTGAATTAAGTATATTAAGACGTGCATCACGAGAATTAATCAGTTGGATTTCGAGTTTAAGTTCAAGCTTCAGGTTATAAAGTCGTGATATGACATAAATTAGTCTGTGTTAAAATAGAAACATTTATGTGACAAATTATTGGAGCTGGTGGTGAACATAAATTATTAGTTAGTAATAAATAAATCGCTGGTACTTCCAGTGTTAATTAAAACAATATTGTTTTTCCGCTTTAAGGAGGTTAGCAATGTTAGTGATTAACTGTAATAAATTTCCCTCAGAGCATTAAAATTTCACGCCTGCGTTATAAGTTAATAAAGAACTGTTGTTGTAAAAAAAGTTTCTCTATAATGTTTCTTTCCATAATTTCCTTAGTATACCTACCCGATTATCCGAGGGGAAGGAACAAGCTTATCTCGGGAATATTTCACTAAGAAAGCGTCATTACAATTTTTAAAATTGCATTTTCTTGGGATATCCGTAAGAACCTTTTATGCCAAGGTTTTTTGTTTTTTCGTGCCTTAAAACAAACTAGCAGTTCATCCATTTTCAGGACAAGTAAGTGATAAGTACCTTATCCGCTTCACCAGCTAGAGATGGAATCTGTAACCAGGAATCCCTTCGCCTTGACTGCAATGTAACAACATTGGATCGTCAAGGTACCTGTAGTAGCTTTTACTATAAAAATTTCGAATGGCTTTGTATTATGTTTTACAGTACGTGTGATTTCTAGTACAACAGCTCACGACGATGAGAATGAAATGATAACGTAGGTTACTAATGAGTTAATTTATTTGTGCGACTGGTATCAATCTAAAAAGTGTCTATGTTATGTTAATTTTTGTAATGTATGCTACAACCCCATATGTACTTGTTTTTCATTTGTATTTTTGGGGGTAGAATTAGTAAAAAAAAATGTATTTGGACATCTTAGAAACGAAATAATAGCTTATCAGTAAAAGGAAAACGGGTTCTCTTACTTTCTAATGAGGTGACAATGTACCAACATAAAACGTTTTTTATAATTTGAATAAATTAATATTGCAAAGTTTTTATCTTGAACGAATACCAATGGCAAAATACGGTTTTGTTTTGACGAATGGAGATTGAATTTCATTAGAATATCAAGTTGACGAGGGTGTTTAGTAATTCTCTTCCACAAATATTTAATGCCAGAACCGCATTCTAAATAAATAAATCAACTCACGTAGCTGAAGCAAATACTCGACACTTGAGCTGTCAAGAAAGCTTCAACAAACTTTACGGTAATTACAACTTTAATTAATACCAACCAAACTTTATTTAAACGCCTCACAATCTGAAATCCTCAGGGGCTAAGAAATAGCAAATTAAAAAGGTTTTGCACAAAATGTTTTATTCAAAGCGCTGTGGACGATGCTCGAGGAACCTCCTTGAATTCTAACCTATCGATTGATGATTATCGTTTTTGAATAATGTTAATAAAACCAAACGGTTAAAACCATGCTTAATTCAATATTAATATGAGTTCCACGCTTGTTTACACTTGAGGATAAACTCATTATGCAAAGTTGTGCTTCTCGTTCATGTTTCTTTTTCCTTTGGAACTATTAAAATTTATTCTGAACGTGAATCGGGATGTGTCCGTGACTTCAAGCAACATCTCTGGATTTGAACAAATTTCTGGTATTATTAGGAGCAGCTGTAAAAAGCTCACTGAGACTTTAGTTTTAATTTTGTAGCTATAGCAATTTCTTCTTTCTATTATGACCACTTTACAAGCTATCGGTGAATAAATAACTTTTGTGAATAAGTGTTAGTTCGAAATAGAATAGATTATTTCTTACATTATAGACTTTTACGTTTTCGCTTAGTAGCTTGACAATTACAAAAAACACATAAACCCATAGAAAAACCAATTACTTAAACTAATAGCATGACAGTAAATTCCATCGGTCTGAAACCGGCATATTCGAGGAATTTTCATAACTATCCGGGGCAACTGTCCTGTCTTAATTATTCTGATCTTCTTTTCGGTGAAAGAGAACGAAAACCATCACCGATTTATTTTCCCAGGAAACGCAAAAAAAACTATAAAGCAATACTCCAGGCAGATAGAGACATTTATGGGGAAGCACAGAGAGTTAATATAGAATATTGAGAAGAGAGGATAACGAGAACGAAAAATGCCATACGAATTAGAGCGTGAAATGCCTAGAATCCTTTAAGAACAGATAATAGAAATAATTAGGTTAAAATTAGGTCTGTTAGGGTTTAGTAAAGTCAGGATAATTTAAAGCAGATTATTTCAACTCAAGTATTGATTTTAGTGATGTGAGTTTTACTATATATGAGAAAACATTAAGGAAAGTAAAAAATACTCAGAACATTAGGATAGGATGGTAACAACCAGACTTAATGCCGAACAAACAGGCAGTACTAATTCAGGTATATCTTGCCAGATGCCAACACCCCTATATCATCTGTAAATTTAAGTGTATCAATCGTTTGTTCCTACACAATAATTCAAAATGTCTTTTTGCATTTGATAGTATTCATTGCCTCTTTGATGTACAAGTCAAAAATTAATAGGAATAGTGCATACCCCTGTTTCACCCATTTCCTAATTTACTTCTCTACGTTCCTGTTCTAATTTTATTACATCTTTGTATAAGCTATGTACGATCCGATCCGTCTATCCTTATAACTCATTCCAATTTTTTAAGTATTTCGAGCATTGTTTCCAATTTTACATGGCCAAATGATTTTTCCAGATTGACAAACCTTATATACACGCTTTTTTTTTTCTATTGTTCTCTAAAAATATACTCTATTTTATCGATATTCAATGGTAAGCGAAGAGGTTTAAGCAACCTGACGGCTCACAAGAAACGCTACCACTTAGACATTTAAGGTACCTTTAGTGCTATGGAGATTTAGCAATTTAGATATTTGGGGAATTAGATACTTTCGCTTTTAATCATCTAGGGTATTTTCTGCTTCAGGTATTTGGAGAAAATAGTTTGACAGATGACTTTTTTTATTGTTTTGGGTTTATTATTATTAAACCATGGGGGTACCGTTTTCAATGTTTGTTACTAAGGTATGAGTATCTCAAGAAATAACGGATTTGCTATTCATTTCCAATATGTTTAATAGACAAAAACGTAAAATATATAACGGCGAACTACACGAAAAGGTAAGGTTAAGGTTATAACAAAACAAACAAATCACGTGCTTTTCTGAACAAACACGCATGCTTCGATTTCAAAATAGCCAGAAAAGTTTAACTTGAACCAACTTTTGGGAGATCGGAGATTCGGTGCTCTTGACGTTTTTCGGCGGTGTCACAAATCTCTGTAGCAGTAAAGCCACCTTTACCGAATCAAAGGTTTTCCAATTACTCATTTCGCACAATTAACATGTGTTGAAAATATGCAAAACCAACTCCTGTAGTTGTTTAAGATAATCATTAGGTTCAAATACAATAACTTTTTCATCATTAGATTTTCCGTTCTGGAACTGGTTGGATGTGTACATCCATTGTTTTCTATTCTGAGCAAACTTACTCATTTCACACTTACGCAACCTACAACTTACACTATGTGTGCAATAGCCTAATCTAGGTCTACCTCTACCTCTCTTTTTTCCTTCCTCTGCTTTTAATATATTCCGCACTATTCCCTCATACCTTTGTGTGTATCCCATCATCATATCTCTCACATTTTTACTGTTTTCCACATTTTTCTTTCGTTTTCTACCGTTTCTAGTACCTCTTTGTTCTTAACTTTATCTGTCCATGAAATCTTGAAGATACGTCTGTAGCACCACATTGGTATCTGACAAGTGTAAACCCGCCATAAGGTCGCCTCAGAACCATGTTAAAATCTACCAAAGAGGTAGCCTAAATCATAATAATTTTCCCCTTCAAAATAAATATAAAAAAACGACTACTTAAGCCTTTTAATAATACAATCGGCCACTTCTTTAATAACCATCCTCTCAATTGTATAAATAGAAACATGTTAAAAAATGTTTTCCAAATCCCAAGTTATTGAATTTATATAAAATTTACCAATAAAAATTAATCAGCTGATTTCACGTTAAGCGTATTGGCTACCTAAAAAAAAAAAGTCGGTCCCAGGCCGTAACACAAATAGAAGGCAATCATTCATTTAAACTTTAAAAAATTTTTGTTTAGTGTACTCAAACCAAATATTTCGAACATCAATAAATCAAAGTCACCTTCAATTTATGTCATAAATGTCAAACTTGAAGTTTTTATTATTTTGAAAACGATCCTAGGTCAGGGATCGAAACGTTAATAAAGATAATTTTAAAAACTATGAGTGGTTTAATCCCCAAAGAAGATTAAGAAGAATACCACATATTCTGTCCGCCTTTTCGACTGTCCACATTTCACAACCATTTAGTGCTATGCTCCGCACATACACTTTCAGCTATCTTTTACTTTTTTTCTATGTTTGCTGTCTTCGAACATAACGCGGCTTTGTGACGTAGTTGGTACGTGTGTGACTGCTATTCCCAAGGTCCTGGATTCGAATCCCGACACGGTCCGCTTGATAAATGTTAGGCGAGCATTTTTCACTTCGTTCGAATGAAAGGTAAAGCGTAGTTGTTGTCACGCACGTTAAAGATCTTTACCTTGCTTGGAACAGCAAGGGTTTGGCAAAATTAAAAATTTCCAGTGAAAAAACTCATTCCCTGACCAATATAATACTTTCGGGGGGAGCATTGGAAAAAATCAAATGTAATGTCTTTGAACATAGTAGTTGATTTTTATTGTTAAATGTAGCTCGGCCTTGTGCTAATCTTTGTTTTATATCTTTTGAACTTTTCCCATTTTGCGTCATTGGACTTCCTACGCAGCAGAAATCATTAATCTCTCGTAAGTTCTCTTTTCCCATATGCATTCTGATTTTCACTTATTTCCCCTTCTTTACCTACTAGTACTTTAGTTTAATTTTTGTTAATTTTCATTCCATATCTTTCTGTTAGTACTATTTTCATTTCATTAAGAGCTAGTTTTAACTCTTACTTCAGATTCTAATATCGCTGTATTATCTGCAAATCTAAATATATTAATCATTTGTCCCTGTATAATAATACCAACTGTCTTTCGCATTTGACAGCATACATTTGTTACGGTATCCCATGCAGACAAGGAAGAAAGCAGCAACGTCAGTAAAGAGAATTGCCTACACCGAATACTGCAATAAAACAGGGGCAGAATGGTAGAATATAAATTCAAAAGAATTGGATTTTGGACAGCTCAAGAATATCGTAGAGTGAAGGGTGATATAGAAAGAAAAATTGGAAACCTCAGTAAAACGTTATATTACTTACAGTCCCAAAAAAATGAAATAGCAAAAGTCAAAAACACACAGTTACGTAATCGTTCGTTATAACGTGATGTAAATAAAGCGTCAATTTGCATATAATACAGTATAAACCTAAACATTTTAAAATATCAAGAATAAAGTTATAATTTAAACAATGGGTGCATATATACAAGCAAGAATACCTACAACATGTTCGAGCCTTAAATATGTACAAGAAGAAATTACGCAGAATACATATATCTACAAGAGAATAATGGTCACTATTTCCTGCCCTGTGAAGTGCACTCCGTAAGTTCAAGACGTATTAGTAAGCTTAACTATCGTAACCTAGTGAATGGAGTGTTCCCTTACTCTAATTTAGAATTTGGTCAGCATGTTGTTGACGTTAACATTTAATGTACAAAGAAAAGGTGACAGTAACAAATGCTCTAACGTGAGGTTTGGTTTAAATAATCGTGACTTGAAGCATGAGTACATAATCATACGTGTATTGTGAGCGTAAATTGGTGACGTAAGAAAACTATAAACAGCACACGAAGTGTTTGTCTTTCACAATAGCAGCAAAATTTAAAAAAGCAGAAAGAAACTGTACCTTGAACTATCGGTATCTATGGTACCATCTTCAAGAATTTCGGAAGTGTGAACTGCACTCGTCTATAGGCTGAGTGCTGGATTAAACGACATAACTATACTAGAACACTACGTACAACATCGCATTTTAAAATCGCGACCTACAACAGCGCTTCTTTGCGCTCAAAGGACGTTATGTAGAATTAGAATCAAAGAGAGAAAAATCGAATAAATAAGAGAACTTTTCTAAAGTTCAACTTATATTTATACAGATTGAAAACGACGAGGTAAGTAACGAAGAACCATTCTCACTGATATTGGTGTGAAATATTCTGCGATCGCAAGTAAAAATGTATTCCAGGCAACAACTGCGAAATATTTCTTGAACGCAAACAATAAAGAAAGCAAAAGGCCTCCATAATACGATAATTATTTCCACTGAATTTCGTTGTTCGAATGGGAAAGCAAAATATATTTAATAACAACCAACCGAGTATACAACCCTGCATACTGCCAAAGGAAGCTCAACGTATAACCGGTTTTATGACTTTTGGAAATTAATAGAGATTTGTATTATTATGAATCCTTGCTTTGGGGATACCAAAAATGAATTAATTAGGGGACCGGTTTTATTACCCACAAAACTGAAGCGGCCAACACGTACAGGTATAACGAAGTATCGTGTTTATATTTCTGAGTAAACGAGTAGATACCCAACCCATTAAAGTATTTTAATGAACTAGAAGTTTTAAATCTTCCAAAGAACCTATTAGAAGCATTTATTTTACGATGCGTATTTCAACGAATAACTATTGGAAATAGTAAGCCGTTATTAGAACGTGTTTCAATAAATCTATAAGGCGAGTTTCTAGCCTTTTAGAATTGGTTTCAATGCTTGCTTCTTTCAGCGAATCAAGCGAAGTTGTTTTAGCGATACTCAAACGTTTTACAGAATTTTAGAATTTGTTGAACATATGTTCCACCTAGTTTTACACTTAGAGACACTTATAGGATTTAAACATTTATTTTAATTGGAATAACATCAAAAACGGACCGTCGTCGCTTAGATTAGAATTTGTAGGAAGTGGTTAATTAAAGTAGTTGGAAATTAATACAAAAATCAATCACTTTCCAAATTTTAACGTAACACATTGACTCTTCGATATACAAGTTAAAAATTAACGACGATATCGCACATCCCTGTCTCGCCCCTTTCGTTATATTTACTTTTTTACGATAGTGTTCTAATACTATTAGATCTATTTGCTCAATGCTTATTCAGATCTACAAACGCTGTATACACATTTTCTCCTTAATCTATTGTTTTTTCTATTATCATCCTTAATGATAAAATGGTCTGTGGTTACGCTCCGCCTAAAAACAAATTGATCTCATTCTAATACAATTGAAACAAGTATTTGTTCAACACTCTGTAGAATGTTTGTAGTTTATTTGGTTTGAATTAACGTACTTCAATATATCTTTATTGTGAGATAACACAACAAATATACTCGGCTATCTACAATTCTTGTTTTCTGAAAGAATATTTTCACTTTATTTATGAGTAGTAATAAAGTTTGAATAACATACATTTTCTACCATTGTATTGGATTTTGCCGATTTGTATCCATTTATGCATTACAACGACTTTAGAAATCTTCTTTTGGCATGTGTTATTCAAATATTCGAATCGATTATTAGCTCGTATCCTAATTTGACTTTCACTTTGATCTTGCTTTCCGCGCTAGCATGTACGCTATGCGTAACGAATTCTGTTACTCCAAGAGCAATGTACGCTTATTTGGATAGGCTATATCCCCCGTGCATTGATAAGTCCTTATGCGTTTATCAATACTAGTAAGGTTCTCTTTTTAGCTTTTCTATGTAGGTAATGCTCTATCACGAAGAGCCAATTGTTCGTTTAGGTAGGCCCAACTGCTTTTTTTTGTAAGCCGCTTTTGCAGTTTTTGGTAGCAGTGTGGGCGACCCCGACCACCGTGCTGACGATCCCACTTTGAATGAGTTCAAGGTGTTTGGTTGTTTCGTCCCAACGGATAGAGATGCAAGATAAGTATCGGGAAATCTGGAGATATGGTGCCATGTTTTCTTTGTAATTTAGTTCGAAAGAGCTGATTTATCTACTTTTGATGTTTGTAACGAAAATTATTGCAGATATGGGCGGCAAAATATTTCCAGCCTGGGGGTGGCAAATTCGTAAATCCGCCTCTGGCTATGGTGACACTATCAGTTTTTCCCAAATTAAGTAATTTAAGATTGCAAATTTTTCAATTAAATGGAGAAATTCAACTTTTGTCGGACTGAAATTAAATTCGACTTCAATATAATCAACAATGGTGTTTAAGAAGCTTGCTCCTCAAATAATTAATCGCATAATTCATTTAAAGCAAGGTAAATTAAGTCAAATAGCAAAAGCAAATACCTGACACTCGACCCGTCGAGAACACTTGAACAAAGCTTACGTCAATTAGAACTTTAATTAACACCAACCAAACTTTATTTGTACTCTGAAATTGCCAAGGACTTAGGAAATGCAAACAAAGGAGGACATAATCTTGGTAAGTATTTTATTCAGATTGATTAGGATGATGCCCGAGGAACCGCCTTCAAGCCTTAACTTATTGATTGATGATTATTACTTTTGAATGATAATAATAAATCCCAACGGTATAAATCTTCCTTAATTCAATATCAAAACTAAATAAAAGTTTCAAGGTTTGTATACTTTTGCCGAATAAACTCGTTATGCAGAGTTTTCCTTGACACCCTAGTTCTCTGGAAATATAAAATTTACTCAGAGCACGAATAAGTGTTCGTGAACTTAAAAACATCTCTGTATACGAACAATTTTGTGGAATTATTGGGAATATTTTTAAAGAACTTCAGAATACACCGCGTTTAATTTTGTAGATTTAAATTCTTGATTGTTCTTGTGTGAACACTTTAAGAACCCACAAAGAACAAGAAAACTAAAAGCTAAATGCTTATGAGTTAGCTGTAAGTGCGCCCTAAATCATAATAATTAGTAAGATTTTTTGTTTAATAAGAAGGTATTTAGAAATTAAATAGCTCGTCTAAATGCTTTACCAAATTTAACAAATGTTTTATGATTTATTGTTTATTTTCAGAGGGTGTTTTTAATGACATGCTTGCAATTCACAGACATAAATCTCAAACAAAACTTTAATTCATTTAATATTATAAGATATAAAAGCTCAAACAAGCTTACATTAATTTTTTAAGATAGAAAAGCCCAAAACAAACAAATTCATTTTTGGTTTCAACATTTTCCGCTCCTGTACGCGTGCAGAGGGTTTAAACTTTACTCTGTTTTCCTTGGTTAAGGTAACCACGCCCCCTATATAAACAGAAAACACTTAAAAACAGTTCCGCAGTGACCAGCAAGTGAGTCTTTGTCAATCCCTATCAGATGAAGTCTCAACTAGCACGCTTGTAATTATTATTCAATCTCTGCTATTACGTTTCACGCTAGGTTAATTAAACCACACTACACCGCCCAATGATTTTTATTTTGTTTAACATACATTACTTCATCACTATATACCGCGGCGATTTTTATCTCAATTGTATATTATACTTAGCATTACACCGCCAGAAATTCGTATTCTGGTGGCATAAAATAAGTCTATCCTTTAAGACGGTCAGTGATTGCATACTGACCCACCTTACTCGTTTATAACTGCAAACGCAGGAACACCATCTTGTCATCACCGACCGCATCTGGGTCATGCTCGCGGATTCATGTCATTCCACAATAAGCCGTGGAAGCATCCGCTTCGCCACCGTCGTTGACACTCTCTGAGTGCCCGTAACTCGTATTAATCCTGTAAATAGGCAACTGTACTTACAATAACTACATTAAGCGTTTATTATACGTTGTGCTTTATATATTGATGTGATAACGCCTGGCATTGGAGCGCCGCTTAATTATTGCTATGACAACGGCCGACTTTGAGCGTCGGTCGAAGAGTACCGTGATACAGATACTGCAAATTGTAAAATTTGAAATTTCTGATTAACTTTCCTTTCTAACTTTTTTTTGTCTGGCTAGCTCAACGGAAATGCTGGGGTTTACAAAATGAAATCAAACACTGCAGTATCAAAAACATCTATACAGTCTAAAATATTTTCTCTCAAACAAAAATATATAGAGCATTTACAGCATAATCTTTTTCAAGCATAAAATTATTCCTAACAAGTACCTACTACTTAATTATCAAAATGTCTCTCACCTTATTTAGATTTAAATTTACAGAATTAAAATCTTTTCACTAATCGATAGTTTACCTGGCTTTGATACCCACGCTTGTAAGGTTCGTTTGGCCAAAAAATCCTTGACGTTAGTGTATTAAAAAAAAACAGTGTTTCGATCTCTGACCCCAAACTTTCTGGTAGATATACCCTTACAAAACAAATTATATGATTAACACATATTCTAGCATAAGTTAAATGACAGAAATTCAAATATCAGTTACAGACAATATCAATCTAAAAGTAATACTTGCAAAATCCACAAAGCACTCTCCAATTCGTAATTAACAGTATTAAATATCTTTTGCTTCTTGGCTTTATTTTAAATTGACGTTCAAATCCCAGTTTACAAAATCATGCATATTCGCTTAAATCTTCCTTCTTGGCTTTATTTTAAATCGACAATTTTTCTTATCTTCATTGTATATTACAAATTCAAATAATTGCCTTTAACAACTTTCATATTTATATGCAGGTTATGTTTAACATTATAATCAACATTACATTTTAAGAATGACTTTTATATTCATTGTTGCATTGTAATTATTAAATTATGGTATGCGTACTGCTTACTTCAAAATAACATCTTTGAAATTCTTTACATATTGACGCGAATTTATCAATTGATTTCCATTGTCGATTGCTTCTGTTTATATATATAAAAATTATATATTTTCTAGAATGTACAAGTAATTACGTGATTCCATTCCAAAGACTACACGCCTACCTGACGCAAGTTTCTGGGAATTCTTCGTTAGCGTCGACTCGCGTGCTTAGTGACGTGCGCTGCCTGTCGTTCTCTAACACCTAAGGTTAATGGTCCGCGGTCTCCCTTACTAATACGTAAAGCTATTGAGCCGCATTCTTGTCCACATTTTTATCACATTTTATGGGTTTTTGATGTCCCTTAGAATAAAGGTTTTGTTTATTAATGAGTTTATGCCATATTTCTTATTAACTAACGTATTCTCCCAAAAATTCCTTCTTAGTCTCATATATTCCAGAGAATTCTTTATTTAAAATGAATTTATGTTATACCGAAGTGAATTTGGTAATTAATTTTAAAGCTTTCATTGCTTTATAATGCAAACGAGTTGCATTTTTATAATTGTATTAAAAGAGATTGGTTTTTATACTGATATTTCACACAAGGTTAGTTATTTATTACATAAATAACCAATCCATTGAATGGTTTTAAAATGCAAACAAAACGTGTTTTTAATACACATAATTAAGATTAAAATTGGCGTTTGAAATACACGAAATTATTTATTTTTATGCACGGAAAGTGCATTTTTATACAAACGAATGGTATTATATTTATTTTGGAATGATTATTTGCAAGCACGGCTTAAATTTGTGTTTCACTATTGTAAATTAATATTTCCAATACGCTTATTATACAGGATGTATTTATATGCACAGACTTGCACTTTCGTTTGGCAAAAAAGTAAGCTTATATTATACAGGGTGTAACCATGAATTTTCGGAAATTTCTATTTATTTCCGGATTCTTTTGTATCTTGGTGGGATTTATGTGTAGAAAAAATAAATCCCACCAAGATATAAAAGAATCCGGGAAAAAATATAAATTTTCGAAAATTCATGGTTACACCCTGCATAATACAAAATTACTATTTGCTAAGCGAAAAATGCAATTTCGTGTGTGTAAATAATCACCCGGTATAATAAAAGTGTATTGTAAAGACAGCCATTAATGTTTATAAAAATACGTTTTAAATAAAAGCAAAACACACTTCCTGTGTATTTAAAAGCTAAAATGTATGCATAATGCATAATGCATAATGCATAATGCATAATGCATAATGCATAATGCATAATGCATAATGCATAATGCATAATGCATAATGCATAATGCATAATGCATAATGCATAATGCATAATGCATAATGCATAATGCATAATGCATAATGCATAATGCATAATGCATAATGCATAATGCATAATGCATAATGCATAGTGCATAGTGCATAGTGCATAGTGCATAGTGCATAGTGCATAGTGCATAGTGCATAGTGCATAGTGCATAGTGCATAGTGCATAGTGCATAGTGCATAGTGCATAGTGCATAGTGCATAGTGCATAATGCATAATGCATAATGCATAATGTATAATGTATAATATATATATATTATATATATATTTTTTAAGGTTCTAGTACAATAAACAGTTAGTATAAATTAATTTACAAAGGATATACTTACAATGAAATTATTAATTATATACCATGTTTTTGAAATTATTGCATTTTATGACACAATATTAATGTCACTTTAATTGACAGTAGGACATGATGTTGACATGAATTATATTATATGAGATGCGTGTGTGTCTCTTTTTGTCTATATGGAAGTGTCTGTATATACTAGTATGTGTATATGGTGTAGTTTGAAAATGTATTGAGGATTGCGCCATTTTAAGTGGGAATTGTACTGTTAGATGGTATTTTAAAATTTAATAGATATGTATACATTGTACTTAAATTATTGATATCAGTTTTCTTGTTCATACTTGTCGGATTATTGTAAATGTAACACATTTCCAAAAAGGTTCTCCTATTGTAATTTGGTTCAATGGTCAAAATTTTTGTATTTGTAAAATCTGGTCTATGATCTTTTGTGTTGGAGTGAATGGTCAGAGCACATGCCTTGGGTTTTACTCTGATATCACTTTTATGTTGCGTTACTCTTTGTCGTAGTTGTTGGGAAGTCTGTCCGATGCACGATTCTGCGCAGTCTATACATTTAATTTGGTATATTGGGAATTTTTGTTTTTCTGCTGGAGTCCTGTCTTTGACTTTTGGGAAAAGTAAATGAATTTTTTGTGAATTGGTAATGGCAATTTTGATGTTTAGCTTTTCCAAAAAAATTTTAAATTATTTTGAGGTTAAATGGGCGAAATAGGGCAATGGTTTGAAGGTGGTGTTGATGTCAGATGGTGTGTGATTGGGTATATCCTTGTTATTGTTCGTGGGGGTTTTGTACAGTAACGAGTAGATTAATTTTGTAGAATAATTATTGTTTTTAAGTAAAAAGGTTAAATTGTTCAAATTTTTTGGTACAGAGTGGGATGACATCTTATTTTAAACCTAAAAAACAGAGTTAAACACATTTTCATCCACTCTGTACCAAAAATTTATTAAAGCGAAAGTACTATATCTTACTCTTTTATTTGGGGTTGTGAAATCCAGGTATAGTTATGATTATTTCCTTTATTCTACAGAAACAAAAAAAATAAAAGTAAAAGTTCTACATAAAGTTCTTTGGGAAATTCCCACAGGTATTATACAGACTAGCGTCTTGTATGAATTTCTTTTTCTTATTGATTTCTATATTTAAATATAATATATAATTATTTTCTTTGAGCGGACTAGTGTTCTGCTCTTTGATAAATATCTATCTTTATTTTATGTTTGTGCTAATACTGTATTTTATTTTTCAGCTAGGTAAATTGTTTCGGGTATCCTTATTTTTCTTGCTACCCCCCACTCTCCGACTCTCGCTAGCCGGGGCCCTCGCCCTCCTCCCCTTGATTTATGACATCCTGATCATTTACTTTGTCATAAAATTTCTGGCGTTTAAATTGGACGTTCACTTAAAAATACCCATGGCAATTGTCTGCAATCGAAAACCAATGCTCTGCTTTGTACTCCTTATGTTTGAGCCAATAATTGAGTACGGTTACCCCTTGTTTCCAAAATTCACCTCGTGCTTTATTCTATATTTCACTGTTTACGCTTTGGACCTCTTCATCTAAATACGACCTGGAATTCGTAGGTTTCTTAGTATTATGAATTTCTGAATACCAGACTTTGTATCATAAATTAGAATTGTATTACAAGCTGATTGGCAGTGGATTAGAATACCAGCCTTAGGACCATGGACTAGAATTGTCTTAGAAGTGAACCAGAATTGTATTAGACGCGGATTAGAAGACCTACATCATTATAAATATTTAATTTAAATTAATTAACCAATTTCTACTCACGTTGTCTGCAAAAATGGCAAAAGCTTTTTAATGTATTCTTAACGCAATTCTTACATAGCACTGTTTTGCACTATAATATAAAATTTATTTATCTGACGCGTAAATATTTGATTAAGAGTATTGTGGATTTGACGTGCTTCAAATTGAGACTGACTGTTTCTTATCACTTCTGGGAGTTATAAAGCTTTTTCTCTCTACATTTGTATTTGTTTTCCAAGCAGCCTTGCAAATTGTTGCAACCAACCATATTTGTCCTGGACATTCCTAGTATATTTTCAAGCTGATTTCTGATGAAACTATTTTGGAGTTTCGTATCATGCTGTTATTTACGATCTTTGATCGCCTTGTTCTTGTTATCGTCGCTGGACTTATGTCTGTTGTTTTGTGTAGATAAAGCTTTTGGAGAATTGTACAAAAATAAATGATGTAACACGATTGCTGTTTTCGTTTATGTATTTATTTAAACTCATCTTTGAAAGTGCGTTTTCTTATCAAAGCGCTTATTGTTCCTTCTTTATTACAAGCGTAATTGCATGAAGATTTATTAGGTTTTATCTTATCTTCTGCGTATCTGTTTTATAACTTGTAGAACACTTCTCAACGTAGTTTAATTACATGTATGATTATCTATGATTATCTCTCTGCTGAATACGCGTTCTATTATTGGAAGATGTGTACAGGGTGTTAAATGCTTGCTATTTACATAATGTGCGAATTATTTATTTTCCTGCTAAATAAATGCAGTTTTCTGATTCCCATTGCTATTTACAGTTACTACGCGACCCTTACTACTCAATACACCTCTAAACAACCCCTTATCACAGCACAGCAATATATATATATATATATATATATACAAATAAGATATATCGACTGTTTGAAATATTATTTTCTATAGATATATATATATATATATATATATATATATATATATATATTTATATTGAATTATACGTTGCAATAGTATGTCCTGCAAAATACTACTATCCGCCCTGGTATCTGGTTCTAAGATTTCTAAAAAAAAGGTGTCTAGTCACAACTCCACAGGTTGGTTTGATCAACACCTATCTTGAACCAACTCTTTAAGTGCGCCGAACTATCTTTACCTACGTATTTATTAATCTGAACATGAACCTTTTGTCTTTCTCTAGATACCTCACCTCCAGTTCTACTCTTCATTACTAACCTAATTATTCGTTTATACCTCCAAATATAACCTATCATTCTATCACGTCTTCTTCAAATTGCACTTTTAATATGAATGATCAAAAACTGTAGCACAATTAGAAATCCCTTAACCCGTACACTATTTTAAAGGTGTTTCAACCACTGGATGTATTATCAGAAGCAACATCTTAAAAGATTAGAACCTCCTAACGTATGGTGTATCCAAGAATATTTAAAAATCAGCTGGACAGATAGTATGAATGGGGTGATAGAATTGCTTTAGGGAAATATAATTACTACAAGTCTTGACTATAATAATACTCCCTTAACCACACACTATTTTAACCTAATTATATATTTTGACCATTAAGTGGTCATCATCACTTTAACAAATAGTTCAGAAACTAATCTAAACATATTGTCTTTACTATGTAAACTAAGCGAATTGTTTCAACATGTAATTAACCAACGTTGCACTGAACCCCTAAGATATTCTCTTCGACGCACAGACTAATAGTCTTTTATGCACAAATTGAGTTGTAATCCTAATGCTAAAAAACACCTAATTTATGCCATTTTTAGAATTGCCTTGTCATTGATTGTAATTTCGTTGACAAAGCAAATCAGATGAAACTATTGGCACATTATCAGAATTTAAGAGGAGTTCTAAGTATTTAACTATGTAACGGTATTATACAATCAGCTTTTACTATACTTTTATCATTTCCACACCTGCATGAAACAACCCACAAATTGCAAATATTTTAATATCTTAGTTTTGGTTAGGATCGCCAACTACCTATGTCTTGACAAAAGTCTTTAATTTCAGGTAACAAATTAAAGTTTCTTTAACGATACTGAAAATGTTATCACTACAAAATAGTTAGTATAACGCAATCTGACTTGGTCCTCGCTATATTCAATTTCAAAAATTACTTACTCGGGTTGGGAGGTGTGACTGACAACTATTTGCGTACACCTTAAACAAGAAATTACACAAAAAAACAGCAACCGTCGACTTTATATTATCGCTATATTGATTTTAAATTGTAAGCACAGAACAATAGTTTTTGAAAATTTACTTTCGCACTTTTACTTATATAAAAAATTATAGCTATCATTTATTTACTACGCCAATCTGAACAAACTGTCAGCTATCAGAGAGATGCGCAAGTTACACCAACACCAACATAAATATTATTTTATAAAAAACAAACACACAAGCAGAGTACCACGTATTGCGTAATCGTCGTCAGCGCAGTGTTCGTCTTCAGGCAACCGCCTTTTGTCTTCTTCGTAGGGCTACTCTCTTTAAAGCAATGCCGAACAAAAATAATAGATTTGAGCGTGCAAACTTGTTTAAATCAAAAAATAAAACCCTTTTCTATGCGGACACATCATACTTCTCTTCTGGTCATTTCCATACTGCCGTGCACCCACACGTACCTTAAATTCCTGGCTATCCTTAACCCTCTTGACTCGTTTTACGTTTTGTCAAGGTTAACCGTGAACTGTATCGTTACAGCAATTTTAATTTGTTGATAAGAATTCACAGTAGGATACCTTAACTTTGCTTTTATAAATTTGATATGATTGACTATCTATGATCTTTCATGTTTACCATATAAATCGAATAATGTGTTCTTCAAATGTAGTTATTACATTTTTCTTGGTCTAGCCAATATATTTTGGAAAATATACTGGTCCCGAACGACTAATCTCATAAAGTTACAACTTTTGAAACTGGGTTTTCTTGCTTTTGGGTTATCCAACAAATTTTTAGTCTTATTATTACTAAAAGCAATTTTGAAATGAACTTATTTAAATATCCACACATTGGTCTATGGAAAGGAAGTTTAACATATTTAACACTGTCGTTATTTGTGGTTGGATGCAAAGTAGATCGTTTAGAATAAAATTAATATTCTTAAACATTTTAAAAGTTTTTTTTAACTATTCCAAATATTTGTTGAAATTCAGAAATTACGTTTAGAGCCACTTGCACATTCTAATTTCCGTTCAGAATAAATTTTATTACGTTTAGAAGAAATAGTCAGTAAAGAGAAGCTTCACCTAGATATTAACTTTATCATCGCGCGTAAACAGAATGCGAAATGATACTATTTTATTTTAACCTTTTCGCAAGTCCCTGAAGATTTCAGACAGTTAAGCCGTATAAAATAAGTTTGATTAGCGTTAATTAAAGTTTTAATTGACGTGATGCTTCTTCCAGCCCAGCGGCTCAAGTGTCAAGAATTTGTTTTTATAGTTATAACGAGATTCCTGCATTAATTATTTGTGGAACAAGCGTTTAACACCTTTGTCGACTATCTACGTGAATGAATTATCATCTACCAATGCAAAGCCGCATTTCATTTCGTTTTTTCATCAAAAGTTAGAGTGGTTATATAAATGCAGATGCGCTATTGATATTGTTAATATTTATTTATCCTCAACCAGTGATAACACAACTCCATAAAAAATCGAAATTTTGTTTGCCCTGATCCGGTCAACCATATTATGTGTAATCGAACTTGCTGAAACCGAATTCGGAGTCCAAAAAGCTCCATTACGTCAGATTTTTTCTAAGCTCAGAAAATAGGCTAAAAGTCATAAAATTCGATAAAAATTTAAATGAATCTCCATAAACATATATCCCATCAATTCCTGCGTAGACCCTGGATAACGGCATTCATGCCGTCATGGCAAACACACAAAAAAAATTTACGATGCAGGGAGTCAGATACCCAGTATCGATGGCTGATCAGGGTGAGCACGGCGTCGTCATCATGTGACCGCTGCTCTGTAGAGGTGTGAATCTTGGCCTCTACAGAGTTTACAGCTCCAAGACGTAACACATTCAAAGGAACCCATAGACAACATGAACATGACGATCAAAACAAACAAGATCAATTCTCTTATGTTGTATGTATGCACCACCAAATATTCGGAAAAACATCACTGATCTTGCTTGTATTGCATACAGGTACTGTTCTGCAAATGATGTATCGAATCAGGATCAAACTGGGTTTCACATACCATGTGTGCAAGCTACTATAAGAGCAGCTCGCATTTTTTTTTGCAAAACAGTACCCGTATGCAGTACAAGTAAGATCAGTGACGTTTTTCCGAATGTTTGGTGGTGCATACATACCACAAACATAAAAGAATGGATCCTGTTTGTTTTGATCGTCATGTTCATGTTGTCTATGGGTTCCTTTGGATGCGTTACTTCTTGAAGCTGTAAACTTTGTAGAGGCCAAGATGCCTACCTCTACAGAGTTGCGGTCACACGATGACGACGCCTGCGAGCCCGCTTGCTCACCATGACCAGCCGTCGATACTGTGTATCTAACCTGACTGCCTGCAGCGTAAACTTTTTTCGTGTGTTTGCCATGACGGCATGAACGTCGTTATCCAGGGTCTCTGCTGGAGCACAGAATAACTCCGTTGTCCATCGTCAACCACGTGGTGGTGCTCTAAATTGCAAACACATGTTTTCTTTCAACACTGATGAAAGCGACCCTTCTGATTCGTCATCTTACGGAGTTATAGGGTTATTGGATTTTTATGGTTATGAGGATTAGGATTATGGGGTTTTAAGGTTACGTGATTGTGGGGTTAAAGGAACGATCTATTGTAGTTGAGTTTCTGGAAGAATAATTTCTAGTAGGGTGTATTATAAAGAGCATGTGGAAGTGGTTCTATGTGCTCTAAAGCATGTGAAAAAGGGTGGATTATTGGGTTTAAGGCCCGTTTTGTGCGGTGGAAAGAGTAAGTTGCTTGTGTTTGTAACTTTGCGTATTTGGGAAGATATCTCATTTCAGACATTTTTGTATTAGTATTTGAACGGCTTCCCTTAGGATTACTCAAAAGTTTTGGATTATATACTTGCTGATTAGATCTGGATCGATTGCTCTATGCAAGTTTGATGTGAATATTATGAAATCAAGGAGATCGTAGTCAAAGTAGATTCTTGGAGTGGTCAATTATTATCTCTTGGGGTTGTAAGTGAACATAGGTATCGGGAAGGAATATTTGTGTCGAAAGGAAATTTTAAGGTGTGTTGAAGTAGATGGTCATGGGTGCCAGTGTGGATGTTTGGATATAGTTTGAAGGTAGGTTTACCAAACTGCGATAAGTTTTCCCAGGGTTTTTGGTTTCTTGATTTAGTTATCAATTACTTTTTATTTGAATTAGATTTCTAGTTGGTTTATATTGACCTGGCAGTTGATTGTCCTCGTCTGTTATACTGCATGTCTTATTGATAAAAACAAGCGTCACTTAGTATTCTAGTCCACCACAGTGTCATTATGTTAACGTGATGTGTGTGCGGGATGGGGTGCATTGCCTCTTATGTTGTTTGTGATAACTGTGAGTATAACGTCAGTGACTGCGGCTGCGTAAGTTACGGAGGAATGGATGAAGTTAGTCTGGAGAAGGTTTCAAGATAGAGATGCCAGTTAGTTTTTAAGTACTGACGGCACGGAAGATTGAATTGAATGTTGAACGAGAAGATTGTCGTCACTAGTCTGTATAACATGGAAAATATTTATAGGAGAGTAAAGGAATGATATTATAAAGGTAAACACGTACTAATAATTTATTAAGCAATAGTGAAAACCTTTATATAGTCGAAAGAAAAAGTAAATAAATGGACAGAATTGAGAAACTATATAGAAGAAATGAGTTAAAAGTTGAGACACTAGAAAAAGAAGAAGTCATTGAAATGGATGAAAAAGGAGATCCTATTTTAAGATCGGACTTCGAAAAAAAATTAAAAGTTTAAATATCTGTAAGTAGTATGAGCAGATGACATGCCTGTGGAATTACCTAACCTTATAGAAACAAAACACAAGATAAACTCTTTAGACTTGTTTGTAAGATTACATGAAACTGGAGAAAAACTGCTAAATTTTACAAAAAGTGCTTTTGTAATGATTCTTAAAAGTTTGACATCTCATGCGTCAAAGGTTTTAACTCACGTTCCTCGTAGTACAATCGTATAAAAGTAGAAGACAAGTTGGGAGGAAACTAATTTGGTTTTTAGGAAAAATAAAGGTGAAGGAGTACTGTCTCTAAGATTACTGAGAGAATGCAGAAAGAATTACGAAGAAGTCGTCGTATTTGGTCTTTGTTAATTTGGAACAAGTATTTGATAACGACGAATGGAATTAGATGTTTGAAATATTGCAAAAAGTAAGTTTGAAATATACAGACAGAAGAGTAATTTCTAATACCTACAAAAACTCATAACTAAAATCATAGCAGATGATCAAAATAGAATGAGCCAAATATAGAGAAACGTGTCAGTAAGGATATTTTGCATCTCAATTGTTTTTTCAATTTATACATAAGGCACACAAATAATGAAATTAAAGAACAAGTAAGTACATTTGGAGTAAACATGCACGGCGAAAAAATACCAATGTTAAGACTTGTGAGTGACATAAGATTCTTAGCTAATGGCACAGGTCATCTAGAAAACATATTAATTAGAGAGCTACAATATGAAACTAAATAGAAGTTAAACAAAAATAACTACTGCAGTAAAGATAACAAAATTGACCTATTTAATATGATAGGACAGTTTTCCTGAGGTGGAGGAATTTTGTTACTAATGCTCAACAATTATGAAGGGTGGAAGAAATATAAATTATATACGGTACAGAATTACGTCAGCAAAATAAATTATTCTTCACAGATACAACTTTCTTACATTAGACGTTGATATAAATAAAAGAAAAGAATTTTTAGAAGAAAGAAAATTGGTATGATTGTGAAACATGGCCTATTGCTAGAAATTGAGAAGAGGAGCTGAAATATGGTACTATAAGAAAAATATTGAAAATTAACCGGGCAGACAGTGATAATGAAAAGAAAATGGGAAAAATTGCGTAGGAGACAACGACTTGAATATCTTATACAAATTATAAACGATGTAAGTTGTTGATTTGAAGCAACTGGCACAGAATAGGGTAGCCTGAATAATTGCATCAAACCCACTAATTGGTTGATTATAAAAATAGTTTATTGTACAAAATAGCGCAAAAAATCTAAAATTAAAAAATTTTTATTTTACCATAAAAAGAATTTTATAATGCAGTTATTGTATGGAATGAAAATGAATCAGATTAGAGTATAAAGTTGATAAAATTATTTAACAACCCTGAACTATACTTAGTTTCAAAATCACATTCCAGAAACGAAAAATGAAAACACGCAGCGGAATCAAATATTTGACACTTTACCTTTAAACAAAATTTTTTATGTGAATTAGAACTTTAGTTGACACTAATCAAACTTTAGTTATATAGGTTTACAATTTAAAATCGCAAAGGACTTACAAAGCAAATGAAAAGCAAAATACTGGTTTGGTAAATATTTTATTCAAAATGAAGTCTAAGATGATGTAAGAACCTCCATGAATTTTAACTAATTGATTACAGTTTTTAAATAATCAAATGAATGCGAACGGTATAACACGATCTTTAATTTAATAAAGTAACAAAAATTCCGCATTGTATTTACACTTCGGATAAACTTGTAATGAGAAGTTGAGCTTCCTTTATGCTTTTTTCTTCTAGAAATATTGAAATTTATTCTGAACGCGAATTTTAGTCTGTTCGTGACTTTGAATAGTATCTATGGATTGGAACAATTTTCTGGTATTAACAAAGTATTTTTATTGAACTTCGGTAAACATTAATTTAACTTTGATATTTTTAGAGTGCATTAATTATTCTATCATGATCATGTCCTAATGTTGGAAAATAGTTCTTATTTCTGCATTCTTCCTCACTTCTATTTACGCTCTAGACCTTTAATAACGCCACATTCGCTATTCTTATTTACGTCACACGCACGTTCTTTAAACTAAAGTTGTATACTCCGGTTGTATCCATTCTGAACGGACCTGCACCTTAACGATGTTCTATAATACTAGAACGGGTAGAATGGCTTGAGTGTTTCAGTGAGCTAAAGAGCCAAATGATAGGTTTAACCAAATTAGTGGGATCTTTAGTGAGGAACCAGACTAAGACAGGTCCCGAAACAGGGCAGCACCTTTTGCAGTACTTAAAGTAGCAGCGAACATAGGGGTCAGTATGACATTCTAAGAGACACAGTACTGCGATGTGGAAGGCAACGGGAAACCACCTCATTACCTCCCAAGTACACTGCGTACAAAAATTATTAGTATAAACAGATATTGGTTTTGCAATACTCAACTAATGTTAATTGTGCGAAAGGATTTACTGGAAAACTATTAATACGGCAAATGTCTAAGTGTTAGAGGATTCTTGGCAGCCACAGTCTGCTTATCCCCCTTTACATACCACTTAATCTCGGTGAAATAGGGCATATAATTAGAAAACAATAGAAGGGAATCGAGCTGTATATAGGCAGTTGGCGGCTCCGTGGCGTAGTGGTATGTGTGTGACTACTACGCCCAAGGTCTCGGGTTCGAATCCCGACACGGTCCGCTTGAAAAATGTTAGGCGAGCATTTTTCACAAAAATACACCCTCGTTCGGATGAGAGGTAAAATGGAGGTCCCGTGTGTGAGTGTTGTCACGCACGTTAAAGATCCCTACCTTGCTTGGAGCAAGGGTTCGGCAAAATTCCAAATTTTCCAGGTAAAAAAAACTCGCTTCCTGGCCAATGTAGTACCTTCGGGTGGAGCATGGGAAAATCAAATGTAATGTATATAGGCTGTTGTGAGAAGTGCAGGGAACTGGGTAGGCTAGCTCAGAACATAAATAAGCTGAGGTACAAGTCCAACCAGTTTCAAGACGTAAAACCCAATGACGAAAAAATAAGTGCTCTTAAATCTGGTGATTATTATAAACAACTACAGGTGTTGGTTGTGGAATATTTTCAACTAATGCTGATTGTGCGAAACTATAAATTGGAAAAACTATTAATTCGACAAAGGTTCAAGTGCTAGGGGAACTTGGCAGCCAAAGGCTTCTTACCCTCTTCACATACCACTGAATATCAGGGAAATAGGGTATAACTGTAAAACAACAGAAGGTGACCGAACTGCATCAAACAAGAAAGAACAGCAGCTACGTTCAAAGACAATGAACATAGATACAAGAAGAAAACTGTTCAAAGCATAGTGTGGAACACAGCACAGGGCATCTATGAAATAGGGGCA
The DNA here is from genome assembly GCA_036346225.1 of Platerodrilus igneus. Taxonomy (NCBI): domain Eukaryota; kingdom Metazoa; phylum Arthropoda; class Insecta; order Coleoptera; family Lycidae; genus Platerodrilus; species Platerodrilus igneus. The sequence continues at coordinate 979,610 of JARFIW010000500.1, read as the reverse complement.
GTAAGAAAAGCGGACAAAAAGAGATAGAAGCCTTCTGGAATGTTGTGCGTTAGATGTATGAGGATGGTAGCATAGACAGACAAAGTTAATAACAAATTGGTTGTAGAAATAGTAGAGGAATAAAGATATCTATGGAAAACGAAAAAATAGGAGAAATAGAAGGACAGGATACGTTCTCAGGCATTTCTGGGGAATAGTATAGGATATATTACAAGCAGAGATAGGAAACGATAGGTATGGGTAGACCGAAATCAGACTTTCGCACACAAATAGGGATAGATGCAGACTGAGCAAATTTCAGCGAAATGTGCAGGTTGGTTCAGACTAGGAAACAATGAGGGTACGCGTCCAACCAGTTCTAGGACTGAAGACCTAATGATGATGATGACTCCCTTATGTATGATTTTTCAAATGTTCAATACCTGTTACATTTTTTTTATTTTTAGAGATAATCCTTGTGTTTGAACTTTTTAAAGCCACTTTTCTGAGGATTTCATGTTATTTAAAATTTTTAACTTTATAACAGTTATAATTTCCAGCAAAACCATAGTCTTTGCAATTTCTAAATAGACCTCGTCATCCGCGACGTCACACAAGTACTAACTATTTATGTAGATGTTTGTCAACTTAATACCGTACAATATTTATGTTATGGTTTTAGTTTGAATAATAGCAATTTACGATGTTGCCAATAATTTTAAAGTCAAATATTGACATTTAAATTTTAGGTTATATGCCATTCCTTGTTTTGTTGGTGTCAACGACCTCATGAATTTTTCCGTTTTTATATATTGATATTTGGTTGGTTTTTACTGCAAACAGTGCTATTCAGAACTCATGTTAGTATTAAACTGAACTCTAATAACCAGAGACGATCAACGAGATTCATTTAGACCCAGAACTAAGCTACTTGTTGCTAGTTTGATCACCTTTATAGGCTGTGTAAAATCGTTAGTATTCGTTTTCAATTAAATTTATAGTGCAACATGTAATTATTTTCGATTTATCACGTTTCTGTTGATACTTGATGGTTGAACTTAAAACATGATGAGTTTTTAATGGTATAGTGAACGATCCCTGAATACAGTCTTGGATTTAAATGACTGAAAGACAATCCAAGAAGAGGTTTAATGGAACTGCTAAATATTATGAATAAATGGAATTTGATTCTGGATATATTATCCAGAATCCAAAATAAAAGAAGAGAATCTGCAGCATTTTGTTTTAGACGAAACATGGCTTTTTCAGAATGGTGCCGTAAGCCGTACCTACCAAAGGAATATAGTATTACATGCCCGAAATGTTAATGAATTACTAAATGGGGCTGAAATTGATTTTTCTTGTCTTCCACAAAACCTAAATTACTGCAGAGAAGTGAATGAGCAAAATTTGAAAATTATTAAAGAATTTGGAAAAATCATTTGCAATAATTTTAGACAACATGTCGTATTATTATACTTGTTAATGAAACATCTAACAGTTTCTAGAAAAAAGTAACGTTGTAGAGCGACTTACTAAATAAGCAATTTCTTACGGAACTAATGATTTTAAGCAAAGTTTATTTAACTTGCCACGATGTAAGTCAAAATTATGTGCTTTATAGCATATCAGTATTTATTAAAATTTTTAGGCATAAACCGCCAAAGATTTTTAAAGCGGATTTGCTGGCCGATCAGACATATGGTGTTAAGATTGCCACCGTATCACTGCATATTCAATGCAATTGAAAATGTATGGGGTGTTAGTAAGAGCTACTACAACCGACATGCTGGAAGAAATGGGAGGTCTGTTGAAAATTGTTTACAGATGAGAAAAGAAGCATTAGAAAAAAACAACACCAAAGATTTGGACACATTCGATAGAACATGCAGAAAAAATTATCAAAGATTGGTGGAACGTGAGATCAAATTTGATCAAGAAGATAATGCACCCCTAATTATTAACATTGGTGATGGTGATGACAGTGACTCAGATTTTCAATCAAATTGAACTAGTCAACCAATCGCATGGCTACTTAGAATTAAAAAACTTTTTACACGATGTACTTCTAATTTAATTATAACTATCTAAAACTTTATGTATAATAAACAAGTACAACTATATATATTTTATTGTTAAATTACAAGCTTTTAATACTCGTTAAACTTTTGAGCGACTTGTTTTTAAAATATGGGTTGCAAATTCATCTTCAGCATATTGGATTTTTGGCATCCTAACAGATTCTACAGCGTTCAATTTTAATGGATGTAAGAAACACACTGGTGATGAACTGGCCAATACTACACTAGCTTAAATTTTAGAGGTGCTAAATACAAGTAATGTCAAAGTCTTTATATTACACCAATCTACAAAAAATGGTAAATTGTATATTGAATTATTTTTTTCAAACTACTCAATTACCTGCAACAATTATATGGGTTCGAAGAGTAATAAAGTAAATGCCTATTTTTTGGAAGATTTTTGCCCCTTCATGCTTTTGTAAATTTAACAAACTGCTGTTTATATCTAAGAATTCCATCGAAATGATTAGTCGTTGAACCTTTTGGTTATAAAGTTTTCATTTTTAGCTTACGATACCGACTGGAGATAACTTGCAAGTTTGGATTTTTACTGGGAACAGTAATAATCCTGTAACAGTTATTCTTTTCTTGAATAATGGCATATTTCAACAACAGAATTCAAAGTTGGTTCATTTAAAGTCTTTATCCGTATGTATTGTTTTAGTTGTTGGAAATGCTTTCAAAACATGCCGTATTCAATCTAGTTGCATACCAATAAACAGAAGTAAAATGATCACAAATTTTAGGGTGATTTGAAAGTGTTAAATTCTTCGTTTGCATTGTACATAACATAACTTTAGTCTTTGTAGATGATTTCAGGGAAATCTAAAAGATTATTTTAAAGTGACGTATCTTAATTATTCAAAGTTAATGAGAATTTTACTTACAAATGGAATTGTAATTTTGTTCCTTTTCTTTTTCGATTTGTGTAATCAAAACGTTTAAATTATAATTCCAATGACATAACCTCTTGAATAACTGTGGTTATTATTGCGTCTCTGGTATAATATACTAATGGCCATAAAATTAGGAGCATTAGAAATATGCAACTATATTTAAAATATGCTCAGAGGTAAAAATATAGAAGTAAATAAAATATATTGTTAATTAATTACTTTAATCTGTAATATTGTCGATGAAAATTTATCCTAAAAAGTACTTTTTTAAAAACTAACAAATCACATTCATCATCTGCTATTAAATATTTTCAATCTCTGTATTCTACCGATGGCGCTATTATAGTCATGCGGCAATAGGATTTTGGTAGCGGCATCGTCGCTACAATTTGACGTCACAAACGGTAATGACGCAGTTCTATTTAGAAAGACTATATATTACACTGACTTTCGCACAATATTCCATTGTATAATTTGAAATTAATAGCATTTGTTATTTATATTCTTGGCATTTTATTATGTTCAATTTTGTACTTACAAGAAGTTGTTTAGTCTTAACTGGTATGCATATTTATTCATTGCGGTTTTTATTTTTTATTTGTTTAGTATCATCTACTTATTTGATTTTATTCATTTATTGCTCCGTATACCTTTACCAATTATAAAATTTTCTACTTCATTATCTATTTCATTACAGTCGTTTGCTTTCTATATAAATATATTCGATTATCTTTGGAAAATCTATTTATATTTTCTTTAAAAACATATAACATACGTACAGTTTTGGCCCCCAGAATATCTAGTAGTTATTCACGGAAAATTCGGTGAAGTGTCCTCTAAAAATTCCGTTTTGGTAAAATACCGAAAACCTAGACTGTACTAACAAAAAATTGGTTGCCGACTAACTCAGTGGGACGGGTGGTGTAACTCTTTGAAGAAGGTTCCTGAAGACCATCGGTTATGAAAGGTGGTCTTATTCTGGAAATACCTAGAACGCCACTTAATCTCGCAGAGTTGCTAGGGAATAGCCCTAGAAAGAATAACAAGGAGGTGCCAAAATCTGAGATAATAATTCGGGCTTAAAAATATACCTGAAGATTAATTAAAACCAATATTATTTTAAATCTAAAACAAACCTGAAACATAAAAACACGAGTTACATATCCATCATATTAATATGTATATAAAATTAAACGTAATTATTATGTCTTAGTTATATCATAATACACTGTATTAAATGAAGGTTAGATATTAAGTGTCAACAGAGTTCAAATTAGAAATAAAAATAGGAATCGACTACTTTGTATTCCAAACGCTACCTGATACTACAGGTGAAGAAACAATGAACTGCAATCAAACAGACTCATTTATAATTACTTAGAATAAGAGAATGTATGATTTATCAAGAAATAGCAGACAGCAAGACTGCACTTTTCCACAAAATTATGTGTGACCAGAGGCTTCATGTTAAATGCAATAAGCCCTGATCGGCTCTTAGTCTTCGAATTTCATAACTTTAACATTGTTAGGCGTCCAAGCTACTCATTCATAATTATTAATTATTGATTTATTGAAATATTAACTTAGAGTATTTTTTCAATTACTTTACATTTAATGAACATAAGCGTTCAAGTTGTTGTAAAAGAAAATAAAGCATTTTTTGTAATTATAGAATTACAACAAATTTGATAGTACTGTTTTTGGAAATAAACTTTTTAAATGGAAGCTCCAAGCGACTCAAAATCTATCTCACGTAGACCTATTTGCGACTGCTAACTGTCAAGAAAATTCCTAAAAGCAAATGTTAAATAACCTGCAATACTCAATCACGCGACTAGGTACACAGAACAATTTATTACAGCGAAACTGTAACAGTACTGTGTACAATAATGAAAAAATCAAATATACACAGCCTTTACACAATTTTATATGACATTTCTAACTGTATAACACTTTCGCACACAAATAGGGATAGATGCAGACTGAGCAAATTTCAGCGAAATGTGCAGGTTGGTTCAGACTAGGAAACAATGAGGGTACGCGTCCAACCAGTTCTAGGACTGAAGACCTAATGATGATGATGACTCCCTTATGTATGATTTTTCAAATGTTCAATACCTGTTACATTTTTTTTATTTTTAGAGATAATCCTTGTGTTTGAACTTTTTAAAGCCACTTTTCTGAGGATTTCATGTTATTTAAAATTTTTAACTTTATAACAGTTATAATTTCCAGCAAAACCATAGTCTTTGCAATTTCTAAATAGACCTCGTCATCCGCGACGTCACACAAGTACTAACTATTTATGTAGATGTTTGTCAACTTAATACCGTACAATATTTATGTTATGGTTTTAGTTTGAATAATAGCAATTTACGATGTTGCCAATAATTTTAAAGTCAAATATTGACATTTAAATTTTAGGTTATATGCCATTCCTTGTTTTGTTGGTGTCAACGACCTCATGAATTTTCCGTTTTATATATTGATATTTGGTTGGTTTTACTGCAAACAGTGCTATTCAGAACTCATGTTAGTATTAAACTGAACTCTAATAACCAGAGACGATGAACGAGATTCATTTAGACCCAGAACTAAGCTACTTGTTGCTAGTTTGATCACCTTTATAGGCTGTGTAAAATCGTTAGTATTCGTTTTCAATTAAATTTATAGTGCAACATGTAATTATTTTCGATTTATCACGTTTCTGTTGATACTTGATGGTTGAACTTAAAACATGATGAGTTTTTTAATGGTATAGTGAACGATCCCTGAATACAGTCTTGGATTTAAATGGCTGAAAGACAATCCAAGAAGAGGTTTAATGGAACTGCTAAATATTATGAATAAATGGAATTTGATTCTGGATATATTATCCAGAATCCAAAATAAAAGAAGAGAATCTGCAGCATTTTGTTTTAGACGAAACATGGCTTTTTCAGAATGGTGCCGTAAGCCGTACCTACCAAAGGAATATAGTATTACATGCCCGAAATGTTAATGAATTACTAAATGGGGCTGAAATTGATTTTTCTTGTCTTCCACAAAAAACCTAAATTACTGCAGAGAAGTGAATGAGCAAAATTTGAAAATTATTAAAGAATTTGGAAAAATCATTTGCAATAATTTTAGACAACATGTCGTATTATTATACTTGTTAATGAAACATCTAACAGTTTCTAGAAAAAAAGTAACGTTGTAGAGCGACTTACTAAATAAGCAATTTCTTACGGAACTAATGATTTTAAGCAAAGTTTATTTAACTTGCCACGATGTAAGTCAAAATTATGTGCTTTATAGCATATCAGTATTTATTAAAATTTTTAGGCATAAACCGCCAAAGATTTTTAAAGCGGATTTGCTGGCCGATCAGACATATGGTGTTAAGATTGCCACCGTATCACTGCATATTCAATGCAATTGAAAATGTATGGGGTGTTAGTAAGAGCTACTACAACCGACATGCTGGAAGAAATGGGAGGTCTGTTGAAAATTGTTTACAGATGAGAAAAGAAGCATTAGAAAAAAACAACACCAAAGATTTGGACACATTCGATAGAACATGCAGAAAAAATTATCAAAGATTGGTGGAACGTGAGATCAAATTTGATCAAGAAGATAATGCACCCCTAATTATTAACATTGGTGATGGTGATGACAGTGACTCAGATTTTCAATCAAATTGAACTAGTCAACCAATCGCATGGCTACTTAGAATTAAAAAACTTTTTACACGATGTACTTCTAATTTAATTATAACTATCTAAAACTTTATGTATAATAAACAAGTACAACTATATATATTTTATTGTTAAATTACAAGCTTTTAATACTCGTTAAACTTTTGAGCGACTTGTTTTTAAAATATGGGTTGCAAATTCATCTTCAGCATATTGGATTTTGGCATCCTAACAGATTCTACAGCGTTCAATTTTAATGGATGTAAGAAACACACTGGTGATGAACTGGCCAATACTACACTAGCTTAAATTTTAGAGGTGCTAAATACAAGTAATGTCAAAGTTTTTATATTACATCAATCTACAAAAAATAGTAAATTGTATATTGAATTATTTGTTTCAAACTACTCAATTACCTGCAACAATTATATGGGTTCGAAGAGTAATAAAGTAAATGCCTATTTTTTGGAAGATTTTTGCCCCTTCATGCTTTTGTAAATTTAACAAACTGCTGTTTATATCTAAGAATTCCATCGAAATGATTAGTCGTTGAACCTTTTGGTTATAAAGTTTTCATTTTCAGCTTACGATACCGACTGGAGATAACTTGCAAGTTTGGATTTTTACTGGGAACAGTAATAATCCTTTAACAGTTATTCTTTTCTTGAATAATGGCATATTTCAACAACAGAATTCAAAGTTGGTTCATTTAAAGTCTTTATCCGTATGTATTGTTTTAGTTGTTGGAAATGCTTTCAAGAACATGCCGTATTCAATCTAGTTGCATACCAATAAACAGAAGTAAAATGATCACAAATTTTAGGGTGATTTAAAGTTAAATTCTCTTCAATGTACAAAAATTAGTGCTCTGTAATGATCTAGGATTAAGATTATTATAAACAACTATCAGGTGTTCGAAAGTTAATGAGAATTATTTTCAACTGGAATGCTGATTTTGCTATCTATTTAAATTGGTAACAAACGTATTAATTCGACAAAGGTTCCAAGTGACTAGGTGAACCTTTGGCAGCCAAAGTGCTTCATTACTCTCTCTTCACATACCACTGGACATAATTCAGGAGAATTAGGGAAATATAACTGTAAAACATATCTCAGAAGGTGACCGAACTGCATCAAACAAGAAAGAACAGCAGCTATGTTCATAAGACTTTAATCGTAACATAGATACAAGAATGAAAATGTTCTAAAGCAGTAGTGTGGAACAACTAGCAACAGGGCATCTATAATAGGGGCATAAGAAAAGCGACAAAAGAGATAGAAGCCTTCTGGAATGTTGTGGTTAGATGTATGAGGCATGTGTAGCATAGACAGACAAACGTTAATAACAAGTTGGTTGTAGAAATAGTAGAGGAATAAAGATATTCTATGGTATAATTGAAATTAATAGGATTGAAATTAGATATGGACATGTATTATGTTCTCAGGCATTTTCTGGAATAGTTATCTAACGGTATATATTTATTCAATGCAGAGATATTTGAGATAACTGATAGGTATGGGTATTGCTCCGATAATCAGACTTTCGCACACAAATAGGGATAGATGCAGACTGAGCAATTATTTCAGCGAAATGTGCAGGTTGGTTTCAGACTAGGAAACATATTGATGGTATCTTTGCGAAATCCTATTTACCTAGTTTCTTTAAGGACTGAAGACATACTACATGTATATGCCCATGACTTCTATGTATGATTATTCACGGAATAGATTCGGTAATACCTCGTTACAATTTTTTGAGTAAAATTACGAGATAATCCTTGTGTTCTGAACAAAAATTGTTAAAGCCGACTTTTCTGAGGATTTCGGTGTTAATTTGAAAATTTTAAACATTTATAACAGTTATATATTTCCTGGCAAATACCTATAGTCTTATGCAATTTGCTAAATAGACCTCGTCAGTACAAGCGACGTGCACACAAGTACTGAGACTATTTATGTAGATGTTTGTCAACTTAATACCGTACAATTATTTATGTTATGGTTTTAGTTCTGAATACATAAAACAATTTACGATGTTGCCAATCATTATTAATATGTCTATAATATTGACATATTATTATTTTAGGTTATATGCCATTCCTTGTATTAAATGTATAGGTGTCAACGACCTCATTAAGTTTTCACGTTGTTATATATTGATATTAAATGGATCGTTTTGTACTGCAAACAGTGCTATTCTGATACTACATGGTTGAGTATTAAACATGAACTGCTAATAACTCATTTGAGAATTCTGAATGAACGAGAATGTCTATTTAAGAATACAGAACTAAGCTCACTTGTTCGCATAGTTGTGATCAACCTGTTATAGGCAATAGCCTGTAAATCGTTAGTATTCGAATTTTCAACTTAAATTTATAGTCGCAAGCATGTAATTATTATTTGATTTATCATTTACTGTTGATACAATTGACTGGTTGACACTTAAAACATGATGAGTTCTTTAATTGTATAGTGAACGAATCTGAATACAGTCTTGGATTTAAATGACTGAATACAATCCAATGAAGTAGGTTTAATGGAACTGCTAAATATTTAAATGAATAAATGGAAATCTTGATTCCGAGACCTATGATCTATCGTCAAGAAATCCAAAATGCAAATGAAGAGAATCTGCAGCATATATTTACGACGAATACAGACAATTTATTACAGAAATGGTAAGCAGTACTGCCGTACAATATCGAAAGGAATCATAGTATTCACATGCCCGAAATGTTTATATGAATTTCTAAACTGGGGCTGAACATTGATTTTACTTGTCTTCCACAAACACCTAAATTACTGCAGAGAAGTGAATGAGCAAAATTACTAAGTAAAACTTAATTATAAGAACTATTGCGATAAATCAGTTGTGCAATAAATATAATTATTGTTTATTTACAACATGTCAGTATTATTATACTTGTTAATGAAACATCTAACAGTTTCGGTAGAAATTAAAGTAACGTTGTATATGCGACTTACTAAACTCAAGCAATTTCTTAACGGAACTAATGATTTTAAGCAAACGTTTATTTAACTTGCCACGATGGTAAGGTCAAAATTATGTGCTTTATTAGCATATTCAGTACTTGTCATTAAAATTCAGGCAATAATACCACCAAAGATTTTAATGCGGATTTGCAATGGTCCGATCAAACATATGCTTGTTTTAAGATTGCACATCACGTATCACTGCAATATTCAATGCAATTGAAAAATGTATGGGGTGTTATGTAAGAGCTACTACAACCTACTATGCTGGAAGAAATTGAGGTCTGTTGAAAATTGTGATTACAGATGAGAAAATGATTACATTTAGAAAAACAACACCAAAGATTTGGACATTCATTCGATTAGAACGTGCAGATAAAATTGTCCAAATTGTGTAGGAACGTGAGATCAAATTTGTACTCAACAATGATACATGCACCTTAACTTATAACTAACATTGGTGAATGGTGATGACAGTGACCTTTCAGACTTTTCAATCAAAGTATGAACTAGTCAACCATGAGTTTCGCTTGGACTACAAATTTATGAATTAAATATACTTTTTACACGATGTACTTCTAATTTAATTGGTGGACTATCTAAAAAAACTATTCATGATTATGATATTCTAAAGAAGTATCAACTATATTTATTCTATTGTTAAATTACAAGACTTTTAATTACTCGTTACAACTTTATGAGCGACTTGTTTTTAATAATATGGGTTGCCAATTCATCTTCTTAGCAATCATACTGGATTTATGGCATCCTATTTAATCATGATTCTGACAACTTGTTCATATTTTAAATGGCATGTAAGAAATCATCACATGGTGATGTAATCTGAGCCAATACTACACTAGCTTTTGAAATTTTATAGGTGACTAAATTACTAAGTACATGATCTACTCATAGTCTTTATATTCACAATCTTACTAAGAAATGGTAAATATGTATATTGATATTATATATTTTCAAACTACTCATTATTATTCCTGTAACAATTATATTTGGAATATGTTCGTTATGAGTTCAGTCTATATAAGATTATAATGCTTTCTATTCACTTTGGAAGATTTTGACCTTCATGCTTCTTGTCAAATTTAAGTCATTAACTGATGTTTAATATCTAAGAATTCCATCGAATATGATTAGTCGTTTGAACCTTTTAGGTTTATCTAAAGTTTTCATGTTTAGCTTATGTATACCGACTGGAGATAAACTAGTGACAAGTATTGATTAAATTAACTGGTGAACAGGATTTTGAAATATAACATATGTGTAAGTGTATCCTAGATTATTCTAAAATTAATCTATGTACAGTTCAAATTAGGCATATCTGAGTACAAGTATCAAACAGATTTTATAAATTATGTTAAGTTGATGTTCAGTGTTAAATCGATTTTTATCCGTTTTTAGATTGTTTGAATGACGGTTAGTAGATGTGAATAAATGTTGTTGAGATTTTGTGTATCAGTTTTTGTATTCAATCTGTGTTTGCATACCAGGAAATGGCAGATCATTTCTAAGAATGATTCTTTATAATTATTTTCATTGAAGATTATTTTAAAGTGTCATTATAATTGATTCGTTGTGACCAGTTGTACAATAAGCATGGGAACTTTAGTGCAGGTTTTGTAGATTATTTCTAGGAAATTACTTTTATGAGCGTTAGTCTTGTTGAGAGCAGTGACGTATACCTTAATTATTTGCCATCACAGTTCTTGAGAAGGTATGCAATACAACTATTCGAATTTGTAATTTTGTTCCTAGGATCTTTTAGAGTTTGTGTAATCAAAATTTGTTCAGTGTTAATATGGGTATAATTCCAATTGACATAATTTTACATTGAATAACTGTTTGAAGTTATGTATTGAATCTCTGGTAGTAAGTATTTCTATGTAAGGTAGTGCCATAAAGGTTATTGAATTATTATTAACATTTTGCAACGGTATTGTTTATAGAATATGGGTCAGAGGTTTTAATTATTTTGGAAGTATTGAAGAAGTTTATTAACTAAAAGTATATTAGGGTAATGAGTTACTTTAATCTGTAGATCTTGTAAGTATGAAGTAAGTTTTATGTTTTAAAAGTACTGTGTGTAAACTAACAAGATCACTATTTTTCATCTAAGCCTATTAAATTATATTTCAATCTCTGTATATGCATACCGATGGAAAGAATAGTAGTTTAATAGTCATGCCAGATGCACATTGGTTTATTAGTAGCCATTCTGTTATTAAAGTGTTATTTTTCTTATTATTTTCATGTCTACAAACGGTAACTGAACAGTTTGTTTCTTTTCTATTGTGAATTGGACTATGATGGATCGTACACTGTTAAATATTTGTAATATATGATTTTCATTGTCTAATGGTATGCAGCAGATTAAATCGTCGACATATTGTTTAAGAAAGGAAAATTAAAATCAAATTTCTTGATGCAATTGTCTATTAAATCGTTCATAATAAATTGAGCGATGATAGGTGATACACTGGCTATAGGTTCTTAGGATTTAGTCTTAACTGAAGTATGCATATTTACAGTAAAGTCAGTAGTGTCGAATAAGAATTTATTAGTTTTAAGTATCAGTCTACTTGTTTGATTTTATTCAGTTTATTGCTCCGTATACCTTATCCCAATTATAAAATTTTCAATACTTCATTGGTCTATTTCATTACAGTCGAAATGCTTTCTAATATAAATATATGACGATCTAAGCTGATGGAATAATCGTAATTTATGAGGTATCTTTAAATTCATATAATATACGTACAGTTTTGGCCCCATGGAATGAATCTTGGACATAGTTATTCACGGAATTATTCGTGTTATACGTGTCCTGTAAAGAATTCCGTTTGGTTATCAATTCAGAAATTTTAGAGTTAGGTGTTGATATTGAAGAAATTGGTTGCCGACGTAAGGAAAGTGGTGACGGTTGGTGTAACTCTTAGGTAGGCCATAGAAGGTTCCTGGAGTAGCATTAGAGATCATTAATTTAGGTGGTCTTCTTCTGGATTATTTTTTTTGGTATCTTTAAGTTCTTTGATCATCTTAATCTCGCTTTTTGTTGTATAGTACTAGTTGGATAGCCTCTATTGATGGGAATGTAATATTTACGATCTTTGATAATTGTGTCTGTCAAAATCTTTGATAATAATGTAGTGGTTAATAATACTGTTACATTACCTTTGTCTGATTTGGTTAAAATTAATTCTTTATGGTTTTAGAATTTAGAAGCTTTAAACCTAGTAATTTTCATAAATTCTGTTACGAGATTTACATATGCATTATTTGTGAAATTTGTATATGAATATTAGTGGTACGTGCAATTATTATGTCTTAGTTGATATCTGTATTTGAACTGGACACAATGTGATTCTATATCTGCTAAGGTTAGATATTAAGTGTCATACTAGAGTATCATCGATTATAGGATTTACACTAAAATTGGGTCCTAATGCCGATCTACTGTTGTATTCTCTTGGCTACCGTTGATGTTTGAACAGGTTAAGTAAACCATGTATTTGCAATGAATTAGACTCATTTATTACTATTGCTTCTTATGAGAGAATGTATGATCTTCTTCAAGAAATATGTTCTTTATATTTAGCAAGACTGCACTTTTCCACAAATTATGTGTGACCAGAGGCTATACGTTGTTGAAATTCTAATGTGATAAAATCTGGTAATCGGTTTTTGTTTGTGCTATGGAATATTTTAATTGACTTTCTAACAGTTGTTAAGCGTTTTCTATAGCTAACTCTGTATTTCATAAGTTATTAATTATTGATCTTCTTGAAATTTTCATTGAATCTTAAGAACAGCTTGTTTCAATTTACCTGAGTTACTAATTAGTAAATTGTCCACATAAGCGTTCAATGTTGTTGTAATATGGTATAATAAAGCAATTGTCATCTGGCAGATATTTACAACAAATTTGACTAGTACTGTTCCATCCTATGCATATAAAACTTTTAAATGGAAGCTCTAAGCGACTTAAAGATAATCTCACGTAGACCTATCTGTGACACTGCCTATACTGTTAAAACATAGAAAACTTCCTTATACTTAAAGATCTAACTGTTAAATAACCTTAAATAACCCTAAAACTTTAGTTAATAAACTTCTTTTCAATACTTCCAAAATAATTAAAAAAACTCCACCCAATTCTATAAACAATACCGACCAAAATGTTAATAATAATTCAATAACCTTTATCTCACTACCTTACATAGAAAAACTTACTACCAAATTCAAACATCTCTTCAAAACAATAACAATGTAAAATTTTCAATAAAACCCATATTAACACTGAACAAAAATTTATACACAAACTTAAAAGATCCTACTACAAAATTACAAAAATCGGGAATAGTTTATTGCATACCTTGTCAAGAATGTGATGGCAAATATATAGGTCACACATCTACTTGGCTCTCAACAAGACTAACCGCTCATAAAAGTAATTGTAGAAATAATAACAAAACCTGCGCACTATCTTCCCATGCTATTGAAACTGGTCACAAAATCAATTATAATGACACTAAAATAATCTTCAATGAAAATAATTATAAAAAGAATATTCTTAGAAATGATTGCCATTTCCTTAACAAACACAGCTTTAAACAAAAACTGATACACAAAATCTCAACAACATTTATTCACATCTACTAACCGTCATTCAAAATCTAAAAACATAAAATCGATTTAACACTTAACATCAACTTAACATAATTTATAAAATCTTTTGATACTTGTACTCAGATACCTAATTTGAACTGTACATAATTAATTTTAGTATAATCTAGGATACACTTACACACATATGTTATATTTCAAAATCCTGTCACATTAATTTTTAATCTAATAATTGTCACTTAGTTTATTTTATACATAATCTCACATAAAACTTTTAGATGCTACAACCTATTCTAAATTGTTAAAGCTTCATTATTCGTAAGTAATCTTAATATTAATTGTTTACATTCATATAATGTACCTTTAGTTTTCCTGACGAAGAAAATAATAAATTTTCGAAAGCTCGAATAGAAAAAAAGAAGTTATAATTTCTAATAAATATAGACTGAATCCCCAATAACAACATATTCCAAAGTTATATATATATATATATATATATATATATATATATATATATATATATATATATTACTCATATTTAGACCAGGGTAGAAAATTAAATAATCACATCAAATAATTTTAATCACCGTGTATAATGAATATTATTAGATAATACGCGTTATTAAAACCGTGAAGCATAAAAATTTATTAGTTTCATTAAACATAAGAGATTTAAATCATGTACAAGACGCTTTATATCAAAAGAAGCAGTATTAAAAGCTCTGCGTGTAATGTAATTATTCCTAAACAAATGGAAATTACGTGCAAAATTTATCTTAATTAACTCTATTTCAAGTAACCGGTATTGAACAAAACGTACAGATAATATCTATAGAAACTTGTAAAACCCAATAAAATGCAAATCCTAGAAGTGTTAGTTAGAAGTAGGATGTTTGAACACACCTGCGTATTTTAAAAGGCAATTTCAGTTTAATTTGTTTAGATAAACATGTCGATTCTAAGGATATTGGAAACGGTCAGATGCTTTAGCACGAAATACAAAACAGGGTTTATTTAAAAAGCTCATTCGGCGAAAATTTTGCAGATAATTAATGTTTACAAAGAATCTTGGAGAAACCGGGGCTTAATATGCACGAGAAGGTGCGATACGGGTTATTAAACCCAGATAGTCCACATGGACTAAAATATAATCGATAATAAAGAATATCAATTTGCACCAATACGAACAGGTTAGAAAAGGAAAGAGAAAATGCGTCAAGCAAAGACACATATAGTAAAAGGCGTGATTTAAGCAACGTCACGAGGGTCACAATTGGTTGAAAATAGGATGCAAATATCAGAGGTAGAAACAACAATTTCTGTACAAAATTAATTAGTTTTTCTCGGACATGTTTGCGTACCGTGTGAGAATTTCTGAGATTTAAATGGGGCGAGTGAAAAATTCGTAAAAACCGACGCGCGAGCGACGGACTGGGAACATAGAATAAGAAATTCTTAAGAATTGTCTGTTTTGAGGACAAAAGCGACGTGCCGGCTATTCGCTATATATACCGGTGGTAATATGAATTTCGCTCTCTTAGACTTTTGACTATTCGATGCGTTAAAAGCTCTTACATCCGCGACTTGATTCAGTACGTTAAACAGTGCATTTTAGTTTGATTGAATAATTTAAAGTTTGCTCGTATATTTTGGTGATTTAAAACAGTTTGTTATTTACGTGCTAACATGAATATACTTTAGTGCACTTAGATACAAGGTAATAAAATTTAGTATCACTGTACCAATTAGCAAAATTTACAACGACAAATGTATACACAAAAGTAGGCAGTTTTGGCGTATATTGGTGAAAGAAGTATGTATTTCTTTGTTATTTTTCGGGGGTGTTAATAATTAAATGGTTCAAAAACGTGTCTGGATCCATGAAACAAGGGTCAGATATACACAGATGAGTTCCGGAAAAGCCCTGAAACAACTTTAAATAAATGGTGATGGAGAAAATTTTAAAAGCGTTGAGAATTAGAAGCCGTAAATATAATCCTGTTGGAATGGTGTGATTAACTAAAGGGACGATGTACATTGAAGCTACGAGGACAGTAACCTTCAGGTAAATTATACTATTTTGTTTGACATTTTGTGTGTGTTGAATAACTTTATAATTGATTTACTTTAAATGGACATTAGTGAAATTGTACTAACCATAAAATTTTAATTTTAAGATGAAATTTGCTTGTTTAAGTAGAAAGGGTATTTAGTATTGATGTTCTGAATTATGATGAAAATTTGGGTATGTCTTTGAGCTCAATTAGACGAACCTGGTTAATTAACGTAAAGGGGTGGTAGATGCTCCTTTTACTCTGCATATATTGTTATAGTAATTAGTAGGCATCCTACAAGGACTTTAATTCTGGATGCACATTAAAATGATAATAAATTTAATTTTGAAATTTTCCGATATTAAAATTTATGCTGAATATTAATTTTGAAATTTTAATGTATTGTGAATATTGATGTAAATAGAGTTGACGTTGATGTTTGTGGTAGGAATGTGTTTGTTTTTTATGTATGAGGATGAAAGTTATCTAGAGGAGCAGCCGAGGCGAAAACAGGATCACAGCAGTTTATGACGCCCAATCGGTGGGACTAGAATTTTTTTGTTGAAAGGACCCAGTTCCCGCATTCAAAGGAGTATATCACAGCAATATATATATATATATATATATATATATATATATATATATATATCAGCTATACCTTTGCTTGTACTAATATTTTAACTGCTTTATTTATTATTTCCGTTCTTCTGCTATTAGCACTTTTGCAGAAGTTACTCTTTCTTTGATGTGCTATGTCGATCTGTAGTAAAACTTTCATATTGTATTTTTTTATTAATTGTAAGATTTCATGCGTTACCATTCTATTGTAGCTATACACATTTTAATTCCTAATACAACCATATCAGGAAGAAATATAAAAATAGGGTGGATGGTAAAATAACGCAAGTTGGGAAGCATGGACGAAACTGACAGTTCTTTAAGGAAGTAGTATTAGAAGAAGAGTTTCTTTAAGTAGTAGAAGAGCTTCTTAATACTACTTCCTTAAAGAACTGTCAGTTTCGTCCATGCTTCCCCAACTTGCGTTATTTTACCATCCACCCTATTTTTATATTTCTTCCTGATATGGATTTCTTTAATTTATGTATATCTAGTATTGACACCATCTTATCTTCCTTAACTTTAAATCATATTTTGCTTCCATTAGATTGTGTTGATCATCACCATCTTTATCTGGGTGACTTTTACAACTTTTTATCTGATTGTTGAATCTGTTCTTAATTAGCTATCTGACGACTACCTATATATCATTAGGTTTTTCCACGTATGAAACAGGGATTTATAATTTTTAAATATCATATCAGCACAATGAATTTGTTTCTGATGCATAACTATATGAATATATCAATTTTTTCATTTCTAATTTCTTACTATTTTTTCTTCTCTACCTTAACGTACCACTGCATTAGAATCCTCTATAAGCAGCAACTCTGCTCTCCTCCTAACGCCCTTCCAACTTCCTTGCTTCTTAAATTTTATCACACATTCTTTCAATTGTGTAATTTTCACAATTTGATGTGGACCTGCACACCTGAACTATTACCGTGTCTCTTGGTTTAGTACCAAGTCTAACTGTTACAATCCTATTACTAACCTGTTGGACATTTTTGAGTTTTGTTGTTGTTTTTTCATTTGTAATAAATTCCACACCTGTGTGACCATTATCAGGATTTGAGTAGGTGAGCCTAAATTTTCCTGACTGTAAGTACCCTTCTGTCGGTTAGCAGATTTTACTGAGCCTTGTCAAACCTAGTTTTAACCTAGTTATTTCGAACTGCAAATTCTCTAACTTTCCTGTCCTCGAAAGACTTCAAACGTTTCACGCTTCGACTCGTAGAGCATTTTTCTCATTAGTGTCTGCTTTTTTTCCTTTTTCTCTTCTCTATCTTTTCCAGGGGCATTTTGTTGTATCCCAAAATTTAAAAAGGGACCGTCTTACAAAGTGTATATATGTTATACTTATAACTCACTTTTATATTGGTTTCTATTTATTCGTTTGTAAACTACCCTTCCTAGAAAATAACTCTGTGGTGTTTTCCGTTGCTTTCCACCTAGAGAAATAGAAGGTTCTTTCGAGAATATTAGGAGTGAGCGAAGGATATTTGTTCTAGTTAGCTGTCTTTTACGACAGATAGGAGAATCCTTAGGACTATCCTACCCCAACACCAAACGAGTTATGCGCAATATAAAACTAAAACAAATCATTGCCACCTATCACAGCTGATCATGAATATAAGAGAATTGTGTTTAGTTACGCAACTTTAGAAGGGTTTCTTGCAAGCAATTTCTGTTGTTACTATTAGTAATTATTTGGTATTAGTTCAAAAGATCATTTACAGATAGCTTACTCATTACTCAGCGGAATGAACAAAAATATGGAACATGCAAAATAGACTTGAAGGTTTAAGAAATAAGGTGTCGTTTTGCTAGTGGATAAAAGTATTATGAATCAAAATTTATAATATGTATATGCAAAGTGAAGTACAGTAATAGTTACGCGCATTGCTTGTGCCTAGCTGACATAAAATGGATGGATTTTCAGAAATTTTTTAAAAATTATTATGGATATTTTACGTACTGTATGAAGTGTATTTTATTTTTCAATGAAAACAGGTTCTCAAAAAGTTTTTCAGATGTAAGTAATCTTTTAGATTCGAGCAATTTCTTCAGGATAAAATAGTGTATAGGTGGTTTACACCCATGCCATATTTGAAAAACTGTTTTTATAAGAAGTATTTTATAGAATCTATGTCAGCTGTCATTTTATATACATATGGGAATAACGTATGAATATAAAGCAAATTCGTTACGTATTGCTTTTATTCTATCTTCTAGAATCTAGATATAGTAGTTTTGCATCATATTTCTTCTGCGTAACGAATGTAGTTCGTTTTTGAGGAATCTTATATATGAGATTTTCTGTATGTATATTAATCTCTTTCAGCAATACCTTAAGTATTGATTTATGAATGTTACTGAAGCATCATAACATATATAAATAATGAATCGAATTTTCAAGCCGTTAGAACTTTCGTTTATACTTGTCACTTAGTTCACTTTTCCCAAATTAAGAGCAAGGACATATTGGCTAAAAATAAAACCAATGTGTATTAAAGTGGTATTTGTTTAACATAACTGTGTTTTTTCTTTCTATTTTTAATGAAGAGCGCGATGCCATTTAAATACATTAGAAGAATTGTAATTCTGAATGGTTTAAACCGTGCCCATATGGCTAAAAAGTAATTATTAACAAAAAATGCGATTTTCATTCTACTTTTCTTACAATAACTCTTTTAGTATATTAATCTAACAAGAAAGAACAATGATCGGTGATAACGTTATTGCTCGTTGCCATCAAGATGGAATTATAAATATAAAAATAAGAACCTAACCTCGAAATACTAAAAACTTCAAGTTTGACATTTATGACATAAATTGAAGGTGACTTTGATTTATTGATGTTCGATATATTTGGTTTGAGTACATTAGGTGAAAATTTTAAAGTTAAAAAAATGATTGCTTTCAATTTATGTTGCGGCCTGGGACCGACTTTTTAGTTAGCCAATACGCTTAACGTGAAATCAGCTGATTTTTATTGGTAATTTCAAATAAATACGATAATTTGAGGTTTGGAAAACATTTTAACATGTTTCTATTTATTTGGTTGAGAGGATGGTTATTAAAGAAGTGTGTGTTTACGTTACCGTAAGGCTTAAGCAGCCGGGACTGCTAATATGCCTATTGTTAGTAATTAGTTGTTGTATGTATAAATTGTATTTCATGTTAATATCGCAAGGAAAACCCAAGAAAAACTTGCAATGCTACCTAGATATTGTGGGCATTTGATTTTCATTTGTTATTTCTTTTGTTATTTCTTTTAGTAATGGAATCCATTGCTTACTGAAGGTCACGGATTTGTTTGCTACGTAGTTATTTTTATGTAGGATTATATAAGCAGCTTCTTTGATTTTGCGTTTTTTGCGTCCTCCCATTTTATTTTATGACTGGAGTCCCATGCATATTGGCAAATCATGGATTTTCATATTTTCTATTTTTATATATGATTTATGTTCTTTTAATCAAACTTTCAAATGGTCTGCTTAAGCCTTACGGTAACGTAATCACAAACTTCTTTAATAACCATCTTCTCAACCATATAAATAGAAACATGTTAAAAAATGTTTTCCAAACCTCAAACTATCGAATTTATTTGAAATTACCAATAAAAATTAATCAGCTGATTTCACGTTAAGCGTATTGGCTACCTAAAAAGTCGATCCCAGGTCGCAACACAAATTGAAGGCAATCATTCTTTTAAACTTTAAAATTTTTGCTTAGTGTACTCAAACCAAACATATCGAACATCAATAAATCAAAGTCACCTTCAATTTATATCATAAATGTTAAACTTGAAGTTTTTAGTATTTTGACAACGATCCTAGGTCATGGATCAAAACGTAAATAAAGATGATTTTAAAAACTATGAGTGGTTTACTTCCCAAAGAAGATTAAGAAAAAAGTTATAAGATGAAATGAAAACCCAATTTCAAATCTAACTGGTAATTGAAAACCGATAAAAGAACAGCTGCAGCACGATTTGAACCTGCGTCCTTTGATTTTCTGGATCAACGGTCTAACCAACTGAGCTATGCAGCCAATTGATTAGAATGTGTTATAATTTATACTTTATAATTTATACTCTGTAAAATGCAAGACGTAATTGAAAATCGAATATAAGAATAAGCTTGAGTAGTATATATTATAACACGTTCTAATTAATTGGCTGCATAGCTCAGTTGGTTAGAGCGTTGATCCGGAAAATTAAAGGACGCAGGTTCAAAACCTGCTGCAGCTGTTCTTCTAGCGGTTTTCAATTACCAGTTCGATTTGAAATGGCAATTCAACTTTACATAAAAGTTGGGTTTTCATTTCATCTTATAACTGTTAATATATATTAACACACATGCATTTGCATTCCAAATGTGGATTATTCTTCTTCGCTTATTAATATATGTTATATACACATATACATACAATATATATATATATATATATATTATTTAGTATGAAAAATACGTAATTTTCATATTATGCAAAGAGCAAACATTTAACACCCTGCATAAGGATCGCAGTTGACTTTAATTAATGCTGGGAAGCATATCATTCAACAATAAACACACTTCAGCAAAGAAATAACTCTACACGCAATCAAACTTGTCTTAAACCAAAAGTATTCATTGATTGTAAATCAATACGCGTTAAATGCAGTAAAACCTAGAAATCATAATACAGTTCACATTAAACATGCGATAGTGAAAACAGTTAGCATAGTGTCCTGATAAGAAACGCATCCTTTGAAATAAATACGCTTCGGTTTACGCAAAAATGTAAACAGAAATATGTTAATTTACGTCACTTTGGCTACGTGATCTTCTGCATGGAGTTAATACAAATCCCAAAGTATTATCTTGACAAACAAAACCATAAGTGAAATTACGTTCCAAGACGAATTAGAAAGTCCTGTAACAACATCAAAACAGACGGTATAAAATAAATACGAACTAGAAATCCACTGGTACCTACGTGTTCAAGGAATCATTTCGACAAGGGATTATCAGAGATATACCTGTAAAAGCCCAAAAATATCCAAAACAACCAATGGTTGGTCGTAAACTTTGAACAAGAGCTCAGATAAACAATGAATTTTTAAATGGGAAGTAGACTATATAATGCGCAAGTTTGATAAGCAGACAGTCTTAGTTTGAAGCACAAGCTGCATCACTGATACTCAAGAATTTACGCATCGAGTAAATATTCAAATTAAACAATAAAATTTTTGTGAAAAGTGGTGTTATAAAAAACTTTTAATAAATTATATTGAAAATATATGAGACAAGTTTAGCCGTTTGCTGGAAAACGTGAGTAAAAATTTATTAATTAACTTAGGTTAAATATTTATAATTTAGGGCTCTAAGTCTAAATACGAAATCTAAGTCAGGCTACAAAAACTCCAAGGGACATTACAAAAAATCTAAGTGACATTACGTAAATTGAAGAGACATTACGAAAATTCAAGGGACTTTAAGACATTATGAAGATTAAAGGGAGATTACATTAAACGGGGTAAAACTTGGAGACTAAATAAATTAAATAGAGCAACTCAACTGAATGTAATATTGGGGTACTAATCTACAGCACGCAGCAAAAAGACGCACAAGGAAATATCTAGCATAAAACATTATTTTCTATTTATTATTCTTGAACATTGATAATATTTTATACTTGAATATTTTATGTAAGGAGTCGTTAAAAATTTATATTATACGTGAAAAATTTCGTTAAAAAGAGGAAAAATCTTGAACGTTATGAGAAATTTCCAGTAGAGTACAACGTCATTTTGCTGGCTTTAAAATAAGGAAAGGGAGCTTTGATTTTTGGAGATAAACAATTTAAAATTTATTGTTATTTGATTCAGGGGCTCATTTTTGTCATAGTCAAAACAGATTAAGATGTGAAGTGTATATGATTTTTCTTTCTGATTATACAAATATTAATCGACCTCGTTTTATTATTCAAAGCAGGAAATGCTTTAGGGAAAAAGGGGTAAGTTATTTGTTTATTGTAACGTTGTGCACTCTGTGTGAATTAAACTGGGCTAGCCGAGGAATATTTAAATTTTAGGGTATTAAAATACACACAGCGGTGGTGGAAGGAAACTGAAAATATAATTACATCGACGTGCAGCGTTATTATATATTGCAGTGGATCCACTGGAAGTCGGGCCCCACTAATTGGGCGTCATAAAAATGCAGTGGTTTCCTTTCAAAATCGGGTCCCACATTTTGGTTGTCATTAAATAAATTACTTGCTGAAAAATAAAATTTAAAGTCTACTAATTTTCCACCTAAATAAATTTTTGAATCCCAGCTTTGATTACTAGATGTTTTGGGTGAGAATCTTCTGAAGATGCTTCCCAAATTGATATTCCACGGCTAGCTCTGCTCACGACTTCTTGGAGATACTCACCACATCTACTCCTTCTCTCAACAACCTTTATACTTAATAATTAAAAAATAAACAAATAATTTGACAAAACATACAACCCTTTTATTCTAAGCAGATAAAAATTTAATTCACTCCATCTCAATATATATGTACAATATGGATCTACGTGAAACATACCCTACTCGGTATCCAAAGAAATGAACCCCCAATTTTATGCTCCTCTACATTTCATTATGTTAGTTTAAAGTAGATGGGCCTATCCTGGAACCTAATTTTACTTTCCCTGGCCAAGTGTGAGCTTAGTATAAACCTTTTGTGAACGTCACGGTTCCGCTGTTGTAAACATAGGCTTGTTTTCCAAATGGGGGAAAGGTAGTAGCTATCGTCTTTGTTTAGATTATTAGAATTTTTATTGATTTCTATTGATTCTCTAATTTTTCTGTTGTAGAAAAATGGAATTTTCGCAATTAGTTTTGTCTTGTCAAAGTTAATGGTACGGCCTGTTTCTTGTTGGTGTTCGGCCACCGCTGAGCGACTGTACTGGCTTGTTCTTAAGCATCGCTTATGCTCGTTTAGTCTAGTCTGACTGACCGTCCTGTTTCTCCTATGTATACTAAACCGCAACTGCAAGGTATACTATATACGCCTGGGGCTTTAAGACTATTTTCGGAATCTTTTGGGGTTGGTAATACAGTATTGCCCGAAATAAACAGTACTGAAACTAAGTTGGCGGTGTTTTTATGCGTGCGCTGTCACACTCAAGTTAGCTAGTATAGACCTGTCAAGTAAACCTCAAACAAGTAATTAGTAGGACCTAATTGTTAAAAATGGTGTTAAGTACAGAGGAGAAAGTGTTTCTGGTAGAGCATTATTTTCGTTCATACGGAATCGGCCGACATAATGGTGCAAGTTTGCTATACGTGTCTGATCAATTCACACAAAGGTTTAATAAACGTTCTCCAAGTAATGCTGTAATTTTGAAGGTTATTGAAAAGTTTAGAAATACAGGTAGTGTATTGTGCCAACGAAAAGGAAACTCGGGGCGTCCCAGGACAGTTAACAACAACAATAACCATGAACGTGTTTTTGAGCAAATCTTAGAAAATCCGAAAGTCAGCCAGGCAAGGACAGCGTTACAACTTGATTTAAAAGAACTTCCTTTCAAAGAATCCTGAAGGAGCTGGGTACATTTTCGTATGTGATTCAGGTACATCAACAACTACATCCTCGGGATTATCGCAGTAGAGTGGAATATTGCGCCAGAATTCTCGCGTTACAGTATGAAAATCCTGAATTTTTGAAAATGTTTGGTTTTCAGACGAAGCACATTTTCACTTGTCAGGCTATGTGAATCGTCGCACAAATCGATTTCTGGGCTTTGCCAGACCCGATGAGGTTCAAGAGGTTCCTTTACATAGTGAAAAAGTGAGTGTCTGGTGTGCTGTTTCCGGACACGGAATCATTGGTCCGTACTTTATCGAAGAGAATGGTAGGCAAGTCACACTTAATCAACAGAGGTACAGACAAATTTTAACACGATTTATCCCTGATCTACGTCAATTCTGTCGTGCACGTAACTTGGCATTTCGAAACCAATTTTTTCAGCAGGACGGGGCAACTTGCCATACTGCTGCCGCAATTCGTCAATTTCTTCAAGAACATTTTCCAAGCAAATTCATATCACGATTTACTGACTTCCTTATCCTTCACATTCTCCAGACCTCACACCTCCAGACGCATACATTTGGGGCATGACTAAAAATGCCGTTTTCAAACGGGCACCACAAACCATCGATGAATTAAAGGATGCCGTTAGAGTCTTCTTCGCAGCCCTGAGATAACCCTTATTCAATAACATGACCATAAACTTAGAACATCGTTATGAAGTCTATCTCGAACGAGGAGGTGCACATTTAGAACATATAATAAAGTGTTAATAATATGTATTTTTTAAATATACAAAACAATTACAATTTCAGTACTGTTTATTTCGGGCAATACTGTATTTGTGAAATTTTATTAATGGGTTTATAGATTGTTTTGATATTGTGTTTACGTAGAATTTTGCCAATTCGGTCTGTTACTCTGTGTATATATGGAAGGATTGCTAAAGATCGTGTATCGGGATTACAGCGTGGTTTGGGGGTTCGTGTAGGATGCAGGTCATACCATTAACTTTGACAAGACGAAACTAATTGCCAGAATTCTATTTTTCTACAACAGAAAAATTAGAGAATCCATAGAAATCAATACAAATTCTAATAATCTAAACAAAGACGATGGCTACTACCTTTCCCCCATTTGGTTAACAAGCCTATGTTAACAACAGCGGAACCGTGACGTTCACTGATCCGCTACGACACTCCTCTCTATTCATGATCGCTCATGCATCAAGTTCTCGCCCTATATAAACTACCACTTTCGCTACTTTCACCAGTTACTTCGCCACAAGACACCTTTTGGCTTTGAATGGGCTAGTGAGTCTGCTAGTTCAGGAGTAACTCTTTTCTTTACACATTAACTTGTCTATTTAATATTATCATTCTTATCTTTATTATTTTTATATTTGTATTTTATTATTTATTTTCTTGTCCTGGTGAAGCCCCTTATAAAAGTGGGCGAAACGTCGACCTTAATTTATAAAATGACACGGTCTCAACTCGGAACCATAAATAATTGCTTTGTTTCTCTGTTTTCCTGCTTCGTCTGGTATGTTTTTGTATTTTGGCTTTTCTTCTATTAAATTCAGAATATCCTTTTGTTACCCAACGCTTCTTATTTTCTTTTTGTTTATACCCCAGGATATCTCTGGCCTCCATATTTAAGCTGAATTTAATGTTGTTTCATTCTGTTTCTACTTCCTTAGTATCAGAGATTTTTCCGATATGTTTCAGAACTTCGTATGACCTTTTCTCAAACCTTTGTGGGCATTTTTATCATTTAGTTCCTCAAAGTCAAAGTGCGTTCTTCAGTTTCTTTTTTTCAAATTTTTTAATTTAAGCATCGGTTTCACAGTTACTATGTTGTGGTCAGTGTCTACTACACTCTTTTACTTGATTTCTAAATCGTTGTCGAACAAGAACGTAATCTTTTTCATTTTTCTTATCTCCTGGCATCTTCCACGTGTATCGTCTTCTAGCGTAATATTGAAATAATGTGTTTGTGATGGTTAAATTTCTTTGTCGCAAAATTCTACCAACCCATTTCCGCTGTTGTTTTCGCGCTTACACCTACTATCGCTCCTTCTTTGCTCCCACCTACTACTGCATTAAAGTCTACCATAATGATTAATTCAATATCCTTTTACGAATCTTAGTATGTCTTCGATATCTTTGTAGCTTCTACTTCTTCCTCACTGCAGCTGAAGATGGGCATGAAAACTTGTATTATTTACTGTATTGACCGGTTTAGATTCTAATCTAACCATGAGTACTCCTTCGTTCTTTTGTAAGTATATTTCTACTCAGTGACCCATCTTTTTTCGCATAACTATCCCTACACCTTAATTTTCTTTCTCTGACCCTGTATTAATTATCCCAGTCGGCTACGCCTCGGCTATCGACTCTAGCGCGGCTAAAAATGTGTACTTTTTCGTTCTTGTTAAATAAATAATTATTTGGGCGCTCTTCAACACGGTTTTTCAATGTGCTTTGTGAACTTTCGGTTGCGTAAGTTGCTTATAACGTTTATGTTTTTAAAGTTAGAAGTTTGAATTTGTGGCCGAATTACAACGCAAATTAGGCTCAAATTCGTGTGAAAAAGAAAGTTAAAGAACATTCGATAATTTACTTGATTTTCAGCTTAATGTTAGCACCAACCACCTTAATTTGTTGATACCGTTTTTGTTTTTGACGTTAGATGTTTAGAGTTTTGGAACCATTTGGGTTCAATTGGGGGTAAATTAATGGTGAAAGGAAATTTTGAAAAACTGAGTATATCAATTATTTTGCTTCTAAGCATGAATCTTTTTATAAATCGTTTTATAACTTTCATCCACTACTTTTCTTTCCGGGCGTATGAGGGCGAAAATAGGGCATATTATAAAAATGCTTTCAGTTTTAAATATTGCGCTGATGTTGTCGCAACATTGTCACGCACTGATTAATTTACGTATGTTCTTTGATCATATTCATGTAGTAAACGTCACTCTTATTTCCTTTCCCTGCTAGATAGCTATCAACTATTTCCAACAAAAGATGAATTCAGTGGCATAATGTACGATACTAAAACAATACAATTGTGATTGTTGTTAACATTAATTTACATTAATAGCGGCAGTTAATGTAGTACAGCAAAACTCATCACTCAATCATTGTAGTGGAACGAATTGCATTATACATGCAAAACGTGACATTGTTTCGGAATCGTCTTCAACTTGTATAACCATGGCTATACCATCTCAGTCTACCTATGCTCGTTTTATATTTTTTTAAGGGTTTGTGCTTGAGAATCGAACTTAGGGCCTTTGCTACAAAAATCATATACATACTCTATTGGGCCACATACTCCCCAACACATTACATTTCTACATAACCGATTTTGCTAATAAATTATATACGGCAATGTTGAATAAATAACGAAATGCATGTCGAAATTCATTTGTTAAAATATGACGTTTATCAAATGACGTTTAACTGAACATCATACTTTTCATTTTTATCACTACCTATCATCAATCTTGTCTATTCGACAATATGTCGTATTTTGTATCGTGAAGACATTTCGCTGAATTTACATTATACGGGGTGTCCGGAAAATACGTGTACAACGTAAGAACAGAGATTCTTTGGCTCGAAATAGATCGATTTGAGCCAACAAACCTATTATACAAGTTGCTTCATTTAGCCGCTAGAGGGCTTCAAAAATCGTGAAAAATATTTGATATTTTAAAATAATTCGAAAACGCGTCGATAGATTTTGACCATTTTTGGGGTGCGAGTTTCTACTTTCAATTGACATCTTTTGGTGGTGTACGCAATAATTTTAAAATCATACGAGTGTCCCAAAAATGATGTATTGTATATATATCCGACCATTACTTTTTTCCTGTTTATGCAATGACTACCAATTTTTTTTTATGAGTAGCCGACTTAATTTGGAAACTTTTTTGTCTCTTGTAAAATTTTGATTAGACGAGCGGTTTGACAGAAAAAAAGTAATTTCAAATGTCTGCATACTTTCGTCATCATTGTAGCATTAACTGTAAAACGGGGCAAATAAAAGAACATAGTATAGTAGTACGCTTTGTTTTTGTTTTGTTATTTAATTTGAATATTATTTAACCTCAGTTTGCTTGTCAAGTCGTGAATTTCTGCTTAATTCAATAAAAGTTTGCATCTTTCATCTATCTTACATTATGAGTACTTACACAAACAGCAAGAACTGCGGTTCTGGAGGAACAAATTTTGGATAGAGTTGAAGAAGGTCCAAAAATAAGTACCAGGCGCTTAGGACTTGAACTACAAGTTCCTAAAAGTATTGTTCATGACGTTTTAAAGGAACAGTTATTACACCCATACCACGTTCAACAGGTACAAGACCTTTTGCCTATCGATCCTGAGAGGCGTCTAGCTTTCTGTCAATTTATTCAAGATTAGAGAATTCAAAATGCAAATTTCAGTCACAAAATTTTATTTACATACGAAGCTTCTTTTACAAGATCTGGTATTACTAACATACATAATGAACATGTTTACGCTGTAGAAAATCCTCATGCAACTAAAGTGACTCACTTTCAACATGAATTTAAGATTAATGTCTGGGCTCGAGTTATTGATAATTTTATTATCGGTCCTGTTGTGATACCAAATCGATTAAACGGAGACAATTACTTCAACTTTCTACAACAAACATTGCCGAATTTATTGGAAGATCTGCCATTGTTACTTCGCCAAGACATGTGGTTTATGCACGATGGTGCTCCTCTCCACTTTACTCTAGCTGTTCGACAACATTTACACGAAAAATATCCGGATCGATGAATCGGAAGGGAATATGATGCTCCTACAAATTGGCCAGCACGATCGCCGAACTTGACGCCCTGTGATTATTTTTTGTGGGGTACTTTAAAATCTAAGGTTTATTCGTCTCCACTTGATAGCGAAGAAGAATTGTATAGACGAATTTTAAATGCAGCCAACTCTTTAAAAAATAATGCACAAAAAATGCAGAGGGTTTAGTTAAACTTCTTACGAAGAGTTAATTTGTGCATTGAAGAAAATGGCGGCCATTTTGAAAATTTATTGTAATGGTCCAACACTTGTACCGCGCTGTTAATTTTCAATGATAGTAATAAAAAATAAACAAAACAATCAAATAAAAATAAAAAACAAGCATTTGTAATTACTTTTTTTCTGTCAAACCGCTCGTCTAATCAAAATTTTACAAGAGACAAAAAGTTTCCAAATTAAGTCGGCTACTCTTAAAAAAAATTGGTAGTCATTGCATAAACAGGAAACAGGTAATGGTCGGATATTTATACAATACATCATTTTTGGGACACTCGTATGCTTTTAAAATTATTGCGTACACCACCAAAAGATGTCAATTGGAAGTAAAAACTCGCACCCCAAAAATGATCAAAATCTATCAACGCGTTTTCGAGTTATTTTAAAATATCAAATATTTTTCACGATTTTTGAAGCCCTCTAGCGGCTAAATGAAGCAACTTGTATAATAGGTAAGTTGGCTCAAATCGATCTATTTGGAGCTAAAGAATCTCTGTTCTTACGTTGTACACGTATTTTCTGGACACCCTGTATATGCATTTATCGAACATGCTGGCATATATATGATGTTTGGGTTTTTGCAGTGGTAATGCGAATCACGCAAAAGATGAAATCGAAATCGGCCACGTCCAACTGAGAATACATTCCAAAGATTGGATCGTCGACTATGGGAAACTTACAATTTTGTATAGAACATGCGGTGATACAAAAGATCTATAGTACGTTTAACCAAGAGATTCAGTATAAGTGTTCCTTCGATAAATGAGAGCCAAGTTTATATCGAAATTTTACATTTGTTGGTGGGGTTCGCACAACCACTGTGTTCGTTAAACGCTCTATAGGGCACATCGTAATGTTAACATTGAGGAAGCAATTTTGGATACTGTTGATCTTACTATCAACCCACGACACAGCCCCAGAAATAAATATTGCATGATAGTTTCGTTCTATTAGAAAATCTCTTTCACTCCATTTTGCACCGACATAGCCATTGTATGGAAAAACATTGTCCGCAACACCATTTTAGGACATTTGAGACGGACAACACTATTTGTTGCATATCCTGTGGAGTAATAAGAGCAAATTCATTCGAGACGGCGTTTTCAATGCTCGTAATTTTCATTTTTGGATCGTCAAAAGTATCTTAAACAGTCTTTTGTGAAATTAGGTATCGGGGATCGGGGATTCTTGTGATTTTAAATATTAGCATTGTTGGAATAATATTTCTTCCAAATACACTAAACATCTTAAAATATGGATACCAGTTCATAGGTGTTGCAAGGATATGGTTAGACGAACATTTTATTAACCGACGGATTGGCCGTAATGAACAAAAACACAATTGCCAGCGAAGTCGTCAAATGAGAATTCACTATATTATATCATTTTCTGGAATTTTTAAAGAGAAAGCATATACAACTTCTCTTGTCAATAAGAATCTGTGAAATTGGATCAACTCCGCAATTCAAATAATTGCTCCCCCACCCCACCACCCCCGATTTAAAACGTATAATTAATTCGCTTTCTCGCTGATTTCATCTGTCTTCAGTCTGATGGTTACCAATTTGTAACATATTGTACTCTGTTAAAAAATAGAGCACTATTAAATCTACACTTCATTTAGGGACTTTATGAGAGCAAGCAAAAGACCACAGAAGATTTTCGGCTCAGAATTGATTTAGGAATCGCACTTTCGAAAAGATTGTCTGCTACTACTTCTATATCGTGTATAATCTTTTTTAATTGACACTACTTATTACGGATGAAACAAGCATTAAATGAATTAATTGTAATTCGCGTTGAAGTGGCGGAGACTCCATAGTAATATAAGGCTGCGTCGGCTAACTGCAGTGGCGCGGGAGTGTGTTCCTATTGACGAATGAGAAAAGAAAATGAACACAAATAAAAATACAAAATTAATAATAAACAAGGTTTAAATGCAAAAATTCTACATTACGGAACACTTATCCTGAACGGTTCTACTGCTGTCAAAATTGAGGGGCACTAAACAGTCTAGCACCGCAATTCTTTTGATGTCATTTCTAGGTAGAAGATGGTTATTCCGCGTAAAACTCCCTTGCTTTGGTATCCTAAAGTTGTTCATAATTATAGAAGTTGATCCAAATATAATGCTCATTTCAAATAAAACGATCACTGGGGTAGCTGGATATTCTTTACAAATCACTAATTTTACCGATTTCCTAAATAAACTAAATTAAAAATCAAGATAAACTTAACCTCTATTAACATCAAAATAATTTCCACGCACATACAAATATCCTTTTACCAAAAATAATTTCCTAACGTCAAACCTGGCCAGGTGTTGCTAAAATATATCTCAAAAAACTTAAATCTTATCCTTCAACAAAACTATTTGCTGTTCTAAATTTTTCCTGCTTTCCTATATTATAGGACGTTCATAAATCCCAAATTATTGGCAAGGTCGCTCACAAAACAAAAAAAAAAGGTTAAGTACCAAGTTTGTGCTATATTATTGTCCTTTCCATAATACGTTACCCCTACATATTCCTTAAATTTAATAACCGTTCGTTTAGTCGACAAATTTTTAATTCATAAAATTAATCACTGTGGTGTTCAATAAATGTCCTACGTCGGAAAATATCAAACATGTTTACGTTTATACCCACATGTAAATTATACCTATAATGTTACTTACAGTTTAATTCCCTTATTATAACGGTTTAGAATTCTAGAGCACATCAACTTTCATTTTGTTAATATATTACTTCCTGATTTATTTCATTCTTTGAACAACAGCTACAGCATAACCCAAAAATACCAACTTAATGACGGGTTGAACAAATCCAGTTTCACTTCTTACAACGGTTATAACAATGCTAATTCTACCCGTACGTGTATTGAAAATACCTTGCCCATCGCAAGATAAGTTCACATAATTTATCGTATGCAGCGTTTCCTTCTCGTTAAGCTGTGTTCAGTTCAACTTTATACAATTCCCTTACCTTGTTGTATTTTTAAATTCTAAACTAATATTACTTAATCTTTTTTCTTTCCGAACCTAACTTATTCACAGCTGCATACCGAACGGCCCCTTCTCCGTCTGTTTTCGATCTAACATTCTTGTATCCCTACATAATTGATGTTTTTAGATCAACGTTTCCTATTTAACTCACTTTATTTATTCTTCCGTTGCATCCAACAAATTTATTATACTCCTACTGTAAATCATATTTTTTTGTGATCAGCGTTGTTAATACAATGTCTCGAGTTTACTTCATGCGTACTTCACCATTCTCACACCTACGGTTTTTTACAATGTATCTATATAAGTGCCTGTGACATTCCATGTCTGCTCTGTGGTTGTATTAATGTCATCGCCCTTTTATTCTTAGCATACAATGTATTTATAAGAATAACTTTATACTTTATTATCTGAATTCTTCCTATAGCAACAAAATTGAAATATCTGATTAATTAAGAATAATTATTTACGAAATTCTTTATACAAAGCGCGTCCATATCTTTTATTCTTTCAAAATTAAATTTCCTTTCTTTCAAAACTAGTTTATTGTTAGCGTAATGCGTTGCGTTACAAACTACGAGAATTACCAGCTGCTAGGATCAAACGACGGTTATCTAACATGCAACACTCTACAAACGCTCAAAGCAACGACGCAGCATCTTTAATGAGAAATCGTTTTCCCAAGTGCAACATTTGTTTGTGCCGCTATAATTATATGCCTGCGTCGCATCTGTACACACATAGCTGAAATACAGTATATTAAAACCAAGTCGGAAAATGTTTCATTGCTGCCGATTTTGATATTTCTGATCGACGCACAAAATGCGAACATCAGTAAAAGCCAAGGCAGAAATGAAATTTTCACGAGCATTGTATACTATTTGATTCACAATTATTATTTTTGTATTGTAATTAATAATTTTTGGAGGTCAAATGACATGTTGAAGTATTTTAGTTCATAATTTTTGTGATGTCAAATGTATTATGAGTAAGAGGCAGTTACAGTACAGGTAAACGTACTTTAGTTTAAAGCGTGATTATACAGAGGGCGTGGTATTGTACATACTTTTCAATAATATATTGATTCATAAATAACACAAAGGAACGTAGCCGTGTAGATAGTTTAAACTAGGCCAATTTACTAGATCCTTGTATACCGCTTAAAATTCATCTAAACGTACGTCCGGTTCCTATTGTTTATTGGCCTCATTCAGCAAATACGGTGCAGTTTGTTGCTAACAATATAGAAAACCGGAAACACAAATAAGATATTTAGAGAAGAAACGGTAGGGATAGCACATGTAACTTCACTTTCCGCACTGACCGTCACTTCGTCTGTCCAGTAATGTAGCCCAAGGTTCTGCTTCATCAAATCATCCCTTCATGCCAACTTGCAATAACCGTTTTACTCTATCGCCCTTCTCATAGGTTGAGGCAGTGACGCACATTACTTTGAAACATGTGAAAACGTGTATGCGGCAAAATACATAGGTATCACAAATTATAAGTTATTCCCCTAATAGTGCATGGGAATTCAAGAACCGCATTCTCATACGTCATAATCGATTTACATCAGATAAATTTTGTTGAGATATAGAAGTCTTCAAATCTCATGAACTTTCAGCTGCGCGAAGGAGGAGCTTAAAATTTAAATGCATACTAAAAGTGAAACCTAAAAATATCGAGTGCGTTTGATAATTATTTGATATTGTAAATAGCCAAAACATTATTGAAAACACATGGATATCGTATTCTGACACGGTAATTTACGGGGGGCTCCGTAGTGTAGTTGGTATGTATGTGACTACTACGCTCAAGGTCCCGGGTTCGAATCTCGGTCCGCTTGAAAAATGTTGGGCGAGCATTTTTCGCAGAAATACGCCCTCGTTCGGATGAGAGGTAAGATGGAGGTCCCGTGTGTGAGTGTTGTCACGCACGTTAAAGATCCCTATCTTGTTTGAAACAGCAAAGGTTCGGCAAAATTCAAAATTTTTCAGGTAAAAAAAACTGGCTTCTTGGCCAATGTAGTACCTTCGGGTGGAGCATTAGAAAAATCACATGTTGTGTTGTGGAGAGGGGTAAGCAGCCTGTGGTTGCCAAGTTCCCACAGCACTTGAACATTTGCCGCTTTAATATTTTTTCCAATATATCTTTGCGCACAGTCAACATTAGTTGCAGATATTTCACAACCAACACAAGTAGTTGTTTATAATAATCATCAGATTTATCTGCGCTTATTTTTCGTCACTTGGTTCTTACTAATTTTTCACTTTCTATTGGGGTTGGTTGGTTAATTAAAGTAACCCCTGGGTTCTTTAATATCCCCAAATAAAACCAGTGAACTTTAAGGAAAGATTTCTTTAAAATGATGGAACGCAAATATCTTCCGACTATGCTAGGGGTCTATTCCTTGGGTAGAGCTTATGAGGATTGGTCGTGGTTCTTTTTACAAAACATTATTTGCTTACTATGGATTGATTCGTATCAAAACAGGGGTTTAGGGAGGGCGCCACCGAGTCATTAAGTTTTAAACACAGGGTTTCCCTAAGGGGGACTTGGAAGACCTGAGAGAGGAATATCATATTAACTGCTAACGCAGAAGCTGTAAAGAAAATTTGAATTAAATTAACAAAGTGAGGACACAAGAGGTATTCTCTTGCTACCTCGTATAAAAAAACTGAAAAGATTAATTATGCACACAATTTTATGAACACAAATATTGAGCTTCAAATTCTAAAAGGGCTATTAAAGCTTCTTGTTAAATCGGAGTTACCACTTTATGCCATTTGTTCATATATACCTGGTTACACTATTTCTGAACTCATTTGTTCAAAATAAAACAATTAATTAAGAGAATTAAATGTTGATTCTTTAATTCTGTTTTAACATTTAGTTTACAGAATTTAAACAATTATAAAATAAGATTTATTATTCCTTTGCCCCCCCCCCCCAATAAGAATGCTTTGCGCATGTGTGTTAGTTGAATTCATCCGCTTCATTACTTAACTCCGCCATTGTTCATTGTTTACGTTGCCGTATGTAATTTTAGAGTATTTCTTGGTTTTGCATTTTTAAACAGATATTCACAACTATTCAATTGCACTGCATCTTTTTGAATGTGAAATTAGTAAGCGTGAAACATGTTTAATTTGCTCAGTATTTATTCGCATTGAATTACAAGTATAATGCGCCAAGCGTGCCCTATTCTTTATTAATGTTCCATATAGTACATAATGGAACGCTTCGTTTTAATAATCTTCTTGTAGTAAAATATCTGTGTGGCATAAAGTTATTTTGTCGAGCATCTCTAGCAATCTTGTTGCTTTCGTATTTCCCTACCTCTAACGGCGAGTCTTTGAATCGTCGCTATGGTCTGTTTCTCGTTTGTTCGTAGTCGCAGCCAAGCGATCAATTCCTCAAGATGTTTTCTAGACTAGAGGCTTGCGACCTTCGATTAAATTATTTGTGTGAGTGGTTCAAGTCATGGTAGACTTGAATAAATATCTATAACTTCTACTAACGCGCGCCTACGAAAAACTATAGAGAAGTACAAGTGAGAATTTTGTTTTGTAAGTGTATTGTTCTGTACAAGGATTGGAGATTGCAGACATGTGGTCGTGATTGCTGTTACCCCAAGAAATGGTTTATGGTTTTGTTTGGAGCTGATGAAATTTCTGATGGGATTTGTCTATGAAAATCAGATGCAGTTTGGTTCGTTATTAAATTTAAGAAATTTTGCATGTGTTTAGAATGTCGTTTGTCTTTGATAAACAGACGGTCATATAAAAAACACGAAATTTGCTATCATGTTTTTGACTATATGACCTGTTTCACTTTCGATTATTGTTAGACTGGTTTTACAAACCGCAGAAAGAAATTTTTGTTAGGTTAGGTTTATATATTTGTAGGCTTTGTTTACGTTCGAACTTCAGATAAATTTCGAAGTATATTTTCGACGTTATATTTGTTTGTGATGTAGTAACATTTTAAAGATATTTGCCGTGAAAGCAGATGCTTCGTGTAGCTTTCCTAAAATTCAAATTAAACATTCTTCAATCTTGAAGTTAGCTTTTATTCACATATAACTTAGTATAAAAATTTTAATTCGTTTAGTGACAATTGCAAAGTGTTTGCAATTGTGTTCATACAAAAATTTTGAGGTTATGAAAATTTATATACTTAATACAAAAAGTACTTGATAAGTAATAGCAGTGAACTTTTGTTTATTTTTAATTTGTTATGTACATGGAAGTTTATTTCACTTCATTGCAAAATTTAAATACACGCTGCGTAATTTTTAT
The DNA here is from genome assembly GCA_036346225.1 of Platerodrilus igneus. Classification (NCBI taxonomy): domain Eukaryota; kingdom Metazoa; phylum Arthropoda; class Insecta; order Coleoptera; family Lycidae; genus Platerodrilus; species Platerodrilus igneus. The sequence continues at coordinate 942,727 of JARFIW010000500.1, read as the reverse complement.
GAAACTGTAATCTACCTGATAAGATCTGCCCAGAATAGAAATGATAATTCAATGCATGGTGTTTACAAATATTTTTTTGATTAAATATTAAAACAAGCTTATGTTTAGAGTAGTAGCAGTATTTTGCTTTAAAAAGACAAAATTTTGATTTTGTTATAAACATTATTGTTGAGAATTTTTACATGTTAAAAAGTTATGAATTTTTAAAAGAAAGTTTTTTTTACTTCAGTAAACAATTAGTTAAACTTTGAGACTTTTATTTTGGTCAAATGCGATCAAATCTGATAACATAAAGGTAGAATTTTTGGGTAATAATTTTGTGCCAATATCATATTGGATATACATTTTTTATTTTTGATACTTTTATAGGACACAAAAGGTGTTCTACATTTTTTTATTTAATCTTTGTAATTTCTTACAGGAGCTGTGTCTTATTTTTATAAGACAGATTTTTGTTAACGAAGGCGATCGTTTTATCTTTGGGTTTGCACGTCCGCCCTTAGAATTGTGCTTTGCTCTTATCGTGATTATCTCAGAACTTGATGGCGCCTATTTAACTTTGTTTAGTTTTTGTTTGAAAACAAAATTTGACTTACCCCCCCAATTCTTATTGCTCTTCCCAGGAATATACCCCTAGCTATGTCGGAAGATGGCCCTTTCTTCGATTCTCTGTGAAGGAAGCGGAAAATTTTTGTGCACTGGCGCCCATTTATAAAATTACGCTTCACTGGCGCCCATCCAACAATAAAATACGTTACACTGGCGCCCAACAATAAAAATACGTTTCAAGCGAAACCAAGTAGTTTACTACCAAGGTCGGAAAATAATATATAACATATATATAACGTCTATAAATTTGTGAAACCTGAAAAGCCAGTAGGGCGATTTACAACTTCTATGATTGAACAAGTTGCAACAGCTATTGGAGAATCAATCAGTAGCATAAAAAGAATATGCACAGGGCAGATAAAATTGAAGCCAATGTTATGGCCGTGGTTTGAGATTTGACTATTTTTACATGCAATATTATTTCAGGTCAGAAATTTTCGTCTCTGCGTAAAGCAACCTTAAAGGTGAAACTAAAATCTATTGTTGATGAATTTGATGAGGAAATTATTCGTAGAAATACACTTATACAATCTTCCAATTTAAGAACGCAAATCCCAAATTTTAAATTAAAATAAGGCTTGCGACGTCAAAAACAGTGTAATAAATGGCATGTCAAAGAACTACGTATTCATTGAATATATAAATCGCACCTGATTAGAGGAGCACCAATCTCAATATAATTTATGTCTTCTCATTTCTCGGCCTACTTTTATCTGACAATAAATTTTGAATTATAATTTCTGCAATTTTTTTAAATTCAGAAGTAGTACAGCACTCATATTCGCTCTGGAACATAGTAGGTCCTACTTAACTTGACTGTTTGAATTCGGAACTGTCAGTTTTTTTATTGATAATTGAATAACTTTTCGACTGTTGGCATGTAGCCCTCATCTGCAACTTTCCGAAAAGAAATATGTGATGAGGCAAAGAAATCGTTGATCTGTAACCTTCCACAGGGTTATAATGTACTCAATGCTATTATGTTTGTGAATAAAATATTTTTTCTATCTAAAAACGAGCTCCCCAAATTAAATATAGATGTAAAATTGAGTTGATAGAGAATTGCTCAGGTTCGCAATAATATGTATGAAGACCTTTAACGAAGTAGTATTAGAGCGAGCGTCCGTTAAATTGGCACCAATAAGTATGTTGTTTCGAACCAATAAAAAACTTGGTTTAATAAAATGAAGAAGTAAATATAAAAGTGTTGCGTCTGAAGAGCATAATCAAAAATATAGCGAACTTAGAAATGTGATAACTAGATTGTGTCGGTAGGCCAAAGAATAGTGGATGCAGAGTAGCGGTGATGAAATGAAATTGACACTAAGTAATGATCGATCTGACATAGTTCATAAAAGAAATTAAGAACTGTACAACAGTACAAAGTGGTCAGTAATAGAAATAGATCAATGAATAGCATAATGTTAGCAGAAGCACAATATTTAGCAAGCAGACGGAAAAGGTATACAGCAACCTTATGTTTCACTGAACGGAATTTAGCTTAATATGGAAAGCATAGATGAGTTAGAGTAACAGAAAACCGGCTATAAAATACTAAGAAAAAGCACTAAACCAACAAAATATGACAAAAACATATAAATAGATCCTTTGCCAGTAGAGGGCGGTAGCACAAGACGACGCAAGACAGATAAATAGGAAATATGACGAAGGAAAGCAATTCCCTAGATTTTGCAAAGACTAGGTTAGTGTTACTTTCAAGAAAAATGAAGGGATTTCAATGATTATATGACCATTAGTTTATCGAGATATTGTCCAAAGATATTAATTAATATAATATATTACAGATAAATAGGGAACTATTTTGCAGTAATATGCTTTATAGATATGATAAAAGCTTTTGACGGTGGAATGTGCGATAGAGTTGTATGAATTAAACGGTTTTAATAGAAATAAATAATGAAATAACATAATAAAAGATCAGTAAGTGTGTAAGACAAGGATAAACCATAGCTCAATCTTGTTTAACTTGTATATGGACAAGCAATAATATAATGAAAGAAGAAAACGAGATAGGTGTTGTAATAAAAGTTATGCTGAATTGAGGTAGGGTGTTAAAAGCGACAGAATAGAATGAAAGCAGTGTTAGATGGTGATTTCGGCACCAAGCCAAGCCGTCTTGTATCAGCAATCCTTTTCGAGTTTATCCCTACACGGAAGACGATTATTCCGCATAGATCTCATTTGTTTGTGGTTTCCTAACTTTTATCACATTATACGATACCTTTCTTTGAGATATCTTAAAACGCTTATTAAGTATTGCTATAATTAAAGAAGTTCTCGCAGTCAATGCCTCTACCAAATATGATTTCATAACTGGTGTCTCGATATCTCTTTAGAATAACTTAATTTTTACCTAGTTCATAAATAAATGCAAACAAAATTTAACCTACACTTAAACTATATTGATATCAAATAAGTGCAATATAAATACATATACTTAGAATGCATAATTTCTTACCATCAATCTGGCCGGGTATTAATAGAAGAAATACTAAAAAAGACATTAAATCAAATCAATCGATAATACTATCAGTCTAATTTTCCCATACTGAAATACAAATCATTTTATTTCTCATTTTTTGAAATGCGCTTAATAACAAACAAAACAATTAAATATTCACTTTTCATTTATCATTTCATTTTCTATTTCAAATAACTTAAAATTAATACGTCCAGAATTTCTTCATATTTTAAAATGTTCCAACTTTTTTTACGGAAACATCATGCTTAAATTCCGTCGCTAATTTATTGTTCAACAAAATAAGTATTTTCGTGTTCGATTTATATCCTACTACATTAATACCAACCTGTTTACATTTAAAATTCACATATACATAATTAAAAACTATAGAGATAAAAGCTCATTTATTCACTGTTCATTTAATGTCCCCTGAATAAAGAAATTTAAGGACACACCAATGGTTCACATTCCAACTAGGTCACCAACTCATAAAACAGTAATAACAAATTTTCATTTCTGAACTGGTAAACTCGCAAGTTTCAACTCTTTCATTTATTTGCGTATTTCACCGATGCGACAAAAAAATTTACGAAACACGTATGATTTATTACTTTTCTGCAAATCATATTACATCTTGGCCACACGCGGAATACCATCAACCCCCTCGTGATCTACATATTGAATTCTCTGTTTGAATTTAATTTTCAACTTATTAACCTTAATTGTTATATCAAATCTCTCTCCCTATATAGAAATCCTATTCATTGCGGTCGGTATCTGTCAATACAATGTATCAATTTTAATCTATGGTTATGTACAACGGTGTTGTCACATACTTCGTATGTAGTTTATATCAGTGTTGTGATATGGTATTATTTTCATATCCTTGGTATTCGGGAAGGATAATACCTATCTATGGTAAACTATCTTTTTATGTGAAATGCATACGTAGTGTTTTGCAATATTTAAAAGTTATTTATATTTGCGGTTTTGAAATAAGTTACCTGCCTGGATTAGTAGGTTTGCGATGTATTTAAAAGAAATGATGTTACACCTTATTATCTAAATTATTTTGTATACACAAAATTTGAAACTTTATCTTAATAAAGATTGATAATTTTTTGTGAAATCTATTATACAAGGCGCCTCCATATATTTATTCTGTCTAGTTAAATTTACTTATTTTATCTTTCCTATATAATCATAGCTAGCGTAACGTAATGCGTTACAATTACATATTGTAATCCAGTGTAGGTTAGGAAAAGACTATCGAAAACTTACGTTTGCAAGGTAGCAATATACTATTGCAAAACGTGTACATTAGCCAAAGAATAAGTTAGGGCATTAGGGACTTACGAGATACGGTGCTATACCAACTAAACAGGCAAAGTTAGTAACAAAGAGTCGTACAAATAGTTCAGAAAAATAGAGGTATTACCGATGTAATTAAGATAAAACATGACAGAGATATGTCAATTTTGTGAAATGAAGGAACAGCAAAAACAATAATAATAGACAGAAAGGGAAAAGCTGAAGTATACACGGAGGCATTAGTTTCTTGTCTTTAATTTAGAGGGGACGTAGATACCAATAAGACGAACAAAAATTGTAAATTAACTTATGGTCTAAAATGAATGGTAAAGCTAGAAACAGACACACAAAGAAAAGTATCTAAATTATTGTAGAACCTCTGCAATGTGTAGCTACGTCATTAATCAAACACACAATAATATCATTCTTTAGAGTCGACTAACAAAATTGTGACACTATGCAAACATAAATTATTGAAAGACGGTGTTTGTGTGCTCTAAAACGAAATAACCCAATGCATTTTAGTTACTACTAAAGTCGGTTTAAATTTTTTTTAAACATACTGAAGTTATGATGATAATTACAAAAAAATAATATTTCTGTATGCTGATTTGGTCGACTGTATTAGGTTTCTGACCCCGTAGTCTGGATATTCTACCAGTTCAGCAATAATCCACTTTAAGTCGATTGTACTTTTTCACTGAACGTGTTAAAGATTTTGCAAGCTTGTTTGTCCTGTTTGCTTTTGTTACAAGTGTCGGACGATGCAGTTCCATTACCTGCTTTGGTAATACACTTGAACGTAGTGTTGTGAGTTAACTGTAATTATAGGTTAGGTAAATAGAAATACCATGTGGCTTAATGAAATGCGTGAAATTTGAACCCTCGTGAAATCAATTCTGGTGCAGAATGTGATTCAGGATAATACTAGAATAGGTGAGTTATTTTTTATAAACATGTAATAACACAGCATTTCTAAAACTTTTTACCTAGGTAGACTTAGGTCGAGCATTTAAAATGTAACGATATCTAGTGGGGTGAAGATAACGTTAACAAAAAGAATTACTGGTTAGACATTTTTAGTACCTTCTGGCACAGTGGACACAAAGCCCTAACCAGGAATGGTACGGAATATGGTGCTATTCCCGTGGGTGGGTCGTGGGCGTTGGTATAGCACACAGAAAGAAAAGAAATAATAAGGGGGCACCAATTGCAGTTGATTGGACCCACAGTCACCAAACTAATTACTGAAGGACAAGTCGGCTTCGGCAATTAAACCTACCTGCCTATAAGTGTACCAGTAAACCTCGAGCTTATAATAAACAACCGCCTCACCAAACGTAAGTAACTCTTATATTTACAGATTAATAAATCACTCTAAACCTTATCCTAACTGTACCCAATACAATAAACATTTAAATAAAGCCCATTGCAACCCCACAACAAGTGGTGCAATATGTAACTCCCTCCCTCGATAATCGATAAAATAATTGGTATACTCTATAGCGACTCAAGCCTCTTTAGTTGTATAATTTTTTTTCTAGTAGTTAGCGTCAGTTATCAATTCCTTAAAACGTAAGGATGGTGCACTCTCCTCCTGCCACAGGCAATGCAATCTTAAGTTTCTTTACAATGAAAATAAGATCATGTACTACACTAAAGGATCTGATACGCCTGAATTTAGACCACCCAAGTAACAGTATTATAAATACAATGCATAAAATCTGTACTATTTATACCCCTTAATATTTGTATTTCAATTAAACTAAAAGCATTCTCGATATGTAAACAGAAATATCCACATTAAACATAATCAACATAACAATACACAATAAATTAATACTCAGCTGCTTCCCTGGTGAATTGACTGCGATACTTCCACAGCACCAATGGCAGTTTCTAACCAAACAAACCATCAATGTAGAAGGAACTTCATGGAACGCGTGCCGGAATTAGGATATGTTGCTCTTGGCGAGTAACTTCAATGTATAAGGACAATTGCCCTCCAAAATAAAAAACTCTGTACACACTAATTAATAAGAGTAAAATGCACTTTACTACTTACGCTCTACAAAGCGGTTTAAATACAAGAGTTATCAATCGGGTGCAGATTGTTTCAACTAGTTTTCTGTTCAACTCAAGGAAAATATTTGTTACCCCAATCACCTTATAATATTCTACTTGATATGGGAAAGCTGTCCCGAATTGTTTTATTAACCAAATGCTTCCAACCAGGAACACTCTGGATGCAATCGGGCACGTTTCCCTCAAGAATTCTACTTCGCACCTTGACTGCACGTCTTCGCAAAACATCTTATCGCCTTTGATAAGAACTTGGACAACCAAAAAAAATTCCTCTTGGCACCTAACCAAGTTAATTACGTTAAAAGCTCAATATAGTGAGCAACTAGGAAATTAATAATCACCTGAGATCGGCCTATTCTCTATTAAATACAATTAACGCTAATGGTTGCTCCAATAATTAAAGAAAAATACAACAATAAATTAGTATGTCATTTTTATAGATAATGACAATTACACAATTACGCTCCTGGTAGAGATATGTAGGCGACCATATTCTATTACTGCATTCTAAATAGAATGTAAGAATCAATCTCAACTGATCCATGCCAACAAAAGAACGATTTAACCAAGAAATCAATGTGTATGAAATTAAAATTGTAACGGTAAGAAATTAACCGTTACAAAAATCGTTCCAAGAATAAAATGCCTTATAGGTTTTTTGCTTAGCCCATCAATATCTACCACCTCCACAATTTAAATGACATAAAACTAATGCCATCCTAGACTTGACTAGAAAAAGACAAATAAATCATGTAGCTGGGCATTGGAGGGCTATTCAGAATAAGCGAAACGATAGAGAACCTCTTTAAATATGCTTTGAGGTAAAACAAATAGAAAAAAGAAGGCCGATTTTACAGGTCTCTGTCTTTTGTAAATACCTAATGCGCTGCTGTCATCAGGGTTCGTCTTGGTCTATCTTCTTGCTAGGAATCCACCAAATTGGTGGAACCTCTATTTCGACTCTCTAAACTGCAACCCATCCTACATGTTTTAGATCGGTAAAATTTTTCAAATTATTGACTCTGTTATGATTGAGATTGGCAGTTTAAGTTTACCGAAATTATTTTTACAATACACCTTTTAAGTTTGATCTGAGAATTTCACCTTGTGTATTCTCAAATGTGTAAGTACTTTATGTCTTTGTACTCTCCTGTGTTTAATTTCACACGTCTATGCAATTGTACGTTTATTACTTTTCCAGAATAAATCTGAAAGCGCGAACGTGACCGATAACGTTTATCGAATTTATACAAAGGATAATAAAGGAAAAGGTTAATTTTATGGTTGATTATTAGTTATGTGCATATTGCACGTAGACATATTAAAAGTCTCTCGTTTAAATACAAGTACTTACCTCATGACTCATACGGTTTAAAGTTCGATCATTAATGAAGAATGGCAGGTAATATATGCATTGTACATATTAATAATTATTTCAATGAGTGCATTGACTCCTACATGTATCACTGTTCTAATTTCAGATTTAATATACACGAGATAATACTGTGGCATAGCTTAAAGGCCTTAACCTATTAATAAAAGATACTTCTGGTAGTTGTAAAAAATACAAATCAATCATACACATCAAATTTCAAAGCATAATTAATTATTCGCTCGCTGTAGTTTAATAAATGTAGGTCGTCTGAGATGTTTAAATTGCAACTTCCTTGAATATTTTAGAATTTTAGACAGCTGTAAGATTAATAATTTCATTTTCTTAGTATAATTTATGGTTTCGTCAGTAGTTAACGAGTTGTTGCTATGCTGAATAATGGACTGTATTCTAATTGCCGTATTAAAAGTTAATTGTGCTTCAATATTGCATGAGAACAAGCTGGTGTTCTACATAATAATGTGGGAAATCTTATTAATTCGCTATTTTCAATGAAAAGCATATATGCTAAACCTTTTTTCCTGGCTAATCTTACAGACGGTTAAGTCATATTTTCATTGTTCGGTAGATTTTGATAACATTGGTCGCGAAGAGATATACTATACATTGAAACGGATACGAAGTGCCTAAACTCATTATACAGTTTTTACTACCACTTTGAAATTTCCACATCTGGAGTTGACTAAACCTGGCTCATAGTCATTAAAACGCAATTTGTATTACTATTGGAGGTGTATTTCATTTCACACATTTCCCTTCCACAATAGGAAAATCGATTGTTCTTTACGTCATTCGTTTATGCATCGTAGGTGCACAAATACTCACTGTGTAGAAACTGTTCATGCACTTAAACAAATTAAGATTGTAGAAATTAATACCAGAGGTGCTGTAAAAGCAAAAACTACCCTACCGACACTCTCCACCAAAGGCGTTTTCCTATTTTTTAGAGACTGCCATTTGCACATCGTAGATTCAAACATTGTGCACGTTGTACGAACGTTTGTGCCAATACTAAGGTATCAAGAAGTTAATTTGGTAGGTGAGAGGACTACCGTAAACTAAACAATTTCACATTTTTTAGTGACAACCGGTTGTGTATCGTAGCTGCACAGATATGCACAATGTATTAACTACCATTAATGCATTTTTCCGTACAAAAATATGTGAAAATTATTGGAAAGAAGTTGCAGAAATGGCACCTCTCGACGCACTAAAACAAATTCAATTTTTTTAAGAAGTTGTTTGGAGACTGTAGTTGCACAGATACGTATAATGTACAAACTTCTTTGCCCTTCCCCATTCCAAGATGTGTAGAAAAGAAATTAATTTGAAACGGACTACAGAAACAGCCCTCCACTCAGACAGCTTTTACATTTCTTTAATATAACGTAAACACATAAAAGCTCAGAATCCTACAACATTTGGACATTTGGACTGAAAATGCTTAAACTCGCCACAATTCCATCAACCTCTTTGGTTAGTGTTCACGAAGTACCCGTTCTACCACTTCCTTTTTGCTTTCTTGGTTCTGCTCCTCTACGCAGCATCTTACCTTGTCACTGTTACTTTGTGAAGCTTGTTTTGCTGCTCCAAATTCCAAAGCATGAGCTAACGCATCAACTAGGGTCCTTGGTCAAGCTAGCCGTAGTTTTTATGTGATATCTCCGTCACATATACCGTTAACGAAGGTGGAACGTCCCGTTCTAAGTTTTATAACTCATTGCAACTTTTAGTATCTTTTTAACATAATGCTCTGTGGTTAGAAGCCTTTGAATCTCTCCTTTGGTTAGATATTTCACTGAATTGACATTTGTCAAGTTGTTATTGTAGCACTGTATTAATGTGATGCACATTAATTTGCTTTTGTTCATAAAAAAATGGTTTAATTGTGGGAAAATGTTATCTCACCTAAGGGTGATAACGAGCCTATGTGGTGGCTCGTCCTTCTTCTTGATCCAGCCTTCGAATCGAAACGACGAACTTGGTGCGTTAGCAAAATTTATATCGCTTATTTTAGCGGATTCTAGCTTACTACCTTGGATAAAATTAATCTTTCTGGTGTTTGTAAGTAAGAAAGTTAATTATTACGCCTTTGGCGGATTTCACGTCGTTTTTATTAATACTATTGGGTTGGCCTTCGCTCAGTTAGTGAAGCACATTTTTGTGATATTTGTTATATTCTACCCACATTGTTATGTGGTAAGTAATTGCTTTGTAGCACTTCTTGTTTTATGTGTTACATGAATTTTAGGGTCCAAATTTAAGTCCAAATTTAAGTCCAAATTCAAGTCCAAATTTACGTCTACGTCTGCGTGCGAGTCCAAGAGTAATTACATATTTTAGGTTTAGCAGTTCCAATTTAAGTAGATGCACATTTGTGAAGATTTGGTTAAGTAATCGTTTTGGTGGTATTACGATTACCTAGACTCGACAACTTACTGAAATAGATGGTATTGAAGCTCCCGACGAAGAACTAATTATTGATACAAAAAGTTCCATTTGCTGGACTACCGAAATATTAATCGAAACCTGTTGGAGTTATCCGTGGATGAATATTACACCTGAAGCGATTTTGTGTGACCATCTGTAATTGCTGTACAATCCCGTTAAGTTGAATTTGGAATCCTTGACTGCTACTGGTGCATTGGAATTACTTCTTGAGGTCGTATACTTCCTTATTTAAGTGTGTTGTGTATGTTCTGTTGAGATTATTGGATTAATACTTTTGTGTATGAAACCTTATATTCACCCTCTTATTATTTTGCTTTGCATGCAACCATACTTACACCTGTGTGTAAGGTGGGTTGCGATAATTAACGTAAAATCTGTATTTATGATAAAATTATTTAGGTATTAATGTTTGAATGCTTCCTTAGTAAGTGCTATGTTCGTATGATTAATGCTAACAACTCGTTAATGCGTTCCAGTGATTTATACATATTGATTGTAAATCTAGTCACGAGCTTAGACCCTTGGTTAAATTATTACTCACTTGAGTTATGCGGTTACAGCGTACTTAGTGGCCACCAAGTCTACGTACCCGAATATTACTTAGTACGAATTATTTTTGCGTATGGGCTCGTGCCCGGATATTCTGAACACCATTGCGTTATTACTGTTAAATATTATTTATACAATCACCTGGAGTAAACATATATTTGCTTATTGTGAGCACTTAGCTTGGTTAATTTTCTCTTGAATCATTTAGGTTTGAATCTTGTATGTATGATTATTTGTAGAATTATTTGTTATAGTGAAATTTATATTTATGTGTTTGATTTCATATTTGGCCTTGTAGTTACTTCAATAAATTCAGGTTTAATTCTGTGCCCTGTTAATTTATTGATATAGTGAGTTACCTTGGGTTTCGCCCGAGAATAGTGGAACATTTCTCGTTGATTCTGCTTGCTCCTGTTCCTGGCGCCCATTAATAAAATAGTTAGTTTTGACTTATTGGACCTTTCTAGTGGTTCCTTATGGTCCCTGAATGCGATTCTTTACCCACCGCCCTGATGAGTTTTTTCTGAGCTATTCCGGAGCACTATTTGTCATCGTAACGTTAAGGAACCCATTATATCGATTAGATATCGAATTTTTACCGTGACAAAGGTCAGTACTGCCAAGTGTTCTAAGCAGCTGTCCTATTCTTTTGGATACGCTAATCTTACCAAGTGGGCAGTATCTGCTTCAAACTTTTGCAAATTTTCGTTGGCATGTTGGTAACGGTTCCTCAACTGAGCGTGATACACTTGTGCAGATGAGAGTCGCCGTACTTCATTTTCAATCTTGATGTTAAGGCCCCGTAGCTTCTTTGGTCATGGTCTACAGAATATTCATAGCCTCACTTCGCAACGCGACAATCTATGCGGTTGACTTTCACTATCGTTCCAGCCGTTAGCTTGCGCAGTAGCCTCGAATTGAGTGAGACATGTCCGCCAAGGCGACTTTCCATCAACTGTCGGTAGTAAGGATGTTTCAAATTGCGCGGGTTTTTTAAAGAATAAGTAAAATATAGATGGCGCACTGAATTCGTCTGGGTATTTTGACATTTAAGAAGTGTGATGTATGACATTTATAAAAATGGTTTCGTACACGATACAACAACGCGTTCAAATTGTTGAATTATTTTATGAAAATCAGCGTTCCGTGAAAAGTGTTTTTAGAAAACTTCGTGAATTTTATGATTTACATAATCGTCTAGCTGAAAGCACTATTGGTCGAATTATTAAAAAATCTCAAGAGACCGGTTCGGTGGAAGATAAAAAAAGTGAAAAATATAGTTGTAGCGGTCGTTCACAAGAAAATATTGATTTGGTTCGTGATAGTGTTGCTCAAGATCCTAAAATGTCCATTAGACGACCGACGTTCAGAACTAGTTGGATTTAGTGGCCGATTTTTCTCAAAAAATTATGTTTTTCGATGAGGCACATTTTGAACTTGGTGGCTATGTTAATAAACAAAATTGTCGTATCTGGGGTGAAGAAACTCCACGAATTATTCATGAGAAACCTATGCATTCTAAACGAGTTACTGTTTGGTGTGCATTATGGTCATAATGGTGTAATTGGACCTTACTTCTTTGAAAATGCTGCTGGTGAATCTGTAGCTGTCAATGGTGATCGATATCGTCGGATGATAACCAAATTTTTGTGGCCTGAATTAATGAATATTGATCTAGAAGATATTTGGTTTCAACAGGATGGCGCTACATCTACACATCTACACTCTGCACAAGAAACACTTGCTTTATTGAGAGAAAAATTTCCTGGACGTGTAATCTCAAGAAACGGTGATGTTAATTGGCCATCAAGATCATGCGATTTGACTCCATTAGACTATTTTCTTTGGAGTTATGTGAAAAGTCAGGTTTATAAAAACAATCTACAATCGATTCCTGCTTTGAAAGATGAAATTATTGGTGTCATTGGTGAAATAGAGCCTCAATTATGTCATTGAGAATTAAAAAAAAAAGTGAACGCCTGTGGAGCTGCAAGAGGATGCCATTTGGCAGATATTATTTTTCGCATATAAATGTCATTATTGATACTTCAATTACCAATAAAAAGTTTTTGAAAATGAATGCAAATTATGTCTTATATATTGTTAAAGAAAACGCGAAATTTGAAACACCCTTTATTACTCCGGACCTTGACGTCGGTTTGCTTTCTCCGAAATTCTTAAGTTCTGGGATGTACTGCTGTATGACTGGTGCTGAGGGTTCTGGTGCCTCTAGTAGTGGCGAGTTTATTCATTCTTCCATCTCCACCTTTTCATTCATTTTACGCGAGTTTTCTAACAACTTTTTTGAATATCTCGCTTCCAACATATGCAAGCTTTATAATATACCGTCTGAAAACTTTGTTTTGAATGTTTGCAAACCGTCGGAAAATTTGGTTTGCAGGTCTTCCACGTATTTTATAGTTTTCTTTAAAAACTCTTCTTTTAATTGCTCAACCGCTTTTGCGTTTTTCGTTGCTTTCTTATATATTCTTCTTCCAGTTGGCTGTTGCTTTCTATTAGTTTTTGTTCAACGGTTTTTACTTTCTGATGTAGTTTTTGCGTAAGGTTTGTGGCGATTTTCTAAACTTTTCTGTATAGCTGGTGTTACTTTCTTCTAAATTGGCTGTCAGGCTTGTAGAGCTTTCCACCATTCCTGATTTGAAGTATTTCAAAAAGAAAAGAATATCGCTGTCCATTTTCTGTTGTTGACTATGAGTTATTGGCATGCAAATAGAAATCGTTTAAATGTCTTTATCATTAACTGATTATACAAGTTTTCAACAACTCGTAGCTACAGTGAAATTCTTAAAGCACTCACTATAATTTATTTCTAGGTAATCGCTAACAGTGCAATATTAACTTCTTAAAATTACTATGCTATTTTCATAGTTAGTATCCAAGCACTATAGTTAATGTATATCGAAGCATTATAATTAATTTGCATCGATCATTACACTAATTTATATCACCTAGAACAATTTATATTAACATTATGTACCACTAATTTATTTCATATAACAATTTTATACCTTGAATAAGAGTGCAATATTATAATCAAAGTTTTAAATTAGAACTGAATTTCCAAACTCCTAACGAGTAATAAATAATTTTGTCTGGCATTAGAAAAATAATTTAATATAGCCAACGAAATTTAACGTAAATTGTTGATAATTTTGTAAAAAGAAAAGCCAATGACCGGTTTCGTTGTTGTTGCAGCTCGTCAGACTCCTCTTTTTTTTATTCTTCTACCAGCCTTTTGGTCAAGAGTGATCTTGTTTTTAATTACTAAAAATATTTAAATGTTCTTTTAAAATAACGTCATATTTACTTATCAACAAAATGAATTCTAAAAAATTACTATGGGTAAGAGTAAGCTCGTCTAGTGTGTATGCTGCCTCGAATTTAATGTCCCGAAAGCTTAAATCACGTCTTCCTATAAGTTTTACTACTTTAACAACTCTTTCTAGAATTTGTCACTTTTTTTAACTTGGTTTTTTAAATTGTTTTTTGCTTTGAGAGCAACATGGTATTGATAATCTTTTTGTGCAAATGTAGAAAATGAACTTTTGTGTTCCATTCTATGGCGTTTATGCTTCCAATCGTTCATTCCTTCGATAAATGAATTACTTTCTTGTGTTTTTGCAAACGCCAAGCAAACACAGCAATATAACTTTATTATTCAATTCATTATAGCTGAGCCAATTACAGCTTTGGCTCTTCTCTTTATGAAATACTTTCTTGAAAAAAGATAGATTATTTGATGAAGAACGTTACGTGGCATGCAATTTGAAAATAGATCTATATCTGGCATGAAATGTCTAACAAATACATGTAACAACATTCCAACCTTATTCATCATTTGATTCCTGTTCTTCTGCTTATATTTGTTGGTGACATTTGAGCTTCAACTGCTACTGTATTTTTAACTGCTAATATATGAGCTTCTTCTATTATATTGCAAGGAAGTTGAGGTTGTAATGATTATAAGAAAATAGTTGTTTTTATCTGTTAATCTTATCTCTTCTGTAATTTGTTGAAAATATTTAGTTAGTTTCGCACATTTTTTTGATTTTTTTCTAACAACTTTTTTCCTTTTAGCAAAGCTTCTCCCCACTCCTTTTAGCTTTCGTATGTTTCTCTTTATATATCATTTTCTCTAATCACTATGCCATAAATGCATCGGCCCACTGGCATTTTTCCGGGTATCCCAGTGGAGGCGGTTCCGTAGGTCATATAGGTTCGTGTATGATTGCTGATCCCAAGGGCTCGGGTTCGATTGTCGACATGGACATTTGAAAAATGTTAGGCAAGCATTAATAACACGCTCTCGTGTTTGGATGAGAGATAAAATGTAGGTCCCGTCACGTGTGTGAGTGTTGTCACATAAATTTAAGATCCTATCTTGCTTGGAATAGCAAGGGTTCGCCGAAATTCAAAATTTCCAGGTAAAGAAAAACTCATTTTCTGGCCAATGTAGTACTTTCGGGTGGAACATTGGGAAATCAAATATAGGGTACCCCGGTGGGCCAGTCCGCCCATGTCTATAGCTCAGTAACATTAAATCTTATGTATATGTTATAGGAGTATCTTCTACTTACAATGACCTCAAGAGTTTGAGTTTTTACGGTATGGCCAAGCAACGTGTTAATATAGTTGAATTCAGACGATGCTCAAATTAAAATATTATTTAAAGGTATAAGCCGTGGATTTTTACAAATTAAGATTGCGTTGAATTAGAATGTCATTATTAAAAGTTTCCTCTTACAATAGTTTTCAAAATGTTTTATCTATCCACCATAAAGATTTTACCCTGTAAGAAAAAATCGAAGCTGTTATAATTTTTCGGGACCTAATAAAAATGCATTGTCTTCTAAATACGATCCTTTTTAAAAACTTTTTTGGAATATTTATGTTACGAATGCATTAAAGTTTGTTGATTTTATTTTCAGATGTGCTGCTAGTACTGCAGCTGCAAGGTTATAAATACTAAATATAGAAATTATTGTTTTGGTTGTTGAACGTATGCAGCTCGAGTCATAAAACTAACGATAATAAAACTGAAAATTTCTTCACAAAAATTAAAATCTAAATGAAATAGCTTTTAAAACTGTTTTATTGGCATAGATCCAACTGCGTTGCTATACACAGCCGTTTTTTTTAAAGGCGGAACCTTTAAACAACTTAAATGGCTTTTCTAGCTGTATTGAAGTTAACGGGTTTGTGTGGAAATTTTTATGCTAGTGCAGAATAATATTTCTGTTACAAGTGCATTGTTTTGAAGATTGCCTGCTAAACATGGAACGCATAAAACTTTATATGGCCACTAGAGTGCCAGTTTTCACTTAGTATCGAGATCTAAGTGGCGTTAATTTTCATGTAAAAGTTAGTAAATAAAGGAAGATCTCTGCTTTTTATTTAAGATATTGCGGTTTTATTATTAAAAAAAGAATAATTATTTAATCATTTTTGTGAATAAGAAAACAGAAAGATAAGTTTTTTTAACAAAAAAAATAAAAAATTTTATATCAAGAATTCGGACAGTGGTATATTAAGGTACCTAAACTTGACACTCCCAGATATAAACCACTGCCCCCACCGTCTTCTTATTTTGGACTCCAGCTTGACCTAATTGTGAGAAACAGGTAGAATTAGTCTAAAAAAAGTAAAGCTAGTCTGAATTTGTAAATTCTTTAATTTCAGGAATCATAAACTAACCTCTTTTGTTATTATCTATTAGTTGGGCTCACTAACTTTTTCATATTTTTTCATATCAATTTTCATGTTTTTTAAAAACCACCTCAAACGCGGATTTATAACATTTATGAAAACTTCTTCCTTAGGTATTTCACGTATTAGACCTGGGAATTTTAGGCCAAGATATAATAATATAATCACTTTCATGAAAATTTTTCTGGTTTTGTAATTATATCTTCTATATGTAAAATTATATTATGATTTAGTTTTTTGTTATGTAACATGGCTTTTGCCCGAGGTCTAGCCATGTTACAACGTGCTTTGCACTTTATAAAATACTTGTGTTTTCGTTACTCTAAAAATACATTTTATTACCACTTGGAATTAAGTACGATTTTGAATATATGTTCACATTTACTCTTGTACTAGAAAATAAAGCTAGACAGAGATTATTATATTTATTCACAATTTTCTCTTTTATTTATGTTATATAAATAAATACGTATAGATGTAATTTTCTGATTGGTCGATTCCTTTAAGCATGGCTTTCAAAACACAACTAGTGTCGATTTGAATCCATCTCAGAAGTGTTATTTATTCATTCCACTGTTAAAATACCTATCAATTAACGATGCCATCTATGTTACGTATTTTCTATTTAAACGCATAACGTTTTACTAAAAATAATTTTATAGAAGTCTTACCTCATATGTAAGATGAAACATCACATTTTTAGACATGTCTCGTAAATTAAGAATGGTGAATAGGCAAATTAATTTACTACGTACTCCGAAACAAGGAAAACTAACACACTAAACTCGCTAGCACAAATTGTTACACAAACCGAAAAACTAAAATACATAACGAAACTTAGAAATGGGGAGTAATATCATTATAACCTAATAACGCAAAAGCACGAAGGTACAAGAAAATTTCTGTGAATTCCCGGGAAATTGCCTAAGGCCAGGAATAAAATTAACGATACAACGTACTACCCAAACAAAGACATTAGATATAAGAATGTTAATTGGATTATGCAATTTGCAAGGTGGCGGGTAAACGTAGTTTAGAGTTAGTTTAAGTAGAAAGTAGTTTAGTTGATTAAGACTTTAGGTTAAAGGGGCAGAGCGAACGACTACTTACCAAATCCAAATATATACAGGAATGCGGAACTCATCAAAAAAGAGCGAAGAACCACACTAAATAATATTCCTACATACATACACACCCACACACACACACTCACTCATTCACTCACACACACACACACAAAACACATGCACACACATCGGCGCGCAACAGATCCGGTTTTTGAACATAGGGCATGAAATCTGGTTTCTGGCTGCCGTTGGCCGGGGCATGTCCCAGGAACGGCAATTGCGTCCGGGAGCTTCCTATTTCCGGCTGCCGATGGTCGGGATCCCGAGATATGGTAATGGGTATTGACCAAGGGCAAAATTGTAGTATGTAGGGATAATTTTAAGTACTTATGTAGGAACCTGGGCAATGTTTTCTGGTTTCCGGCTGCCGATGGCCAAAAACATGTCCCAGCTGTTTTAAATTGAAACCAGGGAGCCTGATTTCCGGCTGCCAATGGCCGGTACCCCTGGAAGCAGCACTTAGCTCTAAGATAACAATAAGTTTAAATTTAAGTCAACTGTACATGTTGCAACTAAGGAATTTGCGCAATTACGACCTGTTGTATATAATATGGGTTACAAATTGTATAGGTAGTCAATAAGGTTTTTTTTAAAAATAAGGATGGTAAGATATTAAGAAATAAATTTTGATTGTTTCGTCCAACCATGTGTATTATAATTTGATAAAACAATTGAGCAGGGCAGGCCCAATTTTACCGCAAATATAACCTCCAATTTTTACTCAAATTTAACTCCAATTATAACTTTAACGTCAATTCCAACAACGGTACGTATGTCTATAGTTATATGCTCTTAAATATTTTTTTACTGCTTATAACCTAACTCTGTGAACATACGGAATTTCATGAAATTTTGTATGGTTAAAAGAGTTACAAGTAAATAGTTTAAAATTGAAACAGAACTATTTTATTGTCTTTACAAAAGCTTTGTGTTAATTTTTATATAAACGTTGTATTAAGACTGTATTTCCTGATTATTAATTATATAACACTTTATAGAAATAATTGTTTATGTATTATGAACCAAAATTTCAATATACAAGCCTTTTGAGCTTTGTCTGTAAATAACTTTCTCCGGTTGATATAAGTTTTCTGCAAACTCCGCAGCCATTAAAGGCCTATGCTAGCTCCACCAAAGTACATTTATTTTATACTCTGTAGTACAATTATCCTCCATACCTCATTGGAAAAGGGGCCGGTGCAATCATTGACAAGTTTTTATTTTGATACGACACTTTTCCTGTGTTTTGTTTATCTTTAGGAGTTTCTCTTCTTTTCCTGACGCAATTCTTCCCGGTTGTTTTCTGTTGTGTTTCCTTTTTTGCTTGTTGTTTGCTATTGTTCATCTTCCTGTTCTGAACTATCAACACTAGGTATTTTAAGTAAAGTTTTTGTTTGTTTTCTCTGTTGATTTTTCTGACCAATATAAATAGTGTCGGTACTATAAATAACAATTTAGTACCACTAACTCTTCTTGGATTTTGGTTCTTTTTTCTTCCATTGAGTTAACCTTGTTCAAAAGTAGCCGCAGGTTGCTTTACCCTCTTCACATACCACTGAATATCGGGGAAATAGGGTCTGTATTTGTAAAACAATAGAAAGGGAACCGAACTGCATCTAACAAGAAAGAGCAGCGGCCAAGTTGGAAGACAACAAACATAGAAACAAGGAAAAAATTGTTGAAATCATATGTGGAAAACAAAAAAAAATTGTGAAAATGGAAGGGCAGGATATGTTCTAAAGCATTTTTGGGAAATAGTACGGGATATATTACAAACAGAGATAGGAAAAAAAGAGGTAGTGGTAGGCCTAGATCAGGCTATGCACGCAGATAGTGAAAGATGCAGACTGGAAATTTCAGGGAAATGAGTAGGTTAGCTCAGAATAGGAAACAATAAGGGTACGCGTCTAACCTGTTCCAGGACTGAAGACCTAATGATGATGAGTTAACTTTTACTTTGATGTTTTTTGGTTAACATTTCATTTTCCATTGAAGCAACAATTTTTTGTTTCTGATTTATTTCTGCACTCCTTAATAGTTTTATATTTTACGCTTATAACCTTTCCGTTTCCAATATTAATTCCATTCTTATTTGTTCGTCTATCTCTATATTGTTTATTTTTTTCCATATCTGTTCTTAATAAAAATTCCCTTACTCTCGTGTGTTAATGATCGAATAATTTCAATATTATTATTCGTTGTATTTAGCAAATGCTTGTCTAGTCACTTTGTTTCCAAAACAAGAGCATCTGGCAATTTATTGTCACAAAATTACAAGTTTTAGTTAGTGTCTTTTATATTATGTGTAACATGTCTAAACTTTTTGCTACACGTTGTTTTAGTTTTTCCAAGAGTTATATAAAGATTCATTTTGTTTTGGGCCTGATCATTAACTCCCAGTGGAAAGAAAAATTTTGAACTTTTTAATTCTTTAGTTTCAGTAAAATTCATATGGCGGGAATTAATTTTAACTTTCTCAATATTTTGTATTTGTGCTACAACCATTTGTAGAATTTTTTTATACGGGATCCTTATCATAAACGGTGCTAATTCTCCGGTCGAGTTTGTTAAATAGTGGGCATTCGTGTAATAAGCAAAAGAAAAACTTATGCAATTCTAGAATTTGACACGTGCTAAATTGACGTTAGTCACCTGAATTGAATTTACTCTGGCAAGAAGAATAGGTAAATACTGCACCAGCTAGCTTGCAGTGACGAAGGCTTGAATAAATGTGAATGATCCGTTCCATTATACTATGTCGGTATTTATAAGTTATATATTTCAGGGGATTACTCGATATGCCCTGTTCACACGGTTTGTACGATTTGAATTGCCTTAAGATTGAGGTCAAGGGGTTTTTGGTGAGTGAGAATGATTATATGTATTCCCATAGTTTCTATTTAATATCAAAGTTTACGTCATTGATTTGTCAGTGCACCTTAAATTGTATACTGTTTTAGGGTTTCTGTCTATTGGAATGATTTACAATGATTTCGGTTTCTTTCAATTCGTGAAAATCTGTATGAATACTTTACTGAGATTGCTAATTTGTTGAAATGTATTGATATATTCCTAATTTAATATGCCGACTGTGAAGTCCGGGTTTTAATTGCCGGTTGTAAAAGAATATACTAGGTATTTTATTATCTAGGCCCGATTTTGATATTATGACGAAATAGTCATGTTCGTAAAATATAAACTATTCAAGCTTTTATAAAATTTTAAGGGTATTTTCGCGAATACAGCTCATTTATTTAACTTCAATTAATAAATGCTTTCCCATACTTAATTAAAGCATTAGCGATACAAAATAAAAACTTATACATAACAAAATAACCTGTAATAAGTGTTGTTAGGTATTTTTCTCTTTGTTGACTGTACTATTGTAAACTCTTTTGCTCTTTTTTGTGCTAGACGCTATCTATCGTGTTGGAAATACAAGAACTTTCTTCTCGTGGTCACTTACTGTAGATAGTTACAATTACTTGTTTACCTTTTCATTTTAAACATAGTTTTTGCAATATATCAAATATTTTGTGCCATTTGGCATTACAAAATACTTTATCTAAATGTAATGATAAATTAGTCGGTATAGTCGTCTTTATTCTACACTCTATTACTAGCCTCATACACAACTGCTTCTCTTGTACCCCTTTTTTAAAACCAATATACTCTTTTTTTAACTCGTGTTTTGTTTTCGTTTCATTTTTGTGGCATAAAAGTGCATGCGATAGCAGTGTACCTGTTTTGTAATCCTCACATTTAGGTGCCTTAGCTTGTTTTCGTATCATTACAATAGCACCTTTCGTAAAAATCTAAAGAACCCATCTTGTGTACTTCTCTTGAAATAAATTTACAGGTAGTTATCTAATCCTTCTGCTTTACCGGTAAACAAATCTTGCTCTTTAGAAATCAGATCTGAAAACTGTGTTTTCTTTTTCATCTATCTCAACGTCTTCTTTTTCTGGTACTTTAACTTTAACTCAATTCCTTGATGTAGCTCATTAATACATTCTGTCTACCTATTTATCCTTTCTTTACGGCTATATAAATAAACATTAGTATTTTCACTACAACATCGATTCACTTTTTTATATACCTTGTTTATTTTACCAACAATTTTTTGGTTTTGAACTTCTGAACACATCACTTACTCCGAAGTTGTTTATACATTATACTCCCCAGATCATCTTTATAGTTCTTATACCTGATCTTATTCTTCTCTCGATCCTTCAATTTTTATATGACCCCTTGTATTCGTTTGGTTCGACCAAGGTTTATTTTTGAAACGCATAAGTTTTTTAACAATTATATACTCATCTTCTAGACTTACAGAATTTCTTTTGCATCAAGACCGGTCGCAATGTTGTTTTAAAATTCTTACAATTTTTTAAAGTTCTACTTCTTTGACATAAATCTCATTGTCAGGTTTTTAAAACTTTGTTGGTTTTTAATTATATTTCTCATCTCTATCTACGATAATCCTGGACTGCTTTTATGTGAGTTCTAAATCTCTATTTCGCAATAATATTGTCAATCTCGTATTTATCTCCCCTCCCGGTTTCTTCCATGCATATAGTCTTCTGCTGCCATTTTTGAAAGGAAAAACTGCAATTTGTATTTGTAGTTTGTGCAGAATCGTACTTACCTGTTCTCTCAATTTTCTCGTACAATTTCTGATTTTTTTGCCGATTTCTAATCCCTCATTATTATTAAATTCCATTTCCTTTTACGTATTTTATCGATTTCTTTATGTTTTCATCAACATGCATTGCCTTTTTCATCATCTTGGGCAGTTGTTATCGGGTAGACACATACACACATACTGAACATGGTGTGGATGGCCTTGGTGTTAGTGTTAATTTTATTCGTATGTTGTTTATAAAAAATCTACTGCTACCTTTTTTTTCTGTTGATTATATAAAAATCAAGCTTTTATATTTAGTATTTTACATATTAAAAGAATATGTAATGTAACAAAAAATTTAGATTGTGATACAATGCAGATATTCTATTCTCCATGCTTTTGAAAAGGGCTCAAGTAGTAGATAAAAATTTGAATTTGACAGTTGATAGCCATTTAAAAATGACGGCGCAGTACACTGAAAGTGAGTTATATTCCGTTATAATTATTTGAGCTAGATTTTGATTCTAATCGATGTTATGGAAATGGAAGTAAGAAAGTGGACGACTTAGTGCTCTACAAATGTTTTGCTGTTAGAAAACTGCTTTCCTTCAAGTTGAGTTTTAGCAGGGTTTGGTTCACATTATCTTTCTGTTCCTTTATGGTGTTTTCAGTGGTTGGTTTTAAAACCCATTATACTTAGGGCATGTCTCTAAAATATAATGTTCGGCAACGAAATCCACTCTGGCGTATAAAAGTCTATTTACATAAGCACATGGTTCCTAAATGTTCACTTACTTTCCCATAGAGCACGTTTTATTTTGCGTAAAACTTTTTAATTAGTGGCAGGAATTACTAAATGGCTCATAAAATTATTTTAATTAAATCTGTCTGATTTTAAATTTACTTGTACTACAAATGCAAAAATAAACTTCAAGCTTTATTGGTGAAACGAATGAAACCTAATTTCTACATTGAATATTTTATTGCACATTAACCCAATTTTTCCAAAAATACTTACTTTCCTTGAAATATATAGGAAAGCAACTAAAATCAATTTTATGCTGATGCATTGCCCGTATTTTTCCATATTTCCAGAGTATATGGATATTTCCGTTATGTAGTATTAAAATTATCAAAGTGAACACATATTAAGTATATCACGGATAAAAATGCAATTATATAATTAATAAACCAATATATATATATATATATATATATATATATATATATATATATATATATACTGTTACTGTTACTGTTACTGTTACTTACTGTTACTGATTATATAATGCAAACTGCCCCCCCCCCTTGTTTACAAAATAGCACGTATACTTGTTTAATAGATGCTTTATTTTCCCCGAAAATCACCAACGATCGTCGATTTCTCGTAATTTTTAATAACACAACACAACAGTACGTGGTAATCCATTTAAAACCGTCAACTGTCGTTTCAAATTCTCGGGATTATTAGCCTCTACTCCTCGCTTGATACACGCCTTCAACTTCAAGCAAACATCTTTTATCTTCCTTCTACATTTCGCTTTATCGCACACATATGCCTCTACCACCTGAATTTTTAGCCCCTCTCGTTTAATTTTCACCAATCATCTCGCTTGGCTCCATTTCCCACCTTTTTGAGCGACGCGTGCTTGCTTACAACTATCCTTGAAATTATCGATTTTTTATTCCCTTCTTCTGGATATACTTTATATTTCTCTCTTGTACTCATAGCCTTTTATTCAATCTTGGTCTTTTCATTGTTCCTTCCGACTCTATATCTAAGATTAAAAATCAATATTTTAACTAACATATACTGTGTTTACATCAATTCTGTGTGGTTTTGTTTACGTCTTTGGCTGCTTTAATTATAACGGCTGTTCTTTCCAATAAGCTATTAAGTTTATTTGTAGCAACTCCACTAAGAAATATATCTCTCCTTGTTATTTGAAACGTGTTGGCTTATACGTTTGAAACCTAGAAATCGTTATTTTTAACATGCTCAACGCTTTTAAAACTGTTCCATAGTACATCATTATCAATCCAATATGCTATAATTTTACCCCAAATTATTATTTCTTATTTTCTTTATTTACATACATGCTATAATACATAGTCCCTAACTTAATCTAATTAAGATAAATTATTCCTACATTAGTCACGCGTTAAACTAAATCGATATTCCCCCATTATCCACTATTTAAGATAGAAAATAATTGTTGAAAATCTTTTAACTAAATAAATTTATTTTACTGTATCCAATCGCTCTCAACCCTATGAGTTCACTTATGCCCTTATGTATTCTATTGACAGTAGATAATATACCTTCCTTCTGGCACACTTCGATCCTCACTCGATCGATCCCCCCACCCTGCCTTCTATTTCGCAGTTGTTGAGGTGGTGTGCCTTGTAAATTCAGACGATCCTCAAGACACTTCTGGCGCACATCGTTTCTCACTGGATCGCCGCCCCCCTTCCTGCCCCTTTCTGCTTGCCTACTAGTTGTAGGGTGTTGAAGGGGGAAGGGGGTCTTATGACAATTCTCATGACTCGTATGAATTCTTCATTATGTTTATCGGCTTTGCGGGTGTCCTATTCATCATTCTGCGGGCTAGAAAATTTTTAACGATAGTGATAGGCAGATATAATTAGCATTGTGAAATTACATGGGATTATTTAGCACTATTATTTTAATATTATAATTTTACTTTTTAACATATATCATTTTTAATATTAGACTAGTATAAGTGTGTTCTTAAATTTTAGAATTAAGTTGACTCCATAATTGGACTTCTATACATATGTCTGTGTAGACTTTATTAATAAATGAAATAAATGAAATTATGTTTATCGGCTTTGCGGGTGTCCCATTTGGCATTTTGCGGTCTAGAAAAATTTTTTAACGATCCTCATGACTCGTATGAATTCTTCATTATGTTTATCGGCTTTGCGGGTGCCCCATTCGGAATTTTGAGGTTTAGAAAATTTTAAAAATTTTAAATTGAGTGAACATATGTCCTGGGGTTTAAAAATCAATTCAAAATTATATAACATAGATATGGGGAAAAGTTATTGGCATCGTAGTAGGTCAAATACTTACACGGTGTAATGAGATCGTACTCTTCGTCCATGTACTTGTTGGCTGCAGCGCAACGTTCCGTATGGGCGGGCGGACCGGTTGCACGGGCGGGCGGGCAAACGAATGCGGATGAACGGGCGGACGGGCTGGTGGGCGGACGGGTGGATGGACGGACGGACGGGCGGGCAGGGATGGACTATTTAGTATAAAAGACTGCTTTTGAAATTTTTGAATCAGTCTTAACAGTATATTTGAAAGATGTACACCAAGCAATCTTTAGAGAAAGCAATTAGTGAAATTCGGAAAGGTGTGTTAAATACGCGTAAAGCTAGTAGGTTGTATAATGTGCCTAGAACAACGCTACGGGATCACCTCTATAAACTTGGTGTTCGAAATAAAAGTAGAGAATCAAATATCCCGGTAGAAGCTGCACGACAAAAGTTAAAATACCCATACAAAACTTTGATACATATACCACTTCTAGTGCAAAAGAAGTTGGTAAACATGGACCTTTGTTCCCATCCAATATAAGGGCAATATTTGCGGGACCATCGAGTTGTGGAAAAACCAACGCTCTAATATCTCTCATTTTACATGAGAATGGACTTGCATTCCAAAACGTCTATGTGTTTTCTAAAAGTTTATATCAGCCAAAGTATGAACTGTTAAGAAAGTTATTTGAACCCTTAAAGACGGATATTGGTTACTACGAATTTGGGAATTATAAAGATTTGATTAGGCCAGAGGATGCAAAAGAAGATTCAATTATTGTCTTTGATGATATTCATGCAAACGAACAAAACAAGATCGCACGGTTTTTCTCCTGTGGTAGACATAAGGGTATCGATTCCTTTTACTTATGCCAAACGTATGCCAGCACAGTAAAGCACGGACTTAGAGATAACGCTAATGTTATTTCAATATGGAAACAGGATGATGCAAATCTTTGGCATATCTTTCTAAATCATGTTGGCAGTGATATGCCCTTTATAAAGTTTAAAGAAATTTGTCAGCGATGCTGGAATGGTGGTGACTCGAAATATAGTTTTATTACTATTGTAAAAGATTTTGATTTGGGTAAGGGCGATATAGAAAAATTTCGATGAGTATATAAATATAGAAGAAGCCGTTAATGGTTAGCCCCAATCTCAAGTTTCATGATGACGGCCGCTAAAGATTTTATTGTAAGCAAACATAAGCATCATTTTATGCAGGATGCCGTACGAAGGAAGTTTGTGGAACGCAAAAAGATATACTACTTCACAACCAGATTTCAAAGAAGCTCATAAACATTGCATGAGCCTTTGCAAATCACCGCTTCCCAGTCATAAGGAATAGCGGAAAATACTAAAACCTATGAAGGAGATTAAAGTTGAAAACAAAGGCGAACTTTTAAAAAGATTAAGTTACCAGTTAACGACGAGCCTGTACATCGTTAGTATACGAACGTGCTGGTTAAAACTGAAGACGAAAATATATACACGTCAGTTTATGGAGTTAAGTATAATCCCCAATCTGATACGCATAGTTCGGGAAAAAGTATATTGAAATTGATACAGAAATCAGTGACATAACCTTAAATAATAGAGGTCATCCTAGCACTAGAGGGTATCTATAATAGAAGAATTAAGAGAAGAGGGTTGTATAATAGAATAAGCATAACACAAATCGAGCACAATCGGGGCGTATCCGAACAAGAGTAGCTCATATAAAAGGACTGTTGGCATAGAAGTTATAATTTATCGATTATACAGTTTAAAGAGGTGATTAAACAAATATGTATAAAGACTTTGGGAAGGTTATTCGAAGATTTCGCAATGCTCTACGAGTAAAAAGGCGGAATGCGGGCAACGGTTTTCGATAGAAGGACAAAATGTCTTATGTGCCAGTCATACGAGGAAGCAATACAGCACTGTACTGCTGTGTTAGTATTACCCGAAGATTTGGATGATTTTATGGAAATAATCGAGGAGATGGGATTTATAAAACTGTTGGCACATATTCAGATGGAATATCTTTTAAATTCTAAGTTTTAAGATAAAAATTTAACTGTCTCAATTACTGCCATAAGAAATGAATGATGAGAATTTACAACATCAACAGTATCAACAACATCAACAACATCGATAACATCAACAACATCGATAATATCAACAATATAATCAACTTTACCAACCTCATGAAACCATTAAACAATTACAGCACCAACGCCCACAACATCAGCTTTGCCGTCTCTAATATTATAATGGGCAGGAGCAAAATATTAATTGGATAAGAAAAATGCTTCCTTATACATCCAATAGGGTGGAACGCTAGACTACCGAAAAGATTCCAAAGGATAGCCAATAACTGGATATCTATATAATTTGTATCTGCATTGTATTTTGTAAAAATAAAGTTGTATAAAGTTGAATAATGTTTTGATAATACGCTCATAATGAAATGTCGTTTTACATCACTTTTGCGAATACAGCGCTAAGGTCATCGTAACGGATACTATAGGGCTACGCTCGATCAATAGTTGCTCAATCGATTGCAATCTAAGTCGCCAATACATTGTGATATTCTAATCGTACCCGATGTTACTCTAACCTATGATCCAACAGTCCCATATATATCCAAATTGTCACATTACTAAGTAACTTACTACAGTTAATCACAATAGCATATTGCAATATAAAGCCTAGGGTGGGGTACGACGGTTCTTTATAGCCACCAGGCAGCGCTTTTTTTATACTATATATACCTGACATTTTAATGGATGACATCCTGGTTTGTAAGCAGGGATTAGGATCATCCAATGCCGATACACTCCCACATTGTGGTATCTGTCGTATAAATATGGCCAACCACCAGTTTAAACCCCAAACCATTTTCCAGTAGCTTTATATCCATGATGCTATTGTTAACAAGCGAGTTTACTTATTGTTATGATATTTGAGCGCAAGGTAACACGGTGCAATAACACTTACCTCATAGCCTATTCGCTGAGCTTTTGATGTTGAATTGGAACCATGCCGCAAGCACCGTGGACCCGGCTTTAGTCAGAGGCGTGTGCAATGGTCTACCATGCGCACAAAGATCAAAGCAACATAGTAAATATTTTTGACACCTTTATAAATGAATTATAGCTATTAAGTTGATATTAACAAAACATGCAGTTACATATACACGATGGATAAGATGCCTGTTGTGCTAGTCTGTATAGAATTATGGACTCTCAAAGCAATTATGCGTAGCCAATAACAGAATGAATAAATGCGATTGTTTTGTTATGATGCAAATTATTAGGTAAAATGAATTAGTAATATTGTAAGCAGAAGGGAGGGAAGGGATAATAAACGACAGCATTCTATAATTTATAATGAATACGACCGTGGGCTACTTCAGTTTTATTCTAGTATTTTTAATAGTTTGTAAATTTTGATATTGATATTGGAATTGATGTGTAAATATAATATAATATAAGAATTAAAAATTAAAACCAGTAGTTTACATGGAAACTGGGCATGTCACCAACCAGGTCAAAAAATAGATTTTATAGGTATTTCAGTTATTAAAGACATTGCACCAAATTCATTCCTATAATATGCCATGATGCTAACCAATCATAATCCTATTACATAATACTAAAAACTAGTGGTAGCGGCGACTTAAGTTGCTGCTACAGTTTATAAACCTGTAAAACTTAATTCATATACAAATTTTCATGCTACTGAATAAATAAGATGTAAATAAAATAGCCGAGCGCCTGCCTATTTGCAACATTTATTAAAACGTGTATGCAACGGTCATATTAATATACACGTCTGGCGAATACTAAACACATAATTATGCTAAAATAAGTCTTTTAAAATAAGCATCGTCATCATCTGAAACAATGTGCTGTTAAAATCTGGCCACAAAAATTAGTTTACTTACCTAGAGCGACTTCACAAAACTCGATTCGTAAACTGAAAGGCCGAGCACTTTACGTTAATGTATCAGCATATGTCATAAGGAAATGCTCCGAGTGTAAACACCAGGAATCTATCTATGAGCAAAATGCTTAACCATTACTATTATTGTGCTATTCATTAGCAGAAATCTGCACAAATCTGCATAAATATTACGTCCAATGCTATTTTTGTTTGATGTCTGAAAGCAACTAATTAAAATATTGCATCATCCGTTTTACATAATTCACGTATGTAAAATTTGTAAACATTCAATATTTGTGCAATTTAAAGAACGAAATAATGCTTTACATAATCAAATGAGGTATTTTCATTATACAATACAATAATAATTATTACAATAGGTAACCCTATTTTGATTATTAAAACAATGTCGATGTGTGAGCTCAAACGATTAGTTATTTGATAAAACTTCTTGGGGCGCGATTCGAGTGGTCAACGGCCTACTTAAACATGTCTATGCTTGTATAAATGTGCGTGACGTCATAAATATCATAGCTTATAAATATTTCTAGCTGTAAAATATATTAACCGGATGCACGTTTGAGGCTTCTCGCGCTTTACTAAGTTCTATTTTAAAATGAAAATTGCTTTGTATTCACAGAATGTCGGTCTTTAATTTAAAGATCCAAACACATAATAACCAATATAATTTACAGATTTTTTAAAAATGGGTCACTAATAGAAAAGATTTTTATAATACGTACTAATTTGCCTTATGGAGAGCTGCATTCGCGAGCGTCTTTGGTACCACGATACAATTATGTATCATGAAACCGCACCAGAAAATTGAATAACAACGGCACATATTTTTTCGGAGCACCGATTAATGCTGATTTTATAAAAAATTTGTTCATGCCATCTGGTTCATCAAATTTCACACTGTTGTTTAAGCCCAAACACTAGTAAATTTAAATAAGTAAGGTGTTTCTGTATGACAATTAAACTACTGATGTACCATCGTATAGATTGCGGCTATTTTCTGCAATTTACAGAAAGTGAAATCATTATACATATCTGAAAAAAATATATAAATATCCAATCAAGCATACACACGCCCAAAAATGTTCGACTTACCTAGAACGATGTTTAATTACAGTAAAAATATCAGTCGAAGGAGTGTTAACCTCTCACGATCACCCGGCGACTATGATTAGTCTCGAACCCCCACAAAAGTTATAAAATGATTACATCATGACTCATCCAAAATTCCACATCACGTCTGTGCGAAGCTCGGTAAAATTGAGGTCAGCGCTGCTTTTATATAGAGTTCGAATATTTTCAATGGATCCTAAGATATTAACAAAAATTATTAAAATTAATTAGAAACCTAAAACTATCTCAAAAAACTATTTAGAATTTTACTAAAAGTCGCGCATTAAATATATAATTCATATACAAAATCGCGTTCGTCTTTGTCAATATCTGGAACCACACTAAACCGTACTAGAAAATTAAATCGTTAGTATCACAACGATACATATATTTTCTTCAGCGCGCCGATTTAACTTGATTTTATAAAAAATTTGTTTTTCGCCTAGCATATATGAAAATAAATCATATCTACCCTAAAAATCTGACTGAAAGTAAATCTTTGCGTTTCTAGGGCCGCAAAACTCATAATAGCATGATTTTATAGGTTTTTCCCGATCTAGACACCTATGACTATCATTGAGATTCATATATTGCGGCTTTGACGTTTCAAATAATTTATCATTTAACCTCGGCGTCGGTGTATTGTTAATAAGAGTTTCAAATAAAAATATAAAATAATCATAGATGAGTAGTGAATAATTGTAATTCTAACTGAATAACTGTTAGCGAAGATGAATGATAATTTAGACTGTGATGATGATGAAGGAATTACAAGTACTCTACCGGTGTTGCAAGAAGAAGTGAGCAATGCTTCTTTAAATCTTTTACCTAAAAAGTCTAGAGAACGGTACAAAAAATACTATGAATTATTTAATAAATAGAAAGAAAAAAATAAAAAACTAAAAATGTAACAGAGAATGTTTTAATTGCGTATTTATCAGAAAGATCGAAACGTGTCAATGCTACTACTCGATGGGCTAAATTTTCAATGCTAAAAAGCACTTTTAAAGTCAAAGAAAATATTAATTTTGATGATCATCATAAAGCATTCTGTAAACTACCTTCCCAAAAAATCTAAAATTTTGATTCAAGTACAATAAATGTATTCAATTTTTAAGGCGGCAGATGATTAGGAATATCTAATGATAAAGGTATACAAATAAAATTATTGTAAATTTTTAGATTAACTTTACATTGCAAGTTTCTCTTATTATGGGAGTATACGGAGCTTGCCGCCGAAATGAGTTGACGAATATGAAACTTGACCACATAGATATTAGTGGACACGTATTGATTGTTACAGTTCCACAAACCAAAAATAATATTACAAGAACATTTACAGTCACAAACACTACAGTTGATGTACTGAATCTACTTACAATATACAACAAATATGTTTCTATTAGACCTCCCCACATTACTCATAATTCCCTATTCATTTATTACAAAAATAATAAATGTACAATACAGCCGATCGGGAAAATGTATTTAGCAAAATTCCAAGCAAAATAGCCACCTTTTGAAATTGGTTGAACCTAGTACATACACAGGCCAATGCTTCCGCCGTAGTTCTGCAACTCTATTAGCTAATGCTGGAAGTAATTTAATAACACTTAAGATACCTGGAGGATGGTGTTCTTCTGCAACTGCTTAAGGATATATAGGTGATTGGTTATCAAATAAGATTAAAATTTCTCAAAAATTCTAACAAACCAAGAACATCAACTGTCTAGTACCAGCACAAATAATACAATTCACATGTTAATTGCTCTTAAACCAAATAAATGAAATACCAATTAATGTAGATAGACCGTCAACGTTATCGTAAAAAATGTCATCATGCTACCAGCATCTCAAATACTTACCAAGTGCCTACAAATTCTGGTATCACTATCCATAATAATGGTCAAGGGATAATTAATATCAATTACTATAATAAATAAATACGTCAAATGTTATTAACCTTCTTTATTTTATGGTTTTTCTATTTTTCTTTAATGTTAGACGAAAACAGTTGTGTATCACACAGACAAAAATGCATTAGTAGTCCTTAGCTATCAGCTGCCCTCGCTCGCTTCGCTCGCTCAGGCATCTAATAGCTGCGGGCTGCTAATGAGCACTTTGTCCTTGTGACACAATATACTATATACCGTCTGGTTACTCGAATTTTGCCCTATTTTTAAGCCTAAACACTAATAAAGTTAAACAAGTAGGATTGTTAGTTATCATAGCAGAATATTTGTATTTCAACAATATGTAAACTTTATAGCGCTTCCTTAAATTTTATTATATTAAAAACGGGTTTTGTGTGATGTTCTTTAAACATTAAGCTGTAATTTAAGTCCAATTATGAAATTTGTATAACAATTATAAGAGCGTAAAATCTATACATTGATTCAATTTATGAATTTTCAAAATAATTATCGACCCGTTAGAGATAAAAAATTCTCGGGGGCATGATTCGAGCGATCAACGACCTACTTAAACGTGTTTATGCTTGCATGAATATGCGTGACGTCATAAATATCATAGCTCATAAATATTTCTAGGTATCGTTCTCTATTAATTGTAGAAATGACCATTAATCACGATTTATAGGAAGAAGAATACATTTGTCTATATAACTCGAAAATATCAGTGCTGGTTTGATATATATAGCTAATTTTATAAAATAATTACTGATTCGATAGCAATAAGAATGTTTAGTTTGAATCCAAAATTTATTATTAACGTTTTATATCACATTACTGTTAAATTCCGGGCTTATAAACCGAGTAATACAGTTCTTGAATTGCAATTAATTCAGGAAATATATTGTTTCTTTAATAACGCGGTTTCGAATAGGTAGGCTGATATACAGGTTTTGTAATATAGTTTATTCATAAAATCGATTTCTTATGCAAATTATTTATTGTACTGTACTATTTATGTGTCGTTTTGCTTTATGCAAATCACAAAATGGCCGCATTCCATACGATACGATGATACATCTGTCTATAATTAACCGCAAAATACTAATTATAAAATGAGCTATATATTAAAACAGAGAAAATTACTTTTACCTGACGTTGAGATAATCAAAGCGGTTGATAATTAATCAATTTATAAAACTGAATACCCTTCAAATCGACCGATTTACATATATTTTAAATTCAGGCAATTAATTGTTTTATGATGTAACTATGTTGTCTTGACTCATCTAAATTCTTCGGCACGTCTGTGCGAATCTCGGTAAAATTAAAGGTCATCATAGCTTTTATTAGAACTCGAATATTTCAGTGGATTCTAAAATATTAACAAAAATTACTAAAAATCTATTAGAAA
This sequence comes from Platerodrilus igneus, assembly GCA_036346225.1. Taxonomy (NCBI): domain Eukaryota; kingdom Metazoa; phylum Arthropoda; class Insecta; order Coleoptera; family Lycidae; genus Platerodrilus; species Platerodrilus igneus. The sequence goes on along the minus strand of JARFIW010000500.1, from coordinate 908,915 downwards.
CCATAAATTATATATCGAAAATTATGCAGAATTTCCGTATAATTAAATTAAATATGTCACTCACCTAACTGCTATGATTAACGGACAGTAAACCGGAAAAAAACTGGTCGAGCGCACTTAGTTATTATAGCATATCTCGTAACAATATGCACCAGAGTAAACACCTGAGGTCCATCTATATTCATACCGCACAAACTATACCTATGTGTCATTCTTTTGTTTGTCTCGATCTGTTAACGCAGATTTCTGTTAAAGAATAGCACATAGGTATAGTTGGTGTAGTATGAATATAGATGGACCTCAGGTGTTTACTCCTGGTGCATATTGTTACGAGATATGCTAATATAATAACGTAAAGTGTGCTCGGACCAGTTTTTTTTTTCCCGGTTCCTGTTTACTATCAATGCAGTTTTGAGAAGTGGTTGAAGGTGAGTATTAAACCTTTGTATACATATTTAACAGCATATTTTTCAGATTAATCTGCAAGTTTTACGGTGTTAAAAGACACATTTTAGCTTAATTATATGTATAGTATTTGCTTTTTAGATAGACGTGTATATTATATATAATCGTTGACACGTTTTGACGAGCTTTTAATGTTGCATATATGAATTACATATTTAATTTTAATTTAGCGTAAATTCGGCTTAGTTTCGGGATAATTTATGGTTTCTAATAGATTTTTAGTAATTTTTTGTTAATATTGTAGGATCCACTGAAATATTCGAGTTCTAATAAAAGCTATGATGACCTTTAATTTTACCGAGATTCGCACAGACGTGATGTAGAATTTAGATGAGTCAAGACAACATAGTTACATCATAAAACAATTAATTGCCTGAATTTAAAATATATGTAAATCGGTCGATTTGAAGGGTATTCAGTTTTATAAATTGATTAATTATCAACCGCTTTGATTATCTCAACGTCAGGTAAAAGTAATTTTTCTCTGTTTTAATATATAGCTCATTTTATAATTAGTATTTTGCGGTTAATTATAGACAGTTGTATCATCCCATCGTATGGAATGCAGTCATTTCTGCAATTTACAGCGAACTAATCCTAGAAATATTTATGAGCAATGATATTTATGACGTCACGCACATTCATGCAGGCATAAACACGTTTAAGTAGGTCGTTGATCGCTCGAATCATGCCCCGAGAAGTTTTTATCAAGTAACTAAACGTTTGAGCTCACACATCGACATTGTTTTTAATAGTCAAAATAGGTTTACCTATTGTAATAATTATTATTGTATTGTATAATGAAAATACTCCATTTAATTATCTAAAGCATTATTTCGTTCTTTAAATTATCCGAATATTGAATTTTAAAAATTTTACATACCTGAATTATTTAAAACGGATGATACAATATTTTAATTATATGCTTTCAGACCTCAAACAAAAACAGGTACAAGGTTAATTCTATGCAATCAAATCGAGCATTGGACGTAATATTTATGCAGATTTGTGCAGATTTCTGCTAATGAATAGCACAATAATAGTAATGATTAAATATTTTACTTATAAATAAATACCCGCTGTCTACACTCGGAGCATTTCGTTATGACATATGCTGATACATTAACGTAAAATACTCGGATTTTAACAAAACATTGTTTCAGATGATGACGATGCTTATTTTAAAAGATTCATTTTAGCTTAATTATGTGTTTAATATTCGCCAGACGTGTATATTAATATGACCTTGGCATACACGTTTTAATAAATGTTGCAAATAGGCAGGCGCTCGGCTATTTTATTTACATCTTATTTATTCAGTGGCTTGAAAATTTGTATATGAATTAAGTTTTATAGGTTTCTAAACTGTAGCAGCAACTTAAGTCGCCGCTAGCACTAGTTTTTAGTATTACGTAATAGGATCATGATGGTTAGCATCATGATATATTATAGGAATGAATTTGGTGCAATGTCATTAATAACTGAAATACCTATAAAATATATTTTTGAACTGGTTGATGACATGCCCAGTTTCCATGTAAACTACTGGTTTTAATTTTAATTCTTATATTATATTATATTTACACATCAATTCCAATATCAATATCGAAATTTACAAGCTATTAAAAATACTAGAATAAAACTGAAGTAGCCCACGGTCGTATTCATTATAAATTATAGAATGCAACAATGCTGTCGTTTGCGGTTGGCGCCATGGTTCTATATCGAATAAGGTCCGAAAACATAGCAATGACTATTTATTATTCATATAATGCTAATTTTTCTGTTTTTAGTTGTATCGCAAGTTCCCCAGACGTAACTGTGCTCCATTCCTTTAGGAGCATCTCCACTGGGGCGACGTTTTATTAGCGATCTGTGCGCATTCTTTCTAATTTACCTATTTCCGATCATCTGGCTATTTATAAGAGGCCTCAGCCCATTTTCCTTTTCCGCGAATGCGAAAACATTTGTCTGCGTTTATTAAGCTGAGTAATAAACATCGTTTTATTGTGCAGATCACATAGGAATCCTGGGCCGAAGTTATATCGGTTGCCTGTGAGCATGCGCTTTAATTTACCTTCTTACAATCATCTGGCTATTTATAAGGAGTCTCAACCAATTTTCCTCAATAGTGTTTCTTCTACGACTACAAAACCTCATAATTTACGTGTTTTAAACTATAAATAAACATCATTTTATTATACAAATTTCAAAGGAATCCTAAGGCGATGTTATATTGGATGCCTGTGAGCATGCGCAGTAATTCACCTGTTTACGATCATCTGGCTATAAATATAAGGGTCTCATCCCATTTTCCTCAGTTGTATTTCTTCTACGATCGCAAAACCTCGTGGTTTACGTGTTTTAAACTGAGTAACAAACAAATCCTGGACCGAAGTTATATTGACTGCCTGTGAGCACGCACTTTAATTTGCCTGTTTACGATCATCTTGCTATTTATAAGAAGTCTCAGCCCATTTTCCTCAGTAGTGTTTCTTTTACACCTGTAAAACATTGCAATTTACGTGTTTTAAACTGAGTAATAAACATAGTTTTATTGTGCAGATTACAATGGAATCCGTCAAAGTATTCGTCTGCGATGTGTGCCAGAAAACTTCTCGATCCAGAGCAACCTTAACCGACACAAAAGGAGGTTCATAATATCATTAGACCACCACCACGTCAGGTTACAGCCTCAGCTCCACCGACTGGATTATCAGCACCAGTATTATTTGTGTGCGACATTTGTGATATGGGGTTTGGGCGTCGAGCTAATTTAACCCGGCATCAGCACGCTCTCCACGGAAATACTATTTCTTCTACATCGATGTCAGCCAAACGTGGAGCATCACCACCACGTGCTGCACCTGCCCCAAAACGCCAGCGACAGGACATACGATATTGCAAGGATTGCAATATGGACGTTCCTTCACGCCAGTTCCTGGACATTTACGCAGTGCCGCGCATAAGACCAAATCCGGAGACCCCAAACAAGAAGCGATACAGCTGTTATCGTCAGCCTTCCGCTCCCGGATCGCAACTTACCGCATCAATAATATGTCTGGTTGTAGAGACATTGGAGACTTTTTACTTGAACAAAAGCGGCATTTTGTAAAGTTGATCCAGGACACCTTGGAGGTCCACACGACCCTTAAATGTAATGTGGAAGTGTTTGGTATGTACACAAAGATGGACTTGGGTGATACCGAAGCAACTAAATCTTTCAATACCAAGAATCAAATTATAACCCGATCGAGCGACTTGAACAAAGTGTATACGGCGTTTTCTCGGGAGATGCTCGATAAATCCCAAGAATTTGAACATCACCAGTCCGGTTGGGCCTTACAACGTGTCCTGCATTTAGAACTAAACATCAACAAATACCAACCACTTAGGGATCTTCTTACATTGACCTTCCACGCTGGATAAAAGCTAAAAAGCGGTGGTGAATGTTAAAACCGAGACGCAGCCTGTTTTGCATACTCCATTGTAGCAGCGTTGTATCCTGCCAAGTATAACTCCCAACGTCTTAGCAAGTACCCCATTACTCGAGCTGCTTAAATATGGGTGGTATAGAGTTCCTATGGCCTTTGACAAGATTGCCAAGTTCGAGGCTTTGAACGATCTGAGTATCAATGTATTCGGAGTGGAAGGAAGGTCTATTGTTGGTCCTCTACATTTTACTAAACGCAGGAGAGCCCGGCACGTTAACTTGCTTTACATCCAGGATGAAGAAAAGGTCACTTCTGTTGGATCAAGGATTTGGGACGTCTGGTCGGTAAACAGTTATCAAAAGATCGCTTACATAAATGGATCTGCGATGGATGTTTAATCTTTTTCCGACTGAGACTGCCTTAATTAGGCATACTAGGCAGGACTGTAACCATGTCGTTACCCAAATGCCCACCGTCTTCAACAACGTTTTAGAATTTTCGGGCATCCAAAACAAATGCAGGTCCCATTCGTTATTTATGCAGACTTTGAGTCGCTCCTACAGCCGTACAGTTTTGCAACGCCCGACCCTCCACATCATCTACAACACCGCTTCAGCTGCATACCCTTATAGCTGGGCATATTACATTAAATGCTGCTATGACAACTCCTCAATAAATTTGAGATCTACCGGGGTCCAGACGCCGCACGTAAATTTGTTACCAAACTTAGAGAGGAAGCTAGACGTCTGGGTAAGATATTGACGACGAATGTGCCCATGATTCCTTTGGATGCCCAGAATGAACTTTTGTTCCACACTACCGAAGACTGTGGGATATGCAAGAAACCGCTTGGAACAGACCGTGTGCGGGATCACAACCACATGAATGGTGTGTACCGCTTTCCTGTACACTCAAATGTAACATCCTCTATCGGGTTCCGCAGTTTATCCCAGTGGTGTTTCACAACCTTAGTGGATATGATGCTCATTTCATCATAAAAGAACTGGGGTATGATAATGAGAAGATTAACGTTATAGCGAACAATAAAGAGCGGTTCATCTCGTTTTCAAAAACTGTACGACTATACGATTCAGAAGTGGTCTTAGACGGACAAGAAAAGACTGTCGACAAGCCCTGTGTCCAACTTCGGTTTATCGACTCTCTCCGATTTATGGCGGCCGGGTTGGATACACTGGCGAAGAATTTGCCCCAGGACCAGTTTGTAGAGGTCAGACGTCACTTTCCCGAGGACTCCAGGTTCCTACTGGTTACCAAGAAAGGTGTGTTTCCATACACTTACATACAAAGTATGGAAGTATTGGACGAAACAGCTCTTCCACCACAGGCTGCCTTCTACAATGATCTCGCCTCTACATCCATTACCACCGACGAATACGACAGGGCTCAGAAGGTATGGAGGACTTTGGTCTTAACACGCTCGGAGAATATAGCGACCTCTATTTAAAGACAGATGTACTGTTGTTAGCAGACGTCTTTGAGAACTTTCGCCGGGTGTGCATGTCGACTTATGACCTTGATCCGTGCCAGTATGTGACAGCGCCCTCATTAACCTGGGACGCCATGTTAAAATACACCGGCGTGAAACTGGAGCTCCTCACGGATATTGACATGTACCATTTTATAAAGTCTGGGATCAGAGGAGGTTTGACCCAGTGTAGTGGACGCTACGCTGCTGCCAACAACAAGTACATGGAAGAGTACGATCCTGCGGCTCCGTCTAAGTATTTAGCATACTACGATGCCAATAACTTGTATGGCTGGGCCATGAGCCAGGCTCTCCTCTTGGAGGATTTCGATGGTTGCCCTCTACCGATATAGCCGAACTACATGCCACCATCTTAAATGTTCCCAAGGACTCTGCGAAAGGATTCATTCTGGAGGTCGACTTGGAGTACCCTTCACATTTACATGATCTCCACAACGAGCTGCCGTTCTGCCCGGAAATGAAAACGTCGCCTTATATCACATCTAAGGCTCCGAAGCTCCTCGCCACCTTAGAAGACAAACACCGCTACATTATCCACTACAGGAATCTACAGCAGTGTGTGCGGAATGGATTAGTGTTGACCTCCATCCATCGGGTTCTCGAGTTCGACCAGTCTCCATGGTTGAAGCCTTATATCGAGTTGAACACGGACCTTCGCACTCGTGCCACTAACGCTTTTGAGAAGGACTTTTTCAAACTCATGAACAATGCCATCTTTGGTAAAACCATGGAAAATATAGACAAGCGCGTCGACGTGAAGCTTGTGACTCGATGGGAGTGTAACGGGAAGACCTTGTGTGCGAGTACCCTGATTGCCCGCCCGAACTTTAATTGTATTCTGGTACTAGGCGAAAATTTAGCACTCATACAGATGGACCGCGTTAAAGTCACCTATAATAAACCTATATATGCAGGCTTTTCGATTTTAGACCTATCAAAACCTTGATTTATGACTTTCACTATGAGCAACTGTTGCCTCTGTATGGGTCTAAGCTTTCGCTTTTGTATACAGATACCGATTCGCTCGTGTATAGTGTCGAAACAGAAGACTTGTACAGTGATATTCATACCCACCTGGACCTATTCGACACTAGTGACTACCACCCAGACAATAAATATAAGATCCCACTTGTAAACAAGAAAGTGCCCGGAAAGTTCAAGGATGAGTTTGGTGGTGAGATAGTTTTAGAGTTTGTGGGTACTCGCGCCAAGAGTTACTGTATAGTTAGTGAAAGGGATGTAATAAAAAAGATTAAAGGGGTTAAGCGTAGTGTTGCGCAGGGTATAAGTGTTGGCAGTTTTAAGGACGTAGCACATAACAGTAACTTCCGAGCCCTCGTGCATTCGATGCGAACTATTAGGAGCAAAAAACATGATTTGTTTACGCTGTTACTTAGCAAGGTCAGTTTATCGGGCGCAGATGATAAGCGTTTCGTCATCCCTAACACGACCTTAACGTATGCATGGGGCCATAGTGAAATGGATAATAGATTTTATTTTACTTAGTTTATAAGTTGTATATATTGCTCGGATTTAAGTTGTACACATTACGTGAATGTTTTAGGGTGACAATGTATATACATGTTTAGCCTAAAAACGTGTACAATGATAATTGTAAATATAGACATATACAAAGAATTTATTACTACTGTGTATAGATTGTCTAATAAATTTTTATTTCTATATATATTGCAGTTTATTTTTATTTCTGTGCTCAATCACCGATCCCAGAGAACGGAAACAATTACCCTTTACAATTTTGATTACCCATACCTATGCCATATAATTTTGAGTGCATATGTTAGCTCGATTTAAAATTTTTTTAAATTTTTTCTAAACCTCAAAATTCCGAATAGGGCACCCGCAAAGCCGATAAACATAATGAAGAATTTATACGAGTTATGAGGATCGTTAAAAATTTTTTCTAGACCGCAAAATGCCAAATGGGACACCCGCAAAGCCGATAAACATAATTTCATTTATTTCATTTATTATTAAAGTCTACACAGACATATGTATAGAAGTCCAATTATGGAGTCAACTTAATTCTAAAATTTAAGAACACACTTATACTAGTCTAATATTAAAAATGATATATGTTAAAAAGTAAAATTATAATATTAAAATAATAGTGCTAAATAATCCCATGTAATTTCACAATGCTAATTATATCTGCCTATCACTATCGTTAAAAATTTTCTAGCCCGCAGAATGATGAATAGGACACCCGCAAAGCCGATAAACATAATGAAGAATTCATACGAGTCATGAGAATTGTCATAAGACCCCCTTCCCCCTTCAACACCCTACAACTAGTAGGCAAGCAGAAAGGGGTAGGAAGGGGGGCGGCGATCCAGTGAGAAACGATGTGCGCCAGAAGTGTCTTGAGGATCGTCTGAATTTACAAGGCACACCACCTCAACAACTGCGAAATAGAAGGCAGGGTGGGGGGATCGATCGAGTGAGGATCGAAGTGTGCCAGAAGGAAGGTATATTATCTACTATTGACCTTTTTAATTACACGATAATATATATATATATATATATATATATATATATATTACTCATATTTAGACCAGGGTAGAAAATTAATTAAGTGCATCAAATAATTTTAATCACCGTGTATAAGGAAGCTTTGGGAAAAAGTACGCATTATTAAAACCGTGAAGCATAAAAATTTATTCGTTTCATTAAAAATAAGGGATTTAAATTATTCACTAGACGTTTTCTATAAAAAGAAGCAGTATTAAAATGCTCAACTTGTATGTAATTTAATTATTCCAAGTAAAGAAACAAATGGAAACTACGTGCAAAATTTATATTAATTAATTCAAGTTTAAATAACGAGTATTAAACAAAATGTACAAATAATAATTAATATTTAATTAGGATTCACTAAAAATTAAAGGGTAGAAGTCAATGTCATTCATTATTATTTTAATTGGAGTTAATTGAACGATTATTAAGGTATAATAAACATAAAAGCCTGTGGAAAGTCCAAAGTTGATAAGCAAATCGCTAATAGGAAGCTTAAAATAAGTGGAATATCCCAAATCGTAGAAGTGTTATTTAGAAGTATTACGACTGAACACCTGCGTATTTTTAAAAGTCACGTTCTGCTTAAATTTTGTAGATAACAAATGGTTACAGAGAATGTTGGAGAAACCGTCGCTTAATATTCACGGGAAATGCTAATAAAGTGGGTTATTTAACAGTCCACGTGGATTGTACACAGCCGATAGTAAAGAGTATCGATTTGCACCACTCAGAACAGGGTAGATAGAGACGGATAATATGCGCAAGACAGAGACACGCATAATGAAAGGCGTGATTTGTGTGGCGTCACGAGGGTCACGATTGGTTGAAAATAAGAGGCAAACATGAGAGGTGTAAAAATAACATTTCTGTATAAAATTTAATTAGTTGTTCTCAGACGTTGCGTGCCGTGTGGAAAATTTCTGAGATTTAACTGGCGCGTGTGCAAATTTAATAAGAATCGCTGTGCCCGACTGTCGAAAGGGAACATAGTATGCGAAATTCTGGAATTTGTCCGTTTGCGGGACAAAACCGACATACGGGCGGGCTATTATATAAACCCGGACTTTAAACAGTTTCGCTCTTAGATTTTCGATTTGATTCAATACTTTAAACAGTTTGCTTTTATATTTTGGTGATTATTGAATACTTTAACACAGTTTGCTCTTGACGTGCTACGATACAAGTTGTTATGCATTAGTGCACTTAGAAAAGAAGATACAAGGTAATAAAGTCTAGTTATAGTTGCGAGTATTACTGTACCAATTATCTAAATTAGTACATGATAAATGAATAAACAAAAGTAGGCAGTTTTGGGGTATAGCGTGAAAGAAGTATGAATTTCTTTGCTATTTTTCGGGGGTGTTAATAGTCAAATGTTATTCGTAATCGTGATTGGATCCACAAAACAAGATTTTGGATATACTTAGATGAGTTCCGGAGAAGCTCTGAAACAACTTTAGATGAATGGTGGTGTAGAAAAGTTTAAAAGGCCACCAGGAATCTGAGGACGGAAACATAACCCAGTTGGAATGGTAAAATTAGCAAGGACGATGTACATTGAAGCCACGAGTGCATTAACCTTCAGGTAACTTATGCTTTGTTGTTCGATTTTTGATGTTTTGGTGTGTGTTGAATAACTTTATAATTTGTTTACCTAAAATGGACAGTAGTGAACTTGTACAAACCACAAATTTTTAATTTTAAGGTGAAATTTTTTTGTAAATACTCCCTGTATGTTTGTTGTGGTTTGTTTAGTATTCTTCTTAATCTTCTTTGGGGATTAAACCACTCATAGTTTTTAAAATTATCTTTATTAACGTTTCGATCCATGACCTAGGATCGTTTTCAAAATAATAAAAACTTCAAGTTTGACATTTATGACATAAATTGAAGGTGACTTTGATTTATTGATGTTTGAAATATTTGGTTTGAGTACACTAAACAAAAATTTTTAAAGTTTAAATGAATGATTGCCTTCAATTTGTGTTACGGCCTGGGACCGACTTTTTTAGGTAGCCAATACGCTTAACGTGAAATCAGCTGATTAATTTTTATTGTAAAAATTCAATAACTTGGGAATTGGAAAACATTTTTTAACATGTTTCTATTTATACAATTTAGAGGATGGTATTAAAGAAGTGTGCAATTGCATTATTAAAAGGCTTAAGTAGTCGTTTTTTTATATTTATTTTGAAGGGGAAATCATTATGATTTAGGCTACCTCTTTGGTAGATTTTAACATTGTTCTGAGGTGACCTTATGGCGGGTTTACACTTGTCAGATACCAATGTTGTTCTATGAAGGTTGTATATGGATCTGAGGCGACCCTATGGCGGGTTTACACTTGTCAGATACCAATACTGTTTAACGGAGATTGTATATGGTTGTGAGGTAACCTTATTGCGGGTTTACACTTGTCAGATACCAATGCTGTTTTACAGGGGTTGTTAATATGCTTCATCATCATCATCATTGGATCTTCATCTCAAAACTGGTTGGACACGTACCTGCACTTATTTATATTCTGAGCTAGCTTCCCTTCTATTGTTTCCTAATTTCATGTCTTATTTCACCGAGATTCAGTGAAAGGGGTTAAGCAACCTGTGGCTACCAAGATCCCCCAACACTTAGATATTTGCCGAATTAATGGTTTTCTAGTTAATATGCTTATTGTTATATAATTAGTTATTGTATGTATAAATAGAAATCATGTATGTAGGCTGTATTTCATGTTAATATCGCAAGGAAAACCCAGGAAAAACTTGCAATGCTACCTAGATATTGGGGGCATTTGATTTTCATTTGTTATTTCTTTTAGTAATGGAATCCATTGTTTACTGAAAGTTACGGATTCGTTTGCAACGCAGTTATTTTTATGTAAGGTTATATAAGCAGCGTCTTTGATTTTGCGTTTTTGGTGGTTTTCTTCTTTGTCGATAATTTTGCGTCCTCCCATTTTATTTTATGACTGAGTCCCATGCATGTTGGCAAATCATGGATTTTTCAAATTTTCTATTTTTATATATGATTTATGTTCTTTTAATCGAACTTCAAATGGTCTGGAACTTTCCCTATATAAAACTTATTACATTCGCACGGTATTCTGTAGATTACAATTTTTGAACTTTGTATTGCGTTTTTGGGTTTTGTTTTTGTTAATTGTGTTCTTAGTGTATTGTTGGTTCTAAATACTGTTTTAATTCTAAATTTGTTTCCTATTCTTTGAATTTTTCGGAGAATCCTTTTATGTATGGTATTGAGAGCATTTTGTGGTGTGTATCGTTGTTTTGTTTTCTTTTCTTTATTTTTAGGGTTTTATTCATTTCTTTCTCTATTATTCTTTTAGGATATTTGTTTTCTATTAGTGTACATCTGATTAGGTCTTTCTCTTTCTTTAAAATTTCTTCGTTTGATGATATTAATTTTGCTCTATCATACATGGTTTTGATAATTCCTCGTTTGACACAGTGTGGGTGGTTTGAATCGAAGTTTAAGTATCTGTTTGTGTGCGTTGGTTTTCTATATACCGATGTATCAATTGTTGTATCGTTTTTGCTAACTAGAATATCTAAAAACGGAAGTTTTCTATGTTGTTCTAATTCATATGTGAATTTAATAGTTGGTTCTATTTCGTTAATTGAGTGTACAAAGTTTTTAATTAGTTCTGTATTATGAGGCCAAATAGCATAGACATCATCTACGTATCTCCACCAGATTAGTGGTTTCAATTCTTGTGTGAATATTACATCTTTTTCGAATTCCTCCATGAATATATTACTAAAGATTGGTGATAGCGGACTTCCCATTGCCATTCCGAAGCTTTGTTTGTAAAATTGATTATTTATTTGAAAATATGTGGTATTGACGCATAAACCAAGCAATTCCATAATCGATGATATACTTAGTTTTGTTCTTTCTTTAAGATTGCCATCTTTTTCTAGTTTGTTTTTTATAATATTAAGCGTTTTGTTTATAAGGACATTTGTGAAGAGATTTACTACATCAAAGCTTACCATTGTGTGTGTATTTTCAATTTGTATGTTTGATACTTTTTCTAAAAAATGTTGGTTGTTTTTAATGAAAGAATCCGTTTTGCCTGCTAATGGATTTATAATTTTTAGTAGAAATTTTGCTAAATTATGGCATGGTGAATTTATGGAGCTTACGATAGGTCTTAAAGGAATGTCTTTTTTATGAATTTTTGGTAGACCGTAAAAGTGGGGTGGTTTACTGTAATGTGGGACCAGTTTACTTCTTTCTTTGTCTTCGAATTCATTTTTAAATTTAAATAGGGTTTTGTATATTTTATTTTCAATCGATTTTGTTGGGTCCGTTTCTAAACTGGTGTAATTCTCAGTGTTCAATAGTTTGTTGACTTTAGTGTTGTAATCGTTTTTATTCATTATTACTGTTGCATTGCCTTTGTCAGCAGGTAAAATTATAATTGAGTTATCGTTTCTTAGATTGCGAATTGCTTTTATTTCGTTACTACTAACATTTGGCTTTATTTTGTGATTCTTTTCCATTTCGATTTTGCATCGTACTCTAAATTCGTTTGCTTGATCTTCTTCAAGTTGGTTTGCTGTTTTCTCAATACAGCTAATTATTTCAAAGGTTGGTATTGATTTTGGCGTTACTGCAAAGTTAAGGTCTTTTGAAAGAATTGATTTTTCTGTGTCGTTAATAGTTCTGTTTGATAAATTTATCACGGTGTTTAGCATGGTGTTGCTGTTTTTAACGTTTTAGTTTGTGTGCTATTTTCTCTATAAATAAGTTATTAAATTTCTTTATGTGAATTTCTTTTGTTTGGAAAATACTGATTCGTAGTACGTTTTTGTACTAACGAGAATTTTATCAAAATCATATTTTGTTACCTTTATTCGTATGAAATTTATAATGCCCTCGATATCTTGTTTTAACTTATAAATAATGTGTCGGTGGTTTTGTAGTCTTTCCTCATCATACTGTAGCTTGTTCTTTCGAGAATTCCTTGATAGTTTATTGCTTGTCTTTCCAAATTTGATTCTAAATCCTTTTGGTATTATTTCGTTGTTTCTGCATTTTATTAGGAATGTGAGTGAATTTTTGGAATGCGAAAGCTTTAGGTTTAGATTGTCCAACTGTCTAAAACAAATACAAATTTCAGGCCCATACCTGACTTGTAAATACTCCCTGTATGTTTGTTGTGGTTTGTTTAGTATTCTTCTTAATCTTCTTTGGGGATTAAACCACTCATAGTTTTTAAAATTATCTTTATTAACGTTTCGATCCATGACCTAGGATCGTTTTCAAAATAATAAAAACTTCAAGTTTGACATTTATGACATAAATTGAAGGTGACTTTGATTTATTGATGTTTGAAATATTTGGTTTGAGTACACTAAACAAAAATTTTTAAAGTTTAAATGAATGATTGCCTTCAAAAAAAAAATGTTTTCCAATTCCCAAGTTATTGAATTTTTACAATAAAAATTAATCAGCTGATTTCACGTTAAGCGTATTGGCTACCTAAAAAAGTCGGTCCCAGGCCGTAACATAAATTGAAGGCAATCATTCATTTAAACTTTAAAAATTTTTGTTTAGTGTACTCAAACCAAATATTTCAAACATCAATAAATCAAAGTCACCTTCAATTTATGTCATAAATGTCAAACTTGAAGTTTTTATTATTTTGAAAACGATCCTAGGTCATGGATCGAAACGTTAATAAAGATAATTTTAAAAACTATGAGTGGTTTAATCCCCAAAGAAGATTAAGAAGTGAAATTTTCTTGTTTAAGTAGAAAGGAGTATTTAGCATTTATGTTCTTGATTATGATGAAAATTTGGGTCTGTCTTTGAGCTCAATTAGACGAACCTGTTTAATTAACGTAAAGGGGTGGAAGATGCTCCTTTTTATTCAGACTCAGGTCTGCAAATATTGTTAAATTAATTAGTAGGCATCTTACAAGGACTTTAATTCTGGATGCAAATTAAAATGATAACAAATTTAATCTTGAAATTTTCTGATACTGAAATTTATGCTGAATTTTAATTTTGAAATTTTAATGTATTGTGAATATTAATGTAAATAGAGTTAACGTTGATGTTTGTGCTAGGAATGTGTATGTTTTTTTTTATGAATGAGGATGAAAGTTATCTAGGGGAGCAGCCGAGGTGGAAAGAGGACAGAGGCGATTATCAGAAGAGAATCACAGCAAATCGTAGCGCCCAAAAGTGAGGCTCGAGTTCAAAATAAATTTTTTTTGTGATTTTATTACAGGAAACTCGCGAGGCTTTTTGTACATGTCACAGCAGTTAATGACGGCCCAACGCTGGGGCTCGATTCGAAAACCTTAGTTCCCGAATAATGGTGAGGTTCACAGCAATATATATATTGCTATGATAATAGGGTCACAAAGGTCACAAAGGAAAATATCATAAAAATCACGAAAACCAAACTTTTAAATAATAAAATGTACATAATTCATTCTCATTATGCAAAAAGCAAATACAAATCACTTTGTATAAAATCAATAACAAGCTACAATTAATCAAAGGAAGCTCATTCAGTAATAACTTCACCACATTCACGAAAATAAATAATTGCAGAAGCAATCCAATCAATTTTAGAACATTTAAGACACTTTTAAGCTTAAAATAAAATGCAGGTTCAACATATTTGAAGAAAAATAACTGTGAAATGAAATTTTTTTCTAACCGCAGTTGCGGAAAGAAGTCAATAAACGCATATAATTTATACCAGTTTGTACAGGCAAATATTTAAAAACAAGCATATTAGGAAAAGTATGAATATTAGAGGCGATGGGATACGTTCAATTTACAACATACACGAAATACCATTTGTTACACAAATCCAGCTAGAAAGTTCAGTAATACGTGCGGTTTGGAACGTATGGAAAATACCATACTTAACAAAACATGCATATGTAATTAAAGTATGGAAATAAAAATTCCGATATACGTGCAGTTTGAAATGTGTACGGAAGACCATTTGTTGATAAGTCCCTTTACAAAGTTGTGAGATACGTGACATTTAGAACGTATATATTTAGACCCGCTAGAATCCAACACCTTGCAGATAACCACTAGAAACGCCTTTTCAACGAACAGACGACTGTTATCGGGCTGTCAACCAATGAGCATGCGTGGAACATTCGGGAAGGCATTTGCCTATAAAACTAACGAAAGCAGATAAAGGAAATGTCTTGAAGAGGTTGATTGAAATTTAATAATACATAACACTGACATATCAAAAAATTTTGAAACTTTCCTTGCGATTATTATAAAAGCTTTTACAGCTTCCTTCCCGCTTAGAGCGTTTTGTAAATCAACTGATATTCGGGACTCATGGTTTGATAATAGTTCACGCAAAATGCGTCGCACACTGGAAATATTGTATGAGATTAACAATACCTACACTACTTAACAAAATCAAATAAATTTTAACAATCTCAGAGCAAAGTATCGCCAAGCCAAAAAGACAGCTAAATTGAAAAGTACTTCTGGCAAAATAAAACAATCAAAAAATCCGATAAAGACTATGTGGCACATTATAAATACAAGAATATCCTCCTGTAACGAAAATATATCCTCTGCATTAACTCCAAATGATTTCAATAATTTGTTTGTCAATGTAGCTGAAAGTGCTACCATCCTAGAATGTCTGTTATATGTTTACAAAAACTGCAATATATATGTAAATAATACCCAAGTACATTCACATAATATAAGAACAAACAACCTCTTGAGAATTCCATTCACGCGACTACAAAAATCTAGGTACTCTTTAAACTATTATGCTTTAAAATTCTATAACCATTTTCCACAAACCATAAAGTTATTACCAAGACCTTATATTTTCCATCTTTCAATTACTAGCTCGATTTGAAATGATCATTTGAGTTTTGCATAAAAGTCTAAGTTATTATTTCATCTTATTCACTGTAATACGATAGTATTTATCAACTTACCTTGTGTAATTAACTACCTAAAATATTTATATATATATATATATATATATATATATATATATTGGTAGTTAATTACACAAGTATGAAATATCTATACATGAATAAGATGAAATAAACAGACTTTATCAAAGCAAATGATCATTTCAAATCACTGAATGAAAGATGAAATATAAGGTCTTGAAGACTGAACCTGTATCCTGGTTTTGCCGGAACCATGTGTTTGCCAATTACGCCACCGAGACCGATGACGACAATTGGGAAATTACTACAAATTTAAATTCTGTGTTAGACATAAATCTAATTTCAATTATGTTTGGCATTTTGTCAATCATATCTGACATTTCAAGTTTGACTTATGTCAGTTATAGTCAAAGCTACGCTCAAAATTACAGCTATAAGCCAAGTATTAAATATATAAATATTTTAGGTAGTTAATTATACAAGGTAAGTTGATAAATACTATTGTATTATAGTGAATAAGATGAAATAATAACTTAGACTTTTATGCAAAGCCCAAATGATCATTTCAAATCGAGCTAGTAATTGAAAGATTGAAAATATAAGGTCTTGGACAGGACTTGAACCTGTATTCTGGTTTTGCCGGAACCATGCGTTTACCAATTACGCCACCGAGACCGATGACACAATTGGGAAATTTACAAATTTAAATCGTGTACACGTAAATTTCCCAATTGTGTCATCGGTCTCGGTGGATAATTGGCAAACGCATGGTTCAAAACCAGAATACAGGTTCAAGTCTGTCAAGACCTTATATTTTCCATCTTTCAATTACCAGCTCGATTTGAAATGATCATTTGGGCTTTGCATAAAAGTCTAAGTTATTATTTCATCTTATTCACTGTAATACGATAGTATTTATCAACTTACCTTGTGTAATTAACTACCTAAAATATTTATATATTTAATACTTGGCTTATAGCTGTAATTTTGAGCGTAGCTTCCTGACTATAACTGACATAAGTCAAAAACTTGACAATGTCAGATATGATTGACAAAAATGCCAAACATAATTGAAAGTTAGGTTTATGTGTACACGATTTAAATTTGTAAATTTCCCAATTGTCGTCATCGGTCTCGGTGGCGTAATTGGCAAACACATGGTTCCGGCAAAACCAGGATACAGGTTCAAGTCCTATCCAAGACCTTATATTTTCCATCTTTCAATTACCAGCTCGATTTGAAATGATCATTTGGGCTTTGCATAAAAGTCTAAGTTATTATTTCATCTTATTCACTGTAATACGATAGTATTTATCAACTTACCTTGTGTAATTAACTACCTAATATATATATATATATATATATATATATATATATATATATATATATATCACTTATTAATGCAAATAGAGGATATGTTTAAATTCGACAAAGTTGCTAAATTTTACGCTGATTAATAATCTGCAAAGTAGTTTGATTTATCTCATTTGGCGTGCGAGATATTTTCAAAAATGTAAAAAACTAAATTTGTTTTTATTTTTAGTGCCATTATTTCAAATAATATTTGATATATAAAAGCACTTTTTTATGGCCATATTTTAGCCCCTATGGAATAGCCGTACGGCAGCGATAGCTCACCAGCCGCGAAGTACCGAAACTATGTAAATCTGACTGTAAACACCGTCACGAGGTGCCGAATTGATTTTAGTATTACCCGGACGAGGATTACTTACAACCATAGACATCTTCACCTACACTATTCCAGCCCCATGCGTTCGTCGCGAAGCCGCAACATCCAATTCTTTAACATATAAACTCGTCCCGCAACTTTGCAAACTAAACTGCTTTCAGTTCTAGTGTTAATGATATTTGCAATTTATTTACGCACACAAAAACATTTGTAAATATTGGCCCCATTTCATTGTTTGAAATAGTAAAATTGTTGATATAGTATTTAAGTTCCGATAATCGTTGAACTTTTACGTTATTTAATGCGTTTAAAATGCTTTGGTCTCTTGGGAACTATAAGAAAAATATTTTAAATGAAAGAGAACTATAAGATTTCGACTAGCGATCGCTATATTTCTTCAAAATGCGATGCTTTAGGGTAGTATTATTTTATTTACAAATCATTCAATGTTGCTAGTGCTGTAAACTCTTCATACAAGGTTTTTATGCTTATAACTATTTGAGCCATTTCGAATGGACCTACACCTTGCCGAAGTTCTAAATTACTAGAACAGGTGAAATGGCTTGCGTGTTCTAATGAGCTAAAGAGCCAAACTACAGGTCCAACCAAAGTAGTAGGGTTGTTAGTGAGGAACCAGACTAAGACAGGTCCCCGAAAGAGGGCAGCGGCTCTTTCGGTACTTAGATTGGCAGAGACCATAGGGGTCGGTATGGCAGTCTAAGACACACTACCGCGATGTGGAAGGCAACGGGAAACCACCACATTATCTCCCAAGTACACAGCGTACTTAAATTGTATCAAACATGATGGCGTTCTCTGGGGTAAAAGATTCCGGAGTTAAAATAGTCCCCCATTCAGATCTCCGGGAGGGGACTACTTCGGAGAATGCGATCGGAAAGTTAAAAATAAGAGTCGGGAACATTCTGCGAGTCGGAGCGTGGAATGTTAGAAGTATGAAGCAAGTAGGTAAGCTAGAGAACCTAAAAATCGAAATGAATAGGTTATCACTAGACATAGTAGGGATCAGCGAAGTTCGGTGGCCAGAGGCGTGGGATTTTTGGAGTGGAGACTTCAGGGTAATTCATACGGGAGCAGAGGAAGGAAATTTGGGTGTGGGGATAGTTATGCGGAAAAAGATAGGATACTGTGTAGAAAATTACTTACAAAAGAACGAAAGAGTACTCACGATTAGATAGGAATCTAAACCGGTAAACACAGTAATAATACAAGTATACGTGCCCACCTCTAGCTACAGTGACGAAGAGGTAGAAGACATCTACAAAGATATCGAAGACATATTAAGATACGTAAAAGTACATGAAAATTTAACAATTACGGGGGATTTTAATGCCGTGGTAGTTGAGGGTAGGGAAGGAGCGGTAGTAGGTTTATTTGGTTTAGGCACGAGAAACGACAGGGGAAATAGGCTGGTAGAATTTTGTGACAAGAACAATTTAACCATCACAAACACATTATTTCAGCTTCATGCTAGAAGACGATACACGTGGATGATGCCAGGAGATGTAGGAAGATATCAAATTGACTACATTCTTGTTAGACAACGGTAAAAGAATGTAGAAGCTACCCAGAAGCACAGATAGATACTGACCACAACATCGTAATTATGAAGGCTGCACTTAAATTTAAGAATGTGAAAAAAAGAAACGGAAAAAGGCACTTGGACTTAGAGGAACTTAAAGATAAAGATATTCAAGAAAGATTCGAAAAAAAGTCAAATGAATTGCTCAGAGATATCGGGAAAATATCTGATACTAAGGAAGTAGAAATAGACTGGAATAACATTAAATCTAGCCTAGACATGGAGGCCAGAGATATTCTGGACTATACACAAAAAGAAAATAAGAAACCATGGATTACAAAGGATATCCGGAATTTAATAGAAGAAAGACGAAAATACAAAAATAAATCAGACGAAACAGGAAAACAGAGATACAAAGCCATAAAATGGGAAATTATTCGAAAATGCAGGAAAGCTAAAGAACAATGGATTGATGAAAAGTGCAAAGAGGTACAAACAAAGATGGAAATAGTAAAGACAGACGAAGCATACAAATTAATTAGAATGAATTTTAGGGATATAAAACCGTATAGCAAAAATATAAGGGACGCACAAGGAAACGTCATTATAGAAAACGTAGAGAAAGTGGGTAGATGGCAAGAATATATAGGGAATTTATATGCAGGAGAGGAACTAACTGCATTAGAACAGGAATCAGACATTGAAAATAAGGACTTGGGATATCCTATACTTAGAGATGAGTTTGAATTAGCATTAAAGAGTCTGAAAAATGGTAAGGCGCCGAGTACAGATAAGGTGCAAGCAAAAACTATAAAAGCCTCTGGACAAGCAGTAACAGAACGTCTCTTCCGACTTGTAAGCTATATGTATGAAACAGGCGAAATACCCAAAGATTTCAAACGTAGCATCATAGTAACTATACCAAAAAAGAAAGGCGCGGATAGATGTGAAAATTTTCGAACAATAAGTTTGACAGCATACGTGTCAAAAATATTAACTAGAATTGTGCAAAGACGAATGGAAAAACGGGCGGAAGAAATACTAGGAGAAGACCAGTTTGGGTTTAGGCGAAACAGGGGAACACGGGAGGCTATTTTAGCTCTGAGACTGATTATGTAGAAAACAATAAAAAAAAAGGGAAAGCATGTATATAGGGTTTGTAGATCTGGAAAAAGCATTCGACAATCTAAAATGGAAAAAAATGTTTGAAATACTCAAAAAGATTGGAATGACTTATAGGGATAGACGAATAGTACATAGCTTATACAAAGAGCAAACAGCAGTAATAGAATTAGAGCAGGAACGTAGAGAAGTAAACATTAGGAAAGGGGTGAGACAGGGATGTGTCCTATCCCCATTGATTTTTAACTTGTACATCGAAGAGGCAATGAATACTGTCAAATGCAGGAAGACATTTGGAATTACTATGCAAGGACACAAAATTGATATGCTTAGATTTACAGATGATATAGCGATATTAGCGTCTAGCAAAGAACAGTTAGAATCCGCTCTTAATGAAATGGAAGCGGTTCTAACAGAGAGATACGGTATGAAAATTAACAAAACTAAAACTACAGTTCTTGTATGCAAAGGTGAGGAAAATAAATCAAAAACAAGAATACAAGTATGTAACACGAACTTACAAGAGGTTAAGGATTTCTGCTACCTAGGAAGCCAAATAACGCAAGATGGGAAAAGCACAAAAGATATAAAACAAAGATTAGCACAAGGTCGTGCTACATTTAACAAGAAAAAGCAACTACTGTGCTCAAAGACCACAAACATAGAAATAAGGAAAAGATTGCTTAAAACATATGTGTGGAGCACAGCACTGTACGGATGTGAAGCCTGGACAGTAGGAGAAGCGGACAAGAAAAAGGTAGAACCCTTTGAAATGTGGTGCTACAGACGAATGATGAAGATATCATGGATAGACAAAGTTAAGAACGAAGAGGTACTAAAAATGGTAGGGGAAGAAAGAAATATGTGGAAAACGGTAAAAAATAGGAGAGATAGGATGATAGGCCACATACTACGGCATGAGGGAATAGTGCGGAATATATTAGAAGCAGAGATAGGAAAAAATAGAAGAAGAGGCGGACCTAGGTTAGACTACTGCACACAGATAGTAAAAGATGTAGGCTGTGGGGGTTTCAGGGAGATGTGTAGGCTAGCCAAGAATAGAAATCAATGGAGGTACGCATCCAACCAATCCCAAGATGGATAAACTAATGACGAAAAAAATAACTGTACTTAAACATGATGATTGCAATATTCTCGAATAATGTAAAGTGTGAAAGGATTTACTGGAAAACCATTATTTCGGCAAACGTCTAAGTGTTGGGGAATCTTGGTAGCCACAGGTTGCTTAACCCCCTTCACTAAATCTTGGTGAAATAGGGCATAAAATTAGAAAACAATAGAAGAGGAACGAGCTGTATACACATGCTGTGTGAGAATTTCAGGGAACTATGTAGGCTAGCTCAGAATATAAATAAGTGCAGGTACGTGTCCAACCAGTTTTGAGACGGAAAACCTAATGACGAAAAAATAAGCGCAGATAAATCTGATGATAGTATAAACAACTTGTTGTTGGTTGCGAAATATCTGCAACTAATGTTGACTGTGCGAAAAGATATATTGGAAAATATATTAAATCGGTAAATGTTTAAGTATTGGGGGAACTTGGCAGCCACAGGCTGCTTACCTCCCTTCACAACCACTGAAGGTCGGAGAAATAGGGTATATAACTGTAAAACAATAGAAGGTGACCGAACTGCATCTAACAAGAAAGAACAGCGCCTATGAGGAAAGACAACAAACATAGAACAAGAAGAAAATTGTTGAAAGCATATGTGTGGAGCACAGCACAGTACTATGAAATACGGGCAGTCTGAAACGCAGACAGAAAAACGGTAGCAACCTTTTGAAATGCCGTGCTTCAGATGTATGAGGACGATAGCTTGGATAAACAAAGATAATAACAAATAGGTTATAGAAATAGTAGGGGAACAAGGATATCGGGGGAAAAGGAGAAATAGAGGGCGGAATACGTTCTAAAGCATTTTGGGGAATAGTATGGGATATATTACAAGCAGAGATAGGAAAAAAGAGGTAGACCTAGATCAGATAGTGATAGATGCAGACTGTGCAAATTTCAGGGAAATCTGTAGTTAGTTTAGAATAGGAAACAATGATGGTACGCGTCTAACCAGTTCCAGGACTGAAGACCTAATGATGATGAACTATTTGAGAACTCCTTTAGAAATGCTAGATCTGAGATTTTGATAGCATTTCTAGTCGGTGCCCTTATGACAGTAATTTCACTAATCTGTACTTAATTAATTTTTTCCTGCTTTTATGCATAGCAGATCTCTTTAGAGAAGTATTGTCGAACTATATATTTTACGATGTTTGACAACGTATGTCCGCAGAAAAGGTGTAGGACAAGTAATACGCAGCGTGAACACAACACATCACTTGGGGCAATTTTTGCGTTAATCTCGAAACTATTTATTCAGCATAGCAAGAATTTGTGGTTTCCGAAAAATGATGTTCCAAATTCAGACACATATTCATTAAACTAAAACTGCAAGAACTATGAACCTCTTCACAGGAAAGGTTTATCATAAGAAATATTATGTAATTTAGTACTTTCTTCATATTTAACAAAAATATACCATGCTGAGATTATTTCTTTAAAAATTCTATTTAAATTCAACTTGGGAAAAACTTCACTTATCTCGAGCATATTTTGCTTACTCTGCTACCGCTTTCTATTCCTTTCGAGTGGTTAAACACAAAACTTGTGCAAATATTAATTTTCAGCGAGATCATAAGGGAACGTAAGATTTTGTACCAATCCCACGGGTATTCCGTGTCGTTAATATGACGTCATGTGACGTTTTCATTCTCTCTCTCTGAAGTGAAATTTATCCATTAATTCTTAAAATTTCAGTTTTTAACTAGAAAGAAATAATGATGGGCTGTTGAATTTTAAAAGTAATGAAAGTTTACCTCTTGAAAATAACCATAATCAGCAATATTTCCGCGTCAAGAATTATAGAAGGAGAAATCTGTAATTTCAGAGGTATTTTCTTGATTACAGCCTATTTTTTGCTTTCATTAATCTAACAAGTTGATGTTAACGGATAGAAAATTGAGCTCGTTATATTACAAATCAAGGTAAGAATAAAATGGCTCATAGCCCTTGGATATCATTAAGAAAAGCGTGTATCTTGGACTTTTGACTGATTCGTTTTATTTATTTTCTCTTGCCTGACACACTTACGTAACCTTTTACTAATCAGATTTCTTAAATAATTGAAAAGTCAAACATAAGAACGAGCAAAGTCTATATTGATCATTTTATATGAAAAAAAAGTATAAAAAATGAGTACTATTGTTATGCATAAAATAGTAACGACAATTATTTAGATTTTGCATAAATAATGTTATTGAATAAGTTTCTCAATCTTCTTTATTAACGTGCTCCTATAAGAGCTGTCACGTTCTTACAAAATCATGTACACATTTTTTTAACAAAAAAACCAGGTTGCAAAAATTAAATTTTTTTTATCAATATATCGTATAGTACGCTTGTTAACAAACTTTTGTAGATTTTCTTCAAGTTTAAGAACATCTGCGGAGTTTTTACAGTTAGTTCGTTGATTCGAAGCAACTTTCCAAGTTTCCCTATTTTACGACAGTTGTGCTTCAATTTAACATACCTGGCACAACCTATATGGTCAATAATTTGAATAAGATATTCAAGGTGTTGCCTATGTATGTAATTTTTTTCATGTACCCCTCCTTATTAACGATAATCAGTACTAGATGTAAGTGATGGTCCATTTACTATACTTTTACTAAATGTACCGTTTTTATCAATTCGTTTTTTATCCTATCTATCCAGTTAGTTTTCAACATTTTTGCATAGCACCACATTTCAATATCATCAATTTTACTCTTCTTTGTTGCGTATATTGTTCATTTTTCCCAGCTATACCATGCTACAAGTTTTTTAAAAATGCTTTCTGTATAATTAGATATGTTCTATATGAGTAATTATATTTGTGGAAGAATTCTGTTTAGCTAGCGCCATTCTACACTTAAATCAAAAAGTAAGTTTCAATATCTGTACTAAATGACGTTAGCTTAGTTTTATTTCTATTTACTTTTTATGTTGTTGTTCTTCCATACAACTTTGTCCATCTAATGAACATTTTTTTACATTTATTATACTATTGACTAAGATTACCGTGCTATTTACAAGTCTTAGCATTTGTGTTTTTTCGCATTTTACGTTGACTTCAGAACTCGTGTTTTCTTTTTTTCTTAATCGCTAGCTATATGTATAAACTAAAAGCCAAGGAGATTGGGATCTTTACACCTAATTTCTTCCTTCCTCTAGGGGTCTTTTCGTGATCATCACTTGTGATTCTAATAATTTGTTTAAGGTAATATTTGGAATTTTAAACATTTTTACAATTCTATTTTATCAAATATTTTTTTATACCTACAAAGGACAAGTGTTAAATTAATTTCTTTTTTATTCTATGTTGTTAGTAGTCTTAAATACAGAACTGCTTTTTCTGTACCTTTATTTTCTCTAAAAGCAAATTGGTGTTCTACGAACTCGTTTTCTACTTTTCTTTCAATTCCTCTATGAAAAATGCAAATTAAAATTTTGGTTGTACACGCAATTAAAGTAATTATTCTGTAATCTTTACATGCGTTTGCCTTAGTTTTCTTTGATACCATTATAAGAACACTTTTCATAAAATTTGATGACATTTCTCGGTTTTATATATTTTTTTAACAAGTTTGAAGAGTATTTTGTAATAATTTTCTTGAATATTTTACTAATTCCGCAAGTTCATCATATATTCTTACTGCATCACTAGTAGTTAAATCTTTTAATGTTTTTCCAAATTTTCATCTTAAGATGAAGTCTCTTTTCATCTATCTCAACATTTGACTTATTTCTTATATACAATTCCTCAATATGTTCTGTATACTTATTTACATTTTCTTTAAAACTATATAAAGTTTTCCATTCTTGCTCAGCTTTATGTTTTACTTTGACTAAAATATTGCTTTACTTTATTATGTGCCCTCTTTTTCTTATCAACAATCATTTGTATATTGTATCTATTTTACTTTGAGCAATTATATTTTCTATCTGTTCTGAATGGACCTGCACCTTGAAGAAGTTCTAAATTACTAGAATGGGTAGAATGGCTTGCGTGTTTCAGTGGGCTGAAGCGCTGAACTATAAATTTAACGAAAGCAGTGGGGTCTTTAGTGAGGAGCCAGACTAAGGCAGGTTCCCGAAAGAGGGCAGGAGCTCTTTCGGTACTTATAGTGGCAGAGACCATAGGGGTCGGTATGGCATTCTAAGACACACTACTGCGATGTGGGAGGCAACGAGAAATCAACAGATTACCTCTCAAGTACACAGCGTACTTAAATAGTTATTTAAGATGATGACCTCATCTGGAATAAAAAATTCTGGAAGGATGCGATCGGAAAGTTTTGAAAAAGAGTCGGGAACATTCTGCAAGTCGGAACGTAGAATGTCAGAAGTATGAAGCAAGTAGGTAAGCTAGAGAACTTGAAAATTGAAATGGACTGGTTAGCATTAGAAATATAGGAATCAGCTAAACTCGGTGGCCAGAGACGGGGGTTTTTTGAGCGGAGACTTAGGGTAATTCATACAGGATCAGAGGAAAGAAATTCGGATGTGGGGATAGTTATGAGAAATAAGATAGGACACAGAGTAGAAAACTACCTACAAAAGAACGAAAGAGTACTCGTGGTTAGATTAGAATCTAAACCGGTAAATACAGGGTGGCGCAATAGAACGTGCATATTGCATCATCTTTTTTTGCGGGGTAGAAGGGGCGTGGGCGGGGGGAGTCCGATATCGTTGGATAGCGCGGTTCATAAAGTTTTAGTCACTATGAGTAACTTCGACGGGAAGCGTCGCGCATTTTGCTTGCGCGCATTTTACGAAAACTCTCGTTCGTACGTAGTTGTCAGGCGACTATTTTGTTCTGAGTATGGTGTACGGCAAATTAGGGAGGCTCCGAGTGCTAATTTAATTAAAATCTGGATAAAGCGTTTTGAAGAGACTGGATCGACGTTTAAACCACACGCGAAAGGTCGTCCACGCACATCTAGGACCGAAGACAATATTGAGAGTGTTAAGCAGTCGGTACGAGAAGATCCACAAATGTCTACTCGCAAGAGATCGTCTGTCCTAAACATATCGCGACGAAGTTTGCAACGAATTTTAAACTTGGATCTTAAATTGCATCCATACAAGCTGCAATTAACCCAAGAATTGAAAGACTCTGACTTCATAGCACGGCTCACATTTGCTAATGAAATGCTCAATCGGTTTTCAAATTTTGAAAACATCCTTTTCTCTGATGAGGCACATTTTCATATGAATGGGTTCGTAAACCGCCAAAATTGTCGTTATTGGAATAGTGAAAATCCCAGACTCAAACATCAAAACCGTTACATAGCCCTAAAGTGACAGTTTGGGCCGCAATCTCTGCCAAAGGAATAATTGGTCCTTATTTTTTTGAAAACGCACGGGGGCAAAACATCACTGTTAATACCGAACGCTATGTTGCGATGTTGGAAGGTTTTTTGGCCCCAGAACTTGAAAATTCAAGAATAAAGAACTCTAGGACTTGGTTCCAACAAGACGGAGCTACCAGTCACACATCAAATGACTCCATGGCGGTTGTGAAGCAGATGTTCCCTGGCAAACTGATTTCGAAAAGAGGTGATATCCCATGGCCTCCGCGCAGTCCAGACTTGACGCCTCCTGACTTTTTTTTGTGGGGATACCTTAAACACAAAGTCTACACCAATAATCCAAGAAACATCAGTCAGCTCAAGGAGAATATTCGTGATGAAATGGCAGCAATCACACCAGCACTGCTTAAGAAAGTTTTCGCTAATTTCAGTTTGCGGTTAGAGGAGTGCCAACGTAGAGAGGGTCATCATTTAGATGATGTTATTTTTAAAAAATAAACTTCAGTTATCACTTAATAATTGCTTAGTTTTATTTTAATTATACCTTTTGTATTTATTTTTTAATAATTATTTTTAAAATGCACGTTCTATTGCGCCACCCTGTACATTAATAATATAAGTATATACGCCCACCTCTAGCTACAGTAACGAAGAGGTAGAAGCGATCTTCAAAAATATCGACGACATACTAAGATACGTAGAAGAACATAACTTTAACTTTAACTCTGCGTTTGGTTCATCCCACAGCGCCAGTTCTGCTTACCAAAAATGCCCCACTTGGCACTCTGATCCGATCTCGCGGTTTCACGGTTTAAGCAAGCCGGAGATCTCACCCATTTAAAGTTTGAGAATAGATTGAGGCCGTTTCGACCCCAATGCCTCTAATCAGTCGCTTTACCAGATGAGAGTCGCAAAAGCCAGCGCCAGAGTTATTTGGTTTAGGCACGAGAAACGGCAGGGGAAATAGGCTGGTAGAATTTTGCGACAAAAATAATTTAACCATCACAACCACATTATTTCAACTTCATGCTAGAAGACGATACACGTGGATGATGCCAGGAGATGTAGGAAGATATCAAATGGACTACATTCTTGTTAGACAACGGTTTAGGAATCAATTAAAAGACAGTAGAAGCTATGCAGAAGCAGATATAGATACTGACCACAACATGTAATTATGTAGGCCGCTCTTAAATATAAAAATTTGAAAAAAAGAAACGGAAAAAGGCACTTTGACTTTGATAAAGTAAAAGATAAAGTTATTGTTGTATATAGCGAAGCCATTATTTTAGATTACTTTTAGAAGTGCAACATTGTAACAATCAATACCATTGCACTTCCTGTATTTTAGAAAACTGCAATTTACTTTGTCATTATCTTGTTCAAACCAAACCTTAATGTTTCATGTTATTTCCTCTTAATCTGTACCACATTGGTTAGTTACTTTGTATTTTTTATAATCAGTTTTCCTGAAAGATTATTACAAACTAGGAAGTTTTGGCTAACCGCTATACTGATTATCACGTGCCAAAATCTTCCGTAGAAACCAGTATCTTTGAGTCAGCATGTATAAAAGGCCAAGACACCCTTCCACTCATCGGTAGTTTGTGAGCAGCTAAACAGCTAGCCAAGTCATTGGTCGTCTGCTGTAGAGCAAGTTGGCTCTCATCGAAATGGTGACTTAACCCTTTATAGATGCTGAAGAAACCCTAATCAAGATGGTCACTTAGAATTTCAATCATAAGTTAACTTTTCATTATTATAACTGTTTAACTCTTTTACTGCTTCGTATTTAATTAACATATTGTTTAGCTTTAAGTTTATTCATTATTAAATATTCTTGTTTGATTTCATCGTTTCATTACTTTTATTCAGGTAATTGTTACTTTCACTTACACTTCTCAATAGATCCCTAGGTCCTGAGTTAAATACCACCTCTCGCAACTTACCATCGATAACCAGCTCTACCATCACATTATCATGGCTACGCCATTACCCCAAAACATATTTAACATTCCTATACTTTTAACCGAGGTATCAAAAGTATATTTAACAATTGCCAAAAGTGTATTCAACAATATCCACGAAAGATATGAAAAAAAGTCAAATGAAGTACTAAATTGGAAAAATTTCTTATACTAAGGAGGTGGAAACAATGGAATACCATTAAATCCAGCTTAGACATGGCTCCTAGAGATATTCTGGGGTATACACAAAAAGAAAATAAGAATTTAAGAAAAGAACAACAAAAATACAAAAATAGATCAGACGAAACGAGAAACAAAGATACCAAGCCATAAAATGGGAAATTATTTGCAAATGCAGTAAGCTAAAGAACAATGGATTGATCAAAACTGCAAAGAGGTACAAACTAAAATGGAAATAGGAAAGACAGACGAAGCATACGGATGCGGGAGGAAACGTCATTATAGAAAATGTAGAGAAAGTCGATAGATGGCAGGAATATATAGGGAATTTATATGCAAAAGAGGAACTAGCAGCCTTAGAACAGGAATCAGACATTGAAAACGATGACTTGGTATATCCTATACTGCAAGATGAGTTTGAATTAAGCATTAAAGGGTCTGAAAAATGGTAAGGCGCCTGGTTCAGATAAGGTGTAAGCAGAAACTCTAAAAGCCGCTGGACAAGCAGTAACACAACATCTCTTCCAACTTGTAAGCTATATGTATGAGACAGGCGAGATACCCAAAGATTTCAAACGTAGCATCATAGTTACTATACCAAAAAAGAAAGGCGCGGATAGATGTGAAAATTTTCGAACAATAAGTTTGACAGCACACGTGTCAAAAATATTAACTAGAATTGTGCAAAGACGAATGGAGAAACGTGCGGAAGAAATACTAGGAGAAGACCAATTTGGGTTTAGGCGAAACAGGGGAACACGGGAGGCTATTTTAGCTCTGAGAGTGATAATGGAGAAAACAATAGAAAAAAGGGAAAGCGTGAATATAGGGTTTGTAGATCTGGAAAAAGCATTCGACAATGTAAAATGGAAAAAAATGTTCGAAATACTCAAAAAGATTGGAATGAATTATAGGGATAGACGAATAGTACATAGCTTATACAAAGAGCAAACAGCAGTAATAGAATTAGAGCAGGAACGTAGAGAAGTAAACATTAGGAAAGGGGTGAGACAGGGATGTGTCCTATCCCCATTGATTTTTAACTTGTACATAGAAGAGGCAATGAAAACTGTCAAATGCAGGAAGACATTTGGAATTACTATGCAGGGACAAAAATTGATATGCTTAGATTTGCAGATGATATAGCGGTATTAGCGTCTAGCAAGGAAGAGTTAGAAGCTGCTCTTAATGAAATGGAAACAGTTCTATTAGAGAGATACGGTATGAAAATTAACAAAACTAAAACTAAAGTTCTAATATGTAAAGCTGGGGAAAATAAATCAAAAACAAGAATACAAGTATGTAACACGAACTTACAAGAGGTTAAGGCTTTCTGCTACCTAGAAAGCCAAATAACGTAAGATGGAAAAAGCACAAAAGATATAAAACAAAGATTAGCACAAGGCCGTGCTACATTTAACAAGAAAAAGCAACTACTGTGCTCAAAGACCACAAACATAGAAACAAGGAAAAGATTGCTTAAAACATATGTATGGACCACAGCACTGTACGGCTGTGAAGCCTGGACAGTAGGAGAAGCGGACAAGAAAAAGGAAGAAGCCTTTGAAATATGGTGCTACAGACGTATGATGAAGATATCATGGACAGACAAAGTTAAGAACGAAGAGGTACTAAAAATGGTAGGGGAAGAAAGAAATATGTGGAAAACGGTAAAAAATAGGAGAGATAGGATGATAGGCCACATACTACGGCATGAGGGAATAGTGCGGAATATATTAGAAGCAGAGATAGGAAAAAAGAGAAGAAGAGGCAGACCTAGATTAGACCACTGCACATAGATAGTAAAAGATGTAGGCTGTAGGGGTTTCAGGGAGATGTGTAGGCTAGCCCAGAATAGAAATCAATGGAGATACGCATCCAACTAATCCCAAGATGGATAAACTAATGACGAAAAAATAACTGTGCGTAAACATGATGATTATTATAAGTAACTACAAGAATTGGTTGGGCAATATTCTCGAATAATGTTAAGTGTGTGAAAGGATTTACTGGAAAACCATTACTTCGGTAAATGTCTAAGTGTTGGGGGATCTTGGTAGCCACAGGTTGCTTACCCCCCTTCGCTGATTCTCGGTGAAATAGGGCATAAAATTAAAAAACAATAGAAGGGGAACGAGCTGTATACACATGCTGTGTGAGAATTTTAGGGAACTATGTAGGCTAGCTCAAAATATAAATAAGTGCAGGTACGTGTCCAACCAGTTTTGAGACAGAAAACTTAATGACGAAAAAATAAGCGGAGATAAACCTGATGATTAGTATAAACAAGTATTTGTTGGTTGCTAAATAGCTGCAATTAGTGATGACTGTGCGAAAAGATATATTGGAAAATATATTAAATCGGTAAATGGTTAAGTGTTGGGGGAACTTGGCAGCCATAGGCTGCTTACCTCCCTTCACAACCACTGAAGGTCGGATAAATAGGGTATATAATTGTAAAACAATACAAGGTGTCCAAATGGCATCTATCAAGAAAGAACGGCGCCTATGAGGAAAAACAAACATAGAATAAGAAGAAAATTGTTGAAAGCATATGTGTGGAGCACAGCACAATATGCTTATGAAATATGGGCAGTCTGAAGCACAGACAGAGAAACGGTAGCAGCCTTTTGAAAAGCTGTGTTTCAGATGTATGAGGACGATAGCATGGACAAACAAAGATTATAACAAATAGGTTATAGAAATAGTAGGGGAACAAGGATATCTGAGGAAAAAGATAAGAGAAATAGAAAGGCAGAATACTTTCTAAGGCATTTTTGGGGAATAGTATGGGATACATTACAAGCAGAGATAGGAAAAAGGAGGTAGATGTAGACCTAGATCAGATAGTTATAGATGCAGACTATGCAGATTTCAGGGAAATCTGTAGGTTAGTTCAAAATAGGAAACAATGATGGTACGCGTCTAACCAGTTCCAGGACTGAAGACCTAATGATGATGAGGTGATTTGAGGTTGAACACAAAATGGCGGCAGTGAACAATTATTTTCAAAATCTTTTGCAAATCGGAGAATGTATTTAACAAAGAAGTCAAAACGTGATCCGAGGGTTCGATGGCAACCAACACGACTTTTGCTTCGGCAGAACTTTGTGACAATTCTGATGCTGAATTATCAAGAAATGGTTGTTTAGGCCATTCTTCCAAAGGTAATTTTTAACCACACAGGACCCACCCACCATAGCAGGTGATCGATAAGTTCAGTTGCAGAAAGGCCCCTAGAGGCACAATCGGCAGGGTTGTCTTGTGATTTGACATGATTCCAATTAGAAGGTGCAACTAGCGATTGAACTTGTGCAATTCTATTCGCAACAAAGGTTTTCTATTTATTAGATGGCGATTTTAACCATGAAAGTGTTACTGTAGAATCCGACCAAGCAAAGACGCTGGTAAATTCTAACTTGAAATATGTTTTCTTCACATACTCTACGAGATTTGCAAGTAAAACTGCTGCGCACAACTCTAACCATGGCGGGAAGATACCCAAAGATTTCAAACGTAACATCATAGTAACTATACTAAAAAAGATAGGCGCGGATAGTTGTGGAACTTTTCGAACAATAAGTCGGACAGCACACGTGTCAAAATTTTTTAGAATTGTACAAAGTCGAACGGAAAAACGAGCTGAAGGAATACTAGGAGAAGATCAGTTTGGGTTTAGGTGAAACAGGGGAACACGGGAGGCTATTTTAGCTCTAGAGTGATAATGGAGAAAACAATAGAAAAGAGGGAAAGCGTGTATATAGGGTTTGTAGATCTGGAAAAACCATTCGACCATGTAAAATGGATAAAAATGTTCGAAATACTCAATAAGATTGGAATGAGTTTTAGGGATAGACGGATAGTACATAGCTTATACAAAGAGCAAACAGCGGTAATAGGATTAGAGCAGGAATGTAGAGAAGTAAATAGTAGGAAAAGGGTGAGATAGGGATGTGCCTTATCCCCATTAATCTTTAACAGGAAGACATTTGGAATTACTATGCAGGGACAAAATATTGATATAGCGGTATTAGCTTCTAGCAAAGAAGAGTTAGAAGCTGCTCTTAATGAAATGGAAACAGTTCTATTAGAGAGATACGATATGAAAATCTTAACAAAAATAAAACTAAAGTTCTAGTATGCAAAGGAGGGGAAAATAAACCAAAAACAAGAATACAAATAGGTAACGAGAACTTACAAGAGGTTAAGGATTTCTGCTACCTAGGAAGCCAAATAACGCGAGATGGGAAAAGCACAAACGATATAAAACAAAGATTAGCACAAGGTCGTGCTACATTTAACAAGAAAAAGCAACTACTGTGTTCAAAGACAACAAACATAAAAACAAGGAAAACATTGCTTAAAACACATGTGTGGAGCACAGCACTGTACGGCTGTGAAACCTGGACCGTAGGAGAAGCGGACAAAAAAAAGGTAGAAGACTTTGAAATGTGGTGCTACAAACATATGATGAAGATATCATGGATAGACAAAGTTTAGAACAAAGGGGCATTAGAAATGGTAAGGGAAGAAAGAAATATGTGGAAAACAGTAAAAAATAGAAGAGATAGGTTGATAGGTCACATACAAAGAGATGAGGGAATAAATAATTTGGAATGTATTAGAAGCAGAGATAGGAAAAAGG
This sequence comes from Platerodrilus igneus, assembly GCA_036346225.1. Lineage (NCBI taxonomy): Eukaryota > Metazoa > Arthropoda > Insecta > Coleoptera > Lycidae > Platerodrilus > Platerodrilus igneus. Next base: position 875,461 of record JARFIW010000500.1, on the reverse strand, counting down.
AGAAGTAGAGGTAAACCTAGGTTAGACTATTGCACACAGATAGTGACAGATGTAGGATGTGGGAATTTCAAGGAAATGCGTAAGCTAGCTCAGAATAGAAATCGATGGAGATACGCATCCAACCAGTCCGTCCCAAGGTGGTAAAACTAATGACGAAAAAAATAAATGTACTTGAACATGATGATTATTGTAAGCAACTACAGGTGTTGGTTGTAAAATATTTTCAACTAATGTTGAGTGTGCGAAATGATATAATGGAAAAAAATATTAATTCGACAAATGTTCAAGTGCTGGGAGAACTTGGCAGCTACAGGCTGCTTACCTCCCTTCACATACCTTACATTTGGTATGCCAATGCTCCACCTGAAGGTACTACATTTGCCAAGAAGCGAGTTTTTTTTACCTGGAATGACAACACTCACACGGCACCTCCACTTTACCTCTCATCCGAACGAGGGCGTATTTTTGTGAAAAATGCTCGCCTAACTTTTTTCAAGCGGACCGTATCGGGATTTGAACCCGGGACCGTGGGCATAGTAGTCACACCCCCTTCACCTACCACTGAATATCGGGGAAATAGGGTATATAACTGCATAATAATAGAAGGTGACCGAACTACATCTAACAAGAAAGAATAGCGGATATGGTCAAAGACAACAAACATAGAGACAAGAAGAAAATTGTTCAATGCACAGCACAGTACGTCTATGAAATAGGGGCGGTAGAAATAGCAGACAGAAAGAGATAGAAGCCTTCTGAAATGTTGTGCTTTAGATGCATAAGGATGATAGCATGGACAGACAAGGTTAATAACAAATAGGTTTTAGAAATGGTAGAGGAAGAAAGATATTTGTGGGAAAAAAGGTCGGAGAAATAGAACGGTAGGATATGTTCTATGGCATTTTTGGGGAATAGTGCGGAATATATTACAAGCAGACATTGGAAAAAAGAAGTAGGTATAGACCGAGATCATACTTTTGCACTCAGATAGTGATAGATGCAAACTGTGCAAATTTCAGGGAAATGTGTAAGTTAGTTCGGAATAGGAAACAATGAGGGTACGCGTCTAACCAGTTCCAGGATTGAAGACCTAATGATGATGAAACAAGAACGAAAAAAAACAAATATGCACAACTAAAATGGAAAAATTGTAAATAACTATAGTAAATTGCTTATGTACTCTAATGCTATGAGCTTACGATACAAGTATACAAACTAATGTAAGCCAAAAACTGTTATATAAATAAAAATTACTGTTTTGAGGGCAAAGGGCAGAGCTTAGTCACGGATCTTTTAAAGGTACCATGTGTTGTCTTAAATGTGACAACGCGCACGACGTTGACCTTGTCAGCATGCAGTTGGACGATCATACCCAACCTCGAACGAAGAGTTGGAGCAGTATTATTTTTAATTAAAACCAAAGTGATTGCTTGAAATCAAACCATTTGGATTTTTCTTAAAGCGTGTGGAGGTACGCCGATTGCCAACGCTTCCAGAAACTTTGCTGTAACCGCTCGACCAATTGCCAGCGATTGAATCGATTAATGGAAATTTTCATAAACTCTGCATTTGGAACTATAGAAAGAGATTCAAAGGTTAAAAAATAGCTCAGGGAAAAACACGATAAATTGTTAAAATCCGAATTAACTTGTCCTGACGGACGAGAGTTCAAAAATGCTTCGATTTGTATTTTAACGCTATTCAGTTTCTCATAAGTCAAGTGATGCTCACCAACGACACAAGGCAAATGGGTTTTGAAGTATTTGATTTTCGCTTTCCAAAGTCCACCAAAATGTGGTGCTGAAGGTTTCTGCTTCTGCCGATTGTTATAAAAGTTATCAAATTCTGGAAGCAGTGCCAACAGAGTTTGTTCCACAATCGCTGTACATGTGTGTACACCTTCCACATCGGGAAATGAACCAACGGAAAGCTGCTAAAAATGCTCTCTTCAACAAATCTAAAACTAATTCCAACTGCACACTCTTACTACTGAAACGAACAAATACGCAAAGATATGCCTCTAAAGGTTTTACCCTCTTACGCGATTCATGGTTATGAAAAAAGGACCGCCAAAATCGATACCAGTATGACGAAATACTTTTCCAGAGGTAACCATCGGAGTGGGTAAATCTCCCATAGAAGGCACCGCTGAAATAGGATCAGCCTTAAAACAAGTAATACATGACCTTATGCACTCTCTTATGGCTGTCCTAGCAGACAAAATTCAAAAATGTTGTTGTAGTAATGAATGGGTAGTGCGATTGCCGCTATGTAAGTTTTTAATGACAATTAGTTATGATCAGAGTGGTTAAGCGATTTGACCGAGGGAGAAGTAATGAATATTTTACCTCATGTGATACGTTCGAATGTCTTAGTCAACCGCCCATTCTGAGCCCCGGCAATCAACGAAAGGAGAAAGAGGACGAAGTAGTTTGCTTGTTAACTGTTAATTTTCGTAATTTTTTCAAATCTTTCGAAAATGCACTTATTTGAATATATTTAACAACTAATTACAAGGCAGATAGATGTCTTTTCACGAAGTGTAATCGCACCAGTTAATTTCTCGTGGGGCGATCTCAAATTAAACCCGAATGGACGACATGGGCAATTATTTTCAAAATCTTTTGTAAGTCTGACGAGGTGCCTAATATTGAATAATATCGAACAAAACATTTTCTGAAAGTTTGACGACAATTACGATACTTTTGCTTCGGAAGAGACTTGTGATAGAATGCTTGGTGTAAGAGTACAGAGAAATGGGCGTGTAGGCCATTTCTATATAAGTAATTTTAACTACAAAGGACCCGCCTATCATAGCGTATGCTCGATGAATTCAGATACAGAGACACCTCTTGATGCACAACCTGCAAGGTTGTCTTGAGATCTAACATGATTCCATTTTGAAGGAGCAATGAGTGTTTGAACATGTGCAATTCTGTTTACAACGAAAGTTTTCCATTTGTTAGAAGACGACTTTAACCAAGAAAGTGTGATCGTAGAGTTCAAACAAGCAAATATGTTTGTAAATATTCCAAGTCAGACTTCGCAAGTAAAATGGCTGCGCACAATTCTCATCTCGACAACGAAACTTTGTTGATAGGAGTAACTTCACTTTTTGCACAAACCAAATATACGAAAATATTGTCATTTTTATTAACCCTACGAAAATAAACAACAGATGTATAACCTGCTCTGAAGCATCACAAGAGGCATGAAATTCGACTTTTTTTTGCTCTTGACACAACTGATGAGATACTTTTAAATTTGATAATACTGAAAGTTGCAAAAAATGTTTGTACATTTGAAGAATAAATTTGTCTGGAGGCTGAACATCTCAATTGATTCCCAAAATCCATAAACTTTGAACGAAATGTTTTTCAAAAAATGTAACTGAAGTTGAAAAACACAAGAGGTCAAAATTTTAACATGTGTCGAAAGAACGCTCCTTTTTGTATAAGGGTGTTCATTGATTTTTATCATACGAAAAACTATCTGAATCCGAACACCATTTTAGGCCTAACACTTTCACAAAAGGGTTTTGTTCCTGGTTAAAAGTAATTGGAAGTTGTTCAGTGTGTGAATTGGATAATCGTGAAATTACTATTCTATTTTCTAAGTTCAAACCGCCAAGCTTACATAGTTCAGTCAGTTCTTGAACTAATAAGTTGGCTTCTTCTAGTGTGTGGCAACTAGTCATCTACATAGGAATTCAACGATAAAGCAAATGAAGCTCGGGAATATCGAGTGGCTTTCAAATATGCTAATTCTTGGGTTTTAGGAAGCGCCAGAAAAGGCAAAGCTTTTAATCCATAAGTGACTGTATTTATTCGGTAATTATCCAAAGGATTAAATGAATCAAATCTGCATTAAATACGTTGATAATCCCGGTCATCGGGTGTCATATCGATTTGACGATACATCTGTTTGATGTCCGCAGTTCAAGCAATGATGTGAAAATTGTAATAAAAGTTTAAAAATATCTTTTTGTAATTAATAATTCACTCTTGACCAATGCGCCATTTAGTGAAATAGAATCTGGGAGTTTTGCACTTGCATCGAAACAACTCTTAAGTTAGTTGTTCTGTTCTCTGACTTGATTACCGTATGGTGCAGAATGTAATAAACGGTACTAATGTTCAACGAAGAAAGTGGCACAACACTCGCGTGACCTGAATTTAAATAGTCTTGCAAGAAAACATTGTAGGATGAGTGCAATAGTGAATCATTTTGTAAACGTCTTTCTAACAACAAAAACTACGCAACGCAATTGTAAAAAAATCGCTGAAAATTGGTTCTAGTTCTTTAAAAGGCAACGAAACCATGAACTTACCTACCGCATTTCTAAAATAAATTTTCAACAAAGATCTTTTTACACAAGTTTCCTGAATTTTCCTGAACTTTAGCAGGAACGCTTTATAACTGCCAAAAACAAATTTGAGTTTCATCGATCGGTTCCATATAAGCACACAAAGAAGTAGAAATAGTTTCTGAACAACCTACTTTACCAGTCGGAACCCAACCAAATTTGGAACGAATGGCGACGGGTTCATCTGGTTGCGCGAGACGAGATTTATTCAATAAAATTTGTAAGAAAATGTCTGCTTCTAACAAATCAATTTTCGCAGATGCAAAGAACTTTCGATCAATTAATTATAGTCTATCGATATAACTACATTGGCTTTTGACAAAGGTGTGACCGGCAATTGACCTCATATTTCCGGTAAAACAAAAAATTTTAAATTAAAATCTTATTGAGTATCGATTTGGTCACAAGAATTAATACGCCAAAACTACCATTGATAGTTGAAGAACACAATCTTAAACCTTGAACCTTTACCAGACTTGTGTGCTTCTGCAAAATAGCCTTTGACAAAACTGTTCTGTAATAAAATTTGACATGCTCTCATTATCTAGGAGTGCCCTGACAGGTTGTAGTTTCCCAAAACCATTGACTATTTTACTTGAGAAGTAGCTAACAAAGTTGTAGTATTAACAACTGAACGTAAAAATAATTAATCGATTCGGGTCTTTGATTTGAAACCAAAGATGCTTCGTAGCTGTCTAGTACGTTTTTGGAGTGATCAGTGAATGTACTTGAAAAAGTATTTTCATTGTCAAAGTTCAACAATGTGCGGTGGAATTTGCGACCTTTTTTATAACCAATTATGTACTACTAATATTGAAAGACAATTTTTAACACGGTGTGAACTAAACAAACAATTCAAACAAAGATTGTTCTTTTTAACGAAATCAAAACGTCCCTGGATGGATTTATCCAGGAACCCATTGCAGGAATAAATTAAGCGTGAGCCATTACACACTAAGCATTTTTTAGACGCCGTTGTAGATACTAACACCACGCGAGCCTTAATTTTGTCTATTTGAATTCAAAGATTGAGTTCTACCCTTGGTAGCATAATTGATGGTTTCGATGTTTTTTAAATTTTTAACACTTGACACAACTCATCTAAAAATGCTATCAATTCTTTAAAGGTAGGTATTTCCGAAACATTTTGCATTTTGAAACTGAATCTAACTTCGGCAATAATCAATTATAAATAATAAAATCAAACAAATCCACGTTTTCGAAATTTTCGAAGCACTAGTGTGTTCAATAAATACATTTAATAAAGGGTGAATATTTTCAGACGTAGCAGAGTTCACTTTCAACGCTCGTTCCATACAATTTAAATTAGCGATAAGAACTAATCGTATATTTTCATATCGACTAGTGATAATTGTTCGGGTGTAGAGTAATTATCATTAGAAACAGCTAAATATTACATGAGTTGCTTAGATTTATCATATCAACTGTTTAACAAAAAATAATTGTTAAATGCGGTAACAAAATTACAATAGCTAACTAGGAGAGAAAAGTGGACAAGTATATAATGAATAAATGATAATAAACAAAACATATAATTATTGCTTCAAACACTTACTTTTTTAACAATAGCGAAACGAAACGCATTTATTGATAGCAGCCGTTCAAACGGAAAGCGATAGTTGACTGTATGATTGCGTCCGTCTAATACGGAATACGAAAGTAGAATGTGTTCTTGTCTTCTCCATGGCAAGTGATAAGAAATTCTTGCACAGGCGAAGGACAGCAAAGTTTATCGCAATCGCGGCACTTACAATAGACGTAGTGATTGAAGCAATTACACGGTGCATGCAATGACATTTGAATATACCGGGCGGAGGTAAATAAGCAACAAATTCCAAGCGCCATAACAAATTAATAGGCAACTTATTTACCATATAAACCAAACAATAATACTTTTCAATTACAAAAAATTGTTGATTGAAATCTATCAAAATACGAAAAGAATTAAAATATGATTCAAAATCTTTCAATTTTACGGTAAATTTAACAACTTGTGTCGATGATAGCTTTATGTTGGTTGTCGCTGTTTGGTTCTCAACCACCTACGGTGCGAGTGGCAATTTTACATCAAACTCTCTTTGCGTTTACGTGAACCGTGTCTTAATTTGAAAATGTTTATCTAAATCAATGCATATGCGGGAAATTTCTCCTATACTGTCTTCATCCACAAGACAATTGAAATAAAGTGTGTTGAACTCTGAAATGATTTCCGAGGCTGATTGTGTCATAGCCTCAATTTCTGCGAAATTATCGCTTGCTTGATCTAACAAAGTGAGTGTTTGTTATAATGCTGTTAATCTTTCTAGGCGGCATTTCCTTGAAACAACAACCTCTCTGTGATTATCATGCTCAAACATATGTCTTCAAATAACAGTATTAACCAAGAAATACTACAAGTTCAAAACGCAATAACCGTATATTGAAAGGGTGGTTTTGCACAGAGAAATGAGGGACAATAACTTCCAGTTGGCGTATTGCTAACGAGACAATAACACTGGCAAATGTTGAGGTAAACGATGTTCAAAACTCCCAACATGCGTAAACCTTTCTTTTAATAAAGATGCCGACACAACGTGCAAACTTGTGTTATCCTAAACCACCCAAATGAACATAGGACAAGTATGAAGCGACCGAATGTTTGTGACCAAGACCTTTCTAAAATGTGATGCATCTGCTGTATACTTGTGTTGTATAGTTAGCTAGTGTTTACTTTAATTTAAAACTCCCGTTAGAGCTTTAACGAAATAAAGATTTTCTACACCAAAACGAAAATCTTCATAAACTGTAATGATTTCAAAACAAAATCTTGTAATAATTGCATAATCAACCGTCCGTCGAGGGTCTGTAAAGACCAGTCAAGACGGTTAATTAAGGCCAGGCAGACTAAACTCAGCGGCGTAGGTCGTGGTTCAAACTCTTAACTAAAACCTTGCTTGTACTTACCAAAGATGCGATATGGATAAAAATCATCAATACATATATTAGCAATTCATAATAAACATGGGCGCCAATCAGCGGAAAGGCACTGATACCTAATAAAAGTAATCATGAAATAAACTCGTAGTTTAGAAAAAGCAATAACATTTTATTATACCCTCGACTGTCAGGAAAAGCATGTATAAACAAATAACTAAACAGTCTGGGACTCTAAATGCAATAAGGCCTACAGGGCCCACTATTCCGACATAAAATAACGTAACTCTATCTAACCTAAGTGTTATCTGGGGACGTGCACGTCGTCACGTATACCTAACCTTAGCCTAACTATGATTAACTTAATACCTTTAATTAATTTAACAAAAGCACTAATAAGATTGCATATCCTATTTTAATTGTTTACAGATTACTTTTTACAAGCTACTATGCTAATTGATAAAACAGAACTAAAAATTCCAAATAGACGCAATACCACACCTTATCAAATGTCTGCATCAGCGTTTAATACAAAAAAGTACAAGAATCTATTTTAAAAATTATACTAATAAAATTAATATTGTGCACAGATGCAATATATTACAAAAAAGTATTTGTAAGTATAGTATAAAAGCGAAACGTTATTTATACAAATATATTAATGCTGTACATCTTGTGTTAAACCATTTCTTACTTTTACAAAGAAAAACAACAATGAAAAGTCTTTGTAACCAACCATTTGTAAATATTCAACACAAAACAACAAAATAACTTCGCGGGAAACGTTGTTCATAAAGAAGTAACAATTATTTGACAGGCCCGATAATGTATGTACACCGGAACCCAGAATTAATACTCAGGTTAACTCGTTACAATTCAATAATTGTCTACATAAATCGATGTAGTATCAGGAGGAAATTTATATCAAAGTGTTACTTGCATTATTAAAAATAAATGTCCTTTCAAACAAAATAAGTACTTACGTGTTCTAAGCACACACATAAACACGTCTTTCCCCAAAGACACACAAAAAAAAAAGCCGAGGATCATTGCTGTTTCTTTACATCTGCAACAACATTCCTGCAAAAACCCCAATGAATTCGTCCGGTCCTGCGGCCATAGGCCGCACCATATGTTTAAATGCCAGAAACTAAACCCTCTCACTACATTGTATTGTAAATATTATGCGATCTCAGGTACCGTAGATGTAAAACGAAAGCTTTTTAAAATATAGAAGCATTTGCTTGTATGAGATTATTCCACCACGGTTCGTGAAATATACAATTTTATGCTCAACAAAGCGATTAAAAATCGGGTTGTTACAATCTGAGAAAATGTTTATAACGATGATGAAATTAATATCACTGTTTCAATCAAACGAAAACAATTTAAAGTATTGAGGAGGTGAAATACAATTTAACTAGGTTTGCTCGAAGGATTATGGATGATAGTAGTAAAGGGTGAAAGCTTGCATAAACACTTACTTTAATTCCGTCTTTGATGCTAAACTGTAACTTTCCTTAACTACATACCGATATCGAATACTATTGTAATTAAACTTAACACTCACAAACAACGATGAAGTTAATAATAGTTTCGTGGCCCCATCATGACAACAGCAATCTCTTTTTTTGTTGATACTTTTAAATCTGCATGATTTACGAGGGAATCAATAATGAGTAAGGAGGGTGATAGCTTTTACCCAAATAGTGCAGAGTATTTAAATTTTGCCTAAAAATCCTATAATCCCATTGTCTAGTACTCCACTAAACATTAAACTGATGTTTGTAGTTTATTATCCAGAGTGAGTTACCTTCAGAACAATATCTGTAATTTTACAATGAATCTGTTCAGTTAATAACAATTGTCGTCTCATCAGTAAACAAGATTTTCTTTAGGAAACTCTGATCATTAACAAAACTACGCTAACTTCACAAATGCTTTTCAAAATTTTCTTGTTCCAAATCAGAGGCAAAAGGTTAAACATTCGATTATTTACCAAGTAGAGAAAATCCTAAAGAAGTTGCCTTATAAAGTCTTCATAAAATGGTTAGACTTCTCTAACGGCCACAATAGCTGGATTAATAACATCATTTTTATTATACGTTGTATTGCTAATAGCTATTAAATCTAGAATTGTTAAATTTAACTAAAGGAAATAGTATGTAATCTTCCTATAATTTTTTAGCATACCATTCTTTTTAGAATAAGGTATTTTGTTTGCATATTGTAGGTTATTATTATCGTGTCTACAGTAATATCTACATAATTAATAGGTGTTGATTTTTAATTCTGATACCTTAGGACAGCCAAATGTAAACATAGCAGTGACAACGTTCTGCGGCGGGTATGTTTTTAACTACCTTTTCTTTTCCTAAGGCTTCACAAACAATCGATTACGTCTTACAATTTGTTTCAAATATAGCGACTTGCACGATGATACCAATCCAACTATCGTAAATCGATTCCAAGAAAGACATCGTGGATATGTCTAGCCACCCAGTCATTATGTTGTATATATGCTCTTAACTAAAACAACTAGACTGTATATTGATAGATTAAAATTTTGGTACCACACACATCCACGACAGCAATTTCTTTACATACCAACTCATTTTTGTATTTTTAAATCTCTGAACATCTATCGTATACATAAATGTTGATGTATGTATATGCAACATAACAGTTTAATGTCATCTAATAAATTATTATTAGAGTTAGTTTATTTATTCTGTATTTACGCATCATTGAAAATAACCCTTCCCCTTAAGAGCTCACAAACTACTTCAGAATTTTAATATTATTGAAATAAAAATATAATTTTTACCTGAAGGAAATTAAAGATGGACCCGAAAACCCTTTATCTATCCTTTGCACTGGTCAAAAGCGTATCACCTACCACAAAAGAAAACCTAGGTGACAGATGATAAACGGTTTTAGAAGCTAAGGCGCTACCACGGAAGTTCGGGCACGAACCCTGTAGTAAGCACGAGAGTGGTCGTAGGTTTATTGTTTACATCAGTAGCTAACAAGTGTTTGGGGAAAAGGAGGGCACCACTATCTCGAACACGCCTACATATTAGATGGAACAATGCACAAACGGGCGACGTAGAAACACTTATGCGTAGGACAACAAAACAAACATTTTGAGGACATTCAATAACGGGTCCCACTAAGAAGGACTGCACCTGAAAAGCAAAGTTACAATTAGCAAATACAGTCGAATTGCTATTTGTGATCCAAGGTAAGCAATAATGGTATTAGAAGAATTAAATCTTACTAACTTTTAATATCTTGTGTAAGGCAACTAAAAAATAATAAGAGTATTATCCAATATAGTATTTTTATTTCTCAAGTAAAATAAAGTTTTGATTTTCCGTTACTGGTCTCAATAAAATATTGCTACGTACATTGACGTATCATAAAAAAAAACAAGAAAAAGAAGTAAGTAAGTCCGGGCTCAGGCGGCGAGTGGGCGGGGTCTTATACCTATAGCTAAATTAAAAAAAGAAACCTGAAATAAATAGAGAAAAAAATATATATGCACTCACTCATTCACACTCAGAACAAAACATATAACGGGAAAGAAAGAACTTATAATTAATATATATATATATATATATATATATATATATATATATATATATATATATATATATATATATATATATATATATATATATATATATATATATATATATATATATATATATTAAAGATAATGACCTTCTAGTAATATCGAATGTTTTTAATGGGTTTGAAGTCAGCTTGTAAAAGAAAACTCTTTTTTAATGCCTAAATTTTCGGATTTATTTAATCCTTGATCACAGGCTTCTAAAAATGTTACAAACAACTAGGCTAAATTATACAAATATTAATTGCAACTTACAAGATGAGTTGATTCAAAAATTAACATCGAAATTAAATATTAAACATAACTTTTTAGTTTTTCACTTTTAAATGTAGGAAGGATATATAATTTGTATAAGATGAAATGTAAAAATAAAAATTATGTCAGATTTTGAAAGATTTCAAATTTTCTTTTTTAATAGGATACCTGATACCTTTATTTAATGTATATGTTATGTTGTATGTGATAGTTGTTGTTTGTCTGTATGTGTGTGTGTGTGTGTGTGTGTGTGTATGCGCATGCGTTAAGTTGTGTGGTGTGTATGTGTGTATGTGTGTATGTATTTATAACGTTAAACATATTAACAAATATTACATTAGGTATGTAGCTATGTTTTAAAATTAAGTAAGTATGTGTAAATCGAGCTCAAACCACTAATATCAGTTTTTTTATTTATACTATCTTTTGTAATAAAAATGTGATACATTTCAAGAAATAGTCTTTTTTGTTTATCTTTTTCTAATTCTAAAATTTTTGGATTTTTGAAATCTATTCTATGATCTAAATTAGCTGAATGGTCTCCCAAAAATACATAAAGACAATTATCCACTCCGTCCCATTGTTGCTACAAACAATGCAGCAACTGAAAAGCTTTCAAAATTTATTTCTGAAATTCTAACAAAATCTATCCCTAAAAACAATCATAATATAACAGATTCTTTTGAATTTTCGGAACAAATAAACAATTTTCAATTACCAAAAAGTTATGTATTAATAAGTTTAGACTTTGTATCTCTCTTTACAAACATCCCTAAAGACTTAGTTATTAACAACATCAATAAATTTTGGAATGCAATTGAACCAAATTGTAAATTTTCAAAAACTATTTTTTTACAAATCATTGAATTTCTTTTTGATAACAGTTACTTTTCCTTTAATAATAAATTTTATTTACAAATTTTTGGATGTCCAATGGGATCAAATCTTAGTCCCATTATAGCACAAATAGTTATGGATGAATTATTAAATAATGTTATTCCACAACTTCCGTTTAACCTTCCATTTTTAAAGAAATTTGTTGATGATTTAATTACGGCTATCCCAGAAAATAAAATAATTGAAACCCTTAATACTTTTAATAGCTATAATAGTCATATCCAATTTACAATAGAAACAGAATCCAATAAATCGGTACCTTTCTTGGCCACTTTATTAATTCGAAACGATGAAAATAAAATAATTTTAGATTGGTATCAAAAACAAAGCCATTCCAACAGATATTTAAATTACCATTCGTATCACCCTTTCAAAACAAAAATAAATTTCATTTTAGGTTTAAAAAATCGAATTAAAAGAATATGTCATCCAACATTCTACAATACAAATATAAAAAAACTTTCAAACATTTTAAAAAACAACAACTATCCTACTCCTCTAATAACAAAATTACTATATACCTCTGAAAAAAACACAAACAAAAGTAACAGTAATATACACAAAAATAACACAAGTAGTAACAACAGCAAAAATTTAGAAATATATAAAACAATACCCAATATAGAAACGTTGTTCATAAAGAAGTAACAATTATTTTTACATTTCATCTTATACAAATTATATATCCTTCCTACATTTAAAAGTGAAAAACTAAAAAGTTATGTTTAATATTTAATTTCGATGTTAATTTTTGAATCAACTCATCTTGTAAGTTGCAATTAATATTTGTATAATTTAGCCTAGTTGTTTGTAACATTTTTAGAAGCCTGTGATCAAGGATTAAATAAATCCGAAATTTTAGGCATTAAAAAAGAGTTTTCTTTTTACCAGCTGACCTCAAACCCATTAAAAACATTCGATATATATTGCTATACTATTCGCGTAATTTTCAATGCCCCTACTTTGGGCTGTTATTTTTATTACTATGAACTGGAATTCTTGATCCCCTTCGTTGTGCGCCTTATTAATTTTCTACGTACTCTAAATTATTGGACCACCATTTTAATATTCACTATACATTGTAATTATCTCCTCCTCCGGCTGTCTTTCTTAATGTTGCTATCAACTGGACTTTATCTTCAAACAACTCTATCTACCAATGGCAAAATTCGATACGTTACCGCCTTGCGGGTTATCAATTTCCTATTCAACTTGTGGCTCCGCCTTTGTACTATTTAAATCTTATGACCTCGGCTAGCATTTATTTGGAATTATTAAATTCAGTAAATTTCGATTTTATATAATGAAACCAATATGTTATGTACAGCTTTTGAAATTATTTGTAATACATTTTTCAATTAGTTAACCTTATAAATTTCATTTATTAACAACCATCTACTATGTACTCAACAACCCAAAGTCACCAAAGAAAACTTATTATCTTTACCAACAAAGTGTAGAATATTCTAAACCTGTTATCATATTACTCATTCTATACGTATGCAACCTCTTTTGTTGACTTTTCACAAGCATATCATATTTAGCAAATTCAATATTAAAAATAAAATAAAAATTTATATAGAAAAACAAAATGTCTTATAACTAAAAATCTGACCTGGTTTTATCTTTTTTCACATCGACGCTTCCAATAAAAATGATCTTCCCCAATTCTGGATTCCATTCAAATTATTGCCATTACGCTATGGACCACCATTATTAAATTATACACCCCAATTTATTTCAATTCTTCAAACTTAGACTTTTATCATTCTTTCCCCAGACTTAAAATTGTAGTTTGTTTCATCCCTGTACTTCAAAATTGTATTATTCTTCTTTTCCCCTGGACATCTAAATTGTATTACGGTATTTTTCCCTTAACATCAGAATCATAGTCTATTTCCCTCAGACCTCGAAACCGTTTAAACGGCAATTATAATCTTCATATTCGCACTCATTTTATTTCACTTTTATAATTATTACGTATTACTTTGTTTTAATGGTAACGCACTTCGGCCTTCGTCGAGTTCAAAACTGACTTTCTTATCAAGGTGCTTGCTAATATATTCTCGAATTCCCACTCCATCCGTGGGTATGGTCTAGAACTCGTCGCTTGTTTCTGACCAATCAAATAATTTCATTTAGAGCAGTTTCTGATGTAATGCTTCACGATTCCCCATAGTCACAACCTGCCCGCAGCTGTTTTTCGTTATCAACATGCTGTATTTTGATAGATTACTTGCTTTTCCATAAACAACTGATGCAACTCGACTTTAAATTTTCATGTTTACATGCGATTCACGCAATTTTTTAATCATTTCTCTTATCAAAAATGGTTAGATCTTTGTACGCATTTATATTAACTACCTGAAACTCTATTTCTATATCCGTATTAATTTAATCGTCTGGAACTCTTTTTTTAATGCGTGTCTAATTACACTTTATCATTTATTTCTAAATATACGTGTGCTTCCACTGAAAAATATCCTTATTTGTTTTACCTAAATTAACTAAACTTTATCTACAGGGTATTTAATATTTACTATCTACTTAATACATGTATTTCTCATTCCTACGCCAACTATGCGTCTTCCTATGTTTACCTGCGTCGCCCAAAAACGTTTTCTACTTTATATACAGGGTGTCGACTACTTACTATCTACAAACTATGTCTATTTCTTAATTATTTCCTTAAATAAGTGCAGTTTTCTGCTGCCTATTCTAACTACTCATTCCTGAACGACCTTTACTATAACGTGCACCCTTAAACAACCCCTTATCACAACATAATTCCCCCAAATTAAAATATAAAATTTTATATCAATGTCCATTTTGGCGCCCAACGTGAACTTATACTCACATTGGTATTAAATTATTATATTTTTATTTCCATTTTGAAATCCAACTTTTTCTTTATTAAACTCATATTTACATTTTATTTATCTCATACCTATGTCCTATTATACTATACCATTCATACCTATACCTATTCTTATATTCAAATCCTATTCTATTTTTCTATGTATACCTATTCATAATTTATTTTACATTTCCTTTTATCTATTCATCTGTCTTTGCATGGGTCAATTAAGCTTATTTATTTCTAACCTCCCCCTTTCTAGTCTTAAATCTGGGTCCTTTTAATCTATATTTCTCAATCATATTTTTATGTCGGGTCTTTTTAATTCGTATTTCCTTTGTATGGGTAGATTGATCTCCCAGAAATTTAACTTTATCTTGAAAGAATTCGCACTTCTTTAAATTTAACCTTAAACCTGCTATATTTAATTCTAATAATATTCTTTCTAAATGAACAAAGTGTTGTTCCACACTGTCACTAAATATCAACACGTCATCCACGTAGTGGATACAAAATTCCTCATACGGTCCCAAAATATTCTGCATCGCCTTCACCAATGCAGCCGTACTCGAGGACAAACCAAACGGGACCACCCTAAATTGATATATTCTTCCTTCTACAGAAAAACCCGTATATTTCCTTGATTCTCGCGCTGTGGAATCAACCAAAATGAATTCTTTAAGTCTAATTTGCTATAGATTTTCTTATTACCTATTCTTGCTAATATGCTCTCCATCGTTGGTGGACAATTGTATTGCGGCTTCGTTCGCTTATTTATCTTTCTTGCATCCAAACATAACCTAATGCTATCATCATTTTTCTTCACGACGACTAATGGATTCACAAAATGTGTACTGGAGTTTTCTATAATACCTTCACGTAACATTTCCTCAATTTCTTCCTTCACTCTATTCCTATATGCTACTGGAATAGGATATATCTTAGTGTTAAACGGCTCTGTATTTGTTACTTCTAACTTGTGCACATAACCCGTGGCAATTCTCGACTTCGACCCAATTAATTCTGAATGCTTATTCAATAATATATTCACCCTATTTCTTAAATCATCTGGACACTTAATATCTTCATTTTCATTACCCCCATTAGTTATCTCTTCACTAAACTGATTAATATTTACGCAGTCGTCTTCTATTCCAATATTCCCCTCTTCATACCATTTAATATATTTCCCATTACACTCAATCTCTTTGCATTCCGCATTTATCTTCAACCCCAACTTATCTATCATATTTATCCCAAATATAACATCTATCTTCAGTCCAGGTACTACCATAAAATCATTTTCCCATATTTCATCCCCCATTTCACATCTCAGAATTACCATTTCATTTATTACACTAAATCTCTTATTATTTGGTGCCACTAAATTACACATCGCTATAGCTATCGCTTTATCCCCCAATTTTTCTCGTTTAACAAACTCTTCCGCAACAAGTGATGCTTCTGCTCCAGTATCAATTAACACTTTAACTATTCTATCTTCCACCTTTAAATTAATTATTGGTAATAAGTTCCTTTCAAATCTTCCTAATTCATTATCCATTTCATATTTAATAAACTCGCGCTGGTGTCCATATCCGTTAATTCGTAGAATTTTCCTTGGTTCGTCCGTACTCAAAATCCTGATTTCGCGTCGAAGGTCCTGCCTGACTCATTATCCCTGTATCTGTGCAATTCGTATTTCTTATTTCCATACTATTAATATTTCTAGCTTGCGTCCGTCGATCATCATTTTCCTGTCTATTTATTACTCTATCATTTCCCTCATGATTCGTTCTCTCCATTCGTTGCCTTGGTATCTGACCAGTATTCCTGTTTTGCCTAAAATCATTATTAAAGTTTCCATAGTTCCCCCTATTAAAATTTCTTCCGCGATCATAATTATAATTGTTCCTTCGATAATTATTCCGAGTCTCATCATTATTTCTCTGCGTCCTTACAAAATTCACGCGTCGATCCCTAACATTATTTTCAATTTCATAATCATTTTCCAAATCATCATATCTCTGCAAATAATCAATAAACGTATCTCTATTCACTATATTTTGCGTCGTTATGTATCGCTTTACTTCAGCGTTAAAATGACTTGCTAAATACCTTATAATAATTTTATCTTCTAAAGGAGGATCCAATTGCTTCGCTACAGTAAATTTCTCAATCGCATATGATTCTCGCGTTATCCCTTTCGCCGAATCGTATCTTCCCATAATTAAGTTACTTCGAATTCGATTTTGCTGATTGTCATTCCAGAATTGACGTAAAAATTTGCTTTCAAACTGTTCAAATGTTTCTATTTCACTCTCAACTAAATTGTACCATCTTTCAGCATTCCCTCTTAATATTGCCCTAATTAAATTTAATTTCAATAATTCATCTGTAGATCCCTGTATCAACATTTTAACATTTTTCAGAAATATCTTAGGATTTAATTTTCCGTCCCCGTAAAATTTCGTAAACTGTTCAATTGAAAGATTCGTTTGAATTAACCTATTTGATTCTCTATTAAAATTTATTGGATTACCTTTTAAATTATTTATTTCTTGATTTATTGTTCTGAATTCCGTTTCGCAATTTTCTTCAATTTTTCCTAATTTTGCACCCTACCCTTTTTCAGGCGTTATTAAAGGATAGGTGCACGACAGAGCATAAAAAATTATGCTCTGGCACAGCTAGCATCGACCGTCGTGGTTGCGTAGGCTGCATGAAACTTAAAATCTCGAGGGGAAGAGAATTGGTGAACTAATAACTGTAACATCAATAACTGAGAGAAAACTATAGACAAATTAATTATCGTATTTATTAAATTTTGTTAGATATTTAATTTTGAACAAAAATATCATAAAAGTTCTATGAAGTCATTTGAAATAGAATAGATCAGTAAAAATAATGAAACTTGTTTTTATGTAACTAAAAAAAATGTAACTGTGCTTTTAAAAAGCGTTAATAAGTTAATGAATGAACTTGCTACCATAAGTTTCATGAAACATGTGGCTTACATATGGACAGTATGCGTCCAGTACGACTATGTATAATTAGGAATTAAATATTGCAAATAGTAGATAAATTGTCTGTAATGTTAGTACGTTTTACAAATGAAGAATGAAAAGAAAATTTAATATTTGTAGAAGAAATCAGTTCACTTTAATTTGCGTGGATAAATATTACTTTAGTTTGTCATACCTGACACGTGCATCGTAAAACATGTGTTGTTACCGTAAAATTCCTTGAACTGACCATCTGTGGAAATCCCAATTAAAGGTGTATAAACTGTAGGAGTCCCAGGTAGCATTGACGGCAAATGATGAGGTAGAATTTTGTGTGTAACTTCATAGATCCATTATTTTAAAAGAAATATTTAACCAAACTAAAATTTGCATGTTGAGGTAATGTAAATCAAAAATACAACGGCATTGTCATCTCCTTTAAAAAACGACAGCAAAGCAAATTTGCATCATAGCGGAACTTAAATATAGGTATGAAGACATGAGGGTAGAGAACGACCCTGAAATATAACACGTGCATTAATTAAACACGCTATAACAAATGTAAAGGAATTTAAAATGTATCTATTTAATTCTTATCATCGGAAAAGTAATCCGGTGGGATTTGTAGTTTATTGAGGTAAGGAAAACGCTAAACTAGACATCTGTAATAATATTTAGATGACTATTAGTTAATTATTTAATAAAGGAATACATACTTGTTTCGACCTCATGGTCAATTTTGTCACCTTGAATTTAAGACGACCTGTTGTGCACAGAACTCAGACAAGAAATGAAAACTTTTGCCAGTACGCTTTGACATGCAAACATCTGTCTTAATTATCAGAGAGGGGAATTTGAAGTTATAAGGAAAGGAAAGACCACAGAATTCTTTAGCAAAGTTAAACTATGAAAATAAATATCAAGAACACTGGATTATAGGCAACTTAACTAACAGGTATAAATATTTGAAACAAACACGGTACTTTACGAAATACTCATATCTTCCTATGTTCTGTGATTATAACTTATCTATTGGAAGTAAAGTGTAAATTAGGGTTCGATGGACTTTTCTAGGTAAAATGTGAGGTTTAAAGAGAGAAATAACTGAAGCTGTAACGTGGCATTTACCATAGGTAAAATGACATGTTACAATTTAATATTTAAATTCGTAATTTTATCGTTGGACTCGCTTTCGTACTCTTCTTGTTTCGTTTTAACTAAAGAAATATGATCCCATAAACCGTCTATTTCCTCAGAAACTCTCCCAATTTTTACATTCATTTGTGCCTTAATCTCAGCGATAGTATGGTTCGTTTCTTGCAGACCATTACTAAGAATCTTAATTTCACTCTCCAATTTCTCGCTGTATTCCTCCATTTTTGTTTTAACTGTACTTATGGCTTGTTCACTCTTATCCATTTTATCATTTAATGCCATTAAGATATCCAACATTTTGGTTTCTTGTGAAGTTCGCCTTTCTTCACTGGAACTGGTTTCCTGAATTATCACGCTCTCCTGGGATCCTATCTCCACTCCTTGTTGTCTTAAAGCTTCCCGTGTTTCCCGTATTCTCTTGTCCATTATTATATTTTTACTTTAAACTTTTAAATACTAAATAAATCTACCTAACTTTAATTACTGTACAAATTTCTCTATTTTTCCTTTAATTTAATTTAATTTTAAAATTTAATTTAATTTAATTCACGCCTCTTAATCTCAGGTTATTTTACCGTGGTAAAATCGTGCTCTAATTCGTGCCCTAACGTTGGTGCGACATCTTTATTGCTATACTATTCTCGTAATTTTCAATGCCCCTACTTTGTACTGTTATTTTTATTACTATGAACTGGAATTCTTGATCCCCTTCGTTGTGCGCCTTATTAATTTTCTACGTACTCTAAATTATTGGACCACCATTTTAATATTCACTATACATTGTAATTATCTCCTCCTCCGGCTGTCTTTCTTAATGTTGCTATCAACTGGACTTTATCTTCAAACAACTCTATCTACCAATGGCAAAATTCGATACGTTACCGCCTTGCGGGTTATCAATTTCCTATTCAACTTGTGGCTCCGCCTTTGTACTATTTAAATCTTATGACCTCGGCTAGCATTTATTTGGAATTATTAAATTCAGTAAATTTCGATTTTATATAATGAAACCAATATGTTATGTACAGCTTTTGAAATTATTTGTAATACATTTTTCAATTAGTTAACCTTATAAATTTCATTTATTAACAACCATCTACTATGTACTCAACAACCCAAAGTCACCAAAGAAAACTTATTATCTTTACCAACAAAGTGTAGAATATTCTAAACCTGTTAACATATTACTCATTCTATACGTATGCAACCTCTTTTGTTGACTTTTTCACAAGCATATCATATTTAGCAAATTCAATATTAAAAATAAAATAAAAATTTATATAGAAAAACAAAATGTCTTATAACTAAAAATCTGACCTGGTTTTATCTTTTTTCACATCGACGCTTCCAATAAAAATGATCTTCCCCAATTCTGGATTCCATTCAAATTATTGCCATTACGCTATGGACCACCATTATTAAATTATACACCCCAATTTATTTCAATTCTTCAAACTTAGACTTTTATCATTCTTTCCCCAGACTTAAAATTGTAGTTTGTTTCACCCCTGTACTTCAAAATTGTATTATTCTTCTTTTCCCCTGGACATCTAAATTGTATTACGGTATTTTTCCCTTAACATCAGAATCATAGTCTATTTCCCTAAGACCTCGAAACCGTTTAAACGGCAATTATAATCTTCATATTCGCACTCATTTTATTTCACTTTTATAATTATTACGTATTACTTTGTTTTAATGGTAACGCATTTCGGCCTTCGTTGAGTTCAAAACTGAATTTCTTATCAAGGTGCTTGCTAATATATTCTCGAATTCCCACTCCATCCGTGGGTATGGTCTAGAACTCGTCGCTTGTTTCTGACCAATCAAATAATTTCATTTAGAGCAGTTTCTGATGTAATGCTCCACGATTCCCCATAATCACAACCTGCCCGCAGCTGTCTTTCGTTATAAACATGCTGTATTTTGATAGATTACTTGCTTTTCCATAAACAACTGATGCAACTCGACTTTAAATTTTCATGTTTACATGCGATTCACGCAATTTTTTAATCATTTCTCTTATCAAAAATGGTTAGATCTTTGTACGCATTTATATTAACTACCTGAAACTCTATTTCTATATCCGTATTAATTTAATTGTCTGGAACTCTTCTTCTTAATGCGTGTCTAATTACACTTTATCATTTATTTCTCAATATACGCGTGCTTCCACTGAAAAATATCCTTATTTGTTTTACCTAAATTAACTAAACTTTATCTACAGGGTATTTAATATTTACTATCTACTTAATACATGTATTTCTCATTCCTACGCCAACTATGCGTCTTCCTATGTTTACCTGCGTCGCCCAAAAACTTTTTCTACTTTATATACAGGGTGTTGACTACTTACTATCTACAAACTATGTCTATTTCTTAATTATTTCCTTAAATAAGTGCAGTTTTCTGCTGCCTATTCTAACTACTCATTCCTGAACGACCTTTACTATAACGTGCACCCTTAAACAACCCCTTATCACAGCATAATATATATATATATATACATACAGAACACAGTACTCCCAAAACCCAACCCCAAAAATGTCAATGTCCCCAATTTATAAATACATTATAAGAAACCCCCAAACATTCCAAAAAAATTACCCATGAAAATGGCGAGCTGTAATTTCTAGGTAATAACCCTCTGACAGTAACTATTAAGCAAAGAAAAGAATCAAACGCAACCCTAAAAACCACAGCTCTAGAATATCGTAAGTATAAACTTAAACTAAATTTACAAGCATAATGGCAACATTTTCAATTGTGCCAGCAAGTCTTTAAACAATTTTTTTTCCATTGATAAATAGTAAGTTTTTAGTTATTTAAAACAAATAGTAAAGCATTCATCAAAAAAACGGAAAGCAGTAAGTACCAAAATAGTTCAGTAATTTTTGTAAAGAATTAAATTTAGGAAGGCTATCTATGACCGGTAAAACCCCAGGCGTTCTGGTTCCGAAATCAGAAGCGCTTACCAAGAAAAGCAAAAACAGAACTCACCCTCGAGTTACTGGCATCAGGGTGGAACCAGTCGCTGGTCTGCGTCAGCGAACAGGCAAGCTTACGTCCAGGCGGAGCGCATTTGACTTCGTAGTCCCCAAAAGAAGCGCAGCTCAAGGGATTAACGTGTCCCCCGCAGGAAGCTAGAATAGTTACGGACAATAAATTAATTTAATGAAGCCGAAAAGTATTGTTTTATATAAACTCCATTTACTCACCACGCTAAATAATGCGTGCCGGAAATTCGCATCAAGAAAACGAGCGAAGCAAAACAACCTGTTTTCTGGTTGCTAATCCAACAGCAAATGCAATGTTACATTTGTTTAGTTAAAGCACGTAAACTTGTCGTCAAGAAAAATAACACAGGAAAACCCTAATTTTATTTTAATAATTTCGCCGAAATCTTTAAAAGGGAAAATACACCAGCATTTAATTATTGAAATACTTGGAAAGTCGCCTATCTAATTAAGGCGTAAATTCCACGGGACGAAATTCTTAGAAAGGATATTTATTTTTCTACTGCACAGAAAGATTTATTAACTGACCTAAATAGGATATTTATTATTAATTACAATACAATTTTTAAAACACGAAAGGGTTAGTTTTCATTTACGGAATAAATTTTTTTGTTTAACGCCAAGGAATTTAAGACAAAACGTATTGTATATAACTAATTAATGATTTACGAAAATGAACGTAAGAATATATACAAGAATAACCTAAAAAGGTCCAGTCTAGATGTGAAATAACGGCTAAGTTTATACTTTTAATTTAATTATTAACATAAAGGAGCCATATATCGTTTGTATCAGTCCTAGTAGCTTTCAGATCTGAATACTTTACAGATGATTAAGATTTTAAAATTTTTAAGGTCAACATAAAACATAAATAAATTATTTGCATTGACTTTTTATTTGGTACAAACCTAGTAAGAAAGTTAATCACTTCAAACATATGCATGTCAAAATAATCTGACTTTTTAAATTCAATATAATGTTTGTTTGAACAAACAATTTAGTTATTTGAAAACAATTTTTTCATGAGAACAGCTGGTTCTATAGCGTTTGATACTTTTTACAAAAGGAAAATTTTTCACTAATTACGAATACAATTCATTAAATAACTAATAATCAGTTCTGTATGAAATTTCAATATAGTGAAAGTTTAATTTTTGTACCAAAAATGTTATTCACTAATCAACGTAATCAGATATTAAATTCGCGCCAATATATTTAAAACAATTCGGATCATAAACCAAATATTAATTGTTATAAAAGAATCCCTTACTTCATTAATCGCAATAAGCGCAAAGCGTTGTAATTACTTTACCATATTGTACTGACCAACATCTCGTGGTTTTGATTTAATTATTAAACGTATACTTGAAATTCCACGTGTAGGTCATTACTAGCAATATTTGCTCCAAAATTAACTAATCAATTTGTTTATTTTCCAAACATAGCGCATTAACCAATAGATGGATTTAAAAACTAATTAAAACTCATTTCATCACTTTCTTAGCGCAATTATTAAATTGCATGCCTTTCATAAGAACGTGAACATCCTTTTGGAATTTATAGAGGACGCACGGTCCTATTAATTTTGGTTTCGGGAGAACATTAATTTTGTACGTAAGCGTGAAAAAACACTCCTTTACGTTTTAAAATGGTTTACAAGGCGACCCAGCGCCTGCATATCACACAACCTACGATACTCGGAAGTACAGTCTGAAAATGTATAATTCATCTCTGCTAATAATAGGACCTTACAAGATATGGAATAATTAAACATGATGATTAAATAAAAAATATTTCATTTTAGAGAGTGCAACAAATAAACTTGCTACATTACATTGAGTTGATCTACTTTTTCAACATACTACAATTGTAAAATTATTTTGAGTTGAAACTGAACAAAATTGCACTTGTTAATGACATGAAATTACAAGGTTTTATAGTTTTGGAGTTGAACAATGGCGATTCTTTTCAAGCTCGTGTTTAAGTTGAAAAATAAAAACAACCAAAATAAACGCTCAATTAGCTGCGCATTTATATTCCACTCTGTTTGTTGAGATTCGAGACATCCAGTATTATTCGAATTGTAAAGCTTCAATAAGTAGATTAGATTTTATTTCACTTCGTGACTAAAACTTTACAATTTCTCTAAAACTTTTAAAAATTCATATATGCATGAAACCAAAACCGTTAAATCCACTTCTGAGCCCTGTAAATCCCAGTGTTTTTAAATGGCAGGTAGTGGTTTTTGTGTTAGTCGTGATGTTTCGCAAAAAGGTTTTCACATAGCATTTTAATTAAAAACACTAATTATAAATTTCCTGTGGGGCCATAAACATCAAATAAGCCCTGGTCCTGTTTTAGTTTAACGACGCAGATAATCGGGTTTTTGCATTTGCATATTAGTCTACAGTTTCTTAAAGTACTTTATTTTTACTGAAATATGGAAAAGCTTCTACTTGTAAAATCGACTTTCGATATTTTGTTGACATTACTCGAAGTGCTTCCAGTGCCTACAATGTAGTTAAAAATAAACACTGTCTTTCAATTTCTAGGTGAGCAATAAGTACACTAGATGAAAAGAAAAATAAATATATTCATATATTTACGAAGAAAGGACAGGAGTGAGTGAAAAAGACAAACCAATGTTGCCAGTCTCGAGTCACGTATCTTTTTTTTCCAATAATATCCAGAAGCTGTATTTTTTTTTCGATATTTGGTATTGTAACAAGTCTCGGCTCCCCATTCAATTACATTATCTTGTTGTATTGTTGGAAACAAAAAATCACATCATGAGCGCTACTGAATTTACAGAAATATTTATGTGTAATTTTTTGCGTGAAAGCGTTGCTGGTTGTAATTATTTTCTTTAACTTTCACGGCTTTAATTGTGGCTAAATTGATAGTTCGGCCTTTCTTCTGTCGCAGAATTTTCTATAATTAAGTCTGTTTAAACTAAGAAAATTAATTCAAAATATTGAGAGACATCCCTTCTTCATACTTTGTAATATCACTAGGTTGTTATTTCCTGTTGAAAGTCATATTTGTAGTGGATTCTGCCACGACGTGTGTTGCTGATTTCGTCCTCGTTATTAGATTGTTAATTATTATATAATGTGTCTTTCGTTGTAATAATTAATCCAGTAATTTTCAAATTTTTAACTATTTGTCTGTAAATGGTATATTAAGTTATAATCGCGATGAACCTTCAAACAATACCATATGGTTGGTTGATGTAGTGTGCCTAGGATATAGTATTACTTGTTCTTGTTCGCTCCAATGCTATATCTGTGAAATTTAATGCATCGATCGCATGTGGTGTTTGTTAGCTTTTGATGTCCACTCGTTAAACATAAATGGTACACACCATAATAATTAGATAAGTTTGAAGATATCTTTGTTATGTAATTTTCTTAATTGCAGATCCACTTTTCTTTACCATATTGTTATTGAAACTAACCATGCATCATACAGTGCGTGATTTTTATAGTGGTAACAGATTTGATATTCCGCCATCACCATTAGGTCTTCAATTTTGGAAATGGTTAGACGGGTATCGTCATTGTTTCTTCTTCTGATCTTACCTACACAATTCCATGAAATTTACACATTCTACATGATTCACTCCCTGCATGAAACAGTTTGATCTAGGTCTACCTTTACCTCTCTTTTTTCCTATCTCTGCTTGTAATATATCCCGCACTATTTCCCAAATGCTTTAGAATGTGTCATGTCCTTCTATTTTTCCAATTTTTTTGTTTTCTTCATATCCTTCTTCTTCTACTATTTCTAGAACCTCTTTTTTCCTAACTTTGTCTGTTCATACTACCTTCATCATACATCTGAAGCACCGCCTTCCAAAAGGCGCTTCTACCTTTTTTTTGTCTATTTTTTCTACTTTCCCCATTTCGCAGCTCAACCTATACGCTTTCAATAATCTTTTCCTCGTTTCTATGTTTGTTGTCTTCTAACATAGCAGCTGCTCTTTCTTGTTAGATATAGTTAGCCTCCCCTTCTAATTGTTATCGAAATATGAACCCTAATTCATAGGTATTCAGTGGTATATGAAGGGGGCGAAGCAACCCGACGGCTAACAAAATCTCCCAACACTTTCGCACAATCAACATTCGTTGAGAATATTGCAAAAACAACACATGTAGTTGTGTATGAGAATCATCAGGTTTAAGCACAATTATTTTTGTCGTCATTAGGTTTTGCGTCTTGAAGCTGATTGTACACGTATCTCCATTGATTTCCATTCTGAGCTAACCTACACATTTCTCTGAAATTTCAACAGCCTACATCATTGACTATCTGTGTGCAGTAGTCAAACCTAGGTCTACCTCTACCTCTTTTTTCGTACTTCTGCTTCTAACATATTCCCCACTATTTCCTCATGCCTGAGTATGTGACCTATCATCCTATCTCTCCTTTTTTTTTACAGTTTTCTACGTATTTTTTCTTTCCCCTACCATTTCTAGACAATTTTTGTTCTTAACCTTGTATGTCCATCATATTCTTCAACATACGTCTGTAGCACCATATTTGAAAAGTCTCTATCTTTTTTCTCTCCGTCTCTCTTACTGTTCAAATTTCATAGTCGTACAGTACTGTGCTCCACACATATGCTTTCAGCAATCTTTTCCTTGTTTCTATATTTGTTGTGTTTGAACATAGTAGATGCTTTTTCTTGTTAAATGTATCACGACTGTGTGCTAATCTTTGTTTTATATCGTTTACGTTTTTCCCATCTTGTGTTATTTGGCTTCCTAGGTAGCAGAAATCCTTAACCTCTTGTAAGTTCTCGTTTTCTATTTGTATCCTACTTTTTGATTTTCCTCCTTTGAATACTAGTACTTTAATTTTAATATTGTTAATTTTCATACCTTATCTCTCTGTTAGAACTCTCTCCGTATCATTAAGAGCTCTTTCTAACTCTTCCTTGCTAGATGCTAATACCGCTATATCATCTGCAAATCTAAGTATATCAATCTTTTGTCCCTGCATAATACTTGCAAATGTCTTCCTGCATTTGACAATATTCATCGCCTAATTAATACACAAGTTAAAAATTAACGCTATGTAAAGTAAAATAGAATGAAGTATTTTAAATTATAACTGCATATTCTAATAAAATCCTACGGGGTGATGAATAAGTAATCGTTTTACTTCAGAAAGCGGTTATAATTGTCAATGAGTACTCAAATGACCATGAAAAGAAAGTAAGAAATATAAAATTTTATCACGGAGAACGAAAATATTCGCGTTCAGGAGCTGCACACGTAACAAGCTATAGTTCACAGACATATATATATATATATATATATATATATATATATTGCTGTGATTCCTCTCATATCTCTTGGTACTGGCCCTTTAAAAAAAAAGAACATTCGAGCCCCACAGTTTGGGCGTCAAGAATGCTGTGAAACCTTTTAAATCACCTGGTCCGTTGATTCCTTCTGTTAATCGCCTCGGCTGCTCTTCTAGATAACTTCCATTCTCAATCATAAAATTAAACAACACATTCCTACCACAAACATCAACGTTAACTCTATTTACATCAATATTCAGAATACATTAAATTTTCAAATTAAATTTGAACATAAAATTCAGTTTTAAAAGAATTTCCGGATTAATTTTATTATCATTTTACTGTGCATCCAAAATTAAAGTCCTTGTTGGATGCCTACTAATTAATATAACAAGATAAGCAGACCGGAGTCTGAGTATAAAGGGAGCATCTACCACCCTTTACGTTAATTAACCAGGTTTGTCTAATTGAGCTCAAAGACCTACCCAAAGTTTCATCCTATTCCCGAACATCAAAACAAAATACCCTTTTACTTAAACAAGCAAATTTCATCTTAAAATTAAATTTTTATGGTTAGAAAAATTCCACTAATGTCCATTTAAAGTAAATCAATTATAAAGTCATTCAATACACACAAAAATGTCAAACAAAATAGTACAATTTACCTGAAGGTTATTGTCCTCGTAGCTTCAGTGTAATCGTCCCTTTTGTAAATCACACCATTCCAACCGGATTCTATTTACAGCTTCAAGTTGTCAACGCTTTAAAATGTTCTCCATCACCATTAATTTAAAGTTGTTTCTAGGCTTTTCCGGAACTCATCTGTGTATATCTGCCTCTGGTTCAGTGGATGCAGACACATTTACGAACCATTTAGTCATTAACACCCCGCAAAATAGCAAAGAAATTCATACTTCCTTTTACCAATATTACCAATATACGCCAAAACTGCCTACTTTTGGGTATACATTTGTCGTTGTAAATTTTACTAATTGGTACCGTGATAATAAACTTTTATTACCTTGTATCTAAGTGCACTGAAGTACATTCATGTTAGCACGTAAAATAACCAATTATTTTGAGTCACTAAAATATACTAGCACACTTTAAATTATTTAATCAAACTAAAATGCACTGTTTAATATCAAGTCGCGGATGCACGAGCTTTTAACGCATCGAATCGTCGAAAGTCTAAGAGTCTAAGAGAGAAACACATATTCCCGCCTGTATATATAGCGAATAGCCGACACGTCGCTTTGTTCCTAAAACGGGTAATTCCAACGAATTCCTCATTCTACGTTCCCAGTCTGTAGCCTGCACGTCGATTTTTATGAATTTAGTCCTCACCCCATTGAGATCTCAGAAAATTTCAACACGGCCCGCAAAGTTGTCCGAGAAAAACTAATTACTTTTATACAGAAATTGTTGTTCTACCTCTGATATATGCATCCTATTTTTAACCAATCGCAACCCCTTGACGTTGCTTAAATCCCGCCATTTTACAATATGTGTCTTTGCTTGACGCATTTTCTCTTTCCTTCTCTAACCTGTTCGTATTGGTGCAACTTGACACTCTTCATTATCGATTATATTTTAGTCCACGCGGACTGTTATCTTGGTTTAATAACCCGTATCGCACATTCTCGTGAATATTAAGCCCCGGTTTCTCCAAGATTCTTTGAAACATTAATTATTTGCCAAATTTACGCAGAATGAGCTTTTTAAAAATACGCAGGTGTTCTGTATTTCCTGCTAAAGCATCTGATCGTTTCCAATATCCTTAGAATCAACATGTTTATCCAAACAAATTAACTTGAAATTGCCTTTTAAAACACGCAGGTGTTTTCAACGTAACATTTTAAATAACCTTCCTACGATTTGACTATTATTGGGTTTTCACAAGCCTTTTATGCTTATTATATGTTATTAACGGTTTAATTAACTCCAATTAAAATTGATTTCCATCCTTTTCATTTTTTAGCGAATACACCTTAAATATTAATTATTATATGTACACTTTGTTTTACTACCCGTTACTTAAAATAGGGTTAATTAATATAAACTTTGCACGTAATTTCCATTTGTTTAGGAATAATTAAATTATCCACTGCGCTTTTCAATACTGCTTCTTTTGATGTAAAGCGTCTTATAGATAATTTAAATTTCTTATTTTACTGAAACGAATGACTTTTATTCTCCACGGTGTTTTAATAAAGCGTATTATTTAATAAAATTCCTTATACACGGTGATTAAAATTATTTGATGTGATTATTAAATTTTCTACCCTGGTCTAAATATGAGTATTTTCCCCCTATTTGAATACAAATAATCCCACTTATTTGAATGCAAATATCAAATATTTAGACTGCCAAAAATCTTTACAAAATTTTGCTTATCTCTCTCTATCCTTATCTATCTAACTTACCTACTTTGTCTCCAATCCAAAAAAATATTTACACCTATCCTATATCCCTATCCTATTCCTAACTCTCACCTACTTCTATAAACTGAAATTATCCCTAACTTCATCCTACTTATCCATCTAATCCTATATACATCCTATATACCTATCCTATTCCTAACTTTTAACTAATCTTCACTATACTTTACTTCCCCCTACCTAATCCTATATGCCTATCCTACTTTTACTCTATTCCTAACTCTCCACTAATCTTATATGAAATATCTATACTTAACCTATCTTATTTTCTTCCTACATTTAATCTTTATTCTCATCCTAAACCTATTTCTAATTATCTCCCATATTTATCCTATACCTAGCTTTATTTTCTATATCTATACTAAAATTCACCTATCTCTATCCTTTGTTCATCAAGTTATTTAAATCTAACTCTCTTCTTGACCCTCCAAGTCTTTCTTCTCACCAACCTAATACTCTTCATCCCTATCTCTCCCCCTTCTATATCTATACTTAACATCTCTATTATCTCACATACAATAAACTTATCATCCCTCTTATCCTGACTCTTAAATATCACTTCTTCTTCAGTCCCTACACTTGTCTGTTTCTTATTTATTCTTATTTCCTTTTCTGCCGACAAACCAAACGATACTACTTTACAATTATCGATTTTTCCCTCTATGGAAAACCCACGTACCTTCTAGAATTTTTGTGTAATGGAATCCGCCAGAATGAATCCCTTAAATCTACTTTATTAAAAACAAACTTGCCATCTTTACTTAACTTCGCCTTCACCTGCTCCTGATATGCTGCTTCTACCCCCACTACTTCTGCATGTTTTTGTATTAAAGCTTGAACCTCTACTCTCCTATCCTCTGGACATCTTATCGTGTTGATCTGTTTACCTTCATCATCCTCTACCTCTACTACATTAATACTAAACCCCGTGTCATCCTCTGTGACTTCATAACTGCCTTTCCATGGCACTACCCTATCCTTAATTCTTATTACCTTCCTTTCCATATCTATCAAAACCCCTAACTTCATCATACAATCAACACCTAAAATGCTCTGAAACTTCAGTCCAGGTACAATTACAAACTCCTGTTCACAGCTTAAACCTCCTATATCTATCCTAAGCACCACAACACTATTTACTACAGCAAACTTCTTTTATTTGGAGCTACTAAATGGCTACGTTTTATAGGCATAATTCTATCACAAACCTTATCCCTAATTTTGCTGACGAATTCCTCCGATATTAAACTCGCCTCTGCCCCTGTATCAAGTAATACTTCTACATTATTCTCAAAATTTCTAAATTAATAATTGGCAAACATAATTTTTCTCAGTTTCTGGCTCTACTTCCTCCTCAATTTTGAAAAATTCACGTGGATGTTCGTATACATTTACACAGAAATCTAGTGGTCTGTCACGTTCTAAAATCCTGTCTCATCCTGTTTTCCGTGCTTGGTCCTGGTTGTCCTTCTACAACCTGTGCGTACGTCCTTCTCGTGTTAATATCCGTGTCCCTGTCTCTATTCGGCGTGCTGGTCACAGTCCTGTTTACTTCCGGTAAACTGTTCTGTCGCGTGTAACTAGGTCTTGGCGTCGGTCCCCTAGTCGCACTATTACTTCTGTATTCCTGTCCTCGTCGTTCCCAATTCGGTCGAAATTTTCTGTTGTAGTCAGGCCGTCTCGGATAATTCGGTGTCCTGTTGTCAAACCTAACTGTGTTAACGTTTCGTTCTCGTATCTCTTGTCCGTCCTACACATACATCATCATATCTCTGCAAATACTCTAAAATGTCTCCCGTTCTGTGATGTTTTGTAAGGCCACGTGTTGTCTAATTTCCAGTTCAAAATGTCGTGATAGGTATGTGATAATCTGTCTGTCCGTCAATGGTGGATTCAGTTGTTTGGCCACACTGTACTTGCGGATGGCATATTGCTCCCTAGAACCTGCAAACTCTCCCTTAAATTTTCCTGTAATCAAGTCGTCCCTAATCTGATCCTGTTTGTGATCACTCCAGTAATGTTGTAAAAATTTGTCTTCAAAGTCCTGATACGTGTCTATGTCCTGTCCTACTAAATTGTACCATGCTTCCGCGTTGTCCTTTAATAAAGACTTTATCGTATTTAGTTTAGTCTGTTCGTCAAATAAATTTCCCACTAGATTTCTTACACTATTAATAAAAATTTGTGGATTTACCCTGTTATCGCCATAAAACTTCATGTGTTGGTCCAATGATACTCCACCTGTAGAAAATCTGGGACCATCCCCCGTTAAATTTGACATGTTGTATTTAATACTACTAACTTCGCGTTCTACCCTGCCTAACTGATCCCTACATGAGTCCGTCACTTCAGTCATTTTTACATTAATCTCTTCTTCACAAAAAATGCGTACTTCGGACCTTAAATGTCCCATTTCCTGTCGAAGACCTGTAATATCACGCTCATTTTTATCAACCCTATTTTCAACTTCCCCCATCTTTACGGTAAGACTATTTTAAATTCTGAAACTTCTTGATTCGTCTTATCTATTTTCTGACTAATCTCCTCTAACTTCCTGTTCGATTCTTCACTCATTCGGTCAAATTTTCGATTTGAGTCCTCTCTCGCTTTATTCGATTCATCGCTTAGCTGTTCTAATTTTCTGTTAGACTCCTCCTCGCTCTATTCGATTCTTCATTCATCCTCTCTAGCATTCTCATTATCATCTCGTTTCCTTGATCCCTGATTCCGTCCTCGACTGATCTCTACTGCCTCCAGCTTCTTCCATTTTCGAATTTTTCCCACACAATGCACTATCGTCACTTCCAATTTCCACTCCTTGACTCCTTAACCACTCCTTTCTCTGCATACGTTCTAATCACTCTCACACACTCTAAAATACTTTTAAATTTATCCACCAACAGAAACTCTCTCTCTCAGATCGCCAGTTTCCTGGAATAAAATAACAAAAATTTTATTTGGAACTCGAGCCTCACTTTTGGGTCGCCAAGAATGCTGTGATTCCTCTCATATCTCTTGGTACTGGCCCTTTAAAAAAAAAACATTCGAGCCCCACAGTTTGGGCGTCAAGAATGCTGTGAAACCTTTTAAATCACCTGGTCCGTTGATTCCTTCTGTTAATCGCCTCGGCTGCTCTTCTAGATAACTTCCATTCTCAATCATAAAAATTAAACAACACATTCCTACCACAAACATCAACGTTAACTCTATTTACATCAATATTCAGAATACATTAAATTTTCAAATTAAATTTGAACATAAAATTCAGTTTTAAAAAGAATTTCCGGATTAATTTTATTATCATTTTACTGTGCATCCAAAATTAAAGTCCTTGTTGGATGCCTACTAATTAATATAACAAGATAAGCAGACCGGAGTCTGAGTATAAAGGAGCATCTACCACCCTTTACGTTAATTAACCAGGTTTGTCTAATTGAGCTCAAAGACCTACCCAAAGTTTCATCCTATTCCCGAACATCAAAACAAAATACCCCTTTTTACTTAAACAAGCAAATTTCATCTTAAAATTAAATTTTTATGGTTAGAAAAATTCCACTAATGTCCATTTAAAGTAAATCAATTATAAAGTCATTCAATACACACAAAAAATGTCAAACAAAATAGTACAATTTACCTGAAGGTTATTGTCCTCGTAGCTTCAGTGTAATCGTCCCTTTTGTAAATCACACCATTCCAACCGGATTCTATTTACAGCTTCAAGTTGTCAACGCTTTAAAATGTTCTCCATCACCATTAATTTAAAGTTGTTTCTAGGCTTTTCCGGAACTCATCTGTGTATATCTGCCTCTGGTTCAGTGGATGCAGACACATTTACGAACCATTTAGTCATTAACACCCCGCAAAATAGCAAAGAAATTCATACTTCCTTTTACCAATATTACCAATATACGCCAAAACTGCCTACTTTTGGGTATACATTTGTCGTTGTAAATTTTACTAATTGGTACCGTGATAATAAACTTTTATTACCTTGTATCTAAGTGCACTGAAGTACATTCATGTTAGCACGTAAAATAACCAATTATTTTGAGTCACTAAAATATACTAGCACACTTTAAATTATTTAATCAAACTAAAATGCACTGTTTAATATCAAGTCGCGGATGCACGAGCTTTTAACGCATCGAATCGTCGAAAGTCTAAGAGTCTAAGAGAGAAACACATATTCCCGCCTGTATATATAGCGAATAGCCGACACGTCGCTTTGTTCCCTAAAACGGGTAATTCCAACGAATTCCTCATTCTACGTTCCCAGTCTGTAGCCTGCACGTCGATTTTATGAATTTAGTCCTCACCCCATTGAGATCTCAGAAAATTTCAACACGGCCCGCAAAGTTGTCCGAGAAAAACTAATTACTTTTATACAGAAATTGTTGTTCTACCTCTGATATATGCATCCTATTTTTAACCAATCGCAACCCCTTGACGTTGCTTAAATCCCGCCCTTTACAATATGTGTCTTTGCTTGACGCATTTTCTCTTTCCTTCTAACCTGTTCGTATTGGTGCAACTTGACACTCTTCATTATCGATTATATTTTAGTCCACGCGGACTGTTATCTTGGTTTAATAACCCGTATCGCACATTCTCGTGAATATTAAGCCCGGTTTCTCCAAGATTCTTTGAAACATTAATTATTTGCCAAATTTACGCAGAATGAGCTTTTTAAAAATACGCAGGTGTTCTGTATTTCCTGCTAAAGCATCTGATCGTTTCCAATATCCTTAGAATCAACATGTTTATCCAAACAAATTAACTTGAAATTGCCTTTTAAAAACACGCAGGTGTTTTCAACGTAACATTTTAAATAACCTTCCTACGATTTGACTATTATTGGGTTTTCACAAGCCTTTTATGCTTATTATATGTTATTAACGGTTTAATTAACTCCAATTAAAATTGATTTCCATCCTTTTCATTTTTTAGCGAATACACCTTAAATATTAATTATTATATGTACACTTTGTTTTACTACCCGTTACTTAAAATAGGGTTAATTAATATAAACTTTGCACGTAATTTCCATTTGTTTAGGAATAATTAAATTATCCACTGCGCTTTTCAATACTGCTTCTTTTGATGTAAAGCGTCTTATAGATAATTTAAATTTCTTATTTTACTGAAACGAATGACTTTTTATTCTCCACGGTGTTTTAATAAAGCGTATTATTTAATAAAATTTCTTATACACGGTGATTAAAATTATTTGATGTGATTATTAAATTTTCTACCCTGGTCTAAATATGAGTAATATATATATATATATATATATATATATATATATATATATATATATATATATGTTCAGGAAGTAACGGTCGTCACTTTGTGAGTACTTAAAAATATATATAAGGGGTTTCGACCTTATTAAAAACTATTACGTTTCTTTAAAAATGTTTTATTAAAACTATCCAAGCTTTCGTTGTCTATTGGACAACTTCATCAGGGAATCTAAAAGTGCAAGTTGATACAAAGAGAAATCATCAGTAGATTACTTATCTTGTATAAATCACAATTCTAAAAATCACAGTACATATTAAAAAACAATGGTTTATATCACCACTTATATTATTGGTGACATAAACCATTGTTTTTTAATATGTACTGTGATTTTTAGAATTGTGATTTATATTTTTTATTATATTTTTAAGTACTATATATATATATATATATATATATATATTGCTGTGATAAGGGGTTGTTTAAGGGTGCACTTTATAGTAAAGGTCGTTTAGAAATGAGAAATTACCATAGGCAGCAGAAAACTGCATTTATTCAGTAAATAATTGAGAAATGGAGATAGTTTGTAAATAGTAAGCAGTTAACACCCTGTATATGGAGCATAAATGGTTTTAAGCGACGCAAATAAACATAGGAAGACGCATAGTTAGCGTAGAAACCAGGAACACATGCATTAGGTAAATAGAAAATATTTAATACCCTGTAGATAAAGTTTTAGTTAATTTAGGTAAGGCAGACAAAGATATTTTTCAGTGAAAGCACGCGTATATTTATATGTAAACATAATAAAGTGTAATCAGACACGCATTCAAAAGAGTTCCAAACAATTAGATTAATACGGAGATAGAAATAGAGCTTCAGGAAGCATAATATAAATGCGTACAAATAGTCAACCATTTTTGATAAGAAAGAAGATTAAATATTGTGTAAATAACATGCAGATTTGAAAATTAAAAGTCAAATTGCATCAGTTGTTTATGGAAAAGCAATTAGATTTATCAAAACACCGCATGTTGATAACGAAGACAGCTGAGACCAGGTCACAATTATTGAGAAACATAGAAAATTACATCAGAAACTACTTTAAATGTAATTATTTGATTCGTTAAAAATGAGCGACGAGTTTGTAGACCATACGGACGGAGTGGGAACTCAATGATATATTAGCAGGTACAGTGATAACGAAGTCAGTTTACAACTCAACAAAGGCCGAAGTGCGCCACTATGAAATAAAGTGATACGTAATAATAATAATTCGAAGTGAAAAATTGCAAAAGTGCTAAAATGAAAATTACGATTGCCGATTAAACGGCTACGAGTAAGGGGAGAAAATAAACTACGATATTCGAGTACGTGGAGAATAAATGTAATAGGGAAAATAAATGATGATAATACAATTCTAAGTTTGGGGAAATTGATAAGAAGTAATTCTGAGTCTGAAATGAAACGACAATAAATTGGGGTGCATAAGTTAATAATGGTAGTCCAGAGGGTGATGGCAATAATTTAAATGCAATGGTTCAAGCGTGTGGATAGACAATATAATCCTGAATTGGGGGAAGATAATTTTTATTCAAATGGATTCGTCGATGTGAAGAAAATAGACCAGGTCAGATTTTTAGTTATAAGACATTTTATTTTTCTATATTTTTTATTTTGAATATTGAATTTGCTTAATATAAATGAATGTGAAAAAGTCAACAAAGGATTTGAATACGTATAAAGTGCGTGATATGATAACAGGTTTAGAACGTTCTACACTTCGTTTATAAAGGTAATAGGTTTTTTTGGTGACTTTGGGTTTTGAGTAAAAAGTATGATTTTTAATAAATGAGATTTATAACATTAATTGATTGAAAAGTGTATTTCAAATAATTTACAACAACTACATAATATTTGTTTCATTATATAGAATCGAAATTAACTGAATTTTATAATTCCAAATAAATGCTAGTCGAGGTCATAAGATAAAGTTAATGGGAGTGATTTGATAATTTAAACAGTTCAAGTAGGAGCTATAAGTTGAATACAAAATTGATAACAAGTAAGGCGGAAATGTATCAAATTTTGTTATTGGTATACAAGGTTGGTTCAAGATAAAATCCAGTTAAGTTTCTGGAGGGTATTTATAGCAACATTAATAAGACAGCCCAACGTCGGAGGAGATAATTACAATCTTGTTTATTCATAGCATAAATAAAATGGTCGCCTAAACGATGGGGCGCGAGTAATTTAGAGGGGCATAGCAATATATATGAATATATATTGCTATACAGCCGATTCATCGACTCATCGCAGTATATCATTGTACAAATATTCTGCTTGAAAAGCCAGCATCAAAAATTTTATGTGTAAAATAAAAACCAGTGTGCATATTTTATTCCTTTATAAAAATTAAACGCTCAACATTATATTTAACAAAAAAGGTTTGTGAATGAAATAATTTTTTGAATTTATCGAGTTGCCAGACTAAAAAATTATTTGTTCCTAAAATAATTTAATTGGAACGCTTGGCATGTTAGATTAGATCAGTTGTGAAAATTAACCCAAACCACACTTAAAAATTCCCAGTAAAGTTTTATGACAAGAGATAACATCTGATTTTTTAGCAGGATTCGGAAAGCATTAATTTAAAAATAATATGTCGCGATTTCAAGTGTGTATTAATTCGCAGAATAGCTACGACGTTGTTAGAACTCTAGAATTTTAAGAACGCGGGTGGCCAAAAATAATTAACTATTTTGAGTAAAGTTTGGAAAACAACGAACGACTGTTTTGTGACGTCGATGTTGATTCAAATATAAATAAAGGCCAAATTACGATTTCGTCCTGTTGATTCTTTTAGCTTTTGAACTATCTAGCTTTCTTATTCCTTATCTGATTACGCTAAGTTTTTAATAACTAACAATGTTTAGATAATAAGTTTTTTACAGGTGTCTGTTATCAAAATAGAAGCGTTTAATACATTATGGAACGCAGCTTGTTTAAGTGAATATGCGAGCTTTTATAAAATTAAAAGTATATTTGAGCAGAGATGTGTATGGATTGCATTGTATATTTAAGAACAAATTTCAATGACATTGGATGGTTTAGAGGTTGAGAGAAAATTTATAAAATATTTCTAAATTAGAAGCAGCTGGAATCCAGGTCGATGGCTGCAGTAAGAAGATGTATAGCAGGCAAGGCTGGAGGACCCGGGAACGGTCAGTAATTTTAGTGATGGAACCCACTATCTTATTTGATTTTGTATTAGAATTAACGTTATATAACCCAAGCAGTTATGTTCTAAATAGATAAACCTTTTTTTAGTATTTTTTTATCACAAGGATAAATAATAAATTACTTTTAGGCTATATTTTATCAATCAAGGAAGCTCTAAAATTTACACGTATTTTACGATTATATCATACGCCTTATTCTGAAAATTGATCTAGTACTTTGATTCCATGTAGTGCAAATATTATAGTTCGTGAAAGTAGTTTTTATTCTTCGTGATAATTAATCAAAGAAAGTAGGCATTCTGTAGTTTCTATTATTAATGAGGTTGTTTCTTTCCATTGTCTGTGAAGTGGAAATAATACATTATGAATGAAAGGTTTAAACTTTGCCTTTGCCTACGAAATACAAGGCAAAGCAAGAGGAAGAAGTAACGCAAATAAATCGGCGTTACAATTCGAGGGCCTGAAATACGCCTTCTTCTTAATGTTATTCATGGACTATAAGTATTTATTTCCCTTTTCGTTGCTAAGTAATAAAACAAAACAATTCCAATTATCTCTCT
The DNA here is from genome assembly GCA_036346225.1 of Platerodrilus igneus. Lineage (NCBI taxonomy): Eukaryota > Metazoa > Arthropoda > Insecta > Coleoptera > Lycidae > Platerodrilus > Platerodrilus igneus. The sequence goes on along the minus strand of JARFIW010000500.1, from coordinate 836,546 downwards.
ATTTTCTTCCTATTTGTTCAATGAAAACAAAAAGTAACTGTAAGCAAGATTAATAGGGGATCTGCGAATTTCTGTGCTTGTAATTCAACCAGAAAAATTGCTGAATATGGTTGTTTTTCATACGCAACTTTAGTTTTTTATACTTACAGAAACCATATCAGGCTATAATTATACAAATGTAGCGAAACAAAACACCACAGCTCTCATTTAAATGTTTGTCAACCATGAGGTTTTAGTAAAGTTTTCTTTTCAAAATAAGATTCAAGATAGAACATGGCGTCATTCTAACGTGTACTAAACGACCGTCTTGCGCTTTGTATATTCATTTGTGCGGTGTAACCAGTACAGGCGTTTCGAACACTAATGTTTAAACTGGTTTTGAGTCTAACCAATGAGTAGCAGACTGTGATATACATATATATATATTGATGAGAGAGCGTCATTTTGATCGATTAGGGCATAAATGATTCTTAATAATAGTTTGAAGTTTTATTGAAAATACTGGGTATATAGAACTACTTTTTACATTATTTAAATGGATGGATATTTTATTGGCATTACTGGTTTCCTTTATTTTGCTGAAAATTGCATTAATTATTATTACTCTAAATCGTTACGTGTATGAAGTCACGTAAATGTTAATTAATTTCATTAAAAAATTGACATTCGTAGTGATAAGCTGGGATATCAAATTAAAATTTTTATTTATGATAAAAAATTTGGGATTTTGAAGTTGCTTATGTGACAGATAGTAATTTGCATGGTTGTACTTATGGAAAATAAGGTCGATTTTCGCAATGTTGAGAGCGTTAAACTAATCAAATACCTTATTGTGAGCTTAAACTATTATTATTGGTGCAGGGCTACTTGATTTTTAGTAACTTTAATATTTTTGAGGATAAAAAATTTCCTGAGCCATGTTATTGTTTTCAATCTGAATGTTAGGTTAAAAATACGACGAGAGTAATTTAAAACGGATGATTCCTGATGTTCTGCTAACAAACAAAGTTATTTAAAAATAATACTGTGATTGATCAAAATGAGTGCTAGTCTAAAGTATTCATAATTATTATAAAGAGTCTGCAATTCAATTAAATTTAATTCAATTCTAGTCTATTATATTTCATTTCAAATCTATTCAATTTTATTTTATTTTATTCCTTGATTAACCGCATCGGCTCAGTGTTACTGGAAGTTTTGTTTGATAAAATTCAAGTTAAAACAATCACGAAGCAGAAGCAAATTTGATAATATTTTATATGAGGAGTCTTATTTATGGGGCATTACTATTTGTAGTGTTTGGAATTTAAAGGATTGAAAGGCTGATGAATCTGGCATTATTCCAAAACCCTGTGAATAAAAGTTAGAGTAGCTTTTAGGATTTGTAATTTATTATATGTGTCTATCAACATATTTAAATCTGCAATTTTTGAAGTGTTTTGGAGTTGATAATTTTTGTATTATACTGGTAGTAACTTTTTTTGGATCAATTTGAATGTGAATCTCACAATTTTCATTTAAAAAATTTATTATTTGTACAAGAAAGCTCACTTTACACGTATTACGAAGAAAATGTATATTATCAAAGAGTAAAAACGGTGGTGTGAGTTTACTCAGATGCTGTAAATGCAACCAACGTTTTATTATGTTTGGTGTAAATTGAAATTTTGATCTTTTTATTTATTTTATATGTGATCTAGTACCATGAAAATATTCATTTTTCTATTTTATTTCTATATATTATTTTTGAATATTGGTGAGTTGAACATAAACTTTCTGTAACTCAATTGGTATATTAAAACTCACAAAAATTTCAAAATAAAAGTGCAATGTAAAAAATAAAGCAAAATTAGTAAGCAGAGCAAAGCGAATCACATAAAATTTTTAAAATTCGCCAAAATATCAATTTACACTATGCATATACTAATAATTATCTCTCAGCGTTAAAGTACTTTCACCTCCCATTATGATTAAAAATAATTATCTTTGAACCAAAAGCTCCTGTAAATTGCTCTTCGTTATAAATTATTTCTTAAATAGGTATTGAATTAATAAGATCACAACTACAGAATATTACCCTAAAGTTATCAAATACACAATGCACATTTCCAATTGTTATAGAAAATGTGAAACTTAAAAGTTAATCTAACATTGATTACAGTAGTCTTGAATTATATCTAGTCACACCTTTTTCTAACGCAGGCATCCTTTTAAAGAATTGATGTACAAACAATGTTAACAAAACTGGCATCCAGTTTAAATCCAAAACCTAAATTACCATAAATTGTAGTTCAGCAGCTCCAAACCAATTAGATTAAATATTCTTAGTAAAGTGCTTGTAGTATTATTTAAAGTTTTTTATTGAAGTGATTAGAACCAATTAGGATGATACTTAAAATATTTATGGAAGTATTTCAAAATGCTCGTAGTATAGCTCTGAAGCCCTAGAATAATTCATTTACCAAAATAATTTAACAAGCAAAATATATTAACGATTTCAATCGGTTTAGTCGAATTACACTTAATTTCACTTTTTAACATTAAATAATTTCTAATTGTTACTTAAACGTAGCACTTTAGGCATTTTCACACTTTACTGGCTCACTGAAAAATCAATAACCAACCTGTTTAAGTACGTCTAATGTTATTCATAATATTAGTTTGCAAGAAATTTTCATGCCACGCCTCGTGTTCAACTTGGAGAAATGCACATACACCACGTCCAGTGAGCCATCAGCATTTTAAAAATATAAAATTTAATTTCTTGGATGTTTTGAATATCTCTAATACGACGTCATACCCATAGGTAATGTTTATATTCAATTAATTCTGTACTGACTAAGTGTAAATAACAACTTCGTTTTGATAGCGTTTTTATCACTTGCAAGTGTTGTACAACAAAAGTACAACGAAAATTCGCTAGGCTGTATGACCGATAGATTGTAGTACGCTAATAATAAGAATTTGAAATCCCCAATTTAACATTTGCGCAACTTTTTCTATATTATTAATATTTGCACGATTTTCTAAAATCATTGCAATTTTTCAGTTTCGAATTATACGTTTATTCCATTAATAGCTTTCGTTGTTAATGAATGAAATGATGTTATACAACAATACTTAATTCCTCCCAAAATAAAGCACGCTTTAATGCTGAATGAATGAAAAGTTGCTAATCTTCCCAAATTCCGCTCGTATAAAGGGCATTTTCTACATAAAACGTATTTAATAAGAGTTGACTCTTTTGTACTTGCTGAATAAGACTAAAATGACGTCCTCGACTCATCAATATATGTGTGTATGTGCTCTGGTTGCACTATACTTTTGACTTTTGTGTGTGCCCTATCCTGTACTCTGGAACGTTCCAAAAGTGTGGCATTTTACACGGAGTGCCATAATTTATAAGTTCATTTCCACCATTTTTTTCGGTCGAAAAGGCTTTGGAGTTAAGTTGCAATGTTGCTTTATGCAGTACTTACACAGAGCAATGTTCATTTTTGTGTAAAAAGGAAGAGCCTTCAGAGTATTTATTAATTTTCATCGTGTGTGTTTATGATGCTATAATAGAGGATTTCAATGTGTCTATACCCCATAATATATTGTGGCATTAAAACGTGAAGCTTTGCGGGTTGCATACACATATCCTACATTGAATTTACGCAAATATTGCAATGTTGCCACATTGCACTTTACAAATCTAATCATGTATGTCACCATACATCAACCTAACTTTCAATTACGTTTGGCATTTTTCTCAATCATATCTGTCAGTGTCAAGTTTTTGACTTATGTCAGATATAGACAGGAAGCGATATGATTGACAAAAATGCTAAACGTAATTGAAAGTTAAGTTGATATATGGTGACATACATGAATTAGATTTGAAAAAATTTTCCAATTTCCTCACAAGTTCCGGTAATGTAATTGCTATATACGTCAGCCCGCAAAAACTGAAAATACAGGTTCAAATCCTGTCTGGGATCATATATTTTCCTTCTTTGAATTACTTGCTGGATTTGAAATGATCATTTGGGCTTTGTATAAAAGTCAAAGTTATTATTTCATCTTATTAGTATTTATCATCTTGCCTTGTACAATTAACTACCTAATAAGTATTATATATATATATATATATATATATATATATATATATATATATATATATATATTATCGTGTAATTCATGGCTAATTGTAAATACATAAGGTCATAAATCAAGCTTAGGGTTAGAGTAACAACTTATTAGAAAATCAAGTTAGGCATTTTATATAATTAAGGTATTTTAAATAATTGATTTAGAGCTTAGTCAACGTAGAATAGTGTCGGGTTAATTTAATTTTAGTTATATTTATTTAGGAATGACGTAACATAATATTTATTATAAGATAGGGCAATAAGAATTAAAAAGAACGAGGTAAAAATACCATTTTTAATTTTTATTTAGTGTAGCATACGAAAACATAAAAGCTTTGCATATTCGTTAGAAATAGGATTATTATTTTCAATGGTAAAACCAGAAAACGTTTCAAAGCATAAGGGGGAGATATTTCAAGATAACACGTAAAATAAACAAGCTTTAATATGTTACAAGAAGCAAAAGACAAGTTGGGAGTTAGCATAGTCAATATACAACAAAGACAAAACAGAAAACACATAAGTCGGACGAAGAAGCAATATGTTTGTTAAGATATGGATTTTTAATTATAAAGCTAGTATTGGAGGGAAGCTAGAAACAATTGTCATGGAGGAACAAGGACGGAACAGAAACGTATGAATGCAAGTGAGAAACAGAGATTTAATTATAGATATAGTATAGGAGGGAAACGGGGAACAAACTTATTTTAGAGAGGGAAACAAAATCAATAATTTCTAGGAATATTATAAGCAGACGCGCATCGATTGAAAACAAGGGAAAGGAATTGGCCGAGATGATTGGACGATGCACGTATACATGCGACAAGTTTGTATTAGAAAGGGCAAATATTCAGCTGGTGGAAGTATATGTGTGAAATGGGGTTATATGAACAAGGGAGATAAAATGATGTTTGTGAAAGTAGTGGGAATCGACTCGGCGGTTAAGGCTGGTTTCGCAAAATTGAAGTGACAGTTGGCGGTTGTAAATGTTTTACCAAGTATTTTAGCGTGTTTGTTATCATAATTCAAGCTAAACAAAGAATCGTTAGAGCTTTTCGCGAGAATATCGAGTCGGTTAAGCAAACAATTTTAAGAAGTGAAGGACGGTTGCTGCTTTTACACGGGATAATTCTTGTACGTTAACAATTTTACGTGCGAACTGGGAAACAGGGGAGGTGCAGCGATGGCTATATAAACGACTTTCAAAGGAGGTGTCGGTCTCTTAATTCGTCGTCAGTCCTTCGCGCTTCATCAAACTGCTTTTAGTGAAAGTTAGTGAATTTATGTATAATTGCTCAGAAGTTAGTATGATGACAAGTAAAGTCTTTTAAAAAGCGAATAAGGCAGTTTATACGAAGAGTAAATTTTGTATGTAAGTACAAACGATTAATTATTGTGGTTTTGGAATGCACGAAACTTAGTAAAATTTGGAAGTATTTGATGGTGAAGGCGACGATTTTTGATTAATATTTTTGGGAATACGAAGAGTAAATTTTGGAAATTGGATGCTCATGGTTTTATTATAAATGAAGAGATTTTGGGGTAACAGCAGGTGTACAATGATGGTGATTCAACCGGGGAGCTGTTTTATGGACTAGTGCTATACTGGACGGCATCATCTTCAAGGGCTGGTTGGCGGATAATGGTTGTAAGACAGTTACCAGGTATGCCATTATATAAAAACATCGTGTGGTGAGTATTTTCTATGGTTTTTTTAAATTTTTTGTGTGCTTTGGAGTGTTTCTTATTTGATATATTTAATGAACTGAAAATTTATGGGACTTTAGATGAAAATGAAATTTATTTAGGTAGTCAAGGATAATTAATTTACAAATATCCAGGCTATGTTGTAAAGAAATATAGGGCTTATTTTATTTTTGTAGTGCGGTAAATTTGCACTCACATTTAACGAGTTTTACTATGAGCTCATGATAAGACAAAGGGGTTAACGTAAGGTATGAGGAACGCCCTTTTACTTTAATAAAACATTTGTTTAAATAAGGTTATCGAATTAAAATACTTTTGAAAATGAAATTGTGGACATTACTAATAATACGAATGTACATAAGGAAAGGTAATTTGGGAAATTGTAATATTTATTGCTTGTAAATAGAGTGTGATGTATTTTGTGAATTGCGTTATTTTGAGTGTGTGATTGTAGGGTGTGAATTTCTATTAGGTTTCAGCATAAAGGCAATGAGCGGGAGTTTTTAGATCCAGCGTTAGCAGATAAGCGTCTGTGTTGGTTTTAAAAGGTCTTGGTGGAAATAAGAATTAAGTGACGAGCAGCCGAGGATAATTTCACAACATTAATGACACCCAAATGAAGGGCACGAGTTTACAAGTTAAACCTCACAACATTATGACGACCAAACTTGGGGCACAAATTAGCGAAGCGATCCAGAGCAAGCTTCACAACATTATATATTATTGTGGTGTTACCTGTATTAATCGTGCCTCACTAATTGGGTGCCATAATTTTGTGAGGTTTACTCTGGAACGTCTCTGGAATCATGCCCTCGGCTGTTCCTAATAATATTTCTTACCTAATCTCCTAAATAATATCGTTGACACCTACCTGTTACATCCAAAACCTCCTGTAGATATCCTTAGGCTGAAACCTAAATAGACATTCCCCAATCACGCACTCAAAAATAACTCAATTGACCAAATATATCACACTCTATTTACATTAGATACATTTTAAAACACCATTCCTTTAGATACATCCATAAATTTCAATAATTTTATAACAATAATCATGCAAATTGATAACATTTTAAACACATATATTTTTATTTAAAGTAAGAAGGCGTTCCTCATCCCTTACGTTACCCTTTTGTCCTAGCATGAGCTCATAATAAAACTTCTACAACTGTGCATATAAATTTCCTGCACTACCAAATATCAATAAGCCCTCTATACCTCTATACAACATTTGGTTATTCGTAAATTCATTAATTATTTTCAAAAATCAGTTTTCTTTTAAAGTCCCACAAATGTCTGTTCATAAAATATCAAATAATAATAAAACACATTAAACTCAAATCCAAATAGTCACAAACACTATAAAAATATTCACCAGTCAATGTTCTATTCTATCGCCTACCTGGTTTTTAACTTCTAAGTGTGCTCCACCATCTAGTTCCTTGAAGATGCTGCCGTCTAGTAGCTACCCAGTCCATCAGCTAACTCCCTGGTCCAATTACCATCTCCGCCATGCATACTGCTGTTTTCAATTTTCAAAGCAAAATTACAATCTCCTAAGTTAACTTTTATTATTCATAACATCGCTTTTCTGTATCATCCAAACACTTTCTAACTTTAATTTTCATGCATTCAAATACCAACTTAACAAGCTTTGTACTTACGTACCACTTTCACGTTTTACCACAAAAATGCTTTTAGCTTCTATATAAAATTTTATTAACTTGCACTAGTTCATGCTGGATGAAATCTCAACGAAAAAGCAAGAGCAATAGAGAGCGAGACCCCTCTCTGCCAGTGATTATATAAGTGAAATTCGCCTTCCCCCCCTGTTTTAAATTGGCACGTACACTTCTATACACATTCCTATAATTCCGGAAAATTGTTTTCTAACTGTCTTGCATTTCAGCGAAAAAGCTATAATGTATCGTGGATTCTTGTAAATTTTTTTAACGAACATAACAATTTTCGGAAAATCGCTTTAAACTGTCACTCCTTTGTCCGAACTTAGCCTCTACGTCTTTCTTTGTCAACGCCTCCAACTTGAACAAACATCTCTCATCTCCCTTGTACCTAAAATTTTATCTCACACAACCGCTTCCACCAGCTGAATCTCTGCCCTTCTTGTACAATTCACACCAATCGCCTCGCTTGGCTCCATTTCTCACTTTTTAACAGACTCGTGTTTGCTTTTAAATATCCTTGAAATTATCGATTTTATTTAGGTCTTCTAACAATACTGCCTCCTGAATTATATATAGGCATCTCTCTTGCACTCAATACACTTTTATTCTGTCTTGGTCTTTCGGTTGGCTCTTTAATATACCACTTTCAAGATAGAAATCAATATTTTAACCACAAAACCGCATCTAACTTAATCCCCACGGCTGTTCTTTTCCAATAACCCATTAAAGCTTGTTTGTTGCCAAGTTTACCAAGAACTGTTATCTCCCCTCGTTATTTTGTTTCAACGTGTCGGATTTTACGTTTTAGAACAGAAATGTTGCTTTAACACCTGTTCCACGCTTTTAGACTTTCATATAATTACTTCACTACAAAATTAAATACGTTAGAAAGATTTTACCCCAATCATTATTTATCCTGCTCTGTGTTTATACAAATATTATGTTACATTATCCTTGGCGAAATTACTTTGATCCTACATTATTATACACTTCTTAAGTTAAAAAAAATAATTTGTTAAAAACTCCCTAATTAAATAAATTTGTCTTCTCTTGTTCAAAAGCTCTCAACCTATGAGTTCACTTGTGCACTTATATAACCCAATGACCCTTCGCGGCCCGTTCGCGGCCCACGCGTTTTCCGTGGGCCGCAAGAACCTAAGATGCAGATTCGAATCCTGTCAGGGACCTTATATTTTCCATCTAAAAGTAAAAGTTGTGTGTAAAAATCGATTTAATTTAATGTTCTGCAAATCTACGATACAGGTTTTGCCATTACACAAGGCAACAATTGAACCTAGCTGAACTCAGATAAGTTTAAATTACATGACTTTTAAAGATAATTACTGTACCTATTAAGGAAGATTTAAGTATGGAGTTGTTTAAAATAGGTGAGTGAAAGAAACACTCCGGACTCTATATTCAGTACCTAAAACAGTTGTTGTGAGGAGTTATTCTTCATCAATTTTGTACTTAGATATTATTTGTAAAGGGTACTTGTTATGGATGTTCTATTTTGTATTTGAAATATTGTTTGTAAGAGGTGTACTTTGCCTTATTATAAATTTGATATATGATTACAGTGGTTTTATTAATTCAGAGAGCTAACAAAAGTAATTGATCGTCGGAAAATTAGAAATCATCCAGGCAATTCACAGCACTTTTATTAGGCGTCCATCATTCCGACAGTCAGTCAGTGGATGTGTCATGTTAGGAGACGTTGGGTCATATGACTGCTAAAAAGAAAATAGATCTGGAACTCCTGCAAAAAACAGAAGAAACCCCACCAAACGCTACGAAAATACAGAAATAGAACAAAAGATTGGTGCAGAAAGGTTGCAATAGGAGAACTAGAACCTAATTGCGATAATTCTGTAAAAATGGCTTTCATTGATTCACCATTTTGACCATCTGCTGAAACTTCGGAGAATAAGTAGGGTAAATTTTGCATTTGCTGTTTCGTCCAAAAATATCTAACCACTTGCCAAGGAAAAAGATATCCAACGAAGGTCCGAAACGCTCAAAGACAATTCTTATTTCATCATAATATCTTTTAGGGATGCTCTGCTGATGGCTGAAAAAAATGGAAAGTGTTAAAGTGAAAAACAATTATGAAATTGTTTTCAATTACGATAAAAAGCGGTACATTTCCACTTATTCAAAGTTGATATATTTTTAAAAAGCTGCAACAGTAAAGAATATGGTTTAATTGACAAAGTGAACATAAACTGACATTAGGACTCGCGTGAACATGAAGGCAGCAGGATGAGACATAAACATGTGATTGTAATGAACAACTTTGGGTAATTCGGATTTATGACTGCGGATATGTTGAACAAAGCCTTACAAGTTTTCCAAAAAAGAGTAATTACAACTTTATATAATGGGAGAGTTATAGCATCATGATATAACTCAAAATAACAGGCAGAGTGTCGATCAAGACAATGAGCATGCTTTGCCGGTTTGCAAATTATTGGTGAAAGTATCTACTGATATTTGTAAAACTGACAGGTTACCGTAGCACAAATAAAAACAAACGGTTTTCTATCCTTATATATAAGCACAAACATACAGGTATCAACCGCATTAAATCAATAGACGACAAATTTAGTATCAACAGGCTTAACACGGGTGCGTGTTAATAGGTACAAGCAACTACAAATGCTACGTTAATTAAAGCAAATTAAATTTGAGCAAGGAATTAACACGGGTGCGTGTTAATGAGCACAGACGAGAACCAGCGTTAAGTTAGTTAAGTCAAATACATTATGAATACGGGATTAACAGGAGTGCGTGTTAATATGTACAAACAAGAACAAATGCTAAGTTAATTAAGAAAAGTACAATATAAATACAAAATTAACACGATTGCGTGTTAATAATCACAACTAGAACAAACGGGGAATAGACGTGAAGCCCAGTTTACGATACATATACAAACTTAACTTAAGGAAATGTTACATGGACTAATAAAGGATTATTATTAGACAAAAAAAAATACAGACACACAAGAAGTGACTGTCAACGACGGTGGTAGAGCTGGTGCTTCCACGACTCATTGTAATACGATGTGGTTCCACTGACAAGACCTAGCGGGCTTACTACGTCGGAAGGGTGATACTCTGGATTTCTATGTGTAAACGATTAACGCGGGGTTAGAATGCAATTACTGACCGTGCCAAAGAATAGAAACATATGGTGCCATTAGAATCTCAATCACTGGCCATGTTATGATGGAGCAATAGCGTGTTGCCGAGATAAAAATCACCGACAGTGTAGTGTTTGTACTGGGATAAAAACCACCAGCGGTGTGATGGAACAGTAATGTGTGTTAATCGGGATTACAATTGCCGGTTACGTGTAGTGCAATTTAATTAGCGTACGCTTGTACGTAGCGTAATACTAGATGCTTGGATAACAATCACAAGCACACTAATAAGTACTGTTCTTTGGATAAAAATCGACAAGGACTAAATTTCCTGTTGATTCGGAGGTGTTTATATGTTTTCTCCTTTCTGTCTGTTGGCGTGGTTATCGTGGTCGGGGCAAAATGAATTATGTTCGTTTGGGTTTTTATGTCTGGTAAACAAGTGTTTATGTCTGATAACAGCTTGATCGAGAATAATTTACTCTAACTTGATACACAGCTTTCCAAACTTCTTTCTGTAGCATTTAGCTTGTGAAACTTTGATAGTTATATAAAAATCAACATTTACAACATGATGGCCAAGACAGGACCTTATAAGAAAAAGTAGTTAGTAGTGCACCCTATTTTTGTTTTACCATTAATAAAACTAAACCCATTTATTAATCTGAAAGGAAGCAGGTGAAATGTTCCACAATAGTATTACTTAATTAAACCACATAAATTCTACCCACCGGCTACTTAAACACTAGGTGAGGTAGGTCGCGTTTACGTTCAATTACTATTCTATTATTATTATAACGTTGTGTATGTCCTCGAGAACGAGCCACTAGGGTTTGTTTGTTGATTCTTTCTGTAAATACTGAATAACATATTCATAAAAATGACTTATGCTACATATATATTCTTGGTTAGCTAGGAAATACACATGAAAACACTTTAAAACACACATGTGGACTTTATTGACAAAGACAACGAAATGTTGGAATTTGTATACCGTACGATCGTCAGGAAACGTACCCTATTAATAAGTTATAAGACGTCACCATACAGCACACTATTAAAAAAATGTATTAATGATGCACTACGGCGCTTTCCTCACTCGACACCATCATCAGTCGATTAAAATTTAAAATGGTTTTAAACATTCTTAAAACGTTTGAACGTAAAAATAAAATTGTCCAGTAAGTACATATTAAAAGTTTTATGAACTAGAATAGTATTTCCCAAAGTGGTCCTAGCGGAACATCCAGGGATCCTTGTTACCGCTGGGTGGGTTTGTGGGAAATTCAAATTAATTTGGGTTGCGTGGAAAAGGTCGGGATCTGCAAAAAGCTAAATATAACGTAAAAAAAACTGTGATTCATTTTCATCACTATGAAAGTTAAAATAAATAGTAATAATTAAATTGGTAGTGATTTCTACGTGCTGAATAAAATATAAGTATAGATGTATATAAAATACAAGGACTGACAAGCATCGCACGAAGGATGTCGACAGCAGCCGCTTCTCTTTACGCAACCCTTTTGTTTGAAACTTTTTGACTCCCAATATGAAAAGTATGAAACTTCGTATCCGGCCACAGCCGTCCACCTGAATCTAAAGTACAATATATTCTAAATGCCGGCATTTCCCTAAATACTTAAAATCAGCACCATGCTTGTTTTTTCATATAGAAATACCATATACCGATTCAAGATTTGAGTTCTAAGTTAAATTCTGTGTTCAAAATACACCCGTTGTTTTAATTTATCTGTAATAATTTTTTGACATAATATCATTTTTTCGAAAACATATCTATCCTAACTGTCCAGCTTAGAGAAAAGTATCTGTGTACTTTATTATAATAATCTTAGATTTTATTCAAAGAAAAGGCAATAGGCTTTAAAAAAGTAAGGTTTATTTAATTTTTTTCTTAGGGATTGTCTCAAGCCGATCTAACGCATACTTTTGTAACGCACCCTGTTAGATTATTTCGAATCTTTCAGCTATGTTCAACTCCTCCTTTTTGGGGCATTTTCTACAGAAGTCTTTAAAACGTGTTTACACTTTGACGAACTCGGAGGAAGTGCTCAGTAAATAACATTTTGCAGGTATCAGTGATTGTAACTTCGCTAACAATCAGAATTGCTTGGAGTAGATGAATTTTCTCCACTTATCTCTATTTCTCTCTTTTACGCAATATTTTAGATTTCTTCTTTTGCACGTACAAAAATGTCATATCTTAGCAGGCGTTAAATAATGAACAGGTTGTTCTTTTCATTAAGTATTAAAAATTATCTAGCACCGAAGCTAATAATTTAAAATAATTTTTTCTTATAAAATTATACTACCAAAGTCTCTTCTGTGTATTGATTTAAATAAATGCATCTTTTTCACAAAATAAGTAAGAATAGACTAATATTTGGAATTTCTCCAATACTGAAGTTGAAACCAATCTTTAATTCTAATATTTCCCAAGAAATGTTTCAGGTTGTAGCATATTTTTCCCAAGCATTTTAGTTTTATATGTGGTTAATCAACATAGCAAATGAATATGTAAATAAGTATTGTGTTCCAGAGTACATTGCTGCAATTAATAGACCACATAGATTTTCCAAAAGTTTTTCAATTTCGTCTAAAAATATTGATATTAATAAACTTAATAGAATTATTAAAATTATGTCTCGGATGAATTGATAGCAGTTAGTGCAAGTTTAATATATAGATTTGAATTACTTAGTGTTTAATATCCCATTTAAATACTGTTAATCTTTCCAACAGGAAAGAATTATCTCTAAAGTTTTTGAGGTTCGTTATGACTGGATCTTTCTTTTGCGTGGATAACCTCAGACTAAACTTTTAACTACTTAATGTTATTCACGACAAAGACAAACGCTATAAAAATGAGGTACAGAAATACAATGACACCAAACAATCTAAATTTGAAAGGAACGAATACATTGGACTAACAATGGATTGATCGACAGTTACAAGGGTGTATTTGAAGAACTCGTTTGAAGCAAACAAAAAGGGGCGTTTGGGTAGTTATTTAGAAGAATATGATGTAATGTAGAAGTTTGTAATTCATATATAAGCCATACGACCAGTCAAGGAGTCCACTTGAAGTATTAATTGGCAAGTAAAATCAACTACATTGTTAAAATAAATACGTTTAATTGTTGTATAAATAAAGTACTTGCGTGATAAAAACTGAGTAGACGAATTTTAGTAATGAATACAAGGTAGTCGTTGTATTAAGAAATATATTAGTGCTGTAAACATTTTTAGTAATTATTGAAATTATAAACTTCTCTAGTGACATTTAAATATATTAAGGTTTCTCTGTAAATAGTTGTGAATAGTATTTTTTATATTGGACCAAACAAAGAACAGCGAATAGAATATTGTTACAATTATTGGTTTACATACTGGATGACACATGCTTAACATTGCAGCAACGCATATTAGTCTCTCTGTAGTGGGTACTCAGTAGCAACAAAACACTGCGAACTGACCTAACGCACATTGGCAACCACCTCAATACAATAAACAGTTTTTGCGACAGTTCATGCTATTTGCTGTTATTTTCATTCCCATCTTTTTATATTATTTTTCGTCTTCGGCGAGTTAGCTGCAAATGATATGACATTAAACCCTGGTGGTGTTTTGTTTAGAGACGTTGTAATTGACAGTAAGAGCACAAAATATTGTTTTACACACAATATAAACCAGCGAACGAAGAATGTTTTTAAAATTAAACTAATATTAGTATATAAATCATTAAGTAACAAAAAAATATTTAGGCAAATTAGAAAGAAAACTTGACGAATAAAATCTTTTTGACATTCAACGTAATTTAATGGATAAAGGTACAAAAGTTCCGGCATAAATATTTAGTGCCGATACAACAAATCAAACACATTAGGTATTTATCATCGACTGATTCATAAGTGAAATGAGATAAACGAAACATCACAGTTCCGTATAATCATACCGCCTTTGAACTTCAACTGTCAGATTAATTTTTCCTCATGGTTCATTATATAAATATTAAATAATAATTGCTTATTATCAATGATTAAAAGAAGGCTTACGATAAGCTTGTGGCCGTTCTATCTGAGGAATTATTCGTTTGTAGCTTTATAGATACAAATGACATAATCTCCATAGTGTGCTCACAGTATTATAACGAAGACTCATCTGCAATAGTAACAGTTCTTTATTATGAACTAATTACACAAGCCTTTTCAACTACTCGTAGCTACAGCGAAATTCTGAAACACCTACTCACGACAATTTATTTCCAGCTAATCGCTATCAGTATAAATACTAACTTCTTTATGCTACAATGATATCTTCTAAATTACCATCGAAGCACTATAATTATCTATCAAAGCACTAAGTGTTAATTTATATCGATCACTACAATAATTTATACCGTATGGAGCTATTTATTTTAATGACACCATGCTACTACTAATTTATATATCACGACTTCATAGATCCAGATTCGAATAAAAACTAGTATTTTAATTAAAGTTTGAATTAGAACTAACTTAAATCGGCGAGAACGGCGATTTATATACATAATCAATTATTCTGAACAATTCTAAAACGTAATACAATTATGCAAATATCACTTAAAAGGTTCCTATTGTAAGCATAATAAAATTCCTAAATGCAATCTCTTGTAAACTATCAATCAAGTCACGCCCCTACATTTCATTTTCTAATGTTCCACCCGAAGGTACTACATTGACCAAGAAGCGAGTTTTTTTAACCTGGAAATTTTGAATTTTTACGAACCCTTACTGTTCCAAACAAGGTAGGGATCTTTAACGTGCGTGACAACACTCACACACACATACACGGGACCTCCATTTTACCTCTCATCCGAACAAGGGCATATTTTTGTGAAAAATACTCGGCTAACATTTTTCAAGCGGTTCGTGTCGAGAATCGAACCCAGAACATTGGGCTTAGTAGTTGCACGCGAACCAACTAAGCCACGAGTTCCTGAAGATATCACGTCACCGTTTGACTATCAACTATTTTTTTCTACAGATGCATCGCTTACGTTTGCTGCATTATTCTGGTCAAAAGTAAACTAAGTCACGCGTCGTTACGATACAGTAGTCGGTAAGGATTAAACGAGATTACAGTTTTTACCCTAAACATATTCCCTTCCTCCATTAAATGCGTAGACTATTTTAACATGAAAGAAATATTATGGTTAATGTGTTCGGTTCGTATCGCTACTAAATTGTAAATATACACAAGAATATTTAATTATTCATTATAATTAAAATAAGGGCTAAATTAAACAGTATCATAAGACTCTAATATACAATGGAATATCTGTGCGTTTGTGAGCAATTTCCTGTTCATTGTAATTAATTTTACAGTTTCTTTAATAATAATTGTAGCCTACATCCGAGAATTTCAATTTTGGATGATTTTTTAATCTTGAACTATAATAGTATGTTTTGAAATGTTTTGAAATCTTCTATGCATTCAAAAAATCTTTCTTGTATACACATCATCTGAGGACTCTCTAAAGTACACGGATATAAATAACGCTTATAAAACAGTTTTGAATTTAAAGACAGAAATTTTTTTTAATGACTACTTTCGTATTAAAACAATCTTCATCCAATCCTTGCTAATAAGTGCGGAACCCGCACATCTCATATGTGTCACAAAAATTCTCTTTTAAATTCTCAGGTTAATTTGCCTATCCTTGTATTACCCCGTTTGTCAGTATAGTTGGCCAACGACGCTGGGCAGAAAATTTTGTAAATGCCAAAAAGCTTCGAGCTTTGACCTTAAAATTGCTGAAATAAATGAACCCTTAATAAAAATAAAATCTTATTCTAGCTTAATTTACCGTATGATACTCAAATATCCTATTAGGTTATAAAAAACAAAATTATACTAACGTTTATAAAAATATCATTTCCACTATAATTGACGGCATTAAATATTTCCTGGTTTCATTCCAAATCTCCATTTATAATTGATCTTGACGTTGAAATATCAGTTTGTAAAGTTGATCTTGTATCAAGACTATTTATATTAATATGATAACTTTTCGTTATAGTTTATCAAATAATTATGCTTCATAACTTCTATGTTACTTGTGGAACGCCGACAGAATATATTACAAATTACTCGAATCGCATATGTTGCATGTCATAAAATGAATTAAAGAATGAATGCTTACTCGAAACTTACATGTTGCTCGACGTTAGAATGAATGACCGCTTCCCAATATTACCTTTCTATATACTAAAATCAAATGAATACGTCATCTTTGATGCCACCGCAAATTCGCGCTTATCGCTAATTAATTGCGGTCGGTATAATGTATGGCTATCGTAAAGCGTCTTCCATTTTTTGATGATGCATTAAAACCTAGTCGTTGTTATTTCTCTCAGAGCTATTAAACTCGTTCTTATCTATTTCCATAGTTTTCCTGATAGTAGCGCTTCTTCAAGTTGGAGCGTTTATTCATTGATAGAAGATAATTAGCTTATTTAATAGCTTTTAGAACATGTCTAGTAAAAATAACGTATTCTTTTACTAAATAACGTAGATGCTCCAACTTTCTGGACTATTGGTCTTCCTATAAATGCACTAAAGCTTGTTTTACGTGTTTTAAAGAATATTTACACGCGACAAATATGCCTTGCTCTATAAATTCATAAAATTGATATGTTTTAAACGCGTTCTACAATAAATACAATGAAAACTTATTAAAAGGCATTTTTCAGAACAATAGAATATTTATTTACACACCGCTGAAAATAAATGTTTTTATTTTCACGTATTTAAAATTTGGGCTTTGTTTTTATGCTATATTTAAAATGAAAACTAGCCTTATGGTATCTCTCAGGACTAATTATTTACACACTGATGAAATTAATTCACATAATCAGTGAATTTAAAATTGGACTTCGTTTCTAGATGGCGTGTCCTTTAAAAGTGTTATATTGCATGGGACTTTTTTTAACTTGCTAATAGAATATGCGTTTATATAGGATGTAATTTGAATATTGGGAAATTTAAATTTTTTCCGTTTTTGGTTGGGGTAATCTTTTTCACATAATTTGCGTTCATTGACTTCTCGTGACCTTATTATCACACCTAAATATGTATGTATTGCCGTGACAAGGAGGTCACGAGAAGTCGTTGAAATTCAAGTTCTATAAAACTAACCAAATAGAAGTAAACTGGCAAAATTGAAATTTCCGAAAATTTATTTTTCCACCTTGTATATAAATATAAGCGTATTGTAAATAAAAAGCCATTAAAGGACAAAGCCATTAAATTCATCCGCGTTAATAAAAAGCTTAATTCTCGCGTATTACATTTGTTACAGAGTGTATGAAGTAATTACAAACGAAGCTTTCAACAAAAGTACTAGAAATAACTTAGATTTAAGACATTTATTTCATTTATTATTAAAACATGCATTGGAATACGCTTTATTTACTGTTAAACCAATCTTTTTTTACAATTATTAAGATGTCAATCTTTTGGCATTTGCAAAACTATATTCTCCAATTTTTTAGAGAAATAGAGAAAAGTACGTCATCTATATTAAGAACTACTTAAATATCTAATTAATAAATAAACATTTGTTCAAAGAACTCGCGTGCTATTAAAATCAAAATTAAAATTAAAAATCGATAAGAATTATTTTATAGGTTTTCGTGTTTTTTTAGGATAGAATACGATGCAAAATTAACTCTGAAAGTCAGACAAGGATCGGCCACGCCTTGCTAGGCTCGTAAACCATTCGATCGCGGCAGTTTGACACTAATTAGGCCATTAAAACCGTGGAATTCCGGAAAATATTACACCACGTATGTGACTAAGATTCGAAGAAAAATTAGAAAGGAAGGTTAGTTAGTAATTTCAAATTTCCCGTTGCTATACCGTGTCACAGCACGCTTTTAGCACCTACTGCGAAGGAAGAGAAAACAGCAAATTTAGCGGCGCACCAACGAGAGGCCTCATCACAGTAAATAGCGACGCCCAACGCGAGGCTTTGTCATATCAGTATATCAATCATATTAACAACAAAATGGATGTCGATAAAGTACAAAACGTTTACCCCGCTTTATACATTAATGATCTTTTCAAACATCATTAAAGGAATGAATACTCTTTGAAGTGTAACTGCTGTCATTTTTCGAAACGTTCTTCTTGTCAATTTCAAATAATTTTGTTATATTTGTTCTTTCCGTTTTGAACCGTCACCAGTACAAGGCGTGCTTTTCTGGCACTTTTTAATTTGATAATTATAAATCTATTTTTATTATGTAAATCTTTTAGAATTTCCTATATATTTTTGTAAATTTAGAGATCTCAGAGTAAGTTATTTGCGTCTTATTATGTGTTTTAATTTGTGTGTTTTTTTTCCATTTTAGCTGTTGATAATGGTAGTAAAAACTACCAAAACCTCAAGTTTTGATTAAAACTTTATATTTAATTGTTTTATTATTGGACTATATCCCAAAAAATTCTTTGACATATCTTATGTGTAATATTCTGTAAGACTGACTAGTACATTATAATTATGAAAATGTCGCACGTTGAGGCGTCACTAAAAGAGTGCTGTGACAACGCCTCGCTTTGATGCTCCGCTAAAAGAGTGCTATGATACAGATACAGCAAATTGTAAAATTTGAAATTGTTGACTTACCTTCTGCACTAAGCTCTCTCAGAAAGATCAGACATTCCCGGAGGCGTGGAAACGAGTGGCTGCCCTTGTAGATGTAGGCCCAGACTAGCGGCAACCCCTCTCCTGCGGTATTTTCGTGATCCTTTTAGTTTTACCTGTTACAACCTGTGGATATTTAATAATAACTCGTAGATGGATTTATGTAGTTTAATGACTTGTAACCAATATTACTACATAGAAAACAAACACAGCTAAATAGAAATTCGCAGCATATACCGTAACTACAATGCGGCCAGCGCCGTTGTCATTAAAAAAAACAAACAAAGAAATAATACTACGCTATAACTTATCTGTAAAGTACAATCCAAACTGATCCTCGTTAGCATCCACTATCTCTGCCACACTCTTACGGATCAATGTATAATTTAATTTCAACGCAAAGTTCACAATTTAAACTATAAGTTCTAAAACACCCGACACGCGCTAGGATAACCTGACGTGCTCCCTCGCGCGCTTAAACCCGACTCACTGTTAACTATAGGACCAACTTAAACATTCCGGATACTTCTCCCTCTTATTATAGGGGGCGGCCTAGTACACTTCTTTTCTAACTTTGCCTGGCTAGCTCAACGGAAAGGATAGAGTTTTCAAAATGAAATCAAACACAGTAATATCACAAAGCATTTATACAGTATTAAATATTTTCCTCTCATACAAAAGCATATAGAACTTTTACAACATAGTTTCTTTCTAACAACAAATAATTTCAAAGAAGTGCTTATTTACTTAATTATGAGAATGTTCCTTACCTTATTTTAAATTTAACGAGTTAAATTTCTTCTCTTATGGATATTTTACCTGTTGTTTTTTTTTATTCTCACGCTTGTAAGGCTTGTTTGGCCAATAAACTCCTTAACAGCTAATCTATTAAAAGTATGAGTGTTTCGAATACTGAACACAAACTTTCTTGGTAAAGATCCTTACAAAAATGAAATAATATATAATTCAGACCTATTCTACTTTAGACTTAAATGAAATGACAAAATAAGGTATTAGTTACAAAATATGTTAAAAAAATTTATACTTGCAAAAAAATCCGTTAAATTGACGTTCAAATTTCAGTTTACAAAATCTTGCATACTATTTAAATCTTCATTTAGAAACCAATGTGCATCCTCGGAATTATTCAATAAAATTTTTAATAGCCTTCTATATGTCGAAGCATTTCTAATCTTTATTGTATATAATTAAATTTAATAATTTCCATTCTTTTTATGCAGGTTACGTTTAAAACATCACTTCTTTATTCATTGTTACATATTAATTACGCAAACTGATTTTATTTAATAAATGCTTTCTTATGTATACAAAATTATCTATTTCTAAAATGTAGTAGTATTTGAGTCATTCCATTCTAAATAATACACGCCTATCTTACGTAATTTTTTTGGAAATCCTCATTAGCGTTTAAAATCGTTGAATTTTATTATCTCGTTTTAGCCATTAGTGACATACGTTGCTCGTCTTTGTTTAACACCCAAGGTTAGTGTGGCGTCGCATACTAATCTAGCAATTTCGAAAGGTAATAAATAACCTTTATCAATTTTTGTTACATTTTATGGGTTATTTTTTATTGTTCTGGACGCTTCGTAGAATAAACGTTTATTTATTAATGACTTCTACAAGTTGACGTATTTCTTCTCAATTCCTCTCGAAAATACGAGAACATGTTTTATTTAAAATATTTTTATGCTATACAAAGACTAATTAATTTAAACTTTAATTACTTTTTAATTCAAACGAGGTGCTCTTCCTATAGAAAATATTTTCATTTAAATCAAAATGTGTTTTTAATACACCTATTTAGGTTAAAATTGGGTTTTTTTAACAAGATTGATTGTAGTTTTTATGCTAAATGCGTAAAGCTAGCACTATAATACGCTATTTACAGCCAATGAAGAGCATGTTTATATGCATTGAAAATGTATCGATAATTAATAAGTGAAAATAAATGGCTTTGTATTTATCTTAAAATGATCGATTTGCGTGCGCATTGAATGAGTTTTTAAGGTATCTTAAAATTAATTATTTTTACATATACAACTTACGTTACTTGCTATTTATTAACAATACGCTTATATCATACAGTGTGATTATTTATACTTGTGGAAATTGCATTTTTTGCATGGCACTTTAATAGATAACAGTACACTTGTGTTATACATGGCTAACCATGAATTTACGGAAATTTCTGTTTTTCAGGATTCTTTTAAATCACAGTGGGTTTTATTTGTAGAATTTAGGTTTCAATGACCTATCGTGATCTCTTATCATGTCAATATATATATATATATATATATATATATATATATTATATATATATATATATTGATATGATAACGCCGTACTCGGTGTAATGACGTTTTTACGTAACGTCACCTCTCTGTGTTCTTACTTCAAATGTTATCTTACTAATTTTATTATTATGTCACGGCTAGCCCTATTTAATCTACACAGAGTGCACAACGTTACGATGATCAATTTTTCTCTTCTCCACCCCTTTATGATTACCTATTTGTTTGAATTGATAAAGCGAAGTCAATTAGTTTCATATAATGAAAAGAAATATTATTTACAATTTTTGAAAAATATTTAACTACACCCTTCAATCAGTCAATATCATATGTATTATTTATCCCAAAATTTATATACTTTGAATTCAATCTAAAGTCACCAAAAACTACCTTTTTATCAAAGAAACCTGGAACGTTCTAGACCCCTTTATAATACATTACGTAAGTTTAACGTATGCAATGTTTGTTGTTGACTTCATCATAAGTTTATATAAATTGAATAAATTCAGTATTGAAATTTAAATAGAAAAATATCTTAAAAATAAAATAGATCTGACCTGCTACAGGTTGTTCGGGTTGTGGATCAACATCTCTTTGTTGTCCTCCTTCGTTGAACCAGTGTTTGAGTACAGTTACCCCTCGTTTTCCAAAAATTACTTCGTGCTTCTTTATTTTATTTGCATTGAATCTTGCAATTCAAAATTGTACCAGAATTGTACCAAAAATATAATTGTCCACGCTGATTTGGAATATTATATTGACCCAGATTTGAATTATTCTTGTCGGCGCATACTTGAATTATTCAGAAATGTACCATAGATTCGAAATGTTATATCACAGATTCGAAATGTTATATCATAGATTCGAAGTATTCAAAAATGTACCACCAATTCGAAGCCCTATTATTATTAATATTTAGTTTAAATAAATTACCCTAAACTCTACTCACGTTAAACGGCAAAAGAAGTCTTCGTAATCATTGCCCTTTATCACTGTAACATTCACTTGATATTCTATTAAATATTAAATTACGCGTTACTTTCTGGTTAACAGTGACGCAGCTTCGCCCTGCTTGAGTTGTGAACTGAGTTGTCTTATCATTTCTGTGTGTTATATAGGCTGTTCCCACCTACATGTGGGCTGGGTTTTCAAGCAGTCTTGCAGATATCTCAACCAATTAGGTCTTTAATATTCCCTGCATTTCGAAGTTGTTTCTGATGTAATTTCTTGGGTTTTCCGTGTAATATCTATTGGCTATAGATACCTTGTTATCTTTGCCAGACGTTGTTTTGTATAGCTAGCGCCTTTTGAATAATTGAACAAAATAAATGATGTAACTTCAATGCTGTTTTCGTTTATCTATTTTTATGCGTGTTTGAAACTGCGTTCTCTTATCATAAATGTTTATTATTTCAGCGTAATTGCATAAAGCTTTCTTAGGTTTTATCTCTTATATTCGTATTTGCTTTATAACTAATTAGACACTTCTCAATGCGTGTTTAATTACATGTACTATCATTTCTTCTGAATACGCCTTCTATTGTTGAAAGATATGTTCACTGGCATTACTTAAAATTAATAACGCTCTATATACAGAGTGTTAAATACTTGCTATTTACATAATGTATGAATTACCATTTTTCTGCTAAGTACGCGTTCTATTGTTGTGAGATATGCTTACTTGCATCGTTTACAGTTAATTACGGTCTATATACAGGGTGTTAAATGCTTGCTATTTACATAATGTACGAATAATTTAATTTTCTGCTAGATAAATGCAGTTTTCTGATTCCTATTGCAATATATTGTTACTACACGACCCTTGCTATTAAATACACCCCTAAACAACCCCTTATCACAGCATTATATATATTGTCGTGGAATTATAGGTTAAATAGGTGTAGACAATAAAATTTTATCAACTGTGTATATAGAAAACAGGAACAATTTATTTACGCGCCAAATAATCAGTTTAGATAGTGAAGACGGACGGTTATTAACAGATTTTGTAATTCTAAATTAGAATGTTAAAATTGCACAAAGGGAAAAAGCTTTAGAGTACATAAAAACTCAAGAATACGCATAATTAAATTATAATAATTTTAATTCAAGCATGGAAGCAGAAACGGAGTTTTCAAGTATAGAAAATCAATAATTTAAACGCATCTTTCCATTTACATAAAAGCAAACGTTCGTTTACAAATCCTAAGAAGGGGAGAAACTAGGAATTGTTATTTTAAATAACGAGGGGCTTTGAAGAAACATCTGTGGTTAAATGTCAGGTTCATGGAACTTGATTATACGTTGAGACAGAATTTCTATGAAATTGTGGCAACGGTCGATTTGACAAACTGCTAACAATAACAAGTGCCTTGAAGACTAAGTGAAATGAACGATCGATAATGTAAAACAGACAGAGAAATGTATAAGAAAGCGTTGGTTACGTAAGTCACGTCTAATATACACGGGGAAATGTAAAGGCCAACAACACTCGTGCATGCACACGTGCCCACAACTGATAACATGTACGCACACACGCACGGATAGAAAATATCTAATATCTTTTGAATGTTCAGTACACAACTATAATCCAGATGCTTAGAGCATATGAAAAATACGTTAACCGAATCTATTCGAAAATTGCATGCTAATAAAAGCTTGGTTGATCTAATCGAAATTCAGTTACGTTCTTACAGATGAATAGTTGTATAATTTTTACTACGAACAATCCACAATAATATTTGCATACAAATATATGAAGAATAGGTCTCTATGATTATAAAAAATTTTTTATAATGATACATGCATTTAAGTGCAGTTTATTCTCATATTTTTGTAACTCAATCAAGGATTTCTCAGCATAAGAGACGATTAAAAAAAAGACGACTAATCATTCAAAATTCTAATCTGTGTGCATAATTCACAAGAGCATTCCAACTAGTTTTAACACACTTTTTGAAACAATGTATATTCGTCTTTTTGGTCATGAACGCCAGCTTCGTTGTTGTAGTAAATTTTCTTTATAGTAGTAGTATAAAATAATTAAAGGCCTTACTTACCTAATCAAGTACCAGATTAATTATTTAAATTAATGATTGGGTGTAACAAAACACTTGACGATAATTAATAGTATTTTCGTTACAGAATTAAAACTAGCACTTCGCAGGGTCTTCGTTAAAACTCCAAAATTGCTTTATTAACAATGGGGCGTATCTTTCATTAATGTTCATAAAGCATTGAACTTACAGATTGATTCTAGGAATTTTGTATGATCACTACAGTGAGATACTTAGCATTACAAGTTTATTTCAAGCTTTTAATTAAGTGTAATTAGTTTTGTCGGGAGCCAGTCTGGGATTTCTCTTCATAGTAAGCAATTCAAACATTCTCTCTAAAAGAAGCGTAAGAGGGCATTTTAAAAAAAATTAATACAGTGCACTCTAGGACTACTTATTTTCTGTTTAATTAGCAGAACATAGATTATCTGCTTAAAGGCGTGATGTTTAACTACAAAGAGAGCGCAAAGTATAATACCAAATGCATGTAGTTGCAGCCAAAGCTTACCCTAAAATTAAACTGTCTAATGTTAAGACCATAACAGTTAAAGAAAAATTAAGTTATAATGGTAATATTGCGTTTAGTCTTCGACTTTTAGGGCACATGTATTCATTGGTCGCACTATTGGACAAGACGAATATCTATTTTTGCCCTTGTTCGTAGACAATGCATTGTCACCGGTCTCAGATACGTACATAATTTCAGGAGGATAATGGTAATAGCATAGTTCTTTCTTCGACTTGTCAATACTGTTTTTGAATTCTCAAAAATATAATTTCGTCTTATGCGAAGCGATATGTCACATGCTCATCAATATTTCCGGATAGGATTTTTGGCGATTTACATGCGAATGAACAGTTTTTCATAATTAATTTAGTTATCTTTAATTTTTGAGAAATAATACGTCACATTCTGATAAATCTGCCGAGGAAGGAGTTTCCTGTTTTCTGTAGTAGGAATATAGACCTTTGGCTTTTAAGATATAATACTGAAGCGGGCTACCAAACTGGGCGCAGTGGGACTCCTTGATGATGGAAAATAGAATCTTGAAACGACGCCTGGAATTTGAAGATGGCACTGAGAGACTTCAAGTGATAGTGCCGAGAAGCAGAGTGCCGGAAGTGTTGCAGCACTTGCACGATGGTATTTCCGGAGGGCACTTTGGCGTGAAAAGAACTCTCGAAAGAGTGAGAGAAAGATTCTATTGGGTGAACTGCAAAGATGATGTGAAGGAGTGGTGCCGGAAATGTGAATTGTGTGCCTCTGCGAATGGTCCGGTTACAAAACGGAAAACCCCAATGAGACAGTATAACGTGAGGAATCCTTTTGAGAGGGTAGCCATTGATATAGCTGGTCCGTTTCCTGAATCAGAGAAAGGAAATAAATACATCTTGGTTGCAATGGATTATTTTACCAAATGGCCGGAAGCATATGCTATACCTAACCAAGAAGCCGAGACGGTTGCAGATGTACTAGTAAAGGCTCCTGCTTAAAATACTAATTTCTTCCCAATCTGGTCGTTGTCCTCTATTCTTCCACTCAATAATACGTCCCAATTCGGCGTCATTCTCCTGGTCTTCTCGTATTCTTTCGGGTTGCCAAGTATCATCGGTTACCGTCATTCTATGGATGACACTTATTTTCTCTTCCATCTTGGAGCAATGATTGCAGTCCACCGGACAAGGTCTCCTTGATAGAGCGTCTGCATTCCGATGGCTAGTTCCTACACGATGTTCTGTGTCAAAGTCATATTCCTGCAGCCGCTCTATCCACCTTGCCACTGGCCCTTTAGGATTTCGAAACTGCAGTAACCATTTCAGTGCAGCATGGTCTGTTCTCAACAGGAATTTACGGCCGTATAAGTACTTATAAAAGTGCTCTACGGATTTGACGACGGCCAACAGCTCCCTTCTGGTCACACAATAGTTCCTTTCTGGCCGCCGCGACAAGACCTTGCTGAAATACCCAGTAACTTTTTCTTGTCCGTCCTGCACTTGAGAAAGAACGCTTCCTACAGCTGTGTTACTGGCATCGGTATCCAACACAAATTTTCCCTCCATCCGTGGATAACTCAAAATTGGTGCTATAACTAGCAGCCGTTTCAGCTGTTCAAATGCACTGTGGCAGTCGTCATTCCAATCATATTCTTGTCCATCTTCGGTTAATTTCGTTAACGGTTTGGCAATGTTCGCAAACCCAAGTATAAAACGTCGGTAATATGTGCACAATCCTAGAAAACTGCGTAGTTGGTGTATATCTACTCGTGTAGGCCACTCTTGTACCGTTTTTATTTTGCCAGGGTCAGCTCTTATTCCGGTCTCCGAAACGACATGTCCTAGGTATTTCACCTCTTTTCCAAACAGGTGACACTTCTTGGGGCTCAATGTAAGGTTTGCCCCCTGTAATCTTTGGAATATCTCCTCTAGGTTCTTATGGTGTTCTTCAAAAGACCGGCCTAACACTATTACGTCGTCAAGGCACACCAGACAACTTTTCCAGGACAGTCCACGCAGTATCGATTCCATCAAACGTTCAAAAGTAGCAGGGGCATTGCATAATCCAAATGGCATGACCTTGAACTCCCATAATCCAGTTCCAATTGTAAACGCAGTCTTTTCTTTATCGTTTGGCTCCAAGCCTACCTGCCAGTATCCGCTTTTCAAGTCCAAGGTCGAAAACCATTTATTCATTTATCCGGATAGAGTATCCAAGGTGTCATCAATTCTGGGCAAAGGATAGCTGTCTTTCTTTGTCACATTGTTAAGCCGCCGGTAGTCTACATAAAACCTTGTCGACCCGTCCTTTTTCTTGACAAGCACTACCGGTGATGCCCATGGACTATTCGAGGGTTTAATCACTCCCTGTTCTTCCATATCGGTGATAATTTGCTCGGCTTCCTTACGTTTTGCCAAAGGAAGCCGCCTGGGGTGTTGTCTTATCGGTTGCGCATCTCCAGTATTGGTCTTGTGTTGCAACATTCGTCCTTCCTTTCTCACTATCATCCAGTGCAAACACACCTCGATATCGTCCGACCAGCTCTTTTACCTTGCCCAGTTGGTCGCCGTTTAATCCTTGACACGAAGGTATCAATATATCCAGCAATTTCTGTGCGCAACCGTTGACTGGTTTATCTTTCGTGTCGTCCACACAACGTTTAATATGGCATACTGGAATGCAACTTCCCACAATCGTGTCTTTCTTCAGGGTCACCGTATACGGATTAATGTTCAGCACCCTTACTGGTACCATATTTCGAAACTTTACCAGCGTTCTTCCAATCAGCAATCCCTCCTGACCCATTCCCGATTCAGTTGCTTCCACCATGCATACTTGTCCTTCCCGAAACGTACCATCCGGGCGTCCCATTACTATCATTTCCGCCTTCTCGGGTATTTTCATATCGCAAATCATTCGGACTTGCATCGTCTGGTTACTCGTACCTTGAAATGGAATCTCATCATCATCTATCCGAAGCACATTTTCTTTCATGTTTACATGAAACCCATATTCTCTCATGAGATCCATTCCCAAGATCACTTCTTCTGTAATTTCAGCTACCACACAGGTAGCACTTTTCCACGACCAACTAAATCTGGTCTCACAATAGTCCTTGTCGCTCCTGTATTCACGAGTAATCGGACAATCCTACAATTAATTCTACCATCGATATAAATGCTGTCCAGACTTCCCATTGACGATGCAGCACGGATGATAATCTCCGGAGCACTACGCTGTGCTGTCGACGTTCGCCCCCTTACATTGACCTGCTTTAACTTAACCGGTTGTTTCTTTGGTTGAGTACAGCGTCTCTGCATATGACCAACTTCACCGCAGCTCCAGCATCGCAGTCGCCATCTCCGCAGTCGTAGTCTTTTCAGCCATTCCGCTTTTCGCTTTTCAAACACACGGTTTATTATTTCATCTATGCTGTTCTGCGATTGCTCAGGTTCTTCTAATGCAGACCGAACTTTGTGACTCATCCTGCGTGACGTCTGCGTAGCTGCTTCAAATTCAAGCGCATGAGCCAGTGCGTCATCTAACATTTTTGGCCGTGCTAATCTTAGCGCTTGCTGTATTTCACTGTCTTTAATGCCATCCACAAATGTTTTTACAGCCAGTTGTTCGAGGAAACTATCTGGTGCCGTTGGGTATGCCAATCTAACTAATCTGGCGATGTCAGCTTCGAATTCTTGCAGGCTTTCACTTGTCTTTTGCGAGCGGTTCTTAACTTGTACGTGGTAAACCTGTTGAAGGTGAGCGTCTCCATATCTCATCTCAAGCTTCGATGTTAAGAGGCCGTAATCATTCTGCTGGTGATCGGGAATCGTTTGTAAGATGTTAAGAGCTTCTCCCCGTAGGGCCACTATTAAGGAGATAGGCTTCTCTTTGTTGCACCAACCGTAGACTATTGCTGCAGCTTCAAATTGTTTCAAATATGTGGGCCAAGGTGTTTTGCCATCGAACGTGGGTGGTTTTACTTTAAATTTAGATGGTATTGACTCGCTTCTTTCCATGGTTCTTATTTCCTGAATGTTTTCATTTACAACTTGGTTTGCTAATTTAATTGGCCGCGTTGTTAGTGAAATCATTTGTTCTTGCAGCCTCATCACATCTTCTTCCATTTTTACCAATTTATTGTCCAACTTTTTTTTTACCTGTTGAGTGAAATCGTCTTTCAATGCAATGGAGATTTCTATTAATCTTCGTTCTAACGTGGCTGTATTTTCACTTAACTTTTCTTCCATTTTTGCAGCATTTTCACTCAACTTTTCCTCTATTTTCTCAGCATTTTCACTAAGTGTTACTTCCATACCGTCTTTAAACTCTTTTAGTGTCGATTCCAGTTCAACTGACCTCACTGCGATTTCACTTAACTTTTCCTCCATACCGGATTTAAAATCCTTAAGGAAATTCATTAAAGTTTCTGCGTCCATCTTACTTTGACTTCTTGTAACTGGCATATATAAACTACTTAAATGTCTTTAGACTTGTGTGCTTTCCTTTTAAATTAATCACTATATACCCCACATCTGACACCAGTGAAGCGGGCTACTGCTACCGCGTTTCTCTAATTTAAAACAAGTAATAACAAACGTCTTTATTACTCACTGTTCACAAGTCTAATTAACCGTATATGCCTTATTTGTAGATGTTTTCAGTCCACTTAACAATGAAGCACTATTACACTAATGAAATTACAAGCACTAATATTTTCTTACACTAACTTCTTTACCATAGGTCCATTAACAACATTAACATAACTATTTGTTTATACACTTCTATTTATTTATGTATACTACAAGCTGCATGTACATTAAACACAGCATATATCATTTATGTATAAATTCTTGAACTCCTAAAAGCTCAACTACGTTTACTGCACACGATATAATTTATATTAGACATTCAAGTATAGACTAACTCTTACATTCATAAGCGGCCTTATATATACCCTGAATTAAAGATATGACTCATTATCTAGTATTTTCTAGAAGAATTCTGGAATCCTTGAGAATATGATGTGCCTCGGGCGTTTGTATGTTTGACGGGTTGCCTAATAGTGGATCGCAACAATACATCAAAAGCTCAAAGACTTTGTATTTTCCAATTTTTTGAGTTGATGGCTTGACTCATTAAAAATTCAATTAAAATAGAAATCATTCAAAAATTCTTCCGTGAACTTATTGGAAAATATCGGAAAATTTTCTGACACTAAGGAAGTATTAGCAGAACAGAATAACATTAAATCCAGCTTAGAAATTGTCGCCAGAGATATTCTGGGGTATACACAAAAAGAAAATAAGAAACCAAGGATAACAAATGATATCCTGAATTTAATAAAAGAAAGCGACAATACAAAAACAGATCAGACAACGCAAGGAATCAGAGATACAAGTCAAAAAATGTGAAATTATTCGTAAATGCATGAAACCTAAATAACAATGGATTGAGGAAAAGTGCAAATAGATACAAACTAAGGTGGAAATTAGAAAGACGGACGAAACATACAAATTGATTAGAATTAATTTTAGGGATATAAAGCTTTATTGCAAAAATATAAGGGGCGCGGAAGAAAATATAATTATAGAAAATGTAGAGAATGTGGATGCATGGCAATAATGTATAGAGGGAATTTATATCGCGAACAGGAACTAGAAGCAATACAACAGGAATCGGACATTGAAAAAGATGGCTTGGGATATCTTATACTTAGAAATTAATTTAAACTAGTATTAAAGTGCCTGAAAAATAATGAAGTGCCGAGACAGATAAAGTGCAAACAGAAACTCTAGAAGCCGCTTGACAAACTATTAGAACATCTCTAACTTGCCAGCTATATGTATGAGACAAGCGAGTTACCCAAAGATTTTAAATGTAACACCATAGTCACTATAACAAAAAGAGTGGTTCGGAGAGATGTCAATTTTTTCTATTAATAAGTTTAACAGTACGCGTGTCAAAACATTAACTAGAATTGTATATAGACGAATGGGAAATCGGACTGAAGAAATACTAGAAGTAGATTAATTTTGATTTAGGTGAAACAGGGGGGAACACGGCAGAATATTTTAGCTTTAAAGGTGATACTCAGAAAGCAATAGAAAAAGGAGATAGGGTGTATATAGGATTTGTAGATCTGGATTAGACAATGTAAAATGGGAAAATATGTTTGAAATAATAAAACGGATACGAATCACTTATAGGCATAGACGGATAGTACATAGCTTATACAAAGAGCAAACAGAGGTAATATAATTAAAGCGGAAGCGTAGAAAGTAAATATTTGGAGAGGGGTGAGACAGGGATAGACTCTATTCCTATTCATTTTTAACTTGTATATCGGAGAGACAGTGAATACTGGCAAATGCTGAAAGGCATCTCAGATTCCCAGACAATATAGCGGTAATAGCATCTACAATGTAGTACCTTCGGGTGGAGCATTGGAAAATTACATGTAAAGGTAATAGCATCTAAGGAAACTTCGTGGCGTAGTTGGTATGCGTTTGACTACTACGCCCAAGGTCATGGGTTCAAATCCCGACACGGTCCGCTTGAAAAATGTTTTAGACGAGCATTTTTCTTAAAAATACGCCCTCGTTCGGATGAGAGGTAAAATGGAGGTCTCGTAACAGCATCAGTATTCAAATCCTTAGAAATTTACGGTTCCGGAAAATTCCGGTAAGGAGTGTGCTACTTTAAATTTGAAACATATGGCTGTCTTGTGTTATCTTGTGAATCTTCAACATTTGTTTAACAATTCAATGTAAGCGATTAGATATATACGAGGGGGTACCCAAAAGTTTTCGGAATGTCGCTGCTGCGCTCGTAATTTTCGTAGTACTCGGTTCTTCCGCTAATGGTTCGTTAGGGCACACACTTCTTAGTCAGTGTGCCAAGTAGCATCAATGTGGAAGGTTGCGTTTGCCCGCAGTGAATTTTCTTGCAAGAGTTGTTGTGTGCAGGCGTCGTTATTGCCTCGAGGAAATTTTATGATCAGCGCGCGGCAGTGAAGTTTCGCTTCTTGTTCGGAAAAAAGCTTCAAAACTGTTGAAGACCGCTTACAAGGATGACGCAATGGTGAAGAAAAAAAACGACCGAGGCGCTTGTAGATATCAAAGAGGATGAGTTTAAGAGATGTTTCGAACAATGGTATAACCGATTAGACAAGTGCATTACAGCTAATGGGGAGTACGTTGAAGGTAAGTTAAACTGCGATCAGAATTTCCACTAAAAGTATCAATATTTTAGTTTAAAGTAATGTTTGTAACATAAAACTGTTTGTATTGTTAAGGTTAAGCGAATAATTAAAAAATTATTATCTGAAACTTAAGCGGATTGTTAAGAAAATTAATGTCCGTGGATTTAGTATAGCTTTATGACCCATTTTGAAGTGACATTTAATGTGTGGTTCTAAAACTTGCAGACTGTATATATTTTTAACATAAATAAAGAAAGTATACTACGCTATAATTAAACTAACTGCCGTTTTCTGAAAGCTTTTATTTTTTATGAATATTTGTTGTATATTTTATAAATCAAATTATTATACGTAAAAAAGAATACAGATTTATTAAACAAACAATTTAGTTACATTTACTATTTTATTTTGGACAAGTGCGTCCAAAAATAGGGAACTTATACAATTCTTTGATCTGTATTGCTCAATAGGTGAGATGTTAATGGTGAGTTATTGGTAATCATTTTTACAGTGTTTCCTATCAGGTTTGGTCAATAATACTGTTTGATTTTTATATTAATAATTATCAAGTAATCATCAAATCGTTCCAATAGTGTGGTTTAATAATAGATATATTTCATTACAGGAAATGATTTTATATGTTGTTTCTGTTGTAGCTAAGTAGTAAGAACACACGTCTTGGGTATCTTCTTTGCTCTAACCATATTGTTCTATTATAGGCGCAACGCACTCCTCTTTGATAACTGTGTTGCCACAGCGAATTCGATATTTTTCTGTGAGGGTTTCCAAATTCTCCCTTACAGTACATCTTGTTTTTTTTATAAACCTAGGATTTGACGGGGTCCTCTTGTGTTGTTCTAATTTTCGTTTCTGTGTCGTATTTCGTATAAAGTATAACGTTTGAAGACCCTCGACCATCTGTCATTGGCTCTACCCAGGAATAGACCCCTAGCCACATCGGAAGACTGCCTATCCTCTAACAACTCGTTTTATGAAAGGAATTTTGAAGTTAGCCATCCACCTCAAGGTAAGATTACAAATTTTGCTTCATCCAGTCGGAATTTCTTGCACCATTCAACCACTGCAGTATGCGAATAACTGTAGTCACCATTCTCTATAAATTTCCATTGGTTGACACTTTTCGGTGGACATAAACTGAATAACGGCACGCAGATTATCTTCGGACGGATTTCTATCGTGGATACCATTTTTAATTCAGCTACAACACTTCTAAAAAGTAAGTTGCAAATATTTTTCGCAGACGCGTCAGTACTACTTACACAAACAATATGCACAAATGAATTCCGTTGTCATAGAAATAAAATCTTGGCTACGCTGATCAAACGTCTTTCTATTGTGACCGTCCTCGTATAACTTCAGTTTTGTATTAAGGTTCCGGAGCTAATATAGCGTATAAGTTTCAGACAGGAAACGTATAAATCGTAGTATATGATTTGCAACTAAGATTATAAACTTGGGTAATTAAATATTCTACACTGATGATGCTTCATCAATGTCACGTCATACCAGATGACTGTTAACAACCATTTGAATTGTAAATTTGTTTCGAATGTTTAATTAGGATAAGTTTCGGTATTAATAGGGATAACCTTACCACCTACTTGAACACGTCAAGAACAATGTAATATTAATTAATAGGTGTGGTTGGTGTGTCTTGGAAATTATACCTAACTAAAGAGAAGCATTTGTATCTTTAAAAAAAAGTTGTATCTCTTATGTCAATGCCGTTTTCCTTTTTAGTTTTATACCTGTAAGCTCCATAAAATAATATCTATCATTTAGTCCGAAAAGTAGGGGTTTAATACAAGCCAAAGTTTTTATAAAAGCAAACGTTGAACGTTCAAATTTACAACGCCCATAAAAAATATTCGGGTTTGTGAAGCGACGCATTTTGCAGCGGTCGTAAATTACAAACTGCCAGAATCTAAAATGTTTCACTTGCAGTTCTTCTTTACGGTCGAGTTTCATTTTGTTTGATTAAATGCATTCGCCACAGCTGTTACTGAAATTTAAACAAACAAAGAATACTAAAACGTTCGTCCGGACTTTTGAAGGGCGTTCGAAGCCACATTTAACGACTCTAGAGAATATTAATTAAAGGGGTTTTTCAGGTGATGTCGGTCATGACAATTAAATAATAATTTTAAGTGGTTTTGCGTTCTGCGAATGCCATTTATTTTTCGCTTTATAAGTAAGTTAGGTGTCCGAGATATATAAAGTTTTCGTTCGACTTGATGGTGTTAGTGAGCACTAAAACCTCAAGAATTCAACAGACAGGAAAGAAGCTTGGCGTCATTAACTGTCCGACTCGATTCACCGGATAAGACATAATATATATAAATCAGGGTTTGTCATAAAACCGAGAGTACTAAATTCCTTTTTTATTATCTTCTCTCGGCCGTATCACTTATGTAAATTTTACTAAGATCATAACAAAAAGTTTTCTTAGGCGTGCTCAGTTACTTATTTTTTGAATAGCTTTGTTATAATATAAACTTTTAGTTTTTCTTCGGATAGATATAGGTGTATAGGATAATAATATATCAGTCAAAGGTGATTGTAACTGAAAATTGAAATAAACTACAGTACAAACAAATACTTTTGTTCGTATGTTTAGTAGATGTAGTTGATTAATATCGTAAGGCAGGTAGTCTTCAATTTCTATTGAATCCGGTTTCTATGAGACGGGTAATGTTGTATATCGCGAAAGTTCTATAAGTTAAATTATTTACTAAGACAGAACACTGATAAAATAATAATTCTAACCAATTTTGTTCGTATTGTAATTTAATCATCATCATCGTCATTTTGTTTTCGACCTTACTTAAGGTCGGTTTGACGCAGCTCTAACTTCTTTTCTATTCTGTGCTAATCTAAAAAGCTCTACATACCCTTCACAACCTAAATTTCTAATAATTTGACTAATATAGCTTTGTCTAGGTATTCCGATATCCTTCTATCTTATTCCTATCCACCTGGCTCTACATAGATATTAGCAACCTGATGGTTGTTAAAGAACTCTAACATGTTTACATGATTACCATTTATAAGGAAATGAAATATAACCTGGTTATCCGCTTCAAAAAGGAAAAGTGTTAAATTAAATGTTATGGTAAGGCTTAAGCAACGAATCGCTGCCAGCATGCCAGACCGCTACCTAATTGTGAGTTATGTCATGGTGACGTTTAGTTAACTGATTATTTACTTATTCTTTTTGTTTTCGAACTTACTTAAGGTCGGTTTGACGCAGCTGTAAATTCTTTTCTATTCTGAGCTAGTCTAAAAGGTCTACATACCCTTCACAACCTAAATCTCTAATAATTTGACTAATATAGCTTTGTCTAGGGCTTCCTACTCTATTTTTATTTGGTAGTCTATAATCTAAGACTTTACTAAATAGTCCCTCATGTCTTAACTGGTGCCTTATCATTCTATCTCTCCTGACCTTCAATTGTTTCCACATACAGGGTTCTTCACCTATCCTTCTATAAACTTCTTCGTTTGTTACTCTATCTATCCAACTAATCTTTAACATTCTCCTATAACACCAAGTTTCAAAAGCTTCTATCTTTTTCTTATCTACTTCTTTAATTGTCCAAGTCTCACTACCGTATAATAGAACGCTCCATACGTACGACTTTAATAAACTTTTTCTATTATCTAAACTAATACTATTAGCTATTAGTAAGTTTTTCTTTTTTAAAAACATTTTTCTAGCTTGAGCTATTCTAGCTACTATATCCCTTCTGCTGCGTCCGTCCTTGGTAATTATACTACCTAAATAGCAAAATTCATCTACCTCCTCTAACTCGGTATTACCTATTTTTAATTTTGGTTTAGAACTAGGCTGTAACTCACTTGTCATTATCTTTGTCTTTACTGAGTTAATTCTCATGCTATAGTTACTCTGTAGTATCTCCTCTAAAATATTTAAAAACTCTCCTAACTCTTTTCTAGACTCTGCTATAATGGCTATATCATCTGCAAAACGTAACATGTCTATTTTCTGTCCCTGTACACTAACACCTATCTCTTTTCTCTCTCTAGCTAAGTTTAAAGCTTCAAGGGAGACAGTATACAACCCTGTCTAACACCATTTCTAATCTTAGCTTTCTTTTCTATTTCATCAAACCTAATTACTACGCTTTGGTTTTTATATAGACTGTAAATCATTTTTCTATCCCTATGAGAGATTCCTATTTTTCGCAAAACCCTGAACATAACAATCCAATTAACCTTATCAAATACTTTTTCTAAATCTACAAACGCGAAATGAGTCTTTTTATTTTTTTGTAACCTTTTTTTGATAATTACCCTAATCATTAGTATCGGTTCTCTAGTCCCTCTGTTTTTACGAAAACCATACTGGTCTTCGCCTAAATAATTCTCAGTCAAAGCTTCTACTCTATTTTTAATTATTATTGGTAGTATTTTGGAAGCATGAGAAGTCAAATTAACCGTTCTAAAATTTTCACACCTATCAACTCCTGACTTTTTTGGGATTGGGATAATAATATTTTTTTCGAAATCTATTGGAACCTCACCTGTGTCATATATTACTTTTACTAGTTCATATAATCTGTCTATAGTTTTCTGACTTGCATATTTTATTAGTTCTGCGGGAATATTGTCTATCCCTGGCGCTTTATTTAGTTTAAGATTCCGAACAGCTCTATCAAATTCCTCTCTTAATATTGAGAACCCTATTTCTACATCCTCTTCTTGGTCGTTCTCTAACTCATCCATATCGTCTCCCTTATATAAATCTTCTAAATATCTTTTCCATCTGTCTGCTACCTCAACTTTATTAAATAGAAGCTCATTATTCTCGTCTCTAATACCATTATATGTTTTCCTATCTTCCCCAAAAAAAATTTTAAACTGCCCTGTAAGCCCTGTCTGTCTTACCTACTCTCAAATCATCTTGTATTCTCTTACAATTCTCCTCCATCCATTTATTTCTAGCTTTTCTACACTCATGTACTATCTTATTTCTAACTGTATTATATTTTTGCTTACTTTCACTATCCACTTCTCTGGAAGGTTTAAGCTTTCTTCTATTCTCTATTAAATCTAATATCTCCTTTGTTACCCAGGGTTTTCTCGCTTCTATTTTTTTCTTACCTATAGTCTGTGTTGCTGTATCATGTACAGTCAGTTTTATTTCTTTCCATCTATTTTCTACGTTCCCTCCTACAGCCCTTTGCTCTTATTATCTAATACTTGTTTATATTCCTCTTTTACCCTACTATCATTAAGCTTACCTACATCCCATCCCTCTCTTTTAACCTTTCTCAAATTTTTGAATTTTAGTTTACACTTCATTTTAACTAAGTTATGATCGCTATCTATGTCAGCCCCTGGATAACTACGACAGTTTTTAACTTGGTTTCTAAATCTTTGTTTAACTAAAATATAATCTATTTGGTATCTAGCCCTATCACCTGGTGCTTTCCAGGTATATCTTCTCCTAACATGTTGTTCGAATAGGGTGTTTACAGTTAATAATCTATGTTCCTGGCAAAACTTAACTAATCTTTCTCCCTTATCATTTCGTCTGCCATACCCAAATTTTCCTACCATTTTTCCCTCACTACGTTCTCCCACTGACGCATTAAAATCGCCCATAACTATTAAATTCTCATCTCCTTTTACTTTTCTCACTATGCTATTTATATCCTCGTATATCTTTTCTACTTCCTCATCCTCGTACTGAGTTGTTGGCATGTAAACCTGTACTAAAACAGTGTCTGTGGGTTTTGTACTCAATCTAACCATAATTATTCTATCACTAAATTGTAAGTACTCTTTAACTTTATGCCCTAATCTTTTACCTAACACTATTCCTACTCCTGCCTGTCCATTAGTTGAAGTAATTGTAATTATTCTATAATTATTTTTCCAAAAGTCATTACTATCTGGCCATCTCACCTCACTAATACCTAAAATGTCCAGCTTTCCCTTTCTCATTTCGACTAATAAATTCGTTAACTTATCTACTCTAAGTAATGTCCTTACATTCCAAGTCCCTATCACTGAATTGAACTGTTGTTTTATATTCTTACGATGACGAGCCCCAAGTACCCCCTCCCTGAGATCCGAATGAGGGAGTATTTTACCTCCGGACAAGAATTTTACTTGTGAGCTCTCCATCATATATATTTCGTGTTTTAGGCCACGCACACCTGGGAAATATTGTGGTAGGTTCCCATATCTTTCCACAACGCATTTTGTAAAGATTTTAGAAAATAGCCGTATCCGTCACAGTCAACCCTCAGCAAGCTTGTAAATTATTGAAGATCGCCCGAGACCAACCGACCCTCCTCCAATATCTTTTAGCCAGCAAGGCTGCTGCCCCTTGCTGCGCCTTTTAATCGCCTTTTACGATAAGCAGGCTTACTATAGTAGTATTCTTTATCCCCTACTATAAGGGCATGTAATTTAATAGCAGGCGAAAAATTATTTTTAAGTAAGAAGTTTAATCAAAACAACGGCGATTTTATATAAAATTGGCTATAAGAAGAACCAATCGATCTTGTTATGGTGCAACATTGTTAAAGTATTTAATTTTGTATTTTGTTTAATTTACTATAATGCACACTATGAATTTTTTTCAGTAAATTCAAGCTCAATCGTTCCTTTAACCCGCAAGTACTACGAACGGGTCTGAGTGACCTATATGGTATTTGTTTCCATTTGCATTCTATTATAATTTATTGGTGGAGGTTGACCTTCTAGCCATTCCATTATTATTTTCTTGTGCACCTTTCAGTAGGAATAAATCAGTCGTCATAGACAAACCTTTAGACAAGAAACTAAGGCGGCGCATGCGTTACCTTGAGTCAATAACGTATGCAACCGCCGGAGGAGTTTTTTGTAATGGTCTTTGTCTCAACTCTGTCGCTCACACAAAAACGGCTAACTTTTAATCTTTTGCTACGTTCAGCGACGTAGTCTAAAAAAAAAAATAAAACGAGAAAGAAAAAGAAGAAACTGACCGGGCTCAATCGAAGAGTGGCCGGGGTATTATACCTACAAAAAAAAATGAAGAGAGGCGTGAAATAAAAATATACTCACTCGCGCACAATCAAACATTTACAAACTAAAAACCCCTAATTAAATAAACAATTAGTAGGTACACAATATACATATTTACGAAATAAAAAAGAATCATCTTTAACATGGCGAGCTGCAGTTTTTAGGTCACCCCCTATATTAATCTTCAAACACGAAAAAAGAACAAAATTACCCCACTAAAAATCGCAGCTCGAAATCAACATTGTAAGTACGGAATTCTATACATAAAATTATC
Organism: Platerodrilus igneus; assembly: GCA_036346225.1. Taxonomy (NCBI): domain Eukaryota; kingdom Metazoa; phylum Arthropoda; class Insecta; order Coleoptera; family Lycidae; genus Platerodrilus; species Platerodrilus igneus. Next base: position 796,765 of record JARFIW010000500.1, on the reverse strand, counting down.
TTAATAAAGAAATCAATAAACATTATAATATTCTCGCACATACAAACAACCAGTCATTTTACCACCAACAAAGGTAATGCATCCGTAGACCCGTATACATATGTTGTTTCCAACAACTACCGGATACCCATATAAGAAAATTAGTGTATAAACACTCACCCTTGAGTCACCACCGTCAGGTTGGCTCCTACTGTCTGTAAAAACGGTGCGAAACAGAGGTGCGCGTGATCCCGCCTTGGGGTGGTCCTCCCATCACAACAAGGGGCGACCAACCATTCATTGTGGCTTTAAGGGCCACCGGAACGAGCACGCTATAAGGCGTGCGCGAATTTTTCATACAGAAAAACCGAAACAACCAACCATTTTACACGTGTTTTCGTTGTGTAGATTGAAAAGCAAGCGCATATTAATTTCGTTTCACTAATGACCAGAGCTCAAGGTAATAATGTTGTTAAGGAAATAATACTGGAAAAACACGGTTTATTGGGATAATACGCGGCTTTAGTTCGACGAAGCTTTCAATGAAGAACACATAAGAATCAATTATCAGATACCTAGAACCAGTTTTCGCCTGTTTAATTTTAGCATAAACTTTACGTTGATGAATTCTTAGAAGGAGTACTTATTATTGATTAGGCTCTAGGATGTAACAGTCGGAATCGAATTTATGCAAATAGATAAATGAATTAACACGTGAAAGGGTTATTTTAATTTACTGAATTAATTTTCGTTTTTAACGCCAAAGGGATTTGAGTTGAAAATTATTAGACCGCGTATTTCTTATTAGCAGAAAAAAATGTACGGGATGTTCAAAATTAGCGTAACACTTTTTATTCGAACATGTTGGCTTTTTAAATCAATAGTTTTTCAATTTCTTTTCAACTTTACGGCTATCGTTTGTGAAGATGAGCAAAAAACGTGTGCGTAGTTGTTATGTTTCCGTTTGCAGTGATGTGATTAGCAAGCGTCACCGTTTTGCGAAATCCGATCCCGGACATTTAAACAGTGGATGTATAAAATAAACAATCCTAATTTGATCAATGTGACAGTGGATGCGGTTTACAAATACCAGAAGAATAAGTAAAACCGGTGGTTTGAATTAATAAAGGTTTTTATTGTATATGCATTATTAAAGTAAAACATTTTTAAACATATTCTAATATTAACATCCAGTAGTAATCTATGTAAGTGTATTGGAAACTATAGCCTTACAATTAATGGTTTTTATTACCCATAATTAGTGGAAATGTATAAGAAGCCAAAAGAAATGAAACGATGACCTGAATGGTTTAATTTTCAGTTTACTTCAAGGTTCATAAGCTATTTTTGAGAAAAGAATACTAATTTTAGTAAATAGTTTCACTAGTTTTAATAATTTAAAATATGGCGCTTTGTCTAAAACAGTTCAGCATGCAGCCGCTTGGAGCGCTTTATTGGCATCTCTTTTTATGCAGAAGTTACCATTCTAAAGGTGTGTCTATGGCAGTCACTGTGAGAGGTACTTATTTCATTGTAGAATGCATTTCGGGTCAAAGTGACCCGTCTATAGCAAATACCTTCTTGCAATATAAATATACATGGTAAGTTATTTTCAAACTACATACTTACTTTATGCTGGTAAAAAATAATTATAGCCTTATAAAAATGTATAGTTACTTACTTATTTTAATTATCATTATAGCAAAATAGATTATCTTTCTGATGAACAACTTGCTGAGATAATCAACAGTGAAGACTTTTGGAAAGATATGGAATCGGAAGTTATTCAAAACCAACCATCAGGATCACATGATATTGTAGTTACAGTCGATGATAAAGCTAATGCTGTAATGATAATAACAGAAAAAGCTGGTAAAAGTGAGGAAGAAGATGATACAGAAATATTTAGCGAACATGAATCAACTAGTGAATATTTTATCTCTAATGGTGATAGTGATGATGATGGTGAAAATATATGCAGTGAAACAACATCACAGAGAACTTGGTATGGAAATCATGGTACAATATGTGCATAAGATCCACCCAATAAAAGTAAAGACGGTAAAATTTTGTAACTTTCAAGGTTAGTAACTCCACCAGAAAATTCACTATCCGCATGGTTACTGTTGATAACTGAAGATATTCTTCAGAAGATAATGGGTGCACAATCTAAAAAATTGAAAATATGGATATGAAATATAAGCATCTTAAACGGCGCAGGCAATCGCGTACATTATTCACTACGTAATTCATTCATAAAACTAGTATCAACAAATGCAAGCATTCACTGGCGTGCTCTATTTACACGCAATATTTAAATCGAAACATGAAGAGCCTTGTTCGTGTGATACACTGACGGTACGGCAAGGGATATATTTCGGTGCACAATGACATTATCGCGGTTTTTCTTTTTCCTAATTCCTTACGATTTGATGTTGAAACAACCAGAACTTGCTATTAATAAATTAGCACCTATATCTGCAATTTTTGATTTATTTGTTGCGAATTGCAAAGAAAACTATAAACCTGGAGAATATTGTTACGAACTATTAGGCAACCCGTCAAACACGCAAGCTGCATAACCGAAGTATATTCTACAGAAGTCTCGAACTTTCCAGCAAACACTAGAATATGAGTCATCTATTTAATTATAGGGCATATGTAGGATCGGTGATGAATTTAGAAGTTAGTCTATATCAAAATGTCGTATATAAATCATCTCGTGTATAGTTAGTTGGTCATTACGTTTTGAAACTCCTGTAGTAAATATAAATTTGTTATATGTGAACGTGTATATTGTACTGCCAGCTTGTACATAAATAGACAAAAGTGTAATAAATAAATAATAGTGTTTAGTGTTGTTAAGAAGACTAATGGTTAAGGATTTAGTTTAAGAAGATATTAGTGCTTGTAACCGATCCGATCCACCGATCCTCCCGATCTACCAATCCTCCCGATCCACCCCATTCATATCTAACCTAGGTTAGAATTTTCTTCTACTAGCCATATTCAGATCCACCTCCACCCGATTCATATCTATCCTTGGTTAGAGTTTTGACTAACCACTTTAGCCTGATCTAGAATTTTCTGGACAATCTAACCCTGTTTGAATTTTTTTAATTGAACCAGTCCCAAGGAGCTACTCCTATTTTTAAATTTTTTACCAATACCGCTTGTTAGCAACATTTTCAAAGTGTAATTTTTTTTTAAGAAACACATAATTAAGGAAGAAAAAATTTATTAACTGTTGTCAATACAACCGGTGGGTGTTGTTAGCCAACTAGTATTTTGCAGATTACAAAGATAGCAAAATATTAGCAGTCCAGTGAACACCACGAGGAGGTCATACGCACACTTCGTTCACCAGGATAGTAGTGTGGTAGGATAAGGAAAGAGGTAAGGTAGAGGGAAAGAGCTTAAACTACTATATACAAAATCTTAAAATTGCTATATACATAAAACTTGACTTAAAACAACTTAAAACTAGATGAAATAGAAATCCTGCATTCTACGGTGCCCCCAGGCATACGTATTAACAGTTCTGGGAATGATGAACCGTTTATCGTCATCCCCGGATAAGCTGATCTTGTTGATAAGCTTCGTGTACAGTTCATGTTTACTGCTTCTAATAGATGTCATTGTATGTCTGAGGGTACCTATATTATTATAAACAATGTCATTAAATTCGGTGACATTAATCCCAGCCACCACACTACTACTGACGCCTAACTTTTTTAGGTCTGGTCTAATATTTTACCTCTTTGCCAAGCAGGTGGCACAACTTTGCGCTTAACTTCAGATCAGCTCCTCAATCTTTGAAACAATTTCTTCTAACTGGTCAAGCGTTCCCTATATGAATTCCCAATCACGATCACGTCATCCGAATACACGAGTCTTGTTTTCCGTGACAGTCTACGTGAAATGCTATCCATCAAACGCTCAAACGTGGTAGGAGCGTTGCCAAGTCTAAATGGCATAACTGCCTTAGGCCAGTGCCAATAGTAAAGATAGCCTTCTTTCGATCTTTAGGATGCATAGCCATTTGCCAATACCCAGTCCAAGGTAGAGAACCACCGTGACCCTAATAGTGTAACCTCGTTGATTGTTTACCATCATTTTTTTTTCACGTCATTCAACCGACAATAGTCGACACAGAATCTTGTTAACCTGTCTTTCATCTTCACAAGTACAAGTGATGCCAAAGGGTTGTCGGAGCGTTCGATCACACCTTGCCCTTCCTTTTCTTCAACCATTCTCTCGACGGTCTCGTGTTTGGCCATAGGAAGGGTTCCTGGCTGCCGTGTTATTGACCGGTCATCATCGGTATCGATTTTGTGCTTGACAATCGCGGCTTTTCCCACTAACTGTCGTCAAACGCAAAAATATTTGAGTATTGTCGAATCAGGTTTTTAAGTTCATCCAGCTTTTGTTATTCAAGATTCTAGCATGATTTTATTAGCTTGTTCAATAACTTCAAGGAGCACTTACTTGCTGGCGACTCTTTAACGATGTTGGTAATCCTCTTACGTGAACAACCAAAGAGCACCATCCAACTGTGGCATTATTTTCAATGCGACGTCGTAGTTATTGGTGTTAAAGAACTTTACACGTACAGTGTTTAACACTTTTTTCAACACTTTTCTCACGAGTACGCCCTTACCAAGAAAGAGACTCATCACAGAGCGGTTTGATAGCATGTACAAAGCCCATCCGCAGATTATCATTTAATTTCCCCATTACCACACCGCTCTTATCGTTAGAAAAACGTTGTTCGTCAAACAAACCCGCATAGATCCGTCGTTTGCCTCACAAAACGGCATCTCTTGGTTCCCTACTCGCAGGACATCCTCGTTCATATCTAAATGAAAACCATACATTTTTGATGTCCATTCCCAGGTTAGCTTCCTCAGTGATGTCTGCTATTATTACATGATGGTTGAACATTTTGCACCAATTCCGATTTTTAAGTTTTGAAATTCCGTGCGTCTGAATGTCTTAGTCAGCCATTGTTCGAAGATTGGTCAAAAGTTTCATTTTATCATGGTTGCGCACCACAACAGGGTTCACAATTGATCAAGTGGTACCTGTATCACTTAAAAACTAAATCATCTTACCGTTATACTGTCTATATACGTAAATACTCTCCTCGCACCTAGTTTGCGCGATGCGGATGATGTCCTTCGGGACCGAATGTGTGCTGGTCGACTTTTGTATCCCATCGTCGACTTCCCCTAGTTTCTTGGTTTTTCTTGTTCTCTCTTGGGCTGCTTGCATTGCAGTTGGTTATGCTCAAATTCTGCACAATTCCAGTATTTCGTTTCTTTCCCTTTCGGTAGCTGGTCACGAGGGACTTGTCAAATCATTTCCTGCGTGCTCTCTTGCCCTTGTTCTTCCACAGAGCATCTAACTTTGCCACTGCGATGATGCGATGCTTGCTTTATCGCTTCCAAAGCATGAGCCAGCGCATCATCCAGGTTCTTTGACCGGGCCAGTCGTAATGCTTGCTGGACCTCCCCATTCCATATTCCATCGACTAAGGTTGTACTGCCAGCTGTTCAAAAAAACTGTTCGGTGCTGTTGCATAGACAAGTCTCACCAAGTGAGCAATATCTGTTTTGAACTCTTGTCAATTTTATTGGCTGTCTGGTAACGGTTCTTTATTTGAGCGTGGTACGCTTGTTACAGGTGAGAATCCCTGTACCTCATTTCTAGCCTTGATGGAAAGGCCCCGTAGTTACTTTGATCATGGTCCAGTGTAGTTTGTAGGATACACCTCGTAGCGCGATTATCAATGCAGTTGCCTTTTCACAGTCATTCCATCCGCTAGCAGTTTCCAATACGTTATTCTATGTGATTTTTGTGGTTTTACTTTGAACTTCGATGGCGACGGTTCGTTTTTTACGCCATTCTTAAATTTTGAATTGTGCTGTTGTATCGCCGGGGTTGGGAGCTCCTGTGCTTATACTATTAAAAAATTAGTCAGTTCTTACATCTCTAGCACCTGTTACGGTGTTCCGTGCGGGTAAGAACTAAAAAGTAAAATAAGCAAAGAAATTAGTCCGCACCGAGTACCGCAACAAGAAGAATCGAGAGAAGTAATGCTGTGCTAGCTAATACGTCAAAGAGTGGGGTGGGTCATGTAGAAAGAAAAAGGAAACGTCAAGAAAGAAAATTTATTTACAATCCTTTAAGAAATCAACATGTTATAAAAGGAAAAGCAACTCTTATAGAAAACAACGTTTATCCCGCGTATCCCGGAGGATTTACATAGTGCAAAAATCTTCGCAATAATTAATACCGTTCATTAATTACCTTAACCTTATTTTCTACCATAATCCTAGTATTTATATAAAAAATTAAACAAGTATATGTTCAGTGGGCTGTTTTCAGTCCTGTGGTTACCTCTTCGATACCAAAAAGACACAGCATCACATACTTACGTATTGTCCACAAGTAATTCTCGATAAGCAATTACAAAAAAAATTGAAACGGTAAATTATGGTATTAAAGAAAGAAACCACATACAAGTTGAAATGCATGTCGTCGAAGCTGAAAAAAAATTATTATTAAAAAAAACAACTTTACACTTAAATCATAGTGTACTCTAAATTTTATATAAATAAACAGTTGTATTGTATAATTTATACCCAAACAAGAAAAGCTGTCTTCATTAGCATATTCCGACAGTTTGAGTGAAGTTTAATTTCAACATCATAATACATATAGTTGTACGATGAGCAACCTGAAAAACTTAACAAAAACCGGACCCAATTTTTCCTGATGGAGGTTACCAAACCGATCCAAAAAAGAATTGGTCATTCTTACAGCTTGGCCGAACGTTTTGTTGCGGACCAACTGGTTATAGTAGACCTCTACTGGATCACATGGCACATCATATCAAATTATTTTCCTGGAAAACCAAGGGTATCAAATTCAGAAGAAATAAAGATGATCAAAGTATCTCTTCACTTTCCTTGACCAATAGCTAGAAGTATATCATTATCTGACCTAGGATATATGTCTATACATGTTACGTAGCGATGAGTTAAATTAGTTGAAAGTAAACTAGCACCAATTGCAGTTAATAATTTCGTTGTTGGAAAAATTGCATTTCTCACTTCGTACAAACTAACTTCAGAACCCCTTGTTATATATTCATTAGCTGTAGGAGCTCATTTGTTTATCTTGGCGACTAGAACGCACTACCTCTGTCTTATTACGAAATCCATCTTAAATATAGCAGTGAATTTACATAGGAGTATGTCGTGATTCGAACCGTTACGTCTCATTAGATGGATCTAAAATAATAGTTCGACAACGAATACTTGAATATACCTCATTAGAAAACTCTGAAACAGCAACTGTCGATAGCGGGAAATCCAAGTGATAATTTCTATTCCAGTGCAATGTATGTTATTTTTTAAGAAACATTCATACATAAAATAAAGAAATCGAACTCGCTAATACATATGTAGAAAACCCATTTTATATAAAACTTTTAAATAATTTGAGCACATCATTTCAGAAAACAAACGTTGCTGATTATCGAATACACTTTCAATTAATAGAGATCGAGTGATGTACTCTAAATAATACTAAATATACTAATAAAATTCTACAGTGTGATGAATAAGTAATTATTTCAATTTAGAAGGAAGTCGAAAACGTTTAACAAATTCTCAAATGACCGTGAATATGTAGGGAATATGAAATTTAAATACGTAATAACGAAAATATTTTCCTACAGGGACGGCACGTAACACCTTTTCTTCCACTTTACGCGAGTTTTCTAACAATTTTTTTGAAAACTCTTCTCTAGGTTTTTGTAAACCACCGAAAAATTTTGCGTTTAGCTTTTCCGCGGATTTTGTAGTTTCTTGCATAAACTCCTTTTTTAATTGAATGTAATTTTTCATCAATTGTTGCTCAACCGCTTTTGCATTTTTCCTTAAGGTTTAGAGCGGTTTCTTGTAAAACTAATTTTGCTTTCTTCTAATTTCACACGCTGTCGGGTTCAGTTTTTCTGCATCTTCAACCTACTTTGCTGCCACACTAGCAAATTTTTGGTCCTATTTCTCTGCCTGTTCTGGTATGACTGACTTGGCGTCTTTTAAGAAGGATAGAATTTTACTATCTTAGTTCTGTTTTTGACTACGAGTGATAAGCGTTCTAAAGGAAATTGTTGAAATGTCCTTTTCACCACAACCGCACAAACTTGACATTAGGGTAATGAATTTTCTAATTGTTCTTTGACTTTTAGTTCCACTAAATACAAGTCTAATAATTATTCTTCCCAATCATAAATATTTATATCACATAAGCGAATTTATCTTTACATTGAAATACGTACATCGAACGTTTATTAGGACGGAACTTACGCTAATACTAAACTTTCGTAACGGGTTCATACTTATATACAAAAATCCTTTACGCGAGAAAAAAGAAGAAATATCTAACATGTGCGTCATCATACCTGTTGAGAACAATCCTATTGTATTGCTATACCTGTCAATCACTCTTTCTTATCGTTAGGCAAATATTAGGCCGTTTTAGTAAAAACCGAATAAGCTACCTTTCGAGAATGTTCAATACATTTCTTAATTATTGTTACAATGTACTGTTATAATCCGCTGTTTGTTACATAAGTGAAACCATGTCTTTATTAAAAGGGAAATTAATTAATCTATTAATTGGGAAATTAAAAGATTTCAATTTGTATTGTAAACTGTGGTTAGAGAGGGATAAAATGAAATAATTTATATTGGATTTTTTTACATAAATATTATTCTACTTTTTTAGTAATCCTAATAACTGGTGTATCTAAAAATGGCAATTCCATACTTTCCTATATACATTTTATACTTTTAACTTTTGAATTTAGTTCTTAAAAATATATTAATATTAGATGCGAACCTATCGCAAATTGCAAGAATTTCTTCCATTACCTTAATCATATTCATGAAAGTGTTCACACTGCGGCATAAATAAGCTTGCCATGAAGGATGATAGGGTATTTTCTATTACAGTTCTTTCATATTATTCGTACAATTTGCTGCTAAACTGAAAATAATTCTGAAACATGCAATCTAAAGTAAGCTTACCGTTATCGTGTTATTGCAATATTGAGGAGTAGTGAATAAAAAGAATTTAATATTTCAATCTTTTCCTAATGTGATATGCCTGTTTTATTAATGAACTCTATGGGGTTTTCTACGAGTAAATTATTACCAGTTAAATTCTTAAGTTCAATTTATAGCCATTGTGATGTCAGTGAGTTGATTTCTGAAATCATTGGTTTCAGTTTTAACTTCTTTGTTAATTTTAAGCAAACGGTGCAGTTTTGGAGGCTTTGAAACTGTTAATTTAAATTTTTTCGGAGGTGAAATCAGGTTTGGGCATTCTTTCAAAAGAGACTCTGCTCGGCGACGGTTCCCTAATTTTGAAATATAGTTTTCAATACCTGCAATAATATCCCTCAAAATATATTTTAGAATCATCTAACCCGAATTTTAAGCCTCGCTCAAGAAAAATAATTTCTTCATTTGATTTTTGAAGATTTGTGAACCATAATTGATTCTACTTGAGGTGAAATAATTTTCAGTTTTTCTTTTGGGACTAATTATTTTTCTTTAAAAGATTTTAACTTAGTGTTTTAATAAATTATTATTATTATCATTAAAAATTGTTTATAGTAATTACTACATTTTTGAAAACCGAACTTGGAAAAAGTCCGTACCGTCAGTACCAAGTGCAATTTCTAATCCTAAACTACCAAGTTAACTATACAGATAATTTAACTTCGCAAAATTGAATATTGCATTACTACCTTTACAATTATTGTTAGTTTTAACATTGGAAAGTATTTGGAAAAGATGATTGATTTTACAGTTCTATAAAATCTAATCTTTTTCGATCATATTTACTCAGTTTCGAAGACTTATAGACTCCACTAAATAATAAATACGAATTTTGTGGCATGATTTTTAATTTGAATATAGAGAGCGGTCTAGATTGTATTCTAGAAATCGAACTGAATTAATCGATCTAGTTACTATCATAATATATAATTTCCACCTCGATAGAGTGAATGAGTGTACAAAATACTACTTCCATATTTCAGCTGACATACACAAAGCAGCCCTAAGCTGTTAACCTAACAAAGAATGTATACCAATTCCTACGCGATATTCAAAGCACTTAGCAAACGATGGCGAATATTTCCATCAGTTGACGCTTGACGTCTATAATCGATAATCTAACTTTCATACAAGATGATAAAACTAAAAGAACTATTTGTAACCAATTCTATCTAGACAGATTTATGTTCGTTAATCGATCATTCCATCAAGAATGGAATTATAATATTGTCGTTTTCGGATATTGGAGATTTTTATCTATCAAGTATACAATGACTGTCCATTATGTTACAGCACGAATGCAGTTCTTTGTTTGAGGAAGACAAAAGCGCACTAGGAAATGGACACGACATGCTTCTTCAGTTGAGTGTTAAAGCTTCAGAAACAAAATTTACGACCACTTTTCCTATAATATTGATTTGACTTATGTGGTTACGTAGATGGTGTCATAGTGATTAAATTAGGATATAATTTTGCAAGATCGAATTAACTAGTCAAATGTATTTTTCCAAGTTGCAAATACTCCTAGAACTGCCCAGGAATTTTAAGTTAGGACACGTGAATTACAAACGCCAAACCAATACCAATCAATTTCTTATGATTTATATCAACTCAACTTTTAATAACGTTTAGCATTTCTGTCAATCATTTCAGTCACTTTCAAGTTTTTGACGTTATGTTAGATATAAACAAGAAGTGACGTTTAAATTCCTAGATAAAACCAACTACTAAATATTAACATAAATAGTTGCACAAACCAATACTACAATATCAGTTAGTAAAATAAATTTATAATGTGGGCTTTTAGGCAAAGCCTAAATGGTTTGACGTTAGTACTCGTTATGTTATTTAAAATTAAAAAATTTCTAATTAAAATTTTAGAAAACTATTTGGATTCTAACAAGATTAATGTTACAGTTTATTATAGGAAAATGACAGTAATAGACAAACATTTAGTACTAAGCGTGATTCAGCAGACGACTCAACATTGCACGAATTTTCAATACCAAGAAAGGCAATTTACAAATAAACAAAACGCTTACCTTTAATTAAAAGTCGTAGTTTAAGGCAGGCTTTTGCCTTCTTTACTTTTCGGAAAACCTAATGCTGGTGTTTCGTGAAGTCCGTATGTTTGTTTTTGTTCTATTTCCTCACATTAAAATTGGCTGTTGAACGTATAATTTTAGGGAACACAAAAGGTAATGGTATTTAAACAGGAAGGTAGGAGTTTACCAATAAATTTCCCTGCGCTTTATGCACTAACTGTTCACGTCGATACGATAAGATAATTCCCGATGAATGCTTAAAATGAGCTTTTCGCATGAACTCGTCGTTGTCCTCACTTACCGTTCAACATTTTTATTAGTTTGGGCGATAACCATGCGTTCTTTTGGACGTGAGAAAATTTATGTTTAATAAAATGCATACAATAAAATTGTAGTATATTACCCTACAGTGCGCTAGACTTGGAAACCGCAATTTTGTGCGTAATAACCTAATTTATACTATTTAAATTAATGATGCGAAATAATACTTACAAATTCGGATTAAAATCTCCTGTTTCGAATATTACAGTAAACTTTGTGTTACGTCGTCATCGAACAATTCGGTATTTTGTGACAATAAATACTTTGTGCGTGCATCCTACAGTTTGAGTGAAACATTTTATATACCGGCAATAACAGTGCATAAAGTGACAGTCGTACTCGAGCCTTTAAAGAAGCAAGTCGCCTTCGAACCCTTGAAAAGGACGGTTGTATTAGAGCTTTAAAAGCGAGACCGACACCCGGTCGAGCGTGTTTCTGGTTCTCCGTAAAAGCTTTTGTGCGTGAAAGTGTCTATTGCCCCCAGCGGCGCAGGACTTAAGGTATTTATACCCTTTTACTAAGTAGTTTGATGTAGTTTTTTTGTTTGTTATTACATAACCGCTCCACCATTATCGTTATTGCTATAAAAGCAATTGGTCCTTCATTATAATTTGCATATTTTTATCACACATTTATATCAACCTCCTTAACCCCAATCAATCATTGGCCCTATAAGTCGATCCGGATTCATTAGTCCTGTGGTTACACATGTCCTAAATTAAATATTATTGTGCATTTCAGCGAGTTTTTAATTAATTAATATTTCAGTTTTAAATTTGTGCTTAAAGCCCATATTTAGCGGGTTAAAATGTGTAAACATTATTTATACTGTCTTTAGATTAAATTAAGCGATTTCGCCGTAATTGAAACCAGCAAGCGTTTTAATTACAAAGAAATTCATAATATAAAATTTGTCAGTTTTCAGTTTTAAATTCATTTTAGCGGCATAAAACAGAAAGCAACCTGAAAACTATAAATCGCTTTATACTTCTTAAACAAGAAAGGTAAAGGATTTGCTTTGTATTTAAAAGCTATTGCACGTTTTGTATTACAATATTGAAAATATCTGCAGAGGAATAAGGTTGTAAAGTTGCATCTTTCGGCAAATATGTTAAGCCACATGTTTTAAACGTTTCTGTGAGCTTTTGATGGTAAGCCGCTCGGGTTGTTAAGCGGTACATCTTATATTCACGCTTTTGTTTGACGAACCGTTAGTCATAAAACGTGATTTATTGGTTATACCCTATTTTACATTTTTCGTGCTTTGAACAACTCATAATATTTTAATATTTCTCAGTGCACATTTAGCTTTACCGTTTTACAACAGTTTATTGTAGTCCTTTCAGAATCTTTGAGAATGGCTCCAAAGAAAGCACATGTGGTAGAACTCCAATTACTGAAAACACGGATTTTAGAAATATTTGAGCTTTGTAATTCTATACAAAGTGACCCAAGTTTAAAGGCATTGTTCCTTATTCAAACAAGGGAATACATGACCTTTATGCAAATTTCAATACAATTTTAGTCGCTGTCTTGGCCTCATGTGACGAGGTAGACTCATTAACTTACAACGCTGTACGGAAGGAAGTAGATTCCGCTTATTTTTTCATACTGCTGCATCTCGATACGATGCAAGAAATGAAAGCACCACAAATCATCGAAAATGCTCCAAGCAGCACGGTATCAAAATTGTTACCGTTAAAGCTCCAAATTTTTAATAATGAGGTAACTGAATTTTCATCTTTCATCGATTTATTTGACAGCCTGGTCTATAATAACGCGTCGCTGTCCAATATCGAAAAATTAAATTATCTTATCAGTTGTTGTACCGGGAGTCTTTAAGAATCGTTAAATCTGTACCCATTTCGGGGATAATTTTATTATTTCCTATAACGCCTTGCGTGAGAGATTTAGCAATCCGCGTTTATTGGCAACTTTGCATTGGAAAGCAATGAAAGACTTTCTACCTTTAAAATCAGAAGACCCTAAGAAACTTAGGGCACTTATTGATTGTTTTTCGGAGAACCTTGCTGTTCTAACTAACTTAAAGTTTCCCACTGAACATTGGAACTTTATTCTGGTCGATTTGCTTTTAGAAAACTTGATCCGTTCACTAGAAAACGCTTCGAACTCCAATCGGATCCGAAGCAAATACCTAATTTCGAGGATTTGAGATATTTTTAACCCAACAATGTGCAGCGTTGAAACCTTTTCTTCAACCGCACCTGTTTCTTATTCGACGACTGTCCATACATCTCACACATCAGTGCCTAAGAAATCCTCAGCGTTTCAATTTAAACCAAGAGTTTCTTCTAACGTAGTTTCACTGGACACACCAAGTAGCTCCAGTGACTCAAATAATTCATTTTCGCACCATTGTCCTTCCTGCAAAGGCAATCACTTAATTTATAGATGTCAATCGTTTCTAAAGAAAACTCCGACAGAACGTTTCGACATTGTCAAACGCTTACGCCTTTGTTTAAATTGCTTACGAACAGACCATGCGTCCATGCAATGCAAATCTTATAATTCCTGTCGAACTTGCGCCAAGCCGCATCATACCTTGCTACATTTTGAATCGCAACCTGCTTCTAGCCGTTCAGCTGAACCGACCGCTACACATGCATAAAATGCCAATAGGACGCAGTCAGCCTCTCCTATTCCGGCAAATGTTTTGTCTTCACAGACGAATTCAAATCTTGGGGTTACTGTCTTACTCTCCACTGCTGTTGTGGAAGTTCAAGATCGTTCTGGTAGATACAAACCGATCAGGGTACTCTTAGATCCTGGTTCCCAAGCTAGCTTTATTCGAGACGATTGCGTGAGCAAACTTTGGCTTCCACGCATACGTTCTCAAGTTCCGATTTATGGACTTGGGCAGACAACTTCAGCAGTCAATAGAGGTGCCGTCAGCTGCACTATTCGCTCTATGTTAGACTCTGAAAATCTCTAGAAGTCACAACTTTTGTGCTTTCGTCAATATCTGGCAAATTACCTAGCGTTGAAGTTCCTAATAATTGGGAACACTTATGCGGCCTGCACTTTGCAGACCCGACCTGGAACTCTCCAGGAACTATTGACATGCTCCTTGGAGCAGATGTTTATCCGTTCATCATCAATGGCGGTGTTATACATGGCAAATTTCTTCAGCCTGCCGCCATAAATACAATTTTTGGTTGGACTATTATTGGTCCCACAAAAGCTTGCAGTCTGATACTGTCCAAGCATTTTTACTTCTGTAGAAGATCCTATCGACCAGACCCTAAGGCGGTTTTGGGAGATAGAAGAATTGCCATCCAAGCCTTATACTTCTCCAGAAGAAGAAAAGGCAGATTTGATTTTGAAAACACGTTTTCTCGTGACCCTAGCGGTCGTTTTATTGTTGCGTTACCGTTCAACGATACTTTGCCCGTTTTTGATAATTGCTTTGAGATGGCTAAAAGACTATTTTCGTTGGAGCGCAAATTGCATGCTCAACCGGAGCTACGCGCCCAATACAACAATTTCATGCAGGACTATCTTGATGCGGGTCATATGGCATTACTCGATTCTCCGCCCGTTGGGAACGATAATTATTTTTACCCCATCACCCTGTGTTTAAAGAGGAAGGTCATACTTCTAAAATTCGTGTGGTTTTGACGCCTCTGCAAAGGCTAAAAACAACGTGTCACTTAATGACACTCAACTGGCTGGACCTAGTCTCCAAAACGACATTTCGTCAATCTTACTGAAATTTCGTACTCATCGTTTCGTTTTTACTTGTGATGTTCGCCAAATGTATCGACAAATTTTGGTTACCGAAGAACATCGAAAGTTTCAATTAATTGTTTGGCGGTTCTCCGCAGAAGAACCCATCCAGACATATCAGCTTAATACAGTGACCTACGGTATTAAGTCATCGCCTTATCTAGCATTAAAACTCTTCAGCAATTAGCCATTGACGAAGGCAAAGGTTTCCGTTAGCCGCTGACGCTATACGGTCAAATCTATATATTGATGATTTCGTCGCCGGTGGAGATTCTATACAATCGGCCCGCGAAATTAAAGATCAACTTATCCGACTTTTACATTTGGCTGGTTTTGAACTTCGAAAATGGAGTTCTAATTCAGTTTCTATTTTGGAGGGCATTCCGTCAGATTTTTGCCAATATACTTCTCTCGATTTCGATTCGGACGAATCAATAAAATATTAGGTCTTCAATGGTCACCTACAGAAGATATTTTCTCGTTTCGGGTTAAACCATTAAACCAAATATGTACAAAGCGCAACATACTTTCACAAGTTGCCAGAATATATGATCCATTAGGATTTTAGCCCCACTAACACTTTTTGCAAAACGCCTAATCCAGCATCTGTGGATGTTAGGTTTGAATTGGGATGACATCCCACCAGCAGACATTTCGTCTCAATGGCAGCAGTATCAAGAAGAGTTGCCGTTATTATCGTCATTAAAGTTACCACGTTGTTTACCCCCTTCGGATCCTTTTACTTGTCATTTGCATGGGTTTTGCGATGCTAGCGAGGTAGGGTATGCAGCGGTAGTGTATTTTCAGTTCATAAATCAAACTACTGGAGAAATAACTGTACAATTTGTAACCGCTAAAACAAAAGTAGCTCCAATTAAGCGCATTTCAATTCCACGTTTGGAATTATGTGCCGCCGTTTTATTAACCGATTTACTTTCTTTTACCATTCGGTCTTATCAAGGCTTGATTGACATCTCCGATGTTTCAGCGTGGAGTGATTCTACGGTCGCTCTCACTTGGATACGTTCTCCACCTTTTCGTTGGAAAACTTTTGTGGCAAACCGTGTTAGCCACATTCAAGAAATCATTGCACCTAGCCGATGGTTTTATATTAAATCTTCGCATAATCCGGTTGATCCTGCATCTCGGGGATTAATGCCAAGCGCGGTTATCTCATGTTCGCTATGGTGGGCGGGGCCTGAATGGCTTCACTACCCTAGTGACTCGTGGCCGCCTCAACCAACATTGTCAACCTCAATTGCTGAGGTAACTACGGAAAAGAAGATCCTAACATTTGTCGCTCAAACAGATCCAAACGTCATTGACATTTTACTAAGTCGCTTTTCATCGTTATATAAAATCCAAGGCATCGTGGCTTACATTTATAGATTTTCTAAACCCATGGCTCAACGTCATACGGGTCCCTTAACAGACATTGAACTACACAATGCTCTCATGATTATCGTTCGGCATGTACAAAATGTTACATTTTAAAGGAAATAGCTTCGATCAATGCAAACCGTAAATTACCTAAAAGCTTGCGAAAACTTTCTCCATTTGTTGATCCACAAAACATCTTAAGAGTAGGTGGGCGCTTGACACATTCTTCGCGTTCCTATTCCGAAAAGTTTCCTGCGTTATTGCCTCAGCGGCACCAATTAACCGAACTTATCATTCTGTCAACTCATGAAAGGTATTGCCATCCTGGTGTTAATACCACAGCGTATCTTATCCAACAGAATTTCTGGATCCTTTCTATTAAAAATTCAATCGGAAATTGTTTATCATCATGTCATGGATGTTTTCGTACCAAACCGGTCCTGGTAACTCCTCCTATGGGAGACCTACCGGCAGCACGTATTACCCAGATCAAAACTGCACATGGCACATTAAAACGACCTTTGGTCAAACTAGCGCCGCTACCGGTATTTTAATTTTATTTTTATGTTTAGATGTATATACACATTTTTACATGTATAGTAGTATATTATTTTTACATATTTGCTTATTTACATATATATTTTTATTTTTGCATAGTTGGTAATATCGCTCGCTGTAGTGCACCACCCTATCTTTCGTTACCTCCTTTCCTAGCAAGGTCAAATCCCATGTGATTTCCTTCACCCAACCTACTTCCCTCCTTTTCAAAATTCTATGAATTTGGTGGGCGGTATGTTACGTCGTCATCGAACAATTCGGTATTTTGTGACAATAAATACTTTGTGCGTGCATCCTACAGTTTGAGTGAAACATTTTATATACCGGCAATAACAGTGCATAAAGTGACAGTCGTACTCGAGCCTTTAAAGAAGCAAGTCGCCTTCGAACCCTTGAAAAGGACGGTTGTATTAGAGCTTTAAAAGCGAGACCGACACCCGGTCGAGCGTGTTTCTGGTTCTCCGTAAAAGCTTTTGTGCGTGAAAGTGTCTATTGCCCCCAGCGGCGCAGGACTTAAGGTATTTATACCCTTTTACTAAGTAGTTTGATGTAGTTTTTTTTGTTTGTTATTACATAACCGCTCCACCATTATCGTTATTGCTATAAAAGCAATTGGTCCTTCATTATAATTTGCATATTTTTATCACACATTTATATCAACCTCCTTAACCCCAATCAATCACTTTGTGAAGTCCAAAAAATCGTAGCAATCGCGTCAGCGTTCCAAAAAGAAAAAAAAGAAAAGCAAAAAATGTCTTTGTACGGGAGCTCACATGAACGAAAAACTTATATAAATAGTGTCTTGTGACGATATTCCGTGCAGGTAAGAACGTAAACGGTAAAGTAAGTAAAGAAGATTGCCTACACCGAATATCGCAACAAAACAGAGGAGAACGGTAGAATAAAAATCCAAAGGAATTGGATTCGGAGCTAGCTCAAAAAAGTTGTGGAGTGGAGTGGGTGATACAGAAAGAAAAATTGGAAAGCTTAGTTAAAGGTTATATTACAAACCGTTAATTGAACATAGTCCCAGAAAGGACTATTTACAAAAGTGTATAACGCACATTTGCCTGATAGTCCTGTTATAACGTGATGTAAACAAAGCGTCAATTTGCATATAATACAAACCTAAACATTTTAAAATATCGAGAATAAAATCTTATAATTTAAATAACAAGTACATATACAGTGTGTACAGTATAAAATGCAGTACATGGGGATCTTGGAAACTGACGATTTCTTTATTTGCTCGTAGTTAGTCTACTAATTGAAATAGAATGTTCAAATTTGGTACATCATGGTAATTCCCCATTGCGCTTCACATTTTCAACTTAGATTTTGTCTAGGGCATCTAGATTTTGCGTGACGATGTTCAATTTTTTATTTTTAAATAGCCGCTATATTGGATTTTTACATTTTTGAAATGCTGACAAAAAAACGCTTTCCAAAGAGGTATAACATGGCTATGTGTTTGATTGAATCAAAACACTAAAAATCACATAATTATGTTTTGGTCGTAGTAGGCTTTAATTTCCATTATGACAAAGAGAAACAATTGCTCTAAAAATTTTAAACTCAATTTTCAGTGGTAATAAAAACAGTAAAAAACGTAGAAAATTGAAAATAAATCTGTATTAATCAGAACTTACATAACTATGCATTAACAAAGAATAAATACAAACTAGCATCTATTCAATACAAAATATTATTTAAGCTGTTTCTAGTTGTCATTCATGTTCAGACAATTGCAAATTAACAATCAAGGAAGAAAAATATAACAATAGTCAGCCACATGAATTTATTATTTATTTTAAATGTTCAAATAACCCTCCATTTTGTTGAACACACAACCGACACCTTTTATAAACATCGTCTTATTATAGTTCGAGTTATTTTATTTACGGCCTCTTGGACTGCTTGTTGTAATTGGCCTACATTATCATACGTTTTTGGATACACACGACTTTTTAAATGGCCCCATATAAAGAAATCTAGAGGAGTTAAATCCGGTGATCTCGCCGGCCACTTAATTGGTCCCCGATTTCCAATCCAGTTTTCATTATACTCAGAATTTAAAAAATTTCTAATAATCAGAGCATTGTGGGGTGGAGCGCCATCATTTTAAAAAATCATATTTTGCAAAGTAGCGAGTGGAAGCTCCATTAGTCTATCTGCCACATTTCCCTGCAATAAATCTAAGTATCTTGCAGAGTTTAAATTTGCATCATAAAAAAAACGGATCTATAATGTACCTTCCAATAATACCAATCCAGACGTTGAATCCCCATTTAACTTGATGTCTAACTTGGCGGTTCAAATGTGGATTTTCATCTGACCAAAAAATTGTATTTTTGCGGTTGAACATACCACAATTCGTAAATCGACTTTCGTCAGACCACAAAATTGTATATGCAAAATTTGAATTTTCGTTGCACTTTCTGATGTACCAAGCACAAAATTCCATTCTTCGAATTTGATCTTCAGTACGCAATCCCTGACATGGTCGTTCATGATATGGATGGTACTTGAAACGTTTTAAAATAGCTCTTGCCGTAGAATGAGCAACACCTGTTGTATTCTGAATTTGTCTAAGAGAAGTACGTTTGTAAAAAAAAACGCTGTTTTCATTATCTTTTTTAATTTGCCTCTATTTCTCTTAGACAAGCCAAAACTACCATAATTTATTAAATTATTTTGTAATCTCCGAAACATACATCTGTTTGGTTGATGTTTTTCTGTGTATTTATTTAAATACAATTCAGCGGCATTAACATCATTCCTTCCAGAAAGAATAAAACATTCTAACATTTGATATTTATCACGGTTAGTAAAGCGATCCATTTCAAGCGCAAATGCTTTGCTTAAATTTCTATGTAAATTAATTAACTGTTTTTTTAAACTGCACTACTTGAAACATAAAATAAAGGACAAACTTTGACGTTTCTCAGATGTTGAGCAATTGTTTCTCTTTGTCATAATGGAAATTAAAGCCTACTACGACCAAAACATAATTATCTGATTTTTAGTGTTTTGGTTCAATCAAACATAGCCATGTTATACCTCTTTGGAAAGGGTTTTTTGTCAGCATTTCAAAAATGTAAAAATCCAATATGACGGCTATTTAAAAATAAAAAGTTGAACATCGTCACGCAAAATCTAGATGCCCTAGACAAAATCTAAGTTGAAAATGTGAAGCGCAATGGGGAATTACCATGATGTACCAAATTTGAACATTCTATTTCAATTAGTAGACTAACTACGAGCAAATAAAGAAATCGTCAATTTTGTGTTTTTTGCCTCTATCTAGTATCCTATGAAAAATTTTTGAAATTTGAAAACCGATCTGAGATACCCTCATGATTATGCAACTTTTGTCCCATTTAACCAAGATCGTATCTCCTACAGTTTCCAAGATCCCCATGTACTGCATTTTATACCGTACACACTGTATACATGCAATAATACTTACAAAATGTTTTGAACCTTAAATATATATACAAGAAATAATACAGTTATATATACAGTCATTGGTACCTGCTTTGAGAAGTGCACATCGTAAGAATTAGAACGTAACATTCAACCTAACTAACGTAACCCGAACTTAAATGAATCAAGTATTAACTAATTTTGTAAGCAAGTTGTTGACGTTAACAATAAGGAAAACAGTAAAAAGTGCTCTAACGCAAGCTTTGGTTTAACTATTTATGACTTTGGAAATAATTACAGAATCGCTCGGGCATTGTGAACGTGAACTCTTTGTAACGTACAGTTTGCAATTTATTGGATAATCATGAGTACTAAATTACCGAATAAGTGTCTTCCAAAACAGCAACACAAGTAAAGAAAGTAGAAACTGTACCTTTAACTATTGGTTTTCTGGTACCATCTTAGAATGAGGAAATGCGGCATTTATTTGTCGATAGGCTAAATGCTGGATGACCAAATTGAACTATAGTAGAACACTACGTACAACTATTCATTTTAAAATCGCAACTCAACAACGTCTCTTTGCGCTCAAAGAACGTTGTTTATTAAAATCGAAGAGAGAAAAGAAGCTTGTATTTATACAGATTGAGAACGGCGGGGGAAGGTAACATAAAACCATTTGTTACGTTCAAAACCCTGAAATAATTTTTTCTGCATGAATATTTATTCATCCTACTTCTATTTAAAACTCCATAAAATTTCTCAACAAGCTCGATTTCCTGCGACTTGAAATTAGTCTTAATTTATAAAATTTCTCAAGTATTTACTCCGTAATATGTTACCGTATAGAATCAAACAGCTGCTAGAGAACTTTACATTACAAGGCGCTACAAATAAATTCTACCACCTGCAGTGAATACATTTCAATTACAGTTTCACATAAATCCGCTGCTTTTTTTAAAAGATAAGGCCGCTCAACCATCTGCCTAGTAAATGAACACTTGCAATGGGTTTGTTATTTGTTATCTTGCAGCTGTGCAGATGTTTCAAAGTAATAAGATTGCTTTCCTTTGTTTAAAAATATACGTTATCTCCTTGTTGCCAAGCTGTAGATTTTTGCAGCTGCCGTCTGAGAATTCTGCACACTTCATCCTTTGACGATATTTTTGAAAGCCAAATATCTACCATCATAAATGTTTTTTTCCTTATAGAATAGAGACCGTGCTGTGAAAGCGGGACATTGAATTCAACATCCTCTTAGCGAAAAGACATGTTGTAAAGTCACGCTTTTACAATGCTTTCTGTGCTAGTATGAGTTAAGTTGGTGGTTCCAACGTCCAGCCAATAGAAAAATGCAGCCGCATTTCCTCATCCATAAGATGATACCAGCACTAAGCCAATAGCTCAAGGTACAGTTTTCTATTTTCGTTATTTTTTATGCTGTTTTGGAAGATACACATTTCTTTTTTGGGGCTTGAGTCCGTACTAAAAATTCAGACTATAGGCTACACTTACAACACGTACAATTATGTACTTTATTCTTATATCTCGCGTTAGGGTACTTTCTACCGTATAATTTTCTGTTAACGTCCCCAACTTGCTAATTACTGTTTGATTAAGATATACATTATTTCTTGAACTTTACGATGTGAACTCGCCAAAGCAGATGCTACTGTAAATTTTATGTACAATTTCTTAGGACTGAAAACATTATACTGGTATATAGATATGTAAGTGGTAGTTAGATAATAAGATTTTATTCTTGCTATTTTAAATGCTAATAATTATATTTTTATGTTATGTGTACATCACGTTATACAGGACGATTACGTAAATTATGCGTTTTTTGAATTGTTTTGGAAATATTCTTTTGATTGTACGTTTTCTTGCATGTGCGTAAAATAAATTTTTTTGTTACTGAGGTTTCCAATGTGTTCTTTCTGCATCACCTACCCCCACTTTACGACGTTGTTGAGCTATCCCCAAAATATAATACTTTTGGATTTCGATTCTACCATTCTGTCCCTGTTTTATTGCGGTATTTGGTGTAAACGATTTCTTTACTAATTTTTACTGTTTTCTTTCGTATTTGCACGAAATACCGTAACACATTCCCAGCAATAGAATGTTAAATATTCTACGAAAGCAAGTAAAAAATACATTCCAGACAACCACTGCGAAATATTCCTAGAATGCAAGCAATAAAAAAAGCAAAAGGCCTCGATAATACGATAATCAGTTCCACTGAATTTCGTTGTCGCATGGGAAATCGACGTATATTTTAAAACACCCAAGCAAGTATGCAACTTTGCATACAGCCAAAGGAAGTACAACGTATAACCGGTTGCCTTACTTATAGAAATGAATAGAGATTTGTATTATTATCGATCCAATAATCGGGGATATCGAGAATGCATTAATTAGGGGACGGTTTTATTACCCATAAGGCTTGAGCGGCCGAACATGTACAGTATAACAAGTAGGATTTCTTAGTACTATTAGAAGCGTTTATTTTACGATTCGTATTTCGATGAATAACTATTTCAAATAATAAGCAGCTGTTAGAATGTGTTTCAAAAGATTTATAAGGCGAGTTTCTAGCCTTATAGAAGTGGTTTAGCGACCAATAAACACTTTAGAGAATTTTAGAAACTATTTTAAAGTATTTTTCTTGATCTTCTTTGGGAATTAAACCACTCATAGTTGTTAAAATCGTCTTTTACGTTTCAATCCATGACCTAGGATCGTTGTCAAAATAATAAAAATTACAAGTTTGACATTTATGACATAAATTGAAGGTGACTTTGATTTATTAATGTTTGATTTGAATACATTAGGTGAAAATTTTAAAGTTTAGAAGAATGAGTGCCTTCAATTTGTGTTGCGCCCTGGGAGCGACTTTGAGGTAGCCAATACGTTTAACATGAAATATTTTTATATAGTTAAATATCATATAAATTCAAAACTTGAGGATTGGAAAACTTTTTTAACATGTTTCTATTTATACGGTTGCGAGGATGGTTATTAAAGAAGTGTGCGAATACGTTGCCGTAAGGCTTAAGCAGCTGTTTTATATTTATCTTGAGGAGCAGAATTCATTATGGATTAAGCTACCTCTTTGGTAAATTTTAACATGGTTCTGAGGTGACCCTATAGCGGGTTTACACTTTTCAGATATCAATGTTGTTCTACGTCATCATTATTAGGTCTTCAGTCCTGGAACTGGTTAAACGCGTACCCTCATTGTTTTCTATTATGAACTAACCTACACATTTCCCTGAAATTTGCACAGTCTGCATCTATCACTGTCTGATTTAGGTCTACATCTACTTCCTTTTTACTGACTCTGTTCGTAATATATCCCATGCTATTCCCCAAAAATGCCTTAGAACGTATTCTGCCCTTCTATTTCTCCTGTTTTCTTTCCACAGATATCTTTATTCTCCTACTATTTCTATAACCTATTTGTTATTAACTTTGTCCTTGCTATCATCCTCTACGAATATTTTAAAATATATTCCACGTATTTCTACACTTAGGGAAACTTTTATATAAGGTTTATATATTCATTTTAATTGGAATGACATAAAAAACGGAACGTCGCTTGGATTATATTTTATAAGAAGCGTTTATATACGAAGGACACAAAGTAACTAGAGATTAAAATTTTATCTAGGATGTAGAAATCACTCGATTTTAGAATTTTAGCGTAACAGTCTGTAAGCTCTACCTGGTTTTTAAACAATAGCAAATCCTTGCAATAATAGGAAACGGAAATAAGTAGCCACCCGATCTTCAGGTTACATCATCTGAGCGCGCAAGGGTCTTGTTTGCAGCCATACCTACCGATCAAAATTAGTCAGAGGGTATGAGACTTAGCACTTAAAACTAGTACAAAAATTTACTATACAACTAAATACAAAGTTCTATTTTGCATTGCATATTCATGCGTACAAATTTTTATGAATGCCTTCTAGGTATTCTCGTTAGTGAGACAAATTTGACACTTGGTATTAACAAGATAAAGACAAAATACGTTACAGCAGTAAAAACGTTAAGTTAACAAATTAACCAGTACCACTGCATGATTGATGCATAAATCCTTAATTCTATCCTATCAAGTTCAAAATTAAACGACAGGTTAGTTGTTTCCTGTTTACGATAAATCTTACCTTTGGTCATAAATACCAAACGTTCGGAACATCAAATAGATAAGTTCTCAAAGATATTTTCCAAGAGAAAGATATAGAAGATGCATTTGCTTTAAAGCAGCGGCAAGATAAGATAACGTCTCTCAGATAGTTTCAGAGAGAAAGATAAATACCTAACCATTTATTGTTTAGAGTATTGTTTAGATAAGATAAAATTTTGATGACAGTTTCGACGAGAACGATAAGTAACAAACCATTTGTGGTTTGAAATATTATTTAGGTAAGATAAAGTCTCTGAGATATTTTCAAGCAAAAAGATAACTAATTAACCGTTTATATTTCCATATATTAATTAGATATGGTGATATCTGCAATATGTTTTTGAAAAGAAAGATAAACACAAAACCTCTATGATTGAACTTAATAATAAGATGAGATCTTAAGAAAAATTTTAAGGAAAAAGAGAACGTAATCATTAATTCTAGTTAGGAGGGCTTACACTTGGCAAGGCGCACTGCCCCTTCAACAAATATAGGTAGCAGAAAGGGACTCCCAAGGTAGTAGAGCGACCCCGTAGGATCCTGAAAATGGATTTTTTCTCATTCTCTCCTAGAATAGAAGTTCCGTGAAACGGCACGGGGGATCAAGTGGAAATGGGAATGCAGTCCCTGTACTCCTGCGTCGATTAAGAAAGGATCGATCTACAGGCCAAATCAAATAATAAATTCACTGTTGACGGATTTACGTACACCCAGCGGAAGACAATGGCAATACAAAGCTAGGCGGAGGTTCCCACACCTACATTTGATTTTCCAATGCTCCACCCAAAGGTACTACATTGGCCAGCAAGCGAGTTTTTTCTACGTGAAAATTATGAACTTTGCCGAACTCTTGCTGTTGCAAGCAAGGTAGGGATCTTTAACGTGCATGACAACACTCACACACGGGACCTCCATTTTACCTCTCATCCAAACAAGGGCGTATTTTTGTGAAAAATGCTCAGAAGGTTCCAACATTTTACATGTGATTTTTCAATGCTGCACCCGGAGGTACTACATTGGCCAGGAAGCGAGTTTTTTTTTACCTGGAAAATTTGGAATTTTGCCGAACCCTTGCTGTTCCAAGCAAGGTAGGGATCTATAACGTGCTTGACAACACTCACACATGGGACCGCCATTTCACCTCTCATCCGAACGACGGTGTATTTTTGTGAAAAATGCTCGCCTAACATTTTTCAAGCGGACCGTGTCGGGATTCAAATCCGGGGCCTTGGACGTAGTAGTCACACACATACCCACTACACCACGGAGCCGTCTAGATTCCCACACCACGACCCAATGTCGAGAGGTAACAATCTTCTAACTATCTAAATATAAGATATAGAAAAGATAAAAGAGGGAGATGGAATATTTGGAGCTTCATAGCAACCAGTAGAAAAGTGAAGAAGAAAGGCTACCATCGAGCAACAGCTATAGAAAAAACGGTAAATAGCGAAGCACTACGCGACCATACAAAGTATAAAAGGCCGTCCGGAGTGCGCGAACACCATCCTTATGTGATGAACGATCGTCTCGGAACTAGTCCAACAAAGGAAAGAATAAGGTTGTAAACGAAGATAGAGGGATAAAAAAAAGGAAAGTGTTTAGGATAAGCATCCTAGAGAAAGGGCAGAAGGTAGAGGATGTCCCTCCAAAACAGATCGGTATGAAGGATCACCTGCAGCGTTAATGACAAAATAAACCCTATTTCCCACACGTCGATAATTAAAAATCACTATGCTTCAAATAGGACCCATCTTCCTACCGAGTTAAAATGTTAAGTATGTTTTAGAAAAAGATTTAAAATATTTACTCATGCAAACAATGTATCAAAGATAAAAAAAATGCAATCACAGTTAGTAAAACTACATAGATATATGTCTATTTTCTTTTAGAATGAAATTTAAGCAGTTTTTTCATAGAAATAACCTCACTTTGCAGTAAAATAAGTTTGTTTAGGAATAGAAGTAAATATTAATTGTTCTTGTTATGAAAACACTAAAACAGATGCGAAATTTTTGTTGGTTTTAATTTAAAATAAAGGAAATTATTTAATTAGGAAGGCAATTTTCGAAACATCCAATGAAAAAAGGTTATTAAAGAAATTTCATATTTATAGTCAATGACCTGAGTTTTATTTAAAAAGAAAAAAAAACACTTGCTGTTTATTTATTATAGGAAACACTCAAGGTTTTATAAGTGAAAAATTGCGCAAAATTTTTTATTAATGCATAAAAAGTTTTTTTAAAAGATATTGAAGAACAGTTTACCCTGATTTACACCGACATATTCGAGTTACGTTTGACGAATCACTAAAATTGCACTTTATTATGTAGATTATTAGAAAACCGTGAAAAATTTTAGACAATTACACACATACTACGAAATTTTGTAAAAAGTTGTACATGATTTTACTTTTGGAGATTAATGCAGTTACTAAAATTGTATGCTGCTGTCTAAATGTTCAACGGATTTCATGACGTCCGAATATATAATTTTCCTTAAATTCCTTTCCGTGAAGTTGGCTGTTGAACCTACAACTTTAGGGAACATAAAAGGTAATGGTATTTAAACAGTAAGATTGGAATTAACGCATACAATTCGCTGCGTTTCATATACTAGCTATTCACGTCGATACCCTAAGGCAGTTAAAAATAAAGTGTTTAAAACGGCCTTTCTCATGAACTCGTCGTTGTTCGCATCCGCCGTCCAGCTTTTTTATAGGTTAGGGTGATAGCCACACATTCTTTTAAACATGGGAAAATGTATGTTTGACGGAATACATAGAATAAAATAGTAAGTTATTTCCCTAAATTGCGCTAGATTTGGAAACTGCTATGATATGCATAATAAACTAATTTATACTACTTAGATTAATGATGAGAATCAATACCTACAAATTTGGATTAAAATCTCTTATTCCTAGTGTTACAGTAAACTTTTGTAAAATCCAAAAAGGCGTAACAAGTTAATCCAATTATTAATACAATTTCTAATTGTTGTGGAGATAGGACGGATACTAATCGCATTGAAATTTGCGACGTTGTACTTTCAAATTTTTTACAAAATGATAAGGGAATGACTCTGATCCAGAATTAAAATCTTCAGCCATTCTTTTACGTACGACTACTAGAATTACAATACGAACTTATAATGCTTAATCATTTTGTAGTTTAGATCTATGATATAACAACATAAGTTTACGTACTATACATTTTATCATTTGATATTTCATTTCATATTCATGTTATATATCTGTTGTTTTATAGATATTCTAAAGCTTATCTTCTATACGATAAAACTTTTTTCTTATGTCATTATTTTAATGTTTTATATTGTTATATTTCTATATTACTAAGATAGATGTATATGTATATTTTATATATCCTCTAGTGTGTGAAATTTTTGGTCTACTATTTATATTTTGTAGTTGCTCAGAATTCAACTTTATTATTGGTTCCGAATATTGTGTGTCTAGTGATTTCCATAAACGCTGGACAGTAGACTGGAAACGTTGCGAGTGTACTATTTTATGAATATATAAATAGCTTTATTACATTATTAAATCGCTCTTCAGAAAGAACATCCACACAACTGCAAATCAGCAAATTTTTCAGGAGAGAGAAAAAACTATTCAGGTTTATTAGAATTATTCTCTTTCATGGAGTCTAATTAATTGATGTCTTTGAAATTAATCTATGTTTAATTAGCAAGAAAGTAGTTCAAAATACGATATGTGATTTTTTTAAAATCGTAAAAGACTTAAGAATTTTGCAGTTATGTTCTTGTTTCCTTCATTGTTAATATTTAATTATTATGAAAAACTTTCACAATTATACATTGTTGCACTTAAAGATTAACTCTTACAAACATTAAGCAAAAGGATAAATAAAGAACTTCATTTTTAATATTAAAGAACGTTATTTTTAATAAAAAAAATTAAATTATTAAATTATTTCAAAATGCAGTCGTAAAAATATTTTTAAAATGATGGAATTATATTGTTATCACAAACTTTTCAAGCGCTTTCTTTTATTTGGTGATAACGGTAATTGTTTTGTATAGATTAGCTTGATTTTCACCGTTTTCTTGTATGCTAAACCGGATCGTCTATTCTTCTGTTTGAAATTAGCTAAACTCTAATCATTTTGTTGGTAACTTGTTTTGTAGCGGAACACTTCATTTACTTTTTCGAACTGTATAATTTTAATACCATTTATTTTGAATTCGGTTCCATCGACATTGATCAAGATTATACTCACGTCAACAAATAAAGTCTTCAAATCAAAGAAATCTTTAAATTCCATTTCTATTACCTCCATCGATTTTTTTTTAATTGCGGATAATAGAGATGTGCTGATCGGGTACATATATGGGGCCTGCATTTTTTAACCTCTTTAAAGATCCTTCAATTATGCTATGTATTGTATCTTCTTCATACTGTGTATGTCCTCGTATACGATATTTATGTGCTATGGCGTTGATTTGATACTGTTCCACGGCATACAAGTATACGCGGCAAATAAGAACCTAGAACGAAATATTTTATTAAAGCAGTCACTCGAGGATATGAGGCTTATTAAATATCTATTTTTTTGCTGACCACCGCAATTGTCAGAAAACAAGACTACGTGTGCGCCTGGTTGAATTTTTGAAATTTCTTCTAGATATATCAGAACACACTTTCCAAATTCTATAGCATCTCTGCTTGCGAGACCTTCGTGCCAAAAAGAAGCTTTTATTTTATCATTTGATATTTCTGTTTATCTAAAAAAATGTTAAGTAATAAATAAAAAATATTGTTAGGCAACAAAATATTCAACTTACTGTGAAACTGTAACAATTCAAACGCGATTTATAAAAAAAGGCTGATGTTTGACCAAGGGGTACAGACAACACTGCCTGTAAATCGTATATAGCCCGAACAATTTCACCATTTTCAGCTCTTTGTTTTTTTTTCTTGACGGCTTAAGATTTTTTCGTTCAAATGTAGAATATATTTATTTTTCCAAGTTCTTCTTTTCACTTAGTGATGCATTTTTGTACCACTCACAAACATAGCATGTGTCTTTTTTTGGATTAAAAACCCAATGTTGAACTGTGTTTTTTTTAGCATATAAGTCGTAATTTACCACTGGTTTATTCAAACATTTTCTTCCTTCAGAATAACTTCTGTTAAGTTTAGCAATAGAAAGGCCGCCATCGATAAACTGCCTTGAAGTATCTTTACGAACATAATGACTCTCAATACTTGGAACTGAATTAATGTGATCTCTTATTGAATTTACAATCTCTTCATCAGTTTTTCATGTTTATTTTGCTTCTCTTCTCGATCTTCCGCAATTATACCGTCTCCATATACTTTTGAAGGTACAACTGTTGGTAGCGTTTTCTCTGATATACCCAGTGTATTTATTAAAATCGTTTTGCAAATTTTGATTTTCTGTCCGTTATTAAATAAATTAGAAGCAGAGTTTGGATTTCGTAGTGTGACAGACGAAACCCTTTGTTACATGCCGAAAATAGGCTATGTAAACATTTTAGATTTTAGTTTTAAATATGTGACTGAAATCGCGCCAATAATTTAAAAAATAGACTTGTGCTTGCATTTTCGTTACTTCGGACAGTTGCGTCGGCGCCAGAGAATGCGCAGACGCGGAGTGTGGAAGGAAGTGCGTGTTTTTCCGGCACGAGGGGACTAGTCAACGAAACGTCGAACAGTGAGTTTATCTGTGTCTTTTTTGTCTTCTTTTTTAGGTAATGTAGGCTTCCTGTATCGCACCTTATATCGCCCCCTACCTTATTCCTATCGTATCGCTACAACAAAGAAGAGGGAAGACAAATCAATTTGGTTTCGACGAGGGCGAAGGCCGACCCACGCCCAACTAACGCCGAGATCCTGCCGCGAGAATAGCTGCAATGTTGTGAAGAGCTCTACATTTTACGTGAGTACATTTTATCTTTTTCTTTGTATGTGATACAAAATTGAGACGCAAGAATGACGTAATACCTTGTTGTGCAATATTATGCACGTGTTTATTATGTTGCCAACTTTCGTAGTGGCTCTTATCAATTACTCGCGGGACTTTAACAGTATACCTTAGACTAGAATAGACGTAGAGTATAACATCTTCTATACTTAAAAATCAACTGTTCAACGCACGAACCTAGAAAATCATGCTAACGTTGGTTACAAGCCTCCTAACTTCTCTTTTCCTTCAAAAACTTGCCGTCTGAAGTTTCCTGTCAGATTTTTAGAGCATGATGGAATGCATTTATCTGGACAAGGAGGTTTCATGCTTTTCAACTTTACAGTTTGCCCGTTCTTTGTGATGTATACTATTAGTCCAGGTTTCTTAATCTCTTGCTTTTTCCCTTTAACCAATTGTTTTCATTTCCAACTTGCTACTTTTCTTTTATTGGTGGCATTGATTGTTCATCAGTCGGAATAAAAGTGTCAACTCTTGGCTCTGATTTCGACGAGTTTAATGACGAATTCGGTTCAGTTGAAGAGCTTGAAGAATCCGGATTATAATTATCACTTGATCCGGAAGAATAGTCATTTTGCTGTGGA
Organism: Platerodrilus igneus; assembly: GCA_036346225.1. Lineage (NCBI taxonomy): Eukaryota > Metazoa > Arthropoda > Insecta > Coleoptera > Lycidae > Platerodrilus > Platerodrilus igneus. The sequence continues at coordinate 765,409 of JARFIW010000500.1, read as the reverse complement.
AATGAGTCCGGGGAGGCCTTTTTTTCTTTCCTAAGGTGTAATTTTTTGCAACTCTGACTTTGAATTATGTATTTTTCACACCTTTGGCGGGTACTTGGTACAAAAGGGCTAGAAATTGTATTTGTATAGAAGGCTCATAGTTGCATTGGGTTCGTTAGTTGTGTTCCCAGACAAATCTTCTGCTGTAGACAAGCTACTACTAGTAAATTGACTTGTTCGCGCTAGTATGTTCTGTGATAGAATAACACCTAGTAAATTGACAGGGTTCGTTAGTATTGTTTTGTACGTCCGCATTTTTAGAAGTAATAGTATTTAAGGAAAAAGCCGGAACATCATATTCATCAGACAGTGGCTTAGGATAGCCATTATTTTTAAATCTCTCAGGAAACGTCTTGTTTACATGAGGTGCATTATTTTCGTTGTCCTCTTACGTCGTTGTTTCTCTAATAAGAAAAAGCTTAGATTAATCTTGCCGGTCAGAGTAGCACTTAGGTTGATGTTGCACTGCATCTGTGTTCTCGCTGAACGCAATACCAAGAGTGCCAATTCCAACAGGGACGTAACTGTCATCTAGCGGTGAAACGAGTAACTACAATTACGGCGTTGTTGCATGGAATAGATGAGGTTTTTCCGACCTATATGGCACTTAACTCGTTTGTTAAAAAATTGCAGTTACGTATGCATTTAAAGTTCGGATAATTACTAATTACGCCCAGTAGTTCTTTAGTTCCAACTTTTTATGGTTATATGTTCTACTTTTAGTTAAAAACATATTTCCTGTGTGTTAACTGTATAACGGTCTATATATTCTAAATCCAGTATTATACATGTACGAGGGGTGCTCGATATGTATCGGGAATAAGTAACAAAAACATAACTTAAGGTGTAAACTTCTTTACTGTTTTTCAAAATATTCCCAACGATAATTGATACACTTTTCAATACGTTGGAACCAATTTTCATAGCAATTTTTTCCATTCCGATTGAGATATCTCCAAAACATGGGTTTTGAACGCATCAACTGCCCCTTCTGGTGTCGAAAATCGTTATCCACGCAGTTTGTTCTTCACATGTGGGAACAAAAAGGAATCATTAGGTGCCAAATCAGGACTATACGGCGGATGACCCATCAATTCGATGTTTTGAGTGCTCAAGTAGTCACTTGTTAGAGCCGATGTGTGAGAGCTCGCATTGTTATGATGGAGAATGATTCGGCGTCGTCGGTTTATATTTCTTATTTCTCCGAAAACTTGTGGCAAACAAATGGTTATATACCAAGCAGAATTAACTGTTCTACGATCTTTTAAAGCAACGGTCGTGACATGTTCATTTATTCCGAAAAAACAGACAACCATTTTCTTCGAAGTGCTTTGACCGCGAACAACTTTTGTTGGATTTCGTTCATCTTAGAAGATCCATACAGTCGACTGCCGTTTACTTTCGGATCATACAAATAAATCCAAGATTCGTCACCTGTGTAGATGTTATACACTGCGTTTGATGCACCGCAATCGTATTTTTGAGTGTTCCTTTGCACCAATCGACACGAGTCTTTTTAGAGCGATTGTCCAATTATGTGGGATCCAACGCGCACATAGCTTTTTCACAGCTAAATGTTCATGTAATATCGAATATATAATTGTCATACTAATGCTTAGAAATGCCTGAATCTCACATGACAAACTTGCATTATCAATTCCCGCACAGCACCGATGCATTCTGGTACAACAGCAGATTTTGGATGACCTTATTTAAATTCATCGGCTAGCGAACTACGACCACGATTGAATTCACTATACCAACGATATACAGTGGTTCTAGTTGGAGCTTCTTCCCCAAAAGTCGAAATAAGTTGATTCAGGCACTGTTGTGGAGATAATCCACGTCGGAAATCGTAAAACATCATCGCACGAAAACGAGTTAATTCCATTTTTTGGCCGAGCAGAAATTTTCAACTCAATCAAAACAAAACAAATAGTGTTCATAGGGCAAAATGTTGTAAGTATGTATATTGTCAAAATGACAAACTTTAGGTTGGAAAACGTCGGATCGCAACTAGCAACACTTGTGTTGTCAGTTCCCGATATATATATATATATATATATATATATATATATATATATATATATATTGCTATGAACTACTGGAATTATCGAGCCCCTACGTTGGGCTGATCGAGCCCCTACGTTGGGCTGATCGAGCCCCTACGTTGGGCTGTTATGTTAATATTGCCATGTCCCTCTAAATTATTCGCGCCCCATCGTTTGGGCGACCATATTATTATTGCTATGTTTAAACTGGAATTGTAATTATCTCCTCCGGTTTTGGGTTGTCTTATTAATATTGCTATAAATTCCTCCAGAAACTTAACTGAATTTTATCTTGAACCAACCTTGTCTACCAATAACAAAATTTGATACGTTACCGCCTTACTTGTTATCAATTTTGTATTCAACTTATAGCTCCTCCTTGAACTGTTTAAATTATCAAATCACTCTCATTAACGTTATCTTATGACCTCGACTAGCATTTATTTGGAATTATAAAATTCAGTTAATTCGATTCTATATAATGAAACAAATATTATGTACAGTTTTTGTAAATTATTTGAAATACACTTTTCAATTAATTAATGTTATAAACCTCATTTATCAAAAATCATATGCTTTTTACTCAAAACCCAAAGTCACCAAAAAAAACCTATTATCTTAATAAAAGAAGTGTAGAACGTTCAAAACCTCTTATCATATCACGCACTTTATACGATTCAAATCCTTTGTTTTGGCGACCTTCGTCACATTAAGTTATATTAAGCAAATTCAATACTCAAATAAAAAATATAGAAAAATAATGTCTTACAACTAAAAATCTAACCTGGTCTATTTTCTTCTTGCAATAGACGCATCCACTAATATTTCCCATGCATTAAGCCATCCATTTGCATAAAAATTATTTTCCCGCAATTCAGGATTATTACATGCCCATTCGAAATATTGTCTATCCACACGCTTGAACCATTGCATATGAATTGTTGCTATCACCCTCTGGACTACCATTATTAACTTATACTTATGCACCTCAATTTATTGTCATCTCATTCAGACTTATTACTTCTTATCAATTTCCCCAAACTTAGAATTGGATTATCATCTTCTCCAAACTCGAATTGTATTATTATCCTCCACGGACTCAGAAATTGTATTTTTCTCCCCGACTTTAGAATAGAATTCTTATTATCATTGTCCCCTGACTCGAAATTACATTTATTCTCCACGGACTCGGAAGCCCTATTATTATTATGTTTTAGTTTAAAATAAAATTCACCAAAATCTACTTACGTTTAATCGGCAATCGTAATTTACATTTTCGCACTTATACAATTTTTCACTTTGAATTATTATTACGTATCACTTTATTTCATAGTGGCGCACTTAGGCCTTTGTTGAGTTGTAAACTGACTTCGTTATCACTGTACCTGTTAATATATCTTTTCTCCCCTACTCCGTCAGTGGGTATGATCTACAAACTCGTCGCTTATTTTAACCAATCAAATATTTGCATTTAAAGTAGTTTCTGATGTAATTTTCTATGCTTTCCAATAATTGTGACCTGGTCGCATCTGTCTTCGTTATCAAACATGCGGTGTTTTGATGAATCTAATTGCTTTTCCATAAACAACTGAGGCAATTCGACTTTTAATTTTCATATCTGCATGTTATTTACGCAATTTCTAATCACCTCTCTTTCAAAGTTCTTAACTACTTGCACGCATTTACATTATGCTTCCTGAAGCTCTATTTCTTATCTCAGTATTAACCTAATTGTTTTGAAGTTTTTTCAATGCGTGTTTAATTACACTTTATTGTGTTTACATATAAAATACGCGTGCTTCCACTGAAAATATCCTTATTTGCATTGCCTAAATTAACTAACGCTCTATCTACAGGGTATTAAATATTTACTATTTACCAAATGCATGTGTTTTTGGTTTCTAAGCTAACTATGCGTCTTCCTGTGTCTATTTGCGTCGCTTAAAACTATTTATACTTTATATACAGGGTGTTGACTGCTTACCATTTACAAACTATCTCCATTTCTCAATTCTTTACTAAATAAATGCAGTTTTCTGCTGCCTATGGTAATTTCTCATTTCTAAACGACCTTTACTATAAAGTACACCCTTAAACAACCCCTTATCACAGCAATATATATATATATATATATATATATATATACCGAGCATCCCTCGTATTATAATTCGTTTAATCTAATCTTAATTATTCCTTTTAAGCGCCTTTTTGAACTTTATTTTGTAAAATTATTATTATTTATCAAATTATTATAGGCCTGTAAATACACCATTTAAATGATTACATTAGTTAGGCATAACTAATGTGTACAAACGTATCTTTTCTTTATACAACGTCGGCAGCTTATGACCACTGGTAATTTTCCAAATAAGATAGTCATTTCCATAACTCATTTATGAACAATATTGTTTACACCCAACCCAAACCATATTTTCCATTCTTGATAAGAAAAGAATATAGAAACATGTAATTATTAACTAGTAGATTGAGCTAGTTATCGTATTACAGATTTAATGAACGTTCTTTTTTATTACTTAAGCAATGTTTGTACCTCAGGTTTAACGTTCATTTGAGCACTTCAGGTCCCAACTTCTCAAATTTTAACATACATTTTTAAACGTTCTCTTTTCTCTTCTTTCATTTCATTTTATTCGCTAACATTTTTTGCAACAATTAACTCATCTACCGCTTCTATTAGTATAACATGCTTTTTTTGGTCTCGTCTGCCGTTTAAACTGACAAGATAATAATATAGCTTTCGAATTCTACATTTTACAAATACAACGTCATAACAACCCAAGTTTAGATGGATTTAGCTTTTAAAATATTATTTCTATTTGAACGAGCAACCTATACAACTCATCGCATTCACGTCATTCGCGTTTTCAAAAGCAATATTTCCATTAAAAGCCACTAAATTCCTGCCTGCTTTTGAACGTCTCCGAAAAAGGAGAGAGCTGCGGATTTATAGAATCGTTCAAAGGGTTTTAGAGCCTCTGCGGATTTCCAATCTTGAAATATTTTACGCCTTTGTGCATCAATCCGAATTCACCACATTCTTGGTAAACATCCATTCAGTTAATATCCAGCTCGATTGGAAACAGGTCGTGAAGCAAGAATATTAACCCAAAACCACCCGGTATTGATTGTGCGGTCTCGATGACGAAATGCTAATAACAGCATGTGGGTGCAGAGGAGAGGGTAGGTAAACTGGTCAGCTGCTGCACAACTGCAGTGCAATCCAATTAGCGCTGGCTGTTACTATGCTGCCATTGCGACAGCCAGGACTATTTGTATTTCAGATTAAACTCTGTCTTTTACTGACAGCGTTCATATAATCAATATTTTATTAAACTAAGGATCCGTATTATTCCTGAGTTCAAAATACAATGTACATCATAAGGGAAACCTCCCTATTAATTTCTTTTGACTGAAGTAGCTTTGAACCACCTTCAGAGCTTTTTCAATCCAGCATAGTTTTTATAATCCACAAACACTGCTTTGATTAAATGAACTCATCTAAATATTCTAATTAAATAATGCTTTTGCAAACTAAAATTGTTTGTGTTTAATTAAGTGCGTGGAGCTGCTTTTATAACATGGACACACATTTTAAAACGGATTGTTGTCTGATATTCTTATAATACCGATTGCGCCCTTAATTTAAATTGTGTAATACTAATATTAAATTAATTTCTTTTGTGCTAACTTCACCTTCAACAACCAACTTAATGAAAATATTAAATTTTTCAAAATTTTCTATTGTCAAAGTACGCTCTAATGTGCCCAATAATTAGTAAAAAAGAAGTTATACACAATTTAATCTAGTTGGTGGTAATTCTATGCTCATGTACCAACCACATTGAGATATCTGAATTTTGAGAACTTTCTTTTTTGTTTTTGCATCCCTACTAAAATTTCAACAACATTCAATCTCTATGACAAAAAACTATTTAATTGTATGTTATTTACACAAATAAGTTATCTCTTTCTCTCTTAGTCATAATATCTTTACCTTCCTACATTTGAATTTCAAATGCTTCATCCGAAGTTACTACATTAGCAAGGAAGCGAGTTTTTTTCACCTGAGAATTTGTTATTTTGCCAAACCATTGCTGTTCCTCTCATCTGAACGACGAGGTATTTTTGTGAAAAATGCGCGTCTAACATTTTTCAAGCGGTCCGCGTAGGGAATTGAACCCGGGACCTTGGACTTAGTAGTCACATGCGAACCTATCTAACTCACGGAGCCTCCTCCCTCTACCTTCCTGGTTTACGAGTTATATCAAATGGAGGTGTAAGCAACCCGACGGATACAAAAAACGTTATCGCTCTCACTTTTACGAAATCACGTATCTCAAGTCTCGTTTATAACTGCGTTTCCAGTTGCAGACGAAGGACAAAAATTTATAAACAATTTAATTTTCTTATCCTCACCAACTGGCCCTTCTCTTTCGAATACTTGAATTCTAAGTTCTCTTCCTTGATAAATTCCTTCTATGTGTTATTTCTATCTGTGAGCCTTTTATTCCCTGTCTGTGTTACTTCTCGTTTAAGTCCCTTAGATTTGCACAGCTATCTTTCCTTGCTCCAAACGTTTCATTAGTTTTCTTGTAAGCTGCATCTACGTTTCCCACATCCGTACATATTTTAACATCTTTGCATTTCTCTTGCAATTTTTCTTCATCTGCCAACTTGCATTTCCCGTTAATCACATTCCTGAGAGTCCTATACTTCCTTATATTTGTCTCATCCTTGCATTCTTAAATATTCTTAGATAATATATCAAATCCAGAATTTCTTGCAATATCCCTGGATTTCTTCTGACGCTTGTTCTTTTTCCTAGTCTTTCATCTGCTGCCTTGTAATTTCATCTTTCAACACTAAACATTCCTTCTGAAGAATACTTCTTTCACTCTTTTCAATTACTACATGCCCAACTATAACTTTGAAACTCTCTCGGACCTCATGTTGTTTGAATTTATCAAGGTCCAACCTATTTGACTTCTTGCTTCTTTTAAGTTTCTTTCGTTTCAGCCTGCACTGCATTGCCAGAAATTAAGTTCAGAGTTTACATCTACTCGCGAATATGTGTGACAGTCAAGACCTGGTTTTTAAACTTCTGAATAATTATTAATGCAATCTATTTACCAGTATCTCCAGGCTTCAACCAGGTATACAACATTCTTTCGCGTTTCTTAAACCAAATGTTGCTAAGGACCAGATTGTGTTCTACACAAAATTCTACCTGACGGCTTCCCCGTTCGTTTCTTGCACCCAGGCAATGTTCTCCTACTATTTCACTTTTTCTTCTTATACCTACGACTACATTCTAGTCTCCATTACAATCAAATTCTTATTTCTCTTAATATACTGTACGGTATTTTCTATCTCTTTGCATACCTGATCAATCTCTCCATCGTTTTGCGTTGCTGTTCAATTGCGGTGAGTTGTCATTTTGTTTTTATCTTTACTACTACAATTCTTTTGGTATGTTGTTCGTATTAGCCAACCATTTGCCTTTTTTTCCCTATTGATTATTAAACGTACTCCCAAAAGTTCCCTGTTAAATTTTTTGTTAATGATTTTATAATTTTCTGGTCAAAAATCGTCATCTTCTTTCCAGCATACCTCACTAATCTCAACTACATCTAACTACAGTCTATCCATTTCAATTTACAAGTTTTCTTACCTACCACCACTACGATTCAATCTTCTGACATTTTACGCTACGACTCGTAGAATGCTATATTTCTGCTTTGTGATGACTTTCTCTCGAGTAGTCCCCGTCCAGAGATACGACTGGGGGACTATTTGACCTCCGAAATATTTTACTCAAAAGTATGCCATCATCATCACACCATACAGATAAAGCTGCTCCGGAAAAATAACGACTGCCTTTAGCCGTGCAGCAGTACCAACAAGGGTAAGTCCTATTGGGTAATATTACGTAGCCAGGTTAGTCAATTATCCAGGCGTTTGTGCTTGTAACTACTGAAAGGGCTGTGACACCCTTTTCAAGAACGATTCGTTAGTGTGATCTCTTTATAAATACCCTTCCAATATGGTTGCACATTCGGCTCCGATATGTCTTTTTGAGACATGCAAACCTCTTCACCTAGTCAAGGTCCCATGGTTCACAGGGGAGGCTAGAACTCAATATGTTAAGTTGAAACCATTTTTACGTTGGAGGAGCTGAGGCATTCACACCCTATTCAATTTTCAAAACTAAATGCTTTCAGAATTTTGTACGGCAGGCTCAAGATTTTACACAGCATCTTTGCAATATCTGTAAATTAGGGGAGCGCACAAATGTGCTGTGGACATCTACTCCTCCACGCACCCTTCCAGTATTCAAATCTTAAAACCAAAGCGCTCTCACAATGGTTTATCTTTTTTTGTACGAATTTCTACAATAAGAGGTATTAGATAATTGGAAGAGAAAAGTCGAGACATTTAATTGACACCTGTGAACTAAGTTCTTATAATTTTCTTGTCTTTGGTATTAGTATTTTTGAACTTTCAGAGCACATTGGTTGGGGGGGGGTAGAGGTGTTGAGTGTAATAAAACAATAAAAAAGGTTTTGAAGTAGCTTAATGCCTCGATGTAATTGATGTAGATGAGACCGAAATAGACACAAACTAAATTAAACTGCTAATAATTTTTTTGTTTTGACATTAAAGATGTAAATTTTGGGCGCATCAAAGAGTATTACATGAGCAACAGAAGAGTTAAAAAAATTTTGGCGTGTTTGGTGCTGATAACATGAAGTTGGCATTATCAGATTTGATATGTTGGTGATATCAGGACAAATTTTGGTTGCAATAACAGAGAGAATTTGATATTTGAAGATGCGTGGATTTAGATAAGTGATAAGTTGGAACCAAACTTTTTACTTTTTCTATTGTCGTTTGGACACAGCAGGGCGTACTTTAAATGCAAAAGAACAACAGAGGAGATTTTGAAATAACTTAGTGTTACCATGTATTTGATTTAGTTGAATATAAAGTTGATACCAACAAAAGTAAAATGGTTATGGCTTGTTTATGATATTACAGATACAAATTTCGGATGCATTTATATGTATCCCTTAGACACCAGAATCGTTAAAAGAAGTTTAACGTGCTTGTTGCTGAAAGCATGGAGTTGGTGCCATCCAACGAAATAACGTATAACTTTTTGTTTTTCTGCAATTTGACAAATTTTGGGTGCAAAGAAGCAGCAGAAAATCTTTTTTAAAGTCGATGTTACAATCTGTATAGGCTCAGCATGCAGATAACGCAATTTATGTTAAGAATTTTAGAACCTTTGTGTTCTAGGTACTACAGCCATTGGCCAAATTAGGACCCACATTGAGTGCTATAAAACAATAAAATGATTTTAAAATAACCTAGGATATATGAGACAGATGACGTACCCTCAGATCTGAAAAACGATTATTCCTGTACCAAAGAAAACAAGAGCTGCCAGATATGAAAACTTTCGAATCGAAAGCTTAGTCAGTCATGCCTGCAATATTCTAACCAAAATCGTCTACAGGCTTATGGAAAACCAGATAGTAAGAGAATTGTGTGAAGATTAGTTTTACTTTCGAAGAGCACGGGAGGCTACGTTGAATCTACGACTTATCTTGGAGGACATGATTAGGAAAAACAAGTTTTTGTTTTCGGCCTTCATTGATCTAGAAAAAGTTTTTGACAATGTTAATTGGAACAAACTCTTCGAGATTATGAAAGTGTGCGGAGTAAAATACATAGAACGAAGGGTTATTCACAATTTGTACAGAAAGCAGGCTGCAGTGATAAAAGTCGAAGGATATGAAAGGGAGGCAATACTTCAGAAGGAAGTGAGACATGGTTGTAGTCTATCTTCTATGCTGTTGAATCTGTACGTGCAAGAAGCAACGAAGGAATTCAAAGAAAAATTTTGGGAAAGGTTTTAAAGTTCGAGAAGAGGAAATTAAGACATTAAGGTTTGTAGATGACTTTATCATTTTATCAGAGTTAGCAAGGGATTTAGAGAATTTGTTAAATGGCATGGGATCTATTTTAAAAATGACTGTATGATCAACATTAATAAAAGTACAACAAAAGTGATAGAATATAGTCGTGAAGCTGCAAACATCAGAATGGAGGATAAAACATTGAAGGAAGTATAGGAATTCTGTTACTTGGGCAGTAAGATAACAAGGGACGGTAAAAACAAAGAAGACATAAAGCGTATGGGGGCACAAGCAAGAAAAACATTTTTGAAAAAGAGAAATTTGATGACATCAAAAATAGATTTAGGTATTAGGATAATATATCTGAAGGTTGTCGTGTGGAGCGTGGATTTGCATTTAAATGAAGGTGGACGATGGACACCTGCAAAGAAAGAAGTTAAAAGTTTTCGAAATGTGGTGTTACAGACGAATTTTAAAAATTTATCAGACAGATTAGGTCTCAAGTGAGGAGATATTGAGGAGAATTGGTGAAAAGGGAGTTCTATGACGAAATGTAAAGAAAGTATTTTTAACCGTGCGAAAACTTGTTTTATGACTGCCGCATGACTACTAATACTTTTATGGCGTAACCACATTAATCTGAGGAAGCCAGAACGAAATGAATATCGGGCTGCGTTTTTCTTCGGCCACTCCTTATGGCAAAGATAATGTTCAAAGTTGATGCGCATTTGGAAGCTATTGGAAAAAGCAATAAAGTTAAATATTTATTTTTAAATCTGTACAAAAATCAACCAAAGGTAGATTATGGGAAGTATTATATAATGCAACATGAAAGTTAGTTCTTCCGTGGTTTTAAAATTGTCAGCTTGAATTTTTGGACACTACTTAGCAACTACTTACCAGAAGAAAAATTTTAAAATACTAGTCTATTGGTTCTTAGTTATACGTTCCAGAAAGGCACTTTTGAAAGGTCTGAAATGTTTTAAGTAGTTCAATAGCTTTTGGGAAATTTCCTGATCGTGGTATTCAGTTGCAAAAGTGTATGAGTTCTGGTTCTTCCAACAGAGGTCTAATAAAAAGTTTTGATCCCGTTAAAATCTATTGAACTCTCAGATGAATCAATCAAATTGGCGCATCTAATCCGTTTTTGAGAGTTTATTAAACAAATCTTGCGTAAAGCATAGAATATCTATAAAACGATTTTCATAAACGCTATTGATGTATTTTGAGACAATTTCAAAACAGTCTTATGACCGTTAAAAGCAACCGCAATTTTCTTTTAATTTTTATTAATTATTTTAAAGTGGTGGAAGTGTACCAGAGAATTGGGTTACTTTGTACCACTTAAATACTAATTATTTGTAAGTATGCCTTGCTTATCATATTCAAAATTGACATACTATCATCTAGCACAACAGGAAACTGACAGGATGTGGAGTTTCGAGTATTTAACTGAAAAAGTAATCAAAGTAACAATACTGCAATTAAATATATTAAACATTAAAAATTGCAACATGAATCAAGTTTGGTGTGGATTTGTCAATAAACTAAAGGCACAAGTTTGCTTATTGATATTGTTACGAACTATAAGGCAACCCGTCAAACACGCAAGTTGCATAACCGAAGTGTATTCTACAGAAGTCTAGAACATTTGAGCAAACACCAGACTATGAATCATCTAGTTAATTTTAGGGCATATATAAGATCGGTGATGAGTGTACATCGGTTAGTCTATATCCAAATGTAGTAATAGATCATATCGTGCATAGTTGTGGCTATTACGTTTTGAAGGTTTTATAGTAAATATAAATTTGTGTTATGTGAACGTGCATATTGTACCGCCATCTTGTACATAAATAGACAAAAGGGTAATAAATAAATTATACTAGTGTTAGTGTTGTTCAGAAGACTTATGGTTAAGGATTTAGTTTAAGAATATATTAGTACTTGTCAATAGCATTAGTGTGATAGTGCTTCATTGTTAATTGGACTGAAAACATCTATAAATAAGGCATATACTGTTAATTAGACTTGTAAATAGTGAGTAATAAAGACTTTCGTTATTACTTGTTCGAAATTGATGAAATGCGTTAACAGTTGCCCGCTCCAATATAAAGGTATATGAAAATATCAATTATCATACCAATAAAACGTTTATACTTGCATATTTATAGCATCAGACAATTGTCATGTCTAAAATCTTTATGCGCTTTCCGGCTTTTTCTTGTAATCTGGTCTGACTAATTTAGAAGATTGAATAGTACTAGTCTGTTGTTCGGGTTCTTTCCTGCAGGCACATTAATTCATTTCTTCTTTTTAAGGTTTAACTTTACTTTCTATGCAGTATTTATTTGTAGACTTCAGAGCATCCAAGAAAGTTGAGCTGAGAGCTGATGGTTCAACTTCATTTTTCGTAATTGTATCACGTAACAATTGCACATCCCGAGGCTAAATTCTACAATTCCAGAAACCAATTTCCAGAGTTTTCTTGAAATGTGACTCAAAAATTTTAAGGACACGTTTGCAGCGGAAATGTGTTGCGATAGAACAGAAAAACTGAGGACGCTTAGAATTGCTTTTCAATCCGACAGAACTCGTCTTTAGATTACTCCATTGATCTAAAAGGAATAATATCGAGATGTATCGGTTGATGTGTCGGATGGGTGACAGACAAATACAATGCTCTACACATTTGAAAAATATTGACGGTCGAATGGACGGACAGATTGTCATTAACGACAACTTTATTGTTCTATAATCTCTTAAGTTTTGAACCTTTCAAATGAATCGTTAAGAGTAAGTAGATCAAGCTTAATGCTTAGGAATTCCACAGTTTGGCGACTCTATCCATAAGCAATGGTGGCATAATCTCCAGCAGCTCCACTTCTACATTCTTCGGATTGCTGTGCTACTAGCTTTGAAAAAATTGTAAAATTTGTCAGGATTCTTGGTATCGTGGCAATATAAAACTTTGTTCTTTCTATGGTCGATTGGTAAATAATGATGGTACGCGTCTAACCAGTTCCAGGACTGAAGACCTAATGATGATGATCAATTTCGTTGAAGTAAAAGGTTATGCTATAACTATAATCGTGTTTATTCAACGAAACACCGTAGTCTCTCATGGCTATAAGCAAAGTTCTTCTTTCTTTCTTGAGAAAACTGAGTGCTTGGCTGGCTTTTTATAGTTGGTGGCCTATTATTCTCCTACTCTCATATTAAAATGTTCTTACAGCTTTACGTTGAGTAAATGTTTCAGTTCTTTACCATGTTCGGCGTTTCAGTGGAGTTAATCTCTGTATCGGCAAGCGTCTAGTTTCTGCTTGTAGACTCCAGCCATCCTAAAATAACATAAATTTATTGTAATTGTTCATTTTGAAGTTAATAACATCGATAGTGACCTGAATTAAACCTAAAAGGAAATGAAAAAATACCGAGAGTGTGCTATTTTTTCTCACTTTTTAGGTAGTGCAAAGTTGCTGCCGTTTTGTTGAGAATAAAGACTAAATTATAGCCTATCATGCATTAATAAATATGTAGATAAATAAGATTTCATAGATATGATTTAAAAATTATTAGTTTAGATACATAAACAAACGTCGCCTACCTTCTAATTAAGTCGTTTTCTACTAGGAAACTATAACTTCTCCTTGAGAAAAATTCCAGTAAATTTAACTAGCAGAGTTATTTATCAGCTAACAATATTAAAAATGAAGGGTTCGTCTATAACTAAAATAAATGGGTTGACAGCTAGTGTTATATCTCGCACAGAATTGAAAATATATGAAATATTTATTAGAATAGCACCTAGATGGCGTTGACATTTTTTCAAATTGGTTCAAAGTAGCCTCGGATTACGGCACTACTTTCTATCAGCTGCTCCCTGAAAACATTTCACTGATGCTTTGTTTCCCGTGGCTTGAAATTAATCTCCTAACATAATTTGATGCAAAAGATATAAGACAAAGATTAGCACAAGGCCGTGCTGCATTTAACAAGAAAAATCAACTTCTATATGTCCGAAGACAATAAATATAGAAACAAAAAAAAATTGCTGAAAGCATATGTGCGGAGCACAGCACTTGTACGGTTGTTTAACGTGGACAGTAGGAGAAGCGGACAAGAAAAAAGTAGAAGCCTTTGAAATGTGGTGCTACAGACGTATGATGAAGATATCATGGTCAAAGCTGAAGAGAGATCCGGCTGACGGTCTGAAATGGTAACTGAGAAATTGGAATAACGACCAGCATGCTCTAACTGGATTTATTCAAATAGCTATTTCAAGCTATAGGACGTGCTAAAGCATTTTCTTTTGTTTAAGTAAGTCTTCTGATAACAAAATATAGATGTTAGTATACGCCTTGATAAATATTGCAATAAATGACTGTTTAAGTGTCCCGATAAATGTAGGTCAGCGTTATTAGTAACCACTATCAGTTATTTTATCACAAAGGCCACATTACGTAAGCAAAATTTTATGTAATTAAATATGATAACTAGATTTAATTTCTAATTAAAAAGCTATGTAGATGCCAATCAGCTGTTTTAAAATTGCAGTAATAGTTTTATTCGATAGTAACAATAATATATACCTGCTTACGTTTGAAATTCGAAATGTGACAATTGTTTCAACGTTTTATGGGAACATTAGTTAGATATATACAAGATTGAGTTATCCGTAAATTTTCTGTAAATCTTTGTACACAAATTGTTTTAACCAATACTTGGGTTCTATTTCAATTGGAAGTGACGAAAGAGTACCTTCATAACTAGTTTCATTCTGTCTGTGAAGTTCGCACGACGTACGTTTTACTTAAAAGAAAAAAGTAACATCAGTTCCGGCATCACATCGAAAAGAAACAGAGTTCCTTCCACATTTATAGTACTAAAAAAATCGAAAATAAGAAGACATGCTAACTTCACTTCCAGTCCTATATACATACGCCCCTCTACAAGAAGCAGATGCAACACATAGTGTAACAGTAATTAATATGGAACATTCTGGAAAGTACGCTTATTCGGTTTTACCAATGTTGTCTTATATCTGTCTAGCGATAAGAAAAGATGATTCACGGGTATCACAATACAATCATAGTATAAGCATATTTGTGTAGCGATAAGAATGAATATTTGGTATAATGCCATATTACAATAGGGTTATAACCGAAAGGTTTGATGACTTATTTTCTAGATTTTTCTGTATTTTTTTTAATATTGGATTATTATATATATATATATATATACTATATATATATATATATATATAATATATATATATATATATATATATATACTAATATATATATATTGCTGTGAAATGCTCCTTTGAATGCGGGAACTGGCCCTTTAAAAAAAAAACATCGCTTCGGCTGCTCCTCTAGATAGCTTTCATCCTCATACATAAAAAACAAACACATTCCTATTACAAACATCAACGTTACCTCTATTTACATCAATATTCAGAATACATTAAATTTTCAAATTAAATTTCAGCATAAAATTCAGTTTTAAAAAGAATTTCAAGATTAATTTTATTATCACTTTAACGTGCATCCAGAATTAAAGTCCTTGTTGTATGCCTACTAATTAATATAACAATATAAGCAGACCGGAGTCTGAGTATAAAGGGAGCATCTTCCACCCCTTTACGTTAATTAACCAGGTTCGTCTAATTGAGCTCAAAGACATACCCAAAGTTTCATCATAATTCAGAACATCAATACTAAATACCCCTTTCTACTTAAACAAGCAAATTTCATCTTAAAATTAAAATTTTATGGTTAGTACAATTTCACTAATGTCCATTTAAAGTAAATCAATTATAAAGTTATTCAACACACACAAAAATGTCAAACAAAATAGTATAATTTACCTGAAGGTTACTGTCCTCGTAGCTTCAATGTACATCGTCCCTTCAGTTAATCACACCATTCCAACAGGATTATATTTACGGCTTCTAATTATCAACGCTTTTAAAATTTTCTCCATCACCATTTATTTAAAGTTGTTTCTGGGCTTTTCCGGAACTCATCTGTGTATATCTGACCCTTGTTTCGTGGATCCAGACACGTATTTGAACCATTTAATTATTAACACCCCCGAAAAATAGCAGAGAAATTCATGCGTCTTTCACCAATATACGCCAAAACTGCCTACTTTTGTGTATACATTTGTCGTTGTAAATTTTGCTAATTGGTACAGTGATACTAAATTTTATTACCTTGTATCTAAGTGCACTGAAGTACATTCATGTTAGCACGTAAATAACAAACTATTTTGAATCACTAAAATATACGAGCAAAATTTTAAATTATTTTATCAAACTAAAATGCACTGTTTAACGTCTTGAATCAAGTCGCGGATGTAAGAGCTTTTAACGCATCGAATAGTCAAAAGTCTAAGAGAGCTTGTTTATATTCACCTCGGTATATATAGCAAAAAGCCTGTCTGTCGGTCTGTTCCCCAAAACGGGTAATTCTAAAGAATTTCTCATGCCATGTTCCCAGTCGGTCGCTCGCGCGTCGGTTTTTACGAATTTTTCACTCGCCCCATTTAAATCTCAGAAATTCTCACACGGCACGCAAACATGTCCGAGAAAAACTAATTAATTTTGTACAGAAATTGTTGTTTCTACCTCTGATATTTGCATCCTATTTTCAACCAATTGTGACCCTCGTGACGTTGCTTAAATCACGCCTTTTACTATGTGTCTTTGCTTGACGCATTTTCTCTTTCCTTTTCTAACCTGTTCGTATTGGTGCAAATTGATATTCTTTATTATCGATTATTTTCCAGTCCATGTGGACTATCTGGGTTTAATAACCCCGTATCGCACCTTCTCGTGAATATTAAGCCACGGTTTCTTCAAGATTCTTTGAAACCATTTGTTATCTACACAATTTTCGCCGAATGAGCTTTTTAAATAAACCCTGTTTTGTATTTCGTGCTAAAGCATCTGACCGTTTCCAATATCCTTAGAATCGACATGTTTATCTAAACAAATTAAACTGAAATTGCCTTTTAAAATACGCAGGTGTGTTCAAACATCCTACTTCTAAGTAACACTTCTAGGATTTGCATTTTATTGGGTTTTTACAAGTTTCTATAGATATTATCTGTTACTAACGATTCAATTAACTTCAATTAAAATTGACTTCTATCCTTTCATTTTTAGCGAATACAAGTTAAATATTAATTATTATGTGTACACTTTGTTTTACTACCGGTTACTTAAAATAGGGTTAATTAATATACATTTTGCACGTAATTTCCATTTGTTTCTTACGTAGAGCTTGTTAATACTGTTTCTTTTGATATAAAGCGTCTTGTCCATGATTTAAATCTCTTATTTTTACTGAAACTAATAAATTTTTATGCTTCACGGTTTTAATAACGCGTATTATCTAATAATATTCATTATACACGGTGATTAAAATTATTTGATGTGATTATTTAATTTTCTACCCTGGTCTAAATATGAGTATTTTCCCCCTATTTGAATACAAATAATCCCACTTATTTGAATGCAAATATTAAACATTTAGCCCAAAAAAAAATTACAAAAAAAAATTGCCTATCTCTCTCTACCCTTATCTATCTACCTTACCTACTTTGTCTCCAATCCCCAAAAAATATTTACACCTACCCTATATCCCTATCCTATTCCTAACTTTCACTTAATTTTATAAACTGAAATTATCCCTAACTTCATCCTACTTATCCATCTTATCCTATATACATCCTATATACCTATCCTATTCCTAACTTTTTAACTAATCTTCACTATACTTCACTTCCCCCTAACTAATTCTATATACCTATCCTACTCTTACTCTATTCCTAACTCTCCACTAATCTTATATGAAATATCTATACTTAACCTATCTTCTTTTCTTCCTACATTTACTCTTTATTCTCATCCTAAACCTATTTCTACCTATCTCCCATATTTATCCTATACCTAGCTTTATTTTCTATACACACCTACTTCTACTCTTCTATATACACCTATTCTATCCCTATCCTATTTAAATCTAACTCTCTTCTTGACCCTCCAAGTCTTTCTTCTCACCATCCTAATACTCTTCATCCCTATTTCTCCTCCTTCTATATCTATACTTATCATCCCTATCATCTCACATAAAATAAACTTATCATCCCTATTATCCTGACTCTTAAATATTGCTTCTTCTTCAGTCTCTACACATGTCTGTTTCTTATTTATTATTATTTTCTTTTCTCTCGACAAACCAAACGATACTACTTTACAATTATCGATTTTTCCCTCTATGGAATATCCTATGTACCTTCTAGAATTCTTATGTAATGGAATCAGCCAGAATGAATCCCTTAAATCTACTTGATTAAAAACAAACTTGCCATCTTTACTTAATTTCGCCTTCACCTGCTCCTGATATGCTGCTTCTACTACCACTAATTCTGTATGTTTTCGTACTAAAGCTTGAACCTCTACTTTCCTTTCCTCTGGACATCTTATTGTGTTGATCTGTTTACCTTCATCATCCTCTACCTCTACTACATTAATACTAAACCCCGTGTCATCCTCTGTGACTTCATAACTGCCCTTCCATGGCACTACCCTATCCTTAATCCTTATTACCTTCCGTTCCATATCTATCAACACCCCTAACTTCATCATACAGTCAACACCTAAAATGCTCTGAAACTTCAGTCCAGGTACAATTACAAACTCCTGTTCACAGCTTAAATCTCCTATATCTATCCTAAGCACCACAACACTATTTACTACAGCAAACTTCTTTTTATTTGGAGCTACTAAATGACTACGCTTTATAGGCATAATTCTATCACAAACCTTATCCCTAATTTTGCTGACGAATTCCTCCGATATTAAACTCGCCTCTGCCCCTGTATCAAGTAATACTTCTACATTATTTTCAAAAATTTCTAAATTAATAATTGGCAAACATAATTTTTCTACAGTTTCTGGCTCTACTTCCTCCTCAATTTTGAAAAATTTACGTGGATGTTCATATACATTTACACTGAAATCTAGTGGTCTGTCGCGTTCTAAAAATCCTGTCCAGGTCTGTTTTCCCTACTCGGTCCTGGTCTAGCCGTCACCTCAGCGTACGTCCTAGGCGTTTCCACTCGTTCCGTGTCTGTGTTAGCAGTCCCCCTCATGTCCGGTGAACTATTCCTTCTGGTAGGTTCCGGTCTCGGTGCAGGTCCCCTTCCTAAACTATTACTCCTAACGTATGGTCGTCTCTGTTCCCAATTCTGTCGCTGGTATCCGTAATTATTCCCCCTTCTAGCATAGTTGTCCCGTCTATTGTCAAACCTAACTGTTTTGATCTGTCTTTCCCTAATACCCCGAGGTCGTCCACTACTTACGTCGTCGTACCTCTGCAGGTATTCCAAAAACATTTCTCTGTCCACTATGTTCTGTAGTGCTACGTGCTGTCTTATGTCTACCTCGAAGTGTCGTGATAAATACTTAATAATTTGTCGGTCCGTCAGTGGTGGGTTCAGTTGCTTTGCTATGCTATACTTGCGTATAGCATATTGCTCCTACTTCCTGAAAATTCTCCCTTAAATTTCCTGTGATTAAGTCGTCTCGTACCTGGTCTTGTCTGTGGTCACTCCAGTAGTGCTTTAAAAATTTGTTTTCAAAGTCTTGATACGTGTCTATGTCCTGTCCTACTAAATTGTACCACGCTTCCGCATTGTCCTTTAATAAAGCCTTTATCGTATTTAGTTTAGTCTGTTCGTCAAATAAATTTCCCACTAGATTTCTTACACTATTAATAAAAATTTGTGGATTTACCCTGTTATCGCCATAAAATTTCATGTGTTGGTCCAATGATACTCCACCTGTAGAAAATCTGGGACCATCCCCCGTTAAATTTGACATGTTGTATTTGATACTACTAACTTCGCGTTCTACCCTGCCTAACTGATCCCTACATGAGTCCGTTACTTCAGTCATTTTTTATATTAATCTCTTCTTCACAAAAAATGCGCACTTCGGACCTTAAATGTCCCATTTCCTGTCGAAGACCTGTAATATCACGCTCATTTTTATCAACCCTATTTTCAACTTCCCCCATCTTTACGGTAAGACTATTTTTAAATTCTGAAACTTCCTGATTCGTCTTATCTATTTTCTGACTAATCTCCTCTAACTTCCTGTTCGATTCTTCACTCATTTGCTCAAATTTTCGATTTGAGTCCTCTCTAACCCCACTTAACGTCTCATTCATTCTTTCAAGCATCCTCATTATCATCTCGTTTCCTTGATCCCCTGATTCCGTCCTCGACTGATCTCTACTGCCTCCAGCTTCTTCCATTTTCGAATTTTTCCCACACAATGCACTATCGTCACTTCCAATTTCCACTCCTTGACTCCTTAACCACTCCTTTCTCTGCATACGTTCTACTCACTCACACACACTCAAAATACTCTTAAATTTATACACACACAGAAACTCTCTCTCTCAGATCGCCAGTTTCCTGGAATAGTTAAACACTATCTGGAATTCGAGCCTCACTTTTGGGTCGCCAAATTTGCTGTGAAATGCTCCTTTGAATGCGGGAACTGGCCCTTTAAAAAAAAAACATCGCCTCGGCTGCTCCTCTAGATAGCTTTCATCCTCATACATAAAAAACAAACACATTCCTATTACAAACATCAACGTTACCTCTATTTACATCAATATTCAGAATACATTAAATTTTCAAATTAAATTTCAGCATAAAATTCAGTTTTAAAAAGAATTTCAAGATTAATTTTATTATCACTTTAACGTGCATCCAGAATTAAAGTCCTTGTTGGATGCCTACTAATTAATATAACAATATAAGCAGACCGGAGTCTTAGTATAAAGGGAGCATCTTCCACCCCTTTACGTTAATTAACCAGGTTCGTCTAATTGAGCTCAAAGACATACCCAAAGTTTCATCATAATTCAGAACATCAATACTAAATACCCCTTTCTACTTAAACAAGCAAATTTCATCTTAAAATTAAAATTTTATGGTTAGTACAATTTCACTAATGTCCATTTAAAGTAAATCAATTATAAAGTTATTCAACACACACCAAAATGTCAAACAAAATAGTATAATTTACCTGAAGGTTACTGTCCTCGTAGCTTCAAAGTATCGTTTCTTTAGTTAATCACACCATTCACCAGGATTATATTTACGGCTTCTGATTCTCTACGCTTTTAAATTTTCTCCATCACCATCCATTCAAAGTCGTTTCTGGGCCTTTCCGGAACTCATCTGTGTTTATCTGACCCTTGTTTCATGGATCCAGACACGTATTTGAACCATTTAATTATTAACACCCCCGAAAAATAGCAGAGAAATTCATGCGTCTTTCACCAATATACGCCAAAACTGCCTACTTTTGTGTATACATTTGTCGTTGTAAATTTTGCTAATTGGTACAGTGATACTAAATTTTATTACCTTGTATCTAAGTGCACTGAAGTACATTCATGTTAGCACGTAAATAACAAACTATTTTGAATCACTAAAATATACGAGCAAAATTTTAAATTATTTAATCAAACTAAAATGCACTGTTTAACGTCTTGAATCAAGTCGCGGATGTAAGAGCTTTTAACGCATCGAATAGTCAAAAGTCTAAGAGAGCTTGTTTATATTCACCTCGGTATATATAGCAAAAGCCTCTGTCGGTCTGTCCCAAAACGGAATTCTAAAGAATTCATGCCATGTTCCCAGTCGGTCGCTCGCGCGTCGGTTTTACAAATTTTCACTCGCCCCATTTAAATCTCAGAAATTCTCACACGGCACGCAAACATGTCCGAGAAAAACTAATTAATTTTGTACAGAAATTGTTGTTTCTACCTCTGATATTTGCATCCTATTTTCAACCAATTGTGACCCTCGTGACGTTGCTTAAATCACGCCTTTTACTATATGTGTCTTTGCTTGACGCATTTTCTCTTTCCTTTTCTAACCTGTTCGTATTGGTGCAAATTGATATTCTTTATTATCGATTATTTTCCAGTCCATGTGGACTATCTGGGTTTAATAACCCCGTATCGCACCTTCTCGTGAATATTAAGCCACGGTTTCTTCAAGATTCTTTGAAACCATTTGTTATCTACACAATTTTCGCCGAATGAGCTTTTTAAATAAACCCTGTTTTGTATTTCGTGCTAAAGCATCTGACCGTTTCCAATATCCTTAGAATCGACATGTTTATCTAAACAAATTAAACTGAAATTGCCTTTTAAAATACGCAGGTGTGTTCAAACATCCTACTTCTAAGTAACACTTCTAGGATTTGCATTTTATTGTGTTTTTACAAGTTTCTATAGATATTATCTGTTACTAACGATTCAATTAACTTCAATTAAAATTGACTTCTATCCTTTCATTTTTAGCGAATACAAGTTAAATATTAATTATTATGTGTACACTTTGTTTTACTACCGGTTACTTAAAGTAGGGTTAATTAATATACATTTTGCACGTAATTTCCATTTGTTTCTTACGTAGAGCTTGTTAATACTGTTTCTTTTGATATAAAGCGTCTTGTCCATGATTTAAATCTCTTATTTTTACTGAAACTAATAAATTTTTATGCTTCACGGTTTTAATAACGCGTATTTTCTAATAATATTCATTATACACGGTGATTAAAATTATTTGATGTGATTATTTAATTTTCTACCCTGGTCTAAATATGAGTAATATATATACTAATATATATATATATATATATATATATATTTATTTATATGATGTGATAAAGAGGTAACGAGGGGTAGTGGAAAACCAAATTCTATAATTAAAACTCGCCCAAATTAAAAGAAACCAAAAAAATTGAAATTTCCAAATATTAATGGATCTACCATGTATAAATATAAGCGTATTGTGAATACAGAGCTATTAAAATGCAAAGCAAAACACAGTTTCCGTGTATGTACGCTTATTCGGTTTTTACTAATGTGGCCTTAAATCTGTCTAGCGTAAGAAAAAATGATTCACAGGTATCACAATACAATCATAGTATAATTATACCTGTGTAGCGATAAGAAAGAATAATTCATATAATGCCGTAATGCAATGGAGTTGTAACCGAAAGGTTTGATGACTAACATTCTAGATTTCTCTGTATTTTTCTTGAATATTGGATTATTATGCATGTATATATATTGATGTGATAAAGAAGTCATGAGAGGTCGTAGAAAACCAAATTCTATAAATAACACTCACCCAAATAGAAAGAAACAAAAATTGAAATTTTCAAATATTAATGGAGCTACCATGTATAAATATAAGCGTATTGTAAATACAAAGCTATTAAAATGCAAAACAAAACACACTTCCCGGGTATATAAATAATCATTTAAGAGATAAATACAAAGCCAGTTAATTATTTTTCCGTGTATGAAACAAATTTCATTGCATATACTTTTAAAGTACTAGATTGTTTTCCGTGTATGTAAATAAAAGCTCACTTAATAAAAATGAGTTTTCATTAATAGTGAAATAAAATACAAAGCTATGGCATTTATAAACAAAGCTCTTGTTAATTACGCGATTGGATTTCCATTTATTACATTAGTGGCAAGATCATATAACGCATATGAAACTTTAAACCTAGTGCACATTAATTGTCGAGAGATACCGTAAAAAATTAGTTTCAATCTTTAAGATATAAATCCATTCATTTTCATTTATTATAAAATACACCTTCGTGCATAAAATATTCGCTTTATTTACCTTAAATACTAATCTTTTTTTGGACAATTATTAAGATGCTAATCTTTTTGCATTGGCAAGCAATTGAAGCTTTAATTACTGAAATCTGTAACTTTATTAGTTTACCAATCAACCATATAAAAAGCAAACGTGCACTTTAATAATTATCCCGTGGGTGTATATTTTAAAAGTTTTAACTAAAGACTCAAGAATTTCTGATTAGTAAACATAATACGTCATTCATTATTAAGAAATGTTTTTAAAAGCCATTGAACCGATGAATGTTCGATTTTAAGAGCGCGAGCATTAAACAGCAATGAAATAAATAAGAATTATTTTTATAGCGTTTCGGGTTACTGTAAGATAAAATGCGACGCAACGGTCAAACTTAGAAGAAGGTAAACGGTACGCCTTACTATGAACATAAATCAAATCGGTCCCGGCAGTTTAACAC
This sequence comes from Platerodrilus igneus, assembly GCA_036346225.1. Lineage (NCBI taxonomy): Eukaryota > Metazoa > Arthropoda > Insecta > Coleoptera > Lycidae > Platerodrilus > Platerodrilus igneus. Next base: position 741,197 of record JARFIW010000500.1, on the reverse strand, counting down.
TAATTAGACCATAAAGCGTGCCATTCTTGTTAATATTACATCATCCAGGTGAGTTAAAATTTTATATATAAGCCGTGAGTTTATTGGTGGTATTCATTCATTAATTCGAGATTCGTTACCAAGCAATATGTAAAATTCATTTTAATTTACGGGATCGAAATGTAAGATTTAATTAATTCGCAATTCTTCACAAAATAATATCTATCGTTAAGTAAATATTTCAATCACAGCCAAATAACATGCACACTTGCAAGCGTTTTGATGAAATATCATCTGCTTTGTAAAATACAATGAAGATTGAACATTCTTCGATACAAAAGCTACCTTAAAGCTAACTAATTAAAAATAGAAGATGCACTTTGAAAATTAACATTCCAAACGAAGATTTAAAATAATATGAACACACTGATAAACTGGAATTTAACGTCAATATAAAATAGAATGTAAAGTATTTAGTACCATTAATTACGAGTTGAATACGCGCTATTTGATTTCTTTTTTTGTAACTGATAAAAAATATTTGTATGTTATTAAGCTAGAATAAGTTCTTAATTCTGTAATATTTTTTTGTGGGCAGATAATTACCGGAAAATTTTGAAGTCTAAATTTGTAGCATTTTGACCTTTAATAAATTATCCGTGACAGTTATTGGTCAGTCACATTCACGAACGTGGTAATAGAAGATTAATTATTCACATATTAATTAAGAAAAATTTGTACGTTTTAACAAAGCTGGCACGTGCGTATTTGAAAACACGCGTTGTTGTTTAGGGGTTGAAAAGTATAAATATGAAATACCAAGTTGTAGCATGCGTATTTGAAAACAAGCTAGGCTTGGTGTTGACTTGTGTATGATGATTGAATGAAAGGTTAACAGTCTAAATGACCAGCAAAATAATGGATAATCAGATAATAATTATAACAGATTGTTTTGTAGTATAAATGATAGGATAACTAACCTTGATTTAACATGTGGTGTAGTTTCGACTATATTCTTGTTGTTTGAAGTGGCGAACGGCTTACACTTGATGATGAATTGTCTGTTACTTCAATGTTCACTTTTTCACGCACTTCAATGTAACATTTATTCACTGATTATGCCTTTTAATGCGATCAGATGCACGGCATACCGAAGGACGCATGTTGATTGCTTGAAGGTTGCTCGAGCACTCTCGTCTGTTATCTGTTCCTTGTTTTTGGTTAGTTTTATGTAGGTAGGGATAATATATAGAAATCGATTAGGTATGCAGGAGTATTTTATAATACATACAAGGGGAATTGTAAATAGTGAACGGTTACGGAACAAAGCTTAACTTTCAGTTGTAGTCTTGGTTTCTTCTACCCAAGGAAGGAGAGAAAGTTACAATCACGACAGTTTTACGGTGTGTCGTGCTAGCGGTGAAAAAAATTATTTAATTGAAAATAATTGCATCATCATATCATCATCGGTTGGACGCGCACCTCCATTATTTTCTATTTTGAGCTAACTTACACATTTCCCTGAAATTCTTACAGCCCACATTTTTCACTATCTATGTGCGATAGTCTAATCTAGGTCTACCCCTACATCTCATTTCTCCTTCTTTGCTTCTAATATATGCCGAGCTATCCCCTTGTGCCTTAGTGTGTGACCTATCATCCCATCTCTCTCATTTTTTACTATTTTCCACATATTTCTTTCTGCGCCTACCATTTCTAGTACTTCTTGTTCTTAACTTTGCCTATCCATGATACCTTCATTATACGTCTGCAGCACCACATCGAATATTCTGTATTTTTCCTGTCCGGTTCTCTTACTGCCTACATTTCAGAGTCGTACAGTGCTCTGTACTCCACACATTTGCTTTCAGCAATCTTTTCCTTGTTTCTATGTTTGTTGTCTTTGAACATGGCAGCTCCTTTTTCTTGGTAAATACAGCATGGTCTTGTGCTAATTTTTTTTCTTTTGCGCCTTTTACCTTCTATTGTTTTCCAGAAATGTACTCTATTTCAACAATAGTACGCGAGGAAGTTAAGCAATCTGACGCCTACCAAGATCCCTTACTACTTAGACACTTGCCGAATCAATAGTTTTCCAGTCGTTACTTTCGCACAATCAACATTTGTTGAAAATATTGCAAAACCTACACCTGTAGTTGTTTACGATAATCCTAAGGTTGAAATACAATTGCTTTTTTCATCATTAGGAATTGGTTGGACGCGTCTCCATTGGTTTCTATTGTGAGCTAACCTATAATTTTCTTTGAAATTCGTAAAACCTATATCTTTCACCATCTGTGTGCAATAGTTTCAGTCTAATCTAAGTTTACCTCTACTTCTTGTTTTTTCTTTCTGTGCTTCTAATATATTCCTCACTATTCCCTCATGCCTTAGTAATGTGTCCTATCATTCAATCTCCTATTACTGTTTTCTACATATTTCTTTCATCACTTACCATTTCTAGAACCTCGTAGTTCTTAATTTTGTCTGTCCAAGATATATTCATCATACGTGTGTATCGCCATATTTCAAAGGCTTCTGTTTTTTTCTGTTCGCTTCTCCTACTATCCACGTTTCACGTCCGCACTGTGCTGTGCTCCATACATATGTTTTCAGCAACCTTTTCCTGGCTTCTATGATTTGCACTTTTCCCATTTTGCTTTATTTGACTTTCTAGGTATCAGAAATCATTAACCTCTTGCAAGTTCTCGTTTCCTGTTTGTATTCTGGTTTTGACTTATTTTCTCCTCCTTTACATACCGTAGCTTTCTGTTAGTATTGTTTCCATTTCATTAATAACTGTTTCGAACTCTTCCTTACTAGATGCTAATACCGCCTCATCATCTGCAAATCTGAGTATATCAATCGTTTGTCCATGCATAATAATTCCAAATGTCTTTCTGCATTTGACAGTATTTATTGCCTCTTCGATGTACAAATTAAAAATGAACGGAGAAATGGCATATCCCTGTCTCATCCCTTTCCTAATATAATTACTATCTGCGTTTCTGCTCTAATTATATTACAACTTTTTGCTCTTTCTATAAGCGATGTATTATCCGCCTATCCATATAACGCATTCGTATTTTTTTGAGTATTTCGAAAAAATTTTTCCATTTTACATTGTCGAATGCTTTTTCCAGATTTACAAACCTTATATACACCCTGTTTCCCTTTTTCTATTGTTTTTTCCATCATCACTCTCAGAGCTAAAATAACCTCTCGTGTTCCCTTCGTTCACTAAACCAAAATTGATGTTCTTCTAGTATTTCTTCAGTCCGATTTTCCATCCATCTTTGTACAATTCCAGTTAATATTATCGACACGTGTGCTGTCAATTTTATCCGCGCCTCTTTTTTTTTGGTATAGTTACTATGATGTTACGTTTGAAATCTTTGAGTATCTCGTCTGTTTCGTACATATAAGTTACAAGTTGGAAGAGGCATTCTGTTATTGCTTGTCCAGCAGCTTATTAGTTTTTAGACCCTTTAATGCTAATTTAAACTCATCTCTAACTATTGAATATCCCAAGTTACTCTTTACAACATCTGTTTCCTGTTCTAGTGCTTTTAGTTCCTGTCTGTATATAAATTCCCCATATATTTTTGCCATCTATCCACTTTTCCTACATTTTCTACTATGATGTCTCTTTCCACGCCCCTTATGTTTTTGCTATAAGGTTTTATATCCATAAAATTCATTCTAATTAATTTGTATGTTTCGCCTGTCTTTCCTATTACCATCTTAGTTTGTACCTTTTTGCACTTTTCATCAATCCGTTCTTTAGCTTTGCATTTGCGAACAATTTCTCATTTAGTGGCTTCGTATCTCTTTTCCTGCTTCGTCTGGTCTATTTTTGTGTTTTCGCAACTTCTCTATTAAATTAAGGTTTATTGAATAGCTTAGAACTCGAGTAGAACGAGTCAGAACTACCATTAAGTGTAGAAAGTCGTTAGTAGAACCCACCTTTGCTAATTGACGTGCTGGCGTTAAGTATTTAAAATAGTAAAAATTTGTTAATTGTTGGAATTTTGGTCTGTAATGATTCATTATTATCGAAATACTCTAGGACTAATAAGAACGCTCAATACAACATAGACTTTACATATATTTGTTGTCCTGTAAAAGCAAATGTGTTTTGCTGGAACGCGAAGTTAACACTCTCTTTATTTTTCAATTTTTGGTATTTATAAATACGGAACTTTTTTTATGAGGAACTAAACAACTATGATAAGTGTTACTGGCATCTTCATTTTTGTTAGGTGTGTGTAATCAGCGTCGAAAACTACGGCGCACATTTTAAAATCAATTGGATTTTGTTGTAATGTTAAGAACAGAAAAGTTTTACGAGTGGTTGCTAACTTTACGTTGCGATTTAAGCTAGTTAAAAATAAGGTATAAAATTTACAGTTTGGTTACGCCCAAAATACTGCCTATGCGCCCAAAAGTTTAAATCTCTAAGAAAAAACGAAGAAGTTCCAAACCAATTTGAGTTCATTTTGTCTTCACTCCCAGTAGCCAATTAAGTAATAAGTTTTTTAAAATACCTTTTGGCCCTTTCGTTGCATCCATTTACGCCCACCTGTATCCAAAGATTGAAATCAGTAGCATCAAAAACAGAAAAATATATGATCAATTTAATTTGGTTGAAACATTTTTACGCTCATTCAACATCAAGAACTTTGACCCATCAAGGCTCTTAAAATTTCAGTTTCATGATTTGTTGCATCTAGAACACGCTCTCATTAGTCAGGTGCCTAAAATTTAATTCTCCAATAACAAAGACCAAGAAATTGTAAATAGATTAACTAGGTTAGTGTATCATGCTCAGACATTAGTTGAAATAATTGCTTTCAAAATTTCTTTGCGCCGTTTTGTTGCATCTATACGAGCCCATATGCGTCCAATAATTTAAATCTCAAATATGAAAGACAAAAAAATATATAATCAATTTAATTTGACTGATGCTAATGTTACTTTCAGCCAACACCATCACATTGGCACCAATTACATTGGCATACCGAGTACATTTAAAATATTTCTTTGTTGTGTGTTGCGTCCAATCTGTGTCTCTGTACGCTCTAATATTTAAATTGTTAACCTACAAATATTTAGATTGTTTTGCAGTTTGGTGATGTATACTTTAAGGCGATTATGGACCAAACGAAATATCTGATCTCTTGTTTTGCTAAGATTTTTTCCTAATTCACTTTTGTGGCATGTTCCAGCTTTTAACTGTTATTGTTTTAACGAATCTATCCCTTTTTGCTTTGGATGTTTAACTCCAGCAGTACGGTCGTTATTCTATTCATAACCCATTTTCCAGTCAAACCTGTATTTATTGTGAAGACCCAAAGTACCAGACAAAGCTAGGAATGTAGGAAACTATAGGAATAGTATAGGTATAGGGTAACCATCAACGGGGGCGAAGATGAAATGGTATCAACACTGCAAAAGTCGTTAGAGGACGGTTGCATCTCAGAAAGAAACATTACAGTTTTCAAACTCAAAAAAGGAAGTGGTTTCCTGCAAAAAACCAAAAAGTAAAAAACGAAACTGGGAAGACAACCAGTAGTAAAAGTCAAAACGAGCCGATAACTATCAAGCTTCAAAATATACTACGGAACGTCAAAAGAGCTAGAAAAAAAAGTACTTCAAGCTGTGGTAGGTAACAAAGAATCGTCTCAACGAACAATCGAAGAAAAGAATACCTATTAGACCGAATACTCGACTACGTTTGTAATTTAAATATTTACCTACCGCGTGAGGGTATCCAATTAACAATAAATAATAAATGGGAAGGACCTCTAACACTATAGTACCCTCACGTTTCGGGACATTGCCTCGCAAGCTGCTGCAGTCGGTGAGAAGGGGAGGTTCATTAAACAACAACACACTAAGACAAAATTCCAATTGTTTTATTAAACGGGCTACTAACTAACTTAACCTAATTACATATGCATACAAAATTATACAGTAATTAACATTATTTACAATAGGGCGCCACCATGGGAATTAAACGGCCCATGGACCGATCGCGGTAATAGCTCTCGTCGCACTTTGTTCGTGGCGATGACCCAAGATTGCAGGACAGAAAATACTTCACTTCACAGGGGCAAATCTTATAAAGTCTCCGGCTAGCACAAACGCAACTTAACTAAACAATTCTAAAGTCCTTATTTTATGAATATTAACAACAGTTCTGGGTGCAAACACCCCAATACATATAATTAATTAACGCTACCGCAGTCTACTTAACTTGCATACTGAAACGACCTTCCTTTAATCACGGGGGTCATCAATGACAGGAAAAACATGACCTTCACACGGGTCAAATAGTACAGTAACGGAATTCGTGGCTTAGTTATTACAAGCCTCGGACAACGTCGAAACACAATAAAATAAGAAACCCTTCAAAAGATGCGGTCTTTAACAATAACCTAACGGGATTAAATTACTGGAACGGGGCTTTAACCCGAAGTTGTATGCTATGAAAGTCGACAGATATTGTATTTAAACAAACAAATGACTTATGATGCATAACACAGCCTTGAGTTCATAGTAATACCATATATAATAATTACTTACTCAGAGAAATAAACTAACTTTGAACATAACGGCACGCACTTGAATTCAGAGAAATAAAACACTTACTCAATCTTGCAAGTCCGCGAGCTTTAGACTACAACGCGTCTGGAAATAAACAACCCCGATTACCATCGGCTGGCATCCTTATATACATTTAAGTTAATTGAAAAATAACCCCTTTCTTGGCTCTCATACTCGGCTTAGGATACGCCGGTCGTAAATCTTTAAGAATAATTAAACTGCCAATTGCCCTAAGATAGCCACACAAGTAGATCTCGGAACTAATTTTAGTTGAGTACTCCGCTAATTGAAAAATTGCTTCCGACCACCATGACATAAATAGGATCCTAAAACATGATTGACATCTAATCATAGATAGCAACTAATCTGACATGTGTAGTGCCTTTGAAGTAAAGTGCCTTTAGAAAAATTGATTAACTCTTGGATTAGACCTTCCTGGAAACTTCGCTAGGACGCTACTTGGGTAGTCTTGCAACCATTACAATTACAGACATATTTATGTTACCAGACCTTCATTCTAATAATTAGAATGCTAAAATTAAACTAGAAAATAACTATTTTTAGAAATCATAGAACTAATTAGAGCGTATTAAAACAGTATGTTACACAGCCCCCCTCGAAAAATTGAAATTGCTCTTAGGAATTTCAAGCAAATTGAAATAAAATAAATGTAGAAATTAACACATCCAACCGCAATTATGTTTAAGCCAACTGAGTCTTTTCAGAAAATTGGCGGAAGGAAAAAATAAAAAATTGGAAAAATAAAATATTAGTGAGGTTTTAGGTCTTGGACCTGGAACACCCCTAGCGGTTTTCCGTCCATAGAAGATAGTCTATAAGTGGTAGAACCTAAAACTTCCATCACCTTTGCTTCTAGGAACTTCGGGGCTAATTTTTTATTGAAATGTTTAGAAGCATCTGATAATATAAAATTGCGCTTCCACACTAAATCCCCTACTTTGAAATTTAATGGTCTGCGCCTTAAATTGTAAGAGTGCGTATTACGTTCATACGCCAAATGTATGTTTTTCTGAACTTCTTTAAAGATGGGCGATAATTCATTGAGGTCTTGAACCAATTGTTCTCGAGTATCAATTGCTAGATCCTCTGGATTTAAATCCTTTAATTTATTATAGAATTCCCCGGTCAGAGGAACCGTGCGTCCAAAAGCTAAAATGTTGGGGAATATTTTGTGGATTCATGAACAGCATTACGAAGCGCATGGGCAATTTTGTGAATATTAACGTCCCAATTCTTCTGAGAATCTTGAATGTAACTGCGAATGGCAGCTCCAATTACCTTGTTAACGCGTTCTACATAATTAACTTGATGATGGTAGCTGGCGTTAAACCAAACCGAAGGTATTTTATAATTTGTCATGAGATTGGAAAATAAATTACTTTTAAATTGAGGGCCATTATCTATCATACAAATTTGAGGTACCCCATATACCAAAAATACAAAATTTTCCAGGTAATTACAAATTTGTTTTGTTGAAGCGTTGCGCATGGGATGCAATAAAGTGAATTTTGTAAACCAGTCAGTTACAACTAAAAGGTAAGTATTCCCCAATTTCGAGCGCGGAAAGGGCCCCATTAAATCAATCGACAAACATTGAAACGGAAATGAAACTTTTTTCTCGTTGCCCATAAAACCATAATGGTTGAACGTGCTGGATTTGCTTTGACAGCACGTAACACATTTACTAATGTATTTAGAAATATATGACCGCATTTTGGGCCAGTAATAGAGCTCTTTGATTTTTGTATATGTTTTAAATACACCCAAATGGGCCGAAACTGGATCATCATGGCATTCTTTTAAAATTTGTGCACGGCATGATTTCGGCACTACTAATTTCCACTCAATTAAATTGGCTTTGATATTCAAATTATTCGGAATAAACTTATACATTTTATCATTTTCTACTCTCCAATCGGGATATAGATCTGGCTTTTCCTTAATATTATTTAACATGTTTTTGTACCAATCCTCGACCTCGTCTAAAGAAAAATTTAAAGAATCAATAGCATAGGCTTCACTAGGAGCTCGGATAATGTATCTGGTACCACATTAAATTTACCCTTCCTGTGGATAACTTCGAAATCAAATTGTTGGAGTTTCACACTCCATCTAGCTAAACGTCCCGCAGGATCTTTTAAGTTGTGGAGCCAAATTAAAGAATGATGGTCCGTAATGACCTTAAAACGAGTTCCTTCAATATATGGTCGGAATTTTTGAATAGCAAAACACACCGCCAAAAGTTCCCGTTCTGTGACTGAATAATTTTTCTCCGCTGAATTTAAACTGCGAGAAGCATAAGCAATTACATGTTTTCGTCTCCTTCTCCTGAGTTAAAACACAACCAACGCCGTAATTTGAGGCGTCACATTGTAAAGAAAAAACTTTTGAAAAATCAGGACTCCTTAAAACAGGAGCCTTTGTAAGAACATCTTTAATTTTTTCAAACAAAATAAGAGCCTCGTCCGTCCATTTAATCGCTTGCGATTTTTTCTTTCCCTTTAATAAATCATTGATAGGTGCTATAATTGTGGCAAAATCCAAAACAAAACGCCTATACCAAGAGCACATACCGGTGAAACGTTTTATTTCAGTGGCTGTCTTGGGTTGAGGAAAATTTACAATTGCGTCAATTTTTGCTGGGTCAGTTCGGAGACCATCTTTATTCACAATATATCCCAGATATTGTAACTCTGGTTTACAAAACTCACATTTTGAAATGTTAATAGTTAAATTAGCGCCTTTCAACTTCTCATACACTTCGTTCAGAATTCTAATATGCTCTTTAAATGTGCTTGAAATAATAATTATATCATCTAAATAAACAAATACCGATTGGGATAATGAAAATCAAAAATAGAGTCCATGAGCCTCTGTAATGTGCCTGGAGCATTGGCCAAACCCATCGGCATTACATTATATTGAAATAATCCGCGCCTTGGGACAGTAAAGGCTGTTTTTCCTTGCTTTCGTCACTCAAGGGCAATTGCCAGAAGGCTTTTTTTAAATCGATTGAACTGAGATATTTCGCATTGCGTAATCTATCAAGAATGTCATTTACAAACGGAATGGGATACGCGTCTTTTTTTGTAATTGAATTTAATCGTTTAGCGTCAAAACATACACGAAATTCACCTTTTGCTTTTTCTTTACTAACAGCATGGGGAGTTCCACGGGCTATTGCTTGGGCTAATAATGCCTTGTTCAAGCATCGCATCAATTTCTTTATTAGCATGTTCCAGCATCGCCGGTGATAATGGGTAATACCTTTGTTTAATTGGTTCAACGTCTTCCGTTGTAATATGATGTGAAATTTTAGTGGTTCGGCCTAAGGTAGGACGATCCAGGGATTGAAATAAAGAAATAACATTGTTTAATTCAAATTTCTGGTTTTCATTTAAATCGGCCATAACTTTAATGAAATTTAATTTATTCGTTTCCGCAGAATGAGCATAAAATTCATTTTTTGAAAAATCTACTTTCAATTCAAATAATTGACAAAAATCAATCCCTAACGTTAGGGTACACTCTATTGAGTCGGAAACTAAAACATTTAAAGACCGAGTAACCCCGTTTATAGTCAAGGGCAAATTAATTGAACCTAAAATTGATTGTGAAGTGCCATCTGCGGTTGTTAATATAGACGTCTTTACATTTTTAATTAATTCTAACTTATATTTATCCAATAAACACAGACCATGTCTGTCTAAAATAGAGGTATTCGCCCCGGAATCCAACAGTGCGGTATAAGTTTCCTTAAATAACTCGATATTAATATAAGGTCTTGTATCGTCTTTTACTTTATAAAAATTTGAAAAACCTTAGATGCTTTACAAAAATTTTTAACTTTTACTAACCACTCCGACCACGTCTTTTTGTCAGCAGCAATATTATTAAACGAGGAAAAGCAACGGCTGACTACGCGCTTTCCTGTCCTTAGTTTTTTGAATTATTTGAGCAGTTTGGACAGTTTGTGGACGTAACTTCCCGCTGCCCACAAGAATAACAAAATATTCCGCGTTTCTCCGGACAAGTATGAAACGAGTGACCCCGTCTTTTACAGTTGAAACAAATAGTCGAAAATTTTGCGGTGTTTTTAAAATAATTCGACACGCCGGACCAAGGTAAATTATTATTAGAAAATGAACTCTGTCGAACTTGACGTTCTAAGATAACTGGTACGTTGGCAGAATCAGAATGTTCGTGTTTAATAAAATTTGGAGGCTTAATGTCTTCTAAAACCTTACAACGAGAAATCAAATGGGAAATGTCAGTCACTTCAACTAACGCCAGTTGCGTGGCATAAAAAGTCTGTAAATTTCTTTTAATAATTTTTATTTGTTCCCGGACTGGAATGGAATCTTCTAATTGAGAAAATAAGTTTACCATCTTTGAAATATAAATGGTAGGTGATTCCTCGGCGCCTTGCCGTCTGGATTTAATTAACATTAAAAGATTCTCTGCATAATCGGCTGAAAGAAAATCTTGTTTTAATTTAGAAATTAATTGATCCCATGAATTTACTGTACATCGCGTTGCTCTATACCAATCCAATGCTGAACTGGTGAAAAGATCAATAGCCCCTTCGAAAAGGTCATCTGACGAAACTTTTCTTGCAACTTGCAGTTCCTTGACGCGTTGAATAAAATCTAAAACCGATATAGAATCAGATTCACCCGAAAATTGTAATCCCCACTTGTGGATCGGGACTGATGTCGTTGATTTATTCAAGGACTTCATTAGAGTACCTAAATCATTACTAGAAATCGAAACCGATGGGGTGTTAATGGAAGAAACCGTTGATGCTCCAGGGCATGAAACCTCTGCTGTTGGTGTTATTGTAGGATCTTTATTACCACTAGCCGAACAATAAGAAGGGTTATCGTTAATCTCATTTTCCCCGTTTACCTGTTCTAAAATCTCAAAAGCTCTAATGCACTTAGAATGCAGTTCTTTGTGTACCTCTAAAAATTCAATATCGAAATTGACATAATTTAGTCTCTGTGTTACATGCATTAATCTCGTGTTAAGTTTAATATATTCTTTCCTTTTAGGAAGAATGGTAAAAGAATTTAAACTGTTTTCTAATTCAAAAATCTTAAGTTTCAATAATTCAATTTTGTCCTTTTGAACGATTTCAATTTTTTCATACTTAGAAAAAACATTACTGTCGACTTTCTCAACAATGAGTTTTGAACGCAAAACTTTTCGTTTTTCTAACACACTTAACTTTGTTGGTTCAACGTTCCTAATTGAAAGCTCGTGACTCAGTTCGTCACTTCTTAAAGCTTCCACCACATACATGACTAAATAAAAGGTAAATGCCAACAATAGCGAAACCTGTTCCTAAATCACTAATATTAAACTGTTAATTCTGCTCAAATCTTAATAGTACTATAGAAATAAAACAATCTAAAACTTTGTCCGTGTGTTGTTTACCATATTTAAGATTTTTAACCACGTTAATGCGCCAGTGTAATTTAAATATTTACCTACCGCGTGAGGGTATCCAATTAACAATAAATAATAAATGGGAAGGACCTCTAACACTATAGTACCCTCACGTTTCGGGACATTGCCTCGGAAGCTGCTGCAGTCGGTGAGAAGGGGAGGTTCATTAAACAACAACACACTAAGACAAAATTCCAATTGTTTTATTAAACGGGCTACTAACTAACTTAACCTAATTACATATGCATACAAAATTATACAGTAATTAACATTATTTACAATAGGGCGCCACCATGGGAATTAAACGGCCCATGGACCGATCGCGGTAATAGCTCTCGTCGCACTTTGTTCGTGGCGATGACCCAAGATTGCAGGACAGAAAATACTTCACTTCACATGGGCAAATCTTATAAAGTCTCCGGCTAGCACAAACACAACTTAACTAAACAGTTCTAAAGTCCTTATTTTATGAATATTAACAACAGTTCTGGGTGCAAACACCCCAATACATATAATTAATTAACGCTACCGCAGTCTACTTAACTTGCATACTGAAACGACCTTCCTTTAATCACGGGGGTCATCAATGACAGGAAAAACATGACCTTCACACGGGTCAAATAGTACAGTAACGGAATTCGTGGCTTAGTTATTACAAGCCTCGGACAAGGTCGAAACACAATAAAATAAGAAACCCTTCAAAAGATGCGGTCTTTAACAATAACCTAACGGGATTAAATTACTGGAACGGGGCTTTAACCCGAAGTTGTATGCTATGAAAGTCGACAGATATTGTATTTAAACAAACAAATGACTTATGATGCATAACACAGCCTTGAGTTCATAGTAATACCATATATAATAATTACTTACTCAGAGAAATAAACTAACTTTGAACATAACGGCACGCACTTGAATTCAGAGAAATAAAACACTTACTCAATCTTGCAAGTCCGCGAGCTTTAGACTACAACGCGTCTGGAAATAAACAACCCCGATTACCATCGGCTGGCATCCTTATATACATTTAAGTTAATTGAAAAATAACCCCTTTTTTGGCTCTCATACTCGGCTTAGGATACGCCGGTCGTAAATCTTTAAGAATAATTAAACTGCCAATTGCCCTAAGATAGCCACACAAGTAGATCTCGGAACTAATTTTAGTTGAGTACTCCGCTAATTGAAAAATTGCTTCCGACCACCCTGACATAAATAGGATCCTAAAACATGTTTGACATCTAATCATACATAGCAACTAATCTGACATGTGTAGTGCCTTTGAAGTAAAGTGCCTTTAGAAAAATTGATTAACTCTTGGATTAGACCTTCCTGGAAACTTCGCTAGGACGCTACTTGGGTAGTCTTGCAACCGTTACAATTACAGACATATTTATGTTACCAGACCTTCATTCTAATAATTAGAATGCTAAAATTAAACTAGAAAATAACTATTTTTAGAAATCATAGAACTAATTAGAGCGTATTAAAACAGTATGTTACACGTTGTAGTTTCCCAGACAAAAAGAAAGAAAAAAAGGTTTAGTAATTAATTACCACTGGAAGATTGTAGAAAATTAAACTAAGTGAACGTGAAGACTGACAGCAAGTAAAACCAGTCAAAGGAAAAGGAAATGGATATTAGGAGTTTAAGAAAGAATAGATACGTGATCCGGGAAGAAAACAAAATAAAACGAAACAGCGGAGTAATGGTTGAGCATACGTGCGCATGTGTGTGTATGGTGTGTGTGTGTATTTATATGCTGTGTAGCAATACAACAACAGTGCGAGCAGAAACTCATATTAGAAAACTGAACAGGGCCAAAAAGAGAAAGAAAGGGAAAGAAAACAATATATCCGTTAGAAAGTGCCAAAGTACCAGACAAAGCTTGGAATGTAGGAAACTATAGGATAATGAATGGTTTAGGGTAGCCGTTAACGAGAGCCAAGATGGAATGACATCAACACTGCAAAAGTGGTCGAAAGACAGCTTCATCTCAAAAGGAAACATTACAAGAATTAGACAATGAACTTGCAATTCATCGAATTTATTTCAAGTTTCAAACTCAACTTCTTAATTGTCTTTTCTGCGTTACAAACGAAGACTTTCGAAGCACAAGTAAAATTAATGTCAAATTTTACGTTACTATTTCCTTCAATAATTGCTTTTAAAACAACCAAAATGGCACCCGAACTAAAAACACCAGTCTCAATAAGAAATTTCCAAAACTGGTCAAGTTTGACTTATCCACTGAGTGGTTGAATGAACCAGAAGCACTTCATAAATACTACAGTATCTAACAAAGAAAATAAAATTACTTTTTGTTAGATAAGACTCAACTCACAACAACTTAGAAGGTCGACTTCAACTTGTTTAGGTACCTATTTAAAATTCAATTTAATTTCAGTTTTTCGATATTACAAAATAAAAGTTTTATTGTTATTACTTGTTTGTTTCTTGCTCACGTGCATCGGTAGCCGCACTATCAATTAGGCATAACAAAGGAATACCATTTTGTTGTATCGCATTAAAACCCATTCTAATACCTTTAAATCATAAGAAATTGATTGATATTAGTTTGACGTTACTATGTCACCTCGTAACTTGATAATTCTGAACAGTGCTATACGGGGATTTATAAGTTTGAAAAACAGTTATGCAAATACCCCTATAAATTGTATGTTTCAAGGGTTTGAATTTGCTACTAGTAGTTAACGAATTTCCGAGCTAACTACGAAAATACACTTTGACTTGCAAATCTGATCTTGCCAATTCTGTCTGTTATTTAATCTTTATGACGCCACATACGCACCGTCATTAAGTCGGGCGCAATATGATAGTGGTCGTAAATATAATTTCTGAAGCTTTAAAACTCAAATAATGAAGCATGCCATGTCCATTTTAGTGACAACGTTACTTTGTGCTCTTGTCTTCCTCAAACAAAGAAGTGATTTGATGTTGTATAACGGATAAAACTTTCGAATATCCGAAAATAGCAATACTAGAATTTTAATCTTTATGGAATGATCAATCTACGAACGTTTTATCTATCTAGACAGAAATAGTTATAAATAGTTCTCCAATATCCGAAAACGACAATATTATAATTCCAATCTTGATGGAATGCTGAATTAACGAACATATATCTTTCTAGAAGAATTGGTTACAAATAGTTCTTGTAATTTGGCCATCTTCTATTAAAGTTAAATTATTGATTTCAGATGTCAAGTATGAAGGTTATAGGAATATTCGCCTTCGTCCGTAAGTGCTTTTAAGATCGGGTTGGAATTTGTATAAATCCTTTGTTCAGTTAACAGCTTACGGCAGCTTTTGTGTTTGGCAGCTGAAATATGGAAGTACAATTTCCTACACTCATTTACCCTATTATATTGGAAATTATACATTATGGTAGTAACCAGATATCAATTAATACAAATTTGTTTCGGGAATGTGACCTAGAATGTTCTGATTTTGCATTGTTTTGCTAGAATTGTCGTTCTACATTTCGCTTAATAATAAAAGCTTTGTATTCTGGTATCATAGGTGGATTTTATGCTAATAAATATATTTCACTTATAAAAAATGATGCTTGGCATATGTGCTTTTTATTCTAGTTAAAAAAAATCCCCAAATCATGAACTGGATGATACTAATTTCAGGCCATTTTTAATATAGAAAAACATAATGTCCCGAACAGGATTCGAATCTGTGTCTTGGGCTTTCGCGGCTAATGCGTTTTCCAATTACGCCACCGAGACGGGCGACGACAATTGAAAAATTATACAAATCTAAATCATGTACACAACCATACATCGACTTAACTTTCAATTACGTCCGGCATTTTGTCAATCATATGTGACAGTGTCAAGTTTTTTTGACTTATGTCAGATATAGACAGGAAGCGACGCTCAAAACTACGATTAGAGCCAACTACTAAATATACATATTGGATAATTGCAAATTGATTTAAGGTATTTGCAGTTTTAAATTTTTTGTGAATGATCTCCATTCTTTTATGTTCTCTTGTTGGAATTGCTGCAGATAATTCCTTATATTATACATAGTTTCTCAGCCAATTGAAATGGTTTAAGAATACGGTAGTAATTTTTATTCGGTGGTTAGTGTAAAATACAAAAAATTTCTATTGAAACTTTTTTCACAAAACCTTAGGTTTAATTTTGATCAGCTGTCATTAAAAAGATGTTCTACACCAAACTGACAAATAATCTTATAGACTAATCTATATTTTATGATAATTTAGAAAAGGCATTATACTTCCTTGTTATCTCGCCTTTTAATGGATAGTTATTTTAGAATTCACTTAAAATTGTAGGTTTTTAATTGTTATCCGTGTTGGTTAAATTATGATTCTAAAATAACAATCAATAGAAAGGCGAGGTAACAAAGGAATATTAACACAATTTCTAAATCACAATGAATGGGATAGTTTTTAAGATTATTTGCCAGTTTGGTGTAAAACTTTTTTTTCATGGTAACTGATCAAAGTTGAAGCTAAGATTTTTGAAACGATTTTTAATAGAGATAAGTAGAATATTTTTCGTATTTGACACTAGTTACCGAAAAAAAATATTTTGATGGTCTTAAACAACTATTTCCGTTAGCTAAGGAACAAATATATTAAATACGAGCTATTTGAAGCAACGTTGACAAGAAAATCCATAAGTAAATTAAAAATTTGTAAAAAAATTTAATTGTTAATATTTTGAGGACCTTAAGGCTTTTAGTAGGTGATAATTATTTTTCTCGATAAATTTAGAGCTGGTTATTTCCGGTGTCTGTGTGACTTTAGGAAAATATTAGTATACGTTAAAGAACTAGCTTTAGCTTCAAAAATTTTTGACAGAATAAAAAAAAATGCAAGTAACGAAAACTCACCTAAATTTTAACAATATGATAATTCTCTTTTCAGTGAATAACTATCCTCTGAGATCTTGTCAATTATTTTTTCAGTATTTAAGTTATTTAACATGTCTTTTTCAACTGTCATTAACAAAAATGCTTCTAGATTCGTATCACTAAGTGTACTCTTTAGTCTGGTTTTAACAAATTTTAAAATTAAAAAACACCTTTCACAAGCTACTTGTGTTGTGGGTAATATCAACAGATACTGGTAAGCCAATGTTAATATACTGTACGTTTTACTATATAAGTTGTACTTTATAGGCACGCTGTAACAGCATACCGCGCACTTCTCACAAGTTTTGTAAATTTTGGAGTTTTTAAATTTCCAGTATCTTCCTTTTTTTGTTCATCATTTTCAATTTGATTATACTGTTCATATTCTTCAACAATAGTTTTTTTAAATTGTTCCAACTATTCGCAAAATTTATTAAGTCTTCACATTGTCTTTCTTTTGTTGCATCTTTATTGAATGGTGTTAACTTTTAACTTGATGTTTTCAGTGCCTGTTAAGGCAAATCATCTTTTATAAAATTAGTAAAATTTGAAGGCAACAAAAAATTTAAATCTAGGTACAACATCTATTTTTTAAAAACGATTCGTCTAAAATAACATTATGTACATCTGTAGTAAATTTATAAACACTATCATTAACTGGATTGTCATCCGAATATTCTCCAGGCATGTGTTTCACTTTTCTAACCCCTCTTATTAGAAAATGTGTGGTCTATACAAATTGTTTCATCGGCACCCTCCGCATGAAGTTCACCTGTTGCCCAGTTTACAAATGAATCTAATGCAGATTTTTACTCATTCAACGCCTTTTTGTATTCGTTTTAATTGAAGAAGTGTAGAGTCCACAAGCTGCTGTGCTTTTAGAAGATCAAATCCGCTGGTTTGTAACTATGTTGATAATGTATTAGTTATATTAAACATTCTTAAATATATTTGGGATAACATAATTGTTTTAAATTTTTGTAAAGATTATCTCAATTTTTTAGCCTTGGTTCTTACGTCTATATTAAAGTTTTCCGTGTTTTTAACTTCAAGAAGGGACAAAATAACATCCGCATAAAGTGAAACCTTATTAGGATTCAAAAATGTACCAAAACCCGATTAATGACCGTATGTTTTGCCCATCAACGAGTTTTGCCTGAAGGTTTCCTAAATTCTTTTTTTATTTATTTACATCTCGTTAAATAGTACTTTTTAAACAATACTGCCAAAGGATTGATTATACAAAAAAAAGATGCTGAAGGAATAGCAGATTTTGTGGTATAGTTGAAACCAGGAAAGAAGTCGTCTGCGTCATCGTTTGTATTCGTATGAATTAAGTTGAAAATTTTAATGCCCAATAAATATTCCGATTCGGAAGTTTCCGTCAAGCTTCGCGCATATACACACCGTATTAAAGCATGGTTGCCAATAATATTTTATTTTCATAGAGGTAGTACCTTTAACTATTTTTAAATTAGCGTCCTCTTGTTTTACGAGTTCAATGAACTCAGTTAAAATAAAACATATTTTCATAAATTGAGTTACATATATTGATCTGAATAAAAACGCACAAAAACTGTAATATAAACTATTTACGGCAGCTGTATTGAAATCTTTCTCGGTACGATAACTTTAGCAACCTTGCTTTACGGAAAAATTAACATTTTTGTCTAGTTGACCATAATTTTACCAGAGGTTCGCCTGTTAGGTATAAAGTTCAAAACATACGGACATATACTTGTCTCTGTCGTTTTCCCAGATGAACGTGTTCACGTATGTCTTTATTTAAAACACGTACAAATTGTATTACTGTCTTTATGATATATATATGAGTTAAGCTTTTAAATAATCTTAAACGTATGTTTTGAATTGAGTTATGAACCTATGACGTAGAGGACTTCTTTCGTGGTTTCTACTATATGACCCAATACTAAATTTATAATATTAGCATAGCACCACTCCTGCACTTGGTTTGGAGATTTTTCTGTAAACACGCGGCAAAGCCATTATGTTCCCCTTTCGTGTTAGTATCACCATCAGTAGAATTGCCAATGCTTTTAGTTATGTCTAAGTTGTTGTACATTGGAATTTTTGTTAACAAATTAATTAATTCTTTTCCTGTAGAGTCGCTAACTGTGACCATTCCTAAGAGCCTTTCCTTAGTTTCACCGTTCAAAACGTAACTGATCTTTTACCGAAATATCTTGTGTAGTACCTATTTGTGCTGCTTCTCTTAGTTCACTGGCTATTAATGTTTTCATACAAGAAGATACTGTTTTAGTAACGAGGTTGACAGTGATCTTTGACAAGAAAGCTAACAATTTTCCTCTGCCTTGACATTGTCTAATTATTTTTCTTTTCGATATTTTGAGATACCGCCAAGTACTTTTGTTCAGACTTGTCATTGGCTGCTTTTCTGGCAGCAATTGCTACAGCTAAATGCTCATGTAATATGACGTCGTACTTGCTGATTAGTAATAGGTATTAATTCTACAAAATTTCCATGATCCAAACATGAATCTTCTAAAATAGAGACTGCTTCAAATTGGATTCCTTTAAAACTTAAACCACTCTTTCCGAATAAACCTTACTGTGTTAATAATGCGTTCCATAAATAAGCGGTTCTTATTCACTTGGGAATGTTGAAAAATAATTTGTTTTGTAAATAATGCGTCAGCAATAGTTTTGTCCTGAATTTTAAGAAAGAACGAATCTGCAGCAGTTTGATATTTTTACTTTTTAATGTTCATTTATATGTTGATGAACATGTTTCCAATCACTTATGCTTTCTAAAAATGTAATTTTGTCTGTTATTTTAGCAAAAGCCAAACAAACTGTACAATACAATTTTAACGAGTTTTAAGTTAATAGTAAGCTAAGTACGATTACTGTTATTTTTACGAAAGAACACCTTCCGTGTTAAAAACGTAAATTTGTTGTCGTTGTATAGCTCTATAGGAATGACTTTGAAAAATAAATTTACTTCGTTAGGTTTTGGTCTTACAAATAAGTTAAAAGCGGACTCTATTAGGGCATGAAAGTCATTTGATTCTGTTATTTGTACTTTCTATAGTTCAGTACTTTCAGATGAAGAAGAGCCTTTTGTACTTTATGTTGTAGTACCTGAATATCCGTAGACGTGGAAGACGATGTACTGGGAGGCGGCTCCATCACACGAGGTTGCTAATTAAAAATAGAGTGTGTTAGTATTGGCTCTTATGTTTCTGATCAAGTCAAAAATTCACTTAATTTAACACATTTTGAGGCTTCTTGTTCCATTATCTTACGTTTTTTGTTTCTTATGCGCTCAGCGCCGCCTTTTCATTTAGTGGTTTTGTCGTTAGGCATTGTCGTAGTAATACTGACACTAAATAATTTCTAGAAATCACAAGTAAAATTAGTTTTATAACTTGGTAGGTATAAAACTGATCTCGTAACCGTACTCTTAAAATGTATATACACAAAGATACATTTCAGCGTTACCGAAACCTAAACCGACACGGACACTTACTGCACAAATACGCGATTATCGAGCAACTCAAATGAAACCGACCTGACTGTAATTGCGAGATTGAGCAAGTGCTTTCTAAGAAGTGCATACAACAAAACCCCGGAACACAAATTTACAGCTTCTAGGGCGATCTAATGTATGGTGTATGGTCAGTTATCGGTATTTATATGAATTTATTGTTTTGGTTTGTCAATTCCTTTCTCTAAGACGAACCATAATAATAAGTATATTTAACGACCATTTCCAGCAGGTCTATCTAGTAAGTGGTTATGAAACTTGAATATGTTTGTAATGTGTTTTTATAATATTTTAAAGAATTTCTAGGCGATTAATTGTTCCGATGTCCAGGGGAGCCACTCCAGCCATGGTCTCAATTAACCGTTCTATATGTTTAACTATCAGATACCATTTATTTCTAACATATTAGGATACATTTTTTGATACTGTATTATTTTTCTAATATCTGAAATTGCTTAAAAAATAACAAGGATTCCACAATCTTTATCTTGAATAAAATCGATTATGATCTGCAATAAAATTTATTATGAAATCAAAAATACGTTCATTGAAAACCCCACTAATAAGTTATAAGATTTTATTGCAACTGTTCATCCTTCATGGCTAATTTGTTTTTATCACAGTTTGAAATTAAGTTAAAAAAAGAATAACAATATTGCCAAAAGTGAAATTTTTGCCGATTCTGACACTTCCGCAACTAATGGTAAATGCAAAAATGTAAAGATCATAAACTTAGATATCACAAAAGTATTGTTGTATTTCTGTATAACATATTTACAATGAAATTCAGATTCAATAATTATTTGAAAAACCACTAAAACGGAAAACAGATTTCAACACATTTCTCATAAAATACTAAGGTTTTGTGTATTGTTAATTGAAAATATTCCATTTAGCAATCCATCAACCTAATTATAAATAATTGGTTACAATGTATGCAAGACGCAATAAAAATCAAGTTTTACATACAACCAAATAAACGATGAGTTAATGAAACCCACGAGACTAAATTGCGAGCCAGATATGATTATGCAGGACAATGTATTCATTTATATCACAGTTACGCGAGTTATATATCCCCTATATTAATATCTATTTAAAATAAAACTTTATCATTATGCCTTAGATACAGAATGATACATTGTATAAACGAATGTAATGTAATAAATGTCAACGAAGTTCATACTATAATAGAATGCGGGACTACTTTGTAATATAGGCGCAAGTTGATACAATAGGATAAAGAACAATGCACTGCTACTGAGCAGACTTATTTATAATTACTTAGAAATACAGACATTGTATGATTTATCAAGAAACAGCAGGAAAGCAATTTGTGCAATTTCCCACAGAACGATGTAAGACCGGAGGCTTCATGTTAAGTGTATGAAGCTCATCCACTCTTCGAATCTCATAACATTCACATTACTAGAATTCAGCTACTCACCATTAATTATTAATCAATTAGTAACTTATATTGTTTTAATTCAGTTTAACTTGTACTTAAAGAATATGTGTTCAAGTCGTTTGTGAATAAAACAAGTCTGTTGGTAATTGAAATAATAAAATTAATTTTGATAGTTGTGATTTTTGAAGAAAAATTTTTAAAAAGACACTTCCAAGAACCCAAAATGTTTCTCGCGAGGTTAGCAAAAAGAAATCATGATAGTCAGGCATCTTGCACGTGTTAGGTATATTAATGGCAAAAGTCGGGACAATGACATCGCTAGACAGCCACTTGAATTAAAGAATTTAATTACTTGGTAATTATTAACAGAAACAGATGTGGGGTTAATCACAAAAATAAAGGTTTGGTTTGCTGTAAACACCTTGTTGATTATGAAATAATAAATAAAGGTCCACGTGATTGACCGCGGGTTTTCGATATAACCTATAAACTCAAGGAGATTGGAACGATTTGTTTCCCAGCAAATTAGTTTGGAATTCAAAAGCCCGAAAGCATGAAATAATATCACTTGTCTTAAATGGACTTCATGGTGACTTTCAGATGAAATTATAAGTTAATTTTTTGTAGAATTAGATGTGTATTTTGGGCGGTATTTATGGTTATGGCATTTGTAAAGTATTGCTCAATGTGTAGTGTTATATTATTAGGAATATAAGGTTTGGACATTGCGAGTTCAATTGCAATTAATTCTGATATTTAGCCATAGAGATTAGATGCATTAAGAATTAACTTATAATTAATTTTACTATTTTTGTTTTTTGTGTGCATTTTGTTATAGAAATATCTCTAGACCATTAACCCTAAGTACATTTAAAAATTATTTTATGCCTATTTGTTCACAAAAATTCTGAAATAATGTTATTTTAGAATAGATTTAAACAATTAGAACTACACGTAGTTAGCGACTTTTAAACTTGATGAATTGAAAACCTAAGAGAGGAAGTGCTAGTGTGCAACGGTTTTTTCTAACTGGGCTCAGTGTAACGTATTTTTTCAAAGTGCCTAGACGTTGCCGGCACCAGTGAAACGAATATTGTTTTTTGAGGCACCTGCCCTACGTTTATTGGAAGCCAGTGAAACTAATTTTTCTTATATATAGCTGGCCTCACGTTATGAGCAAGTGTAACGAAGTCTTCCGACATAACTAGGGGTCTATTCCTTGGGTAGGGCTATGAGAAATGGGGGGGGGAAGTCGAAATCTGTTGGTGGGTCATACTCAAACTAAAACAAATAGGCGCCACCAAGTCCGGACTGATTCACGTTAATGGCATGGCATATTTCTAAGGGCGGACGTGGAGACCCAAAGAAAAAAAGATCGCCTTCGCTGACAAAAACCTGTCTTAACAGAATAAGACGCTGTTCCTGTAAGAAAGTATAATAATTAGATCAATAGAAAATTGGAACACTGTTTGTGTCCCGCAAACATACCTAAAGAAATATTAAAAAGATATTTTCTATGTAAGGTTGGCATCAAAATTCAACTCTTAAAGATACTAATTTCCGGTGATTAGGTTTGATCACATTTGATCAAAATAAAAAATTTTAAGCTTGGACTAATAATTTACTAAAAAGATTCTCTTCTTTTTTAAATAAACTTCAATGCAACAAAATTAAATAATTACTTGAATTACTTTGTAAGTTTAAAGTAAGGTTTATCAATCTTATTCATGATCAAAATATATTACAACAAGGTGTAACTTGTTACACAAAGATATTCTAACCCATTCAGATCTGTTTAGGTCGATTACATTACAAAAGTTAATATACAAATTTTTCTCTTTAAGTGAAAGCACTAATTTTAGCTTAAAATGAAAATGATCACAAAAATATTCTTGTTTTCAAAAGTGGTAGTAACGCAGTGCTAAGCATTTGCTTTCAAGGATACGTGTGTCAGCAGCATATTCCAAACAAACAAGTGACGTAAGTAACACAAAATCAATTGAGTGAATTTCAAGTTTGATACTGGGAAATCCAGCTTAGCAATAGTTGAAGCAAATAGCAAATTCGTACTGCTACACATCGGAACAAAATAGCGTGTTTCTAAAGTGAAACACAAAAGAATTTCTTAGAACTACTACGAACCAAACAAAACTGCATTCCTAGCCTTGATTAGGTACTTGTTATACCATGCGAAATTTACTGCCTATATTCTACCAAAGTAGCATCTTTACTCGGTGTAACAAACGATCCTCTATAAATTAGATCAACTTTCCATCTTCCAAGTACACCGTACACGTCGTAATATGAAGTGGATTTCTTAAAGTCGATTATAGTTTTCAAAATTCTAAGTGCATCGTAGATTGTAGTGATGTTTCTCGTCGCCTAATCTCTCGTCGCCTAATCTCTCGTCGCGCTAAACAAATTTTCCAAATTAAATAAGATAATAACGTTTATACTTTACCAACCGCTATTCAGAAAATGTGCTCACTCATTAAAATTGATACGCAGATTACTGGCCATCGTCCTTTCATACATCTTGCTACTTCTTCTACGTATGGCCGAGCGATTATCATGCTCGCTCGGACAATCGGAGGATCAAAGGGGGGAGGTTGTCACACCTAAACGCGCCTGCGACTGGCTGTGGAATACACCGACATCCAACCCAAATAGACTAACAAATCAAGATGCTGTTTTAATGTATTATTTTACTTGTTAAACGTATTACGACATTATTTAATAAAAGGGTTTTATTATTTTCGCACTTTTAATCAAGGGATTTATCAACCCAAAAATAAAATTGTTACAAGTGGGTGCATATGAATCCATAATCAAACACCTTTAACCAGTCGAGAACATCCACGTCGTGGGTTATGATCATAATCCATCACCTCTGACCAATCAGCACAAACCTTCACTTTCGTATTATGTGATGTAGGCGTGTTATACTTTGACAAATAAATGTTTACTTGTCTGTGTTTGTGATATTAGTTTAAACATTTAGAAAATATTTGGCGGTGAAGTTTTTTATTGTCGTGGGAAAGGTATAGTATTCCACTCGCGAGTTATGGCCATTACTTATTCGGATTACGCCACTCACTCTAACGGGTTCGCGGCGCCAACATTCCGAATGAGTAATGGGTATCGTAACTCGTTCGTCGAATAATATACTGTAGTTAATAGATTAATTTTTTTTTAAATTAAAACAAGTTTAATTGGAAACTTGCGCATAGTAAAGAAATAGTGAATTATAATGGTTCTTTACTATTATTAACGACGAAGTTCTCATAAAATGTAAAAATAAAAATCGCATCCGTGAAAGCGATCTTGCAACAACTAACGGTAATCTTAATTATATTAAGTTTTTATAAAACTATTAACTCTTAATTAGATCCTTGAACAGCTAAATTTTAAAATTGCTTTGACCATTACAAGTAAGAATAGAGATTTGTTGGACAAGTTTGAAATGTAAGGAATTTTATAAGATTAATTGTTCGAGAACAGGATATTTTAACAAATACATAAACCAGATTAAATGGAACATAACAACTAGCTTTAAAAAACACATTGCACATTTGAAATATGCTAAAATATGAAAGATCTCAAGTCACCAATTACATTCTTGAAACTAGCCATTTCGTTAAAGTAAAAAATGTCAAACTGAAAAAGCTGTACCAATCATAAGGTTTGAAAATGCTCATAAATCAATTGAAATGATTAAACAAAAAGGGCCTCTTTTAAATACTGATAGGGACCTGTAGCTTCACATGATTTACTTTCTCCATTGATTCCAGCAGTTCTAGAAATAGTATAAAGTGAACGATCTTAGTATAGAGGTATAATTCACTTTGTACTGTGTAGATCACAAACTTGCGATGACGATTAATTAATTGTTTGTTGAAAAGGCTTTCTTCAGCCTATGCTGTGAAGAGAGTATTCTCGGAAGGGTTCCTGAACCTCATTGATGATTTCTTAAAGTTTCGCTACATGTGATTTCCACTTAGTGATCAAAGCACGATTAACTTCTTAAAATTTTACAATAGGGGTCTTTACTGTATTATTTATCTAATATTAGGGTTGGGGTTGTCTCATTGTTCTTGCTAAACTCGAACTCACCTTTTACTAACCTTTCTTGAATTTTCTGTAAAGCTACGAGCCAAGATTTGGACCTCGGTCTTCTGGAATAGTATACATTCTGCATGTTTCGTACTACCTACCGATCCAATCTATCGAGCCCACGACCAGTTTTTGGTATGGCCAACTTCTTGTCGCCAAACTCCATCATCTGGTCCTTGAGATGCACTACTGTCCCCAATGGGTTTCGGTATTTGGTAACTAGGTTTATCAGAGGACAAATTGCTTTGTTCACTAGATAGTAAATGCGAGAACGTCCATCTCTAAGGTGTATGGTTTTACCACGTCTGGTTGTTTTTGGTGAAGCTAGTCCAGACCGTTCATTTACATTTCCAATGCTCCACCCGAAGGTACTACATTGGCCAGGAGGCGAATTTTTTGTTGCCTGGAAATTTGGAATTTTGCCGAACCCTTGTCGTTCCAGGCAAGGTAGGGATCTTTAACGTGCGTGACAACACTCACACACGGGACCTCCATTTAACCTCTCATCCGAATGAGGGCGTAATTTTTGTGAAAAATGCTCACTTGCCATTTTTTAAGCAGTCGGCCGTGACGGGATTTAAACCCAGGACCTTGGGATCCGTAGTCTTACGCTTACTACATTGATCCACGGCGACGCCAGCTAGTTCAGACTACCAAAATTTGCTTTTCAAACATCGTAGCGATACTTCGAGTCATATCGAGATCCGCTGCTACACAATGTGCAAGAGAGTATTTCGACAGTACATCAAATAGATCCCTGTTGCCTTTTCCGATAATCCCAAACCTCGACTTGCCGGTACCGATGTACACAAACATAAACCATTCATTATTTGGACCAGACCTTGATTCATCTACCTGGCTGCCTATTCGCCTCACATTATCATGTCCTCCGGCATTGCTGTAATCGTCACTCTCGTAAGATGCCGCTCTGTTAATGTGCACTACTATTGTCCTGCCTTTTAGGAACTTCCGAATCCTATATACTACATCGCTGATTCGTTTCAGTACTTCGTAGAGACAATCATATTGTCTTTGTAACTTTGACGACAATCCACGCGTCCGCCTGGGATTGTACAATCATACGCGGTATTCATCCGGTCGCTCGCAATGTGAATATTCTTTTTACATCTTCATGGATGCCATGCATTCTTCGTTTGAGTTTCTCAACATAACTTTCGCCTACAACGTCCTCTCTATCATACCGAACTCAAAGTCACATGGTAAACGTATTTCGTGCCCCAGCATAGCACATGCAGATGTCAGTTTAGTACTCTCGTGAACTTCAGATTGGTAGACCAATAAAAATAGGTGTGTATTGGTCCCAGACCCTTTAATCTTCAGAAACCACATTAGAGAAATACTTTCCCAAGGTGCGGTTCATGCGTTCCTCTATACCATCCGATTGAGAGTGCGGTTCATCCGTTCCACTATCCGATTGAGGATACAACGGTATCATTCCCAGTAGTCGGCAAACTTTTTGAAATAGCGTCAATACAAAATTTTCCTTGGGTCAGCGTGCAGCCCCAAAGGTATTCTAAAACAGTAGAAAAATTCTTTGACCAATGCGTTGGTGCTTTATGCTTGGGTATGGCATACGCCTCAGTCCATTTTGTAAAGTAGTCTATGGCCACCAAAATGTATTTATTTCTAGAGTCAGTTTCGTGGAATAGGCCTGCGATATCAATTGCCACTTTCAAACGGGCGTCCTGCGTTGTATTGCCTCACGAGCGCTCTTTGGTTGCCCAACGGCGCACATAACTGACATTTCCTGCATCATTCCCCGACGCCTTCCTTCAACATACCCAGTAAAATCTTTTAACTTTTTCTAGAATTTTCTTGACGCCGAAGTTTCCTCCTGACGTCCCATTATATAGATGTCCTATAACCTCGGACACCCGATTCTTGGTAATCACCATCTGAAGCGTACTGACAGATCCATCCTTCTTTTATAGGGATCGCACCAAGATCCCGTTTTCTAACTTCAAGCAACCCCACTGTGCCCAATACGACTTTCAAAAGTGCTGTATTGATTTCACTACAGTCAATACTTCTTTTCTCCTAATGCAATAGCTTTTTCCGGTTTCGATAGCACCTTGCTGAAATAACCAATTACTTTTTCTTGTCCGTTCTGTATCTGGGACAACACACTTCCAATGACAACATTACTAGCGTCCGTCTGTAATATGAATTTGTTTTTCTACCGAGGATAACTTATGATCGGAGCAGCCGTCAATAAATGTCTTAGGTATTGGAACGCATTTTGACAACTCTCGTCTCATACATAATCACGCCCTCTTTCTGTTAATTTAGTGAATGGCTTGGCAATATTTGCAAATCCATGAACAAAGCTTCTATAATATGTGTATAATCCAAGAACTTTGCATAGTTGATATTTGTCTTTGACTATCGGCCACTCTTGCACTGCCCTAACTTCTTTTGGGTCTGGTCCAAATCCATTTCGTGAAACTACATGCGCCAGGTATTTTACCTCTTCGTCAAGCAGATGGCACTTCTTTGGGCTCGACTTCGGATTGGTTCCTCGCAATCTTATAAACATTTTCTCCAATTCGGTTAAACGTTCCTTAAATGTCTTCCCAATCACCACGATCACGTCATCCAAATACACGAGGAATGTTTTCCATGACAGTTCACTTATAATATTATCCCTTAAACGCTGAAACGTGTCAGGAGCATTGAAAAATCCAAATGGCATCACTGCTATAGGCCAGTGCCAATTACAAAAGCAATCTTTCATCATTCTTTGCCAGTACCCTCTTTTCAATCGACGGTAATGGGTAAATGTTGTTTTGTCGTCACGCCATTCAACCGGCGATGGTCAACACAAAATCTTGTTGACCCGTTTTTTTGTCGGAGCATTATCACACCCTGTCCCTCCATTCCGTCAACCATTCTCTCGGCTTCACGCTTGGCCAATGGTATTCTTCTAGGCTGTTGTCTTATTGGTCGGGCATCCTCGGTATCGATTTTGTGCTTGATTGCCATGAATAGCAAATACATCTGAGTATCGTCAGTTTAGGTTTTTTAAGTTCAGTCAACTGTGGTTGTTCGAAATTCTGGCTTGGTTTTATTAATTGGTTCAATAATTTTGAACAGCACTTACTGGTTGGCGGTTCCTTAACGATGCTGGTACTCCCCGCTACGTGAACTAACAAGAGCACTACAGCACTGTGACACTCTGTTTCAGTGCGATGTCATACTTATTGCTGTTTAGGATCCTAACGGACACAATGTATAACACTTTTGTTAACCCTGTTCCCAAGAGTATGTCCTTTCCGAGACTCATCACAGACCAGTGTGATCGCACGCATAAAACTCTTCTGGTGTGCACCATTCAATTGCCTCACCACTACGATTTCTGTCCTTCCCTGTAGAAAAACGTCATCCATCAAACAAACCTGTGCAGATCCGTCGCTTGCCTCACAAAACGGTTCATCTTCGTTCCCCACTTTCAGAGCACCCTCTTTTATGTCCAAACGATACCCGTACTTTTTCAAGATATCCAGTCCCAGTATAGCTTCTTTAGTGATGTCCGCTACTACACTTCATGGTCGAATATTTTGCTACCAATCCCTATCTGTACGTTGAAAACTCCGTGCGTCCGAATGTCTTCGCAGGCCACTGCCCGAAAACGTGCCGTCACACTTTGCCATGGTTACGTACTACGGCAGGGTTAGCAATTGTCTTAGTGGCGCCAGTATCAACTAGAAACCTAATTATCGTACCGTTATTACTGTCCATATATGTAAATACTGAGTCCACACCTAGTTCAGGCAATGTGAATGATGTCTTCCGGAATAGAACCCGTGCAGGTTGACTTTTGTCTCTCATCCTCGGCTCCCTCTAGTTCACCGGTTTTGCTTGTTTTGTTCTTGGGTTGCTTGCACTGTCACTAGATATGCCTATATTCTCTACTATTCCAGTGTTTTGGTCCGTTCCTCTTTGGTCGTTGGTCACGAAGAACCTGTCCAATCATTTTTTCCGTGCTCTTTTCTCCTATTTTTGTACGCCTGACTTGAAGTCTTTCAGAAAACAAAGAAGCTAACGCAACGGAATCGCGCTTATATAGAATAATCTTTATTCTAGTTAAATCGGCAAAACCTCTAGAATGTACGTCATCAAACCTATTACATTACGATACTTGTTAATCATTTTTCTTATGCTAGACAAATATGATTGTAATACTATACCTATAAATCATCCGTTCTTATCGCTAAGCAGATATGAGGTCGGTTTAGTAAATAGGCGTGATTTTCAGAGTGTTCTATATATTTTTTAATTACTGCTACAGTCTGATATAACGCTGTCGATTGCATTAATGACGATTATTACAAGTTTATTGCTATCAATGTATACTGTACTAATTTTTTAAAACGGTACACTACAATTAATGCTCGAAGCACTATTAATTTATTTCATTCTAATTAACTTACCGTTTGATTTTAATTTATACAGACATAAGCGTATTTATTTCAACCCGTAGCTCTAATAATTTATATCACGATTTCACGATTTATGTAAGTCGCCAATAGGGACAAGAAAATACTAGAAGCAATTTAGAATGTTGTCGATTTATAGCTTCTCTATACTTTAAGTGTTCCCATGTAACTGTCACTCAATCCATTTACCCATCGTTCTTTTTAAATCTTTGGCGCGTTCATTATAGTATTATATGCATTCTAACCTCCATATGTAATTATCCTACTGAGAGCATGCGCAGTCCTATGACTATTAGTTGTATCTTTTGAAATTTCCTTGTTGGTACTTCATATTTTGCTTCCAGTTTTTGTATTTTACTTAATTTTTTCATACTAACCTATTCCTGTTCGATTAAATAAAAGGTGTCTGTACTCCTTTCCCACCTACCCTTATAATTTGCATTAACTAATTTATGCTCGCTTAATCCTTATTGCTGCATGTCTATTAATAATTTTTTTGCAGAAGTTACCAAACTTTTTGATGAACTACGTTTGGTCAGCATTATTTATTGCAGATTCTTATTTTTTTATAATTGAACCGGCATATGCAGAAACAACACATGCCCATTTTTGGCTGAAATGGGATTATTGCAAAAAACAAGTTTATTCATGTATTTACATCTGTTATGCATACTGGTAAACGGTTTATATCCTTATTTCGCCTTGTACCAACCAATGATCAACAAGTAATCAGTAGAAACAACTAAGTCCTGTGCATGTGCGGTTGTTGCTCAACAATAAATTTAGTCATGCGCAAGATATGCCACCAATGATAAGTGGGTAGGTATACGTCACTATTCTTGCAAAATGTTTGAACTTGTTTTTTTGTTTTCAGCAATTGACAGCTTCGGTGTTTTGTATTCACCATAATAAGGAGAATACTACTAGAATGTTTGTTCATCACTATGACGAAGTTAGGAAAAAAGCGACTAATGAGATTTGTTCAAATTCTCTGGATTATTTAAAGGACGTTTCGAACAATATAAAAGAAATTGATTTATTTAATGACATTGGGGGAAAAATAAGCATCATATGCTAATTCGCATACTTTTTACATTAACAGACAGTTCCGGATTTTCTAAAATCATTCACTATTCCGCAGTGAGAGGATACACGTTCCTTCCATGTGATAGGAACTGTGCAGTGGTGAAGAGAAAAATGAGAAAATGCGACAGAATTTCAACCTCTCACCAAATACCTGAAATGGTTGTATCCAGAAGTGTGTCTAGGAAATTCTTTGCAAAAGCAAGTGACATAATAAATTTCAAAAATTTGTATCCTAAGTTTTACAAAAGCAACTGCATATCTGAAGAACCAGGTTTCAAAAGTATACCTAGAAATGAAAAGATACAGTTCAATATTAGTACATTATCTCAATTTATTTGCAATAACAAAAAAAGGGGTTTGATTTAAGTTTTGCAGTTTATTAATGAACCTATCAACACACATTCAAATTGAAACATAATGTTTCCATCGGAAGTAGCATATCCTTTGGAAAATTTTCTATAAAATAAAAAACAATTGAAGACAAAAAATATATGGTATTTGCAGAAGAAGAATATCAAGTTGTTACGTTCATTTTTGGCAATAATTGGTTGTCTTATTTACAATAATTTTCAACTCGAAGCCTTTGCTAATTAATTATCCGTGTATGTAATTTACGGTTAAATAAACTCGTCGATTCCTAATTAAAAAGAAATACGCTGGCTAATAATTTTCAACTACAATCCACTTTGCTTCTAAAACGAAACTTTATTCGATAAATTAAATATCCTGTATATTTTACTTGGTAAATACTTCCGCTAATTAAGAATAAATTCTACTTCCCGGAATTCCCTAACGTAAAGTTTACGCTATACTCAGATAGTCGACAACGTGTTTCAAGTATCCGATAATTGCTTCTTATTTGAACTCTGGTCACTGGCTGAACGAATTTGATTTTATTTGCTTTCCAATCTACACAACGGAGACACGTGTAGGAATGTTTGGTTGTTTCAGTTTTTCGTTATAAAAATTTCGCGCACGCAATACGACGTGCTTCTTCCGGTGGCCTTCAAGCTACGATGAATGGTCTTCCCTTGCTGTAATGGGAGGCCAAGTGCTTTCTTTCTGGGTGTAGGCCGACCTACTTGTTGCCGTGGACCAGCTAGTGACTAGACCCCGACGTCAGCAACTTCGAGGGTGAGTGTTTTCTTTCTCCATCATTTACGATTGCGACCATATCGGTTGGGATTTTCGGTTTAAGCTCATGTATTCCTAAATTTAATCCGTTTAGACGACAATTAGTGAATTAGTTTGAGATTTATTGACACTATATAAATGCATTACTATTTGCTTTAAATAACTAAGAGTGTACAACTTATTAAAGTGAAAATGATTTGAAGGCTTGCTGGCACGTTTGAAAATGTTGTTGCCATTAGATGTATATACTTAGTTTTAGATTTACCATGCTGATTTAGAGCTGTTGGTTTTAGAGGGCTAATTTCGCTTAATTTCTTTTTTTTTTGTTGAAACACAATCTAGGGAGTAACCTAAAACCGGCAGTTCACCATTTAAAAAAAGAAAATGATTTGTTCTTTTGGTTGATATTTTTTTTTAGATTTAGTGTGTAATTATTTATTGTGTGTACATATAGTGTTTAATTATAGGTTTCCTTTGTTGATATGTTGTGTTTAGAGTATTAATGAGTGTGTGTAATTTTCTTTTCTTTATTTCAGGCCTCCCTTAATTTTTGTTGTAGGTATAATCCCCGGCCCACTCGCCGATTGCGCCCGGTCCTTTTCTTTTTTTTTTGGTTTTTTTTTTCTAGACTACGTCAATGCACGTAGCAAAGTATTATATAGTTCATTATTTCTTTGGCCAACAACTATCAGTTGTTAGATGTTAAAGTTTGCTTTTGCGGCTGCTTGCATTTTGGTTAAGGTTACGCAGAAACATCGCATGTCCATTTTTTTTATGAACTCTAAAAATACAGCTTGTACTTTTTAGCAAAATCAGGATTACACTCAATTAGCAATGCCTTTAATTGTTATTTTAAAATGTTAAACTGGATAAAAATTTAATTAAAAAAAATAAAAAAATTTTATTTGCTCATATATTGATATTTTTTGTATATACCGATTCGTATTACTCTGCACGCACTGTAATTTACCCTGCCTATACACTGTTTAGCATATTATTAAATTTACTATATTTTTTCTACTTCCATCAGTTACATACCACTTTTATATTTACGTCTTCTTTCTACTAGACATAAGACTTTTTGAGTTACCCATTCTTTCCTAGCTATATTTCTTTTAATTTCTAATATATTGTACTTTCTCTATTGTTATTTCCTTAAGGAATCTTACCTGAGTCACTGTACCATCTACCTTATTTTACATTCATCTCTGATCTTATTGCCATTAGTTTATCTGTATCAAATTTGTGCAAATCTTTACCCTGCTTTTTTCTTTAATTTTAGAAAACTTTTTGCTATTATTAAATCGTATCAGTATATCTGCATCGGGGTAAATTTTACAATCTTTTTCTTGATTTTTGCAGTCGTGATTTTTAACATTGTATCAGCCACAACCAATTTATTTCTGATATAATCTATTAGCTCATCACTTCTTAAACAATACTCATCTACATTTCCATTTCTAATTTGACCTACGGTTGCATTAAAATCTCATACAACTAGCAATCTTTCTCCTTTTCTAATGTCTTCAATTTGATTACACGGCCTTTCAATTTGTTAAGCATCTTGATCTGAGGTGGACATGTATATCTGTACTAGCACTGTGTCTGTTGGCGTTGCACTGTCAGATTTCCATCATTTTATTACCAACCCGTTGAAAAGTTTCTACTCTTTTTGTATCATTCATGGTATGTATGAGCATATCTCAACTTGAGTGGATGGCTGTATAATCTGTTGATCATCTTCCCTCGATCACAGATTTCGCTAAATCGTATCAAATTTCGTTGCATCTTAAGCATTTATAATTTCAAATTCTTTTACTTTCTGGTTTCCCACAAACTCTGTATGTTCCACGTTCCAATTTTAAGCATTTTTTCTCTCACACGCACACTAATATTCATAAACACATGCACACTTACCCTCACACTCACACGTACATGCACAAGCACACACACACATGCACACTCACACATATATACACGAACATATTGATACGCACACTTATGTATGTATTTGTATACACACACACAACGCATGCGTACATACAATTCCACACACACGTGCATACATACTCCCATGTACTGTCTTCATAAGGAAACATCTTAGTACTTAAGTAAAAAGTTCGGAATGCGCCGGGTGTAAGTTAAAATAAAAACAAGTATTTTCATCACAAAGTTTTTTTTGCTGTCTAACACCTACATTTTATAGTTGATCATATCTAAACGGTTTGAAGAGGTCTATTAAGCTGTCTGAGCCAAATTATCAGAATACATCAAAATAATATATATATATATATATATATATATATATATATATATATATATATATATATAGGAATTATTTGCTAATTATTTCCTTTTTTGTTGATAAAACCAATTTTTGCTATATCTGTAAAAACGTTACAAGTGGCTAGATAGCTTAATATTAAACTATCTAGCCAACTAAAAAAAATATATATACCCAAAATAAAATAAAAAAATTAACAATATAAATTATTTGCTATTTTTTAGCTACCATTTGCCAAAGAAAAAAAATAAAATTTTCAAATAATAAAATAAATATCAATATCTACAAGAGTAAAGTACATTAAAGAAATTAATTGCTGGCATGACTAAAGAATACCTACGTTTTATGAATTACTTACTCTTAAAATATGCAACTCCCAAATTATCAGAACACATAAAAATATATATTGGAATTATTTGCTAATTATTTGCTTTGTTTTGCTGATCAAACCAATTTTTTTGCTATATCTGTGAAAAAGTGACAAGTGGCTAGATAGCTTAATATAAGCTATCTAGTCAACTAACAAAAAATACCTACACAAAATAAAATTAAAAAAATAACAATATATAAATTTTTTACTATTTTTTGCTACCATTGCAAAGGAAAAAAAATCATATTTTCAAATAATAAAATAAATATCAATCTCTACAAGAGTAAAGTACATTAAAGAAATTAATTGCTGGCGTGACTAGAGAATACCTACGTTTAATGAATTATTTACTCTTAAAATATGCAACTCCCAAATTATCAGAACACATAAAAATATATAATAGGAATTATTTGCTAATTATTTGCTTTTTTTGCTGATCAAACCAATTTTTTTGCTATATCTGTGAAAAAGTTACAAGTAGAAGTCTATTAAGCTGTCTGATCCAAATTATCAGAACACATCAAAATATATATATATAGGAATTATTTGCTAATTATTTTCTTTTTTTGCTGATAAAACCAATTTTTTTGCTATATCTGTGAAAAAGTGACAAGTGGCTAGATAGCTTAATATAAGCTATATAGTCAACTAACAAAAAATACCTACACAAAATAAAATTAAAAAAATAACAATATATAAAATTTTTACTATTTTTTGCTACCATTGCAAAAGAAAAAAAATCATATTTTCAAATAATAAAATAAATATCAATCTCTACAAGAGTAAAGTACATTAAAGAAATTAATTGCTGGCGTGACTAGCGAATACCTACGTTTAATGAATTATTTACTCTTAAAATATGCAACTCCCAAATTATCAGAACACATAAAAATATATAATAGGAATTATTTGCTAATTATTTGCTTTTTTTGCTGATCAAACCAATTTTTTTGCTATATCTGTGAAAAAGTTACAAGTGGCTAGATAGCTTAATATAAGCTATATAGTCAACTAACAAAAAATACCTACACAAAATAAAATTAAAAAAATAACAATATATAAAATTTTTACTATTTTTTGCTACCATTGCAAAAGAAAAAAAATCATATTTTCAAATAATAAAATAAATATCAATCTCTACAAGAGTAAAGTACATTAAAGAAATTAATTGCTGGCGTGACTAGAGAATACCTACGTTTAATGAATTATTTACTCTTAAAATATGCAACTCCCAAATTATCAGAACACATAAAAATATATAATAGGAATTATTTGCTAATTATTTGCTTTTTTTGCTGATCAAACCAATTTTTTTGCTATATCTGTGAAAAAGTTACAAGTAGAAGTCTATTAAGCTGTCTGATCCAAATTATCAGAACACATCAAAATATATATATATAGGAATTATTTGCTAATTATTTTCTTTTTTTGCTGATAAAACCAATTTTTTTGCTATATCTGTGAAAAAGTGACAAGTGGCTAGATAGCTTAATATAAGCTATATAGTCAACTAACAAAAAATACCTACACAAAATAAAATTAAAAAAATAACAATATATAAAATTTTTACTATTTTTTGCTACCATTGCAAAAGAAAAAAAATCATATTTTCAAATAATAAAATAAATATCAATCTCTACAAGAGTAAAGTACATTAAAGAAATTAATTGCTGGCGTGACTAGAGAATACCTACGTTTAATGAATTATTTACTCTTAAAATATGCAACTCCCAAATTATCAGAACACATAAAAATATATAATAGGAATTATTTGCTAATTATTTGCTTTTTTTGCTGATCAAACCAATTTTTTTGCTATATCTGTGAAAAAGTTACAAGTAGAAGTCTATTAAGCTGTCTGATCCAAATTATCAGAACACATCAAAATATATATATATAGGAATTATTTGCTAATTATTTGATTTTTTTGCTGATCAAACCAATTTTTTTTTGCTATATCTGTGAAAAAGTTACAAGTGGAGGTCTATTAAGCTGTCTGATCCAAATTATCAGAACACATTAAAATATATAATAGGAATTATTTGCTAATTATTTGCTTTTTTTGCTGATCAAACCAATTTTTTTGCTATATCTGTGAAAAAGTTACAAGTAGAAGTCTATTAAGCTGTCTGATCCAAATTATCAGAACACATTAAAATATATATAGGAATTATTTGCTAATTATTTGCTTTTTTTGCTGATAAAACCAATTGTTCTACTATATCTGTGAAAAAGTTACAAGTGGCTATATAGCTTAATATAAGCTATCTAACCAACTAAAAAAAAATACCTACACAAAATAAAATAAAAAAATTAACAATTCATACATAATTTGCTATTTTCTTACTACCATTTTCAAACAAAAAAATCTATTTTCTCGAATAATGAAATAAATATTGATATCCATCTACAAGAGTAAAGTACAATAAAGAAATTAATTGCTGCCACGACTATCGCATTTGCAATGTTTTTGAGTTATTTGCTCTTTAGATATGCAGCTCTCGAATTTTTTGCTCATTAAATTAGATGTTCAAACGATAATAATAATATAAGTTGGCCTGAGACTACAAAAGTAAAGTGCTTTTAAAAAATTAATTCCTTCTATCATAATTTCATAA
Source organism: Platerodrilus igneus (assembly GCA_036346225.1). Lineage (NCBI taxonomy): Eukaryota > Metazoa > Arthropoda > Insecta > Coleoptera > Lycidae > Platerodrilus > Platerodrilus igneus. The sequence goes on along the minus strand of JARFIW010000500.1, from coordinate 703,223 downwards.
TCATGTAGCTTGATTTATTTGCTGTTAAATTATGTAAATCCAGAGTTTTTTGCTCACGAAATTAATATAAAGAACGACAAAAGGCCATTATTATCGTTTGAACATTTAATTTCGCGAACAAAAAATTCGGGAGTTGCATATTTTAAGAGTAAATAATTCGTAAAACGTAGGTATCTTTTAGTCATACCTGCAATTAATTTCTTTAATGTGCTTTACTCTTGTAGTTATTGATATTTATTTTATTATTTGAACATTTGATTTTTTCTTTTGCAAATGGTAGCAAAAAATTTATACATTGTTAGTTTTTAATTTTATTTTGTGTAGGTATTTGTTTTTAGTTGGCTAGATAGCTTTTATTAAGCTATCTAGCCACTTGTAACTTTTTCACAGATATAGCAAAAGTTGGTTTTATCAGCAAAAAAAAGCAAATAATTAGCAAATAATTCTTATATATATTTTGATGTGTTCTGATAATTTGGGAGTTGCATATTTTAGGAGTAAATAATTCATTAAACGTAGGTATTCTTTAGTCATGCCAGCAATTAATTTCTTTAATGTACTTTACTCTTGTATATATTGATATTTATTTTATTATTTGAAAATTTGATTTTTTTTCTTTTGCAAATGGTAGCCAAAAAATAGCAAAAAAATTTATATATTTAAATAAAATTAAATAAAATCCCTTAACCACAAAAAATATTTAAATTACTAAATACGTATTTCGACCACTATGTGGCCATCATCAGTAGAAAACCTGTAATTAAAAAAAAAAAAAGCTGTTGTTCTGAAACACTTCAGAGGATATTCTCCTCACCACTTAGGCTGAAGTGAACCTTCCCAACCTATAATTTACTATATTGTTGCTTTAAACACTATCGAAGATATTCTCCTCACCCGCAGGCTGGTGTTCTCAACAACAAACAAGTGAGTTGTGACATTATAACTTAAATCTACTTAATTTATACTAATTCTAAACCTACTGAAGCGGAACCAGTTTAATCTTGCTTTCTCATTGGTTGTTGACCAATAGGGAAAGCAAAGCAGATGACTCTATTGGCCCTTTATCGGTGTTTAAGAGGGGTCCTTTATGTTTAACAATTTTAATTGATTCATAGGCATTTAAGGAGGAAAACGTTGGTACCGCTTTTAACAATTTAACATTTTCTAGTTTAACGGGGTGGCTGGTTTCAAATATATGTTTGGCGACCTGAGACCTTTCATATTTATCATATTTGAAGTGAGCAATGTGTTCTTTAAATCTTGTTGTTATATTCCTCTTGGTCTGACCAATATATTTTTGAAAACACCCTGGCCCTGCACAACTAATTTCATAAATCCCCGACTTTTGCAATTTTTCCCCCTTGTCTTTTGGATTACCTAGCAAATCTTTAATTTTATTAGTATTAGTGAAAGCAATTTTGAAATTACACTGTTTGAATATTTTATCAAGACCCTTTGTGGTTTTGTGAAACGGAAGTTTAACATATTTAACATTATCGTTAGAGGTGGTTGATTGCAAAGTCGTTGATTTACGGATGTTTATCCTATTTTTACACTTTCTAAAAATATTATTTATAATATCAGAAGAGAAACCATTGTAATTCGCTATTTGTTTAATAAGAGCAAATTCCTTATTAAATCTGTTTTTATTTAAAGGAAATTCAATAATCTATTAATTAAAAGTTAAATGAAGCCAACTTATGTTGTATGCTATGATTAGAGGAAGACAAAATAAAGCGATTTACATTGGTTTCTTTTCTATAAATGTCAAATTCTAATTTATTACCATTTCTAATTACTAATGTATCTAAAAGGGTAATTGTCCATTATTCTCTAGTTCATACGTAAATTTTATGCTTTGAAATTTTGAATTCATTTCTTTAAGAAAATCATCAACATTTGATTTAGAAGTGTCAAAACTGCAAAATATCATCCACGTACCTTAACCATATTCTTGGGAAGTATTTGGAGTTTTCTTTTAACTCGGTTTCAAAACGAGACATAAATAAATTTGCTATGAAAGGTGATAAGCTATTTCCCATTGCTGTGCCTTCATGTTGTTCGTACAACTTGTTGTTGAATTGAAAACAGTTCTGGGACATGCAATGCGAAACAAGCTTGATATAGTCTTCAACTTTATCATCATCAATATCACTATCTATAAGAACATCCTTTAAATATGTTAAAGTACGTGGTATTGGAACACTAGGGAATAATGAACTGACTTCAAATGAAATTAAGATTACGTTCTCTTCTAATGTGATATTTTTAATTTTATTAATGAACTCTAAAGAGTTTTGTACAGACAAACTATTAAACTTTAAATTCTTAAATTCATTTGACAGCCATCGTGATAAATAGTAAGTCGGTGAGTTGATACCTGAAACTATTGGTCTCATCGATTTATTATTTTTGTGAATCTTTGGTAAACAGTAAAGTTTTGGCATTTCAGGATTTGAAATTGTTAATTTTAATTTTAGTGTGGGCGAAATTAGGTTTGGACATTCTTTCAAAACAGACTGTGTTGATTTAATCATTTTATTTAAAGGAACTTCATTTTTACGTTTTTTGACTATTGGTCTGTAAGGACCCTCAGACAGCAAAGTCTCTACTCTATCAACATAGTCTTGTTTATCCAGAATAACCAACCTATTCTCCTTATCAGCCTTTAAATAATAACAATTCTTTTGTCGTAAATCTTTAATAATCAGATGATCTTTCCTTGTTTGTTCTGAGACATTCCTTGCGCAAGTGCGTAAGTTGTTCGAAAGTTGAATTTTGCACGCGTTTCTAATAAAGTTTTTTGAATTGTCATCTAATTTTGAAATGGATTTTTCAATGCCAGCAATAATGTCTTCCAAAGGAGTTTTCAAATGATCTACTCCAAATTTTAGGCCTCGATCAAGAAAAGTCAACTCTTCATTTTTTTTTTTTTTTTTAATTACAGGTTTTCTACTGATGATGGCCACATAGTGGTCGAAATACGTATTTAGTAATTTAAATATTTTTTGTGGTTAAGGGTTTTTATTTAATTTTATTTAAATCGTGCCACAGTGTTCCTATAGATTATTAACTATGACTTCCCGGTCTTCGGAACTTAATAGGTATCGGAGCTTAGCTCTTAAAATTAGTTTTGTAAAAGCAGATATTCGATTTCTAAAAAGTTGTAAAGCCCACAAAGTTTTTCCAAATTTCATTAACGTAAAAATCAGCAGTAATTGTAAACGTAGTAACGCAATAATCAATTTTGCAAAAGATAAGTGGCTTAATTTGGAAATAAAATATCTGTACAGTAAGCTTAGTAGATTGGAACTGGAAACGTATAAATCGCACCTAGCACTAACGTGCAATTTATCCGAGTCCAGTTTTCAGGAATGGAATAATTTCCAGAGATTTGTTTTTGAAGTCAACAATCATAAATTGTTAGACAAAATTAATAGTCAAAACACTAAGTTGAAGTTTCTTTTAAAGAAACACAATGTCAATGTACCTCCTAAAAAACTGGAAATTACTTCACCTCAATTAGAGTCAATAGTTGTTAACGAATCGTCGAAAATCTTTAATAATGAAGAGTTGACTTTTCTTGATCGAGGCCTAAAATTTGGAGTAGATCATTTGAAAACTCCTTTGGAAGACATTATTGCTGGCATTGAAAATCCATTTCAAAATTAGATGACAATTCAAAAACTTTATTAGAAACGCGTGCAAAATTCAACTTTCGAACAACTTACGCACTTGCGCAAGGAATGTCTCAGAACAAACAAGGAAAGATCATCTGATTATTAAAGATTTACGACAAAAGAATTGTTATTATTTAAAGGCTGATAAGGGAATAGGTTGGTTATTCTGGATAAACAAGACTATGTTGATAGAGTAGAGACTTTGCTGTCTGAGGTCCTTACAGACCAATAGTCAAAAAACGTAAAAATGAAGTTCCTTTAAATAAAATGATTAAATCAACACAGTCTGTTTGAAAGAATGTACAAACCTAATTTCGCCCACACTAAAATTAAAATTAACAATTTCAAATCCTGAAATGCCAAAACTTTACTGTTTACCAAAGATTCACAAAATAATAAATCGATGAGACCAATAGTTTCAGGTATCAACTCACCGACTTACTATTTATCACGATGGCTGTCAAATGAATTTAAGAATTTAAAGTTTAATAGTTTGTCTGTACAAAACTCTTTACAGTTCATTAATAAAATTAAAAATATCACATTAGAAGGGAACGAAATCTTAATTTCATTTGATGTCAGTTTATTATTCCCTAGTGTTCCAATACCACGTACTTTAACATATTTAAAGGATGTTCTTATAGATAGTGATATTGATGATGATAAAGTTGAGGACTATATCAAGCTTGTTTCGCATTGCATGTCCCAGAACTGTTTTCAATTCAACAACAAGTTGTACGAACAACATGAAGGCACAGCAATGGAAATAGCTTATCACCTTTCATAGCAAATTTATTTATGTCTCGTTTTGAAACCGAGTTAAAAGAAAACTCCAAATACTTCCCAAGAATATGGTTAAGGTACGTGGATGATATTTTGCAGTTTTTGACACTTCTAAATCAAATGTTGATGATTTTCTTAAAGAAATGAATTCAAAATTTCAAAGCATAAAATTTACGTATGAACTAGAGAATAATGGACAATTACCCTTTTTAGATACATTAGTAATTAGAAATGGTAATAAATTAGAATTTGACATTTATAGAAAAGAAACCAATGTAAATCGCTTTATTTTGTCTTCCTCTAATCATAGCCTACAACATAAGTTGGCTTCATTTAACTTTTAATTAATAGATTATTGAATTTCCCTTTAAATAAAAACAGATTTAATAAGGAATTTGCTCTTATTAAACAAATAGCGAATTACAATGGTTTGTTTCTCTTCTGATATTATAGATAATATTTTTAGAAAGTGTAAAAATAGGATAAACATCCGTAAATCAACGACTTTGCAATCAACCACCTCTAACGATAATGTTAAATATGTTAAACTTCCGTTTCACAAAACCACAAAGGGTCTTGATAAAATATTCAAACAGTGTAATTTCAAAATTGCTTTCACTAATACTAATAAAATTAAAGATTTGCTAAGTAATCCAAAAGACAAGGGGGAAAAATTGCAAAAGTCGGGGATTTATGAAATTAGTTGTGCAGGGCCAGGGTGTTTTCAAAAATATATTGGTCAGACCAAGAGGAATATAACAACAAGATTTAAAGAACACATTGCTCACTTCAAATATGGTAAATATGAAAGGTCTCAGGTCGCCAAACATATATTTGAAACCAGCCACCCGTTAAACTAGAAAATGTTAAATTGTTAAAAGCGGTACCAACGTTTTCCTCCTTAAATGCCTATGAATCAATTAAAATTGTTAAACATAAAGGACCCTCTTAAACACCGATAAAGGGCCAATAGAGTCATCTGCTTTGCTTTCCTATTGGTTAACAACCAATGAGAAAGCAAGATTAAACTGGTTCCGCTTCAGTAGGTTTAGAATTAGTATAAATTAAGTAGATTTAAGTTATAATGTCACAATTCACTTGTTTGTTGTTGAGAACACCAGCCTGCGGGTGAGGAGAATATCCTCGATAGTGTTTAAAGCAACAATATAGTAAATTATAGGTTGGGAAGGTTCACTTCAGCCTAAGTGGTGAGGAGAATATTCTCTGAAGTGTTTCAGAACAACAGCTTTTTTTTTTTTTTAATTACAGGTTTTCTACTGATGATGGCCACATAGTGGTCGAAATACGTATTTAGTAATTTAAATATTTTTTGTGGTTAAGGGTTTTTATTTAATTTTATTTAAATATATAAATTAAATTAAATTAAATTAAATAAAAACCCTTAACCACAAAATTGTAATTAAAAAAAAAAAAAAAAAGCTGTTGTTCTGAAACACTTCAGAGGATATTCTCTTCACCACTTAGGCTGAAGTAGGTATTCTTTAATCATGCCCAACAATTAATTTCTTTAATGTACTTTACTCTTGTAGATATTGATATTTATTTTATTATTTGAAAATTTGATTTTTTTCTTTTGCAAATGGTAGCAAAAAAATAGCAAAAATTTATATATTGTTAATTTTTTTATTTTATTTTGTGTAGGTATTTTTTTTAGTTGGCTAGATAGTTTAATATTCTGCTATCTAGCCACTTGTAACTTTTTTTACAGATATAGCAAAAAAATTGGTTTTATCAGTGTGATATATCTAAACAAAATGTACGCATTTGTTTACATTATCTATTATGTATAAATAATATAGCAGGTGGTTATCAGGCCACACGCCTGGCTATTGCTAAAAGTCAGTCGTATTTAATATGTCAATAAGAGCGCACGGCGTGTGGCCTCTTAATTACATATTACATTACTAATGTTACTCGTGTATCATTAAAAGCCTACACCCCTAATAAGCAATAACCCCACCTAAGACGTTACATGGCGACGAGGATATTGGAATAATTTTACGTTCAAAAACACGGTAGTGAGGGTAATTTTGTTTGCGCCGGGTTTGTTAACGCCGCGTGCTATGTTGTTTATCTTTACATTATTGTAGAACGTAAAAGCTGGTTTAGAAATTAGAAAAAGCATTGTTATTGAAGCGATTTCGGTGATTAAGGCTTAAAATGTCTGGAATTATTGGTAGTGTAAACGAATTCGATGCGAATGAAGAATCGTGGGATTCTTACATCGAACGTTTTGAGTTATTCTTAATTTGCAATAACATTACGGAAAGTAAAAAAGTTTGCACACTTCTTACGGTCGTGGGTGTTAAAACTTTTAACCTTTTACGTGACTTATGTACACCAGATAAACCGTCTACGAAAACTTACGAACAATTAAATAAAATAATTAAAGACCACCTGTATCCCAAACCTTCGTTTATCGCGGAACGCTATAAATTTAGTGTGAGGAATCAATTAGAAAATGAAACAGTTGCACAGTATGTCGCGAATTTAAAAAAATTATCTACACATTGTGAATTCGGAGCTAATCTTAAAGATTACTTACGGGATCGGTTAGTAAGTGGATTTCGAAGTGATTCAACGAAGCAACGGCTGTTAGGGGAAGTAGATCTTACTTTCGATAAGGCGGTGGCGATTGTGTCTTCGATTGAAGCAGCAGAAAAAAATGCAGCTTCGTTAGCAATCGGAGGTAATAATGGTGGCAGAATGCATAAAATGGTAGCACACCCTCGGGTTCGCGGGGCGGGGTTAAACGAACCTCCCACAACATCAAATTGGAGAAGTGCTACGCATTTTCAAGGCAACCAAAGGATACCAGTGATACCACACAAAAGTGCAGTGTAATTGCTGTGGGCAGTTAGGCCATTTTAAAAAGAGTGTCGGTTCAGAGGTAGTAAGTGCCATTTTGTGGAAAAAAATCATCTAGCCAAGGTATGTCGATCTCGTTTGGGTAAGTGCAACAATTCATTTGATAAAGCTGGTAGTGGTGGTGGTGGTGCACTTAGAGATTTCAGCAAATCACGAAAATCGCATAATTATGTAGAAACTGTGAACCATGTGGTTCCGGCACAGGATGAGGACATCGTTTATGACGTGTCAAATTTGTTTAAGTTGACGGAAGATAGTCCTATTTGTAAAATAGCTAATAATACTAATAGAGTTGATCCTTTCAAAGTTAGCGTAAAGGTAGAAAAATTGTTAGTATGTTTTGAAATTGATACTGGCGCATCGGTTAGCGTTGTTAGTGATAATTTTATAAAGAGAAGTTACATTTTGTAAATTGTTACCTAGTGATATTTCACTTAGTTCCTATACAAATGAGCAAATTTTACCGTTAGGCAAAATATTAGTCGAAGTCCAGTATAATGGGATTAATAAAATCTCGAATTGTATGTCATTAAAACGGATCTCATCCTCTCTTAGGCCGTGAGTGGATCCAAGCGTTAAACATTGCATATGTTCTTAAAACTAACTTGTATATTACGAAAATACAAAAGAATAATAATGAGAAGCCAATTCGGGAAAAACAAATAAGTGAAATAATAACAAATTTTCCTGAGGTATTCACGAAAGTTCTAAATTATGCACGATAAGCACTCATAAAGGTTTGTTTTCGTACAAGCGCATGCCTTATGGTATTTCGTCAGCTCCTGGTATTTTTCAAAGACAAATCGAGCAAACTTTACAAGGAATACCAGGTGTCATCGTATTTTTAGACGACATTTTATTATCAGCTCCAGATAATGACCTCCACATTAAAAAATTAAAAGAAGTTTTTACACGACTCGGAAAAGTGGGTTTTACGGTTCAGCGAGAAAAATGTGAGTTTTTCAAACCACAATTAGAATTTTTGGGATTTACAATTGATAAAGAGGGGTTGCACACATCGCCAGCTAAGGTGCAGGCTATTGTGCAAGCGCCCGTTCCAAAAAACGTAACGGAAGTTAAATCGTTCATAGGTTTAGTAGGATTTTACGCAAAATTTGTTTCCAACTTATCTACTATTTTATTTCCTTTATACAATCTGTTAAAAAAGGATGTGATTTTTGACTTTAACAAAGATTGTATGACGGCATTTAATAAAATAAAGCAAGTCTTAACTAGTGCTCCAATACTAGCACACTACGACCCCCAGGTTCCAGCAATACTTACGGTAGATGCGAGTAGTACCGGTTTAGGGTGCGTGCTTAGTATTATGGCGGAGGGCATAGAGAGGCCAGTTGCTTTTGGGTCGCGTACTTTGTCACCCACAGAAGTACAATACTCTCAAATTGATAAAGAGGCATTGGCAGTGGTTTATGGAATAAAAAAATTCCACCAATATTTATATGGGCGTCATTTCACTCTCAGGAGTGATCACAAACCATTGGTCAGTATTTTTGGACCTAAGCGAGGGTTGCCAGTATTTGCAGCCAGCAGGCTGCAGAGATACGCTTTGTTTTTATCAGGGTACGATTTTGATATTAATTATGTCAAATCTGATAAAAATAGTGCTGATGCATTGTCAAGGATGCCACTCAGTACTAAACATGTGGAAGGCGACGCAGAGTTATTGTGGCTTGGAACTTATTTACATTGCGTTAAAGAAAGTTCATTTCCAATAACGTGCGAAGATGTTCGCAGGGCAACACAAAAAGACATCCGGCTTAACAAAATTTATGGTTATGTTATGCATGGATGGCCATGCTCTGTACCCAAAGAGGACAGAGAGTTGTTAACTTTTTTTCAAAAGAAAGTGGAACAAGGAGTGTTAATGTGGGGATACAAAGTCATTGTTCCTAGTAGTTTACGAGCTTACGTATTAAATGAATTACATGCCAGTCATTTGGGCATATGTAAAACTAAGTCGGTTGCTAGATCGTATGTCTGGTGGCCCAATATAGATGACGATATCGAAAACCTAATCAGAAACTGTTCGTCATGTTTGTTAGAGCGAGCAAACCCCGCGAAAAGCGAATTACATCATTGGCATTACCCAAGTAAACCATGGGAAAGGTTGCACTTAGATTATTTGGGACCGTTAAAAGGGAAATTGTATCTAATTATCGTGGATGCTCACTCTAAGTGGTTAGAGGTTTTCGAAACATCTTCAACGTCGGCTAAACAAGCAGTCGATATTTTAAGACAATTATTTGCACGTTTTGGATTACCCGTGTCGGTTCACACCGACAACGGACCTCCATTTAATTCAGCCGAATTAGATTCATTTTTTAATTCTAATGGCATTAAACATACGAGTTCGGCGCCGTATCACCCGCAGTCAAACGGGCAAGCCGAAAACTCGGTTAAATATGCAAAATCTAAATTAAAGTGTGCATTCCGAGACAATATAGACGTTTCGGTGGCTTTAAGCAGAATCCTTTTTGATTATCGGAATTCTGTGCATGCAACCACCAACGAAACACCCGCCAAATTAATGTTCAACCGTTCTTTAAGAACTCGGTTAGATTTATTAAGACCGAACCTGTCTGGTAGTGTAAGAGCTAATCAGACTAAACAAAAATTGTATACAGGCGGTAGCAAAACTCGTGTTTTATTTATAAATCAACCTGTACTTGTTAGGGATAACAGATCAAAAAATAAATGGATAGACGGAATTATCGTGAAACAAATTAGCCCTACTATGTATGTAGTCAAGCTAAGTTCGGGTATTACGTGGAGACGGCACATCGATCAGCTAGTAGCTATCGATGCACCTCTTACTAACTCAGAAAGTGAAGGCATGGAACCTTCCACGGATATTGGTTCTGAAGTCTCCTCCTTACCGGAAGTGGCTGGAGATATTCACCCAACAGTAGTAGTCAGGTGAAATTCAACCTCCCCTATCGTGCCGGTCAAGCGATCACCTGACGTTATAAATGTTAAACCTGGTAAATTAAATACTGATAGTTCCATGGAAAGTTCTCCCATTGCTAGACGATACCCTGATAGGATTAGGAAACCGGTTAAGCGGTTTGACGTATAAGTTGATTTTGGTTTTTTATATTTTTGCGGGATTATATATTGTTAAGTTATAATTCAAATATTTTGCGGGATTATAATATGGTTAAGTTATAATTTAGATATTTTTTGAATTGTTTTCTTATTTTACAATAGGTTTATATTGTTAAAAAATTTTGTAGAGGAAAATGTGATATATCTAAACAAAATGTACGCATTTGTTTACATTATCTATTATGTATAAATAATATAGCAGGTGGTTATCAGGCCACACGCCTGGCTATTGCTAAAAGTCAGTCGTATTTAATATGTCAATAAGAGCGCACGGCGTGTGGCCTCTTAATTACATATTACATTACTAATGTTACTCGTGTATCATTAAAAGCCTACACCCCTAATAAGCAATAACCCCACCTAAGACGTTACAATCAGCAAAAAAAGCAAATAATTAGCAAATAATTCCTATATATATATATTTTGATGTATTCTGATAATTTGGCTCAGACAGCTTAATAGACCTGGTTTGAACTTTAAATTGCTTGACAGTTCCAGAGGAATTTATTTACAAGTTTGAGAAGCAGACACGTAACGGACGTGAACATAGTCCTGTAAATTATGAACGTTTAAGGATTTTGATTTGTTATCGCATTTTCGAGCTAATTATGAAAATGAACACACTTTGACTTGTAAATTTGATCTTACAAATTTTCTCTGTATATTCTTCTTCCTTAACATTGCGTACCCGTATAAATTAACTCAATATGATAGGGAAAGTGGAAGTAGATGTTGTGTCTCAAGCTTTAAGAACTAAACATAAAAGCATACTGATCTCCTACTGACAATGCTTTGGATCTTTTTATTTTCCTTCAATATTGAAAGTATATTTCTATTGTGGCACAACGGTCAGTTGTTGCTTCTATTGATAAATAAATATTTTTAATACCGAAAATAACAAAAGAAGTACTGCTGATATTAAAATTTCAATTTTGATGAAATGTTCAATAAAAGAACATATCTTTCTGAATTGAATTGTCCTCACAAATACTTTTCATTTTGCCACCTTTTGTTAAATTTGGATTATCGATTACAGATGTCAAGTATTAAGCTGATGGGAATGGTTGCCATCATCATAGTGTTGGGATTTACTTAAATCCTTGTTAACAGCTTACAACTGCTTTTGTGTGTATCAGCTGAAATATGGAAGTAGAATTTTGTGTACTCATTCTCTATTGAATTGGAAATGTATTCAGTAGCAACCAGAGCAATTAATTCAAGTCGGTTTTTAAATGTGATTTAGGTTGCTCTAATTTTTAATTTGTTAAGAGGAAGAAGAGCGGGGTAATAGCACACACGTAAAGAAAATTACAATTTATCAACTTCACGTAAGGGATATTATAGTAACGATTACACCAATGTCCTACACTTAATCATCTAAAAAGAAAATTGAGTCCTTCAGTTCAAATTGTAACCTACAAAATTAAATACATAGTTTAATATTAACTCATGGGCTAGGACAGTATGGCGCAATCATTAACTTATAATTTAGAATGTCTTCTGAACGGGCGTTGTAACTTTTTTTGTATATTGTTTATTGTGCTAATTCTTTTGTATTGGTACTGTGCGTGTGTAAATGGGAATGGACAGGCTGAATTTTTGAAAATACCATTAGCAGCCAAAATATTGTCGTTTTATTATTTTTTAATAATGCTTTCTTCTGCGAGGAACAATATTGTGACTGCCAAGCAGACACATTTAAAAATTTGGCCTGTCAATTGTCAACCACATACCCAGGAATACAATACCAAAAGAATTAGAACAAAAACAAAACATAAAAGAAGTTACAGCGCTCGCAACGGAGACTGATTTTCTCCGAGCTGGCGCTCTGTAACTGTGTACTGTGTACTGTTCTGTGTTGTAATACTATCTTTTTGAGAGGTATCCTGGATACGCGTAGATGAAAATGGACAATCTAAATTCTAGAAAAATGTTTTATTTTGGTAACTATGTGTATTTTTGCGAACATTTGATCCGCACATCTTCCTCCAGGCATAAAACCACATTGAACGTTCCATATTTTGATCTACGTTTTCTTGCGAACTCTTTCGATCACAATTTTCCATATGCTTTACCTTGTACACTCAACAGACCTATCCACGATTTTTTTCGTTCATACTTGCTGCCTTTGCCATTGTGTAAAGGGATACTGATCGCACTCTTCCAATCTTCAAGCACCTTTGCTTGTTTTATACGCATCTGTATCGGTTTGCACAAACATTTAATCAGCACCGCGGGCCCATAATTAAACATTTCACTTGTTGTTCCATCCACACCCGCCGCTTTGCCATTCTTCAGTTTTCACCGCCGTCCATACTTCATCTACTCTGTATTCGAACTTCATAGTATTATCAACGTTTTCGACTAGTATATTACTGCTCCTTTCATTGTCCACAAAGTCTTCTGTATCCTTCTTACAACTACCATACAGCGTCTTAAAATACACTTCCCAACAGTTTTTCACACTAGCTTCGTTCCAAACAATTTCATTTCTTCTGTTGGCAACGCCATTCACACGCTTATTTCCAACCTTTCTTGTCTTCATTACCCATTTCCAAAACAAGTTTTTATTCTCTTTAAAATCACTCCGCATTTTTTCACCTCTTTGCTTGCCTTAACCTTCTTTCGCATATTGCCTTTTCTCCTTATATACTTCCTGAAGTTACATCTTTTTCTGCAATGATTCTCCAGTACGCCACTTTCTTTTTCACGACGACCTTTTTAACCTCATCACTGCGTCGTGTATTTTTATTACATGTACCAATCATTGTCGTTCCACATACTTCCAAAGCACATTTCATCACACTGTTCTTCAAACAGTGCCGCTTTTTCCCATATTCAGACTTTGGAGCATTTGCCCTGTTTGCAGTATACAACTCCCTGTTTAACACAGTAGCGTACTCTGTTTAAGTTGACTCTTCCAACAAGCTTTCTACTCTCACTTTTGATTGTCTCATATTCTGTTTTTTCTCCACACCCAGTTTCGGCTAAAATCAATTCTGGACAAAACCAGAAAATGATCGATCCCACACTCAGATCCTCTCATTTCTCTCGTTGCCTTTTACCAGTTCCCTTACATTTTCATCAAATACAACCACATCAATTATGCTGCTTGCATTTCCTCTTTGCCACGTGTACTTGTATATGTCCTTATGCTTATACCATGTGTTGGATACAAACAGTTCTCTTTCCATACATATACTCACTAACAATTCTACATTTTCGTTCATTCTTGGAGTACTAAACGAACCTACCTCATGTGTACTCCAACCCAACTATTTGTATCGTCTAATAGAACCACACGGTCAATCCTTTCGCGTTTGTCTAATACATTTTCCAACTTCTGCCAAAACTGCTCTTTGTGAAGCCCACTTCCTTTCTAACCCACAAGATGCGGAGAGACACCAATTCTCATTGTTTCATGCACGCTTTCGCTTGCCCATTCACAATTAACCCAACACCTTTCGACCCGAACTTGATGTTTTTTACTCCAGACCACAAACCTAACATGTCGTTATCTAATTCAACAACATCTTTCCTTTTCCGCTTCGTTTTACTCACACGCAGCACATCCATGCGCTTTTCTTTTATATCATGTATGATTTCATACTCTTTACCGTACGCTCCCCTGACATTCCAAGTACCAAATCACCGTTCCTGATTCAGTCAGTCTTTACCTGGTGGGTCAGATATTTTGCGTCTCAGTCGCCCATTATGACTTTGTCGGTCTGAGGCTTTCGCAAAGGTCTTGTTAGTGAGTCTTAATTAGATTGAACGAGGCTACCAGCCTAGATCGCAATCGTGCCGTTGTAGCTTCCCCTACTAAGGGTAACGACATTTTACCATTCAGCGTTTGGCATGTTTAACCTCTCTGCCACAGACGTCGCTACGATTCCATGACCTCCAGATGTGTCTAACGTATTTCCATACAAGCTAAAACTTCCCCTTCCAAGCCAGCAGAAAGTTGCCTGCACTACGATCATTAGGAGGTACATGCTGTGCAATGACATTGAGCGCGTCTATGAAACTTAAATTTTTTAATCCGTTTATGCACCGGACATGCATTTGACAGATTATCTTCGATGTTTTATCGTTGGCTCTTGATGATCTACCTTAGGACATAAACGTCTTGAATTTTATCTTCTCTCTCTTTCTCTCTCTCCCTACCTCTTTTCCTCCCACCCTCCGTACCCCCTCCCTTCCTCTTTCCCACAACGAACAACCATCATGATATATTGCAAAATATTTACTGAATGAATGAAAAGCTGTTTCTTTGAATATCTACGTGTTAACTCAGTTGCTTGCATAATTAGAACAAAAAACATTTTGTTGCTGGGTATAAATGACATTCAACAATTCAACGTGAGCTAGTGTAAAAAATCAAGAAATTGTTTTTTTTTTACAAGGAAGTTCAGTCATGAAAGCGGAAACTAGGAATGCAGGTACTGTTTGTTTCACTGATTACCTGAAAGGAGTAAGACGATCAATGAAGAATATCGTAACAACCTACTGGATCTACTTTCTCAAATGTGAAAGAATCTGCGCTGACGAACGCAGAACAGTATTTTATTTTATTGGTGCAACGCGCTGCGTCATATATCAGTTGTGATTAATCGTACAATTAGTTGGGTTTTGAATTCTCTTATACTTTTTAATCATCCGACCGGGTTCCACAATGCTACAGCATATTTTCTAGCATATAACCTGTAAAGAAACGCAAAAACATTTGCCGTTACAGGTACTTATTTCAAAAAACTGAGTAAATCGGTTTATGGAATTGAAATCAAAGCCAAAATATTGCAAACAAACGTGAAACACAACTACTCCTTTCCAAGAATTTTAATTCAGAAAAGTTTCGGTCATATTATAAGAACTTGCCTAAAACAAGGCTGAAACTTGCATGATGTTGTATTTCACAATGCGAAATTGCTTGACAGTTCTAAAGGGTCTAGCAATCTGGAAGATAGACATAAAACAGACATGCAAATAGTCTTCTAAATTATACCCGTTTTAAGGTTTTGAATTTACTAATCTTACCAATAAATCTCAAGCTAACTATGAAAATCTCTAGGCATTGACTTGCAAATTTGATCTTACTTAATTCTGCGTGTAATTTAACCTTTATGAGCACAGTTGCGCACCCTCATAAATTAACGCAACATGATAAGGAAAGTGGTAGTAAGCTTTCCGTCAAAGCTTTCAGACTTCAGTAAACGTGGCGTACTGACAATACTACTTTCATCTTTTTGTATTCGTAAAACAATGAAGTGCATTTGTATTATTATATGTTATAGAGTCGTTGTATCCGTCGGTTGATTAAAATTCTCAAAAAACAAAAATAACAAGACAGAACTCTCATTAACATTAAATTTCCAAGTTTGATGGATTGATCGATTTGCGAACACATTTTTTAAGATGGAATTGTTCTTTTAATTTAGCACCTTCCGTTAAAGTTAGATTGCTGATTACACGTCAAGTGTCGAGTTGATGGGATAGAAATTTGTGTAAATCAATTTTATCAGTTACGGCTGGGCAGCTTTTGTGTTAGCCTGCCGAGATAAGGTATTTCAATTTTGCCTATTCACTCTTTTGAATTGTAATTTATATATTATGATGTTAATCTGATCAGTTAATTCTGCTTTTTAATGTTACTTAGAATACTTTTAACTTTTCTATCTGTCAACAGCAGTATCGCAAGAGATTATTGTCTGATTCCCTTCTCTCCAGAAAAAAGAACTTTGAAGATTGCTCATTTTGCATATAAACAATGCTTTATATACTCAGTAACATGGAAATTGCACACTAAGAAGTCTAAGAATTCAAACTGTTCAAAGTTAGTAATTGATTAGTGTCAGAAAGAATTAAAGATAAACTTATTTTTTTAAATAATAAGTTAGTTTAACGGTTCCTATTAGTTACGCTCTGTTACTTTTTTTTAGCATCGATTCGAGTAGTTGGAAGATATCTTCCTAGGATATTGTGTGTCAAACAATTCATTATGGACAGTTTTCACTGTCTGCGGTAGACTTTCCCAATTTGTTCATTTTCTGTTCACTACGCCATGCCTTGTTATTTATGGCAGCCTTACGTTGGGCGCCAGTGTTACTTATAAATTCCCACATGGGTGCCAGTGTAACGTATAATGTCACACTAGAGTCGCGAGTGTAACTTATAGACGCCCCACATTGTGAAAGCTAAAGTTTTACTTATTTTTTAATATACTGTAGCCCCATTGAGAGCCAATATTACTAAATAACTGTTTCCCACTAGTGTAACATAACTGGCCCCACTTTAGGGTGCTCAAAAGTTTATTAGGAGAAGATGAAACAAAATTTAGGTAAACCATTGCCATAGGTAATACTATAATACTTAACGTCCCTGAAGTACACTGGGATTTTCTAAATATGAAAATAGCCCAGGGTAAGGATAGATGACAATCGGCTAATAGTAAAAAGAAAAACTCCCTGTAAGTCAAAACGGCTAACTCTGGAGGTCAGTCCAGCGTTCTAGCATGAAAATGGGTCGAAGACCGATTTTGTTTTGGTATAGCAAATGATAAATTTTAAGGGCGCCACGGCGTTTATACTACTAAAACTAGTCCCGGGAAAACGCAGAAACCCGAATGTTTTATCAACCTTAACCCCAACGGAAAAGAACAGACCCGATGATCCGTTTTTGGGTTCAAAGCTGTAAAGAATAATAATTTATTAATCAAAAATAAGGCGACAATTTGTCGTTCTTCATCTAAATATAAAAATTGATTATTTAACCAAACTTAAATGAGGTCTGATCACATTAAACAGATAACATGTGATCATCTACGACACTTTCATACTTATAAGGTTCTTCAAAATTTTTCTTATAATAATGAACCTTAAAGAACAACTCTGACGGTAACTTAAATTTCGTGTATTGTCAAAAAATTCAGCTAAAGATATTTACAATAAAATACAAGACTTTAAATTCAGCAATCCAAGGTTTCTTACAAATATTTGTTATTTAAAATTCATTCTAGCAATACTCATTAGTGATCTATATCAATCAAACACAAAATTTTTCATATGTAGGTTCACCTACATATCTGTTGAAGATCACATGTGTTTTATAAAACACGTGTGTTCATAAATAAGCTATTAACTACAATTATTCAACACATTTAATGTATTCTAGAGTCTGAAACAAAACTACGTCGTATCGATACCAATAATAAAATTTTAACGCGAGTTAGGTTTTGGCCTTTGCAAGCTGCCTTTTTAAAAAGTCTTCTTCCAAAAACTCTTCTAACAAATTTATTTACACAGAAATTACAAATTGAATTTTAATTTACAATTACTGTATAAAAAATATTCTAAGTTGAAATTAATTTTAAATAAACTAATTTATGGCGAGTAGCCTGATCAATCAACAATGCTAAAGTTGTGGGGCTTAAGACTGACTGACCTCTTTGGGCTCTCCCTTTGGTTTTAAAAACAAAAATTAATTCAGTAAATTAAAATAACCCATTCACGTGTTAATTCATTTATCTATTTGTATAAATTCGATTTCTATTGTTACATCCTAGAGCCTAATTAATAATAAATACTCCTAAGAATCCTCAACGTAAAGTTTATGCTAAAATTAAACAGGCGATAACTGGTTCTAGGTAACTAATAATTGATTCTTATGTGTTTTTCATTGAAAGCTTCGTTGAATTAAAGCCGCGTATTTCTTATTAACAGAAAAAATGTACGGGATGTTCAAAATAAACGTAGCATGTCCCTGCCCCTCACATTGCTTGTGGGAATTGCAGAGCTGATGCTTGCTTATTTCTTTATTCATCTATACAATACAAAGTAACAATCTTAATTCTAATAATTGCGGGTTTATAACCTACTGTGTCCTGCATCTGATGTGTCACGTTGCGTCTGGAATAAAATGTGTTCACATCTGTTCTTATGTCTTCTGTCTGACTTCTATTGACCTTTTATTATCTATCCTTGAATTATCCAATGTGCAAGTTAACTTAAGATTCAATAATTCCATTTAATTATACATATATTTGATTTGGGGGATATGTAACTCGCGTTATTCGAACAGGTACATCAAGGTGACAACAGCTGATTTTACATTAAAAACATACACATGTTAAAAATTTTTGAAATCTTTAAATTATTAATTTGGTAACAACAAATTATATGTTGCATAATTACACTAATATGTAGTTTGTAGAGGTTCGATAATTTGTGAATTAGCATACGTTGCAAATAATTCCAATATAGAAGTCAGTACAAAACTGAAACTTACCCCAATGCCAGCACATATCAAAAGATTTCATTCTAAGAAATATACCATAGGTCCTGAACCAGTTTTTTATCCTAATACGACAGCGAGCAAATTCTGTCCTTCGAATAACAGCCAGAACATATGTTTTGTAGATATCCAATAACAGTAGAGATAAAGGTTTTCCTTACGTGTGGTGTAATTATAATAACCAAAATCTTGTATTGCATACTGTAATATATCATAATCGCTGAAGTTGTTTATTTAAGAGTCAATACAAAAGTGTTTATAACATATGTTACCTTGAAGCAATAGATATCAATATCAATATCAATATCAATATCCATATGTGATAGCTCAAGGTTCATTCCTTAATATTCTATATTTAAACAATATAAACATGTTATAATGCAATACATTACATACCCACACCCTAATTTCTTAACATACAGATTGTACCTTCATAGACACAATTCTAATTTATTGTACTAATATTTTAAGCGCTCGGGTTTTTTAATAGGGCATAAACTCGCATAACTACCATTATTATTTACATTTACAATATCATCAGTGGGAGTCATATCAGAACTACAAGGAACATCAGGTATATCCTTCAAACTACTGGTAACAAATTGTTTGCATTTAGGCAACTGATTAAAATGACGTTTCCATGTTACCTGTAGTTCCGGAATTTCTAATAAATACACATTTGCTCATGATTCGATTTATAACTGCTTTAATATAGGTAGGTTTATTTGGCACTCTGTAATCCTTTGCTAATACTTCCTCCCCGTTCTAATTCATTTCCGTCTTATATACTAAAATTCTAAATACGTCATTTTTTAAGCATTCTATTCTAGATCACGTTCCCGAAGATTAGTCACGGATGATGTAATAATTATTCTGAGCTCGCGTTTTAACAAGCTAATTAAGTACGTTTGGTATAATTTATCGCTATCGTAACACGTCTTCAATTCTTTGTTGATGCATTGTATTCTAGACGTCGATATCTCTCTCTTAGAGCTATTAAGCGCGTTATATATTTTATTTATGGTTTTCCTGATAGTAGCGCTTCCTTGAATTGTAGCATTTATACAGAATAATTAGTTTATTTAATAGGTTTTTGAACATTTTTCATAAAAATTACGTATTCTTTTATTAAATAACGCAAAGGCTCGAACCTTCTAGAATAATTCGAAACTAATTTCTTTGAAAGGAAGATACGTTTTATTTAAAACTCAGAGTGGTATTTTTTAACGAGAATGAATGCATTTCTTTTGTTTTAAATAATAAAAATTTGACGCTGAAATTTATTTAATGTCCTTAAAGATGATAGATGTGAATTGACGTATTCCGTCTATTAATGATAGACATCAACGTTATTTGGTACTTTTAAAGTGGGTGTTTTTTAAGAATCTACACATAGAAAATATGCTTTATTTTCTAAATGTGTAATATTGATAGTTTTTAAACGCGTTTTACGGTAAACGCAATGAAAACTTGTTATTACAAAGTATAGAATAATTATTTACACGGCCGAAATGAATAGATTTTGTATTTACATTTTATATTCGTTTGACCATCTTTTAATTCTTCAATAAATGCAATACAACTTTCAGTGTTTAGAAGAAAAATTATTCACATACAGATTAATGAACGAATACTAAAGTATTCTTTAAGATTATGTTTTTTCTTAAATGGTATAACAATACTATATGTGTCCTAAAGGAGTGTTATTTTACACAGGAATTTTATTTTCTGTGCTAGTGGAATATGTTTAGACGTGCTTACAGGGTGAGAAAATTAATTATAGGGAAATTTTACTTTTTTCCATTTTTCTGCTCTTTGGGTGGATTTTTTTCATAGAATTTGGCGTTGAATGACCTCGCGACTCATATATATATATATATATATATATATATATATATATATACATTGATCAAATAATGGACTGGTCAGACTTATAGTATAATAAACATGTAATTTTTTTCCTTGATATGTAGTCCAAATAAAACGACAGATTAAAAAATTACTTTTAATCAACAACCTAACGTTTCGGTACATTTTTGCACCTTAACAGTAGTTAACAAAACACACAATATAGATTTTAACTACTGTTAAGGTGCAAAAATGTACCGAAACGTTAGGTTGTTGATTAAACAGTAAATTTTAATCTGTGGTTTTATTTGGACTACATTCCAAGGAAAAAAATTACATGTTTATTATACTATATATAGTATAATAAACATGTATATGTATGTATATATACATACATATATATATATATATATATATATATATATATATTGCTATAATACGTAATACGGTCTCTCGTTGGACATCGCTAATAATGCTGTAGTACGTCTATGAGGAGCGCCGCTATATTTTGCCTCCGACTCAGGTACAACGAACAATGCAATAGGAAATATAAAATTACTACCTAATTTTTTTCTTGCCTGACTAGCTCAACAGAAATAATGCTGTGGAACTTACAGAAATTAAATAAAACACAGAAACCCCAAGATTACATCTATGCATTCAAAAACATTTTTTTCATACAAAAGAATCTCTTACATTTAAAAAAGAAATAGTTTACAGCTTAAGTTCATACAGAAAAATATTCTTAAAAGTTACTTAAAAATATTTATATAATCCTTACCTAATCTTTGTTAATAGGTACAAAATACTCTTTAATTTGTGTGAATAATTTGCTTATCTTTTATTACCCCGCTTATGAGTGTGATTAGCCAATGACGCTGCACAGATTATTTAGTAAAAGTCAAAATGCTTCAAAAACTGACCTTAAAATTTTGCTTGGAATTATTCTGTTAAAAAAAATAATTTTTATGAGATTAAGAACCATAGTCTAATTTAGGTGACAAATATTTAAATACTCTTATCGGTTATAAACAAAGAAAACTCTAAATTTTATACTTGCAAAGATAGCGCTTATCAAAACTTCATTTCCATTATCATCAACGGCTTATCATCAACGGTATTAACTACTTCTTGGTTCCATCTCAAATTGCCGTTAAAATACCAGTTTACCAAAAGTGCATTTATTGTTAATTGATTAAAATCATCAATTGTGATCTTGCCTAATAACTTCTGTTTCTTGTCGGATGCCGACGATATAGATTTCTAAACGTTCGAAGAATTAATTCTCTACTCATAACTTGTAAGTTTCATGTCGTAAAATAATTTAAATTATGCAACTCGGTTTTGAATCTTACATGTTCGATTTTCTTAAGGAAGGATGAATATATTCTATACTTAAAAGTTACATCTTGAATGTCAAATACTGTATGGATGCCTAATACTGAATCTCGAATGAATGGCTCTAGCTCAGTGCTGGTTTAAATACCAAAACAAAAACATTACATCATGTTCTAGATCCTTCCCGATTTATTTCGTAAAATTAGTCGTCCTGGGAGATTAATATTTTTGAAGAAGTCGCGTTTAATGATCTAGTCAAGTGTAAAGTTATGATTTATGTTTATCGTAGAACGCTTTTCTTTCGTTTTCTAATGCACGAACCGATCCGCTGCTATCTCCTTCTGTGTTATTGTAATACGTAGAGCAATTGAGCTTGCCCATCTAACTTTTATGGCATTTGTAATAGTCGCGCAATTCTTTGTATCGAAGTGTTCATTCATTTACAGGAAATAATTGGCTTTTACAACATTTTTTTATTAAAAATGACGTCTTTGTCTATTAATAATGAAAATTCGAACCTTATATTATTAAAAGATCCATCTTGTTATAGTGATCGTTTAAGTTTTGCAAATAATGTACGATGTCGTCGTCTTCTCTTTGGGTAGAGGTGTGAATAGTCATTTACAGCTGCCAACGAATTTCTATGATTTTTAATGTAGAGGACAAACATGTCTTTTTATTGATTCGTGATGTTAATCTTTATTGCAATAGTAATTATATCAAATAACACTGATAATAAACTGATAGACACAACTAGGAATAATAATAATAATAATACCAAACAACACTAGTAATAAACGGATAATAAGAGATTACCTATTTTGACGCTTCGTTATTGATAAAAACAGTTAACCAGTCAATTGTTTTCATTTATTTCCATGGCCTATTGCAGGAAAATATTAAAATTACTTGAAAAAGCGTTATGTAGAGATTTGAAAATGTCATTCGCTACCAAAAAATCCAAATCTCTACTGGTTTCTAAAATACCCATAGTGAGCGAGCTTAAGTGAGGCACCCTGAATACACACAAATATTGGGTACTTGCGAAAGTCAATTTGATTATAATACTACGATACTAGTTAATAAGTTAAAATAGTTACTGTTTAGACCTTTATGTAAAGTCCAAATGATCGTTTCAAATCGAGCTAGTAATTGAAAGACGGAAAATATTTGGATTCGGACAGGATTAGAACCTGTAACCGTTGATTACACGTTAACCGATTGCGCCGCCTGGACCGGTAATAATCAATCATATCTGACAGTGTCAAGCTTTTGATCTGTGTTAGATATAAATAGGAAACGATGCCCTAAATACAAATATTGGGTAATGCGCAAAGCAAGTTGATTAATATTAAGGTATTAGTTAATAAGATGAAATAACTTATACTTTTATGTAAAGCCCAAATGATCATTACAAGTCGAGCTGGTAGTTGAAAGATTGGTGTTAAACAAAGTTTAACATTTTTTATGGGTTTATATAAAAAATACGACATTGCTGCAAAATTTTAACTATGGGCCTTTTGCGTATATTGTAAAGCGTTATACGGCTTTCTTATTATTCCTGCTTATACATGGCGCTAATAGAATTGGAGGTTTGGTAGTGGGCATTTTATTGCAGTTCTCTTGTAATGGATTGTTTAGAAATGGCGCATTACACATTAGTAACATGTCACTGCATTTTTTAAACTGTCTAATCCCGGCTAATTTTCACGCTGTTCCAGTTACACGGATTTCGTTTATTAGTAAATTTTTTAATAAGAATTTTCTTCAGGCCTAATTACTACCATTTTAAGGTTGGTTCGACACATTGATGCAGTTATGCACTGTTTCCTATCCTGAATTAGCCTTTTTAGTACACTGTAACTATCTGAACCTTTCTTTTCTTATTTTCGGTCATATTTTCAAAATATGACCCTTCATTCGGGTATATTTCTATAATCTATCGTTCCTTATCATTTATTTGCGATTAAATTCTTTTATATCTTCTAATCTTTTAGACCTTAGGTTCATTCAATTTTTAACTGCTATCCTGTTTACTACATCTCAATATCTTTGTTTTGGTATTGTTGATTTTCGTATCTAAATCTCCATCTAAAATTTCTTTAATTGTATTGAGCCCTTTTTATGACTTCTTATCTGTTTCTTTTAGTATTACTGTTCTCTGTACAACTTAAGTCTTTGAATCTTTTCTCGCTGAATAATGACACATATCTCTTCGATTTGTTTTACTTTATTTGCTGCTTGTTCTAAATACAAATTAAATAAGATTTGTGATAAAGCATATCTCTGTCTTACTCCCTTACCATTTCGGATTTTGCTACCTCATTTTCTATTCCATTGCTTGTTTCCTATATAAATTGTAAATTACCTGTCTGTCTTTGTAATATATTCCTGCTTCCTTTACGATCCTGAATAATGTATTTCAATCTTCATTGTCAAAAGCATTCACCTTATCTACAAAGCGTATGATTGAAACATAGGGTAATAAAAATACAGAACTTTTAGATGTTTTCAACTTTTTTCGATTACATACACAAACCATTTAGACAACTATATTCACGTGTTCTTAATCACAAACTACTCCTGTATTTTGTAACATCCAATCATTAAAACGGAAATATTTTAGAGGGAGTTGAACTTTACTTATTGTGATCGAGTGTTCCATGTTAGTTTTAATAAAATGGAAACTTGAACTTTGATAGTGCTTTCTCGTAAAGGATCAAATCAAAACTGCTGAACTAAGAAATCAAAAGCCAGTAAAATAAATCTGAAACCTCTTTACCGGATTATCAAAGGAATAGGAAAGCTCTTAATTTCAAAGTTTTCGTTTTTAAATCAGAGCAAATACTGCCAACTATGTCTAAAAAGTACTAAAACTATTTCGGCAGTCTATAATAAAACATTAAATATCTCATACGAAAATATGTCTACAACGTACGTAGATGCTTTAACGATCAATTCTCTTTAAATACCTACAAACTCATTTAAGCTAATATATGCAAGCTTAATTTCCACCTACTTTCCTCGTTATTCTTGGGAGATAGATTTAATTTTCTGAAATAAGGGTACTTCCTCATCTGTGGATATATTGCAAAGGCGTTTCGAAAGAGGCGAAATAAGGTTTGGAACTTTATAAATAAGACTGGATAAATTATCTTTTTAGTTCTGGTTGTTATGGATAAAATACAATAAACAAGACTACAAAAATTTTGATGAATAGGCACTTAAGCATTATACCCGCTTCCATAATTATTGATCTTTAGTATATTCAGATTGTGAAATAATCGTAAGTTTGTTGGGTACAAGGTATAACCACCACAACTTCAATTAATTTAATGCAGACCTCAAATACATTCCTTGATCAGCTGCAAGCTGCATTTTTAAAATATGGGCTGGTACGTAACATTTTATTCGACACATAATATTCTAAATTGAAAATACGAAGGGAATATCGTAATTAATTACAATTTTTTATAAAATAGTTCTATTATTGGGGGTACATATATTTTCTTGACAATCACTTGAAGCCTGATACCGTTGTTCGAACGGTGTTGGAGCTTCTTCAGTGCTTCTTTGCGCCGTTTTGAAGGTGAGTTGTAACCAGTGCTGAACATCCTGATTTAATTCTTGAAATACAGCAATATGACGTTTACGCAGGGGTTTTTCCGCTGCCCCAAAACAGAGATAATCACCGGGACAAAATCAGGAAAAATGACGGTTGTGACAACTCTGGAACCCTAGCTTTGTTATTCTTACAGTTCGGTCATTTCTAAATTGGCTTAACATAGAGAGCTAAGCGTTACACGGAATTATTAAAATTTTATATTAAAACAAGTTGAAAATGCAAGGCATTGTCGCAACGAACTTCCAAATGTAGACTTACTTTAAAACAATTTAAAGAAATTAAAATTATTATGTTGTAATAATTATAAGTATTCAGATAAAATAAAAATTAATTCCGGGGGAGGGGTCGGGTATCCGTGGTCAGATTTTGTGGGGGGTACCATATTTCGACTCAGCTATGTTAGGGGAGTCCAAATATGTATCGCACATTAATTTTGGACCTATTTGAAATTTTAATTTTCCCGACGGAATATCGCGGGGGCACGGCGTCCCCGTGGCCCGATTTCAACTGACATCAAAACTTAAGCTCAGGACACCGAGCTGAATCGATTGATGTATCACACATTGATGTCCGACCATTAGAAAGGCCTCGGACGGACAGACGGACAGACAGACGGACGACAAATCGATTTCATAAACGAACGAAGTTCGTTGAAAAGGTCGATTAATTAGTCGCTTACCATTTATTTAATTCAGAAATTGCAAGTTGTATAGTAGGTAGGTTTATCTCAGATAAATTCTACGTTGTTGATAATGCTTATCTTCCTGCTATAACGTAATTAGGAAGACATGTAAGGTAACAGTAAGGAATTTGTTAAGGAAATCGATAAAATACACTTACAGCATTTTTATTTTATAATACATAAAGTGGTATATAAAACGTTAAATTTTATAATTTTTGGTATATCTCCATGTATATTGCCAATATTAAATTTTACTTGTTGAAAACAAATTTTGTTTTCATATCCAAATGTTTCAAATTAACATTCGGTAGTCCTTTTCTTTAGAATTGTAAAAGCAATAAAAAGTCACCTTCAGAATTATTTATTGAAATAGATAACGTCGTTTAGCTATAGTACACTTATTCATAACTAGTTATTTCTGACATAATCAACCTGCACGTGCCTTATTTAGCGCTCGTAGTCCAGATAGACGGCATTTCCGTAAACAGGACCAGTCGTATTCCAGCCATTATGTGAACAACATGTCTTTCAGAATTAATAAGTTGAAATGCGACCTCCGCATTGCTCTTTAAGGTATTTCTGTTAGAGTCCTCGTCAATGGTGTTATAAAATGCACAATATGGTTTATAAAATCTATCTATATTAACTTATATGTAATTGGTATTAAATATTATATCAGACAATTATTCTACGATTTATCTTACGATATTTTTTATGATTAATTCTATGGACGATCCTTATTACTCTACAATTTAAAGATTACATCAACGTAATAACTTTATAATTATGTGATATTTTGAAATGATGGATATAGAAGTCTTTGATTGAAAACTTACATGCATATGGATTAAAGCAGTTTCTGTGATACTTTTTGCCTGAACAACATATAGGAGCCATGTTGTTGGTATGATTTCATCTAAAAGAAGACACTGTTAATCAGGTTAAATCGTAACAGTTCGGTAACACGTTTTTGTTATTTAAAATTAATGTCATGTTGATCGGTAAGTCGAATTTTTGTTTATATAAATCCCATCGTTTTGGATTTTTATGTTTATTAAGTTTCCACTATAATTAATTATTGCTATCTAAAAAAATATACAGGGTGGGTGGGTGCGTGGGTGGGTGAATGCGAGCGTGCGAGCGTGCGTGGGTGGGTGCGTGCGAGCGTGCGTGCGTGCGTGTGCGTGTGTTTTACTTAATTGCACTAGGCAAGTTGATAAACACTAAGGTATTAGATATTAGTTAAAAGATGAAATAATAACTTAGACTTTTATGCTAAGCCTAAATGATTATTTTAGTTCGAACTAGTAATTGAAAGATGGAAAATATTAGGTTCCAGACAGGATTCGAACCTGTGTCTTCAGCTTTTGCGGCTGATGTAGTTATGAACTAAGCTACCGGAACTGGTGATGACAATTGAAAAATTTTACTAATCTAAATCTTGTACGTAACCATACATCAATCTAACTTTCAAATACGTTTGGCATTTTTGTCAATCATATCTGACAATGTCAAGTTTTTGAATTATGCCAGATATAGACAGGAAGTGTAATTGGTAAATACATCAACCGCGAAAGCTGAAGATACAGGTTCAAATTCTGTTTGTGACCTTATATTTTCCATTTTTCAATTACAAGCTAAATTTGATATGATCATTTTTAGGCTTTTCATAAAAGTCTAAGTTATTATTTCATCTTCTTAACTAATACGTTAGTATTTATCAACATGCCTTTTGCAATTTTACCTAATATGTATGTTTTGACTTACCGCCGTAATTTTAAGCGTCGCTTCATGTCTAGCTGACATAAGTAAAAAACCTGATACTGTCATCGAAAATGCCTAACGTAATTGAAGGTTAGGTTGATTTATGATTACATTCAGGAATTAAATTTGTAAAATCTTCCCATTGTCATCACCAGTCCCGGTAGTGTAATTGGAAAATATATCAACCGCGAAAACTGAAGATCCAGGTTCGAATCTTGTCTGGGACCTTCTATTTTTCATCTTTGAATTACTAGCTCGATTTGAAATGTTCGTTTAGGAGGGTCTCCGAACCGAAATAATTGTTATCTGTTATCTTTCTCTTTGAAATTTTCTTCGGGCCCTTATCTTATCTAAACAATAGTTACCTTTCTTTTTAAAATTATCTGTGAGATGCTACTTTTATCTTGCCGTTGCTGCAAAGCAAAAACTATCTATGCATCATTTTTTGAAAATATCTTTGATAGCTTATCTATGTGATATTCTGAATCTTTGGTATTTATGATCAGAGGTAGGATTTACTGTATAAAAGAAAAGAGCTAATCTGCCTTTTAGCTTTGTATTCTGGTAGGATAGGAGTAAGAATTTATGTAACGTTAATGTAGTACTGATTAATTTGCTAACGTACAGTTTTTATTGCTGCAACATATTTTGTTTTTATCTTGCTAGTAGCCAGCGTTGTTGTTTGTTTGATTTAATAGAATACCTTAAAGGTATTTATGACAATTTGTATGCATTGATATGCAATGTTGTAAATGAATTTTGTATTTAGTTTTATACTGAACTTAAGTGTTAGTTTTAAACATTCGAGTCTCATACCCTCCAACTAATTTTAGGTCGGCGTAACGGCAAGCAAAACTCTTGCACGCTCATATGATGTAGTCTAATGATCGGGTGGCTATTTATTTTCGTTTCCTGGGTTCGTAAGGATTGTTATGGTTTAAAAAGCAAGTGGCGCCTAAAGACATTATTCAATAAAAAAATTGGCCATGTATATTTATTTGCAAACCTAAATTTTTGAATTCTTAATAAGTCCTTGGTTCCACATGGAAAACAATTTACTATCTGTTATTTCCTAGTTTTAAATCGCGGTGCTAAGTTCCACATTTTGTACTCACAATAATGTAGAAAACAATTGAGGTGTTTTGAAACCTTGCCTAAAAAGTCGTAAATAGCATTCTAATGTATCAAAGTTTGTGTAAATAACTTATTGTTTGCAATATATCTCAAGGTTTTCAATTTGTTTCATTAACACAGTGTATGGTCGCCAAGTATTTGTTCTGATAAGATTTTTCCCAGGTCGAATTCTAATAAGTTGTTTTCCCAATCCGCTCACTTCTAGGTACCTTCGAGGCAAGCATGATGGGCGTCATTGATGGTGTGAATTTGAGGTGAAAAATTAAGTGCCTTACTTTTTATTCGTTACATCTCAAACACGCATTGGTTAAATCAAAAATAATAAACCCTCTCGTGAAGAAATACCTACAGCTCAATGAAGGTATGTGCAGAACAGTAAAAACAGCCACAAGTTAGAAAGGCCGATAGGTTATCTAATTCGGGTTCAGTCTGGTTCCATGGCATTCTATTCCGGCAAGCAACCAGCCGGAACCTGTGCACAACCAGCGTAAGGGTAGCAGACAGCGGCCAGTTGTTAAGGGTGAGTTAATTTTTGCTGAATTATGAACGGATTGATTCCACAACCCCCTTTCCCATAATTGATTAAGTGCCTAGCAGCAAAAACTTCATCACTCCAGTTTATAAGAGCCGACATTCCACTGAGTAACCGCATGTAATATTCTACAGGGTTGGGATAAAGTATGGAACCAAGCGAATGTCTTTAAAACGAAAAGGACGATATTTATGAAACTTTGTAGATAAATGCAATGAGGCAAAATGCATCTGATGTGATTTTTATTTGTTAATAATGTACTTCCGGTTTAGCCGGAAATGCCCTCAATTTTTTTTAATTAAATGGGACACCCTGTATATTTTTGCAGATCTTGATAGATCTTGTTATTTCGAATTCATACATACCGGGGTTAATGGAAATAATCTGTAAAAACGAGACACTAAAGCACTTTAGTACAATCAATTTTAAGTTTTTACGCATTAGAATAAAAACTATTTAGATTAGCAAATTGATGTTTACTTTGTATTAAACGTGTACTGTTTAGTAAAGTAGCTGTTGGAAAAATGTCAAGACAAACTGTCAAGTTAATTGTAATTTACGGTAATAAATTGTACGGTTAAAAATTGTACATTTAAGTGAGAAAGGTCGAATTGAAATATTAATGATGATTGGTTTTGGCGATCGTGTTAGAACTAGGGAAGAAGTTTGTCATATTTTTAATGATTTGCATCCTGAAAGAAATCCTATATCACGTTCAATAGTTACTAAAACATTACAACGTTGTAATGCAACAGGGATGATCAAAAATTTGCCAAAAACTGGAAGACCACAGACCGCAACGAACGAAGCTATTAGACAAAACATTGCTATTGAATTAAAGGAATCACCTCAAACTTCTACCACAGATTTGGCACTAAACCACGGTATAAGTCGACGTTCTGTAGGGAAGATATTAAAAAGTGAAAAATATCATCCGTATAAAATACAATTAGTTCAAGAATTGTCTGATGATGATTTTGACCGACGGCTGGAGTTTTGCGAACGAATGATGTACATCTGTAATGTCGACGAGCATTTTGCAAATATTGTAGTGTTTTCGGATGAGGCATCTTTTTGTTTAAATGGAACAGTTAATCGCCATAACTCAAGGTATTGGTCAAATGAGAATCCTCATTGGATTTATGAAGCCCATACCCAACATCCACAAAAGTTGAATGTTTGGATGGGAATTGTGAAAAATAGGCTTATAGGCCCATTTTTTATAGACGGAAACTTGAATGGTGACAAGTACTTAGATTTACTAAATAACCAAATTATTCCTGCACTCCATCAAAATGGGCAGTTACCACAAAATGTTTGGTTTCAACAAGATGGAGCGCCTCCTCACTATGATAGACGGGTTTTGAATTTTTTAGATGCAAGTTTTCCAAATCGATGGATTGGGCGTAGAGGATTTGTAGAGTGGCCTGCTCGTTTTCCAGACCTCAGTCCGTTAGATTTCTTTCTTTGGAGTTATCTGAAATCACATGTTTACGTGAGACGACCAACACCCCTGCAGGAATTGAAACAAAGAATCATCGATGAATGTGAACTCATCCATGGAGAAGTCTTGGAAAGAGTAATTCAGGAATTAATTAATAGACTTGCATATTGTCAGGAAGTAAACGGCGAGCATTTTGAACATTTAAAATGATTTTGTTTAAATTAAATTCAATATTATTCTCATTCTCGTTAATCGTATAAATAAAAAATTAATTATTGAGTAAATGTAAAGTGCTTTAGTATCTTGTTTTTACAGATTATTTCCATTAACCCCGGTATGTATGAATTCGAAATAACAAGATCTATCAAGATCTGCAAAAATATACAGGGTGTCCCATTTAAATAAAAAAAATTGAGGGCATTTCCGGCTAAACCGGAAGTACATTATTAACAAAAAAATCATATCAGATGCATTTTGCCTCATTGCATTTATCTACAAAGTTTCATAAATATCGTCCTTTTCGTTTTAAAGATATTCACTTGGTTCCATACTTTATCCCAACCCTGTATATATTCTCTTGCAAAAAAATATTTCTTTAAACTTTTTTATATTTGAAGACTGTCAGATCCGATACTCATTTTGAAAAATTAATTGTCATGTAACAAAATTTTGTTCAACTATAGTTTAAGGTAAACAAAGTCTGAGAAACTTTTTATTTGTTAAATACTATTAGTATTTAAAACGAATTATTTATTATGGAATAGAATTATTCTCATTCTTGTACTTTTCTCTATATTAAAGAAGTCTGATTAATTTTCCAAGATATTATATTGAAAATTTTAAAGTTATCAACTCCGAAAGGGTTTCTGTATCTACCCTAAAATAATAATTTTTTTTGATTAATACTTCCCAGATACAGTGGCGACCAACTTAAAATTTAAATTGTTTTTAGTTTTACTAAGAAAATGTCAACCCAGCGTATATCCCTCTTAGGGTGATCGCCAAGTTAGCCATCGGCATAGCAGTTTTCAATCTTCCCAACCGGTATACATAAAAGCTTTAATTCTCTTTGGAGTTCAGTACTACCGCGTCGCATGTGCAAATATGGTACTTAAGCCTGCCTCAATTATTTTAAACGTTCGATACGCATCGTTTATTAATTTGTAGCAATGGCGTCGTACCGTATGTCATTCTTAATGTTAACAGATTATCGGTATAATTAGCGCGCATCGTAAAAAATAAAAACCGCTACAATGTGCTATCGCGCATAGATACTTTATTGTTTTTCTTCTTGAAGCTTTGACGCGATTGTCGCGCTTTATTGGATTCGCAAGTCTTATTTCAAAAAGTAATTATAGGGAATTTCTAATCCTAAATTGGAAGTGTATTTCCCATCGTAATGTAACCAGTATAAGTAGATTACGACGCATTAAAATTGTGGCGTTGAGTTTCTAGCACTGTTAGGGACTATTAGAAATAGTTATTGTGTTAATTGTATATTTCGTGTGAATGGAATGTTAAATTAGATGTTTTCTCACGCTTCGAAGAATGTCCGTCATTGCTACAACCAATGAGGATGTGCGATATAAAAAATGGGTTTTTGAAAGTTAGTGTGAACGAACGCCATGATCTGATAGATTATCTTGGACTATTTTACCGCAAAGACTAAGTGATTTAGGAGTGCGCTAGATGCAGAGAGTTACCTTTGAGTTCCTTACACTCTTTATCGTAATCCCTTTTTCTTCCATAATATTTGTGGATATCAATAATAGCTTCTCTGCGAAGTTGTTGATAAATAGGCCATCGTACGTTTGCATGTCACATTGATGAGTAATGAACCTTAAACGTTTATTGTAAACAATTTGACAAACTATTATATTATCAAAGCTGCCGACTATACGAAAGAAATTGCTGCTATTTTCAATTTATATTTAATCATTTTTATTTGCCCACTGTAAAGATGAAGCGAGATGATTGGAAACTTCATTTGATCTTCTTTCGTAACATATTAGATTTTATTTTAAAAATTGTAGTTGATTTAGCCTTCGGTATAACCCAAATTCCACAAAATAAAATACTTTCTGAAAGTATCAGTGGAGTATTTTAAGGTGTTAGAAGTAAACTCCAGCCTTTGATGGGCAGCTCATTCCAATAAAATTAACAGGAAACTCGACTTTCATGATTAATTAAATTCTAATCTCGGTAGTGTTACGCGAATGTCAGCTATGTCTTACTTAATAAAATGTGGGTTTACTGTAAATGTTATTTTACTCAAGGGGTTTTAGCACTAATTGGATTTTGGTGGTCTCCATAGGATTACTTTTAATTCAATCTATCATTTACCTTACTGCAAATGTTAAGTAAAGTGATGGTTATGCAGGGTAGATGAGTGAGTAATAAACGTACACTCATACATTTGTAATAATTTTGCGTACAGCAAATAACAATTTTGGTATATTTTTATGCAATCTTTTCTAGTATTAATTTTTTGCCATTTAGTCAGTTTTGATGTAATTACTCTAGCAGTTAAAACCTGATTCTAAATTGAATACGGAAGACATCTTATATCGATTAAATATATAAAATAATTTTTATTTACACTTGTATATCAATAGATTAGTAACCTCTATTTTTTTTATTGTAAAAGTCATGTCCAAGAGTTTGCTTGCAATCAATTATTATGAGATGATGATTGTTGTTGTTGTAATTCAAAATCCCTTATGTGTCTGTGTCACAACTATATTATGCCTCTTAAATAGTCTTTGTAACTTATCAGATAAATTCCTTATGTATGAAAAAGTTACAAAGATTATTTAAGATGTCTAAAGTAATTGTGGCACATAAAGGATTCATTTTAAATCGAAATTGATACAATAAAAAAAAGACAAAACTCCAAAGAATAAGCAAACCCACATGGTGTATTAAATATTTTACCAGGAGGGTTGTGACAGTGTATACGTTGGCTAGAGTATTCACGTTTGGATAAACGGATAAATGGGCATACTATGATGAAAATAACCAGACTGCACTCGGTAATCATGAGATGCAAAAATAGCACAAAGAGAAACAATAGTACTTGAAACAGAAAAAAACAACTACAAAAAATTAATCCTGGACACATTGTCAAAAAAACCTACAGTGATAAATGACAAAATTGATATAAAGCGACTGAGAAAAATTTATTTTGCAATAATAAAACAACAGTAACAACCATAAAGTATCAAAGTTCTAATATCCACCTTATATTAAAAAATCGCATCAAACAGCAACAATGATAGACACATATACCTACACAATTAAGTATACTTTTATCAACAATATAAAATATAAGGTATAGTAATAGATACAGGACGATTAACACATTTTAACCTGTATATCTATCTATATTTCAATAATAATGTTTTAGATATTTGACATGGGTTATTATTTTTAACTCCATCTTAAATTTTAAGTTTTAGATGTGTCTGTTATATACGGGGTGCTAGAAATGTCTTGAAACGGCCGAATATCTCAGAAATAAACCATTTTAGAGAAAATGTTTCAGACAAAAGTTGTATGGTTTCGAAAGGGCTATAAGATGGTGTCATTGGTTTGACCTTGAAGAGCCATTTGAAGGTCAGGTGAAAGTAACCTCAATTGTTTTAAATGGCACTCCCTATTTTTTATTACTAATTCTTATAGCTTATCTCGAGGGCTTTACAAAACACTATGAACAAATGTTTTTCATCAATTACTTTTCGAGTTATAAAGCGTCAAAAGTACAATACCTACGTCATTAGCCTTAACAGAGATGTACCGCGATCACCATATCCTCGCATCATTAATAATGTAATTATTTCTTTTTTAGTCAATACCATTTTGACGACTACCGAAGATCTTTTTTACTTTGCAAAAGGAATTACTTTGACTTGATATACGAACAAGTCATTTACTACTTCCAAAAAATTATTGACTTTGTTTAACAATACTTATCCAGATCGTGAACCCATTTCAAAGTCTACAGTTAAAAAACTGCCAGACGATTGGAAGAAACGGGATCTGTTAAGGACCTCCCGCGGGGTGGTAGATCAAAATCAACTACAAATTTTGATCAAAGCTTGAATGCAATGCAATCATTTGTAGAAAATCCTCATTCTTCGATAAGGAAGATAGCACAGGCGACTGAGTAAGTACATTTTCCGTTCATAAAATTAGAAAGAAAAATGACATTTTTTCAAAATAAAATTTACTCAGGAGCTAGCGAATGTGATTCCGATAGAAGAATTGAATTTTGCGATGGAGTCGTCGATGCGATAATAATCACACTTTTCTCGATAACATCATTTTTCTTCGACGAAGTTTCTTTCGAATTAAACGGTGAGGTAAATCGTCAGAATTGTCGCTATTGGAGACACGAAAATTTTATCTCGATGCGTGATCTCTCTAAGAACTAAACGTGTGGAGGGGTTTTTGCGAACGTGGTATTATCGGGCCCTTCCTTATCGAAGGAAACTTAAATTCAAACATTTATTTAGATTTATTGCGAAATCAAATACTTTCTGTTATTGACAATTTGTTTGACGGAAATATTTAAAATATTTTGTTTGAACAAGATGGTGCAACTCCACACTATGCAGTAATGAATAGGAAGACGTGGAGAAATTGAGCGGTCCTCTAGATCATCAGATCTTTGTCTATTGGACTACTTCTTATGGGGGTATATTAAAAACAATGTATACGAAATGCAGCATGATAATTTGGTACACCTTACGGAACGCATACTGTACCAAGTAAATCTTATCTCACCAGAAATGAGACGAAACGTTTTAAATGAATTTTATCTACGCGCACACACACACACGAGATGTAAATCTGACCATGCAATCTCCGTGGTACATCTCGGTTAACGTTAATGCCAGCGGTATTGTACTTTTGAAGCTTTATTACTCTAAAAGTATCGTTGAAAAAACATTTGTTTATAGTGTTTTGGAAAGCTCTCTAGATTAGCTTCAATAATATGTAATAAAAAAATAGGGGTGCATTTAAAGAAAATTAAGGCACTTTCGTGTGACCTTCAAATTACTTTTCAAGGTCAAACTAATGGCACCAACTTATAGCTCTTTCAATACCATACAACTTTTGTCTGAAACATTTTTCTCTAAAATTCTTTATTTTTGAGACATTCGACCGTTTCCACACTTTTCTAACACCCTGTATGTATATTTGATTAGATTAAGTAACAATAATTTCTTTTATGATAAGTTGGAGTACTTTTACTATTTTGTAAACATATGTAACATCTATAGACTTCGGAAATGTTTTGTAACAAGGTGAAATGTCTGTCTTGTTTTATAGAAATTCATTAAATTGAAAATTTCGAAGTAAGATTTTGTTTTTTAGACCTTAATAACCCAATAAACTCATAACATTATTACAACAAAGTCTAGAAGCAACGTTTGGGAAATTATACATATATATATATTACTGTGATTCCTACAAAAGGCCTCACCAGAGTAAAAAAAGATATTCGAACCTTTCGAATTTGGCACCAAGATTTACTGTGATTCTCGCCCTGTTGAATCTCTTCTGATAATCGCCTCTTTACTCTTTCCGCCTTGGCTGCTCACCTAGTTAAAACTTTCATCCTCATTCATAAAAAAAAACAAACACATTCCTACCTCAAACATCAACGTTAACTCTATTTACATCAATATTCATTATACATTAAAATTTCAAAATTAAATTGTAGCATAAATTTCAGTATCATAAAATTTCAAGATTAAATTTGTCATCATTTTAATTTGCATCCAGAATTAAAGTCCTTGTAGGATGCCGACTAATTAATTTAACAATATTTGCAGACCTGAGTCTGAATAAAAGGGAGCATCTCCCACCCCTTTACGTTAATTAAACAGGTTAGTCTAATTGAGCTCAAAGACAGACCCAAATTTTCATCATAACCAAGAACATAAACTGCTAAATACTCCTTTCTACTTAAACAAGAAAATTTCACCTTAAAATTAAAAATTTGTTGTTTGTACAAATTCACTACTGTCCATTTTTTATCAAACAAATTATAAAGTTATTCAATACACACCAAAACATCAAAAATCGAACAACAAAGCATAAGTTACCTGAAGGTTAATGCACTCGTGGCTCCAATGTACATCGTCCTTTGTTAATTACACCATTCCAACTGGGTTATGTTTACGGCTTCAGATTCTGAACGCTTTTAAAATTTTCTACACAACCATTCATCTAAAGTTGTTTCAGGGCTTCTCAGGAACTCATCTAAGTATATCAAAATCTTGTTTTGTGGATCCAATCACGATTACGAATAACATTTGATTATTAACACCCCCGAAAAATAGCAAAGAAATTCATAATTCTTTCACGCTATACCCAAAACTGCCTACTTTTGTTTATTCATTTATCGTTACTAATTTCGATAATTGGTACAGTAATACTCGCAAATATAACTAGACTTTATTACCTTGTATCTTCTCTAAATGCACTTAATAACTTTTATCGTAGCACGTATTCTGCTTGAAGTATGGTATAACAGCAAAAAATAAAGAGCAAACTGTTTTAAAGTATTGAATAAAAATCGAAAATCTAAGAGAGCCAAACTCCTATAAACACGGGTTTATATAATAGCTCGCTTGCACGTCGGTTTTGTCCTGCAACGGACACTTTCTAGAATTTCGCATTCTATGTTCCCTTTTCGACAGTCCGGCACAGCGATTCTAAAAATTTGCACACGCGCCAGTTGAAAATCTAAGAACTTTTCACACGACTCGCAACGCGTCTGCAAACAACTAATTAATTTTTATCTCGAAATTGTTGTTTCCACCTCTCATATCTGCATCTTATTTTCACCAATCGTAAACCTCGTGACGTTGCTCAAATCCCGCCTTTTATTATTCATGTCTCTGCCTTGCGCGTTTCATCCGTCTCTTTCTACCCTGGCCTGAGTGGTACAAATCGATATTCTTTATTATGGGCTATTTCAATCCACGTGGATTCCTATTTGAGTTAAATAACCCCGTATCTAGCCTTCCCGTTAATATAAGCTACGGTTTATCCGACCGTTTCCAATATACGTAGAAGCTGCATGTTTATCTATTCAAATTTATTAGAACTTTGATATTTAAAAATACGCAGGTGTTTAATCGTAATACTTCTACGATTTGGATATTCCATTTATTTAACCTTCTTAATAGATTTGTAGGCTAGTAACGCGTCTCATATTTGCTATTATGGGGTTTTTAAAAGCTTTTATGCATATTATGTATTACTAATGGTTCAATTTACTCCAATTAAAATAATAATGAATGGCATTGACTTCTACCCTTTAATTTTTTAGCGAATACTAATTAAATATTGATTATTATTTGTACACTTTGTTTAATACCCGTTACTTAAAAATTGAATTAATTAATATAAATTTCGCACGTAATTTCTATTTGTTTCTTGGAACAATTAAATTAAATACACGTTGAGCATTTTATTTCTGCTTCTTTTTATAGAAAGCGTCTAGTGAATAATTTAAATCCCTTATTTTTAATGAAACGAATAAATTTTTATGCTCCACGGTTTTAATAATACGTATTATCTAATAAAATTCTATACAAACCCTACATTCTAATTGAATGATTTAAATCTTCACACTAGGCATTTAATTACGCGTACTTTTTCCCAAAGCTTCCTTATACACGGTGATTAAAATTATTTGATGTCGTTAATTAATTTTCTACCCTGGTCTTTGAGTAATATATATATATATATATATATATATATATATATATTTATATGGCAATGCCCCGTGTTGGGATCCACTAAGAGAGTGCTGTGACGCGGCCTCCCTGAATGCGTCACTGAAAGACTGTATGAAAAGATACTTCTAGTTTGTAAACTTGAAATTGTTCAGTTACCTTCGTTTTTCACTTTGTCTGGCTAGCTCAATGAAATTCACGGAGTTTTCAAAATGAAATAAAACGCAGCAATATCACAAAACATTTATACAGTATGAAATATCTCCTTTTATACAAAAGCATTTACAACATCGTTTCTTTCAAACATAAAATAATTTGTAAGAAGTCTTTGTTACAAAAATATTGTTGCTTACCTTATTTTACATTTACAGAATTAAACTTATTCTTTTGAGGATCCTTTACATGGTTATAAATTATTTCCACGTTGGTTAGATTTGTTTTGGCCAAAAGAAATTCTTGACATATAATATATTAAAAGTCAGAGTCTTTTGAGCTCTGAACACAAACTCCTGGTAAATAATCCCTCACACAAGAAAAAAAATTATTAGGATTGTCTTAAACTAGATCTAAATATTCTAATACAAGTTAAAAATAAATTTATCAGTGCTACTTGTAGAATCCACAAAACTCTTCTCGTAATTAAAATCTTCTTATTTTAAATTGATCTCTAAATCGGCTTACAAGTTTTTCCAAATTAACATTCCTGATTTCCAACAGCTAGTATATTTTTGGTTAAATCTTGCCGTCGATTATTTATTACATCTTTAAAATAGTTTTATACTGAAGAATTTTGCTTTTTCTTCGTAATTAATAATTCCATTTTTGTATGCAATTTGGGTTTAAAAACCACTTCAATATTCATTGCAACCTCGCAACTATGTTTTACTGCATACTTCTATATAACGCAACGGCTAGCGTTTTAAAATAACATTTCTTGATCTACTTTAAGCATGGACTGCACCGGATTAAATTTAATGAATGAATTCCCTTCGAAACGACAAGCGCTCCTTTATATACAAATTGTCTATTTTCTAGAATTTCACCAGTATAATCTCGTACATTATGATGTAAGGTTCCCGGAATACCCAATTAGCATATAAAATTATGATATTTTATTATCTTCTTTTCTGTTCTAGGTATCCGTGACATGTTCTTTGTCTTTGTCTCACATATGCTATTATTGCGGCGTCGCATACTAATGCAAAAGATAATCGATTATTCCAGGAATTTTGCAGGTTTTTTCGATGTTCAAGCTGTTTCTTGGAATAAAAATGTTTATTTAGTGAGTTTATACGTAGATTTAAATACCTATGGCTCATATTCTAGA
Source organism: Platerodrilus igneus (assembly GCA_036346225.1). Taxonomy (NCBI): domain Eukaryota; kingdom Metazoa; phylum Arthropoda; class Insecta; order Coleoptera; family Lycidae; genus Platerodrilus; species Platerodrilus igneus. The sequence continues at coordinate 663,008 of JARFIW010000500.1, read as the reverse complement.
AAGTTTTTTATTTATAATCAATTGCTACAATCCACTGGTTAGTTAATTTACTTTGATTGCTTTTTAATGCAAAAGGGTTTGCGTTATATAGTAAATACACGAAATTATTTATATTTATGCTAAATGCGTAAAGCTATTTACAGCAAATTTTATCAAAAAGTCTAGATTTGCATTCGCATCTAAATGCGTTTTACGGTATTGTACAATTTACATATTCAATTTACGTTACTTGCTATTTCTTTACAATATGCTTTTATCATACAGGGTGATTATTTATACATGCGCAATTTGCGTTTTTGCATTGTACATCAATGAATAAAGGTACGCTTGTATTATATAGGGCGTTAGTATGAATTTACAGAAAATTCCATTCTTTCCGGATTCTATTATATTTTCGAGGGATTTATTTTTAGAATTAGGGTTTCAATGACTTCTCGTGGGGATAATTATTGTAAGCCAGATACAATAGTATGTCCAAAAAAATTTTAATTAATTTCTACAAATTTGGTAGTCTAATTAATTTCATAGAAATTAATTGCACAATTATGAATGTTGGTGTGGAGTGTGATTCAGTTAGGTTGTAAATTCGTTTTGAAAGACTAAATACTTAGATATGTGTATTAATATAAAGTTAATTGTATAGCGCTTCATTTCAATTAATTTAGGGGAATATAGTATTTACATTAAGTGTAACTGTACCTTTAGATTCATCAAACTACGGTTAAGAATTATATTCTATAACGCCTGCGCGTGAAACTTCATTGTTGGTTACGATTGTTGAATGACCATAATGATTTTAAATTAGCTGTTAGCATGTACTCGGTTTTTATTAAGTAAAATGTCTGTATCGTTAACAGATTGGTTGTTAAGAATTCCGATAGGGTACGAAAGAGCCGTCTTCTTATCAAAAGAACTGGACAAACATTCTTTGTTCAGCAACAAACTTTTATGTTCGTTTTAAATCTTGGTTGTGCACACCAATTTGCAAGTAGTTATAAGATAAGGTATGTAGAATTAAGGACGATTGGTAACATTTTTGTTTTACAGCACAGTAAGTAAGAAATAAATGAGTGTTGGAGGGATTTGTTAATAAAACATTATATGTGATTATTTGATGGAAGACAATTTATTTACGAAAAGCACAATGTGTTTTCGTATAGAAGAAAATTAAAACTGTATGGAATACAAGTTGATTGTTGGCGATAACACCTGTGGGGGGTTCTTGACTTGGTGGACGCTATCAGTTGTATTATGTTGTTTTGTGGGAAGTCAAGTCTGGTGGTGATAGTCTGTCATTTTTGTTAGAATAACTCAAGGTAAGTGATAAAATTTGCTTACTTTCATTGTAATGAAAGTGGTACAAGATTCAATCTTTATTAATCAGAGATTTTCTGTGGTTAAGTTTAGTTCGTTTGATTTATAAAGTTAGATTTAATTCTTTTGTTTGAATTTAGCCAGTATTTTCAAGTTGTTTACAAATTAAATTTCTACATTAAAAATCAACATTTAGTGAAATGAAAATTTGGGAAATTCACACATTTTTGATAAACGGGTCAGGGTCTTAAATAGCCACACTTGGCATATCTGAGATTAGGAAACCAGTGTTTTAACTATGGACTTTCATGTTGCTAATTGTAAATATTAAATCAAAAGGTAAACATCACATATGTTTAAACTAAGCAAATACTGATCTTAACAAGTTCTTGTTTATTGAAAGTTTTGTATTGTACTTGAGCTCTTAATGAGTATTAATAAAACGTGTAACTGGATACAGATCTGAATCCGGAACATTATTTTCAAACTGTAATACATTAATAACTTATTAGAATTATTTTATTATTAAAAATATGGTGAACTTTATTCTCATGTAGTAAATAATGAAAATGTAAATACGTTAAATGTTTAAACAGGTTTATTTTGTTTTGTTAGTACAATTTTGAACAAACCATTTTTTTATTTCAACATCTCAAAGTGAATGGTGAATTAAGAGGTTGCTATTACAAAGGTTCAAGGCATTTTAATCTCATGAGAGAGCAAAATTCCTGTTAGTGCTGATAGTAATAAGGGCGGCTTCGTGGCATAGTGGTATGTGTGTGACTACTACGCCCTCTTTCAGATGAGAGGTAAAACGGAGGTCCCGTGTGTGAGTGTTGTCACTCACGTTAAAGATCCCTACCTTGCTTGGAACAGCAAGGGTTCGGCAAAATTCCAAAGTTTCCAGGTAAAAGAAAAACTCGCTTTCTGGCCAATGTAATACCTTCGGGTGGAGCATTGGAAAATCACATGTAAGTGATAGTAATAAGGCATTATGGTCTTTGTATTGTTGAAAGGAAATTAATTTATAATTTTGATATTAGTGATTTATGGAACACAAACGGTGTTCCAATATTGAATTATTTCCATGTACTTTTATTTCAGGTTTACCCAACCTATTTAATAGTGTTTTGTTCCATGAAATGATCATTTGAGCCTTGCATAAAAGTCTAAGTTATTATTTCATCTTATTAACTGTAATACGATAGTACTTATAAGGCAAGAAAATAAAAACAATGCATTGAAAGTACATATTTTATTCAAAAATAATTAATAAATACGTTACGTAATCGAAAAAAAAATGAAAATTGAAAAATAATAACTATTAACTAACAAACATTGAAATTAGAACTTACAAGTAGAATTTATTTAGAAGTACGAAAAACTAAATACACAATACAAAAATTGAAAATGAATATTAATATTTTATTTTTTAAATTAATAAATGTAAATGTGGAATTATCCCTCCGTTTTAAAAAGAATTTTAGGAAATATAGCTCATTCAGTGTCTCGCTTGATAACCTATTTCTTTTCTTTGTGAAGAAATCACTGGTAGCAGAAAAATTCCATTCGTTTTGCGTTGATGTAGGTTTTATGTTGACAGTGCATCCCTAAGAAGTTCTAGATCTTTGTCCTGAAACCAGTTGCTTCAAAGAGATTGCATTCTTGTGTAATTGTTTTGCTTGTACTTTTGTCAATACTATCCGCAGGATTAATTTCTTTAATATTATCTTTAATTGATAAATGATAAATATTTGTCGTCAGAAGTGGGATTTTGTAAAAATGTATACTGAACTACAATATTATTATCTCTTCTGATATTGATTTCTTTTCTAATTTTTTGTAGAAATTCTTGACTTATTTCAGAATTAACTTCCCTTAACTTCCCAAATAAAAATTTTAAAGCTCCTTCCGCAGTTAATAGTGTGGAATCTTCTGGACTTAAACTTTCAACAGTTAATGTAATAGGCTCTAAAACAATTAATAGTGTTTCAGCGATATTGACATAGTAATCTTTCAACAGATGATTCAAGTTTAGTTCCGATAAAGCCTTTTTAACGTCGTCCTTTTTACGTAAAAACCGTTTTACCATAATTTCCATTGTATTCCATCTTTGTTTTGCAATCCAAAATTAAAGCTAATTCAGTAGGTTGTTTCTCAGTTATATATTTCTGTAATACACCATTTTTTATAGGAGATTTTTAAAAGTTCTTTACAATTTTCCGTATACCTTCAATTGTATCTTTAACGGAATTCAATTGCAGCTTCCTGTTCCTGTACTTCATTTTCCAAATCGGATGCATATTCTGAAAAATCGTCTTTATCTTCAACAACACCATCTACTGCATCATCATCAGTATTATCGTCATCGTTTATATCGTTGCTTTTCTTTTTTCAGTATAAAATGATTTTATAACTATGAAGGGAGCTATAATTTTGGGGATATAGAAATTGATATCATTATTACTTTGATTCAGGGGTTTATTTTGTCGAATAGTGAATCATACTATCAAGCTGTAAAGTGTATATATTTTTGTCATTATTCAAATCTTGGTTAATTTCGTTTGTCTCAGTCAAGTGGAAAAGTGTTAGATGAAAAGGGGGTAAAAATTCTTTGTTATCGTAATGGCGTACACTCTGTGTGGATTAGACTGAGCTAGTCGGAGCAAATTTAACTTTTAGATTATTTAGAGACACAGAGCGGTGGCGGGCAGCAGGAAACAGAACGTTAATTACATCGGTGTGCGTCGTTATCATATCCAATATATTGAAGTTATATTTTCTTAGGATTACAAAACCGTTGCTGGAAAACCAGGGATAACTCCATATAAATAAATGCTACTACACTCGATTTTCGGTATTCATCCACTGAAGTAACAATGCGAGAGAAAAGTTTCAAGTTTATTGCTGAACTGATGCGATTAATTTTTTGTTTACTTAGGATCCTTATATTGGATTTTACAAAAAATTGTGCTTGCTCCAAATTTTTCGTGCAGCATTTCTTAAAGCATTTTCGCATTTCCGCCCTAAACAAAAATAATTAGGAAAACATTGGCAAAAAGTATTTAGGTGTTATTCGAGGCCTGCATAGTCGAATAATATTAACAGCAAACTCAAACTCTATGATTAATTAAATTCTAATCTCGTTAGTGTTTCATAATGTTTATCGACGTCGTGTTAAATAAAGTACGGGTGTACTGTAAATATTATTTCACATAAGCGTACCCAAGGGGTATCACTAATTGGATTTTGGTGAACTTTGGAGGAATGCCTTTTATGTACGTTTACTATCTGTTCCCTAATTTTGGACAAAGCGAAAATATCGAAAAGTTGTGTAATATAACTAACTTTCTTTTGGTTTTAAAACTCACCCACCAAAAGCATTTAGTAGCATATCTGAAACTTATTTTTTTGATGAATTAGTTTCATGCATATTATAAGGCTATCTTGTGAAATGTCAGTTGAGCTCGCTCGCTTATGTTAGCAAATGTATAAAGGTAACAATAATTTTTTTTTGTGTACTTAAAAATAAAATTGCAAGCATTTCTTTTTAATTTTACTTCCAAATCAAACAAATAGCATAAAATACTCTCAAATCAAATACCTGAGTATGACTTCAGATAGCTGGTGATAAAGAGAGCCGTGGCTTGTATACAAGCTGTTTCCAGTTTTCATTTCATTATAATTAATTTTCAGTGTACCTATTCCAATCAAAATTTCGTTCATTAATAGCTATGTAAACTCATACCAATTAATGCCACATAATTTACTCGTCTTTAAAGTAATTACTTAACAGACCATCATTCGATTGTATCGCAAACTGAGTTATTAAAAAAAACTCACTTTAGGTTCTTATACCTGTAGCCAAAAGCTAACAGTATAACTTGAGCCTCTACCTCAGAAATTCAATAGGGCACCCTTAATAAAATTCAAAAAGAGTGAATCATTAGAGAGGAGGGGTACCGGATCTTCATTTAATTTATATTTTTAAAAAGCCTGTCGTTACAAACAAACAGTGTCGTTTTTCTGAATATCACTTTTTTCTAGGAACTTTAATGGGACCCAGCGTATGAGATCCAATTAGTTGATTTTTAGGAAGATTTTTATATTTTATTTTTGTTGGTCGAGTTATAAACTATCACGTGTGTAAGAAGCTTGTTTGGGAAACTATATGAGCTTAGAGGTGTCTCTGAAAAGATTCAAATCAGGTCCGATTACACTTTATTTTATTATTGTATATGTATTAAAATTTTATAAGCTAAATTTTTATGGAAAGTTAGGTTATTGACAGTGGTAAATGTTTGAAGCTCGTAATAGATATCGTGCGTCCTTGTTAAGATATGGTTTTTATTAGTGTTTCTGTTTCATTGTTAGTGTATGCGTAAATTTGATATTTATAAAATAATAATAAGAGGATTATAGATAGGTAGATTAATATTTTGTGAAGGTCAACAAATTTTAGGCTTGAATCATGGTAAATAATTTTAATTTTTACAAGTATTTTGCTATACTGATCAGTTGGTACAATAATAGGTGTTTTAATGAAAGATTTAATGAAAATGGGGGGATTAAATATGGCGGATGAAGTTTAAAAAAATATTAAATTTTATCAAACGCGCTTTCTCTCGATCATTCGTCTCATTGATAAACACATCCATGAATATTTTTCGAATCTGAGTACCATCAAACATCCCCTCTTTAATTTTGACATCAAAAGCTCTAGAGAATATCGTTTGTAAATACTCAAAGCATTTACCCATCTTATCAAGCGCTTTGACAAACTGTTTTATTAGATCTAGCTTTATATGAAGAGGATGGATTAGGATCTTTGATGGACCTACGTGAGATTCATGGATGACATCACGCGACCAAGCTGTGGGGATGATCTTTGGCCAATCTCTTATCTTGTAATGCAGCTGTCTTGTTCTACTATCCCATAAACATAAGTTGCGGAGGTACTTTGTAAATCGGACTGTTGCCCGGATAACATGGTATTGATCTTTAAATCTCCAGAGGTCTGATGATGAGGTTAAAAAAGTTATGGTGGTATGGGGTTTAAGAGTTTAGACTTTCAGATTACAACTTTATTTTTAGGGTTATGTGCGTTTAGTAGCATAAATCATAGGTTGCTTGAGGTTATGGCAAAATCCTGATGCGATGGAGTTGAATAGTCTTCGGACTCGGATTCAGCGACTCTAAAAACATATAACAAACTATGGTTAGACCTCCAGATCAGAAGGAAATTTTTTTGTGAAACCAGACCTTCAAAACTCAAAATGCCAGATCAAATGTGGCGGTTGGATTTTTAAATTTCGAAAATCCGACTTCAATTCGTAATCAAGAACCCAAATGTTTCATAAAAATTTAATAATTTTTTTAAAAAATCGATCGCATTATTTGATCCGCCAATTTTGAATTTGGAAAATCTGACAGGATTATTTTTCAGCGACCCCAAAAATACTAGATATCAAGTGTGAAGCGCATCCGTGAATATAAAAAAGTGTGTTTGACACAAAATCGGCCAGGTTTTTTTGAGGTTATTTTAGAAACCTGATGCGATGAGGTAAATTGGACTTTGGATTATGTTTTAGCGAACCCTGAAACATATAGTAAATATAGTAAACATAATCAGATCTCCATATCAGAAACATTTTTTGCGTGGTTGTGATAACTTTCAATTCAAATATGTAAATTTATCCATTTTTAGTAAATCAATTGGCGCTTTTTAACCGAGTCTTCGTCGCGAAAGCTGAAGATACAGGTTCGAATCCTGTCCGGGATATTTTCCATCTTTCAATTACTAGCTCAATTTGCAATGATCATTTAGGCTTTGCATAAAGGTCTAAGTTATTATTTTTTTGCCTCGAAGGTGACGCCACGAGAAGGTTTGTTATTTAATGCAAATAAATTTTTACTTATAACATTCCGTAAATCTCAAAAAACAGAACTCATAAGGTTGTTAGAAGCTACTTCATTCTGACGAAGCTCAAAAAATCCTAAACCGGTCAATGAATGTTTTTTCCCTTGTGAAGTATTTCTAAAAAATTTTATAATATATAAGAAACACGTAATCTTCTACTAACTACTGCATTTCAAAGAATAAGCAACCGAAACGAGGTGAAATGGCAGGTACGAAAGACAACGGAGCATACAACTTTATATAAAGGTTGCTTAAAAGTTATACAGCTTTGTTGCGAGTAGATAACACGTGTCATGTTTCTTTAAAAAATCTGTTATAAGTTGTTTTAAATTACGTTTAGCATGTAAAAACAGACAATGATTCGTTATTCCCTAATTTCAGTTTCATAATTTTTCATGGAACACTTAGTAACTGTTTAAGAAAGTGTGTTTCTCCAACATAGTTTGTGAATACAAAGTTGCGCTAGATGAAACTAAGAATCCCAATGACAGGAAATTTTTTTGTGATAATTTTGCGGCTAAAATTCTAAAATCATTACGCATTAAAAAAACGGAATTGGTAATTGGAGCTAATCATTTAAAAAATTCAGATTAACAAAGAGAAGCATGTAAAACTACTAATGGCAATTCAAATTGATAAAGTAATTACATCTCACAAGTGACATGAAACGGCGTGAAAGAATGAGTTCAAGGAACAATGGCTTAAACCAAACCCATTACTAATTTTAAACAAAGATACAATCTACTAGTTTATTATAAGTAATCGCAGGAACTAAATGAGACCACATCAAATACAAATCAAAAACAAATTAACAAACACTTATACAATTTAAGAAAGTATTTCATCAGACGGTTGTTTGGCCTTAGGGAAGAGATTGTTACCACACGCGATTTTTGTTAATTTAGGTCTTGGTAACAATGTAAGAGAAGAAGGTTTCAATTTGATGGCTGAATTAATACATTTCATTTTCTAGCTTATTCAGAATTCTTGCAAAAGAAATATCTGCGTGTCTAATTTTCTCAGTTCAGCTTAATTAAATAAATACAATACCTTAGTTTTTACTTGTTGGCACTTTAAAGTTCGTCGTTTACCCGAGAAAATCTGTGATATGTTTCGACTGAAGATTCGCATATTCGGCGTCTGCACTGATGTGACGCTAAACAACTTGCAAAATGTTTGGAAATAATATTGCAAAATATTTATATACCCAACACACCAAGATCTCTATATTGAAAACGATATGTAACACAACTGCTTGAAGTGTTTTCCCTATGTGTGTAGTTTTGGGTTTTTGGTAGTCCACTGAGATATGGCGAATACATTAATGCATTTTATTGCGTCCAGCAATTTTGATAGATCAATGGATCTTTTTGAATCTGGATCTATATAATTCATGAGAACTGTTGGTCTTCAAGCCTATATGATTGCAGAACCGTAGGCCTGTTTGAGCATAGAATCCTAAATTAACGGTCTACTTATAACTCCGCTCCATAAACCAAAAGTTCATGGAGAAGACACTGCCTAAAGCTTAAATTAATTAAAAAATCGAGTATGCTTGCTTTAATATTGAATTCTTTAAATCTTTTTCCAGCAAACCTATACAAATAAATAACATCATACATCAGGTGGTGGTACTTCCACCTCGTACTCCTTACAAACCTTTTTCTTTCATAATTAAAAATATTGTAAATGGCAATATCACCACACTTAATACTCAAAAAACTTAGATTGAATATCAGACTGAACTAAAAATAACTGGAATAGCTCGATAAAATCATTATTGGACGTTTTGATAAATTTTGGAACTTTTTGTTAAATTTAATTATACTGAAGCGAAATCCGTATCTGCTGTGCTGAACGCTTGTACGAGCATAAATTGATCATTTAGCCTTTTTTCCACACTGTGTGACTTGGCAAACCTGTTTTGACTTTTATTACACCTCGCGCCGTGAACACTTTATATTCGTTATTATTTGAAGTATTCTAGGCTGGCTCAACCGTTTCTGCGAAATGTCGTTATACGCTTAAACATCAAATGCTTGTAAATTGACGAATGACAACAGTATGTGACTCACTAGATTTTCCAAGCCACGTGCCTACCAACCTACCACGAACCCTGCGCGATTCGAGGCTTACCAAGCCACAGACGTGGGAATTTGGCTTTAGCTCTATAAACTTATCTGATATTTTACTTATTAAGCATAACATTATATTTAAATGGTAATCTGAGTGAATTTTTTTCTAGAAAATTTTGACATACTAGCAATAACTAATGAATACATTATTGTTTCAGGTGAGTATACTTTTCTTCGTATTGAAATTGTTTTAGCTGATATCAGGACGGGTGAGTACATATTTAATTATATTAAATTCTTCTTTTCTGTGGTGTAAAAAAATATAACCCTTTTAGAATCTAAACCGATAAATACAGTAATAGTATAAAAATAGCTGCCCTCCTCTAGCTACAGTGAGGAAGAGGTAGGAGCCATCTACAAAGATATCGAAGATATAATAAGAAATAAAAAAGTTGATGATGATTTTGAATATACAAAACATTGCAGTGCGTATTTAACATTGACGCGAGCATGTTGTTCAGAACTGATTTTCACCTATGCTACACCTATTTAAAATGTAATTCGTTACAACCTAAACGGATTATGACAAAATAATATATTTCGGATTTTTCTTCACTTTCCTAAATATTTTTCGAATTTTGGGAAAAGACACGTTTGTCGTGGAACTGGTTGGATGCGTACTTCCATTGTTTCCTTTTCTGAGCTAACCTACACATTTCCCTGAAATTCCCACAACCCACATCTTTCAATATCTATGTGCAATAGTCTACTCTAGGTCTACTTCTACCTCTCCTTTTTTTCTTCTCTGCTTCTAATATATGTCGCGCTATTCCCTCATGCATTAGTGTGTGTTCTATCATCTTCATCATTATCATTAGGTCTTTAGTCTTGGAACTGATCAGATGCGTACCTCCATTACTTCCTATTCTGAGCTAACCCACACATATCCTTGAAATTCCCACAACCTGCATCTTTCACTATCTGCGTATAATAGTCTAATGTAGGTCTACGTCCACCTCTAACTCTCTTTTTTCCTATCTCTGTTTGTAAAATATCCTGCACTATTCCCTAATGTCTTAGAATGTGCCCTATTTCTCTTATTTTCTTGTTTTCCTCAGATTTCTTACTTCCTTACTATTTCTAGAATATCTTTATTATTAACTTTATCTGTCCATGCTGCGATCATCATCATACATATGAAGCTTCACATTCCAAAGGCTTCTGCCTATTTCCTGTGTGCTTTGCCTACTGTCCCCACTACATAGCCATACAGTGATGTGCTGCAAACATATGCGTTCAACAAGTTTCCTTATTTCTATATTTTTATATTCAGTGGTACTTGAAGCTTAAGAAACCTGACGGCTACCAAAATCCTCCACCACTTAGACATTTACCGAATATTGTAATTATTATTAACTTTTACGCCTTTATTAATTATTATTAGACACTGCATTTGAATTCAACCGCCACGAATGTTGCATTGGACAATCGTTGGAAATAAGTTTGAAACGCTTGGTTTTCCCACTTGAATAGCATATTGTAGCCATTTACCTTTGTTGTTATAATTATTATTATTGTTATTGTTGTTATTATTGTTGTTGTTGTTGTTGTTCATTAATAGTTTTCTATTTAGTCTTTTACAAAAACAACATTTGTTCAGAATATTGCACACCAAACACCTGTAGTTGTTTACAATCAAGTTTAGGTACAATTACTTTTTCATCATTAGGTTTTTCGTTTTTGAACTGGTTGGACGTGTACCTCTAGTTGATTTCTATTCCAAGCTAACTTACACATATTCCTGAAATTCTCACAACCTACATCTTTCACTATCTGTGTGCAATTGTCTAGCCTAGGTCTACCTCCATCTCTCTGTTTTCCTATCTCTGCTTCTGATATATTCCGCACTATTTCCTCATGCCGTATGTGATCCATCATTCTATCACTTCTATTTTATACTGTTTTCCATGTATTTCTTACTTCCCCTACTTTGTTCGTAACCTTCTTAACCTTATCGGTCTATGATATCTTCATCATATATCTGTAGTACCACATTTCAAAGGCTTCTATCTTATTCCTACCCGCTTCTCTTACTGTCTAAGTTCACAGCCGTACAGTGCTCTGCTCAACACATATACTTTTAGCAATCTTTTCCTTGTTTCTATGTTTCTTGTCCTTAAACATAGTAGATGCTAAAACCTCTATATCATCTTCTAGTATTTCATCAGCTCGTTTTTCCATCCGTTTTTATACAATTCTAGTTCATATTTTTAACACGTGTGCCGTCATACTTATTGTTCGAAAATTTTCACATATATCCGCACCTCTCTTTTTTGGTGTTACGTTTGAAATCTTTGGGGATCTTACTTGTCTCATACATATAAGTTACAAGTTGGAAGAGACGTTCTGCTACTGCTTGTACAGCGACTTTTAGAGTTCTGCTTTTACCTTATCTATAATCGGTGCCTTATTAGTTGTCAGATTCTTTCATGCTAATTCAAACTTATCTCTATGTATAGAATATCCCAAGTGATCCTTTTTGATGTCTGATTTCTGTTCTAGGGCTTCTAGTTCTGGTCTTGCATATACAGTCCCTATATGCCTTCTTGCCATCTAACAACTTTCTGTACATTTTGTAGAACGATGTCTCCTCCCGCGCACTTTATATTTTTGCTATACGGTTTTATTACCCTAAAAGTCATTCTAACTAGTTTCTATGCTTTGTCTGTTTTAGTTTGTAGCTCTTTGGACTTTTCATCAAAGCCAGTGTTCCTTAGTTTTTCTGCATTCATATTACCTTTTTGTTTATATCACAGAGTATCTCTGGCCGCTATGTCTAAGTAGGATTTAATGTCATTCCATTCTGTTTCTACTTACTTAGTACAAAAAATTTTTCCGATGTCTTTCAGTTATACATTTACTCAAATCTTTTATGGATATCTTTATCTTTTAGTTTCCCAAAGTAAAAGTGCCTTTTTCGGTTCCTCTTTTAAATTTAAGCGCGGCTTTCACAATCACTATGTTGTGGTGAGTATCTGTATTGCTCTTGGGTAGCTTCTAAAGTTTTTTACTTGATTCTTAAACCGTTGTCTAACAAGAATGTACTATTGGATAACTTCCTATATCTTCTGGCATCTTCCACGTATATAGTCTTCTAGCGTGATGTTAAAATAATGTGTTTGTAATGAATAATTTTGTCTGGTTTAGAAAAGTAGTTCAAGCATAGTGAACGTAAATTAAATTGTTAGTTGTTTTACAAAGAGAAAAAAACCAATGACCGGTTTCGCTGTGGTTGCAGCTCATCAGATTGATGCATTTCTTTTTGCAAAAAAAAAATGAATTAGTTTCTGTTGACCAACTTCCCGATTAACATTAGGTGTAGTACTTTCTTAGAAAGTTCGCTAGTGTTATAATAGGTAATCGGTTATATGTTTCATTTTCACTTTGTTCATAATGGTTAAATTGTTTTTGTCGCAAAATTCTAACATCCTATACTTCCCCTGTCGTTTCCCGTGCCTAAACCAAATTAACCCACTACCACTCTTTCCCTACCCTCACCTACGACTGCATTAAAGCTTCCCGTAATTATTAAATTTTCATGCTCTTTTACGAATATATACGAATATATATATATATATATATATATATATATATATATATATATATATATATTTGGGCTTTGCATAAAAGTCTAAGTTATTATTTCATCTTATTCACTATATGTATATATATATATATATATATATATATATAGGGGTGGGCGATACGGGATTTTGCGTATCGATTATCGATACATATTCTATATCGATATGTATCGATATATCACATATCGATATATATCGATACGTATCGACGCGTATCGATACGTATCGTTGCGTATCGATATGCATCGATGCGTATCGGTGCGTATCGATACATATCGATACGTATCGATTCGTATCGATGCGTATCGGTGCGTATCGATAAGTATAGATATATGTAGCGATTCGTATCGGAACGTTTAGATGTGTAGATTAAGTATACATATCGAAACGTAGCGATACGTATCGGTACGAATCGATTAGGCATCGATAATTTATCTACTCTTTCTTTGGGAATAAAATCACAAGATCGCTGTAAAATAATGCATTTACTGACAATTCGATCTTTCACTTAAGATTGTTTGTTATCAAAATAATTGAAGTTTCAAGTTTAATATTTGTGACATAAGTATAAATATATATATATATATATATATATATATATATATATATATATATATATTTTGCTGTGAATACACCAAAATCCGGGAACTACAGTTTTCGAATCGAGCCCCACAGATTGGTGCCAAAGAATGCTGTGTTTCCCTGTATTAGAATCGAGCCTCACGAATTGGGCGTCAAGAATGCTGTGAATCCTCTCATATCTGTAGGAACTGGCCCTTAAAAAAAACATTCGAGCTCCACAGATTGGGCGTCAAGAATGCTGTGAAACCTACAAAAAGCTATTAATTTAACTGGTCCGTTGACTTTCTTCTGTTACTCGCCTCTTTACTCTTTTCCGCCTCGGCTGCTCACCTAGTTAAACCTTCATCCTCTTTCATAAAAACAAACAAACACATTCCTACCACAAACATCAACGTTAACTCTATTTACATCAATATTCACAATACATTAAAATTTCCAAATTAAAATTCAGCATAAATTTCAGTATCAGAAAATTTCAAGATTAAATTTGTTATCATTTTAAAGTGCATCCAGAATTAAAGTTCTTGTAGGATGCCTACTAATTACTATAACAATATATGCAGACCTGAGTCTGAGTACAAAGGAGCATCTACCACCCTTTACGTTAATTAACCAGGTTCGTCTAATTGAGCTCAAAGACATACCCAAATTTTCATCATAATCCAGAACATCAATACTAAATACCCCTTTCTACTTAAACAAGCAAATTTCACCTTAAAATTAAAATTTTATTGTTAGTACAATTTTACTACTGTCCATTTTAAGTAAATCAATTATAAAGTTATTCAACACACACCAAAATATCAAAATCCAACAACAAAGCATAAGTTACCTGAAGGTTAATGCACTCGTGGCCCCAATGTATATCGTCCTCTGTTAATCACACCAATCTAACTGGGTTATGTTTAGGTCCTCGTATTGCTGGTCGCCTTTAAAATTTTCTACATCACCATTCATCTAAAGTAGTTTCAGTGCTTTTCCGGAACTCATTTGTGTATATCTGAAGCTTGTTTTGTGGATCCAGACACGTTTACGAATCATTTAATTATTAACACCCCCGAAAAATAGCAAAGAAATTCATACTTCTTTCACAAATATACGCCAAAACTGCCTACTTTTGTGTATTCATTTGTCGTTGTAAATTTTACTAATTGGTACAGTGATACTAAACTTTATTACCTTGTATCTTCTTTTCTAAGTGCACTAAAGTACATTCATTGTAGCACGTAAAGAACAAACTGTTTTAAATCACCAAAATATACGAGCAAACTTTAAATTATTCTATCAAACTCGGACAACTAAAAAGCACTGTTTAACGCATTGAATCAAGTAGCAGATCTAAGAGAGCTTGTTCATATTAACCTGGGTATATATAGAGGTTAGCCTGTCTATCGGTCTTGTCCCCAAAACGGACAATTCTTCAGAATTTCGCATGCTAGGTTCCCATTCCGCAGCCCGGCATGCGATTTTTACGAAATTTGCACTCGCACCAGTTAAATCTCAGAAATTTCGACACGGCTCGCAACGTCTGGAAATAACTAATTAAATTTTATACAGAAATGTTATTTTTACCTCTCAATTTTGCCTTTTATTTTCAACCAATCGCAACCCACTGACGTTGCTCCACTCACGCCTTTTACTTTATGTGTCTCGGTCTTGCGCATATTATCTGTCTCTATCTAACCTGTTCTTATTGGTGCAAATTGATATTCTTTATTATCGATTATTTTCAGTCCACGTGTGTTCTTATCTGGGTTAAATAATCCCGTATCTAGCCTTCCCGTGAATATTAAACTACGGTTTCTCCAAGATTCTCTGTAACCATTCGTTATCTGCAAAATTTACGCAGAACGAGCTTTTTAAATAAACCCTGTTTTGTATTTCGTGCTAAAGCATCCGACAGTTTCCAATATCCGTAGAATCGACATGTTTATCTAAACAAATTAAACTGAAATTGCCTTTTAAAAATACGCAGGTGTTCAAATATAATACTTCTAAATAACACTTCTCCGATTTGCATTTTATTGGGTTTTTACAAGTTTTTATAGATATTATATGTTACTAATGGTTCAATTAACTTCAATTAAAAATCATACCTTTTAATTTTTAGTGACTCCTAATCAAATATTAATTATTATCTGTACATTTTGTTTAATACCGGTTACTTAAAATTGAGTTAATTAATATAAATTTTGCACGTAATTTCTATTTGTTTCTTTACTAGGAATAATTATATTACACGTGGAGCAGTTTAATACTGCTTCCTTTTTTTTTTATAGCAAGCGTCTTGTACATAATTTAACTCCCTTATTTTTAATGAAACGAATGAATTTTTATGCTTCACGGTTTTTTTAATAACGCGTACCTTTTCCCAAAGCTTCTACACGGTGATTAAAATTATTTGATGTGATTATTTAATTTTCTACCCTGGTCTAAATATGAGTAATATATATATATATATTATATATAGGGGTGGGCGATACGGGATTTTGCGTATCGAATATCGATACGTATCGATACATATCGAGTATCGATATATCGATATTTATTTTTCGCTGTATCGGGGGGGGGGCGATACGGGGGTCGTATCTATACGTATCAATATATCGATACGCCGACCCAGCCCTATATATATATTGCTATGATAAGGGGTTGTTTAAGGGTGTATTATATAGCAAGGGTCATGTAGTAACCATAAATTTGCATAGGAAGCAGAAAACTGCATTTATTTAACAGAAAAGTAAGTAATTTGGGAATTATGTAAATAGTAAGTATTTAACAACTTGTATATAGAGCATAATTAGTTTTAAGCGACGCAAATAAACACATCTTACAACAATAGGACGCATATTTAGCATAGAAATAGGTAATTCATACATTAGGTATATAGAGCTTTATTGATTTTAAGTAATGCAAATAACAATCGCTTTCAGTAAAAGCACGCGTATTTAGAGGTAAGGATAATACATTTTATTAAACACGCATTCAAAAGGGTTCTAATTAGTAATAATATAATACGGAGATAAGAGATAAAACTTAAAGAAGCTTTGTGTAAGTGGGTAGAAACAATAAACATTTTGATAAGAAAACGCAAGGTTCAAAATAAATGAACATACACGAAAATCAGAATTGAAGTTACATCATGTATTTTGGTTTAATTATGGAAAATGCGATATCTAGACAAAACAACGTATGGTAGATAACTAGGCATCTGTAGCAAACAACCATTACCCGGAAAGCCAAGTATATTACATCAGAAAACCACTTCAAGGTACAGGATATACAAATACCTTATTGGTTAAGATAGCGACGGAGTTGTTGGAAACCCAACCCACATCTAAGTGGGATCAACCTATATTTAATAGCAAGCAATGATAATGGAGTTCAGTCTTAACTCAAGAGGACAAAGCTGCGCTACTCTGAACCTAAAAGTCACGCGTAATTTAATATTTAATAATATAATAGTGAAAATAGATAGTGACAAGTAAGTGCTACAAATATGAAAATTTCTTTTGCTGATTAACGTGTAGAATTTGGGGTAATTTATTTAAACTAATTATATAATAATAGGGCTCCGAATGTATGGACAATTTTAGTTGGTCAGTAATGATTCAAATGTGTTGGTGGAGAATAATTTCAAATTTTGGTAGAATAATATTTCAAATGTGTTCATGACAATAATCCTGATCCTAGTTGGTTGATAATAAATAATAATGAATGGTATAATAATTTAAATGCATGGAAGATTTTAACTGAGGGTATAATATTTCAAATGTATGGATAATTCGAATATGCGGATACTTTAAATGGATTAATGTAAAATTTCAAATCAGCGTCGACGATTTTGGTATAATTTTGAGTTGCGAGAATCAAGAAAGAAGCACTAAGTAATTTATGGGGTTCAATTAAGCAGAGCAGTAGCAGGTCAGGTCTTATTAGTTTTAAGATATTTTTTTCTATTTTTAAATTTCATTACTGAATTTATACAATTTATATAAACTTGTGTAACAAAGTCAACAGCAAACTTTGCATACGTTAAAAGTACGTAATATAATAAAGCGATCTGAACGTTCGAGTTTTCTTTGGAAAAAAGGGTAGTTTTTGGTGACTTTTGATTGATTGCAAAGCATATAAATTTTGGGATAAATAAGACTTATGATATGGATTGATTGAAGGGTGTATTTTAATAATTTTCAAAACTTGTACATAATATTTCTTTTCATTATATGGAATTAATCGACTTCATTTTATAATTCAAACAAAGAGGTAATCAGAAAGGGGTGAAGAAGAAAAAAAATTGATCATCGTAACGTTGTGCATTCTGTGTAGAATAATAAAAAGCTAGCCGTGGAATAATAATAAAATTAGTGAGATTAGAATTAGAACAAAATTAATTTGAGTCATTTAACGAAAACGGACATGTATTGACGTATTTTTATAATTAATAATGGTATGTTAGAAATTACATAAACGAAAAACAGTTTTAAAGCAAATAGTTCATAATAAATTTTAATTTATTTTAATCCAACACGTATAAGCATAAGAAAACGTGCTTGCGTAACAAAATCAATAATTCCAAGGTAAATGTAGTCAGTTTTATTAAATACGAAGAAATATAAAGTCTAAGAATTGTTATGCTAAACGATCGATAATTAACAAACACCTGCGTTTTAAAAGGTTACCTTGGACGAACTCGAGTGTGTATTACGATAAGACTTCATAGAAATATTTTCAACCGTCAGTTTGGTTTGAACAACAAGGCTAACAAACACCTTAAAGAGCGAGGGAAATGCACGATCGGTTATATACTACAGATAGAGACAGATATAAAAGCATTGGGATTGAAAAGGCACGTAATGTATACACGTGGAGTGGAGATGAGTGTCATCAATATCGATTTTCTGTAACTCAAGTGGGGTTTTAAACGCGACAGCAGACATGCATAAGACAGAGATCAATATAGTTCAAGCGGGGTTTGTGATGACGGAGAATTTTATCTTTGGTTAAAAACAGATAGTTTTCCAAACGTAGACACACGCGAAGGTTGAGAGCGCTTTTTGGATACGGCAATCTAGACCGGAGAAAATTTCAGGAATTTCAAGACGGTTGTATTAAAAATTTTTAGAATTTAGATTTGAAAATAAGCTTTTCACTTGAAGTGCGTCCACAGGGGTAAGGTTTTGAAACGATATAAATACTCATTCTAAATTATTAACGATCTCTTGTCTTCTCTTCGCTTCTATATTACTAACTTCGATAAAGTACTGACTGCTGCTGACCACCATAACAGTAGAGCTTTTTTGTGAGTATTGTGTGTTGTTAATACAGTAAATATAGTGCTTACAAGTGCAACTCAGTAGTAGTGGGCACCTATGTATTGACGCGAAGTACGTGTAGTGTATATTAAATTAATAGAGGTCCGGCTACTATAATACAAAGTACGAAAATCAATAAATGGAAGCATAATATATGTGGGGTAAGCATTCCAAATAACCAAGATTGTACGCTGATATGTGGAATGGTACTATGAGACGAGGCGCTTGGCTCGCAAATGGTGTTATCGTCTGTGAATCCGCTGAGTATCACGGCGAATGGTAACGAAGTCGAGGGGTTCTAGCGATCATCTTCAAAGGAATGGAAGCCTGAGGAATTCTCCAGGTAATTTATTTGAAATTTCTGTTTGAGAAACATTTGTGAAATTTTGGTGCTGTGTGATTGACTTGTTGGGGTTTATTTAGGGTTGTAGAAATTGATTGGAAAAGATACATGTACTGGACAATCTATTAAGGTTAAAGATTGAAAAAGGGTGTATTTAAACTTACAAAATTTTATTCTGGATATAAATTGGATTGTAAACGGTAAACGGGTCTATAAATTTTGTTTTAATTTATGCAAGGTGTAAAAGGCATATATAAACTAATCTGGGTTATTATGAGCTCACCATACTCCAGTGTACAGTCAATTTAGGGTAATATGTGGGGCCCATCTACTCATTTCTCATTGAATTTGTTTGAAAATAATTAGAAAAGTCAATGACTTTAAAAACATACCATATTTTGAGTTTTGTAATTAGTGTATCAAACTGTTTTTTATACATGTGAATAATTTATCTGTTAAGAGCTGTAAATAAAAGGTTGTATGATTCATGTATTATTTGGTGATTTTATTGAATGGTGTGCGAGTGTGAAGGAGGAATGGTTGTAAATTTAGGTATCCGAGAAGAGGCACAGCTGAGATAGCCATGGAAGCTGCAGAAGGTTTTTGAAGCAGAAATAAAATGGTAAGGAATTGTTTTTTTGAAATTTTTGCATTTTTGAAAATAATTTGATGACACTGGTGAAGCATAAAACCGTAATCCCCGATTCCACGGCAGTATATATATATATATATATATATATATATATATATATATATATATATATGACTAAGACTGGTCCCCGAAAGAGGGCAGCGGTTAGTCGCGTGCCTCCATTGTTTCCTACGCTAACCTACACATTTCCCTGAAATTTTCAGTCTACATCTTTTACTATCGACGTGCAATAGTCTGATTTAGGTCTACATCTACATCCTTTTTCACTATATCTGCTTGTAATATATCTCGCACTATTCCTCAAAAATGCCTTAGAAATATCCTGTCTTTGTATGTCTCCTATTTTCTTTTGTTTTTGCAGATATCTTTATTCCCCTACTATTTCTATAACCACTTTGTTATTAACTTTATCTGTCCATGCTATCATCATCATATATCTAAAGCATAACATTCCAAAAAGCTTTTTCCTTTTCGTGTCTGCTTCTCCTACTGTTTGTTGTCTTCGAACATAGCCACTGATTTTTCTTGTTAGATACAGTTCGGTTTCTCTTCTATTGTTTTGTAAATATCTACCCTATTTTACCGATATTCAATGGTATGTGAAGGGGGTTAAGCAGCCTGTGGCTACCAAGATCCCCCAACACTTGAACATTTGCCAAATTAATAGTTTTCCAATAAATCCTTTCGCACAATCATGATTAGTTGAGAATATTTCAATACCAACACCTGTATTTGTTTTTAGTACTCATCTGGTTTAAGTGCAATTACTTTTTTGTCACTAGAGTTTGCTCTTGGAACAGATTGGGCGCGTACCTCCACTGATTTCCATTCCGAGCTAACCTACATAGTACCCTGACATTTCTACAGCCTAAATACAACTTGATTTCCCTGCTATTGTTTTCTAAATATATGCCCTATTTCACCTATATTCAGTGGTATGTGAAGTGAGTTAAGCAGCCTGACGGCTTCCAAGATCCTCCAACACAGATAATATTGTTGTGTTCACATAGTGAAAAAATCTCACGTTTCGGTGATTCTTCCATAGAAAATATTGAAAAAAACATACAAAACCATAAACTGGCTCTGAAAAGGTTTGAAAAGTATATTTGGGCCGAATTTACCGAGTCCTGCATCTTTCGGAATTATATTTTGCCCGAGAACAGCACACAAGAACAACTGGCCCAGATCATGCAAGACTGGGCATTCAATGTGCGGCAGAAAAACGATACCGAGTACAAAGAGGCAGTGGTTAAGCTGATATGGAACGCGAGTGCTAAATTACTACAACAAAAATATTTCAAAGTTTAACCGTAAAATAAATTCATTTAATGATGTTGTTTTTGAAAAGTCGAGAAATGCTAGAAACACGAAAAGGATACGCAAAAGTTATCAGATAAACGCAAAGTAAGTGCTGAACCATTAACAGTTACGGAAATTGAATGTATTATGACGAGAATACTCCAGATGGACTGCAGAAAATTTTTTTTCAAATAGCTTCAACTGAGTTAGCATGGCGCGGAAACGAAACAGCGGTTTGTTTGATCGACTATTTTAATAAAGAAACAAACAACGATGGTTCTGAGACTAGACGTATTGAATATAATCCTATATTTTCAAAAACAGCTCAACGAGGAAGTAAAAGCTTGTGTACGAGCAAATGGCAAATTCCTAACGTAGAAAATGAAAATATGTGTCCTATTAGATTGTTTAATAAAATGATCTCCAAACATTCGAAACACATTCAAACAAATCAGCTGTTTTTAACTACAAATAATCACTGGAAAAATTCTTTTTGGTATAAAAATAGCCCTACTGACTTTATTGTACTTAGCAAGTGGACTCGTGAAGGAACAGCAAGCATTGATCTTGATACAAAACGAAACAAGTTTACAAACCATTCAAATCGTTCTTCGACAGTCACCAATTTGTGTAGTTTTTAGGCTCGAGTTTGCAAGAAATTTTTTAAGTAATCGGTCATACCTTTAATGCCAGAAACATGATAATACCTCAGAGCGCGAATCTCACACTAAAACAAGCAAAACTCACTGCAACATTTCTACATAGACCCAGATTGAATCAAGGTTATCATATCGACCATCTGCCTTCAGCCTATGCAAAAAAGTCAAACATTTGCTTTATTGACAAAAATATTTGACTTGTTCTTACATCTTCGAGAATTTAATAAATTTTTCTGTACTGGCGATTTTAACATAAATATGCTACATTTTAATAATTTTACTGCTAATCTTTCGCAGCTCTTAGATGCATTTAACCTGAAGTAATTAATTACTAAACCTACTAAGGGTATGCATCAAATCTGCTACATTAGATATTTTATTGTTGTTACCTAAAGATGATATTATTGTGGACTCGGGCTCTATCTTGATGCATAACATCGCAGATCACCATTTGAGATGCTGTTTCTGGAGTTTTGATGGTTTCTCTTTAATTTCCCACTTATAAAACGTGTACAGATTTAAGAATTTCAATAATAATGAATTTTATAAGCATCTGCAGAACCTTGACATCAGATTGTTCGTATTGAAGACATTGACAAGAAAATTACATTTTTAAATGAAAACTTACTGCAATTATTTAATCTAAATGTTTCAACCGAACATGTTTGTATTACTTTACCGTGAATAACAAATTATATTTGAACACTCATGCGTCAAAGACATGATGGCTAAATTAAAAAAAAAAAAATTGCAGGGAGACTGGAACTATTTTGCGGGGGATGTTTCCAAAGTTCTGCAAATTTAGCTTTAATTTTGTATTTTGTCTATTTCAATCAATATAATCTCGTTTTCCAATATAATCTCCATTTAACTGAATACATTTATTCCAACGATAAACTAATTTTTTTTTAAATCCTCAAAGAAATTTTTAGTGTCTCCTCAATCCACCTATTTATGGCATGTTTTAAGTCATTTAAACACTCAAACCGAACACTACGCAAAGGTTTTTTTTCATTTCTTGAAACAGATGATAATCACTGGGTGCAAGATCTGATGAGTAAGGTGGATGCGGAAGCAATTCCCATCGAAAATCATTCAAAACATCTTTGGTTTGTCTTGCGATGTGAGGTCTTGAATTGTCCTGTTGCAATAACGGACGCTTGTGTAACTTTCAGTGTGTCTGTCGTAGTGGTCCGGATAATAAATTCGAATAATATTTTGCATTTATTGTAATACCCTTCGGCAGATAGTTCATAAAAATAATCCTTTCGCAATCCTAAAATACAGTAATCTTTATCTTTCCAACAGACGGAACTGTACGCGCCTTAAGAGGCGGTCCTTCTTCGGGTTTATGCCTTTGGATTGACTTTTAGTCTCAGGATTGAAGTAGGGAATTCACGTTTCGTCAGTAGTTATTATCCGATGCCAAAATCATTACTGTTACGGGCTAACACCTCTTAAAGTTGACAAGTGTCTGACCGATTGAGTTTCTGTTCTGGTTCCAACAGCCTTGGTACCCAGTGGGCTGAAACCTTGCTTACGCACAAAGAATCATGTAAGATTCCATGAACTTGCCGTGTACCGATTCTCAAGTGTCCACTAATTTGAAGAATAGTTACTTTCCTTGTCCTCTTGCAGTAGATCCTTCACGGCAGTAATGTTTCTTTTATTTACTGAAGTGCTGGGCCGGCCACTGCGTGGATCTTCTTTTAATTATGTTCTACCACTTTTAAAGCGATCGATCCGCCGATAAACAGTACTTTTGATTCTGCAGACTCACCAAACACTCCTTGCAGACGTTGAATAATTTTTGAAGATTTCGCATCCTCTTTCCACAAAAAAAAAGATTATTGTTCTTTGAGATTTAACCGCGTCTTCCATGGTTGCAGAAACAGGGCTGCAAAAATGCGTCTATATCAACTGAACACGTAAATCGGACTAAAGAATATTGTACTAGATAGCTGTATAAACATGTCAACACTCGTCTACCACCATTAGTAATGCTTATACATTCTCCATAATTTAATTATAGCTAAATTCCCTGGTAAAACTATACGCAGCTCGGTTACGAATGCTATTAAAAAAGCTAAACGCGGGTATTTTGAGTTCTGTGCTTCTCATTTTAATAGATATATTCGAAAATAAGTTAAAGATATTGTTATGTACAGTTTTGGCAGTAGAAAATCTAGCCGGTAATTCAAAGAAAATTCGGTCAAGTATTCCGCTAAAAATCCTATTTCGATAAAATACCGAAAACCTAAAATGTAAAATGTGTTGCCGGCTAACTCAGTGCGACGGGTGGTGTACGTATTTGAAGAGGGTCCTGGAAGGCTATCGGGTGTGAACTATGTGTTTATCGGGAAATATGTTGGACGTCACCTAATCTCACGCGGTTTCTACGGAAAAGTCCTAAAAAGAATAAGAAGAGGGTGTCAAAACCTTAAATCAGGCGAGTGATTCTGGCATGAAATTAATTTTTGACAACATGTTTCGTATTCTAACTCACACGATTATCGATAGTAACGATTCCCCTCATTGTATTATATATGAAGATATACTACAATGTAATCATTTGGAAGTCATGAGACATTGCTAAACAATTGAAACAAGTTTATTTGGAATTACCAAGCCAGATCAATTGCCGTGAAAGGATTTCAAGTCGCATGGTTACATCTATGCAAAAGGAGTGTCTAACAAGCAAATAGATTTAGAAACCCTGTAGAAGAAGCAGGAGCCCTCCATTAATGCCAGAAACATGATAATACCTCAGAGCACGAATCTCACCTTAAAACAACCAAAACTCACTGCAACATTTCATAGACCCAGATTGAATCAAGTTTATCATATCGACTATCTGCTTTCAGCCTATGCAAAAAAGTCAAACATTTGCTTTATTGCCAAAAAATATTTGACTTGTTCTTAAACCAAATAAATATCTAATAAGGGTCTGAAACTTTTAAAAGCATTCCTTATCACTTAATCGTTCTTTAGGAATGCCTGGTAGCGACTGAGGGAAACGGAAAATGTCAGGGTTCACGAGAAACTTAAAAATGAGAAGAAAATCTGATCAGTAGACGACTGAGAACACGACAACAATGCGGAATCGAGCTGCGAAACGGAAACTTTCGGGAAACTTTATTTTCGAAACGCCGTTGGGAGTTGAAAGTTTCGGTGATAACTAAATTCCACGGGTGCTTTGTATTGGGTTATTTTTGGTAGATCGCTGGGAACTTGGGCATGTTTATATACCCAAGACCTTCTTTGGCTTTTTGTGAAGAAAGTCACTTACAATATGAGCTGGAAATATAGCGAAATAGATCTTTTTACAAATTGCTAACAAACTCTGTCAGTAAAAAGAAATATTTTTACCATGTTTTTTGTGTTGTGTTGTTTCGAACTTTTAAAATAAGCGTGACATTTATTAGGCAGAAAAGCTTCCACAGCCTCACGCACTTGATTAATTGTCTAAATTGACTACAACCATAGTCTAAGTGCAAGAAACTCGGTACAAACTAAATACATAGATATAACGAACTCTGAAAAATAATCTGAAAGTGAATGTTTATTGTGTTGTAGCCCTCTTCAGTAAAGTGAAATCATTCATGATGGTTCCTCTAGATGAAACTTTGCTATTTAAAAAAATTAAGCTTTTAGCTCCTATTTGCTGGTACCATCTAGAGCATCTTTCCTATCTGTCACATCATAGGTACACGCTCCTACTTTTAAATGAATCTAAAGTATTAATAAAAAATTGTTAATTAGTTAGTCATATTAACATGAAATTTTGCTAAATATGACAAATTTTTATGTGGCAATCAATTTTTTGTGCAAATTGTTTTGCATGTTCAAGACATCTAGAAAATCTGCTTATTGTACATATTTGATAAAGTACAGATGTTACTATCGAACATTAAAAAATACTGTTTTCTAGGTTAGGTTAGAAAGTTATCATCCTTCTGGTCCTATTTTCTTAAACAATTCTATATGACAAAGATATTTATGATAAAACCCACACATCAATCAACCTTTAAAAGATGACTCCAAATTCTCGTAAAAAAGTGTTTTTCTATCTGCCATCTAACTTCAATAACTCCTTCCAAATCTAATTGTAACATAGTCATTTCTAAATTCAATTCTCCAACTTCCCGTCTCTCTGAAGACCCTGAATGTTCCACGCTCCGATTTATAGAGCGTTGTTTCTTTTTAGTTTCGTTTTAATTCCTTCTCTCGTGACCTTTTCTCTTTCCTCAGAATCTGAATACGGCCTGTTGAAGCGGTGTAGGATTCCGTGGTGTTTCAACCCACCTGAGCTTTATACGTGTTAAAAGCCACCTTCGAGTTTGTATAGATATGGGTTCTAGGAGACAAAAATTGATGCTATTTTTCCATGAGTTATTAAAAGTAAGGAAACGAAAGGACAGTTGTCCCAGTTTATTCGCCTCTTACAACAAACAGGAAAACTCCTATAAGTATTGGAATATTACCAATTAGAAATACATTCAAATGCTAATTGTAGCCGGTGATTTAAAAGTATTTGACTGAACAAGAACGTGTAAAATTCCTGGCGGCAATTTAGATCGATCAGGTACGTAGATCTTGTCAGTGACATGTAAACGGTACTTAGGATGTGATCAAGGTACTATAAATCGTTACCCATTTCAAAATAAAATTAGATTCAAGTCTGTTTTAAATCACTGCAGGGATGATTAAATGAGATTGCTTGAAACACGAATCAAACAAAGATTAAAATAACCAACTGACAATAGTGTAGCTAAGGAATGCTCCCTATTTCTCGGCCTCGCGAAAAACAATGGGTCACCATATATGTATAATTTAAAATGAAACTTTATCTACTAACTGTAATGTAAAAGAGAAGAAACATTTTTTTACTTAACAGTTACATAAATCGCCTGAATCTTAAGAAAAATTTATCGATCAAATTTTTCAAATTAATTTTGAGTTTGCTAAAGTTCTACAAATACTGATAAATCGTTTAACTTAGTTTGAGCTGTAGTACTCCTTAAATTTGTTTCGATTAATTATAATTTAGAGAAACTCCTTTTACCAGCTGTAAATGTTATAAGGAAAACTAAATATAAAAGAGAAATGAAATGTATGTATCTCGGGTCTGTTCGTCATATTTTTATTATTCCGTTTTTAAAGTCTGATAGTACATCCTTCTTTGTCCAAATTTGGGAAGTTTCTCTTAACGCTGTTAATTTTTCTTTACATGAAAAGCTATTTCACAGGCTCCACTCAAGTAACAATTTGAACTTTGCACCTTTGATTCTAAATTACCGATTATTACAATTTTACTTTGAAACACCAGCATTAACAAGAAGTCATTGCAATTAAGTACATTCTGAAAAATATTCATTTCTGCTCTATGGACTGACGTTTTGCAGACAACCATAACAGTGGCTAAGGATTGCATGAAAAATTGATAGTTCTATTTAATTGAAATTAAACAATAAAGCCGAAATGTTATTTCTGTACTAGGGTCTTACTGTCTTATTAGCTTTAAACTTTCTCAAACGTGGTAAACTTTCACTAAAAAAAACAATTTTTTGTAATGTACAAAAAGTTTTTAATTTCCAGAATATTTAGCACGAAATCATTTAATACCGAATTTAAAAGAAAAAATTAGTAGTAGATAAACGATTTTTAATTTTGGGTTGTCTAGCGTACCTTCTGTTCATGTTCTCGGCACTGTTGTAATCCTGGTTTCGACATTTGTCAATATCAATTCTAAAAGAAAAATTCGCATTATGTATCTATCGCATTTTCAAAATATTTGTTAACTGGAATCATTTATTTCAATAACCCATAGAAACAATTACTTTATTTCTATCTATTCGTTGTTTCCTTTTATATAAAGCTAATACTAAAATAATCTTCAGAATGTCCGAGTTATGTTTAAAGTAACTGTAAAGAAGCGAACGTGTTTATTTCTTAAATTGTTTTTCTCGAATGGCTGCTTCAAGTAACGGTTTGTATCTTGAAACTAAATTAAATATTAATAAAATTACTATATTTTGTGTTTTATAAAGTAAAAACGTTTTTAAGTTCTTTATGATTTATATACTACTTTCTATTTTTAAAAGTGTCAAAGTTAATTTTGTGATTTTTATCTATTGTACGTGTGGTTAATGCACGCGTTTTTGGTTTAATTGTTACTACACTCCTATGTTGGGATCCATTATTTTAGTAAGTGAGATGTTTGTCATCACAATTCAGACAATTAATTGTATACACTGTGTCCACAGACAAATTTCACCACACGAATACCAAAACAAACTTCGGGTTGAAATTTGGGCTTCTGGTCTTAAACTAAGATGCTGAAGAAATTAGGCTGATTAATTAATATACCGGGTGTTTTTAGAAAGATTTTTTTTAAATTATCAACAGTAAACTACCTTTGTTTTTAAAAGTATCAAAAAGATTTACTTAGAAAAGTGTTTTAGAATGAAAGGTTATGAAAGATTGTCACTTTTTAAACAAATAAGCACTTTTTGATTTTTTTTTATTTTGCACGCCATGTTCCTTCAACGCGTTTCTTGAACTAATTCTTAATTATTAGAAAAATAAAAAATACTAGTATAATAATAATAAATGAACAAATAATAGGAAGGTTATTCGAATTCTAATTCAGAAAATTCCTAACGCCTAAACACTATTTACCAAGCGGCTTGAACGAGTTGATGGCAGCACATTTGAATAGTCTTCATATTATTTGTTCGTTTATTATTATGTTTCTTATTTTTCTATAATTAAGAATTAGTTTAAGAAGCACATTATTGGTACATGATGTGAAAAATAAGAAAAAATCACAGTGGGCCGATTTGTTTGAAAAGTGACAATCAATCATAACTTTTCATTCTAAACGACTTTTTTAAGTAAACGTTTTTGATATTTTTAAAAACAAAGGTAGTTTACTCTTGACAATTTTAGAAAATTTCTGTGTATTAATTAATTGGCCTAATTTTTTAGCATCTTGGTTTAAGACCAAGCAGGGCTGATCTCAAATTTCAACTCGTTTTTTTTTTCTATTTACATCCCAGGTGAACTCCATCTGTGGACATACTGTAGATTACGTTTCTTTGGTTCATTGTTTTATAGTGTTTTGTTTGGAAAACTTTAGCTTTTCATTTTTAAAAATTTTATTAACTTAGGTGTTAAATGTTGTATGTATGAAATTTTGTAAGTGCGGAATTGATTGGTGTTTTTATTTTGAAAACTAATTTGATTAGTGCTTTCTAGTTGCTCTGATGTCTAGGTTAAGTAGTTATGATAGAAGTTTTTTATGACATGTATATAATGTATATAAAGGTGAATGGGAAATTCTTTTATTTCATTGTTTTAAATTTAATATTAGATTTTGCTTTGTTACTATTAGATGATAGATAGGAATAAACATTCTTTCATTTTTATATAAAAAAGAATAAAAGCGTTTATTAATTTATTAAAAAGTAACGTTTTCCAATCAAATTTAATAAATGAACTTCTTTCAACCAACTCAATGACAATATTCAAAATAGTTTTTAAAATAACAAAGCCAAACAAATATACACTTATAAAGCTATTTTATACATTCAACATTTAACACCTAAGGTGTTACGCTTGCTTTATAAAGCTTTAACATTTATTGTATTGGTTAGGTTTAGAGGACTTAAAAACTCCACACGGGGAAAAATACAGACATACGTGAAAACCACACAAAGTTCTGGTTCGCACGAAAAGCCCGGTCATTGGCTTATCTTGTGGTCTGAGAGCATGCAACGATTGCAAATAATGCAAAATGGGAAAAGAGCAAAAGATATAAAAAAAAGATTAGCACAAAGTCGTGTTACATTAAACAAGAAAATGCAATTACTGTGCTCAACGACCACAAACATAGAAACAAGAAAAATATTGCTGAAAACAATTGTGAGGAGCACAGAACTGTACGGCTGTGAAACTTGAACAGTAGCAGAAGCGGACAGAAAAAGATAGAAGCCTTTGAAATGTGGTGCTACAGACACATGAAATAAGAATATTATGGACAGACAAAGTTAAGAATAAAAGGGTTCTAGAAATGGTACGGGAAGCAAGAAATATGTAGAAAACAGTAAGAAACAGGAGAGATACCGTGATAGGCCACATACTAATAGTGCGAAATATATTAGAGGCAGAAATAAGAAAAAAGAGAGGTAGAGGTAGATCTAAATTAAACTATTGCACACAGATAATCAAAGATGTAGGCTGTGGTAATTTCAGGGAAATCTGTAGGCTAACTCAGAATAGAAATAAATGGAAATACACTTCCAACCAGTTCCAAAACGGAAAACCTTGTAACAAAAAAATAATTATACTTAAACTTGATGATTATTATAAACACCTATAGGTGTTGGTTTTCAATATTCTCAACTAATGTTAATTGTGTGAAAAGATTTGCTGGAAAACAATTAATTCGGCAAATGTCTGTGCTAGGGGATCTTGGTAGCCGCAGGTTGCTTAACCCTCTTCACATACCTTACTTTTGGTATTCCAATGCTCCACCCAAAGGTACTGTACATTGGCCAGGAAGCGAACTTTTTTTACCTGGAAAATTTGGAATTTTGCCGAACCCTTGCTGTTCCAAGCAAGGTAGGGATCTTTAACGTGCATGACAACACTCACACACGGGACCTCCATTTTACCTCTGATCCGAACGAGGGCGTATTTTTGTGAAAAATGTTCGCCTAACATTTTTCAAGCAGACCGTGTCGGGATTTGAACCTGGTACCTTGGGCATAGTAGTCACACACATACCAACTACGTCACGGAGCCTTACATGTGATTTTCCAATGCTACACCCGAAGGTACTACATTGGCCAGGAAGCGATTTTTTTTTACCTGGAAAATTTGGAATTTTGCTGAACCCTTGCTGTTCCAAGCAAGGTAGGGATCTTTAACGTGCGTGACAACGCTCACACACGGGACCTCCATTTTACCTCTCATCCGAACGAGGGTGTATTTTTGTGAAAAATGCTCGCCTAACATCTTTCAAGCGGACCGTGTCGGGATTCGAACCCAGGACCTTGGGCATAGTAGTCACACACATACCACTACGCCACGGAGCCGCCTGCCTCTTCACATACCGTGCATTTATATTTCCAATGCTCCACCAGAAGGTACTACATTGGCCAGGAGGCGAGTTTTTTGTAGCCTGGTAATTTAGAATTTTGCCGAACCCTTGCCGTTCCAGGTAAGGTAGGGATGTTTAACGTGCGTGACAACACTCACACACGGGACCTCCATTTAACCTCTCATCCGAACGAGGGCGTAATTTTTGTGAAAAATGCTCACCTGCCATTTTTCAAGCAGTCGGCCGTGTCGGGATTTGAACCCAGGACCTTGGGATCCGTAGCCTCTTCACATACCACTGAATATCGGTGAAATAGCGCATATATTTAGAAAACAATAAAAGGGGGAACCAAGCTGTTTCTAGGCTGTGGGAATTTCAGAGAGCTGTGCAGGTTAGCTCAGAATAGAAGTCAGTGAAGATCCGCGTATAATCAGATTCAATACGGAAAACCTAATGACGACAAAGTAATTGCACTTAAATCTGATGACTATTATAAACAACTACAGCTCGCTTCAAGCAACTTGTTTATGTAGTGGAAATAAATGACCGCGATCAGTTATTGCAGAGGATTCAGGATGCTTCAATTCATATTAGAAATGGCAATTATGTATTCAGGAGAATGGACTAATTTTTGAACATTTACTCTAAGTTAATTTTGCTTTTTGTTTGTTGCAATAAATGTTTTTGATCTCTTTAAATTATGATTACTTAATAATGTTTAAATAGAATTCTTTTTAAAAGGGCTATAACTTTTGAACAAAGAAAGAAGGACATAAGTTTATATGAACACTTCTTCATGAAATTAAATCTACTTTTTATTGTCAAAGTTTGTAAAGAGGCTAATGAATCATCCTGCAAACGTATATAGAATATCTTAATTGGTTCAGTTAATAAAAAAAAGGTGATGTATGAAACCATCGCCTAAATTGCTACCATATCCATGTTGAAAGCGTTGTCCGTCTGCATTTACAGCACATTTGCAAATAATTAAAACTCCGTTTAATGTTCATCTGTTTATAGAGTTTAATGTGTCCCTGACTCTCTCTTTCAGTTCATTTCTGTTATAAGGTGGTTCAAATGCGTATACTTTAGCACCCCATAATTAAAAATCAAGTGCCGTAAGTTCAGATGATGATCTTGCGAGTCACATACGTGGTCCATAATTGGATATGATATTTTGTTCGAAATGTAACTAAAAGGTCGCTAACTTCTCGGGTATTGTTAGCCGGACAACCATCTAGCTAGAACCACAATTTTTGAAACTCCTGATCATTGGGTACAAATCTTCTAATTACTAGAACTATTTGGTTTCTTAGTAGTTCCGCATATCTGACACCATTAAGGTTATTGTCGAAATAAAAGAGTTCAATCAAATTATTGCCTAGACAATTACATTGGTCGATTTACTAAAATATTTATATCATAATTCATTACCTAAGATACTACACCAAACGTTAAATCAAAATTTTGCTTGAAATTTACATTGTGCTATCAGATGAGGATTTTCGGTACCTTATTGTGTTTATTAAATACCCCACATTTGGTAAACCGCATTTTGTCTATGCAGTTACAAGAATGCATTCGTCTGACGGAATTTTGTCTTTTGAGACCTTGAACAATAGTCGGTTTGTAAGAATGATACCTTTCTTTTTTCAAAATTTGCTGGATTATAGATTTTGGAATATCAGGCTCACGACTTATAGATCTTAAGAATGTGGATCTATTCCATGTTACCGTCTCAGTAATTTTTGAACACGTTTATGATTATTTATGCGGTGCTTACCTTAGTTTTTTAAAAGCACCATAATTTAGCAAATTTATCACAATTTTTCTAAAATATGTTATGTGGTTGTCGTCTTTTAGGATATAATTCTAAATATCTGACAGATGCCGTGTTAGGATTCTGCAAAGATTATAAATAAGTGCTGCTACATGTAGAATTGACGTTAGTTACCTACATTAATTTTACTCTACAGAGGAGACGTAAGAGTAAATAATGCTAGCTCTCAGTGGTGAGGGGTGCGTTCTATAGAAGCAAATGCAAATCTTTGTAGGAGTATACAAATTGTAACCTTTTCACTAAATACTTTTACACCTATCTGAAAAGGTCTTTGAACTTTCTGTCTAACAAATCTGTTGAGAACCACCCCACCCGAATTTCAGCCCCCCCTCACCTTCCAAGAGAGTATTCCAAAAGACACTGTTAATGGTTTTACTGCAAGATAGATGGATGGAGTCTTGTGTCATCTTCTACTAATTTTAAAATGAACACAAATAATAAGAGAACTCCAAGGCGTTTATCTAACCTATATTACCAAAAATGAATATCACAGTATATAACAAACACAACAAAACAAAAATAAACTCAGCTCTATCCCTAATTGGCCAAATATGCATGTATTTAAAAGTAAAAGAAAATCTTTATGTGTATTTTATCAAATTAACCGGCACATAATTAATGCAGATACAATGACGATGATTCTCCATATTGGAATTTGAAGTTTACAATACGCTTTAACTAAGTGTGCATCAACCAAAGAAGTCGTCTTAATTAAAATAAGTTTTATACAACTAAATATTAGGTATACATCAGCATGGTGTATAGCAGGTAGAAAATAAAAATTTAATAACTTACAAATTTGTTGATCTTGCAGAAAGCTCAAGCTACCTTGTAGTGCAGGATAAAAGGATTGTGAGTATTCCAATAATTCAACTTTATGTTGAAGCAAGCGCTTTCACTTTCACTTCTAAGAGTAATTTTTAAATCCGCGTTTACATTAGCGTTTGGGCACCTGTTTCTCTAGGAATCGCGCGTTTTAACTACCGTCGCTTGAATTATTCAATATTTAACTTGCTCGGCGATGGTTGCGTGTCATTCGAATTCGAAGCTCTACAACTAATAATAAAAAGATTGACTACCTCTTTTATTATTATCTATATGTATTTATAATAGGAAACGAGAACTTACAAGAGGTTAAAGATTTCTGCTACCTAGGAAGTCAAATAACACAGGATGGTAAGATTACAAAAGATATAAAACAACGATTAGCACAAGGCCGTGCTGCATTTAACAAGAAAAAGCAACTACTATGTTCAAAGTAAACAAACATAGAAATTAGGAGAAGATCGCTTAAAACATATGTGTGGAACACAGCATTGTACGGCTATGAAACGTGAACAGTGGGAGAAGCGGATAGGAAAAAGGTAGAAAGTCTTTGAAATGTGGTGCTACAGACGTATAATCAAGGTATCATGGATAGATAAAGTTAAGAACAAAGAGGTTCTCGAAATGGTAGGGAAAAAAAGAAATATGTGCAAAATAGTAAAAAATAGGAGAGATAGGATGATAGGACACATACTAAGGCATGAGGGAATAGTGTGTAATATATAAGAAGCAGAAAAAAGAAAAAAGAGAGGTAGACGTAGACCTAGATTAGATTATTACACACATATAATGAAAGATGTAGACTGTGGGAATTTCAGGGAAATGTGTAGGTTAATACGTATTCTGCGTCTACTAATATCAGTAACATTTTTTTGTACTACTCAATATAAACTCTATCATTTTTATTCATAGTTAATAGTTAACTAATAAAATTTTAGAACTTGACACATGTTCGTACTTCGAACATCAGAAAGAAACGATTATAATAATGACCGCGAAATGATTGAAGTTGAATTGATTGCGGTAAGAAAGACATTAACAATGCCATACTTTAACCTTCTAAAGAGAACTCAATAACCATACTTAATAGATCACAAAAAAGTGTTGGTGCTGTACAAATATGACAGAAAATACTGCTTAAAATAAGATTGTCAATTTCTTGGATGCTGCATTACGTATATAGTACGTTTAAGTTATACACTTATGGCAATTTTAACAAAAGTAATTACTAGCACAATCCACACGTTCTTGTTTATTATTTAGATATTCTGAGTGAAACTTGCTTCAAGAATGATACCCACCTTTAAAAATACAGCGGATAAAATAACCAAGTGTATACATATTACTTGTTTATAATAAAAAGTAAAAGAATGAAAAATAAGAACTTATTCATTCGTAGATCTTCAACGGTAACTACGTACTAATCTAAATAAATCACAGTCTTTTGAAACTGTGTAGCGACTTATCTTAGTTCCTATAATGAATTCAGCATTTTGTTTATTTCAGGGTGCAGGCGCCAGGTTTGTTTAATGTTGAGGTCCTTCCATCAAATCGGGATCTGCGGACGTTTTAATTATCCCACTGTAAACTTTCACAAGATGGCCGTCTCATCATAGCATGCGATATTTCTTAAATTATGTCCGAGTATATCAACTTGGAAAGAGAGGTCTCTATTTTTACGCCTGAACTAATACGTTTCATCTTCTAGTTTACTTAGGATCTTTATATTAGATTTTATAAAATAAAATTCTAGTTGTTCGAACTTCTCCGTTCGTCTAAATTCTATAGACGTTACACTCCGGTATTCTCAATATAAAAGAAAATAATTTGGGGAAGTGTTGTGAAAAGAATTTCGAGGTGTTAAGGAGTAAATCCAGGATTTAAGTGGCAAGCAGCTCAGTCAAACAAAATTAACAGCAAACTCGAATCTTATGATTAATTAAATTCTAATCTCGTTAGATTTTCGAGACTGTTTAGCGGTGCCGTGTTTAAGAAAGTGCGGGTTTACTGTAAATATTATTTCACTCAAGTGTATCCAAGGGGGTTTTATCACTAATTGGATTTTGGCAGTCCTTGGAGGAATACCTTTAGTTTAAGTTTATTATCTATCCTCAAGTTTTGGGCAAAGCGATAATAATGAAAGGTTGTTGTGACGTAAGTAAGACACCACTGCTTTTATCCTTTGGAAGATGTAATCTGGTGTTAATTTACAATAAATTGCGAAAATCATTTCAGTAACACTTCTGAAATTAATCATTTTTATACACAAATTATTTTTGTATTGTACGAGCACTATTCATCATTTTCGTACAAAAAAAGCGCTCGCGAGAGTTTATGGATATCTAGTTAAGCACTGAAGCAACACAAATTTGAAACGTTAAATCATTTATTATTCAAAGCAATCTCTTCGTATGCAAGAAACCGACAACATTTCCAAACCTTTCAAAAACATATTTTTAACTTACTTTGCAAAAACTCTCCACGGTATCTATTACTGCTTCGTTCC
This sequence comes from Platerodrilus igneus, assembly GCA_036346225.1. Classification (NCBI taxonomy): domain Eukaryota; kingdom Metazoa; phylum Arthropoda; class Insecta; order Coleoptera; family Lycidae; genus Platerodrilus; species Platerodrilus igneus. The sequence continues at coordinate 626,928 of JARFIW010000500.1, read as the reverse complement.
AAAAAAATTTACGAACTTTCATTTAAGAGGAGTGATAGATAGTCCGAATGAATTAGATCCGCGATTCAAGCAATTTTAACATTAAATCAAGAACTGTATATATTACAATGCGTGATTTGTATATACTGGCATATAGTTTTACCAAAGCGAAACGCTTATGAACAATATTACGGTTCTTTGCTTTTTACTATTTCTTTTCGTACTGTAATTAATTAAGTGATATATATTGTCCAATGACAATTTTTCTCGTTTTCATAATACTTCTACAACAATCCCAAGATGCTAAAGAATGAACTATTTCAACAGATTTTGGAACGTGGAACTTTTTAGACGTTGAAAAACCAGATTTCTCCTACTTGCTTGTTTACTATTTTTTTACGACCCGTAGAAATGAATCGATTGTAACAATACTACTTAAGAAGTCGACGTCTTTTTTAAGATCACCAATACACAGAGTGGGATAATTTCGTCTTGGTTCGTTTCTGATCAACATTCAGAAACTATGCATGTCACAAATTCATGTAAACTAATTCGATGATTTGAAGGAATCATATTATAAACTTCATCGACAATTTCTGGTTTTAGAAAGCTCTTATGTTCACTCTACATGTTTAATTTCACTGATAATTCAGAAAAAGCATTATTGAATTCCAATAGCACTTTCTCCGTTATTAAACTTGTCATGCAAGAAAGTTCTTAGCTTGAATAGGTGAATGAGAATGGTTTTCGCAGTAACTAAAGTAAATATCGCTAGAGAAGCCAAGAAAAATCAAGTTAATTGGGATATTGTAATTTCTGAGATGAAATACTAAAAAGAATGAGATATGGAATTAAATGAGATTTAGAAATCTTCAGTAATCTGCAATATTTTCGTATGTGTAAATTTTAGCCATATTGCAGTTAATAGGAATGGTGTTAGAATACTCCTACCCACGTGTACAACACCTTGCCTAATTGTAGAGTTAATGTAGTGAAATTTACATTCTTTGCACAAAACAAACAGTAAACTCGTTAAAAATTAGGAACTGAATGAATCAAAATTTCTTAATAAATGTAACTTGTTTTATGTCTCTTCTTTAAACATTTTATATATAATGCTTAGATAAGGGGTTGTTTAGGGGTGTATCGAGTAGTAAGGGTCGCGTAATAACTGTAAATAGCAATGGGAATCAGAAAACTGCATTTAGTTAGCAGGAAAATAAATAATTCGCACATTATGTAAATAGCAAGCATTTAACACCCTGTATTTGGACCGTAATTAACTTTAATCAATGCCAGTAAGCATATCTTCCAATAATAGAACGCGTATTCAGCAGAGAAAGAATCATACATGCAATTAGACTACGTTGAGAAGTGTTCAACAATTTTATAAAACAGATACGCAAAAGATTAGATAAAACTTAGTAAATCTTCATGCAATTACGCTTGTAAGAAAGAAGGAACAATAAGCGCTTTGATAAGATAACTCACTTTCGAAGATGAGTTTAAATAAATACATAAACGAAAACAGCAATCGTGTTACATCTTTTATTTTGGACAATTCTCCAAAAGCTTTATTTACACAAAGCAACAGACATAAGCTAAATATCCAGCAACAATAACAATAATAAGGCGATCAAAGATCGTAAATACCAGCATGATACGGAACTCCAAAATAATTTCATCAGAAATCAGCTTAAAAATATACTAGGAATGTCCAGAACAAATATGGTTGGTTGCAAGGCTGCTTGGAAATCCAATCCATGTATACAGAGCAAAAGCTATATAACGCCCAGAAGTGATAAGAAACAGTCAGTCTCAATTTGAAGCACGTCGATTCCACAATACTCTTAATCAAATATTTACGCGTCAGATAAATAAAATTTATACTATAGTGAAAAACAGTGCTGTGTAAGAATTGCGTTAAGAATGCATGAAAAAGCTTTTGCCGTTTTTGCAGAAAACGTGAGTAGACATTGGTTAATTAATTTAAATTAAATGTTTATAATGATATAGGGCTTCTGGTACACTTCTAAAACAATTCTAATCCGCTTCTAATACAATGCTAGTCCACTTCTAATACACTTCTAGTCCACTTCTAATCTAATTCTAATTCACAACCATAAGTGGAATAATTCTAAATTCATAATACTAAGAAACCTACGAATTAAGTGAAGAGGTCCAAGGCGTATCCAGAGAAACATAGAATAAAGCACGAGGTGAATCTTGGAAATAGGGAGCAACAAAAATATTGGTTCAACGTACGTTAAGGAGTACAAAGCAGAGCATTGGTTTTCGATTGAAGATAATAATGGGGGTGTTGATTCACAACACAAAACAACTCATCAGGAGATCACAGGTCAGGGCTATCTAGTTTTAAGGAATCTTTTCAAATTTAAATTTTAACACTGAATATATTAATTTTTTCGCAAGTTTGTAAGGAGTCAACAAGAACATTGAATACGTTGAAACTTACGTAAGAATCATAAAAGGGTCTCGAACGTTCCAGATTTTTTTATAAAAGGTGTCGTTTTTGGTGACTTTAAATTAAATTAAAAGGATATAAATTTTGGGATAAATAATCCATATAATATTAATTGATTGAAGGGTGTATTTAAAGAATTACAAAAATTGTGAAGTGTAAATATTATTTCCTTTCATTATAAGAATATTGATTGACTTTGTTTTATCAATTCACACAGGTAAGAGTTAAAGGGGTAAATGAAAATTGGTCATCGTAACGTTGTGCACTCTGTGTAAATTAAAAAGGGCTAGCCGTGGCATAATAAAAGTAGAAGATTAGAGAAAAACACACTGCGATGGCGTTCAGCTGGACGTTTATTACATCCGGCTGTTCAAGCGTGAGGGAGTACTACACCAATTTAAATCTGACGCAACAACGGGGGGCGGAGAATAACAGCAAAATATATATATATATTTTTGAAATTGTGTTTCTTGGGAAAAAGGTCTAAATAAATTAAAAAAAAATTTTTTTCACATTATATGCGTGTTAAACAGACGTTTCGACCGTCGCAAGATGGTCTTTATCAATGATGGTTTTTTACCCATAAACGGAGGTTTATATAGTAGTATAAATTGAGTCATTCATTGAATGGTAGAGTCTCCAATCAAACTCTGTACTAAACATTTTAATATACATGTTTACTAAGAAATTAAGAATTTTAAATTTTGACTAAGAGTTTAGCAACTCGTATCAAGGTTGTACATAATTTATATATATCAACAATATTTTAATTTGTGACGTAAATGTTTAGTACAATTGTATATTAAATAAATTAAAGTGTAGTAACCGTACCATACCATTCAATGAATGACTCAATTTATACTACTATATAAACCTCCGTTTATGGGTAAAAAACCATCATTGATAAAGACCATCTTGCGACGGTCGAAACGTCTGTTTAACACGCATATAATGTGAAAAAAAATTTATTTTTTTTTATTTATTTAGACCTTTTTCCCAAGAAACACAATTTCAAGTAATATTATATAAAATAAGGTCAAGAAATACCAATCGAATATTATATATATATATATATATATATATATATATATATATATTGACGTAATAAAAGAGTCATGAGAGGTCATTGAAACCCAAATTCTACGAATAAATCCCACCAAAAGAATCCTGAAAAAATAGAAATTTCTGTAAATTCATTAATATAAGCGTACTTTTATTCATCGATGTACAAACGAAAATGCAATTGCGCGTGTATAAATAATCACCTTGTATGATATAAGCGTATTGTAAATACATAGCAAATAACGTAGGCCGTATATGTAACAATAATTATTTTCTTTATATACCTTAAAATGCTAATCGATCACTCTAAATTAAATAATTTTGTATATTTAAAAACCCAATTTTAAACTTATTGTACTAAAACACGTTTTGACGTAAAATCAAATATTTTCTATAAGAATAGAATTAAAAAGCAATTAAAGTTTAAATTATTTCGCCTTTGTATAGCATAAAAATATTTTAAATAAAACACGTTCTCGTATTTTAGAGAGGAATTGAGAAGAAATTCGTCAGCTTCGTTGAACTCATGAATAAATAAACGTCTATTCTACGAAGCGTCCGGAATAATAAAAAACCCCATAACGTAACAAAAATTGATAAAAGTTATTTATAACCTTTCGCAATTACTAGATTAGTATGCGACATCACAATAACCTTGGGTGTTAAACAAAGATGAGGCATCGCGCGTCACTATTATAAATCAATACTAACGGGATAATAAAACTTGACGATTTTGAACGCTAATGAGGATTTCCTAGATCATTTCCTTCGCCTGTCAAATTTGAATTTTTAGCAAATCACGTTTTTAGTTGAAATTTGAAACAACCAATACCATTAGTTTATTGGATCAAAATAGTCGATCTGCAATAGTCGCGCCAATTTCAATAGGTAGCTTTTTATCATGTAGGCGGACTCTTGTCGTAATAATAGTAATAATGTCAAACAATGAAAAATGAGAAATTTAGTTAATACAATTGATTAAGATTTCGATAACATGAACCGTTTTAGCAATGTTTCACTAGAAGAAATTGATTGTGCTGTAAATTCTTGTATGCCTTCGAACACCGTAAAGAGTAGATGTAGTGTATGGAAACGGTTTATGAAGTTCTGTGAATATCGAAAACACGTTTTTAATGCAAATACATCAAAATTTGAAAAACATTCTAAAAGACTGGGCATGGAAGATGAAAAAGAAGATGGTGATGACTATACAAAATACTTTCTAAAATGTATGTAGAATTCCACTGCAATCGAGTTTAAAAGTGCACGTGATGCATGCAACGCTAAACGTCGTGAATTACAAAAGTTTGCACAAGAGCGAAAAAAGTGCTTCAGCTCTTGGTATACGTGGTACTCATGGTTCCGACATGCATCGCTCTCAATTTGGTGACGTTTTAACAAAAAAATTAGAAATATCATTAAAATTAGATAAGAGCAATTTTAATAGCTCTAAAAAAGTTAGTAACACCCAGTTCAATTAGTAGCAAAGAAGAAAGATTTTACGACCCCAATCACTTTACTTAATTATTTCATTAAAACGCGAAATCGGCCTAAATATTACACCATCCAGGATGTGTCGTACTTCGAAATAAAGCGAGAAGAATCATGAAAATCACGTATTGAGTTGTTTTTAGCATATAAGACGAAAATCAATGAGAACGGGGGCATTTCTTTCTAAAGCCAAACAACATGTAAGATTCGATCAAAGTTTCATTCTTTAATTTATTTTAAAACATGAAAGATATACGTTTCGAATAATTTGTAATCTATTTCATCACCGTTCCACAACAAACATAGAAGTTATCAAACGTAATTATTTGATGAAATATAATTCAGATTTATCACATAATATTAATAAACTTGACACAAGGTAACAACTGCTAATTTTAATCGATTAAAAATGATTGCACTTTACAAACTGATATTTAAACGTCAAATGGAGATTTAAAATAGAACCAGGAAGTATTTAATGCCTTTAATTACGATGCAAGTGCGATTTTGATATGCGCTATTTGACAATCACAACAGCAAGTATAATTTGGTTTTTGAAACTGACAAGGAAATTTAAATATTGATAACTTAATAGAGTTGTGTGCCAGAAAAGAATTAACTGTAGTTATACCATATAAAATACCAAAAATCATATAGCAGGATATAGAGAAAATATCTTGTGTATAATGTAAGTTTCCGATCACACGCTTGCAAAAGCATAGAACAAACTGACAATTATATAAGAAAGTATTACTACAGGAAGTTCACGTTGTGTTAGGCACTAAAAAGTATATGCCTAGGACAGAATGGATAAACTTAGGAAATATCATATTTAATAGAAAAAAGGAAAAAAGTAAAAGTGTTGTAATGGTATATCACCAACTCTATTAATATAAGCAAACGATAAATAAAATTGAAGAAGTGAAGGATAGTTGTCGTATTTTAAGAAGAGAAAATTCGAAAATGCGGAAGAAATAGTTATATTAGAAGAAACTGATAAAAAGTTAGGAATACAACTCGATAAAATGAAAGATATTTCAGAATTAGGCACGAAAATAAACGAAATATAAAGTATAATAAAATGTAGCAAACAAGATAGTGGCAGAAAGGCGATAGTAAAGTTAGGGTTAAAAAACCTAAAAATACAACTATACAAAATAGGAAAAATGAAGCACGATAAAATTAATAATTGGTATATATGTAAAAAATTCTAAAATCTCTGAATTTCTGTTAGATTAACTTGAAGTGATGGATCACATAATCAACTTTTCCTAAACAATATGAGAGTGGAATAAAATAATAGGAGAAGTTGGTAGAAACTGAAACATTACTAAAGGTCCAGAGTCTTTAAAGTTAATTATCATAAAATGATTAGTAGAATGAAACAACTAAGAGAATATATTACATATCACTGCCAGACATTCGATGTTTTTTAAGGGGAGGAAATTTACTTTTCTTCCATACGTTATTGTGTGGAAGCACAAGTACTATAGTCTGGCGTTTTGGGTCTACTATTTTGAACTACAAAGACATTTCAAATTGCAGATATAACAACGTTATCATCTGCGGTAGCCACATCTCATAATGCCACCACAAATGACAGAAGTAGTTAAAATACTGAAGGAAGTAATCCAGTTTAAAGAAACTGAAAATTCTTCTTGTTGTATGTTTCAAAATCGGGATGTTTGTTAAGGGTGCTTGTTAAGATATAGGAGTTTGTTAGAATCCGCAAAGATAAAGAAGCTTTAAAAAGAAATTGTGATCCGCTTCTAGAAGTGCTAAAAAGCATAAAACAAGCTCGGTTTGGTTCAATGGTTTTTCCCTGAATCGACAGCTTCCGATTCGATTCAGTTAAATTAATTCATGTGTGTCATAGATACGATCTAAAGCAAATGTGTTGTTAGCTCTTTGCGTGAGTGAGCCTTTATATATCTTTTTTCTGCAGGACGGCATTCAACTAACAAAGCAGCCAGGAAAAACTTTATTCAAACTGAAACCGACGAAATCAATTTACTGTAAGCCCTTGGAACAAAAACAGTTTGTTTGCCAAAGCTTTTTGTGTCTTTAAACGAAATGTCTATCACTAGTTATTTTAAATCGTACTGCACCGCTGCTATTTCTAAATATCTAGAATTTCCGCGATTAAAACGTATTAAATTTATTAAAATGAAGTGAATTTGAAAATACTCAACCTAATAATAAAGTTCGTGTTACTGTACTAGAAGCAAATGCGGTGAATTAGCTGTAAATTAATTGAATGCTACCTTGGTAACATTTTCCAGTAAAGTATCGTCCCAATTAGATATTCATGTGTGAGATGCTTTAGATGTATTGACAATAACAAACCACAGAGAAGGGCAAAAGATCTAAATAACTAAAAACTAACAAATAGAACGATTTTTAGCGTATTAAGACCGACAGATTGTGTAAACGAAGAAACAAAATGGAACAACTAAATAACATGAGAGATCAATCTTTGAAAAATAAAGTAAATAAAGTATCATCATAGAAGTGTGTTAATTCGTGGTAGGGCTACAAAGTGAGGAAAAAGATCCAGCATTATTAGAAAATAAATGACAACAATTAGTACACCCTGGGTGATAAGAAAATAAAGTAATATGAAAAGTTGAAAGAAATTATTGAAAGCAGAAAAGAAGGAGCATGCGTAGCAATAATTCCGACCGGCATTCAGTGGTTGGAAAAAGTAAACAATAATACGTAGTGGGAAAATAAGTCTTTGCGAAGAAAGGTTCTTTATAGTATAAAACACCAAATTTGTGGTTTACACAGTCTGCATTTGTTTGTTTTTGTGTTGGGGTCTTTGATGATGTGTTTATCGTAATAGTGTATGTTGATTGTCTGATCTTGTATCGCTACCATGAATCCCTTAGTTTCACTGAATATGTTGCCTTTCTTGAGCCATGTGTTTGATGCTTCTTGGTCAGAATACATCACATCCACTCAGTTATTGAAAGATTCACGCGCAATAGAGAAGATGTAGAAAGGGGATGCATCAATATAATAAACATGTGCATCAAACAAACAGATAATCTAAGAAACTACTTCATAAAATGAGCAGAAACCAGCAGCATACACAAGGCGATCATACACGCGGCGATCATACACGCATATACACATCAGCCACACCAATACAACTTAACAACAGTACTTTCAACCCCATAGAGGAAATCATAACAACACACACACACACACACACACACACACACACACACACACACACACACACACACACACACACACACACACACACACACACACACACACACACACACACACACACACACACACACAAAGCAAGAAAGCTTGAAGAAAAAGCACTACACAGAACACACCCACACTAGCTTACACAATCACATACCGACCAAGAAGCATCACATGGCTCAAGAAAGGAAAAATATTCATTGAAACAGAGGGATTCATGGTAGCCGCTCTCTGTATCTTTTGACGCTTACTGCGATTATCCTATCCCTAGCATATTGAACAGTTTTGCTTTTTTGAAATCTTCCATTTATTTATAAAATGCATAGCTGCTTAATTATTATTTAAACGGTTTGGGTTGTGGCTATTGTTAGAAAATCTGGACAATAACAATTTAATCACCGATATTGGAAACATTAACTATACTAAAGAAGAAAAACTTTTAGAGAGCAGCGACTTACCTAATCCAATTACGGAACCTTTCTACGATAACACAATGCTAGTTAAGATACGTTTTAGGGGCAATACTCCTCCAGTCGCGCGTACCTTTTTATACAGAATCTGAATCCACATTACTTTTAAAACTAGGCTATATAAAATTCTGTTTCAAGTGCAAAGTCGATAACATATTATATTATAGGCAAATTATTGTAAACATTTGTCTTTGTATTAATCTTGTGTAATGCCAGAACTTACTTATTGCTCTATTTAGCTGTAATAACTTTTTGTCGAGTAACGTTTAAACTTACACATGTAATTTAGTTTGATTTGATAACTTGTAAGCATTCGTAGAATACTTTTTTGTTGTACTTTTCTTTTTCTTTAAGGTTTTAGTGGCAGATCGTAGGCGGCTCTGCCGTAACACGTACTAAAACCTCTGGAATTTCTTCCCCACTTTAACTCTTATCTTTAACTTGATATGTCAGCTGTAATAATTATTGAAAGAAATAAAGACATTATTATTATTATACTTGATGTTGTTCATTGCGAGAGAAAATTAAAAAATTGTGGTAACTTTCATGTTTGTAGTTCAAGGGAATGGATCTTTTTACATCATAGTTGTCAATAATCGGTGCCGCATCTAATCTACCAACCAATCGTATAGTGTCTCTGCCGTCCATATGCGGAGTAAGGTAATAAATTGTACTGATTTTGGGTATCATTTTTTGCTCTTGAAGTAGCTAAATCTCTTCAGAATATGACTCATACTGAACTTCCTTAGCAAATTTTTTTCAACTTCTTGAATTGCCTCTCTTTGAAATCAATTTACTCTTTTCAATAGCTCTTTACGTGTCTTCTGCTTTAACCTTCGAAATAGGTCCATTTTAATAGGACTATCGTTATGTCCTTTTAAAGCATGTTGTTACAGTAATGAGGAGGGACTCACATTAATTTTTTCTGGCCAATGAGTATAACCTTATTTAAAAATATGCGGATTCACATTACTCCAATGTCGACAGTTCTGTATATTAACGCATCCGTTCAAAAAAAAAAAGTGCACTCATCGGAAAAACATGTCCTGTAAAAGATACGGATCATTATCTATCATTTCACCCAATGTCTCGCAAAACTGTAGTCTTCGATCAGTCATCTTCATGTAGTTCTTGACAGATCTGAATTTTATTTGGATGGAATTTATGTAATTGCGCCACCTTATAAACTGAACCGATTGAAATTCTCGTCAGATTAGATACCTGGTGTATTTAGTTGGTAGACGTATTGAGCTGTCCCAGAACTTCAATTTGTGCGTCTTCGTTCAACAATCTGGGTTCTGTACGTTTTTTATTTTCAACAGATCCACATTTCTCAAACTTTTTTACAAGTTTTTGCGCGTAAGTGTGTGAGACATGGATCCTTTATTTAAAGGTAGCCGCCGTTAGCCCGGCACATGTATACTCTGCTCCGTAAATGAAAATTAGCTCTATACTCTCTCGGCTAGACTGAAAACCATTCTTAAAGTACTAACTAGCACTAAATACTAACAAGTTAAATTACTATAACTACAGAAATGACATATTAAGCTACTCATTTGTTTGAAAATAAAACAAAATTTGTAACATCTCGGATATTTAGATGCATTTTGAGCATTTCCTGTAGCACTGTATTTCATAAAACTTAAGGTAACTAGATTAATTAATTTAAATTTATTGTGCGCAATAGAACACCTTTTATTTAATAACTACAGAACGGATCGACCGATTTTAATGATCTTTTCACGAAAAAACTTCGTCTTTCAACAGCTTTATTACCATGTAGTACAAAATGTAGGATACCATTTAAAATTTTAACGTTGAGTAAGCTGTGTGTACGCTGGTAAAGTGTTATAAAACTAGAACCCCTAAACCATGCTTCCCCCTTGACATCTGATAACCCCTCATAAACCGTATTTCAAATGTTTACTAATTTTCTTTATATTACAGGTGGAAACATTGAAATACGGTGTATGAAGGTTTATTAGATGCCAAGGGGGAAGCATGGTTTAGGGGTTGTAGTTTTATAACACTTTACCAGTAGGGATGGACTCGGGCTCGGGCTTTCGGGCCGGCCCGGCCCGAGCCCGGCCCGATTTCGGGCCGAATCCGGGCCGGGCCGTTGACTACTTTATTCGGGCCGGGCCCGGGCCGGGCCTATCTTTTTTCGGGCTGGACCGGGCCAAACGACTCGGGCCGGCCAGAACTTTTCGGGCCGAAAAACGCACGAGTAGATACTCCATCGTCCCTTCACTTCTATCTTACATTAAGTAAGTAAACGTTCTTAACTATATTTTCACATAGTGTCTTCATGAACCCATTAATAATCAGTTTTTCGTCTTGTTTAGTGTAAAGGAAACGTGATATTATAACTCGCTTCTTATACCGAATATTTTTTCTAGTCCTATTTAATGTTCCTCATGTTGTATTTTAGGCAAGTTAAAGATGCTCAGGAACATCAAACTAGGTGATTTATTCATAATTCAAAAGTTTGCACGATTTATATTATGTATATGTATATACTCTAAATCTCAATCATGCGGCGAACGTCGATATTATCAATCACGTGTATAATTTATGTCTACCGCCAAAACACTAGAGAGTTATTGCAAACTTCATTTTACCAATTTTTTAATAAAGTTTTCCCTTATTTGACATTTACACATGCGCAATTACACCTTTAATATTCTTCTTAATTTTCTTTGGGAATTAAACCACTTATATTTTTTAAAATCAACTTTATTTACGTTTCGATCCATAACCTAGGATCGTTGTCAAAATAATAAAAACTTCAAGTTTGACATTTATGACATAAATATAAGTGGTTTAATTCCCAAAGAAAATTAAGAAGAATGTTAAACAAACCACAACAAACATACAGGGAGTATTTACACCTTTAATGTTTGTACTTTATTAAAATACAGGACACCTTTATTTAATTTAAACACAGGCAGGGAATGCTTTTATTTAAGGCGCCTTAATTTTGTCATATGCCAAATGCCTAACGTACAAACTTACATTTAATTGTCTGCTTTGTGTATAAATATAGCGAAATAAATGGTTTTTTGTAGGGTTGTTTCTGTAATTAAATTTAGAAATATAATGTCCAAGTTTATAACACGAAAAAGATATAAAAAGTCAACGCTCTAAATACGAGGATGCTGTTTCGTAATGCTTTTCCTAGAAGTAAACTGTAAAAATCCTTTTGAAAACGGATATGCTATATGCTTGGAAAGAAGTAAAAACAGTGTCTTGAAGTAAACTCAAAAAGTATTCAGTGAAAACACTTTGACAACACATACAAATGTCATCGAATCAGTGGGAAATAAAAGACTCAAATAATAAAAAAAAGTTCATCTTTGTGTGAATACAACTTCTTTGATTTTTTCCAATATAGTTAAACATGTAGATCACCTTATCACAAAAGAGATTAATTCTTTATTCATTTTTAAAACATAACCTATAGATATAGAATACTAAACATATATGTCAGAATAAAGAGTAAGGGAAAAAACACTTGCACTAACACTCCTTTAGATTGGATGCAAATTTTTAAAAAAGGATACTTTATTTGAAGATTCTTTTAATAAAGTCTGCTTGGAATGAGTTTGCAACAACTCTCTAATTTCAAGTAGGTAATTTTAGTAAAATTCTTTGAAGTAGAAACGACAAAATAAAGCGGACGCAAATTTATTATAAAGGTTATAAGGTGCGTTAAGCGTACAATTTCATAAACATTGAAAATTGCTAAACATTTTGTACCTTTGTTACCTATTTTTAGGATTTTTTAAAGAATTGTTACGTTTATTTTCAGCATAAATTAATTACCCTATTTTTCTCCCTTATTAATTCAATACCCTCTCGAATAATTCTGTTTCTACTGTTAAATCCTTAAACATAATTAATAATAAACACGCTCTCGAATACATTTCTCAACTTAAATCTAGTTGCTTTAAAACGACAAGTTTATGCAGCAACTAAATAGTTATATCCTGTTTCAGGTACCCGTTATCTTGGTATACATTACGACCGCCTATAATGATTTTCTCTATTGTTTCAATGTAAAAACTTGTTGAAATAAGGTCGCACACTATCTGATAAAACCCGGGTTTACCAGTTTTAATCGCGCTTCGATAAGCGAGGATTTGCAGTTGGAATTCGTGTTATTTGAACCATTGTTAAATTTGCTTCTACAGCTTGTGCGTCGACATATTTTCTACATTATTCATCACCGTATTTGAAAAGCAGTGCACGTCTGTTTATTTTCTGTTCGACAACTAGGTGTCTTGCGTAGATTGCTTCTTTTAGCTGGACACCAAATGCGTTCTTCCTTTCTGTAGACCAACTGCTTTTGTCCGTAGGTCGTTGCTGTAGTTACGATGCCAGGGTGAATGAATCCTGAATACCGCGGCGTTTCTGTGTTGACTCACTCTCGACGGTTTTCAAGCTAAGTATCCGGACACCTACAGGTATGCAACTCGTTTCCTTTTGTGTGTTGTGTCAATGGGATATTCCGTGTCAACATTTGGTGTAGTTATGTGACAAGAAACGGCACATTGTAGAACTATTGTTCGTTGCTGCTAATCGATATTATCGCTCTACATGTGTGATGTACCTGTGTTAAAAGTATTGGACAGACACACGCTTATTCCTTTGTACTGATTAGTTTATTTTACAAACGGTACTATGTACGATTTAAAAGATATCTGACAAAAGCCCCCACACGTTAATTCTTTCCTACTAATTAGTTATTTTACAAAAAGTGTTAGGTGAAACTTTAAAAATGCTTGACAAAAGCTCTCACAGGTTTATTTACTACTGATTAATTTTATTTTGTGTAAATACGAGATGCGCACTTCGTATCTAATGTACTAAATTGTTTATATCACCTAACTGTTTGCTTTCAAATAGTAACGCTTAATTTATAGCTCTTGCTTGTTTGTACAGAATCCGTTATTTATTTTTATTTGTTAATAGATCATCGAGGGCAATGTGTTTTTTGTTTCCTTTTGGTATGTAGGCAAATCCCCCCCCCTCTCCACGTTTAATAGTTAGCCTGGTACTTACTTTACTTCCGGCTACGTCTAGGTACGTAACAGAATCAAAAATCAAATGATATACTACAATATGTTCCACAAGTATCTTGATTGTAATTCAAAATCATATACTCATAAATTAAACAAAAGAATGATAGTTACTTGTTGAACACAACAGAAAAAAATATCTTCTCATTCGCCCAATAAAAGTCGGGCCGGCCCGTCAATTTTCATTTCGGGCCGGGCCTCGGGCCGGGCCGGTTACCTTTCTGCGTCGGGCCGGGCTGGGCTTATTAAAAGCCCGGCCCGGCCCGGCCCGGCCCGAGACCATCCCTATTTACCAGCCTACACACAGCTTACTCAACGTTAAAATTTTAAATAGCATCCTACATTTTGTACTACATGGTAATGTCATCATCATCATTTTGTTTTCGACCTTACACAAGGTCGGTTTGACGCAGCTCTAATTTCTTTTCTATTCTGTGCTAATCTAAAAAGTTCTACATAACTTTCACAACCGAAATTTCTAATAATTTGATTAATATAGTTTGGTCTAGGTCTACCAATATTTTTCCTATGTACCTGGCTCTACACAGATATTAGCAACCTGATGGTTGTTAAAGAACTCCAACATATTTACATGATTCCCATTTATAAGGGTTATCCCCTCCAAAAAGGAAAAGTGTTAAATTATATGTTATGGTAAGGCTTAAGTAACGAATCGCTACCAACATGCCAGACCGCTAACTAATTGTGAGTTTTGCCATGGTGACATTTAGTTCACTGATTTTTATTTATTAATTTTTTTCTTGTTTTGTTTTCGAACTTACTTAAGGTCGGTTTGACGCAGCTCTAAATTCTTTTCTATTCTGAGCTAGTTTAAAAAGATCTACATACCCTTCTCAACCTAAATCTCTAATTTGACTAATATAGCTTTGTCTAGGCCTTCCTACTCTATTTTTATTTGGTAGTCTATAATCTAAGACTTTACTAAATAGTCCCTCATGTCTTAACTGGTGCCCTATCATTCTATCTCTCCTGACTTTTAATTGTTTTCACAGACAGGGTTTCTCACCTATCCTTCTATAAACTTCCTCATTTGTTACTCTATCTGTCCAACTAATCTTTAACATTCTCCTATAACACCAAGTTTCAAAAGCTTCTATCTTTTTCTTATCAACCTCTTTAATTGTTCAAGTCTTGTAATGAAGCTGTTGAAATAGTGTGTTCATTTGAAAAGTTTCCACCTGTAATATAAAGAAAATTAGTAACCATATTGAAATACGGTTTATGAGGGATTATTAGATGTCAAGGGGGAAGCATGGTTTAGGGGTTGTAGTTTTATAACACTTTACCAGCGTACACACAGCTTACTCAACGTTAAAATTTTAAATGACTTCCTACATTTTGCACTACATGGTATTAAAGCTGTTGAAAAACGAAGTTTTTTCGTGAAAAGATCATTAAAATCGGTTTGATCCGTTCTGTAGTTATTAAATAAAAGGTGTTCTATTGCGCACAATAAATTTAATTTAATTAATCTAGTTACCTTAGTTTTTATGAAATACAGTGCCACACATATACAGGGTGTCCGGAAAATACATGTACAACGTAAGAACAGAGATTCTTTGGCTCGAAATAGATCGATTTGAGCCAACTTACCTATTATACAAGTTGCTTCATTTAGCCGCTAGAGGGCTTCAAAAATCGTGAAAAATATTTGATATTTTAAAATAACTCGAAAACGCGTCGATAGATTTTGACCATTTTTGGGGTGCGAGTTTCTACTTTCAATTAACATCTTTTGGTGGTGTACGCAATAATTTTAAAAGCATACGAGTGTCCCAAAAATGATGTATTGTATAAATATCCGACCATTACCTTTTTCCTGTTTATGCAATGACTACCAATTTTTTTATGAGTAGCCGACTTAATTTGGAAACTTTTTTGTCTCTTGTAAAATTTTGATTAGACGAGCGGTTTGACAGAAAAAAAGTAATTTCAAATGTTTGTTTTTTATTTTTATTTCATTGTTTTGTTTATTTTTTATTACTATCATTGAAAATTAACAGCGCGGTACAAGTGTTGGACCATTACAATAAATTGTCAAAATGTCCGCCATTTTCTTCAATGCACAAATCAACTCTTCGTAAGAAGTTTAACTGAACCCTCTGCATTGTTTGTGCATTATTTTTTAAAGAGTTGGCTGCATTTAAAATTCGTCTATACAATTCTTCTTCGCTATCAAGTGGAGACGAATAAACCTTAGATTTTAAGGTACCCCACAAAAAATAATCACAGGGCGTCAAGTCCGGCGATCGTGCTGGCCATCATATCCCTTTCCGATCCATCGATCCGGCATTTTTCGTGTAAATGTTGTCGAACAGCTAGAGTAAAGTGGGAAGGAGCACCATCGTGCATGAACCACATGTCTTGCCGAAGTAACAATGGCAGATCTTCCAATAAATTCGGCAATGTTTATTGTAGAAAGTTGAAGTAATTGTCTCCGTTTAATCGATTTGGTATCATAACAGGACCGATAATAAAATTATCAATAACTCGAGCCCAGACATTAATTTTAAATTCATGTTGATAGTGAGTCACTTTAGTTGTATGAGGATTTTCTACAGCGTAAACATGTTCATTATGTATGTTAGTAATACCAGATCGTGTAAAAGAAGCTTCGTCTGTAAATAAAATTTTGCGACTGAAATTTGCATTTTGAATTCTCTGATCTTGAATAAATTGACAGAAAGCTAGACGCCTCTCAGGATCGATAGGCAAAAGGTTTTGTACCTGTTGAACGTGGTATGGGTGTAATAACTGTTCCTTTAAAACGTCATGAACAATACTTTTAGGAACTTGTAGTTCAAGTCCTAAGCGTCTGGTGCTTATTTTTGGGTCTTCTTCAACTCTATCCAAAATTTGTTCCTCCAGATCCGCAGTTCTTGTGGTACTTTCACGTCCTCGATCCGCATTTCTTGACTGAAACCTACCATTTTCACGAAGACGTCTTTCAATATTTGGGAATGTTTGGTGGTTTGGAATTCGGCGATTAGGAAATCTTTCCCTATAAACTCTGACGCTTTTACGACCATTGCCTTGACAAAATCCGAAAACCAAAAGCATATCCACCTGTTCGTTGTTTGTGTAAGTACTCATAATGTAAGATGAAAGATGCAAACTTGACAGGCAAACTGAGGTTAAGTAATATTCAAAGTAAATAACAAAACAAAAGCAAAACCTACTACTATACTATGTTCTTTTATTTGCCCCGTTTTACAGTTAATGCAGCAATGATGACGAAAGTATGCAGACATTTGAAATTACTTTTTTTCTGTTAAACCGCTCGTCTAATCAAAATTTTACAAGCGACAAAAAAGTTTCCAAATTAAGTCGGCTACTCATAAAAAAATTGGTAGTCATTGCATAAACAGGAAAAAGGTAATGGTCGGATATTTATACAATACATCATTTTTGGGACAATCGTATGCTTTTAAAATTATTACGTACACCACCAAAAGATGTCAATTGAAAGTAGAAACTAGCACCCCAAAAATGGTCAAAATCTATCGACGCGTTTTCGAGTTATTTTAAAATATCAAATATTTTTCACGATTTTTGAAGTCCTCTAGCGGCTAAATGAAGCAACTTGTATAATATTCTTCTTAATCTTCTTTGGGGATTAAACCACTCATAGTTTTTAAAATTATCTTTATTAACGTTTCAATCCATAACCTAGGATCGTTTTCAAAATAATAAAAACTTCAAGTTTGACATTTATGACATAAATTGAAGGTGACTTTGATTTATTGATGTTTGAAATTTATTTGATGTTTGAGTACACTAAGCAAAAATTTTTAAAAGTTTAAATGAATAATTGCCCTCAATTTGTGTTACGGCCTGGGACCGACTTTTTTAGGTAGCCAATACGCTTAACGTGAAATCAGCTGATTAATTTTTATTGTAAAATTCAATAACTTGGGAATTGGAAAACATTTTTTAACATGTTTCTATTTATACAATTTAGAGGATGGTTATTAAAGAAGTGTGCAATTGAATTATTAAAATGCTTAAGTTTTTTTATATTTATTTTATATTTATTTTGAAGGGGAAATCATTATGATTTAGGCTACCTCTTTGGTAGATTTTAACATTGTTCTGAGGTAACCTTATGGTGGGTTTACACTTGTCAGATACCAATGTTGTTCTATGAAGGTTGTATATGGATCTGAGGCGACCCTATGGCGGGTTTACACTTGTCAGATACCAATACTGTTTAACGGAGATTGTATATGGTTGTGAGGTAACCTTATTGCGGGTATACACTTGTCAGATACCAATGCTGTTTTACAGTGGTTGTTAATATGCTTCATCATCATCATCATTGGATCTTCATTTCAAAAACTGGTTGGACACGTACCTGCACTTATTTATATTCTGAGTTAGCTTCCCTTATATTGTTTTCTAATTTTATGTTTTATTTCACCGAAATAAATATAAAAAAACTTAAGCATTTTAATAATGCAATTGCACACTTCTTTAATAACCATCCTCTAAATTGTATAAATAGAAACATGTTAAAAAATGTTTTCCAATTCCCAAGTTATTGAATTTTTACAATAAAAATTAATCAGCTGATTTCACGTTAAGCGTATTGGCTACCTAAAAAAGTCGGTCCCAGGCCGTAACACAAATTGAGGGCAATTATTCATTTAAACTTTTAAAAAATTTTGCTTAGTGTACTCAAACCAAATATTTCAAACATCAATAAATCAAAGTCACCTTCAATTTATGTCATAAATGTCAAACTTGAAGTTTTTATTATTTTGAAAACGATCCTAGGTTATGGATCGAAACGTTAATAAAAATAATTTTAAAAACTATGAGTGGTTTAATCCCCAAAGAAGATTAAGAAGAATACTAAACAAACCACAACAAACATACAGGGAGTATTAACTTGTATAATAGGTCAGTTGGCTCAAATCGATCTATTTCGAGCCAAAGAATCTCGGTTTTTACGTTGTACACGTATTTACCGGACACCCTGTATATTGACGTGGAATTATAGGTTAAATAGGTGTAGGTAATAAAGTTTTATCAACTGTGTATATAGAAATGGGAGCATATTATTTACGCGCCAAATTAATCAGTTTATATAATGAAAATGGACGGTTATTGAGGTATTTTTCTATTTGTATATTGGAATGTTAAAATTGCATAAGGGAAGAAGTTTTAGAGTACATAAAAACTCAAGGATACGCATAAGTAATCATACTAATTCTAAATCAAACGCATGGAAGCGAAAAGGGAGCTTGCAGGTATAGAAAATCAATAATTTTAAACGCTAAGAATGGGTAAACTAGGAATTGTTATTCTAAACAACAAGTTGTTTCGAGAAACACCTGTTAGTTAAATGTCAGGTTCAGGGAACTTAAATAAACGTTAAGACGGAGTTTCTATGAAATTGTTTGCAACGGTCGATTTGTATAAGCTGCTACAACAACAAGTGCCTTGAAGACTAAGTGAAATAATCGATCGATAATGTAAAACAGAGAGAAACGTATAAATAAAGCGTTGGGTACAAGTCACCTACGAAATACACGGGTAAATGTGAAGGCCAGATACAATATCGATTTTCTGCAGCTCAAGAGGGGTTCTAAAGGAGACAACAAATATGCGTGAAACGGAGATAGATAGCTGATAGGTGGAGCGTTGCGGCGAGGAAAAATTATATCATTGGTTTAAAGCTAGGCAGTTTCAAGAAGAGCGCGTCCGTGGAGGGTATAGAACAAAATTCTATGTAACAGCACGACGAATGGAGGATTTTTCAGAAGTTAGTGTTCGTTACATTCGAAATTTTGAGAATCGGTTTGGAAAATAAGCTTTTCAGTGGAACTAGGTTCCAGAGGTTGTTTAGAAAAGCGTATAAATACTCGAACAATATATTAAACCTCTCTTTCTCTTTCCCTTTACATCTGAGAACGTGCTTAGATATGCAACGTAATAATAGTAAATGCTCTTACGGGTATTAATTATTGTGTTTAGTCGGTAAAGTTGCATATAACATCCTGTTTTGAAATGATGTAAAGCTCTAGTAACGTACCGCCAAAGTTGTAAATGTGTTATTGCACGAGTTGGTGCTTTTGTTTAGATAAAAGGTGCTGTTACTACAACGACTCGATTAAAGGTAAGCGAAGTCTAAAGCGTAATTTGTATGCATGACGTATATTTGGTATGGAATGTTACGTTTGAGACAAAGCTAGTATCTGGATAGAAAAATAGAGGTGGTGGCCGAGAACTGGTGGGTGAGGGATCAGTTGGATCCTGGCACAATAGAAGTGTATGGACACATCGACGAATCTTTCTGGTACCCATCTTCAGCGGTGACGAGGAACGAAGGCGACTCCAGGTAAAGAAATTTAATTTCCTGTTTCTGTATAAACATTTGTGTTGATATTTTTTGTGTTTGTGTGTTTTGACTTATTGGGGGTGGATTTATTACCATAAAACTTGTTTAAAGAGGTATATGTGCAGGACAATTAATTTTGACTATTAAAAAAGGGTTTTTGATGATATACAAAGGTGTGTTCATGCTATAAATTGTTGTTGTAAGGAGTAAACGGGTCTTTAAATTTGTTTTCAATGAAATGCAAGGTTTAAAAGCATTTACAGAAACTGGGTTATAATGAACTCAAAATAGACCAGAATAAAGTCAAACTAGGGTTGCATGAGGGGCCCATCTACTCGTATTATATAGAATTTGTTAAAATATATTAAAACCAAGGACTTTAAAGTATTCAACGATTGAGATGGTAACAGTGTTAGCAAACTGTCTGTACCAAGGTGTAAATATTTTATTGATAATGGAAACTTGTTAATATGTGTAAATAAAAAGGCTGCATGTTTGTTGTATTATTTGATTGGTAATTTAATTTGACTGTGTGTGGGTGAGAAAGGTATGTACTTAAAATGGTAGGTATTCAAGAAGAAGTCGATTGCTGAGCTAGCCAGGGTGAGCAGAAATACGAAGGCGTCCAAAAAGGTAGGGTAAGAAATTTTTTTTTATTATTTTGTCGACGTTTCGGGTAATTTATTCCCTTAGTCATGACCTATAAGTGATAGGCTGTAATACAAATGTACAAAATAGATGTTACTTACAATCTATGTGAGCTCTGAGTAATTCGAGAAACCATCAACAGAATAAAAACAGTTACTTTTAAAATATGAAACAAATTTTAAAAAATAACAGTCATAAAAATAAAATAAGTTTAAAACTTAGAAACTATAACATATAAGAACGGTCACTAATTCCAACAAGATTCTCACAATATAGTGTTGTTGGTTTGCATGTTAATACTGATTAGTTATCGCAATCGAGAATTGATATTTTATATGAATTACATTTTGACGATATACATGGTGAGTGTGAATTATGGCTTTGCTGTGTTTATGCGCCTACTTAAGTTTATATAGTAATGAATAAACTATATTTAATTTATCTATATCGGATTTGAAATTTATTGCACAATTGTTGTTTTTAATATGAAAAGATTCCAAAAATAATCGTTTTTTGTAATTGTTTTCTATTTCTAAAATTTGTATATCGTCAAAATTAGCGTTATGTGTTTCTTTATTTAGATGTATTGCAAGAACACATGATTTTTTATTTATTTTATTATCACTTTTATGTTGGCTTATACGATTGCGTAACCATTGTTTAGTTTCCCCGACATAGCATTGATTTCATTCACAAGTAATTTTATACACTACATTACTTAATAATTTTTTGTTTGTAGAAACTTTTAGCGGAGTGAAGAGGTTTCTTATGGTTCTGTTTTAATTTACCGCAATTTTCATATCCGGTGTATTTAATATTTTTATTAAGCTCGGAGTTAAGTTTCTTATATAGGGGAGGCTTTTATGCAAGATTGTGGTAGCTCTCTTATCAATTTTACTTCCAGTAGCGGTATTAAATAATATTTTTTGTAGTAGGGTTCTAGGATAACCGTTATTTATTAAAGTGTTTTTTAAGTTTGTTAGATTTTGTTTAAGAAATTGTGGGTGACATATTTTAATAATTTTATTTTTTAGAGTTAGAACGGTGTTAATTTTATGTTTAATTGTGTGGTCCGAGTAAAAATTAACATACCTTCCGGAGTCAGTGGGTTTTTTATATATATCTAGCATTAGTTGGTTATTATTGTCTCTTGTTATTTTTATATCAAGAAAAGGAATACTATTGTTTTTTTCAACTTCGATTGTGAATTTTAGATTAGGATTAAAATTATTGAATGCATTTAACGTTTCCGCTACAGAGTTACTTGGTATGGCGCAAAGAATGTCATCCACGAATTTAAGTATGAAGGGCATCTGAAATGAAACGGACGGAATGGTTGTTCCTATTAAGTGATCGAGTATAATCTGCGCAATAATCGGTGATAAAGGTGAACCCATTGGAGTTCCAGAGGTTTGTAAGTAAAATTGATTTTGAAACGAGAAATAGGTGTTATTGAAAATTAAATTTATTGTAGCGATGAACAGTTGACAAGAAAAATTGCAGTGAGGTTGAATTTCGTCCCACTTTTCTTCTAATAGTTTTAAACTAGTAGTAATGGGATGTTTGTGAATAGTGATTTGGCATCCAGCGAGACCAAGATAAAATCTTTAGGTAATTGAAATTCTTTGAGCTTCTCCACCACATTAAAAGTGTCCTTAATACTGTAACTTTCGCTTAACGGGAATGCTTTTGTTAATATTTCGGTCATATATTTAGCAATATTATAGGTGGGTGTATTGACAGATGATATAATCGGCCTTAACGAGAGAACTTGCTTGTGGATTTTGGGTAATCCATAATATTTTCCTGGAACCGAATTGTTTTTTGAAAGTTGTTTTTTTATATTTTCAGATATTATCTGTTTTTTATACAATGCTTTTAAATGATCATTTACTCTTTTTTGTATTGTAAACGTGGGGTCTTGTTTTAACTTTTTATATATACTAATGTCATCTAGTATTTCTAAAGATTTTGTTTCGTAATCTACTTTGTTTAGTACCACCGTTACCTCGCCTTTGTCTGCTTTTATAATTGTTAAATCGGGATGATTCTTTAAGTATTTTTTCGCCAAGATGTACGTTCTCTCCACATTTGTTCTTCTATTGTTTCGGGGATTTAATAGAAAATTTGTAATTTTGTTTGTTACTTGTGCTCTTATTACTGGCCGTTGTGCTTCTGTGTGAGATTCTAAAATAAATTCCAAGTTTGCTAATAATTCACCAATGTTAACCTGTGATGCTCGAGCGGGTAAGTTAAATTTTGGTCCTAATGAAAGTATATTTTGAACATTTTCAGGAATTTGAGTAGATGTTAAATTAACTACCCATTTTTTGTTGTCCGTAATCAACGCTTCGTGATACTGTTGTTTTTTCTTTAAAAGCTCAAATTTATTTACATTTGCTTTCTTTATTTGTTTGAATCTTTTTTGGTAAAAAATATTCTGCGGATTCATTACTATATAAACTAAGTAGACGCATAAACACAGCAAAGCCATAATTCACACTCACCATGTATATTCTCAAAATGTAATTCACATAAAATATCGATTGCGATAACTAATCAGTATTAACATGCAAAGCAACAACACTATATTGTGAGAATCTTATTGGAATTAGTGACCGTTCTTATATGTTATAGTTTCTAAGTTTTAAACTTATTCTATTTTTATGGCTGTTATTTTTTAAAATTTGTTTCATGTTTTAAAAGTAACTGTTTTTATTCTGTTGATGGTTTCTCGAATTACTCAGAGCTCACATAGATTGTAAGTAACATCTATTTTGTACATTTGTATTACAGCCTATCACTTATAGGTCATGACTAAGGGAATTAATTACCCGAAACGTCGACAAATTTATAAATGAGCGTTTTATTAATGAGTGGACGAACAGATTCCCAAAGAAGATTCTAACACCTTAAAAATTTTATATTATATATATATATATATATATATATATATATATATATATATATATATATATGATATGACGATGGGGAATTTAAATTTTCGCTCGTATTTAATGAATAAAGGTACGCTTGTATTATACACGACATAGCCATAAATTTACGAAAATTTCAGTTTTTTTCGGATTCTTTTATATTT
Organism: Platerodrilus igneus; assembly: GCA_036346225.1. Lineage (NCBI taxonomy): Eukaryota > Metazoa > Arthropoda > Insecta > Coleoptera > Lycidae > Platerodrilus > Platerodrilus igneus. The sequence continues at coordinate 603,026 of JARFIW010000500.1, read as the reverse complement.
TGGTGGGATTTATTTATAGAATTTGGGTTTGAATGACCTCTTGTGACCTTTTATCACGTCAATATATATACATATATATATATATATATATATATATATATATATATGTATATGTGTATATATATTACTCATATTTAGACCAGGGTAGAAAATTAAATAATCACATCAAATAATTTTAATCACCGTGTATAAGGAATTTTATTAGATAATACGCGTTATTAAAACCATGAAGCATAAATAAACTCGGTTGTTTCAGTAAAAATAAGAAATTTAAATTATTTATAAGACGCTTTGTATCAAAAGAAGCAGTATTGAAAAGCTCTGCGTGTAATGTAATTATTCTAAGAAATAAACAAATGGAAATTACGTGCAAAATTTATATTAATGAACTCTATTTTAAATAACTGGTATTAAACAAAACGTACGGATAATAATTTGTATTCGCTAAAATGAAAGGATAGAAATCAATTTAATTAGAGTTAATTAAACCGTTAGTAACATATAATAAGCATAGAAACTTGTAAAACCCAAGATTAAAATACCACGGAATAAAGCTCTGAGAATTAATATTATATTTTGAACACCTGCGTAGTTTAAATGTCAAATACGGCGAAAAGTTTGCAGATAATTAATGTTTACAAAGAATCTTGGAGAAACCTGGGCTTAATATTCACGAGAATGTGCGATACAGGTTTATTAAACCCAGATAACAGTCCGCGTGGACTGAAATAATCGATAATGAAGAGTGTCAAGTTGCACCAATACGAACAGGTTAGAGAAGGAAAGAGAAAATGCGTCAAGCAAAGACACATATTTTAAAAGGCGGGATTTAAACAACGTCATGGGGTTACAATTGGTTAAAAATAGGATGCAAATATCAGAGGTAGAAACAACAATTTCTGTACAAAATCAATTAGTTTTTCTCGGACATGCGTGCGTACCGTGTAGAAATTTTCTGAGATTTGAATGGGGCGAGTGAAAATTCGTAAAAATCGACGTGAGGGCGACAGACTGGGAACAGAGCATGAGAAATTCTAGAAACTGGCCGTTTTAGGGAACAGACCGATAGACAGGCTTTTTGCTATATATACCGAGGTGAAGATAAACAAGCTCTCTGAGACTTTTGACGATTCGATGCGTTAAAAGCTCGTACATACGCGACTTGATTGAAGATGTTAAACCGTGCATTTTAATTTGATTAAATAATTTAAAGTTTGCTAGTATATTTAGTGATTCAAAATAGCTTGTTATTTACGTGCTAACATGAATGTACTTCAGTGCACTTAGATACAAGGTAATAAAATTTAGTTTCACTGTACCAATTAGCAAAATTTACAACGACGAATGTATACACAAAAGTAGGCAGTTTTGGCGTATATTGGTGACAGAAGCATGACTGTCTTTGCTATTTTCGGGGTGTTAATAATTAAATGGTTCAAATACGTGTCTGGATCCATGAATCAAGGGTCAGATAAACACAGATGAGTTCCGGAAAGGCCCAGAAACGACTTTGAATGGATGGTGATGGAGCAAATTTTAAAAGCGTAGAGAATCAGAAGCCGTAAATATAATCCTGGTGAATGGTGTGATTAACTAAAGAAACGATACTTTGAAGCTACGAGGACAGTAACCTTCAGGTAAATTATACTATTTTGTTTGACATTTTGTGTGTATTGAATGACTTTATAATTGATTTACTTTAAATGGACATTAGTGAAATTGTTCTAACCATAAAAGTTTAATTTTAAGATGAAATTTGCGTGTTTAAGTAAAAAGGGGTATTTTGTTTTGATGTTCGGGAATATGATGAAACTTTGGGTATGTCTTTGAGCTCAATTAGACAAACCGGGTTAATTAACGTAAAGGGGTGGTAGATGCTCCCTTTGTACTCAGACTCCGGTCTGCTTATATTGTTATATTAATTAGTAGGCATCCAACAAGGACTTGAATTCTGGATGCACGTTAAAGTGATAATAAAATTAATTTTGAAATTCCTTTTAAAAACTGAATTTTATGCTGATATTTAAATTGAAAATTTAATGTATTCTGAATATTGATGTAAATAGAATTAACGTTGATGTTTGTGGTAGGAATGTGTTTTTTTTATGTATGAGGATGAAAGCTATCTAGAGGAGCAGCCGAGGCGATTAACAGAAGAAAATCAACGGACCAGGTGATTCAAGAGGTTTCACAGCATAATATATATATATATATTGTAGTGGTTTTAAAGGGTTAAATTTAGGTATGAACAAGGCAATTTCAAACACCCTGTATAAAGGAAACAACCATAATTTACGTGCGAAATTTATTTCATTTGGTTGATTGAAAGTAACAAGTATTACCATAATTTTACAAGTAGGGATTAAAATTTAATAGGTTTGTGAAGAAAATAAATTGTATAAGCCAATAGAAATTATTATTTAATTTAATTGAGTTTAATTCAAAGGAATATAACGTCTAAAACGCATAAGAGCGTGAAAAATCGATAATTCCAAGGCGAAACGCTTTACTAACAAACAAACACGTCGAATATATGAAAAGACGCAAACTCCTAGAAATGTTATTTTAAAACGTTCGTTAATTAGGCACAGGTGCATGTTTTGAAAGGTCAACTTCTCCTTATTTGTGTAGGTAAAAGACAAGATTCGAGGTATATTGTGCAAACGGTCGAATGTTTCGCATAAATGCTAACCAAAAGTTTGCTTAAAGCGCAGAAGGGATGGACAATCAATGATATGCTTTGGAATGAGACAGGCGTAATAGCATTTCACTTCGAAACGCACGTATTCAGTCCACGTGGGTTAAGATAGCACGCGGACAGTAATATCGATTTACTACCACTCAAACAAGGTTAGAAGGAAACATATAATATGCCTAAGAGAGGAATAGAGTTAATACAGGCGGGGTTTCAAGACGTCACTGAGATATATCATTGGTCTAAATAGTTAGTTGTACAACAGACGAACACGGGAAAATTGAATGCGGGTTTTTCGGAAAATATCGTATCAACGAGCTAAATTTCAAAGATTTTGAAAACGGTTACACCAAAATTTGCGGAAATGTTAGTTCAATTAAATATTTCGCATTAGGAGGGTTTGGAGAGGTTACACTTAGAATCGTATAAATATGAGAGAGGAGTTATGAAATTTCTCTTTTGACTTTGCTTTTTGACTTCGTTAATTTGCATCGCATACTACGTACAGAAACCTACTAACGAGCTTGTAAGTATTTAAAATTCATAAATTTAAATAGTACAGTGTTGGCCTTATAGTTTGAAACGCGGAAAGTGTCGAGTTGATTTTTAACGGAGGTGCAACAGATATTTTAACAAGCTCGTAAAGTAAAGTGAACTAACGTAAATTAATTTCTGCAATAAAAAAAAAGTGTAATATACTTGGATTTGGATTTGGATGGATCTTGAATGAATGGCATGCAGCACAACTTAGATGGTGTTCATCTATAAATAGCTGGAGGCGACAAGCAGAGCAGAACCACGAGACCGAGGGTGCAGAAACTTAACTTCATCGTCAACGGAGTAGGGATCTTCAAGAAATTTCAGGTAACGCATTAGAATTTGCTGTTTTTTATAAACTATGAAAATTATTGTGATGTGTGAGAGTGAACTTTGATTGTATTTTGCATTATTTTGCGTATTGAAAATAATAAGTATAACAACTTTGATTATGGTATTTGAATATAAATCTAAAGGTGTATATAAAGCTTATTAACATTCCTCATGAATTTAAAATTTTATTGTTAAGAGTACATGGGTTTTTTGTGTTTGTAGTAAGAGTATGCAAAGTAAAAAGCATACATTAATAAAATAAACTGGGTTATCATGAGCACACCATACTCCAGAGTGTACTAATTAGAAATAATTATAAATAAAAAAACAAATAAATAAGGTATTATTTAGGGCCCGTTTACTCCTGTTACATTCAGTGTGTTTGATATTTCAATTTAAAATCCTGGACTTTACAAAGATAGAATTTATTGAGGTGTAATAACTTGAGCACCGAAATGTAAATAATCTTGAATTATTATTTGTGAATAGTGGTAAATAAATATTGTATGATTGTTGTATTATTTTGTGGTTTTATTGAGAGTGTGCGTGAACGATAAAGAGTATGATAGTAAATCTAGGTATCCAAGAGGAGGCCCAACTGAGCTAGCCAGGGAGCTGTTGAAGAAATCAATTAAAGTGATGAAGCAGGAATCTGGGTAAGAAAATTTCTTTTTGAATTGTTTGTGGAATTTACGATTTTTGGTAAATTAATAAAATGCTTGAACGAGTTTGAGGAAATTCCAGAGGCATATAGGGTTACACGGCAATATATATATATATATATATATATATATATATATATATATATATATATATATATATATATATATATATATATAGCTAGCAACTTTCTCCTTCTTTATTTTTTTATATTTTTTGAAAGAAAATTGATAGAAGCCACAGATAAGAAATGACATTTTTGGAACACTCTATATAACTTGAGAACGATAAGGAATAATGTCATGATTCACGTTAATTTGCTTTCAAATATGTAAACTCTTTTATAAATGGCGGTGATAAAAAAACGATTTGTTTACATATATTCAGGGTGTCTCTAAAAGGTCTGTACAAAATGTTACGACAAATTCGTGAGACTAAAATATAAGGATCTAACGCAATTTACTTTAGTCCAAAAGTTGATAGTTTCCAAGGTACAGGGTGTCAAAGTTATAATTTTCTAAAGCTATTTTTTAAATAGGTATCTTAATGATAGCAGTATTTGCTTGAAATTTAGTATCTAAAGATGTTTAAGATGAGAAATTCAGATTTGATAATAGTTTTGATGTATCTTGCCGAGGGCGTCACCAGCAGTGCTTTGTCTACATTTAAAGTTCCATAACTTTTTTGTGTCTTGGTATATCAAATTTCTGGTTCAAAATTCATATTCCCTGGCATTTTTCTTCAAAAAAGGTATATCTTGTAGATGTAGCTTCGAGCAGCCATCTGAGATCGAATTTAAATGTTTTATTGCATACTAACATTTATCATATCAACGACTAAGCAATGTGAAGTATTGTTAGTAATTACAATAAAGTATTGTCGAACGATTCAGTCTAACAAATTTTATCGTAATTTTCAAAGTTACCGTTTCATTCTAGAATTTTTCGCTATGGCCGTATCCTACACCAACGTAAAAATGACCGATATGATATTAGTGTATGGTTTATGGTTATGGTTATTCTATGTTAATGCCTTTAAGATTGACCCCATCTAGCTAGTTCTCTTTTGGTCAAAAATTTGCTACAATGCTAAGTTTTAAGATGCAAGAGTGTGATTTGAAGAGTAGATGGAAGATGTAAAAAACTTTATATTGTGCTGATCGTAACATTTGCATCAACTAACTTAATTTGTTTGCATTTTTTACTTATTATGTTAAACATTTGATTTATTGGATGCCGTAAGACGCATTTTGGTCACAACTAAACAATGGCAAAAATTCTTATAAAACTTGTTATTCAATTAGTTTGAAGCTGAACGTGAAGTTACAATCAACCAATAACTTTTTGTTTTTATCAGTTTAATTTAAAGATGCATTTTCACAACAAACTACGAATGATTTTTTTTAATGTGCGTCATATGTTGTTGCATCATGTTCACAGACTATAAAAATTACTTTCTCTTTACATACATTTCCATATACAAATATCTTAAGGATTTCTGAAATGCTGTCGTCTGTGTATAATGAAAATATAATGGTGGCATTTGCTGGTAGAGAAAATGTATTGCGAAAGTCGGTGACCTTAAATTGCTCCTCTTAAAAATTACTCGTAACAAGTATCCTAGAAATAGCTATCCTTTTTTAGAAGATCTAAAAAGCATATGATTTACCTGAATAATCGTTCTGTAAATTAAATCACGTGTGTTAGATACACCGTCTAAAACAAGCGTGTTGCTTAATACTTTGTGTGAGTTTTTAAAAACTCTTTTCAGGGAAACGGATTTAGACGAACAAAGCAGTTTGAAACGACTCAATCTAAACAGAAACCAGCAAACTCAATTTACCGAACGCCAGTTGGAAAAACTAAGTTTGTTTTAAAATGCTTTTTGCTTTTTTAAACGGGATATCCGATCACTAGTTGTTTTAGATTGAACTATATAATGATTTTTGAACATTTAATGGAGTTTTTCGATTTAGTAGCAGGAAATGGCGGCTTTATGTGGATAGAGAGCATTAAAACAAAAGCATTCGGCCAAATTAAGTAGGTAGAATCCTTTGAAATGTATATTGATTCATCGAAAGTGAAGGACAAATTTAAAGGAATAATTTTATATATTGTACCAATTATACCATGTTTTATAATTTGTATTACACTACTTAATTTTCTACTCGAGGAAAATAATTGTCTGCGGAGTGTATTTATTTTTATAAATGACAAAATCCTATTATTTTTGAGTTGCATTTGTTTCGAAATTTATCTGTTTTAGTTGTCATTTTTAGGGTTACAAAAGAGAAATCAAGGGATATTCCATAAGAAAAGGTATAAAGTTTGATATTGTTTATTTAGGAACAAGAAAAATAAAATCAACCAAAATGTATATGGATTAAAAGGTTACATTAATAATGAACATAGAAGTATTTTAGTTTAATGCTGTTATAGCAATTGTTAGAGTACCGTTTTCTTGCACTGCTTTTCCAGATATTTTTAGCCACTTTTTTTGCAACATTTAACCAAATTTATTTAAATCCTCTTAAGCCTTTTGGACTATCGGGATGCTTCCTATATTCCCTTTTGCAAAACGCCGAAAACATTGAACACCTCTGGGAGCACTATCTTTTTGATTTTAAAAAATCTGAAACTCTTTCGGTGTAGTAACAAGTTGACATCTGTCGAAAAGATAATATCATCCCTACTATGATAGCCATCAATAAAGAGTAGCAAACGTTTTTCACTGATTCATTTCGATAAATGATAGAGTTAATTAAATCTTCGGTAACATAAGGCTGAAAAACGTTATCAAATACCTCAATCGTGTGCTAACCAAATATATTTTAAAGAATTTTTCTGTTTTTCACTTTTTGATGATATTACACACATTTTCACAGAAGCAAGAAATAGTTTTTCGAGAATGTTATTTGGATCGACAGGTGGGGTAGAAATATCATGAAGGATAAGCGTTTTTGCCAAAGTTTCATCGAAAACTTTTTTACAGCTATGTTCTGCATAAACTTTTATTTTTAAAATAATTTGTATTAGATAATTTTGTTACACTTTTTTCTCATTAGTGTAGATTTTTCTAATCTGCGTGCAGAAGCTTGGCCGAAATTGACAAATCCACGCAGTTTATGTTTTTCTGGCTACTTATTGACGAAAAATTGGCTTAAATTTGATAGTATAGTTTTTCATACCTTTCTTGATGCGATAAGTAATTTTTCTTCTTCTATTTAATTATTTTCAACTTGCTATATAAACTATAATAAGAAATAACACGTTTTGCTGGTTTCATATTCGTGGCGTTTTATGACATAAGAAAATCAAATAAAGTTTATCAAATTTAACAGAACTATGGAGATAATTCATATTAAAATGATTATTGTTTTTATAAAGGCTACTCTGTGTATATTTCAAAACAAATATTGTCTCTTTATTCATGGCACATCAATCTCCTTATTATTTTCTAGTCTACTCTAGTAAATTAATTCCAGCAGCACAAATTGAATTTATTTCGTACTAAAATATTTTCTGTGCGTTCTTTGTAGTAAATCCGTTCGTTGAAATTTTGTTGATAATGTATTCAGTTTCGAGTGAGCAGTTTATCTTTATCACTTCTCTAGAATCCGGCTTTGACTATTCACTGGTTACTTGTTTTAGTAAATGTGTAAAAATAAATATAAAAAAAACTATGAAGTTACATAGTTAAAATTTCATAAATATACGACGCCGCAACCCCGAACTAATCAGGAAGAATTTAAGAAAAAGTCAAATTATGTAAATATTCATTTTCATAGAGAATCGTATTTGTTAAAATTTTCAGTATATGGAATATAAATGCATAAAAACCCGCGAACGAAAGTTTTCATTCTTAATGACGAAGAAATAGTGTTTCTAGATAAGAATAATTGTAAATACTCCCTGTAAGTTTGTTGTGGTTTGTTTTGTATTTTTCTTAATCTTTCTTGGGTATTAAATCACTCAGAGTTTTTAAAAGTGTCTTTATTTACGTTTAGATCCATGACAGAATTGATGTCAAAATAATTTTGACAATGATCCTAGGTCATGGATCGAAACGTAAATAAAGACAATTTTTAAAACTCTGAGTGGTTTAATACCCAAGAAAGATTTTAAAAAAAGAATAATGTTATATTCCATGCGTAGAAGAACATTTTTCAAAGAGTTTCATTTTTGTTATAAAGTACTCAATTACGTAAATGCGTATAATTATTACAAAAGATTTTATTTGATCGTATTTATGTTCAAAGGAAAACATGCATTTTCAAACGATTATAAAGCTCAATTTATGTAAGGTCGCGTGTAGAATATTTTAATTTTGTTTAAAGCGTATTCATTTAAAAGCGCCTTTATCTAAAATATCAGTCGGTATTCAAAGAAAAAGTCTCGAATTCATTGAACGTATATTCCAGTACTAAAATGGAACATCGTCCAATTAAGGCGAGTTAAGCGATAAAGTCGTAAAGGTAAAATAAGATTATTTACAGCCATAAATCTTAAATATTGATCAGATATAGAGCGACATCAACTAATTAGTAGCTCGTGGCCGTTAGAACAGAATAATTCTGAATGCTGCATGATTCACGAAAGTTCCAAATGCTTACGTAAAACGGCTACCCACTTTTATCACCAATACGAACAGAAATAACAACTTGACTTTGCTAGATTTTTTAGACGCCTGCATCACACGGAAGCTTGTGTATATAACCGAATGGAAGTCAAGTTCTGGAATCGCTCGATCAGTCCTCATTCCAACGCCAAAATAGATCAACTGATAGCTTCGCGTTAGAGGTTGATCTAACACTTGTTTTGTTAGTAATTGAAAGTATTTTATTGAAATAGCGACAGAAAAGTGTTTTAAACGCTCAGAAGTAAGTGAATTTATTGAAAGTACGTATAAGTACTGTATAAAAATTTTAATTTGAATAAAAGCATATATGGAATTGGACTGGCAATTTTACTATTGAATGATTTTTAATGGAAAATTTTAAACGATTGGAACGATTTTGAAACATGGATGGATGATTACGTGCTAAACAGAAGGAATAACAACGACTAGCATAATTTGCAAGGTAAAATAAAATTACATCGTTTAAAATTTTAAAGAAGATGTTTCTATTAATTAGTTAAGTTCTATGATAGGAATATTGTGTGTACTAGTATTTGAAATTAGAGTAAAGTGTGCGTACAAGTTGATAATTAGATTTGAAGGATGGCAGCTTGCGGTGAGATTTTGCCATTATATAAAAAAAATTATTAAACCTAACTGATCAGATACGTTTAAACCGATTTTAAAGGGGCGAATATTAAGTTATCTGACTATCTCGTCAAATTTTGTACATAGTAACTTTAATTACAGAGTTATTGGTGAATGAAATTAAGATTAGAGTGTGCTCATCCTGATTATAAAAAAGACTTTGGACTCTATTTCTAGTACAAGTGGTGGTTATTTAGAAATTATATTTTTGTTAGATTTAAGATATTCTTTGTAAAGCAAAGCCGTTGTGGCAATTTTGGACTATAATTTTAGATTTTAATACTTGTGCGAAAGTGGGTTTCCTAGAGTTTATATGTGAGATATGGTTTGTTAGAAAAAAACTATTACGAATGTAGTAATTATTATTTGGAAGATTATTTATTAAAGAATATTTCGAATGATTGATTGTCTGATTCTAGTGTTTTTATTTTGAAGAGAGCTAGCTAAAAATAATTAAACAACGGGCACCTTCAGTCCCCAGCAATATATGTACAGGGTGTTTAATTAATAATGGGACATATTTTAACTGGAGAATCCTGAATCCAAAATATAAAGATTTAACTCAAAATCTTTGCACAGTATCGTAGGTTTCCACAAAGTTTGATAAGAAAATTGTAAATAGTTTTACAGTAATGAGCAAAACGTGTTTTCTAATTTTTTTATAAAACACCCTGTATTTTAGTATAGTACAAACTTTTACCAAAGTATTTGGGGCTAAATCTTTATATTTTGGACCCAGGATTCTCCAGTTAAAGTATGTCTCATTATTAATGAAACACTCTGTATATGTATATATATATATATATATATATATATATATTTATATTGATGTGATAATGGGTCATATAAAGGTTATTGAGCACCATACTCTGTAAATAAATCACTCAAAATCAAGAAAATTAAAACTTTAATATTTAAGTTCCGTGAGGAAATACTCCGTATAGTACGATGGGCTTATTATTATTATTATAGTATTTACTAGTACATAAGTGAAACCCGTGTTTTTAATTAAAACAAGTTAATAATAATAATAATAATTACCTAATCGGCGAAAATACAAACTCATCCTTTGATTGAAACACCCGTGCTTTCCAATACTGAATATTATTTAAAAACAAGTTTTTAATGCATTTTATGCAGACTGAAAAGACCGAAAAACGAGTTCCAAAATACCTCTTTTTAAAGAGGACGTGAATTTAAACAAACCAGTCAAATGTTTTTAGATTTCTCCATTTTTGGTTTTTCTCTGTTAAAAAGCTACTATTCTAGATTGTTCGTAGAATCGATTCTTCGAAACATAAATCATTTGTAAATAAGTAAAGCACAGTTAATTATTTCTACGTTAACAACTAACATAAACGAACGATCTAATTTATGAGATTATACAACACGATAAGACTTTTAATGGTTTATACAATTAGATAAAATAACTGGGATAACACGTATAACGGCCCATAAATTATGATGAATGAGATAACGAATGAGTATTTTACATATATTCCTACAAAAGACTCCAATTAAAGAACTATTTTTATAACCTAATAAATCTTAAACTGACAGCTAATAAAGATAAAAAACACACGTACAACGAATGAAAGTGCGGTTAATTATTACATCATATCCCGAGAATGCATTGCTATTTAATGTTGTTTTTATTAGAAAATAAATTTTATATAAATAAAAAATTGAATAAAAAGAATAGCCCAACCTTCATTATACAATAAGAACATTAAATTATTTTCCAAAATTTAAAAAACCTGTTATCCTTTGATCGGATTTATAAGGGCAAGTTCTCGTGATGTTATCATCAAGGATTTTCTAGTTCATTCGTGAACCATGTGATTGGTTGATTTTGAAGGCCTGATGCAATATTTGCAGATTTATCGTTTTCTAACAGCCTCAAGCTATGAAATAATTGACGTGGTTTAGCATATCTTATCAATATTCAAGATTTATTGCTGTAGTTAATTGTTTTCACGAATTCTATTGTCACCCTCCAGCTATTTCATCATTCACCTTATGTTCCACTTTAGTGGTTATTCTAGAAGGTCGATGAACACGTTTCTAAAAATCCTACCTTTTCAATTGAAACACGTTCCTTCGTTAGGAAAGTAAAATTCCTTTTAAACTTAATCTATGCGTTTTCGTCGAAATACTATCGTATGTTTGTTTATAAAATGAAATTGAAATTAAATATTATACACATGGCTTCCCTTAAGATGAAAATTACGCTTAAGTTATACACATTGAGTAGTTTGGTAACAAAGTGTGGATGAAAATCTATTGACCACTCAATTAAATTTCTTTTTATGCACTTGTTTACGCATAATGAATACCGTTGAACGTATGCACAGTATTAAATTATACGATTAAAGGTGGAACTTTTGAAAAATCCCTCCTATGCTCAGAATATAGTAAATACCATTATTTTTATTTTAGAACATTATTTCTTCGTCATTAACTTTATGTAATAAGAATGAAAAACCCTCGTATCACGTCCCCTATGCATTTATATTCCATGTACCGAGTCTTTTTACAAATGCGCTTCTCTAAATGTCTACGTAATTAGTCTTGTTTTTGTATTTGCTCAAGTTTACGGCGTTGAATGTTTACGGGATGATGCTATATGACCTCTCGATGACCTGTAATCACATCGATATATATATATATATATATATATATATTGCTATGGATGGATTGCCCACGCTGGGCGCCAATAGAGCTGCTATGGATGAATGATGCTAATCGAGCCCAGGTTTGGCTTCGATAAAAATGCTATGGAAGAATAATTGCCCCGGGTTGGACGTTGATAAAAGTGCTGTGAATGATTGACTGTCCCCGGGTTGGGTGTCAATAAAAGTGCTATGGATGAATGATTCTAATTGCCCGTCGTCTAATTATATTTTTCTGCTAGCTCTCTGATTCTTGTTTTCTAGAATTAATAAAACCATTGTAATCATACAAGTATAATGGTACGAAATTAATCCTTTTACAAATAATTTTTCAAACAGAATAATTTGTCCAGACCAACTTTCTCATACAAACAATATCTTTAATACAGAATTAATTATTCAAAATAATTTCTTCACAACACATATCTTATATACTAAAACAGTCCAAAATATCGCTTTATACCTAAGATTATCCTTCATCAACTACTTCTTTATTAAACCTTCTTTAAAGTTAATATGTGCACCAATTACATTTAGAAGTCGTGCAATTAAAATCCTTTTCCCCTAAAAACCGCGTTAAACGTAGCTGAATTTAGTTATGTTCAATTTTTACCTCGCATAATGACAAGAACCTGTGCGTAAATTTGCCAGAAATCATTGAAATTATATTAAATTGACCTTTACACTCAACTTTTACTCTAAAACTTGAATCAACAAGTGAATCTTTATAAGTCACTCAAAATATTTAAAATAATTGATTTTACTTTTTCACGTAAGTATTTTCTTGTTGTTGGCTTTTCCAAAACATGATAACTACCATTCAATGCTTCATCTTTTTTTAATTCGTTTTAAAAGCCAAATTTTTATGCAAATTGACCTCTTCATCAATAATAAACAATTGAAATCATATACATCTATTCCGATTATCTTCAGGATTTAAGAAAACCTTATATTGCGGTAGTTTTAATTATTTTTTAATTATCTATTTTCTATTTTACGACTTTTAAATAATTCTCGCTGCAAAACAGTATACATTTTGTGTAAGCAATTACTTACGCACCGTATTGTAAGTACGTCAAATAACATACTCAAATCGACATTCCAGTAACATTCCTTTCGACTAGACACGGATTGGTCTTTAAATGAACAAGCCCCTTTTGACATAATATATTCTAGACTGGTCCAGTGGGCTCGACATCTTTCGCCATTGTTCACGTTGTCTTCCATATGTAATTTATCAACACTTCAGTTTAATCGAGAATTTTAAGTTCATTGAGTACTTTGTTTACCTATGCTGTTGTCATCGTATTCTAGAACGGGTTATTTAACTACGCCTTTTATGCCTTAATGCTATCTAATTTAATGGTTTAAACTTAATTTGATACGTTATCAATTGAAAACACGTTCTTTTGGTATTAAATGAAATTTTTTTTTAGAATATTGATACACGCTATGTCATGCATTTGACCGTAAATTGATCGTTTAATTATTAAATTAAAACTGAAATTTATTTCAGAATATTTAAGCATTTGAACAGAATTTATTTATTACAAAATCGGATGAAGCTCCTTTTAATAACCACGGTTTATGCGCCGAACATAATTTTAATACGTTTATACAAAGCATTTTAAAACGTTCCTATACAAAAAAATATGTAACGAATTGGTCCTTTCTCGAATTTTCTCGAATTTACGAAGTAAGATCTTTATCATACGATATGCTATAACCTTAAATCACATTAATATATATATATATATATATATATATATATATGTATATATATATATATATATGTATATATATATATATATATATATATATATATATATATTTACAAAGTAAAAAGGAATTATTGGCAAGTGACTCAAATTCAGCCACGAGGGCATACTGTCGACGCGTTTCGCCTTAACTGGGGCTCATCAGGACAGGAGTAGCAATGTTGTAATATTTAATACAGACACCTTATGGGAAGTACAGCATCACCCAGCTCACAATTTGTGTCTTTGTGTTGTTTCACCTGACATCGTAGGTTTTCAACAACAGCCGGCACGGAGGAGATCCGGCTCAACTGCCTTTTCCATTGCCAAAGTTATAATTTAAAAAAGTAGGATTAATGAGTCCTAAATTTACAAAGTAAAAAGGAATTATTGGCAAATGACTCAAATTCAGCCACGAGGGCATACTGTCGACTGAATTTGAGTCACTTGCCAATAATTCTTTTTTACTTTGTAAATTTAAGACTCATTGATCCTACTTTTTTTTTTATATATATATTTATATATAATAATACTTGAAATATTTTTTCTTAGGAATAAGGCCATAAATAACTTAGGTTATATGCGTGTTTAATTGTACTCATAACCAGACGTTTCGACCGTGGCTAGCTGGTCTTTGTCAGTGATGTTTTTCTTTTCTATAATATGTTACATGTAAATTATATCTTAAAAAAGTTTTTTTTATAATGTGCTTACTAATAAACGGAGCTTTATATATTTATTATCACATAGTTTAATAAAATTTTATTTGAAATATTCATTAAATGTGGTGCAACTATTATAATTAACTTTATCTAAAATTGCATAAAACGTTTACGTCAAAGATTAAAAATTTCTTATTATATATAAATTATGTGTTATACCTTGATGCGAGTTGCATAAAATTTTAATTTTAAATTTGACTAAGAGCTTAGCAACTCGCATCAAGGTATAACAAACACATAAAGAGTTTAATAAAATTTCATTCGAACTATTCGTTAAATGCAGCGCACTTATCACAATTCACTTTATTTAAAATTGTATAAAACATTTATGTCGCAGATTAAAATTTTGTATATTATATATTAAATAAAGTGAACTGTAATAAGTACGCCGCTTTTAATGAATAGTTCAAATGAAATTTTATTAAACTTGTTATGTGCCGTCCCTGTATGGAAATATTTTCGTTCGTAAGTAATTAAATCCTAATAAATATATTACCGCTTTATATATTTGCCCGAAGTCACAGTATAATTTAAAATCGTTTCAAGTGAAGAACCCCGAAAGCTCTCAAAATAAATAACAATTTCTGATTTAAATATCTATCCGTGAATGTTAAGCTAGTAATTTCTGTATGTACGTCACATATAAATTATTTTATCATGTATCCCCATTCAAAAGCTATTTTTCTAAATACATTTCAAACAATTGGGTAAATAATTTAAATAGCACATATATCTGATATTATCATATGCGGCCAATAGCACAACGTTGAAGCACGGAGCTATCATTCTGAAAATCTTCGGTTCAAATCCCCGAACTAGCTTGCGTTATTTCGTTTACTATAATTGCGTGATGAATTTAAATAGCATTAATAGAAGTGTGGAATAATTAGACTAGAAACGTTCCGCGATTCCAATTGGATTCACGTATAACATGGTTGGCATACACCAAGACGTTCTTGCATTGGGATTTACTGTCCAGAAGGGTATGATCTATTAGAGCTTTCTTCTTAATCTTCTTTGGGAATTAAACCACTCATCATCATTAGGTCTTCAGTCCTGGAACTGGTTAGACGCGTACCATCATTGTTTCCTATTCTGAACTAACCTACAGATTTCCTTGAAATTTGCACAATCTGCATCTATCACTATCTGATCTAGGTCTACATCTACCTCTTTTTTTTTATCTCTGCTAGTAAAATATTCCCTACTATTCCCCAAAAATGTCTTAGAACGTATTCCGCCCTTCTATTTCTCTTTTTCCCCAGATATCCTTGTTCCCCTACTATTTCTATAACCTATTTGTTATTATCTTTGTCTGTCCATGCTATCGTCCTCATACATCTGAAGCACGGCATTTCAAAAGGCTGCTACCGTTTTTCTGTCTGCGTTTCAGGCTGCCCGTATTTCATAGACATACTGTGCTGTGTTCCACACATATGCTTCAACAATTTTCTTCTTGTTCTATGTTTGTTGTCTTTCATAATAGGCGCTGTTCTTTCTTGTTAGATGCAGTTCGGTCACCTTCTATTGTTTTACAGTTATATACCCTATTTCTCCGACCTTCAGTGATTGTGAAGGGAGGTAAGCAGCCTGTGGCTGCCAAGTTCCCCAACACAACCATTTACCGATTTAATATATTTTCCAATATATCTTTTCGCACAGTCAATATTAGTTGCAGTTATTTCGCAACCAACAACTAGTTGTTTATACTAATCATCAGATTTATCTGCGCTTATTTTTTCGTCATTAGGTTATCCGTCACACAACTGGTTGGACACGTACCTGCACTTATTTATATTCTGAGCTAGCCTACATAGTTCCTTGAAATTCTCACACAGCATGTGTATACAGCTCGTTCCCGTTCTATTGTTTTCTAATTTTATGCCCTATTTCACCGAGATTCAGTGAAGGGGGTTAAGCAACCTGTGGCTACCAAGATCTCCCAACACTTAGTCATTTGCCGAAATAATGGTTTTCCAGTAAATCCTTTCACACACTTAACCTTATTCGAGAATATTGCCCAACCACTTCTTGTAGTTACTTATAATAATCATCATGTTTAAACACAGTTATTTTTTCGTCATTAGTTTATCCATCTTGGGATTGGTTGGATGCGTACCTCCATTGATTTCTATTCTGGGCTAGCCTACACATTTCCCTGAAACCCCTACAGCCTACATCTTTTACTATCTGTGTGCAGTAGTCTAACCTAGGTCTGCCGCTTCTTCTTTTTTGTCCTATCTCTGCTTCTAATATATTCCGCACTATTCCCTCATGCCGTAGTATGTGGCCTATCATGCTATCTCTCCTATTTTTTACCGTTTTCCACATATTTCTTTCTTCTCCTACCATTTTTAGTACCTCTTCGTTCTTAACTTTGTCTGTCCATGATATCTTTATCATACGTCTGCAGCACCACATTTCAAAGGCTTCTACATTTTTCTTGTCCGCTTCTCCTACTGTCCAGGCTTCACAGCCATACAGTGCTGTGCTCCACACATATGTTTTAAGCAATCTTTTCCTTGTTTCTATGTTTGTGGTCTTTGAGCACAGTAGTTGCTTTTTCTTGTTAAATGTAGCACGACCTTGTGCTAATCTTTGTTTTATATCTTTTGTGCTTTTTCCATCTTGCGTTATTTGGCTTCCTAGATAGCAGAAATTCTTAACCTCTTGTAAGTTCGTGTTACATACTTGTATTCTTGTTTTTGATTCCTCAGTTAGAACTGTTTCCATTTCATTAAAAGCAACTTCTAACTCTTTCTTGCTAGACGCTAATACCGCTATATCATCTGCAAATCTAAGCATATCAATTTTTTGTCTCTGCATAGTGATTCCAAATGTCTTCCAGCTTTTGACAGTATTCATTGCCTCTTCAAAGTGCAAGTTAAAAATCAATGGGGATAGGGCACATCCCTGTCTCACCCCTTTCCTAATGTTTACTTCTCTACGTTCCTGCTCTAATTCTATTACTGCTGTTTGCTCTTTGTATAAGCTATGTACTATTCGTCTATCCCTATAACTCATTCCACTCTTTTTGAGTATTTCGAACATTTTTTCCATTTTACATTGTCGAATGCTTTTTCCAGATCTACAAACCCTATATACACGCTCTACCCTTTTTCTATTGTTTTCTCCATTATCACTCTCAGAGCTAAAATAGCCTCCCGTGTTCCTCTGTTTCGCCTAAACCCAAATTGGTCTTCTCCTAGTATTTCTTCCGCTCGTTTTTCCATTCGTCTTTGCACAATTTTAGTTAATATTTTTGACACGTGTGCTGTCAAACTTATGGTTCGGAAATTTGTCACATCTATCCGCGCCATTCTTTTTTGGTATAGTTACTATGATGCTACGTTTGAAATCTTTGGATATCTCGCCTGTCTCATACATATAGCTTACAAGTTGGAAGAGACGTTCTGTTACTGCTTGTCCAGCGGCTTTTAGAGTTTCTGCTTGCACCTTATATGTACCCGACGCCTTACCATTTTTCAGACTCTTTAAGGCTAATTCAAACTCATCTGTAAGTATAGGATATCCCAAGTCATCATTTTCAACCGCTCATAGTTTTTAAAATCATCTTTATTTACGTTTGGATCCATGACCTAGGATCGTTGTCAAAATAATAAAAACTTCAAGTTTGACATTTATGACATAAATTGAAGGTGACTTTGATTTATTGATGTTCGAAATATTTGGTTTGAGTACACTAAGCAAAAATTTTTAAAGTTTAAAAGAATGATTGCCTTCAATTTGTGTTGCGGCCTAGGACCGACTTTTTTTAGGTAGCCAATATGCTTAACGTGAAATCAGCCGATCAATTTTTATTGGTGAATTTTATATAAATTTAATAACTTGGGGATTGGAAAACATTTTTTAACATGTTTCTATTTATACGGTTGAGAGAATGGTTATTAAAGAAGTGTGCGATTGCGTTACTGTAAGGCTTAAGCAGTCGTTTTTTTATATTTATTTTGAAGGGGAAAATCATTATGATTTGGGCTACCTCTTTGGTAGATTTTAACATGGTTCTGAGGCGACCCTAAGACGGGTTTACACTTGTCAGATACCAATATTGTTCAATGAAGATTGTATATGGATCTGAGGCGACCATATGGCGGGTTTACACTTGTCAGATACCAATGTTATTTTACAGGGGTTGTTAATAAGCTTATTGTTATGTAATTAGTTATTGTATGTATAAATAAAAATCATGTATGTAGGCTGTATTTCATGTTAATATCGCAAGGAAAACCCAGGAAAAACTTGCAATACTACCTAGATATTGTGGGCATTTGATTTTCATTTGTTATTTCTTTTGTTATTTCTTTTAGTAGTGGAATGCATTGTTTACTGAAATTCAGCGATTCGTTTGCAACGCAGTTATTTTTATGTAGGGTTATATAAGAAAGACCTAATCAGATGTACACTAATAGAATACAAATATCCTAAAATAATAATAGAGAAAGAAATGAATATAAACCCTAAAAATAAAGAAAAAGAATACAAAAACAACGATACACACCAAAAAATGCTCTCAATACCATACATAAAAGGATTCTCCGAAAAAATCCAAAGAATAGGAAACAAATTTAGAATTAAAACAGTATTTAGAACCAACAATATACTAAGAGCACAAATAACAGAAACAAAACCCAAAAACACAATACAAAGTTCAAAAAACTGTATCTACAAAATACCGTGCGAATGTAACAAGTTTTATATAGGGGAAAGCTCCAGACCATTTGAAGTTCGATTAAAAGAACATAAATCATATATAAAAAATAGAAAATTTGAAAAATCCATGATTTGCCAACATGCATGGGACTCCAGTCATAAAATAAAATGGGAGGACGCAAAAATTATCGATAAAGAAGAAAACCACCAAAAACGCAAAATCAAAGAAGCTGCTTATATAACCCTACATAAAAATAACTGCGTTGCAAAGAATCCGTGACTTTCAGTAAACAATGGATTCCATTACTAAAAGAAATAACAAAAGAAATAACAAATGAAAATCAAATGGCCACAATATCTAGGTAGCATTGCAAGTTTTTCCTGGGTTTTCCTTGCGATATTAACATGAAATACAGCCTACATACATGATTTCTGTTTATACATAAAATAACTAATTACATAAAAATAAGCATATTAACAACCCCTGTAAAACAGCATTGGCATCTGACAAGTGTAAACACGCAATAAAGTTACCTCAAAACCAAATACAATCTCCGTTGAACAGTATTGATATCTGACAAGTGTAAACCCGCCATAGGGTCGCCTGAGATCCATTTACAATCTTCATTGAACAATATTGGTATCTGACAAGTGTAAACCCGTCTTAGGGTCCTCTCAGAACCATATATAATCTTCATAGAACAACATTGGTATCTGACAAGTGTAAACCCGCCATAGGGTCGCCTCAGATCCATATACAATCTTCATTGAACAATATTGGTATCTGACAAGTGTAAACCCGTCTTAGGGTCGCCTCAGAACCATGCTAAAATCTACCAAAGAGGTAGCGTAAATCATAATGATTTTTCCCCTTTAAAATATATATAAAAAAACGACTGCTTAAGCCTTTTAATAATGCAATCGCACACTTCTTTAATAACCATTCTCTCAATTGTATAAAAAGAAACATGTTAAAAAATGTTTTCCAATCTCCAAGTTATTGAATTTATATAAAATTCACCAATAAAAATTGATCAGCTGATTTCACGTTAAGCATATTGGCTACCTAAAAAAAGTCGGTCCCAGGCCGCAACACAAATTGAAGGCAATCATTCTTTTAAACTTTAAATATTTTTGCTTAGTGTACTTAAACCAAATATTTCGAACATCAATAAATCAAAGTCACCTTCAATTTATGTCATAAATGTTAAACTTGAAGTTTTTATTATTTTGACAACGATCCCAGGTCATGGATCCAAACCTAAATAAAGATGATTTTAAAAACTATGAGTGGTTTAATTCCCAAAGAAGATTAAGAAGAATGCTAAACAAACCACAACAAACATACAGGGAGTATCTATTGGAGCGTTCTCTATAGGCAAAGCCGCTGGAGGGGGTAATCAGAGATTTCTTTAGCGCGCTTATGAGGGAAGGCAGAGCCTATTTACATGGGCTCTTACGAGAAAAGATTGATTGGAGGAAATAATTGTGTATCAGAAGCCTCATTCTTACATTTCTCTGTGGTGAGGGTATATATGTGCTATTATTACAATTGTAGCATAACTGCGATTATGTTAGATGATTTAAATGGTAATTGCAGAAAGAGTTGTACAATTAAACTCGAGACTTTAGATATCCTATTGGTTTGTTGTAAAAACATGGACAACATACGCTAACGAAATGGTTCGATGTTCCAAAGCGGTTAAATAGTTTTGATTGCCACATTCGCCCAATATGTAATTCCTAGTGCCGGTTCAGTGCAATATGGTTGGAAGTGTTTTCAAATGTCAACAATTCGCATACCTACAAGAATATATATATATATATTATATATATATATATATATATATATATATATATATATATATCTGCTCAGAAACTACAGGGAGGTGTGTTCTCTTTTAATGTATTGTAACAATTTATTTGCTATGTAAAAGAATTGCTTTTCGAAACAACTTAGAAGTATTAAGACAATAGAAAAAATGAAAAAATTCGCCAAGAATATTTATTTGCAAATTTAAATAGATTTTTTGTATTTTTAATAAGTCCTTGGTCCCATATAGAGAACAACATGTGATTTGTTATTTTCTAGTTTGGTTCATTTACAAGGTTAAGTTCAACATTTTGTACCCATAATCATGTAGAAAACAGTTCAGCTGTTTTGAAACCTGGTTTGTATAGTCGTAAATAGCAATTTAAACATTCAAAAGTCCGTATAAACTCTTTATTGTTCACGAAATACCTCAAGGCTTTCAACTTGTTTCATACACACGGCGTATGGGCATTAAACCTTTGTTTTGATAAGATTTCCCCCGGTTGAACTGTCTGTGCAAGTAATTTTCTGAATCCGCTCACTTACCCATCATCTTTGAGTCATGCAGGTTGGGAAGTCTTCGAAGGCGAGACTTTGTGTGTTACTATCACGCCCAAGGTTTCGTGTTCGAATCCCGACACGGTCCGCTTGAAAAATGTTAGGCGAGCATTTTTCACAAAAATACACCCTCGTTCGGATGAGAGGTAAAATCGAGGGCCCGTGTGTGAGTGTTGTCACGCACGTTAAAGATCCCTATCTTGCTTGGAACAGCAAGGGTTTGGCAAAATACCAAATTTTTCAGGTAAAAAAAAACTCGCTTCCTGGCCAATGTAGTACCTTCGGGTTAAGCATTGGAAAATCACATGTAAGGTGAGTCTTTGTGGTGAAAAATTTAAGTGCCTTAATCTGTTCTTGTTTCAGCGCAAAACCATGTAGGACCAACAAAAATCCGTAAGGTCAATAAAAATCCGACCGGCCAATAAAACCCAGTATGTCCAATAAAACCCTGTATGACTAACAAAAATCTGTAGGGTGAACAAAACTTTGTAAAGCCAATAAAGCGCTGTAAAACCAACAAACATCTACTATCTTACTTGTACGTTCAAGCCCATGCATTCCTGAACCGACCTCCAATCTCGAGCTCACCCCATCACGTACTACGACACTTCTCTGAGGCCATCGCATTTGTCACTAGCTAGTACTTGTGCCTAATTGATCTAAGAGTAACAGCCAGCGTCTGGTGGTTAAGGGTGAGTGATCTTTGCCTAAACCCGAAAAGGATTTTTTTTATTCTACAACCCCTTTTTTTACAAACGGCAAAATTTCTAGCCCCGAAAACCTTTATCCTTCCAGTTTGTAAGACCCGGCACAAAAAGAATCGAAATTTAAATTTTGTTTGATTATTTAATATTTTTTACTTAAAATATATATTTTCTTAAAAGTAATATTTGCTCTAAATTTGGTATATTTGAAATCTTCGCTAATAACTATTTTACGATTACTTGGATTACAGTTTTGGATTGAATTTGTACTAATTATCAGATCTTATGCACATATAGATGCTAAGAAGCGCAATTTTGTTTAACTAATGATTTTTTTATATGACTAACACATGTGGAACTATTTATTTCTTCTATAATTGGATACAAATTGTTTATTATATAATAGATACCTTCTGATATTAAAATGTTCAATTTTCTAAAAAGGCTAAATTAAAAATTTTAAAATGATCTACCCCGCCAGGGTTTCTGTATCTACCCTAATATCATATCTTTTTTAATATTTGCTAGATACAGTGGCGTCCAACTTCACTTTATTTTGTTTTCAGTTTAGCAAAGATCAAAGAATATTTCACACCTGTCCTTCTCATAATGTACCATGGGATAATAGCCAAATTAGCCGCCGGCTCAGCAGGTTTTTATAGTTCCATCTAGTACGCGTAAAAATTTTAAGTCCGTTCAAAGTTGTGAGTCGTTGATCTATCTTCTCTCTAAGGGCAAGATTTCAAAGCGTGTTCTCTAAATCTAAATAATTAAAATCATTACACTGACGCCCAACGCCTTGGGCCTCGAAATGTGTAACAATTTTCGTTCACCATATTAAAAAATTAAAACTGTATCAGTATTTACATAATTTGTTTGTCGTTTTATTTGAATACTATGATATTTATCAAAACCTAAAACTGTCATACTGTTAGTAACCATATGTTTATGCGTTTTGTAATTAATTAAAAGTTCTTCGCATTACGCACTAAATTGTAACGCATTCTGGGTACAACAGCTAGGTATATATCCACCTGTCACACCATAGTTTTTAGTATGCTTCATGATTTGGAAAATACTGAAAATTCAAATGCCAACATCAAGTACATTTTCATAAATTTCATCAAATAGATAGACCTCGTGTTTGCCAGTGTGCAACCCTGGTTACTAATGCAACATGCCGCCACTGAAAGATAGTTAGTTAAAGGTCACTGAAGGAGTTATCAGGATTGTAAACTGGAAAACTGTGTCAAAGTAATTTGAGATTGAAACTATGCGAGGGCTTCTTACGTATTACAAAAATATTTAATGATCGGGTAGTAATCGAGAAAGATAATATTTTTAACCGTGACTGAGCTTTCGTGTACAAACTGAAATTTCATGCTGATCCTCACGTAGCAAACGTCGATTTAATAAGCGTTTTTAATTATACGGAGGGTACTGGAGACACGCCAATACTTTCAGCTTTACCTTTTGTAATATGATTTGCGTAGAGGGGCGTATTCGTTTTACGTGTAACAAAATTTACTGCACTGTGAAACAATATCGGGTCTTGGAAATAGCACCCCGATGGGTTCTGTGATGTGACACGTTTTGAAATATCGTTTCAAACGGTTACATGAAACTATGCATGTAATCACATCTGTTTCTGAGAAACGACTGTGTCGGAAAAGCATCACATGATAATTAAATGACAACGAGATTGTGATACAACAATAATTAACGAATATTGTTTGGAATTTCTGGTTCGTTTCCGCGAATAATTCTTTATCCTATAATCAAATTAGTTGTAGAATTGAATATTATTTATTTTATTATTGCAGTTTAGGACTTTACTTAGAAATTTATTTTAATACTACAGGCAGAGAGAAAGCGAATGACGAGTATGGATTGTCCTGCAAAAACGACTCCTCTTTTTAATGTCAGTACTTAGAAATTACACTCTGAGCGCAATACATTCGAGCCTGTATGTACAAAGAGCACTTCCTCTATTGCCGCTAATATTGAACGTGGTGTCCGAGTATATGTGTTGCGCTTGCTGAGTTCATTTCCCATTTAAACGCAATATTTACTCGGTAATTGCTACAACTACTCGATAATTATAGGATAACCACAGCGCTTTAAACATTTAATTTGTTCCAGCGGAAAGTTTCATCATCCATACATAAAATAAACACTTAATTTATAAACAATGAAGTGTTAAAAGTAATTATAACCTGCGGGCTACCCTGAAGCTTCGATTAATCGCTTGCAGCCGGTTTCCAATTTTCAGTACAGGTAGCAACGGAACAGCTGATAGATCAGCTGTTCGGAATGGTTCGGAATTGCTCGGTCTTTGTTCTCAGCTGGTGAATGCATAGACGTTAGACGGACCGGCGACAGTCTAAAGCCGGCTTCGTTAGTAGTAGGTCGTAGGTTTAAACTATTGTATTAAACTTAGTTTTGATGCTTTTAGAAATTGCCATTTTTAGACTTAGTTGTTAATGCAAAGGCTGGTGATTTTGTGATAAAATATTGGTAAGTTTATTTTAATTATGCACGATAAAAATTTATTTTCTATTTTACAGAAGCTTTTTATTCATATATTATAAATTGCAGACTTGATAAAAATGTTTTTCAGCTTTGCTTTAATTTAAGCTCTTTCATACCCTCACAGTTTTAAAACAGAATATACATTGAAAACAGAAAACAAGATTTTGAATTACTTTTACTTTGATGTTTTATTGGGGTAGGTTGCGCTTTAGCTTCGGAACGCGCGGAGAATAAAATAATGATTCTGGGGAAGGTTAAACCCTGACCTTCGTAACATTACATGATTTTGCAATTTGTGGTAGGCAGAAGCGACTAGTCAGTCCTACCTGTTGTAATGATAATTAGGGCGTTTTCCTTGGTTTTTATAGTGATCTAATTCCCGTGTAGATTAAATCGATTTTTTTGTGGATAAGAAACTGCCAAAAAAATTTTGAAAGCTTCAGAAGCTTTTTGTGGTGATGAGAGAACATAAAAAGAAGCTTTTAGTAAGGTAGGGATTTTTAAATACATTTTAAAGATTTTCACTTGTATCAAAGTGATCATCGGTCTTTAATGAATACAAAACAGTTAAATCGCAATAGAAAAACTCTTTCCAACAATACCTACTGTAAAACAGAAAATTATGGCACCAAAATGATTATGTAATGTTTGGCGAAAATACCATATCGTTTGTAAAGATTTGCATTTTTCTTTAAATTATTATTGGTTATTTCTATTTGAAGAGCTTTCTTTACATTTTTGTACAGACTGCAAGATTTTCTAATGTATTAGGTAAGTAAATGCAAAATTCACTTGAAACGCTGCACAAATTTTAAAATTTGAATATGAAGATATTTTAATACAAATTTGTAATATTCAATATATTTTACCATGTTTAGTTTCTGCGCGATCGGAACGATTAAATACTGCATATGATATTGTTTCTTCGTACAATTCTATTTGTAACAATGAATTGTAGTAAAGTGATTTTGTCCAAACAATATGTTAGTTAGTGATCTTTCCTTTGTAAAAGTTTAAGATTTTTTTAAACGCATTGTGTTTGATTGAAAAAAAAAGTCGTCAAGTTAAGGCTACGTGGCAATGTGTAAAATCTACATAATAGAAAGCGCTTTCTTCTTTATTTTTTTGTTACCAGGAAGTTCTTCTATATGTCAATTGGTCGAATATAATTACTTTCAAAGAAACGTGGTATTCGGCATAGAAGTCTGTAATCGCCATTTAATCCTTATTTTTTAACACACTTTGACTTCGATAAGCATTGTGTTAAATTTATATATTTTGTTGGGAGTTGTGTTTTTTTATAAGCTATGGGTTTATTAAACGTTTTAATTTCATTTAAAAAAGATTTTCTTATAGCCAAACATGCTGGTATGTGCAAATATACATGTGATTCATACAATCCCATAGGATGCAACAGAAAGCACATTATAATTTTTTTAACAAAGAGAAAGAGTTTCTGTGTATTATAGTTTGCCCTAAAAAATTAGACGTAATTACTATTAAATAAACTATGTACTGTTTGTCAAAGAAGTTCCTAATAGACATTTAACCTCAGGTTGCAACTCATATGCAAATCCTTTAGAAATTGTATTAAAGTGACTTTTTTCATCAAAAATGTTTCGCATTGTTTGTAGACTTTTTTTTTTAATTCAAAACTTTGTTTCCTTCAAATACTCAACAAACTTACATGTACATTGTTTTATACATAAAATTCTATAAAATTCAATAGAAAGCAAATTTTGTTCTAATTTTTAGCGACTCAAAAGTTTTTCTGAATATCTGAGTTTGCCGCCAACAGATAAGATATGATTCAAATTTTTTAAAAGAATTTTATTAAAGTGATTTATTTTATCATTTATCAAAAAACTGTATTTCCTTATAATTAATTAGACATGCTTACGTGCAATTCTACATTTTTAATACACAAAATTGTAGAGAAAGCAAACTTTAATTGTTTCGCGACCAGAAGGTTCTTCTATACACCTTAGTTTTCCGTCCAGCGCAAAATAGTTTTCCTTTTTTGAGGTTTAGAGGACCTGTATTGTTCAGCAGAAAATTTATTAATTGTCAGTCACTCCTTGTCACATCTGCTTTCAAATTTTTTTAAGTATTATGTTCAATGACTTTTTTTGTTAGATTTTTCACGTGGTTATAAGAGGACTGGAGTTTTATTAAAGGTTTTCGTTCAATTTAAAAAATTATATTTCCTTATATCCATACATGCCTACGTGAAAATATACATGAAATGCATACAATTCCATATAATGCTATAGAAAGCAGATTGTGTACTAATTTTTTTAACGAACAAAAAGTTGGTCTATGAAATTTAGTTTGCCTTCAAGAAATAAGATATTATTACTATTAAATGAACTATGTACTCATTGGCAAAAAAACTCATATGTCTATATAACCCACTGATCGCAACTCATTTGCAAATCCTGTAAGACTTTTTTCATCAAAAATATTTTACACGTTTTCGTTTCATTCAAAAAAATTGTTTTCCCAAATAACTCGACAAACTTACGTGCATATATGCTCGTTGTTTCAATATCTAAAATTCAATAAAATTCAATACAAAGAGCAGATTTTGTTTTAATTTTTAGTGACTAGAAAGTTTTTATATGTTTCTAAGTTTGCAGTTAATAGATAAGCTATAATCACATTTTTTAAAGAATTGTATTAAAGTGACTTATTTTCCATTTATCAAAAAATTATATTTCCGTCTAATTAAACATGCTTACGTGCAATTTTCCATTTGTTAATACGCCGAATTCCAGAGAAAGCAAACTTTACTTAATTGTTTCGTGACCAAAAGGTTCTTCTGTATATCTTAGTTTGCTGTCCTGAGCAAAGAAATTTTTTCTTTTTTGAGGTTCCAAAGTGACCACGTTGTTCAGTAGAGAATTTGTTAATTGCCAGTCAACCCTGGTGTCACATCGCATTTTTTTAAAAAAATTTTAAGGATTGTGTTCGGTGACTTCTTTATTATTTTTTACTTTGTTATAAGGATAGAGTTTTATTAAAGGTTTTCTTCAATTCAAAAAATTATATTTCCTTATAACCAAACACGCTTACGTGCAATTCTACTTTTTTTAACTATAGAATTTCATAAAATTCTATACATAGCACTCTATTTTAATTCTTTGGTGACCAGAATATTCTTTCGTATATATCTTAATTTGATATCCAAAGCAGCCATTTTCACTTTTTTATGTTTCAAAGGAACTGTGTTGTTCAACAAGGAATTTAATTAATTTCCTTTGAACTATCGTGTCGCATCACATTTTGTTATTCTTTTAAGTATTGTGTTAAAATGACTTTTTTTATCGGACATTTTAGGCATTATTCTAAGGAGATTACAGTTTTACAAGGAGTACTTCTTTTCAAAATTCAATCGGTTACGAAAAGAAAGCCACAGTGAAAATCATCTTTACCATGTCTTCAGTCCTGGAACTGGCTGGACGCGTACCTCCATTGTTTCCTATTTGGAGCTAAACAACACATTTCCTTGAAATTTCCACAGCTTGCATCTTTCACTATCTGTGTGCAGTAGTCTAATCTAGATGTACCATTACCTCTCTTTTTCCTTTCTCTGCTTTTAATATATCCGCACTATTTTCTCATATCTTAGAACGAGTCCTATCATCCTATTTCTTTTACGGTTTTTCACATATTTCTTTTGTCCCCTACTATTTGTAGAACCTCTTTGTCCTTAGCTTTGTCTGTTCATGATATTTTCATCATACGTCTGTAGCACCACATTTCGAGAGCGTCTATCTTTTTCTCGTTCGTTACTCCTACTGTCCACGTTTCACAGCCGTACAGTGCTGTGCTCCACACGTATGCTTTCAACAATTTTTGTCTCGTTTTTATGTTTGTTGTCTTCGAACATAGCAGCTGCTTTTTCTTGTTAAAAAAGCAGCTCGGCCTTGAGCTAATTTTTTTTTTATATCTTTTGCACTTTTCCCATCTTGCACTATTTCGCTTCCTTGATACCAGAAATACTTTTGCGTTTCTTATTCTTTATTATGGTTTTTTACTTATTTTCCTTTCCTTTGCATACTAGTACTTTAGTTTTATTTTTGTTGATTTTTATACTATATCTATCTGTTAGTACTGTTTCCATTTAATTAAGAGCTGCTTCTAACTGTTCCTTGCCAAATGTTAACACCGCTATATCATCTGCCAATCTAATTTTATTGTTAAAAGTAGCACGCCCTTATGCTAATATTTGTTTCATATCTTTTGCACCTTTCCCATCTTGCGTTATTTCTATTTTTACATTTTTCCCATCTTGTGTTATTTGGCTTCCTAGGTAGCAGACATCATTAACGTCTAGGTTCTCGTTTCCTACTTGTATTCTGTTTTTTGACTTATTTTCCCCTCTTTTGCATAATAGTATATTAGTTTTGTTTTCATTAATTCTCATACTGTAAAACTCTCTGTTAGTACTGTTTCCATTTCATTAAGAGCTACTTCTAACTTTTCCTTGATAGATTCTAATACCGCAATTTCATCTGCAAATCTTGTTACGTGCCGAAATCGGCACTAGACATTCTCAATTAAGTTTTAATTTGTAAGAATTTTGCGCCATAAATTTAAAAGGACGTGTGCGTATTTCCGTCACTTCAGATAGTGCGTTGCGCGAGATTTGCGCCGACGCGGTGGGCCAGGAACACAAGTGGTGGATTTCCGGATACGTGTCTGGACTAGCCTCCGAGACGTGAACAAGGGCAGTTGTCTGGTATCGTATTGTGTCTTTTTTCTGATATGTAGGTTTCCTGTGATTCCCAATTATCGTACCTCTACATGTCCCCCTTACCTTATGTTTATCTACATATAGGAAGAAGACAACTGAATTTGGATTCAACCGGGCTCAAGAATTCCCACGCCCGAAAGATTAGCGAAGCCGTCGCCGACATCATGGAGTATTTCTGCAAGAAGCCCTGCAAATTATGTGAGTAGCATTTCCGTTTCTTTTTTTATGTGATGGAGAAATTTTATATAATTGTGTTTCGTCATCTATAATTTGCGCGTCAATTTTTACAATTATCTAACATTGTTACCAACTGACGTAGTGGCTCGCGGGGCTGTAATAATCTAAGCATATTAATCGTTTCTCCCTGCATAATAATTCCAAATGTCTTTCTGTATTTGACAGTATTCATTTCTTCTTCGTTATGCCAGTTAAAAATTAACGGAAATAGTGACGTCCCTCTCCCGCCCCTTTCCTTATATTTAATTCTCTACGTTGCTGCTTTACTTGTATTACAGTTGCTTGCTTTTGATATAAGCCATGTACTATCCGTCTATCCCTATAACTCATTCCAATCTTTTTGAGTATTTATAACAGTTTTTCCCATTTTATATTGTTTTGTGCTTTCTCCAGATCTACAAACCATATATTCACGCTTTTTGCTTTTTCCTATTGTTTTCTCCATTATCATTCTAAAATAACATCTCGTGTTCCCCTGTTTCGACTAAACCCAAATCGTTTTTGGTGCGTTGCGACTTAGGAGGTAATATAGTGGTTTCTCGTGGCTTTCCACATTGTAGTAGTGGCTATTAGGATGCGATACAGACCCCTATTGTCTATACCACTTAAGTTCCAACAGAGTTGCTGCCCTCTCTCGTAAAAGGCGACTCCGTGATTTAGTTGTTATGCGTGTGACTAGGTCCTGAGTTCGAATCCCTACACGGACCGCCTGAAAAATGTTAGCCGAGAATTTTTCATTTTCTATAGTTTTTATTATATCAACTTATTGAAAAAAACCTCTTTTCATGTAGTTATCTTTTTAGTAGTAGTTACTTCATTATTTTACTCGGTGTTTTATGTTGTTTACTATAGTTTCGTTTTGTGTCAATTCCGTAAAGATCTCTGGATACTTTTCTTTACAATCCTATCCACTTTTATCGTTGAAAGACTTTCGTAATTACGGAACTTACTCTTGTTAAAACTCTCTGATTCTATATTCAGAATATGTTAGATAAAAACTGATTGAGCGATAAAGAGGATTCTCATTTTGCGGGTGGCGATTTGAACACTATTAAAAATCCTTATCAGCGAGTTGCGCAGAAAGGAACACAATTAATCAAGTCCCACAAAAAGGTTTTCGTCTCGAAGTAATTCTAGTCATTTCAGCACGCATTGTGTGGTAATGAAAGCGGACTTAAAACGTAAAGGCGTCTATAAAAAGCTTTCACCCGAGACCTAAACGCTACAACAACATTATGTGGTCAAAAGCTAGCAACAGGTTCGACAATGCTTCTGAGTTAATTTACGGTTTTTGTAGAATTTATCCACGCAGCCAAGGATTCTGCAAATCCGTCACTAATCCGTCCAAGCTTCTAGCCTAGGGAAACTTGGGTCTCTTTTAACATTGGTTTACGCGTGTTTGCTAAAAGCGAAGAATTTAGTGGATTAACTCCCTTAGAGTTTAATATCGTATTATAAATTGTTTGTGTTATCATACTAGTGATTTGAGTACAAAAAGTTTCGATCATATCTTTCTGTATTCATTATTGATTTCAAAAACTTTAATTTTTGCAACTTCTTCACGACTGGTGTTCTTGGTGCAATTATTAAGTGCTTTTGTGGAATTTTTTAAGTTCATCGTTACACGCCTCCATTCATTTGTTTCGTTTTGTTAATTTTGAGAACATACTCTAGGTGACTTACTGCTCGATAAACATAAAAATTGAATATTTTTTTAAATAGCGGAAATCCTAATAAAAATATTTAAGTATTTTTACCTTTGCACTAAGTTCAACTGTTTTGAGAATGACAAATTATGTCTGTTTATAAGTTGAATTCAAAATCTTAATAGCATACCAGCACAAATTAAAAATAAAATATATCCGCCTGAAAGTGTTTAATCTTTGATTTAATTTTTTTATTACCAAAAATTCCAAAAATCCTTCGTTTCATCCAAATTGTAAAAGGAAAACAACTTGGGAATGCTTTATGCGACGAGCATCTTAGGTCCACGTTTACTTATCAGGTCCATTGTCTGAAGGTTGCGTTTTTCTTTTGATTCTATCTTCTCACCAAGTTTCATCCAATTTTACGAAGTCTTGTTATTTTGTTCCAATTGAACAAAATTCCGGTTAAAGTTTTGTCTGATTTTGGAGCACTTTTTCGGTCAAGATTTTTCTTCAGAGTAAATCCAAAGTTGCTTTAAATTTTTCGAAAGAATTTAATTTTTGGAGAATTTTTAACCAGGAGCCACCTCCGAATCCCAAAAAGCTGGCGATTTCTTGGGTATAATCGCACTTCTAGGGCGACATTTTTGAGGATTTTCAATATCTAGGATATTTTTAACCTGGGATCATCCCTTATTGTTTTAGAGGTGTATTTTATTTTGGTGTTCTAAAATCCTAGTAATTTTTTTTCGTTCAGAGAAAGCTGATATTGGAGATTTTATATCTTTTATTATTTTTTCCCAAGGTGGAAATGTTTAATAAAAAAAAATAGAAATACGACGTAAGTTTCAAAAATAATTTTTGGTGAAATTTAAAGCGGAAATTAATTTTTAGCCTATATTCTAAAAGGAATTCCCGTATTTAAATTCCTCGCACTGGCTGTTACCGAAAAGTCAATCTAATTGATTTTAAATCTTTGTATTATTGTTGACGTAGAACATTTCACAATTATGAATGTTTATTCGATTTGTGTTTTGTATATATTATATATATATATATATATATATATATATATATATATATATAATGCTGAGAAAAACGTCATAAGAGCACAACTTTCGCGAAGAAACTCATGTATATAATAGTGCACACTATATTACACAAATGAATGAATATCTTACGCATATCGTTTATTTTGATTATATTAAATTGAAAATTGCACTAATGTTGGAAGTCATCTAATTGTTAACTTTATTATGAAGGAACTTGAAAAGTATTCCGAGTTAATAAAAATAAGTACAAGTACAAGTTTTTCTATTCTCCCATTTAAATAAAATCGTAAGCTAATGGGGTGATATAGGGCTCCAATTAATGCTCCAATTAATACCCCAAATAATGTTTCAATTAATACTTCAATCATAGCTACAAATATTAGTTAAGATATTTCTTCAAATATCACCTTATATATTTCTTCCAATATTAGTCCATTTGATTTTAATTTCCTGCGGACGAATTTGTTACAAAGTAGCTTTCCTTGCTTTAGACCTGGTAAAACTCTTATCTTATTCAAGAAGCAGTCTTTGTGAAGAAAGCTTGTGCTGAAAATTTAAATATTAAGAAACTGTTTGATGTGGAATTAATTCAGGACTCTCTAAACCAAGGTCACAGCTTTTAAGAATGATTTGTTTTTTTAGTGAAGGACTTAATAAAGATATTTGAATCGACTTTTTGTATCTAACAATTTTATTGTAAAAATTGTACTCTTAAGGTTTAATTAGTTCATAAATTCATTTATAAATTATTTATAACAAAAGGCAATTTTTACTATTTTTGGTACAATATACACGGTGGTAAGAGTACCTGACACTGGGTAACTCTGTTATTCTGAGTAACTTGAAGCATTAGTTATTTTTTTGTGATCTATTCTGTACTAATTTCAGTTTTTTATATTATTATAAAATATTTGTAAATATTAGTAAGGTTTAATATACCAATAACTAACTAACTGAAATAGTCAAGGAAATGGTTTGCTTCATTTATTTAGATAGAAGAGTACTGAGTCTGTCGTATAGGGGAGTTTACTTCAATATCACACCCCAAAACCCGAAAAAATTAAATTTTCTAATACTAATTTGTTTGTGTGAAGAAACACCCTGTATATTATTCCTGTGGTACAATAAGCATTGCATATTAGTATATAAGTAAAATCGACGAAAAAAAAATTATTCCTTTATGGAATACCATTTAAAAAATAAGAACGTGAGTAAGATCCGTGAAAATCCTTCTCTGAAAAGTATCAATTGAAATGCATTTTGAAAACGCATTGCATAACTTAAACATCAAGTTAGTCTTCCTGAATACATTATTCAAAAACCCGCACAGGTCATTTCTAGAGATTTTCTTCCATTAAAAGCATTTTGCTGTAAAGAAATCTTGTATTCTTAAAACAAAACTACTCCAATTCTCTACATTTTCGAAATTCCAGTTAATTCGGTAGCGAGAATAAACTCATAAATATAAGCAGATGACAGGTAATATAATTGGGCAGCCCAATTAGTGAGATTGTATGGAGCGATAAGACGTTTAACGACATAATAAATTAGATAAGGAA
The DNA here is from genome assembly GCA_036346225.1 of Platerodrilus igneus. NCBI lineage: Eukaryota > Metazoa > Arthropoda > Insecta > Coleoptera > Lycidae > Platerodrilus > Platerodrilus igneus. The sequence goes on along the minus strand of JARFIW010000500.1, from coordinate 568,854 downwards.
GAGTGATAACAAGCAACTGCAGCTAAGATTTTCATTCTTCTTTGAATTAATGCACAAAGCAAAATTTTAGCATCTATTAAATCAGAAATGACAGCTATTTAGATAAGATAAACATGTAAATGAACTAATTTCCAGAAAATTATTACACCAGTTTAACCAGAAACGTATAAAAGTTTTCAGAGGTTAATGACATAAAAGCTTTTTTATTATATAAAGCGGGAAATAATTAGAACGAGGGTCAGTTACCAATGGTTTGTTTCTAGCTCATTTGCCGATAATCTGTTTGTTGGTCAATTACGAGTCGTAACTAACTTAAATTACGTGCAAGTTTACGTTAGATGTTTAAAATATTTGTTAAGAACAATGTGTTTTAAACTATGGAGTACAACGCTCGATATGCCAAGTATTTTTTTTTTTTAAATAATAATGGAAATAATTAATGAAGTCTGTTCCTATACGATAAATGTAAACATAAACAGAGGAATGGAGTATTGATTTTCTGATGCATTTATTATGGTACAATATGGAGATGGAAATTTAATCAACGATTTGGTTTCACGAATTTACGAATTCCGCACAATTTAATGGTGAAAACGAAAGTATATCATTGTTTAAATCTTTGGAAGGACATTTTCGTGCTATAGTTATTTTAAGTTGGTTAAACTTGCATAAGATTTTGGAATATAGATGTTTTTGTGAGTGGACAATTTCAGATTTACTTGAGTCGAATATCGAGTTAATTTTACCATACAAAAGGTTTTTTAAGGTACCTGATCAGTTACACATTTTAAACTGGTTTTAAACAAGAGTAATACAAATTATCCATACTCCCTTTCTATAAGAAAATTTTTGTACCTAGTGACTCACATAAGACACGTTTTGGGAAATCTAATTACTAATAAATACTGTGTGAACTCTATATTAATATTTAGTAGTTGTGAAATGTTTTTTAGTTAAGTTGTAAATTGCATTTGTAGGTTTTAATGCATATGTGTAAATAATCTTTTGGATAATGGGTGTTGAATAAAGGTGTTTGTGAATTTAGATATTTTTATTATTTGTTTATTAGTAAACATTTGATGATATTATAATTTTGATGTTGGAGTTTCGTTGTTTCACTTAAACTGTGCTAGTAAAATAATACAGACTTCAGGTGATAATTCACGCCAGATTATTTTTGTTTTCATAGTAACTTTTATTGGCTCCCAACGTCTGGGCAGCATATAGCTACAAATTCACAGCAAATATATATATATATATATATATATATATATATATATATATATATTCTGAAAGTTGGGTATTTTTATTCTAATTAGGTGTCTTACTATGTGATGTATACTTTTAGATTTTTATATTATGATTACTTGAAATAATCATGCATTGTATCAGCAGTTATATATTTTGTTCTTTCATTTTTTTTAAAATAATGCTAAAATTAGCAAATATTAGGAATCATATTTTGTCATCATTTAATTTGAAGTTCTTCGTTAAACCATGAACGAGTGATCTATGAACAGCTAAAGAGTATGGGCCATTATTCATGCGAATATTTGTTCCAATGGCACCTGACAACGTAGAGAATGTGTTTTTGGTGTGGACGAAAAATATGTTTTAACACAATTATAATATCAAATTTAATTCGATATAAAGTTCAATTTGAGATCCCAAATTTAAGAGATGAATTAATTTTTTAAAAAGTATTTGTAATTTATTGTACCATTTGAATCAGTGTAAATTTGAACTAATGTGTCAATTAGGGTAAATGAACTTAGTGATTGGGTTATGGATCTTATCTGAATTCGGATCACTGGGACATGTCACGTTTTATTTTATTCATCTCATTCATCCCCATCTCCCAGGGATTTGTAATTCAAAGTTTACAAATCCCTGCTTTAGACGTTATTAAAACGCGATTACAATTTCTGGCCGTATACTAGTTTACCCATCTAAATACCCCAAAGATAGCGTATTACAATGCAGGGAGAAAAAACTGAAGTCATTCTATTCTTGCTTTAAGACACAAGGTGACTTTTTATAATATAACTACTTCAAGATAGTGAAATGTATTTAAATTTTAACGGAGTTTGTATTTAGAACTTGACGGCGATTTACCAGTTTCTACAAAATGATGTCGAGTATATGCTAAATCCTAATTAAGACCCTGATGTCATCTACTTATCTTTAATCTATGTAATCAGTAGCTATTATTAAGAAAGAAATAGAAAATGTCATTTTTGATGAGTGAGATTTACAAGAAAAATTGATGTATGATTCTTGTTGCATAAATTTTTCATTGTGTATTCCACAAGCTGTTAAACGTGTTCCACTATGCAAATGTAGAAGTTTAGGTAATTTATAATGCTTATTTTTATAGCCATTCGGTTTCTCTGTGTAGTACGCAAGTAAAAATCATGCATATCATTAACAAAATGGTCGTGGAGACCGAATTTAGTTATTGATCGTTATTAATACCTTACTGTTATTTTTTATTGCTGTTTAAATTATCATCGCTTATTTTATAACAGTTTCATACGAATTTATTTACAAAATAGTTTGTAACGCGTAACGGTTTATTACGGAAGTCTTAGTTTCGCACAAATTTTATAAAAATATAAATTGTTATAATAAAAGGTTTTGAATATTTTTATTTTTTAATTAGCTAGACTGTTCACTGAACGAACGTTGCCACTGACCCGCTTGATTGAGAGATTGTTATGGTAGGCTTTCAACCATTAACCATTTTTACCAACGTATCATAAATTGCATTTTCCTCTGAATTTTACTGATTAGCTTGAACGAATAATATTGATTTTATTTTTAATCCTAGCATACGTAACACGTGATAAATATGCATAGTGTAGCGCCGATTGATTTGCTTCCGACCAGAATAATTAGATTAGTACGTAAAATTTGTGCACAAAAGATGATTGATAAGTCTTGCGGCGCGAGATCTCTTGATTGACAAGCACAAGACTTTACATTTAAAAGATTACAATAGGTACATTCGAGATGTTATTTACATCATTTCTGTTAAGTTCCTGAATTAATTAGTACAATTCAAATGTATATAAATGGTCGTCATGAATATTGGAAGTCGGTTCTAATTGAAACTTTGATATGAGTTCTGAATGAAGCGCTGAAAGTTAATACAAATGACTATCGATATAAATTACTGTATTGTAGTGATTATATAAAGTAATAATTAGTGGAAGGATAGTTAATTATAGTGCTCTGATAGTAATTTAGGAGATAGCATCGTAGTGTTAAAATGCTAATGTACTTGTACTGTTAGCGATTAGCTGAAAATAAATTCTTGGAAGAGCTTTTAGCAAATTCCATTGTAACTACGTGTTGTTAACCAGGCTTGTATAATCATTTTGAAAATGAGAAAGTGTTATTATTGCAAATAGAGTTTTCGTTACATACTGAAATCATTTAAGTTTATTGCATTGATGCGGTAGTATTGTTCCACTAAATAGCCGATTGACGCGGTTGCCAGACCGTATTAAAATTCTACTTCCGCAGTAAACTTATCCTGTGTATGTTTAACATAAAAACAACAATCCGCAAATTCATTAAATCAAATGAAGTTATCAAACGTTCGTTGTAAGCTTTCTCTACAAATAATTTCCGTTTTGAATATTATAATTTTTTGTTACTGCTAGTATGTTTTTATTTTTGAAACCCCATAACTACACGTGATTATCTTCTCTAATTATTTTGCTTATGCTGGTAAACTTAGTACCCAAACCAATACTAGCAAAAACATTAGTTTGCTGGGTTCCCCAAAATGCAGGACCTTCGGACACAAATGAGCTCATTGGGTGGCCACGCTGTAAAGATGTCAACAGCCAAAACCATAACGGACCTACCGACCAAGTAAGGTACGTCCCAGGACAAGCAACAATATGTCACTGTATTTAAGAATAAGTCCAAAATATCAAAACAAACGAGAAAGAACACATAAACCTACAGGTAACAACACTGCTGAACCTCTTGAGCAGTACTAAATCTTGCCTATTCCTGGCAGTTCTTGACCCAAACCAACGAAAGCAAATGTACAATCTAACAATAAGAAAGGAATCCTAGTTGCACTATAAAATATTAACACAGAAAAACTTTCAAAGGACTCCAAGGCATGCTAATATCTAGATGAGCATCATCGTATTTTATACGCGCTATTGCGTTCTAAAACATCTTCACATACTAAAATCAAACTGTGCGTGCTTTGTGTTTTATTTTAATATTGAGATGCAAATATTCATTAGAAAAGGATATAAACCTCAGTACTCCGCCTACTCTACTTTTTAAGTACTAGTGGGTACGAATAGACTGCAGTGCTGTGGAAATTAGTAGTCTAGTTACAAACCTCGCTGAAATTTTAATTATCTATGTTCTGTAACATTTCTACCGGTGAAATACTTAAAATTCGAATTTGTAATATAAGAAAGTTAAATAGTGTATTGCTTTAGAAAACAGCAGAATGTTTATAAGATACTTTACATCAGTTTCTACGCCAACATGCCGTAGTTATTTTACTACTTCTAAAAATGGATAAAGTTGCGAGGCAAAAATGTGAGAAAAAACAGCATAATGGTCCAAAAAATTCACTGATATAAAATAGTTGGGTATAGTATCAAGCGGAAAATCTCTGAATTCAGTTTGTAGAAATGTTGGTTTCTCTTCTTATAACTAACCTTCCTGTGGAGGAAAATCTGAAATTCAAATTTTGTAATGGCGATATAATAAACAAAGTGACAATCCGACCAAGCATGTTTTATTGAACAGCTTCCTTTACAATTAATAATGAATGCAAATTTTCTGCATACTTATAACTCTATTACACAATTGAAATTCTACACTAAACACAATCTGTAAAATCAGATAAAAAAGTCAAATTGCTGCTTACTAGAAGTGGTTTCAGTCCTAAATCTCTCACATGTGGAGCTGTTTCACAGCTGGCCATTTTTCGGCTTTTTAAATTTTTTTTCTAATGTAGCTTGTAGCTCTATTACGTTCCATTTCGTACGTGTAAATCTACTGCCTCCTTGGTTTAAAAACCATTTCAGTTTCTACTTATTTGAATATACGGGCTCACTGAACTTTTATTATTTAAGTTGGGAAATTGGACAACCAACTTTGCTAGTCCTTTATTTAATTTGCAAGTCCGCGTGTTTAAGTTATACTTTCTGGTTTCTTATTTAGGCATGTATTTTTGATCAGAATTTCCTCAATGTTGGTATTTTAAAATACAATTGAAAATCGCTTTTGGTTCTGTTGTTCCATTGTTACTATAAGTTCGTGTGTTGGTTTTGCAATGAAACTTTCTTACTAATACGTTGTTGAAAGTTTCTTTATTAAACGAGTAATTTAAATAAAAATTGTGACTTGTTTATTCACGGCAATATGGTTTATTGACTGGGACCCCAACCAGCCAGTTTGAAAGAAATAATAGTCTCAATTTTCATTTAAATTACTCGTTTTGTTTAGGCTTATGTTTATTTATCATTTCAGAGAATTATTGATTATCAAAAACGCGTGCTTAGCTAAGGAACCAGAAACTATAACATAACATTGCGAACTTGCGAATTAAATAAAGGACTATCAAAGTTGGTTGCCCAACTACCGACTTGAAATAATAAAAGTGTAGCGAACGAACCCGTATATTCAAATAAGTAGAAACTGAAATGGTCTTTAAATCAAGGAGACAATAAACTTACAAGTACGAAATGGAACGTAATAAATTCTTTTTCAGGTGTCAAATGTAACTCTAATAAGTAACTTATATGAATTTAAACGTGAAACAATATTAAATTGGTTTAAGGACAAACATCTGAAACATCCGAAATAATCGCCGGAGAGCATGTGTTCTCGACCAAACAAGGCAAAGAAAGGAGTGCAGCCACTGATTTTGTGTTTTGGCATTCACATGTTACAGGAAATTTTAAGAATGTTGACATCCGAGTGGCGCTAGTTGTCGCGGATATAGGAAGCAAACATTGTCTTAAGGTAGCGGTGTATAGTTCCGCAAGCCGGCAACTCACTTGCATATGTGTACGTTATCACACCCGAATCTTTTTCACCGCCGGCTAACATCTTCAAGACAACCTTACCGAACATGTTAACCATTCCCTCAAGACTATGTTTGGTTCCTATATTCATGACAACTAGCGTCACTGGGATGTCAACCTTCCTATAATTTCCTGCGCCATCTCAACGTTCAAACACAAAATTACTGATTGCACACCTTTCTTTACCTTTTTTAGTCGAGAACACATCCTCTCTGGCGATTATTTGGGATAATTATTCAAGATAAAAGAAATGTATATTCCGGATTTTGAACATTCTTTCCCTGATCCAGAACATTTTAATAATATCCGTCCCCATATTTTACGGAAACTTTCCGCTGCTTACCGAAAAGTTTATAACCGTTATAATCTCAGCTGGTGTCCTGTTGCTTTCCAATTAGGCGATTTTATTCTGTTTGGTGCCATAATTTCTCTCTGTCCGACGATTCACGTCATTTTAATGCTAAACTCGCTCCTAAATTCCTTGGTTCCTTCTCTACCCGTAAAGTGGTTTCTCCGTGGACTCGTGAACTTGCCGATCCTTATGGCATGCCCTTAGAGGCATTTCTTTTTAACTGCTTGGTTGGTTTCCAATCAATAAACCATACTCCCGTAAAGAAACAACAGTCACGATTGTCATTTAAATTAATTGTTTTATGTATAACAACGTATTACAAAACTAGCACACGAACTTATTGTAACAACAGAGCCAATAGCGATTTTCAATTGTATTTTAAAATAGCAACATTCAGGAAATTTTTGATTATCAAAATCAGATGCCTAGATAAGGAACCAGAAAGTATAACGTAAACGTGCGGACTTGCGAATTAGATAAAGGACTAGCAAAGTTGGTTGCCTTACTTCTGAACTTGAAATTATGAAAGTGTAGCGAAGCCGGATATTCAAATAAGTAGAAACTGAAATTGTCTTTAAATCAAGGAGGCAATAAATTTACAAGTACGAAATGGAACGTAACAACTCGCAAAGAAGTGTACTTTTAATTTTTTTAAGAATACATTAAAAAATTACTACCTTTCAAATTATTTTTAGGTCGTCATTATATATTCTAAAATATCAGACGCACACACTATCCTCTATCTAAATGTATAAATCAAATATTAAATAAACGAAAGCGTACTTGTGAGAGATTTTTGCTTAAACCTGGATCAATATTATTAGTATTGAAATTCAGTCTTGCTAATATCGTTAACTAAATGCGTACCCTAACAAAAATTTGTAGGAAATCCAGCAAACCGCTGCTATAAATGCCAATCGATTTACGACCAATGTAATAGGGGAATGTTGGCATTTATTTAAACCATTTCTGTTTGATAATAGTTTGTGGCACGAAAATACTCACAGTTCCCATGGCACCAAAATACTGTTCTTTCAAAAAACACAAAATTTTTGGATTTATTCGATTAATAAAGCAAATTGTAGTATACAATTTTGATGAAAATCGTAAAAATTATTCACGCATTTGGGAACGTTGCTAGTTTTGTTTAAATCGTTCTATCTCAAGCAGAAAAATGTTTTTTTATAAGTAAAAGAAATTTAAATGATGTTCCCACATAAACGGTTATTTTGTAAGTATATTTTACTATAACCGTTTTTCATTTGGATGCTTAATGAAAAAGGAATCTGCGTCTTTATAAGCTTCAATATGGGCTCTTACGTGAATTTTAGTAAACAACGTTCGAATAATATCATTCAAGTACAAAAAGTGCTCCATATAAAAGTAAAATTGAATTATAAAAAAATTCGTTTTCAATCTTTATGGCGATTGTATCTGAGAATTAAATCCAAAATCACTTGTTTTGAATTTACGCACCCCGCGAGGTACCAATTTGAAGTTATTAAAATATATACACTTTGTATTAAGATTGTTCTGGCATTTTATATACCCCGTGTTCTTGTGTTCAAGATTAGACTGTCCTGTATGAGGATCTAGGATATTTAGTTACAGGTGAAATGGGAGAATAGTTGCGTATTTTACGGACTATAATGCTTTTGATGTAAGTTTCGGCTTTGACTTATTTTGGAAAACTAAAGTTTGGGTTTGCCTATGTAATTTTTTCTAGAGTTAGTACTAAAACTAGAACAAAACAAAGATCAGTTTTTAAAACAAATTTTAATGCGCTACAATATGGCAATGTCAACTTCTACAGATACGTTTGGGCCTCCTTAATGGTTTAATTACGTTTCGAGTCCGTACTTCAATCATGATAAGGAATTTTTTTAAATACGATCCTATATTTTAAAAAATCTTTTTGTTCTCCTAAGTAGTGACAAATGAGATAAATTAGATAACATGTTTGTTTACTAATAATTAATCCAAGAAAGAAAGTTAAAAACCAATAATTATATCGAAAATGCATAACTTTTTCCCAATTTAACCTGTAAGTATTACAGTTTTCTAGATCCACATATAGAACTTTTTTATTTTGGACACTATATATATTTTAATAAGTTCAACTTAACGCCTTATGCGGGAGAGGTGGGCGCAAACTCAAAAACATGTTATTTCAGCGATTTAGGATTTAATTCTCAGGTATATGGTCCCACATAAAGATTTAAAATATTTTTTCTTCTGTAGTCGTGTACTTTTGCATATGGGATAAAGACGTATCTCGTAAAGGTTTCGTGCATGAGAAATATCACCTTATTTTATAAAATTCTAAATTAGTAAGCGGATAGTTGCTTTCTGACCCTTATGACCGATCGTAGAAATAGAAATAGGTAGAAATAAATAAGTAGATAAACAATTTACAATTTAAATACATTCAAAGAGATATACATTACTTGCGATTAAATGTTATTAAACATGTCACAGGCAACCCATAATTTGTATGTTTATTATTGCTGTTCTTTTAGGCTTTCTCATTATTTTTGAATCACTTTAATATTTTTATTTGTTTGTTGCGCTCTACTGAAACATTTTCCTTCTTGCAGTAAACACGACTTCCAACTTTTCAGACACTCTTCTAATGAGCCATGAAATCTCCTCCTGAGAATCTGCCCCCGTTCGTATCGTAGTACCTCCTGCAGATCCTGTAATATGGATGGTAAACTTAGCGCTCCCTTCTTTCCAAATTGTCTCGCAAATCCTCAATTAGTTTCAAGTAGGCCGTTCCACAACAAAAATTCCAATTTTTATAGTATTGTTGCATAACTCGTCGCTCATGCAGCATTTGCGTGGAACTTTCACCAACGAATGGACCATTGCATGCTGTTGAATTTTCTCCACGCCCACTTGTATGCTGTAAAGGCCCTATACTCTTCAAAAACGAGTTGCTTTTGCCATCTTACGCTGATACATGAAAACGAGACATCCATTGTTAGGTCGCCCGGTTGCGGTGTACTCTAACAAAATTCAGTCCAGTTGCGCAATGTTGTCTAGTGAGATCTAGATCTGTGGCAGGTTTTCTTTAGAGAAGTTAGATTTCTAGTAATCTTCTTAGTACAGTTCTTTTACTAATATTGGATCTTTGACCATACTGGAGTTGATGTCGTGCTCATACGCTAATAGTGATGCGGTCATGGAGAATCTGCAAGCGTATACATTGCTCATCTCTATCAGATGTGGCTCTTTTTGGGCCTGATGTTGATTTCCTTGAGGGTAGGATCGTTCCCTGTACTCATGCAGCGCTTAATTGTGGTTGCTTTCGTTACCACCATTCCTTCAATGTAACCCCATGCTGCGTCCAACTTCCCCTAACTAAGAGGTCGAACTGCGTCTTCACAATTTAACTACATTCTTGTTGTTCAGAACTGATTTTATAACTGAGAGTGACTTAAAAATCTATTCCATTTAAAAACAAATTAATAGCTTTATAGAGGATAAAGGGAGGCAGACAATAAATAAACTTTAATGCACACTTGTGAGGCCTGAGTCAAGTAAATATTATTAATACGCATAAAAGTATTTAGAATTGGTAACTTGAAGTTAGCACATCAAATTTCTTTTTGCACGCTTACGAGAAGCCGAAAAATATTGACGAGTTATTAACACACGCTGAATATGATTAAATTATAAAAAATTATAAAACCGTCTCAGTCATCTTCTAACCTCGGTGTGCAAGATCAAGGATCCGGAAACCACTAGTATTTATTTGTTGAATTAGTGACGAAGTGTTACTCTATATTTACATTTTTCGTGTTACTCATTTGGACTATAATTTATATCTATTTGCTCTATATATTGTCATTGTCACTAAAATAGAAGCACAAGTTTGTTCCAGTTTAAAATTATTACTTCTTACTAATCACAATAATTTATTAGGTATTTCCTGAGATGCTGTGGCGTTGTTAACCACAAACTCTAATTAAATAATGTTTTTAATGTAAAAATTCTTATAATAATAAATATGGTTTGCGATTTTTTAAAGATACTTAGTAATATTACATGCTTAAATTACTAATAAATTGGGTTTGTTGGGGGGGGGGATTTATTGTTATCCCTGAAACGTTAAATACTTCATTGTAGATACAATACAAATGGTTTAGTAACCTCCCTGTAAATTTTGCAGATCACCCTCAGCAAATTTTAATTGGTAGGGATTCTCAGCTAATAGTAAAATAAACTACAAAGTTTTCCTTTCTGATTGATTTAAAATCAAAAGAGCTGTATTTCAAACATAATATTAAACGCTCTTTCATCATTTCATAGAGGTGCGGGTGCACCACAAATATTTGTCTCATTGCATGGTAGTAGTCACATTTTGCATGTTAACCTGTTATATGGTTTGATAATGATTTTTAGTTAATTTCCCATTAGGATACTTACAAGTATTGATTAAGTTATTTAAATATTTTCCTTGTCTTGGATTATTATTTATTCTTCAGTGGAAAGATTTATTTAATAGTCGTGTACTCCTGGTATTTAAATAAATGGAGTTATTTTCCTTACATTTGGAAAATTGAGTCAACACCATAATAACTCAGATTGTTTATGTTTTTAAAATATTTTAAGGTTATAGATATTTTAAAGTTATTTTGTTAGTAATTGTCTTTTAGTGATTGTAGTGCACATGCACATTTTCAGAGAAAGTAAATTTCTAAAATATACAGGTATTTCTGCAAAGTGAAATCTATTTTATTAAAGGATTAGATTTTCAAGTTATTTTAATTTGAATTTCAGTGATGGAATAATTTATCTATAGGGTACAAGGGTTCTGTATATTTTATAAGCAAGTATATTGAGATCTTGGTATATTTTGTTGAAGATGCCCCACGCATGGTTTGAACGTATTCATCAAGGTTAAATAGGTGATTAAAATTATAATAGTATTTTTAACATCTTTTGGGAGGCCATTTTTTCTTTTTCATCTGGAATGTAAAGCAACTGGTTGTACGGACTCTTATAGAGATGTAAATCTAAAAATATGAATTGTAATATAATAGCTCCGGCATTAGATGTTCGGAATTTAAGTAGTTGAAGCCTTATAAAAAACTTAATTGAATGTTTATATCAAGTAATTGGCAGATTGTCAGATTTTTAGTACACCGCGAAGTCTTTTTCACGAGAGAACCTTGTAAGTATTTAAAATACGTTTTATTGGTTTTTCAATTAAAGTTGTGTATTATTCTTATTCTTCTCATTTTATTTTTATTATGTTTACTTGCTATCTGTTCTTTTGAATTTTAATGGTAGTTTTGAAACCTTGATGCTTGAGGTGTTGTGCAGCAGTCTTTCTAGATAAATTTAGGAAATCAGATTTAGTATCGTCTACTTTTATAAGTAGCAATATTGGATCTTCCTTGAAGACAGGATATACAACCTCAGTAACTGGTTCGTTATATTCCTGTGCGAGCGACAGCAATTAACAGTCTTTTCTCGTGCCACTAATGCTCCTCGGTAAATAACTACTACGAAAAAATACGAAATAAAAAACGTTAAGTTTAAAGATTGTGTAACATGTTTTATTCAATTTATACATAAACCACATGCATGCATATGGTCCCTTACATAGTTTTGTTCCGGTGCATAAAATTTTCATTTTAATTATTTAAAATTAAATTTAGTTATTAAACGCAATGGGCCAACATTCGTAGTTTTATATGGTATCCTTAGTTCTTTATTTTATAGGTATATTAGGGCTAACAGAATCCTCTTGAAAGGAGTCGAGCCAGGTGAATTTAAAATAAACCGTTTATTTTATTGGGTTACCTGTCAGGAATAGGTAAGTGCTTGTTGTTCTATCGTGGTAATGCTGGATATGTGGTGCTGTTATAACTGGGAATGATGACCTACATAGCACATTTATTTCATCAACCTAGCAGCATTCCACAAATCTGCCTGAATTATTCATCTGTTATCGATTATGAAAGTTTTTATTAAGGGTTTTAACGTTTTTGACATCTTGGCGAGTAAAATTCATCGGCACAATTTTAATTAGCTATTGAAGTAATTTAACAATTAAGAATCTGAATTCTTTAATTTGTAACGGCTTCGGCAATAAGCAAAATATAGAACTTTTACATGACGAAATATCAACATGAACTATGTAGATGAAGTTGATAAATAGATTTAAAAATATATGAGAACTGACATGATTTCCACAGTTAAAAAACTTTAAATGATTAAACGGATTTTTAAATAACAGGTGATCACAGAAATGGAAATAACTACAAAAGAAATATTAAATGATAGAAAATGGATGCAGAGTAACAATATATTTTAAAATTAGGTAAAGACCATCCTTCTAGAAAAATGCTTTCTGTGCGCGGCATAAGAATATGTAAATTTAATGTACTAAAACAATTAACGATGCTCTGATATATCAGAACATTTTTAGCACTTTTATAATAGTCTATTGATAAAACTCTTTTGAGAAAATATTCAGTCCGATTTCAAGTAATGGTTTACCGAAAATTACATTTTATTTTTGCACACTGATTTACTTTGTTTCCAAAAAATAATATTACACAAATTATTTATAAAGCAACATTAAGTATTTCAAAAAATACCTTCCAGTGGGAATCAAAAAGAAGGGAGAATTTGTATTTTTAATTCATTTCAGTAGTACAGTTCGAGGAATAATTTGTAATATTGGTAGCTTCTAGAACCAAATTGTACTAGTGTTATTTTTGTACAATATAGGAATGTGCAGAGGATCTCTCTATATCTATATCGTCTACAAATTGTACAAGAAAAATTAAATCAACAAAGAAGTTAAAAGGAATGAGAAAAACATCAAAAACCAAAGACGCCGAGGTAACGGAAAAGTATCATGTTTTAGCATTTACTTTTAAAACAAAAATTTACTTGATGATAGTGCTTGGAGCTATTACCAAAACAAATTAGTAATGAATTTATGGAAAGTGTTTGGTCTTTATGCCATAGTCTTCATAAATTTAAAAATTGTTCGCTCAAAATACAATTCAGTTCCGTAGAACAGCTAGATATTTGGCATTACACAGTTGTTAAAATTGAAATTTTAAGACTGTATAGACGTTTAAAAAGTAAATACTCCCTGTATGTTTGTTGTGGTTTGTTTAGCATTCTTCTTAATCTTCTTTGGGAATGAAACCACTCATAGTTTTTAAAATCTATTTTATTTACGTTTCGATCCATAACCTAGGATCGTTGTCAAAATAATAAACGTCAAACTTGAAGTTTTTATTATTTTGACAACGATCCTAGGTCATGGATCGAAACGTAAATAAAATAGATTTTAAAAACTATGAGTGGTTTCATTCCCAAAGAAGATTAAGAAGAATGTTTAAAAAGTGTTGGTTCTAGGGTGATTTTAAAACTAATATCCAAATTCGAATTCGTTAGAAAATTTAATTTTAAAATATCGTTGTTCCTTTTCGAGCATTTGTACGTTCCTTAGAAATACTTATAATCACATTTCATTTTAATAGATTCTATATTAATAAATTTCATCGATAGAATTGGATTATTTCCTTTAAGAAATATAATTTTTAGGTTACCAAAATTTTGATGTAAGGTAAAATTATTTTGTATCACATATGATTTATGTTCAAAGGTTGTCCCTATTTCTGGTTGTGCTTCGATATCAGTAAATTTAAGTAGACATATAGATTAGATAGGGGGAAAAACCCACGAGGATTTTATACTCTTAATTCATCCGTCAAAGTTTGCCGAGGTCGTCTCGAGTTATTTTAGGAAGAGGGAAATCTATTTTTCATAGAGCACCTCATACATATCATCGAAACCATCAACATACCGATTTTGTAGGTCAATTACCTCGACTGGAGGTTATCCAATAAGGCTGAGAAACAGTCTAATCATTTTCGGATAATACCCTACCAAGTGGGTAAGTTTCAATTATAGGGGCACCTTGGTTCCAAAATCGACAACCTTTTGTTGAAAATAACCATGCTGTGAAGGACGAAGTCGATAGCAGCAACTTATGGTATCTACCGTAACGATAGTCAATCACTCCTTTAAGTATACTACAGAAAGGTTTGCACCTAAATAAATAATTGAAATTTAACGCATGAATTGACGAAACGCACCTGTAGCTTTTAATTAAGTAACTTTGTGATATAGTTGATTATTAATACTTGTTTAAGACTGTATTAGGTATTTTTAATGAAAACGTACGTGTGCTATATAGTTAGAAACGAGTCCTGTATAATAGTGTAAAGACCTGTGTACGTTTGATTTTTTTCATTATTGTAACGGTATAGTTACAGGCTTGCTGTAATAAATTGTTTTGCATTTACCTCGAAGCGTGAGTGAATATTCCGATCAGTTTACATTTGCGTTTAGAAACCATTTTTGCAACTATCAGTCTCAAGTAGGTCTATGAGTTGATATATGGTTAAAAATTGTTTTATATTTAAGAAATAGTGTCCTTAATGATTTTTCAGGTACATTTTTAAGCCTGAATCACTCTCCTGATCTCAGATTTTGACACCCTCTGGTTATTATTTCTAGGGCTTTCCCCTAGCAACGCTGCGAGTTTAGGCGGCGTTCAAGGTATTTCCAGATCGAGACATATTTCATACTCGAAAGCATTCTGAAATCCTCTTCAAACACACCACCCGTCCTACTGAGTTAGTCGGCAACTATTTTTGTTACTACAGTCGAAGTTTTCAGTACTTTACTTAAGCAGGATTTTTAGCGGAGTACTTCAGCGAATTTTCTGTGAATTACCCGGCTAGATATTCCGAGGGGGATTGTTAACACATTTTAAATTCAAACTCAAAATAAAAATCTCGTTGTACAATCGAGAAAATTCCCAAAACTTGCACTTTTTCTGAGGTAATTATGCATTACTGCTCACAGTCTGATATTATTTCAAGTTGCCTAAATTTTATTTTCCGTCGGTTTATTCTGCTGTTATGGCTAATTACCGGCGGATGCCTGGAATTTAGTATTACCACATCTTTAACGCGAATGACAACCCTGTTACACTTCGACTTCCACTTATTCGTTCAACCAAAGGATGGATTACTTGTAGAAACTCTTCACCTACATTTTGCAGCGGATAGAGGGGGTGTTTTTTGGAATTGAACCTGCTATCCTTGCGCAATGAGTGAAATGCATAATTTCATACCTAGGAAACTCCCAATTGCCAGTATTTACTGTAGATTTATGTTTACAGTCACGTGGAGAATAATTATGCTTTTTTTATAACTGCTTATACCACCATCCCTCCACCCTAAGCGTGTAGCATAATACAACTGGAAATCTTGCATAGTTTAACCGTGTTAACCGTCTAAATCAATTTTTTAATCTTAAAGTTAAAAACTCTCTGCCGATGTTTAATTGATTATAGCAAACCTCTTTGATAAGAATGTGGTTTGTGGCAAACAAAAATATAAGTATAGAATAAAAAGATAACCTAAATAAAAACATGCGGTTTTAAAAAACCAGAGCAACAAGATAGGATTGAAATATTTCAACGATTTCCGCTTTTATTTCTTTAGCTACAAATTTTTTTTAGAACAAAGTCTATCTTTGTATATCGAAATACATTCAATCATTGCAATTTTTTAGTATATGCTACTGATTTGAAATTGTTTATATTCGTGTATTTTAGACGTAGCGTTCAGAACTATTGGTTTTGCTACAGGCGCTTGTTTTAGAAGATGGCTACTTCAATGGGCTTAAAGCTTTATTATAACATATCCTACCTGTCGCTTTTTTGACTAACATGTCTATATTTTCAGGTTCACTCTTTACAGATTATAGTTTAATTTTTTTTTGTCTAAAATAAGGTATCCGTTTTCTTCAGTGCCAGGCGAAGCTTATTTTTTTGTCGGGATGAAATTCTTATAATAAACTCATGTGTCATCCATCTTCCACTATTGTTATTAGGAATACGAATTAGGTCGTCTGCAAATATTATTTATGCTGCTCCTTCCGGTAAAATTAACCATAAATCTGGTCATACATTGATTTATGCATACCATCTTCTACCGTTACCGCTAATATCACCAACGGTAGGTCGTCTGCAAGTGTAATCTACACTGCCTTTTCTGGCCGACTTAATCAATCGTAGAATCCCGGCATTTAATAAATTGCAGATGATCGGCTAAGAACTGAAATCTGTGGAGCTTCAATAGTGGCAGGTCTCGAACCCGTTCTTCTATTTCAGTTTTATATTCCGATCAATAATTTTGAATTACTCATCTTAAACAACTCTGTCTTTTTTCTTCTTCTTTAATTTAGGTTTGATTATATTTCAGTTTGTTTTGTTTAACCCCATTTTTAATGTTAAAACAAGTACGCAGGATCTGCCAATATTTTAAGTTTCCTTGTCATTTTAATTGTATCTAGTTGCATGTGCTAATTATCTATCTCTGCGGTACATTTCTTTCCATGTACCGATACTTCCTAACTGACATCTTCTGATCTTAATTATTAGGCGTTTTTCAATTGTTTTAGCAGCTTTCTAGACATATACAGTGAACAAATAGGTTGTTATTTTATTTTCTCACTTTTATTTTTCTAACGGCTATCCGATGTTTCTCCAAGAAGAAATTGGCCACTTTTACCCCGTTTACATCACATATTTCTTCATCAATACTTTACAGGAATATCTTTTCAATTTTTTTATAACTCCCCTAATAGGACTTTTAATATTTTAGCCTACGCTTGTTTCTTCTCTTTTGTAGCTTTCTTTATAGGCTTCTTTGTGAATTTTTATTGTTCTTGTGATTAGATATATTTGAGGACTTCTGATGAATTTTTGTATTCTGACCATCTCCTTTGTGTACTCGTAGTAAGGTTTTTCGTTTCTAATCCGGAGCGTATCTTCACTTCGCATGTAGATCATATTTTTGTCTCGTCATATTTATATCTGAAATTGCTATATATAATCCCTTCTGAATGAACGTGTTTTATAAATGCCTCCTCAAACGTTGCTGACAGATACATTTTGCCAAACTAAGTCAAATTTTCCGTTGAAATTTTTTCACTATAGCAATGTTTGTAAGATAACGAAAGATAAATGAGTGTACGACGTTTGAGAATACATAGTTGAATATCATTGAATCATTTTAGTCAGAAAAACTGCGCAGATTTTTTATTCACTCTTGAGTTATTGGTTAAAAAGGTAGGTGCAGAAAAACAAGATACTGTTTGTTTACATAATCATGGCAAATGATGATAAAGCTTTTCTTTATATAATTAAAGGAACGCCTAGTGACACTGGAATCATGCAATTTAAATATTGAACTAAAGTAAAAATTTTTTCGTATCCTCAAGCATTATTTTCAAAGTTATTTTATATTTAATTTCGTTTCTAAATCGTTCCGTACGTGTTGTAAATAACGCCCATCATTAGTTTTAGTTAAAATCTTAAAAAGTAGATTTTAAGCAAGATCAGGAAAAAACCGCGAAACAGCTTATGGATATTTAGACTTGATATACCTATTTGCAGATTTTGTAACAATACTTCTAACCGATTAGAAAATTTAGGTTTACTAGACACTTTGTATATATTAAAAATGACTAATAATTTTTATAGTTAAAAAGGCAGTAAAATATTTGTGTGGGATTATTTAATGATCTCTCAAATATAACCATCATATATTAAGCGTTTTTTTAATCCAGAAAAACGATTCTCATCGTATTTCCTTTTTGTAACATCAATTAATAATTCACTGGCGCGTGTGTAGATCTTGCAGATTTAGTAACAAAGCCTAGCTGTATTATTACATTTATAAAAATCGGTTTTGTCATGAACTATATTTGAAGGATCTAAGGGTTAATCCGGACTTTACCTCAAGAATTATCTTTGGTGTCGTTTGCAATTCCTTTTTTTCTTCATATCTAACTATGTCTTTCGTCATCATTAGATCTTCAGTCCTGGAACTGGTTTTATATGCATACCTCCATTGTTTCCTATTCTGAGCTAACCTACAAGTTTCCTGAAATTTCCACAGCCTACGTTTTTTATTAGATATATTGTGCAACAATCTAATCTAGGTCTACCTATACCTTTCTTTTTCTCCTTTCTCTGGTTCTAATATATTCCGCACTATTCCCCCATGTCTAAGAACGTGTCCTATCATCAAATCCTTCCTATTTTTTACGATTTTCCATAGCTATCTTTCTTCCACTACTATTCGTAGAACGTTTTCGTTTTTAACTTTGTCTATCCGTGATAGCTTTTATCATTCATCTGTAGCACGACATGTTAAAGGTTTCTCCTATCTGCTTCTCCTATTGTCCACGTTTCACAGCCGTACAGTGCCGTGCTCCACACATATGCTTTCAACAATTTTTTTTTGTTTCTATGTTTGTTGTCTTCGAACATAGCAGCTGCTTTTTCTTGATAAATACAGCACGGCCTTGTTCTAAGCTTTTTTCGCAATATCTTTTGCACGTTTCCCTTTCTGTTGTTTTCTAGAAATATACCCTATTTTACCGCTTCTATTTTTAGCAATCTTTTCCCATTTTCTATGTTTGTTGTCTTTGAATATGTAGTTGCTTTTTCTTGTTAAATGCAGCACGACCTACTGCCAATCTTTGTTTTATATCTTTTACGCTTTTTCATCTTGCGTTATTTGGTTTCCTAGGTAACATAAATCCCTAACCTCTGGTAAGTTCTCGTTTTCTAGTTGTTTTGGTTTTTGATTTATTTCCCCCTCCTTTACATACAAGTACTTTAGTTTTATTTTTGTTTATTTTCGTACTATATTCCTCGATTAGTACTGTATCCGTTTTATTAAGAGCTGTTTGTACCTCCTCTTTGCTAGATGCTAAAACCGTTATATCATCTGCAAATCTTTCTAATTTATTAATTCACCAATATATTTTCATATTTTTGAAGTCTTCCGTAAGGAAAATCCGAAAACCACGTTATGTTTTACAACAATAAATTGGCTTTTTTGAAAAGGCAGAAAGTATTGAGCAATTTATACTACGCCAATTCAATAATACAGAATTTAGAAAAATCCCTTGCTATTAATTTGGCATATATTTTGTCATTTCAAAAAATAACTTAAACCCCCACTGGTTTATTCTTGGTTCCTATTCTCCTATTATTTTATCTTGTATCTTATTCAACAACAGTGACTGTGTCTGTCATGAACTTCACTTTTTGTGCAATGTTTGCTTAACTAAGTTTGTTGTCTTTTCATCCAGCTTCAATTCGTGTAGATTTTGAAGCAAAGACTGTCTACCAACGTTGTTATATACCTTTTTAAAGTCTACAATTGCGTATAGCCCTTCCTTTTTTTAATTTTTAACATTTCTGTATTGATTTCAAACGTAAAATTTGTTCCGCTTCGACTTGGTCAGGAGCCTGTTTGTTGTTACATACTTTAGTTCCTTTATTCGGTCCTATAATAGTCTAATTATTTACCGAAAATTGTTAGTGTATTGAAATGCCACTACAGAGATCATAAATAGTAATTGCTAATAAAAAGTCCTTATTAACATTACGAGTACACTATATTTTTACTAATCCAAATACGGACGGTGCATTCGATTGGTGCCATGTCTATTTATTCTCACAAGCAGTAATCGACTAACTATTGCGTAATAATTCACCTAAACATTTGTGTTATTTATTTTAAGAACTCGCTCAGGTAACTTATTTTATATCGCGTGTGGATTAAAACTGACTGGACTAAGACTGACCTTCAGGAGCAGCGGTATTTATATCTAACCTTCGATATTCTTTTTGCTGGAACATATCCGCATTTTTCTTTTGTCCGGTCTCTGTCGATTCTTTAAATCCACCCTTATAGTTGTCAATCATACCATTATTCCGTTAATGATTTTATCTCTTAGACGGTCCGGAGACAGTGTTGTCTTATTCACCAATATTGTGTTGTAATTATTTTTGTTAGTATTCTAATTATTCTAACAGGATGTTAAACTGTATTCAGAAAAATCTCGTGTTCAGCGATAGTGCGAAAACTGTTTATACGGATACGTGTAATGAACCAATTTTGCTCTTCTTAAGATACAAAGCGTATTTTTAACAAAGCATAATATTTATTAAATTTTATTTCTATAAGTTTGCCCATACCTTAAACTGTTTTTCCACTCAGTTTTCATCGTTATTGAAACACTTGATATAATGTGGTACAAGTTTCTGCATACCGTCTTCATCAAACGGGGCCACCTGAGTTACTAACCATTTTCGAACCTCATTTTCAAGATCGTTGTTGTTAAAATCTGTACCATCTAGGAATTTTTTAGGTGTAACACAAGGTAGTAATCGCTTGGTGCCAGATCGGGACTCTAGAGTGGATGACAGAATTGCTCTTAGTTAAAAGAGTAGCAGCTGACATGTGCGGGCGCCGAATTCTACTTCCTTCTCTTTTCCCGATAGAATAATGAGAGCTTTTGCCAAAATTTTTAGGCATTAGCGCATTCCAAACCCATGATAGCGCTCAATTATACTCCCGGTTCCGAAGAAAATAAAAGCTTCGCTAAAACCAAAAAATCGGAGACCAGTTAGTTTTTGCTTCGTGCCCAAACTATTCGAGAAACTGATTAACTAAGGCGTATAAAACTTCCTAGAAATAACTTCAAACTGCATGGTATCTGATTTAGATTTAGAAAAGAACTTGACGAAGTGAAATAGGCCTTGTCCTCCAAAATATAGAATAAACTAAAACAAAAAAGCGTCAATAAATCTCCGTACTTTTGAATATCGAGAAGGCGTAGGATAAGGAATGGCGAACTTGAATCATCGTCAAACTCAAATAAATGAAACTACCGCATCACCTTGCACACATAATTAAGGACATTCTTTAACAAGAATCGTTGTCAAAATAGACAGTAGTAGAGGGAACAAGTCGGAGCTGGCGCTGACCTAACCTATCAATTGTAACCTATCAAATGTAAGTGGAAGAAAAAGACATTACATGTGATTTTCCAATGCTCCACCCCGAAGGTACTACATTGGCCAGGAAGCGAGTTTTTTTTACCTGTAAAATTTGGAATTTTGCCGAACCCTTGCTGTTCCAAGCAAGGTAGGGATCTTTAACGTGCGTGACAAAACTCACACACGGAACCTCCATTTTACCTCTCATCCGAACGAGGGTGTATTTTTGTGGAAAATGCTCGCCTAACATTTTTCAAGCGAACCGTGTCGGAATTTGAACCCGGAACCTAGGGCGTAGTAGTCACACACATACCACTACGCCACGGAGCCGCCCGGAAGAAAAAGACAGCTGGAATTAGAGGAATTGGATACAAAAAGGCGAAAGTTGGACTACATGGAAAACACCGCAACAATACGCGAACAATACAAATATGTGTTAGACAAAGAACATCTTATTAGAGAAAATGAGGAAGAATTAAAAGATTATTTTATGTGCCGATGGACTGACCTAGATACATCTGGGTTCTACAAGCTGTATGTATGTGTGGTTAGTAAGAAAGGTTCTCTTAGTTATGTAGGCGCCCTTGCGGAAGTTGGTACTAAACCCGTATACTTTTTAAAAGGTTATTCTAAAAACGTATTTATCAAAATGGGAGATAACATAGACGAACTAAGGAATGCGGGTTTCGTAACCTTGGCGTACACCACACGCAAAGGACTTCTGCTAAACATTGTATATTTGCCTAGTAAAGAACCTTTCAGATCATTTAAAACCGAGGGTCTTACAATCTATAACGACCATATATTCCCAAAAGTGGTACACATGCAACTACGCAACTGTTAGTGGTAGAATAAAGATTCCTTCCAATACCGACAAGAAGAAGTCGATCAAGCTAACAAGATAGGTATGCAGGATATAGTGGGAAAACTGCGATTAAAAGATTGTCATAAACTGCAAGAATTACACGAAGGAATGGATCTGGTTGTCGCTGGAATCAAAGACTTTATATATAGAGACAAACTTCGGTACATTTTACAATTCGAAAACCTAGACGGTCTATGTATCAAACTATTGGCTAGAAAAGGAGATAGAGGACTTGGGTGTCGATTTAAATTTTAAGCTGCGAATAAAATTAGATAGAATTAACCACTCCAGACAAACATAAAGAAAGAACTGTTTTTTGTGTATAACTTTGTATTAAAATTAAGTTTGAATGTCGCCATGCTTGGCATTAAATACTTTTAAATTTTGTTATGTATAATGTCAGAATAAAAATTTTAGAATAGTATTACATTGTTCTTTATTTATAAAAGGCTATGACGTCACCACGATCTTGGAAAAGTAGTAAAAAATAGGTAGCCGAAAGCACTGCGTTGTGGTGATTTTACTTATTATTATTATTATTATTATTTTGTTTTCGACCTTACTTAAGGTCGGTTTGACGCAGCTCTAACTTCTTTTCTATTCTGTGCTAATCTAAAAAGCTCTACATACCCTTCACAACCTAAATTTCTAATAATTTGACTAATATAGTTTGGTCTAGGTCTTCCTATATCCTTCTATCTTTTCCTATCCACCTGGCTCTACATAGATATTAGCAACCTGATGTTTGTTAAAGAACTCTAACATGGTTACATAATTACCATTTGTAAGGAAATGAAATATAACCTGGTTATCCGCTTCAAAAATGAAAAGTGTTAAATTATATGTTATGGTAAGGCTTAAGCAACGAAACGCTACCAACATGCCAGACCGCTAACTAATTGTGAGTTATGTCATGGTGACATTTAGTTACCTGATTTTTATTTTGTTTTCGAACTTACTTAAAGTCGGTTTGACGCAGCTCTAAATTCTTTTCTATTCTGAGCTAGTCTAAAAAGGTCTGCATACCTTTCACAACCTAGATCTCTAATAATTTGACTAATATAGCTTTGTCTAGGCCTTCCTACTCTATTTTTATTTGGTAGTCTATAATCTAAGACTTTACTAAATAGTCCCTCATGTCTTAACTGGTGCCCTATCATTCTATCTCTCCTGACCTTCAATTGTTTCCACATACAGGGTTCCTCATCTATCCTTCTATAAACTTCCTCGTTTGTTACTCTATCTGTCCAACTAACCTTTAACATTCTCCTATAACACCAAGTTTCAAAAGCTTCTATCTTTTTCTTATCTACTTCTTTAATTGTCCAAGTCTCACTACCATATAGTAGAACGCTCCATACGTGATTTTACTTATATGAAGAAAACTATTGTGCAGATTTAAGATGACAATGTTATTTAATTCTGTTACCAGATGTGCAAATATTTGCTAATATGGTGGAGGGTATACTGTAAGATAAAGGCAAATTAGAATTTAATTAAATTATCCATGCCTGGCGCTAAAAATTGCTTAGCTGAAGAAAACTATTGTGCATATTTTTGTTACCAGATGTGCGAATTTTTTGCAAGTGTTGAAATTATCCATGCCTGGAGCTAAAAAATGCTTAACTGAAGAAAACTATTTTGCAGATTTTTGTTACCAGATGTGCGAATTTTTTGCAAGTGTTGAAATTATCCATGCCTGGAGCTAAAAAACGCTTAGTTGAAGAAAACTATTGTGCAAATTTTGTGTCCAGATGTGCGAATATTTTGCAAATTTGCGGAGGTGAAAGGGCCAGTTACGACTTCCTCCCTCTACTGGCAGTACGCTGTTAGCATCCTCGTAAGCAAAGGTATGGGTCTTTCAATGTTCACCACTGACTTCGATGCTCGTTAATATACTTGTTTCTGACATTCTAAATACTACGTACTCTAGTATGCAGATGACATCGCCATTTTAGCATCCAGGAAAATTATTCATGCAACATCAACAGCTACTGAGAGTATAATAAATAAAGTGGGTAACAGATTGGCGTTCTCAAATAATACTAGTAAAACTGATGTTACATAAGCATGCGACAAACGCTCTGCAACAGGTCCAGAATCGATGACCAAATAGTAAAAGGAAAAAAACTGACACGTACGTGGTGAACGTTTTTAACCAGAAAGGAAACTTTACCAAACACGTCAAAAAAGAAAAAACACTTTGCTCACAAACGTTCGTATTTATAAGAGTATTAGAGGACAACTAAGCCAGTGAGCTAGACTGGTTGCGGTGAAGGAAACACTGAAATTTTAACTTATGTACTGATGCCAGGTGTGGGAAAACCAGATAATTCAAAGCTCGAACAATTTGAATTGCACCTGCTTCACACGACTTAAAGAAATGGCGAAAAAAAATGATCTTGCATAAAATTAGCATTTGTAAAGTTTCGGCAGATACACAAGGGGTAGTAAAAAGCAACGGATGCATTTATATTAAGAATTTTATTCTGCAAACAACCGTCTCAAATTGATACAGGAAATCCGTGAACAGCAAAAAGGGTCCTGGGTTGCACGCACTCTACCTATTCTTCCTTACCGTTATAATTTCACTTACCATATCATTTGATGGACTTCTGGAACCGCGACTGTATATACAAATATTAAAAAAAATTGCGGTACATTATACATCTATTTTAACAGATTTCATACACTTTGTTCGCAAGTACCAGTATAGATTTACTTGCTTCATCACTTAAATGTCAATCATCTAACTATTTACTAAGCTTAATTGCTATAGCTTAGTGGCATTATTCGTTTAAATGCGTGCGGTTATTAATAAAACATTGTTATAGAAGAAATGGTTACTCACGCAACACTCAGTGACGCAATCCCTTCTTTTCTGCTTATACATTTATTGTTCTTGTGGTAACTAAAGCGACCGCTGTAGGGAGGGCATACTTCGTTTCTCCAATTTCCACATAAACCTCAAAACTATATTGTTTCTTTTCTTTAATTTCTCAAAGGGAACACATATGCTCACCGAATGCTCACTTTTTCTTTTCTACAAATGTTTATTCTCCTATCAGTCTGCATAGGTAAAAACCCTTACCACCTCTCTTTCTTAGGTATTTAAGCCTGTGGGATTGTCCCGCACCGTTACACATCCAGCTTACGAACCACTAAAGATAGCGAGATACGGTTTTCACTAAACTCTTTATTTTTATGCTTCATACAATTACTTTCGAATTAATATGCCTTTTCATTTGATTTTTTAAGTCAATGGACAAAAACTGATATGATCAGAAGAAGGACCCTCTAGCAAATTTTAAAAACACTAGGAAGATCACGTTAATAGTTTTTCTTGATCATTGAGAAACCCTCTTTTGAATGATTCTAAGAACATTAAATTCCAACATGTGATATGCCAGATAACCTATGTACATGTAGACCGATTCACCAGGTCCTACAACCGTCCTTGTGCGGTCTACAAAAAAAAAGGTGAAGATCAAAGTTACACAGAATTAAGTAAACTATCCATTCCATTTGGAGTATAATACATTGTGGTGGAATTTTGGAAGAAATATTGATTTTTGTAGTTGACCTAAGCGATTGCACCCTCTTGCGGTCAAAATTAAAACTTATAATTTTCAAGCAATTTCTCATGGTCACTTTACTTAATAAATTTTTTCCACAAAGTTTTAGACCCCATATTTTCTGATATACGGCCGCACGATACGCTTGGTGAAACACCCGGTTATTTAATACGTATTTAATGTTTTCATATTTTTACAGCACTCATCAACTACTATTTTGTTTTGGTTGACATCGCCTCCGAAAATCACGTCGTAATTCTAAAGAGATAAGTTATTTTCAAGTGCGCGAAAAAGTTCACTCTAGTTATTCTTTTAATCAAATTTTCTGTGAACTCTATGATAAAGTGCGACCTTTCTTTCATGTAACTCGCTCGCTCTAAAATTTACTAGGCAGAGAATTAATTTTAATACCCTTTTACATTGATTCTTGGGCGTCGTATTACATTAGAAGTCTTTCAAGTTAATATATTTAGTACGCAATTGGGATGTTTCCCTTTATAAATCTGGCAACCCCCATTACTACCTCTCATACCTTTCACAAAAACTTATTCTTTTGTGATTTATTTCCGCGATGTAATATCGAAAATCTTTTTACATAACGGAGACATATAACTGCGCCTTTACTTTTAGTCGACATCGTGGGTAATAAAGGAAAATTGAAGTGATCCTTGTACAATCCTAGAAGCAGGTATTCGATTAAATTGTGAAGTAGTGAACCGTATGACGTCTTTTATTAGAATTATTTGAGCGTTTTTTATATCGTTTATTAATAGACCGCACGTGATGAAGTGTGATATTACTTTCATTTCATCGCTGTAAAAATTGAACGAGAATTTTTTTAGGTTACGCTGTTAGTAGTAGAAAATAGTTTTCGATGGAAAAACAGGTTAGGTTCATTTTTACAAAGTTTACAGTACAATCAAAGATCATACTTTTAACCAGATGTATGTCGAACTTGAAAAATATAAAGCCAATTGTTGGTAATTATACAACAGACTATTTTGAGCAAAACAATAGTTTTTAAATTTTTCGTTATTTTGACAATGGGGTATTCTCCAAAATAGCTCCAACAGCATGTAACCCCATTTATAAACAGCCTCAGGTAAAGATAACAAAGTATCAAAGTAACCCGTCAACTGTGTATTATAATACATTACATGCATTGAAATCGGCTGGTTGTATATTTTTCACGTTAACTGAATTCTTTTTTAAAACTATTCATCAGATTGGAAAACAAATTACGCTGTTTAAAGAATAATTTAATACACTTTGATGCTAGTTTAAATTTATCAAGGGTCGTTAGGTCTAAGAATCAACAATAAAGGAAATACATGTTTATGTGGTTGTTATGACGCGAATAACAAACTTCTGAGAGATCAAAATTATAATTATTTCTAAAATAGTTCTCAGGTAATTCGTCTATCGTAATTTGAGTAGTTTTTATGTACGTTAGTTTAATGAATATTATATTTGAAATAGACGGTCAAATGAAGCTTTAATCGAAAATGGACAGTCAGCAAGCTGCTACTCGACGACTAAGTATGACACCCCCTTTTTCTGCTCAAAGTGTATATAAACATTATGAAAAGACTGGACTATTTCACAAGCGACCAGGATCAGGCAACTGCACTTGTGATGGTTTTATTGTATCAAACGACGTTTAGAATTGTTACCTTAACGCGGTTCAAATGCAACATCTCCGTAGAATACGAAGAAAGTTATATCAGTGGATAGTAAATCTGCAAACTACATGAGATAGGTCTACAACCTGCTCTAGCTCTCCTGCGATTTGCCTGGCAGCTTACAAATTGGTCATTGAAGCAGTGAGGTGTCTCTTCTGTTCCTTGATGAGACTTCGATATGCCTGTATGATAGTAACAGTAGAAAAAAAATGTATAGGAGACCAGGAAATCGATTTGCAGAGTGCTGCGTTGAAGCAATGCCTGCATGATTTTTGTGGGAACCTAAACCGACCCTGTTTTAATCAGTGGCGTTTATGATCACAAAAGAGCAAAAGGATTGACAGATACAATACGAAGACTTTATCAGTTCATTCTTGCATGACAATGTCTGTTCTATTCGGAACTGCATCTTGAAGAAGTTCTAGAATACCAGAACTAGTAGAATGATTTGCGTGTTTCAGTGAACTAAAGAGCCAAACTATAGGTTTAGACAAATTGACGGGTCTTTAGTAAACAACCATACTAAGGCAAGTCCCCGAAAAAGAACAGCAGCTTTTTCGATCCTTACAGTGCACAGACCATAGGAGTTCGAGACATATCACTAAGATGTGAAAGACAACGAGAAATCACCACATTACCTCCCAAGTACACGGCGTATCAAAAACGTTTTTAAAAATAATGACTTGCTTTGAGATCCGTTCGGATCTCCGGGAGAGAAATACTTTGAAGGATGTGATCGGCAAGTTTAAAAAAAGAATCGGAAACATCTTACGATTCTGGGCGTGGAATGTTAGAATTAGAGCAGGAAAGTAGATAAGTAAATACTAGAAAAGAGGTGAGACAGGGATGTGCACTATCCCCATTAATTTTTAACTTGTATATCTAAAAGGAAATGAATACTATGGAATGCAGAAAGACGTTTGGAATTATTATGCAGTGACAAACGATTAATATGCTTAGATTTGCAGACAATAGAACGGTGTTAGCATTAAGGATTTCTGCTACCTAGAAAACCAAGTAACGCAAGACCGGAAAAGGATAAAAGATATAGAACAAAGATTAGCACAAGGCCATGCTGTATTTATCAAAAAAAAGCAACTACTATTTTCGAAGTCAGCACACATGGAAAAAAGAAAATACTGCTGAAAGCATACGTGTGGAGTACATTACTGTACGGCTGTGAAAGGCGGAGAGTAAGAGAACGTAGACGAAAAAAATAGAGGCCTTTGAAATGTGGAGCAACAGACGTACGATGAAGATATCACGAACAGAAAAATTAAGAACAAAGAGGTACTAGAAATGATAGGAGAAGAAAGAAATATAAGGAAAACAGTTAAAAATGAGAGATAAGATGATAGGATGGGCACGCAAGGCTTGAGGGAATAGTGCGAATATATTAGAAGTAGAGAAAGTAAAAAGATAGATAGAGGTAGACCTAGATGCACACAGATAATGAAAGCTGTAGGCTGTGGGGATTTCTGGGATAAGTGTTGGTTAGCTCAGAGTAGGAAACAATGGAGGTACGTGTTCAACTAGTTCCAGGACTGAAAACCATGACAATGTGAGGCCGCACACCACCAGAATCGTCTGAGATTATATTGTAAAATTATGTATCTGGGTTATGGAACAAGTTTTCGTTTTAATATTAAGATTAGGGGATTTTTGAATCCAATAAGGGTAAGCTTTTTCCAGGTACGTGTGTAACTAGTTCCAAGATTGAAAATTATGACAATCTGAGGCCGCATACCACCAGAATCGTCCGAGATTATATTGTAAAATTATGTATTTGGGTTATGAAACAAACTTGCGTTTTAATATTAGGATTAGGGAATTTCTGAATCCAATAAGGGAAACCTGTTTCCAACCCTTAATTTAATTAAGTTATTACATGTAAAACTTGTGCTAATAATTCTCTAATTTACTGCACTTATTCGTGCTAAGCACGCATTTCTCAGGGAAAGGAATGTGTGGTCGGCGCGATTAGCATATGAGAAGTGTTGTATGGAGGAGATACCAAGGTGGCAATTTAAAACAAGAGGCTTAACTTCATTACCGTCTTTGGAACAAGATCCAGGTAAAGAACACGGATGCGTGTTAATTCCGGGCGAAATGTTCCGTCTGCCTCCTTTGCCTTTTTTTAAATTACCTAATAAATATCTTATTTTTCGTTAATGTATAGATTCACGCACTTTACCGCCAGAATATGGTTATGACGAGCAAAGGGTGCGTTTGGCTTTCGGTATTAAGCCGATATGTGTTTGACCTATTTTTAATTCTTATATCTATAACCCTGTGAAGGCAATGATTTGCGACCACATATGGAGCGTAACAAATTACGCCTGGAGTTATTGTAATAATTGACGTCAACTGGGAAGAATATTGGGTATAACAGCCCTTGGAACATTTACGGAATAAATTTAAGCCCTAGAATTGATTATTCAACTTCGGTCCCAGATATTATTGTTGCAGTAGAAGAAGAGTGGCCTAATGTCTCACAAAAAAATCGAATTTAATTAAATGCCTATGGATGGTGTTATTAGAGCAAGAAAAAGACACATCCACTATTCAAAATTAAGTTCTACTTTAACTAATTATTTATAAAACATTGGTATTCTAGTAATAAAAATGTAATGTGTTTCAGGAATTCACTTTCGCACTTTTTATATCTTGAGAATACAATAAGAATTTCAATGAAATTCAACTCCTATAACATATTGAATAAGTTTTCAAACCGCATAATTCGTTTTTCAATCTGTCACCTGTCTAGTTGATTTCCGTGGACTTCTTAGCATAGTCTCGTGAACACGTTGAGTATTTTCTTGTGAACAAACTATCTATACGCGGTTACATTTGTGCACGCCCAAGGTCCCGGGTTCGAATCCCGACACGGTCCGCTTGAAAAATGTTAGGCGAGGATTTTTCACAAAAATACACCCTCGTTCGGACGAGAGGTAAAATGGAGGTCCCGTGTGTGAGTGTTGTCACGCGCGTTAAAAATTTCTACCTTGCTTGGAATAGCAAGGGTTCGGCAAAATTCCAAATTTTACAGGTAAAAAAAACTCGCTTCCTGGCCAATGTAGTACCTTCGGGTGGAGCATTGGAAAATTACATGTAAGGTTACATTTGTGCGTCAGCTACTGAACACTGTAACTCTAAATTTAGTAATCATTTTCTGCACAACCTTTAATTTCATGTTACAAACGATTTACATTGCAAATAAGTTTCAAAAATAAACACTCTTTGTTTGATTCAAAACTGCATTTCTAGAATGTAGAATACACTCGAATACCTACAATAAATTTGTACACTGCTGAATTGTTTGCTGTGCTTTTCCCGCAATCTCCTATACTCGTTTGTAATGTATACATCAGATTTTACAACTTTGTTTTCACAGGATTTGGAGCATACTCGTCATTTGAGTGTAACTGATAGATAGTTGGTTTCCATCTAACATGCACGCCTTTTCGATAGTTTGATTTGACGTACCTCCAGAGAACGCCATCGTTGGCGTTTTCTTTGACTTTTATATAGGAACATCTCCATCGCTGAGCAGCTCTCCACCTTTCTGCGATCGAATTATCTCTGTTTTCTCATACTACGACAAACACAAATTGAACAAACAACGAGCACTTGTTATAACTTAATAACAACGGCTTTTAATTCAAAATAATAGTATCCTAGAAGTCTCTCATTTTATAGAGAAGTGGAGAGGATAGTAAGGGTCGGTAATTAATAATTCAACTCAGCTTCATATCAGAACAACTCAAAAAGAGGCTACACCTGGTAATCCAAAATCGACGACGTCTGCGACATAGCATAGAAACCACGGCAGTATCTACCATCTGCCATTCTCATAAAGGGCGTCTATCGTGGTGCAAATGGGTTTTTACGAATCTCCCTAAAATTCGATTATACCCCACATTCTATCTTCGACCGATGGAAGTGCGTACACAAAGTACGTGTACATCCATTACTTCTAGCATGCAAATATCGCCCGGATGTGTTTTATGCCACGTTGGTAAGCGTTTGTACGGGGGAGTGAAAGTTGCTTTTTTCTACTGTAAATTCTAAAATATTTCCGACGTTCACATCAGTTTCTATTAGACACTCAAGAAGATTCAAGTGCTTTCAAACTGTATTACACCGAAGATGTTTATTGCAGCTAACAACAAAATGAGTGAATAGTTTCTATAAATAGTATCGATAAATTACAATTTGGAAAGGCCTAATTTTAATAATGAGTTCTGTGAAAAATTTTTTGACAAAAGAAGATATATTTATAAAGCGTATATGAGTCAATGGAGGACACTTTTAAAAAAATATCTAATCAACATTTGAAAGTGAATCTTTACTTGCATGTTTTAAAATCATGGTGTTTCGATATCTCATATGGGTATGCGAGGAAGAGTATTGAAAGTCTTTATAAGTAAAATAACAGTTTTCACTGCCAGAGTGATGAGTATCTCACAACTTAGCTTTATTTATTTTGTGTAAGTACACACAGCTGCCATTATTTGTTATATGAGTTGAGATTTTTACTTTACAAATACCGCCCGAGATTTACAGATTATATTCGTTTCACTTTTATCGATCTCGTTAAATTTGGTTTGTACGTAAAAAAAAACTAGAACGAAACAGCGTCATTGTAATTGTTATCGGATAGTTCTATAATAGGCACGCACGTGCATGAAGTAGAATGTCCTCGAGTAGATAGCATTATTCTGAGTATTTGGCGGTACACAAATAGATGCCACTTCTTATCCTCTTTAATATATGGTATTATAAAGTAAGTGTCATACTTTAAAAATGTTTATAATTTTAAGAAATTAATTTATTATCAAAACGAGAATAGAACCTTGTTGCTTGAGTAATTGATTTTTACTGTATCCATTTAAACAACAAGAGTCTTCATCAAAACTAGTAATACAAGTGTCGAACAAAATCACCACAATTTTGTGAATTGTTCTCTATCTAACACGTAAGTGGACGTAAATTCAAACGATTTAAAACATGGATCGTAAACAAAAATTGGTTCGGTACAATGTCGTTGCGAATGCAATACAAATTACACAGCTGTATTACGAAGATCTTGTACGAAAATGGGTTTGAGAGCAAGGTCGTGTTTCTTTAGTGTTGGACAGATGAGGTCCGTTTCTCTTTTAATGGTTAAGTTAATACTCGAAACCGTCGAACATGGTTAGCTGAAAATCCACATTAATGATTCACGAAGACTTTCATGAAAAAAGCTACCATTGGAACGATTTTACATCTAACTTCATCATTGAGTTTACTTTTTCGAAATGCAGAACGCAGATGCTGTGTCTGTTACTGTCATTGGTGAGCGATAGCTGCAATTCTAATGAGATTATATCTTTTCGGAGTTGTAGAACCAGCACAAAGAAATTGAGAACGCGATTCTTATGCAGAATGGAGCACTTTTACACGTTTATCGACCAGTTAAGAAATGTTAATTACTGTTTTTATTATTAATCCGGGGCATTCATGGTTTTGGGGTTTAGAATCTGACAAAGAACACTGCAGGAAACCAGAAATATTAGTGTTTTACACTGTGTATAAGAGAGGTAGGTTCATTATCTTACGAACTTAAAATCGACGCCATATCGAACGTTTGCGATAATCAAACAAAAATTCCATTTTTTAAGACGGTTTAGTTCCTTTACTTTTTGTTGTTAGCTTAATTAGTTAATATATATTGATGTGATTAGAGATCATCAAAAGATCTTCTATCATCATTTCGTAAAGTTATGATACCGCAAACCTGCGCAAATTCTGAGAAATTTTAAAAGAATCTCAAATAATGTAGATATTCATTTTCATTCGAGAAAATTATTTGATAAAATAGTCGGTATATTGAATTATAAATGCATAAACCCATGATTGAAAGCATTTTCATTCTTAACGACGAAGAAATAGTGTTTTAGATAAGGATAATGGTATATTTCGCACTTAAGAGGACTTTTTTCAAAGAGCTTCATCCAAAAGTACTCAATTCTGTATCGATTACGAGTAAATGCGTAATTATTATAAAAAATTTTCCTGTTTGCAATTACTGAGGGAAATTGTGTTCAAATATTTTAGGAAAAACGACATTATACTTGAAAAGCGCGTTAAATTGCATTTTGCGGGAAGTCGTATGTATAATATTTTAATTTTTTTATTTGATAAACTTCGACGAAAGCGTATGCCATTAGGTTTCAAAATATAAATCGCAGATTCAAAGAAACAAAGAATGTATATTTCAATTGAAAAACGTGTGCATTGAACTTCTAAAAATCCAGTAATAGCATGGAAGAAAGATAATCGAAGTCTTCCAATTGAGTAAAGCTATAAATCTTGAATGTCATGAAGATAAGGAAGCAACTTCAACTAATTAATGATAGCTTGGGGCTATTAGAACGACAGATTTCTGAACGTAGCATTACTAATGAAGATTCTCGATACTTACGTAAAGGACGAGCCGAGCTCATTTTCTACAACCATTGCAAATATAGAAACGACAAGTAAATCTCACTAGAAAGTTCTAGATGATGACATCATGAGGGCTTGCGCTTATAAAGCCTATTCGAAGTTTACAAGGGAGATCAGTTGTTCAACACTTATTAAAACATCACGATGCCATCAAACCAGTGATAATATATCACAAAGTAAAATATTGCAGTTTTAGTAGTTGAAATCATTTTATTTAAATAGCGAAGTAAACGTGTTTTAAATGTACCGACGTAAGAAAGATTAATGGGAAGTACGTACAATGAATAAATAATGATTGTCTACTGCAAGATAAAATTTTAATTTGAATATAAGCATATATAGATTTGTAATACAATTTTGATGTTTAATGGAAAAATTTTAACAGTTTGACCGATTTGGACATGGATGAATGACTACGTGCCAAGCAGAGGCAATAACAACGACCAAATCTTTACGGTAAAATATTATTTCAAAATTTTAAATAGGACATTTCTATTAATTAGTTAAGTTATATTTTAAGATGTTTTTTTTGTGTGCCAGTATTTGAAATTAGACTAGAGAGTGTGTACAAGTTTGATCATTTGATTGAATGGTGGTAGTCTACGGTGGATTTTACTACTATATAAGAAAAAGTATGAAACACACACACACACAGATATATATATATATATATATATATATATATATATATATATGTTGTGTAGCTAATGCGACCCGACGTTGGGCGTCAATAAAAATGCTTCCAATTATAGTCTGAAGGTGCCTGAAATACATTGTTAGCTCAGTTTAAATGAAAGAACGTGAATTTAAAATCAAACTTATAATGACATCAAATAATCATCCACAAATAATCAAATAATAATAATAAATAATAATTGCAACATCCACATACATCTTTTCTTAACACACATCCAAAAATAAGGTTACTTACATACAAGCATTAAAATTTACAAATAAATCACATCTTAAGTAAAAGAAATAGTTTATAACTACCAGATACTAAAATAAAGTTCTTAAAAATTTCCTTTTATAATTTTTCTTATGTAAATCACGCTATGTAGAAATTTTTCTTTAGAAATCAGCATGGAAAATTTGAATAATCCTTCTTAACTCGTTTGTCAAATGTAGCTGTTCAGATACATCTAATAAATCTATAATGGTCAAATTTAATCGGAATTCTACAAAATTTAATTATCCACTTACAGAAAAAAATAATCTACATACCCAATTCTTATGTAATCTAACCCACTTAAATTAATAAACAAGCACAAATGTCTTTAAAAAACCATGATTTACTATTAGCTTATTGATTTCGTTTTCTTTTGTTATTGAAAGTTTGTGTCCACTAAACTTCATGCATTCATTTCCAAATTCATGTCAGTGTCGTTTAATTACTTTTAAAATTAATCCACCATTAAACATGCATTTGAAAATCCATATCTTACGCTTCGATTAAAATTAAAATTTATCTTGCTGGAATTTATTGCCATTAATCAAAAACAACCAATTTCATTATTTACTTCAATAATCTCGAGAAAATCCACTTTCATTTAGCTTCTTATAAGCTTAAAACAGATCTTTAACACTGGTTATTCATTCGACTCATTATCTACTATATAGTTTTACATTATTATTTATTGACATATTTTTAAACGTATCATGAATGTGAACTAAACTAAGTTTATGGGTCTTAACCGCAACCCTGCAGTAGTATTATGTTTAAGTTAATGAACCGTTCGTAAGTGCAGTGCGGAGATGTTTTACTTCTTCATTTCAAACGGTTTTCTGCTAAATGCTGTGTAGGTTATTCCTTTGTTGTTACAAAATTAGTGTAATTATTAGCGGGATAAGAGTGTTT
The DNA here is from genome assembly GCA_036346225.1 of Platerodrilus igneus. Taxonomy (NCBI): domain Eukaryota; kingdom Metazoa; phylum Arthropoda; class Insecta; order Coleoptera; family Lycidae; genus Platerodrilus; species Platerodrilus igneus. The sequence goes on along the minus strand of JARFIW010000500.1, from coordinate 533,045 downwards.
AATTTGTTTGCTTTTTGGACGTTTTAAAAGGTAAAGCGTATGACGTTAATGCGACCACACTGGTAATGCAGGTCAGTTATATCAACGTATTGGTATTCTGTAAAACGTGTATCCAAGTACACACATTTCATAAATATTTGTTTAAAGGTTTTAATTTTTAAGAAATCGTGTTTTTTTTTACATAAACATTACTATACTCCCCGTTTTAAACTTCAATGGGCAAAGTGGCCTGCTGATTAAAAAAAATAAAGTCGTCTTTTTTCAAATCACTTTCTGTAGTATGTCACCTCTTATTTTAGACGTAATCATACAGACATCTTTAAAAATATCCGTTCAAATGTTAAGTTATTATTTTTTAAGAAATAACTTTTTTATGTGTAAATATCAATCTACGTCCTTTTCTTAAGCATCAGTTAAAATATTTCTATGAAGTTATGAATCATCCTGTATATACATATTGGATAATTGCACAAGACAAGTTGATAAAGGATAAAGGATACTAAGGTATTAGTTAATAAGATGCAATAATAACTTAGACTTTTATGCAAAGTCCAAATGATCATTTCAAACCGAGCTAGTAATTGAAAGATGGAAAATATAAGGTCTTGGACGGGACTCGAACCTGTATCTTAGTCTTTCTAGTACCATGCGTTTTCCAATTAAATCCCCCACTCTGTGATAACATTGTATACAGGGCGGCTTTTGTATTATGTCATTAAATTTAGGAGGTGATAGAGATTGATTATCTAAACAAAAAACCTATAAGGCATTTTGCTTTTGGAGCGCTTTTTAAATGTCCGATCTAGATCAACTTAAGTAATAGTTTTAGCACTGCTGTTTTGTCGTATGTTTTTTTTAAGAAACGACTTACGTATGCAAGTGCTACCCTGAATCACATAAGGTACATGAAACCATTTCACAATAAGTGTTTGAAATTTCCACCGTATTTGCAAGTTCGTGGTTGGTATAATTCTCGGGTTTTCGTATTTTCAAAAACAACTCATTAAGCTACTAACGCGACAAAAAACTCCAATGACCTAGATCCAATTACAATTAAGTCCAACACTGTGTTTAAGTGTACCTAAGCACGTAGTGGAACACACAAAATCAAACGGGTGAAACACACAACATCTAACCCCGATTACGAGCTATTCAATGAAAAAATACATTCAACTTAAAGTAAGATGTCGTATTCTGCATAAACACTGAATTGTAGCATACGCAAGATACGGCGTCAAGGGCCAAAGACAGTCGTCCACATCGGTATTATGGAATATTATTTTTTGTTGTGATTATTATCTAAATGCGAATTTTAGAAAAAGGTTTAGACTTATTTCAGTAGCAACTAAAGTACATTCAGTTATTTCGTTTGGCAGCAAAAATGCACTCTTTCACTAATTTAAGTTAGCTGAAGGTCACAACTTAATTGGTCGACTTTAAAGTATGATGTAACTGTATATTTTATTTGTGCAGTGGTTTTTAAACAATTTTAATACATTTTTGTGTGTCTATTTGTAGCTAAACTGTTTGCTTTAGACACTAGGTTTACTAACAATTTTTGTTTGTCTTATCGATCTCTAGATCCCCTTTAAGTTAATGACATAAAAGTAATGCCACCATGTATCTACCTATATTATATATTGTTTAAGAATGTGCATTTTGACAAATTTCTTCGTTTTTGTTTACAATATTATAAAAGCTCTTCATTTTTGGGCTTGCATAAGAACTCATTTCTAATTTATCAGACCTTGGAGTTGATGAACATACTGAAGTTGTTAAATTTTTATTAGTCATTAAGTGGACGCGTCGAAATTGCACGTAACGCTTGGCGACCCACATTACCTCTTTGCTATACTTATAGGGTCCTAGCAAGCCTGATTCGGTTAACTTTATAATATCTTCACATGCATCGCACCTCTAAAGCACGTTCGGCGAGTGTTTACTTCCTTCCGGCGCTCACATATACTGGTAAGAAGTTCGTACAATAAATAAAGAAATTATTAACAAGTTTCGAGTCAAACAAAGGGCTATGGAAAGACGAATGTTAGACGTGAGTATTCGAGACAATCTACTTAACGAAAAATTACGTAAATGATCCCTATTTGATGTAAGAAGAATCTGTAAATTCAATTCGCCATGCCGCAAAGTTGTAAAATTGTTGGTCTGTCCGAAACGTAGTGTGGTGACTACAAAGTAACAAGAGAAGGCAGTGATGTCCGCCAACTAATCGAAAAGATTAGCCGATACAAACTGGGGAGGAAAGCGTCGAATATTTAGAAAAGGAAAAAGCATGAACTAACTTATGTAGTAAGGCGGACACAAGACTAAAAGCAAAATCCGCCAATAGGTTTATTGCTGAGTATGATGACGACGATGATGATGAAATGACTTCCTAATATAAAATCATAGGTATATGTCCAAAAGATATTTGGTCAGAAATTTTTACCAGTACCTTGTCATCATAACAAACTCGCATAAATATACGAATTGGTAAATAAAGGGTCATAACAACCGATAATAACCCCTGGATTTATTACAAATAAAGATAACATCCATCCTTTGGATTATTATAGGTGTAATGTTGTTTTGATTGTATCAGTTTGTAAAAATAGTTTAGATTTCAGATTTTATTTGGTCATTCACTTACATAAACTTGCAACAATGTTTCTCACGATTTGCCAGAATTTAAAATTGTAATTTTATTAGCGCATATTTGGTGCTGGTTTAGTGGTTGATAAATATATGCTTCAGGAAGTATCGATGCGATATGTAAGAGAAATATAACAATCCAATTAGTGCGATCTGTGCACCATTCTGGGTTTTATTTTCTTATGAATCACAGCTCTATTATCATCACTTGTCCTACATACACCTTATTAAAATGTAAATTCGCAGGCATTCTATTTTTATCACCACGGTTTTATCTCTTTGTTTAAATAAAGGAATTACTAACCCAGTGTATATGCATGTATAATGCTTTGCTAATACTTTAATTATTTAACCTTGACTTGTAATAATTGGGAACCTAAAATTTAACCTTGAATTTTGTACTGCTACTGGTTGTATAAACCATAGATTACATAGCTCTAGTAGTGAATCATTAATGCATAAAAGTTTACTTGCTGTTGAAATTTCCAACGAATTTGTCTTTCAATTTCCAACTTCATCATATTCGACATTCGACATTCTCTAGTTAACAAATCTAATGGAAGGTGGGCGATTCTGATTCTGCTCAATTCAAGCATATTTAAATTTTAGGGTCTTTGTATTGTTAACAGTCTGTGGTTAATTTCTAGGTTCGGTACATTTACGTAACAAGACAAGTTTCCTGTATCAACTGGAAATCTCGGAGGAAATTGAGAAATTATACGGAATTGTCAGGTGATGCTTGAATAATTCAGCATCGCATTAATACCATTTGAAGAAAAGGAAAAGTTTGAAGTTGAGAAAAATCGGGTTTAAAAGTGTTTCTGGTTTTATTGTTTAATAGGATTTTTGTGGGAAAATTTTTGTGTATAAAGTAATTATGGATTAAATTCGTAAATATTAACTGAAAAATTTAGTAAATACAGGGTTATTACAAATGAAATAGACAGTTTGGATAGCCTTTAAAAAATCAGACTGGTGTATTTGAATATAGTAAGCGAGATAGGTTTATAGGGAATTTCTTAAAGTTTATGTTGGTACAACTGTTAGGTTGGTACTGCTGTTAAAACAATGACCAGTCTAGCAAAATGACCGCTACTAAAGTGGAGAAAGCTTATTGTGTTCTTGAATTAGCCAAGGCAAAGTCTGTTACTGTTGTGCAGCGTCATTTCATAACAAAATACGGTAAAACACCACCAACAAGGCAATCAATCTATGACTGGTATAAACGTTTCGAAAATAGTGGATGTCTGTGTAAAAGAAAGAGTACTGGAAGACCTCCTGTTACAAAAGAACATATCGATAGTGTTCGTGATATTTATTTACGAAGTCTAAGACAATCGACTACATCAGCAAGTTTAGAATTGCAAATTCCTCAACCTACTGTGTGGAAAATTCTGCGGAAACGTTTGAAATTGAAACCGTATAAATTGCAGTTAGTACAAAGTTTAAATGCCAGTGATAAAGTCGTACGTAACAAGAATTCGACTACCGTGTTGATATCTGTCGTGTTACCAAAGGTGCACACATTGAACATTTGTAAAAATTTTAAATAAAAACTTAATCATTTCTTCTTTATAATCATATAAGTAATAATCTTAACTTTTCAAAAATAAACTTTCTATAACCTATCCAAACTGTCTATTTCATTTGTAATAACCCTGTATACTAATGCTCCGAATATGTGTTCATACTTTAGTTTATAACTTCAAGGTTTTCCGCGGGAAGGGTCTCAAGATTTTTGTAACATGTCGTCATGTTTTCTTTTTGCGTATAATAAATTTACTTTAATTTTTATAATAAGTAGCAAAACTGGCAGCTGATTGTCACAGAAATGAAACTTTTTAATTGAAAAGAAGTGCGATTTTATTTGCTCTTAATTATTACACCAGCGAAAGCTCTTGTATTGAATTGCACATGCTTGCTCTTCAGATCAGCAAATTTTTGTAGAAAAACGTATTTCTTTACTGTTTTGAAAAATTTGAGAATATTATGACCACTTATATCAATCATTGGTTTGTTGTCACATACAATAGTTATGAAACTATGAATACACTTCTCTGTTGCATAGTTCGACCACAAGGTTCATTTGATAGCTTTGTCCAGTTTCCTATTCGGAGCTAACTCTTTCGTTGCCTTATAACTACTTTCATCGGTGTCTACCTGAATCTGGTATATGTTTTTCTTCTTAAGCTTCTTTGGGAATTAAACCACTCATAGTTTTTAAAATGAACTTTATTTACGTTTCGATCCATGACCTAGGATCGTTGTCAAAATAATAAAAACTTCAAGTTTGACGTTTATGACATAAATTGAAGGTTACTTTGATTTATTGATGTTTGAAATATTTGGTTTGAGTACACTAAGCAAAAATTTTTAAAGTTTAAAAGAATGATTGCCTTCAATTTGTGTTGCGACCTGGGATCGACTTTCCTAAGGTAGCCAATACGCTTAACGTGAAATCAGCTGATTAATTTTTATTGGTGAATTTTATATAAATTCAATAATTTGGGAATTGGAAAACAATTTTTAACATGTTTCTATTTATACAATTGAGAGATTTCTAATTTTATGTCTTATTTTACCGAGATTCAGTGAAGGGGGTTAAGCAACCTGTGGCTACCAAGATCCCCCAACATTTAGAATTTGCCGAAATAATGGTTTTCTAGTTAATATGCTTATTGTTATGTAATTAGTTATTGTATGTATAAATAGAAATCATGTAAGTAGGCTGTATTTCATGTTAATATTAATTCACCATGCCATAATTTAGCAAAATTTCTACTAAAAATTATGAATCCCTTAGCAGGCAAAACGGATTTTTTCATTAAAAACAACCAACACTTTTTAGAAAAACTATCAAACTTAAAAATTGAAAATACACACACACAATGGTAAGCTTTGATGTAGTAAATCTCTTCACAAACTAGAAAAAGATGGTAATCTTAAAGAAAGAACAAAACTAAGTATATCATCGATTATGGAATTACTTGGTTTATGCGTAAATACCACATATTTTCAAATAAATGATCAATTTTACAAACAAAGCTTCGGAATGGCAATGGGAAGTCCACTATCGCTAATCTTTAGTAATATATTCATGGAGGAATTCGAAAAAGATATAATATTCACACAAGAATTGAAACCACTGATCTGGTGGAGATACGTTGATGATGTTTATGCTATTTGGCCTCATAATATAGAATTAATTAAAAACTTTGTACAGTCAATTAACGAAATAGAACCAACTATTAAATTCACATATGAATTAGAACAACATGGAAAACTTCCGTTTTTAGATATTCTAGTTAGCAAAAACGATACAACAATTAATACATCGGTATATAGAAAACCAACGCACACAAACAGATACTTAAACTTCGATTCAAACCACCCACAATGTGTCAAACGAGGAATTATCAAAACCATGTATGATAGAGCAAAATTAATATCATCAAACGAAGAAATTTTAAAGAAAGAGAAAGACCTAATCAGATGTACACTAATAAAAAACAAATATCCTAAAAGAATAATAGAGAAAGAAATGAATAAAAACCCTAAAAATAAAGAAAAAGAAAACAAAACCAACGATACACACCACAAAATACTCTCAATACCATACAGAAAAGGATTCTCCGAAAAAATTCAAAGAATAGGAAACAAATTTAGAATTAAAACAGTATTTAGAACCAACAATACACTAAAGCACAATTAACACAAACAAAACCCAAAAACGCAATACAAAGTTCAAAAAACTGTATCTACAAAATACCGTGCGAATGTAATAAGTTTTATATAGGGGAAAGTTCCAGACCATTTGAAGTTCGATTGAGAGAACATAAATCATATATAAAAAATAGAAAATTTGAAAAATCCATGATTTGCCAACATGCATGGGACTTATAACTCATAAAATAAAATGGGAAGACGCAAAAATTATAGAAAAAGAAGAAAACCACCAAAAACGCAAAATCAAAGAAGCTGCCTATATAACCCTACATAAAAATAACTGCGTTGCAAACGAATCCGTGACTTTCAGTAAACAATGGATTCCATTACTAAAAGAAATAACAAAAGAAATAACAAATGAAGATCAAATGCCCACAATATCTAGGTAGCATTGCAAGTTTTTCCTGGGTTTTCCTTGCGATATTAACATGAAATACAGCCTACATACATGATTTCTATTTATACATGCAATAACTAATTACATAACAATAAGCATATTAACTAGAAAACCATTATTTCGGCAAATTATAAATGTTGGGGGATCTTGGTAGCCACAGGTTGCTTAACCCCCTTCACTGAATCTCGGTAAAATAAGACATAAAATTAGAAATCTCTCAATTGTATAAATAGAAACATGTTAAAAATTGTTTTCCAATTCTCAAATTATTGAATTTAAATAAAATTCACCAATAAAAATTAATCAGCTGATTTCACGTTAAGCGTATTGGCTACCTTAGGAAAGTCGATCCCAGGTCGCAACACAAATTGAAGGCAATCATTCTTTTAAACTTTAAAAATTTTTTGCTTAGTGTACTCAAACCAAATATTTCAAACATCAATAAAACAAAGTAACCTTCAATTTATGTCATAAACGTCAAACTTGAAGTTTTTATTATTTTGACAACGATCCTAGGTCATGGATCGAAACGTAAATAAAGACCATTTTAAAAACTATGAGTGGTTTAATTCCCAAAGAAGCTTAAGAAGAATGCTAAACAAACCACAACAAACATACAGGGAGTGTTTACAAGTCTGGTATATGTGTTTATTTTTGCTGGCCTTTACAAATTTGCATCCTGCTCTGCCCTCTACTACTGTCCTAGGTATTCTTTCGTGCCTCAAAATATGATCCATCATCCTGTCATGCCTTTTTTAACTATAGCTTACGATACTTCTGAATTTCTGAACCATTTCTAATATCCTAACAACGTCCATAGCTTGATGGTATATTGCCAAATCAATTTCAAGTCAAAATGTCTAATCAACATATGTCGTAAACTCAATCGTAATTGAGCTATAAGCATTTAAACATTACAAACCTACTACTGCAGGTATAAATATCCGCAGTTAAATTCGCTATATGAGAATCACGGTGGTTGTGATTTGTAATTTATTGTTTTCTGTAATAGTAAACGTTACTTTATTTAATTTGGTCTATTTCATTTGCTGTGTTAGTTTAAAATGAGATTAAAAGTATAATCTTCATTTTTCTAATGAAGAATATGCCGACAAGGACTTCGTTTATGTAATGGAAACGTGTGAGCTGCTATTGACGAATATCGTCGACAATTTCTCACTGGTAGAGTACCTCAAAGAAGTGTTTAGGAGAAACATACAAGTTTGCTGCAGCTACTACGGCACGTCCCGTGCAACTTGAACTTGTTTAAGAAGAAGCAATACTTGTTATGGTTGATGCTCAACCTTTTACTAGTGTCCAAAGAATATACTACATACTTAGCGTAAGCCTTATGAGAATACTCCCATGAGGCTTACGCTAAATTTTTGGGATATTCTTCGGATACTAGTTCTCTATACAGAGAACTGTACACAATTTCGGTTTGTACCCGTACCATATCTTACCTGTACCAGCTTAAAACTTGCCGACTCCTCAGCAAGACGTGAATTTAGTCGCTGGTTATTGAGAAATCAAAGGTTTTATCGGAAAACGTTCTGCAGCTCGTACAGAATCTGTAAACGAAGTGCAGCGTCGGTGTATTTTTCATTTGAAAAAAACGACCACTATAGTTTTCATCTGATTTTAAAGTAACGCAGAAGATGAAATAAACCAAATTAAATTAAGTGACATTTACTGTCACAAAAAGCAATAAATCACAAATTACAGCCACCGTAAGTTTCAATAATAACGAATTTAACAGCGGGGTAACTACCTATGCCTACAGTAGTAAGTTTTTTTAAATTTTAAATACTTGTAGCTCGGTTTCGATTGCGTTTAGGACATTTGTTCATCAAACATTTTGACTTGAAATATCATCAAGCTATGGCTGTCATGTCATGGGACAACCTGTATTGTCCAGCTGATCCCAAGTATTTTATAACTTCTTCTTTGGCTAATGTTCGTGTTTATAACGTATAATGAATGCTACGCTTTAATCATAGGGTCGTTTTCTAATAGCTAGGGCCGACTTAGATTTTAATACTGCGCCTTGCATTTAAAGGGTTTCATTCTTGGGCTATTCTACTTTTTCAATTTCTTTTACTTCTATTGCTGCTTGTAATTTACTTCCTATGTAACAAAGCTTCTTAAATTGTTATAATTGTTTGGCACTAGCTTCACTATCTATCTATTTTTACTTTCTATCGCTTTCCTGTTTACTACAGCTTATTATTTCTGTTTTGTTGATTTTCATGCATAAATCTGCATTTAAAATTTTTTATTCCATTTTGTCTTATTTCTATCTTCTTCTCTATTTCTGCTAACGGGGCTATATTATCTGTATGTTTAGCATCTAAATTTTCTATTACTACAACACATCTTTAATTTCATTGATTTTATTTGTTTTTACTTTATAGACAAATTAAATTAGATTTGTGAGAAAGCACATTTGGTATTATGCATCCTGCTTCCCATCCTCTGCATCACGTAAGGCTTCCATAATCATCAGCCTTAGATTTCTAGACCAGGAACCGATTGGACGCGTACCTCCATTCTTTCTCTTTCTGAGCTAACCTATAAATTTCCTTAAAATTTCCAATACCCTACATGTTTCACTATCTGCATGCAATAGTCTAATTAGGTCTACCTCTCTTTTTTTTCTTTTTCAGATTTTATTATATCCCACACTATTTACTTATGCCTAGAATGTGTCCTATCATTCTATCTCTTGTATTTTTTTTACTGTTTTCCACATATTTTTTTCTTCCCTTACCATTTCTAGTACCTCGTTGTTCTTAATTTTCTTTGTCTATGATATCTTTGCCATATGTCTCTGTAGCACCACATTTCACAAGCTTCTAATTTTTCTGCCCGCTTCTCCTAAACTGTCCACATTTCACAACCGTACAGTGCGGTGCTCCATACATATACTTTCAGCAATCTTTTTCTTGTTTTCATGTTGTTATCTTGGAAAATAGTAATTACTGCTTTTTCTTGTTAAATGCAAACGGTTTTGTGCTATTTTTGTTTTATTTTAATTTTTGTTGGTTTTCAAACCGTATCTCTCTGTTGGTGCTGTTTCCATTTCACTAAGAGCTGTTTCTTACTTCGTTGCTAGATGCTAATACCGTTACATTATCTGCAAATGTAAGCATATCAATCATTTGTTTCTGTATAATAATTCCGGTCTTTCTGCATTTAACGGTGTTTGCAAGCTTTTCGATATACAAGTTTACATGTTATGAGAATAGCGGACACCCCTGTTCACGCCTTTTCTACTATTTACTATTCTTGTTCCTGCTCTAACTCTATTGCCACTGTTTGCTCTTTGTATTAGCTACGTCTATTCTTATAACTCGCGTATGTCTTTTTGAGTATTTTGAACGTTTTTTCCCGTTTTGCAACTCGAATGCTTTTTCCAGATCTACAAACCCTACATACACGCTATTCCTTTTTCTATTGCTTTCTTCGTGACTGAGAACATTTCACGCTCAGATTTGTAGAATGTTTTTCCGTGGCTTCTTTTTTCTTCTCTATCTTCTCTAGTGACTTGGTGACTTTATCCCTTCCCGTAATCGGAATATGGACGGCCAACTGTATTGTGGGATTGTGACTTGTTGGATATAGGTCATTAAATACAAAAAATAACTTGATTTTGGTTATTCCATGTCAGAAAATAAAAGGTGTGATATGTACTGCTTTTTACTACGGCTATAAATTAAATTATCTAGAAAAAATACAGCTAGTTGGAAGGCTATTAATTCGGCAAATGTCTAAGTGTTGGGAATCGTGGTAGCCACAGGTTATTCAACCCTCCTCACATACCACTGAATATTGGTGAAATGGGGTATATATATATATATATATATATATATATATATAATATATATATATATATATATATATATATATATATATATATATATATATAGAAACAATAGAAGGGGAACCGAGCTGTAGATAGACTGCTGAAATTTCAGGAAAACATGTAGGCTAGCTCAGAAAAGAAATCAATGGAGGTAGGCGTCCAACCACTTCAAAAACGGAAACCTAATGACGAAAAAATAATTGTATTTAAACCTGATCATTATTATAAACAATTACAAGTGTTGGTTTTGCAATATTTTCAATTAATGTTGATTGTACGAAAGAATTGGAAAACTATTAATTCGGCAAATATCTAAGTGTTGGTGAAGCACAGCACTGTACGGCTATGAAATAGGAACAGTAGGAGAAGCAGACAGGAAAAGAGTACAAGCCTTTTGGAATGTGGTGTTTCAGATATATGATGATGATAGAATAAATAGAAGGGGAAGAAAGATATCTGTGGAAAAGAAAAGGAGAAATAGAAAGACAGGACACGTTCTAAGGTATTTGGGGAATGGTGCGGGATATATTACAGGCAGATATAGGAAAAAAGAACGGTAGGGGTAGACCTAGATCAGATACAGGTTCCAGTCCTGTTGTCCGGGCCTTATATTTTTCATCTTTCAATTACTAGTTTGATTTGAAACGATCGTTTAGGCTTTGCATAAAATCTTGTTATTAACTTGATCTTATTTATTAATATTATCGGTATTCTAATCAACTTGTTTTTTTGCAATTACCTAATATCTGTATTTAATGACTTACAGCCGTTATTTTGAGCGTCCCTCCTATCTATATCCAACATGTCAAAAACTTGACACGACAGATACGATTGACAAAAATGCCAACGTAATTGAAAGTTAAGTTCATGCATGGTTGCATAAATGATTTTAATTTGTATATATTTCCAATTGTCATAACCCTTCCGAGTGGCGCAATTGTTTAGCGCATCGGCAGGCAAAATCGAAGATACAGGTTCGAATTCTATCCGTCATCTTATATTTTCATTTTTTTAATTACTACCTTGATGTGAAATAATCATTTAAGCATATATATATTGCTGTGAAGTTCTTGTCTCTGCGTCCTTTTTGAGCTCTCCTATTTCAGAGATATATTCCAAATTAATGAAACCACCGTGACAAATACAAATATGATGATTTCACAATAATCCTCTTACAAACAATATTTTAAATACAAATATAATGAGTCAACAACATCTCCTTCTTACAAACAATATTCTAACAAATATAAATCCACAACAACTTTTTCTTACAAATAATACTTTAAATACAGAGTAAACAATGATTATATATTAATTACATTTATAATGAGTCCAAAACCTTCTTCTCACATAGATATAGCTCTAACTTATTCTCGCACAATACTACTCTAATAAACAAATTTTTAAACATACAATAATCATTCATTAATAAATCCTTAATTAAATTTTCATTACAATTATTGTATACACAAATTAATTTTAGAAAGTAATCTAATTTATTATCTATTCCTCAAAGACAATCTTAAACGTAACTGAATTCAGTATGTTTATCACACCTTATACAACTACAAATTCTTTGCGTGAACATACCAACCCGAACAAATTAAATTATTTGACTTGCACAGATCTACTATAAATTTGAATTCTTAATCTAAAAATTAGTCTTTTATGAAATCACTCAATTGAAACAAAATATTATATTTTTACCATTAAGCGTCCTCTTGTATGTTTTAATTCACTAGAATTTACTCTTCCGAATATAACTATTACCAAGTCTTATTAATTACTATGAATGCTCTACTCGTTTTGAAAATCGTATTAAAAAGTCCAACTTTCATGCAAATTGATTTAAATTTAAATTTAAATTGCTCAATTAAATTAAGACGTTATCATTTAAAAACATCCTTTTGTTATAAATTACAAGTGAAAATTCTTTTAGGTTATTTACATATGCGATTTGTTATTACATATAATTGAAATTCTTTAAGAGCATTTCTAAGCACAAATTCATTTAAAATGCGATCCTTTAATTCGAGTGGGACCAACAGAATGTGCTTTTTGGTTCACTATCCCACACCCCTTATGGGGCTAGCCTTCCACACTTAATTTTTTAAGTACAAACCTACCCCGTGTGGCACACTGTTGAAAAATATTATACGTCCCCTTTCTGCATTTAATTTTTATAAATATAGCATTTTAAAGCGCTACGCCTATTATAGTTTACTATGCGAAACTAGTTATGTTTTTGTTAATGGCACCTAATCGGAATTTGTTCCCATTGGCAAGTAATTAAAGTAATCCGTCCTCCCCATCTTTCTCTGAAAGGTTGCTATTAAAGATTTTTAAAAAATCATTTATTACTTTAATAATTGTAAGGAAAAGGAAAAATAATTTATTTGTTAATTTACTGATCCCCACCATCAAGTTCCTGAAGAATTTTCATCTAGTACTGATGAATTTGGGAAGTTTTAGAACTTTTCGCATGGACTTTCGGACATCCCCGTAGGATATACACCTTCTTTTGTCAAAAATGGGAAAGTAATATTGAATTTTCCAATTACTTCCATTTAAGCGGCTTCGTTCTTTTCCTGTTAGCCACAAATCCAGTTTCTTGAAATTTTGCAACTGTGGAACGTAAGGATGATGTACTCGGTTATCAGAATGCAGGTTACTAAAAAGGTTTGCAGTTATTAGCATACATTTTGAGCGCCGTAAATGGAATCAACTCTACACGTTCAGGAATAGTATAAACTATGACGGAATAAACGCAAGGTAATTAAAAAGAAAAATCAAAAGACCAGACTCATAAAACCAATGATATGTCGGTATGAACACATAACCAAACGACGTTTCGAAGAGCGCATGTTTGAGACATAAATCTGCGCCACTTGCCATTATACACATGCTCGTGTTGGTGTACATCGAATTTTTGACATGAGCACCCAAACATAATTCCATTCAATTACGAACTCGTACGTTCTGGACAAATTCACATTAAATATCATTAAAGGTTCCTTTTTAATAATAACCTCGGGAATTTCTCATTTTAAACTTGAAAGAGATTTAGAGCTTTAAAATACGATATCTGGAAAACTCAATGCACGATTTTAGTTAATCATACAAGCATACAAGCCTAGAACTTTGAATACACTCCTTTTATAAATTGCGAAATGAAAATCCTCTAGAATATATGGCCATGCATTTTCACGTAATTTATACACACGGCTTTGATATTAAAATGTGGATGAAACTCTTTTGGAAAACGCTTGTTTACACATAATAAATGCCGTTATTCTTATCGAAAACATGATTCTTTCGTCATTCAATTACGTATTGAGGATGCAAATTATTTTTAATCACGGTTTTCGCTCATTTACACCTTTCGTGCTGGGCATTTCACAAAAACGTTTACTAAACAAATAAATATTTCTATAATTGGGTTTTTTCCTGAATTTTCTCGAATTTGCTCGAGTTTATGTCTGAAGTTTATTCTATGATGCAATATGACTTCAAATCAAATCTATGTGTGTGTGTGCCCGCTGTGTGTGTGCCCGGTGTGTGTGTATGTAGAGGGAAATACGATTAACGATTTGCTTTAAAGAAATAAGAATCCTACATAATTTAATGGCTAAAAACGCAAGTATGTCTTTATTTAAATCTTTTGAAGGACATTTGTGTACGATAATTAATTTAAGTAGGTTAAACTTGTAAAAGATATTAGTGTATAGATGGTGTTTGTGTAAATGGATATTGCAATATTGTTTTAAGGTCAAATTACGATAAAGTTTGGACATTATAAGAGGTTCTTAAAGTGATATCTGAACAATTAACGCTTTTCTTCGGAGCTAGAAGTTTTTGCAGTTATCCATAACTAATTTTAAGAATACAGTTTGAGGGAGATTATATGCTCTCTATAGTATTCACTAGTAGTTGTGAAGTGTTATTGTTTTTCAGACTTAAGTTGTAAGATTGCATTGATAGGCTTTAAGGTTGATACGTAGGTGATCTGTGTTTAAGAAAGATGTTGTGAATGTAGCGAGTGTTATAGTTTATAAGAGTGTTTCTAAATATTTTGTCATTAAAATCTTGTGTTGGAGTTTCATTGTTTCGTTACATCTGCGCTAGCAAGATAATTCGGGCATCCTCAGGTTAGAATCCACATCGTTTCATTTTCGTATCAATTCCATATCATCTTTATTGATACTCAACGTTTGGGTAGCTTAAGTTAGCATTCGTACTATATATCTACATCCACACCACATCCATCCATTTCGAAACAAATGTCTATCGTCTTGGTTTATCACTGTCAATCTGCTAGTCAAGGTAGTAAGGCAAATTGTGTTTTTGAATTTGTGAAGTGCAGTTTTAATTTTAGTACAATAGAACTCCAGCATATCCTAACGCATTGTGCACCGGACTGGGGCTATATGAGCTACTGGATGCTATGCGAATTACCGTAGGCTCTAAAGTAATTCCTGTTGGATCTATGAAATTGTATCTGAATGAAAATTTTATCACAACCAATTACAAGACGCAGTAACTATTATAATAATAAAAATTTATAAAGGTTTTTATAACTCTGTTAGCTATGGACCAATGTTACTTATTAGCTGTTCCAGAACGGCCCTAGAAAAATTGCTTGATGTTTCTATTATAATCGTAGAGGACACTCCACAAATGAATACCTACCATGGATTAATTAGTCCCATTGGAATTGAAAATACACTGTCTTAATTACGTAAGATTTTCGGAAGGCTTATTCGCATCATTTAGACCAATGAAGTACTCAATTCTTTCATAATTTGGGCATGGGTTTTTGGTTTCTCTTATTTTATACCGGTTTATTAAGAAGCCCCTTATATTTGACTTTCCAACGCTCTACCCGAAATTATTACATTGGCCAGAAAGCGGATTTTTTACCTGGAAATTCTCAACCCATGTAGGGATATTTAACGTACGTGATAACACTTTCACACGGGACCTCCGAATGTACTTTTGTGAAAAATGCTCACCTAACGTTTTTTAAGCGGCTCGTGTCGGAAATCGATCCCGAGACCTTGGAATCAGCAGTCATCCGCGAATGTCTCTGATCCATGGAGCCACCGGCTTATTAAAAAGCTGTGGAATCTGCGTTAGAGTTAGCGACATTTTTTCATAAAAGACTACTTTACAGAAAACCATCCCCCGAAGAATCAATCTAGTGTGGATCTGGTAATAGCAACTGACTACTTGCTCAAATCAATACCAGCCTGCACGATCTACATTTATTCCGTATGTCCATCAATATGGAACGACTAGAAACACATGCAAAATTCAGTCAACGCCATACGTCCCCACTCGAACGCAAAAGACTCGCTTATTCGAGAACAAGACATACATTGTTTATTTTTACCACCCACGGTGCTATTAAACTGATCCTATTCTTAAATATTACACAGCATTTTAAAGCAAATCCCGTATGTTTGTAGCGATCTTTAGCAGAAAAGAGGAGATGAAAGACTCAAAGTGAGAAATGAAACACGTCCATTCCTTATAGTGAGCAATACGTTCTTTTACACCTCCTTCTGGAAATGATGTCCGATGCTTTGGATGTGCGCTTCTGCCATGATTGATGCAGGCTTCTAAGAGCTTCAACAAAGGACAACCTCGACTGCACACTACTCTTTCAACCTCTAATGACGTGTAGGAACTGACACAAGTACTACGGACAACCTAAAGTGCGCTAAATGCCCTCCACCTCTTTCTTCTAGTGGGCAACAAACAAAGAGGAGTTTATTGAGGTTTTGTAAAGATCTACACGTACAGTATGTATGTACATGTACGCCCTGAATCTTCCCTCGGAATTTAATTGGAAAATACTGGTAGTGAAGATACTTAAGTTTGGACAATTAAAATTTAATTATATTTTTGTTAATTATGATTGAAACAACTGAATTTGTTCTTCTGACAACTAGAGATATTATTATGGACTTGGAATATTTTCATATATCTTGATGATACCTTTCTTTTAATGACATATTTCATTAAAATGTTAATAAATATGAACCAGCTTAGAAGCAAATGGTTAATAAAAAAATTCCGTGGGATGGGCGTCTCGGCTGTTCATTTCAGTAGGATCCTAATTCAACTTTTATCACCGTTCGAACCACTGTATAGAAGTTTAATGTACCCATAAAACTTGTAGCGGGCTCGAATTAGTGGATCTTTATTGCATTCTTTAGCAATTACATTATACTGACCAACCTTAACTAAATCCACCTTAATTTTATCTTCTACGATTTTTGAATACCTAATTATCTTTGGGCGAGTGATCAAGTAAAACCACTCAAACTACTTTAACTCGTTTGCTTTTTATAACTGGAATATCTTTGACTAAAACCACTTGGTGACTGTAAGGAAATTGACAGTTTTAGCCGATTTGCATGAACGTTAATTAACTTTAGACCTGAAGTAATTAGTTTGTCGAAAAAGTTTTAAAAGTTTGAAATCCAGAACTTGCTTTATGATATTAGAAAGGAGGAAACTTTTTCTTTGTTTAATGTGGTGTGAGGCACGTAACAATGGAAGTGCGTTTTAATTCATTAACTTAGAAAATCTTTTATAAAACTTATTTAGGATAGGCGGGCGGTGTTACTTTACTTTCGCGCGATATTGTTCAGCATTTCTAAAACTTTTTAAAAATTTTATTTCATTATCATACCAGGATTTAAATATTTAAAGATTATTAAGTTCTAATGAGCGTTTGTAATTATAAAGCAGGTTTTTTCTAGATGTACCAATAGATTTACGACGGCGCCTAGTTGCCACTCTCACTAATGACATACTAACAGCTAATGATTCTTTACTGTCGTTGACCTCGTAGATTTTAGCTTAGCAATAAATTACCGCTTCCAATCACTTCCTTCTAAGTCGATGTGAATATTCTTTCGATGTCTTTGTGTGCAAGAGAGAACACAAGCTACTCCGAATATATTTTAATACCTTACTTTCTCTGTCGAACTACCTCTAATAATAATTTTTCGAAATAAAATTACCAAACCAAGGATAATTTTTACCAGGTAAAGTCGATAGATTTCTAGCTAAAGGGTACTATTTCTTGTAATTATTGATTCGCTTCAATTAATAAACCACATCGGATTTTGCTATTGCCATATTTTAATCTATTTAACTGAAAAATGCTGTTTTGCAATGTCATTTTTTAAGATCATCAACCTTAGGAAACTGACCAAATCTCAATTCCAAGTTACTTGAACTTTATATAAATTTCTATTCGAACTTCGTACCTACATCACATCAATTTATCATATGACTTGCGGAAAAAATGCTTCACATAGAAATTGTTTCCAGTTTTATATTTTACAGATGCGAAAACGTAGAACGGATAAACAGCCTGATAATGATTTAACATTTTCAGTTTGAACTAACTCGTTTTAAGTTCAGTTCAAAGACTTACAACCGCAATTCAAACTTTAGTTTTTTTAAATTTCCTATCAAACCAGTAAAGCTGTTTTGTTCAAAAATTTTTTAATTTTTCCAATTGCTGTTTAAACCGTGAATTTCTTAATTTTTTTGTTGCAAATCTGAAATACCTTGTTATATCTGTCAAACTTTGCTTAAATTTCTAGTTTAAATTGTAAATTGTGTATGGATGTATCTAAATTTTAACAAATTTTTGATTTAAATAGCAGTTTCTTAGTTTAAAGTCTCAGTTTTACGTGCAAATATTGTGAATATTATAGTGTACGCTATAAATTTTCTTAAACTCTAGTTTGACTTAACTAGTTTCGTTTTAGTTCCCTGTAAATTAGATGTGTATCTTATTTAAATTATAGCTTTGTTAATATTCAAGTCACAGCTGTGCTAAAATTCTGCTGAACTATAAATTTATGATTTAGACTAAAATTCTTTATTTAATTTATAAATTATTATATTTTTGTTTAAAACTAGACCTCTTTAATTTTTTTTTAATTTCTCGATTTTAACTACTGTTCAACGTTCTTCGTTTAAATGTAGAATTTTTTTAATACTTTTTAAACCGGGAATTGTATGTAATTTCCAGTTCACTCTAACAAATAGTCTTTTTTTAACCTTCTCCTCTAGCGGTGGTTCAAATTGTGTTGCAATATTCATTTTTCTTATCGCATATTGTCTCCCGTTAAACATTTCTAAATTGTATTTCCGCATCATTATATCGTTTCGTACCTTAAACTATTTGTTGTTCCCCTATAACAATTCAGAAATTTTCTTTTAAAATCTTCAAATGTTTCTACCTCATGTTTAATTGAATCGTATCATGTCACCGCGTCTTCTCGTAACATGGTTCTAACTACATTTAATTTCTGTTTCTCATTGGTATACATTTCAATTACCGATTTTAAATTCTTAATAAAAAATATTTGTATACTTTATTTCTGTAAAATTTTGTTAATTCTTTATGTAGCATCCTATAATAGTATATTATTCAACATACGGTAATGTACAATAACTCACGCAGATGAAGTTTGCGGCACGAGCCGAAGGCGAGTGCCGTAATTCATCAAGTGAGTTATTGCCATTACCGTATGTTGAATACTATACTTTATCTACGACTACAACAGTGAACACTAAGATGTAAGTACACAGATAAAGAACACTATATTTACTATATTTAGAAATCTTGACAGGTATAATAATCATACAAAAATTTTTGTCTAATTACTCATTTTGCTTATTAACAAAATTAACAGTAAAGTTTGAAAGACCCGTAAACTGAATATGTGGGACTGAATTATTTCAATTTATTGTTGTTACAGTTGACATTCTTACTGCTACACCAATCTAGAAAGTTTTTATACACTTCTTTATATTTGGCTTGCGATTTTTAGGGTAATAGATGCTGTACTGTAGCATTAGCTACCTGTCTCAACTCTGGAGGTGTACATATTAATTCATCTTCACTATCGGAATTCATCGTATTTAACGCTAATTTTACTTAATTCAATTTCAATTTGAAAACGTCAGAATAATTTATTGAAATGTGTTAAGTAGCCTTATCTCAATAATAATAATGAACCTTGCATTTCGTCGTATCAGGTTCGTACAGAGCCAACTTCGCGCGTTGCGTCTATTCGATTATACAGACTAGACATGAAGGAATTTGACACCACCTAGTAGGAATACTGAGAATTATCATAAATCACAAGGGAGTTATTATAACTCATGCTGTTTGTTTATGGATACTATAAATTGCTCAAAAACAGCTGATTAATTAATATGTAATTTGATAGGAGTAGATAAATATTATTATTTATCTATTTATTTATTATTATTATTCTATTTTTAACGTCTGCTTGCCTGTTTCTAAATTTAGTAGTTTATATATAATTTCTGGTTAATTATTTGAAAATTTATCATTTAATTGTTTGTAGTTAGCTTTTAAATTTGCGTTCATTAAATCAAGTCTGATGGCACACATTATTTTGCTTTATTTGCTTTTAGATTTATTAATTCAGTCATACTGTTAATTTCCATCAGTTTCCTTTTCAGAATTATTTTGATTTCAGATTAATGCCATGAATTCCCTTGTTAAATCCTTCTGATAATATTTAATTTTTGATAGATTTTACCCACTAATTCTGATTGACTTTGTTTTATAAAGTTAAGAATGTCCCTCAAACTAATTTCAGGTTCGTTTTACACCGTGGTTGAAAAATATGCCTTACTTGTATACCTTAGTCGTACTGAAATTCTTTGTGCATAAAAATTCTCCCGCCATAAAATATTAATAGTTTTAAACTCAAATCGGTGTAAAAGTTGCCTTACATAACGTAATTAATATCAATAATGTAAAAATAAATATTCAAATACCACCATAAAAATGAATGTTTATTTTGTATTAAATATAGAGGATTCACCTAGTTTATCGGATGTGTAGCAAACGGTTGCTGTCTATGATACCTCGATTAGTACAAGTGAAGCTTTTGCCTGGATTTGTTCTGTACAGCATCAATAACGATAATCTCCTCCCTAAATGTAGTTTCAAAATGCAGAGTTAAAATATTTGTGTACAAACATACGTATTAAAGACTTCAATTATCAATCAAAAATTCCTCAAACGTTACTTAAAAATTCGCAAAATAAAAAAAAGTTTATCATTCTCCAACGGTTATTTAAAAATTCGCAAAACCAAAAGAATCATTAATCATTCTCCGACAGTTACTGAAAGTTCTATAACATTTTGAATAGGTATGAGTTTAAATAAATTCTTATCATTAGCATTGTCAAACAGCTTTGTGTACTACTTTGAAATTTTTACTAACTGCATATATATACACACTGGCGTGCTGACTGCTTACATCACTTGAGTACCAGAACAAAATCCCTCTTCTGACACTTAATCTTGTTTTTATGATTTTTAATCATGTGATTGTAGATAATCTGTTGTATTGGAACCTTGAGCGGCTCTGTGTGTGACTACTATGCCCAAGGTGCCGGGTTCGAATCTTGACACGTTCTTCTTGAAAAATACAAAAATACGCACTCGTTCGGATTAGATGTAAAATGTACGTACTGTATGTGTGTGTGTGGTGTTATGCAACTTAAAAACTCTAGAGTGCTCGAAACTGCAAGGGTTTGGCAAAATTCATAATTTCCAGGTAAAAAACCTGTTTAGAATTACCCGATAAATATTGCGACGTTGAGCTACTTAAATTAATTGATTGATTTTTAGTGCTAGAAATTTGTATTGCGGATGCTATTTTTAAACTATTTACAAATATATACTGCTGAAAAGATCTTTTTTTACTAAATTTCACATTTATATATATATATATATATATATATATATATATATATATATATATATATATATGCCCGAGGATCCATCTATAATTTTTCTGAATTTAATACGAAGGGGTATGAAGGCCCGGTATGTATTAGTTTGTATTTAATGTACTAGGTGCTTCATACTTTACTTTTTATCCTTTTATCCTAATTTAATATAACACTACAATTGAAAACAGCAACGTTATTAAATGCAAACTATCAAAGCTTCTAAATTTTACAAGCTGCTTTCGTGATAAAGACTTATTTAACTAACTAAATTTCATAAATTCTCTTCTACTACTTAATGATTGCTTATGTAACGTGCCAGTGTTACATACTTTCAGTCATAAAATGCGTACAGCAAGTATTGCGAAAATCATGGGTAAAACAGTGTCAAGTGACATACGTATAAAAACGAATTTTATTTTAATATTAAATTTTTATAAGAAGAAACCCTGCAAAGAGTAACTTTATATTTGCAATGGCTTTACTTTGTTTATTTGCTTAGTTGCATGCAATTAATGTCGATAAAATTTTAATTATTTCATTTGTTTTGTTTCAGATCTCAGAAATAGATATACCTGGACTGACCATATTCGCAAAATTAACTGATTTCTACGTTTACACAACATTAAACGCTAAAAATCAATTCCGTGCGCCAACTGAGTGGGGTTTGTGTTTACGACCATCCGGAGTGGATTCTGAAGAAGAAAGTCCAGGGCTCCGCTGTCTTGCTTGCGACTCGGAACGAGCCCGGACTTGTTGGTTGACAGCCATGCGTCTCGCAAAGGTAAGTTACAAGTTTTCTTTGCTATTTTTGACTAACTTTTTTATGCTTAAAGTTACTTACAAATTTAACAGTTTGGTAAATTAACGAAGTAAGGTTGTCTTAAGCTCTATGGCGTGACCTGCTACATAGAATTTTGAATAAATATCAAACGCTGTTTAAAGAGTGGTACGCTGGCAGTTTGAAGAATTTTAATATTTCCCCTGTTGCTTTAACATGAGTTTGGTGTAATTATTGAAGAAAACGCACGATCTTCTAATATGCGGCAACGTCCCATATCACTTTTCCAACATATTTGACAGAAAAAAAATATCAGCCGTTTTTTAGTAAAATATATTGGAAAAGTTCGTGCAAAAAAATATTGTAAAAAGTCTTAAGTTCAGTGCTCGTTTTTCATTGCATGCTGTTTGATAGTAATGGTTATTAATTTTCAATTTTTTTGTTAAATTGCAACACTTACACTATCTGAAATTTTGATTTTGACGGCAATCGTGATATTGAATTATATGCATTTTACATAAGATAAAAAGTCAGCGAAGTCAGACCTTATCTGCCAATTTGCAACAATTACTGATTGAGAAAAGACTTAGGAATATTTTCCACATACAGGAGAGAAATGGAAAATGTAAACTGAAGTTGAAGTAAAAATTGACGTGAACCGGTCCCACTAACAACCAAAAATCGAGAGGTTCATGTTACATTGTGCAAGCTTTACCGATAGAGTTCGTCTTTACTAAAAATGTAAACTTCTCTTTTCACTCGTTCATATTTTAAAACTAGGAAATTCGGCAATTTTACGCAAAAAAAACCATTACTTTGACCGGAGAATCCAGATTTAGGTTGAACCTTTCAAACACGAAGTATTGTTGATTATTTTGTTTAACCTGCTTGAATTTAAACTCTTTAAATGATAATTTTCAACTCCTATTTAAAAAGAAAAATGATGATTAAGAACTCTGTGACACGATTCAAATACAATAAAATTCTTAGCCACGTACTATTTTGAAAATTAGTTACGTTTTTGACCACTTAATAGTCACCATCAGTAGGAACACTTTAAAACGTTTCAAAATACGCTTAAGATTATTCAGAAATTTTTTCTGAAAAATCCCTCCCGTATGCTGAAGTGAAGCTTTCCAACATACAACTAGCTATCTTTGCCTTGAACACCGAGAATATTCTCTTTACCACGCATGTAGGTTATCTACACCGCACAACTACCTTTGTGTGACGAGAATGTCCTCAGGTGTTAATGAAACATTAGATAGTTGTATATTGGAAAAATTAACTTCGACCTATTTGGCGAGATAAGGATTTTCTAAAGTAGTGCAGGCGACTTTCAAATAATGTCCGAGGAGTATATTCATTTTTGAGTTTTAATACTTGTTCAGGGTTTTTAATATTGCTGTCGTTTTTATCGAGACTTTTCACACTTAACTGCAAATTCCATTTTGTTAATTGAGCTATTTTTTTCAATTTTTACAATCAAAGTATCTAATGCTTTTTCACTTATAAACCGAATAGTTCTACAAGAACCAAGAAACTGTTTTAGACTGTTAAAATCTAAAAGTCACATAAACATTGAACAAATATTCTTATATTTATATTTAATTTATTTATTTATATTTTTATTGTATACTAACACTTTCAACAGTTATTCGAAACTACTATAGATTTTACCTAACAAATATTGTGGTTAGGTAGCAGTTAACACCTTCGCCCGTTACATCTTTCCTGAACATTGCCTAATTTATAATTGTTTTTTGTGAAATTTGTAAATTACGGTAACCCGACAAGAGGGCCTAAGCGGCAAAGTTGTGAAAAATAAGTTATGCTTTTTTATTAAGGTTTATGTAAGTGCATAATATTGTAAGCGACAAAACCAGTCGTGTATAAGCAAGTTTGGATTTAGTAAGCCACAAACCGTCCATGAGGTAGCACGAGATATTTTTTATTTCAGTGTTTTGTGAAAATATACGAAAATGAAAGTTCAGATGTTTTAGTTATTATTTATGGTGGCTTTTAAGCGCATATTTTTCATCAATACTTTCATTTTTGGATAATAATTACGTAACACGAATTCAAATGATGGTTAAATATTCAGTTTAATTCCGTATTTGCATTAAAGCCAGCTTCGATTTTTTGTTTAAGAAATGTTTAAAAATTCGACTCGAATTGTTGCTTTCGCCATATTGTTTTTAGGGCATTTCATGCACAAAGAATTTTAAATTTAGCTGTGAAAAATGCACAACAGCCACAAAAATTTAGCCATAACGGAAAAGAAATACTATCGAAGGATTTATTGCATGAGGTTATTACCGCCAACGATCCGTTTCTGACTACAGTCGAAAGACTGAAGAAGATGCTTCCAAATCATAAATGAAGTTTTTTAAAATAAAGATCAAATGATGGAACCAGAGGTCATTCCAATGGTACATCAGAAGACGGCTTAGAAATAATTTAGGACGCTATAATATTACTATCAAAGCATATATCTCGTGATATGTTTCTGACAAATGGCTCATTCTATACAATATTTATGAAAACACGATATTATTAATATTGAAAGTTGCATAAGTACAATATTAATTAAAAATGCAATTATTAGAGAAATTAGTGGTGAATTTCAGGCTAATATTTCTATTAAAATGCCAGTAATATAGTAGCAGTGATTTAGAAGAAAACGAAAATGACGACAATATAATATTATGTAAAAGTAACAATCCAGATAAATTAAAAAGAAGCAAGATGAAATACCATATGAACAAGAAAAGAAAACAACAACGAATTGAAACAAATGATGAAATTAATTGTTTTGAAAGGAGCTCAAATACCAAGGAAGTGAAATGGTTAAATCTAATATAGAGGACCTAAATTTTAATTATTGCGATACTACGCTGAGCGATAGTAAGGAGATAGCGATAATGAAGAAATAAATTTTACATCTCTGAAGTAGAGAAATAAGAAATTGAGACAAATTGCAAAATCTTACTTAACTTATAAAAATGGAGAAGTTGAAGACAAAAAATGACTACCAAATTCATCTATTGGGAAAACATGCAATAATTGTTGCAATTTGTTTACAAAAGATGAACGCGAGTGCCTATTTAAAAAGTTTTGGCCACTTGCAACTAACATTTAAAAGCATTCCTATGTAATCGATTGTAAAATGCAGTGTCTATTAAAAGAAAAGAACTCTTATTGAAATATCTACAAGGTCGTTAACATACCAATATTTTTTTATATCGTGAAGTGTCCAGCGAAGAGTTTGCTTACAATGTTTTAAACAACTCTAAATATTACACAAAACTTCTAAGAAAATTTATTGAAGGGCAAGATAAAAGAAAATGCAGATTTCATGAACAACCATGTACCTAACCATAAAGTCACTACGGATCAAAACAGACTTGTTGAAAGTATACCTGCAATATCTTCCCATTATTGTAGGAGTTCTACTAAACAGTTCCCTGCAGATATAAAACATCACAAATCTTTACAAAATGTACGTAGCAAAGACAACGGAAAAAATAAAGTTCCCACAAGCCTAAACGTGCTTTAAAAATACTTAAAGGGAGTCTATAATATTGGGATACACGTTCCCAAATACGATAAGTGCGCTAAGTGCGAATGGTATAAAAATATTTCGACTATTGTTAGAACAGAAAAAGATTTCTCGAATCAACTTGGACACGAAAAAGAGGAGAATGAAGCAAAAGTTATATTTCTGTAAGAACAATATAAGCAAATTAAACATACTTACTAGTGTCGTATCCTTTGATCTTTAGAAAGCTTTAAGTACACCACACTGCTCCAGCATAATGTTTGACATTTTCCAGAAAATGTCTAATTTTACGGTGTATGAGAATAAATCTCAAAATGGATATTGTTACTTATGGGACGGCAAAAGAGGTGTGATTGAGATTTGTAGCATTCTACACCACTATTTGTCGTATTTGGACTTAAATGAAGAATATAAATAAATTTCATTATTTTGTGACGTGCCCAGGGTAAAATAAAAACAAATTTTTAGTCACCATGTTTATATATATTTTGAAATGTTCGAACAAAATTAAGAAAATAAATATTACTTGCTTGGTTTCTGCGTGTAGATTGCGTGCACGCCGTGGTTGAGAAATATGTCAAAAATTAGATATTCTGAATGTCCAACAATACGAAGAAATGCTAGAAGACGTCCAAATCCCTACGAAGTAATAATTTATGCCAATTCGAACTTCAATGACTGAAAGTCGTTACATTTTGGAGAAAATTAAAAAAGTGCCGGCAATGAAGTAAAATTTTCTGAAATTAAAGCAGTACAAATTTTTAAGGAAAATTTGCCTATTATAGATGTTCACAAAACATGCGACTCTAATAATTTTGCTAAAAATATAAAGTTTCTTTACGAAAAGTATAGGGTGTCCTTAACATATGATACTGAACTTCCGATAGCTAAAGGAAATTAGAAAATTGATTAGATCTCTGCAAGAAAGAAGTTATTAAAAAAAACGTACCATTCAGAATGTTATTGGTCGAGATCAAACAATAGTGTACCTTGTTACGTCCAGTTTTGGCTGTAGAAAACGTAGCCGGAAATCGATAGCAAAACTTGGCAAAACACTCTCCTACATTTGCTTTTTCCAATGCTCCACCTGAAGGTAGGAAGCGAATTTTTTTTACCTAGAAAATTTTTTTAATTTTGCCGAACCCTTGCTGTTCCAAGCAAGATAGGGATCTTTAACATGCGTGACACACACGGGACCTACATTTTACCTCTCATCCATGCGAGGGCGTATTTTTGAGGAAAATGCTCGACTAACATATCAAGCGAAACGTGTCGGGATTCGAACCCGGGACCTTGCGCGTAGTAGTCACACGCAGACCAACTATGCCACGGAGCCGCCTGGTGAAGTACTTCGTTAAAAATCATGTTTCAGTAAAATACCGAAAACCTTGACTGTACTAACAAAAATGGTTACCAATTAACTAAAGTAGGACGGGTGGTGTGAGTGTTTGAAGAGAGCTCCGGAAGGCTATCGGGTGTGAAATATCTCTCAATCGAGAAATATCTTAGACGCCACCTAGTCTGGGGGAGTTTCTGCGGGGTAAATATTAGAAAAAATAACGAGGGTGTTAAAACCTGATATCAGGAAGGTGATTCTAGCTTACAATTCACCTGAGAAAACGTTAAGTTGACTATTGCTTAAACTTAAAACAAACAATAACTATACGAACACCAATATATCTATTTAAAACTGCTAGGAAGGTTTCTAAAATCAAACGTTAAATGACTTGAATAATTTATTCCAACAAAACTAGAATTATACCTTCACATTAATAAAAAACACACATATAAAAACAGTCTTTGCACTATTACATAGTTGTGTTTTCAAGTATATCACACAGGTACGTTTTTCATTTAAAATACATGATAGACATTCTTAGGCAAATATTAAAACCAAAATATCCAAATTTACTTAACTAAATTCTTAACCTAATCACACAGACGTGTTGTAGGTACGTTTTATCAGTTCTTGCAATGAATTCAAAATCTTCATTTATTTACAAATTTTCTGGGGCAAAATTTCAAAGATTTTCACAAATACCTGATGAGTGATTGTTGCCTGTAGCCAATGCGGACACCATTAAATACCTCTATGTACTTTGACTTCAAAATCCTCAACATGCTTATGTCTTACATAAAGTTGTCGATTGTGGAACCAACGTGCTCATAAAATTAAAAGGGTATTATCCGAACATTTTTGACTATTTTCAGTCTGTTTGATAATCTTTTCTAAAGATACCTAACCTACTCAAATAACTTGTTAATTGTTTGGATAGTAAATACGAAGTGCTGTACAAGAAATGGATCTTCCCTTCATAAAATAATTCGATACATCTTCAGCAAACTTCGGACAGATGTTTTAAGACTGCAAATTAAAAAAAAATTTTTGTTAATAAACAGAGCTATGAAATTTACCCACCCCATCAATAAATCAAATAAACTCCAATTAATAAATAACAACAAAACAGAACAAAAAACAAATTATGTAAGCATAAAATACTATAAACAGCTATCACACAAAATTCAAAATTGTTTAAAACACTATAGTATAAAATTAGTTCATAAACCCAATAATTGTAACAACGCCCTATTTACAAAATTCAAACCACCAACTCCTATAAAAAATAAAACCCATTGTGTATATAAAATAGACTGTACAGGATGCAATAGCTCATACATCGGTAACACAAAACAATATCTTGAAAAACGAATCTATGAACATAAATACTCCGTTCGAATGCATAAAAGAGATACAGCCCTCACTAACCACGCGTTAAATGAAATGCATAAATTTGACTTTGAAAATACTAATATAATAGACACAGAAAAAAATGATACCAAACGAAACACACTGGAAATAATTCACATCCAACGACAAAACAATAGCATAAACTGTAAAACCGATCATGAACATTTCACACACATATACCACAATCTTGTACACAAATAATATGAAATCATTCATTATATATCTAGTCAATTTTTTATCCTATCATTACAGGTTTATATATTTTTATCTTTATTTTTAAATTATCAATAGTGTAATTTTATTATTTATTTTATTTATATTTATATTATTTATATTTATTTTATTTATGTTTATATTATTTATATTTATTTATTTTATTTATCTTTGTATTAGTTATATCTGTTTTAGTTATATTGATATTTATTGTTATTTTTATTGTTTGATTATTTTATTTTATTGCATTTTATATTTTACACTTGTGTTATATTTCAAGTACTTTATTTTTGTTTTGTTTTTATTTTTTTGTTATATTAATTTTAATTTTTAGTAGTTAATTGTTCACACATTAATATAACAATAACATAGAACAATAGAAACATACACGATTATCTTACATAATAATTTTTAAAATATAATACATTAAATAAATTATAATATTTCACATAATTTTTAAAAATAATTTTAAAGAATGACTAACATTAATAATAAAGCCGTTTAATTTTTATATTATGATTCTAACTAACACAATTTAAGTAAAAACACCCTATACATATAAAAAGAAAAAAATTTGTATTAAACTTTTACAAATGTACTAAATAATAATCAATTATATAGGAATTAACACATCTTTATGTAAAAATAATCTTATCCATACTGATACTGCTTGGACATATTAACACTAGTATAAATTTCACCATTCATTATAGTCTAGTACAATGCAAAACAATATGTAAATTACACGTAAGATTTTGTAAGTTTTATTAATTAACTATATATAATATTTTTTAGATTTTTAATATGTGATCAAGGTTAATAAGACCGAAACGCGTAATATATGTTGATATAATTTTATATTTTAATAAATGACCTATATCTCAAGAATATTTTTATTGATTTTATATATATATATATATATATATATATACGTACAATTAGCTTACGTAACGATTGACTAAAATCAGTAACTGAAACCTTTTATTTATCTGAGTCAGCACAATTTGCATGGGGTCTGTTTGCGCTCTCAGACGATGAGATCATATGCACCAATAGAAAGCATTATTAATTAAAACAAATGAATCATAAAACTGTAATAAGTTTATACAAAGCACGCTATGATAAATTTGACAACTTTTGAGTATGAACAATATATGGTACAGAAATAATTCTTTCTTAGATCAAGAATACATGTAATCTAAGGATTATATTTCTTAATGGAAATTACCTAACCCTATTGGTGGGCCTGACTAATATAGAAACTACTAAAATGAAATATGATTATAAACATTTCAAAGGAACGTCACAACCTGATGAACTAGATGAGACTAACAACTTAGAAGATTACTAACTTATTTTGAGTAGATATCAATTCTTTATTAATTTGTTCGTTTTTCAAAAAAAAATACTATTTTTTATTATAAAAAACCATAATTAATATTTGCTCAGTTTTTAAAAGTTTGTATATTAATATTGTTATTATTTTTTTGTATACTAGACCATTTTAAAGTTAATTTTTTTCTTAAAAATCTGAACCGTTACAGACCAAATTTTATTTTATTTTTTATGTTTTTCGCGTATTTTACATAATATGTTAAATTTAGACACTATCTTTGTTTGTGAGTTAGCAGAAATTTCTTTATTATATTTTCATAAAACACAAAGGGTCGTTTGCATTCAATCGATTATTTTTACCTTTAATAATAATTATTAACTTTATTAACCTAAGCGACAAATTAAAAACAGGTCTTCTATCAGGACGTTAACGTAACGGTTAATTAACCGCCATAGATATACAACTACGTACCTTTCGTAAAAAGCTTAAGTGCCTGTCCAAAAGTATTAAGCGACCCCCATCAAATCCTTTTTTTTTAGTGCGGCGGAAAGAGTTTATAAGAGAAAGACAGAAATAACTAATAATTGTCGCGTGTATCTTCCTTTATAAATCAACAATAAATAACATACGAATCAATGAAAAGTACTATTAGGTGGCCATAGAACTTCTTCTTTAACTGTCAAATCTCGGCCACAAACAAATACTATATAAGAAGAAGCGCAAACGCAGTCAAACAGTAGGCAAAATATTTTAAAAAATACTGACTGTTTTACTTTTACCTAGGACAGAACAACGTACATGATATTTAACACTATTGTCTTAGATGAATAGAGGCGCGTTGTCTCTGAACTCCATCTATTTCGATAAGCCGTCGTCCCTCTTTGATTTCTGAGGAGGAAGAAGAAGTCACAAAAACAGAGTAGAAAAACAAAAGTCTCAAAAGAGGGCACGTGGAACATTTAGAAGTTTTGAAAATAGGGAAATCAAAGTTTTTGTAATTAGAAATGGCAGAATAGTTATAACTAGATTGATTGGGTTTAAGGTAGACAACAGAAGTTGATGTTTGGTTAGGTGACTTTAAAGTCATTTTCTCGAGTTTAGGTAATGGTTATTAGGTAGCCGTCGGTAAAAATGCTGTCCAAATTAAATATAAAGGTACTAAAAGACATCAAACTCAGGGAGGTTATCAAAATTGGATGGTTAGTATAATAACTCAATGTGGCGATAATATAGAGGAAAGCTGACAACATTTAAAGTAAGTTGCGCTAGGAAAGCACTCATTGGCTTTGTAATTTTGAATATATGATACGAATATAACGCAGGTCTCTCACAGATTAATTAAAATACTTAATGATGAATAGTGTGATCAAAGATATCCCCACTTTAACATCCACTATTCAATTTTGACATGTTTTTCAATTTAGTCGATTGAATAGAAATATCGTCTCTTCTAAAATATCATAGCTTGTTGCCAGTTTGCCTTTCAAACCTTTGTCTAAATTATCCAACAATCGTAACTTCTTAGAACTGTATGAAATTACCATTTCCACAAATTGTTATAGCAAAGTAAATTGAAGCACAGTTTAAACGCCACTTTTTAGAACAAAAGGAAAATGCGAATTTAAACAGGAATGGCGTAATAAAACGCTGATGTTTTCAGAAAATTCTTATTACTAGAGTAACAGTAGAGATCTCAGTTAAGACAAATGTCTTGGTGGTTTCAAGGATCGACATTAAGTTCGCACAAGAAGTCAAATAAGAAGTTTAAACAGGAAATATTTTCTTGGGAATACAAAAGCTTGTAATTTTTCAACCTTAAAATAGTATGATATTTCCAACTCTTTGTTTCTGTTGTCAAGTTTCTTTTCGCGGAAATAGAGAAAAATTGCATGCAGTAGTAAAAAGCTTTCGCGTGTTGATAGAAACCATTTTCTTTATAACGCCATTTCTGAATATTGTATACGTTTTATTGTATTGTGCTTATACAACCTTTGCGGCAATGACTAATTGTGTTTACAAAAATGGTTTGTAATGTCAAACAGACTGATTTGTTGTAGTTGAACTAAAAGATATAAAATACTGTATAACTATGCATAGTTTGCAATTTCAACTCGTGTTCTCCTGTTGATTCCTTATTAAATTCTAACCTAAGCATAGGGCTGAACAGTAAAGTACGGTATTAAGAAATTTTTGTTAATGTGCTTCAGAGGTTTCCACTATTAACGTTTAGTTATATCGTTAAATTAAAACGGAATTCTAGGTGTGAATTTGTACTTGCTGGAGAACGTAATACAGGGTGTTTAAAAAAATGATCATTCTATTTAGAATGTTTATATTTTTAAAAATAGTGAACATAGATAGATACCTAGAATGAATATTAGCTTACAGAGCGAGCGAAGCTTAAAATTATTTTTTTTTTACATACTAAGTCATAGGTGCTGAATATGCCTCGTGTAGCAAGAAATACATCTTTAAACGTTGCACCGTAGGTCGATGTTTCGGTTAAGAATAAAACTTGCAAATTTGATGGTACCTTTATTTGTAATTGATAATTAATTAACTCTCGAAGAACCAATTAAATAGATATAACAGTTGGTTAAAAACATTATAATGTTTAGGTAACATATATTTAACATATCTATGTAGAAAAACGCGTCTTGAAGGCTCGTCTTTAAGCTCGGAGTATAAACACGAACGAACTCTTTCACTACACTGAGAAAAGATATACTTTTGTCGTAAACATTATATATCCAATACCTGTTTCAGAAATTCTACAAACATTTCTGGTTTACCTGCAACTGATGTATAATGGATTAAAATATGTGACAGAACCGATTCTAATCTAAAAGCCAATTGAACGACTTTCACTATGTTAATACTCCCTGTATGTTTGTTTTGTATTTTTCTTAATCTTCTTTGGGAATTAAACCACTCAGAGTTGTTAAAATCGTCTTTATTTACGTTTCGATTTATGACGATTTTAACAACTATAGAGTGGTTTAATTCCCAAAGAAGATTAATAAAAATTTCACCATGGTAGTCATACATTTGCCTGCTGAATAATTGAACCCATTTTTTAACTGAAACACATTATTTAGTGGTTCGAGTTTTCGAATACCTCGCTTGTGCACTGCATTGGTCCATACCATATTCAAATTTTGCTGCTACCATAGCTGTTATGGAGTTTCGCACTTCGACCACTATAGCGAGCAGAAAAGGCACCTAAACTTTTTTTGAACCCGCACAAGATGATACAAAACTAAATCATTAGGTCCTACAAGACCAATCCATCATGTGAAATCTGATTATTTAGAAATTCTACATCTTGTAGGCTGCAGATGGTGGTGCTCCGTCCAACTAGAAAATGGAATCATCCGAATCGGTTTCTAACTGTGGGGAAATCCCGGTTTGAAACATGTTGAGATACGAGAATCCCGTAACAGTGCAGTCATAGAAAAAGAAAGAAACCGCACACTTTGTTACGAGAAATTGTAAAGAATCATTCTTTGGGATAGTCTCTCTTATGCTATGCAATTTTATGTGGTGGCTCCTCCGTTATACTTTAACATTATGACGATTTGCATGTTTGTTGTCGTTTGTTTTGTATTTTTCTTAATCTTCTTTGGGAATGAAACCACTCTCGTTGTTAAAATCGCCTTTATTTACGTTTCGATCCATGGCCTAGGATCGTTGTCAAAATAATAAAAATTTCAAGTTTGATATTTATGACATAAATTGAAGGTGACTTTGGTTTATTAATGTTTGGTTTGAATACATTAGGTGAAAATTTTAAAGTTTAGAAGAATGAATGCCTTCAATTTGTTTACGCCCTGGGAGCGACTTTGAGGTAGCAAATACACTTAACTAATTTTTATATAGTTATTACATTCAATAACTTGAGGATTGCAAAACATTTTTTAACAAGTTTCTGTTTATACGATTGAGATGGTGGTTATTAAATAAGTGTGCGATTACGTTACCGTAAGGCTTAAGCAACTGGGGGCTGCTAATATGCCTATTGTTATGTGAATAGTTATTATCTGTATAAATAGAAATCATGTATGTAGGCTGTATTTCATGTTAATATCCCAAAGAAAACCCGGGAAAAACTTGCAATGCTACCTAGATATTGGGGGCATTTGATTTTCATTTGTTATTTCTTTTAGTAATGGAATCCACTGTTTGCTGAAAGTCACGAATTCGTTTGCTACGCAGTTATTTTTATGTAGAGTTATATAAACAGCTTCTTTGATTTTACGTTTTTGGCGGTTTTCTTTGCACCCTACCCCTTCTTAGGTGTGATTAAAGGCGTAGGTGTACGACAGGATAAGGAGGCTTACCCTAGCATCAACCGTTAAAGCCGCAGAGGCTGCATAAGACTTGAAATCTCAAGGGGTTAAAGTTGAAAATAAACACCTGAGACAATTGAATAGAATTCCTGTAGTTTAATTTAACTAAAATATAGTATCAGTTTTAGTAGTAAGACACAATTTTAAATATTCTGAGTTATATCTTGCTCACAGACATAAACATGTAATTTAAATGCATTCAATAATATGACAATTTGAATATTCAGACTTTAAGCTTCATGAAACCTTAGGCCTTTTCATTAATAACTAAATTTCTAATAAACAGACAAATATCATATAAATCTATACTTGGAAACAAATAGTATTTAATTTAATTTAAAGCTAACATATGAATTGTTAAAGTATGGATTTTTCTTGTAATGTAAAATGTAACCTTTGACAGTAGTAAATCGACTAAGGGCATCATCATAGTCTTACAGACATATTAGAAATTTATAAAATCTCATACTTGTTGCTGGTAAGCAGTTTATTGTCATTACCCTGACATTATGAGATGTTCCATGTAGAACTTGCAAAGATGTAGGCTTGTTCCAGGTGTGCGAGTGGACTTTGTACCTATGTTGAAACAGTGTCGAATATGAAACCTCATGAAGTTTAAGGATTTTAACTACTATGGCAGGAACTGCAGTTGTGATGCATACTTGAAATAACAACAGGAACTAAAGTTGAATTTACTAAATTTTCTTAAATACTAGGTTTGGTATGTCAACATTTAGCTGAGTTCCCTGATGAAGAAACCATATCTACTAGATATGTACAAGTTAAGTAACCTGTCGGTAGGTCCTAAAATAAATTATTATTAGCCTCAACATGGTTGGGATGTTTCAAAGAACATGATTACTGTTCCATAAAAATCTTACCTTCTGTTATAAATACGATGGACAAACTATGAAGTAAGCGATCACCTAACACATTACAAGGTTCCTAAAATATTATTTTGTTTTAACATCAAAGTAATTCGCAGATTGAAAACAGACGCTTTCTTTTTAACTTAACCTGTTTTATTGGGGAAACTTGAATTTGCATTTATATGTGGTATTCAAATCTACTTGTGTTATGTATGAAGATATTATTCCAGCTAATTAGAATTTATTTAAACATTTCACGTTTCTCAAACTTTTAAATACAAAGAGGAATTGAACTCTGTACAATAAAATTGTTAAAGATTCTTCAGCAATTTATTAGACAAAATTAAACTAGTTATTTAAACTTGTATCAGAGTAAACATTTAGAAATATAGGCAGCTTAACAAGCAGCAAAGAACTGAACATAATTACGCACTACCTCACATGAACTATACTATGTTCTTGAAAGTAAGCAATTACAAAGAATAAATCTTTAGAGACTACGAAACTGTAGCATGACATGAAGACCAATAAAGTGGCATGGTACATCTTCTCTGTCAATAGTTTTTGCATCCTCCCCTTTTATTTTATGACTGGAGTCCCATGCATGTCGGCAAATCATGGATTTTTGAAATTTTTTATTTTTTATATATGATTTATGTTTTTTAAATCAAACTTCAAATGGTCTGTAACTTTCCCCTATAGAAAGCTTGTTACATTCGCACAGTATTTTGTAGATGCAGTTTTTTGAACTTTGTATTGCGTTTTTAGATTTTGTTTTTGTTAATTGTGTTCCTAGTGTATTGTTGGTTCTAAATACCGTTTTGATTGTGAATTTGTTTCCTATTCTTTGAATTTTTCGGAGAATCCTTTTATGTATGGTATTGAAAGCATTTTTGATGCGTATCGTTGTTTCTATTTTCTTTCTATTTTATTTTTTGGGACTTTATTCATTTTCTTCTCTATTATTATTTTAGGATACTTGTTTTTTATTAGTGTATATCTGATTAGGTCTTTCTCTTTCTTTAAAATTTCTTCGTTTGATGATATTAATTTTGCCCTATCATACATTTATACATTTATATTTGTCTTGAGGAGGAAGACTCATTATGATTTAGGCTAACTGTGGTAGATTTTAACATGGTTCTGAGGCAACCATATGGCGGATTTACACTTGTCACATACCAATGCTGTACAACGAAGATTGTGTATGGTTCTGAGGTAAACCTATGGTGGGTTTACACTTGTCAGATACCAATGCTGTTCTACGGGGGCTGTTAATATGCCTATTGTTATGTAATTAGTTATTGTATGTATAAATAGAAATCATGTATGAAGGCTGTATTTCATGTTAATTGTTAAGACTATAAACAATCACGCATTCCTTCCACGTTTATTAATCTAGCATGTGACGCCCATTTTTGTTATGTAGAGTCAGTCGCTGTCGAGATGTCATTATGGAAACGTCACGTTTAAGAATGTTTGGTCAACACATAGTACATACTAAAAGATTTCTTAACGTTATTTGTGTTTATTTCCGACATCTTACAGCTTCCAAAGAGCCTTTGAGGCCTATGTCCTCAGATCCAAATGACTTACAAGCACTAACTCCGGCTCACTTTTTAATCGGACGTACGTTATCGGCAATCGCGGATCCAGATGTAACGGATCTGAAATTAAATCGATTAGATAGATACCAGCACCTACTACAAATTAATCAGCACATATGGAAACGTTGGTCAGTTGAATACGTATCTCAACTTCAACAACGTTATAAATGGCAACGCGACAACAGTGCTATAAAAATTGGTTCCTTAGTCATTATTAAGGATAGTAACTTACCTCCCTCCAATTGGAAATTGGGACGGATCATTGAACTGCATCCAGGAAGAGACAACACTGTACGTGTAGTGAGTGTAAAGTGCTCGAATGACGTGTTTAAGCGTCCAGTGAATAAAATATGCGTTCTTCCTGTAGAACCTGAAACATAAATTTAATCATTAATGTGAATGTTATATGGTTCTATGTATAACATATCACATTGTTTGAGTTATGACAAACCTCATTTCTATGAGTTCTTTTACATATTGTTAGAATATGTTGTATTATTTTTATCAATTTGACTATGTACAGTAATACTATGAGATATTTTTATACTTATATATGTATGATAAAAATCTATGCTATATATAATACTTATACTATGTAATCATAAATATCTTATGCTACAGTATGTTTTACTAAACTAATTATGTTGAACTATACTTACCTATACTATGTTGTGTTCATATTTATAATGTTAAAATTGTTATTTTAAGGCGTGCGGTATGTTAAGACTATAAACAATCACGCATCCCTTCCACGTTTATTAATCTAGCATGTGACGCCCATTTTTGTTATGTAGAGTCAGTCGCTGTCGGGATGTCATTATGGAAACGTCACGTTTAAGAATGTTTGGTCAACACATAGTACATAATAAAAGATTTTTAACGTTATTTGTGTTTATTTCCGACATCTTACAGCTTCCAAAGAGTACAGTTAACATTAATATCGCAAAGAAAACCCAGGAAAAACTTGCAATGTTACATAGATATTGGGGGTATTTGATTTTCATTTGTTATTACTTTTAGTAATGGAATTCATTGTTTACTGAAAGTCGCAAATTCGTTTGCTACGCAGTTATTTTTATGTAGGGTTATATAAACAGCTTCTTTGATTTTGCGTTTTTGGTGGTTTTCTTCTTTGTCAATAATTTTTGCGTCCTCCCATCATTTTATTTTATGGCCAGACTTCCATGCATGTAGGCACATCATGGATTTTTCAAATTTTCTATTTTTTATGTATGATTTATGTTCTTTTAATCGAACTTCAAATGGTCTGGAACTTTCCCCTATATAAAACTTCTTATATTCGCACGGTATTTTGCAGATGAAGTTTTTTGAACTAGGTATTGCGTTTTTGGGTTTTGTTTTTGTTAATTGTGTTCTTAGTGTATTGTTGGTTCTAAATACTGTTTTGATTTTGAATTTATTTCCTATTTTTTGATTTTTTCGGAGAATTCTTTTGTGTGTGGTATTGAGAGCATTTTTTGATGCGTATCGTAGTTTCTATTTTCTTTTTTTTTATATTTTGGAACTTTATTCATTTTTTTCTTTATTATTCTTTTAGGATACTTGTTTTTTATTAGTGTACAACTGATTAGGTTTTTCTCTTTCTTTAAAATTTCTTCGTTTGATGATATTAATTTTGCTTTCATACATGGTTTTGATAATTCCTCGTTTGACACAGTGTGGGTGGTTTGAATCGAAGTTTAAGTATCTGTTTGTGTGCGTTTTTTGTATCATCATCATTGGGTCTTCAGTCCTGAAACTGGTTAGACGCGTACCATCATTGTTTCCTATTCTGAACTAACCTACAGATTTTCCCAAAATTTGCACAGTCTGCATCTATCACTATCTGATCTAGGTCTACATCCACCTCTTTTTTCCTATCTCTGCTTGTCATATATCCCATACTATTCCCCAAAAATGCCTTAGAACGTATTCTGCCCTTCTATTTCTCATATTCCTTTTCCCAAAGATATCCTTGTTCCCTTACTGTTTCTATAACCTATTTGTTATTAACTTTGTCTGTCTATCCTCAAACATCTGAAGCACGGCATTTCAAAGGCCGTTACTGTTCTTCTGTCTGCTTTTCAGACTACTCGTATTTCGTAGGCATATTGTCTGTGCTGTGCTCCACACATTCGCTTTCAACAACTTTTTGTTCTATATTTGTTGTCTTTCATCATAGGCGCCGTTCTTTCTTGTTAGATGCAGTTCGGTCAACTTCTATTGTTTTACAATTATATACCCTATTTTTTCGACATTGAGTGGTTGCGAAAGGGGGTAAGCAGCCTGCGGCTGCCAAGTTCCCCCAGCACTTGAACATTTACTGATTTAATATTTTTTCCAATATGTCTTTTCGCACAGTCAACATTAGTTGCAGATATTTCACAACAAACAACTAGTTGTTTATAATAATCATCAGATTTGTCTGCGCTTATTTTTTCGTCATTGGGTTTCCCGTCTCAAAACTGGTTGGACATGTACCTGCACTTATTTATTTTCTAAACTAACCTACATGGTTCCCTGACATTCTCACACAGCAATGCAGCTCGGTTCCCCTTATATTGTTTTCTTATATTATGCCCTATTTCACAGAGATTTATTGAAGGGGGTTAAGCAACCTGTGGCTGTCAAGATCCCCCAACACTTAGACATTTGCCGAAAAAATAGTTTTCCAGTAAATGCTTTCACGCAATTACCATAATTCGAGAATATTGCCCATCCAATGCTTGTAGTTGCTTATAATAAATATCATGTTTCTTCTATTGTTTTCTAATATTATGCCTTTTTCACTGAGATTTATTGAAGGGGGTTAAGCAACCTGTGGCTGCCAAGATCCCCCAACACTTAGATATTTGCCGAAATAATAGTTTTCCAGTAAATGCTTTCACGCAATTACCGTTATTTGAGAATATTGCCCCTCCAATGCTTGTAGTTGCTTATAATAAATATCATGTTTAAGTGCAGCTACTTTCTTCGTCATTAATTTATCCATCTTGGGACTGGTTGGATGCGTACCTCCATTGATTTCTATTCTGAGCTAGCCTACACATTTCCCTGAGACTCCTACAGCCTATATCTTTCACTATCTGTGTGCAGTAGTCTAACCTAGGTCTACCTCTTCTTCTCTTTTTTCCTATCTCTGATTCTAGTATATTCCGCACTATTCATCCATGCCGTAGTATGTAGCCTATCATCCTATCTCTCCTATTTTTTAGCGTTTTCCACATATTTCTTTCTTCCCCTACCATTTTTAGTACCTCTTCGTTCTTAACTTTGTCTGTCCACGATATCTTCATCAATCGTCTATAGCACCACATTTCAAAGGCTTCTACCTTTTTCTTGTCCGCTTCTCCCACTGTCCAGGCTTCACAGCCATACTGTGCTGTGCTCCACACATATGTTTTGAGCAATCTTTTCCTTGTTTCTATGTTTGTGGTCTTTGAGCACAGTAGTTGCTTTTTCTTGTTAAATGTAGCACGACCTTATGTTAATCTTTGTTTTATATCTTTTGTGCTTTTCCCATCTTGCGTTATTTGGCTTCCTAGGTAGCAGAAATCCTTAACCTCTTGTAAGTTCGTGTTACATATTTGTATTCTTGTTTTTGATTTATTTTTCCCTCCTTTGCATACTAGTACTTTAGTTTTACTTTTGTTAATTTTCATACTGTATTTCTCTGTTAGAACCGTTTCCATTTCATTGAGAGCAGCTTCTAACTCTTTCTTGCTAGATGCTAATACCGCTATATCATCTGCAAATCTAAGCATATCAATTTTTTGTCCCTGCATAGTAATTCCAAATGTCTTCCTGCATTTGACAGTATTCATTGCCTCCTCAATGTACAAGTTAAAAATTAGTGGGGATAGGGAACATCCCTGTCTTACCCCTTTCCTGATGTTTACTTCTCTACGTTCCTGCTCTAATTCTATTACTCCTGTTTGCTCTTTGTATAAGCTATGTACTATCCGTCTATCCCTATAACTCATTCCAATCTTTTTGAGTATTTCGAACATTTTTTTCCATTTTACATTGTTAAATGCTTTTTCCAGATCTACAAACCCTATATACACGCTTTCCCCTTTATCTATTGTTTTCTACATTATCACCCTCAGAGCTAAGATAGCCTCCCGTGTTCCCCTGTTTCGCCTAAACCCAAATTGGTCTTCTCCTAGTATTTCTTCAGCCCGTTTTTCCATTCGTCTTTGTACAATTCTAGTTAATATTTTTGATACGTGTGCTGTCAAGCTTATTGTTCGAAAATTTTCACATCTATCTGCGCCTTTCTTTTTTGGTATAGTTACTATGATGTTATGTTTGAAATCTTTGGGTATCTCGCCTGTCTCATACATATAGCTTACAAGTTGGAAGAGACGTTCTGTTACTGCTTGACCAGCGGCTTTTAGAGTCTCCGCTTGCACCTTATCTGTACCCGGCGCCTTACCATTTTTCAGACCCTTTAGTGCTATTTCAAATTCATCTCTAAGTATAGGATATCCCAAGTCATCATTTTCAATGTCTGATTCCTTTTCTAATGCAGTTAGTTTTTCTCCTGCATATAAATTCCCTATATATTCTTGCCATCTACCCACTTTCTCTACATTTTCTATAATGACATTTCCTCCCGCGTCTCTTATATTTTTGCTATACGGTTCTATATCCCTAAAATTGATTCTAATTAGTTTGTATGATTCATCTGTCTTTCCTACTTCCATTTTAGTTTGTACCTCTTTGCACTTTTCATCAATCCATTGTTTTTTAGCTTTCCTGCATTTTCGAATAATTTCCCATTTTATGGCTTTGTATCTCTGTTTTCCTGTTTCGTCTGATTTATTTTTGTATTTTCGTCTTTCTTCTATTAAATTCAGGATATCCTTTGTTATCAATGGTTTCTTATTTACTTTTTGTGTATACCCCAGAATATCTCTGGCCGCCATGTCGAGGCTGGATTTAATGTTATTCCATTCTGTTTCTACCTCCTTAGTATCAGATATTTTCCCGATATCTTAGAGCAATTCATTTGACCTTTTTTCGAATCCTTCTTGAATATCTTTCTTTTAGTTTCTGTAGGTCCAAGTGCCTTTTTCCGTTTCTTTTTTTCAAATTTTTAAATTTAAGTGCGGCCTTCATAATTACGATGTTGTGGTCAGTGTCTATATCTGCTTCTGGGTAGCTTCTACAGTCTTTTACTTGATTCCTAAACATTTGTCTAACAAGAATGTAATCTATTCGATATTATCTTCCTATATCTCCTGGCATCTTCCACGTATATCGTCTTCTAGCATGATGTTGAAATAATGTGTTTGTAATGATTAAATTGTTCTTGTCGCAAAATTCTACCAGCCTATTTCCTCTGTCGTTTCTAGTGCCTAAACCAAATAAACCTACTATCGCTCCTTCCCTACCCTCACCTACCACTGCATTAAAATCCCCCGTAATTATTAAATTTTCATGTCCTTTTACGTGTCTTAATATGTCTTCGATATCTTTGTAGATTTCTTCTACCTCTTCGCCACTGTAGCTAGAGGTGGGCATGTATACTTGTATTATTACTGTGTTTACCGGTTTAGATTCTAATCTAACCATGAGTACTCTTTCATTCTTT
Organism: Platerodrilus igneus; assembly: GCA_036346225.1. NCBI lineage: Eukaryota > Metazoa > Arthropoda > Insecta > Coleoptera > Lycidae > Platerodrilus > Platerodrilus igneus. The sequence goes on along the minus strand of JARFIW010000500.1, from coordinate 490,534 downwards.
TGTAAGTAATTTTCTACACAGTATCCTATCTTTTTCCGCATAACTATCCCCACACCCAAATTTTCTTCCTCGGCTCCTGTATGAATTACTCTGAAGTCTCCACTCCAAAAATCCCCCGCCTCTGGCCACCGAACTTCGCTGATTCCTAATATGTCTAATGATAACCTATTCATTTCGATTTTTAGGTTCTCTAGCTTACCCACTTGCTTCATAGTTCTAACATTCCACGCTCCGACTCGCAAAATGTTCCCGACTCTTATTCTTAACTTTCCGATCGCATCCTCCGAAGTAGTCCCCTCCCGGAGATCTGAATGGGGGACTATTTTAACTCCGGAATCTTTTACCTCAGAGAATGCCATCATTTTATTATAATTTAGGTACGCTGTGTACTTGGGAGGTAATGTGGTGGTTTCCCGTTGCCTTCCACATCGCGGTAGTGTGTCTTAGACTGCCATACCGACCCCTATGGTCTCTGCCAATCTAAGTACCGAAAGAGCCGCTGCCCTCTTTCGGGGACCTGTCTTAGTCTGGTTCCTCACTAACGACCCTACTACTTTGGTTGGACCTGTAGTTTGGCTCTTTAGCTCATTAGAACACGCAAGCCATTTCACCTGTTCTAGTAATCTAGAACTTCGGCAAGGTGCAGGTCCATTCGAAATGGGTTTTTTTGTATACTGATGCATTAATTGTTGTATGGTTTTTGCTAATTAGAATATCTAAAAACGGAAGTTTTCCATGTTGCTCTAATTCATATGTGAATTTAATAGTTGGTTCTATTTTGTCAATTTAATCTACAAAGGTTTCAATTAGTTCTGTATTATGAGGCTAAGTAGCATAGACATCATCTACGTATCTCCATTAGATTAGTGGTTTTAATTCTTGTGTGAATATTAAATCTTTTTCGAATTCCTCCAAGAATATATTACTAAAGATTGGCGATAATGGATTTCCCATCGCCATTTCGAAGTTCTGTTTGTAGAATTGGTAATTTATTTGAAAACATGTGGTATTGACGCATTCATCAAGTAATTCCATGATCAATGATATACTTAGTTTTGTTCTTTCCTTAAGGTTGTCATCTTTTTCTAGTTTGTTTTTTATAATATTAAGCGTTTTGTTTACAGGGACATTTGTGAAGAGATTTACTACTTTAAAACTTACCATTGTGTGTGTATTTTCAATTTTGATGTTTGATAGTTTTTCTAAAAAGTGTTGGTTGTTTTTTATGAAAGAGTCCGGTTTGTCTTCTAATGGATTTATAATTTTTAGGAGAAATTTTGCTAAATTATGGCGTGGTGAATCTATGGAATTTACGATAGGTCACAAAGGAATGTCTTTTTTTTATGAATTTTTGGTAGACCATAAAAGTAAAGTGGTTTGCAGTAATGGTGACCAGTTTGCTTCTTTCTGTGTTTTCGAACTCATTTTTAAATTTTGTATATTTTATTTTCAATTGCTTTTGTTGGGCCCGTTTCCAAACTTGTGTAGCTCTTAGTGTTCAACAGTTAGTGGACTTTTACGTTATAATTGTTTTTATCCATTACTACTGTTGCATTCTATTTGTCAGCAGGTAAAATTATAATTGAGTTATCGTTTTTTAGATTGCGAATTGCTTTTATTTCATTGCTATTTACATTTGGTTTTATTTTGTGATTCTTTTCTATTTCGATTTTGCATCGTATTCTAAATTCGTTTGCTTGATCTTCTTCGAGTTGGTTTGCTAATTTCTCAATACAGCTGCTTATTTCAAATGTCGATATTTATTTTGGTGTTATTGCAAAGTTCAGGCCTTTTGATAGAAATTGGTTTTTCTGTGTCGTTAATAATTCTATTCGATAAATTTATGAAGAGCATAGTGTTGCGGTTTTCTAACATTTTAGTCGGTCTTAGGACGTAACACAAATTAAAGACACTCATTCTTCTAAACTTTAAAATTTTCACCTAATATATTGAAGTCAAATATATCAAACATTAATAAATCAAAGTCGCCTTCAATTTATGTAACGATCCTAGGACATGGATCCAAACGTAAATAATGGCGATTTTAACAACTATGAGTGGTTGAATTCCCAAGGAAGATTAAGAAAAATTATGACGATTTACTTTCTAAGGTCAAAGGAAAAGTACTCTCATCACAAAACACTAAATATGTTAAAAAAAATTTTATTTTCAGCTAGCTACCCTGTCGAGGATGAATATAACAAAACTCCGCATATTGTTCTTATCACCTGTATGATTGAATCGTGTAGTTTCATACGCAAACGTCGCCGGCAGGCGTAGTAGGAATATTTTAGTTTTTTATCAGGATGGAGTGGATTTTTGGGACCTACGTACAAAACTCATCCCACTGCACTCCACAGCTTGTCTGACACACGAGGACGACCGCTGGTTTCATTATACACAGACAAAGTGCATCGTTCAAATTGTTCATACCGTCACCTAACGGCTCTGAGCAGTAAGAGGTTCAACTCCATAATGTTGACGAAAGTCACGGTTAACAGTTGTTACGAACTTAGTTGGTATCTTAACAAACGCCGAAGCGGCAGGTGAACGAAGCGCACCGAAGCAACCTTTCGGTATCCTTGTGAAGCTGTAAAATTCCCTCTTCTCAACAGTTCAATGTTGACAAGTGATTAAAGCTGATTTTTTAAATAATTAGACGATCGTTTCTTAAACAGTCTGCATTGATATTTAATCTTTTTTTTGCATTACTTTAGAGGTCTACTATGTAAAATGGCTCTAAGCAAATAAACTCAAAAATATAACTGGGTCTAAATTAAATACTTTTATATAGAGAACGGAAACGAGGGCAAATTACTTGTAAAATTAAGACAATAAGGCTAGCTTGAGTTTTGCTTAAAACTAGTTTACGTAGAGGGCATGGGGTTGCAATTGCGAAATATGATCTTATAAATTATTTGTACACTAAACTTTAAAAAAATTTTTAAAGGCATTGTTTTGAATTCTCATAACAAATAAATTAAGAGAATAAATTTCGTCTGCTAAAATGAAAAACACGCCACGACTAAAGTGTTACACACTGTGAGTTAGATCGTTTCCGACGTAATAAAGTATAGAAAAACATACGGAAGACAAAAAAGTAGCACCATTTAAAGCAGATTGTAAATTTATTATTATGAGCATAGCTGTATATATTATGTTAATTACTTTACTAATCACATTTGATTATCTATCTTACTTCTAATTACCAAGCTTTCATTTGCATACACGATTAGAGTTTTACAGAGCAACCTCCTTTGGTCCTAAAAGTATTAATCTATCATTTATCTATTTAACTACAAAATGTAATATGCATTATCTACAAAACATTTCTGGAATGTTTTATTGATGCAGTACTGACCTGTTGCAGGAAATATTAATATCGTGGTTAAATAATGTGAAAGATAGTATTTTATAGACGCTTCTGTAAGTACTAGTATATTATGGTGCGTCCATTTATACAAGGCTTTTCCCAGACACCCAATAGCTATTGCGATATATTATTTGCCCTCTTATTTTTACAACGTATGCATATATTCACAGATATTTAATCCTGCACACTTAATGCTGTAAATATATTTATGTGTGGGTGTGAGTGGGTATTTGTGTGTATGGGTGTGTGAGTGTAGGTGTGTGGGTGTGAGTGTGGTTGTGTGTGTATGTGTGTGGGTGCGTGCGGGCGCGCACGTGCGCACCTGCGTGCGTGCGCACCTGCGTGCGAGCGCGTACGCGCGTGGGTGCATGCGGGCGGGCGTGGATGCATGCGTTGGTGTGTGTTGTGGACTGAAGAGGCTCGACGTTGATAGCCAAATTTTATTGCCGTGCACTGCCCGAATAAAAGATGGTTCTGATGAAAGTTTCACATTTGCCCGCTGTTTAATTATATCTACTAGCTTTCTTAAATAAAACTAGTAGAATCATATATCAAATTTATAGTGATACGAAATATCATTTTTCAAACAATTAATACATCAATAACAGCTTGTCTTACAAACAAATAAAAATTATAACTTCCTCTCAACACAAATCTTATAACTCAAATACAGCCCAAAATCTCAACAACGACTTTACCTTAGAACAATATTGTAAGGTATTTTTTTTCGTAGTTACACTTTGTCCATTAATATAAAATAAAACAGCAATAATATAAAAATATAATTTGAAAATTCCGTACAATAAAAATAATACATAAAATGTATAATAGCATATAGACTCCTTTACCTTTGAGGTCTAATATTCGTTACTAAGCTTCGTCGAGTTGTCAATTCGATCACTTTGCTATCAACGTTTGAAGAGACAAGCTGCGATAAGCGGCGTTGTAAAGTCAAGATCGTCGTGTCTAAACACGTGGCCTGTAACACGGTCCGAAAAAGAATTAGAATTGATTGAATCTTGATGTCTGGAGGTTGTTTCCTAGCGGCTTTAGCGTGATGGTATTCTTTTGTATGTTCCACCTAGAGCAGTTCAGTTGATCCCTGCAGGCCTAAGAAGATGGAAGCTCATCCTCATCATTAATACAGTTGGTATAAATTATTTAAATAAATTTTATTAATATTTTCCTCTTGGTGCAATATCACATAACCATATGATATGAGAATATCATATACAATATCCTATAAGTTTATCATATCAGTAATATCAAAGAATTAATTTCAAGAAAATTTAGTTTGGGTTTTTGGAATACTAAATTTTATACGATGTACAATCAAGCAGAAGTTAGTTTCGTTAAATACTGTTTTTATTCAGAAGAGTTCTCACGATTCCAGCAATAATTTCGTATGTATTCACGTGACTTCTATTTGTGCATCGCAGAATGCAGATGTTGATGGAATTTCCGACAGCTGAGGTTATAGTCCGATTTCTTTTGTTCACAGCAATATTTCCACACGTGTGTTTTTAGCATTTAATCACTTTCATTATTATTTAAATTGCAATAAGAAAATATAAGATTGAACTTTAGTCACGTAAAAATCGTTTAAGGAAAGAAAAATTACGTAATAATAATAAATTCATTGCTTGTCAGAATAATTGCAGATACAGATAACGTTAACTAAGCTAAAAAGTTGTTAGTGACATATTATGTCAAATATAAAAAACATAAATTCAGCTGTCCAATTTAGACCTCACATGTCATGTTACGCTAATTTAAAATATGTTTAATAATTTTGAGGTCTTGCACTTTGATTTTTAATCAACATGAGGAATTCTTTTAATACCTATTAAATAAAAGTAACTTTAGGGTTGATACATGCTACTTTATCTGAACTTAGGTAATTAAATTTCATTGTTAAAGTCAACGTAGTACTACTATGACTTGAAGAATATGTAATATGAATAATTAAGAGAACTCAAACTTTACATAAAATTTATTAAGAAAGATTCATTTAGAGATCTTTATGTTATTGAATACAAATTCTTAGTATATTTCCGTTCTATAAAAAATTATTAGTTGAAAATATTCAATCAAGAAATTTAATCAAATAGAATCTATTTTTTTGCATGACTTTTTTATTATTTAAAATACAAGTAAAATTTACAAGTCATCCCTGATCAGAAATTGTGTGTAATGATAACAAATACCCTGGGTGTATATTTTGAAACTTAAATTCCATTATTTTATTTTTGGTAAATATTTTTGAGGACACAAACGGTGTTTATGTTGTGCATTTGTTTGTTCACATGTCAAGTCGAGACATCTGTATGACAAGTGGTGTTTGAGATTTTGGTAAGTGTTTTAAAAGAGTGAAATTCAAGTTTTATGGCTATACTAGTGGTGTTGATATAAGGTTTCCGGCATTCCCCTAATACAAGCACAGTTAATTTTTGTAGGTTGTTGTATTGAAAAATACGGTGGCGCTCATTATTTATATTTTTGGTCATTGGACAACCCATGACCCCAGCTCATGATCTACCCAGAGCTAACACTCTACTAGCCGTTTATGTCTAAAGAGTTTTTCTTTTCCTCAAGCCGTTTTCCATCCAACTTTACCTTGGGCTTTAATTGTTAATAAGAAATTCTCGACCTTGTGATATCAGGTAAGGGTTTAGGAAATATAAAGGTGCAATTTGTTATCTGATAATCACGATGGTAAAAATTTATTTTTGTTTTCAATATGTTAAATATAACATCAAAAAAATATATAACTTCTGGATAATCACTCACTTACTCTACATAAATCTTATATACTAAAAATAGAGCCTAAAAATTTCTTTAGATCTAGAATGATTACTCACAAGCCTTAATCTCGTAGTTATCATTCATAAACAGCTCCCTAATTAAATCTTCCTTATTATGTATAGAATTTATCAGAATAAATCGATAGTTTAATATCCTTCCCTTTAAATACGTATTTCAACATAGCTAATTATTTCCTCATACACTGACGGAAACCTTGTACCGTAAGCTTGCCAACCCTTCTAATCAAATTATTGGCCATCTCACACACACACACTACTCTAATTATATGTATTAGCGCACAAAAAAACTCATCATGCCATTTAATTAATTAAAATTTTAAACAATATTATTTTATTTTACCGTTAGGGGTTGCTTGTTGTTGACCTTGTTCAGAACGTAATCATCAATCTATGCTCCAAAATCGTTCAATTCGTTTTACCAAGTACGCCTTTCCATACAAGTTACTCCATATACCATATATCAAACCATTTCAATTATATATGTATTTAAGAAGACTATCTTGCAGTAGTTTAATTGTTATTTACTTACTTCTTTTCCTTTTTTTTTTAAATCGTAAGTATGTCAAATAATCTACCCACATTTGTGTATCGATCGATACTTTCAGTACTAACCACAGTACATGCTAGATAGTACTTTAAAATACGTGACGTAATATCTACTCTCCTGTATAATAACTTTTCATTCAAGACTAAACTGCCTTCTCAACATTCGATTGGTTTTTATAACAACGAACCTTTGCGATGTAGGCATCTAGATCCTTGTCGCTATGTCTAGTTGTTGTTTCTATATTCGAATTGGTTCTAGAAATAGGTGTCATACAACATTAGAAGATTTACCATTCTACCGCCTCGAGCTACATAATAATTGATATTGCTTATCTATCTTATTAATATTGAGGATTTTATTGCTTTAACTATTCTTAGGTTATATTATAATTGGGCAGTGTCGTTTACCTTATGTTTTGTTTTAGCATTGATTGTTCTATAAGGGCAATAGACACGCTTATCACCATTTAGAAATAAGTTTGTGGTTTAACTTAATTTAATACTCTTTCATCTAAATACTAGCATACGTTTTTCTTTAGATGAAAATCGTATGGTCGTATTCACGATTTAGATTTGTGTAATTTTCCAATTGTAGTCACCTGTCCCGGTGGCGTAATTGAAAAACACATGAGCTGCGAAAGCCTAAGGTACAAGTTCGAATGTGCCCGGGACCTTATGTTTTTCATCTTTCAATTACTAGCTCGATTTGAAATGATCATTTGAGCTTTACATAAAAGTCTAAGTTATTATTTTATCTTGTTCACTATTATATATACCGAGTGGAAAGCGAAAAGGTCAAGATTCTAACTAGTTAAAATAAAATTTTGAAAATCCTCGGACAGGTCAATTTTATATTCGAGAGGGGCATCTTTTGCAATATTATTCACGTAAAAAATTTTCATTCCTAAGCGCTATAAACACAACCCCTAAAATTTTGAACGGCATGATAGGATAAGTAATACCTCGTTGGAAAGGCCTTTTTAACCTTAATAACATACGAAAAAGAAAATTAAAATCGGTGAATTGGCTTTAAGCATTTGAAAATGTAGTTATTTAAGTTCTTAAAAAGGAACAATTTAATTTGGGAAAAACGAAAGAAAATACAAATAATACCTCATAAGCATCATCAGTGTAGAGTCAACATTTTATGGAAATTCATTGAAATCTTAATATGTTATAGAAATTTAATATAGGTAAATTAAAATAGTTTGTCATCCATAATTTTGTTAAAGAATAACGATATCTTAGTGTAGGCAGCAAAAGGAGGTGATCTATCAGCAGGGCTAGAGTATATTTTGGCTATCTAATATGCGCTTTCTAGATTTTATGCTTTTTTAGTAATTTTGCCTAAAATTGTTATATTATAATTTGCACTAGTTTATTGGTAGTATCTCTTTTAGTATATTGTTCCGCCTCCTTTGGACTGCTTTATACTAAATAAACTTCCTTAGCTTTCTCAAATTGTTCGATAAATTATATCGGTCATTTACAGTATATCAAGTTGTAAACGGTCTTTTGAGGCTCAATCTTTTATGCCATGATGTCAAGTTCAGAGAGCTTGACATACCAAGTTTATGAAACATCTTTGTACATTAATGACTCGATATATCTTTTTATATTGTTCAGCTAAGTGTAATCGAAAACTTTCCCAAAACTTATGTTGTTATAATCTGGAATTCCGTAAGTTAAAGCTGTTGATTTTGTTTACTCTTGCTATCATATTGCAGCTACTGCTTCATGCCATTCTTTCGTGAGAAATTTGTATAATGACTAGGTATTGAGTGTATTTTTAGCCAGTGACTTGTAAACAACTAAAAATTTCGGTTAGACCATTCGAACATTGCTTTGGAAATACTATTGCAACCATCGGAGACTTTATTTCGAAATTGGACGACGAATAAGTGAACAATCAACTTTCGGACTGCTTCTGCACTTACACAAGACAAGTTTAGGAACAAAAAAATTACGATAAAAATCGGTACTGTTTATAAAGGAAGAAAAGAGAATAAGCATTTTGGAAGGGTTGACACTTTACTATATGATGGTTTTGTAAATTAATAGTTATAAAAAGAAAAGGGAAATGAAGTTCCTTCATACAAAATGCCAAAACCACCCCGTGCATTTTGAATGAATACTTAAATCTTGTTTCACCCTTTTAAAATAAAAATTTGAATTTTTAAGCTCTAAAATATTAAAGCAGTGTTGATTACAGCAAATTCACAAAAATAATATTTTAAGTTTTAGGTAACAATCCACTGACTTATTATTTATCAATAGCTGTTAAACACAATTAAGAATCGAAAATTTAATGTTTAAAAATCTTTAGAGCTCATTAATAAAGTAAAATATATCAAGTTCGAACAGATAGAAATATTAATTTTATTTGACGTAACTCCACCATTTCCCACCAGATACCTTAACATATTCAAACTTTGTTCAAAATAAATATGTTCTAATAGATAACAACGCTGAAAATGATTAAAATTGAGGAATATACAATCTTAATCCTCATTGTATGTCTCTTAACTGTTTCGATTTCAAAAGTTGTACGAACAACCTAAAAAAGCTCTATCATCCATTATGAGTAATTTATTCATGTCTCGATTTGAAATTAAATTAAAAAGAGTCAAATTTTCAACATTATGATAAAGGAAGGTACGTGGATGACATTATAATCTTTTTGCAAAACTAATTAACAGTTACCAATTTTAGATACACTTGTAATTTGAAATGGAAGTAAATTAGAATTAAACTTTATGGAAAAGAAACCAACATGCATTATTTCAGTGTACCTCTTTCAACTATAGTTTACAGCATAAATTAGCATTTTTATATTTTTTTGTCAATAGATTACTTAATTTTCCGTTAACTAAAAGCAGTTTGAATAAGAATTATGCACTGAAATAAATAGCTGATACAATGGTTTGTTGCATTATTATAAATAGTATTCTTAAAAAGTGTAAAACTGCAACCAACCACATTAACATTTGTGCTGAATTTATTAAACTTCCTCTTTATAGAATTACTGCGGATAATAATAAGATATTTGAACAAATTCATTTCAAAATTACTTTTAGAAATACAGGTAAGATTAAACATTTGTTGGATTACCCGAAACACACGGTTGACAAATTACAGAAGTCAGAAATTTATGAGATTAGTTGTTCGGGATCAGTTTGTTCGTTTTTAGTTAGGGTTGTTACAATACGTTTTTGTCTTATGGAGATTCTCAATCTCTGATAAGAAAAATTTCTTCAGGCGTTCAAAACAGTATTGGTAAATTGTTTATTTGCAAGTCTTATGATAAAGTTCTAATCCGCATCATTGTGCTAAATTAGTTATTTTATGGATGATGACAATTTTAGTATTTAGCTAATTTTGGTCGAGGTGTTTGTATAGTACGATTGTCGTTTGAACTTGTGTATAAAATAAAATTACACGTGTTTACTACTCATAAGGACTCCATCAGAAAAATAGTATTTTCGAACACATAACACGATAAATTAGTAGTCATTTTTTACAATCACATAGCGGTCTCAGTTTTGACTTTAAGATAAATACTTACGACATCCTTACGACCGTATGCCGCTGTTAACATGAAGCTCGCATCATCGGACTTTTGTTAAGGTTTTTTAATTATAACGATCTTAGGTAACTTCCTTGATTCGATCATATTGTGACGTTCCTTTGAAATACTTATAATATCTCATTTTAATAGTTTCTGTAATAGTAAATCCCACCAATAGGATTAGACAATTCCCTTTAAGTAATATAATTTTTAAGTTACTATATTTTAGATCTAAGGTAAAATTATTTTGTATCATATATGTTTCATGCTCAAAGTTGTCAAATTCATTGTCAGTTTTTAAAGGTTAGAGATGATGTCACCATGGTAATTTCAATCAAAATTGTTGCAGTTTCATGATTCATTTGTTTTGATTAATAATGTATTACGTTGGCGCCACGATGATTTCGTCGGCAAGGCATGAAGACTTCAAGGGCAGATTTGTGCTGATTAAAATAAATAAAAAATTGCGGTTTCTGGTTTAGTTAAGATATCCGTAAATTCATACCCACATATTAGAAAAAAACGACACGTAGGTATTTTCACTTTGCAATATAAATTCATCTCTGCGAAGTTTACCGATGATGTCTCTATTTATTTTAGGAAGGGAAGGTTAATTTTTAGAGCACTTTGTGCTTAACATCCAAACATGCAATCAACATGTAACTTTGGTGGGTTAATTATCTTTGAGAAAAAGGTTTTCGAACCGATAAAGTTGTCAAATGTTGGAATAATACCTTAGCAAGTTGGTTAATTTCAATTTAAGGCGCACATTGCTTCCGAGATCGACAACTGTGTGTTAGAGGTAAACATGTTGAGCGTTGCGAAGTCACCGTATGCATATTATAGTATCTACCTTAACTTCGTCAACTATCGGTCATCGGGTATTTATCAATCGATCTGAAACTTACCAGATAGAGTTTGTAATTAAATAAACATTTATAATTCATAGCATGATCTGATTGATCTTACCTTTAGTACGTCTGTGTGATTAAGTTAAGATTTTAGTTAAATCAATTTTGATATATTTGATATTTAATACTTAATACTATCATGTATTTGTAATGAAAACGTAAGTGTGCTATATAGTTAGCAATAAGACCCGTGTGTAATAGCGTAACGACATGTTTATATTTGATTTTTCAATTACTATAAAGGTATAGTTACAGTGTTGTTGTAATAAATTATTTTGCAATTACCTAGAAGCGTGATTGAAACTTCAGGTTGTATCTTTTTAATATTTCTTTATGTATGTTTGCGGGACACAAACAGTGTTCCAATTTTCTATTAATCTAATTATTATACTTTCTTACAGGAACAGCGTCTTATTCTGTTAAGACAGGTTTTTGTCAGCGAAGGCGATCTTTTTTTCTTTGGGTCTCCACGTCCGCCCTTAGAAATATGCCATGCCATTAACGTGAATCAGTCCGGACTTGGTGGCGCCTATTTGTTTTAGTTTGAGTATGACCCACCAACAGATTTCGACTTACCCCCCCCCCCCCCATTTCTCATAGCTCTACCCAAGGAATAGACCCCTAGTTACGTCGGAAGATTTCGTTTTGCTGACACCCAACTTCTAGAGTCAGATATATATATATTAAGAAGAAAAACGTAACACTAGCGCCCATGCGTGAGGCTAGTTGAGCCCAGTTAGAAAAGAAAAACAGTTTCACTGGCGCCCATTTTAGAAAAACGCTTCACTGACACCCAATGTGGGGCTGGTGTATTTAGAAAAATTGCTTCAAGGTCATTTAGCATTGGATTTTAGACACCTTCCTTTTAACTAGCAGTTTTAAATAAGTACTTTTTGCGTTCTTATGGTTAAGGTTTAGGCAATTTTGTTGTAGTACATTCTTTTGCAACTACTTAGAAGCGTGATTGAAACCTCAGGTCATTTAGCAGTTGATTATAGAAACCTTCTCTTCAGCTATCGTTTTAAATAGGTTTTTGTTTGTGTTCTTATGGGCAAGGGTTGTTTTATGTTTAGGCAATAGAGTACTTAATGATTGCTCTGGTTACTTTTAAGCGAAAATCGCTCTCCTGATCTCAGATTATGGCATCATTTTGTTATTCTTTTTAGGGCTTATCCCTAGAAACCTTGCGAAATTAGGTGCCGTCAAGATTCCTGATAAAGACATAGTTTCGACCCGATAGCTTTCGGTGACTCTCTTCAAACACTTAACCATCTGTCCCACTGAGTTAGTCGGCAACCAGTTTGTTAGTGCAGTCGAGGTTTTCGGTATTTTACCGAAACAAGATTTCTAGCGGAGTACTTCACTGACTTTTACTATGGACTACCGGCTAGATGTTCTGGGGCCAAAATTGTACGTAACAACATTTTAGTTCGAGTCATATTTTTATAGCCGAATTTCGTTATTTGTCACAAAGCAATGCGTTTGCTACAGTGGTATGGCAGATGGATGTCAGATGCAAGTGTTATTCACTATACACGATACTTTGTGATGATGAGGCCAAACGTCCAATAGTTCGTATGCAGAAAGATATTGTAACAAGACGTCAAATAATCTTTACTCAGATGAGACGCCGCATCCACGCACAAAGAAGTGATTAACAGTTACAAAAGTGCACTTCAAGACATTATAAAGCTTACAAAAGGAAACCTTTTAAAAGTCTATTTGAATAAATTTAGATACTTCTCCTTTGTAGTTGGAACAATCTGGAACAATTGTATTAAGTATATAAAGACGCACATCGCGATAGATTAATCAGTTCTGTTCGGTGCGAGTATAGTCTTAAGTTACCAAATCGTGATTATTAAAATGTTATACATTTATGTAATATAAATTATTAGAACTAGTGGTCGACATTAATCAGACACTAACAGTTAGTAATTAACAATACATATAAATTAATAGTGCTTTTAGTGTTAATTAAAAGGATATAGTATCGTTGTTTGTGATTAGCTTGAAGTAAGTCATCAGTGCATTTTAATTTCAATGTACCTACGAGTAAACAGACTTGTATTTAGTCAATGAAGAACAATGAATAAAGGAAGTTTGTTACAATATACTTTGCAGAAACTGTACCTGCTCATTTTGGGTGACTATCTGACACAACCTGACTTGTGAAATATGTAATTGCTGGATACAGTCAAGTATCATTGCTATATGCTTAAAGTACAGCTCCTGGCAATTTTCGTGTCCATCCACAAATGGTGTTTCATTTTGTAAGTATGTGGTACAAATCCCATTGTTTACGTTAATTGTGCACATGGACGACTACATGTTCTTTTCTAGCTTTTACATATCAATATAGATATTAACCGACGCAATTAACTGCTTAAAATGCACACACAACATTCGCACATGTTTCAACAGTGCTGTCTCCTCTATTTAACTCACAAACTACCTTCAGTACTCTTAGCAGTCGTGATTACAAGATATTATTTAGACAGAGTACAACTAAAAATAAATTCTTGTATAGCTTTTCGCCACTGAGATTTGATTAATATCGTTAGCCAGAGTAATTTATTCTTTGCGAAATTTATCGAAAGAAGTACATTGGGAATCTTGCATAACAAGTGTAGTTCTTAACTAAACGTTATTTTCGGTAGCCTTTTGATTTGTTTTCCAATTTTGAATGTAGTTTTCTCGTGTATTTTCAAAGATTTTAAATATACACAGGTTAATAAATAGCTTATTCATTACCGTCGTGACTGTTTAGATACATGTGCCCACACTTTTTACGAATGATTTTTCACTTGGTATAAATTTTAAATCTAGTCTTCACCGTCTAATATCCACTCTTAAACAACACAGATTGTTGCACGTTTGCCCTTTCAACCAACAAAAAATTTTCGTGTCTGAATTTTCATGCAATAGCAGTTTTATCGAAATAGTCGTGAGACTGTCATTTACACAAATTGAGCAAACTCGGCGAAAGCACAGGTTGAATAGTTTTAAACATAAACAAAACCGCGAATCTAAATAGGAATGGTACAATAAAGTGATTCCATTTTCGTAAAGCTTTTAGTAATAGCAGAGCTTTCTTTAAAACGATATTATTCTGGCAGTAGATGTATTTTCAGCGTTTGGCATTGAAAATCCTGTACAAAACTACACCAGTCAAAATAAAAATGTTAAAGAGGAAATATTTTCTTCAAAATAAAGGGTCTATAATTTTTTAATCTGTATATGGTACGTCTACATTAGATGTACTGATATTTTCACGCTATTTGTTTCTATTGTCTAGCTCCTTTGTGAAGTAATAGAGCAAAATGCAAGCAGCAGTAAAAACCTATTGCATGTCTGTGAATTTTTTTTTATATCGTCGTTCGTGAATATTTTATTCGTTTTATAGTATTTATATAGCTTTTCGCGACGAGTTTGGCACATCTTAGATACTAAAAATTGTTCGTGATATGGGTTTGGGGTGCAGAATCGGGTAGCTAAGAAACATTTGCCATAAACAAACATTTATTTATTTTTATCGGTTGACACTAAACTAGTATATGTCTTAATTTGTAAACTAAACGGCGAAACGGGTTTAATTAGATAAGAACTATACAAAACGAAAAAATAAGTAAATATTATACTCGTCGTATAGTAAACATGAGGTTACTCGCTACTCCTTATTATTTGCACATTGCACACCCGAAACCGTCTAAATTGTCTTCTGACCATTTTGTTTTGTGCATCCTTTATTTGCCCAATTATTACACATTACCATTTCTTGTGGTATGAGTACTACTTGCTACACTAAATGCAGAGCGTGCCCTAATCTTCTTGTCATATTTCGTCTTATTTTTCTTCTTCTCTTGAAACAGAATCTTTAATTTCCTATTTTGCCAATTTTACATTTTTTTCTCTTTTTGAGTCACTCTTTTCACCTCTTTTCAATTACTTAGTTTTACTATTATGTTGGTTTTTCAAACACTGTTTCATATGGCGATTCCCGTAGATTGTGGTTTTTCTCTTGCGCGATTAGTTGTGGTTACTTGTTCGAGCACCATGTAGAACCGCTAATGTATTCGTCGGCGAGACAGCAAAATATTATTTTAGAATTACATCGGGTGCTTTAGTTATATAAGAAGGACCGATCTGTAAAAGTTGATGTGTCGATGTTTCGCCGCTCATCGATGCTGAGCCATCGACAGCCACATATGGCGTCGTCTCAGCTCTAAGCAACAAAAAACGTCAGTTACACTAATAATAATATCACAAGTTATCACATCAGCGATCGAACACTTAAAATACATCATCAATTTGTTTTCGACCTTACTTAAGGTCGGTTTGACGCAGCTCTAACTTCTTTTCTATTCTGTGCTAATCTACAAAGCTCTACCTACCCTTCACAACCTAAATTTCTAATAATTTTACTAATATAGCTTGGTCTAGGTCTTCCTATATCCTTCTATCTTTTTCCTATCCACCTGACTCTACATAGACATTAGCAACCTGATGGTTGTTAAAGAACTCTAACATGTTTACATGATAACCATGTATAAGAAAATGAAATATAACCTGGTTATCCGCTTCAAAAAGGAAAAGTGTTAAATTATATGCTATGGTAAGGCTTAAGCAACGAATCGCTACCAACATGCCAGACCGCTAACTAATTGTGAGTTATGTCATGGTGACATTTAGTTAACTGATTTTTTTTTGTTTTCGATTTTACTTAAAGTCGGTTTGACGCAGCTTTAGATTCTTTTCTATTCTGAGCTAGTCTAAAAAAGTCTACATACCCTTCACAACCTAAATCTCTAATAATTTGACTATATAGCTTTGTCTAGGCCTTCCTACTCTATTTTTATTTGGTAGTCTATAATCTAAGACTTTACTAAATAGTCCCTCATGTCTTAACTAGTGCCCTATCATTCTATCTCTCCTGACCTTTAATTGTTTCTACATACAGGGTTTCTCACCTATCATTCTATGAACTTCCTCGTTTGTTACTCTATCTGTCCATCTAATCTTTAACATTCTCATATAACACCAAGTTTCAAAAGCTTCTATCTTTTTCTTATCTACTTCTTTAATTGTCCAAGTCTCACTACCGTATAGTAGAACGCTCCATACGTACGACTTTAAGAAACTTTTTCTATCTTAAAACATTATTTATAAATAAGTAAAACCTTAACGAAAAATTTATGATCTAAACAATAACATGCAACATCGTTTAGTTATCAGGTTATTTAAAATCATGTGCGTGAAAATAGAATGAACACCATACAAAATTCAAAAAATGTATATTTGATGCGTATATTTCGGACACTGCCAAAAAATCTCCATTTGTGCTCAAAAATTGCGCCAGCTATACCTGATTTAAAGTGTCTAGTTCAACTTTACGTGAAGAGGGAGTGAACACCATGAGAAATTAATATATTTTTAAATCTCTATATTTTTTAGTTCGTGTTACGTTTGTGTAGGCCAGTGCCAAAATTTCAACATGCGTGTTTAAAAATTGCGCCAGCTATACGTGGTTTGAAGTGACCAATTCAACTTCACAGGTAGGTAGAATGGACACCACGAAGAATTAACATGTTTTAACTGTTACTCTCTTTGTTTGTACCAGGCTGTGCCAAAAGTTCAGTGTTTGTGATCAAAAATTGCACAAGTTTATACGTGATTCAAAATGACTACCCCATGATGAATTGATTTTTTAGCTTCCTTTATGTTGTTCATTTGTGTTCCGTTTGTGTAAGGCATATCTTCGCATTTATTAGAAACTTTAGTATAACTCGGGAGTATAGACGAGTGGGGATGTTCAATTTGTTACGGTAAAACACGTATCCCGAAGGGAGTACCAACAAGAAAAGAAATGTCAAGTAAGAAAGACCAGTTATCGTAATGTAACGAGAAAAGCCAAAGCCATGCTAGTTCAGCCGAAGATTGGGGTGGGCATGAGGATAGTTAATAATCCGACTCTTATCTGCTGAAATAAAAAGCATACAGGTTAGTCAACAGTTAAGGACAGTTTACTTGTCTGTCTAATAATACATAAAATAATATAAGAACACAGTAACATAACAGTAGCAATAACGTAATTTATTTAATCAACTTAAACAAACATGGCGGTACCAAGCCGCTATAAATAATAATATATCCTTAAACACTAAAAATAAATGATACGAGCTCGCAATTAAAGGAGAAAAAGACAATCTTAAATGCATGTAAATTTTCCTACACCAAAATATGTCTAACATAATAAGAGTAATGCAAGAATATAATCTCCAAATGTAATAATTATTAACGCAATTTTGTTAGTTGTTTGAATTTTGAGAAACAAAAGAACAAATAGACAAAATACAGGGAACCACTTTTAGTAATTAGTTCCTAGTATAAAGAATAATCACTCGTAAAGTTATTATAAATATTTATGATTCCGGGATGGGACCGTGTCATCTTATAAACTAAGGTCAACGTTTCGTCTACTTTTGTAATCAGCTTCATCAGGACAAGAAAAGAAAATGAAAATAAATAATAAAAACAATAAAAAAGATACGAATGATAATAATAAATAGACAAGTTAAAGTATAAAGAGTATGGTAAGTTACTTCTGAACTAGCAGACTCACCGGTTCATTTAAGCCAAAAGGTGTCATGTGACAAAGTAATTAGCGAAAGTAGCGAAAGTGGTAGTTTATATAGGGCGGGAACTTGATGCATGAGTGATCATGAATATAGAGGAGTGTTGTAGCGGATCAATGAACTTTATGGTTCTACTTTTGTGAGCATAGGCTCGTTTTTCAAATGGGAGAAAGGTATTAGCCATCGCTTTGTTTAGATTATTAGATTTTTTAGTGATTTTTACGGATTCTCTGATTTTTCTATTGTAGAAAATTGGAATTCTGGCAATTAGTTTCGTCTTGTCAAAGTTAGTGGTATGACCTGTTTCATGTTTGTGTTCGGCCACCGCTGAGTGATTTTACTGGCTTGTTCTTAAGCATCGCTTATGTTCGTTTAGTCTAGTCTGTACTGACCATCCTGTTTCTCCGCATCTGCAAGGTATACTATATACGCCTGGCGCTTTAAGACTGTTTTCAGAATCTTTTGGGGTTGGTAATATTTGTGAAATTTTATTAGCGGGCTTATATATTGTTTTGATGTTGTGTTTACGTAGAATTTTGCCAATTCAGTCTGTTACCCTGTGTATACCGGGTGGTGAATTGCTTTGGTGTACATAGGAATTTAACATGTAAAATCATACTTATGTATTTTCCTGCTTTCCTATTTATTTTACGGCAAAAGTGCAAGAGATTTAAATTGTTTATAATCTAAAACTGTTAATGGTGGCTTAGTTGCCTAGCACCGAAATGGTTCTTCAGGCGAACAAAATTCAATTAAGTGTCGCAGCAGCTTAAGAAATCGTAATACCCATGACTTGATTTGTAAATAAATTTGACATTTATAATTTTAACGTTTGATTAATTAGAATCTGTTCTCTGATTTAATATAAAATGATTTGTCTGTACACAATAAGCGAAAAAATCTATTTTTAAAGTGGTAGTATTCGGGATATAGTTTTAGGGAAGTGCGAGATATGTTTGCAAATCTCTATCCCAATCGAGCAATTCCTACTATTGCTACAATTCAAAAAGTAATTTCTAACCAAGCTAAGTATGGTTCAGTTTTAAACCATGTAAGCACTGCATTGGGAAAACAACAGATCTTCACGAACAAGAGGAAGCTGTGTTGGAAGTTCAAGCCGAAAACAGTAACAGCAACGAATTACATGTTATCGCAGCAGTGTGTAATAATCCTAATATTAGCGCTAGACAAATTGGTCTCGAGTTGGATATACACTATACAACTGCATTAAAAATATTGGATAAGATACAAATAAGTACAAATCATATAAATTGAGCAATCATCAAGAAATGTTTGAAAGAGATGGACTGGCAAGAATGACATTCTGCGAAACAATAATGGATTTGGCTAATCTTGATAGGAACTTTCTTAAAAACATTTGCTTTTCCGATGAGTCAACGTTTAGTATAAACGGCGAACCAAACCGTCAGAATTACAAATACCGGGACACACAAAATCCACACTTGATAATTGACGACCACTCTCAATATCCACAAACCGTGAATGCTTGGATTGGATAACTATAGGATGTCATATAATCGGACCATTTTTATTGAGGTAAGCCTTAATGGTCAGAAGTATTTGGAGTTGCTTCAAAATGATCTTGGACCCACCATTGATAATTACAGGACTTGCTGAGGAAAATATATAATATCAGCAGGATGGTTGTCCTACTCATTTTACAAAAGATGTAATTGCTTGGCTAAATGAAACATTTCTTGATTCATTGATAGGGCGCGGTGGACCGATAAATTGGCCAGCTCGACCACCCGATATATCACCAAATGACTTTTTCCTGTGGGGTCATTTAAAATCAAAAGTTTATGGTCAGACACATTCTTAAAAAACAAAATTGTCGATGAATGCAGGAAAATAACTAATAGGAAATTTGCTAACATGAGAAGAAATTTCTATGATAGACATAGCTTTTGTTCGGCGGCAAGTGGTGTATTATTTGAACATCTGGTTTAAGTGTTTACAGTTTTTCGCTTATTTTTGAGATGTATTTATTAAAACTTTGAAATTAATTATTTACACCTGTATATTGGCCATATTCCATTACATTAAGTTGTTTATCTCGGTATGGGCCACAATAGAAGGCGATCGAATCATTGTGTAGTCGTCTGTCTAAAACGCCTGGCCAGAATACCACTGCAGGCTAAATAACGGCGGTACGAATATCAAAACACACATAACTTATCTACTAAACATGATCAGTTTTAAATTTTAAACAAATTATGTCTCTTGCACTTTTGCCGTAAAATAAACAGGGAAGCATGAAACTGCTTATTGCGTGTACAGATAAACCATTTTTAATTAAATCAGGAAACTCGTTCTAATTAATCAAACATTAAAATTAAAAATGTCAAATTTATTTGCAAATCGAATCATAGGTATTACGATTTCTTAAGCTTGTTCGACACTTATTTGAATTTTATACGCCTGAAGAACCATTTCGGTAGTAGACAACTAAGCCACCATAGACAGTTTTAGATTTTAAACAATTTGTCTCTTGCACTTTTGCCGTAAAATAAATAGGGAAGCAGGAAAATGCATAAGTATGATTTTACATGTTAAATTCCTATGTACACCAAAGCAATTCACCACCCAGTATATGGAAGGATTGCTAAAGATCGTGTGTCGGAATTACAGCGTGGTTTGGGGATTCGTGTTGGATGCAGATGCCGGCTTATTACTCTGCCCATATGTGAGTCACGATAGCCGTTTTTGTAAGACTAGTTTTCAAATGGGTAAGTTCATTAGATAAATGTTCTGCTTGTGAAATCTTAATTGCACGGTGGACTACAGAGTTGATTGCCGATGATTTTTGTGACGTATGATGATGTAACTAACGGTTGGGGCATAAAAACTTTTTGTAGTCGACATCTGCTGGGTACATTTTACATTAGTAGTAACTGAATTTATTTATCTTCAACCAAAATGTGTCGTGTTCACTTCTAGGTATTAGAATTGCCATTTTATTAAAGGAGATAGCAAATTTCTAATTTTAAACAAACGAAACTAACTGTCTCTTAAAAAGGAATAATTCGAGATATATGCTATACGACCAACTTATATCATTTTACCAAGTGACTCTCCCAACAACAATGGCAAAGGTTCTAGCGCTCTCAACTACACGAATGTATGTCAACGTGTCCACAACAAGATAGGAAATATATACAACCAGTAGAAGACGTGTAGAATGTGTTGCCCAACTTTTGCATAAAATTACAGAAATTTAACATAAACCAATGCGTAGTCTATCTTCAATACTGTGTAAAGATAACGAAACGGAAATGTTTAATGGATCGAAATTTGTGTTCGCAAACAACTTTGTAAAAAGCACGTGCATACCTCAAGTACAATCGTACAAGGTGATGAATAATTAATTGTTTAACTTGAAAAGGCAGTTGAAATTGTTAATGACCGTGGAAGGAGAGTAAGTAATGTAAAATTTCATCACAAAGAACGTAACATCAGCTACGGGTAATAGTCTCCTTACTGCTTTAGTTCTAATTGCTCGTTCTAAAGCATTCGATGTATTAGCCTATGAACTACTTTTGTCCATTTAAAAAATTTTTGTTTTATTATACAGGCGGAATGTCGGAGAAATAGGGTATATAATTGTAAAACAATAAGAGGGGGCCGAACTGCATCTAACAAGAAGGAAATGATGAAATACAACAAACATAGAAACAAGCAGAAAATTGTTGAAAGCATATATGTGAGCACAGCACAGTATGTATACCTATGAAATACGGGCAGTAGGAAAAGCAGACAGAAAAACAGTAGCAGCCTTTTGGAACGTTGTGATTAAGATGCATAAGGATGATAGCATATACAGACAAAGTTAATAACAAATAGGTTATAGAAATAGTAGGGGAACAAGGATATCTGTGGAAAAAAAATAGGAGAAACAGAAGAGCAGAATACGTTCTAAAGCATTTTTGGGCAATAGCATGGGATATTACAAGCAGAGATAGGAAAAAGGAGGTAGATGTAGCCCTAGATCACATATAGTGATAGATGCAAACTATGCAAATTTCAGGGAAATATGTAGGTTAGTTCAGAATAGGAAACAATGAGGGTACGCGTCTAACCAGTTTCGGGACTGAAAACCTACTGATGATGATATACAGGCAGCAGCTTTATTTATAGTCGCTTCCAGCAGATTAAGACCTTTGTTGAATTCTCCACCTTAAGAGAGTTAAGGTGTTGCACAGGGGTCAATATAGAGACTTTTATTAAATATTATTTACACCAGCAATTTAGCGACTTGCATAAAACGTGTAAATATCATCTTTATGCGGATGATACTCAACTTTATTATTCATTTTATCTCTCCTATATTCCTGAAGCAATATCCATTATTAATGAAGACCTGAAGCTTCTCGTAAGTTTTCGTTACAAATTAAACCCTTTAAATCAACTGTGATGTTATGATCTTTCTACGCTACGGTGCGGTTTGTGTTCGTAGATCTGCGCCAAATTTATTGGAAGATATGTATTAAACTTTTCCTCTTTAGAAATTGTTTAATGAAATGTATGTGCTAAATTTAAGATTTTATATTCTATCGATTCGATTTTTCAATGAATTTTATGCAACACTGAATGTCTATTTATAGATAGGTTAATAAATTGGTTAATTTACTGTAACGATTGTTGGGAGACTTGACATGTATCCACTTTTATCCTTAACAAAATTCCATTCAGTGTCAATGCTAAATTTTCTATATTCTGAACTGATTTCGTTTTGTACGTATTTTAAAATATTAAAACTATTTTAGGCGCTCCATTTCAAGCAACAAAATAACCTACGTGTCTGAACTTTTCTCGCACCGGCACTCTTCAGCTGAATTAACTGATGAGAGTTTCATTTGCAGAAATTACTATGGCAAGCTGAACCGAATCCTGATTTAAATACTGTTTTTTGGATTGAAGAAAGACGCAAATGTAAAGAGAAATGATGCAGTAAAGCAGAGTTGTTTTGGAAAGACTCCAATAATAGTACAACTTTTAACAGTGAAGAGTCGCTGCGCGGTGGTTATATTTTCATCCGCTGACAGTGAACCGCAATAAGGCTACTTCAGTCAAAATAAAATTTTTAAAAAGAAATAAATTTAAACAAATAGTCGGTACTTCTTTAACCTAAATACAGTGTGACCCGTGAGGAGTATTATTTGATATTTGTTCTGTTGTGAAGCCCTTAACGTGGAAATAAACAAACACTTCAATTGCTAAAAAGCTATCGCTTGCCATAGTGGATACCATTTTTTTACGATTTTATTCAAGAATATATTTTAGACATTTTATTGTGTTTTTATATTGTGTTTCGCGACGACCGTACACTTAGATACTAAAATGGTTTGTCGTGAAATATTTTTGTTGCATTTAACTTTAATACTATCGGAATACTTTTTATTCGTGAGTGAAATTTGTGTTACAACTCTCGTTCTGATAAAACGCTGCTTAATTTTGGGCTGGTCGTTAAAGTTTTTCAATAACAGTTCTTCAGATTTCATTCAATGCCCAGGACAACAAATATTCTTTTAAAAGTCAATTACTTTCTGATACTTTATTTTAGGTACAATTAATTAAGCAACTTACTATATATGTACTAGAAATCAACCGAAAACAATTTAAATGTGTTGTACTTTTCTAGTACTAGATATATATATATATATATATATATATATATATATATATATAAATAAATTATTGGTTGTGGGTTTCAGGTCAGCTGGCTATAAAAAGAGTAGTACTGAACTTGCCAGCTGACTTGAAACCCACAACCAATAATTTATTTATAAATATATAAAGCAAGGTCGTTAAACACTAAGATATATATATATATATATATATATATATATATATATATTTTGATGTGATAATAAAGTCACGAGAGGTTATTGAACGCCAGATTCTGTGGAAAAAAACCCACCCAAAATGGAGAAAAGTTTAGTTTTCCAATATTTAGTTTTATCCTGTGTAAATAAACTGAACACGCTGTAAGTACATATAGAATTGTAATACCGTTTAAAAACAAGTCTTATTGCATGTATAAATCATAAAATGAAGCTCAATCAAGTATTCATCGATCAAATCCGTGCGTAAATATTAATTCCCGAAAAATACCTTAAAACAAATTTTCATTAACCCTAAAACAAATCTTATTGCATTTATAAAGCACAAGAACGAAGCCCAATTTCCAAAGTAGCATTCATTTATTGTGTAATTAAATCCGTGTGTAAATATTTTCCTGAAAATACAAGTCCTACGGTATTTACAAATCATATGAAGGAAATCCTCATTAATTGTGTGATTAAAATTCTTGTGTAAATATTATTCTCCTGAACAATCAAACTTTTATTGAACGTATGTAGGCCGAAAAATATTCACTTCAAATAACTTCGATATGCGAAGCTAAAAATCCGTACTTTGCTGGAATAAAACTCAATCTTAAGAATATCACAATAAGCGTTATTTATTGAAAACATAATACGCTGTATTTACTGAAAGGTAAATTGCATAAAGTAATGCATCCTCGTTAAAAGGCCATTTATAGGAGTTTCTAATAAAGCGTAGCTTTATTTCAAAGATATTAATTCCAGAATTTTTGAATATCGACGTTAACTAAATAAAAGAATACGTCATTTTCTTCGAGAAAGGTTTTCAAAACTATTAAATTAACAAATTAATTATCTTGAACGAATATACGTCGATTCGAAGAAGCGTTGCTACCTGGAGGCTATAAAATATATAAGATAACGCGGTCAATAGCTCTAATTACATTACAGACATCAACGGCTAATTTTAATGCATTAACAAAGAATGGAAGACTTTTACGACCGAAATTAAACATATAAGGAAGCGAAGTCGCGGTGGCATATTGCATTATGCGGGTGACTAATCTTCGGGAACATAATCTAGAAGTAAATCGAACGTATTAGGATTATTTATTATATAAACAGGACTTTAATGAGGGGCGGTCATTTATTCCTCCGACATAGAACATATAATTTCAAGAGTTGTAATTTATGCAGATTCAATATGTCGGCGTTTCACACGTAACAAAGAACTTTGTATACAAAGCATAATTTATTGGTTCAAAATAAATGCAAAGTTACACGCTAATTTTAATTTATTAAAAATAAATGTACTTACAAACTAACTGATACTTCTATGTCTGAAATTGGAACCAGGAACTTCTGAATGCAGTTACTTCTAATGAAGACCATATTTTAAATAGTAATTATAAGTGAAGACAGGTAACCAAAAGAAGAATTTGAAGCTTCAAACCGCAAGTACAAATTTGTTTCAAACCTAGAAACTCGCTTGGTATATTATTAAGTAGATTAAGTTAGAATAAGTTTTTAATCCTTTTTTATTTATAAAATTTATTTGGAAATGAATAATTTAATTTCAGCAACTTTGAGGTCAGAGCTCGAGGCACTTTGACCCTTACAAAAATTTCTGTACAACATCGTTGATCAACTATGGTGATCCGGGTAAAAATATTTGAATTATCCAGAAAAATTTAATGAAAATCTTGTGATTTGCACATGAAATCTTTAGGAGTTTTCAAATAATTAAGGAGTATTAAGTAAAGATTGTATTAATATGTAAGTACTCATTATATAAATTTTCTGTCTAAACTTAAGCTGTAAATTGTATCTATAAGCGTTATTTATATTTGTGTGTGTATATAAAAGAAAGATATATTTGAATGTATAGAAGATTGTTCATAGATGTTTGTTGAGATTTTTGTGTATCATTTCATTTTCATAAAATCCACAATGTATTTTTCTCTGAGGTTAAAATTCATATTTTCGATTGCATCCTTATATTAATACAGAGCGGCTGTATCAGATTCACAGCATAGTTTTATGGCTCCCAACATTTAGGTAGCCGAGACATAGATATATATTGCTATGATAATAGGGTTATTTAGGGGTATATAGGGTCACAAGGGTTGTACACTCCATGTAAACGACACCAAAGTCTAGAAAATTAAACATTTTATCATAAAGGGTAAGCAATTCGCCAATTATACAAAAAGCAAATATCAAACACACTGTATAATATTTTCAACCAACTTTAATCAATGAAAGGACGCTCATCTTCAGGAATTTCATTACATTTAGTAAAATAAATAACTTTGTACGCAATTTAATTCATTTTTATAGCAATGCATTCATACACTTTAAATAAACATGCATCAGGAACATCGAAAGTCAAACAAACAAAATGATTTTTTTTAAACTCGACGCATTAATAATCATGCGTGCCCATAACAAACGGGTCTTGCATAACAAGCAAATTACAGAACGTTAAAAGAAGTAAACAAACGCATTCAATTTACGTCATTATAAAATTGCCTACGTGATCTGCTATATTAAATTTAACACAAAACCCAAAACAAAATAAGGAAACATACGCTTGATTACGTGCAGAATTAAGCGGAAAATTTGAATAAATTTCTATACAAATAAGAGGACGTGACTTAATAAGTGCCATGATCAAACAAAACCCACATACAGAACTAGGTTGTAGACGTGATCGGAGGGAACATTTCGATAAGTTATAGTATAGGTAATATATGAAAGTCCAAAGAATGAACAATAACCTAGAGTACGCCTATGCAATAACAGAGATAAGGTGGATAAACCAATGGTAACAGGTGATAGGCGGGTCTTTAAATACCGCTCGAGATGATAAAGGGTCAATCTTTCTACGACTATGGCACGCTCTGTACTTCTTTGAATCAAGATAACACGCGAAGTTGAAAATAGCAAATTATATAATAATTTTCAACACCCCTTTATTATCTTCAATCGAAAAGCAATGCTCTGCTTTGTACTCCTTCACGTAAGTTTGAACCAATAATTCAGTATTGTTAATCTTTTGTTTCCATAATTCACCTCGTGCTTTACTTGGAATTCTCAACTTAGATACAACTTAGATCTCTCCACTTAGATACAACTCAGATTTCTGAATGCCACACTTAGATACAATTTAGATACACCTTAGATCCTTCTGGATACCACTTAGAGCCCTACATTATTATAAATATTTAATTTAAATTAATTAACAAATTTCTACTCTAGTTTTTCAGCAAACGGCGAAAGCTTTTTCATATATCTTCAATGTAATTTGTCATCAAATATTGTACAACACCACTTTTCACAAAATTTAATAATTTAATTTGAAATTTATTTCGACGCGTAAATTTTCGAGTAACAATGATGCAGGTTTGACGTGGTTCAAATTGAGACTTGGCCTCCTTATCAACTCTGGGCGTTATATAGTTTTTGCTATCTAAATTTTGATTGGTTTATCAGAACCGTCTTACAAAGTCTTGTAACCAACCATGGTTGTTTTGGGATATTCCTAGGAGTTTTCAAGCTTTATTTCTGATGAAATTCTTCTGTGGTTACGTATTATGCTCGTATTTCTATTGTTTCACGATCTTTAACCACTTGTTTTGTTATTATTGCTGGTCTTTAATTTAACTTATGGCTTTTGTTTGTGTAGATAAAGATTTTGGGGAATTGAATAAATAACTGATGTAACATGAGTGATGTAAATCCACATGTTTCTGTTTATATCTTGTATCAAACTTATTTTGAAAGTGCGTATTTTATCCAAGCGCTTTATTATTCTTTCTTTATCACATGCGTAATTGCGTGAAGACTTACTCGGTTTTATCTTATTCCATGCGTATCTATTTTATAAACTTATTGAACGCTTCTTGAAGTAGTTTAATTGCATGTATAATTATCTCTCTGCTGAATGTGTGTTTTATTATTGAAAGATATGTTTACCGGCATTGATTAAAGTTAATTGCGGTTCATATACAGGGTGTTAAATGTTTGCTCTTTTCATAATATGTGAATTATTTAGTTAATAAGATGAAATAATAACTTAGACTTTTATGCAAAGCCCAAATGAGCATTTCAAATCGAGCTAGTAATTGAAAGAAGGAAAATATAAGGTCTTGGACAGGACTTGAAGCTGCATCTTATTCCTTCCGGGATCATCCGTTTATCAATTACGCCACCGAGACCGATGACAACAATTGGGAAATTTACAAATATATGTTATGAGATTTCTATCTACATGTTAGAATGCTTGAATTTTTTTCTTTAATTGTTTTGAGTATTATCTGCCTGCATAATTTTTTATGGAAACATGTTAATTTTACTCTTATCATTCGATAGAGCATTTTTCTCTTTAAAATATTGTTTGAGTTTTTTTAATTAAATTTATTTAATAGCATTTTTAGAAGAAAACATCGGCTAGGTAGGTACATCTAAGATAGACAAAATTATTTGCCGTAAAGTTATCGGTTACAAACTGATAATTAAAAACAAATTAATAACTAAGTTAAATTAAGTGTACAAATTGTCCTCCATTTGTAATTTGACGATGACCTAATCGACTTTCAAAACCCCGAAGAGAATTCTCTAAAAATTCACAGGGAATTTCGTGTGTCGTCCTGGTAATTCGGATTTTTAAATGCTCAATGTCATAGGGCTTATATTTGTAAATTTTATTTTTTACGTATCCCCAAAGAAAAAGATTTGAAGGACTTAAATCAGGCGAACTGACCACTCAATGTTTCCTCGTTTCCAAATCCATCTGTTTGGAAAAACGTTACTCAGATATTGACGAACATTTAAACCATTATGTGCTGGAACTAGATACTGTTATTGGGAAGGTGTTCTTTGTTTTCGTGTGGATAGAGCGTAGCAGAAGCAGATGTAATTTGATTTTGCAATAATTGAAAATAAAAAGCCGACGTTTAATTGCCAATGGTGAAAACTGGACCTAATATGATCCCCTAGAATGCCAAATCAAACATTGACCTTTTGGGGATGGTACTTCAAAAACTAAAAAGGATTTTCAGATGATCAGTATCTGCAGTTACATCTGCTTATTTCACAGGTAAGGCAAAAAGTAGCTTTGACAGAGATTTTAAAACATTTTGGAGCTAACAATGCAATTAAATTAATTTTAATAAATAGTTTTTAACACGCTTAGCGCAAGACATGCAGTTGATATCAATCAACTTAAATTGTTTATAACTTCCCTTTTTTATGACGTTGATTTAAATTTTGATGCCCATGTGAACGCAACAAAACGGTAAAAAGAAATTTTGAGAAACGATATGTTATTTAGCTTTGTGCTGAACGTGCACACCAGCCGACCAATTTGTTTAGAATTTTTGTTTTTAATGTTATAAATATGATTTTAGGATACATTACGATGAGTTTTGGTGGAACAAAATATCAAAAAGAAATTTTTGAGTTGATTTAAAAATTTAAAGAGATTGATGCTAGATTTTTAAGTGAGAGCAATCGTCTTAGGTTTATAATTTGTTTTTAGGTTGGTTGCCGTTAATTTAAATTTTAGGTCTTATCTTGGGCGAAACAAAACCGTAAACAGAGAGTTTGAAATAATTTAATATTCTTGCTTAAAGAAATCAGTTTTATTTATAATGTTGAATATTTTAGTATTGGGCGATTTGGAGGCACATAGTGGGCGCAACAGAACGGAAAAAATTTAATAAAATCAATTTTAAATACCATAGACCTGAGCAGAAGTTGACGTAATAACAATTTATTTAAAACTTTTTATCGTTTGCACGTTACAAATTTGAAATTTTGGACGCATTAAGTCGCATCTTAGACTTAGAATACGTAAAAAGAGATTTGCAATAATTTAGTATTTCAATGTGTTTTATATTGGCCAAGCGTAAAGTAGACGTCAACTAATCTAAATTGTTTGTATCTTTCATTTCGATTATTAGAAAAACTTTATGCGTTAAAAGCATACTTCATCTTAAAATTTAACTGTTAATTTTTAGGCATTAGGCTGCAACTTCTGCGCGAAAACGGGAATGGTTTTAAAATCTACGTCCATATTGTAGTGCTAACTAACTTCGTACACCTTTATTTTTCAAAGTAGTGATCAAGAGAGTTTGCTGTGGATGCGTTGTGTCTTGAATAAAATGATTAATAATACGTGAAGTCAATGTTTCGCTCACTTTCATAAAGCACCACCAGGATAAAACGTGGTTGCACGGAGGTTACTTCAGAACACACACACGCACGCACGCACCATCAAGCTATAAATATGTCTAGTACCAAATTAACTGTGGACTTCATTAGTTTTTAATATAACACGGTCCAAACCAGGAAGACTTACTTACCTATTATTTTGTATATTTTGCGTTACCCTGTAATTGAGAAACATGTTTTTTTTGGGTAACCTAAGATTAAAATTAAAAAAATAAAATATAAAATTTTTAACTATCACTCCGACCGCAGAAGTATAATATCTTGGATAAAATATTGGGAAGGAAATATTCATTAAAGGTTTTAAGTCTTTAAGAAAAATACTTTGTACATACGACGTTATTATTGTTAACTTGTATCCAAAATAACATCCTATTGATAGCACTTCTTATCTATTTTAAGACTCGGTTTGTAAGATTATCGTTGCTATTTACGAATAAAACTAGAACCATTGTTTCACATTGTTCTGAATTGCTACTTATGAATAACACTAGAATCATGGTTTCATAATGTATGAAATCATTTGAACAATGGTGAATCACATCATTATAAGACGTTAATTATCGAGTATGCACAAAGTTGGGCTCATCCAAATTTTCATTTAAGCTAAAGGAATAAACATATCTACATTGCGCATACCTATTTAATATAATTTAATCTTAAAATGTAACCACAATATAAATATACTTTTCGTCCGTTCCTTAAATAATGTTACGAAAAGTTCTTCAGTCGATAATAAAGATAAAAGACATCGTAATTCGGTGTTGAAAAGGAGAGTTTTTTTTTCGTGTAAGCTTCTGTCAGAGAGTTTTTGAAACCATACATATCAAGCAAAACTTTAACTTCCAATTAATTTATTAACAAAAACCGCTAATTTCTTATTATCATATTCACAAGAACGTCTGGATTTTTGTTTTACTTTCACCATATTTGCGCAGCGCTCTTTCTTCGCTCTCTTTGTTCAGATTTCAATATCAAATAGCCAGCAACATGGGTAAACGTTGCACATTTTTGTGTTCCACATTCCTACCAAGAAATATCCTCTTTACTAGAACCCAAAATATGACTTTTACAAAAGTAGCATCACTACATTCTGCAAACAAGTATATTACATTACCGTAGACAATCAAACAAACTACGAAACAATAGTCTAGTATTCTGTAATTCAGCACTACAGCAACTAATTTTCAGTTTGACAATAGATATTTACTTAACCAGTTATGAAAAGACTAATTTTATTTGACGAATGTAATATTTGCCAAAACGAGCGAACACAATGAGCGAGTTTTGCAAATTACATGGGTCAAATAAAATTATGGTTCATAACGTGTTAAGTACAATATTTTATCTAACCCCGCTTTAAAATATAATAAAAAGATTTTGCGGTTCCATCAAATGTACAAAATTCAGCTTCGTCGCTTTACCTGAGCGTTGCTATGGAATTGATATTTATGTAAATAACTTTTGTCAGTGCTGAATTTTTGATTACAAATTAAATCGAAAATGTGCGATTCGGAATTAGATATTCCTTCCGAAATAGAAGAGTGCGAATTTAGCTATAAATTCGATAATTTCAAGCAAGTTCTGAAACAGGTAAGAAGAAGCCTATAAGAAGTTTGAAAAATGGTGTCAAGAAAAAGTAGTAAAAAAATGTTTGTGAAAAGGTTCTACTAGCATACTTTGAAACGCTGAAAAACTATAAAGCATCTATACTCTGGAGCACCTAACTCTATGTTAAAGGCAGAACTTAATGTCAAAAAAAATATTAACATCCACAAATATACCACTTTAGTAGCATTTCTAAAGAGATCTGCGAGTTATCACGTCAAGAAATCTATGATTTTTACAAAGGACAACTTTGAAAAGTTTATTAGAGAGGCTTGTGACAATAGGTTTTTATTCGCAAAGATATAATTTGCTGTCAGCATATTTAAAACAATATTGTTTTTGATGCATTGATTATTTTAGATGGCAATGATTATTGGAGTTGCCGGTGATGAAGAAAAGCGGAAGTGATGTTGTAGAGGAAGGAAATTTTTTTAAAAACACTTTCAAACACAAAAATAAATGCGATACGAGAATTTGTGGTCACGAATAGTAATATTTTTGGTTATAGAGAAAAAATAATTGATATTATTCGAAAATACGTCAATCTGCGTCCACAAATTACAAAGCATAACCGTTTTTATGTTAAATATTATAGTAGCAAATGTGGAGTACAGTCTGTAGGTGTAAATACAATTTGCAATTTACCAAAATTAATTGCTCAACATCTTGGTTTACCAAATACTGCTGCTTATACAGGGCATTGTTTCCGGCAGTCATCTGCATCATTGCTCGCAGATTCAGGGGGCTAACATTTTAAAGATTAAGCAACATGGGGGCTGAAAATCCAGTACCGTGGCAGAAGGCTACGTCCAAAATTCTTTGGCCAATAAAAAAAGAATTGCAAATAGTATATTAGGAGAACATTCCGAAGTAGCTGTTTCAACCGACGTAAATCTATCCGGTTGATCGGGTTCAGTGTATAAGGAGGAAGAACATTTTCAAGTAGGCCTTTCGAAGAATGAAATAAATATGCCTTCAGGTGCAGGGCTTGGTTTTGGTAATTGTTTGTAATAATTTTGTCGTTAACGTATATACAATCTAATCTATTAACTAATCTGCGAGTTCTAATTAATATTTATTTTCTAAATAAAGGCTTAAGTATTTAGATACTTGAAATTTCATTACATCACTTGTTTGGTCTCTTTGTCGCACGTTTTTGTGTTTAATTTTAAATCGTTGTAAATTCGTAGTTGTAAATAAAATAGCGAAGCTGTCATCCCTTGTCCCGTTATATCCTGTCATAAAACCTTTTATTGCCTGTGGAAATTAGGTTGGACTAAAGGGATAGTGATCGACACTTGCTCATAGACATCGAAGAGAAACGTTTTGTTGGTTCGGTAAAGTGAGTTAAGTCATCAGTGTCTCCGAATGTGATTTTATGGATAAACCCTAAAAAACACAGTGATAGTGCGTACGTAGCACGTCCAATAAATAGCCATACAGTCCACTTTGTTGAAGAGTAGAAACGACACTTATACAACAATAGAATAAGGCTGAGGTAAGTCTGTATATAAAATTATGACCCCTCGCGCGTTAACATCACTAGTAATGTGATGGACTTACAGTTATAAAAAATTTGACGTTACATAACGTCAAAATACATTTAAAGTTTGACATTTCGTAACGGGATTAGATAAAGTAAGTGAAAGCATACGAGAAATACATTTAACAAGAGAATTTTAGCTTGAAGATTACGATCTTACAAGTTCACTATTGCCGAAGCAACACGTGGAACGGGTTCCTGCTGTATTTTTGGTAATGAGGCGTCTTCCCAAAGGTTGTTTATTTTAGGTACAACGAATTTAAGTTTGACAGGATTGCTTCCAGAAACGATTCGAGAGTGGTAAGCCCGTTTCAGTAGTTACCGAAGAAATACAGTAACCTGTCAGGAAAATAATTTTTCGTTATAGGTATAGACGGGTTCCTGAAGGGTAGATGACCATTTAGTGTTCTAGACTAGCTCGCATAAGACTCGTAATAGGATGGGGGTCGAACAGGTCCTTTACTGGGCTGCAATAACAACATGGGTTCAACAGTAAACTCTTTTCATCAACAAGAGATTATAAATAAGTAGCATATCATGACACGGTTTTGCAGCACTCCTGTAAGGGGAATCAGTTTTTGACAATGACTGTCACAGGAGATGAGTCATGGACGCACTCTGTGAACGAGGCAAAAGAGCAATTTAAACAATGAATGCGTACACACTCGCACAAATCCAAGACGTTGTTTAAACAAATCTTATTTAACAAAAAGTCTAGGGTGATTGTTTCCTGGAACTATAAAAAAGTGTTGCTCACAGCGTTCACAAAGCTTGGAATTATTATTACTACAGCGATGAATTACAAGAGTCTACCTATAACTTTACAGGCAACACAACATATGCCGTCCAGTGTTATTTCGCTGCATGATAACAATCGTTTTCGTGCTGCAGAATAGATAAGGTAATTGCTCCAGGATGTCGGATGGAAGTTGTTCCACTACCTGCCTAGTCTTAAATTCTACGCGCTTGTTAAATACAGCCTGGAAAAGGAGAAATTTTTCTTATTGACATATGGCAAAGATCATCACTTATACTTTTTCCTAGGTAAGTCGTTTGGGAATATTTTGTAAACCCTTTTTTATCAGTTCTGCGATTTATTTAATGTTTAAATTCACTTCGTATTTGTGTGATTTAGTGAATGCAGCAATGTTTATTGTATGTCTTTCCATTTTCCCTTAGTCTGTTTATACAGGCACGTTTAGAAAATTCAACTACCGTCTTCAGAAGTTGTCATGGAAAACTGAGTCAAGAACGTGATTTAAGGAAGGCTTGTATTTTCTAAGTTTGAAGGAAAATGTGAATTTAAATAATATTAGCTTTGTTAAATGACGAACCTTAGGAAAAGCTTCAATAAAAGTAGTGTATTCTATTGCAGATTTAGTTTATCTGACGTTTTCATTGTAGTTTGTTACTATGTACATCGAAAAGTAAAATTTTAAATTAACCACAGTAAAAATTCTAAAGAGAAGTATTTTTCGGGAAATATAGGAACTAATAATTTATTGCTTCGAACGTGATGTTGATATGAATTATTAATAGTTCTATATCCCGTGCTCTTTGTTCCCGAAATGCGATACTCTAAGCATAAAATATCCAAACTTTTTTACAACAAACTGTAGTGAAATTGAAGGAAGTGTTAAAAGATATCTCGTTTCAATGGATACGATTCTCTTTCGATCGTTCTTCTTTAATGGATTTTATTCGGAATTTGTACGGCATTCTAGAACGGAAAGTGTAAGACAATATTCTGCTTTTGCTTTCATGAGATCGTTAACCTACTATGCATCCTTGGCTCTTGCAATTGTTAGTCGGGAGTTCATATTAAATTCTAAACTAAATAGTCATACATCTGACAAAGCACTCGAACAGTTATAGGCTTTCGTTTAATATCGTTTGAAGGGTTTCATAATATTAGCGATCAATATCCTAACAATTGACAGATTAAATCGCAATCCAAATATAGAGGTTGGATGTGCATCATTTACTATCTTATCAGTTTTGACACACCCATACTACTGCAGTTGTGTACGCAGTGTTTTAATTATATCAAAACATTCGAAGGAGTTTTTCATGTAAATGTGAAAGGTATTCTCATTATATTTTTACTTCACAACCTTATTTTTCCAGGAGTTGTACCTCCGTAAACTAAATCTAAAATTTTGTTTCCACCTTTGGTGAATTTATAAAAACGAATAAAAGAAGTAAAATAATTGACTCTAGGCAATAGTTAATTACATATCGATGTCGTGTTTCTACGTCGTCGACACCGACATTTAGACGTTTATCATAACAGGGGTGCCAACCTTTGTATACCCTCCTCAAACAATATTGCCACCTGGGCGTGCAACCAATCTGCGTTATTCATATTCAGTTCCTTATGACTTGTTTTAGCCGCAACTTTTTCAGCCGTATCATTATCCTGGTGCATAAATAAAACTTGCTTGGTATCAAGTTGGAGCTGAACGGAAGGTAATAGAACAACTCCCATTCTAGTTCCTGGAGCAGTTACCATGTCTATTCTGCAGCAGGAAGACGATTGTTAATAATGCAGCGAGATAACACTGGACGACAACATGCTAATCTTTTATGTGTTGTGTCCCCTGTAAAGTCATTGGTAGGCTCTTGTAGTACATCCCTGTAGTAATAATAATTCCAAGCTTTGTGAATGCTGGGAAACAACACTCCTTTATAGTTCTAGGAAACAACCACCCTAGACTCTTTGTTGAATAAGGTTTGTTTAAACAACGTCTTGGATTTGGGCGAGTGCGTATGCATTCATTGTTTGAATTTCTCTTTTACCTCGTCCACAGAGTGCGTCCATGACTCATCTACGGTGACAATCTTTGTTAAAAAGTGCTTCCCCTTGCTGAAGCGCTGCAAAACCGCGTGAGCATTTTCATGTCATGAATACTACTTATTTATAATCTCTTGTTGATCAAGATAGTTTACTGTTGAATCTTTATTGTTATTGCAGCCCAATAAAAACCCCATCCCATTACGAGTCTTATGCGAGCTAGTCTGGAGCACTAAATGGAACCCGTCTATACCTATCACGAAGACTTATTTCCTTGACGGGCAACTGTATTTCTTCGGTAACTACTTACGGACTTCCCTCGCTCAAATCGTTTCTGGAATCGTATCAAACTTAAATTCGTTGTACCTAAATTAAACAACCTTTGAGAAGACGCCTCATTACCAAAAATGCAACACGAACCCGTTCCACGCGTTGCTTAGGCATTAGTGAACTTGTAAGATCGTAATAAATCTTCAAGCTAAAATTCTTTTGTAAAACGTATTTCTTGTATGCTTTCACTTAATTTGTCAAACTGAAAATTAGTTGCTGCAGTGCTAAACTACAGAATATTATACTATTGTTTCATAGTTTGTTTAATCGCTTACGGTAATGTGATATACTTGTTTGCAGAATGTAGCTATGCCGCCTTCGTATGTCATAATTTTGGTTCTAGTAAGAAGATATTTCTTGGTAGGAATGTGAAGCACAAAAATGTGCAGCGTTTACCCATGTTTCAGGCTCTCGCTTTTTTTTTATTTTGAATTTGTTATTTGCTATCGTAATCTGAACAAAGAAAGCCAAGAAAAAGCGCTACGCGCAAATATGGTGAGAGTAAAATAAAAATTTAGACTTTTTTTGAATATGATATTACGTAATTAGCGGTTTTTGTTAATAAATTAATTGGAAGTTAAAGTATTACTTTATATGTATGGTTTCAAAAACTCTTTGACAGAGGCTACACGAAAAAAGAACTTTCCTTTTCAACACCGAATTACTTAGATTTCTTCGCTTTATTGCCAACTGAAGAATTTTTCGTAACATTATTTAAGGAACGGACAAAAAATATATTTTTATTGTGGTTACATTTTAAGATTAAATTATATTAAATAGGTATGTGCGGTGTAGATATCTTTACTCCTTAGCTTAGGTAATGAAAACTTGAATGAGCCCAACTTCATGCACACGCGATAATTATCGTATGTAATTTATTCGTCATTCCAAAGTTTAAATTGTTAAATTGGTTCAGTTACATATACTAAGTTAAGTAATGTATCAAATTTCTCAAGCCTTATAATAGATAAAAAGTGCCATCAATAGAATGTTACTTTGGTTAAAAGTTAACAATAATAACGTTGTATGTACAAAGTATTTTTCTTAAAGACTAAAAATATTGGGAAGGAAACATCTATTAAAGGTTTTAGTCTTTAAGAAAAATACTTTGTACATACGACGTTATTATTAGGGGTGGGCGATACGGGATTTTGCGTATTGAATATCGATACATATTCTATATCGATATGTATCGATATATCGAATATCGATATATATCGATACGTATCGATACGTATCAATACGTATCGATGCGTATCGATATGTATCGATGCGTATCGGTGCGTATCGATACATATCGATTCGAATCGATGCGTATCGATACGTATCGATGCGTATCGGTGCATATCGATACCTATCGATTCGTATCGATACGTATCGATGCGTATCGATACATATCGATACTTTAACAATTTAAATTAGGTGGCGTCTACTTTATGCTCGGCCGACATAAATCATATCGAAATACTAAATTATTGCAATATCCCTTTTTACGCTTTCTAAGTCTAAGATGCGTCCAAAAATTCAAATTGGTAACATGCAAACAAAAAAATGCTAAACAAATTGTTATTACGTCAACCTCTCGCTCAGGTCTATGCTATTTAAAATTGATTTTATTAAAGTTTTTCGTTCTGTTGCGCCCACTATGTGCCTTCAATCGCCCAATACTCAAATATCTAACATTATAAATAAAACAGCTTTCTTTAAGATAACATTTTCCAAATCTCTGTTTACAGTTTTGTTTCGCTCAAGATAAGCCCTAAAATTTAAATCACCAGCAACAAAACTAAAAAAAAATTATAAACCTAAGGCAATTGCTATCATTTAAAAGCCTAGCAACAACCACATTAAACTATTAAGTTATCACAGAAGTTTCTTTTTGATATTTTGTTCCATCAAAACTCATCCTAATGTGCCCCAAATTTATATTTATAACATTAAGAACAAAAATCCTAAACAAATTGCTTGGTTGGTTGGTGTGCATGTTCAGCAGAAAGCTAAATAAAATATCGTTATTCAAAATTTCTTTTTACCGTTTTGTTGTGTTCACATGCGCATCAAAGTTTAAATCACGTTATAAAAAAAAGTAACTTACGAACAATTTAAATCGATTGATATCAACTGTACGCCTTACACCAAGCGTATTAAATACTGTTTATTAAAATTAATTGAATTGTATTGTTAGCCCCAAAATGTTTTTCAAATTCTTTATCTTCGAAAGCAAAAAAAAAGTTAATGCAAACGTTTTTTTTTACAAATAGTGAAGCTTAAAGATTAAGTTAAGTTATTAAGTATTCAAATAATATAAAACCATTTAAAGTACAACATTAAAATTAAAAGTATATTAACAAAAATATTTTATCTATAAGATCTATGCCAAGCCAAAAGTATACGGAAATGGTACCAGTAAATTCTATCAGCATGTATGTCTAAAACATATGTTGTGCATGGTTTATACATTTTAAAGACTAAGACTTACTACCACCGCATAAGCAGTTTGTGATAATCGAGGAAGAAACATAAGTTTTACATTGGGATTGCTTTCTATATTTATTCGAAAAGAACTATTGAAACAGTATTGACTTTATCTATAAAATTAAAACGTCAATATATATTGCTCTATTATATGAAACGGAAATATTGAAAATAAACAGTATTAGTTCTTGGCGATAATGCGAATTTGCTTAGATAAGAAAAACGCCCCCGTGTGTTCTATTATGCTTTGCAGAGGTTAATCATTATTATGCTCTTATGTGTGGTTCATTTAATTTTATTTAGTTGCTTGTATACAAAACTATCAAATTTCTTATTCATTATTTGTGAAAGACTAAATGCTTATTCTAATTCTAAGGATTTGGGGATTCCGAGCGTAACAGTATACCAACAACAAACTTCACATGAACTTAATTTCAAAGAGCTTATAGATTCTTAAACGCGAAACTCTCCAATCAAATTAAATTGTGCAGGATTTCCCTTATGCTAGCTAGAAATTTTAATTTTTACCCCAATTAGCGCGTATCTTGGCACAACGAAACAAAAAAATCAGCTTTCTAGCTTTTGTGTTAAAAGTTGCCACCAATTAGGTGTTGATGTATGGCTTTTTGTTCTTAATCCGTCATTTTATCTTGCATTTTTGACTTAATAAAACACAACAGTTTTATAATTTGCACCTCACCTGAATAGTAAACTAGAGTTTTTCATTTTTCTGCCTTCTACGATTTTGGGACTTAAGTGTTCATTCGAAATAATGTCTGCTTTGTCCAAGAACAGATTTTCTTATTATCTTGGTTATATTCTAAAGTTTGTACAAAAGTGATACGTATTGTCGAATGAAATTTGTACAAGCAATATTCTTTTTGCTTAAATTTATCAATTACAAATAGTTTACAATGAGATAGGGCTTAGATGCGCGATTAATCGTATTTAGGTAAAAGGCACAAGTGGAACACCTAAAAATATTAGACACCAAACTCCAGAAATTAAGAGATTATCAATTTATTTGATTATAATAAAAGTTCATCGTCAACAGTGTTCTGTTCTTAAACAGATTTACCATGAATTTAATGCTTGGATTCTCCAATCAATTTGGTATCTTTACTGTACCGAATCTGACCACCTGGCTAAATTTTTCTCTTTTATCTGTATAACGTGGATTTTCGATTTTTAGCCGTATTATTTGGAGCCTTTTATTTATATTTATCTATTGTATCGGTTAGCTTCTTTTGAATTTCTGCTTGATCAATGATGGCTGCAAGTTGGTAGAAGAAGAAGTTACTTCTCATAACTCTTTTACAAGTCTTTTCGGGAAGAATGTCCGAGAAAGGTTTTTCTACTTATTTAAGAGTGGTTTTTGTTTCTTCTTGAATATTATTGTTTAGCAGATTACAAGGTGGAACCCTCCTTTACTTTTACATACGAACGCTCAATTTTCCTTCTACCATGTGTTTTATCATGTCTTAATCCAATTGTTCTCAAGCAGTCTCTTTTTTAATGGTTTTGCCTTTTCTATTCTAATTTCAAGACGTTCTTATTTCTATCATTCCTTGCAACCTGCATCGTTTTATCGTTCTCCAATGTTTTCCGTTCGTCTCCAAGTTAAAAATCCTAATACCCTCAGTTGTTTATCGTCTGTTGTTCTGACTTCATTCACGTACAACTGATGTTCACATGAAATAGTTGTCCGCAATTCTTCTTTACTAGTCAATCGAATATCCTCTTTTGTTGTGTTAAATTTTCTCTGACCATTGCTATTCGTGCCTTTGCTTTTTCCCACGTCTCATGTCGTCACTAGTTCTGCTCCGTCTATTGCTTAATTTTTTGTCGATAACCATCATTTGTGTGTTCTTTACTTCCACTTTTATATTATTGTGTTTGTAGACATTAGAAATGTTTAGCATCTTATTTATTTTCCATCAGTCTTTCGTCTGCTATTTTCCCTTCATAAGTACTATTACTGAGATTTTTACGATGTAGTGTTTC
This sequence comes from Platerodrilus igneus, assembly GCA_036346225.1. NCBI lineage: Eukaryota > Metazoa > Arthropoda > Insecta > Coleoptera > Lycidae > Platerodrilus > Platerodrilus igneus. Next base: position 449,842 of record JARFIW010000500.1, on the reverse strand, counting down.
CTATTTTTATCTCGTTTATTCCTAATCTAACTTCAATGTTTTGCTTAAGATATAGGTTTTCAAAAGTTTTTTTTGTCATTTTAAAGGCAACGAAACAGTCTAAAGATACTTTTAAATAACTTGGTATTTCAAGGTGCTTGGTGTTGATTGAGATTGAAGTTTGCACAAGTCAAATTAAACTTTTATAATTTTTTTACTGTTAATTCAAATTTTTTATAGCATCAAGATAGTTTTGGAAGTAACAAATCAATTAAAAGATATTTTTAAATAACTTAATATTTCAGGTCTATTAAGCTGTCTGAGCCAAATTATCAGAACACGTCAAAATATATATAGGCAATTATTGGCTAATTATTTGCTTTTTTTGCTGATAAAATCAATTTTTTGCTATATCTGTAAAAAAGTTACAAGTGGCTAGATAGCTTAATATTAAACTATTTAGCCAACTAAAAAAAATACCTACACAAAATAAAATAAAAAAATTACCAATATATAAATTATTTGCTATTTTTTGCTACAATTTGCAAAACAAAAAAAATTAAATTTTCAAATAATAAAATAAATATCAATATCTACAAGAGTAAAGTACATTAAAGAAATTAATTGCAGGCACGACTAAAGAATACCTACGTTTTATGAATTATTTACTCTTTAAAATATGCAACTCCCGAATTTTTTACTCGCGAAATTAATATAAAAAACGACAAAATATCATATACCCACTTCGAATTTACAAGAATAAAGTACATTAAAGAAATTAATTGTCGGCATAACTATATCATTCATATGTTTTATGAACTACTTGCTCTTTAGATATGCAACTCCCGAATATTCTGCTCGCAAAATTAAATGTTCAAACGATAATAATGGCCTTCTGTCGGTTTTTATATTAATTTCGTGAGCAAAAAATTCAGGATTTACATAATTTAAGAGCAAATAAATCAAGCTACATGATTATGAAATTATGATAGAAGCAATTAATTTTTTAAAAGCACTTTACTCTTGTAGTATCAGACCAACTTATTTTATTATTATCGTTTGAACAACTAATTTGGCGTAACAAAAAATTCGAGCGCTGCATATCTAAAGAGCAAATAATTCATAAACAATGTAAATGCTATAGTTGTGCAAGCAATTAATTTCTTTAATGTATTTTATTCTTGTAGATTCGAAGTGGCTGGATGGATGGTCTTTTGTCGTTTTTTATATTAATTTCGCGAGCAAAAAATTCAGGATTTACATAATTTAAGAGCAAATAAATCAAGCTACATGAAGATGTAATTATGATAGAAGAAATTAATTTTTTAAACTCTACTCTTGTAGTCTCAGGCCAACTTATATTATTATTATCATTTGAACATCTAATTTGGCGAGCAAAAAATTTGGGAGCTGAATATCTAAAGAGCAAATAATTCATAAACATTGTAAATGCTATAGTTGTGTCAGCAATTAATTTCTTTAATGTACTTTACTCTTGTAGATGTCGATATTTATTTCATTATTCGAGATAGTTGATTTTTTTCGTTTGCAAATGGTAGCAAAAAAATAGCAAACTATGTATGAATTGTTAATTCTTATTTTATTTTGTGTAGGTACTTTTTTTAAATGGTTAAATAGTTTAATATTAAGCTGTCCAGCCAATCACAGAAAATACCTACACAAAATAAAATAAAAAATTAATAATTCATACATAATTTGCTATTTTTTGCTACCATTTACAAACGAAAAAAATCAATTTTCTCGAATTATGGAAGAAATATCAACATGTTCTTCACCATCTAAGAGTAAAATATATTAAAGGAATTAATTGGTAGCATGACTAGAATTTCTACGTTCTATATATTATTTTGCCCTTAAAATATACAACTCCTGAATATTTTGCACGCGAAATTAATAAAAAACTATAAAAGGCCAACCAGCCACTTCGAATCTACAAGAATGAAATACATTAAAGAAATTAGTTGCTGGCACAACTACAGCATTTACATTGTTTATGAATTATTTGCTCTTTAGATATGCAGCTCTCGAATTTTGTGCTCGCCAAATTAGATGTTCAAACAATAATAATATAAGTTGGCCTGAGACTACAAGAGTAAAAAGTGCTTTTAAAAAATTAATTACTTCTATCATAATTCATCATGTAGCTTGATTTATTTGCTCTTAAATTATGTAAATCCTGAATTTTTTGCTCGCGAAATTGATATAAAAACGACAAAAGACCATCCAGCCAGTTCGAAACTACAAGAATAAAATAAATTAAAGAAATTAGTTGCTTGCACTACTAATAGCGCTTACATTGTTCATGAATTATTTGCTCTTTAGATATGCAACTCCCGAATTTTTTGCTTGCCAAATTAGATGTTCAAATGATAATAATGATATAAGTTGGCCTGAGACTACAAGAGTAAAGTGCTTTTAAAAAAATTAATTGCCTTATCATAATTTTATAATCATATAGCTTGATTTATTTGCTCTTAAATTATGTAAATCCTGAATTTTTTGCTGGCGAAATTGATATAAAAACGACAAAAGACCATCCAGCCAGTTCGAAACTACAAGAATAAAATTAATTAAAGAAATTAGTTGCTTGCACTACTAATAGCGCTTACATTGTTTATGAATTATTTGCTCTTTAGATATGCAACTCCCGAATTTTTTGCTCGCCAAATTAGATGTTCAAATGATAATAATAATATAAGTTGGCCTGAGACTACAAGAGTAAAGTGCTTTTAAAAAATTAATTGCCTTATCATAATTTTATAATCATATTGCTTGATTTATTTGCTCTTAAATTATGTAAATCCTGAATTTTTTGCTCACAAAATTAATATAAAAAACGACAAAAGATCATTATTATCGTTTGAACATTTAATTTTGCCAGCAAAAAATTCGGGAGTTGCATATCTAAAGCGCAAGTAATTCATAAAACATATGAATGATATAGTTATGCCAATAATTAATTTATTTAATGTACTTTATTCTTGTAAATTCGAAGTGGGTATATGATATTTTGTCGTTTTTTATATTAATTTCGCGAACAAAAAATTCGGGAGTTGCATATTTTAAGAGTAAATAATTCATAAAACGTAGGTATTCGTTAGTCATGCCTACAATTAATTTCTTTAATGTACTTTACTCTTGTAGATATTGATATTTATTTTATTATTTGAAAATTTGATTTTTTTTGCAAATGGTAGCAAAAAAAAGTAAATAATTTATATATTGTTAATTTTTTTATTTTATTTTGTGTAGGTATTTTTTTTAGTTGGCTAGATAGCGTAATATTAAGCTATCTAGCCACTTGTAACTTTTTTACAGATATAGCAAAAAAATTGGTTTTATCAGCAAAAAAAGAAAATAATTAGCAAATAATTCTTATATATATTTTGATGTGTTCCGATAATTTGGCTCAGGCAGCTTAACAGAGACCTTGATATTTCAATGTGCTAGGTATTGTCCGAACGTGAAATTTTCCACTAATCAAATTAAACTTTATTGACGTTATCAGAATGTTGAATTTTTGATCGTATTAGGGGATAATTTTCGAAACAACGAACATTAAAAAGATTGCTGTAATAATTTAATATTTGAATGTTTCTTATGCGTGAAATTGCCATTAACTAAATTTAGAACATTTTTTATCTAAAGATTTTTTTTCCGCATTAGGGTGATGTTGGAAGCAACGAAGCGGTATAAACATATTGAGAAATAACTTAATATTTTTCGCTTGTTACCGACAGTTGTGAAGTTTGCACTTAAAAACCAAATTTCAAGCAACAAAACCAGTAAAACAATTTTAAAATACCCTGATGTTGTCTTTTGTGCTGATTGAACATAAAATTTTCAGTAAAGAAATTATAATTGTTTGTAACTTTTTGTTATTCGTGTTAGGTATTTTCATTTTTGAGGGTACTAGGGCACGTTTTCGGCGTAACCAAACAGCATTAAGAAATATTCATAAAAATATTTCAAACAGATCGACGTTGAGCGTGAAGTTGGAACTAATTGAATTCAATTGTTCGTAACTTGTCGATGTCAAAGATTTAAATTTTTTGGGTGCTTTAGAGTAGTTCAGATGCAAAGAAAAAGAAATTTTGAAATAATGTAATATTGCGAAGCGATTAGTCGCCAACTAAACGATACTTCTATAACTTTTTTGCTTGTGATGTTTGGGATTTTCATTTTTTGTAGCATTAGGGCATATTTTAGCTCAATTATGAAGAAGATTTTTCATTTAGCAGGGTGCAGTGCGTAAAATTCGCATACAAGTTAAATTCTTAATCACTTTTTTCTTGTATGATAGAGATTAGAATTTTGGATTCACTTTGGGCACAATAATAGGCAAAAAGAAATTTTGAAAACATTATTAGATACTTTGGGATGATAGTAACATTAGTATTATCTTAATTGGTTTAGAATTTGTGTCCAACATACATTGGAATGTTTAATTTTTAGAGCGCTTTCTAGGCGCGAAAAAAATACAACGGATTTTAAAATTTGCATCTTATTTTTTGCTGGCACTTTCGGACGACAGACATTTTTCCAAGGTCTTGGGCACGATGTAAGAATACACTGGAAATAAATCCTTGTGACGAAACTTCTGAAGCGATCGAACCTTATTCTAAATCTAAATGTTAAAGGTTAAGCAATATAAGCTAATTTCTCTATAGTTTCTATGCTATTTAACAATAATTCCCAACTTCTTGCCGTGATTACATCAGTTCTTCGGTAATTATTTCTGTCAGTATAAAAATAATTTCAGATGATCCTCTTGAATATCTAACAACCTTCCTTTATTCAAAGTGATGGTAAAAATAAACCTATGAGTAAAAATTATGTTGTATACGTACTGCTTATACATTGATATGTAAATGAGGTCATTTACATATTAATTTAATATTTCATCGGTTGCGTTATCAAAATTGTAACGGATATTTCAACGTAAGCAATGCAGGCAAATTAAGTATGTACAATTACACTCCCAATATTACTTAGCAACACCAAAGACTGTGTTGCAATTTTATGACAGAGTATGTCTCACGCTCTGATTCGACAAGACATTGCTGCGCTGCAGTTTTCCTTTTCGTATTTGATAATTTTTATCATCTCGGTGTTGCTGTTTAACCATACAACAGTTTTAAATTAAATGATGTCTAGACTACGTCACATTCTTATTCAAGTAATTTATTTTTTTTTTACTTTATGATAACACTGATATATACAACAAAAATGTAGTAAACTTGTATTTATATTGTACATAAACTTTATTATTTATATTTTGATGCAACGCCCCTTTGATTATGAAGTCAATAACATTTTATCGTTATAAAATTTTCGTACACTGTTCTTGCGAAGGAATACGTCTTATTTAATGTTTATAATTCATAAAATAGTTCATAAAATAAATAAAACTAAATGACAATTAACTTATTCTATTGTAAGGTTTGACGTTATACCAACTTTTGATGGAGTTGTGTTGTTTTTTTCAGTACGGCAAGCAGATACGAGAAAACTACAAGGCGTTCAAGAACAAACAAGCTGAAACTATTAATACCAAGGACTACAATAGCTACACTGTACCAAATGTAAGTTTTTATTTTTGTATTTATTGTATACTTAAAAGTGTGTCTATTTTTATAATTTGTCTTCATATCCAATCTAGTCCTTGCTACTTGTGTCTGTTCCTCTGTTGTTTGAATTTTAGAATAGTAGAATTATCTGAAAATCTGGCTTAAGGTTTCATAATGAGTTTTAATTATACTGAAGTGTTTTTAAACAACTGTTATTTTATTATACCCTACTACAGTTTATCTGCACCCTATATTAGAATTGACACTTGTGTATTTGACACATACATGTATGGCTTGATATTATGCACTATACCACGCTTCAAAATTATGAGCCATAGTTCTTGTTATTCCTAAAAACCTGCTTTACCATGCGTCTTTTGTAGTCGATTGGGCGTGGCGATATGTAACGAATTTAGTTGTGTTCAGAGATCGTTGCGGGAAAGATTGCATTTTTAATCTTGAAGCATGACATTCCTATTGCCGTAAAATTTTATTGAAGATAAGATGTACGTCCTGTATCAAGTTATTTCCATTCTAACCAATTCTCAATTAATGACTAACATAATTAGAAATAACGTAATCATGGATATACATTACTCAATTTCTACATAATTTAAGAATTAACTGAACAATGGGTTTGTCTACGTGAGCATCACGCAAACCATCGAAATGGCAGTTTGTATTCAGTGTAGCAGTAACCAACTGTTTTCGATATTGGAAATTATAGGGGAGTATTGGATACATCTTGTTCCGATGCTTTGTGTCGTTGTGTACAAGGCCATCAATTACTCAAAACCCTGATGTTTATGGCACACGTGGATTTCAACTTCGTATCTGCTTCAATTGACGGATACTTCAAATTTGTTACTTTATTTGTTTGTCGAACTAAAAACATCTGCATGACGTTTGCTATTCACTAGGAGTTTATTTTACGTTGGATATTTGTTCTCAATTGAACTTTGTGTTAGTGCCTGTTGTTCGCCAGTTCTCGTAAAGAAAACAATTTTCTGATCAGTATAGATTCTGTTTTGGTGGTCGAATGTTTAATGAGGTCACAAAACACAAACATAAAATTTTTAATATGCTCAGATGCGCTAATTATATATTTAGTTTAGACTTGGCAAATCATTCGGGCAGATCCCCTCTCCGAAGGCCCTAAAAATATGACCGCTTGGGCTTCAAAATGCGGCGTTTGGTCGATGCCATCTTTGGACCATAATTTAAACCTCGCGCGTCTTTTGTTACCTAGACGATACAGTTCTATGTGTGTCATCATTTAAGGAACGTGTAAAATTACTTAAGGATGTTAGAAATCCCTCCTACACAATTTTAAGTAAAGTTTTCTCCATGGAAAACATTTTTGTTGTCAAATGCTTGTGAATGTTTTTAGTTTGATTTCAATCTTTATTATTTTCCTCTATCAATATTTCAGAAATGAGTTTTTTTACTTGTTTTATTATTAGTCGATTTCAGTTTTTAATTTTTGCTTCATCTGGTTCCTACTTCTTTTTTTTTAATATTAAGTAGTTACGTTTAGATTTTTAGGTTCTAGGTAACTAATTTGTAGGAATTTTATAACAAACGGCCAAGAAAAAATTGTTAAATATTACTAAAAGACAAAAAATCGTAGAATTTTCAATACTCATCTTTAATCTGATGTTTTCGGCTTCAGTAAGTAAAATTCTTGAAAGTATCTTGGGTACCGTTGGAAGACTTTTGGTATTTCTATACTTCCACGGGCTATCGGGTTTTTCTGTATCCAAATTTATTGTAGACTGTTAAGACACTTTTTTTTTAAAAAAATCATGTTTCTGTTGTGTTCATATGCAAGCAACTGCATGCGGTTAAATTTCGTGGTGTTAGTGAACTTTCTGCGGAGATGACATTTATGGACATCCTAATCGTATTTTTATTATTAAAATATGTTCTTGTTTCGATTTAATTATTTTTGTTTCTGTTGGACATTTTGCAATAAAGTTACTTTTATGTATTTTATTTTATTCTGTTTAACAAAGCAGATGTCTTTTGTATTTTATATTTCATTATGTTATAATTTAGTCATAGCCCCTAGGATACGAGGGTATAATGGATTCATTATACCCTCAAAAAGAAATTGAGGTAAGTGAGTCCTTTTTTGACTAAAATATAGAATAAAATAATCCTACATTCGTATATTACTAATTATTGAAAATATGCCAACAATACAGTCTCATTTACAGCAATTACTTTGTTTCGCGGTTGCCACAGTTGGAAGTTTTCGTATTCCTTCACATATATGTTTCGATTTACGAGGTAGCAGACTTGCGGTTGCTTTTTGAGCGATTTTTCAATTAATTCCGGTAATTTTTGATCATTTGGCACTCTATGAAATGAATGTGACAAATATCTAAACGTCAAATTGCTTATTGTCTTCATAGACAACATGATCTAGTGGTAAAATGTAAATCGGGAATGTTTATTGCTGTTTGGGCTGTATTTGCAGTAGCTGATCTTTCCAAATTCCGGTCCTCGCCTGGCGTGGCTGATTTTTTCTCTTGCAGGATCGAGTTTTATAGTGACAAGTCAAATTTCTCCTGCCGGCTAAGAAGTCTAAAAATTATAGAATGGCTTGTTCTACGATTTTGGTCAAAACATCTAACAGAGCGACCTTTTTCAAATAAAGTGATTGCTGTCACACTTTCAACTTGTTTTAAATGCCTCCTGTGAACAGTTGGTCTTCCAAGGATCGACGTTTATCGTTTGTGCAGATGCTTAACACTGTAATATATTATGTTCCATTTCATATTTAAAAACAATTTAATGTCACATTGCTGTAAAAATCCATTTCAGTTCTCACTTATTTAAATTTACGTTTTCTACATTTTTCTAAATTCAAGCCGCGTAGATAGACAACAAACTTTACTTGTTCTATATTTAATTTAAGGTCTGCATGTTTAGGTTTACTTTCTTATTCCTTAACTATACATGTATACCTTTGAAGTCAATGTATCATTCGTGAGTGTTAGAAGTTGGTTGGGCGATATAGGATTTGTGCATTTTAGTAAAAATTGTCGTTGACTTTTCAAAACAAAACTTGTATTTTTCTCCATCGTATCGCATGTGCCACCGATAATTTTAGTAGACTTTCTATAAACAAGTGTTTGTTTGCGGTTTTAAACATAAAAAGAACTTTAAGTGAGACCATGACATGATCTCGCAATTTTCGGCTTGTTCGTCTCCAACCTGTTCTTGAGTGGTTTCAAAGTTGCTAATCGACACCTCAAAATACCATTTTAAAGTTTTCATCAAGGCGCCAGTTTGCACCGAAAGCAACGATCAGAAGATTGTTAACAGAATTGCCTTTCTTAGGAGAGATTTTGTGTTTTTCCATGAATGGTTTAAGTGAAATGTTTACTAAGATTTTCTTCATTTTAGAAGAATTTTTGTTTTTTTGACGTGTCTTCATTTCGATAAAAATTGAGAAAGTATTGCTACCTTGAAACATTTTTCCTTGAACTACTAAAACACCAGCCCCACATTGGGTGTCAGTGTCACAAAGTCTTCCGACATAACTAGGGGTCTATTCCTTGGGTAGAGCTATGAGCCATGGGGGTAAGTCGAAATCTGTTGGGGGGGTCACACTCAAACTAAAACAAACAGGCGCCACCAAGTCCAGATTAATTCATGTTAATAGCATGGCATATTTCTAAGGGCGGACGTGGAGACCCAAAGAAAAAAGATCGCCTTCGCTGACAAAAACCTGTCTTAACAGAATAAGACGCTGTTCCTGTAAGAAAGAATAATAATTAAGTCACATATAAAATGGGAACACTGTTTGTGTCCCTCAAATATGCCTAAAACTGCAAAAAGAATATTTTCTACATAAGGGTGGCATCAAAATTCAACTCTTATGGCCTTTCGGTTGTTAAGTTTGATCATACTTGATCAAAATAAAAAACTTTAAGCTTGGATTAATAATTTACTAGAAGGAATCTCTTTTTCTGTAAATAAAATTCAATGCAATAAAATTAAATAATTATTTGAATTACTTTAAAAAAATTAACGTAAGGTTTATCACCCTGATTCTTGATCAAATATATTACTACAAAGTGTAACTGGTTACACTAATAATTCCTAACCCATTCAGATCTGATTCGGTCGGTTACATTATAACAAATTTACATTATAACAAATTAAGGAAACAAAATTTTCTCTTTAAGTTAAATGTGCTAATATCATTTTTAAATAAGAATGTTCACAAGGATATTCTCGTTTTCAAAGGTGGTAGTAATATAATACTAAACATCTGCTTCCGATGATACAAGTGTCAGCAGCATATTTCAAACAAACAAATGACGTAACAACAGCTGTTATGTTATGCTGAAGCAACGTATTGTTACTTACACATTAAACTGAGTGAAATTTAACTTTGATACTGGAAAATCCAGCCTAGTAACAAATGAAGTGAATAACAAAATCGTATTTCTACGTATCGAAGCAAAATAACGTGCATTCTGAAGGAAGCACAACAGAATTTCTTAAAGCTACTACGAACCAAACAAAACTGCTTTTCTCTACTGGATTGGGAAGTGCATCGTCGTGCGGAATTTACTGCAAATATCAAATCAAAGTAGTATCTTGGCTCGGAGCAACAAACGGCCTCCTACTAATTAGATCTGCTTTCCATCCTCTAAAAACACGTGTTAAGTGTTGTGGTTTTCTTAACGTTGATTCAAAGTTCTAAATTCTTGTCGCCTAAACTGTGTAGCGTAATCTTTCATCGTCTATTCTTAGTTGTAATCTTAGTTTGCGTTGCTAAATCTGCGTTCCTAAATTTTTGTTCCTAAATTTTGCGTTCCTAAGTTTTCTTTGCGCGTTATTCAGAAAGTGTATCACACAATTAAACCGACCCGCAGGTCACTCGCCATTCTTTTATTATACATGTTGCTGCTGCTTTTATCTATGGCCGAGTGCTTGTCCCGCGCTCTCGCATGATGGGAGGATCCCAAGGGGGGAGTTGTCAATCCTCTCAATGCGCGTGCGAGTGGCTGTGGAGCACACCGGCATCCGAAACAAATAGACTAACGACTCAAGATGCTATGTAGATGTAATTTAATTGTTAAACGTATTACGACTTTACTTAATAAAGGTATTTTAACATTTGTTGTACCTTTAATGAAGAGATTTATTAATTCAAAGAAAAAAATTGTTACAACCTTCCTATTCTTTTTTCGGCTTGCAATTTTCTTTAAATTAATTATTTTTTGTTCGCTTATTCTTTCGTATTTATTAAACACGTTAAGTAGGTTCTTTAGATCGTATATTTTCCAATCTTTTCCTAACTCATAATTTCCAACACTTTGATAAATACTAATATAACCTGAAAGAATAATAATTCGATCATGGCGCGTAATTCTTTGTCTGCTCGTCCGAAAACTCTGTCCGTTGGCAGATATGAATGACCGAGCACTGGCAATGTTATCTGAATATCTTCAATCTGTTTTTGAGATACCTTATGTAACCAATACATAGCAGTGCATACATAGCACGGTTATTGATGTTTAGACCCCCGCAACCATCACAAACAAACGAATTTTTGTTGTAGATTTATCGAATGTAGTGCTTATAAGAAAGCAAAGCAGGGTTGATCCAATTTCGCCCAATCTACGACCGCTATGTCCCTGGTCCAAACGTAAAATACGGGTTCTGGACATGTGCATCCACTACCCCAAAAACAACAAAAAACCAGTAGAAGAGAAAAAATGTTTCCTGAATAAGAATTTATGGCAGATTTTGAACTTGTTGAAGGTCAGAGGAGTACTTAACTTTATTGTCTCGTTGTTTTTTCATAAACAAAGTAAACTACTTAGTCTTGAACGTATGACCTTTAAAGTCACGTTTTGCATTATGATCTTCTGAATGTTTCTTAATCTGATATTTGATGCGTTCATAATAACTACACACATCTGTGGCTGGTAATTCAATACCAAGATTGATCTGAGTACTTAATATTTTATGAGCAATAAAGATACAATCTTTTAGATTTATTGCGATTGTGATAACACTCCAGTGCTTTAAATTTACCAATAAAAATTTTTACTTTACAAATTTGGGCAATTACTTATGAGATCTTCTATCTCACCACTGTTTACTTCGACACTTCCTTCTTTCTGAGTTTTTTGGCTGCAAACAAAAATTTTGTGAGGCGTAACTCCAAATCATCTTTTGAAAAAGGTTCTGCAGTTATGTAGAAAGTCTTTTTGCATCATATATGGAATAATACAGTATATTAGAAAATAGTTCAAAAATATGTTGAAAAATTTACAGCATATTGAATTTGTAGTTCACGTGGCTTCGCAGTTCTGGCAAGTCTATTTCATTTCCCTTTTGGTTTGGGGGATTAAGTAAAGAAGCAAGTCTTAAATCTGATTATTCATAAATATGTCCTTGTAGAAATAATTTTTGCAATATTTAATATTTTCAAATATGTCACAGCACCGATAAATTTTCTTTTTGTTATGTTGACAAGGAACTCTCTAGTTTACTAAATTTGGGTATGCAGAATTATATCTGAATACGTAACCCAAGGTTTGTATTCCAGCACTTTACCTCAAAAAGTAATTTAGCATTCCTCTCGTTTCTTTTGGCTATTCTACTGATATTCCAAGGCTTCTGCTTATTGCTGCTTCTTGCATCTGTTCTGTCACAGTATGACCTTCAGCCAGGTCCATCTTTATTATTAAAACGTTTCAAATGGCACTGTACAAACTTTATGACATTATTACGACACTATCCATATAACTACTAATATACTAAATTCATGTGAACTTATTACATTCTGAAACAAAATTAAAACTTGTCACGTTCTGAAACAAGCATGTGGACGTGTTGCGTTTTAACATTACAACTTATATGGACTTGCTACGCTTTGGAAATAATATATTCAAACATGTCTATTTAAAAGGAACCTGTTTTCTTTAGAAAGCGGAAACCTATCGAATGTGAATTTACCTTTACAAATCAAACTAAATATTTGCATAAACGTTAACAAAACAAACATTTAATTGTTTTATAAAGAGAAGAAACATCCATTGACCTGTTTCAGCCCGTTGAGCCTCATCAAAATGGCATAGTTTTTTAACCTGCATGAATCGATAAAAGTAATATACTTCAACAGGCGCGGATTCAAGACTGATTTTCCGGGGGGGATATTTTGTTTAGTGGTTCTACATACAGTCATGAGTGCTGATGGGTATTACAGAATTGGTACAGAAGTCGTGATGATAGGCTTTTATATTTTCAAAAAAGAATAAACCTTTTTTATAAATAATAGGAGATCGTTTATAGGTTGCTTATTAAAAATAGCCTAACTTATGCGGCAGGGCAGCCCACTTTCCAAGCAGTACAATCTCACTCGTGGTTAGGGGAAAACAATTGAAACAGACCGAAATATCCTAATAAACATGTTTTATATTGTAGTGTACGCATATTGTAAGCAAAACCAATAATGAATTCATTTAATGACTATTTTACAACTGGCATTGTGGGTGGGAGTGGAGTCTTGAATCCGCCACTGTACTTCAGTACAAATAAAAAGGAACCTCTGTATAATGACTGACAAAAGGTTAATTGAATCGTCATCTGATGGCAGAAGTTTATTCAAATCTATATCACAATTTTATAGATGGTCATACAAATACGTTCTGCCATTTGGGATTATGTTGTGTTACAAGCATATTTAATGCAATAAGTAACGTTTATCGCGTGGAGGCATTCGTTTCCTGCTTTCATGCCAATGGATATCACACAAATTTAATTTTTTTGCTATTGGTAGTTTAATTAAACATAAAGTAAATAAATTGTATCTTATATTTTCTTTCAGTTAGAACTAGCTCATAGCTCGATTTGAAATGATCGTTTAGACTTTGCATAAAAGTCTAAGTTATTATTTCATAACCCTCTTCAAGCATGTTTTCCGTCCATAAAAAGGCTGCTAATTAACATTTTGATATATGTTAATTATTTAATACCTTCATTTTACTTCTCTCGGAATAGTATTGACGAGCCCTAAAATAATATTTCAATTGAAGCAGTTAATAATCCTGCAGCTGTTGTTTCCATTGTTAACGTTCTCAGAAAGCTCTTTGTGATTTTATTCAGAATGAGATGTCGAGTATATACAGTAATTTTAATACCTACAATTAGTGTTTACACGGTTTGCTTCACTTAAATGATTTAGAAATTTCGCGCCTGTCATTGTGAATTCTAAATGCGTAAAACTATCAACTAATTTGCATAATTTAATCAATCATTTAATTCTAAAGTATATTATGTAAATGTATTTATGATTTACTAAATAAATTGCCCAGTTTCTTTTTTTTATTTTTATTTCGCTGTCGTTCAGTTTTCTTTTATTAGAGATTTGTTCCAGATATAATCCCATGCTATTAGCATTGCTTTTTTAAGAGGTATGTTCATATTTTTGTATTCATCAAGGAGATGAATGCAGCTTTGCACAAGCTTTTCTAAATCAAGAACTGAATTTTTTACATGTTCTATTGAATATTGTAGCAAAACATATATTTTTATATTAGAAACTTTTTAATATCTTTTTTTTTTTAATTCAAGAAGAGTACTAATAGCCTAAGTGGCGCTGGTATACGAAAGCAGCTGTATCCACAATTTAACACTATACATACGTACTCATCACACTCTCTTATAGAGTTAGCAAAAGTTTATATCAGTGTTATCCAATTTTCTCACATTCTTACTATTACTCTTCATTTTTCTGTCGTTGCGCACATCTTTCGCTTTAACAATATCCGTAACGCAATTTAGACAAACGCTTTTGTTTTTAATATCAATCTTGCAATTGTTCTTCTTTTTCGGCATCCATCTGTTATACCCAACAATGTCTTTCATAACCGTCTCTTATCTTTTCTTTCTTTCACATTATCCTCCTGCCCTCCAACGAGACCATATCAATGTAATAAATAGAATCTGATTCATTGAACTTAAACCACGGCTATCATCATTCATAACTCTATGTCCAATGAGTGCCTGCACTGCTGCATTTGTTTAACATTTTCAAAGAGGAATCAACCAAAGGCCGATGTCGTTGTTTGCTGCTTGTCAGATTTGTCTATTATACATAAACAAGACTCGAGGATAAATACAAAGTGGAAAAATTTCAAATACCATCTGGCCAAATTCGGCAATGCTTGCTGTAGTTGACTATATTCAAAAGTATTTCATAGCAGTCGTGTCGAGGGCTCTTTAGTCTGTTCTCGACCAAACATCAATTATACATAAGTTGTGTTTATTAGCAATTTGCAAAAAGAAAATATTTAAAAATTACAAACCCGCTGTAAGGTAGGGATTTTCCAACTATGTAGATACACATTTGTTGGACTTCCAAATCCTTATTTACGCAATATAAAATTATTTCCATTCTTAAATATTCCCCTGCATGTAGTTTTGTGGGTACAAATATACAAGAAAGAGAGAAAAAGGATGCAAGTTGAAGCACCCGATTAAAACTTTGTCTGCTCTACTATTGCAAGCTACAAATTAACCCTCATGACGCTAGTGATATCGAATAAGATAAGGAGTGTGGTGAAGAACGAACTTGATTTTAAATGAAGAGCGGCCGCAGTTTTCATCTCGCAGATGAAGAAATAGCTAATAGAATTATATGGGTCACAAAGGGTTTTCTTAAATTAGCGTATATTGTATTAGACCCTTTGAAATCCTTTGAACTATATGCAGTTCCTTGCAAACCAAATAGCAGGATGTTCCCCATCGTGTTTGGTTTTCTTCCTAACAAGACCAGAACAGTGGTAAAAATTATTTGATCAAGCCCGAAATACTGCGCATAAGACAAATATTTGGTTGTATACTGAAGAAGTATTTCAAATAGCTTCGACCTTATTATGATGCAAGGCTACCGAAGAAGTTTTATGGCCAAAAACACTGAATTTCAAAGGTGTTTGCAGAAAGGCAGAAGATGTCAAAAAAGTGCGTAGCTTTATCACTTGTTCCAATGGATAAAATCACCGATGCGTACTTTTTCGTTGAAATTATTGCTCTAGATGAAGTACCATAAGTATCTTCATTCCCAGATATATAATTTGTATATGATTTGATGAAGTTGGTTGAAGTTTTACATCTTCAGAATGTAATCTATATACTTTGACCCCAGAATAAATAATAATTTCGAAAGATGGCACAATTATTTGAATGTCATCCCAGTATTGAAAAATTTGTTAAAGTTCTCAAATATCAGTAAGAGGAAGTTGAAAACCAGTTAAAGGTGTTGCGCACTGAACGCGGAAGTAAACCTATGTCGAGGCAATCAATGACCAAATAGGGAAGTCTCGTAGTTACTTATAAAGTGGGGAATTGAATAATTGTGGATATGTAGGTATTGCATTTTACTAAATAAATTCAAGTTTGGGATTATGCGAAAAGTTTTTGAGTTGTTTGCGATTACAGAGATATAGTTTGAGTTACTCGGACTGGAATAACAAAGAACAGAATACTTTTAGTGTTAGTTCTTGGAGATGTACGCTTAAGGTATTAACCTTAAGGTTAATTAGGTTTTATATAAATACATTTTATTCAGGCACACTGCGTTGTTGCGTTAATAAGTATTTGGGGTTAATAGCCAATCCGGCTTGACTTTATAGTAGCGTTAATAAATTTTAATAAAATGTACGTGCAACTGTTGACAACAAAACGTTTTATACAGATTGCATTTTAATTTATTGAGCGTTGGCGGTTTACGCCAAGAAAGTGCGACGATTAATTGCACAAGCACGACACGTATAATCAACGACGGTCATAAATAACGCAATAACATTAAAACACGCAGCTTATAATGCAGCACACGCTATTAATGGTTGAACGAACATCTGTCAAGCATCCATAACTTCACATTCAACCACATGCATTACACAAAAATTTACATTAGCATTGGTAATGAAGTTCGCCATGTGGTGTAACTCACTGTGACGTGAAAAGCAAGCCCTAACAAAAGATGAATTGAGAAAGACTTTTATGTGTCACCCGTTCTCTTTTAATTCGCTCAGGATGATTATATTACTCTGTACGTACATCCTATCCCATAAAATACGAACAGAACCCTCCAATTGAAATCACAAGGACGCTGGAAACGCACATAGCAACAAGAAGTTATTACCATGCAGGAAAACGTTACTCGACACGACGGACGTTAAATCTATAACCCCAACTAATGACTTGCTGTAAGGGACACCATAGTTGAGCTCTGAAACCGTTTCCGCAAATCTAACACGCGATTTAGTTTTTGCATCACTTCGTTTAAACTTGCTCGTTCACCCACTATCCGGTGACATTAATTTAACACAGATGAGCTTGTTTGCTTAATTTAGAAAATATAACGGAGAACTGGATATCGCAAAAATGAAAAAAAGAGGACATTGATTAATATATGTGTATATATTGTACTTGGTATTTTGCCTAGGGGTTAACTAAATGCTAAAATTATTCAGATTAGTAGTAGGAACATATTTTAGGAATACGTAATGACAGTGAGTGTAGTTACTGCCTCGTTTAAAGTCAAGCTAACCGGGTAAACACTATAATTGCTTGTATTCAAATTTCTTTATGTATGTTAGGGACATAGTGATTAAAAATGTTTCTATGTAAAATGTCTCAACATATAATTTATCTTTCAATTTTAATACGACGGTGGTACAGTTACAATAGATTAACCAGTGCTTTGAACCGTTATTTTTTTCGTTTTGGTTTTCATTCCGATTCATTTAAAAGAAGTTTATACCAGGCGGTTCCATTTTCACTTCGTCAAAAATAACGTTTTTTATTTTTGGTTTATTTTTATTTTTTTAATAATTTGCGATCAAGTTTGGGATGTAATAAAATACGACTGGGTATTAAATGTAATATGCACAACTTTGAAACATCTCTGAATTATATTCCATATTATAAAGTTTAAATGTTTGCAACACATGAGCAGGAGATGAACAATTATTTTTTGGAAACTTTATTACCATCCGACAAAGTGTACGGAAATGCACCGTCTTATATTTCCTTGGTTTTATAGTGTCATTCTCTTGACAACGTATTACCGATTATCTCGTTATCTTTTACCGATTGCGGCACGTATACAATATAGGCGTTTACAAATTCAATAATGATCATGTTATCTTGCAAGAATTTTTTATAGTACGTGATTTATAACTCTCTTATATTGCATCATCCTAATAATAGATTAATTCATTGTGCTTTATAATTTGTGATTTCTCTAAAAATTGTAACTTGTTCCAAATATTTTATAAATGTTGCACATTTACACATTTTGTTGCGTCAAAGTAAAATTTGATAATGCGAATCTAAATAAATTGCTCCTGTTGTACGATTACTACTTATTGACGTTTTTCGTATTAGTAGATTACTTATTACATAAAATAACCGGAAAGATATTTTTAAAATTTCATAATCTTGTATTCATCATCATTAGGTCTTCAGTCCCGGAACTGGTTAGACGCATACCTCCATTGTTTTCTATTTTGAGTTAATCTACACGTTTTCCTGAAATTTCCCTAGCCCACATCTTTTACTATCTGCGTGCAATAGTCTGATCTAGGCCTACCTCTACCTCCCTTTTTTCTTATCTCTCCATGTATATCCCACACTATTCCCCAAATGCCTTAGAGCGCCTTGTGCATCTATTTCTCTTATTTTTTTTGCTCTTCGCATGTCTTTCTTCGTGTACTATTTCTATAACGTTTTCGTTATTAACTTTTCTTGCGGTATTCCGTCCAGACAAGAAAGAAAGCAGCCAAGTAGAGAAAATTGCCTACACCGAATACCGCAACAAAACACAGGGACAGAATGGTAGAATCGAACTCCAAAAGGATCAGAGTTCGGGCTAGCTCAAAAACGTCGTAGAGTGGGTTGGGTACCTAGAAAGAAAAGAATTGGAAACCTCAGTAACAAATAATTATATTACGAACTTGTAGGAAAACATGCAGTCCCAAAAGAATATTTACAAACGTCGAAAATACATTTATGTAATCGTTCGTTACAACTGATGTACACAAAGCGTCAAATTACATACAATACAGCACAAGCCTACACATTAAAAAATATCACGAATAAAATCTTATTATCTAAATACAAACATACTTACAATATGTTACAACCCTAAATATGTACAAAAAATAACGACATAATAATACAATAAATAAATTTTGCTGTAGGAAGTGCATCTCGTAACATTAAAATTTTAAACAGCCAGTTGTTGACGTTCACCTTAATTTATTCAAAAATGCAAACAGTAGAAAATCGCTTCAACGCATTAAAATTTTAAATAGCAAGTTTTACGAATAAGTACATATTTGTTCGTGGTGTGAACGCACGTACGGTCTGCGGTTTATTGCAGAATCAATCAAAAGCAAGTGCCTATCTTCCAAAACAGCAACTCAAAATAAAGCAAGCAAAAAATACATTGTATCTTCTTTTTGGTATCATCTTAGGATGAGAAAGTGAGGCTGTATTCGTCTACGGCTGGGTGCTGGAACAACTTAACTATACTGTACTACCACAAACGCATTTTAAAAGCGCGACTTTACAACGCTCAAAGGACTTATAACAGAACAGCAACTCAAAATAAAGCAAACAAAAAAATACATTGTATCTTCTTTTTGGTATCATCTAAGGATGAGAAAGTGAGGCTGTATTCGTCTACGGCTGGGTGCTGGAACATCTTAACTATACTGTACTACCACAAACGCATTTTAAAAGCGCGACTTTACAACGCTCAAAGGACTTATAACAGAAGAGAGCGAAGAAGTAATAGAGCGACGAACAAGTAAGAGAGTTTTTCAAAAGTTGAACGTTGTTTATACAACTTTAGAACGATGGGGGGGGGTGTATGTAACCAACAACCATTCCCACCTTTATTGTTGTAGAATATTCTGAGAAAGCAAGCGAAAATATATATTCCAGACAACAATGGCGAGAATCTTTCGTAGAATGCAATCAATAGAGGAGGCCAAAATACGATAATTAATTCTATTGAATTTCGTTCTTCACATGGGAAAGCAAAATATATTTTAAAGCATCCCTGCGAGTTATACCACCAGAAACACGGCTAAGCAAGTAAGTGACCTGACTTTAGAAAAAAATAGAGGTTTGTATGATTATCGATCCGCGCTACAAATATACCACGAATTAACATAATTAGGAAGACGCTTTTATTGCCCATAAAAATTGGGCGACCGAACACGAGCAGATAACAAAATAGAATTTCATAGAACACGAACAGATAACACCACATTTAAATATTTAATGAGTAAGCAATTTTCAGAAGCAACATGTTTGCTGCTTTTCAACGAATTGACATTTGAAATAACAAGCGGCGGTTAGAATGTTTTCCAAGGAATTGTCTAAGGCGAGCTTCTATGTTTTGGAAGTAGTTTACGATTACAAACATTTCGACGAATAACTATTTGAAATAACAAATACATATTTCAAGGAACGAGACATTATTTAAAGTCGTTTGATGAGCAAACATTTCAACGAATTAAAGTGTTTAGAAGAAGCAAATGCTTGTTTGATTTAACGAATTTCTAAACGGGTATAGAATATATTCCACGTATTAAGGAACGTCTTTCTGAGAACGGTTTTAATACATATTTATTGAACTTGTTATTATTTGAGAATAACATGAAAAAAGGGTTTAGATTAGCGTTTTTAGTTAAGGTAGTTGCAATTTAATGCAGAATCGCTCTATTTCAGAAAGTTACCGTAACAAATTTGTCTGTCCATGCTATCATTAGCGTAGATTTGAAGCATCACATTCTAAAAAGCTTCTACCTTTTTCCTGTCTGCTTTTCCTACTGTCCCTATTTCATAACCGTACTGTTCTGTTCTCCACACATATTCTCCTTATTTCTATGTTTGTTGTCTTCGAACATTTTGTATTGCAGGTGATTTAAATTCCATAAAAATCAGCTAACGTTAACTGTTCTTTTGTTGCATAAGTATCAACAATTAAATTTAATTCAATCCACTTGGTCTCCCGCAAAATAGTAATCTAAAAAATATTCTACGATATGTAACATTTCTAGTTAAACAATTCAAAACTGGTATTTTAGTATTGCCATCTTTCAATTTCTACATAAGAAATTAAAATTGCACCTTTTTTACTATTGCCTAGCAACAAATATGAATTTATTTAAAATATCATTTTTAATAGTCTTTAATTACTAGTTTGAATTCCGATAAAATTATTAAAGGCAAGGTCCTTATCAAAAAATAAGATGGATGTTTCAATCATTATGGGATAATCGTCAATACAATACTATAAAACTCTTTAAAAATGACCTGAGGTTGTTCATGAATCTTTCATGACGGATACTGAAGTGAACCTTTTCAACCTGCAATTAAATAATGTTTCTTTGAAGACATTGGATTTTCTGCTTACTGTGCAAAATAAAAATCTGTTTCTATGCAGTAACTGTTCTTCTCTTGCTTGCTTTCTATAAAGAAAAACAATTCGCCAGCAGACTTTTGTATTGTATTTTTCTGAGTTGTAGAGGTTGCTAGAGTCGGTTTAGGACACGCTTAATAAGATGGAAACAGACATTTGCCAATTCAAGAGTTCTTGTTCTTATTAAGTATGATCTTAATATTAACATCCTTGAAATGTTAAGAATCTTAAAACACGCCTAAGCAGGGTTTTTTTTTCTCTCAGACTATAGCAGTTAACCATTTTTCTTCTTTTCTACTTTCGTCATTTTCTTTGTCGTTCTCTATTCCATCCTCTTCTTCTTGTTTTTCATTCTTTTCCTCCTTTACTTCATCCGTTCTAGTTTCTCATTATTACCTTGATCTTTTTTTTTATCTGATTTCTCCAATATCCTGAGCAAAGAGGATTTTTTAAAGTTCGCCCTTATCTGAATGTATGAAGCCTGATTTTTAATCTTGCTTTAAATTTAAGATAAATAACGAAGTCAAATTAATCATAACTGGTATGTAATTCGTGAGGGGTGCGGATGAGATAAATAACAAGATTAAATACTTCAGTTTTACTGTTAGTTAATTATGTTAAAGCGAAGGGGAAAGAGGGAATCGCACATGATAATGATACGTATTAATAGTGCGATAATAATGTATATTTAACTTTTTTGTATTAAATTTTTATCGAAATCTATATGCAAGCATTACACATTCGCTTTTCAGTTACAAGCCGATTTCATAAATAAAATGTTTCCAAAGAAACGGCATTACGTTTTAAAGTTCTGTTCTTTTGTTAAACAACATTGTCCCAGAGGGTTTTATCCGGATATATTCCGTCCATAATTTGTTAAGTAAATTGATCTATTAAATTTTTTCTTGAAATATTAATCTTAACATTATGTATCAAACCACCAAATGTGTTAAAAATGGGGTCACGTTATTACCTCTTTTCATGCTTGGAACGGATTGCAGTGACGTACTGCCCTGTTCTCTAACAAATATATCAAATTGCTTTGTTTTAATATTTCTCAGCAAGAAAACTTTCTATAGTAATTCTTATGGAACCATTCTGTCCTCACAAATTGAAAATCAAAATCAAATTTTAATTTCGTGTTGTATAATTTTTTGCTGTTCGTTACTAGGGTTAAAGTAAGTTGAATTAACCTTTAGAATTAAATTTTATACTCTACTGAGGGTGTAAAATTAACGATATTTGTGCCATTAAGGCGTACGGACTGAGCTGAATTTGTCACGGAAGCTTTAGTTCAGCCATTATTACGGGTTGAATAAATGTAGAATTCGCCATAGATGAATGGAATTTCACCCTTTAATCTAGCACAAGTACTTTTATACGTCATTGTCGTAGTTACCCCATTGTGCATTATCCGTTCCCACGAGAACGAGAGTAACTGTGAAAAATAATGGAGCGAATGAGTGACTTAACATGAACATGTGATTAAATTGAAATACATCCAATACGAATTATATTTAGGTAATAGAAACTAGAAGTATTTGTATCTTAGCAACAGTCCTTTGAAGTAGCCCCTATGAATTATGAACAGAAAGTGCATTTCAGTAGGTAGCAAATGGTTTATTGAAGTATGGATTAGATAAGCTTCGTAAACGGAAAAAGTAAATATTATCGTGGCTTGTGTGTGATTATGGTTGTGCGTTAGTGCAATAGCAATCATTGTTTACGGATATCCTTTAATCTCAACCGCATTGCATTTTATCTTATCTCTTGTAACATGAAGTATCATTTTTTGCCATGAACTCGTATTCTTTTGGTAAGGACAAAGTATAATGCATTAACTATTACTTGATCAAGTACTCTTCTTGCGTAAGTGTAGTGCCGACAATTCTTTTGCCAAAATTTCCTCGTACACTTTTGTCTATGAAGTTGAAACGATCTTTGTATCTGTGCTCATGACCCACTTACAGGCGATTTTAGGAATAGTTTACATATTTCTATATTATTCTCGAGTACATCTTTTGAACAACTAAAGAAATTTGGAGGGTGGAAATAAACAGATGTGGGCTTTTGAACTAGTAACAGGTGACGTAATAGTCATAGATGACGTCAGAGGCCCACTGTGACCAATAATTTTAAATAGGGCTTTATGGCAAGTGACATCTCGTTTGAAAGGTATTAAAAATACCTATTCCTTCATACTAATTTTGTTTGGGTTTACGCTGATTTTAAAGGATAAATTAAATAAATACTAAAGTTATAGTTTGGCATTTAATTAATAAAGATTCAAAAGTCCGCCTCCGGTACCTCTGGTTACTTGTTAAAAAGTTGACGTTTTTAATTTCCTGACGTTTTTAATTTCCTCGCGTTTTAATTTGCTAAGTTTTTGTAAAAATGTTATATACTTTAAATATTTAGTTTAATTATTGTTTAACAAGGCGTTTAAGTGTATACATAGGCAAAGTGGTACGTACTGTAGCTGACAAAGTAGCAGCTGTTTTAATAATTGGTGAATGTAGTAACAGTTTCTATGCAGCGCAACGTCTTTTTAATGAAAGATCTCCGATCGCCCTATGCCGAGGACTTATTCGAGGGAGCTTCTTCAGAAGTTTGAAGCAACATGTAGTGTTTAAGATACCAAACGATTGGTCAACCAGCAATTATTGATTACAAAAAATTGACATAATTGCAATAAACCTCACTCGTTCTACAGCCCAAGTTGCGTCTATCTGTGAAATCAGTCAAAGGGCAGTACATGAAGTGTTGGCTAAAAACAAATTTTGGCCATATAACTTAAACATGTTGCACCAACTTTCAGATGAAGACTCCGACCGAAGACTAGAAATCTGTGAAAATATGTCCAATCAAATTACCTAACACCGGGACTACATAAAATTAATTTGTTTTAATGGCGAAAGTACATTCTTCCTCAATGGAAATGTTAACACACGAAATATGATGTATTGGAGTGACACACATCTTCACATCTTTCGTAAAAAACCTATTCAATTTTCAGAAAAAGTGAATGTTTGGGCACGTATTTTGAGAAACCACATAATTAGGCCTGTTTTTATTAATGTTAACTTAACCAGTGAAGTATATTTGAAGATGTTACAAAACGCAGTTAATTCTTGAAATTCTGGAAGATAATCCAGATGAATTCGGCAACTTGGCGCTCCAGCACACTATTGTGGTGCAGTAAGATCTTACCTGGATACCGAATATCGTGGCAGAGGGATTGGACGACTAGGTCCGATAGAATGGCCAGCTCGGTCATCGGACCTTCAACATTAGATTGCTTCTGCGGGGGTACTTAAAATCTTAGGTTTATGCTACAGCACCTAACAGTATTTATATTCTGAAACAACTAATTATTAAAGAACGTAGGGCAATTTTCGCTGATACATTTGAACGAGTACGACAATAGTTTGGCAATAGGATGCATTACTGTCGGGAAATAGGTGGACCACATTTTGAACACTTACGATAAGAATTGCTTATTGAATCTTTATTAATAAAATGTCATACCGTCATTTTTTTATTTATTTAATTTATTCATTAACATCGGCCTGAACCCAAACAAAATTAGTATGAAAAAATAGGTATTTTTAATACCTTTTAAACGAGATGCCACTTGCCATAAAGTCATATTTAAAATTGTTGGTCACAGTGGTTCTGTGACGCCATCTATAATTATTACGTCACCTGTTAAGATTAGTTAAAAAGGCTACATCCGTTTATTTTCACCCTTCGAATTTCATTAGTATAAGTATAATCGTTCAGAAGATAAGTGAACTGAGGGGACTTTTGACTAGCAAGGTATATCAAAACCAGTGAATAGTCTTTTATTCGTACTTAATGACTGCGGTTTGTGCCTGATGTGAAATTTTGAATTTGAATAAAACTCTTGCCTGATTGCCAATCAAAACTTTTGAAACGAATGAACTTTTCTTTGTGTAGTTGTACGATGTCAGAACACCAATACAATGTTTTTGTGAAGTATGGTAGAAATTCCTAAATCACTATAGAAACACATACCACTAGCGTCAGTTGTAGACTAATCAAGAAAGATTATAGGCTAAAAAATGGGCAAATACAAGTTTTCAAAATAAAAGTACGATAAAAGCTTCAATTAATTGATCATCACAAAATATTGCGCATCTTTGCTGCTTTTATTGCTTAATCTTCCCAAAACATATACAACTTGATGCTTGCGCTATAAAAAGACCACCTTCCATCGGTGTTATGATTGTGCAGAAAGTTGACCAGGAAAAGGACTCCTCTTCTGGTCAATAATCACGCTTTGCGCATGTGGTATCATTCGTTCCAAAACTTTTTTTATTCTTGACGCAGATAAAAGACAACTGTACGCCTAGATCAAATTATATTATGCACGAATTTAGTTAAACAAACACATCAAGTGTTATAAAGGCGATTTTAAACAATATGAATGAAATTCATTTTATTTTATATTACGAGGTTTGCTATTTATATTTCGGTATAGCGTTAAACTAACGCTGCTACTACCTGTCAACTGACGTTTTTATTGTAAAGTTTGTAATTTTTGATGGTATACATGCTCTGAACGTATCAACGTACGAATGCTATTTGTGTTGTTTACAAGTAACTTGAAGAAATTTATCTCGGCAAAAAATGAAAATAAATTGTGAACATTTTTGAGCGATTATTTTTTATTTTAGACGTGGATTAACCCAACAACTGTGCCTCGACGAACTTAACTCGTCTTTTTGTGATGAAGCATTATCAAGGACTAGTGTTTATCGATGGTTTGCCGCCTGCATAAGTTCCCGTAGTTGGTTAATCCATTACCAACCCCTGTCCTATTATTGGAACACTCTCTTTTTGTAGAGATCTTTAACAGAAATCTAGAGATCGTACTACAGATGGCGCAAATACCTAGAACTACATTTGGTTTACATAAATTTTACCAGATTATGCTAAAATATGTAACTTCAAATGCAACACCACTTAGTTGTTGCTTTCTTAGTAGAATGCATTCATAACATGATAAAATATATAAACGTGTTTTATTATTCTAAATTGAAGTGAATGCTTTAGAAATATATGCTATCATACTCTCTTTTTGTGATACAACATAAGGGCATGCTATTTACATCACAATTATTCTTAAAGTTGTTAGTTTTGGACTGCGTCCCATTTATAAGGCATTGGTGGAAACAATAGTAGTAGTAACCTTTGTTGTGGAATGGAGTTTTGTGTTGTTACCTTCATAAATTGGTTACACAGGAGCCATAATGGGTTCTAAGGAATTTCTAACTGTAAAGGACATACAATCATTATTTGAAGATGAAAATTTCTAGAGAGATATAAAAAATAACGAAATTGATGTAGCAATTATTCCTCCAGAAGCCGATAGCCAGACCGACACAGAATTTTGAGGAAAATAATCTTGATGAAGAAATAATAGATGGTGCAGGTACAGTAGAATTGTTTACTGCCAATACTGAGAAACCTGAATTGTGTAACGTGCCCTCTCAGGTACTTGAATGTAAAGGCAATCGGAACTGTCCGACAAAACGAAACAGAGAAATGATCTTTACTTTCTTCAAAACAATTTAGTAAAGTAAGGGATCGCGGTTATTTCGATTATTGACTTGACAAAACAAATGAAATGTTGGTGTTGAAATGGAATGACAATAAGCCGGTTTCGCTCGCATCTAACTACATTTATAGTGAACTGTTAGGTCATACTAGACGATATTTACATAAAGACAGAAAACAAATTCAAATCCCTATTCCCTAACCTATCCAGGACTACAATTTGTATATGGGTGTGGCGGACATGCTTGATAAGCAAGTATCACTCTATCGAACGAGAATTCGTTCAAAGAAGTGTTGGCGGCTATTATTTACACAACTTCTAGATATTTCTGTTGTAAATACCTGAAGAAAATGTGTCATTATTAGATGTTCGTAAGAAAATTGCACGGCCTATGTCAAAAACACTACTTGCGCAAAATGTCCAGGTCCACAAAAGTTGAAACTTCTCGAAGGTAGAGTTAGTTTAAATGTGAAGTTTGATGAAAGCGGACGCTTAGTGCTACACAACGAAGATGTGTCTTGTGCGGCAAGAAAACAAGAAGGTTTTGCGTCAAATGTAATGTGCCACTTTGTTACGTTCGCCTTCCGACGATGTATTAAACCTTTAAGAAACCTTTAAGGAGATCGAACCCACGCAAGAAATAAAGAAAATCAATCCCCATGTGAGGGACAGCAAAAGGCCGAGAGAAAAAAAATAAATACCAGTTCAAACGTAAAGGAAAAAAAAGTAGCATCAGGGCGAGAAATGCGAGTTATGTAGGAAATTAGGCAGTAACAAAAAAAAAATCGGGTCAAAAGTTAAGCAAAACAAAATCTGAGCAGAAGTTAAGCCAAATAAAATCGGAGCCCCACGTCAGGGCGTCAAAATTTATGCTACGTACATCGACGTAGTCGGAAGGACAATGAAAGGAGAACCGGGCTCAATCGGGGAGTAGGCGGAGTCTTACAAATACAAAAAAAATAGAAAAGGTCTGAAATAAAGAAAAGAAATTAACAATGCTTATTAATACTTATAACTCTAAATGACATTTTGGAGAGACATAAAAGCGCAGTATGACCAAAAAACAAAAAAAAAATAACCACAATATACATATATTAAGAAGAACAAAATAAATCGCTTTTTAAAATGGCGAACTGCAGTTTTTAGGTCACTACAATAAATTAATTAACAAAAGTTTACAACTCTAAAAACAACAGCTCTAAATCACCCTCGTAAGCATAAAATGACATACAAAAATTGTCACAATAAGAAAATCAATCAATAATATAATATTAATCATCAATACCATCGTAATAATAAAATTATGTACCTAAAACTGTCACCATAAAGAAATCAGTAAATAATACAATATTAATTAATCAATACCATGGTAAGCATAAAATTATATACATAAAATTGTCCCAATAAACCAATCAATAAGTAATACAGTATTAATAATAATCAATATCATCTCACATAAAGATAATCATTTCACAACTGCAAAGTTTAGTCATCAATGGAACTTTATAAACATGCCGTTTCAACAATTACCTACGACCCTTACAAGAGAACAAACACTCACCCACGTGCCTACGGTGTAGGATAGATCACACCCTCTCTAAGGCCAGAGTGGAACAGATGGATCTGGGACCACGCAAATCGTGCGTCCTTTCTACAAAAGGAACGTCAATCTTTGGCCTAGGTACTTGAGAATCATTTCACCGGAAGAAGCTATAATAAGTACGATTAAAGATTAGCTCAGTTATGAAGAAAAGTACATTTTGTAAAACTGAAAACACCACAACGGTGTGTACGAAATTCCTTCGATAACGAAAAATGTAACGAGTAATTGTTGTTGTATAGCTACAGGAAGAAATCAAATGAACTTGTTTGATAGCACGAATTAACATCAAAGCCGGCGTTATCAACCACAGGTGTTAAATAGAAACTTGGAAACAACCTTTTGTCGGAGAAGTGCTATCCCTTATTTCAACGAGTCTTCAAGTTGGAGTAGTATAAGAAGTAATTATGCTCTATAGGAATATGTATCAAGCCAACGGATACCTTAAACAAGGTACTGACGATCGAGATTATAGAAGAGCTTTTCGTTTCGCAGTAAATAGGTTTAAATGAAAATTATAATAAAGCGTACTTATTGTAGGAAGGTCTAATATACAGGGTGGTGTATGAGGAGTAGAAGCAGAATCTTTGTGAATGAGGAATGAAATAAAAAGGGTACGGTTTAATACATCGTCGGGGCAAACGTAAAAACTTCACGATATATATCTTGCTCCCCTTTCATACTAAATAAACTTTATCTTACTGTTAGGTGTACATTTAGTTTATATAATAATTCATTAAATATAATACACGACAAAAAAGTCATGTGTACTTCTATGTATTAAACAAATGAATGTTAATTTTTGTATTTTCAGCCAATGTCCCAAAAATGGAATGTGCTTTTTTCAGTAATAGTTAAACACGTAATAAAAAAGTTTAGCAGAATGACTTCATTTGGCTACATTTGGTATATTTTATATAAAAAAGTATATAAACAAATTACGGCTAGTATTGAGTTTCATGAAGGTCGTTCAAAATCTATTGGTTTTTTCTGGAAAACCTTGATGCTATGCGTGAACTGATACTGCGACTTATCGTGAGTTTGAGGCAACTTTCACCGACAAAACGATTTATTCGCGCTGAATTCACATAATTTGACAATCACTGAAAAATGGGCTTGTGTTGCTTGGTCGAAAGAAATTATCAAAAAATACGATCGCGGTGTTTCCAAACACGTCTACGAATTCGCGACCTTCGACGGATCGTGGATCTACACCTATGAACCCGAAAGTAGACAGCAATCGACTGTATAGGTTTTCAAAATGAGCTAAATCCAACAAAAGTTGCTCGTGCACGAAGTACTTTGTATGAAATATTCGCCTGTAATTCCAGAAAAACTGGTCATAACACAATCGTTCCTTTAGAGAAATGTAGAACGGTCAATTCTGAATGGCACACAACCATATATGTTCATCTGTAGTCTTCGAACACATAAGGAAAACCAACCACTTAAAATGCATCATTCTCCACCACGACAATGCTAGCTCTCACAAATCAACCCCAACAAGTGGCTTTTTGAGCACTCAAAACTTCAATTTGATGGGCCATCTTTATTCCCCCGTACTAGGAATAAAATGCCAGGCCGTCGTTTTTGACACCTGAAGAAGCGGTTAATGCGTTGCTCAATGTAGTAAGCGTAAGACTACGGATCCCAAGGTCCTGGGCTCAAATCCTGACACGGCCGACTGCTTGAAAAATGGCAGGTGAGCATTTTTCACAAAAATTACGCCCTCGTTCGGATGAGAGGTTAAATGGAGGTCCCGTGTGTGAGTGTTGTCACGCACGTTAAAGATCCCTACCTTGCCTGGAACGGCAGGGTTTCGGCAAAATTTTAAATTTCCAGGCAACAAAAAACTCGCCTCCTGGCCAATGTAGTACCTTCTGGTGGAGCATTGGAAATGTAAATGAACGGTTAATGCGTTGAAAATGCATGTTTTGGAGGTCACTCAATAGGAGTGGAAAAAGTACTTCGAAAATTAATTCAGATGTTTGTAAAAGTATATTGATTTTCATGAAGAATATTTTGAAAAACAATAAAGCTACTTTTGTTGATAAATAATTGTTTTTGATCTCATATCCCGAAATATAAACGGCAACCTTCGTATAGTTATTTAAAATAAATACAATCGTTACAATATTCTAAATAAATCTATCTTATTAAAAATGACCGCAATAAGTAGGATTCTTTCTAATATTCGCGTAGAAAAATAAATATGTTACAATACTTCTATGAAAGATGCTCCTCTTTAATTGGATTGATTTTTATAACGAGGTTCTGGAGAGGGTTAAACCCCTTAGAACTCTCTTACAATCTCGCTCCTGACAATTACTACGAGTTATTCCTTATCTTCATTTTACAAATTTGATTATATGAAGAGCCAAGTTCAAAATATTAAGTACTGAGAAAGCGTATATTCTTTCTACAATCAGTAATACCAATAATTTGGGTAACAGGAAGCACGTAACTGACCTGAGCACGTTACGTCCGCCTAGCTAAGCTTTATCCGTATTATACTGACAGAGTGTTAACTAAGCAATTTGTATGTATAAACGGAAATATCTAAGACGCTCAGGTAAATACCAATTTAAAAATTTATATAACAATTAAGTACATTTTTAGTTCAACGAACTTTTTATATTAATTTGCATTGAAAACAGTTTCAGGTATTGTTTTGCAACGCAGGGCAGTTACAGCTCAAAGGATGTTACAAAAGAAGTAGAACGGCCTTCATTGTTGCATACTAAACCTTCTAATTTACACATATAATAGTCCTTTTCAACTGCTGTACATACATACTACTCTAGTTTAACTACTTGAAATTATCTTTAATGTAAAGTTCATGCGGCATTGCTTCACATAGCAACGAAGCCAATTATATAGTGAATGGCTTTAAAGTTCGTGGTTCTCCGAGAAAATATGACTTATGCCACTCTTGCCACATAAATTCACGGTAGGGCTTAAAGAATGTGCAAAATTCTCTAGCATGCCGTTATATCCGAAGCTTAATAAATAAACTAACGTCCTTCTTTTACCAGGATACAAATATGTACGAGAGAAGCGTTTAAGGTTCTGGAAACGGTGTTATAAATTTTTTATTTTATATTTTTCTGTACAGGACATTTCTAATTTTCGTCTAACTGTAGATATTTGTACGACAGCATATTAAACTAGGTGTAGAACGTTTAAAAGTGAATGCAATCTCAAAAAATGCAGTCGGTATGTGAATGGAACTAACATTAAGCTGTGGCATTATTGAATAGCGGGTGGAAGTACCATTAAATCGACATAGAATTATAATTATTGACCCTGTAAGTCCCTTATTTGCGATTAGTAATAGAACGCACACTTTTTAGCTAAGCTTTGTTATTGCAATGTAACGGTTACCATTATTTTTTCTTCGCGGTATCTTTTTGAGGAAATCTCCATTAGACGTAGCGGAATATTTACGCCATGCTTTTTCCCATAGCATGCAGCTTAACATCATGAAGGCTATTGTGAACTTTTATATAACCTGCATTTCAATTTCCCTTGCTACATCCCTAAACTACAACGTTGGCCAATAGACGAGTTTTTCCTGAAAGTTTAGAATATATCATTGGTACTTACTAAGCATGGTAGCGATATTTAAGGTGAATCGCAGGACTAACACACTAGTCCTACAGTTAGCCTTTTGTCCGAAAAAGACGCATTTCTGTGAAAAATGCTCACCAAACATTTTTCAAATTTGTGCCAAAAATCGAACCCGGATCCTTGAGACCAATAGTCATGCGCGAACCTATCTAATTCACAGAATCACTCACTCCTATATAACCTGGGTTGGCCTTAAACAACCTACATATGACTCTCCAATGCTCCACCCGCAGGTACTACATTAGCCAGGAAGCGGGATTTTTCTTACTTGGAGATTTTGAATTTTGTCGAACCCTTGCTGTTCCAAACAATGTAGGGATCTTTAACGTGCGTGACAACACTCAAACACGCTACCTACATTTTACCTCTTCTCCGAACGGGAGCGTAGTTTTGTGAAAAATGCTCTCTTAACATTTTTCACGCGCTTCGTGTCCGGAATCGAACCCAGAACTTTGGGTGTAGTAGTCACACGCAACCAACTAAACCACGGTGCCGCCCACCTTAAAGAACATGCAGTTTTTTTTCGAATTCCGGGAAAGAACAAAACAATACTTAAGGAAAATAGACATGAGATATAAAAGAAGACCTGCGACTTAGAGCTTGGGTGTTTACATTTTTTAGAGTGTGGAGAGATTAAAAATTATTGCTAGGGCTTAGTAGTATCAGGTGGTCAACAGAAGTGGACTTTAGGTCAGGAAAATTTAGAATTGTCCTCTCAGATTGAGAAAGAAGACTACAGGTGTGTTTTAATATAAATTAGAAAATAGCAGGAAAGTAAAAGTTCTTCAACATGTATATGATAGGATAATTGTGGTCAGATCAGGCTTAATATCAAATCAACAGACATAGTGGTAATGAGGTTATGCATGTCGATGTCAGCTAGTGATGAAGAAAAATTGAATGAATATATTGCCCAACTTAACAGTATGGGTATTCAAGATGTAAGAATAAGCTAAAATCAGTCGTCATCATTAGGTCTTCAGCCCTGGAGCTGGTTAGGCGCGTACCTCCATTGTTTCCTATTCGGAACTAACCTACACATTTCCCCGAAACTCTCAGTCTGCATCTTTCACTATCTACGTGCAATAATCTGAATTAGGTCTACCTCATCCTCTCTTTTTTTCTATCTCTGCTTGTAATATATCCTGCATGATTTTCTAAAATGCTTTAGAATGTGTCCTACCTCTGCCCTTCTATTATATATATGATAAGCTTTATTAATTTAAATAAGTATTTATAAATAAACATAATGTAGTTAAATCGATAAACATAATGTATATAAATTAACAGTAATAGAAACCTTAGTAGAGGCGAAGTTTAGCTTAGAGCTACTCTTATACTTGACTTCCGTAAGGCATAATGAAACACAAAATTTATAATAATAAATCAGTTAACTATCACAACGCAAGTACAGTAATAATAAGCCATAAAATAAACTAACCCTGAAACATTTAATCAAATTACGATCAGACCAACTTAATACAAACATATAAAAACAATTATAATAGTATCATGAACAATGACGCAATTTATAACATAACAAAGAGAGCAGGTACGTGTCCAACCAGTTTTAAAACGGAAAACCTAATGACGAAAAAATAAGCGCAGATAAATCGGATGATTATTATAAACAACTACAGGTGTTGGTTGTGAAGTATCTGCAACTAATGTTGACTGTGCGAAAAGATATATTGGAAAAATATTAAATCGGCAAATGTTCAAGTGCTGGGGAACTTGCTTACTTCCCTTCACAACTACTGAATATCGGAGAAATAGGGTATATAATTGTAAAACAATAGAATGGAACCGATCTGCATCTAACAAGAAAGAACAGCGCCCATGATCAACGACAACAAACATAGAAACAAGAAGAAAATTGTTGAAAGCATATGTGTGAAGCACAGCACATTAAATCCAGCCTAGACATGGCGGCCAGAGATATTTTGGGGTATACACAAAAAGAAAATAAGAAACCATGGATAACAAAGGATATCGTGAATTTAATAGAAGAAAGACGAAAATACAAAAATAAATCAGACGAAACAGGAAAACAGAGATACAAAGCCATAAAATGGGAAATTATTCGAAAATGCAGGAAAGCTAAAGAACAATGGATTGATGAAAAGAGCAAAGAAGTACAAACTAAGATGGAAATAGGAAAGACAGACGAAGCATACAAATTAATTAGAATGAATTTTAGGGATATAAAACCGTACAGCAAAAATATAAAGGACGCACAAGGAAACGTCATTATAGAAAACGTAAAGAAAGTGAGTAGATGGCAAGAATATATAGGGAATTTATATGCAGGAGAGGAACTAACTGCATTAGAACAGGAATCAGACATTGAAAATGATGACTTAGGATATCCTATACTTAGAGATGAGTTTGAATTAACATTAAAGAGTCTGAAAAATGGTAAGGCGCCGGGTACAGATAAGGTGCAAGCAGAAACTCTAAAAGCCGCTGGACAAGCAGTAACAGAACGTCTCTTCCAACTTGTAAGCTATATGTATGAGACAGGCGAGATACCCAAAGATTTCAAACGTAGCATCATAGTAACTATACCAAAAAAGAAAGGCGCGGATAGATGTGAAAATTTTCGAACAATAAGTTTGACAGCACACGTGTCAAAAATATTAACTAGAATTGTGCAAAGACGAATGGAAAAACGAGCTGAAGAAATACTAGAGAAGACCAATTTGGGTTTAGGCGAAACAGGGGAACACGGGAGGCTGTTTTAGCTCTGAGAGTGATAATGGAGAAAACAATAGAAAAGGGAAAGCATGTATATAGGTTTTGTAGATCTGGAAAAAGCATTCGACAATGTAAATTGGAAAAAATGTTTGAAATACTCAAAAGATTGGAATGAGTTATAGGGATAGACAAATAGTACATAGCTTATACAAAGAGCAAACAGCAGTAATAGAATTAGAGCAGGAACGTAGAGAAGTAAACATTAGGAAAGGGTGAGACAGGGTGTGCCCTATCCCCATTGATTTTAACTTGTACATAGAAGAGGCAATGAATACTGTCAAATGCAGGAAGACATTTGGAATTACTATGCAGGGACAAAAATTGATATGCTTAGATTTGCGGATGATATAGCGGTATTAGCGTCTAGCAAGGAAGAGTTAGAAGCTGCTCTTAATGAAATGGAAACGGTTCTAACAGAGAGATACGGTATGAAAATTAACAAAACTAAAACTAAAGTTTTAGTTTGCAAAGGTGGGGAAAATAAATCAAAAACAAGAATACAAGTATTTAACACGAACTTACAAGAGGTTAAGGATTTCTGCTACCTAGGAAGTCAAATAACGCAAGATGGGAAAAGCACAAAAGATATAAAACAAAGATTAGCACAAGGTCGTGCTACATTTAACAAGAAAAAGCAGCTACTGTGCTCAAAGACCACAAACATAGAAACAAGGAAAAGATTGCTTAAAACATATGTGTGGAGCACAGCACTGTACGGCTGTGAAGCCTGGACAGTAGGAGAAGCGGACAAGAAAAAGGTAGAAGCCTTTGAAATGTGGTGTTACAGGCGTATGATGAAGATATCATGGACAGACAAACTTAAGAACGAAGAGGTACTAAAAATGGTAGGGGAAGAAAGAAATATGTGGAAAACGGTAAAAAATAGGAGAGATAGGATGATAGGCCACATACTACGGCACGAGGGAATAGTGCGGAATATTTTAGAAGCAGAGATAGGAAAAAAGAGAAGAAGAGGCAGACCTAGATTAGACTACTGCACACAGATAGTAAAAGATGTAGGCTGTAGAGGTTTCAGGGAGATGTGTAGGCTATCCCAGAATAGAAATCAATGGAGGTACGCATCCAACCAATCCCAAGATGGATAAACTAATGACGAAAACATAACTGTGCTTAAACATGATGATTATTATAAGTAACTACAAGAATTGGTTGGGCAATATTCTCGAATAATGTTAAGTGTATGAAAGGATTTACTGGAAAACCATTATTTCGGCAAATGTCTAAGTGTTGGGGGATCTTGGTAGCCACAGGTTGCTTAACCTCCTTCACTGAATCTCGGTAAAATAGGGTATAAAATTAGAAAACAATAGAAAGGGAACGAGCTGAATGCACATACTCCCTGAAAAGAAGAAAGGAAGAAAAAGAAGAAAACGACCAAAAACGCAAAATCACAGTAGCTTTTTTAGATAAACCTACATAAAAATGCAAACGAATCCGTGACTTTCAGTAAACAATGGATTCCATTACTAAAAGAAATAACAAAAGAAATAACAAATGAAAATCAAATTCCCACAATATCTAGCTAGCATTGCAAGTTTTTCCTGGGTTTTCCTTGCAATATTAACATGAAATACAGCCTACATACATGATTTCTATTTATACATAAAATAACTAATTACATAAAAATAAGCATATTATCAATCCTTGTAAAACAGCATTGGTATCTGACAAGTATAAATCCACAATAAGGTTACCTCAAAACCATATACAATTTCCGTTGAACAGTATTGGTATCTGACAACTGTAAACCCGCCATAGGGTCGCCTCAGATCCATATACAATCTTCATAGAACAACATTGGTATCTGACAAGTGTAAACCCGCCATAGAGTCGCCTCAGAACCATGTTAAAATCTACCAAAGAGGTAACTTAAATCATAATGAATTTTCCCCCTCAAAATAAATATAAAAAAACGACTACTTAAGCCTTTCAATAATGCAATCGCACACTTCTTTAATAACCATCCTCTCAATTGTATAAATAGAAACATGTTAAAAAATGTTTTCCAATTCCAAGTTATTGAATTTATATAAAATTCACCAATAAAAATTAATCAGCTGATTTCACGGTAAGCGTATTGGCTACCTAAAGAAAGCCGATCCCAGGTCGCAACACAAATTGAAGGCAATCATTCTGTTAAACTTTAAAAATTTTTGCTTAGTATACCCAAACCAAATATTTCAAACATCAATAAATCAAAGTCACCTTCAATTTATGTCATAAATGTCAAACTTGAAGTTTTTATTATTAGTTTGACAACGATCCTAGGTCATGGATCGAAACGTAAATAAAGTTGATTTTAAAAACTATGAGTGGTTTAATTCCCAAAGAAGATTAACCTGAATACACATGCTGTGGGAGAATTTCAGGGAACTATGTAGGCTAGCTCAGAATATAAATAAGTGTAGGTACGTGTCCAACCAGTTTTGAGACGGAAAACCTAATGGCTGCGAAATACCTGCAACTAATGTTGACTGTGCGAAAAGATAAATTGGAAAATATATTAAATCGCCAAATGGTTAAGTGTTGGAAGAAATTGGCAGCTACAGACTGCTTACCTCCCTTCACAACCATTGAAGGTCGGAGAAATAGGGCATATAACTGTAAAACAATAGAAAGTGATCGAACTACATCTAACAAGAAAGAACATCGCCTATGAGGAAAGACAACAAACAGAATAAGAAGAAAATTGTTGAAAGCATATGTGTGGAGCACAGCACTGTATGCCTATGAAATACGGGAAGTCTGAAACGCAGACAGAAAAACGGTAGCAGCCTTTTGAAATGGTGTGCTTCAGATGTATGAGGACGATAGCTTGGACAGAGAAATATAATAACAAATAAGTTACAGAAATAGTAGGGGAACAAGGATATCTGGGGAAAAAGAGAAATAGTAGGGCGGAATACGTTCTAAGGCATTTTTGGGGAATAGTATGTGATATATTACAAGCAGAGATAGGAAAAAAGAGGTAGATGTAGACCTAGATCAGACAGTTATAGATGCAAACTGTGCATATTTCAGGGAAATCTGTAGGTTAGTTCAGAATAGGGAACAATGATGGTACGCGTCTAACCAGTTCTAGGACTGAAGACCTAATGATGATGTAAAATATTATTAATAGCATCAATCAAAACTGATGTAAATTCAAGTTTATTTTCAGTATAAGTAATATTATTGTTATAGAATATTTCTCCTATTTTATTTTGTTTTCCACAGATTTCTTTATTCCCCTACTATTTGTAGAACATCGTTGTTATTAACTTTGTCTGTCCATGCTATCATCCTCATACATCTGAAGCACAACAATCCAAAAAGCTTCTACTCTTTTGTTTGTCTGCTTCTCCTACTGTCTCGTACAGTGCTGTGCTCCACACCTTTGCTTTCAACAATTTTTTCTTTGTTCCTATGTTTGTTGTATACGAACACAACCACTGCTCATTTTTGTTATTGTTAGATACAGCTCGGTTCCCCTTCAATTGTTTTATAAATATATATCCTATTTCACCGATACTTAGTGGTGTGTGAAGAGAGGCGTCGCCTTGGATCAATGTAGTAAGCGTAAGACTACGGATCCCAAGGTCCTGGGTTCGAATCTCGACACGGCCGGCTGCTTGAAAAATGGCAGGTGAGCATTTTTCACAAAAATTACGCCCTCGTTCGGATGAGAGGTTAAATGGAGGTCCCGTGTGTGAGTGTTGTCACGCGCGTTAAAGATCTCTTTGCCTGGAATGGCAAGGGTTCGTCAAAATTCTAAATTTCCAGGTAACAAAAAACTCGCCTCCTGGCCAATGTAGTACCTTCGGGTGCAGCATTGGAAATGTAAATGCACGGTGTGTGAAGGGGGTTAAGCAACCTGCGGCTTCCAAGATTCCCCAACACTTGAACATTTGTTGAAAATATTGCAAAACCTATATTTGTAGTTGTTTATAACAATGATCAGGTTTAAGCGCAATTATTTTTTTGTCACTAGGTTTTCCGTTTTGTAGCTGGTTGGACCCGTACCTCCACTGAGTTCAATTCTTAGCTCGCCTGCACAGTTCCCTGAAATTCATACAGCCTAGATACAGATTGGTTCTCTTTCTATTGTTTTCTAAATATATACACTATTTCACCGATATTCAGTGGTATGTAAAGGAGGTTAAGCAACCTGTGATTACCGAAATCCCCCAAATTTAGACATTTGCCAAATTAATAGTTTTCCAGTAAATCTTTCGTGCAATTAAGATTAGTTGAGAGTATTGCAATATCAACCCCTGTAGTTTAAGTACAATTGTTTTTTTCGTCATTAAGTTTTCCGTCAGTAACTATAGAAAAATGTATGCATTTTTAAGTAAAACAAACTAGGTAAAGGCAGTAGATGGGTATAGTTAGGAGTAATAAATATAAAATTCGATACACCGATTGAAAGTGTATCGAAAGTGAATTAATTGTATCTAATATAATATTTAAAGGGGTGTGCACATGCCAAGTGCCTGGTCATATCAGTATTTTCAAATAGATTATATCGAAGATTGAACTTGATACCCATGCGGATACTCATAGTATTCACAATTTCATAATATAATTTGATGCTAATTAACAAACTACGTTAAAAGGGTTATCCACATTTGATATAGATAAAATAATTATTGTTTATTTGAAACGTACACAGAGTTATTTTTCATCATTTGGTATAAATAAACTAAAAGATATCAAAATAAGAGAGAAATATAAAGATAGGTGGTACAGTAGAACACGTCAACTTGGCAGTAACGTAAAAGTAAGCAAACAGTTCTTAAAAATAGTATTACATAGAGAACTAATAAGTATGGAACTGAGAAAGAATGGCTAAATCAGGATATCTTATGTTTAACTAAGGAAGAGTGAACGATATAACCTTTGCAACTGAGGAAGGTACGCAAATTTAGAAAAAAGGATTAAAGCAAGTTAAACGGGGATGGATATAGAGTAATTATGATCTATAGGAAGCGGTACTAAATATTGATAGACCCCACTTATTAAAAATTTAAGAACTTTTGCACAAGATAGTAATAAAAGTACGGCCATAAGATATGAAAATGGCTCAAGTTAGTAGAAGCAACTAATGTAGCAGGCAATTGAAATGTTTATCGGAACTTTTATTTTACTATCATAATTTATTATAGATGGCTTAGATGACGATAAAAGAACGAGAAACTAAGTTCGGAATGATGAAGCATACGAGTACTAATTCGTAAAGTTTTTAATGATTGAATTATAACCGCACTCGTTGTTTCTTGTACTGAAACAAATACTATGTATTGATAAATGTTCATACAAATACCGTACGCAAAGTGACAGTTGTTTCGGTGAAACATAGGTAGTTTCATCGGGTAAGTTAGACAATTCTTTAGAGTTATTGATTTGTTTTAGGAGTTTGTCCTGAAATTATCTTCTCATATACTGAAATTGTGCACTTTTGTATTTGAGAGCTAGAATAGGTTGCATTATTTGTAGAATTTTGTAAATATCCTTGTAATACTTGATCACCAGCACCAACACGAAAACGCAGGAGCCCAAAACACACCCGCATCATGCAACACTGAACTGATACGACCTGTGGATCCAGAGTCTGAAGTCCCAAGCAAGGGATTTTCTTACGATTTTGCGTCGCTTGCTCCCTGTAGTTTTGTTAAGTCTCAATTTTATATTATCTTGTGATTTAGAAAAGGTTTTACAAAAATTATCAACAAAAACAATAATTTTGCTATGGAAAATAAATAAACAAATGGCCGAATTTCTACTTAACATTGGCGGCCTTCTAAGAAGGTACTTTACATGTGATTTTCCAATGCTCCACCCGAAGGTACTACATTGGCCAGGAAGCGAGTTTTTTTTACCTGGAAAATTTGTAATTTTGCCGAACCCTTGCTGTTCCAAGCAAGGTAGGGATCTTTAACGTGCGTGATAACACTCACACACGGGACCTCCATTTTACCTCTCATCCGAACGAGGATGTATTTTTGAGAAAAATGCTCGCCTAACATTTTTCAAGCGGACCGTGTCGGGATTCGAACCCGGGACCTTGGGCATAATAGTCACACACATACCACTACGCCACGGAGCCGCCTTCTAAGAAGGTACTACACCCAATGCTAATTGAGGAACTTGGCCAACTGAAACTAATACGTTTCTAGCTACTTGATAATGAATAATTTTGTCCGGCATGGGGAAAGTAATACGAGCATAGAAAACGAAAATCAATATAAATTGTTAGTTATTTTGCAAAAAGAAAAACCCGTGACCGGTTTCACTGTTCTTGCAGATCATCAGACGGACGCATCATTCGGCCATTTGTTAGTTTATTTTTCATCTTGTCTTTTGACTAAGTTTTTAAAAATTTTGTCTGGCAACTCCATCTATGCTGATCATGTTGGGACTTGTAAAAGTTACCGATAGTTAGTTGTCTACATTCAAGTATAGGGGGCGCATTAGAAACTGTTTGTATTATAAAATGCACCTTGATTTGTGTATAATCCCAGAACTTGGTTGTTTTGCAAAAAGAGATGCGTCCGTCTGATGATCTGCAAAAACAGTGAAACCGGTCACGGGCTTTTCTTTTGGCAAAATAACCAATAATTAAATTGATTTTCGTTTTCTATGCTCAAATTATTTTCACCATGCCTGACAAAATTATTCATTAACAAATTTTGCTATGGTATTTTAAATTTTCTTGGTCTTTGAATTTTTTTATTACAGCTTTATAAACACAAAAAGATAAACACACTAAGGCACCTGTTTCTGTATCTCGCCCTTACCCACAAATTCCCTTCAAAAGAGCACACGGTACTTATAGAGCTCTCCGTGACCATGCAACTCTATATACGATAGCCAAGGAAATCTGGCTAATTTTTGTTTTTGAAACTTTAAATTTTTATTTCTTGAGAGTGTACGTTAGTTAAAAACTAATAACCAACCTAAAATATATTTCTTACCACGTTTAACTGCATGAAATGAATAGTTATCAGTCGGGGTCCAGTAACATAGAAGTTTCTGTTTTAACAATTGTCAATTTTGCTATCATTTTGCGTAGCATCCTATATCCAAATTGCTATTCGTTTGGCAAAAAGGAATACTAAGCAATTTTTTTGCACCAAATGTCACATTTTCTAACAGTGCATTATCTGGCTTGAGGGGATCTTACCCTATCTTGGTCCTGGTTGGTTTGATCTTTTTTTTTATTTTTTAAAATTACAATCAGAATGCGTAGCAGTATATGATTTATTCATATTTTATGGCACTCTTATACTCTCTTGCTGCTCTAGTCTATGAAAGTAAACTGAATCTGAAATAATCCATCAAAAATAACAAACGTTTGTAAGGGAACCAAAAATGTCATACCTCATGCCTGAGTTAATTTGTGGTTTTAAAATAGTTGGAACTTTACTATAAACTTGTCATTCAGTTTTGAGACCAAAAGCCTAACTACTCTATTAGTCACGAGACTAGACAAACATAACAATTTGATAACCCCTTGCAGTACTTACTGCCTATTGGCATCCTCAATCACAATAATTAAAATATTAAATATTCCCGATCCTGATATGTTGCGCTTTTATATAGATGCGAGTCTGTTTATTGGAGATTTTACTTGAAAGTTATAATGCATTTAAAAATATGGTGTCTTAGTTTGTGAACTTTCTTATTTGAATAATCCGTTTTAAATATAGACATACTTTTATGAAAGTGGTGGGGTCTGGCACCGAAACCCTACATACGATCTTTTAGGTGCAGTTATATATAATAATCAGAACTTAATATAAACTTAGCATAATTTTGAAATGAAACTCGATCTAAACCTTCTGAACTGCACCAGAAGTACACTATGAATCGTTAACAAAGTACATATACAGAATTTGAAAATCTAACTCCTTGCAGTACTTACTGCCTATTGGCATCCTCAATCACAATAATTAAAATATTAAATATTCCCGATCCTGATATGTTGCGCTTTTATATAGTGCGAGTCTGTTTATTGGAGATTTTACTTGAAAGTTATAATGCATTTAAAAATATGGTGTCATTAGTTTGTGAACTTTCTTATTTGTACCGTTTTATAGATATAGACATACTTTTATGAAAGTGGTGGGGTCTGGCACCCGGAAACCCTACATACGATCTTTTAGGTGCAGTTATATATAATAATCAGAACTTAATTAATTAGCATAATTTGGAAATGAAAAACTCGATCTAAACCTTCTGAACTGCACCAGAAGTACACTATGAATCGTTACACCAAAGTACATTTTACGGCAGAATTGAAAATCTAACTCCTAAGGATGTTGATACACATTTATTACTAATAAAATAACAAATTAATTAATTGCCAAAGTACCAGTTATTATCGCAATTAAAGATAATTAACGATTTCTTTGAAAACATTACACTTTTTACATAACCTAAACCTTATTGAAATAACTTTTTCTGATGTGGAAATGAGAGACAGCACGTTTTCAAGACGCGCCATCAAGCCTCGAGTCAACTTAAAAACCGCTCTCCATATAAAAGAAAAATACCTCAAGTCCTATTCAGTATAAACTCATCTACCTGGAATTGCCAAATTCTATAAATTCCGTTGCGCGCTATCTTCTATGTATGATTCATACTGATACTTTTCTGGTTTACCTGCTTTACAATAGAAACTAAAACGTATTACTTGTTTGTTGGATATCTCTAACATCGATTTTAACTACAACTATACAGGTCTGGTTTCTACATAGCACAAAACATGAAATTACTTGGAGTTAGGCGGCTGAAGGTAACATTAAAAACTTTATTTAAAAAGTTCGTAAGACTTTATTGTGCTCTCTAATACGCGCAAAATTTACATTTGTAATATTAATCACAATTAAAATTCGTTGTATAAACAAATTAAGTTTATCGGTACCGACTTCACTCTCAGCACCAAAGCAATGATAGTAGGTTCTTTTTTGCGCTCAACTTGCGTCTTAAATACTTCTAAACAATTCAGATGCATCATATTAAAAACAACAGTTATAAATAGAGTTTATTAGGTAACAAATAAATGTGGTGTGGGAGTGGGTTCCTATGGAAGAATTATAGAAGAAAATAGAAATTCGTAATAAGAATAGTAAATGAATAAAGATAATAAAAAACTGAAATACAAAAAAAACCTACGTTACATTAGCACTCACTCTGAAAGGTTCTTCTCTGTCAAAATCAAGGCGTGGCAAACTGTTTGTCAAAACAATTCGTGCGATATTATTTTTGTAC
The DNA here is from genome assembly GCA_036346225.1 of Platerodrilus igneus. Taxonomy (NCBI): domain Eukaryota; kingdom Metazoa; phylum Arthropoda; class Insecta; order Coleoptera; family Lycidae; genus Platerodrilus; species Platerodrilus igneus. Next base: position 405,953 of record JARFIW010000500.1, on the reverse strand, counting down.
GAAAAACGGAATTTTCCCGTAAATCTTCCTTGCTTTGGTCTCCTACAATTTGAGGCCTTATATACTACCTCTCTCTAAACTACCTTAAAATCACATATTAATTATTCGGTCGTAATTAAATAAAATTTCTCAAAGTAAAATACTTCTTTCAAATAAGATACCATTACTGGAGCATCTGGATATCCTTTAAAATTACCTGACTTTACCTAGTTCCTAAACGAATTCAAATAAAAATTCAAACTTATCGTAAACGCTATTAACATAAAGAATTTTTATTATAAATACGCATACACTTTCCTCAAAAAGAAAATTGCTTAACCTTAAATATGGTCAGTTATTGCTAACAGAAGAATACCCTAAAAAGATTTTAAATCTAAGCCATTGACAAATCTATTTATCACTCCGTTTTTTTCTGTTCCTGATATTTAATTATAAGACATTTGTAAATCCCAATTGGTGAAAATTCCTTTAATAACAACACCGAAAACGGTTTAATATCTGCTTTTAATAATTTGTTCATTGTCCTGTCCAAAATACTTTTATATCAAGACTTATATATTCCTTAATATTTTATACTTATAACATTATGCTAAATTTAACCAACTCTCGTTCCGTCTGTAAATCCTTAATCGATAAAACAAATATACTGTTATGTTCAATTAATCTTCTACGTCATAGAATACCCATCATGTTTTGTAAGAACACCAATGTTTGCTTGCAATCATTGACGAAATTATCCAAAAATAGAAAACTCCATTCTAATACACCAATAAAATTCCACTTTAACTAAAGGGTGACTCACTAGATCCTAACCCGTTTTTTAACGGGTATCACGATATTATATTCGTGCGCGACGCGTTTGTGAAACTACCCTGTGTCAGCAGGCGTATTTTCACATTTATATTTTAATCGCTACCTATTTCCCTTTGGGAACGCAATCAAATTTTTCTTGGGAGTTTCTCTACTTTCAACCTCAATTTTAAATAAACATTATGTCAAATTCTCATATAAAAAGTAACATATCAACCCCACGATCCTTTCCGCCTTTTTTTTTTATTCGCGTATATTTCTACATTTTGTTCTTGGTTAATTTTCGGTTTACGATTAATTGATTATTCATTCTCAGTCGGATGTCTAGCTCCGGTATTATTTTCCCACTTATGTTCAGTTCGGGAATTTTTTTGTCGTTGCATTATCTTGCTATTGAGTTTATGAAAAGAAACGCGAAAAGAATGTGTTATCATGTGATTTACTTAGGTATACATTTGTTTTTCTTTGTCTGCAGCAATATGAATGAATAATGCATTGAATGAAAAGATCAAATCATCTGTAATTCAATATGCGTGAATTTCCCTTATTCGGTGGCTGGGTTTGGTTCATGGTAATTTCCCATAAAATCCAAAAACAGAGAGTATTCTCGTGTAAACATAATATAATAGTTAAAAAATATAGAAACAGAGCGCTTTTGGCGTTAGTCATCTTGGGTGCCATGTCAAGTTATTTTAAAAACTTATATTCTATCAAACTAATTCAACAAATAGAGAACATTTAAATTATTAAACTAATATCACAAAGACTAGTTAACAAATTGTTTGTTCCAATAAATATGGATTACATTTTGTCTGCATCGTTGATGAAGTCGACTTTTTCGACTTTATCAACTTTATCAACACATTACAAGACTAGTTAGCAGATTCATTGTTCCACTAAATATGGATTACATCTTGTCTGCGTCGTTGATGAACTCTACTTTTTCGACTTCATCAACGACGCAGAAAAGATGTAGTTCATATTTATTGGAACAATCAATTTGTTAACTAGTCTCTTACTATGTGATATTAGTATAATAATTTAAATGTTCTCCATTTATTGAATTAGTTTGATGGAATATAAGTTTTTAAAATAACTTGACATGACACCGAAGATAGCTAACGTTAAAAGCGCTCTGCTGTAATTTTTATATTTTTTAACTATTATATTATTTTTACACGAGAATGCTCTTTGTTTTTGGATGGTATTAGAAAAATTTCGTGTACACAGTCAATAAGTCTTCAACTTGTGGCAAGGTAACTTCAACTATGTAATATTGAAACTATATAACATTGGATTTAATTTATTTAACTAAAATTTCTAGAAGCTCATTTTTGGGATGTATATTAATAAATTCGCTCCTATTATTTACATGATAATTCTGATATCCTTCCAATACCAAACTTTACAGCTATAAATTTTTTTGTTTACATTTTGGTGGTTTAAAATAATTTACAATCTTGAATTAAGGTCTAATATGTAGTTAACAGATATAAAAGTATTATTTTGTGTTGAAGATTCTGATTCAAATAGAACTACAAATTTTTCTTAGCCTTGAACGCTATTATACATGAAATCAAAATTATGCATGGTGCTTTAACAATAAGTTTGTCCAATGAAGATTAATTTTTCCTTACCCATTTAATTTTTATATCTAGCATAACGCAACGTGCACAATTTTTTTGCAGTTTTATTGCGCTTAAACTACGCCCAGACATTGAAATCTGTAATATTAATAACAAAAAAATATAAATAAATTAAGTTAGTTGGTGCTAAGTTCACATTAGCACTAAGCTATTTGAAATAGCAAACATTTTTTGCCCTTTGCAGCCAAAGAGTCGAATCTCTCGCATTAAAAGTAAACTGTTAATAACTTTTAGCTATAACCTAAACATTTTCACTTAAGGCACATACATGTTAAGTATGTTTTACGTTTTTTTTGTCCTAAGTGAACGGAAATTCAAATTTGAACATAGAAGATCTAAAAATATAAATAAATTAATTCATTGATTTCCAATTTCACGCTCAGCTGTGGTGTTCTGGATAGCCTGAGGTCACCTTGTTAATGCTTCGTAACAACAGAGATAATATATATTTACAAGTTAAAAATACGAACTATTTATACATCAAAGGCATAACGCACAAAGAAAATATTTACAAAAGTTTTTGGAAATGTCTTTAATCACTGAAAGCACTTTAATGTGTACAGTAGCTGGATGAGATCCTATTTTGAAGAATGAAACGTTGTGGCTTCACGACTAGGACCTGAATCTGGTGTTGTGCGTGGATGATGTCCATCGTTAACCTGAATGCAATGAGGCACCTAGCAGTGGTGACTGGAATAGGATTTCCATGCTTCGGTACACTGGGGCTGGTAGGTGAAGCTTCGTGCACACAGGCAACGTACTTGGTAGAAATTGGAGCGAATAGGTGGCTGAATGTTGGCGGCACGTGCTCTTGGAGGTGATCTTAGTGGCTTCGGATGTGGAGCGGGTCCAAGTTGTGTTATGGCGTCCGTAGTGTGGTTAAAGAAAATACTTCATTTTACCCAGTTAGATTTGGTGGTCACAACGAGATAATCTGAACGAAAACTCTCAGTGCACGAAGAGCTTGGCGACTTCCGTCTTACTCTATTCTTAAGTTCTCTCCAAAAAGTTTGGCGACTACCTTAATCAGAGAACAAGTAAGATATGATTTGCTTTAGCATTTGAAGCTCCTTTTATATCCTGGGTTTGTTTGTATTGTACGTTCGGACGGTCTGTTATGTATTTCGAGGGGTGTCGGACGAGTAGATTACTGTTTGATGACTGTTTTAAGCATGCATGCTATTTATTTGCATGCTGCGTGGTGATCGTCAATTATTTATGAGTATGGTTGGTTGCATACTCCTACAAAGGTATTTGAAGTAGTAAGTTTTTTTTTTATTTTTGCGTTGCGTTGTGCTCAAACTACGTCCTAATATGCGTACAGGTTCGAATAATTTACATTAAGAACGAAAAAGTTATAGATAATATAATATAGACACGTAATACCTAGTTTGTTCAAATGTTGCTTTTATAATTCTTTACGTTTTTTGTTACGCCCAAACGGATATCTAATACACCTAAAAATTCAAACCTTTAACAAAAATTATAAACAAATTAAGTTGGTTGGTGCAATAGAAAATTTTTAATGCGCAGATTTTCCAATTAGATCTCAAATAACTTTAGTTATCATTTTTCCATCAGGGATTATTCATTCACATTTCTTATAATGTTCTAACAATATACTCAAAGGTCAATAATAAATAATAAGATTTTGGAAAGAGAAGTTAGTTATTTTTAGAAAGCCATTGGCCTATTTATTATTTAACATGCTACAAAAATCCAATCTCTTAGCTGCAATTATAATACAATCAAAATTTAATTATGTGGTATAATTCAAATGAAAAGCTCAATCTAAACCTTCTCAACTTTAACTATCTGGTTTCTACTTAACAGAGCATGAAATTACTTCACAATAGTAGTTGGAGCCGAGGGCCGATTGAAGGTAAAATTAAATTCAACCAAAGGTTAAATAGGCTGACAATAGATTGCTTTTATACTCGTGATACAGAATTTCAAACTTGGCTCATTTTATAAAGCGGTTTTGTCGAAATTAATGTAGAAACTTCATTATATAATCTTGAACAATTATTGATTGAACCCAAAAGTGACATTGTCTATTTCTTTTAGTAAATGTATTACATTAATTAAGTGTTGGGTTAATTTATTTTTGATATGGCATTCACAAAGGTTTATTTCATATCCTGTGGTTATATGGTGAAACTAGGTACGTACACTTAGGGACGGAAAATTTGCACTGTGTAGGGTGCTCGATAGTTGTAATATTGCGTAATTCCAATTTGTATGTAAATCTCTAGAATGTACTAGAAGCGATGTGCCTGATTAATGGTATAGAGCGATAGAAAAAAATTATTTAGAGAGGGCGGATTTCAGTTTTGGGTTGAGAGGTGTCGCAGAAACATCACAGTGAAGTTTAGGTTTTTGTTGGTATTTTTTGGTTCGCATTATATTAGAGCTGCAGAATTTCATTTACAACAGAAGCGTATATTTTCTTTCAATCCAGTCTTCAAGAATTCTCGTCCAACAGTGAAAAGTTTGGTATATTATAACCGTACCGTTATAAGAAAATTCTAATACTAAGAACATTAATTAAGTTATTAAGCGCCAACCGAACCTAAGCATCAAACTAATTGAAATAATGAAGCTTTTATTTTTGTATCGTTTTGTTGCTCTGAAATGGCGCCCTTTTGCGGCCAAAGATTTTTGCAAAACAAAAAAATTATAAACCCTTTAATTTACTTTGTACGAATTTCACGCAAGGCCTAACAATCTCATTGAAATATAAACTTTCTTGTAAGCCTTAATATCTTTTGTGGAGCAAAGAGACGATTTAATACTCTCTAAATTTCATATCGTTACAGCCAAATGACAAAGAGTTATGATCAGCCCCTAAACTTAGTACAAACTAATTAAACAAGAAAACCTGCGCCCAATTTGCACTGTACTGTGCGCAAAGATTCAGACTTCTCGCGATAAGAACAAAAATTATAATCAATAGAATTCATCGCGTACTAACCAAACACCTATCAGCTAGTATACTCGGATGTTAAAATTATTTATTTTTTTGCGGCATTGTTGCGCCCAGACCGCGTCATAATGCGGCCAAAAGGTCAAAACCATAACTTTAAAAACATCAAATATTATAAACAAATTAAGTTGGTTGGTGCGCCATCTTCACCTTTAGCACCAAGTTAGTTGAATTAATGAGCTTTTTAAACTTTGCCTTTTTCGCCGAAATTCCATCCAAAGCATCAGATTTTATAATAAGCGCAGAAAAGTTATAAACAACATAATTGATTATTTATCACCTAAATGCAAAACATATAGGTCACTCAAACACTGTTTATTTAAAAATCGTTTTTGTGCTCGTGTTGCTTTGAAACTGCGTCCAGTGCTTAAAAATTCTAGTCAATGCAAAAATAGAATGTCAAACGCTTTTTATTTTGATCGGCGCAAACTTTAAACTCAGCAATATCAAACACATTGAAATATTAAATAACTTCAAGGGCTTTTTATGTGGCACCCAAGATGCGCTCCAATGCTTTATATTCGAATCACTAACCTTAAAAACAAATTACAAACAGTTTTTCTTAACAGATATCAACCAAAAGTAGTACCTAGCACGCTGGCTTACGAGTTAAGTGATTTAACTCGTAATATGCCTGTTCAATTATAGGGATAACCAGCTTCCATTTTCTTATTTTTAATAAACTTATTATTTTTTTAATTAAAAGTAAAAGAAATTCCCATTGTTTCTTGGATCGGACTTTGAGTAGATTATAAATTACTCCTTACAGTGTAGGTTTAGAATAAGTGTGAATATGCTAAACTTGTGTCATGAATATTTTTATTACACTTAGGAAAATGCTGTGAAACTTTATTGTGCCTCGAACTATTTCTGCCTGGAATTACAGACTTTTTACTTAAATACCGAAATTTAACTAGAGCGGCTGTGTTTTGGTGTGAGTGCCGTTTCGTGCGTGTTTTTCAATGCAGTGACCAAATTATCGCCTCCCATTCTCTTTACCTTAATCGTTTTAGGGAACTACTAATAGGAGGATGTGACTAAAATCTGGTGAGAATCTGGACCACGACTCCTTGAAAATTCATACGAAAGTGTAAGTAAAATCCTGTTGTAGCTTTAGCATAGAAACGTGTATACCTAAATCGTAAAATTTATTATGTAAGAGTTAGGGGCTGTTTAACGTGCAGCTCAAACCGGGGTTATAGCAATTGGCACTTTACTTTTGGGCAAATTTTCTATGATATAGTATGGCTTATTAATTGGGGAATGTAAAATGTTGGTTATTTTTTTCTCTGTATTAATTAAAAAGAGTTTTTAACGATCGCATCATTCACAGCTATACTAATTTGAATTGTAGGTAGCGTATTCTTTGTATTTGTGCTGTAACTATTATATAAACTAAAAAAAATAATGATAGTACCGGACGGGAAAACATATTTCACTTCCGTATTTAAAATATCCTTCCTTCTGTGGTAAAGTTTCCATAGGTTTTGATACTCTAAAATATTTTGCTTGCGACTTCTAGTGGTTTACTTGTGCAGTAGATCAGGTTACTCATTGCGTAATGTTTTTAAATAACAGGGAACGTCACTTTTTCGTTTTGGTAAAATACCTAAAATCTCGACTGTACTAACAAAAATGGTTGCCGACTAACTCATTAGGACGGGTGGTTTAAGTGTTTGAAGAGGTTTCAGAATGTTATCGGGTATGAAATATGTCTTAATCGGGAATTATCTTGCTTGGTTTCTATGGAAAAGCCTAAAAGAATAACAAGAGCGTGCCAAAACTGATTCTGGCTAACAATTTACCTGAGAAATCGTTAAGTACATTATTGCTTAAACATAAAACAAATTTTAATCATAAGTATACTAAAAGAACCTATTTAAAACTGCTAGCTGAAAGAATGTTTGTAAAATCATATGTTAAATGACCTAAAGTTTCAATCACGCCTCTATGTGATTGCAAAATAATTTAATACAACAAGACTGTAAATATACCTTTACATTAAAAAAACAAATATAAACACGTTTTTACACTATTATACCCCGATTGTGTTGTACACTGTATTATACACGCGTGTTCATTAGACACTCTTAATCAAATATTAAAAATTCCAATTCTTCACAAATTTACTGAACTAAGTTCTTAACCTAATCACACAGGCGTAGTATAGGAACGCTTTATCAGTTCATGCAATGAATTCAAAACGTTTAGTTACGTATAAATTTTTTTAGGTATACTTTCATTTTCATAAATACCTGATGAATGATTGTTGACTGTAGCTAAGGCGGACATCATTAAATGTCTATCAAGGTTGACTTTAAAAGTATCAATACGCTTATGTCTAATGTGTCCTTAAAATTAAAAATAGCCATCTTGGTAGGGTATTATCCGAACATTTGATTACTATCAGGCTATTCGATAACCTTTTTCAAAGGTAGCTAACTTACACCAATTATATGTTGAATGGGTGGTAAGTACGAAGTCTAAAAAATGAGTGTTTCCTTCATAAAATAATTCAAGACATGTTCGGCAAACTTTGGACAGATGAATGTGCAATTTTAAAACATGTTTTGTCGCTTTCTCTATGTAATAAATATGTACAATTTATTTACGGATAGCTTGACTAAACTAGAAAAAGGTACATTTTATTTATTTGTGTCGGCACAAATCTGCCTGTGAAAATTTTATACTCAGACGATGAGATCATTGGCGCGTCAGCGTAATACATTATTAATCAAAACAAATTAATCATAAAACTGTAATAATTTAGAACGGAATTACGATGGTGATATCTCTAAACCTTAAAAACCATAATGAATTTGACAATAATGATACGGAAATAATTCTACCGTAGATCAAAATGCATGTAACCTAAAAATTATATTTCTTAAAGAAAATTGCCTAATTTACTGATTCAGAAACTATTAAAATAAAATATTATTATAAACCTTTCAATGTGACAGTACAATTTTTTCATAATACAAAGTTTTTACTAAAAAAAGCAAATTTCTTAAAATTGTTATTCAGTTTCCAAGTAGTGGTCGAATTTTAAATAATTTATATTTTTCGCGTCTTTTGAGTTTGTAGATAATATAGAATTTTCATTAAAATGCATAAACCCTTTTAGTTCAATAAATCAATTTTTTGGCATGCAGTTTCGAATGCATTGGATATTGAATCATCGCACCAGTACATTGGTTTACTGTGATATTCGGATAAGATCTAAATTCCCAAAAATGTACGTAAACAATTTGGTTATAAATAAAAATTATGGTTATTTGGTTGTAAGGCATAATTTTTGTTTTGATCGACAATATATTTGATATGGTCCTCATAAAAAGATTCGCCAAACAGCTGTACCGGGAACATATTTTTTTAAACATCAGCAAGGTGAGAATTTGAAGTGTCACTATTTTTATTTGTTTTTGAAAAGTTTGGTGCTTTATTTTTCCAAGAGCTAAACAAGCTTAATAAATTTTCTTTTTTAAGGACTATTTTGTCATATTTTAGGGGTTGATTATACGTCTTTTCTTATCCGTGTATTTCTCGATAATGAATTTTGACTTGACCAGGTACATCTTTGAGCATAGTGTAACGACAACTCAATTATCACAAACAACAGTTCATTATCTTCAAACTGATTATACAAGCCTTTTCGCCAAATTATAGTTACAATGGAATTTTGTAAATTCTCTTATAACAATTTACTTCTAGCTAATCGCTAGCGGTACAAATATTAACTTTTGAAACTACGAGACTATCAAAGTACTACAATTAACTATCGAAGCACTAATTATTAATTTATATAATTACTGAAGCAATTTATATCGACACTAATTTATATCGCATCTTTCAAAGCTTTCAACTAGAACATATTGTAATCAATGCTTCAATCAAAACTGACTCCAATATTTATGACGGCAATTTATATACATTTCAATTGTACTAGTTAATTTCGAGAGCATACTAGAAATTATGCAAATAAAATTTTCAAGATTTCCTATTGTCATCTAAATAACTTTTAAATGCAAAACCCTTGTACCTGTCAATCAAGTTCATCTGAAAGAAGATGCACCGCAAGGTTTATCAATCATCTTTTGTGTAGAAACTCTTCTTTTACGTTCTAGTCTAATTATTCTGTACGACAATAGTATTCTTTAAAATATTGTCATTTATACCCTCACAATCAGACACGATATCAATATTCTACGGAGGTAATTCTACTACATCAATTGTTCCGAAGCGTTCCAAATTTTTAAAGAATTCGTCATCCTCAAATAATGCTTTGATATCCCCTATCGAATAAAACTATTTGGACAACATTTTTTAAGAATAGTCTTTAAATGAATAATACATATAAATAACCTTCAAATCGTGCTGACTACCTCTTGTTTGTAGACCATTATAAAAATTACTTTCTTATAGACGGCGCCAGAGATGCTTGATAATCAAAATTAAATAATGATATCAAGCTATGCTGATTCACGAATGCTATTACACAGAAATTAACGTTTTAAAACACACGTGCTGATATCAACTAAAAATGCGTGCAGTTAACTTTGCAATTTATTGACAGTAGAATTGAACGCATTATATAAAAATGCTCATAACACTGAACAATTGGGTCTATTGGCTTATAGTTCGGCAGCTGAAATAATAATAATTGATACAATAAAAAACAGTTCTAAGTAACTGGTTCCCAAATGAGCTCCGAGGCAGCTAATGGGTTATAAAATTAAATACCTGAGAACAATATAACTTGGTAGAAATCAAGAAAAGTTACATATGTTCCTCTGTTTTGCGAATACCTATGGAATCGCAGCTATCGTGTTATTAGATTACCAACATGATATTTACACGCTTTTACTAAATTAACCAATAGAAGTAGGAAATTATACAAGTCCTAATATTAACTGAGAATCTTCCAGGCTATGAATTATGGCAAGTTCTTTGTCCCTTTTTTTCAATGTTTTACTTAGATGTGCCTTATTCTTTTGACGGTCTGGTACGAAGTGCCATAAAATTGACATTCCGGGAACAAAACGAACAACTGTCTCGTTAAAAATCGGAAAAAGTTGAGTGAACTAAGTTATACAAATTGCTTTGCTTATTCCTTTTTCTCTAACGCCTTTAAAAATTATATAAGAAAACGAACACGTGTATTCCATATTGCCTAAATAACGTGGAAAATAATTGTTTTTATACAAAATTTGAAATAAATCAATTCTACGATAGATAATGCCTTCAAAATGAATATATTTTAGAAAATTAGTAAGAATAAGCCTGTCTTCCAAATTTAACAATACGGAAACTATTAGTTTGAAATTTGATTGTAACATTCTCAAAGAAATGCTACACGGTTTCATAAGACAAAACAATCACATATTCGTAATGAAAACATTTTTTGCAAACTATTTGGATACTTATCTATTTGCACTGACAAGCGTGTCGTTTCTTTTGCCAACTCTAATATGTGTTTTTAGGAACTCTTTTTTTATTACACTGGGATCTTTAATTTACTTTTCCTTTCATATTTAAATTGCTATACGGCTTTATTTCCAATCATTCTACAAGTAGAAACCCTCAATATCTATATTACATTTTACCATCTCTTCCTTATATCCTCATTTCCGAACTGAAGGGCTGTCAGCTAAAGATAACTGACGTCATTGACGATTAGGGATTTGCTAGTGCGACCTAGCAACACGACTCATCAAAATTACGTGCTATGCGACTCTTCGAATATAAAATGCTTTCGTCTAATCTTGGGAAAGCACGATGAGAAAATTCAATAAATGTCCGTCATAATGAATATTCAATTTCATTAATTGGAATTGCCAGTAGGTGTTCTGTGGCTATTGTTAATTCTACACTTAATTTTCGTACGTAAATGGGTTGGTTGATATTTTCTCATTAGACGCGTAAGTACAATTTTCTATGAATGGTTCTATACTGAAACTTACTTATTTTACGGTACGAATCCTTGTCATTATATTAAAATAATTTTCAGAAATCCCATTTCCTATTTTGCGCGTCACGAGGTGGCATTTCAAATTAAATCAGGAAATTTAGCTTTTAAGAGAGTACATTCGATTTAAGCGGTAAACTTATCAGCTGTTTACTCGCTTTAAATCTTCTTGTATTATTATATTTTTATATGGTAAAAAGTTGTGTAATTAATAAATGTAAACTTAGCCACAGTTTTCCAGCAACAATTTTGCAAAACGAAAGAAATATGATTTCATACTATTACAATAATGCAAATTAATGTATATTTACGCTTTCCTCGCGTCGTCAATTACTGCATTACCCCGGACGTAAAGCATTACGTCCCCAAATTCGGCTGCAAGTGCTCCATCACAGGTAAAGCCGACAAATAGCAATAAGTCGGAGGCTTACCTGGTTTTTCTCTAGTACTCACGTCAGAGTTGTATACGGGTGGCGTTTTCTATGCTTGTTCAAATTTTAAGCGGAGAAGTGACGATGCCTATACTATGGCAATGGACAGAGATAGATTTTTAGGTAGAAAAAGAAGGTACAGAATCGAAAGGAATCCCTTCGCCGAATTAACCACACACACGTCCGATCTCTTTGATCGTCGATCGTGAAGTCCCAACGATCTTCCCACGCTTCGCACGAATGGAGCCAAAGAAGAGCAACAATTGTTACTAACAAATATTTACATATAGTATTTCAACTTTCACAATTTGCTTCTGAATACATCTTCATTTATTAACTCTGCGTATAAAAATCTCTTATTCCCTTCAAGGGTAGCTACAACCCCTACATTTAAAAGTTGTAACTCGTATAATAATAATAAACACCCTTTCAAATTTCCCATGATATCCTCTGAATTTTTACCAATACAATCCACCACAACATGCGCCAAAGCCAATTTGGTAGATGATTGCAACTGCTGTTATTAGCATCAATCATAGCTCGTAAATAAAGTCAATAACAATATCATTCGCCAACAACCGTGTTCAAAATCCTTCTTAGGGGTGATGACAACCCTCATACAAAAAACTTATATCTCGTATACGATTAGATATAAAAAATTTGGCATGCAATCCACCAATAACGGCGGGTCAAAATCTATTGTGTGGGTGGTTGCAACCCCATACTACAAAAATTAAGCTCTTATGAACAGTTAAATTTTTCCCATGCAGCCTCTACGAATCTATAACAATAACATTCAGTCACTTCTGAGGGTGGTTTCAACCCTTACAGTATAAGAAAATTTAAACTCGTTTACAGCTAGATAGAAAATATTTACGGTTTATACAATCGTTGCTTACTTCTCTTATCCTTGATAATTTGCTTTTCAATCGATAGTCTTTCAGCAAACTTTTTTAGTTTTGGAGTTGAACTGTCCAATTACTCTGCACTCCTCTAAAGCATTCTACATCGACAGAAAATTTCAGTTGCCGAAAAAAAATTGATATACTGATGTTTATGTGAGAAAGTACTTTATACCAAATCAGAAAGTACTTTGTACCAAACCACAAGGGGAACTGAAAAATGAGGTCTTTACTTAGGTTTATTAGACCATGAACCAAGAGCAGATAATATTTTAATTTTTTTTTTAAGTTAATTACAAGATCGCAGACATTTATGATCTCGTAATGAACTGTTTCAACATTATATAGTAGACTTCTACGAAATTTTGATTTTTTTTATATAGATTGCAGACATCTCCAAGATCGACTGATTGTTTTACACCTTGATAGTGAATGTAACTATTTAAAAGACGCCAAGTGAAAATTTTCAAAATTGTGTACATAACCATTTATGAGCTTAAATATGTTTTTAATTTAAGGTCTGCAACCGTTCGTAAAATTGCCCTTCCAATACTATCGCTGAAGAATCATATTGTTATAGACTCCTTAGAGATCTCATATGGAATTTGAAAATTTTCTATGTGAGTTTTTGTGATCTGTAATTTTTTAGTTTAGGGGTTACGATCAATCCTAAGATTGATTTAAATACACCATTGCAGATGAATATTTTTATAATCTTAGAAGGTTGCGCGCGAAAATACTTCACATTTTTATGTAACTGTTTGTTCTGTTTTTGATGTAGTGATTAAGAACATCCCCAAGATTAGTATTGGCGCGTCGCCGTCAGTAAATAATATTGTTGTACACCCTTTTTGAAATTTTCTATCAAGCCGTTTACGAGTTAAATTTTTTTTAGTGTGTGTTACGGGTGAAAATGGCGAAACGTTATGAATTTCGAATTTTAGAGAAGGAGCAAAAATCCCGTAACAAGGTTAAAGGTGCACCGGCTTATTTTCAGTGGTGCGGGAGTGGGTTTCTATTAAAAAATGATAAAAAGGTAATAAAATCTAAAATTTACAATGGCCGAAATATAAAACTACTTTAAAAATACTACTTACCTTGAAGGACTTACTAACTCTCCAAAATTGAAGATATGAAATCGTCATATCCTAGCAATATCGGTAACATATTTGCTAACTGGAAGATGGGCTCTCTTGCTCACAATGTTCCAACTTCGTCTCGTCTCATCTTTTACCTTTCGTAATCACAATTTCTTACCTTTTGTAATAACACCTTAAAAACATTCCATTAACGTTTAATTAAAGTAAAACAATTTTTCAAAAGTCAAGGTCTCTCCTAAAATCCGCTTTCATTATTGGAGTGGTTGGATATCCTTTAACAATGCTGACCTCTATATATATTATAACTAACTGCAAATAAACTTTCATCTAAATTTAGACTCTATTAACAGTAAATTTCAAAACATATCATTACAATAAATTAACCTTAAAACAACAAACCTAATATCTTTTGGCCAGATATAATAGTATCTGGCCAGATATTATTAACACAACTCCAAAAAATTTTTATCTGAAAGTAATACTCTCATTTCATTTAACTAATTTTTCCCCGATTGATGTGTATGATATTTTAAATCCCATTTATTTTGAATTGCCGTTAATAACAATACATAAAAAACTAGCACAATCCCAACTTTTCACGCAACCATTCCATTATCTATTTAAAATACTGAGTTTATACGATGGTGCAGATGGAGCAGTTGGAGGCGGTTTGGAGGCTGCTGGGTTGTGGCGGTCTCTCTTGGATAATGTGTAGCCGTCTTTGTCGGTGTCGTGGACGGTTTCGTTTTTGTTGCGATGTTCTTGGGTCAGTTTTTCTTCTCTTCTGTTCTTGCAGTTCCTGCTAGTATGCAGCGCACTGCCGGTAGTTGACGGAGTGCGGGCCATTGCAGTTGGCGCATGTTGGTGTGGCTTCTTTCCACTTTTCGCCTGCTGGGTAGTTCTGTCTCCCACAGTTTAGGCTTGAGTGACCGAACCTTAAGCACGAATAGCACTGTGGAAGCGCCACCCTCGATGTGCACGCTACTACCTTGACCTTATTGCAGGTGATGTCGTATATTTTTCTGGAGGTTGGATGGTTTTCCATCGTAATTAAGAATGTATTGTAGTGCGTGCGTTGTTTAGATTGTAGTTTCGTTACGTTGTTGATTTTGAAACCCAGGTGGATCAGCTTCTGCTTAACGTCTTCGATGTCTAGGTTGGATGCCAGTCCCTTCATAGCTATCTTTAATTGCCTTTCAGCTGTAGGTGCGGAACTCGATCTTCTGCTTTTCAGATATTCCTGAATGAATCTGATCTCGCTTGGTTCGGTAGCATGCATCCTTGCCCCTTGTCCAGAAGCTCGGATGTCTACGTCATTTTTCGCCCAGGATTTGATTTCCTTCGCGTGCTGCAGGAAGATGGGAGGAATTTCTGTGCTCACGGATGTTGCTGAGGCTGTTTTCGAATGTCTTGTAGTGGTGGCGATGGAAGTTGTTACGCTAGCGTAGGCGCAAGGTGGTGTGTTGTTGAAGTGTCCATGTTAGTGTCGGTTGCAGGAAGTCCAGTCGTTTGCGTCTTCATTCGTGTCTGTCTTGCCGGTTTCGAGGTCGCTGGCGGTATCTGTGTTTTTCTTGTCAGGGCGTATCATCTTATTTCGCTTCTTTTCTGTCTGCTTTTTGAGGTCCAAAGCCTTCAGCATTCTGCTCTGAAAAGAGCAGACTTAGTTCTTATTTAAACTAATTTATTTCTCTTTATGGCAATTGCTCTAAAAAGAGCAGAATTGCCGTACGCTGTCTCGTTGTAGACTCTTTGATGTGCTTTTGTTCGAGGTTGGACTGAAACTCCGAGGATGATCTCGAACGATTGGATAAAATAGAAATTGCCGTGCTGAGCGTTAGTTCGGCGCAGTTCTGATTAAGCTTTGATTACGGTATGTTCTAGTTTATGGCTTTAAAAGATGTGATATAAATTTCTATGTACTGTCTATATAAATTACTGTTGATATAAATTATTGTAGTGATAATATAAACTTATAATTAGTGCTTGGATAATTAATTGTAGTGCTTGGGTAGTAATTTAGAAGATAGTATCGTAGTTTCAGAATATGATACTTGCGCTGTTAGAGATTAGTTCGGAAATAAATTGTTGTGAGTGCTTTTTAGCAAATTCCATTGTAACTACGAGTTGTTGAAAAGGTTTGTATAATCTGTTTAGAAATATAGAACTGTTGTTAATTGCAAATAAAATTTTCGTTACAATATTGTTGTATAGGATTAGATGTGAAAATCATACAAATTTTATTTCGATTTGTTTACACGTTGTACTTTTTTAGATCTAGGAGTTGCAGCTGCTTCTCTAGTCGGGAATAACGAACTTTTATCTGCTGAGTTATACGTGTAGGCGTATTCAGAAACGAACCGCAAAATTTGAAATACGGTATGTAAATATTTGTGCTATTGGCGGCAATTATATTTTCTTGGTTTTATAAAAGCGTTGCTGAAAACCGTAGATAACTTTACACAGCTGAAACTTAATGCGTGACGACGCACTAAATTAAAAGGCTTCAGATACATCCAAAACGCGTATTAAAGGATTCTATCAACATTAATTTACTTCAGTATCGATCTGTACTAATATAATGAATGTTTAACCTTTCCATTTTTTTTTAATTATTGCTGGTTTGCCAAAGGCTTCACTTCCGAAAGCGTTTGGGAGTTAAGATTCAATTAGCGATAAATTAGCAACGGTACGGTTGCATTAAAGAAATAACTTTATATTTCGAAATGAAATTATCTCTAAAAGTTAAAGCTTTTCGAAAACCTTTTTGTGTTAAAATTTTTATAGTTTTTCATAGTTGTTCTAAATTGTTGTGATTTATTGCTTAAACGACTAGATAAAATTAACGTCATTTTTATAGATTATTAATCTCTAATACTGTAAAACGTACGTATATTTTTCAAAAGTGTTCAGATAGGCCACAAAGACAGTAATAAGATATGAATAAATGTTTTAATTATACAACAAGCGAAATTAATTCTTAACCTATTGTTTCATCACTGCATTTTCAATCATAAGTGTTTCAAATGTGTACTTTGATTTCTAATAAGTATTTACAATTTTAATTAAAAATATGTCTTATTTGTACAAATATTTTCCCCTTGCAATCATCCACAGTATCAAAGTTTCACAATACGCTACTAAATTACTAAAATATTAAATAAAATAAGGTGGACCACAAATACAATTTTTAAATAATTCTATTTTAAAAAAGTTGTATGCTTTGTGCTATGGCTTCTGGAAGCCCGTTTAACTGGTTTTAGACCGAAACTAAACTCCAGCTCACATTACTGCTTGCAATGAACACGATTATTATTTTTTTATTTAATATGGTTAACCCAGCGTTTATCTATGGTGAAGTTTATACTGTGATAATCAAAACCGGCCAACAAACAATATTGTTGTACCCTGCAGTCAAAAAAATATTATATTTTTTTGCGGCAGCCAAAGAATATCGTTATTTGGGGTAACAGAGAATATTACAGTTATTTGTGGTAACAGAAGCTTACCAATTATGTGACCAAAGGTAAATTAAATTTTTAAATTTTAAATATTTGTTTAAAGTATTATTACTAGTAATTGTCTTTATTTCAACCGAATAAAAAAGAACAAAACAACTCAAAGCAGAATGAATCAATCTATCTATACTATAGCTCTAAATAAAGGGTGTTTCAAATTGCGCGGGTTTTTTTAAGAATAAGTAAAATATAGATAACTCATTGAATTCGTCTGGATATTTTGGCATTTAAGAAGTGTGATGTATTACATTTATAAAAACGGCTTCGTACACGACACAACAACGCGTGCAAATTGTTGAATTATTTTATGAAAATCAGCATTCTGGGAAAAGTGTTTTTAGAAAACTACGTGAATTTTATGGTTTACATAATCGTCCAGCTGAAAGCACTATTGGTCGAATTATTAAAAAATTTCAAGAGACCGGTTCGGTGGAAGATCAAAAAAGTGAAAAATACAGTCGTAGCGGTCGTTCACAAGAAAATATTGATTTGGTTCGTGATAGTGTTGCTGAAGATCCTAAAATGTCCATTAGACGACGTTCGCAACAAGTTGGACTTAGTGGATCGACAACATGGCGTATTTTGCACAAGGATTTAGCTCTGAAGGCATATAAGGTTCAAATAACACAGGCACTAAAGCTATTAGATCATTTAAAACGTCGTTCATTTGTCAATTTCATCAATGAACAACAGGCTGATTTTTCTCAAAAAATCATGTTTTCCGATGAGGCACATTTTGAACTTGGTGGCTATGTTAATAAACAAAATTGTCGTATCTGGGGTGAAGAAAATCCATGAATTATTCATGAGAAACCTATGCATTTTAAACCAGTTACTGTTTGGTATGCATTATAGTCAGGTGGTGTGATTGGACCTTACTCCTTTGAAAATGCTGCTGGTGGAGCTGTAACTGTCAATGGTGATCGATATCGTCGGATGATAACCGAATTTTTGTGGCCTGAATTAATGAATATTGATCTAGAGGATATTTGGTTTCAACACGATGCCGCTACATCTCACTCTACACAAGAAACAATTGCTTTATTGAGAGAAAAATTTCCTGGACGTGTAATCTCAAGAAACGGTGATGTTAATTGGCCACCAAGATCATGTGATTTGGCTCCATTAGACTATTTTCTTTGGGATTATGTGAAAAGTCAGGTTCATAAAAACAATCCACAATTGATTCCTGCTTTGAAGGATGAAATTATTGGTGTCATTGGTGAGATAGAGCCTCAATTATGTAAAATGAAATTGAAAATTTTAACAAAAGAGTGGACGTCTGTGGAGCTGCAAAAGTAGGCCATTTGGCAGATATTATTTTTCGCATATAAACGTCATTAGTGATACTTGAATTACCAATTAAAAGTTTTTGAAAATGAATGCAAATTATGTGTCTTATTTATTGTTTAAAAAAACCGCGCAATTTGAAACACCCTGTATATACATTATTACCTAGAAATAATTATACATTTCGTAAATCATTTTATTAGTTTAAAAGGGCAAAGTTCAGGGTAAACATGAATGGCATAACATTCAGATTTATCCCGCTCTTCCACTTAACCCATAAAACTAAAACAAGCAACGGTAAACATGTGTGTATGTACTGAACACTGCATTTTCAGACTTTTCTATATTCATTTTAAACGTATTACATCGATAACGTGCGTGGTAAATTCTAATTAAACATCTGTAGTAAACATTAAATCGGTTATTTTCCTCTACATTTTTCTTGGAGATTCAGTAGTATGGAACCAGCATAAATTCACATGCTCAAAAATCATTATTTAATTGGAAATTATATTTTCGTTGCCGTTTTAAATAAATTGAATCTGAATCATTATGAAGTGTTTCGATTCAATACGCGTTTCTATAAAGGCTTAATGTTTTGTTATTGAAAAATCAATTATTTCATGCTTGTTGTATATCATTTAAGGGAGTGTGTTATTAAAGCTTGTCCGTTGAAATTGAAATTGATTAATTATGAATTATTTTTAATAATTAAAGAATTTGCATTGTAAAGTAGATTAAAATGACAAATAATAGTTATTTATTGTTTAAGGGAAGAAGCGGAGGGAGACAAAACACCGAGAGTTAAAATCTTACATTTTTACTCGTGTATAATATACTATTTTTTCTGTGACAGGCAAAACGATGATTTACTATTGAAAAAAAATGTACAATATATTAAGGTCAAAAAATCAATCTATGTCAAATTTGAAGTTTCAAACAAGTAGGCTGTTGTACTTATAGGGACAGTTATACTTGCGTTGCTAAGGAAACCTTTAAAGTAGTCAAATATCTCTCAATTTAATTCTGCGAGTGGTTACTTATTTGAACATACCCGGGAAAAAAGTACTAATTTTTCCTGGGGAAAAAAGTAAATTCATAAAAGTGACATTTTATTATATGTCAAGAAACATTAAATGTCAAATTTTTTCCTGTCACAGAAAAAAATTAATTATTTAAGATTTATTTTCACCTTTATATTTGGTTTGTATTGCTAAAATTATTGATATAGTATTTATTTAGCTTAAGTTTGTTATAGAATTGGTAGCTTTTAAGCTAATTCAAGTTGTTTTATAATTGCCTTATTAGTGTAAAAATTACAAGTAAGGACCGTATTTATTTCTAATGGCTGTTTACATAATCATCTCTACCTCAGTGTATAGTTTTTTTTTTGAAAAAAGTTTTGTAGTATCATTTTCTATAATTTGAAAATGTATTTTTAGTTTCGTTAAGTTTTCCTACTTCTTAAAGTACTTTCTTGTTAAAAAATTGCTCTGATCAATGTGGACAATACCCTTCAATTATAAGCTCAAGTATAAAACATTGTTTAGTGATTCGTCCCGTCATTATTCATAGATCGCATCCAGTTATGCAAAATTTGCTCTAGAAATTTTACAACATTCGGGGCATGGGCCCCTTTTGGTTAAATTTCCTAGTATAGTAGGGTTTTAACCGGCTTAATGCCCTAACAGCAAGTTCTCACTGACAACGATAAACAACTAGGAGAAGAGAAGCATACTAATAACAGGTTCAAAGCCGTGTTACATAAAGGTTAAATCATCCTTGGGGTTAAACGAAATTTTAATTTTCATCTGCTGCGTTAATAGGAAAAGAAAAGCTTTCCCCCAGTAATTCTCTTTCACTAGCGACCCTTTAAGCATGGCGCTAAAATAAAGTACTTTTTGATTGACCTAATTACTTTAAAAATGCCCAATAGCTCACAAAACCTTTCCAAAGAAAATCCTTTAATTACACGAAGTTGCTGATGAGCTATAACAATGGAACTTACTAAATATGAAATACGAAATTCGTTCTATGAAGTAAGCGCATGAATTCTAACTAAATTAAAAGCAATTTAATTGAACTCCAAATCATTTTTGAATAACCAGGCATTCAACAAACGAGTTTTAACTACAGAGATAAAACGCTCCAACAGTAATTTTGTACCTCGGGTTATAAATTAATAGAAGGAGGATTGTATGATAATAATTATTTTGAAAGCACACGCCCTAGATTTATACTGAATACTTAATTATATGAAGGGGTTTGGAAAAAAACTATGTTGTGGAATACCTTGCTACTATGATTTTTATGTTCTATGTATACTGTTGATAATCATTTGGGATTTAATATTAACAAAGCTATCTCTGATATTGGTGGAGGTCTTACTTCCAAGCAAATCTTAAGCGTCTTCTTAAAATGTTCTGGAAATAGAACACCAATAACCAGTTAGACAAAAAAGAAACTACTACGGAGGTGTTCTCTATTACCGATGAATAAAAGAAAGAAAAAAACCATTCAGAGAATGTTGGCGTCTTCTGAAAACGTTACCAACAAAAGATAACGGCTAACTTTTCCACATCCCGAATTCAATTAGGCAGTTTTCAGATTCAATTTCGACTATTGTAATTTAAACATCGACTGAATAACAAACGACAAATATCGAAACCTGTCAAACCAAAAAATAAGGGCAGTATATATTGAAGTAGACCACAATCTTGGACAAAAAATTTCTAGATATAAAAGATGCCATTGGCGTAGTAACGCTGAACACCAAACGTGGTAACGCTGTATTTACCAAACCTAACATGATGCAAGCATCTGCTGATAAAACCACAAATAGAGGTATTGAGATACTAACTATCAAAATTAGAAACCTTAGAGGGATATCCTTAAATAAACCGCAGGAATAAACTTCACCTTCGCACACCAAAAAAACTTCAAACACTAAAAACACAATTATCCGTAGACTACAACTATCACGCTACCAACTAGCATTAGAAATAGCCGAGAATGACCTGCTGGTAAAATCGGTAAACATAAGCAATCTCTCTCTTCTACAACCTGAAAATGCTCTACTCTCTCACTAATAAAATGCTGAAACGCGGTTTAATACTGACGACTGCTTATCAACTATATATAGACAATATAGACAATATACCAGTCTGTCTACAGAACACAACACATGTTTACAGGTATGCAGATATGTGCTGCAAGTTATACCACCATGCCGAAAATTCAATTACAAAAAGACCACTTGGAAATTTTTCGATGAGAAACTTGATGGAGCTATAGCGAATCCCACTTAACCACTGATGATTGCTAGCAATTTGTGACAATGTTGCATAGTGTCTTCCGACGACATATACTGCGAAGTTTCACAGATCGGTCCATTGTACGGCTTTTACACTATTTCAAAAACCTTCTAATCAAATACGAAGAATTATATCGGGAAGACACAATCAGTAAACGAAACCATGCCATTAGCATCTGGGTTGATATTTTAAGAGGAAAAGGGCGTGGTGCATGATTATAAAGTAATGTAGAACTTCTGAGGTAACTCTAAATCAAGTTGCCGATTAACTCCTTCGTGACGAAAAAAATCATATCCTTACAACACCCTTTACACTGAAATAACTGTACCAGGGTATCTATACTATAACGTCCTCTAAAGTAGCCTGACGGGTTGCTAAGTGCATGGTACAGATCAAAATGTTTGAGCCGGCCTCTTTAACTACTGCTGAACATACAAGATTCTTAAGCTTTGGAAGAATTATTAATTACTCATTGCTAACGTTTGATACTATTGCGGCAAAGGAGATACAGCTAAATATTTCTAATACACAACGTTTAGCAATTGAAGAGAGTGTAGGCATAACAGTATAATACATAAGCAGGTGCGTGTGATTTTTTTTTAAGTATAGGCGTAAATTAATCAAATTTTAAAAATATTTGTGTTATTATAATTTTAATTTATCGTTTAGACTATGGATATTTTGGTGTTATACGAAGTATAAACGTCTAAGTTATTATTTCATCTTATTAACTATAATACATTAGTATTTATCAATTTGTCTTGTCCAATTATCCAAAATGTATATTTAATAGTTGGCATCAGCATAATTTTGAGCTTCGCTTCCTGTCTATATCTGATATGTCAAAAAGTTAACTTTGTCAGACATGATTGACAAACGTAATTGAAAGTTAGGTTGATGTATGGTTGTGTAGATGATTAAGATTTGTGCAATTTTTCAATTATCACATGTTTCAATGGCGTAATTGAAAAACGCATGGGCTAGAAAGCCTAAGATACAGGTTGAATCCTGTCCGGGTCCTTATATTTTTCATCTTTCAATTACTAGCTCGATTTGAAGTGATCATTTGGGTTTTGTATAAAAGTCGAAGTTATTATTTTATCTTAAGAGTGCGTTAGAGCGTATATACAACTAATTTGAAACTGTTCCCCAATGTTGTAGTGCCTATTTTACGAATCTTTATAGCCTTAACCAAATTTAATCACAAAACCTGCTATTCGTTATGCGAAGTATAACAAAAGTATCAAATAATTTGTAATGTTATTGTCCAAAATGTTACAAAGAAGTGTTGTCAACAAAAGTTGTTTGATTTATTATTGTGCGTGTTTGACGTGTTTGGTTCGTCTATCTTATTTTGTTTTGTTGCTATGGATACCAGTTATATTTTTCAAACAGCATCCCTGTGAAATTTTTCTCTATTAATTAATAATTATTTTGTTATTAGTAAAATATAAAAAAGTCACCATCATTAGGCCTTCAGTTCTAGAACAAACTGGACGAGTATCTCCATTGTTTCTTATTCCTAGCTAACCTACACATTTTCCCTGAAATTCCCACAGCCTACATCTTTCACTATATATGTGCAATAGTCTAATCTAAGTCTACTTCTCTTTTTCTTTTCTCTACTTCTAATATAAACCGTGCTATTCTCTATTGCCTTAATATGTGTCCTTCCCTCCGATTTTTACCGTTTTCCATAAATTTCGTCTTCCGCTTCCATTTCTAGTACCTTTTTGTTTTTAACTTTATCCATAATATCTTCATCATACGTCTGCAACACCACATTTCAAAGGCTTCTACCATTTTTCTGTCCATTTCTCCCACTGTTCACGTTTCACAGCCGTACAGCGGTGTGCTCCACACATGTTTCCAGCAATCTTGTCCTTGTTTCTGTTTGTTGTCTTTGAATATAGT
Source organism: Platerodrilus igneus (assembly GCA_036346225.1). Classification (NCBI taxonomy): domain Eukaryota; kingdom Metazoa; phylum Arthropoda; class Insecta; order Coleoptera; family Lycidae; genus Platerodrilus; species Platerodrilus igneus. The sequence goes on along the minus strand of JARFIW010000500.1, from coordinate 382,077 downwards.
AGTTGCTTTTTCTTGTTAAATACAGCACTGCCTAGTGCTACTCTTTGTTTTACATATTTTGCGCTCGTCGTATCTTGTGTTATTTGTCATCCTGCGTAGCAGAAATATTTATCCTCTTGCAAGTTTTCGTTTACAATTGTATTCTGTTTTTCGAGTTATTTATCCATCCTCTACATACCAATACTTTAGTTTCGTTTTTGTTAACTTTCATATCGTATCCCTCTGTTAGTACTGTTTCAGTTTCATTTAGAGCTGCTTCTAACTTTTCCTTGCTAGATACTAATACCGCTATGTCATTTATAAATCTAACCATATCAATCGTTTGTCCATGCAAAATAATTCAAAATGCCTTTCTGCATTTTACAGTGTTCATTGCCTCCTCGATATACAAGTTAAAAATTAACAGGAATAGATAACATTCCTGTTCCACCCCTTTCCTAATATTTACTTCCTTACCTTCCTCCTCTAACTGTATTACCGTTGTTTGTTGTTTGTATAAGCTATGTACTATTAGTCTATCCCTGTAACTTCTTCCAATCTTTTGGAGTACTTGGAGCAATTTCTCCCATTTTACGTTGTCGAATGCTTCTTCCAGATCTACAAACCCTACATACACGCTTCTCTATTGTTTTCTCCATTAACACCGTTAGAGCTAAAATGACCTCCCGCGTTACCCCATTTCGCCTAAACATAAATTGATCATCTCCTGGTATTTATTCAGCCCGTTTTCCATCCGTTTTTGTACATTCTAGTTAATATTTTTGACACGTGTGCTGTCAAACTTATTGTTCGAAAGTTTGATGTAGTAACTAGGGTGCTACGTTTGAAATCTTTGGGTATCTCGCCGTCTCATACATATAGCTTACAAGTTTGGAAGAGACGTTCTGTTACTGATTGTTCAGCAGCTCTTAGAGTTTCTGCTTGCACCTTATCTATACCCGGTGCCTTATTATTTTTAATGCTCTCTAATGCTAATCGAACCTTGTCTCTGAGTACAGGATAGCCCAAGTCGTCCTTTTCAATGTCTTGATTCCTGTTCTAGTGCTTCTAATTTCTATGCTGCATATAAATTCCCTATATATTCTTACCATCTATCCACTTTTTCTACAATTTCTATAATGATGTTTACTCCCGCGCTCCTTATATTTTTGCTACAAGGTTTTATATCCCTAAATTCATTCTAATTAATTTGTATGTTTTGTCCGCCTTTCCTATTCCATCTTAGTTTGTACCTCTTTGCACTTCTATCTATACATTGTCTTATTATTTTCCTGCATTTTCGAATAATTTCCGGTTTTATGGCTTTCTCTCTGTTTTCCTGCTTTTTCTGGACACTTTCTGTATTTACGCCTTTCTTCTATTAAATTAAGAATATCCTTCATTACCCATGGTTTCCTATTCTCTTTTTGTTTAAATCCCAGAATGTATCTGGCCGCCATATCTAGGCTGGATTGATCTTTATTCTATTCTGTTTCTACTTCCTTAGTATCGGGTGTTTTCCCGATGTCTTTTAGTAATTTCTTTGACTTTTTCTCGAAACTTTTGTGGATACTTTTATCTTTTAGTTTCTCAAAATCAAACTGCATTTTTCCGTTCCTATTTTTCAAATTTTTTTAATCTATGCGCGGCTTTTATAATTATTATGTTGTGGTCAGTGTCTATATCTGCTTCTGGATAGCTTGTACAGTCTTTTATTTGATTTCTAAACCGTTGTCGAACAAAAATGTAATCTATTTGATATCTCTCTATGTTTCTTGGAATCTTCCGCGTGTATAGTCTTCTAGCATGATATTGAAATAATGTGTTCGTAATGGTTAAATTGTATTTGTTGCAAAATCTAACCAGCCTATTTGTCGTTTCTCATGCCTAAACCACTGCATTAAAATCTTCCGTAATTATTAAATTTTCATGTCCTTTTACGAATCTTAGTGTGTCTTTCATATCTTTGTAGATCGTTTCTACCTCCTCCTCACTGTAGCTAGAGGTGGACATATATACTTGTATTATTACTCTATTTACCTGTTTAGATCTTAATCTAACCATGTGTACCATTTCGTACTTTTGTGAGTAGTTTTATATACAGTATCCTATTATTTTCCGCATGACTATTCCCATACCTGAATTTTCTTGCTCTGATCCTGTATAAATTAGCCTAAAGTCTGCGCTCCAGAAATCCACTGTCTCTGACCACCGAACGTCGCTAATCCCTACTGTCTAATGCTAACCTATCAATTTCAACTTTCAGATTCTGTAGTTTACTTACTTGTTTCATGTTTCTGACATTCCACGCTCTGACTCGCAAAATGTTCCCTGCTCTTCCTTTAAACTTACCTATCGCATCCTCCGAAGTAGTCTCTTCCCGGAGATCCGAATGAGGGACTATTTTAACTCCAAAATCTTTTTCCCCAAAGGTTACCATCATCTTAAATAATGATAGTATGCTGTCTACCTGGAAGACAATGTGGTGGTTTCCCGTTGCCTTCCACATTACAGTGCTATGTCTTAGAATGTCATACCGACCTTTAGATCTCTGCCACTTTAAGTACCGAAAGAACTGCCGTTTTCTTTTGCGGACCTGTCTTAGTCTGGTTATTCACTAAAGACTCCCCACTAATTTGGTTAAACGTATAACGCGGTTCTTTATCTCACTGAAACACACAAACCATTCTACCCACTCTAGTATTTTAGAAATTCTTCAAAGTGCAGGTCCGTCAGAATACTCCCTGTATGTTTGTTGTGGTTTGTTTAGCATTCTTCTTAATTTTCTTTGGGAATTAAACCACTCATAGTTGTTAAAATCAACTTTATTTTCGTTTCGATCCATGACTTAGGATCGTTGTCAGAATAGCAAAAAAAGTAAGGAAATCAAATGAATGAAAAGAATCCATTTTTTTTATAAAAAAAGTAACCACATCGATTGAATCACAAAACTACTTCAGACGCAAGCAAGGTTAATGACACTGAAGCAACTGTTCAAATTGATTTTCATTGATTACCAAACAATTACTTACTCAGCCTTGTGTAACGTTTTTACAGGTACCTTTGCAATTTTGCAGTTATTTGTATTTTAAAATCTTCCATTCACAATGTTTTTAATGTTAAAAAGTTCAGCGTGACAAATGTAGAGGCGGTTCCGTAGATCAGGCAAGTTCGCGTATGACTGCTGATCCCAAGTTCCCGAGTTCGGTTCTGGACGCGGACCGTTTGAACAAATGTTAGGCGACGAATTTCCACAAAAACATTCTTTCGTGCGGATGCGAGATAAATGTAGATCCCGTGTGTGACTGTTGTCACACACGTTGAATATCCCTACTTTGCCTGGAATAGCAAGCGTTCGGCAAAATTCAAAATTTCCACGTAAAAAGAATTGCTTCATGGTTAATGTAGTACCTTTGGGAGAAGAAATGGAAAGGCAAATATGGAGTTTCAAATCTGGTGCGGCTTCATGGATCAGACGGGTTAGCGTATGACTGCCGATCCCAAAGTTCCGGTTTCGGTTCCTGACACGAACCGCTTTAAAAAGTGTTAGACGACCATTTTTCACAAATTCACGCCCTCTTCGGATAAGAGGTAAGACGTAGGTCCCGTGTGTCACGCATATTAAAAATCTCTTCCTTGCCTGGAATACCAAGGGTTCGGCAGAATTTAAAATTTCCAGGTAAGAAACTCGTTTCTTGGCCAATGTAGTACTTTCGGGTGGAGCATTGGAAAGTCAATTGTGTGATGACAATTTTGGGAATCTGGCAGAATATTCAATGGCTCCCTTTCTGTCGAACCATCTGTTTGGGAAAACGTGATTTATGTATTATCTATCACATCATGCAGAAAGTGAAGGCGCTTTATCTTCTATAAAAGAATATTTTAGTCTTAATGACTTCATTTTCTGCTGAGAATATTGCGGCAATTGTACCAGTTGAAGATATCTATCAGCGTTTAGGGTTTCTTTAATAAAAAGGTTTTAATGGTTTATCGCTGTATAATGTCTACTCATATATTAATCTTTTGTGGACATTGTGTCGTTTTTTCACACAATGCAGGTATGTTTTTGAATAATAATGTCTGTATATTCTTCCATTTATAATATCACCTTGTCGCAGAATATAACATTAGAAGCAAAATTGACATCTTCTCGTGTCTTTACATCATCTGCTGGCAAAATTTCAGTCTCAGTCAAAATCGTGTCTATTCAATTCGTGTACCAACTAAATTTAGTAGAGACGGAGTTTTTCCTTTTTAAAATGCCATAGACAATAGCGTGTTTAATATCCAAATTTTTTTCTTTAGTTGCTAATACGACATCCAAAACATTATCCGCGCTTATTCCTGGTTTAGGCTGGCCAAATTTTATTATATCCTTAGCACAACCGATTTTGGAAAATTTTTAATTAGCCGAAACGCTTTTTTAAGAAAGAGTATGTAAAACAATGAATACATAACATGCTTTACTTTGAGTTCCTCTTCTATCTCCATGCCCATACTTAAACAACGGCACCGAAGTATCTAGAATCGACAGATATAAAGCTGTTAAACGAATTATGGATTGATTAACAGCTACAACGATACACTTAAAGAACTAACAAGAATCATACAAAAGAGAAGAATCTAGAAATTCAAAAAAATTCAATTACTTTCAAAAAGCACACTGCTTTGAAGACCGAACAGTTTCGATCGAAATATGAAATCGCGATAAGGATAGAAATTATGGGATAAATTGTTAAAATAAATACGTTTAATGTGAATATAAATAAGTGCTTATCTAGATGAGTTACATAGTCGAACTTAGTGGTAAAGTAGTTAATAATTGCAGTAGACATTGTTAATGATTATCTTGTAGTAATTGTTATCAGCTGAATTGGTAGTGGCATCTCAGTACTTTAAATTTTCACTATATTTGCGAATAATCAGATTTATATTCAACTAATAATGAACGGTTTAGAATATTTAATATTTCAATATGTTGCTTCTTGCTTAAGCGTACCCTCTTCTCAATAATTCTAAGTAACCTACTAATTTTTTATAATGTTTAATAAATACTATGTGTTAAAGGTCCATTAGGTAATCTGACCTTTTAAACTTTCCTTAACTTTAATCCTGGCAGAATTTGAAAAGTCCCGAATGGATTACCGTCGATGGTTGTAATGAATTCATTAATTTTTAAATTGCAGTGTAAGTTGTCGGAAGCTGATGTAATACCGCACTCAGTTTGAAATGAATGGAAAATAGTTCAGGTTTTCTTTTGGAGATTGAATTTTTCTGTTTGAGGAATCTGCCAAGTGCTTTAGATTTAGAATTCAGCACTCAAATACGACTTACAATTTTTTATAGTACAATCCTCTTTATTCTGTAAAAAACGATTTTCCAGGATTCCATTTCCTCTATTTTGCGCGTAGCAACATGACGGTTTAAATTGAATCAGGGGTTTGTCGAGGCTTCGGAATTTAAAGGAATTTATTTAGTTTAAGCGGTAAACTGATTAGTTACTTGTCGTTCTAAATCCCATTCTGTTTATTACAATTTAGTATCAGATTATGGTAAAACGTTGTATGTAAAACTTTTCCAATATAATGAATCCAAATAGGTTGGAAAAATAAGCAAATCAGGGCCGCTTTGTACAAAAATGTTTTAAAGCCAATATTTTTCACATTTATGTGCAATTAAATGATGCAAATGGGCGTTTAATCCTTCCATTTTTTAGAATTATTGGCCTCCTGTTAAAAGCTTCTCTTTTAGAAAACATTTTGGAGTTAAATTTAATTATCAATGAATTCACAAATTGACCCTTATATTAAAGAAATAATTTTAGGTCTCTATATTGAATTACGTCTAAAAGGTGTGCTTCTACGTACGTTATATTTCATATTGAATCAAATTATAATAGTTTAGGTTGTTCTTACAGGGATTCTACTTTGAAAGGTTATTGACACGAAATGGAACGTGCCTACGTAATTAGTTTAATCAAAAGCAGTTTGGTTAAACAATACTTTAGCTAGCTTTGCAATTAGTAAATGTGAGATAAAATTCGTTTAAGAGTTAACTTTGCATGGGAGTTGAATCACTTAGTTTAAATTTCGAAGTTTCAAGTCTAAGTATGCACATTAAATCTTTATAAGTCAGTAAAAATATGGTTTTCATGGATTTCTAGCACGGACGAGCAAGATAAAACGCACCATCACGCTCTTTGAATTACATATATATATATATATATATATATATATATATATATATATATGTTGTGGATTCAAAGGGTTAAATCAGTAATAAACAATAAAATTTCAACCACCCTGTATATAGAAAAAAACGATTTATTTACGCGCAAAATTAAGTTAAGTCATTTAGGGAAAACGGACAAGTATTGACGTATTTTTATAATTCATAATTGGAATGTTAAAAATTACATAAACAAAAAACAGTTTTAAAGCAAATAGAAGTTCATAATTAATTTTAATTTATTTTAATTCAAAAGGTAAAGCATAAGAGAACGTGCTTGCGTAACAAAATTCCAAGGAAAAGGTAGTTCGTTTTATACAAATACGAAAAGTCTAGGAATTGTAGTGCTAAACGTTCGATAATTTAAAAAACCCTGCAGTTTAAAAGGTTACATTCAAAGTCGAGCATGTGTTAAGATAGGATTTCATAGAAATATTTTCAACCGTCAGTTGGTATAAACAGCAAGGCTAACAAACTTCTTAAAGAGCGAGGGAAATGCACGAACGGTTATATACAACAGATAGAGATAGATACAAAAGCGTTGAGGTTGAAAAAGCACGTACCATATACACGTGGAGTGGAGATAAGCTGTCATCAATATTGATTTTCTGTAACGCAAGTGGGGTTCTGAACGCGACAGCAGACATGCATAAGACAGAGATGAATATAGTTCAGGCGGGGTCTGTGATGACAGAGAATTTTATCATAGTTTAAAAACGGACAGTTTTCCAAACGTAGACACACCCGAAGGTTGAGAGCGCTTTTGGAGACGGCACGTTGACCGGAGTAAATTTCAGGAATTTTCAAGACGGTTGTATTCAAAATTTTTAGAATTTAGATGTGAAAGTAAGCTTTTCACTTGAAGTGCGTTCCCGGGTGGGGTTTTGAAACGATATAAATACTCAACCTAAATTATTAACGCTCTCTTGTCTTTTCTTCGCTTCTATATTACTTTACTACGATAAAGTACTGACTGCTGACCAACATCACAGTAGAGCTTTTTGTGAATATTGTATGTGTTGATAATACAGTAAATATAGTGCGTGCAAGTGTAAAACACAGTAGTGTATATTAAATTAATAGAGGTCCGGCTACTACAATACAAAGCACGAAAATCAATAAATGGAAGCATGATATATAAGCATCACAAATAACCAAGATTGTATGCTGATATATGGAATGGTACTGTGAGACGAGGCGCAAATGGTGTTATTGTCTGTGGATCCGCTGAGTAGCACTGCGAATGGTAACGAAGCCGAGGTGTTTTAGAGATTATCTTCGAAGGAATGGAAGCCTGCAGAATTCTCCAGGTAATTTATTTGAAATTTCTGTTGTTTGATAAACATTTGTGAAATTTGGTGCTGTGTGATTGACTTTTTTTTGGGGTTTATTTATGGTTGTATAAACTTATTGGAAAAGATACATGTACTGGACAATTTATTGAGGTTAAAATTTTGAAAAAAGGTGTATTTAAAATATACAAAAATTTGATTCCGGATATAAATTGGATTGTAAAGGGTAAACGGGTCTTTAAATTTTGTTTTAATTTATGCAAGGTGTAAAAGCATATACAAACTAAACTGGGTTATTATAGCTCACCATACTCCAGTGTACAGTTAAATTAGGGTAATATGTGGGGCCCATCTACTCATATCTCATTGAATTTGTTTGAAAATAATTAGAAAAATCAAGGACTTTAAAAACATACCATATTTTGAGTTTTGTAATTAGTGTATCGAACTGTTTTTTATACATGTGAATAATTTATCTGTTAATAGCTGTAAATAAAAGGTTGTATGATTGTTATATTATTTGGTGATTTTATTGAATGGTGTGCGAGTGTGAAGGAGGAATGGTTGTAAATTTAGGTATCCGAGAAGAGGCACAGCTGAGCTAGCCAGGGAAGCTGGTTTATGAAGCAGAAATAAAAGGGTAAGGAATTTTTTTTTGAAATTTTTGCATTTTTGAAAATTATATGTTGACCCTGGTGAAGCTTCAAATTTTTCTGAAGGTCCACGGCAATATATATACACACACAGTGTGATCCATTTGTTTTTGAGACACCCTGTAAAATCTTTATTTATCGTGCGACTTTAACCAATTTTTTTTTTTTGGAGCTTGATGAACTATTTTCTGAGCCGAAAGTGCCATATTTCTACAAATTCCTAAGTCTTCTACTATGTCAGTTTTTAGGAGTAAAATTAAAAGACTTCATATTAGCTATTTTTTGTTTTTAATTTTGTGCACGCCATCTAATCGAGCACCCCTCAAAACGGGCATGTACCAAATTTTATCAAAATCTTTTTAGTACCTAATAACGATTTTATAGAGTAATGAAATATGCACGATTCTATACCATTTTCATCACTTTATCGTGAAAATCAAGTTATCCTTGCATAAACATCAAAACAAATAATTATTAAAAGTGGTATATTTTATGTGGCAGAAAGTTATTGCAGTTTCTCTAGAGTCAATAATAATGGAAAATTTAACTACAAAAGACAAAATAAAAATTGTACGTTTTATCGGAGATAACATGTGTTCGGCATGACTAGCTACTTTAGAATTCAATATTAGGCATCCCGATAAACGAGTAAAACAGTCTACTGTACACTACAAATGATCATTTGGACTTTGCATAAAACCTCTAATAACACCTCTAATAATACCTCCAATTATACGCCTACTTGACCATCGAATTAAATATTCAATTATACGTCTAAATAAACGTCTTAATTAAATATACTTTGAAAATATTATAAAACGTGAAGATACTCAAATTGGACTACAAAATAGTCAACGTTAATCCAGAAATCTGAGGGGAAAAATTCAAGTAACCATTAATAAATCATTCTGGCCAACAAGTGAAGCAAGGCAAGCTGTAACAACCAAGAGGTGCGGATCACCGATATTCAGAGGCGGTTCCAAGCAAGCAAAACATAGGTTAGAGAGCTTATTTATTATTATTTGTAAAAGACTGTTTCAATTTTAATATTTTTTATATATCAAATATCTGTAAGGGTCAACAAAAAGGTCATTTGAGATTTTGAAAATAGATAAAGCATCGTTTGAACGTTCAAAGGTACTTAAGAGTAATTACAGAGATATTTTTGCAGGCTTTCAGGAAATATAATTTTGGTGGGAAAATAAATGTTAATATTTTATTCAGGGGCTAATTTTTGAATGATATAAAACTGTACATATTATCGATCATTATATTGTGTAATTTTTGGATTGTTTCATTTAAATTATTTCAAGAGATAGAAAGAAAAGGGGTTAAACAATCTTTATTGTAGGGCATTCTGTGTTTGATAAATTGAGCTAGCCGTGGAAAAACAAATTCAAGAAATCATAGAATATAAAAATGGGTTGACATTCACAGCAATTAAAAATAACACCCAATCGTGGCGCAAGAAGGAATTAAAGACTATATCACAGCAATATTAATAAACCACCAATGTGGGGCTTAAAAAGGGGTTCACAGCAATATTAATGACGCCCAACGTAGAAGCTTGAATCGTAAGGGCATTATCACAGCAATCAATATATATATATATATATATATATATATATATATACAGCAATATATATATATATATATATATATATATATATATTGCTGTGATATTCGCCCCACGATTGGGCATGTGATACTCGATTTTAGGATTAATGAGCCCCTACGGTGGGTGTCATAAATTTTCTATGAAATAGGCCCCACGATTTGGGCGTACCATAAATTTGCTGTGTTATTGCCCTATTATTATTTTAAGCCCCAATGTTATGAAATGTTAGATTAGGATTTTTACCCCGACTAGCTTACTGAATGGATCTTATTGAATCAAATAAAGCAATTCTATAATACACAATATAATAATTGAGAATATTTACAACACTCAAAATTTTTCTTTTTGTACAGAATATCTACATATACCAGATTTGTTTTTCTGAAAGCCAGCAAAGTATCTTTTAATTTATTCAGGGTCCTTCGAACGTTCCAAGATACCTATTCCATTTTTATAAATCTTTAAGTGACCCTTTTTGATGACTCTTTACAAATGTATTATGTGGCAAATATTAAATCAAAACAGTTTTCAATAATAAAGTGTATTAAGATTGCTAACCTGGAATGGGTCCTGTAGTTCCATCCTAGTCCTTGATCGGTATCTTCTTTCTGTGTTCTGTTTGCTGATTGATATGCCAGCCCATATAAGAATCGCCTCCCATAAATCGATTCCAATTAAAATCATGCCAAGTCGGAATATGTCCAAATTAGAATACTTTCATTTTTAAAATTATCTCTAAAATTAGAGTATGTTCGAAGTTAGAAGTCCCAAATTAAAGTCGTAGCCCAAATTAAAGTCGAAATTAAAATCTAAATTACATGTCGGAATTAAAAGCCCTGTTTTATTAATATTAGAAATGAATTTAATTAAGTCGTTTTACTTACGTCTATTTATAGATCGGCTTATTTTCGTTGCACAAATTCTAGCACTTTTAATTCTGATTTATTTTGGTTTATAATTCACTGGTTACGTAAGCTTTTAACACTTTTGAACATAGTCGTTGCTCAGTTTGAATATAGACTAACTTGTCGCTTCGTCACTATCATATATATAAGCCCTACCTCCAATTGATTTCATTGGTTTGTTGATGTTCTAGGGCGATACTTCTACCTTATCTCGCATACCTCGGAATTTTCACCAATTATTTAGTTTAAATCTTTCAATGCATGCCTTGTCTGTCACGTACGCATCCCGCATATCGTAGCATTTTCGAGAATTTCCAACTTTTGACTTTTATTAACTCACGTGTTTATTTGATTTCTTCCAGTCACGTAACGATTTTCTAATAATGAATTATTTAGAATGCGTGTACGATGATATTCTCGACGCAGTTGTTAAATATTTGCAATGCCAATTTATCTATGCTTCCCGGTGATTTAATTTTGATGCAATTTGTTGCGTTTAAAAATCTTGTCTTTACTTGTAAACTACACTTAGACATCTTTATGTTCTCATGCATTTAATCCCGTGTATTCATATAGTGTCCTCTCAATTAACAGTATGTAGAGTGACCGTTTTACTCTCATGATTTCTGGAATTATGTGCTTTTCTTAAAGTGGAAATTGTTTACATTTATTCTACGACCCCCATGACTTAACTTACCCCTAAACTACCCTATTATCATAGCATTATATAATATAATAATATGACTTGCCGTTGCACTTGCAATTATTCCCCTTGTCCTTGTTTGATGTCCGCTTCCCTGGATCTCTTTCTACTCCACTGATATTTTATCTAAACGGTACGGCTTGGGTGTCAATTTAAATTTTAAGCTGCGAATAAAATTAGATAAAACTAAAACCACTCCCAACAAACATAAAGAAAGGACTGTTTTCTGTGTATAACTTTGTATTAAAATTAAGTTTAAATTGCTCCATGCATGGCATTAAATATTTTTAAATTTTATTATGTATGTCAGAATAAAAATTTTAGAATATTATTACATTGCTCTTTATTTATAAAAGGCTATGACGTCACCACGAAATAGCAGTCACACAGAGGAGTGCGCATTAGTTTTAAGATTCTATAATTTTTAAGTTCTTTTCCCACCTTCCCTTCTTCCAAATCCTTTCTGCTTCTATCCTGGTGGACAGAGTATACGTGTTATCTCCACCTGGTGTTCGCTGGACACAGCGGTTTTAGATTTCTCGGGAAATGGTTGGTTAAAACATATGTCTTGGGTAGCGAAAAAATGGTTTTAAAGATGGAGTTAAATATAGATGGGCAAAAATTAGAGGTTTGGGCCTTTAAAAGGCGTAACTTTGTAAGGGGTGGTCCTATTTAAAATCTATTTACAGATTTGGGCTTCCTAGAAAAATCTAATATTAGTTGATACCAAACAAAATAGATTTATCTTAAAAGAGTGACTACCCCGCGGATAATAAATACAATATACCGCTTGTCAACAAAAAAGTTATAGGGATATTAAGTTTAAAGGCTCCATGCTTGGCATTAAATAATTTTAAATTTTGTTATGTATAATGCCAGAATAAAAATTTAGAATAGACATTGTTCTGTATTTATAAAAGGCTATGACGTCACCACGACCTTGTAAAAGTAGCCGAAACTAGGTAGCCAATAGCATAGCGTTGTGGTGATTTTACCTATATGATTTGTCTCAATCAAAATAGGGTGAAAGTGCCTTATGGAGTGAAATTGCCTCATAGGGTGAAATTGCCTCCACCAGTATTGGTTAGCATGGCTAGCAATTATATAAGAAAACGAAGTAGTAGATGCAGTAAAGAAGCCTTAGAAAAAGCTATAGAAGGAGTTCGAGTGGGTAAATCGAGTATTTACTCCATCAGTAGAAAATACAACATACCGAAAGAGACGTTAAGTTATCATCGCAAACAGCAGCAAAACCAAGTACACGCTCTAAGGAATGTGGATACTGCGAACCAAAAATTACAATATCTATACAGAATTATGATAACTTCGCTATTGCTAGTGCAAAAGAGGATGGTAAACATGGACCTTCGATCCAGTCTAACATACGAGCTATATTCGCTGGACCATCAAACTGCGGAAAAACCAACGCTTTAAGATCTCTGATCTTGCACTAGAATGAGCTTAGATTTCAAAGTGTGTATGTGTTTTCGAAAAGTTTATATCAACCGAAATACGAATTGTCGAGAAACGTATTTACGCCATTAAAAAAAATTGGCTACCATGAGTTTGAAAATTACCACGATGTGATTGGGCCAGAGGATACTAAAGACGATTCGATTATAGTTTTCAACCATATACCTGCAAACGAACAAAGCAAGATCACACAGTTTTTCTCGTTTGGGAGACATTAAGCAATAGATTCATTCTACCTGTGTCAAACTTTGCGGGATAATGTAGAGAGGATTAGTCTGTCTTGACCAGAATAATTAAATTGGAACGTAAACGAAGCAAGTATACATAACACATAATACGTGACACTCTGTGGTATGACAGAGTGAAAGTACATGTTATTAAATTAAAGAATTTGTATATCATCCTAGGTGTTTCTAACGATGATGAGATTCAGCTCACAGCGGTTTTAGTCCGGTACCCTTTGGAGGTGTGGTTTGAAAAAATTAACGATAAAATTATCCGATCCTCGAACCAGTCCTCACTAACCAACATATTGTTCCTCAGTCAAAAATTTTAAATTGTTTTATCGTTTAGCCATAATGGACCGTCGCTTGATTCCTTTTACTTATGTCAAACGTATGCCAGCGCAGTAAAGCAATGGCTTAGAGATAACGCTAATGTTATTTCAATATGGAAGCAGGATGAAACCAACCTCAGACATATTTTTAAATCATATAAGTGGTGACATGACATAGTCTAAATTTAAACAAATGTGACGTAATCAAAATGGTTGATGTGGCGGTGTCCGAGCAAGGAGGGGAGCAAGGAGGGAGTAAGGAGGAAATTCCTTAAAATAAGACTTTATAGTGGGTTTTTACATGTAAAAACCTAGGTTAGATCGGCGGCGCTGCGAGGCGCTATGAGGAGGCGCTGTCCCAGGATCGGCTCCATCCTCTACTGATATGTGTTTACTACAAAATAGAGAACAATATCAGCATCTTTTATAAAGATATTTAAAATGTATTAATTGATATTGATCATTAAATATGGTAAATAATCTCATTTTTTTCAGATATCTAAGTTTTACTATCCATTATCTGAATCACCCCCCGGTGCAAGCGGGTAGATAGTTTGTCTTGCTTACTTTTCTTGCGCTTACCCTGCGCTTAATAATGGATTTGTCCAATATTTTGTAGCTGATGATCTTAAGGGTACCAAAATTACTGCTTTTGATTTTTTTTTATGGAAATTTACATAGGAAAATGAACGCTTTTGAGCTCGTACAAAGTATCTACTATTATATAAGTTGATTTTTGCTTTTGGTGCTCTATTAATGGTATTGAAAATTCTCTAAGCATTTGTTGTCTGAATCTTTTTTTTAATTTCTTATAACAAACGTAGTTACAAGAGTCACCTCGTCTTTCCAATGTTATCCTTTTGTCACACGCGCTCTCTCGTATAACTTTTAGTACTTACATCACTGATTTGCTATTCGTTTCAAATATTTTAAATTGCGTTACGGCTTGATTTGGAATAACCTTACAAGCAAAATTGCAACCCCTAAAAGTTTCTATATTACATTTTCCCTGTCCTTTTTTATTTGATTGAACGGTTGTCAAGTAAAGATAACTGACGTCATTGGCGATTTAGGATCGGCTATTACAACACAGCTGCTTTGACATCAAATTATGTACAAAATAATGCTTTTAATATAAAATGTTTTCCGAAACTTATAATCAGGCAAAGTAGAATAATATCTAAGCTTACTCCTAGAAGACCCTTAATGAAAGTATGCTCGATTTCATTAATCTTAAATTCGCTATTAAATTTTCTGTGGTTGGTACAATTTCCTACTCGATTCCACTGAACGAATGAGGTAACTAGATCTCCCTTTTGGAAATGTTTATTCCCTTTTCACGAGTGGTTCGATAATAGAACACGACTTAAAATTACTTTTTGCGGTACGAGTTTTTATCATTAGATTGACACGAGTTTCCAAGATTTCATTTCCTGTTTTGCGTATTATGCCGTGATATTTAAAATTAAATCACAGCTATATTAAGGTTTTAACGTTTAACGGAGTTTATTCGATTTAAGCTCTAAACTGATTAGTTGCTTGTACACTTTAAATCTTATTCTGCTATTACAGTTTAAGATTAGATTATGGTAATACGTTGTATGTAAAACATTTTCCAGTACTAGCTTTTAAATCGAATATAGAATATTTGAGATAGTTTTATACGCATTAAATAGTATCGTTTTAACACTGACTTTTTTCAATAGCAATGTATTTGTGCAGATACCTGATACGAGTTTGAATAGTGACATAGTAGATACGTCAAACCTACGTTTCACTCATTTTTATATGATCCATCATCGAGACAAAACGTGGATCACTTTGAACATGCAGACTTGCATATCCAATTAAACATAAAATGGTCTTTCAAAAAGTGACGATGCGTGGAAAATAGTCACACTCAATTATGCCAATAGGCAAATAGTCACACTCAATTATGCCAATAGGCGTTTGACAGTATAGTACAGGGTGTTTCAAGGGCTGGTTTAAACGTTTTTTTTTTAAATGAAACATCTTCATGTATATTTTTACATATTTTAAAGAAGTATATAGGAAGTCTTATAACAAGTATGAAATAGTATATTCTATACCTAGGTTGAGAAGTGATCAATTATAATTCGAGCACTCTTATATCCTGAAATGCGAAGCGAAGTGTATGTCAAATTATAAGAAGTCGATTGATGCTGCTAAATGTTAGGTTACTTGAAGTATAGAACTGTTTTCGTACTTGATAAACGACATTTCCATTAACTTGGAATTCATTAATGTAATAATTAAATAGGAAAGCAGTAAAATATAGAGTTACAAATAGCTTTGTTGATGGATTATGTTAAGTTTTCTTTAAGATTTTTTTTAGGATTTATTCCAACAACACGTGGCCAGATTGCAGATAAGTTACTTTTAAAAAAGTATATTTATGTGTGTATATGTAATGAAATTATGTTGTTACGTTAATAAGTTGATTTTTATTTCAATTATTTATGGAATAGATGTAAAGTTAGTAATTTGTAACGGATCTCAAACTACCCCAGTGCTAGTCATATCTAGAAGGAGTATTTTAGTTTAACAGAGAAACTTGACGACCGAAGGCAGAATAACCAAAGCAAGGGAGTTTTTATACGATATAGCAGTCTTCCAAATAGAAAAGGGCATCACAAAGCTTTCGGTGACAGACTGTTTTACGCCCCTCGATATTGACATAAACAAGACCTTTCACTGTAAGTATTATTGCAAGGTAGAATTTTTAATTGGAAACTTGGTTAGTTATCATTTTGTATTTCTTTATTGTTCTTTATATTCTTTTCTTATTTATCAATAGGAGCCCACTCCGTACCACTGCAGTTAGCCGGCGTACCCTTTTATTCTTGCGGGGTCCCCGCTCCTTCAGTGCATATAAATTTAAATTGTTTTAACGCTTAGTTTGCATGTATCGGTAATATTTCGCATGTATCAAGATGCTCGTTGGTACGTTACATTTCATACCGAATTGATTTATAATATATCGATGTGTTCTTATAAGGATTTTCATTACTCGAGTAATGGGATATATCATGTAAACCAGAATAATTAATTTAATCAAAGAAGGTATGGATAATCAACTACATGTAACTTTGCTGTTCGTTACGGGTGAAATAAATTTTGTTGAAAATTGGACAGAACGGAAGGTCTGAAGCACTAAGTTTAGATAATTGGGAAATGCTTAGACTACTTGCGATTGATATGCGACGCGATTTTCTCTGTTGACGAAAAATTTGAACGTATATTGAGACTCAAAACTAATTTTGTTTAAAATTATATATTTTGATGTAAAAACACATGTAAACTTTATTTTAGGGCGTCAAAATCATACTTCCAACAGTAGCGACTCTAGGTAGTAGTACACTGCGGTGCAAAAAAGACTTGTGGATCCATAGGTGATGATAACAATACGCGAATAACCGCAAGCTCGCCCACTGCAGGCGCAAAAAATTTTCTACATATAAAATGACGGAAATTTTTTCAAACATCCTCATTTTTCAAAATCAACCTTTGTAGAAGTAAAATAAAATATTTGCTAAAACAAATTTCCTTAATTTTGTTACCAATAAATGGTTGAGGAAAAAGAAATCCATTATTTTTTGGTAGATGGCTGTAGTGATCGATATCTCATAAAGTATCGATCAAACAATTTCAGATTTATGCTCGTTGTCAAGGTGACATTTCACACTAAAAAATTATTTTGCTGTTTTTTTTGTTTATTCAGTTGTGAGTTAAAAATTAAGTCAACAAAGAGAAAATTCGGTTCATTTTACAGTTTTTCTGAGATAAAGGCGAAAATGCAAGCCAAGCTGCTGAAATTGTGATTGGTGTTTATGGTTCCGATACTGTAACAGCTAATTACGTGCAATTTTGGTTTCGTCGATTCCGTTCAGGTATTTTTGATGTTAAAGATGCGCCTTGCACAGGCAAGCCCGTCGTCACAAACGTTGATAAAATCACTGAAAGAGTCAAAGTTGACCGGCATGTTAGTAGTCGTAGCATCGTCCATGAGCTACAGATCGACCATAAAACAGTTTTAAACTATTTGCACAAAGCTGGATTCAAAAAGAAGCTCGATGTTTGGGTGCCACGCCAATTAACACCAAAGAACATGATGAATCGAATTTCCATCTGTGAAGCCTTGGCCAAACGGAATGAAATCAACCCATTTCTTAAACGGATGGTACGACAATATTGTGTGAAAACGATCGTGGTCAAAGCGCGGTGAAGTAGCTCAAACGGTGACCAAACCAGCAGTAACTGCCAGAAAGGTTCTGCTGTGCATTTGGTGGGATTGGAAAGGAATCATTTATTATGAGTTACTTCCATATGGTCAAACACTAAATTCGGTTCTGTGCTATCCACAACTGCACCGTTTGAAGTTAGCGATTGACCAGAAACGGCCAGAATTGGCCAACAGATGAGGTGTTGTGTTTCATCAGGACAACGCCAGGCAAAACACGTCTGTAGTGACTCGCCAGAAACTCCGAGAGCTTGGGTGGGAAGTTTTAATGCATCCACCATATAGTTCGGACCAGACACCAATCGATCATAATGAAATGGTTCATTAAGTGCAAAAGTTAGTTTTCATCATTTTTAGCGTGTGAATATTCTCAAAGAACTTTTACAATGTTTAAATGATAGGGAGCATAATCCTTTAATCATAAATACCAGTTGCAAATAACAGGTGTTATTATAGTTTTAGTGAAAAGATTTAGCATGTGTGTAACCTTCAAATGCGCAATAGTAGCAAAGAAGCTGTAGTTTATAACGTATAGTGTTGAAAACATGTTCTTGATATTAGTTTACGAGTTGGAAAGTTGTTTATCAAGGATTTCTGGGTTGCGTTGTGTTCAACCGTCGCTCTAGCATATAACGTGCACAAAATAACATTTCGATTCTACGAAAGGTATTTGACGGTTAAACAGACAATGAACGACATAGAATAAGGAAAGATTGTTTATAGCATGTATTAGAATGGAATAAAGATACCATGTGTTAAGTGTTCGTTTGACTTTGAAAGAAAACTGAATACAAAGAAAGATTAATAGATTGTCTATTTATAGGAGTAGGATGAACGTATTTTGTATATCATTTAGAGGGGTTAATTTCATCAAGGACAAATGAAACTTGCATATGAGCAACAGAAGAGGATCATTGGATTTCATATATAGAAGGGAGACAGGCGATAGTTTTAAGATTGTTTTGAGTGGGTAAATGTTATTTTGGGTATAACCGAACTTGCAAATATGGTCTAAAAAGGATAGAGGATGTAGAATACATGGTAGATTGGGATAGAGATAACTGGTGGTAGGAATATGAAATATGGAGTGGGTTCGAAGAAACAAAGAGAAAAATTTCGTTTGTAGGTTAGAGTGAGGCTACTTTAATACGTGTATTATGATGGGCGTGTGGTAACCAAGAAACTTATTTTAGTAGGGGCCAGGATTCGGCGAAATAAAGATCCGTTGCAAAGCTAAAGTGTATTTTCGTAGTAAATTGTTGTTTGTATTGTTCAAACATCTAGTATTTCAAAGGCGGTTGAGGGTTAGCTCGTGTGTTGTTGGAATTTAGTGGCAGTTTAAAATTTTGTTTATGGAAGAGTCTTAACCTTTTCGAAAATTACCAAGAAGACTAGTTTGTTTGTATTAATGTATTTACGAGAAATTCCAAGTTAAGGGGGGTAGATTTGGCTATATAACCACGAGGAGATGGTGATAGGTGTCTCTTTTGCTGTTCATCGACACGCCCACTAATATTGCTGAAGAATTACTGTTGATTTTTTTTTTATCAAGTGAATTGTAATATTTCAATTAAAGTTGATAATATCATACGCAAGTTGGTGTAATGTTTTACTAGCAGTCCAAAAATTTGATGAAATACATTTTGACAAATGCGAAGCATGTTTGAGTACTGTAAGTAAAGATGGCTTTATATTTTGGTGGTGGGTGCAAGCGTGCACACTAATGGAGTAGAGAGTATTGATGGATTGATTTGATGCTTTACCTATGGTAAATGGACCAGTAGTGGAATTGGGAGAGTTTGATGTACCGTCACTTGCTAGTGGAGAGATTTGAGCCGCTAATTGCCATCACGGATGGTGTTATGCAGTTTGGTGAGGTTAGAGTGCGTGCAGTCATTGGTGAGGACATCGGGCATTGATGGTATGATTGCAATTCCATGTGCGATGGTGCATTCCAGGTAACAGATTTTTGAGAAACATTGTTTATTTTTGTGTTTATTTGGTGTGTTATGACAATTTTATGCCTTATGGGTATATTTTTATAAACTATATGAACTAGAGAGTTACTTATTGAACGTTTATGATTTATTATTTAACTATTTTATGTAGAAATTTATATTCATAAAATGATTTTTGTAATATTTGATTGTGTGCAAAGTAAGAGGGACTTATGGTAATTTGCAGTGCAAAATTTAGCACGAGTATTTAAAACTCTTATTATGAGCTCATATTAAAACCAGGTGTAACGTAACATGTATGGTTTATTAAAGGATGAAATTTTATTTCGAAAATAATTTGAAAGAAAATGTAGTATTTCAAAGCGAGGTTGTAAGTAATTTTACTGATGTGTGAAATAACAATTGATAAAAATTGTTGGTATAGAATTTTTCTGTTTGAATAAATCAAGGTGTGTTGCCGTAGTCGAGTTTTCTTTGGTAGAATAGTAGGTAGAATTTTTTTCAGATAAATGCAGTGCAGCCGTGGTGAACTTCTCTGATGAAGATGAGTTTTTAATGGTAGCAAAAAGCTGGCAATAATTTGGCGTCAATGAAGGTAGGTCATCTTCAGCCCAAGTATAGAGTTTCATCAGCAAAATTCGTAGAAAATGGCTTTTCAAAGGTGGGGCTACAAGTAGGCTAATTCAGAGAGTAATGACGACTCAATCGTGGGGCCTTAGTACAAAGGAATAATTCAGAACAAAATGGCACCCAAGTTGTGGGACGTTTTAAATATAAACTGTACTACTGCAGAACAATATATATTTTCTATATTTATTACCTAGTATAATTCCCTTTTGCATTTGCAAAATGATCTACTAAATGGACGATGTCTACGGTTGATGCAATTTTATACTCTATAGATGATATAGATGTCATGCAATATCTGCTCACTTGTAGATCGCACACAGTCCTTTATCATTTTAAGTTTATTGAAAGTTTGCTCTAAAACAAGAACTGTTACGGGAAGTGTAAAAACCGCAGAAAAATAATAAAAATTTTGCGAAGATCTGCTTCTATGCGCGTATAATTTTTAATAACAAATATAAAATTGTCTAATTGACATATCTTTTTTAAAGTCTTGGTTTATTAAAACATTAAAATAGTTGTAAAGTCTGTATGTGTGAATTTATATCTGATTGAATTTAAATATTACAGCACAACATTTTTTATGGATAATTCTTTAAATTCTACAATATAAAAAATTACTTCAGGATAGTAATTTTATAATTACGTGATGTTTCGAAATCCTATCCTTTAATGAATATGGTTTCTTTCGTATTTGGTCCCTGAACAACAGCTGTTCAAGTAGGAGCCATTTTGTTGGTATAGTCTCATATATAAGAAGTTATTTCTTATTGTTAGACCTTTACAATTTAGTAATACGTTTTGCATTACAATAATGTTATTTGAACTTAATGTCAACTTCATCTATAAGTCTAATTTTACTCATCTATATAAATTCAATTATTTTGGATTTTTATGTCTATTAAGTTTTCGTAATTTTCAAAAATATCTGCATACGTAAATAAGAAGAAAATAACCTAATTATGATTATGCTGTTGAGAAAATAATTGCAAAAACAATTTTTCTCTTTAGAAATTCTGCTATGATAATTTTTATATACACTTGAAGTTAGTTTTCTTTAAATTAAAATCTAATAGTGCAATATTTTATTTAAAATGTCTTAGAATTTTATATGATTATCTGATGAAAATAATTGTAAACTTAATATAAACCCTGAAATATTTTAAGAACTCTTATGGATTTAACAAAATTACGTGTAAATCGTACTCAGATCTGACTATGGCACCTTATATCATTTATGATATTTGTTCTTAATATAGAGTGTGATAATTTGATATAAATTTCATCTTCAACCAAGATAATACATAGAATTAATTTTTGTTACATCAATTGTAAATATCTGTAACTTGAACAGAATAGCCCTTATTTAAATAGATGTACTTACGTTATTTTCTTCAGACCCTTTATTAATTCATTTCTTTAACGGAGTATTAAGAAACTAATCTTATGATATAATTTGCACGTATAAAACTATGCATTCAACAACTCTTACAAACCTTATAGAATATGCAAAGCAAGTAGAGCGTATTGATGAGTTTAAGTTCTTATACAATATTATGTACCCTCATATTTACTGCTATATTCACATACTTTTTGTTTAGATGCAAATGGTAATCTGGTAGATATTTGATATATAATTACTTTTGACAATATTGTTTAAATATAATAATCTTAGTCTTTGTGCTTTAGGTGCGTGTAGTCGTTACTAAAGTTCCTACGCTCTCTTTGGTTATGTTAAATCTTTGAGTTTAGTGGCACCCGACATGTCAGTATTTTTTGGAACCCCCTGTTAGCCTCATCCCGCTGAAGTAGAGTTCAGAGCTGGTCCGGAAGTCTCCAGAAGTACTTACAGTTAGTACGGATAAAACAACATCTATGGTTAAACTTCTGAGAGAAATTTGCTGCGTACCTAGAAGTAGCCGGAAGAAAAGTAAATACCAGGCTAACTATCAAACGCGGAGAGTTGGGGGGAATCATCTACATACCAAGAAAACAAAAAAAAAGCACGTCGCCCACGATTATCTATTAAACAAATAAAAATAAATAAAGGATTCTGTACAAACAAGCAAAAGCAATAAATTAAGCGTAACTATTTCAAAACAAACAATTAGGTGATATGAACAATTTAGTACTTTAGATACGAAGTACGCATCTCGTATTTTACACAAAATAAAATTAATCAGTAGTAAATAAATATGTGAGAGCTTTTGTCAAACATTCTTTTTAAATTGTACATAATACCGTTTGTAAAATAAACCAATCAGTAGAAAAGAATAATCGTGTGCCTGTCAAACATTTTTAACAATGGTACATCACGCCTGTAGAGCGATAATATCGATTCGCAGCAACAAACAATAGTTCTACAGTGTCACGTTTCTTATCACGTAACTACACCAAACGCTGATACGGAATATGTCCTTGATATACACAAAAGAAAACAAGTTGTATATCTGTATGTGTCTGGATACTTAGCTTGCAATCCATCGGGGGTGAGTCAGCACAGCAACGCCATGGTCGTCAAGGTCCATTTACCCTGTTACCATAACGGCACTAGCAATCTACAGGCAACAGCAGTTGGTCTGTGGCACAGAACAGCTGGGCCTACATAAAAAGAACCAATTTGACCTCCAGCTAAAAGCGAATTCACGCAAGATACCTCTTACTTATCGAACAACAAAACGTGCATCGCTGTAGAAAATATATCAAACACACAAGCTGCAGAATCAAATTAAAAATTGGTTCAAATAACACGAGTTCAAACTACAATCCTCGCGTTATCGAAGCACGATTAGCAAAACTGGAAAACACGCTATCAAATAATAGTAGGATTATCAGTTCGACAAGTCTTTAAATGGGTAACACCAGAGAAAGCAATTATACGTTATCGGAAGGTTTAACAAATTACCTGATACCTAAAACAAGGTATAGACTATTTAATTTATTGAATAAATTTTCGTTTTTAGAAGCGGAGTAGATTTGAGTTAAAATTATGTTAAGCGGGCTTATACTGAACAGGTACACTATATAGGGTGTTGTTGAAGAATTTAAGAATTGAAACTGAATTTATTCGAACGAAGTAATGACTTAACCAGGGAAAATGGGTATTTAATTTAGATAGAAAAATAAAAGTAACAAATCAACTTCTGGTATAGCGACTTTGCTATTAGTGCTTTATCCTTGCTGTTTCACCCAAGGCAGTAAAAATAAATTAGATAGTGTTTGGTCACACTTTAATAAAAATAGGTGAATCACACAACATTTGTTTATAATAGCTACAAAGTAACAAATATTTACCCTAAAAGCGGTCATTCCTGTTACTGAAACGATGGACAAAAAAGTTCATCAAACTGCATTTTAATCTTTGTTGCTTTTTACTTGAAATGACTGATCAATTCCCATTTGTTAGCCAGATTTAAGACTTCAGATTTTATCGTGTTGTAAGTGTCTTAATTCTCTAAAGGTAGAAACACGTTTACATGCACGCTCTAAAACGGCTGTAGCTCGATCGAATTCAATATCAGGTTTCTGTAAAGTTCTTGAAGCTAAATTAACGTGATTCAGAACTCTAGACATAAAAATCGCTACAGAAATACATTAAAAATTTTTCTTGATCTTCTTTGGGAATTAAACCCCTCGTAGTTGTTAAAATTGTCTTTATTTACATTTCGATCCACAACCAAGGATCGTTGTCAAAATAAATCATTTTAATAACGTTCCTAGGTCATGGATCGAAACGTAAATAAAGACGATCATCTTTTTTGCGTGATTTTAATTCAATTCCAGTAAGAGCTTTTACCATATCAAAAAATCGCAATTTAACTGCCAAAATTGATTGTATTTGACCTGACTATCGGGTAGGATTAAGCTTTTTTAAAGTAATTACTAATTCATCTGCAAATGACAAATCGTTTAATTCTAAGACCAAAGAAACTATGTGTCTTGCGGTAAAGCGAAATATACAAAAATTTCACTGCAACCTGAAACTGCATCATGTATGACCAAATTTAGATTATGCGCAGTACTACGTAAATATTCAGCGTTTGGCTCCATTTGTTTAATTTTTGCTGGTACGCTGTTATACGCACCACTTATCATATTAATCCTTGAATAAATACCACTGCATGCCCAACGATCGACTACTACTGGAGCATTTCATTACAGAACCACGCCAAGAATCTATTCAAATAGCTAACTCAAGTCGACCGCTGAGAGGAACATCGTAGACATCCTCTTTCTGCGATAAGAAAATATCAGCTGCCAGTAAACGCCGTGTAATAGGTTGCCGAACAAGAATATCAAACCTTGCTAGTGGTGCATTCAAATAGTACGTTGTGAACATTAGGTTATAACAATTTGCTTTGTAGATAGTCCATTTATAGAATGTTTGTTTGAGTAAGTGAGGGTCAACATCATTTGTGAAGACGAAATTAGCTATTGTTCTACATAAACATTGTATAGTTATTTCAAAAGAAGATGTGGGTAAAATAGGCTTTACATTTTACAATGTGTAGTATTTATTATTTTGAGAAATAGGATCACTGTGAATGTTTTATGAATGGGGTTCATTAACACTAAGAATACCAATTGACGATCTCAAATTGCTTGTGAGAATTATAGATCGTCACAGAACCTGTTTCCAAAAAGGAACGCTGCATTTTGCTTTTTCTTTCACTTATTTATCGATGGGCTAATTATTTTTCCATAACTCAAAATTACACGACTGAAGATGTGTGATGGTGTAATAGCCAAATATCCTAATAATTTATAGTTATTATATTGAATTAAGTTTTATGCCTTTAAAAGGTGAGTGACTTATTATAGGAAGTGCAAAGTGCGGAATTGTACAGTAAGACAATCAATAGGAAGTACATGTGCAACGAACTCTAGGCTAGGTGAAATTGGAATTATTAAGTAAGCATAATTGCATAATTATTGTTAGCAGTTAAGAACTAATATAGAATAAGAACATTATAAGTCTAACCCTAAGATGTAACGGTTGTACTGCACTTTAAAGCGTTAATTAAATAAAATGTGAAATGGTCTTCGACTTTGTTTCTAATCACCTCTACTAAAGACCCCAAGAGAACACTACAGATGCACTAGAGAATTGCTGCGCTCAACTATACTAAAGAAAGGTGCTGCCAATCCATTTCGCCAGAAGAAAACAGTCAGCAAGCAGCACAATACGCAGCAACTAGAACTTTTAAGTAGCAGAGCCACATACGCTGAACTACACCATATTGCTTTGCTGGTGACTAAAACGTTTCACAAAAGCTTCTGTTATGTTGTTTGGAATCATTTGGGAATGGCCGTTAGTTTGTTGGGAGGCCTATTCTTTGTTTATCATTATCTACTAGTTCTTTATTTATATAATGTCCTAAATCTATAGAAAATCTCGCTTCACTAACAGGTTGCAACAGTTGAACTAATAGAAGGATGTTCTAGCAACTCATTGTAATTGTTTTTCAAAGCAATAGGTTTCTTTTCTGTTTTAGTTGGGGGCGCCTCAGCATTATTAGTGTAGTTGATGGCGTCGGATATGTCAAGATTCTCTTTTGATAGCGATAAACGACTTGATCTCTGTGCGCTTTACGGATAGAGGCTAAAGTATTTGGTGAGCTTAGGCAATTTCTTGGCTTTTTCGAGGTTTTCTTGTTTTAATTTGAACATTTTCGCTCCACTCTTATATTTACGTATTATATATTATTACATTTATCCACTTGTCCTTTTTTATTTCCTGATACCACAGACCACAGGCTAAGTAAATTAATTTAAAAATATAGAAAGATACACATGAAGCAAATACTTAACGAATTACCTTTATTTTTCGTTTACTTCTGTTTACTTTCATAGATACGTTGATAAACACACCAATTCACAAAAATACCTATATGTTTTCTAATTTTATCAGTTATAATTTGTTTTATAATGGCCTTTAAAAATTAAAAAGTGTATTTTAAACAAATGAAAGACATTATTAGCAAAATAATCGTAATCGCAACGATTCTAAACGTGAAACACCTCTGTCTCTTACGACAGAAACTAACCAACTCACAACCTCGGTCTACTTCTAGTATGTCTCCAAAGATAAACAAATATACAAAGAGACTTCTACCTAGTGTTATATAAAAGAAGCCGCCCGTTCTTATGAATACCACATTGTCGATTAAAACATGTAAATTCGTATCTGTTGATAAATATTTCGATTGATTTTCGATTACATATAGCAATGTTAGAAATTGATACAAAGTATATGCAATTTTGTCTGTACAGAAACCTTACCATTACATTTTCTGCGTACGATGTGGCTACTAATATTGTAATAATACAGCATCGAATAGTGTCTGCAAAAATTCAGGATTAAACTAGTCGAGTTAATTAATAGTAATAGAGTGAAACCGTAATCCGGCATTCGTACTGTTGATTGAAACCGAGTTGGTAATTGTAAATTATTAAAGGACTCGCCAGCAGTGAGATTTAACCATCTTTGTCTTTGGATTTACAGTCCAACGCTTTGATCAACTAAACTATACAGATTTGAGGGTTAAAGTGTGTTAATTGGTGTCCACAATCGCAAACTAAATAAAACTTTCACGGGATTTACATTCTGATATCCCAGCTCAGTCTAAAGACCATATTATTCGCTAACTTTTTGTCTGCAAAATAAACAGAAAGTAGACTGACCTATAAATCAAACGCTTGTTCTTATATAAATGAATGTATAAAGCTTGTTTTACCTTTACGAGATAAATTCCAATTAGTTAAATTATATTCAAAAGCTTTCAAGATTATAAATGTTATCTCCTTATCCAAACCAATCCTTTCTCAATTATAGAACAAGATTTATTATTAACCTGTTAGTTAAATATGGGATATTCAACCCTAAATTTTTTTTAAATGCACCTTGATCGATTTCTAATAAATAATACTTCTGACTTTAATGAAATGAATTTGACATGTGTATAAACGTGTTACATTCTCAATTACCTTTGTTAAAAAATTTCACAATATAATACTAAACTGTTATTAAAAAGGTTTTAATGGCAAATATAGACTAACCCGAGCTGTCTATCAAAAACTAAAGTCCGTCTTCTTATAATGCTGCTTTGCATGAAAAATTATTTTACTTTTCTTATTTTTATGCGGTAAACCCAGCGTTTGTCTTCGGTAAGTCAGTAAAATTTTATTATGTGGTTATCCAACGATTTATGCTTGTTAATGACAGATTTTATACGGTAAACAACAATTATCAAAACACTCTTTTAAGCTTTATGTTACTCACATTAATAACCGACTTTATACCTTTATCCATACGTAACTTGATAGCATTATATGGACAAACTGAGTGCTAAGCTCAAATTATATTTTTTTAAAATATCTGATGTAATCAAATATTAGCTTACTAATAATTTCATCGTGTTTGAAGCTCCTTGCTTATATATCTTATATGGTGTTTAAGTGCCAAGCTATTTCCAGAACGAGAAATCGTACCGGTGTTCTAGAGGAAATTGAAGTTTTATCTTATACAGCTTTTTTATTTTTTTATTTTCTATAACCATATTTATGATCGGCGGCTCGCTTACTAACAAATAAACGTCACACGAAAAATTCAATTTTTCTGTTTATTATCAATTACCGTAACAAAACCAAATTAATTATTTTCAATATGTCGAATAATTCTTGGAAATTTAATATTATTCAACAAATTTAAACTTTTGGATGCTTTAATATATGCAAATGAATTTAGATGATTGAAAATTTTATTTAATTGAAAGTGCATTAATTAAAAGTAACTTTTGTTCTTATTTAACATGTTAAATAATTTGGACTTTATTAATTACCAAATGTTTAGTTTGATACGTTTTAAGTGGTTTAAAGTTGCATACCATCTGAAAATGGATTATTTTATGCTTGTTATAGAGTTTTAAGGATTCAAATTATTAACGTTTTCATGTTGATATTGAAATCCCTTAATGTTTTTGATAATTAGAGGTATTACACTTTACAATATACTGAAATAATTCACAAAATTAATTAAATTTATTTACACTGTAGATTGATTTGAGTTATTTAAACGTATTGATAAATTTTTAGCTTCCGTTAATTATAAAATGATGACCATTATATTAATATTACCTTAAATTATTTTATGATTGCCTTTTGCACTTAAAACTATAATTCATAATTAACACTATTGTCTATTTACATATTAATCTACAACTCAAAATTGGTCCTTTTTCCAATTTTGGTTTTGTATTCAAATTGGCTTCTCTACAAACGTCCAAATCTGATTAGAATTTGACCGATTGTATGTGTATTGCATTAATTTGGTAGTTTAGCTTAGGTTTCATAGAGGAATTACTGAAAATATGAAGTGGCGTCCAAAACGAACTCATCTTAAATTTTGTATACATACGCTTTTCATAATAGTGTTTCGATTAGAAATTGAGTTATTCTAAAACCATTTGTCATCCACGTAATAATAGTATCCGATTGAAATAAGTAGTTTGAATCCAAACAACATAATCGGACCTGAGACAATTCTTGTGGAACGCCAGAACCTTTAAATTAAAACTAATAAAACATGACAGCAGTTACTATCTTGAAGTCTATCACACGGATAGTTGTAAATCCGTAGCAGTAAAAGACTCTTTGTATCAAGTTGACCAACTCTATACAACACCTATGTGAACTTAGCACCCGATTATGCTAAAAAAATTTTTCCATATATGCATTCGATTAAACTCAGTTTGTACCCGTTTGTACCGCTTTTATTTCGTTTGTACCTCAAAAGGGTAAAAGTTACAGAAGGGTAAAAATCATCAGCACCGACTTGGAGATACAGAAATTTTCTAAATGTCATTCGATTAAGCATCGTTTTCGTTGTTTCGTTTGTACTGTTTGTACTGAATTTTCAAAATAGGGATAACACCTAACTCCGCCATTTTTTGAGATATCTTAAAGCCGCATGCGGGTGCTGTTTCAGAATCGTTTGTACCCGTTTGTACCAGCAGCCAGTTTCGTTTGTACCCTTAAG
Organism: Platerodrilus igneus; assembly: GCA_036346225.1. NCBI lineage: Eukaryota > Metazoa > Arthropoda > Insecta > Coleoptera > Lycidae > Platerodrilus > Platerodrilus igneus. The sequence goes on along the minus strand of JARFIW010000500.1, from coordinate 352,787 downwards.
GAGTGTTTGTACCGAATTTTCAAAATAGGGTAACAGCTAACTCCGCCATTTTTGGAGATATTTTAAATGCGCAAGCGAGTGCTGTTTCGTAATCGTTTGTACTCGTTTGTACCACGGCTAGTTTCGTTAGTGCCATTAATGGGGTGTTTGTACCGAATTTTCAAAATAGGGGCAACACCTAACTCCGCCATTTTTAGAGATATTTTAAATGTGCAAGCGGGTGCTGTTTCGTGATTGTTTGTACCTGTTTGTACCACCGTAGTATCGTTTGTACCTTAATGTGCAGTTTGTACCGAATTTTAAAATAGGGTAACATCTAACCCCGCCATTTTTAGAAATATTTTAAATGCACAGCAGGTGTTGTTGAATCGTTTGTACCAGCTTGTACCGCCGCCAGTTTCGTTCGTACCTTACGGGGGTGTTTGTACCAAATTTTCAAGGTAGGGTAACACCTAACTCTGCAATTTTAGAAATATCTAAAATCCGCAAGCGGGTGCTGTAAAATGGCGGAGTTAGGTGTTACCTCTATTTTGTAAATAATTCGGTACAAACACCCCATTAAGAGTACAAACGAAACTGGCGTGTACAAACGGGTACAAACGATTACGAAACAGACCGCTTGCGCATATAAAATATTAAGAATGGCGGAGTTAGATGTTACCCCTATTCTGAAAATTCGTTACAAACACTCCCGTAAGTGTACAAACAAAACTGGCGGCAGTACAAACGGGCACAAACGATTTCAAAACAGCGACCGCTTGCGCATTTAAGATATCTCTAAAAATGGTGGAGTTAGCTGTTACCCCTATTTTGAAAATTCGGCACAAACACCCTCTTAAGGGTACAAGCGAAACTGGCGGTGGTACAAACGGGTACAAACGATTCTGAAACAGCACCCATTTGCGGCTTTAAGATATCTCAAAAGATGGCGGTGTTAGGTATTACCCCTATTTTGAAAATTCGGTACAAACACCCCATTAAGGGTACAAGCAAAACTGGCGACGGTACAAACGGGTACAAACGATTACGAAACAGCACCCGCTTGCGCATTTAAGATATCTTTAAAAATGGCGGAGTTAGGTGTTACCTCTATTTTGAAAATTGGTACAAACACTCGCTTAAGGGTACAAACGAAACTGGCGGTGGTACAAACGGGTACAAACGATTCGGAAACAGCACACGCATGCGGATTTAAGATATCTTTTAAATGGCGGAGTTAGACGTTACCCCTATTTTGAAAATTCGGTACAAACACTCCCGTAAGGGTACAAACAAAACTGGAGGCAGTACAAACGTGCACAAACGATTTCGAAACAGCGCCCGCTTGCGCATTTAAGATATCTCTAAAAATGGCGGAGTTAGCTGTTACCCTTATTTTGAAAATTCGGCACAAACACCCTCTTAAGCGTACAAGCGAAACTGGCGGTGGTACAAAGGGGTACAAACGATTCTGAAACAGCACCCGCGTGCGGCTTTAAGATATCTCAAAAAATGGCGGAGTTAGGTGTTACCCCTATTTTGAAAATTCGGTATAAACACCCCCTTAAGGGTACAAACGAAACAGGCGGTGGTACAAACGGGTACAAACTATGCTTAATCGAATGGCATTAAAAAAATTTCTGTATCTCCAAGTCGGGTGCTGATGATTTTTTTACCCTTCTGTAACTTTCACCCCTTTGAGGTACAAACGAAATAAAAAGCGGTACAAACGGGTACAAACTGAGTTTAATCGAATGCATATATGGAAAAAAAATTTTAGCATAGTCGGGTGCTAAGTTCACATAGGTCTATACAACAACATTTTTTTATCTCTAAAAACAAGGTAAATTCATCCATGTATAAAATCCTCCGTATAATTTTAAAAATTCGGATCCGGAATAAATTCTGGTTCCAGGATTAACAAACAACACTGCAAGGTCACCTGTGGAAACACTTGTATTCAAGGCCTGCGGAAAGACACATTGCTACAGTTTCCATATTTCCACTGAATCTGAAAGACATCGACTGAATCTTTGTATGGACAAGAAACTACGGTGCGGCGTGAGAATAATACCTAGTTTCGACTTGTGATGGTTATGGTTTCGCCGTTTAACTGAACATGTAGCTGGGTCACATAAAATTTGCGTATTTGTGGTAAGAAACACCTCGCTCAAATAACATAAATCCATCAGCACAAGATGGAATAATCTACGCAATGTTTGCATGCTATAAACCGCATAAAGGAGCCAGGCACATGCAGCGAAATGTTCCTGCCTCGAATATATTTCACTAAGTAAAACTAGTTACAACATGCAGTAAAATATAGCTATATTGGTCATAATAAATAACAGATACAAAATCAACTAAAATAAGAAAATACATCCTCGTTAAACCTAAACTAAAACAACAGTATGAAGAGGAACATAGGCATAACAATATCGAATATGTAATCTTATCCTACATTGTTCCCAATACACATAAAGAACTTTAATTTAAAAATAATATTCTGTAGCGTCGATTGGTCTACCTCTAACTAGAATAATTATATTGGAATGTAACCGACGTGTTTGTGCAAAAAAGATTATTAGTTTGTTCCCAGCGGTACCTCATCTTTCAGATGGTTTCGCTAGAAAGGTATGAGTTTTGCATTTAAGAGTTATTTACAATAGGTACATTCGAAACGTTATTTTCATTATTTCTCGTACGTTTTGAAATGGTTTAACCGTTTTGAATATGTATATAAATTGCTGTCGTGGATACTAGAGTTCGGTTCTGATTGATGCTTTGATTACAGTATGTTCTAGTTTTAAGCTTTGAAATATGTGATATAACTTACTTACTGTTAATATAAATTATTGTAGTGATAATATAAACAAATAATTAGTGCGTGGATAGTTAATTATGATGTCCCGATGAAGATAGTGTCGTAGTTTAAGAAGCTTATAATTGTACTGTTAGCGATTAGCTAAAGGTAGAGTGTTGGGAGAGCTTTTAGCAAATTGCATCCTGAAAAGGTTCGTATAATTAGTTTGAAAATCAAAAACTGTTGTTGTTGTTGTTGCAATTAGAGTTTTCGTTACAATTCAAAGCCAACATTTCAACCAAACTTACGAAGTAAGTTAGGTTAATATAATCGCTACGTCGTCGTCGCCGCCGCCGTCGTCCGTTGCCATATTCCCATAATGATACAATAAATGATATATATATATATATATATATATATATATATATATATATGTACCTTGTTTAGTTTTTTACCCTGATTACAAATATGCTATACACTTTTCGATATCTCATTTAGTTTTCGAGATAATTGAATTTATTTGAGAAATGTTAACAGTACAAACTAATACAAACTTTAATAGATATTTTAATTTAAATGAATATATAATTTCCTTTTATAAAATTTCCGTAAGTTTGGTTGTAAGGCGTACATGCGTCTTAGATTTTGTTATAAACTCGTAATAAACATAGAATCCTTCAATTTCTTCAACAGCTAAAATGCGTAGGTGTTGAAAACAATATACATATTGTCCAAACTTACAAACAAGTTATAAATGGATATAAAGATCACGTGCACTCAATCATACTAAGAAAAAGAAATTTAGAAAACGAAACATCACTAAGAAGTCGCAAAGTTAGCGTAGTATAAATCCGATAAATTTATAAGGACAAAATAAAAAATAGTAAAATAAATATCTAAATTAATACAGAATCGAATAGCATATTTCAACTCAAAACCGTATTAAATGCAACAATAATAAGTGAAAACTTTTACCACTGGCATATACACAGACCATTTACAGTAAAATACAATAGTGTGCAACGCACATATAACCTCAAATTTATCCGGGAGTTAAATTCCCCGAGGCAACTAAATATGTTGCTAGTTATTAGGGCTATCACACTCGCGGTATTTTGCCCCTGTTGCAATGATTTCCTTGGATCACGGTGGGGTTCGTTGTGGCTTTCTTTTGGCCCGGTGTTTGCCTCGCTATAGACCTTGTTGACAACGTGCCGATACGATATGGAATAGGAACGGAAGATGGGGATCAGTTTGTCGATTCGTTGAAACACTACTCACACGTCAACACTTCAAGGTAGTATGTAGTCGAGTCCCCCTTGCTTCGATACATTGGCTCTCGCGAAAATGTCTATCCCCTCCAGAAGAGATTAAAGTTAACAAATTTACCCAGTGCTACTGCATTTACGAACCATAATTCCTTATTTTTTAAACGGAGATGATTCATGTTTATGTTTTTTAAAATAGATACGTTATCTTGAATATTTATTTCTTTATTAAATAAGTATTAAGGATACTTTGATATTAGATATTTAACAAAATAAACGAAGTTAGATCTCGTATTTTGCAATTTATTCAACTTTCGTTAATTTTTTGTTTATTACGAGTAACTGAAGATGTTTTAAATAAAAGGATTAATTCCAGTAAAAGGCAAAACAGATAATTAAATGATTTTACAAGTCCAGAATTTTATTATTTCAACATCGGTATTTACGTAAATTTTTATAGGTTAAGATTTTTCAAAAATTGTATTTAAAGGTTTTTCAAAGAGATAAAAATTTAAGAATATACGACATTTTAACCGGGATAAACAAACGATAGTAAATTAAACTTACCTTAGCTATTAGCGAATTAAACGGAAATTAAGTTTTCTGGTAATTTAACACATATCACGGAGAACTAATACACTACAAACTATCAAATATTTTTTCCAAAACAAATATAATTATTTGAACATTAACACAAACACTACTAAGACAAAATACTTTGAAATTTTTTAATGAAGCCATTGTTAGGTTTGCATAAGAAATTAACGCGTGTGTCAGTCATATTTAATATTTAATATTTTAAACTCTACCAACCCGAAAAACGAAGTTTCTAAAACATACAACTTAGGAAGATAATTGAAGGTTTTTAATCAAATTTTGGAATGTTTTTTTATCAAATTTTGGAATGTTTTTTTATCAAATTTTAAAATGTTTTTAAGTTTAAGTATACGACAGTTTAATATTTTCAGATAGATATTAGATACGCGAACCTTAAAGACTTTTAGAAAAAAATACGTTATCACGTGTGTGAAATAGCAAACCTTTCTTTTTTACAAACAGCACATTTATAACAGGAGCCCCATATTATTGGGCATCACAACGTTATCCCTTAAAAACCATCGCATTTAGAGTAAAATACAATAGAGAGTAACGCATACAACTTACCCGCATATTAAATTCTCCGAGGCGACAAAATATGTTGTTAGTTATTAGGACTATCACTTACCCGCGGTGTTTTACTCATATTGCAATGGTTTCCTTGATTCATGGGGGTTTGTTGTGCCTTCCTTTTGGTCCGGTGTTTGCCTCACTATAGCCCTCGTTCACGACATGCCGGTACGATTTGGGATAGGAACAGAAGGTGGGGATCAGTCGATCGATAAGTCGAAGCACTACTCACACGGCAACACTTGAAGGTAGTCAGTAGCAGAGTCCTTTGTTTCAATACCTTCGCTCCCACAAAAATGTCTATTCTCTCCAAAAGAGGCTAAAGTTCTCTAACGCATATTGACGGGTACAACGCCGTTCAAGACGTGAGAAGTGTCGACGTTGCATATTCTTAGACCACATAGTTAAGCTAATATCCTTACTTTCGGTGCAAACCACAACTTTGTGTTGTTTTCACATACATCTGCATTTCAATGTCAATAGTCTGAAAATTTTCCACAGTGCAGAGTTTTGAAAAATCCCCTAAACCTAAATAAAATACAATAATGTTAAACCTTATAAGAAAAGCGTAACACCTTCTAAGCGATTTGGAGTTGTGAACATGCGTTGCATCAAGAAAGTGGATTATTGACGTGGGGTTCAAGATATGAAGATTCAAGCGGAGTCATCTATCGGCGGCTCTGTAGCTTAGTTGGCTCGCGTGAGACTACTAAGCCCAAGGTCCCGGGTTCGAATCTCGACACGGACCGATCGAAAAAATGTTATGCGAGCATTTTTCACAAAAATACGCTCTCGTTCGGATGTGAGGTATAATGCAGATCCCGTGTGTGTCACCTTGCTTGGAACAGCAAGCGTTCGGTAAAATTCAAAATTTCCAGGTAAAAAAAATTCGTTTCCTGGCCAATGTAGTACCTTCGGGTGGAGCATTGAAAGTCAAATGTAGAACGGTCATCCGTGTGTCTGTTTTAGCGTTCCACCTGGTGGTGGAGATGAATAACCATTCTGCAACGCAGCGAACTCAGGATTTGAATACCATCGAACAGGAAAGGGACCAATGAAAGGAACCATGTAATTGCTTAACTCATTTCGATTGCCTATTGAACAGCTAACTTAGTAATGAGAAACTATAAAATTTATATTTATACAACGAGCCTTTCCGAGGCCAGAATTCTGAAGATTTTGATTATTTAAAACTACGTACAATTGAGGTTAACATTGCGTCAATAAGTTGACCCTTATATTGGACAGCTTGTGGTATAAATATCACTCCACTAGAAAATGATACAAAACGCGTTATGAATACGTGAACCAAACCAACTCAGGTGTAACTCAAAATTGTTTTAATGGACTTTCATGACATTGTTTCCAAGCGACTGAATTATTCAAGAGTGAGGGCGCGAATGTAAGTTTGATATTTTTTCATATTACATTTGTCTGTTTTGACACATACTTTTGTCCGTTTTTAATAATATCAAAAGCACAAGTCGCGTTTAACAGAATAAGATAAAACAGTTCAGCTTCCGAGAAAGTTTTCAGTAATAAGGCTGAAAAATTGAAATGCGAAGGGTGGTGTCGTGGCTTCTATAGGTATCTATCTATCCATATAGAAGTTTATTACATTTCAGGCACGCATTCGTATAGAAGAAAGAAATGCCTAATCAAGGGAAGGAATGTGTTAATGTACGGTTCCATATATGAACTTGAAATGATGAATAATTTATTCTACTTCTAGTTGCTATGCTGCTCAGTTTCAATTTAGGTTCTACTACCAGGAAACACTGTAATCTTATGTAATCGGATAATCATAATTACAGCTTTTATTTCGTTCGGTTTCACATTCAGTTAACATGATATATTAGAACATCCATAAAAAGTAACTTGACAATGATTTGAGGTTATGTAACAGAAATTTAACCCCAGATTCAGTTAACGCAATGTTTAAGGTGAGCATAATACCAGTTGGTAACTAAATTTATTGCTATGTACTGTTTTAAACAATTTACCAATCCTTAGATAATTACACGATAGAAACTGAAGTGAAATTGCTCTCAGTTTTTAATTTATAAATTTATACATGCTAATTGTTGGAATAAGTTTTCGTTTTGTTCCTTGAAGTGTAAAATTTTTTTCTTTGAATATTTGATTTGGTAACGGTGAAATTGCAATTTAAAATATGTCATGTGGTTGAAACGTTCTCCAACCGTGCTTAATATATCCATTGATGTCCAAATCAGCTTACAAGATTTTACATATTTAAAATCCTCGTTTCGAACAGCAGTTACCAAAATACATTCTTTTGGAAATCTTTCTTTCGATTATTTAATAAAATTTTTTAAATAGTGTTATACTGAAGAATTTTCCCACTTGATTGTAATTAATAAATTCCATTTTTTTTAATTTGCATTTTAAAACATCACTTCTATATTCATTGTTCCAACGTAATAATTATTAAATTAAGGTATGCTTACTATATACTTCAAATATCATCGTCGCAAAGTAACAGTAGGGTAGCTAAGCCGGTTTGGCAACAGAGATCCACAGCAAGATATGTATACGCCGGTTCGAGAACAATATGAACAGCTAAGCCGCTTTGGGAAACAAAACGTGCAGCAAGATATGTATACGCCGCTTTGAGAACAAAATTGTCTTTGTGTGTAAATTTGTTGCGTCGTGGGGTCGTTAGGTCTTTGGGGTGTGCGTTCGGCGGGGTCGTTAGATTTTGTTGTGGGGTGGTGCGCGTGCGCTGGGGTGAGATATTTTCTTAGGAAATTTTTAGCAGCGTTCCCGACGTTAAATATTAAATATTAAATTTTAAAAAATGTTGTGTGTGTAGAAAATGGAGTTCACGTGTTGGTTCGTATTTTTCTGGGGTAGGTTAAGCTAAAAATTAAAACGCCGCTGTGAAGAATTTTTAATATTAGGCAAACGCGTGCAAGTGATAAAGAGTGTTTTAGCTCTCCTCATAAGCTGCGTTTTGTACGAAGTAGCAAATAAAATTGAGAAAATATACGAAATGTTATATGATGGAGGTCAAATTTTAAACGTTTGCAGGTAAAATCTTGTAAAAGAAGTCGTTCACATCTCGCAATTTCAATGTCGCGATAAAATACTAAGAATTTGCATGCAGTCGAATATAACAACGTGTTTGGAATTATAAATCTATGGTTATATGATGGAGGTCAAATTTTTAAACGTCTGCAGGTAAAATCTTGTAAAAAAGAAGTCGTTCACTTCTCACAATTTCAATGTCACGATAAAATACTAAGAATCTGCATGCAGTCGAATATAACAACGTGTTTGGAATTATAAATCTCTGGTAATATATATGTAAATCGCGCCGACATTCGACTTTTAATATAATGTATTTAATTAACATAAGGTGTGTGTGTGTTTGCAAAAACATTTCAAGGCAGGTATGTCGTATATCCTTTTGGTTACATCATCCCAAAATAATTTATACAAGTACACTGAACTTGCTATTATCAAGGATTTCTTGCTTATGGATTAACTTTTACAACTCAGGGTGTAGCATCAAGGTTTTAACATCACTCTCAAACTATATAACTTAATAATAATAGCTTTCCTTAGCACCAATATCATTTAGAAAATATGTGTTTCTTTAATATTTATTTAATGAATACTTCTTTCTATAAATTCATTTAGCAAAGTAAGTAAATCTTCGCCATCATCTGGGGACCATGGTTGTGGTGGTTGTGGTGGTGGTGGTGACATTTGTGCTGGCGTATGTCGGTCTGCCACCTCCGTATATCGCATATTACTGTAACAATAAGAAAAAATAAACCTAAGTTTTATTATATAACAATTTTTCAGTAGTAAATATAAATTGAAAATTAGTTTATACAAATAAATATTTGTTACTTACGGGTTTAAGAGTCTAAGCATTTGACGCTTCACTGTCGGCTTTTGCGAACCACGGCACCCCAGTTCTATTTGTTGGGGATATAATTGCAGTTGGTTTCATTTTGTTAGTTAATGGTTAAATTTACTGTATTATATATACTTAGAAATGTTATAAACTTATAAGCAAGGTTATATTTTAAATTTTTATTGCTAAAACCATGAATAATTTTATATCCACATCAACCGTGTACTATTCAGAATCCTGTTTGATATATATTCAATTGATGTAGTTATTTGGTCATGATGAAACATCAACACTGTATTTAGCATACTAATTTTTGAAGAATTTACATGTATTAACTTTTATAATTCAAGGTGTAGCATCAGGTATTCTTTCTTTGCGTCATTCTCAAACAATAGAAGTTAATAATAGCGTTCATTAGCATCAAGGTTACAAAGTTGCAATGAGATTAAAATGTAAATTTTAATGGTTTTCTACAAAACGTGAATAATTTTATAACCACATTGGAATGTTTTAATGCATACATTAAATATAATGGGATTGTATATAATTATACAATCGCATAAATTTAAAATAATCACGTCGTTTCTATGTGGGGAATCTTGTTGCAAAGCATATATATATATATGGAGACATTGAGTTAAGATGTTAGTTTCTGTTTGTTATTGAACAGCCAGCGTCAATATTGCAAAATGAATACTTCAATAGTGTTAGATGTTCAAGGGTTCAAAACTGTAAACAATAAGTTCATATATAAAGAAGTCGCTATTGTTCCATTATTGGCATCATCAAATGATGTAAGTACTTACATACTAAAACCACCGCATCCATGGGGTGAATTATTGCTAGACCATAAACGTCAAAATGCATGGCTAATAGAACATTTTCATGGTATTAAGTGGGAGTGTGGTGAGTTGCCCTATGGATGCTTGCAACATGTATTAAGTCCAATATTAAATGAAGCGACGAATGTATATGTAAAGGGGTTAGAAAAACGGGCATGGGTAATGTCCGAATTTTCTAACCTCAACATCATCAATGTTGAAGCTTTGGGGTGTCCACCTTCTTTACAAGAGTTAAAGGAGTGGAATTGCCCCAACACTTCAAAATGTTCATATCACGCAAGACATTGCACATCATTCAGTTGTGCAGCGGAAAATGCGATTGTACTGAAGTATTGGATGAATAATTATAGTCAATAATTCAACCGGTAAAATCCACCATCGTAAATAGTTAGAGTTTTGCGTTCAAAGTAGAAACATGTATGCTGCAACAGTTAATAAAAACTTGAATAAGAATGGTGGTAATGCAAATTGTTTATCGGTCGATGCAATTCAAAATGATAATGCAAATTTTTCATGGGCTGATGCAAACGCAGAATTATCACTAAAATCAACACGTCCTACAGCATTTAATAAGTATCGTGAGGAATTAGTATCAACATGGTCAACATTTTACATGTGGAATTGGGTTTATTACTGGAAGTTGGTATTTCAACGCGGTATGAACTAAATGCAGTAGTGCAAATATCTAATGTTATTGCTCCACAAAGCTTTCTATGTTTTAATGTTAAGGAATGGAATGAAATTTCAAGTTTAAGAAGCGAACATTTCCTTCGTAATATGCTAATTCTACAAAAGGAACCTGAATATAGAGATCAAGAAATATCCATTGGTTATGGAATAAAGCTGCATGCCATTTACGATATCTGCAGCAACTTTCCATATATTGGAATAAGTCATAATGGTAGTGCTACGCTCGTGTTTTCTGAGGAAGCAATTAATAAATTATTTTCAATGGCATTCATAGTTAACGATTGTTTATTTACAATTAATGATTCTTCAATTGATTACATCTATAATCAATTTATAGATAACATAGCGTCCTCTTTTACCAAACAGTGTGGTGCAATCAACGATGATTGTATTATATCTACAGGTAAATTGGTTGCGGAAAATATGCAAGCACTTACGAAATTATCAAGAACCAGCTACTTTATTCAACATTCTTTAGAATTTAAGTTTTTATATGAAATTATTGTTGCTTTTCCAAATAAATTTTTATGTGATGTAAAAATAAAATGAACTAAAATTAATTTTTATTATATTTTGTACATTTTTAACATTACGATAAACTTTCATCATCATAATTATCATACATACTGCTAGATTGTAAGTACGAATTCACTAGTTTGTCCAATTTTAATAACTTTGTCAATACATCGTAAAGTTGTTGCATTAATCCTTTGTTTGCACAATAAATGTTAAATATGGATAGATCAAAGTGGCCAGATTGAACTACTTTGCCTAGAAATTCACTATATTCGTGAAATTTGTTTTATTGATAAAATATAGATGACCATTGGTATATCGAAAAATGGTTGTAATATGCGAAGGAATATCTGGAAATGCATGTGATTGTAAAAATGTGCTTTGGGTTGCTTAGTACATTCATCGTATTCCATGAGTTGATTTTCGCCATAAAATATCAATGTACGTCCAGTATAGGTATTTACAGCCGCATTGACCCGAACACGATTAGGAATGTAAAAGTGAGTGTATGCTCTAGGCCATCCATTGACTAGCTGCATGCTAGGAAATTGCAACAGATATACTTGATTGTTGCTAAAGAAAACCACATCACCATTTGGTTTCTGATATACGGCATCTAAACGTTTAAACGTGTGTGGAAGAAAAGGTAGCCAATCTATTATGTTCTTAGCCGGTTCAATGTAAGTGCTATTTAGAGCTGATATCCAAACCCATTTTCATAAAACATATATATGCGTTTATTTAGAATTAGAAAATGTTCAATTTCAATGTTACATAGGTCTGGCGGTAGTTTGTTCGGTGAGGTCGGCTTATTGGGGGAGTTAGGTTTAAAAGCAGCGGTAGTTGATTTAACGGTGGTAGATGCTGATGATGGTGGTGGGTACAGGGACTGTATTCCTGCAATATCATCCTCATGTAAATCAAGATGATGATTTTCTAAATATGAATACATAACTGCATTAACATTATTTGAATGTCTTAACCCTAATGTATGACCAATTTCATGAAGTAGCACCTCATAATAACTTATATATCCACTGGGTGGTGAATTTGAGTGTTCCATATACCAAGACTCATCATAATCCATGTGTATTTCAGACACAACATCGTCGCTGGATGGAAAGAAAGCATGTGCTAACCCACCACCAGGTCCATCAAAATCATCCTTACACCGCTCATTAGGGTTTGTTGAAGCCCTCATGTAATGATTTTGTTGTTGGAATGTTATTAATATATCATAACTCTGTGGATTGTATATAAATACAAGATTTGTGTGTTTTGCCCAAACTTTAAATGCTTCAACCGTCCGAGCTAAGATGCGAAAATCATTCGTTAATACTGTGTAATTTAAAACACGCTTTGTCAATTTGGTTTGATGTACATTGTATGCTTCAGAAATATTGTCTTTATTTGTACATCTAGGTTTTGACATTAACTTTAAAGTTTCTTTATTTAGTTCACCATCAACCGGCAGTTGGTAATATGTTTGAAATGCTTTTAAGGCATTTTAATTATCGATTTGCGATTTTCAATAGAGGCCCCACTAACATTATGAGTTTCAATATATCCATATTTGTTTAGATAAACGTTTGCCATTTCTAAGCCAAATTCACTGTTTGTGTAAATTTCATCTTCACACCTCACTTCCCTGCCGATGGGGAAATTAAGGAAGATTAAAAGCACTGCGAGTGGAACAGCAACAACCTCCATGACTATCAATAATATACTAACAAAAACACTGTTATTTAAATAATATATTACATATGTATTTCAATCATCTTTTATAAGAAATAACGATTTTTAAAGTTTACGTATAATGCCAGTAAATGGTTCATATTCAATAAGTACGTCATGCATAATCATGCAGTAAGCAACAGTTTCAACTTCAAATGCTTTTGATGCTTCAATTTCAATTTTAAATCTGCTACTATATTATGGATGCTTTCATTTTGTCTGGTGCAGTTGATTACAAAATTGGCTGCTGTTTAAACTCCTCATAACTGAGAAGAGAACATACCGAACTCTCGAACGGTTCATAATATTGAGATCGATAATTCAAATATTCATTATAAGCATCCATGTACTTGTTGTCGGTAAAAGAAAGGTTTTGCTGCTCATACGGGTATCTTCTATTGTTGATATTAGCCTTTATATTTGTAGCGTTTGCATGATTAAATGTAGACGCATCTGCATCCTTATGGTTGCGCTTTTGGTTTGAAAGGTGATGAATATCCATTGAGGGCGCTGAAAACCCGTACTACTCTTAACAGGCCAAACCAAAGATGTAGTGGACGGTAGGCTTGGATAGGTATACAAGTCACGTGCATGAAAAGCTACTTGTATTCGCGAATTTTTGTTAATTTCTTTGTAAATAGACAATTTTGTGGCATCGTTGAGCATTACGTGTGGTACTTTCCATACTACTTTTGTGAGAGTAATTTTTGGTATAGAAGTACCCTTACAACAATCAATATCAGACTTTGAACGTACCAACGTTAATTCTTGTCGAACGTTGAGCAACGGTGTTTTGTATCCTTCGGCAAATCCAAGCACGTGCTTTAATGGTATTGAAGCGCAAAAAGAATCTTTAGCTTCATTAAGCAAAGGTAAGGGTTTATTTTCCACACTCCATCCTGCATGCATCATACAACGACTTTGCTCGCGTGTATACGAACAAACGCCTTTGATTGTGCTGTTAATTCCGGGCAATCTAACCGTTTCGATAACCTGATCACCCAGCGTAAATCTAATTTCTTCAAAAAGAAACAACATGGCATTATTCGTGAAAGCATAATCCTTAATTTGAGCTTCTGTTGGACTAAGAGTACCTTCCAAGTATATAATGCTGTCATAAGTTGCAGTCATAAGATCAGCTTTTTGGATAACAATATTGATTTCATCCGAGTTTCCATAGGCGTTTGTCGTATATGGGTGATATGTTCGACGATCATATTCTGTAATCGTATCTTCGGACGCTACACTGTTGAATAGCCCTCTTATTGCGCCTTCCATGTTTATTAAGCACTTTATAACCGAGATATTCTAAAATTGAACGTCCTGATCTGTTAATGCACCAGGTGTTTGCTGACCTGCAGGTTGAGGTGAACTGATTGAGTATACTCTAGCACCAAAAATATTAAGCCCCATATTTTTTAAGTTCTAATCTAATAGATACTTTCTCTGCACCAAAGTCCACCAATTTACCCTCTTGATTGACCAACCGTAGCGTAATGTTATCTATTTGTTGAACGATCACAGGCAAGTATGTGATGGATACAGGTTCTTTAATTAATTTATATCCAGGCTCTACGTGTACATCAAATTCAAAAATTGTATGTGACTGCTCGCTATTCCTATACGCTCCACCAGTAAGATTACACTCCACATGTATATTGGTCGCATCAAATATTTGTACTGATTGTTGAGAGAAATGATTTTTATTTGCCTGATATGTGCCAGGAGTGAACCCAAGCATTTGACCAATAGCATCATTGCGTTTAAAAATCACTGTGTACATGGATTTCATTTCGCATTGCAATGTGTTATTGTTAGCCTTTAGAATAAACTTCAATGCACTACTTGGGGGGCTATCTATTGCATTGTTTATATATTTTCCAAGTTCAGAAATTTCATATGCTCCAGGTGGAATTGTAATCATTTTATTTTAGCATTATTATCATCATCGTTATCAATAACATTATTATTATTATCCTTTTATCATCCAAATAATAAAACTTGTTATTACCTGCATGAATATTGCGTATAGAGTTGCATCCGTAAAACCCCACCAAACCTAACCCATATTTATATTCTGAATCAAGTTCAATTGAGGAAATAGTTGGCAGAAAGCACGTTTCCACACCTGTCAACGTAAACGTTTGTGTCATGACTACCATTAAATTTAAAATCAAACAACTATATACCATAAAATTATTTATTGTATAAGAAGTTCAAACATAAATGTCCACATATTGAGGTATTAAAATTTTGCTCCCGATTGTAATTATAAGTAAGATTACAGTCTCTTAAGTATCTCACTATTTCAAGCGGTGGTGTTAAATCTCCAAAACTATCATAGTAAATAACTTTCTTGCCACGTTTTTTGTATGCAACCCAGTGCGTTCCATTTCCAACGTTGTCATCTAAGTTTACAATAGCAGATTCGTTAACATGAGGCTTTGCTGGCAGTGCATCACGCATAAATACTCCTCTAAAGAAAGGTAAACCTTTAGCATATTTCTTTAGATCTGAATCAAATAGTGCTCTACGTGGCAAGTTTACAAGTTTTTTCGATTGGGTTTTAAGTATAAGGCAAATCCTTTTTTATTGCGCGATGAAAGATATAACCCTTCACCTTTTTTACCTAAAGCTATATCCTCTAAGGTGACATTATGACGTCGATTTTCCTCCAATTGTTTTTTAGCTGCCGAAGCATCGTTGACAGCTTTAGCGACCCCTGCAACACCGCCAGCTAGTGCTCCTGCAGCTGAAAGACCTGCAAATAGTGGCACTAGAAATGGAAGAAAGCCTCCTGCTTTGGGTATGGGAATAATTCGAGGAAATCGCACTCTTTTTTCCACCTGCGGTTTTAACTGCTTTTCTTGCAGCAAGTAAACTCATATTGATAAATTTCTTCACATTTGAATCTTTGACAATATGCTTTACAGCAGTTCTAATTGGTGTCAATATGCCCCCTTTAAATGAACAACACTGTCTCTTTTTCTTCCTCTTTATCCTTCTTGATGTAACCCCATACCCAGTTTGGTTTTAATTTTCATTGCATTGGTTACGGCCCAAGCGGCTGCTTTCTCCAAACTGAGCGTTGTTCGATTTCACTCGGTTCCAAGCGCCTTCTGCTAGAACTTTATCAGCTCTGTGTCGTGCGGTCAAGTCGTCAGGGTTTTGAGCATAAGCAATATCGTGATCGCGACACAATCTATCTAGATCGTTAATGCCGGAATCACCTCGTACTAATCGTTCTTGTAACTTGGTGCCTGGCCCACAAAATTGGTATCCCGGTACATGAAGCTCTACCGGTAATTTGTTTATCAAGGTGTTTAGAACACCCTTCCTTTACAACGTTTAGCCATCAACTGATTAGTATTATTAAAACATTCGACTTAATATGAAGTTTATACGGCAGCCTCAACAATTAAGTATAGACGATCATAATTTTTAAAATCTGAAGTCGTGGGAAAGCATGGACCTTTATTTCCAACATCAATCAGGGCGATAATATGCGGACCATCAGGATGTGGAAAGACCAATGTAATGATTAGTTTATTGGAGGCACCACACGGATTAAGGTTTGAAAATGTGTGCGTGTATTCCAAATCATTGGAACAAGCTAAATACAAATATTTAGAGCAACTTTTAAATCTATAAAGGGCATTAAGTACTACGCCTATAGCGATAAAGAGAATGTCACCCTCCAGAAGCAATCAGTAAAAATACGATAATGATATTTGACGATATTTCATGCTTAAATCAGGATATAATTCGCGAATATTTTAGCAGGGTCGACATTCGGTGTAGATTCATTTTATCTGTGTCAAACGTATTCTAAAGTACCAAAACAATTAATACGTGATAATGTTAACATAGTTGTCCTATTTAAACAAGATCATTTAAATTTAAAACACATATATGATGAACATGTTGGTACCGATATGACTTTTGATCATTTTAAATTAATGTGCTCGCGATGTTGGCTGGAAAAATATGATTTTCTATGCATTGCAAAAGACTTTAATTATGGACGATATCGAAAGGGATTTGATTGTTATATAACAATATAAACTTTCTATAACCACTTTACTGCAGCTCAGTTTCTACTCTGCAAGCCAACAAGATGGATGTCACTGATAGAACGATTAAAGAAAGATTAACGAAAACTAGACGTTCAATTAATCGTAAACTTAAAGCTCTTAAGAGGGTGAACTTGATACTCAGCGAATGGTTGAAACAGCATATAAACCAATAATTGAACCATTACTGCAGATTGCTAAAACAAAAAATATGCATCTGTTAACCATAAATTGAAATCAAAGTTGGCAGTTGCAGATAGTTCTGCTGATGTTGCTGCTCTTGGCATTTTGCCTAAAGTTGAAGTAAAGGATGATGATGATGATGATGATGATCATGTTGTTACTGGTGAATTTCTAGAGCGATATGAGCATCCTTTACCTAGAAAATATATAGAACTAATCATTCAAAATTCAGAAGATGAAATCGATTATGGTCATAGTGCCCTCCGATACGATGCTAGTACAGATCACTGGAGTATGGAAATGCTTTAGTTACCATAACACCTAAATCAGCTGATTTAGTTATAAATGGTAAAACTTATAAAGGCACTCCAGGATTATATGAACTTTTAATACTTAAAAAACCTGAAAAGTATACCAAGAATGATCAAAAGGAGTACAGAAAGATTTTAGAAGCTACTAACGCTCTTAAACGGAACTATGATCCTCAAAACAAAATTATTGGCTCCAGATCGTATAAGTACATCAAAATTATTAAACCAATACTAGATGCACCAGTAGGATATGGTCTGTTGAAAGAAGTCAACGCTAAAACAAAGGAGTATGTGTACTGGAACACACCTCACGAACTAGTTGAGCGACTTAGATTGTTACACGCATCAAAATCGGCAGGTCATACTGGTCACAATAATGAAATAATTAGTATTGAAGAAGAGCTCAGAGAAGAAGGGATCATTGCATAATAGCATTTTGAAAGATGAGTATCGATAAGTTTGGTACACATTCATCCACAAAATATCGGCTTCATTATACATTTGATGATCAATATGATATGCAATACAAAAACTTTGTAATGTTATAGAACCACAAGCTGATTATGATGCTGCCAATAAGCGATACGTGGATACCTGTATTAGTAATTTACACAAACAGCTGCTGAATACAATTGAGGAAAAGTGTAATGTGCAAACAACATCAACTTCAACAACATCACCGATCTCGACAATAACAACTTCACCAGCATCAACCTCTATAACCTCGTCAATCTCACTAACTACAACACCAGCTTTGTCATCTCCAACGTTGCAAGGTTCTAATCGTTAGTATTATTATTGATGTCAACGGTTTCGACTGTCGATTGCACATCAAGAGAAAAAATAATAGTTACCCAGTATTGTGCACTTTCCTTATAATGTCAAAGCTTACCGTTGTTGAAGAATTGTATAAAGCAGCCAGAAAAATTTTCCTAGAAAACGTACCATTATTAAACACAGAGACGATCTCTGGCAAGCCGACTTTATCGAATTTGATCAATATTTTAAGGAAAATGCCAATTATAGGTATGTGTTAGTGGTGATAGATTGTTATTCAAAATATCTATGGACACGTCCTTTAAAATCAAAAATGCAATTGATGTTTGCCGGGCAATGACATCCATTTTTAACGAAGGTCGTGTGCCTGATAATTTACAAACCGATAATGGTAAAGAATTTTACAACAGCAGATATGAAAAATTAATGAAGATGCATAACATTAATCATTACTCTACATTCAGTACAAAAAGGCTGCCATAGTTATACGAGTAATTAGAACGTTAAAGAATGAATTATTCAAACAATTTAGCCTTAGACGTAAATGTAAATGGTTGGATGCATTGCCTAATATTACTCAACAGTATAATAACAAAAAACATTCGAAAATTAAAATGAAGCCTAAAGATGTCACCGAATTCACATATTTACCACAGTTTAATGCCTTGAAAGTAATGGGGTGATAAAACTTAAAGTTGGCGACCATGTTCGAATTTCGAAATATAAGTCTGATTTTCCCAAAGGTTACATGCCAAATTATTCCACAGAAATCTTTAAAATTGTTAAAATAGTAGTTGGCAATCCTGCTACCTATCTACTTCAAGATTACAAAGGTGAACCGATTTTGGGGCAATTTTATGCAGAAGAACTGCAGAAAACCTCACATCCTGATGTTTTTCTTGTTGAAAAGTGTTACGCCAAAAGGAGATCGTCTATTTGTAAAATGGTTGGGGTTTGATAATTCTCACAATTCATGGATAAAAAATCCAATTTGTAATGGCGGGGAAGTGGGGTTTCAAAAAATATAATGAACATTTTTCTCACGTGATTTCAGTATCGCAAAAGGTCTTTGCAATCATGGTTGAAGAAAGTAGTGTTGAAAGTGATTATTATGATTTTGATGTATCATCATCATCCGAAGATGTTGATTATGATGCTGCAATCAATCAATATCTAGATAAAGTTGAACATGCTAGCAAAAGTGAACATTATTTACTGCTACAAACCACATTTCCACTCTCATACTATAACATCAAAGTAGGTTTATCTCCAGCTCGACAGTTTACACCTGCAATTGATTTAAATCGACATAGCTACTTAAATGATGATGGTAACAATAAAATTAGTTTAAGCGATGTTGAGTGGAATCACCTTATGGAATTGCTTAATAACAAAGTTAACTTCTTTACTATGCAACAACCATTGGATGGCAATGGTAATGACGATGATTCAATCATTGACACGTGCAAGTTACAACAAGTCGTATACAATGATGAAAAGTTTTAAAACTTACTAAACATGATGTTGAATATATGCTTTGTGAAAATGATGTAGTTCAGATTTTGGAAGCAAATCAATGTATAGTGGTTGATCAAGTAAACCTCTTAAAAGAAATGAACTTTTATGCATACTATAGAAATGTTTTAGATTTAGTGAAAAATTATTCTAATAATGATGAATATTGCATGTTTCAGACTTTGGAGACTTTTAATAATTTATGCAGTTTATGCAGTTTGTGTATTGGTCTAAAGCAATGCATCTTTTACTATTATGATAGAATTTTATGCGATTTGAATGATTTAAAATAGTGTATTCAGTTCAATAATATACAAATTGAGAAAAACATTTTTATTTCTATTATTACATATACAACAACCGCAATCCATTATACAACATTTAAACTTGTGTAATATAATCAATATGAGTATAATATTCTGACTCATCGATTACTTGAAATAAAGGCATTCTTTCACATCTGCAACACCAATAACTCATGTTCCATATAAGATCTGGTACTATACAAGCATCTTCAAATACCATAAATTTTGTATTTTTAATTACACCCTTAACACCTCTCATACATTCCTTGCAACATGAATAACTCTCAGTAGAAGCTGTGATAGTACTTAATTTTTCCCAAGAATGTACAACTACACGATTGTATCGCTCTGCAAATTGAGGCATGCGATTTGTTGGAATATACATTAAACACATGTATTGCTCTTCAGACAAAGGTTTTGTAAAATCCCACTTATGAAGTATGTCCTCTTCACCTGTTGTTAAAACAGTAGCCAAAAATGATCCCATCCAATTTCCTCAAATATGTATAGGTATTCTGCCAGAAAATTGGAATACATTATTGGATTGATGTGTTCTTTTATATACATTATATTGATTCTAGTTGGATCGTTGTGGCAGTTGACCAACTTCTCCAAATACTTCGACGCATGCTTTTCAAAATCATTTTGTAGTAGCACAGACTTAAGAAATTTGAGGTTAACTTCATAAATATCTGCACTATTAAACATTCCAATAACGGTTCTTTTATGTCTTTGTATACTGTTTTTGGAAGTATTGATTTTAACATACCAATATGACTCTGGTTGGTTAACCCAATTTGATTCAGTATTGTTTTTATGCTAATTGTCAGTAAACTAGGCACTTCAATTTCTTTTGATTTTCTACTAATTGTTCAACATCCATACTGTTAACTATAATGGGAAGCGGTTATCTGTAAAACAAATAAAATATTTAGTAAGTTTTTCTTAATAATTGCTTGTTTTAAACTTCTAAAAAATATATTTATTCCATCATCGCGATACTATAATGTCCCCACGGTAATGTATCATGTGAATGTGGTATTAGACTACGTTTATCATCATATGGACTTAATGCAATTTTTTCCTGAATTATTGTAAATACATCATGAGCGTAGGAACGGAACGTGGCTTGCTTAAGTTTCTTTTCTTTAAAATCTTTTAAACATGAAACATAGTCTTCAAAAGTTATTTCATTTTTACTACATTATATTTGATACCTTTGGATTTTTTATAACACCATGATTACGTGTTTTATTTTCCTTCTCATTTGGATTGCATTCCAACTTGTAACTATACATTTTCGATCGTAACCCAGCAAAATGTGTTATTATTACACCGTTTGTTTCATCCTTCATGAGCCCCAAAGCTTTGTTGTTAACCCGAGGTATTCCATAGCGATTATTTACATCATACCCAGAAGTGTCAAACTTTGAGAGATTTGACTTAATAAGTTCGTTATATACATCGTCACAAGTTAACTCATAAATAAACGAATCGGTATCGCTATACATGAGCTTGCAATTTTCCACCTTCATGATTGGAAGCATAAAATTGTAGTGAAAATTGTACATACAAATTTTAGAAATATCTAATATGGACATACCAACATATAATGGTTTATTAAAGATTAATTCGGTTTTGTTTAGCTCAATAGCCATTAACTCATCATCGAAAATTGTGTAACTATGAAACATGGGGCTTGCCATCCAATTTTTGCTCCATAACGGCCCTCCCAACGTTTAACTAGCTTTACAACACGGTGCTTTCGAATATTTTCCATTGTTTTTCCAAATACCGCATTGTTCATTAATTTGAATAAATTTTCTCGAACTCATTCTTTGCAAGTTTCGAAGCTCAGTATTCAAATCAATATAGGGTTTTAACCAACAACTTTGTTTAAATTTTAGAACTCGATGGATTTTTGTCAATTTAAGTCCGTTTAACAACGCCTGTTTAAGATTCCTGTAATGTAAAATGTACTTAGTTTTATTGGATAAGGTGGTCATTAATTTAGGCAATTTTGATCCTGGAGGGATCTGATGTTCTGCACAAAACGGCATATCGCGGTGTAAATCATGTAAATATTCAGGATACTCCAAATCAACCTCCAAAATATATCCATCTGGAGCATCATCTGGAATTGAAATAATATCGAGATTAATGTCAACCCATTCAAAGTCTCCGTATGGTAATGCTTGCGACATTGCCCACCCGTAAAGATTGTTAGCATCCAAATATAAAAGATATTTGGATTGTTTAGATGCATCATAATTATGCATGTATCTATTGTTAGCTTCGGAATATCGGTTGCTCACCTGACTAATACCACCTCTAATAGCGTTTTCAATAAACATAATTTTATCAATGTCCATAAGCAACTCTAACTTATATTTTGTATGCTTAAGCATGCAATCCCAAGCATACCCTGGTAAGGTGAAGTACCAAGCAGGATCGAGCCCATATGTGGCAAACGACTTTTCGCGAAATTGTTCAAAACACACGTTAACAACATTATATCGGTTTTCATATAAAGTAAGGCATACTCCGAAATGTTTTTATTTGAAATGCATTCCAAACTTTTAGAGCATGGTTATACATATCCTCAGTGACATGTTCACCAGTCAACATGCTATAGAAGTTTTCAATTTTGGAAGTTCAAATTCATCCAGTTTAGACAATGAATCAATGTAGTCGTATGGAAATACACCTTTTCTTGTTAATAAGTTCAATTTATTTGAACAGACATTTGAAAATTCTTTCGATAAATATTTGAAATCTGAAGGTTGCAATGTGGCCACTAAACTGTCTAAAGATGAATTTAAAATCTCAAAGAATCAATGAAACGAAACTTTATCTTAGCATCACCATCATCATCAGCATCTAGATCGTTCAGAGTAAATGAAATGTATTTCTCTTTGTTTAATGGCAATAAACTAATATTACCCTTTTTTGATAATTCTCGTATCATGAAATGGGAATCGTATCCACTCATATTATGAAACACAACCGGTACAACAAAACTATTTCTAAAGTTGAGGTTACAATGTTGGTGTGCAAAACCTCTGAAGTTGCCAGTAAAGTGGCAGTGGTCTCTAACAATGATAGCGTTTTCAGAAAATGCATTTTCACATATAGAGCAATGTGTTGCAATAATGTTATTATGAGGTTCAATCATTGGTTCAATATGTTTGAATTTACTTCGAACAAATTTTGCAACTTCCACCATTTCGTTTGCAAACCAATCTATACAATCTTCCCCCAAATAATTTTTAAAAAATGATAACGATTCATCATAGTCACATTTTAAATAATAACCAGCACTAAAAGCTTTATGATGTTGATACTTTAAAGTGCTTGGAATATTTTGATAACTATGATTTTTAACAGGTTTTAAAATAGTCTCAAAATCGGAATAAATTATAAAAGGTACTTTTTGCTTATAAACATAATTCTTAAATTCAACATGACGATGCCTAGGATATGAAATTCTACAGATATTTACTTGTTCGCAATATTTAGAGTGATCATTTAATTTATCGAGGGTGTTAAAGTAATTCAGACAACGATCGCAAATATATTTTTTATGATTATGTTTATTTAGTTGACTGCCAATAAGCCGCGATAAACTTTTATCCAAACATAATGGTATTTTATTTCAACATTTTCAAAATCCTCACTTGGAGTATTATAATTGTTTACGTTTGGAAAATATTGATTTTGAATTATGAGTAAATTTACATGCTTCTCAGCTTTCTGCATAGTAAGCCTTGTTGGCACCACACTATAGAACGATTTTTCTTTAGCGCAATTTAATTCTAAACTGTATACATTTATGGAAATTTTATTCATATTTTCAAATTTTGAAATATTTTTAATCGACATCGGCATTTCCAATCCTTCAACATTCAAAACTAATCTGTAGTGTGGATATGAGGATGTGAGATTACTTCTTATTTTAGAGGGAAATAATGCTGAAACAATTGCCCAAAAAAAGCAACACTCATCTGAATTTTTCACGTTGATGCATGCATATTTATTTGAAATTTGCTTTGGAAGCGGAATAAAAGATGAAACACGTCCATTGCCCATTTCGTATTTATTAATATTAACTTCCATCGATACAATTTTTTTCAAAGCCCAGCCTGATTTTGATTCCTGAAACTCCGATAGTTTTGTTCTTAGTTTATCAACCACATCATCACGAAACCATGATGTTAAATCCGTCGCTACGTCAATCGCCACATTTTTCGTATTAAAATGTTTAAAATCCGTTATATTATTTTCATCAATATTAGATGTTTTAATGAATTCTCCGCAAAGTGTAATATTAATTTTATTAAATTTAATTTTTTAAACTATTTTTATTTTAATTTTAATTACCTTAAAGCAATCATTAAAAATGCCATTAAGTCCTTATGATGCATGTTTATTATAACGCCTGTTCTAATTCTTCTTGCAAAAGCGGAAACCAAATCAATCCATTTGACCCCAAACGTGATGGTTGTGAAACCGATTGAATGCCGCTTCCTACATGAAAATTTTTAATTGATGATTGGATGCTTTTAACAATCCCATATTGGTTTGAATTTGCCTTAACTGACCTAAATTTAAGTCGCCATGTCTAACCGCCTTTACAAATAACCTTAAGTATCGTTTGATATATTTTAACAAAATTTCAGCTTCTTTAATTGTATACCTTTTAAATAAAATATTGCATGCGTTATTAACTTTAAAAACAATTTCGCTACTTAAAGTATTAATATGTTCAGTCATTATTCAAAACAAGCAATAATTATAAAACATACCAATTATTTTTTGTTTTTCTAAATGTGTTCTATTCTGTAGGAAACAAGATGATTGGGTCTTTTAATATCTATTAGTTCTAATACGGTTATTGCGTATTTTCCAGAACCCAATTCCTCAATGTTTTTTCTCCACAATTCCGTGTTGCGTTGTGGTAGAAATGAAATATTGTCCGCTAACTCAATCAGTACACAATCACCATATTTGGAATGTACTATTCTTGCTCTGTAGATTCTTTGTGGAACGTTTAGTGGCAATTCGGCTAACCTCTTTGCCTCTTTTCTAGGGCCTACAACGGACTGTTTATTATTGTTTTGTATTACTTGATCCATCTACAAACAACAGCAATGCTGTTACAAACTTGCAAATATTATAAAGTAAAATATTCTTTTTACAAATAAAGAAAAATGTAACTTACTTTTTATACTAACGCTGCACGTATACTGAGCACTTCAAAAACGCAGGTTCAAATAATGGTGAAATTAAACGAGTTATATATATATACAATGTCTAATGCGTCATCTACATTCAATCACCAAACCGCTAAAAGTAAAAGAATTTTTATTGCCACATAAATTAAATGTATAATTACATTTAAATATTTAAATATATTCAAATTGCTAAAATGTAAGCAAGACATCCTTGATATAAGATTAAATTAATTTTTTATTTAAAAGTCAAATAAATCGTGATGCAAGATGGTATAATTTGCATACCAATAAGGAAATATACGGCATACCTGTCTTGACATGTTTTTGCAAACACACACACACCTTATGTTAATTAAATACATTATATTAAAAGTCGAATGTCGACGTGATTTACATATATTACCATAGATTTATAATTCCAAACACGTTGTTATATTCGACTGCATGCAAATTCTTAGTATTTTATCGCGACATTGAAATTGCGAGATGTGAACGACTTCTTTTTTACAAGATTTTACCTGCAAACGTTTAAAATTTGACCTCCATCATATAACATTTCGTATATTTTCTCAATTTTATTTGCTACTTCGTACAAAACGCAGCTTATGAGGAGAGCTAAAACACTCTTTATCACTTGCACGCGTTTGCCTAATATTAAAAATTCTTCACAGCGGCGTTTTAATTTTTAGCTTAACCTACCCCAGAAAAATACGAACCAACACGTGAACTCCATTTTCTACACACACAACATTTTTTAAAATTTAATATTTAATATTTAACGTCGGGAACGCTGCTAAAAAATTTCCTAAGAAAATATCTCCACCCCAGCGCACGCGCACCACCCCACAACAAAAATCTAACGACCCCGCCGAACGCACACCCCAAAGACCTAACGACCCCACGACGCAACAAATTTACACACAAAGATAATTTTGTTCTCAAAGCGGCGTATACATATCTTGCTGCACGTTTTGTTTCCCAAAGCGGCTTAGCTGTTCATGTTGTTCTCGAACCGGCGTATACATATCTTGCTGTGGATCTCTGTTGCCAAACCGGCTTAGCTACCCTACTAGTAACAGCTCGCGACTTAAAATAACATTTCGCGATCACATTTAAGAATCGAATTAATCGAATGAATGAATCTACTGAATGAATCCCGTTTTAAATAAACGCTTCCTTATGTACAAATTATCTATTTTCTAGAATGTTACTGGAATAATATGGAACATTATGATGCAAGGGTTCTCAGAAAAACTCATTAGCGTCTAAAATCGCGGCATTTTATTACCTTGTTACTTGGTTCCAGTTATCTGTGACGCACGCTGTTTGGTCTTGTTCAACACCCAAGGTTAATGCTCGCGGTCTCCTATCCTACATTGAATGCGAAGGTTATTTAAAAAAAACATCCAACATTATCATAATGCCTAAGCTTGTAAAAACAAGAGTAGTTATTTAAAATAAACTGTCATGTCTAGTTTATATGGTTTAATTTTCAATAAAGATTATAAATCTTTCTTATTAGTTTCTATTACATTCTCTGGGGTTTTCTATTGTTCCGGACCGCTTCTTGGAATAAAATGTTTCATTTATTAATTAGATATTTACGTAGTTCTAGATACCGATGACTCATCCTTTTCTATCCCTAATTATAGAAAATTCTTTACTTAAAATAAATTTCTGTAATCTACGGGGTAATTAATTTAAATTTTAATTGCTTTTTAATGCAAAAGGGGTTGCATTTTATAGAAAATATTTGCTTTCCTTTTCAGTACAGAAAATTAAGACTAGAATTGGTTTTTTTAAATTCACGAAATTATTTATTTTTATGCTAAATACGTAAAGCTAGTACTATTCTATGCTATTTACAGCAAATGAAAAAGCATTTTTACCAAAAATGTATTGATAATTACTAAGTGAAAATAAATGGCTTTGTGTATATCTCAAAGGGATCGATTTGCGTTCGCATTGAATGCGTTTTACGGTATCATACAATTATTTATTTTTACATATACAGCTTACATTACCTGCTATGTATCTACAATATGCTTATATATTACAGGGTGATTATTTATACACGGAAATTTTTATATTTCCTGATTATATTTATTTGTAGCATTTGGGTTTCAATGACCTGTCGTGATCCCTTATCACGTCTATATATATATATATATATATATATATATATATATATATATATATATGTGTGTGTGTGTGTGTGTGTGTGTGTGTGATAAGGGGTTAATGAAAAGGTCATTTAGCACTATTCTGTAAACATATAACACGCCAAACCTGAGAAAAATAAAGAAATTTGTAAATACTCATTTTCAGAGTAGGAACACTCGGTATTTGGAGAATACTTTGTATATTATACTCTAAATACAAAATCCCCATGATTTATAAGCTTTATTTATGTTACATAACTTAATAACTATATTAAAATAAAAATGGGGTATAGTACGTAAGTAAAAATCTACGAGTTTCTGAAGATGCTTCTCATTGAAAAAGTACTCTATACTATTTAAACGCGTTCATTTCATATCATAACAAAATTAAATATGTTGGAAGCGTCAAAAGTAACGCAAAGCATGCCATAGTGTATTGTGAATAGACAAGCGTACTTCATTTATTTTGGGAAAAAATCTAGGTTGTTTATAATAGCAAATAACAAATTCAAACTTTCGGTCTATAATTAGCCAAAACTAATTAATCAAGCGATAACGGTCGTAAAATGATGTATTGGCATCTAGTAATCTTCAAGATAACTGACAACAAGTGTCAAATGTACTAACTAACTATAGCCGCGATCGCGAGTTACCACTTCCTGTAAAAGTTACATCATCTGCATGAATGATTACGTAAGAAAGGCGCCAGAAATTCCCAGAGCTTTCTAGATTGATGACGTAGTAAGATTGGATACTATATAACCTATTGAAGAATGCAAGTTGAGGTCAGAGTTTTAATATTCAGTAAAGACGTCAGTTCGTAGCTAATGAGTCGAATGAATGATCAGTGTTAAATACTTGTTATAAGCGTATAACAAACGACTTTGAAAGTATGTCTACTTGAATGAATGACGATGAATTCCTCGGGATGTTTTTTAATTTGAAGAGAAGAGTATGGTGTATGCACTTTTAAGCGCATTTATTTGTAAATTAATTTTAAAAGAATTGAAGGATAATGATATGGATTTGGAAAGCATTCATGAAGTTTAACGATTTTGAACATGAATATAAGTTTACGATATAAAGACAGGACAATCAGCATAATTGAACAGCAAAAACAGGAATCTCATGGTTTTTAAAATCTTTAAAAGACTTTTTTTGTTTTATTTATTTAAGTAGGTTAGATTACGTAAAAATTTGGTGTGTAAATTTTCTTTTGTGTTCAAGAGGATAATTTAAAAATTGAACTAGATCGAATTTTGGTAAGTTTGGCCATTATAAAAAGATATATTGAACATAACTGATCAGCTGCATTTGAATTCGATTTAAAAGAGATTATTAAAAAGTATCCAACTTAATTTCTAAAAGTTTATACATAGTCCTACTTACAGAGATTTTTTTACTCTATTTTAGTTTAAGCAAGTGACTATTTAGTGGTTGTAAAAATTTGATCTTAGACTTAAGATATTGTGATAATATTTAACTATATCTTTAGATTGTAATGTCTGTATGTAAGTACCTTTTTGAGGATATTGTTTGTTAAAGAAAAGATGTATGTGGATGTAGCAATTATTATTTGAATGTTAACGAACATTTGATGTCATAAGTTTTATGTTTGATTCTCGGTGTTTCGTTTAAACCGAGCTAGCAAAGTAATTAGGGCAACACTTTTAAATCATCATCAACTACAATTTCTAGCAACGTTTATTGACGCCCAAGATCGGGCATCTTCAAGTTACAATCCACAGCAATATATATTATTGTGATATTTGGTACGTAGAAAGTCTTATTTTGCAGTTTGAATTTGAGTTTTGGATTCAGCATATTAAAATACATCTAAAACAACTTTAAAAACTTTTAAAAGTGAATGTTGAAATTTTAATTTTTTTTCAGAAATTTTCAGGAATTTCAGATTTATTTTTATAATATTTCAGGTGTAAGTACTCATGAAATATGACGCATGGCATATAAGAAACATCCCGTAAATAATAATGTATTCCAAATTTAATATTTTAAAACGCAAAAATACAACCCTCATTTAATAATATTCAAGTTGGTATTTGCTGAAAGCTTTTAGAACGATTTTCAAACAGTTTATTATTCTTTGTAACAAATGAAATAAATAACGATTCCAGGTAGTTTTAGTTCCCGACGTCAATTAGTGGGGTAAAAGAATAGATTTACGAGCTCAGGAACGAATAAACTTGATAAGAAGCAGAGAGGCATGAGTGCAGCTGTCGTTCAAACAAGGGAGGCTCCGTGGCGTAGTGGTATGTGTGTGACTACACCGACACGGTCCGCTTGAAAAATGTTAGGCGAGCATTTTTCACAAAAATACACCCTCGTTCGGATGAGAGGTAAAATGGAGGTCCCATGTGTAAGTGTTGTCACGCACGTTAAAGATCCCTACCTTGCTTCGAACAGCAAGGGTTCGGCAAAATTCCAAATTTTCCAGGTAATAAAAACTCGCTTACTGACCAATGTAGTACTTTCGGGTAGAGCATTGGAAAATCAAATGTAATGTCGTTCAAGCAACTTAGATTGAAAACTAGGTGACAGAGAGCGTTGATTCGAGCGCATGTGTATGAATGAGATAGGGACAATACGTGTTGGAAAGAGGCGTGTTCTAGAAGTTGGTTTTCTTCGACTTGCGATTTATACCAAGGTTGTCGGAGCATTGGTTTGAGTATACTAGGAAGGACGTAACGCACGTGTTCATTTTGTTGGCTTCGAAGAGGGCTTTACGAAGAAATCTTTTTAAAAATATAATATTCGAAGTTGGTTTTACTAATGAGTTTTGAGGGCTAGAATACGAAGTATTTGACTTCGTGTGAATTTGCTTATGTGAGGGATTTAGAACGAAAGCGCTTGGCCTTGATGTTTGTATTTTTGGGAATTGAAAAAAATATGTTAAGAAGGTCTTCAGAGAATTTGACGATGTTTTAGAGGTGAGGAATAATTATAAAATGAGCGGGACACGGATTGGAAGCTTCACACAACCTGTTTTCTAGATAGATTATAATGCCTAATATTCCTAGACGAATTATTCAAAAACTACCGTAGCAGATTATTACTGCAATTTTTGTGACTCCAATTTGCGCATAAGCACTGGACTTTTTAAATCAGTGAAGTTTATGTACCGGGTGTTTCAAAATTTCACGACACTATATTAAGGTTTTAGTTTAGCACAAAATAAACAAAATTTGTACAAACATATGCCCTAAAATGTATCCCTATGGGGTTATCGACTCTTTAAGGTGGCTAGGTGAAATTGGAGTTTTTAATTATCTAAAGAACAGGGGAAGATATTTTAATCAGATTTTGTCTACCTACTCATCTGTTATGGTGAATAAAATAGGCGTAACTATTTCTCGATAATAAGATCAGGGTGGTGGGGTTTCATCCTGTAAATTTTTTATGTGTGGGTTTCTATAAATTCAGATCATAAAATAAGAATTCATGGACATTTCTTGATTGAAATCAATTCTGTAACCATTTTCAAGTTAATTGGGTAAAATATTCAGAATGTCCCATCTACCTTGCTTAAAAATCGTTTAGTTTTAATACTAACTTGTCATATATAACAAATATCTCCAATTATATTATTACAGAGATATCGATAGTGAAAGATAAATTCAAAAAGTATGATGTTAACCAAATATATTTGGGTACTAGAAACTTTATAACAGTTGCATATAATTTTTTTGTTTGACAGATGATATGCGTTTACTATGTGTTACACTTGTTGTTTAAATAGTGTGTAAGTCGCCAATATGTGTTACAGTTCTATTAGTTTTCCTGTAAATTAGTACATTTAATACATTTGTTCACATTTATAAAAGCAAACAAGCATGCTGTTATTTATCGAGAGGTACATAACAATGCCACTGCAGCAGTTCGCGGATATCAAGAATAGTTTCCTACTTACTAAAAGGTTTTGCTATTATGCAATGTTTCATAATTATTTAATTTAGACTGTTGAGCTGTGGAGCCCTTGTGCAACTACGGAATGTATGTTTCGATTGTAATGTCGTGTCATTTGAATCATGGCACAGTTGAGATATAGAGATGATCGCTGCATTAATTTTGTAAAGTTCAAGATCTTAACTATACGTAGAATTTCTGTATGAAATTGTTCAATATAT
Organism: Platerodrilus igneus; assembly: GCA_036346225.1. Taxonomy (NCBI): domain Eukaryota; kingdom Metazoa; phylum Arthropoda; class Insecta; order Coleoptera; family Lycidae; genus Platerodrilus; species Platerodrilus igneus. The sequence goes on along the minus strand of JARFIW010000500.1, from coordinate 321,197 downwards.
ATAAAACAAATAAATTTCAAATATTTATTATCATACCAACTTACATAATATTGGTTGGCGTTAATCTAAAATTAAAGAACAACCTATCGCTTTGGCCTTGCTCGCTTAATTTTCACCTAATAACTCTTCAATTTTTACATGTAACGATTAAGAGAAGGTTGCTTTTTATAATGCACTATAATAATAATTTAAAAAAACAAGTAATTAGGCACCTGTGTATATATTTCATAAATAAATATTTAAAATTACAGATTACTGACAATTAAACAGCATTACAATGTTTTTCCTTTAATAAAAATTGCACAAAAATTTCTGTAGTAATGTCATAGTGCCATTGTGGCATATATCTACAATAAAAAGTTGAATTGATTTTTAATTTCGAAAAAATTAAAATGTATGGGAGTAAAAAATTGCAATGTTCATTATATTTTCTCTCTTTAACTCCCGTTTATTTAAATCTTACCACATTAATTGACTAAATTTTTTCATTAATTTTCTTGTAGGTGCTAATCTTTGTTCTAAATCTAATACTGTAATGTAATTTACATAAAAATACTGCTCAAAAGCTTGTTTTTAGTATTTAGATTTAATCTAAAATGCTATAAAACTCTATAAATAAATAAATTGATCATGTTATTCTTGATTTTTATTGTTTTTGCATAGTTTTTGCACCTAAGTGGACTATTTAACATTAAATACTTTAAATATATGTTACAATCGAGCAATAAATGAATTTTATTTTAAAGTACTTTATTACTTAATTGCACAAATCAGGTATTAATATAACTGAATCACTGCAATAAACATAAAATGAGCACAGGTAGTGACATTGTATTAGTTCAGGTTTAGTTATATTTTTTATGATAGCACTCAGGTTTACTCATGTAATTTTAACTGTGCTTCTTTTTTAAGACTTTGCTGTTTGCGTTTCTTTCAAACTTATTTTACAATATAATTTAATATACCAGGCCATTTGTCATATATGATAGTAATACAAAGTAAAATATGACACTTCCTAGGCATATATTTGGTAATGGGTTCAGTCTAATAAAAGTGTTAGCAACTTTAAGTATCTATCAAGTTTATTAATTAAAGCACAAAATCTTGTGTATTGTTGCACTTTTTAAATGTACAGTTAATTCTAAGTATATGCCTAAAAGTAAACCATTTTCATGATATTGTTAATTTTCCTAAAATTTTGATATTTTTAGAATGCAAGTGAATAATGTATGATCATCTATCAGCAAAAAAAAGATATGGATATTTTGTTATTAATGAAAGGACTGCTTAACATATGCGTAGATCTTTTATTTCTAATGTCGTATAATGTTAACCCTGAGTGTATTTAAAAGTAATGGAAATTGTAAAAACTTATTTTCCTCTAATGGTACACTGAATATTAGTCAAAATTTGGATTTGTGAGATATGTAGCTGTAATAAAATGAAATTATGTTTCTGCAAGATACTACTGTATTTTATTCAGATTAACATGCCAGTTATTTATAATGACATTATACTGACATAACATTTGCTTTTATAATCGGCCTACTACAACATAAATGTTTCATATGTATTATAATCAAAATTCATAATACTACATTCTCCCCTCCTATTAAAGAAAACGTGAAACAAGGTTAAACGCATAATCCACAATAAATTAACAAATTCAAATTTCGCTCAATACATAGTCATTCAGACGTAGCGGCATTGAGCGGTTTCGTACGGGACGCTTGTCTATTATTTATCTTGTCCAAGATCTGTATTTGCGTTTTCTGTTTCTTCGGACGTTTGTAGTTGAAGCTTTGAAACCTCTCCTACCTTTGTAAGTTCAGCAAGAGCAACTAGTCGCAATGACATATTCTCAGTGCCGTCTGCAAATCGCACGGTAGCACACTCACAGTTTGCTCGTACTAATTCAGCATGGTCCACAGCATTTTCAAACTTACTGTTCCTATTGTTCCTTTTAACCAGTACCGTTCCCGCTTTCATCAACTAAGTTGGTAATGATACCCCATTTCCACTTCTCCTGGGATGGGTAAACATCCTTTCATGTGGGGTACAGTTAGTTGCAGTACATAACATTTACCTGACGGCATCCAACACTGGTTGTAGAACTAACTCCCATTTGTCGATAGGAAGTCCCTTATCCTTTAACATTAGACTAACTGTTTTCCAAATTACTCCATTGTACTTTTCTACCTGTCCGTTCCCCTGTGGGTTATATGTTGCAGTTCTACTAGTTGCAATGCTATTCTTATTACAATATTCCTTGAGTTCAACAGACATAAACGTACTTCCTTGATCAGAATGTATGTATGCTGGTGTACCAAATAACATGCAAATTTGATTAATACAATGGACAGCCGTGGATGCAGTCATATCGTTACAAGCAAATGCAAACGGATATCGTGAGTACTCATCTACTACAGTCATAATATATTTTTTCCAGAACTAGTTGGAAGCAGCCCTTTAAAATCAATGTTCAACCTTTCCATTGGAGCTGTAGCTTTTATGAATGTTCCCATACTTTTTATAAAAGGCGGTTTTAACTCAGCACATACCGAACATGCATCAATAACCATGCGCACGTCACTCGCAGAGTAAGGCATGTTTTTAACACGAATCCAATGCATGAATCGAGTAACTCCAGGATGTCCCAATTTTCTATGTGTTTCTTTGAATTTGGAAATGTCATTTGTGCTCAGGGATGAACAAATGCGAGATAGCGTGTCAGTTACAACATTCTTTCTCCCTTCCCGATATATTATGTCATAGCAATAGCAGGCCAACTTCAAACGTCATCTAAGAATCTTTTCGTTCTTTATTTTACACAGAGATTTATGGTTATACATATATGAGACGGATCGTTGGTCAGTGATTAAGTAAAAAGAGCAACCAATCAAATAGTGACGCCATTTCCTAAGTGTCTCGACTATGGCATATGCCTCTTTTTCTACTGCAGCTTGCCTTCGCTCCACTTCCGTTAACATTTTTGTAAAAAAAAAGGCTACAGCTTTACCTCCTTGAGATAGAGTGCTTGTAGGGCATAATCGGAGGTATCAGTTTCCACTGTAAACAGAACGTCACTTTCAATTGCATACATACAAGCTTTACCAATGTCATTCTTCAATTCTTGTAAAGCCTTTACTGCAGTTTCTTGTAATGGAAAATCGTTTGTGTGTAATAAAGGACAGATTTTGTCAGAGAAATTTGGAACTCATTTTGCGTAATACGCAAACATCCCCAACACTCGTTGCAACTCTGAAGCATTTTTGGGAACAGCCATGCTGATCAGTGGTTGCAGGCGATCGGGGTCGGGTTTTATAGTACAGTTTTCTATCACATAGCCAAATATCTTCACAGAAGTAACTCCGAATATAGATTTTTCTGTATTCATAGTTAATTTAGTCTTTTTTATAGTCTTTAAGAATTTTTCTAGATTAGAATCGTGTTCGGCGCGTGTATGTCCACAAACCGTTACATCGTCAGTGTATGCAAAAGTGCCTTTTAATTCATTTTCCTTTATTACACTGTCGATAACTCTTTGAAACCCAGCAACTCCATTAGTTACTCCAAATGGAATTTGCGTAAATTGATACAGCCTTCCACAAGCTTCAAAACCTGTATACAGTCTGTTGCTCTTCAGTAATTTGACTTGGTGATAAGCACTGCAAAGATCTATTACACTGTAATGAGAATACTTAGCTATTTCTTGCACAGTGTCTTCTATTCTCGGAATAGGGTAAGCGTCTGGTAAAGTAAAATGATTTATTGTCTGGGAATAATCAATCACTAGACATAATTTGTGACGATCACTACAAGTAACCAATACTTGTGCACGCCATAGAGAGTTACTTTCTTCTATAATTCTTTAATGGAGCATTTGGGCTACTTCATTTTTTATAAAAGTTAGATCATTGGATTCATACTGACGTGAACGGGTGGCCACCGATTTCCAGTCACCACTTAAGTTACTAAATAGTGGTGGAGAACATACTTGAGCAGCCATCATTCCACATTGATAATGGTTCACGGGCTCCTCCAAAATTGATCTGCAAGCATGAATATAAGGAGAGTAGTTCTAGTCCAATTATCAAGTTACAACACAACTTTCTCAATATCGAAATTTTTACTTATGTATACTTATAGCCTTGAATGTCTAGATCCACCTTGCAAAAACCGCGTATCTTGGATTGAGAGCACGGGTCAGCCATTGAAACAAATCCACTTGACAGGTATATTGGCAGTTCCCGCCGCTCAACATATTCAAGTCTGATGAAGCTTTCAGAACTTCCAGTATCAATTAAGGCCCTTGACAACTCACCATTCAAGTTGACGCTAGTAGTAGATTTTGATGGCCCTTTTATAGAGGCAGAAATAGACGATACTAATGGCACAACTGCTGCTGAAGAAGACGGCGAAAATGATGCTCTATTACGGCAAACTGTTGCAAAATGTCCTCTTTTATGACATTTATTATAAATGACGGTTTTTGCCGGACAAGAAGCTCTATTATGTCCTTTCCTCCCGCAGAAAAAACATTTAGAAGTAGTAGCAGCGCTAGCTGTAGGATCTGTTTCCACTTCTCTTTCACTCGCTACAGAAATATTTTGTAAAGGTTCTTCAAGATTCAGGGACGCAGTTATCATTTGTGATGAAATATTATAGGCAGCGGATTGAGTTTGAGCAGCCTCCATTGCTCTAGCCAGATCAATGGCGTCCTTGAGGGAGAGGGTATTATTTTCTAGTAATCGCTGTCTACCTACAGCAGAATTAATACCAGCTATAAAGGCATCACGAATAAAATAGTCACGGTGCTGTTCAGCTGTAACACTAACAAATTTACTTTCTTTACTAAGAATCTTCAGCGCTTCCACAAACTGATGAATCGACTCGTTAGCGCGTTGATGCCTGGTTGATAAATTATATCGAGCATAGATTTCGTTAGTAGGTTTAGAGGTATAAATGTCAAATATCCCCTTCTAGATTCTGACACTGAAACTAGTGTCAGTCGCTTGGATTTTTTGCGCTAATTCCGAATATGCAATTTATTTTCGGCACAAACAATAGGCTATGCTGCTATGGCCGCGTAAAATTTCTAAAAATGATCTTATTTTCATTTTTATTATAATCATAGTAACCGGAGTAATTGTAACTTTGATGCATTGCATTGCCTTAGGTTAGGTTAGCAGAAAAAATTTGTTGACTTCGACCTTTGGTCTAGTCTTCAAATATTTTTCTGGCAACCTAACTGAACGCTATGCAATCCAAATTCGACATTCATACCTAACCTAAATATAGAGGTTGACACATTTTCTGAGTTTTAATCAAAAATGATTATTTTTGAAAATCATATATGTAAGCATGAATATTTTTTCGAAAGAAAGCTTTCTATTGGAAAACCAGAACCCGGCTCCTATAGTAATTTCTTCTTGGCATTTTTAAATTTTCTTGCCTACTTGTGAAAGGTTTTGACATCTCCAACGGTTTTGTCTTGGTTAAGAACCATTGGTTTGCTATACGTCGGGCATGTACGGTCCTTTTCAATGATTCTAGTGCTTGCTAAGTAGTCCCACAATTTATCTTCATTTTGAGCCAAGTCGTGAAATTTGAATAAATTCCACTTGCCGTGTGGTAATAGTGGACAACATTTTGACAATTTATATTGGAAAATGGGATATGAAAATAGGACCATTTTTAAAAACATTGTGCGACCATAGCAGCGTAGCCTATTGTTTGTGCTGAAAATAAATTGCATATTCGGAATCAGCACAAAAAAATCCAAGCGATTGACACTAATTTCAGTGTCAGAATCTAGAAGGGGATATTCGACATTTGTTCCGGTTTAGAATACAGGGATTCTAATATAGTTACTGCCTCATCATATTCCTTACATTCAGCTATATATTCGTATACGTTTGCATCAACGTGATTTATTAATAACTTGAATTTGTCATTTGTCCCTAAGGGGATAACATTACCAACCTTAGCTATTCCAGTGGAAAAGTTGTCTAAGAAATTCGGGAATGTGGTCATCCAATGCTTCTATCGTCTACTGGCTTCGGCTATATTGGGATCAATATCTAAGCACGTTAGTCTGAATAGCTTGTCCATAATTAAGATAATCTGAATAAACTGTAATAAAATGAAACTATTTTCTGCAAGATACTGTATTTTATTCAGATTATTTTTCAGATTAACATGCGAGTTATTTATAAAAACATTATACTGACATAACATTTGCTTTTATAATCAGCCTACTACAACATAAATGTTTCATAGGTATTATAATCAAAATTCATAATACTACAGTAGCATGTCCTATACCTAAACTTAAGTTTTGTTAAAATTTTGCTGATATAAAATGCATGTGCTAATGACAAACACATATGAAGACATTTTCCAATATAATCGTATTGCTTTTACACATCCAGTTAGTTACCTAACATCATGATAACCTGTATAGCAACGGCATTTTTCTAGTTAAATACTATTTTTAAACCAGTCATTGGAGATCGCTAAGTATCTCCCATCTTTATTTTTAGAGTTTAGTACTCTACTTTGAGTAATGATAACTCATAACTTACACAAATGTATTCTCTTTTAATAGAAGAAACACTACCTTTATGGACTTACATATTTAATATTGTAATAATAATTAATGTGCAAACTCGAATAATTTGCATAAGGGCTAAATGAAAGTATACAAAGAAGTATTTAATTAAATCATGTCAGTAAGATTTGCTTACTCAATTTTAAGTTTTATAAATTTTTATTTTCATTTTTTGGTAAATACACACTAAAGATATTTTTGCCAAACTTCTGAGTGAGGTATATTTGTAAGTATATAGTTGTAAGTGAAGTAAGCCTTATTTTTCTCGTATACGATACGACTTTAAAGTATGTTCTTGCTTTCTTTTCATACATATTAATCTTAAAAAAGTATTTTTTAAAAGAATTCGATTTAAGTAAAGAAAGAGATCTGTTTGGTTTTAATTTGTATCTTTTTGAGAAAAATACATTGAAGTTAGTACATTTTCACTGTATTAATGTATGACAAATATTAATTATTTTTAATACCTAATTACAAGAAAAAAGTTTATTAATATTAATTGCAAGTAATACTATTAGCAATTGAAGAAGGTAAGTAACAATACAAAATAATGAATTAATTCATATTTTTGAAATGTTTACTCTTTCCATCCATGTATTTTCAAAACAATTCAGTTAGCTTTCAAGTAACCAATTGAAAGTTATACCTATCATAACACATTTCAAGAAATTCATTGTCATTTGTATGTGGTTAACGTTGTATTCCAAGCCCACCAGCTGAAGGCGCCCAACGTGGGGCTCGAAATTCTTACAATTTACAAAGTTCATAAATACAACTCCGCTAGCGCGAATAAGCGACGCCACGGCAGGTGGTAGCTCCAAGCTTTACACAGGCTTTAGCGCGGCCATCTGACAATGACGTCACCAATAACAAATTAAATACTCCATTGACGGAAAATATGCCAATTTTCATACAATAGTTTATAACAGCGAAATACTCACATGAATATGTCCCTGAGTTAAAGTTGGCTTCTGTTGACGTCCATCAGGGCTGCTGATGGCCCCTTTTAAGGCAATTAACGGAGGGGTACACCTAACGTCCATCCAAATGGCTTTGACTGAATCTCAGGGCTCCACTCCGGAGTGTTTAAAGATGGTGCTCTGGCGTGGAATGCGGTTCGGCCAACGGCTACAAATTACCTCCTACCTATGTAGGGAATGAACAAGGAAACCAGGTATAGGGCGACAAACAGATAAGCAGGCAAGGATCTACATAAATACAAGATAAGGCACGATAACTTTTCCAGCCGACTTCACGGACATTGCTTTCTTTGGTGGTGGAGAACTCCTATGTCTCCGTTGTTTACATTGTTGCTTGGTTTCAGGGGTATAATAGTGAACCCAAGTTTCATCTGTCGTAACAAATCGTCAGACGAAATCGGTTTCATTGGAGTCTAAACTCTGTTGGTAAATTCTCTTCCTCTGAAGGTTTTGATCAAATGTCAATATGCACGGCACCCACCTTGTCAAAAGCTTTTTCATACCTAATTCCGCAGTTAAGATATAAAATGCTCTTTCATCTGAGATACTTGCATCCTTAGCAATTTTAGAGACCTTTAATCGACGATCCTGCGTAACCATATCATTAACTTTTTGAACGACTTCAGGCATGGTGGCAGTTTTTGGTTGTCCGCTGCGCGGGTTATCTTCTAGGCTCTCACGAGCACGTTTAAATTCCTTCACCTACTTGTGCACAGTTGTAAATGATGGAGCGAGTCTCCTAATGTATCCTGCATATCTTTATGTATTTCTGTTGCTTTCAACCCTTCTTTACAAAATATTTGATAGCAGCGTGTGTTTTAGTTATCCATTTTGAAAAACTCACAAAACTAACTTTACTTCATATAGCACCAAATTAATACTACTTGACAGAATAATGTCAAATTTAACATCTGCGCACTAGATAGTGGGATCCATCAATTGCATATATTTTATTCGAACTGATGCTGTCATCTGTGCTCCATTTCGCGAACTTTTCAAATCACCCTCGTATATCACATCGTAAGTTGACATTAATAGTTCTTTGAGTGTGTCTAAAAACTACTTTTTACAGATAGCAAGAGTCTTTAGAAGTGAATACCTTTGAGACAATACTTGAAAATTGCAATAGGCTTGTGTAAAGTTTAGTGGAAAACAATTACTTGATCCATAGGAAGTGTTGCCTGTTTCTTTTTGAACTTACAAAGAACTTTTTGTAGATGGTCAGCCTATAATTTCACAATATACAAAAGATTGTTTAAATATAGGAGTCGTCTAGGTATAATATTGAACTAACAAAATGTGAAGATAAATTGCAAGTTAGATAAATCAGCACAACAAAACGAAACTTGGTGTTCTTGATTTTTGTGTTCTTTTTGAATTTCAATACTACTGTGGTTGCTTAAGCATATTATTTAGAATTTTTATGAATAATTTTATATTAGTATATAGTAATTGCTAGATGTATTAAGAGCACATGTCTACGAAACTATTGAAACACATGAAACCTTTTAAATTCTAAAGTATTGATGTTCAAAACAATTTACATATAACATGCTTTTGAACACCAATCAAAGCGAATCTATGTCTAAATTAAATAATATTGCATCATACTTGAGTCAGGCAAATCTAATCAGTTTTGAGAACATCATGTGTACTATACTTTCTGTACATGAAATAGAGTTTAGTCATTGGTATTGCCAAATTGTTATAAGGTATGCATGACCTTGTTAGGAATTTCATATTCCCCTACTACTTGAAACCGTAGTATATACAACTACTTTCATATCTAATCAGTTTGTCCACTTGAAAACTTTTGTCATTTTTGTTATACTCCTAATAAGCAATACTTGCTTTAGTACATACATACTTTCCACAGAACACAATGCGAACCGTCTCGCTTTTTATAAAACAGTTCTTTGGAACACAGGTATTAAATAATTTTAACAATTATAAAATGTTTTACTATTTTAACTAAATGCATTTTTATTTCAGGAATCTGTACGGTCACGTGTTGCCATGGACTTTACTGGTTCTGTGGGAAGAATAGTTGAGGATCCTAAAGAAGCTAAAGCCATTGCAGTAGCTGAAGGTTATTCATGGAAACGACGATGGAGGCCTACTACAAGAACGCCTAATTTAGCTAGTATTCCAGGTATTGAATCAGGAGTACATATAACACAGCCATGGTTTCATAGTGGAATGACTAGGGATCAGGCCACAGCACTTGTTACCAAGCATGGCACTGTTGATGGGTAAGTTTCATGTTGAATTCCTTGTGAATATGACTAACAAGTTTGAACGTTTGAATAAATTAGAAGATTGCTGATAGTATAAAATTGGATTTAAAACAATTACATTTATTTAAAATGAACTAGCAATTAAAAATTTAAATGAATTGTATATATTAACCTTGATTATGTAAGTGTTCATTGTTACATGCATAAACTTTTAACGACATATTTCATACGTTAAAACGAAATGTTGTAATAGTGCATTATAAGAAACCTTATGAGTTATTCTTAAAAATTAATTTCGTGTTAAGAATTTGCAATTGTAAATTATGACATCAACTTATAATGTAATTTAGAATGTTTTCTGAACCGGTGCTGTAACTTCTTTTGTGTATTGTATATTGTTCTAATTCTTTTTGTATAGCGTTCCTGTAGGTGTGTAGATGGATAAATGGACAAGTTGAATTTTTGAAAGTGCCCTTGGCAACCAAAATATTGTCTGTTTATTAATTTTTAAGAATGCTTTCTTATGGAGGAACAGTATTGTGGCTGCCAAGGGAACATTTTCAAAAATTAAGCTTGTTTATTTTCATCAACGTACACCCAGGAATACGATACAAAGAGAATACGAACGGAAAACTAAACACAAAAAAATTACAGTGCATGCAAAGAAGAATATATTATTTATGACTGCTTTTTTCCATGTGGGCAATGCAACTTTTTTGTATACTGTTCCTTGCTCTGATACTTTGTGAATAGTGTTTCTGGTTTTTAGTGTAGATGAAAATGGACAGACTTAAATTTTTGACAAATGTTTTATTTTGGCGTCTATGGGTATTTTCGCATATTGTACAAGTTTTTGAAGAATATTTCTTCCGTGCCGCCACTGTAACTTTTTTCTGTATTGTTTACTGTTCTAATTCTCTTTGTATCGTGTTCTTGTGCTTGTCTAGATGTGAAATAGACATACCTTTTATTATTTTTTAAGAATGCTTTCCTCTGTGAGGAACAGTATTGTGGCTGCCAGCAGATATTTTCAAAAATTCAACCTGTCCATTCTCATCTGGACACACCAAGGAATACGATACAAAAAGAATTAGAACAAAAACAAAACAAAAAAGTTGTCAGCGAAGCTGACTTTTGTAGCTAATTCTGGTATATAAAGGCGTGCATAGGTGATTTAAAGCATCTGTTATACTTTCGTTGATTTTATATTTACCAAGCTATTAAATAAATTTATTTAGATTTTATTTAAAATATACTTCTTAGAGTATTAATTACTTGAATGATGATTGAAATGATCCATATTATATAAAGCAGAGTAAACTTTATGAACTTTGTTGACATCCATTTTATTGTTTATATGAACAACCTGGTCTTATAGTTGGGTTCACTGTCTGAAATGATAGTTTCATCGAACAAAGGTGTATGTTTGGTTGCATTTACAGCGAAGACATGTCCTCGCATGTATATGCAACTAAACATACACCTTTGTTGGACGAAACTATCATTTTGAACAGAAAACCTAATTATAAGACCAGGTTGTTCATATCATCGTTTTATATAAGCAAAGAGTTCATTCCTATAAATAATAAAATGGATGTGGACCAAATTCATAATGTTTACTCTGCTTTATATGATATGGATCATTTCAAACATTGTCAAGTAATTACTACTCTAAGAAGTATAACTGTTGTCATCTTTGAAACATACACATTGTATTATCAAATAATTATGTTATACTAGTTCTTTTCTTTCTGTTTTAAACCGTCACTATCGTAAAATGTGCCCCTCTGGCACTTTTAAATTGTTAATTTAGTAATTCGGCCTTTTATATAATGTGACTCTTGTCGATTTACACAAATATTTATACAATTTATTTGAAATAAAAGTAAGTTATTTTTGCTTGTTGTTTTCCATTTGTAGCTTTTGAGAAGGGCAAAAACAACTTCCAAAACGTTAAGTGCTTGATTAAATATATTCATTTGTGCTTTTATTATTGAACTATATCCCAAAATAATAATAATTTTCATGTTTATTTTAATATAAGACTGACCAATCAATATATACAGACATGCATATTAGGTAATTATAACTGCACAAGGCAAGTTGATAAATACTAAGATGTTATAGTTATTATTTCATCTTATTAACTATATATATTAAGTGCCTCTAGCATAGAGATCTTTATATTGTATTGACGGTTTTCTGAGAATGAATTTCGAAATAATTTTTGATATATCTCTAGCTAGCATTATTTTGAACGAGTTTTTTTAGAAGGGATTGCGTCCATATTTATCATTAATAAAGATGGTTTAATTTTCTTTCTTTATTTATTTTTTTGTTTGTTAAAGTGATCTGATAATGGATGGCCCTTGATATGCAATAATAAACAGAGCACTACTGAGTAATGTCAGGTATTCAATTTAAAAAAATTTAGTGTTGAATTGATGACACAAAACTAAAAACATTTCTGAAAATGATATTATAACAAACTGTAATATTTATAATAAAAATAATAACCACAACACACGTTAATTATAAATACATGCTGAGATTTATGTCTGAAGTGTACCTTGTAGTCCCCAATCGGTAATAGAAAGTTTATTTAATGTTTTGTAGTTGTCTAATCTTTATGATATTTAGATGCCTTGATAATATGATTTGTTAACTCTTACATACACTATTTGGCCTTTTTATGACATTATCGCAAATACTGTTGACCAAATATCACAAGTAAAAAGTCAAGAGGGGTTAGGTCTGGGTTTTTGCACTGTTCAGTTTAAAGGTAACTCATTATTTAGAAGCATCAATATTTCTTGCCTGTGCATATTAAAATTTTGTTCGTTAAAATATATTTGTAGCAAAGTGGAAATTACTCGTTTCTTAGAGGTTTTAAATATTGTCTATTATTCAGTGCCTGCCTCTCAATGAAAACCGAATTAATAACATAATTCCCTATAATGCTTATTCGTATATTTAGTTGTTGTGGCCATTCGCTATGGATTTGATGAAACTCTATGAATTTTCTCTACTCCACACACTAGTTTTCTTTTTATTCATTGTGCTATTAACACGTTCAGTGCAAATGATGCACATGTGCGTCATTTTATCCCTCCACTATATGCGGATGACGCGCTTATGCGTCTTGCTAGTCTCCACTTATTTAGTGTTAGTCTAGGCTTAGTAGTGGCCAGAAATATATGTATTTGTAATTGCACATTCTTGTGGCCACTGTAAACGTAAAAATATAATTCGTTCGAAACTATCATAATATATTATGGAGTTGGATAATTTTAATGTTGCTGGTACCTCTGGCGTAAAGCGTAGAAAAATTACCATTAAAAACCCTGATAGATTGACAGAAGATAAAATGTTACAATTTTTATATGCTTCTGAAACAGAGCCTGAAGAAGATATGGAAGATTTGGATGAATTTGTGCCGTTTAGTGATAGCGATGACGACGCTGAAGGTTAGTTAGATTTATGTACCTACCTGTACATATGATATGAAATAAATTATTTGTAGTTGAACCAGCTGCTACTGAAAATGACAATGCAAGTGGAGATGCAGAATCTTGGTTTGAAATTCCAAGTGGAATGTGAGAATTTTTGTTTACAAAGGAAAATAAGATATTGATAGATTTACCAGAATCTGTTGAGCCATATGATTACTTTAGATTATTTGTGAATGACAATTTGTTAGACTTAATTGTAACTCGAACAAATTTGTATGCAAAAGAAATGCATTGTTCTAAAGGTGTTTCTGAAAAATCAAGGATTTCTGCATGGAAAGACGTTACAGTACCCGAATTATTAATTTTTATGGGGCTTACATACCACATGGGAACTATAAAACTTAGTCGCATTCAGGACTACTGGAAAACACATCGTCTATTTAATTTAACTTGCTTTTCAAAATTCATGAGTAGAAATCGCTATTTAGTAATTATGCGGTGTGTACATTTTGTTCAAAATTCAGAAGATGGAGAACCATTAGCATCAGATAGGTTGTACAAAATTAGGCCTCTAATAAATTATTTCAATAATAAAATGGATGAATTATATTATCCTGGAAAAAATTTATCCTTAGACGAATCGATGGTTCTATGGAAAGGCAGGTTGTTATTCAAACAATACATAAAGAATAAAAGACATAAATATGGTTTTAAATTATACATGCTGACAGAACCTATTTTAAATATTGTGGTTTATACAGGTCAGCTTGGCGAAATTGGCGGTAAAGGTCATTCCAACAAAGTAGTCATGCATTTGGCTTCAAAAAATTAAATAATGGTCATTCATTATACATGGATAGTTATTATAATAGCTATCAATTAGCCGAAACGTTGCTTCAACATAAAACATATTGCATAGGAACATTACAGGGAGATAGAAAAGATACTCCAAAGGATGTAGCAAATGTAAAACTTCAAAGAGGTATGTTTCGATTAGGCATTATAAATATATTTGTAAATTTTCTTTGTTATGTAGGAGATACTAAAGCCAAATATAAACAAGGTGTTATGATTGGCAAGTGGAAAGACAAAAGGGATGTGACCTATATTTCCACAGAGTTTGAAAACGAAAAGGTAACAACACGTAATAGACGAGGTCATGAAAAGGAAAAACCGTTACCAGTATCGGAGTATAATCGATTTATGAGCGGAATAGATTGACAAGACCAACGTATGGCACATTATCCATCTACACGGAAAACATTGAGATGGTATAAAAAGCTTGGTGTTCATGTGTTACAAATGCTCCTACATAACTCCTTTATGACAAATAACAAGTTTTCCGGTAAAAAGATGACGCTGTATAAATATAGGTTATCGGTGCTCGAAAAGCTTTTGCCAGGAGAAGATAAGAAGATTACCAAATCTACACCAAAAGTATTTGAAAACATGCCAACAAAAATAGACAAAGCAGATGGTAAAGGAAAAACGCTCCGAAAAGGTGCTGCATGTGCCACAAAAATAAAATTAGAAAGGACACTATTTATCACTGTGCGGAATGTCCCGATAAACCCGGATTATGTTTAGAACATTGTTTTTCTAATTATCACAAACAATAATCAAAAAAAGATTTGTTTGTTGTTTTCTTATACTTTTTTATCGATTTTTATCTCATAGCATAAGTTTTAACGTCTTTATCTAAATAACGTTTTTATATGTGCTTATTGTTTGATGTATATAATATAATTACATACAATTAGTAGTCCTATTATTTAGTTTACTATTTATATCTAAATGTTAATTAGAATGACGCATAAGTGCGTCATACACACAAACTGTAAAATTATATAAAATGTGCTAATGACGCATATGTGCGTCATGGTCAAAATTTTGGAAAAATCCACACCAAAGCTATAAATAATAAATACAATATTCACATATAAAGATTTCCTTCGGAATTATGCAAAATACCTTAGCAGCATTGTGCATGCGTATAACCTTTTACTTTAGCTATGAATGTGTTAAGCATGAAAGTTTTATCACCTGAGAACAGAACTAAATTAAGAATATTTTGATTTTGGTACATTTTTACCATATTCACAAAATTTCATTCTAGGTTCTTGTAAATTCTGAATATAGAGCTTAACCTTATCCTACATGTTATAAAGATTGAGATTTAGGGCTTTCAGATATGCAACAATGAAATTGAATAAAATAGTATATTAAAAATTTTTTAAAATTTTAGCATTATGTTCATTCTTGTCCAATAGTGCAAATCTAATAATTATTATTGTTAATTGTTCCTTTTTACTTACGACTGGTGTAGTGTTAACAATAACAATAAATTTTTACATTTCTAGCATCTCTATAGTGCCTTGTGAGATTAGGTGAATTATTTCATATTAAATTGTCTTGATATTTCTCTTTTATGATGTTTTAATTTGGCACAAATATTCAAAATTTATAGTATCAAGTTTAATAATTCTTTTAACCAATTTAAAAAATTTTCAGTTATCTCTATTAGAGAACTTTTTAGACATTCTATAAAACCTAAACGTTGTTAACCTAAATATTATATAATACTACCCTCCATGGTCTATGCACCCATTTGCTTCACTTGTTACGTTAATTCGTGGCCCCACGTTGGGCGCCAAAATTTCTGTTACGTTTCTTCGAGGCCCCACGTTGGGCGCCAAATTTCTGGTACGTTTTTTTTTCGTGACAGCCACGTTGGGCGCCAAATTTATGCTACGTAACACAAAGAAAGTCAAAGAAATGACCGGGCTCAATCGGAGAGTAGGGGGGGTTGTAGAAAGCAGACCGACATATAATGTATGCGGCGGTAAGGAGTTAGTGACAATACCTGCAAGAAAAATAGTTAAGCAAACCTGAAAAAAAAAAGAATAAGCATAGCAGCAATGAAAAGTCTAAATTATTCAGTACTTTGTAGAATGTAAAAAAAGAAACTGTTTGGATATTCTATATAATATAACAACGGTAAAAGCAATACACAAAATTTTTATCACAAAGTGAGGTAATATTGGGGAGTAGCAGAAACGTTTCCTCACACACCAATTAAACATAAATCAGATAAAATGTTGACAAAAGATAAATAGATAAGACACAATTGGTATGAGTAATTCAGTAGTATTGATTTTTCTTTCTTTCTTTTTTTTTTCTATGTTTTAAAATAGCATGCAAGTCCATTGTAAAAGGTATCAGAACGACAAAGATATGGTAAAGCAACGAATAGAGATTTAAAGTAATAACCAGTAGGAAATAGTTCAACTTACAAAAGTCCTTCAGCAACGCTTCCTTGCAACTGAAGTGTGGGATTCAACGATGTCCTGCACTAACGAAGCACTTCACCCTTGACTGTGAGGGTGTTGATGGAACTTATCACACGTTACACTAATCACACCTACGTATTTCACTGGGGTTAGCAGCAGACAATATCACGCGTCGGAACTATGTAGCTTTGATAAATTCTATTTCCTAAGACAATAATTTCGAAATATTCCGCAGCACTAGTTCAATTCCAACTGGGACCAGATGTATATTATGTTCATAAACATCCCAACAAGCAGTGGGAAACTTCAAACAATACCTTTGTAAGCCGGCAATTTGCCATATTTCGCAAATAACGAAATTTGCGCAAGTAATGATCTATTTTAGATTCTTTGTTGTTAGAAAATTCAGAAACTACAGTATCACTGTATTTAAATAATCCAAAGTATGCGCTACTCTGAGAAGAACAGGACCACGAAACTAGATTGCACATACAGTTTTTAAATATCAAAAGACAAAACAACTAAAAAGAACCATAACGGGTAAAGCACGTGTATCACTAAAGCAAGTCCGTCAAATGTACCTTAAAACATTTATTTCACAAGAAAAACAACTAAAAACAATTAGTAAGGCAACGCGTATCACTAAAATAATGTTCCGTAAAACAAGCACGTGCGGTCGAGTCAACAAGTTCTATCACTTTTTTTTTTCAACAGAAAAGCAACAAAAAGAACAATTAGTAAAGCTACGCGTATCACTAAAACAATACGACTCTTTTCAAAGCAAACAGCACACACTATTTTTAACGTAATTAATCTGTAGGAACGAAGAGCAAACTCAAACTACCTCATCTCTTAATAATACCATCCTTGTTACTACAACCGCTTATCGACTCTTATCTAAACTTGTATATCCACATAAGGAACAAAATTTATTTGAACGCCAAGACAAGAACGGTGCAATTTATAATTAATTACAGCGGTTTATCATTTCCGATAAGTTGGACAGTAATTTACTTTATACAAACAGCGATCCACTCATTATCAATAAAATATAGAAATAGTAATTGCAGAAAGGTATTTACTAGTTGAGAAAAAGCGTAAAATGTTAAACGATTTAAAAATGCCCGTTACACACTTCTGTTGTTCTCGTATGAATAGTTCTATTTATGAGTATTGCTCACATTAACAACATGTTGAAAAAATTAAATGTTTTACAAAACTGAAAGAATCGATCGTGCTGTTGTAAGGTATCATAAGTAAAACATCTTTAATATATGTTTGAAATAAGTTATATTTTTTTCTATAGTACAATTTGTTAAATATAATTTAGTGACTTGTGAATTGCAAGTACTGCATCAATATAATGGTGTGTATAAAAATATAACAATTTAATTTACTGCCTGTTTCACTTAAATTTTATTATAGAGGAAATCATTTCTAGGCATAAACACATTTATTTTATTGTTTGACTAACTTACACTAGATTTTGTTGTATTGTATAAATAACATGGTGATGTTTGGTGCTAAGTCGGAACCAATACATGCAAGGAGCGATCACACCAAACTATTATAGTACTAAAACCAATATTTGATTAAAGTTTATCTAGTTATATTACACAATATCATATCCTGTACATAAATTTTAATTGATAACTGCTTAGTGCATCATATAATATGGCTTGTTGCTTATATGATTTAATCAACTAGTGACAGTTTCAAGTAACTAGAAATAACTGTCTCTGTGTAGTTTTCATTTTATATCTAATTTTGGTCCTTTCAAATTGGATATGATTTCATAGTCGATTGAAGTAGATTAAATAGTTATGGGAAAATTAAACCATGTTTGCACAATCAAAAGGGATTGTCCCAAGCACACTCTCTATTTCTTTTTGAGAACATATCTTATATTCTTATTCATTCATGTTTTGTCTGTATATTATACTTGCACTTAATTTTAATTACATGTATTTGTGAATATGTTGACATTTACGTTTATTAAATTATTTCATTTTGATTAACCTTCACTCTCTACCATATGCTTACTGATTCTTGTTTTCAAAAGTTCCTGTAGTACCAATAGAATGTTGTTGCTAGAGTTATTCATGTTATCATTTTTCCCCCTTTTAAATGGTTATTTTAAAATTTTGGTGGTTGTTCGTTTAATACAAAGATAACAGCCAATAGCCTATATACAAAATACATGTCCGCCCTATACCACGACTTATAGCTTTAGATTCAAAGTTGACATATAGAGCTACAATTGAAATGCTCAATGTTTCTGAAATTTGTGTAATCACCGTTTCGATGGTTTGAACTGCATTAATTATCGAGAATTGTACTTATGTAGATTATATTTGTTTGATTTATTCTAACATAAAGATTATACCACAATACTGTCTTGCTAATAACAAACACGATATTTATAACAAAATAGAAATATAAGTTAAAAGCAATTGTAAAAGTTTTTTTTGATAATTTTGAGTATTATTAATTGAAAATGATGTAACTGTGTGAAATATATGAAATTTGTATAACAAAATATCGACTGATTTAGAACAGAACATCATAAGTGACAATATTACCAAATATTTGTTTTTCAACTCTGGCTATGCAGTAAGGGATTGTAAATGTGCTTGCAAAAGGTAGTACATTAATAAACATCTCAAATGAAGTAAATCTAAATTTTATACAGTCATAACTACCAACTTTGTAAAACATGTACAAGCAAAACATGTTACATGCCAAAATGGCAATGTATCATGTTTTAGATTTAGATATAATTTATAAGTTAATTGCCGCGTTTTTTAAAACTAATAATGTTAACTTCCGTCGTCGCTGACAGTCGCGTCTGCGCAGATTGAATGCGGAGGTGTACGAGTGTCGAAAGCTGGGACTAAGCCACGAGACCTGAAGGGGGCAACAACTATCTGAGTGGTGTGTTTTTTCTTTTTAGAAATAGGTGTGTAGGTTCCCTGTATCTTGCCTTTATCGTTCCGTTACCTTATCTCCATTCATCCCCCTATGAGTGCAATAGAGGTTTAGGACGGATGGTAATTTGAAGTTCAACATGGCGTAGTCCAACCCAATTTAACCACCGCTGGATCCTGAGATTAAGTTCCGAGATACCCATCACGTGAGTAATTTGATTTTACTTAAATTGTGCTTGTAAATTTTACTTAGATAGCGATTGCATCGCCTGTAAAACGTGGTCGGTATCTGTTACAAAATCGCGGGTAATTATGCCGCGTAAAAGGTAACAATGGCGTTCAACGTGGGGCGGGTAATTATGCTGCGTAGTAACAATGGCGCCCAACGCGGTATTAATTACCCGCCATTATGTAACATATACCGACCACGTTTTATGGGTGATACAATCGCTATCTAAGTCAAATTTACATGCACAATTTAAGTAAAATCAAATTACTCACATGATGGGTATCTCGGAACTTAATCTCAGGATCCAGAGGTGATTAAATTGAGTTGGGTTACGCCATGTTGAACTTCAAATTACCATCCGTCCTAACGTAACTTCTGTTGCACTCGTGGGGGATCGGAAGGAATAGGTATCAGGTACAACAAAGGCAAGATAAGGGAACCTACACACCTATTTCTAAAAAGAAAAGCACACCACTCAGATAGTTGTTGCCTCCTTCAGGTCTCGTGGCTTTGTTCCCGCTTTTGACACTCGCGCACCTCCGCATTCATTCTGCGCAGACGCGACTGTCAGCGACGACGGAAGTTAACATTATTAATTTAAAAAAACACGGAAATTAACTTATAAATTATATCTAAATCTAAATATGATACATTACCATTTTGGCATGTAACAAACAGTACATGCACAACATCATATTTGTCAAAACATCCTATGTGACAATAAACTGTTGCTTACGATACTTCGCAGATGACTGATTAAAATTCTTTACTCAAATCTTCAGCACTGTTTTATACATATCAGTACAACTTTGTGTGTTTTATAGTAAATAAATGTATTAAATTAATGACAGATCATAGAGGACAATCAACAATACCTATTATCCTCGAATAAAATAACCGTTAATGGAGTTGTTTATGTTTGCATTTAGTTTAACGGTTTATTGCGATTTCAGTCCATCCTGTGCCTGCAACATTTTGTCGATGTATTGCTTAATCTTCATCATAATTTAGTAAGTTGAATGATTCATTGTAAACGTGAACAATCGTAATATTATATTTATTCATATATTAGCTGAATATTAAGTTATAAATCAAGACACTTCTCGTTTAAGGTTATGGCAATGAGACGTGGTAGGCGTATTTTAGGTTTGGTTCTCGCTGTCAATTCCAGGATAATTCTAAATGTGTAGAAAAATGGAACAAGCCAAAGTTAAATAAAGTAACCGAAGATATTGCAAATCAAATAAACAATAAACGTTGTTATTTTTAATAGTTTAGTTTTTTAGCCTTCTTTTAACAATATAGTGAGAACCATGTATTTAATATTGAAAGCATGACTGTAATATTTGTTAATGAAAATTTTGTTACTGATGTTAATGCTGTCAATATGTATGTTCTGAAAATAAAGAAACTGCATTATTAGAAACCTCACTAAAAATTATATCACCATTGGGTATCAAACTATTAGTTGATTACAATGATTTATCATGTGATTCTCAATTAAACGATAATCGTAATATGAATTTATAAAACACCAATGCTAGTAGTAGTCGTAAATCTAGAGTCAAGTTTTAAATATTTTCATCTAATAATTAATTTTTCTTTGATCCTAATTACAATGATCCTTCAGTTCATTCAATGCGTCTGAAAGTGTGATAGGGTTAGAATCGGCTAATATTGGTGAAAGTGGATTTAAAAAGAAATAGTTAAGTAAGTACTTGAAATGAGAGAAAATATTAGGAAAGAGCAAGTCAGTTAAACCAAATCCCTGTTAAACAACAGCAGTATGCCATTTTTGAGTTTTACAGAGGTTTAGGTAGTTTTCTGAGACAAGAGTTTGGTTACTTTCTTGTGTAACCAACGTCGAAATTAGGAGAAAGCGGGTAAACAATGTGACGAGTAGGAGAAGCAAAAGTTGCTTTTTATACCATGGGAAGACACAGCGATTAAATTTTTTAAAATATTACTTTAGCAACTTCCTAGAGGATGAATATTGATATCGGAAAACAAAGTTGAGTGCAAATTATTTTCAGTTTGAAAGTTATAAGTTAAGTATTTACATATTTTGAAAACATGTTTTATTAGAAGTAAAAGAGCATCTGTATGATTTCTTAAAATGTTATTCAAAATTCTTTCTATAAACTTTTAGAATAACAAATTAGTTACAGCTGAATTTTTTGTACACTTTGTTACAGATAATTGTAAATATAAAGTAGGTACATATACAATTACTGTTTGTAAATAAAATTTACACTTACCAAACATAGAATAATAGGTTTATTATATAATGTTTAAACTAACCGAATTGTTCATGAATACTACAGATTGTGTTCGCAACTATTGATGGTTGACTTTTGCAATTTGCATATTTTGTATAGCAATAAATTCATTATATCCCAAGTTTAATTAGGAATATAATGAAATTGCAGAAATTGAGATAGTGAATTGTACTGTATATCTTCATTATCCTTTTGATAGTATGAAATATAGTTAAATGTGAAAATTATTCCTTGAAGTTTAACCTTTTTATCATTTTTACACATTAAAAATAGAATCATGCTCTGTCATAAGATATAAATTCATTAATTAGAACTTTAATGTACTTCCTTTGTTGCCATTTTAATTATACTTATTTACATAAACCTTTCACACATTTGCATAATTCAGATAGAGTGATTCTCTCATTACTAAACATCTTTTTTGATACTAATTATCATCATGAATATGATAGTCCATAAAAACTAAGTAAAAATTCAAATTTGGCATTAATGGAGATATTTTGATTATCTGTAGTGTATAATAAAGATGTGTTGAAAAACCAAACCTTGATCTTAATTAATGTTTTAATTTTCACCCTCAAAGAGTACACAAAATTAATTATCTAATCTCATTTGACCATGGTTGCAAGTATCTTAAATTTATTATTATTCGTTTAGTAACACTTATAAGATTTGATTCAACAGGATACTTGCTGTAGCTGTACTTCACAAATTTTTATATTCAACAAGCTAAAGTTATATTTTTTTAGTTTATAATTTATATCGATTTCTTTTGTAAGTGAACTTCCTTTGTAACGGTTTCTCTTGGTTATATATAAAGTAAATTTAATCAGTCTTAAATTAGTACTAAATAAAAATAAAATAGCAAGGTACTCAAAATAAGTATCCTGTCAACATTTTTCACCCTAATTTGAGCTCATCAGGATAGAATTAAAGGATGGTAATGTTTGACATAGACAATTATGAAACGTACATCTTCACTTGGCTCGCAATTAGTACTTATGCGTTGCTTCACTTGACAGCAGATTTTGGTAAAAGTCGACGCGAAGGAGATCTGGCTCAACTATTGTTTTCTATAGGCAAAAATTATTATTATAAAAAAGTAAATCTAAGGAGTCTTAAGTTAACACAAAGTAAGAAAAATTAATGGCAAGGGACTCTAAATAAGCATCCTGTTGATATAGGTGAAGTTGTACTTCCATAATGCATGTGTTAAATATTAGAACCTTGGTACTCCTATCCTAATGAATCCCAATTTGGCAAAATGGTTTTTTTTTTCATTAATATCGAAGTCATGATTATTTTGTTGCTTTAGTAATTTATTAATTAGACTCTTTGGTTAATTATTAGTTAGAAAACCCAAATCCTGTACTTTGACAACTCATGCTCTCGATAACAACCATAACTTAGATTTTAAAAATCTATTATATAAATTAAAACTAACGATTTAAAAAGATTTTTTATTGAAATGTGCCATATTTTCAAAAACTCCAAATCTATGAATAAAAAAAGTGTTATGGGTCATCTTAGCTGTATTTAGGGTTAGTGGTAAGTTAACTTTTTTTTTAACAGCGTGTAGAACTCGCATAGACAAACAAATATTTCAAGTATTTTTTTGTATCAAAACTCAAAACAAGAGAGAAATAGCCTTTTACTATAAATAACTGCCAATTAAAACGTGTCCTGATAATAGATCTAGAGGTCAATTTTGATGTAAAATTTTCGTTTATTGATCATATCACTGCAACTATGAGTGCTGCAATGAAAATGTACGGTTTCGTGAACTGTAATTGTAGACCCTTCACAAATGTCTACACTCTTGAAGCATTGTATTTTTGTTTAGTGCCATACAAGCTAGAATATTGTGCTATAATTCGTTTGCTACACAGTTATTTTAAAGTAGGCAAGTTCTTCAAAAACGAAAAACCAAAGAAGCTGCTTATATAACCCTACTTAAAAATAACTGTGTAGTAAACGAATCTGTGACTTTCAGTAGACAATGGATTCCATTGCTAAAAGAAATTACAAATGAAAATCAAATGCCCCCAATATCTAGGTAGCATTGCAAGTTCTTCCTGGGTTTTCCTTGCGATATTAACATGAAATACAGCCTATATACATGATTTCTATTTATACATACTACAACTAATTACATAACGACAGGCATATTAGCAGCCCCGGCTGCTTAAGCCTTATGGTAACGTAATCACACACTTCTTTAATAACCATCCTCTCAATCATATAAATAGAAACATGTTAAAAGATGTTCCAATCATCAAGTTATTGAATTTATATGAAATTTAACTATATAAAAATTAATGAACTGATTTCACTTTAAACGTATTGGCTACCTTAAAAAGCTACCCCAGGGCACAACACAAATTGAATACTCATTCTTCTAAACTTTAAAAATTTTCACCTAATGTATTCAAATCAAAGATTAATAATGAAAGTCACCTTCAATTTGTGTCATAAATGTTAAACTTAAATTTTTTTATTATTTTGACAACGATTCTAGGTAGGTTATGGATCGAAACGTAAATAAAGATGAATTTAAAAACTATGAGTGGTTTAATTCCCAAAGAAGATTAAGACAAATGCAATTTTCTACCCTGTAGTGTAGAATTTTTAATATGCTTTTCCTGGTTTTATTCTGTTGAAAGTAATTGTGTTATTCGATTTAATATAATTAAAAGAAAAAAATTGTTTTAGATGTGGTTATCACTAGGATAGTGCCAATATGGTATTTTCGATTTTTAGGTCAGTTAATCTGGTATCAATCGCCGACACAGATCTAGTTGAAGGGAATATTGTACTACTGTTACCCTCTTTGGTGGATATTTTGCAGTATTTCTCGTTTAGTTTAATTTACTACCCTTTGATTGATGGTGCGTTAGTTAATGTCTAAGGGATGTTATCAATGTAATAAGGAATCAAGCAAAGTGAAAATAACTATTGGGTTGTACGAATTAGTGATGGAATTGTAAATGTTGATATTAGAATGCAATGTTAGTGGCACAAATTAGTATTTTGGAATGGACAATGAAATGATATAGCGAAAAGTTGGGATTTAATTGTTTGTTTGTTTTTTGTTTATTATGAATGACATTCCCAATAATTGGGATGTATAAGTGTTTTATAATTAAATATTAAAAGTAGGAAAAATGTGTAGTGGGAATAGTTTTGTCAATAGCTTAGATTTAAGGTCATTATATGATATTTTTTTAGCAATACCTGGCCACAGATTTGTGGTTAAGAGATTGTTTTTTAGGAAAGTAAATTTGTATTTTTGTTGATGTTATTTTATGTAAATAGAGTTTAAGTTTAGGTGGAATTTAGGATACAAGTAAAGTCAGCTAATGGTAAAGGATATCCAGCTACCACAGTAACAGTATTTTATTTGGAACAAGTATTTTATTTTAGAATTTTCTTTAATTATGACCGAAGAATTAATGTGTTTATAAGAGAGTTTTGAGAAAGGTGTGATAATAGCTTATAAAATTTAGAATACTGTAGCAAGGAAGATGTATGTGGAATGTCTTCCATATAGCAATAATATGAAGAGAATTGTTGTGATTGACAGTTTGGCATCCCTCGATTTTGACTAAAGTAGAAAAAACATTTCAGGTTAAGTGAAATATAATGTAGTTTTGGTTGTATTTCAGCATTTTTCTTTAGTGTTTGTGTATTTCTTTATTTTTATTTTTCTTTTCTCATTTTACCATAAGAACCCACTCGTGCACGCCTGCAGTTAGCAGACGCACTTTTATATTGTTATGGATCCCTGCTACTTCAAGGCAATTTCAAATCTATTAACTTAATGCACACTTTACCCATAACAACGCATATCATGATATGAAGTCTGAACCTGTCTGTGAAAGTTTATACTAAAATACTGATCACATTTTCAACATTTGACAAAGTAGTAGATAGCTAACCATATGACGTAATGCACTGATTTGACGGACCCAGCATAAGGTGATACCATTGGCAAGAATAAATCTACAGTGCATTAACCGAGGTCAACAAAAAGCCAGATGAATGTTAAATACGTGACTATCAAGCAGGTGGTTAGACAGATATCGAAATCATCTAATTATTTTATAAATCATTACTTTTGAAAACATTAATTTTTGAAATTTTCACACATTGTTAATTTTCTTATTCTTGGACTTGATGTTAACAGTTATAAAAAATTGCAAAAACCATATTTTTTTCATCATAGAAAATAGAAAAATTGCACTATACATTTTTATTGATATGGACTGGATTATATTGTTCTTGATTCAGAAGATAAGATAAACAATAGTGAATGATCTTGAGATTCTCATCGTATCAATTATATGTAATCAAATATTTGTATTTTGTCATGGGACAGTTTAACATTGCCTACTTTATGACCGATTGAAACTACAGCTTGCATGGTCTAAGACTTGAACTTTAATATAAAAGAATGGTAATATGATTTCAAGAAGTGTTTATTTTTACATGTCGTATCTGAAAATTAAACCCGTTAAGTCACTTGCAGAACTTACCGCTTTTAATTCATATATTCAGAAATTATGAGAAATGTGATAAACATTTTTAGTAATTTCTAAATGAATTTAATAAAACTAATGCCACTTAAACTCAAAAAATAAAACCAGTGACAAATTTCTTAATGTCCCATAGCCTCACTTATCATTTTTTCTCAAGCAATATCATTTATTAGTTGATTTTGTTTTGTTGTAATTGGAATGCAGTATTTTCATTTTAATTTAACTACATGCATCTATATCTTGTTGTGAAGGTGTTGAATAGAGGATTTTACAATTAAGTATTTTGTTTTGTACTTAATATTCAAGGATTTTTAGGTGTAGTGACTTGCATGATATAGCTTACAAAATTAGTTAAATATACGAATGATGAAGTCATACAAACCATATAGTTCAAGATTACTCATACGATGTTGATAAACAATGCTTTAAGATGATTTACAATGAATAATCAATTGACTTGAAGATGTAACTATACTTTTTCAGTATTAATTTTAGTAATACTGATAACTAGAATTTTTTTAAAGTCTATAAAATATTGTATTTATTAAAAACGTACAAGAAATGTATATCATATTATTAACAATACTAAAATCAACATGTATTTACATAAGCAGTTCCATAAAGTGCGGTAATTTGATTAGATTTTAACACTAACGATCGAAAAAAGCTAGATATTTGAAAATGAGAAATTACTGTCTAATTGCAATAATCGGAGTCGTTACTCACCATGAAATATATATATTTTTTTAATTATATGTTGTTAATTTAAAACGAATAATATAGTTAATCCAGGTTAGACCCCAGATGGTGCTACTTTGATAGACACGTTGACTGTCATGGAACTTTTCATGATTACGGTCTAAGAAGCCGATTTTATTTAATCATTTTACATTATTAGAAACTTTAATTATAATACATAGTAATAATCAAAAAGCTTAAAAAGTATTTTTTATTAAAAAAAAATGTTACGAATTATCTCATAGTTGGTTTATATAACAGAAACCTGTTTGCACAAACCAACTATGAGATAATTCATGTGCAGACAAGCTTCGGCCTGGCTTTGCTAGAGCTGAATCAGATACAATGTATAAATTTGCTAGTAATAATGAAATGTGTGTTCTTTTATAATCAAATTATAAATGCCCTAATTTAAATAGGGAGAAACCGCTTACTGAAAAAGAACATGAGTATCCTAATAATGTAAGTGATCCAGAACTTGACAAGATTTTCAGCAAGGATGGTAACGATAGTAGCGATTTTGTACCTTCTAAGAATTCAAGTGAGGACAGTGATAATGAAGTCATCTCCAAACCTGAAGATGAGATGATTCTCAAACCTAAAACAATCATGTTGCTTCCCCAGAAACTGCTCCAAATGCGAATGATAATTTGTAAACAGAAATTCGCCGTATACCCGAACTATTCATTTTCTGTTCATTTAAGCCAAGCCTGATTTTCTCTTTTCTTTCCTGAGGCCATCTATTCATATTTACACAGTTATCCTACGACTTTTCTCGTAGCTGTACAAATATAGCAGGTAATCAAGCGATGAGATAACTTGTAGTAGGCGTCCTGAACAACCAAACAACCTATGAGATATCTCGTAATTGGCAGAGTCAACGCATTAACAGTGTTTTTTATGTTGGAAATAGCAGTAGTTCTTATTGTGTCAAATAATCCATTTTTTTAATAAGAGCTTAATTTACGCATTTTCATGAAAATCTCGAAAGATGTATAATTATAGATTTCCTTCTTTTGTGTGCATTTAGTAAAAAAAGCAAAACAAGATTTTAAAATGATTAGGTTGCACATTTGCTACGTTCAGCGACATAGTCTAAAAAAAATAAAATAAAAACGAGGAAGAAAAAGAAGAAATTGACCGGGCTCAATCGGCGAGAGGGCGGGGTATTATACCTACAAAAAAATTTAAGGGAGGCCTGAAATAAAAATATACCCACGAACAATCAAACATTTACAAACTAAAAACCTCTAATTTAAATTATATACAAAACAATAGTACCAAAAATGAACAATTCGTAGGTACACAAAATACATATTTACGAATAAAAAAAGAATCATTTTTAACATGGCGAGCTGCAGTTTTTAGGCCACCCTCTATATTAATCTTCAAACAATAAGAGGAACAAAATTACCCCACTAAAAATCACAGCTCGAAATCAACATTGTAAGTACGGAATTCTATACATAAAATTATCCTAATAAAAAAATCAGTAAACATTATAATATCTTTGCACATACAAACAACCAGTCATTTTACCACCAATAAGGTGATGCATCCATAGACCCATGTACATATGCTGTTTCCAACAACTACCGGGTACCCATAATAAGAAAATTAGTGTATAAACACTCACCTTCGAGTCACCACCATCGGGTTGGCTCCTACCGTCTGTAAAAACGTTGCGAAACAGCGATGCGCGTGATCCTACCTTGGGGTGGTCCTCCCATCACAACAAGGGGCGACCATTTATTATGGCTTTAAGGGCCACTGAAAGGAGCTATAGTAATTATAAATAAAATTAATTTATTGTTGTTGAAAAGTACAATTTTATAAAACCCATCAATACTCATCACGCTGTAAGGCGTGCGCAAACTTTTCATACACAAAAATGGAAACAACCAACCATTCTACACGTGTTTTTACTATGTAGATTGTAAAGCAAGTGAATATTAATTTAGTTTCACTAATGACCAGAGCTCAAAGTAATATTGTTGTTAAGGAAATCAAACTGGAAAAACACGGTTTATTGGGATAATACGCGGCTTTAATTCGACGAAGCTTTCAACGGAAAACATATAAGAATCAATTATCAGATACCTAGAACCACTTATCGCCTATTTAATTTTAGCATAAACATTACGTTGAGGAATTCTTAGGAGTATTTATTATTAATTAGACTATAGAATGTAACAATAGGAATCGAATTTATACAAATATATAAATGAATTAACACGTGAAAGGGTTATTTTAATTTACTGAATTAATTTTCGTTTTTAACGCGTATTTCTTATTAACAGAAAAAAAATGTACGGGATGTTCAAAAAACGTAACACATTATTTGAGCAATATAAAATGACATAAAAATCAAGCATAATGACGTATTAACATACGTGTGATATTGTTTTCGACAAATATTTAACCATATTTTTATGTTTGGGAGCTTACTATCCTGTGTGGTGGGGAGTATATTTTCAGAAGGGTTCCTGAATAAATTCTCTGTATTATAACTGTGTTGGTATGGTTGATTTCAAAACCAATGTAACAAGCTTTATGCAAAATTTAGGATGATGTTTTTATTATTAAACTTGTATCATATATTTAATAGCAATGTTAAAAGAAACATTTAAGGACACCATGAATAATTAAATTAGTGTGCCTTGTTTATTTAGACATCTTTCTGATTCAATTATTCACATGGTACTTTGTGTAAATTTTAATTGTAGCTGAAGCATTTTTATTTTATTAATGTATTTAAGCAGTTTAAAAAACATTGAATTTGATTATTGTTAGTAAACAATCATATATATGGCAGGTGTTGGGTTTTAATTGTTGAAAACAAATCTTGTCTGCATATGCAAATGTTTAATTTAACATTCGTTAGTTCTTTAGATTTATAAAAGCATTAAAAAGTCACGTTCGATTTATTTATTGAAATAGAAAACATTGCTTAGCTAAAATACACGCGCGCGCACACGCGCGCGCGCACGCACACACGCACTCCAGCGTGCACACACACACCTGGTTATTTTCTGTATAATCAAGCCGCACATGCACTTTTGAATGCTCTCTGTAGTGTAGATGGCTTTTACTATAAACAGTCAGTTGTATTGCAACTATCATGTGAGCAACATGTCTGTTGAAATGCGACCTCCACATGGCATTTTAAAAATAATTCTTTCGGAGTCTTTGTCAGCAATGTTATAAATTAGATGATATGCACAACTACCATGATACCATCTTTGCTGTTATTTACCTTACGTTAATCTTCGCTGTTATTTAATTTATGGACGACCTTTAACACTATGTAAACTTAAAAATTGTATCGAAGTAACTACTGTAAAACTGAGAGATACTGCGATATAATGGATTCAACCGTCTTTGATTAAAAAACTCATATTGATGGTTCGACATAAATTCCATTTCGATTGTTACCAACACTACAACTGGATCAAGTAGATACCTTGTTGTTGAAATATTTTTATCACAAGAGGACACTGTTAATCAAGATGAATTGTATAGCTTACCAACATGTTGTTTTTTGTTAGTATGAATTAATGCCATAGTCCTCGGCAAGTCAAACTTTATAATTATTTATATGAAGTATTTTATTCCCTAAATTAATGTTATTAAAACCTCCACAATAGTTAGATCATTGATTACAAAAACATTCATGTATGCTTTATTACTCAGAATTAAGTCAATGTTTATTTTCTACAAGAAATATAAGTGACGATCAGTTTCCCACCTGATTTAAAAAGTAAAAGTAGTATAATTTATTTGAAGTGTATTTTAAGATCTCATGTGTCTATTTGAAAATTTTATGCTATAAGGAATAATTAAAATCTTTTAAGATCCACTAATGATTATATGTATATCGTACTCAGATCTGAATATGATATGATAAAAAACTTTTATTGAATACATTAATTGACATTTTTAATGTAACATTATAACTTGATATAAATTCCATCTTCAGTTAACATTACTTAAAGAAAATTTAATTTAGAATTATAAATACCTGTTACAACAAGAGAATAATCTTTAATTTAATAAATGTACATACATTTCCTCTTCAGACTTTTTATTAAATTACTAACATAACAATTTATTAAGAAAGTAACCTTATGATTAAATTTGGTATAAATGTATATTTTTTATTCAGATGGAGCCTATGATCTATTTGATATTTAATGTATAACTACTTTTTCTTTCTGAGATAATATTGCATAACTTAACAAAAACATGTGTATAATGGTCACTGAAGTTCCTACACTTTCTTTAGAGACGCTGTCTTGCTTATGTTAAATCTTTGAATCTAGTAGCACCGGACATTTCCGTATTTATAAAGACCCCCCCGTTAGTCTCATCTCGCTGAAGACATCTATGGTTAACTTCATACAGAAATTAAGGTGGTTCTGTACTTATCTCGTAACACCATAATCAATATTTTTATATAAGTTACTCCACCCTATAACATCTATAGAAATTGAAACAACTAAACGAAATAAATATAAAGATAGATTACACAACAACAATTGATCATGCAAATTGTAATAATCCTTAATATAAATAAAACACACAAATGATATTTTTAATAGATTGGCATTTACAAACATGGGTATACATTCATACATCATACAATGCAGAAGAACGTGTACGTGTTGTTTTACATATGCTTTAAGTCTTGCTACACGTGCACGAGCCATGCACGTATATTAGATTATTTAAGGGGGTTTCATTCAATAATAAGTCAATACACTAAACCATTTCCCCCTAAACAATCTATTACAATTTCTGTTAATATTGTAATCTCTTGGGTGCCTTCCTAATTTGCACCGGGTGCCCTGTAAAGATGTTCTGGTAGTGCTGGAACAACCTCCTCTGGTTTATTATTACCAAACTCCTCATCCTTAGTATAATCCAGATTGACATTGTTGTTTATTACCGGTGCGTTACCACTACTATTTAGTTAGATAAATGTGTCTGTGTACAACGGTCGAATTTGATTAGTATGTCTTTTCCAAACTAATAAATTCTAGTCTAAAGGTTTAACTAAATGCATATTTTCCCATCAAATATTACAAATTTTTTCTGCGACACCATGATGACTTAACATTTCTATAATCTTTGACCAGGACTAACTGCCCCACTGAAAATACTATACTTCTTCCCCTTCTATAATATTTTTTATTAACATTTTGCGCATATCTCAAGTTTGTACTAACTTGTTTAAAACTTGAAATATGTACATTTGTTTGTAAATTACTTGGTTTAAAGAAATCAAAACGAGTTTGTAAGGGACGCCCTAAAAATATTTTAGAGGGCGACTCTCCTATCGTGCATAGCATTTTTGTATGTTAACAAAAATTTGGCTAATGACGTGTTTATGTCATTAGTATCTAAATCTTTTTTAGCAAAAACGTTTTAGCTGTCGTTACGCAGTTTTCTGCAGCTCCATTACAATGAGGTGAAAACTGCAGAATGGCCATGTGTGTAATACCGTTCATTTTTATAAAATACTCAAATTCCTCTCAAAGTAATTGTGGAACATTGTTTAGGAATACCTCACTCAATGTGCAAATATTTCACGTAATTTAATTATAGTTATACTAGAAGTAATAGAAGTTAAGAGCAAAACTTAAAGCCACTTGGAAAGTGCATCAAGAACAATAAGAAAATAGTGTTTTTATCTGCCCACAAAAATCAATGTGTATTTATACCCAAATACCTTCACAAATGGGTGATCCTAGTAATATAGCTTTGGATGGGTTTGACTGCAATTTCTGACATTGATCACAATCCTTACTAATTTTTTCTATATCTACATTTAATAATGACCACCATAGATATGACCTCACTAACAGTTTCATTTTTACTATGCCAAGGTGATTACAATGCAATTTACTCAACATTGAATTTCTCAAAGAACTAGGTATAATAAGTGTCCCCATATCAAAATATTTTCTTTCACATAAATTTATTACGTCTAAGATAAATATCCGTTTTGTTTCACCATTCATCTTATACATATTGAAAAACTTTGGACATAATAGGGTGTGATTTTATTTCGCTCCTTACTTTATAAATATCAACAGGTAAATCAGACGCATCTTTTAGAAAACTAACATTAATAGAAATCTCATTTTCTATAAAACTCCCAGCATTATTATTTTCACTGATAGGCAACCCACTTTAAAAATCTGCAATATTTTTAGTAGTATGAATATGCTTGATATCAAAATAAAATCCTCTCAAAAAATGCGTATATATTTTTGCAGTCTGTTAGCTGCCATTACTGGAATCCCCTCTTTTGGGCCAAAGATTGATATTTACGTTTATTGTCTATCAGTAAATTAAATTTTCTTCTATATAGGAACTGATAAAACTTTTTTACCCCCAATAAATTGCTGTTGCCTTGTTATCAAGGATAGAATAATTCATTTCAGCTTTAGTCAAAGTCCTAGACACAACAAATAATGAGTAATTTTGTCTGGCATTAGGAAAGTATTTTGAGCATAGTGGACGAAAATAACTATAAATTATTGGTTATTTTGTAAAAAGAAAATTCCAATGACCGGTTTCGCTGTTATTGCAGCTCCATAGATTGGACCATTTCTCTTTACAAAACAACCAACAAAGATCTTGAAATTATACACTAATTATGGTGTATTAATATGTGCAGAATGCAACTCACCACGTTGGGCGCCACTATTACAACCCTGCGTCGCGTGTTTAGAGCCACTACCACATTTGGCAACACTGGTACTATCCACGTTCACATTATTGCACAACAAAGATATTCCGACATAATTTCGTGTCAAATGTATCACATGCCAAATACGTTTACAATGATACAAGTTGCACCTTAAAAAGATAAAAGGTGCTCACTTAAAAATGTGGAACTCTTCACGATTTTGCGGATCATCCTTGCGCAGGGGCCATGCTGATTTCCAGGTATCTCGTTTGGGCTGTGGGTTGCGTTATGCCATCGTTGAAACCAGATTTAAGTCTTCCCTCTTCGTTTGTTTGTAGGCAGGACGAAGGAATAAAGGTGAAGGCAACGATTAGGCAAGATAAGGAAAAACCTACATTCTAAAAGAGAAAAGACAAAAGAACGACACAGGTAAACGTCACCATTCGACGTCTCACTGGCTAATCATATCGTGTCATACACAGCGCACTTGCGCCATCACTCCGCGCCTGCGCATTCCTTTTGCACAAACGCAACTGTCCGAAATGACGGAAATGAACAAGTCTATTTTAAAAATAATGGCGGGAATTCACTCACAAATTTAAAAGTGTACATTTCCAAATTTGGAATGTAACAATGCATACTCAAATGTAAGCAACTAACTATCGGGAACTTTCACAAGTTCCCTACATGATGGCATAGATGGAATTGCCAGACAAAATTTTAAAAACTAGCCGAAAACAAGATGAAAAATATATATTTATTTATTTTACATAACAAATAGGTCTATCTCTTAACCCCATTTTCAAATACATAAAATTACTGCAAGCACTCTATAATCAGAGCTGTATTCCGTTAAACTACTTTCTAATTCAGGATTACAATGAACCAAAACACCATCAGATGTCAAATATTTTTAATATATTTCAACACTTCCTGGCACCTATCATACCAATCCCCCAACAATTATTTTTCTTTAATAATTGATATAGAGAACGTAATATGTCAGGAATGTTTTTAGTAAACTGGTGATAATAATTTACCGATCCTAAAAAAGATTGTAATTGTGTAACATTATGTGGTTCTGGAATATTTTAATAGTCTCAACTTTTTCCGAAGATTTGTGGAGTCCATTTTTCTCAATTATGAATTCCAAATAAGGAATAGAATCTGAAAAAAGTACACTTATCTCGTTTTAAGGTTCGTCCTCTTTCCTCTAGGCATTTTAACAACTTTAAATTTTTTACATGTTCCTCTTTACTTTTCCATGTAACTAAAATATCATCTAAAAATACACAAATGTTAGGAAAATTAATAAAAAGTTGTTCTATGATAGCTTGAAATTTTGAAGGCCTGCAAGTTACTCCAAAAGGAGGTAATCTACTAAAAACGAATTATCCTTTATGCGTCGAAATTGTGGTTAATTTATGGGACGATTCGTTTAATAATAATTGACTATATGCCAACGATAAATCAATTTTACAAAATTGCTCATCTCCTTTTAACTTTGCAAACAAATCATCTATTCATGGTAACGGATATTTATCATTAATTAAATACGGGTTAATTGTTACCCTATAGTTGCAACATATTCTAACTGTACCATCCTTTTTTAATATTGGTACATTGGAAGTTTCCCAGTATGAAAACTCTACAGATGAAATAATATTATTTTCTAACAGTCCATCTAATTCACCTCAACTTTATTTTTTATAGCAGATGGTAATGGTCACGGTTTATAAAATTTTGCCATGGCATCCTTCTTAATGTCGAGTTTTATTTTAACTTTAGTAAACATGCCCAATTTATTAGAAAATACAATCCCAAATTACTTGCTAAGCTTCTCAACTAACTCATTATTTAAATAATTTATTTGAAATTCCATATTATAGTAGTTTATAAATTTACGATCTATTATTGTGGTTCATCAAAATCAACAACATAAAAATCTAAAAGACTTGTTTTATTATGAAACTTAACCATTAAATTTATTGTTCCCCCTCCGATTTTATATTATTACCAGCAAAATTTATTAGCGAAATACTCATTTTTACTAATGCACGGTCAACAAAATAGTCATAATACATTTCGTGGCATGATGCAACCATCTGATTCATTTTACCTTCAATCATGATATCGATATAAAGAGGCGTGTTAGTATATCTGATCCAATACACAATACAAACAATGTTTCCTGCGAACTCTGGTCTTCTTAGTTAGCACTACATATGATTTTCCAATGCTCAACCTGAAGGTACTACATTGGCCAGAAAGTGAGTTTTTTACCTGGAGGTTTTGAATTTTGCCGAACCCTTACTGTTGTAAGCAAGGTAGGGATCCTACATTTGATTATCCAACGTTCCAGCCGAAGATAGTACATTGGCCAGAAAGTGAGTTTTTTGAACCTGGAAATTTTGAATTTTGCCGAGCCCTGGCTGTTCCAAGCAAGGTAGGGATCTTTAACGTAGGTGACAACACACACATACGGGACTTACATTTTCCTCGCATCCAAACAAGAGCGTATATTTGTGAAAAATACTCGCCTAACATTTCAAGTGGACTGTGTCGAGATTTGAACTCGGGACCTTGGGTGTAGTAGTCACTCGCATACCAACTACGTCACGGAGTTGACCCCTACTCTTAGTTATCAACATAATTTAATTGTTTTGATTTACTACATACAGCTTGAAGGTGTCCCTTACCGTGACATAGGTTACAAGTATAATCCTTGTATGGACATACTGTGGCAGCATGTTCTTTTCCACATCTATAATATAAAGCCGGCATGAAACCTTTCCTAGAACGCAGCCAAGTTTGTTGTTGCTCCAATGACCTCGGACTTAATTCTTGTTTATGGCGACCCCAGTCTCTTTCCTTTTGCCACACTTGACTAGCGCCTGACTGCTGATTAGCCTGGTAGTGTTTGTCCCAAGTCAAGCAGTGCACTTCGGACACTTACTTAATTGTAACACTTCCGATATTGAATTTTTTAACCTTCGCCTGTTCAATTTGAACTTTTTCTACTATCTGCGTAAACGCTATGCTTTCCTTTTCGCTATACAAGTTCTTTTACATTTTTCTAAGATGGAATTTGGTAATAAAAATGTCGGTTGATTTACTGTCTAAACCGGTACCAAAATTACAGCCTTTAGTTAATTTTTTCAGTTGTGTGGACAATTCTTGCACTAATTCATTTTCGTCTTTGATTGAGGAGTAAAATTTTGCACATTCTACCCATATTTTTTTTACTGTATCATAACATTCAGCTAAAAATTTAACGATGTCTACAAAACTTGTAGTTTCCGGTATATCAGGCATACATAAATTATTCAACAGCACATACACTTTGTCAGATAAGTTGTATAACAAATTTTCATGTTCAGCAGTTATCGCATGTGCTATAAAGAATTTTCTGAATGCTTTATATACATGACCCACTCTTGCTCCTTAGGATTAAACGTAAACTGACTGGCAGCTATTAACGTCGTATTGCTTCATATCAAATACAAACTATGCATTTTTTAGCGAAATCTTGATCACTGCTTGTGTGATTTTTTTTCGTTGTTGCTTATGTAATATTCCTTAAAATAAATAAAACCTACAAATGATATTATTAAAATATTGGTTGCGCCCAAGATGATTCCCAAATATAAAATTGAAAATAAAGACAAATCATTCAATAAGTATAAAACTCTAGTCAAGTCCTGAGTGTGACTAGGAATAAAATATATTGTATGAACAGCTAGACTCTAGTTGATAGTGTTCCATATTTTCCATCCGAATGTAAAAGCAAATTTGATATTCTGTATAGGTAGGGCTGTGAATTGTCATTTAGACGAACTTTACATTTTGTACAACAATCTTTTTTGGTGTATAATAAATGTATTATTATTATTATTGTTATTATTTGCAAACATTGGTGTACATTCATACATTGTCTAATGCAGAATAGTGTGTACCTGTTGTTTTACAAATGTTCCATGACTTGCAAGCACAAGCCATGCGTGTATGTTAGATTGTTTAATGAGGTATCATTCAATAATAAGTCAATACACTACACAAATATATAAAATATATTATTTTTTATTTTTCTACGATATTTTATTTATTTATGAAATCATTTTTTTAGGTTAGAACACCTACACAACAAAAGATCTTGTGTATAAGCATTAAGGTTTTTAGTTAA
Source organism: Platerodrilus igneus (assembly GCA_036346225.1). Lineage (NCBI taxonomy): Eukaryota > Metazoa > Arthropoda > Insecta > Coleoptera > Lycidae > Platerodrilus > Platerodrilus igneus. Next base: position 283,034 of record JARFIW010000500.1, on the reverse strand, counting down.
AAGGCCACTATTGATTTCTTATCGGCAATGATGACCTTAGTAGTTATTTTTAACATTTGTAGTTATTATAATAAACTTTTCCTAATGATTTTGACTTTTTTTTACTAATGTCAATTTTGTTGTTAACAGGGTATTCATTGTTCGTGAAAGTCGATCAAATCCGGGGTCATTCGTACTGACTTACAAATGTGGTAGCAAGGTATTGCATGCACCCATCAATCCAATTTTGGATCCTATTAGGGAAGCTCACGTCTTCTCATTAGATAGTGGAGTGACCAAGTTTTACGATTTGCTTCAGTTAGTTGAATTTTATCAGTTAAATGCTGGATGCTTACCAACACGTTTGACGCATTATGTGGTTCAAAGCACCAGTCCCATAAAAGTTCCAAGTAGCATAACAAATCAACCAGTAGCAGCTGGCAGCTATTAAAAAATCTTAAGATTTTTTTAATTGAATATCAATTTATTTTAAGCACAGACTACGACATTAAAACATGGTAAAGTTTAAGACTAATTGATGTATACTGTTGACAATTATCGAATAAGGATTGAAGTTTATTTTTTGAATATAAGCAGATAGAATTTCTCAGTATTAATCTCTTTATTAAACAGGGTGTTATTACTGTAATCTCTTTAGAATTAAGTTTAATGTATATTAATGGACGGCGGGTGTCATTTTACTTTTTGATTGCAGTTTGAACTGCCCAGCTTATGATTAATTATATATCAAGGGCTGTGGATAGTTTCGCATGTGGAAATTTTAAATAAAAGTATAACCTTAAACTAAATTTGATATGAAAGTATCATGATTTTAAAAAAATATTTCTTAGATGAAATAGTTTTATACTAGCTAATTAAATTTATTTATTTTAATTTTAGTGATTTCTAAAGTTTGAGACTAAGTTTGGTATACGAAAATATTTATTTAATGCTAGTATTTGTAATATATATGAAACGTGGCGGAGATACAAAAATGAAACCAAAAAATTGTGTCAGTTCTCATAGTTACTTATTAAGCAATATAAAATAATCCTTAGTACATACATGTAGATGTGATATTTCTTTAGTCGAAATTTTAGAATGTTCCAACCTAATTCAATATTATAAGTATAGACTAATATATGTAACAGTATTTTTTGCGGATTTTATCCACACGCTTTTTTATATCCTCATGTATCATTATTTATAAATCTATTTAGCTATTCTTTTATTATTTCCTTTCATTGTAATCTGTAATGGCCAGTTTTATATGTGCCCATTAGGAAAAGCTGTAAGAGTATGATTTTTGGTTCTTGTAAAATATTCAAACTAGTGCTGTTCTGTAATCAACTGTTTATTTTAATTTTGTACTTTATTTTTTATGTTGCACTTCATTGTACTATCATTCACTTATAATTTATTATATATTAATACATTTTTTGATAAAATTAAATTAATTAAAATGCAAATGCTTTTTATTTTATTATATTAAGTACATGCAGATTTATAATCGATAACAACAAATAACGATGATTTTGTTTGCGCTGTTAGTAATATTTATATATTTCAATAAAATGAATGCCATCTGGTGCTTAACTACGATAACAGATGGAGTATGTGTCGGACGGTCTAAAGGTATGGACATGCAATCTATCCATCGTTTAAGATTAATAATCACTTTTGCCTTACAATACGAATAAGTGTGTGGATGTCTGATATTCTAATAATTAAAGTTATTACTCATCACGTTTTATTATTTGATTATGCTGGACAACACTCGTAGTAGGGAAAATATACTACAGTTTCAGAAGTAGGATTGCGATTGGAATTGTGATTATTATTGTTTGTAAAAGCAAACGACGTTTCCATAGTCCGATTATTAGATAGACACAGTATATGGATATATAGCATCTATATTTGCTGAAATACATCCTTATCGTTGGTTGATATCGGTGGACTCTTAATAACGCATACTACCGAATATCTGTTGAACGTAAGTAATCATAATTGATAACTCAATCTTGCTGGAATATTCTAAATTTGATTTAATAAAACAAGCATTATTCACGAAGATGATAATAAAATCATTGTGGGAATTGCATCCAGACCTTTTAGTAATGTTGATAAAGTTTTACCGGAAATTGATCCTATAAAAAGTGACATTTGTATTGAAAATTGTGAAAGAAACTTTACGATACATCAATGGGGTTCCTAAAATAGTATCAGCAAATCTACAACTCTAAGTGCTATAACACAGTTGCAACTTGCTTGTTGTTTTCAAAACATTAGGGGACTGCATACAAAAACTGAACAGTTTTTTTCTTCAGTGAGCGAGTGTGAATTTGATATATGTTTAGTCGAAACAGCCCTCTCAAATGATATTTCCAGCCCTAAGCTTATTCGTGTGTTGTACAATGTATATAGGCAAGATCGTCAGAATGAATTAACTAATAAGTTGTGGAGTGGCGGTGCTTTAATAGCGATTAAGGACAACATTTAAGTGGAGGTTTTAGATTTATCTACTATTACCGCAGCGATACCAACAATAGACATAGTAGGATGTAAGTGCAATGTCAACCTTGAGATTGTTTGTGTTTGTTATTGATATACCTTCCAATATAAATTTAGCCGAATTTCATTGAATATATACGAGAGCCGTCGTTTGTACCGTGTGGAGCACTGGTCAGTGTAATGCAATAAACAACATCAAGTTTAAAGAATGGTTTATTTAAATATAAATCAAGCTAAGCGACTACACATCATGAAAGCTTCTTACGTTCTTCTATGTCTCTGAACAACAAGTTACAGTAACCCCTTACTTACTCCCTCTACTACCCATAGGTCTATCGACGCACGCAAAAGGCCTGAAATATTTTACACATCCTCCGGCGTGGCAGCACAACTTAGATTATCACTTCTTACTTCTAAAGGATACAATAATTGTATTGGGCGCCTTAGTACGGTACCATTCAGGCACGCACTTTGCCATCACGGCCGTTTATCACGTCTTTCACCAACCCTAATTTCCACAATAACCGTCGCTTATCATTTCCATGTATTAATACGACATCCCCTTGCTTAATCGCACACTCATGTGCATTCACGTTGTGATGAGCTCCTCTCAATAATTGTAAATATTCTGTGCTCCATCTTTTCCAAAAGTAGTCTATAATGTTTGTTCTCTGCTTCCATAGCCTACGAATCTCATCTCCATTAATAACACGGTCAACAAAAAGAATAGTAGCCAAAGCGGATCCCAATAAAGAATGCGAAAGGGTTAACGGCATTAAATCTATAGGTTCACCTCCTAGGTATGTGAGCGGGCGGGCGTTTATTGTTGCTTCAACCTCGGTAATGAGTGTATTTAGTTGATCTAAATTTAGTAAAGAACGTCCCATCGTAGCCCTAAGGGCGTCTTATACACTTTTTACAAGTTGCTTGTAAAATCCTCCGTGCCAAGCCGCTCACTCTACTATAAACTTCCACTTAATTTGGTGACTGTTTACGAACTCGATCAATTTTGTACTCGTCATCACTTCGTTTAAAGTCGATATTGCACGTGATATTCTTTTAAATGTTTTAGCGTTATCTAAGTAAATGACCTTAGAAATCCCTCTACGGGCAAAGAACCGTTTACATGCACCGATTGTAGATGCAACATCCATTTTCAAAACAATCTCTAGATGAAGTTTTCGTATAACAGCGCAGGTAAATAAAAGCACATAACATGGCTTTGAGTGATAACTATCTTTAAAATACAACGGTCCGTCGAAGTCTAAACCTGTCACTTCAAAGGGCTTTGTTTGCTGTATTCGATCTCTAGGTAACGGCGCTAAGGGATGCGACCCTGACTTTCCACGAAGTCGTTTACAGATAACACATCTGGCTAAAACGGACTTTATTAATTGCCGTCCTCGTACAATCCAAAATCGTTTACGTAATTCATAAAGTGTTGCATTTACACCACTATGATGAAGAGTTTTATGAAACTTTATTATTAATAATTTACTTAAGTGTGCATTTTTCGATAGAATAACGGGATGCTTGAGGTCGAAATCTTCTCTTAAATTATGAAGACGTCCAAACGCAGCAATTCATGTTTATCTAAGAAAGGGCTTAAAGTTGAAATACTCAATTTCCGTTCAATGCCCTGACCCTTTTTTAAACTGTTAACCTCCGAATAATAAACTTCCAGCTGCGCTTGCCGAAGTAAACACATTTCGGCCCTTTCAAATTTGTTTATGGTTAAGCTCTTCATTTCTTTATTATTTCTGGTTTTTAAATTTCCTATAAATCGTAAAACATACGCCGTTATCCGCACTAAACGATCAAATCACTGTATCTGGAGGAATCTATAAATTGATTGCTATCTTTTATAGTGTCGTTAATTAGTAAAGACATTTTCGATACTATATCTATCGTTGACGTAGCTTTCCCTATCGCATTATCTGGCCACGTTTGTTCACTTTCTAGCAACCACCTAGGACCGTGTAACCAAGTTTCGGAATTTATTAAAGTACTTGAACTTATTCCGCGGGTTAATAAGTCCGCAGGGTTCTCGCGACCCGGACGATGTCTCCATGTTATATCTTTCGATATGGTCTGAATTTCTTTAACACGGTTAGCCACATATGGTTTTCACTGTGACGCATCACGTTTAATTCAATGCAACACGATCAGAGAATCTGTCCGACAAACTACCTTATCGATTTTAATTCTATCGTTTTGATTGCACCAGTTAATTCCTAACACCTTTTGACTTTGTGCATTTTGCGATTCAACCTTGCTGTTTACTTCGAAATCGTTAATCGTCCATTTGCGTAAATTCATGGAGGCTCCTTGAAAAAGCTTACTTGAAAACTCTTTTAAATGTTCTGCAACATTGTCGTTATTGTACCATAAGAATCGATGTGTGTCTTTATCGTCGGAATGTAAATAAATTTGTAGAAAAGCTTTCTCAATGTCAGCCGTAATTCGGATCTCGCCTACACGAAAATTAAGCAAAATCTTAATTAAATCTGGACTTAAATTAGGCCCCTTTTCTAATAAGTCATTCAACGATTTTTGTCCCAGCCATGTGAAGAGGCATCGAAAACCACTCGCAAACGCGTTGTTTGTTTATCTTCTCTAAAAACAGACCTGTGCGGCATGTAGTAAACACGATCGCCATTTGTTGTTTCAGCATAACCGCGGGAAATTAACTCGGCATAATTATTATTCAACATTCCTTTGATAGCAGCATTATATTCACATATTTTGTTAATATTGTCAATTTAAACTTTAGCCTCTGAGCACGAAGTCGCGCACTAAATAAATTATCATCCTCAATCACTGCATCCTCATTCTTCCACGGTAACGCTACTAAATATCGATCATCACATTTATGAATGTTATTTTTCAAAAAATTATTGAAAAATCTCTTATCGTCGTCTGCTTCTTTAGTTATACCTATTGTTTCCAAATCCCAAATACTTTCGATCTCGGCTTCTGTCTTTATAACTCGCATGTAACACTGTCTGCAGATTTACTCCGATTGTTGTAGCATCAACTGGTATGGGACCATGCAAAGCATAACCAAATTTCGTGTCCACTGCTACTAAACCTTTGTTAAGACGAATATTTTTTCCTGTCACTACTGCCCAGTAATAGTCCGTCCCTATAAGTATATTAATTCCATCAACAATTAACGCTCGATCTATATTAAACGGGATATTATTGTCAGCAACCTGCAAGTTTTGATACTCTAACACGCTTTCTTTAGGTATATGTAAATTATCCATGCAAATTTCTGGAACTTCCACAGCCTCAATCGTTAAAATTTTATCTGTATATTGTCCCTTCAAAGTAATTAAAACGCGGTTGTAGAGTTTAGACGGTATTGATGAAATATTTCCAAACGCGGCAATACGAACCCTATGTTGTCCGACAACAGGTAAATTTAATACATCTTGATAGATTCTCCTTAATAAATGAAAGTTGACTACCGCCGTCCATTACTAATCTAATTAACTTCTTTGAATTTTCGCCAAAGGCATAAACACAAGCCGTTTGCAATAGCACATATTTGTTTATGTTTGTAATCAAACTGGACACCGACTCTCGCCTTTCGTTAATTTCACTTTAATACCTGTCGTCTCAGCGTTGTGTCTATCTTTACCTGGCTTAAAGTTTGGGTCGCCCATTGTTGTTGCGTGCCTACCTCTGAATTCTTTAAATCTTAAGAATCTATTTTTACAATATTTAGCACTATGGTTATTTCTCGTACACCGGTAACAATTTCCTGCTGCCTTTAGAATTTCTCTCTTCCTCGCCAAAGGTACATCTGCGTCACACATTTCGGTTTTATGTTCTTTCTTGCAGAAAGCACAACATTCAAGACGTTTGTTTGGGGTGACTAATAAACTAGACGCAGTTCCTTTGTAATGCGTTCTCTTCTCTGTTGGGAGCATTTTTTCTTTACAATCTGCATCCGGTTTTAAAGCTTGTTCCAACGACTCGAGTTCGTTTTTAAGAAACTGCAATAAATCCTTTACCTGGCGATCTGCTTCTTCCTCTGACCTTGATGATGAAATTTCTAAATTATTCGTAGTAATTTCTAGATGATTGGATGATTTCATTTTCATTTGTCGATAAAATCCTAAGCTCAATTCTGTTGGCAACGACTTCATGAGAGTCGATTTTACGATTTTACTTCTAAGATTTCAAGAGCACGCATAGCTGAAGTGATTAGATTGTAATTCTTCCTTAAAGTGCTTACGTCATTTCTGGATTTTACAGGATCGATTTTCATAATGCTATCAATATATTGTTCAATTAGCCGTTCCCCATTTCCAAATTGATCTTTTAATATATTCAAAGCTTTTTCATAGAATGCTCCAGATGGCGGAAATCCCTTAATTGCTTCAGCGGCCCTTCCCGTGACATACATTTGCAGGTAGTTGAATCGATCTCCGTCCGTTAATTGTTGATTGTCGTGGATCATACTTCAGAATTGTTCCCAGAAAGGAAGCCAGCCCTTGGCAGTACCATCATACTTTGGTAACTGTACACATTGAAGCTTCACTGACGTAAAGGACGGCCTACTTGCTTCGTTACTTACTGGTACCGTATTAGTTAAATTCGAGTCAACCTCTATCTGCAATCTTTCTGGGAGTTTTAATCTAAATTCCAACTTAGACATCGTAGTTATAGCAACCTCTTCATATTCGTACCTTTTCACTAACTCGTCCTCTAGATTTTCCTTAAGCAGAGGTTCAATTTGCTTATCAATTTCTTTCAGATTGTCACTTGCAAGCTTTAACTTTGACATAGCTGTATAAATGTCTTCGACACTGAAACTATTTTCTAGCATAGAATTTATATTATTAACTGTTTTAGTTAAGTGCGTTCTACAGATTGTCCGTTTTACTTGTTCCATCATGAAACCTCGATAGTATAGCCGTCTGTTAAATATTTGCGTTCACGTTTTGTTATTCCGAATATTCACGTTAAAGCTCGTTTATATTTATCACCAGATCTTACTGGGTTCGGCACCAAAGTTGTTGTAATGCAATAAACAACATCAAGTTTAAAGAAAGGTTTATTTAAATATAAATCACGCTAAGCGACTACACATCATGAAAGCTTCTTACGTTCTTCTATGTCTCTGAACAACAAGTTACAGTAACCCCTTACTTACTCCTTCTACTACCCTTAGGTCTATCGACGCACGCAGAAGGCCTGAAATATTTTACACAGTCAGTAAAGTAGCATCCGGACTGGTTATAACATGTTTAGTTATATTGCAGCTGTCTATGTGCAAAAAAAAAGTGTCGCCGTGGATCAATGTAGTAAGCGTAAGACTACGGATTCCAAGGTCCTGGGTTCGAATCCCGACATGGCCGACTGCTTGAAAAATGGCAGGTGAGCATTTTTCATAAAAATTACGCCCTCGTTCGGATGAGAGGTTAAATGGAGGTCCCGTGTGTGTGTGTGTGTGTTGTCACGCATGTTAAAGATCCCTACCTTGTCTGGAACGGCAAGGGTTCGGCAAAATTCAAAATTTCCAGGCAACAAAAAACTCGCCTCCTGGCCAATGTAGTACCTTTGGGTGGAGCATTGGAAATGTAAATGCAATGTGGTGCAAAATAACACAAGTAGCAGATTTACTCCTTCAAGTGCAAGTAACAGTGCAATAATGTTGATCCAACCAGACAATACTCACCTAAAACTTTTCAAAGATGCTGATATTAATAATAACAAGTAAAAAGTTATGTTGATTTGGGAAGTATTTGTATTACAATGCCTGCAGATGACATTAAAAGTTTAAATTTTTGCTATTATGAAACCATTAGTTGAGTATGGACAGGGTGTCGTAAACCCAATCAGTTTATGTACTGGGAAATAAAGAGTTGATGGTGTTTCTGTGAAGAATAAAATTCATGTTGTACCGAATGAATCGCTATCAATAGCATTAATTATTGGGCATCCATTCACAGAACAATCCCATTTTGTAATTAGTAGTAAAAATGATGTATTGCTTATTCAAAATTGTGTTGAAAATAATGAGTTTACCTCTACCTAGTACAGAAGCTAGTAAAATGCTAATATGGGATAAGGAAACTCAGGCTATAGCAAATAACTACTTGGAGTACATATCGGTCACAAGTCACCTTAGTAATTACGATTTGAGCATTGAAGGTGAAATTTGCGAAACTGAACAGGCAATTCCGCAATGCATTATGACGATGGAATACTAAGGGGAATTTTTATTATCAGTACTGAATGTATCCGGTGGCGATTTATCTTTAAAAAAGGAAAAAATCTTAACTCGTGGTAATGTGTGAGAAATTAATAAAAATTATGAAAGTATTAAAAATCAAGAAGTTAACAGGGTTGAAGTTACGATTTCGGACACTAATACGAATTTAGTGAGTGATGATGTGAACGAGGTTTTAAAATTTTTGAACGAATTTAAGGATTGTGTTACTAGAAATATTAAACAGGTAAGTTGTACTTATATCGAAATAAAAATTGAATTGGAATAGGATGTCAGTCTACTACAAACCGTATAGGCTGTCCGATTTCGAAAAAAAAAAGTTCGTTACATTATTGAAGAACTATAAGAGGCTGACATCTTTCTTAATCTTCTTTGGGAATTAAACCACTCATAGTTTTTAAAATTATCTTTATTTACGTTTCGATCCATGACCAAGGAACGTTGTCAAAATAATAAAAACTTCAAGTTGAAGTTTTATTATTTTGACAACGATCCTAGGTCATGGATCAAAACGTAAATAAAGATAATTTTAAAAACTATGAGTGGTTTAATTCCCAAAAAAGATTAAGAAGAATGCTAAACAAACCACAACAAACATACAGGGAGTATTTACGAGGCTGACATCATTGGGGAACGTGATTCACCATTTGCTAGTCCAAGCTTGTTGGTCAAGAAAAATACAGGTGATGAACGTCTTTGTATTGATTATTGTGGTTTAAACAGAATTACAAAAAAAGGTCACTACTCTCTTCCAAGGACAGATAATCAATTAGATTCTTTATATGGCTATAAATATTATACTAGCTTTGCTTTACGGAGCGGTTATTATCAGGTTCCCTTGGAAGAAGGTTCAAAGGAGAAAACTGCTTTGTAACTCCTGATGGCATTTATTCTTTCAACAGGATGGCCTTTGGACTCTGTAATGCCCCTTCGGTATTTCAGTTACGAATTTAGTTCTTAAAAATATTTTAAGCATAGCGTAGGTCTAGCATATTTAAATGATTTATGTAAAACCTCTAAAATTGTAAATGAAGGTTTAGTGGGAAGTTCTCACTTTACTAAGAGATGCTAATTTAACATCAGGGATTGACATATATCAATTTTTATGTTGAAAGTTCAACATGTAGGTTTTGCAATAAGTGAATTGGGTATTTCGCCTGTTAAAATTAAACTAGACTGTTCCAGTTCCGCAGGATTTAAAAGCTCTTCGTACCTTTATGGGTCTTGCCAGTTATTTTAGGTGATTTGTTAAAAGATTTGGCAATTATTATTAGACCTTTAATAGATTTATTAAAGGAAAATTGTACATTTACATGGCCTTTTAAGGAGCAGGAAGGGTTTGAATTAATACGTGTAAAATTAAGTAGTGAACCAGTTTTATATATTTATAATCCAGACGTAAACATTGAATTACATACTGATGGCAGTAAAATAGGTTTAGGTGGTGGTGTCTTACAAAAACAGATTGCTGATGGAAAATTCCATCAAATTGCTTATTTCAGTAGGAAAACTTCTCCTCAAGAATCTATTTATCATGCATCTGAGCTAAAGGCTTTTGCAATTGTTGTTGCGTGCGAAAGATCGAGTTTACTATCAGAACTGATGGTAGCAGTCTCAAAATGTTAGAGAATAAATGGAATCTTAATCCTAGATTCGGTAGATGGTTTATTGGGCTGTTAGAATTTAATTATATCTTTGAGTACCATAAAGGTGCAATCAACTACGTTGTGGATTCTTTAAATAGATTTCCGGTTGACCAAACAGTAGAAACTTTGCTGGTAGGTTTACCTGTACTAGGAATTAAAATTAATAATGACTGGATAGCTGCAATGTAGCGTTGTAATAAAAAAATATTAACGGTTAGAGATAAGTTGGAATCAGGGAACCAGACCACGCACAATTAATTTACATTTATTAATGGAAGAGTTTATCGATGTAGGAATGGAAATTTTAAGGTGTATGTGTCAGATGAATTGCGCGTTGAATTAATTTCCTAATTTCATAAAGGTTTAGCTCATTTAGGTTCGGATAAGATTCCACAAAAATTAAAGGAAACATTTTCCCAAAATGCTAATAGGTGTGTTAACTGCTTGTATTATAAAACATGTATAGGGCATCAACCAGGATTTCTTCACCTTCATGATAAAGGTAAATTTCCTTTTAATCTGTTCATGTGGATGATTTGTATTCTTTTGTAAAAACAAAAGATTCTCATGTCAGATATGTATTAGGTATAATTTGTGGCTTTAGTAAATATACAGTGCTTAAGGCAGTATGGGACCCTAGTTCCGAATTAGTTATTATATTGTATCACATTATGGTAAGCGCTAAAATAATTAATAACAGGGGTTCTGCATGCACTTCAGATGCTTTTAGTAAATTTTTTGATGATCATAATATAATTCACGTCAAAACAGCTACAGCTTCACCGTGTTCAAACTGCCAAATGGAAGTGTTAACAGCGTGATTATTAGTTGTCTTATCACTAATGCAGAAAGCGATGAAAATGACGATTGCCGTATTAAACTGTTTGACGTACAGTGGACAATAAATAATGGTGTTTATAAGGTAATTAAAAAGGCACCGGCCGAAATTATTTTTAAATTTAAACCAAAATCGTATTTAGATAATTTCCTTACTAACGAAATTGTTGATTTAAATGAAAAGCTCAGTAGAGACAATAATGAAAATAAAGCAGCTTCAGAGTTACTTGCAGAAAACCGAGATAAAATGAAAACCTATTTGAACAAAAGAGAAAAAACTTCCTAAATTTAAGACAGGCGAGTTAGTTTTAATACACTCTGAAATACCCAGTTCCGGAGAAAGTAGGAAATTAGAACCAAAATATTGTGGTCCCTATGAAGTTGTTAAATCGTTAGATCATGATAGGTATCTTACACAGGATGTTGAAAGTGAACAAAGTTCACGGCTTTAGAAAGCGATAGTAGCTATGGGTAGGTTAAAGCCAATAGTCAAGAGTTCAATTGAATTAAAATGAAAACCAGTTTTAAGTTTTTGTAATACGTTTTACAAATGAAAATATTGTTATAGTTATTTGAATTTAGTTTTTGAACATGTTAAGTTGTTTAATTTTGGATATAATAAAGGTATTCTGTATAATGTTTGAATTTTTTTGTTTGTTTTAGAAATATTATAGGCGTTTACTGTTTAGTTAGCTATGTATGATGAGCTCATTATGTTAGGTCAACATACCCAAACTGTTAGCGCTTTTAGTAATATTTATATACTTTAATAGAATGAATAGCCATTTGGAGCTTAATTATGATAACAGAAAGAGTATGTATCGGTCAGTCTAAAGGTATGTACGTGCGATCTATCTATTATTATTTAACATTAATAATCACTTGTTACGTTCTAATTTTGTTTTTAAAATTTTCCCTTGTTAATTCATTACTCGTTCGAATAAATTCCATTTCAATCTTTAAATTCTTCAACTCAAATCCTTTTGGTGTTAAAAACGAAAATTAATTTAGTAAACTTAAAATAACCCTGTCCGTTGGTAATTCATTATCCTTTCGTCTAAGTTCCATGTGTACTGTTCAATAAAATCGTTAATTCATAAGTAATGATAAATACGCTGTCTATAAATTAAATCCCTTGTTTTAGTTATCCCGTAATCTCTTAAATTCTTCAATAACATCCTGTTTTTAGATAATCTTCAATTTGTTAAACATTACAACTGCGTATAATGGGTTTTCTCGATGGTGCAAAAGTAACGACTCGCGCACAATCCGATATAAACCCGGGTTTTCCGATTTTATTGCGCTTTGCTATGCTAGGAATTAGCACTTAGAATTCGTGTTGTTTGAACCATTGTTGAGTTTGATTCTTCAGCTGGTGCATCGAAGGGTTTTCTACATTTTATTCGTCACTGTATTTCAAAAAGCGATGCACGTCTTTCTGTACAACTAGAATGTGTCCTGCGTGTATTCGGTGAGTTTTCCCCGCACATACCCATTCTAATGAGATGCTCTTTTTAGCTGGAGGCTAAATGGGTTCTTTCGTTATGTAAAACAACTTCTTTCGTTATACTGCTGCTGCAATTATGGTAGCAGAGTACATGTATGCTGACTCAACCCCGACTGCATGCGAGCTAAGTATCAGGATACATACAGGTATGCGACTTGTCTTTTGTGTGTGTCAATAATATTCCATATTAACGTTTGGTGCAATCGCATGATAAAAAAACGTGACACTATAAGACTATTGTTGGTTACTGCGATTTGATATTATCGCTCTACAGGTGCGATGTACTATTTTTAAACATGCTTGTTTATTCGCTTTACTGATTAGTTTCTCTTACAAAATGGTATTATGTACAATTTAAAAACGTTCAACAAAAGCTCCCACATATTCATTTTCAATACTGATTAGTTTTATTTGCTGTAAATACCAGATGCGCAATTCGTATCTAAATTCCTGAATTGTCCGTAAAAAATAATTGTTTGCTTTGAAATAATAATGCTTAATTTGTTGCTTTAGTTTGTGTGTACAGAATCCCTTATTTATTTTTATTTGTTAATAGATAATCGTGGGCGATGTGCTTTAATTTTTTTTGTGCTTTATTTCTTTGTTTTTTTGGTACTTAGGTGAATCCCCCTCTTTCCGCGTTTAATAGCTAGTCTGGTATTTACTTTCTTCCGACTACCGTCTACGTACGTAGCACACTTTTGTCTTGCGATACGAATAAGCATGTGGATATCTGATATTCTAATTAAAGTTATTACTCATCACGTTTTATTATTTCATTATGCTAGACTATCCTCGTAGTTGGGAAAATATACTACAATTTTAAAAGTTTCAAAAATATTAATCATTGCTATACAGACAAACATTATTTGGAAATAAAGGGGTGCCTGTCTGTAAGTAAAAAAACAAAGTTGTATATTATTTGTTTTTATGGTTTTGCAACCGATCAACTTCGACCAACAAGAGAGAGTGACCTTGTATCGTTTATGATCTCCTGATATCTTTCGCCAGGAAAAGAAATCCTTATATAGTTTTGCATTTGACCACTTCGCATTTATGATTTTCTGATGCCTGTCGACAAGAAAAGAAATCATTCTATGATTTGCAATTAACCAACTTCCTTATAAAAGAAAGTTTACTCTGATCGTTTAGGATCTCCCGATATACCTTTTGGCGGGATAGGATATTTCTTTATGGTGTTGCAATCGATAAACTTTGACCTTTTATAGTTTATGATCTCCTGATACCTTTGATGTGATTAGTTTTGGATCACCGATGATCTCGTTTGTGCCTTTATGAATTGTTACCTTAGTTATAGCTATTACTGTCAAACATTATTTGTAAGCTGTGTTCTTATTGAATAAAGCCTTTATTAGGGTTTAAATTTACACAACTTTTGAACTCGGAACTAGAAAATAGAAATGACTAAATAAGAGATGCTTTCATTGCTGGGTTATCGTCTCCCGAAATCAGACAAACGCTTTTAGAAAATAGTACTTTGGACATTGAAAAGGTTTTCAATCAACCACTTTCTTTAGAAAGCGCTCTAGTCCAGTCTTTCAACTACGTGGTTGCTCCAAACGCTCTTGTGAACTCTTTAGGAACTGACTTAAATGAAGCACCGTCAGATGGTAGTAGTAACAATTTGTGTGAGAAAAATGTCGTAGTCGCTGGTCCTAAATCGTTTGGGCGGCGATGCTACTTTTGTGGAGGGTCTAGGTACACTAGGATGAAGTGTCCTGCTTTGAACGCTATGTGTAAACATTGTTTTAAATGCGGACATTTTGCTAAAGTCTGCAATAGTAGAAGCGATAAAAACGCTACTGCAGCCGTTATCAGTAATAATCTAGCTGCAGCTTCAATTTCTGGGCTAAACAAAGGCATCAACAATATTAAGGTAAATAATTTTCCAATGAAAGTGCTAATTGACACTGGGAGCACATTGAGTTTTATTGACCTGGCCCTATCCAATCGATGTCAAATAAAGATGATGCTCTTTAAAGAAATTATTAATACGACGTCACTGGCGTTAACTAAGCTAGTTGAAGGAAGTTGTGCTCTTACATTAGAAATACAAGAGTACATACACACGGAAGTTGAGCTACTAATCATGAAAGATCTTTATGCCGATGTTATAATTGGCCATGATATTCTACGTAAACATAACACTACTGAAGTAGCTTTTGGTGAGCCCTATGGTCCGCTTAAAATCTGCAGTCTAGCTCAAGCGAGAGTCCCTCATGCTAATCTTTTTACACTTCTTAGTTCTGACTGTCATCCGATAACCCTCAGATCTCATAGATATTCGAACGAAGATCAAGAATTTATCAAATCTTAAGTAAACAAACTTCTCGTTGATGGTGTTATAGAGGATAGCAACTCACCCTGGAGGGCTCAAACAATAGTCACCAAAAATACCAATCACAAAAAGCGATTGGTCATTAACTACACTCAAACAATCAATCGATTTACCGAATTAGATGCTGCGTACCCCTTACCTTACATTGAAGATTTAATACCTAAAATCTGTAAATATTGTTTTCAGTACTGTTGACTTAAAAAGCACTTATCATCAAATTCCGATTCTAGATGAAAATAAAATCGACACCGCTTATGAAGCAAAGGAGTATTATACCAATTCTTGAGGATTCCTTTCGGCGTTACCAATGGGGTTACCGCTTTCCAGAGAATCGTAAACAAAATCAGCATACCATAAAACTTACGGGGAGTGTATTCATATTTGGACGATGTAACTATATGTGGTAATAATCAAGAAAAACATGACGTAAATCTTAGGAGGTTTTTAGGTATGGCCAAGAAGTACAATTTAAAAATAAATGAAGAAAAGTCGCGATATTCTCGCACTACTATCAATTTATTGGGTTATACCATTTCAAATAAAATTATAAACTAGAAAAGAATCACAAAATAAAGCCAAATGTAAGTAATAACGAAAAAAAAGCAATTCGCAATCTAAAAAACGATAACTCATTTATAATTCTACATGCTGACAAAGGTAATGCAACCGTAGTAATGGATAAAAACGATTGCAACACAAAAGTCAACAAACTGTTAAACACTGAGAATTACACTAGTTTAGAAACGGGCCCAACAAAATCAATTGAAAATAATATATACAAAACTCTATACAAGTTTAAAAATGAGTTCGAAAACAAAGAAGCTAACTGGTCCCACATTACAGTAACCCCCCACGTTTATGGTCTACCAAACATTCATAAAACAGACATTCCTTTGAGACCTATTGTAAGTTCGATAGATTCACCATGCCATAATTTAGCAAAATTTCTCCTAAAAATTATAAATCCATTAACAAGCAAAACGAATCCCTTCATAAAAAACAACCAACACTTTTTGGAAAAATTATCAAACATCAAAATTAAGAATACCTTCAAAATGGTAAGTTTTGATGTGGTAAATCTCTTCGCAAATGTTCCTGTAAACAAAGCGCTTAATATTAGAAAAAATAAACTACAAAAAGATGATAACCTTAAAGAAAGAACAAACTAAGTATATCATTGATTATGGAATTACTGGGTATATGCGTCAATATCACAAATTAATAAATGATCAATTCTACAAACAGAACTTCGGAATGGCGATGGGAAGTCCACTATCGTCAATTTTTAGTAGTATATTCATGGAGGAATTCGAAAAAGATGTAATATTCACACAAGAATTGAAACCACTAATCTGGTGGAGATACGTAGAAGATGTCTATACTATTTGGCCTCATAATACAGAACTGATTAAAAACTTTGTAGATTCAATTAACAAAATAGAACCAACTATTAAATTCCTTTATGAATTAGAGCAACATGGAAAACTTCCATTTTTAGATATTCTAGTTAGCAAAACCGGTGCAACAATTAATACATCAGTATACAAAAAAACCAACACACACAAACAAGTACTTAAACTTCGATTCAAACCATCCACACTGTGTCAAACGAGGAATTATCAAAACCATGTATGATAGAGCAAAATTAATATCATCAAACCAAGATATTTTAAAGAAAGAGAAAGGCCTAATCAAATGTACACTAATAAAAAACAAGTATCCTAAAAGAATAATAGAAAAAGAAATGAATAAAGTCCCAAACAATAGAAAAGAAGCAAACAGAAACAACAACACGTATCACAAAATGCTTTCAATACCATACACAAAAGGATTCTCCGAAAAAATTCAAAGAATAGGAAACAAATTTAAAATCAAAACTGTATTTAGAACCAACAATACTCTAAAAACACAACTAACACACATAACCCAAAATAAGCCCAATACAAAGTTCAAAAAACTGCATCTACAAAATACCATGCGAATGTAACAAGTTTTACACAGGGGAAGTTCCAGACCATTTGAAGTTAGATTAAAAGAAAATAAATCATATATAAAAAATAGAAAAATGCATGATTTGCCAACATGCATGGGACTACAGTCATAAAATAAAATGGGAGGACCCAAAAATTATCCACAAAGAAAAAAACCACCAAAAACGAAAAATCAAAAAAGCTGCTTATATAACTTTACATAAAAATAACTGCGTAGCAAACGAATCTGTAACTTTCGGTAAACAATGGATTCTATTGCTAAAAGAAATTACAAATGAAAATCAAATGCCCCCAATATCTAGGTAGCATTGCAAGTTTTTCTTGCAATATTAACACGAAATACAGCCTATATGCATGATTTCTGTTTATACATGCAACAACTACTTACATAATAGGTATATTAGCAGCCCCGGCTGCTTAAGCCTTACGGTAACGTATTCACACAGTTCTTTAATAACCATCCCCTCAACCGTATAAATAGAAACACGTTAAAAAAATGTTCCAAAGTATCAAGTTATTGAATTTATATGAAATTTAACTATATAAAAATTAATCAGCTGATTTCACTTGAAACGTATTGGCTACCTTAAAAAGCCGCTCCCAGGGCGCAACACAAATTGAAAGTACTCATTCTTCTAAACTTTAAAATTTTCACCTAATGTATTAAAATCAAAGATTAATAAATCAAAGTTACCTTCAATTTGTGTCATAAATGTCAAAATTAAGAAAATTTTTTATTATTTTGACAACGATCCTAGGTCATGGATCAAAACGTAAATAAAGACAATTTTAAAAACTCTGAGTCGTTTAATACCCAAGAAAAATTAAGAAAAATATAAAATCAAACCCGGATCGGCTGCGGCCTTTGACCGAAGCTCGAATTACCCGTCAATCAGACGTCTCTCCACTGCATCGTTGGAACGTTCTCACACTGTCAAGTGGATTCCTAAGTTCTCAGAGGTAATAAGACCCCTTATTGAATGTAAATCATTTCCCGTTTCTTCTGAAGCTGCTGCGTGCTTTGACAATATGAAAAAATATATAGCTAAAGCATTTGTAATCGTCATAGATGACACAATTCCGTTTGTTGTCGAAACTGACGCTTCTGATTTTGCTATAGCTGCCACCTTGTCTCAAAACGGCAGACCTATAGCCTTCTTTTCAAGAACGCTTTCTGACAGTGGTACAAGACATTCAGCAGTAGAAAAAGAGGCCTATGCCATGTTACGTGCCCAAAAATTTCGGCACTAGACATTTTTAACTAAGTTTTAAGATGTGAGAATTTTGCGCCATAAATTTAAAAGACTTGTTGCGCGTATTTCCATCACTTCAGAAGTGCGTTGCGCAAATTTCGCGCCGTCGCGTGTGACGAAAAAGTAGTGGGAAATTTCCGAAAGACGCGTTGGGACTTGCCTTCGAAACGCGAACAAGAGTGGTTGGTCTGGTATCTTATCGTATGTTTTTATTATGTAGATTCCCTTTTGCCTTTTTTTGAGTATCGTTCCTCAAACCCGTTCCTTATCGTACCTCTACATAGGAAGAAGACCAGCGAATTTGGATGCAACCTACCTCAAGATCCACGAACCGAGAACCATCATGAAGTAATCCGGATGCAAGCCGCCATCATGAAGTAATTCTGAAGGCAGCTTTGCCTATTCACGTAAGTACCCCGTGGGGGTTTTTATATAATTTATATAATTGGAAAACGTGTTGCAATATTTGCATATTGTGTAATGTCATTGACAATTGGCGCGTTAGTTTCCACATTATGTAATATCGTTGCCAACTGTCTTTTGTGTCGCATGTACCGCGTTTACGGGACTGTAATAGCCATTGTTGAATCCCTCAGAAAATGGTGGCACTACCTTAGTCGTAAACTATTTACGCTGGTTTCGGATCAAAAAGCTGTTTCCTTCATGTTTCACTCGGCACATGTGGAAAAGATCAAGAACGACAATGAGATGGCGTCTAGCACTTGCATGTTACAAATACGAAATTATACACCGGCCCTGGAAATTAAACTATACAGCTGATGCCCTTTCAAGAGACGAGCGTTTTTCAAAATTATGTGCGGCCTCACCAGAAATTAAGCTCTTCGAATTACACAAATATCACCCTGGAATTACTCGTATGGCTCACTGGGTGCGCTCTAAAACCGCCTTACTCGATTGAAGACATCCGGAAGTGACTTTGTCTTGTTCTACTTCATCATCATCATCATTTTGTTTTCGACCTTAATTATTAGCATTATTATTATTATTGTCTATATTAACATTTTCTGAAAATTAATATACATTTGTACACATACAATTATTTACAATTTTCACAGTAAAGCAATCCCAAGGAGAAGTTCAGCTTGCTCTATAAACAGAGTTCGCTGCGCTACCACTTAATCTTTGCTAATATAAAATTAAGACGTGTGTGTATAAAAGAATATTCCTACAATATCAAAACAAAAGTAACATAAAAGCTTTTAAGCTAATTTTATTGGCCAGTATTGTTTTTTAATAATTACCTCTTGTATTTAGTTTTAAAATGATTTAACAGAAGTGCTTTAAATTGATCAGGAACACTGTTATACACCATAGTAATTTTGTAGGAGAAACACTATTTGTAGAATTCTTTGCGATGCACTGGAGGCGTGAGGGTGCCTTTAAACCTTACGTTTATAGTGTGCACATCAAATTTAAATACAATTTTATTGTAAAGGTAGGGTGGCTTTTGAGAGTAGATAATATTATGATAAAAACATACAGATCTTAACAGTCGTCTGGAACTCATATTTAACCACTTCAGTTGTAGTAGTTTGTCAGAAACATGTTGGTACTTGCGAATGCCAAATATAAGTCTCATACAGGAGTTTTGCATTTTATGTATTTTTTTCTTATTATTAAAATCAAGAAATGAATAATAGATAACGCTACAATAATTGAAATGCGATAACACTAGAGCCTCACAAACATACCTTTTACTTTTATGGATAAGTATTGCCAATTACTATATATATATTTTAATGCAACGTAAGCTTTCTGCAAACATTTATTAACATGATAATTAAATTTCAAATCCATATGTATGATTACACCCAAACTATTGACGGAGTCTACAGGAATTACCTCATTATTATCAATAACAATGTGTAAATTCAATCCTAAGAATAGTGCTTTCAAATGTTTTGGCCCAAAAAGTATTACTTGTGATTTAGATGAATTAATTTCTTAGCAGTGTTGAAGTGAAAATTGAAACAACCGATTTAAATCTGCATTTAACTGTGAACAGGCTACGTGCGCAGTCTCTAATGGGAACGAAATGTAAAGTTGCATATCGCGAGCGTAGTAATGGTAAGAACAATATTCTAAAACAGTATTAAAACGAGACGTATAAAAAGCATACACTAAAGGACCCAATATTGACCCATGGGGTACACCCGAACTTAAATCTATGGCATCAAATATGTCATTATCTATCTTAACTCTTTGGGTTCGGGTTCGGGTTGATATAAGCATGTCGTGGTTCAAGGTATCGAATGCCCTTGAATAGTCAATGTATACCACCATAGTTAACATGTCAGCATCTGTAGCTTTGACTATATCATCTACAAGAGTAGTTAAAGCTGTTTCAGTACTGTGATCCTTTCTAAACCCAGATTGATTCATAGGAAGGATACCATTTTTCTCAATATATTTCCTTAATTGCTTCTCGACTATTCGTTCTAATAGCTTAGAGCACACACATAATATGCTAATAGGCTGTAAATTGTTAAAGTTAGATGGATTTTGAATTTTCGGTTTTGGTTGTACCAGAGCTTGTTTCCACAGTTCCGGAAAGACACCATCCAGTAGACAAGGATAATATTAAGTATATATGGAATAATGTGCGGACAACTAATTTTTATTATATGTATATTAATATTATCACCTCCCTCAGCTAGCATACTGTCAGAGTTAAGGACCTTTACTATATCTGCATCACAAATTAACGAAAAAGAAAACGAAATACTAATGGCAAATTTATGCGTACTATAATAATTGATAAGGACAGTGCTAGGGACTAAAGATGATTTGGACACTGATCTTACAAAAAACGTATTAATTTCATTTGGATGTTTTAGACAATTTGGTAAAGTTGAAGACTTTGTTTTTATTAAAGAATAAGATTTTAACATTTGCAACATCGGCTTCCCAGAACCAGTTAGATTACTTTCAATAAAGGTTTTTTTGATTAAATTGCATAAGTGTTTGTATTAATTTCTATGATCTTCCGTCTTACTCTGATTATATCTTTGAAACACAGTGTTTTTAATGAGATCATGTATCGTAAGGTGTTGGTCAATCATAGCGCAGGTTTTTTTGTAAGGCGACGACATATAGGTGGTGTGTGGGTGTATGCTAAGGACAGACATTCAGAGAAAAAATTTACTTTATCGTTAATGTTAGGCATATAGTATATCTCGGGTAAAGGCAGTTGTAGAAGATCTATGAGAAATGATTCGATGTTTATGTTTTTGTATATTCTGTAAGTACGAAAGACGCTAATTTTTGGAATTTTAAAAGTTAATTCACATAACACAAGTTCATGATCGGCAATGTTTTCAACACTAATTACGTCGACACGATTAACTAATTGTGTGTCTCTGAAATGAACACCAAATCTAAAAGTGTTACAGTTGTAGCTGTAATTCTAGTTGGTTTGTCAATAATTTGCCGATAGATTAAACGAATTTGTCATATCTAGAAGTGCATTTGTAGAGGCATTATGCAAATTAAAAAATTTATATTGAAATCTCCCACTAGGATGATTTCATCATAGCTTGGCGCTAAAATTGATAAAATACCTTCTAGTTCGTCTATGAATTCATTATAGTTCCGATCTATAACATAACCCCATGCAGATATTTTTATTTGATATGGTAAAATGTATCCAACATTGCTCAATGTTTGAATTAATTTCTACACTTTTAAATTGAATTGAGTGAATAATATAAAAAATCAATCCGCCTCCATGCAACCCCACCATATCCCTACGTACAAGGCGGTAATTTGGTATGGTAATAGTAGCGTCATCAATACCTGAGTGCAACCATGATTCGCAAATTGCTAAAATATCGACAATATTACTTTCCATCTCATTCATGGGCAATAAGCAATTAAGTAACGATCTGACATTTAAATGTGCAAACTTTACCTTTTCTTCAGTCATAACAAAAGGTTATTATCAAAACTCAAGATCAAAATAACATAAACGCATGTTTAATATTTAGGCCAATATTTTGCTATCCTCTCATGTATAACTATTAAACATAACTGTTATAAGTAATAATACATAATTTCACTCGTGTAATCACTAAATTAATTAATATTTCCAAAATCAAAAAGTATACAATAAGAATTACACAAACTAGTATATAGCTTATCTGCTACAACACTTAAATAATCAAATTTAAACTCTTTGCAAACTGTACACAAAAGTTGAATAATATTTAAAGAGACAATAATGATTTATTACAATACCGCGTATTAGTTATAGTTACAATAGATTACAACTTCCAACTCACGTTTTATGTGCATGCTCCGCAAAGAAAAAATGTATACAATTTAATTTATGACGGATGATATAGTAAATTGAGTTATAACAAGCAATTTCCCAAAAATATATATAATTCTAGTTGTGCATTATGGGATATGTAATGCAAAAGAAAATAAACATATATATAATTTTTATCAACAATTATTAAATTAAGCAATTAGATATCATTCACTCAACTAACTTGACTAACTTGTTTTATTAACCCGTTTGCCTTCACGTAGATATTTCCATCTCTGGACCATACATTTCTGAACGTATACTTTTCGGAGGCAGCATGTACAAGTTTAACCCGGTAACTCGTAAGATCCTCTTTGATAGAAAGTTTACTCCTTTCTAACAATTTCTAACATTAAAAAATATAGATGATCGAGTATTTCTCGGTGGCACATGGAACTGAACCCTGTGTAACAAATCTGAACAATCTATCAGCCCATTAACAATTTTAAAGAGCATTAAAATGTCTAAATAATTACGACGAATTTCTAATGTTGGGAGATCCAGTAGCGTAAAATATGAATGTATTTAATTTTCCCATAAGGGATGCCTAACTTATAAGCAATTACACGAATATACTTTTTCTGAATTTTTTCCAGGCGTTTTATGTGAATGGAGTAAAAAGGTGACCAGACAATACTTGCATATAAGAGCGAACTAAGGAACAATAAACCCCAGAAGGACTCTGTATATTACTAAAGTTTGAGACACTTCTATTCATAAATCCAAAAAGCTTGTATGCTCTATGCGTTAAAAATTGAAGATGTTCAGAAAAATTTAGCTTATGATCAAGGAGTATACCCAGGTCCTTAAATGTAGTGACACCTTGTAAAACTTCGGAGTTGATGTTGTAATTAAACAAAACCGGATCTCTGATTCTATAATAGCACACCACTTTGCATTTGCTAATATTTAGGGATAGTCCATTTGACTTACACCATAAGGCGAGTCGATTAATATCATCTTGAATAAGCGAGCAGTCACTCACACATGTTACTATCTTAAATATTTTTAAATCGTCTGCATAAAGCAGAAATTTACAATGATGAAAACAACAATCAATGTCATTAATGAAGCAATTGAACAATACATTCGAGAGATGACCACCCTGAGGTACTCCAGAAGTTACATTAATTTCAGAAGAAAGTACGTTGTTTATTTTAACAAATTGTTTCCTCTGAGAGAGATAACTATCTAACCAGGCAAGCAAGTTACCATGAACACCCAATTTCAAGAGTTTGAATAATAAAATTTTTACTATGAGTGAGTCAAACGCCTTAGAAAAGTCAGTGTAAATCACGTCAACGTGGTAATGCTTTTCCATGGCATCAAAACAAATTCTTCGAAGACCAAAAAATTTGTAACTGTTGACCTGCCTGGAAAAAATCCGTAATGTTCAGGAATAATAACTTTATTAAGAACAGGAGAAATCTGAGAACTAACAATGATTTCAAAAATTTTTGCTAAAACTGATATTATTGAAATAGGTCAATAGTTACCCACTTTCTCTTTATCGCCATTTTTAAAGATTGGTATAACATAACTATGTTTCCACTTCTCTGGAAAGACCCCGTCAAATAATGATTTCTCAAAAATTTTATGCAGTACTGTAGATAACACAAATCTACAGTGAAAAACAAAGTATGGAGATATTTCGTCAGGCCCATGCCCTGAACGTAATTTAAGTTTAGTTATTTGCAATAGAATCTCAGTAGGTGAAAAATAACAATTGTTAATGGATATAGCATTGTTAATGACTATGTTAGGAACAGTGGTGTCAGATGAGTTATAAACTGAACCAAAATGATCCGCAAATTGATTGACAATATGTGAAGGATTATCAGATATTGTATCTTTAAAAGACATGGTATTGGGTAATAAATAATTATTTCTTTTAGAATTGATGAAATTCCAGAAAGTTTTTTTTACAATTCACTGAGCTTTGTAGGTCTAGTAAATACTTTTGATGAGTAGTTTTGTATAAAAGCTTGCAATTCCTACGTAAGTTTGAAAATACTATATAGTCCTCAATCCGTTTTGACTGCTTAATAGTTTTGTGAGCGCGTTTTTTGTGCATAATTGCTTGTTTTAATTCAGAAGTGAACCATTTCGGAAATTTAACAGTCTTACTTCTGGATCTAGGTACAAATTGATCGATGCAAACATGCAGATAATAATAGAAAACATTTACAATATGGTTAATATCATTACCAGTGCTAAACAGTAAAGACCAGTTAATATTTCCAAAATATTCGTTAATTAATTGATAATTAGCGGATTTAAAATCTCTAAAGTAGAAATCATATTGTAATTTGTCAAAATCCTTTGATACAGAAATGTTAAATTCTAGCGCCGGATGATGTAGATCACAAGTTAATAAGAGATCGTTTACCTTATTAACAACAGCATTGCAGCTGGAAAAAATTTAATCTAAGAAGTATCCGTTACAGTTTGCTATCTTATTAACCTGAAATAGATTATGAAATGCTAGACCATTGGCAATACAAATAACCTTGTCATTGATTAGTCCTGAAACACTAGAACCCAACTCTGCATCTTCCCAATAGATGTTAGGAAAATTAAAATCACCACATAAATATACAGAAGAGAATTTAATGTTTCGTAAGATTTCATTAACCGAGTGAATATAATCCATATACAATACAACGGTAGACTTTGGAGGAATGTACACATCCTATAACAATCCTATTATTATTAAGTGTTATCTGGACAAATATATTTTCAATATTATGAAATGGTGAGTGAAGTTTTATTGATGGAATGTATTTCTTCACTGCGATTGAAACCCCCCCCCCCCCCTAAGCGCTCATGTAAGCTTGATTGAGGTGATTTATCAACTCGATAAATTGCATAATTAAATAAATCCAACTCATTGTCATTTATATCACTACAAAGCGATGTTTCAGTAAACATAATCACATCATAATCGCAAACATTTATAGTATTACATGTGATTTTCCAATGCTCCACCCGAAGGTACTACATTGGCCAGGAAGCGAGTTTTTTTTTACCTGGAAAATTTTGAATTTTGCCGAATCCTTGCTGTTCCAAGCAAGGTAGGGATCTTTAACGTGCGTGACAACACTCACACACGGGACCTCCATTTTACCTCTCATCCGAACGAGGGTGTATTTTTGCGAAAAATGCTCGCCTAACATTTTTCAAGCGGACCGTGTCGGGATTCGAACCCGGGACCTTGGGCGTAGTAGTCACACACATACCACTACGCCACGGAGCCGCCTAAAAAAAACATTTATAGCAGCTGAAAGTACTTGTAACTTAGTGCGTAAACCTCTAACGTTCTGATAGTAAACGTGAAAAGTCTTAGCTTTCTTACTACGAAATTGAGGACTTTTATTGCTGCCAAACGCATGAGTTCTATTGTGTGGTGGAACAAGATGTTTGGTTAGCTTTAGTTTACCCCTAAAAAAGGAGCCGAATTAGGCGTTTGAGGAGCTGGTGCGGTAGTAAGAGGTTTAATGTTCCGTGGTTTGAAATCAAAATCACGAATATAGACATTGCTTGGTCAATATGATGGTTTTATAAAATAATTTCTAAGGTGTACGGGGACACCCAATTTGAATGAGCTGAACATATTGCTACTGCTTATTCGAAAACAAATTGCATTAGGTGCATCAGTTTTTAAATAGCTATTAATATCCTGGGCAGTGCGTGCTTCTCCATTCTGATTATGAGCAATTCGAATTAAGTGCAACCACGCACGTTTGCCTACGCCAACTAAGGCGTCAGAATTATGCAGAACAGGTACAGCAGAGCCCACAATAACAATCTTTTTGGGTTTTTTATGCATGACAGTGATCCATTTTGAGCTATTTTCAATGGGTGTTAGCATATTAGCGCTCTTAATAACATTTATATCAGTCTGGACATGTGAATTAGAACCACCAAGATTTTAGTAATTTGTAATATTTGTCTTATCTTTATTCATTACGTCCAGATCCACAGTTTTATGAACATGTGGCAAATTTGCTTTATCAATTAAGTGTTTATTTACAACATGCTTATCACCTTTGTTCTTAATTGGAGCAACCATTACATCTGTTGTGCCGCAAGAATTTACAAAATCATTCCTATCATTAGCTATTATGTTAGGAGAAACTAAAGAATAATTAGAGTGATGTGATCTGCTATTTAGTAGTTTGATCAGATCTATCTTGGACTCATTGAGGTTATTTATTTCTAATTGTAAGTCATCCAATTTATGCTTAAAACCATGGTTTCACTTTTCACAATATTCTTGATTATGTTACTAAATTCACAGTTATGAAAAAAGTTCAATAGCATAGTGTTATTGTATTCTAAATGTAACTCAGCCTTATCAATAATATCATGACTTGAAATTTTGACATTATGGATACAATTTTTGCAAACCAATACTGTAGACCCATCTGCAAGTTGTTGAAGGAAGGATGCACTCTTACACTACACTTACTACACTCTACATATTTGTTTAAAGCTGTTTTTCTACAATACAAACATGATTTTTGTGAGGCTATTTCTGAGACTGCTTCATTTTCGGCCATCTTAGGAATTGTACATTGTTTTACATGGCTTTACAATCGATCAACTTTACCCTCCAAATAAGTGATCTTTTAGCGTTTGTGATATCCCAATACCTTTCGGCAGGAAACGAAATCCACTTCGATACAAAAGAAAGTGGGCCCTTATCATTTATGATCTCGTGATATACTTTTCGTCGGGAAAACGAAAACCATTTATAGTTTTGCTAAAGATCAGCTTTAATTTACAAGAAATTTGAGTTATCGTTTATGATCTCCTGATGCCTCTCACTGGGAAACAAAATCACTTTATGGTGTTTTGCTATATTGATCAACTTTGACCTACAAGAGAGTGACCTTTTATTGCTCATGATATCCTGATACCTTTCAGACAGGAAAAGAAATCCTTTTATGGTTTTGCAATTTATCCAACTTGGATGTAAAAAAAAGTTGATTCTTATCCTTGATAATCTTCTGATACCTTTCGTAGAGAATTAAAATCCTTTTATGGTTTTGCAATAAACAAACTTCGATACAAAAGAAAGTTGATCCTTATTGTTTATGATGTCCTGATATAAGTTTCGTCGGGAACAAAATCTTTTATCGTTTTGCAATCGATCAACTTCGATTTACAAGAATATTGATTCTTATCGTTTATGATCTCTTGACACTTTTCGTTGGCAAACGAAGTACATGGTTTTGCAATCCATCAACTTCGGCCAACAAGAAGGTAATTGTTTAGTATTTATGATATCCTGACATCTTTCTGCAGAAAAAATTGTTTTATGGTTTTACAATTAACCAACTCCTATCGTTTATGATTTCCTGTTATACCTTTCATTAGGAAACGAAATCCTTTTATAGTTTTGTAATCGATCAACTTCGATTTACAGGAACGTTGACTCTTATCGTTTATGATCTCTTGACATCGTTCGCCTGAAAACGAAATATTTGTATTGAATTTTGTTATTTATTTATTAAGTTCATACAATCACACAAATAATCATTTGCAAGTACAAACTATGTTAACCTACATGTACTACTAAATTACATAAATTATAAGGTTAATGGATAAGAACCTTCTTAAACATGCTGTCTGAGACAAACTACATGTAATGTTAAAAGAACTATATGATAGATAAAGATAGGAGTCAAAATATAACATAAATATTTTAAGACTATTTTGGATCAACATTAAGAGGTACTTCTACCTTGTCTGATAATTATAATTACATACATATCGTACTAACTAGAGTACTTAATAGTTAATGCACAATTTAGACAGAAGAGTTAATCTGAAGAGGGAATAGATCGAAGTGGGCCGACAGATGCTCATTGACTGCGAGATTGAATGCAGTTCAGTGCATAAGGAATTCATGCAGAGAACAATGTTCAATGTTTACAAGGTAGGATCTCAATGCCCTACAGAACGGTTTATAGGAACAACAAATTGGATTATTTTTAAGATGGTTTAGCAGTTTTAGGGCACAATAAATGAAACTTTTTTGCATGGACGTGTGATTGAGAGTTGGAAGCATAAAATACTGAAAGCGAGTTTTATAAGCGTAATGGGGTTTGTATTGTTCGGTCAAGTGTGGATGTTTATAAATATACATTAGTAGCTTAAAAATGTATATGGCAGGAGCAGTTAGAATATCTAAATATTTAAACTTTCCTTGGCAGCTGCTTAAAGATGCCTGATTGTAAATGATCCAAATCGCCCTTTTTTGCATTATAAAAATGTTTTGTATTTCGCTTGGGTATTTCCCCATACAATTATCATAAAGCGATGTGACTGAATACCAAAGCATAATAACTGAAGCTGTTACCAAAGTGGAAGAGAATTGTACTATTTTTTATAAAATGTAGCAGTATGCTGATATTTTTTTACAGACTTGTTCAGCATGAGCAGACCAAGTTAAAGAAGCATCGATAACGAACCCTAGAAATTTTACACTGCACCTTGTAACAGTTTTTTTGACCACTGCAGAACCTCAACGAATTTTTAGTTTTACAAACTCTTGTATAGTCATTTATATTATGTAAACCATTTTTAAATAACTAAATACCAGTATTGGTATTATGAGTGCTAACCTCCATACAGAAATGCTAGTTTGGTTGCTAATATCAGGCGTCGAATGTTAGTATAAATATTATCAAGGCCAAGTAGCTTTCCAGTTTCGTGCATATTGCATCTGCACTCACTTTAGCTAGAGCTCTCGTTGAGAACCATCATGTAAACCAAAAGGGTTCTAGCATGTAATTTGCGTCTGGCCTTGTGCGGTAGTAGGGCCCTAGTGCGCTGAACACTAGGCTTAGTGGTTTTAACAATGCGCTCTTTTAACGACGTCTTTTAATGACTTCTTTTAATAACGTTTTTGGATAGTTTCGTTTTATAAATAACTTCGTTTGAATAATTCTTTTGATAAATTCATTTAATAATTCTTTGGACATTTGTTTAAATAGCACTTAAAATATTCCTTTAATAATTTCGTAAAAGTTACGATAAAACATGTTTTTCAACGCTTCGTTAGAAAATCTTCAATTAGATATTTATTTAATAATTCTCCTGCAAATGTAGAGAACGAGCTTTTAAGAAGTCGTTTTGTATATCAATTGTAAGACTTCCCGGTATATTCATTTGTTAGAATGAACCCGCCTTATCTGGTTTTATAAAAATAAGGCAGTTTGTATGCTGTATTTCAAGAGGATATTAATTCTACTTTCACACCTGCGAGTATCAAGTTATAGTTCATTCACGTCAACTTTGTGATAAAATATCGATCCAAGATGAACGTCCTTCAACCGTACGATGAATAGTTGGATTTTATGTAATGTTATGCGAGAAAACAATAAGTTTGGATTTTAAGGAAACGTTCTACAAAATATGTAGAAATTTTTATGGTTTGGAAATAAAGTCCGATGATGAATTGAAATGATATTTTTTGAAGTTGTGAGTGTGAAATTACAAGTAATTAGGAGGAAGACTATACGATGGTAATTAGTTTGGTCAAGATCTACACACAGTAGAACATCTAAATTTGATATTGGAGTTTGGTTGGTTCAGTTTGTGCGTATAAGAAAAACGCATGGAAGTTCGTATGGTCCGGTCCAAGGATCACGCAGCTGTTCGTGTCCTGTAGAACATGTGGATTTTACGTCACTTGTTTTCTGAAAAACGTATGTATTAACACCCGCCCTAACATGCTGTAACGCCAACACGTAAACAACACCTGCTAAACCAAGGTAAGAGATTAGTATTATTCTTACACCACGTCTACATTTGGTGATCTTTGATACGAGGCTGCTTCAGAAAATATCTTTGTAACCACCTATTATCATTAATCCGTTTAACAAACTAAAAAGGACCTTAGTAAATTTTTATTGTCAATACTAGTACAGTGTAATCACAGTTAGTAATTTTAATGAAGTTAGGCAAACCTAAAGAGTTCTTATTGATGTTTCATATATGCATGATTTCATTTACAATTTCTGAATAATGAATTAATAGACAATGTAGTTAAATTTTTATAAATATGTAAACAGAAAAACAGAGCTGATATTTCTGGTATAAATTCAAGTTAAATTTTTGTAACGAAAGCAACATTTAAAGTTTTTAATATTTCTTTTGAATATATAATCCTACCTTATGAGTAGATGAAACTTGTATTACCTTTTCTTTAACATGAATTTTATATTTACAATTTTTATGAAGGAACTATTTTAATTAAAGAAACAACATTTAATTTTTTTAATTAATTGTTTTATTCTGAACAAGTACGTTCAGAAGTTGAGTAACCAGATATAAGATAAAATAGCGTAAAGTGATAACCCCAATTTAACAAGAAGCTTTAATAGCCTTTTCAGATTTGGAAGCATAAAATCTGTGCTCAAAATATTGTTGCCTGATTAATCTTTGTTGTTTTTTATATGAGGTAACAAGAGAATACCTTTGGTGTCCTCATTTTTGTAAATTTAATTAAATTTTCTTTACAGCTTCTGCGTTAGCAGTTAATACGGTATTCCTCTCTAAGGACGCCCAAGTCCCCCTTAGGGAAACCCTGTGTTTAAAGTTAATGACTTGGTGGCGCCCTATTTAAACCCCTGTATTGTTAAGAATCTAGCCCTAGTAAGAAAATAATGCTTTGTAAAAAGAACCACGACCAATCCTCATAAGCTCTGCCAAAGGAATAGACCCCTAGCATAGTCGGAAGATATTTGCGTTCCATCATTTTAAGAAAATCCTTCCTTAAAGGTCACTGGTCACATTAGGGGATAAAAAGAACCCGTAACATGTTATCCATTAGTGTATAAATTATGTTACAACCTTATTGGAATCAATGGATCATCATGGTGTGTTGTGTTGTTGGAGACAAGCGTGGGAGCCAAATCGTTCATGTATATCAAAAATAAAGCAGGGCCTAGGACACTGCCTTGGGGTATGCCGGTATTAGCGGCCAGGAAAGAGGAACGCACTGCTGTCTCAACATGTTTTGCAATTTCAACGGACTGCATCCTGTTTGATAAATAGTTACGTAGAAGATTGAACGGAAATCCCCAAATTTCTATATGTGCAAGTTTATAAAACAAAGTGGAATAGCAGATGCTGTTAAAAGTCTTAGCTATATCTAATACCAGGCAGATACAAATTTACACTTATCGATAGTGCTATTCATAAAAAGTAAAAGATCTATAAGCGCAGACTGAGTAGGTTTATTGGGAAAAAAATCCATGTTGGGATTTGTCAAAGAATTAATTTTTTATTAGGAATTTAGATAGCCTATTGGTAATTATCATTTCAATGATTTTGTCGAAAATCGACAGAATGCTATTTAGTCTATAGTTATCAGGATTGGCAGACACTCCTTTTTTATACAAGGACTTTACTAAAGCAGGCTTAAGCTTATAAGGAAATATGCCTGTCATGAAAGAACTGTTAATAATATTACTTAAAGGAAAGGCTCCATTCTGAACGAACCTGCACCTTAAAGAAGTTATAGAATACTACAATGGATAGAATGGCTTGCGATTTTCAGTGAGCTAAATCGTCGAACTATAGGTTTAACAAAATTAATGGGATTTTTAGTGAGGAACCAGACTAAGACAGGTCCCCGAAACAGGGCAGCAGCTCTTTTGGTACTTTGGGTAGCAGATACCTTGGGGGCAGAATGACATTCTAAGACACACTACTGTGATATCAAAGGCAATGGGAAACCACCACATTATCTCCAAAGTATACAGCATACTGAAAATGTTTTTAATATTAGTGATGGCATCCTCTGAGGTAAAAGATTCCGAAGTTAAAATAGTCCCCCATTTGAATCTTTGGAAGCGGACTACTATGAAAGAAGAGCCGTGAACATTTTGCGAGTCAGAGCGTAGAACGTCAAAAGTATGGCTTTGAAATTATTCAATTTCGATATAAAAAAATTTACTCTTATCATTTATGTTCTCCTGATATACGTCTCATCAAAATCCTTCTGTAGTTTTGTAATCAATCAACTTGGATTTACAAAACAGTGAACTCATTGTTTGTGATCTTTTAATACCGTTAGTTGGGATTTAAAATTCTTTTATGGTTTTGCAATCGATCAACTTCGACCTAAAAGAAAGTTTTCTCTTAGTGATTCTGATATCCTGATACCTTCCTAGCTTCGATTGACGAGAAAGTGAACTCCTATCATTTATGATCGCCTGATACCCTTCACACGAAACCAAAATCCTGTTATGGTTTTGCAATCGTCTGTCCAACTTGGACCTATAAAAAAGCGATCTCTTCGCGTTTATGATATCCTGATACCTAACAGCAGGAAACGACATTCAAATTCGATTGACCAAATTGTTGACTCCAATCGTTTATGAGCACCTTATACCCTTCGCCAGGATTCAAATTTTTATGGTTTTGCAACCGATCAAATTCAATCTACAGGAAAGTGATCTCTTAAAGTTTATGAAATCTCGATACGTTCCGGCAGGGAACGAAATCGTTTTATAGTGTTGCAATTAACCAACTTCGATTTAAAAGAATATCGACTATTATCGTTGATGAACCACTGACACCTTTTGTCAGGAAACAAAAAACTCTTATGGTTCTGCAATCGATCAACTTTGACCTACAGGAAAGTGATCTCTTGGCGTTTATGATATTCTGATACCTTGCGGCAGGAAAACAAATCCTTTTTTGGTTTTGGAATGATCCAATTTCGATATAAAAGACTCTAATCGTTTATGATCTCCTTATATACCTTTCATCGAGACATGAAATATTTTTATGGTTTTGCAATCGAGATCAACTTCGACTTAGACAAAGGAAATTTCTTAGAGTTTATGGATGCTCGATACCTTTCGGCAGTAAAAGAAATTCTTTTATGGTGTTGCAATTAACCAACTTGAATCTTAGCGTAGATGAATTACAGATACCTTTGGTCGGAAAACAAAAAACTACAACAAAGAGACCTTTTGTTGTTTATGATCTGGTAATACCTTTCGTCAGAAAAGGAAATCCTAATATGGGTTTGCATTGGACCAAATTCGATTTACAAAAAGTTGACTCTTATCCTTTAGGTTGTTCTGATATGGGTGTGGTCGGAGATGAGATCCTGCCACTGTTTAGCAAATGAGCAACTTGGATTCACAAGAAAGTAGATTCTTATCCTTTGTGATATCCTGACACCCTTGGCCGGAATTTGACATCTTTTTCCGGCTGGAAAGGAATCCTTTTATGGTTCTGAAATTATCCAACCTCCACATAAAAGAAAATTGATTTTTATCGTTTATGGTCTCCATTTATAAGTTTAAACAGGAAACGAGATTCTTCTATAGTTTTGCAATCGATCAAATTGGATTTACAAGCAAGTTGACTCTATCGTTTATGATGTCCGGATACCCTTGGTCTGGGATAGAAAACCTTTTGTGGTTTTGAAATCGAACAACTTCGACCTGCAAAAAAACGTGATCTCTTAGCGCTAATGATATCCTGATACCTTCCGGTAGAAAACGAAATCCTTTTATGGCTTTGAAATTATCCAAATTCGTTATAAAATAAATGTTGACTCTTATCGTCTATGTTCTTCTGATATACCTTTCTTCGCGATACGAAATCTATTTTTAGGTTTGCAATCAATCATTAACTTAGAAGAAAGTGATCACTTAGAGTTTATTAAATCCTGATACCTTCTGGAAGGAAAAAGAATCCTTTTATGGTGTTACAATTAACCAACTTCGAGTTAAAAGAATGTTGACTCTTATCGTTGATGAACCACTTTCATTGGGAAACAAAAAGCATTTACGGTTTTGCAATCGATTAACTTTGACCTACCAGAAAGTGATCTCTGTAGTGTAACCGATCTGAAGGCTGGCCCAAACGCCTTCTATAAACGGCACACCGGGTTCCATGATCTAACATCTAGTGGCAGTGGCTCGACGACATCTACGTTGTGTTGTTATAATGTAACCCAAATTCACACTGGCAAGATGGCGTTAAGGCGGCAAGGTTCGAAATAAAACTACAGCATTTACCTAACTTTACTTTTAATCAAAAGAATAACCAAGAAATAAGTCATTCACATGAAAGCATAGAAAATTGACATTCAAAGCAAACAGTGTCGTACTCAACCTGGGCGATTGGGGAAAGAGCACGGCAGAGAAAACTCCACACTGCCCTCACACTTCAAACTGCATTTGGCACATCTCGACAAGGACGGGTAACGTACAAGTACCCAGATTACCAACACTGAAATTGACGTGATGTCAACTGTAACTCAGCTGAAAAAGCGTTAGTGTAAACCAGCTAGTCTTTTCTGGTAGGTACTGAGGTCGGATAACCAATACTAGCCAGCTAAAGTTGAAAGGAAGGACACCAGGAAGATAAAATCCGCCTTGACTACCAATGTTCCTCCCCGCACGGACATAAAATGTTAGTAATATTTAACAAGGTTCAATCACACGCGCCTACAATTTAACAGTTTCCAGCCTGTGTTACAAAATATGTCACAAAGGCTAGCCGACTTCCTATTATTTGCAAGAGTACAACTATAAGTACATTCACAAGACGACATGAATTGTTGAAATGAACTTATGGTATGATTGCACACAGTTAAAAAGGCGCTTATTATTGAATAGACTATCTCTAACATAGTCATAAATGCAAACGCGAAAGGCACGGGATGGTCGGTCATACCAGAGGTTCAATTTAATTACATCACAACAATGATCATAAACGTTAAATACTAGTTAATTATATAAGACCATCGGCTAGATAATAGGATACACACAACAACAACAATATAATTAAGTTTAAACCAAGATGTGAGCAGTGCAGTTGAATATGTGGTTAATATGCTGAAACAAAACAATTACACATAATAACAATGTCAAGTCAATCACAAATATCAAACATTATGAAACATGTAGGCGGCAAATACATACCAAAATTTTACATTATAAATACAAGGCCAGATTCAGGCGCTAAATATATAAATGTAGTTAGTTAAATATATTAACTTTAGTAAGCAAATGGTAAAAATTATTCATTATGATTGCATCGGTTAAAACGTATCTTTTGAAAAATTAAACACGTCCTGGCATTACAAATTACAAAAATATACACAACAACGTTGTAGTTAATTCAATTTCTATCTGAAAACCAAAACAAATATAACATAGAAATATAATGCTGTTCATACTCAAACTTGACTAATACTTTGATTCAATATATCCGAGGGATGATGTTAGTACAAATTGCTCATAAAATCACAGTAAGGGTACATTTACGTTTGATTCTGCAATAAGTGCGATGCAATGGAAGTTTGAACTCTGCATTAAATACTAAATAAACATTATTTCAAATAAACAAATATTAGTTTTACTCTGATTTAGATACTAAATAAATAATTCCGATAAATAATGATGTAATCAGATGTAATCAGATTACCTGAAATAGTAACTACTATATCAACTTATAAAATATTACCTTTTTAACCGCCAGGAGAAGCTTTTTCGATCTGCCATTTTGAAATCTAAAAATAACCCTGTCGAATAGATTGATCGTCCCCTACACATGCGTCCCTTATAACATAAATTCTAAGGTAACGGAATGCGTTCAATAATCTGCAAGTGGTTACTGAGCTATTCTAACAAATACCTTCAAATATCGAAATGTACACTAAAATATTTTCAATAATTATTAACCAATGAGAATAGACTTAAAAACACTACGGAACATTACATCTCTTAGAGTAGGAATACGTTTTTGGTTTTGAAATTATCCAACTTCGATTTACAAGAAAGTTAACTCCTATCGTGTATGATCTCTTAATACTCTTCGTCGGGAATCGAAATCATTTTATGGTTTTGCAATCAATCAAATTTGACCTACAAGAAAGTGACCTCTTATTATGGTTATGATATCCTGATACGTTCCGGTAGGAAAAAAATTCTTTTTGGTTTTGAAATTATACAACAAAAGAAGTCTGTAATTGTTTATGATCTCCTGATATATGTATCGCTAGTAAACGACATCCATCTATTGTTTAGGAATCGATAAACTTGAATTTACAAGAAAGTGGACACATCGTTTATGTTCTACTGATATCCTTCGTCGAGAATCGAAATCCTTCTCTACGAGGCGTGTTTTTAAGTAAGTATCGTTTTGATATGTAAAAATAAGTAAACTTTTGTACCGATTTTTATTTTACATGAAACCACGTGTCAAAGTCGAATGCAAAAACGGGCCGAAGAAATACTAGGAGAAGACTAATTTGAGTTTAGGCGAAACAGGGGAACACGGGAGGCTATTTTAGCTCTGAGAGTGATAATGGAAAAAACAATAGAAAAAGGGGAAAGCGTGTATATAGGGTTTGTAGATCTGGAAAAAGCATTCGACAATGTAAATTGGAAAAAAATGTTTGAAATACTCAAAAAGATTGGAATGAGTTATAGGGATAGACGAATAGTACATATCTTATACAAAGAGCAAACAGCAGTAATAGAATTAGAGCAAGAATGTAGAGAAGTAAACA
The DNA here is from genome assembly GCA_036346225.1 of Platerodrilus igneus. Lineage (NCBI taxonomy): Eukaryota > Metazoa > Arthropoda > Insecta > Coleoptera > Lycidae > Platerodrilus > Platerodrilus igneus. Next base: position 245,817 of record JARFIW010000500.1, on the reverse strand, counting down.
TTAGGAAAGGGGTGAGACAGGGATGTGTCCTATCCCCATTGATTTTTAACTTGTACATAGAAGAGGCAATGAATACTGTCAAATGCAGGAAGACATTTGGAATTACTATGCAGAGACAAAAAATTGATATGCTTAGGTTTGCAGATGATATAGCGGTATTAGCGTCTAGCAAGGAAGAGTTAGAAGCTGCTCTTAATGAAATTGAAACGGTTCTAACAGAGAGATACAGTATGAAAATTAACAAAACTAAAACTAAAGTTCTAGTATGCAAAGGTGGGGAAAATAAATCAAAAACAAGAATACAAGTATGTAACACGAACTTACAAGAGGTTAAGGATTTCTGCTACCTAGGAAACCAAATAACGCAAGATGGGAAAAGCACACAAGATATAAAACAAAGATTAGCACAATGTCGTACTATATTTAACAAGAAAAGCAACCACTGTGCTCAAAGACCACAAACATAGAAAAGACTGCTTAAAACATACGTGTGGAGCACAGCACTGTACGGCTGTGAAGCCTGGACAGTAGGAGAAGCGGACAAGAAAAAGGTAGAAGCCTTTGAAATGTGGTGCTACAGGCGTATGATGAAGATATCATGGACAGACAAAGTTAAGAACGAAGAGGTGTTAAAAATGGTAGGGGAAGAAAGAAATATGTGGAAAACGGTAAAAAAGAGGAGAGATAGGATGATAGGCCACATACTACGGCATGAGGGAAAAGTGCGGAATATATTAGAAGCAGAGATAGGAAAAAGAGAAGAAGAGGCAGATCTAGGTTAGACTACTGCACACAGATAGTAAAAAATGTAGGCTGTAGGGGTTTTAAGGAAATGTGTAGGCTAGTCCAGAATAGAAATCAATGAAGGTACGCATCCAACTAATCCCAAGATGGATAAACTAATGACGAAAAAATAACTGTGCTTAAACATGATGAATATTATAAGTAACTACAAGAATTGGTTGGGCAATATTCTCGAATAATGTTAAGTGTGTGAAAGGATTTACTGGAAAACCATTACTTCGGCAAATGTCTAAGTGTTGGGGGATCTTGGTAACCACAGGTTGCTTAACCCCCTCACTGAATATCGGTGAAATAGGGCATAAAATTAGAAAACAATAGAAGGGGAACGATCTCTATACACATGCTGGGAACTATGTAGGCTAGCTCAGAATATAAATAAATGCAGGTACGTGTCCAACCAGTTTTGAGACGGAAAACCTAATGACGAAAAAATAAGCGCAGATAAATTTGATGATTAGTATAAACAACTAGTTGTTGGTTGCGAAATATCTGCAACTAATGATGACTGTGCGAAAAGATATATTGAAAAATATATTAAATCGGTAAATGGTTAAGTGTTGGGGGAACTTGGCAGCCACAAGCTGCTTACCTCCCTTCACAACCACTGAAGGTCGGAGAAATAGGGTATATAGTTGTAAAACAATAGAAGGTGACCGAACTGCATCTAACAAGAAAGAACAACGCCTATGAGAAAAGACAACAAACATAGAACAAGAAGAGGATTGTTGAAAGCATATGTGTGGAGCACAGCACAGTATGCCTATGAAATACGGGCAGTCTGAAACGCAGACCGAAAAACGGTAGCAGCCTTTTGAAATGCTGTGCTTCAGATGTATGAGGACGATAGCATGGACAGACAAAGATGGTAACAAATAGGTTATAGAAATAGTAGAGGAACAAGGATATCTGGGGAAAAAGATAAGAGAAATAGAAGAGCAGAATGCGTTCTAAGGCATTTTTGGGGAATAGTATGGGATATATTACAAGCAGAGATAAGAAAAAAGAGGTAGATGTAGACCTAGAGCAAATAGTTATAGATGCAGGCTGTACAAATTTCAGGGAAATCAGTAGGTCAGTTCAGAATAGGAAACAATGATGGTACGCGTCTAACCAGTTTCAGGACTGAAGACCTAATGATGATGAAACCACATGTGTATTTACTTTTCCACATATCTGCCACCAATATTAAAGCACTTGTCATATCGAACAACAAGCCTCTGTATTCATCGTCATAGAAGTTTGCCGTCTGATCTGACAGCGTGCGTAACGATTTCGTACATAACACTTCTTGTAACTTGAGGGAACGTCTCTGATAACGAGGAAATCGTTAAGCGTATATTCTCTGTCTCTGTTTTGTCGACTTTTTGCACCGAATCGTCAGTGATCACTAAGTGTCGTCCAATTCGTTCCTTGTCATGAACATTCTTTCGGTCATCTTTGAAAGCTCCTGCCCATTTGCGTACAATCCCATCCGTCATAACGTACTTATTTAAAAAACACGCCTCGTAGTTTTGCAATTGATTAACTTTAAGCTACAAGAAAATGATCTCTTAGCGTTTATGATATTCTGATACCTTGCGGCAAGAAAAGAAATCCGTTTTTGGTTTTGAAATTAACCAACTTCGATATAAAAGGAAGTTGACTCATATCGTGTATGATCTCCTGAAATATGTTTCTCCGGAAAACGATATCCTTCGATGGTTTTGCAATCGATCAACTTTGATTTACAAGAAAGTGTATTCATCGCTTATATTCTCCCGATACTTTTCGTCGAGAATCGAAATCCTTTTCTGATTTTGCAATCGATCAGCTTTGACCTACAAGAAAGTGATTTTAGCGTTAATGATATCTTGATACTTTGCGGCTGGAAAAAAATCCTTTTTTAGATTTGAAATTATCCAACTTTGATTTACAAGAAAATTGACTTATGATTTCTTCATACACTTCGTCGGGAATTGAAAACCTTTTATGATTTTGCAATCGATCAACTTTGGCCTACTAGCTAATGATTTCTTAGCGATCCTGATACTTAACGACAGGAAAAGGAATCCTTTTTTGGTTTTGAAATTAACCAACTTCGATATAAAAGGAAGTTGACTCTTTTCGTTTATGATCTCCTGATATACGTTTCTCTGGGAAACGAGATACTTCGATACTTTGGCAATCGATCAACTTGGATTTACAAGAAAGTGGACTTCTATTCTTTATGTTTTTTTGATACTCTTCGTCGAGAATCGGAATCTTTTTCTGGTTTTGCAATCAATCAGTTTTGACCTACAAGAAAGTGAGCACTTAGCGTTTATTTTTCCTGATACCTTGCGGCTGGAAAAAGATCCTTTTTAGGTTTTGAAATTATTCAAATTCGATTTATAAGAAAGTCGATTCCTATTGTTTATGATCTCCTGATACGCTTCGTCGAGAATCGCAATCTTTTTATGGTTTAGCAATCGATTAACTTCTATTTACAAGTTGTTACATGCCGAAAATCGGCATTTAAACATTTCTGTAAGTTTTTAATTTGTAAGTGAATTCGCGCCAATAATTTAAAAGACTTGTGCGTGCATTTCCGTCCCTTTGGATAGTTGCATTTGCGCAAAAGATTGCGCATACGCGGAGTGTGAAAAGAAAGTGGTGATTTTCCGCTACGTCAGGACCAGTCAACCAGACGTCAAACGGAGTGGTTTCATCTGTGTGCCGTTATTTTGTCTTCTCTTTCAGGTTATGTAGGTTTCCTTTGTCTTGTATTTATTATGGTTCCTGTCTTATTCCTGTGGTTCTGCTACACAAGAAAAGAAGACAAATTAATCTGGTTCCGCTGAGGAGGCAAAAGGACGACCCACGCCCGACTGACGCGAGAGTAGCTGCCATGCGGTGAAGAGTCCTACAGGTTACGTGAGTACCTTTTGTCATTCTCTTATAATTTAAATAAATATTTTTTGTATGTGATAATAATTTGATCATAAATATGACGTAACCGTTTATTGCGCAACATTTTGCATGTATTTATCATTGTTACCAACTGTCGTAGTGGCTCTCATACATGGCGCGCGGGACTTTAAAAGTATACCTTAGAGTGTAGAACCGGGGTATAACAAAGTAAATGATCTCTTATTGGATATGATATCCTAGTACTTAACGGCAGAAACAGAATCCCTTTTTTGGTTTTGACATTAACCAACTTTGATATAAAAGGAAGTTGGCTCTTGTCGTTTACGATCCCTGATATACGTGTCTCCGGGAAACGAGATCCGTCGATAGTTTTGCAATCGATCGATCAACTTGGATTTAGAAGAAAATCGACTCTTATTGTTTATGTTCTCCTGATACCCTTCGTCGAGAATCGAAATCATTTTCTGGTTTTGCAATCGAGCTTTGAGGTACAAGAAAGTGATCCCTTAGTGATTATGATATCCTTTTTTGGTTTTGAAATGATCCAACTCCAATTTACAAGAAAGTTGATTCCTATTGTTTATGATTTTCTGATGCCCTTCGCCGAAAATCGCAATCCCTTTATGGTTTTGCATTCGATCAACTTCGGCCTACAAGCAAGTGATCTCGTAGCGATTATGATATCCTGATACTTAATGGTAGGAAAAGAAATCTCTTTTTGGTTTTGAAATGAACCAACTTCGATATAAAAGGAAGTTGATTCTTATCGTCTATTATTTCCCGATATACGATTCTCCTGGAAACGAGATCCTTCGATAGTTTTGCAATCGATCAACTTGGATTTACTAGGAAGTGGACTCTTATCGTTTATATTCTCCTGATACCCTTCGTTGAAAATTGAAATCCTTTTCTGGTTTTGCAATCGATCAGCTTTGAGCTACAAGAAAGTCATCTTGTGGTCGGAAAGAAAATCCTTTTATGGTTTTGAAATTAATCAATATCGCTGTAAAAGATAGTTTAGTCTTATCGTTTATGATCGTCTGATATATTTTTTTTCGGGAAACGAGATTCTTCTATAGTTTTGCAAGATCAACTTGGATTTAGAAGACAGTTGACTCTTATTGTGTGTAATCTTCTGATCGGTGATGACTGTAGAATGTCTCTTCCAAATATAGACGCAAGTTCTCTATGCTAAATGATATTGCCAAATATTTTCTCTCAGTTACAAAAAAATGTTCGTACACTAGGACTAAAGGACTGAAAAATATAACAAATAATATGTTTTTAATGGTTATTCGCTTGAATTAAGAAACCTGAGATGCTATAATCTAAAACATTGGTTTAGATTGTAAAAGGTAAGTAAAATGTAGTACATGATAAAATCGGTGCAGATACTTTAATTGAACAGCGAAAGCTGTTTCACACAGTTCACCCAGCACACATTTTTTATTCTTCCTTAACAAAGCTGCTAAAGGGACAATAATAGTTCTATATTGATTTATAAAACGTCTATACCATGATGCCATACCAATTATACTCATCATCAAGACTTCAGTCCTGGAACTGATTAGACGTATACCTCCATTGTTTCCTATTCTGAGCTAACCTACAGATTTCCCTGAAATTCCCAGTCAGCATCTTTCACCAATCCGAGTGCAATATTCTGATCTAAGTCTACATCTACCTCTCTTTTTTCCTATATCTGCTTGTAATATAGCTTGTACTGATATTGTCGGAGGCTTTCACGGCCGGAGTCATTATTAATATTTATGGTTTCGGGTTGGGACCGTGTCATTTTATAAACTAAGGTCGACGTTTCGCCCACTTTTGTAAGGGGCTTCATCAGGACAAGAAAAGAAAATAAGTAATAAAATAAAAATATAATAATAAAGATAAGAATGATAATATTAAGTAGACAAGTTAAAGTGTAAAGAGTAGGGTTACTCCTGAACTAGCAGACTCACTAGCCCATTAATAGCCAAAAGGTGTCTTGTGGCGAAGTAATTGGAGAAAGTAGCGAAAGTGGTGGTTTATATAGGGCGAAAACTTGATGCATGAGCGATCATGAATAGAGAGGAGTGTCGTAGCGGATCAGTGAACGTCATGGTTCCGCTGTTGTGACATAGGCTTGTTTTCCAAATGGGGAAAAGTAGTAGCCATCGTCTTTGTTTAGATTATTAGAATTTTTACTGATTTCTATAGATTCTCTAATTTTTCTATTGTAGAAAAATGGAATTCTGGCAAATAGTTTCGTCTTGTCAAAGTTAATGGTATGGCCTGTTTCATGTTGTTGTTCGGCCACCGCTGAGCGATTGTACTGGCTTGTTCTTAATCATCGCTTATGCTCGTTTAGTCTGTATGTACCGACCGTCCTGTTTCTCCTATGTATACTAAACCGCAGCTGCAAGATATACTATATACGCCTGGGGCTTTAAGACTATTTTTGGAATCTTTTGGGGTTGCTAATATTTGTGAAATTTTATTAGTAGGTTTATAGATTGTTTTGATGTTGTGTTTACGTAGAATTTTTCCAATTCGGTCTGTTACTCTGTGGTATATATGGAAGGAATGCTAAAGATCGTGTATCGGGGGTAGGATGCAGATGCCGGTTTATTACTCCACCGATATCTGAGTTACGATAGCCGTTTTTTATAAGACTAGTTTTTAGATGGGTCAGTTCATTAGATAAATGTTCTGGTTGTGAAATCTTAAGTGCACGGTAGACTAGAGAGTTGATTGCCGATAATTTTTGTGAGGCATGTAGGTATCTGCCTGTGTGTGTGGGTTTTCAATATACGGAATGACCTAGTCGTCCGTTAGGTTGGCGCTCCACCAGAACGTCAAGGAATGGCATGATTTCGTTCTTTTCAATTTCTATAGTGAACTTAATATCTTTATGTTGATTGTTTATGTGCTCTAGAAAATTGTAGAGCGTTTGGTGTCCATGAGGCCAAACTACAAAAGTGTCATCTACATAACGGAGTCAAGTTTTTGGTTTAAGGTCTAGAGCCATGGATTCTAAAGACTCCATGAATATATTGGCCACAATAGGGGATAAAGGTGAGCCCATTGGTGTGCCCGAAGTTTGTTTGTAAAATTGTTCGTCGACGACAAAATAGATAGAAGTTAAGCATTTTTCAACGAGCGTGGTCAGGTACTCAAATTCGTTTATTGAAGTAAGAGTTGTTTAATAATGGAGACAGTGTCTATGACAGGTACGTTTGTAAATAAGTATGTTACGTCAAAACTGACTAGTATATCATTAGGGCCTAGCTAAATATTTGCAATTAGTTCTATAAAATGAGCGGAGTATAAAACATTAGTAGGGGTGTTACCGGAATAAGGTTTTAAGAAATTTGCTAGGTATTTTGCCAGATGGTATTTGGCGAGTCAATTGTGCTAACTATCGGACTGAGAAGGACATCAGGTTTATGGACTTTAGGAAGGACGTACAAACGAGGTGGTTTAGATTCGCGAGGTATTATGCGTTTTTGGATAGTTTTGGGAATATTAGAGGATTTGATAAGTGCTAAAATTTCCCGTTCAAGCTTTGAAGTGGGGTCTTTTGTTATAGGAGTGTAGGAACCGTTTCGTAATAATTGTTTAATCTTTTCTTTGTATTTTGTACGGTTTAGAATTACAGGCGCATTACCTTTGTCCGCAGAGAGTATAACAATTTCCTTGTTTGTTCGTAGGTGTTTTAAGGCCGCCATTTCTTGCTGTGTCACATTTTTGTTAGGGGCTTTGGCATGTCAGAGACATCTAGTTGTTTCAAAGCGAATTAAGTTGTTATCGGCTTGGGGTAGAGATCGGATCGCTGATTCCACAGGGCTAATGATTTCCTCTGCGGGAATTTTTCTGGATGCAATTGAGAAATTTAGTCGTTTGGACAGGATATGAAGTTCGTTTTCGGATAGGATATGTTCTGATCGGTATTTGAGGACAGAGTTTTTGGATAAGATGTTTTTTCAGGGTGTGAAAGGTTCTTGGAAAGTTGCAAGAATTTGCGTAAGTGGGTTTTTGTGGTGAGTTCGGTGGTTTTTTGGACTTGCAAGTATGAAATTCGGTCAGAGTCCAGTCATTGTAGTTAAGCGTGGCGGATAATGTTAGATGGAGCTGTAGGAGTTGTTTAGAAATATGCCTATTTCTTTTCGAGTGTTGGAAATTCGTTCGCGAAGAAGTGAGAGTTCTGCTCTGTGAAGAATTTTTCGGCTGAAATGTTTTATTGTGGTATTTTATTTTAAGGAAATTTGGAACTATTTCAGAATCACGACACCGTAACAAAAAGGTGAGTGTATAAGGTAATTTTGCTAATGAATGTCTAAGGTTACTGAAAGTTTTTGTTTTGTTTACAATATCCTCCCAGTAAAGGTTTTTGTGATATTGTCAGAGGATTTCACGGCCGAAGTCATTATTAATATTTATGGTTCCGGGTTGGAACCGTGTCATTTTATAAACTAAGGTCGACGTTTCGCCCACTTTTGTAAGGGGCTTTATCAGGACAAGAAAAGAAAATAAGTAATAAAATAAAAAATATAATAATAAAGATAAGAATGATAATATTAATCAGACAAGTTAAATTGTAAAGAGTAGAGTTACTCCTCAACTAGCAGACTCACTAGCCCATTCAAAGCCAAAAGGTGTCTTGTGGCGAAGTAACTGTTACTTCGCCACAAGACACCAAAGCGTTCTGATAATAAACGCATCTTTTGAAATAAATACGTTTTGGAAACGCAGGATGTAAACAGAAATATGTTAATTTACGTTATTTTATCTACGTGATTTTTTACATGAAGTTAATACAAAACCCAAAGTATTATCTAGACAAACAAAAGCCATAAGTTAAATTACGTGTCAAGGCGAATTAGAAATTCCTGTAATAACATCAAAACAGACGGTCAAGGATAAATACATAATAGAAATCCACTGGAATCCTACGTGACCAAGACATCGTTTTGGCGAACTATTATCAGACGTATACCTGTAGAAACCCAAAGTATTCAAAACATGCTATGGCTGGTCGTAAACTTTGAACAAAACAACGCCGATAACCAATAAATTTTAGATGGGGCGTTGTTTATACAACACGCGAATTTGATAAGCAGGGAGTCTTCATTCAAACTGAGCACAGTCCACATCACTTATAGTCAAGAATTTACGCAACGAGTGAATATTAAAATTAAAATAATTACATATTTGTGAAAGTGGTGTTAGAAATTTTAAAGTAAACAATAGTGACAAATAAATGAGACAAGTTTTGCCGTTTGCTGAAAAACGTGAGTAAAAGCTTATTAATTAATTAATTTTAAATATTTATAATTTAGGGCTCTAAGTGAGACTACGAAAATCTAAGTAAATCTAAGTAAGACTAAGAAAAGACGGGGTAAATCCAAGTAGTACTAAGAAATGACTAGAAATCTAAATAATGCTACGAAATATTTGGTAAAATTAAGAAGTATTTAATTATTGATTGAACGGGGTAAAAATTTGTAAATTAAATAAATTGATAATACTGGGAAGAAATCCGAATAAAAATATTGGTTTAAATGTATTCAATGGCGCACAAAGCAGAGGATTGTTAAGCATTGAATGGAGCAACTCAACTGAAAGTAATCCTGGGGTACTGATCCACAGCGCGCAGTAGCAGAGCAAGAGAGAACAAAGAAAGACGCAGAAAATAAACTACAGGTCAGAACTATCTAGCATAAGGCATTATTTTTTCTTTATTTTGAATATTGACTATATTTATTATACCTGAATATTTTATGTAAAGAGCCAACGAAAAGTTCTTTCTTATACGTGAAAATTTACGTAAAAAGGGAAAAAGGTCTTTAACGTTCAAAGATTTTCCAGTAGAGTGCAATGTCATTTTTTGTTGGTTTTAAAATAAGGAAAGAGAGCTATAATTTTGGGGATAAAACAATTTAAATTATTATTATTATTGTTTGACTCAGGGGTTTATTTTATCATACAGTAAAACATTAAGCTGTAAAGTGTATATGAATTTTTTTCTCATATACAAATATTAGTCGATTACGTAATTTATTTGATTATCGTAACGTTGTGCACTCTGTGTGAATTGGATTGAGGTAGCCGAGGCATATTTAAATTTCACGATATTAAAAGACAGAGTGGTGGCGATCACCAGGAGACTGAACGTATAATTGCATCGGCGTGCAGCGTTATCATATCAATATATATATATATATATATATATATATATATAGTATATATATATAAATTATATATATTATAGTGGTTTTAAAGGGTTAAATTTGGTGGTCAACAATGCAATTTCAAACACCCTGTATAGAGAAAGGAACATGTATATACACGCAAAATTAATTTCATTTATTTAATTTAAATGAGCAAGTATTGACATAATTTTATAACTAGGGATTAGAAGGTAATAGATTCGCAAAGAAAATCAGGTTTATAAGCCAACAGAAATTAGTAATTAATTTAATGTAGTTTAATTTAAATGGTTATAACGTCAGAAAACGGAACAGAGCATGTAAAATCAATAAATCCAAGGCGAATAGCTTTCGTTGTAACAAACAAATATATCGGTTGGGTTGAAATACCATGAAAAGAAGCTCCAAAAATTGTTATTTTAAACGTTCGTTAATTGAACACTTGCATGTTTTGAAAAGTCGACTTCTATGTATTTTGGAGCATAACAAGACAAGTTTCAAGGAATATTGTTCAACCGACTGTCGCAAAGCACGTACTCCTCCACGTGGACGCGGGCAGCTATATCGATTTTCTACCACACAAGCAAGGTTAGAATGCGACATCAAATATGCATAAGACGGGAATAGAGATATCACAGGCGGGGTTTTAAGACGTCACTAAAATGTATGATTGGTCGAAATAGTTAGTTTGAGAATACACGAGCACGCGACAGGTGGATGTGATAGTTTTGTTGAGATAGCGTGTGACGCGAGAATATTTCTGGAAGCTTAAAACGGTTAGACAAAATTTGGAGAAATATTATTTCACAATTAGGTATTTCGCGCAAAGTGTGGCCAAAAGGGCCTAGCTGGATGATATAAATACGGGAACTAAATTAATATGGGTTTCTTTATTCTTTAATCTTGCATCGCATAACGACATACAAAAAGCAACTGACGAAGCTTGTAAGTATTAAAATTTGTAAAATTCAGTATTAGATTGTTGTGACCTTATAGTTTGAAACGCGCATTGTGTCGAGTTTATTTAAATTTAACTAAGGTCCAACGAATACTTTAACAAGCTCGTAAATTAATAATGCGATAATAAACAAGTGTAATATACATGGATTTGGATATTAAAATTGACATTGGATGGGTAGCAGGAAGCGCAACTTAGATTGTGGTCATCTTTAAAACATCTTGTGGAGCCGCACGCAAAACTAATTGGCCGAGGGGTTCAGGAACATAATACATCGTCAACGGAGATGGAATCTTCAAGTTTTTCCAGGTAACGCATTTGAATTTGCTGTTTTTTGTTATTAACTGTTAAAATTGTGATGTGTGAGAGTGAACTTTAATGGGTATTTTACGGTATTTTACGTATTGAAAAGGATACATAGCTGACTATTAATATGGTATTTTGAATATAAAACAAAAGGTCTATGTAAAGCTTAATGATTTGCTTGATGAATTTAAATTTAATTGTTAAGAATACATGGGTTTTTGTTTAAGTTTGTAGTAATAGTATGCAAAGTGAAAAGCATACATTTATAAACTGGGTTATTATGAGCTCACCATATTCCAGTGTAGTAATAAACAAAAAGAAGGTATTATTTATGGCCCATTTACTCCTGTTACTTTAAATGTGTTAGAAATTTCAATTTTAAAAAACAAGGACTTGACAAAAATAAAATTTATTAAGGTGTAACTTGAGCACCGAACTGTAAATAACTATGAATATTATTATTTGTAAATAGTGGTTAATAAATATTGTATGATTGTTGTATTATTTTGTGATTTTATTTGAAGGGTGTGTGAATGATTAAGAGAATGATAATAAATTTAGGTATACGAGAAGAAGCACAGCTGAGCTAGCCAGGGAAGCGGCGGAAGAAATTAATTTGATAGAGCAGAAAGCGGGTAAGGAAAAGTTTGTGAAAGTTTTATATTTTTGAAAATTGATTTTTTTTGTAACTGGCAAGTACCAGGGCTCGAATGTTTTTTCTTACTCTGGCGAGGTCTTATAGGGGTTCCACGGCAATTTATGACGGCCCAACGTTGGGGCTCAAACGATTTTTAGGAAGTTTCAGGGGCTGACCAGAAGGGTCCACGGCGATTTAAGACGCCCAATCTGTTGGGCTCGAATGATCTGTAGAAAGTACCAGTTCCTGTGACCAAAAGGCACATTCCACGGCAATATATATATATATATATATATATATATATATTATAGTGATTTTAAAGGGTTAAAAGTAAATATAAACAAAGTTATTTCAAAACACCCTGTATAAAGGAAACAATCAGAATTACGTGCGAAATTTATTCCAGTTAGTTTATTTCTAAGTAACAGGTATTAGCAAAATTTTACAAATAATGAATAAAATTTAGTGAGGTTTGTAGAGAAAAGAATGTTAAAAGCCAATGCAATTAATTTATTAATTTAATTGAGTTTAATTGAACAGTTATTTACGTATAATATGCATAAAAGCGTGTAAAAATCCAATAATACCAAGGTGAAACGCGTTGCTAACGAACAAATATATCGGTGGGGTTGAAATACGTGGAAAATCCAACTCGTTAAGATTAAACACCTGCAGAATTTTAAATGTCAAGTTCCATTTATTTTGTAGATAACAAACAAGAATTTTAAGGATTGTACAAACGGTTGGATGTTTTCGCATGAAACACTAATGAGCGGTTAGTTAAAGCACGTAAATTTTGGGTCCACGTGCGTTAGATAGCAGATGGTCAGGAATATCGATTTTCTACCACTCAAGCAAGGTGAGAAAGAGACGTAAAATATGCGTAAGCAAGGTACAAAGTTAGATAGGCAAGATTTGTGAAACGTCAATGCACAGTCTATTGGTCGATATTGTTAGTTGGACATGAGACAGATACGAGCATAGTGTATATTAATTTTCAGAATAGATCGGAACGGTGCACTGGAATTCGCGGCCTTAAAAATCGGTTGAGCTCAAAATTTTAAGAACGTGTTGTTGTAGATGAAGGATTTCGGATGAAATGCGGCTAAGAGGTGGCGGCCTAAACTGTATAAATAATTTTCAAAAAACTAATGAAAGCCCTTAATTTTTCGACCGCTTCAGAAGACCTATGAAAGTTATCACGAGTTTGTAAGTATAATAAAATTATTTTAAATTATATTGCACGGTGTTAGCGCATAATTTTTATGCGACTTGTGCCGAGTTTAAAATTTATTAAGCTATCACCTATATTTTTTTCAAACTCGTGTGGTGACGTTATGTAAAGCGGATTAAATTAAATAATCATGAAAGACGTATAATTAATTTGGAGTTGGAAATAGGATACACAGTGAGGGCAGCGCTAGCAGCTCAACGTACATGGGGTTCTTCTACTAATAGCTAGAAGCGGCTTGCAGACCCGAAAGAAGCAAATACATGGCATCGTCAACATAGCAGAGATCTTCTAGAAATTCCAGGTAACGCTTTGAAATTGTGTTGTTGTAAACTATGAATATTGGGTGACGTATGAGAGTGATTTTGAAGGTATTATGCATTATTTGGCGTAGTGAACATAATACATGTAACTAACTTTATTATGGTATTTAAATAGAAATCTGAAGGTGTATATAAAGCTTATTAACGTTCCATTTTGTGAAGAGTACATAGGTTGTTTTTTTAGTTTTTTGTAAGAGTATGCAAAGTATAAGGGCATACATTATTCAGAATTAACTGGGTTATCATGAGCTCACCATGCTCCAGAGTTTACGTAGATTTAAAATAAAGTATAAAGAAGAAATGAGAAATAAGGTATTTTTCAGGGCCCATTTACTCCGGGTACATTCTATGTGTTTGATAATTTGAATTAAAATACAGGACATTACAAAATAGAATTTATTGAGGTGTAACTTGATCACTGAAATGTGTATAATACTGGATTTTGTTTGTAAATAGTGAAAAATAAAAGATTGTATGTTTGTTATATTTTGTGGGTTTTTTGGGAGTGTGCGTGAACGATAGAATATGAGAGTGAATCTAGATATCCAAGAGGAGGTCCAACTGAGCTAGCCGGAAGCAGTTGAAGAAGGCAATTCAACCTAGGAAGAGAAGAATGAACGGGTAAGAAATTATAATTTTTTTTTGAGTATTTAATTTCTATTATGTGCAATTTTCGAGTTTTGAAAATTTAATAAAATTTTCGAATATAATTTTGTTGGTGAGGCTTTTACCCGAGTTCCACGGCAATATATATATATATATATATATATATATATATATATATATTGCCGTGGATCTCCGGTAAACTCCTCACCAACAAAAATATATTCGAAAATTTTATTAAATTTTCAAATTCGAAAATAGAAAATTTTCCAAAAATTTAAATAAGTCCAAAAAAATATTTCTTACCCGTTTTCCTCTCTTCCTCGGTTGAATGTACTTTTAAGACATTATCCTAGAGCAGGTAGTATTGCACAATATTTGCAAAAATTTAAGTTTTCTTGCATAAAAACAGCAACATTATTCTTGAATGTATTTGTTTGTAACATTTTCATATAAGTGTATAAAATTATTATTCATGAATAGAATACATACCTGGTTTGTCCGAAAGAATTAAAAAATGTTTAAGAAGTCATAATATCCATATTGCCCACAAACCAAATAATTTTACTAAAACATTTCTTACCAACCTAAAACCACAAATAGAAAATAAGAACAAAACACATACGATCTATAAAATCAACTGTCTTGGCTGTAGGGGATGTTATATAGGAAATTCAAAACAATATCTTCATAAAAGAATATACGAACACAAATACTCGATCCAAACAAATAATAAAAAATGCACAGCACTTGCTAACCATGCAATAGAAACATCACACAATTTCGATTTTAAGAATGTTAAGGTTTTAGGTACTGAAACAAACGACAATAAAAGAAATATTTTAGAAACCATTCACATACAACGCGACAGACACTCCGTAAATTCCAAGTCGGACCATGAACAATTCACTAACATTTACTACAGACTAATACAAAATAAATAGTAACCTGTGGCACCTCAATAAGAATACGCTTTTAAGTAATTCACATTTCTCATACTACAATTTACTCCAATAGTATACATATTTTAAATTATCAACACAAACAGATTATTTGTTCTAACCAGTTAACCTAATCTAGTCATTCAGTATAACATTTCTAAACCTTTACGACGTACAATAGCTATAATGTATCTGTTATTTATTTTAAAAATGTTTTAGTGCAAGTATATGTTTATAGTGTATAATTTTATAGTATTTATAACAATGTAATTTTTAGCTGCTATTTTGAAAATGGTTATTTGGAACCGAAACGCGTAAAGCATGAAAATACATAAAAACCAATGAAAACAAATTGAGTTGTTTTACTTATACCTGACCATTTTCCAGGAACATTCATTACTATTTATATATGGTCAAGAAAATTTATATCTTAATATATATATATATATATGCATGAATAATAATTTTATACACTTATATGAAAATGTTACAAACAAATACATTCAAGAATAATGTTGCTGTTTTTATGCAAGAAAACTAAAATTTTTGCAAATATTGTGCAATACTACCTGCTCTAGGATAATGTCTTAAAAGTACGTTAATGTTGGAAAAGGACCAGACAATGTAGCATAAAGAGTAATAAACCGACGTGTACTAAAACTTAATTGAATTCTAAAAATGTATGCATATCTATGGCAGGCTGTCCAACGTGCATAAATTGTGACTTGTTAGGGATAAAGTGATTAGTAAGGTGACAAACTACAGATTTGAAATTAACAGTTGGTAATTATATGATAGGCTCCCTACGCATCTGATGACATTTTAACTCTGTTCAGCCGTTGCAGGCATCAATGAAGTTTGATACAAATTGATCGCACCTACTCTGTTGATTAAACAGCATGTCCATTACATCAATGGATGTATCATTGGTCAGCGTTAGCCATTTGAAGGCTTTGAAGGAAACATGAACACCAAGTCTGAGTTTGTTTACATCATTCAACACTATGGCGTGTTTCATATGTTGGTGTAAAATGCGTTGTTCACCCTCGAACAAGTTGTTATACATATCAAATACTTAGGTTCTAGTTATAATATAAGACATAGTAAACAAATCAGTTAAACAAAAATTTCAGTTACGCAGAGTTATTCACAATAAGAATCCAAAACGATGTTTCTTTGTTGATAAAAGCTCATGAACTACAGTTTTAATTACAATGTATTCAGCTCGCTCACTTTCAATAGAAAGGAATGCCAATAAACTAAGTCTCATTTGGGACATGATGCTACCCAAGTAGGTCTTACTGAGTTTAAGCTTACTGAACGACTTTTCAGGAGAAGCAGTTAAATACAATTGTAACGGAGAATTAAATATTACTATGTCCTGTATATTTTGATTTCATGAATAACAACGTTCATTAAACATGAAATTTCAATAACTTTTTAATTTTATAAAAGAAATTTAGGTAAAAGAGGTTTGAAACAACAAAAACCTTGTTTTATACATATTTGAACGTAATGCACGTTAGTAACTTATTTAAAAGTCACCAAAAAGAAAAACTGCATTTAATTTTAGGCATTTCACATAAAATTAAGAAAGCTTTTTTACATCGAACATCAGAAATAATTCCAGCTAATAATATACCGAAACAATTGTCGTTGTAGTTAGAATATATCCCTCAAACAAGGTAATAAAAATATCATTACAGACGCTTCGTTAGTAAAATTCACGAGTATTAAGTTACAAATAAGTAATAATATTATTCCATACAAAGCAAGAATTCCAATGTATTTATTCAGACTAATTAAAAAATGCAAGTCATGGACACGTGATGGAATCAGTTGAATTCACGCCGCAATCACGTGTTTCATTCTATACACTCGATAAGCAGACCAGACAATAACACAATCCACCCTCCTGAACGCAATGAAAAGTGAAAGAAACGACATAGCTAGAGAACCGTCGGAAATCAATTAAGGAATTACTCACGAACCAACATAGGGTGTGACCAACCAAAAATGACAAAATTGCAGAATGTCAAAGGTTGTATAGTTTTTAGAAGATGTGCTATTTGTATTTATTTGAATTTAGGTAATTTAAATTTTTGTACCTATATGTTTTCAGATATGTTATTATGAGAATGGCGTTGAACGTTATTTAGATAACCTTAAATTTTTTACATATACCTATTTACAGAGATAATATTGTAAATTTATATTAGAAATAGGTTTAGGTGACGCAATGAGACTGTGCTTTTTTGTTTAAATACAAGAGTCGGGTCCGACAAAGAAATCAACATTTTTTGGAAATTTTTTTATATATTTCTTAATGTAATCTCCAGAAAGGTTATACACTTATTATATCGGTGTTCCAACTTAATTAAACCATCTCTATAATGTGATTTGTCGAGCTTCTCAAAATATCTATTTACGGAATCAATAACCTCCTCATTGCTCTGAAATCTTCCTCCATCAAAGAATTCTTTGAAGTTAGGGAGTAGGTGGTAGTCACTGGGTGGGCGGCTCTGTGGCGTAGTTGGTATGTGTGTGATTACTACGCCCAAGGTCTCAGGCTCGAATCCCGACACGGTCCGCTTGAAAAATGTTAGGCGAGCATTTTTCACAAAAATAGACCCTCGTTCGGATGAGAGGTAAAATGGAGGTCCCGTGGGTGAGTGATGTCACGCACTTTAAAGATTTTTAGCTTGCTTGGAACAGCAAGGGTTCGGCAAAATTCCAAATTATCCACGTAAAAAAAACTCGCTTCCTGGCCAATGTAGTACCTTCGGGTGGAGCATTGGAAAATCACATGTAGGGGTAGTCACTGGGTGCTAAGTCTGGTGAATAAGATGGATATTCAAGCAATGCGAACCTTGATTTGTTGATTTTTCCCATTGCGATGACTTACCGATGTGCTAGAGCATTGCCATGGCGAAATACGATTTTTTGCCAATTGAGGTCGATTTACTTTACCTTGTCGCTCAGACGTTGCAGTGAACTTGCGCAGTATTCACCATTAATACTTATACCCTTTTTCCAGGATTATTCGATTATTCGATTGATAGGTTAGGTCAGCGCGCTAATGGGTTTTTAATGAGAAAACTCATTAAAAAGCCATTAAAAAGAAATTAGTTGTGGTCATAAGGAGGCAGTTTTTTCGTATTCAATTTAGTATTCGACAGTAGCTAGAACGGTAAACATGAGCGTCTCCAAGGTGATTAACGTTTCTCAACTTCTTGGGAATAAAGTGAAACCGACAAATGAGCGATTTGGATTATGGCTGTTGGCAGCAAATATGCGCAACAATAATCTGGTGACAGATATTGGTAATATTTGTTATGTCGAAGGCGAACAGATGCTGACTGGCGACTACACACACCAATTACAGAACCATTTTGTGACAATATAATGTTGGTTAAAATTTGCGACCTTTCTGACGCCGAACAAACATCTGCAAACAAAAGGATGTTTATCTTAAAAAAAGAAATCTGTGGTGCATTTAACAGCTATTTACGAAGAAAGTCCGACCGTCTTGTTTCCGCTAGGCATGGTGTTAAAGCTAAGTTTCCGTTTTCTCTAGAAAGCACTAACAAGATGGGCCAGAGAGTAAAAGAAATTATCGGAAAAGAAGACCTCGAATGCATTAATAAAAAATTCCAAAATCCTATATGTGTTCCATACAAAGTGGAACTAGCAGATGTTAAGTTGGAAACTTTATTGGAGGAACTACCAGATATATTAGACGAACTCGAAAAAGATTATTACTATCTTTTTGACATGGATGTAACCCAAGATTTTGCTGGCATATTTAGCAAAATGGAGATGTGTAATTATTTAACTACAAAGCATAACTTTTGCTATAAGGGAGAATACGAAGAAAAGTGTAATATTATAGTTGACAACGATAAAACTGCGGGGATTGATTGTTTAACATGGCTAACAACCAATGCAAGAATTAAGATATACAACAAATTTGTGTGTCAGATAACAAGTCCTGGTGTTAATAAACAACTTGGCAATCATATACTATATTTTTTACGTTGTCCAGATGTACGTTTAAGGGAAACATTTGCGTCTACTTGGGCCAAAAAACATGGTATTACGCGATTGGAAGCGATAATATACAACTGTACAATTGGAAGCTATGTCAGTGCGCAACGGGTGTATAAACCCTTAAAAGACTGTTTAACCTTATTGGAATATAGTAAGTTATACTTCCTAAATGCGCCAATGTACTTGCCAAAATGTGAAGTAAGCTATCGGACAAGCTACAAAATAGTTGCTGTTTAGTGTATAATAACCTGCTACAGTACGTGTTTTAGGGTAATGGCAATACAAAGAAATTGACGGGCTTGCAAATTAAGTTGTCCGAAAAACCAGAGGAAAGGGAAAAATTGATAAAGTATGTGCTTTCGGCTTTTAGTTTTAACTATTTACCTGTAAATTATTTGGAGATAGTAGAGGAGAAAGATAGCCAAGATAAAATAAAAATCATACACAAGTGCTACATTAAAGAAGGTAGTACATATTTTACACAATCTGCAACACCATCTTCTACAATTCCAAAAGAAATGTCAGTTCGGAATTGAGGTTGATAGATACGCTTAACATTCGTCGAGAGGTTGTACGACAACGCGTAAATATTGGCAGTAAGCTCTATCCGTTTACGCTAAAGGAAATTGCCCCATTATGCACGCCATACGCTGTAAGTGGAAGAAAAAGACATTACATGTGATTTTCCAATGCTCCACCCGAAGGTACTACATTGGCCAGGAAGCGAGTTTTTGTTACCTGGAAAATTTTGAATTTTGCCGAACCCTTGCTGTTCCAAGCAAGGTAGGGATCTTTAACGTGCGTGACAACACTCACACACGTGACCTCCATTTTACCTCTCATCCGAACGAGGGTGTATTTTTGTGAAAAATGCTCGCCTAACATTTTTCAAGCGGACCGTGTCGGGATTCGAACCCGGGACCTTGGGCGTAGTAGTCACACACATACCACTACGCCACGGAGCCGCCTGGAAGAAAAGACAACTGGAATTAGAGGAAATGGATGCAAAAAAAAGCGAAAGTTGGACTACATGGAAAACACTGCGACAATACGCGAACAATACAAAGATGTGTTAGACAAAGAACATCTTATTAGAGAAAATGAAGAAGAATTAAAAGATTATTTTATGTGCCGATGGACTGACTTAGATACATCTGGTTTCTACAAGTTGTATGCATTTGTGGTTAGTAAGAAAGACTCTTTTAGTTATGAAGGCGTCCTTGCGGAAAAGGATGGTACTAAATCCGTATATTTTTTAAAAGGTTATTCTAAAAACGTATCTATCGAAATGGCAGATAACATAGACGACCTAAGGAATGCGGGTTTCGTAACCTTGGCGTACACCACACGCAAAGGGGTTCCGCTAAACATTGTATATTTGCCTAGTACAGAACCTTTCGGATCATTTAAAACCGAGGGTCATACAACATATAACAACCATATATTTCCAAAAGTGGTGGACATGCAACTATGCAACAGTGAGTGGGAGAATAAGGATTTCCTCCAATACCGACAAGAAGAAGTCGATCAAGCTAACAAGATACGTATGCAGGATATAGTGCGAGAGCCGCGATTAAAAGATTGTCACAAGCTGCAAGAATTACACGAAGGAATGGATCTGGTTCTCGGTGGAATTAAGGAATTTATATATAGAGGCAAACTTCGGTACATTTTACAATTCAAAAACCTAGACGGTCTCTATGTATCAAACTATTGGCTAGAAAAGGAGATGGAGGACTTGGGTGTTGATTTAAATTTTAAGCTGCGAATAAAATTAGATAAAATTAAAACCACTCCAAACAAACATAAAGAAAGGATTGTTTTCTGTGTATAACTTTGTATTAAAATTAAGTTTAAATGACTCCATGCTTGGTAATAAATATTTTTAAATTTTGTTATGTATAATGTCAGAATAAACATTTTAGAATAGTATTACATTGTTCTTTATTTATAAAAGGCTATGACGTCACTACGAAATAGCAGTCGCACAGAGAAGGGTGCGCACGGGCAGGGGTGCGCATGGGTAGGGGGTGCGCGCGCGCAGGGGTGCGCATGGGCTGGGACGTGTCTGGGCGTACACGCGGGTGGCAGAAATTGACAGTCACCAAGCATCTAATTCTTTATTTTGGGTGGTATGGAGTACTTGCCGGTGTATGTATCCGGAGTAAAAAACACGATTTGTACACGCAGCTTATTAATAAAATTAGTTTATCGAGCGAAGATGACAAGCGTAACGTCATTCCTAATAGTACAGCAATCTACGCATGGGGGGGGGGGTTATAAAGATATAAGATAGTTGTTTATATTTGTATAGATTTTGTAAATCTATTGTATATATTAGTTTTCAAATTCCATAATTTTTAAGTTCCTCGCCCACCTTCCAAATCCTTCCTTTTTCTATTTTGGTTGACAGAATATACGTGTTACCTCCACGTTGTGTTCGCAGGACTCAGCGGTTTTAAATTTCTAGGGAAATGGTTGGTTAAAGCATATGTCTTGGGTAGCGAAAAAAGGATTTTAAAGATGTAGTTAAATAAAGATGGGTAAAAATTAGAGGTTTGGGTCTTTAAAAGGCCTGACTTTGTAAGGGGTGGTCCTATTTAAAATCTATTTACAGGTTTGGGCTCCCTAGAAAAATCTAATATTAGTTGATACCAAAAAAGATATATTTATCTTAAAAGAGTGACTATCCCGCAGATAATAAATACAATCTACTGCTTGTCAACAAAAAAGTTGTAGGGAAATTCAAAGACAACGTTAATGGGGGTCTAGTATTAGAATTCGTTGGTACAAAAGCCAAGTCTTATTGTATTGTAAGCGAGAAAGACACGATTAAAAAGATGAAAGGGGTCTCACAAACTGTAGTTAAGTAAAACCGAGGGTCCTACAACCTATAACGAGCATATATTCCCAAAAGGGGTGGGCATGCAACTACGCAACAGTGCGTGGTAGAATAAGGATTCTCTCCAAAAAGAAATTAAAGTTTCTATGTACGTAGCACCAGTCATTGGGAAATGGTAGAAATGTTAAACCTATAAAGGCGATTATTAATTGTGGGTTAGAAAAATAGTAGTTTTTGTGGCTTAAATAAAATAGTTTAGACTGATTAATGTATATGGCTACATATTCTCGTACACATCCACAAACATCTGCTTACGTCCGCATACGGACATGGCAATGCCGGTAGTTTTTGTTTAACAAATAGTAGGAAAGATACGTTAGGTGTTAGTGTGTGGAAGCCCATAGGATCGTCGGATTCAAAAAGAACGATGCCGCGGAATGTATGGTGGCCTCCGTTAGAATAATCGAAAGTGGTTAATCGATCGTATTAGGTGTTTAAATATGCGAAAGTGTAAAAGCCTACATAAGCAAAATTTAATTATCCGACAAAAAAGTGCGCGGTGTGCTATACTTTTAAAGAAAATACAGAATGGTGCTTTGCAGCGGTCCTAGCAGTAAAAAAAAGCGACTGACTTTTTCAAGCAACTGCAAGAATAGCTGTAGCGCAGAGAAGGG
The DNA here is from genome assembly GCA_036346225.1 of Platerodrilus igneus. Classification (NCBI taxonomy): domain Eukaryota; kingdom Metazoa; phylum Arthropoda; class Insecta; order Coleoptera; family Lycidae; genus Platerodrilus; species Platerodrilus igneus. The sequence continues at coordinate 223,365 of JARFIW010000500.1, read as the reverse complement.
GTATGCATGTATTATACAGCGCGCTGTTAGTTTACGGGTAGCTCGGATGTGTAATTGATCACGACTTAAAAATTCCTCGGAGGTTTAAAAATTCTGAGACCATTGTCGTTTAAAAAATGTTTGGAAATTATCAGAACGGGAGCGGGTCGAAGTATAAGTTAGATGGATAATTGACCGAGTTTTTCTACCTTTTACGAGGGAATCGGAAGTTAACAGACATCGAGCATCTAATTCTCTATTTGGGCATTATCGAGTACTTATCGGTTATAGAAATAATTACGTGTTACCGAGCGCTATGCGGAAGATTTGGTTCTAGGAAATGAGTAACCTACGAAAGTACGGAATACTTGGTATTAATGCTAATTGGTTTAGTGATCGCGCTTGTGCACTCTTCGAGTGTCTTTGGCAATCTTCGGTTTGCATTCTATAGAGTGCATAAAGCAGCTACGCAAGAGTAAACTTTTTAGTTTATAAGTTAGTTCGCTTACAAGTTTCACCAAAGTCCTATAGTGCGGATTTTGTTTTGTACTAAAATGGTACCTGCAAACGTTTTTAAATGCAACTCTTGCGGTGCTTCCTATACCTGGAAAACCGCTACTGGCGAAGATAGTGTAGAAATGATTAGCACAGCGTTTAACAACCGTATGGCTAGCTATCGCATAAAGAACACCAGTGTCGACGATGGAGTGCCCAAACCGAGGAAGAGGTAGGCCTAGGTTAAGAATACAAAATTGTGAATATGTATTTAGAAATGTGGTTTACAAAATTTAAACTGTATTAGTAAAAATTATTATACACCGCTTTCACATGTAATTCAGGGTTATGATGACGTTAAACTCGACTCTCTCATTTACATATTAAAAACACATTACATTGGAATGTTTATAAATTATTCTCATATTGTTAGATTAACGACGATATGTCTTATTGACCAAAACACGTTTCCTCTCTTTTAAACAGCACATTAATCTCTATTGTGTTATAGATATTTTTAAACACATTAATGTCTTTTTTGTTACATGTTACTTTAACCTGCTTGGATTCGGCTACACTAAGAAGATAATGTTATACTTTGTAAATATTGTATTCAATTAGTTTATTAAACTGTAGATCGGATAAAATAAATTATTAAATTTTTGCATGCTTAATTTCTTTGTGTTAATACCGCTAAGTGTTTGGTTAAAGGATTCTAGATATTGAAAAGGATAGATGATTAGAAATCGACATTGATAAAAAAATCTTAAAATTGGGGTAGTTTTCTGGGGGATGATGCTCTCTAAAAAATTCCTAGAGATTCGGGTAGCTGAGAAAAAGCTAATATTAATTGATACCAAACAAGGTACATTTATCTCGTGGGCGGAAATGTGGAGAAAGATTTATCTCGCAGAGGGTATATGTGTAACTTTGTAAGGGGTGGTTGGATTTTAAATCTGTTTACAGATTCAAATTCTGCATAAAATTTTAGACTAATTTGATGTGTCGTATATCTAAAAATTTATAAAGACGGTCAGAAATCTCTACCAGCAATGAAATTTTAAAATTGGGGTAGCTCCCTGGGGGATGATGCAATCTAAGAAATTCCTAGAGATTCGGGTAGCTGAGAAAAAGCTAATATTAATTGATACCAAACAAGATAGGTTTATCTCGAAAGATGCAATGGCTAGTCGAAGAAAACTATTTGTTAGGTTATACAGCAAAGAGCAAAATTTAGAGGTTTAAGACTTTTAAAGTGTAACGTTGCAAGGGGTAGTCCTATTGCAAATCTGTTTGCAGATTCGAATTCTGCGTAAAATTCTAGAGTAATTTGATGTGTCGCATGGCTAAAAAATTTATAAGGACGGTCAGAAAACGCTACCAGCAAAAAATCTTAAAATTGGGGTAGCTCTCTGGCGGATGATGGAATCTAAAAATTTTAAAAAGATTCGGGTAGCTGAAAAAATCTAATATTAATTGATATCAAACAAGATAGGTTTATCTCGAAAGATGCAATGGCTAGTCAAAGAAAACTATTTGGTTCAGATGAATGTGGAAATGAAGATGCTAAGATGAAAATGCAAGATATATTTATCTCAAAAGATGAAAAATGGCTAGTCGAAGAAAACTATTTGGTCCAGATGTGAGGAAATGAGGGATCCCTCCTCATTTCTTCCTTATGGGAATTTACATGTAAATGTGTGAGGAAATGAAGATGCTGGAGGAAATGAGGCGGCACCATACTCAGGAATCCTTTCAAATGGAAGTATGTTACTACCACTTGTTTTTCTAAATCGTCCATTTTCGTGAAAACCCTAAAATTATCTTGATTTAAACGCTGTTAATCAATCACTAAATAAGCATCTAACCTGAAGCGCTGGGTATAAGCTAGTAAGGGTTAGTACTATGCAATGCTAGCGTATAAATGCCCTAGTGGTGTTATCTCTGGGTCGGGCCCGGAATTTTTCAGCCGACCCTCGTATACCTATTACTTGTGAGAGGAATTCCATTACACCAGGAGGTTAACGTATTCCCCCCCCCCCAATTGTTCGTTGGCTAAGGGATTTTCACAAGACTAGATTAGATGACCTAGCGCTCATAAAATTGACAGTGATTGAAAGCCTTTCAAGGTAAGTGTTATTAGTAATGACAATTAAAGTTACACATACGTTAAATTTTAAATTGCTTAATTTTGTTCCACCGTTGTCCATTGGTTTCTATAGGAACTCATGCCGCACACTGTAGTTAGCCGGTGAATCCTTATTTTGTTACGGAATTCTGATCCCTTTTGGGCAATTTAAATTAACCATCACAAACACATTATTCCAACATTATGCTAAAGGCGTTACACGTGGAAGATACCAGAAGACAGGGAGATATCAAGTAGATTGCATTCTTGTCCGACAGCGGTGTAGGAATCAAGTAAAAGACTAGAAGGTACCCACAAGCAGATATAGACACTGACCACAACATCATAATTATGAAGACTGCGCCTAAATTTAAAAATTTGGTAAAAAGGAGCAAAAAAGGAAGTACGACTTTGAGAAACTAAAAGATAAAGTTGCATACAAAAGTTTTGAGAAACAGTCAAAAGAAAATTTTGTATACTAAGGAAGTAGAAGCAGAATATAATAACATTAAATCCAGTTTAGACATGGTGTTCAGAGATATTCTGGGGTATAAACAAGAAGAAATTAAGTAACCACGGGTGACTAAAAATATTCCGAATTTAATAGAAGAAAGACGAAAATACAAAAACAGGTCAGACAAAATAGGTAAACAAAGATACAAAGCCATAAAATGCAGTGTATTCAAAATGCAGGAGAGCTAAAGAAAAATAACTTGACGAAAGGTGCAAAGAGGGATCAACTAAGATGGAAATCGGAAGGACAGACGAAGAATGCAAACTAATTAGTATGATTTTAGGGCTTATAAAACCCTATAGCAAAAATATAAGGGGTGCGGGAGGAATCATCATTACACAGAATGTAGAGAAAGTGGATAGATGACAAGAATATATAGGGAATTTATACGCAGGAAAGGAACTAGAAGCACTAGAGCAGAAAACAGACATTGATAAGGATGACTTGGGATATCCTACACTTAGAAACGAGTTTCAATTAGTAATAAAGAATCTGAAAAGGAATCAGGCGTCGGGTACAGATAAAGTGCAAACAGAAACTCTAAAAGCCGCTGAACAACCAGTAATAGACGTCACCTCCAACTTGTCAGCTGTATGTGTGAGACATACGAGATGTCCAAACATAACATCATATTCACTATACCTAAAGGAGAAGCGTGGAGGGAGATGAATTTTTTCGAATAGCAAACGTATTAAAAATATTAACTAGAATTGTACAAATACGTATGAAAAACGGGTTAAAGAAATTCTAGAAGATTAGCTTGGGTTTAGGCGTAATAGGAAGAGGTGTATAATATATAGGGTGTTTAGATCTGGAAAAAGCATTTGACAATGTAAAATGGGAAATGATGATAGAAATACTTAAAAGGTAGGAATGAGTTATAGGAATAGTATGTAGCTTATAAAAAGAGCAAATATCAGTAATAGAATTACGGTAAGAAAGTAGAGAAGTAAATATTAGAAAAGTGGTAAAACAAGGATGTGCGTTATTCCCATTAATGCTTAACTTGTGTATATCGAAGTGGCAATGAATACTGCCAAATGCAGAAAGATATTTGGAATTGTGATGCAGGGACAAACTATTGATATACTTAGATTTGCAGGTGAGATACAGTATTAGTATCTAGCAAGAAAGAGTACAGCTCTTAATGAAATGGAAACAGTACTAACATAGAGATACCGTATGGAAATTAACATAAATAAAACTAAAGTACTAGTATGTAAAGAAGGGGAAAAAAGTGAAAAACTAGAATACAAATAGGAAACGAGAACTTACATAGGTTAAGGATTTCGACTACCTAGAAAGTCAAATAATGCAAGATGGAAAAGTGCAAAAGATATAACACAAAGATTAGTACAAGTTTGTGCTGTATTTAACAAGAAAAAGCAACTACTGTGTTCGAAGACAACATACATGGAAACAAGAAACGGATTGCTGAATGCATATGTGTGGCGTGTGGAGCACAGCAGTCTACTGATTGTGAATCGTAGACAGCAGGAGAAACAGACAGAAGAAAATGGAAGCCTTAGAAATGTGGTGCTACGAACGTATGATGTAGATATCATGGACAGATAGAGTTAAGAATATAGTAGGTAGGGGTAGAAAGAAATATGTGGAAAGCATTTAGAAATAAGAAAGATAGAATGATAGGTCCCATCCTGTAGTGATCCGTAGTGTTTCTAAGTCGATTTCTCATTGGTTGATAATTATTGCAAATATTATGGTGTACATTTCGATATTTGAAGGTATTTGTTAGAATAGCTTAGTAACCACTTGCAAGTTTCTGAACGCATTCCGTGACGTCAGAATTTACATTATAAGGGGCGCATGTGTAGGGACGATCGATCGAGTCGACAAGGTTAAAGGACTTTGTTTTTAGATTTTAAAATGGCACGTCGATAACTTCCCTTGGCGGTTATAGTAAAGGTAATGTTTTATAAGTTTATAATGTAGTTGCTATTTAAGGTAATCTGATTACATCTTGTAATTCCAGCTTTGTTTCGAGTGTGATGTTGGTACTTAATGTAAAACCGTTATTTATGTAAACATTGAAGGAAATATTTGTATGATTATCTGTTGCCGTTAACTTTGAATTTAGCAGTTGTTTTACTTATCAGATGTAATATATAATTTTCATGTGGATTTACGATTTTATTGAACATGTTTCTGTATAAACGAGTATTGTTTGTAAATACTCCCTGTATGTTTGTTGTGGTTTGTTTAGCATTCTTCTTAATCTTCTTTGGGAATTAAACCACTCATAGTTTTTAAAATCATCTTTATTTACGTTTCGATCCATGAACTAGGATTGTTGTCAAAATAATAAAAACTTTAAGTTTGACATTTATGACATAAATTGAAGGTGACTTTGATTGATTGATGTTCGAAATATTTGGTTTGAGTACACTAAGCAAAAATTTTTAAAGTTTAAAAGAATGATTGCCTTCAATTTGTGTTGCGGCCCAGGATCGACTTTATTTAGGTAACCAATAGGGTTACCTCAAAACCATATACAATCTCCGTTGAACAGTATTGATATCTGACAAGTGTAAACCCGCCATAGGGTCGCCTCAGAACCATGTTAAAATCTACCAAAGAGGTAGCGTAAATCATAATGATTTTCCCCCTCAAAATAAATATAAAAAAACGACTGCTTAAGCCTTACGATAACGCAATCGCACACTCCTTTAATAACCATCCTCTTAATTGTATAAATAGAAACATGTTAAAAAATGTTTTCCAATCCCCAAGTTATTGAATTTATATAAAATTCACCAATAAAAATTAATCAGCTGATTTCACGTTAAGCGTATTAGCTACCTAAAAAAAGTCGGTCCCAGGCCGCAACACAAATTGAAGGCAATCATTTTTTTAAACTTTAAAAATTTTTGTTTAGTGTACTCAAACCAAATATTTCGAACATCAATAAATTAAAGTCACCTTCAATTTACGTCATACATGTCAAACTTAAAGTTTTTATTATTTTGACAATGATCCTAGGTCATGAATCGAATCGTAAATAAAGATAATTTTAAAAACTATGAGTGGTTTAATTCCCAAAGAAGATTAAGAAAAGTATTGTTTGGTTTAACGGCCAAAAACTAATATTTATTTAGTATTTAATACAGAGTTCGAACTTCCATTGCATTGCACTTATTGCAGAATCAATAGTAAATGTATTATTACTGTGATGACATTTAATGAAAAGTATTGACATCTTATTAAATTAAATTATTAGGCAAGTTTAAATATGAACTATTATATTTCTATGTTATATTTGTTTGATATTTGTGATTCATTTGACATTTTTATTATGTATAATTGTTTTATTTCAGCATATTAACCACATATTCAACTGCATCGCTCACATCTTGGTTTAAACTTAATTATATTGTTGTTGTGTATTTATCTTATTATCTAGCCAATGTTCCTATATAATTAACTAATATTTAACGTTTGTGTTAATTGGATTGCGCCTATCAAAATGGTACCAACCGCCAAATTACGATTTTTAAGATTAAAGTACCAAACGTCAATAAATATTGAATATTACTTTGTTTAAAAATATCCAAGCGCCAAACTTATTGGTAGCGGCCTTTTTGGGTTAGTGTCCAAAGTTGCTTGACACACATCTGCTGATTACTGATTCTGAACCTGAAGGACAAGTTGCAAGGTGGATAGAACGGCTGCAGGAATATGACTTTGACACAGAACATCGTGTAGGAACTAGCCATAGGAATGCAGACGCTCTGTCAAGGAGACTTTGTCCGGCAAACTGCAGTCATTGCTCCAAGATAAAAGAGAAAATAGGTGTCAGTCATAGAATGACGGTAACCGATGATACTTGGCAGCCCGAAAGAATACGAGAAGACCAGGAGAATGACGCCGAATTGGGACGTATTATTGAGTGGAAAAGTAGAGGACATCGACCAGCTTGAGAAAAAATTAGTATTTCAAGTAGGAGCCTGAAGGCATACTGGGCACAGTGGGACTTCTTGGTGATTGAAAATAGAATCTTGAAACGACGCCTGGAATGTGAAGATGGCACTGAGAGACGACTTCAAGTGATAGTGCCGAGAAGCAAAGTGCCGGAGGTGTTGCAGCACTTACACGATGGTATTTCCGGAGGGCACTTTGGCGTGAAAAGAACTCTCGAAAGAGTGAGTTATAAATTCTATTGGGTGAACTGCAAAGAAGATGTGGAGGAGTGGTGCCGGAACTGTGAGTTGTGTGCCTCTGGAAATGGCTCGGTTACAAAACTGAAAGCCCCAATGAGACAGTATAACGTGGGGAATCATTTTGAGAGGGTGGTCATTGATATAGTAGGTTCGTTTCCTGAATCAGAAAACGGAAATAAATACATCTTGGTTGCAATGGATTATTTTACCAAATGGCCGGAGGCGTATGCTATACATAACCAAGAAGCCGAGACGGTTGTGGATGTACTAGTGAGAGAGTTGTTTTGTCGCTTTGGACGATCAATATCGGAACTTCGAATCAGCGTTGTTTCAGAACGTCTGCAAGCATCTTGGAATCAAGAGGACTACAACCACGCCACTTCATCCCCAATCGGATAGAATGGTTGAAAGAATGAACTGGACGTTAGTAAAGTACCTAACCAAAGTTGTCTCTGAACATCAACGAGACTGGGACCAATATTTACATTTGTTTCTACTGGCGTACCGATCTTCGGTACATGATAGCACAGGATACTCTCCCGCTTGCGTGATGTTAGGACGTGAATTGCGGCTACCATGTGATCATCAGTTTGGATTTAAATCTGGAGAAGAGATCTCAGGTGAAGACTACGTTAGTAAGCTTTGTGAAAGATCAAATAGCATTTACGAAAACGTCCGAAAGAATATCGAGGCAGCAAACGATCGAATGAAATCACAATATGACACGAGAGCACAAGAAGGCGGTTACCAACCTGGAGATTTAGTGTGGTTGTATAATCCACAAAGAAAGCGTGGATTGTCGTCAAAACTACAAAGACAATAGGAAGACCCGCACGAAGTGTTAACAAGAATTAATGATGTAGTGTACCGGATCAGAAGATCTCCCCGAGGTAAACCGAAAGTGGTACACTTTGACCGCTTAACATCTTATGCTGGAAACAACCAGGGGGACTTGAGTAATGAGAATGGTGTGCGAAAAGTTATTAATCGTGAACCAAATGTAGATTTTGAAAGTTTCATAGCATCGTATGGTGGTTCCGCTAAGGCGAGATTTGGCGTTGTTGTTGAAAAACAACAAGATCTGTTTAGAGCATAAGAAAAGTATTCCCTTGCACATTGCGTAGCTCAAGACCTGCAAATATCAAGAGGGATAACTGTTGTTTTCAAGAAAAAGTTTGGATGTGTTGAGGAATTAGTATAACAGCAGCCAACTGTAGGAAAAACTTTGGTTCGTCAGGATAAAAATCGTTATGTTTACTATCTGGTCACCGAAAATTCTTCATGGCAGAGTTCAGTCTATATCAGAATGTCGAATATAAATTATATTGTGTAAAGTTAAATAGTTGAGCTTTTGGAAGTCTAAGAGTAAACATAAATTTGTATCATGTGAAGTGTATATTGTACCGTCAGCTTGTAGAATACAGAAATAGACAAAAGTGTAATGAATAAATAGTTGTGTTAGTGTTGTTAATAGACCTACGGTTAAGAATTTAGTATAAGAAGATATTAGTGCTTGTAAATTCATTAGTGTGATAGTGTTTCATTGTAATTGGACAGAAAACATCTATAAATAGGGCATATACTGTTAATTAGACTTGTGATCAGTGAGTAATAAAGACTTTTGTTATTACTTGTTTTAAATTAGTGAAACGCGATAGTAGTAGCCCGCTACATTATAGTCTGATTCCTGTGGTGGGCAAAATAGGAACATCAAAATTGTTTTACTATTAAGAGTTGTTTTAGAGTCTCATCCTTCATTAAATATTATTTATCTCAAATATTTGCTGCCCGGTCATAGTGTTTTGCCGAACGACACCAACTTTGGAGAAATAGAGGGTCTTTAAAATACCAACTACGCGTATACACTTTAGATGAGTTTTAAAAAAATCATACAGATATGTTCAAAAAAGAATAAATTTGTTGTCGAAATGGCAAAGGAAGATTTTGTTGCAACGTTGAAAATAGAACAGTCGATGACTAACCGAAAAAAAATATGTAAATGGAGAGAAAGTTAATTGGCTTTAAGCTCGAGTAATAAAGCTTACTAAAGAATGTCCTTTTTCAATATTCATGAAAAACATCCATAAAGCCGAAGAAGAATTTAAAGAAATTAATATAAAGAAGATAAGCAAATGTCGTCCGGCTATTGATAATTGTTTTGGGTTAAAACTTTTTGAGCTCTATCCAAACGGAAAAGAAATTTCTGCAAAAGAAAAATCACTGATATTAAAAGTCTGTTGGCTCTCGTACCAAACGATGTTAAACATTTTTACAAAAACTTAAATACAGCGGATTTGAATGATGATGTAGAGGCATTTGGTGAAAACGATGATTTTATCCTTGAAACAGAAGACCAATAACAATTTTTGCAATTAAAAACTGTTACTTTGTATTTAATATAATTTTTTACTTTTCGCGCTTGTATTAAAGCGATTACAGCGCCCAAATGGTGCCGTAATACACCTCTTTCCCGTCTATGTATATTATGTAATTCTGTTCCTGGTCTCAAGTGCTCAAAAAATAACAAAATAAGTAATATTTACATAACAATGGCTTTATGTACCATAGTATTTTGCATTATCCAAGAGCCATTAACAATGCCCAAAAGGACCCATATACAACATTTAAATTTTATCAAAAAGGAACCAAGCGGCATTTTAAACCACAACACAAGATGGAAAATAAAATTCTAAAAAATTTATTAAGATCTTTTAAGTTAACATGTTTCCCTTAATAAAACACCTAGGCAAAACTGTTACAAGCACAATTTGATTTTTCAAATTAAAAAAACTTTAACAGCAATTTTCTCGCAATCAGAAAATGGCAGTTGGTACCTTTTAGATAAACGCTATCCAATTGTTGTAATGTAATGAAATAGAACCTCTGGTATGACCGACCATCTCGTGCCTTCGCGTTTGCATTTATGGCTATGCTGGAGATAGTCTTTTCAATAATAAGCGTCTTTTAATCATGCGCAATCATACCATAAGTTGATTTCAGTGATTCATGTCGTCTTGTCAATGTACTTGTAGTGTACTTGTAACATGGACTGGAAACTGTTAATATATGTATGTGAGCATGTGTTTTCGAGCCTTGTTGAATATTACTTACAGTTTATGTCCGTTCGGGGAAACACATTGGTAGTCAAGGTGCAAGTCACCTTCTTGTTGTCGCTCCTCTTCAACTTTCGCTGGATAGTATTGGCCTAGCCGAGCTCAGTACCTATTAGAAAAGACTAACTGGTCTACTCTAACGTTTCTTCAGTTGTCATGTGTGGTATGTCTGGGTACCAGTTGACATTCCGTCAATTTCAGTGTTGGTGATATGGGTACTTGTACGTTCCCGTCTTTGTCGAGATATGCCAAATGCAGTTGGAAGTGTGAGGGCAGTCTGGGGTTTTCTTTGCCGTGCTCTTTTTCTAATCGTCCAAGTTGAGTAGGGCACTGTTTGCTTTAAATGTCATTTTTCTATGCTTTCATGCGAAGGACCCATTTAGTGGTTATTGTTTTGATTAAAAGTAAAATTAGGTAAATGCTGTAGTTTTATTTTAAAGCTTCCCGCCTTAAAGCCATCTTCCCAGTATAAATTTGGGTCAGATGATAACGACACAACGTAAGAGTCGTCGAGCCACTGCCGCTAGATGTGTTATTCCACTTTTAGTGGTGAAAGATTGTTATTCCACTATACTGGTGATAGTTTCTAAAAGTCGGTAATACAGTTAACAAAGTATTACACTTTAGATGGTGAAACATTTATATGGTGATAGATAGTTCTTAAAAGCCGGTAATACAATTACCAAAGTTCATAAGATACATCGCGCAACGCAATGAATAAAGCGAGTGACGCCTCTAGCGGAGGAAAGCGCGAACCCCTTTTACAGGTTTCGCGTAGCCAACCACCATGACGTCACCGATACAAAAGGTATATTGCGCAATAATTAGCAATATAAAAATTAAACACGATAAAGGCAAACAATTTAGCTAAAAATCTACTTACATCAAAAATCCGGCATCCGGCAGGAAGTCGCGCTACGGTAGGCCTCTGCTCCGGTGCTGTTGGCTGAGCATGGACATCGGGTCGTGGGATGCTCCAGGTCATATCAGTCCTAAATGTAGTGGAACGACAGGAATAGGTTAATTAAGGAAAGACAAACAAAGATAAGCAAGACAAGGGAATCTACATAGTAAGACAAGACACGATACCGGCACGACTATTTCACTTGAAGATCAAAAGAGAACAGCCACGATTCAAGGCGTCACCCAAACCTCTCCCCACTCTTTGTCTAGTATTGCCCTACCACTCTAGGGATAAGCACACTGCGCAAGCTCACTACTCTGACGTATCGGAAGCACCGCCTAGTCTATTTAAAAATTCCCGCGTCTCGCGTATTTGAAAATATGGCGGGAAACTTCCGTACACCAAAAACTAACCTAAAACAATGTTTAAGTGGCAATGGCACGTAACAGATGTTGGGTCATGGAGCTCGGTGTACCGTTTATAGAGGGCGTTTGGGTACCCTTCAGGTCGGTTACACTACAATACTAATACCTGAGGAAATAGTGCGGAGTATATTAGATGCAAAGAAAGGAAAAAAAAAAGGTAGAGATAAACCTAGATTAGACTATTATACAGATAGTGAAAAATGTAGGCTCTGTAAATTTTAGTGGAATGTGTAGGTTAGCTCAGAATAGGAAACAATAGAGGTACGCGTCCAACCAGTTCCAGGAATGAAAACCTAATGCTGATGAAAAAGATTGCATTTGCTTTAAGAACCCCTCTCACTATTGATAGCTAACTGATGCATTATTTAGTATTACGTATTTCTGGTACAGTAAAATTAATTCAAGTTACTAGCGTCAATTTAGCACGCAACAAAACGGTAGCATTTTATTTTTCTTATTTCATTTATGGATTTATTTTACCTCGACCAACTTTTGCTACTACGATTAATCACCAATGCTAAAAGATAAAAGTTACTACGCCTTGAACTTTAGAATTTCGCCAAAACCTTGCTTTTTCATGCAAGGTAGAGATTTTTATCGAGCATGACAATACTCATACATGAGGATGCCTTTGGCTTACTCATCCTAAAAAAATATATTATTTAAAAAAATCATATTTGCCGTACTTTTTTTGAGTGAAACCGTGTCCAAAAATTGATTAGGGGACATTTGGGTCAGGAGATTTTCGTATTTCATAGCGCAACTGAATATTGAGGTATTTCTTAACTAGCCAGAAGAAATTTTGTACTGATTTTCTATTATTAGTGGTAGCATCGGCACTAGACATGAATAACTTTATTTATTTCTTATTTTAATTGTGTCGTCCGCATTTTAATTTGTTAGCTTTAAGTATGGAAAAATTTAACTAATTTAAATATTGTTTTTGACCATAAACTATTAAAAGCGTCGTGGGTTAGTTAAAATAAATAACGTTTAACGCAAACTGCGTATAATTTAAAACAGATTTACAAAATTATTTAAAATCGTTCAAATCTAAGAATGTAAATCAGTGTTCAAATTCCTTTTCAAACACTAATCGGTAATAAAATTTCTTAATGTGTGCTTTTAAAATTCAATTGTTGAAAAAGCCTTCTACGATTATTTGATAAAGCTAAAACAAACAAAGGTAAAGGTGAACCAACTGGTTCGGTGCGTTAACTCCAAGGATTTTAGAAATGCCCAACAATAACGAATTGTTCTACTGCATATTATTTTTTCAAATATTTATCAACTCTTGTTAATTGTTCAAATCAATTGATACAGTATCGGATCAAGTCGTTGCAGAATGTAGACGATAACAAAAGCATTCTCATTATCACATCGCGACGCCATTTTGTTGTACAATAATTTAAATCCGGTTTAGGAGTAGCCACCGTAATACCTGTTCCACTGTAACTTTTACTTCGCAACAATATACCTTACAACCTCCACATTACAGTCGTTAACTCTACGTTCTTCTGTTGCATGAGTCACTCAGGTGCGCGCACGTAGACAAGTCACAAAGTCGCTTTATAATATTCTATAGCACCTGTTGCGTCCGTCCATGAAGACACTTAAAATTTTACGTAAAATTTTGACTTTACAATGTGAACGAAGAGGGTCGGTTATGCGTGAATTATCGAGTACAATCGACGGAAACAATTAGTACCAATCAGTTCGCAATAAATAATTATGTAAAGCACCCGTTGAAAATTTTAAAATGAAGGGTGCTAAAGACGCGGTTGTGTTAATATTTTTTATAGTTGTTTGTGTTTTGGGCGCGGTTAGTGGTGATCTAAAAATATCGGGAACGAAATGCGGGACGAAAATTTGTAAAACGCTAGAGTATTGTTCAGTTTTTGATAATCAGTGTTATCCTTGCTCAAATATTTGTAATGAAAAGACGCATAATTACGACCCTGTTATTTGCACGAAAGATTGCCAAGGTAAATATTACGTTTCTAATTATTTTTGTATAATATAGGTTAATTTTGAAGATCTGTGTATTTTTTCCAGCTGAAACTATAATTTAGAAGTAGGTACATCATAGGCCATTCCATTAGTAATTGTCTTTAGCTCAATTAGGTAAATCCATTAGAAGTAGTTTCAAGCATAAAGAAAGTAATAAATTTCATAGTTAATATTTACAAAATGGCTGCCTCGTTATAGGTAATTAATTACAAGAATGTTTAAGAATACATTAACTATTGGTTGGTATTAAAAAATTCTAGAGCTTCTGACGTACCAATCTTTATGGATATTTGAAACGAAAGAATTCAGTACTTAGAGTATGACTAAACAAACTTCACCTTGTGATAATAAACAATTAATATTATAAACAATGCATACTATAAAAATATAATGTATATACTTGTATGGAATTTGTACACAACTACACAATAAGTAATTAGCTTGTTATTTAAACAAGTAATACCTGCGTTCATGATGACGACTTCTTTGAGCGTTTGGCAAAATTTTAAATGTTGAACTGTAGGGTGAAGGGGGTTAGACAAGGGGAAAACCGCTGACCCAAATGTTGTACAAAACTTCTCAAAAAGTATCTACTTCCTGTACTTCCTAGGAAGTATTGTGTACTTCCTTGATACTTCCCATAGTTCCTTGATTCTTCCCATACTACCTACGTACTTCCCTTACTTCCTCTATACTTCCCATACTTCCTTGATACTTCCCGTACTTCCCGATACTTCCTATACTTAATTGTTGCTTCCCATACTTCCCGTACTTCCTGCATATTTTGCTGATGTAGGATCCCAAAATCAAATATGATAGTTCTTTATGTATTAAACAAATAAACCTATAACGTAAAGTTCTTTAAAAGTAAAATAGGTTTTACCTTGGCGATGATATATTGCTATAAAATGATGTTATTTTTGCCAAGATTTCATTAAAAACAATCTTAGGTTAAGTAACTTTAATTCAAAATTTGGCAAACTTATAACATATATGTATCATAGATCAGTGAATTTATTAGGTCTGCAAGGCTCTTCAAAGTTAGGTCACTTTTGGCAAGATTTAATCGATTATTAAGTTTTTTATCTAGTCTATTGATTACAAAAATCTTAGTAAAATATTACTATATTTACAATTTTTTAAATATTTCTATTTACTACGTCTGGGACGTTGCTTAGTTAATGTCCGAAAAAATCACAATTGATCTTAACTACAATCTCTTTGGAAGGCGGATAACAAGTCATATTACATAAATCACAAAATATAAATTGATTATAGCGAAGTAAAGTTATTGTATCTACAGATTATCTATGATAACTTTGACACAATATTACGTCTGATCTATTGACCCAAGAACAGTAAACTTAGTTTATAATAGTAATTTGAAAAAGATACGGAAATCCATTTTGCATTACCTACGTCGTATAATTGACGCTACCCAAGAAAATGGTGTTCCACTTTTCATGAGGACACCCAAATAACTTTTTTATTTTCAAAGTAATCAATGCAAAATTTTTATTAGTTGTGTAGACCACGTCAGGGCATCTTTATGAGTGAATTCGGTTTTTTTCTAAAGTCAAAATCTGGCCAACTATGATTGAAATAAAAAGTAGCGATTAAGATAGAACAAAAAAGTATTAAGAAAAGTTGTTGCAATTCACACAAACTTCCTAAATACCAAATTTTTCCGACAAATTTTGATTTTTAATTTTTAAAATTTTTATGTAGTCGAGATATTAATTTGTTAAAATTTCAGCTACTCCACACAAACAAATAGACTATGATTTCATACAGTTGATTTAATTCGTCCATATAGTTATGTTATGTAAATCCGTGATGATTGTCACTTGCATTGTATTTTATTAAGTTCAATTCAGCCATATTTAATTTAATTTAAACCTATTTAGTAGATGGGATAAGTGGAAAAGCAGAACGAGCTCAGTTGCTTGCAACTTCAGCTCAACTCTGAACCTCGCCCATTTTTACCACAATCATATTTTGTATTTTGTTTACATATTATTATCATTGTTGTGAATTACTTGTGGTTTAAATAAAGACAATAATAATAATAACAATGAGAGTGCCACGAAACAAGAAAACAATTTGCAAATTTTATTCCGCATTAATAAACAACAAAATAACAACAATTTAACGAACAATATTTTAAATAGAATTTTTCTCCACTAAATTTCCTGGAGATGAATAATTTTTTCAATTAAAACAAAGTGAAAATTTTTCAGCGAAATTTGGCATTTTGGGTTTTTGAGTGATTTTGTAAGAAATATGATTTCGTTCCCAGTTAATTTACGCCTTTTTATAATTATTAATTTACAAATATCCCTTACGGTATTGAAAGCGTAAATTTCTATACCATTAATATAATATTTATTCGTTATCATGTAGAACTCCATCTGTTTATAAATTTAATGTAACATTTCGGTTTCTCTGATATTTGCCAACATGTTGACGCAAGAATTCAGTCCACTGTGCTTGCTTGCGTAGTAAAACACTTTATTGCTTTAGTCTATTTTAATTAGAGGATGTAATCAGGTTTTCGACGCGTGGTCGAGTAGAGTTTTTTGAAGTCATGGAGTCCAACAGACACGTGGCTTGGAGAAGGAGGATTCCTTTATATTTTGAAGTAGAAACCATCACTAGGGTATATGCTAGAGAATCGAGGAGAAATATTTTGTTCAGTAGTTTTCTTTGATTAGCCGACCCTTGTGATGTTTTATATGGTTTTGAAGTAACATCGTCACGTGCAAGTTTTTTGTTATTAAGTATTTCAAGTTGAAATGTTAAGGCGCCCTTGTTGTAAACAAACAAAAATTTAAGCGTTCATTTTAGAATGGAAATCAAGTTCGTAATCCTAGGCATATGTGAAGGACTCGCATCCGTTGTTGTAATTGTACACGAAAATTGATGAGCGACAGCACAAAGTTCATCCTCAAACAAGTTGTTAAATAGTTGCTACCGGAGTTATATAGCGATCATGCAAACTTTTGTGGTGAGTGATTTCTTTATTCAGTTCTCGCTAAACAAAGAAACTACAGAAAATGTAGCGGTTGTTTTTTTGTAAATTTATACAGTAGTTTAAATTGGTACAAATATTTTTTTGTTCAATATTTAATAGTTTGATTTGTATAAATGTTCGTAAGAACGTTGAAAATTTAAAAATAAGTTTCAGAGAATCAAAAAGGTTAAACCAGAATTTGTTTGTAACTTAACAGGTGACATTTTAGAGCTTGTTTGTCAAATTTTATGATTCAGTTTTTTTTTACTCGAAAGTATAATAATACACAGATTATTTTATACCACAAGACTAGTTGATTTTTTGTTCAAAGTATAAAGTTTTATAAATATCTAAATTCAATCTTGCATGAAATAAGTCCAAATCATATATCATAATTGTTTGTAAACCAAAACAGGATTCTTTTTCGGTAATAATTGAACAGTTGGTACTTATTATTAAAAAAATTCAATATTTTCCTTAAAGAACTTTAGTAAATAATTAAGATGATTGAAATACTCTTAAGTAATGAGAGATGATGTATAATTACTTTGATACCTTGATTACAAAAAAACAATAGTGTATATAAAGTTGCATAAAAGATACACACACATATATATATATATATATATATATATATATATAAATATTTTAGGTAGTTAATTACACAAGGCAAGTTGATAAATACTATCGTATTATAGTGAATAAGATGAAATAATAACTTAGACTTTTATGCAAAGCCCAAATGATCATTTCAAATCGAGCTAGTAATTGAAAGATGGAAAATATAAGGTCTTGGACAGGACTTGAACCTGTATCCTGGTTTTCGGCGGAACCATGCGTTTACCAATTACGCCACCGAGACCGATGACACAATTGGGAAATTTACAAATTTAAATCGTGTACACGACGATACATCAACCTAACTTTCAATTACGTTCGGCATTTTTGTCAATCATATCTGACATTGTCAATTTTTGACTTATGTCAGTTATAGACAGGAAGCTACGCTCAAAATTATGGCTATAAGCCAAGTATTAAATATATAAATATTTTAGGTAGTTAATTACACAAGGTAAGTTGATAAATACTATCGTATTATAGTGAATAAAATGAAATAATAACTTAGACTTTTATGCAAAGCCCAAATGATCATTTCAAATCGAGCTAGTAATTGAAAGATAGAAAATGTAAGGTCTTGAACAGGACTTGAACCTGTATTCTGGTTTTCGCCGGAACCATGCGTTTACCAATTACGCCACCGAGACCGATGACACAATTGGGAAATTTACAAATTTAAATCGTGTACACGACGATACATCAACCTAACTTTCAATTACGTTCGGCATTTTTGTCAATCATATCTGACATTGTCAATTTTTGACTTATGTCAGTTATAGACAGGAAGCTACGCTCAAAATTATGGCTATAAGCCAAGTATTAAATATATAAATATTTTAGGTAGTTAATTACACAAGGTAAGTTGATAAATACTATCGTATTATAGTGAATAAAATGAAATAATAACTTAGACTTTTATGCAAAGCCCAAATGATCATTTCAAATCGAGCTAGTAATTGAAAGATGGAAAATATAAGGTCTTGAACAGGACTTGAACCTGTATCCTGGTTTTCGCCGGAACCATGCGTTTACCAATTACGCCACCGAGACCGATGACACAATTGGGAAATTTACAAATTTAAATCGTGTACACGACGATACATCAACCTAACTTTCAATTACGTTCGGCATTTTGTCAATCATATCTGACATTGTCAATTTTGACTTATGTCAGTTATAGACAGGAAGCTACGCTCAAAATTATGGCTATAAGCCAAGTATTAAATATATAAATATTTTAGGTAGTTAATTACACAAGGTAAGTTGATAAATACTATCGTATTATAGTGAATAAAATGAAATAATAACTTAGACTTTTATGCAAAGCCCAAATGATCATTTCAAATCGAGCTAGTAATTGAAAGATAGAAAATGTAAGGTCTTGAACAGGACTTGAACCTGTATCCTGGTTTTCGCCGGAACCATGCGTTTACCAATTACGCCACCGAGACCGATGACACAATTGGGAAATTTACAAATTTAAATCGTGTACACGACGATACATCAACCTAACTTTCAATTACGTTCGGCATTTTTGTCAATCATATCTGACATTGTCAATTTTTGACTTATGTCAGTTATAGACAGGAAGCTACGCTCAAAATTATGGCTATAAGCCAAGTATTAAATATATAAATATTTTAGGTAGTTAATTACACAAGGTAAGTTGATAAATACTATCGTATTATAGTGAATAAAATGAAATAATAACTTAGACTTTTATGCAAAGCCCAAATGATCATTTCAAATCGAGCTAGTAATTGAAAGATGGAAAATATAAGGTCTTGAACAGGACTTGAACCTGTATCCTGGTTTTCGCCGGAACCATGCGTTTACCAATTACGCCACCGAGACCGATGACACAATTGGGAAATTTACAAATTTAAATCGTGTACACGACGATACATCAACCTAACTTTCAATTACGTTCGGCATTTTTGTCAATCATATCTGACATTGTCAATTTTTGACTTATGTCAGTTATAGACAGGAAGCTACGCTCAAAATTATGGCTATAATCCAAGTATTAAATATATAAATATTTTAGGTAGTTAATTACACAAGGTAAGTTGATAAATACTATCGTATTATAGTGAATAAAATGAAATAATAACTTAGACTTTTATGCAAAGCCCAAATGATCATTTCAAATCGAGCTAGTAATTGAAAGATAGAAAATGTAAGGTCTTGAACAGGACTTGAACATGTATCCTGGTTTTCGCCGGAACCATGCGTTTACCAATTACGCCACCGAGACCGATGACACAATTGGGAAATTTACAAATTTAAATCGTGTACACTTTTCCTTTTTGAAGCAAATAACCAGGTTATATTTCATTTCCTTATAAATGGTAATCATGTAAACATGTTAGAGTTCTTTAACAACCATCAAGTTGCTAATATCTATGTAGAGTCAGCTGGATAGGAAACAGATAGAAGGATATAGGAAGACCTAGACCAAACTATATTGGTCAAATTATTAGAAATTTAGGTTGTGAAGGGTATGTAGAGCTTTTTAGATTAGCACAGAATAGAAAAGAAGTTAGAGCTGCGTCAAACCGAAACAAAACAAAAAAAAATAAAAATCAGTTAACTAAATGTCACCAGGACATAACTCACAATTAGGTAGCGGTCTGGCATGTTGGCAGCGATTCGTTGCTTAAGCCTTACCATAACATATAATTTAACACTTTTTCTTTTTTGAAGCGGATAACCAGGTAATATTTCTTTATAAATGGGAATCATGTAAACATGTTGGAGTTCTTTAACATACAATCAGGTTGCTAATATCTATGTAGAGTCAACTGGATAGAAAAAAGATAGAAGGATATAGGAAGACCTAGACCAAACTATATTATTCAAATTATTAGAAATTTAGGTTGTGAAGGGTATGTAAAGCTTTTTAGATTAGCACAGAATAGAAAAGAAGTTAGAGCTGCGTCAAACCGACCTTAAGTAAGGTCGAAAACAAAATGATGACACGACGATACATCAACCTAACTTTTAATTACGTTCGGCATTTTTGTCAATCATATCTGACATTGTCAATTTTTAACTTATGTCAGTTATAGACAGGAAGCTACGCTCAAAAATTGACAAAAATGCCGAACGTAATTGAAAGTTAGGTTGATGTATCGTCGTGTACACGATTTAAATTTGAAAATTTCCCAATTGTGTCATCGGTCTCGGTGGCGTAATTGGTAAACGCATGGTTCCGGCAAAATCAGGATACAGGTTCAAGTCCTGTTCAAGACCTTACATTTTCTATCTTTCAATTACTAGCTCGATTTGAAATGATCATTTGGGCTTTGCATAAAAGTCTAAGTTATTATTTCATTTTATTCACTATAATACGATAGTATTTATCAACTTACCTTGTGTAATTAACTACCTAAAATATTTATATATTTAATACTTGGCTTATAGCCATAATTTTGAGCGTAGCTTCCTGTTTATAACTGACATAAGTCAAAAATTGACAATGTCAGATATGATTGACAAATATGCCGAACGTAATTAAAAGTTAGCTTCATGTATCGTCGTGTACACGATTTAAATTTGTAAATTTCCTAATTGTGTCATCGGTCTCGGTGGCGTAATTGGTAAACGCATGGTTCCGGCAGAACCAGGATACAGGTTCAAGTCCTGTCCAAGACCATATATTTTCCATCTTTCAATTACTAGCTCGATTTGAAATGATCATTTGGGCTTTGCATAAAGGTCTAAGTTATTATTTCATCTTATATATACATATATATATATATATATATATATATATATATATATATATATAATATATTTCTTTAACCAAATAGAAAATGAATTATGTTATTCTAAATCTTATTTTTATTGAAGTTGATAATAGTTACTCACAATTGGAACCAACAAATTCATAAAATTCATGAGTATAGAGAGAAAGGCCACCGACATTCTATTGGTAAGATACTTTAGAGTTATAGGGCCCTTTTTTTACGAAAAGACGCTTTTCATACATTTTTTCCCTAGGCTTAAACTTTAAACAGGAACCCCTCCTCTGTTGTGTGGTGATTCTGCTGCCTATAAGGTGAAGTAGTTACATACAAAAATTAGGTGCAACAATTTACAACTTTTCTTAAGTAATACTTTTTTGGTCTATCTTAATCCTTACTATGACTTTACTTGAAACGCTACCTTTATTATAATTATAGTTGGTTACATTTTGATTTTATAAAAACCCGATTCACTCATGAAGATGCATTATTTCAAAATAAAAAAATTATTTGGGTGTCGTCATGAAAAGTGAAACATACTGGGTACAGGGTTATTCAATATGGAAGCTCACCATTGGGATCCTTGAACCGGTAAGAGATAGAGAAGTGGTTAAATTGGGGCAGAGTTGAAGATTTTGATGCTGGTCAATATTCACAAAAGAAATTTATCGTAACCGTTTTTGTTTTGTAGTTATGGTAAAAAATTTTAAAAAAGCATTTTCCGTTTTTTGTCCAAAAATTTTTGATATTTATATAAACTTCCCTGGTACAGTTTTTTATGCTAGAAACGATGGTAAAGTTGAAATCGTCGTAAGACGTTTCGATTCTTCATAACCATCGTTATTTTTCTTATGGACGTCATATTAGATTGTTTTACATATATATAGATTATTTTTTGACGATTTCAACTTTCAACTCAGTACCACATGATATACTTTTATTTGTGAAAACATCTATTATTGATAAAAACGGAGTATGGTTTGAAAACAATTAAAACAAGGTTTTAAATTAAAACAATTTTAACATTATATTCAATTTTAGGGCAATAAAATTAAAATTAGAACATACCTGATATTAACAAACAAAACCACGAAAAGTAAAAGCCATAAAAGCTTAACAATACCAAAATCAAAACTGCAACAAAATATTTACAGTAAATTAAATACTCGAATTAAAAGCCATTCTTTTTGCATGTAAACAAAAGTTGGCTCTGAATTCAACTCTGTTTACTGGTCTTTGTGTATCTCGTTTGAAAGAGGGAAAAATGATAATTCATCTTGTCTAACAGCGACCCACTGTGAAGTGTTTTAGTGCGTTGTATGAGTGCTTGTACCTGATGAATCGAGAAGACACAAAGCAGTACTATCAAAAACTAATAATATTAAAGATCTAAAGCGTACGATTTTTAATACATTTGCATCGATCCGCAGACGAGATATAAAGAGAGCAGTAAACAGAGTTGGATTCAGAGCCAACCATTGTTTACAAAAGAATGTCTTTTAATTCAAGTATTTAATTTACTGTAAATATTTTGCTGCAGTTTTGATTTTGGTATTGGTAAGCTTTTACGGCTTTTACTTTTCGTGGTTTTGTTTGTTAATATCAGATATGTTCTAATTTTAATTTTATTAGCCTGGAATTGAATACACTCCAATTGTTTTTCAAAGCGCTAAATCGCCTTTGTACGGTCCTGCATTTAGCTTTGTTTAAATTCAGTGTACGTTATAGATTTCTGTGCCACGAATATCGTATAAGTGAACTTATTCTATTATTATAACAATAATTCAATTCTGGTACTACATGTGTGGTTTATTACATAGAAATGTTGTGAAGTACAAAAATATATATTGGGTGTCACAAACTTGACTGACGAAATATCCTGTTTATTTTGAAAAATAACAATAATGAACCATTCTCCGTAAGATGGCGCTAAAAAAATTTCAAAATTTGCACTGGTATAAAGGCAGAGATTTTATAATACAACATTTTGTTTCGTTTTTAAACATGTATACAAATATGGATCTTACATAACAAATGTTCGAACAAAATTGAAATATAGGTTTATGATAAATATTTAGTTCATGATGGAAACAAGCGTTGTTATTATTTTATTTCAATTTTAGGATAGCAAATAATTAATAAAACAGTTTTGAACAATTTTTCTAATATTAATTATTTGTCACTAAAATCGAAAAAAAATAATTGCGCTTGTCTCCCATCACGAACTGGACAGTAATATTATAGACCTATATTTCAATTTTTGTTTTTGAAAATTTGCTTTATTACATGTTTAAAAACCGAACAAAGTCTATTATAAAAGCTCAAAAAAATACAGGGTTTAATGAGAATGAAAATCACTGCCTTCATACTCCTGCAAATTTTGAATTCTTTCAACATCATCTTACGGAAAATTTCCGCCCATTTACAAATATATATGGTTTATTATCGTTATTTTTTAAAATAAGCATGTGATATGCCTAGGCAGGCAAGTCTGGGACACGCTATATACATTTACAACAATGATACTATTAATAGCATGCAGTTTTGAATACATAAGACAACTAAAGTACTGAGCCTCAAATTTATTGGTTATTTTAAGCATGTTAGGACTTCATTAAAGGTTTTGAAGCATCTCGATTCGTGCTAATTATAGTTTAGTGTTAGTTTTCTTTAATGTTTTAAATATTATGTTAATTTGGATAAGATCGGACCTTTTAAGGTCAAACCGAGGGGAAAACAGCTGACCCAAATGTTGTACACTACTTCCCAAAAAGTATATACTTCCTGTACTTCCTAGGAAGTATTGTGTACTTCCTTGATACTTCCCGTACTTTGTTGTACTTCCTAAGGTTTGTACACCAAACCTCCTAAGCGGTTTACCCCTCGGGGTAAGATGACGATAGCAAGTTTATAATATTCTTTTTACACATGATTTCGACATAAGATCTTGTTTTTAATCTTAAAGTAATTATACATTTAAATTCAAAGTATATTTTGTTGCTTTGATATTCTTAAGGTTTCCTATTTTATTTACTTTTTCATACCTTGATATCAATTTCGTCATCTTACCCCCACATGCGAATATGATGACTTTACAAGGTGGGTAAGATGGCGAATCCAAAAAACTATTCTTAAAAATCACAAATATATGCTTTGCGTTTTAATTCCACATCAGTCATACGTACAAGCGGCATGGGTCCACTTCCGACATAAGAAACAGGAGTACCAAACCTCATCTTTACCGAAATTGTTGCAAATTAAGCAGAGTTCTTCTATGTCGTCGACATAATCGTTATCATCATCCTGTTCCGCATAAACGATTGATATGGAAGAATCAGAGGAATCCTTACCATGTCAAATTTTATATTTCTGACATGTGTTTATTCTTTCCCCTTTTGGAACCCCTTCTTTTTTTGATTTTCAGCATTTTTCTTTTGGTTTTCTTCTCTTTTCTTCCAATTTTCCATGGTGTAAATGTCCAAGATCGTGAAAATGTAATAAATGCTGTAACTGGAGAACCAGAAATTAGCACCCGACGCATGGCACGAAATTTGGGGCTATCACAAAGTTTTGTATGGTGAACGATAAATCAAGAAAAGATGCACCCATAGCATCGACAAAGTGTACAAGCATTGCATAACAGAGACGCTGAACTACGATTAAATGTTTGTCACTGGATTTTACAACAGCACACCCAAGATAACTTTATTTCAAAAATTCTATGGTCAGATGAATCTCATTTTTCAAGAGACGGATCAATGATTTCCATAATGCCCATGTTTGGTCTCTGAACAATCCACATGCGACCAGAACGCGTAATTTGCAGTAAAGATTCAATGCAAATGTTTGGGGTGACTTATTTAATAACACAATACTGATCAATGTATTTAATGGAAATTTAAATGCAGAAAAGTACCATAACTTTTTGAACACCACATTGTTTGATCTTCTGGATGATATTCCACTCCACCTGATACTAGATATGTGGATCAGCATGATGGAGTCCCGTCTCACCGAGGAATACAAGTGACCCAATGGCTGCACACTCATTTCCCAAATAAATGGATTGGTAGCGGAGGTCCTATATCATGGCCACCCAGATCACCCGACCTGAATCCTTGCGATTTTTATTTATGGGGTCACTTCAAGCAACTTGTTTATACGGTGGAAATAAATGACTGCGATCAGTTACTGCAGAAGATTCAAGATGCTTCAATTCATATTAGAAATGACTTGAATTTATTGCGCGTGCAAAAGAGTTTAATTCGTCGTTACCAATTATGTATTCAGGAGAATGGACTAATTTTTGAACATTTACTATAGGTTAATTTTGCTATTTGTTTGTTGCAATAAATGTTTTTGGTTTCTTTAAATTATGATTACTTAATGATGTTTAAATAGAATTCTTTTTAAAAAGGCTATAACTTCTGAACAAAGAAAGATAGGACATAAGTTTATATGAACATTTCTTCATGAAATTAAATCTACTTTTTATTGTCAAAGTTTGTAAAGAAGCTAATGAATCACCCTGTATATACTGCACCCAAAAATTGGCGGCAAAACGTCTAGCAAATAAAATCAAGCCAGAACAAAAATACAGGCAAAAATATAAATATAAAATAAGTATAAATATAATGTAAGTATATAAATAAACATAAATAAATATATAAATAAATTAATAAATACCTAAATAAGTAAAAGCATGCAACAGTGCATAAATTAGCAAAAACATCGCCCAAATTCTCAGTTGCACTAGCATAAGCATTATGATGGTTAGCGCCATTACGCACAAAAACGTGCTCGTTAAATTATTTCAAAATCTCCTTATTAATACAAGTCAATGCTTAAGCGAGTACAACCGCCACAATTTTAATCCTACCTCGTATATAAATTTCCCAAGCATCCGAAGATCTGGTCGTCTTCTTACGTCTATTGGTATTGTTACGTCATCATCGAACAATTTGGTATTGGTGGCAATAAATACCATTAGTGCGGGTACCCTACAGTTTAGTGAAACATTTATACCGGCAGTGGGAGTGCGTGAAGTGACACAGTCGTACTCGAACCGTTACAGAAGACAATTGTATGAGAGCTTTTGGAAGCGACACCACACCCAAAGTGCGTGTTCTTGGTTGTCCGCTAACCTGTTGTGTGTGACTTTTATTGCCCCGAGCGGCACAGGCTTTAAGGTATTTATATCCTTTATTAAGTAGTTTGTCCTAGTTGCTTTATTTATTACATAACCGCTACACTGCCATCGGTATTGCTACAAAGCAATTGGTCCTTCCCTATAATTAACATATCTAGATCACCTTAACATCCATACATTTTATTGGTCCATGCGATCCGAATTTCACTAGTCTTATGGTTTTATACGCATGTCCTAAATTAAATATTATTTTGCACATCAGCGAGCGTGTTTTTTAATCAATTATTTTAGCTTTAAATTTGTGTTCAAACCCCATATTTATCGGGTTAAAATATGTACAATATTAGCTATATACTTTCGTTAAATTAAATTAAGCAATTTCGCCGTAATTAAACCAACAAGCGTTTAGTTACAAACAAATCCTTTAACATCAAATTTCTTAGTTTTTAGTCTTAAATTTATTTTAGCGGCATATAAAACACACAGCAACCTGAAAATTATAATTTGCTTTATACTTCTTAAATAAGAAAGGTAAAGGGATTTGCTTTGTGTAAAAGCCATTGCACGTTTTGTATCACATACAACCCTTCAGTCGGTTTGCAGTAAAATATTGAATACATCTGCAAAGAGTAATAAAAGTAAAAGCTGCATCTTTCTTGCACTACGTTAGCCACATGTTCCTGTGATCTTTGATGTAAAAGCCGCCCGTTCTTAAACTGTAAATTTTATCTCTACGCTTTGTTTGACAAACCGTTAGGTTTTCCACGCTTTTGCTTAAGACCCATTGCAGGCTAATAGTCATAAACGTGATTTATTGATTTATGCGCTATTTTACATTTTTCGTGCCTTGAACAACAACCCATAATATTTTAATATTTCTCAGCGCACATCTGAGCGGTTACCGTTTTACAGCATTTTATTGTAGGTCTTTCAGAATAACAGTCACTATGGCTCCGAAAAAACACATTTAGCAGAACTCGAATTACTTAAGGTACGCATTATGGAGATGTTGGAACTTGGCAACGCTATACAAAGTGATTCAAGTTTAAAAACGTTGTTCCATATTCAAACAAGGGGAGTAAATGACATTTACTCCAATTTTAATAGGGTTTTAATTGATGTCTTAGCTTCATGTAACGATGTAGAATTATTGAATTACAACGCTTTACGGAAGGAAGTGGATTCCGCTTATTATTGCATACTGCTGCATCTTGAAACGATGCAAGAAATGCGGGCACAAATTACGGAAAATGCTCCTAGCAGCACGGGATCAAAATTGTTACCGTTAAAGCTCCCACATTTTAATAATGAGGTAACGGAATTCTCATCTTTTATCGATTTATTTGACAGTCTGGTTTATAATAATGCGTCGCTGACCAATATCGAGAAATTAAATCACCTTATCAATTGCTGTAGCAGGGAGTCTTTGAAAATCATTAAATCGGTACCCATTTCGGGGGATAATTTTATTATTTCATACAATGTCTTGCGTGAGCGATTTAGCAATCCACGTTTATTAGCAACTTTGCATTGGAAAGCTATGAAAGACTTTCCACCTTTAAAATCAGAAGACCCTAAGAAACTTAGGGCACTTATTGATTGTTTTTCAGAGAACCTTGCTGTTCTAACTAATTTAAAATTTCCTACTGAACATTGGAACTTCATCCTGGTCGATTTTCTTTTAGAAAAACTCGATCCGTTTACTAGAAAACGCTTTGAACTCCAATCGGATCCGAAGCAAATACCCAATTTCGATGATTTGAGATATTTTTTAACTCAACAATGTGCAGCGTTGGAAACCTTTTCTTCAACCGCACCTGTTTTTTATTCGACGACTGTTCATACAGCTCACACATCAGTGCCTAAGAAATCCTCAGCGTTTCAATTTAAACCAAGAGTTTCTTCTAACGTAGTTTCACTGGATACACCAAGTAGCTCCAGTGACTCAAAGAATTCATTTTCGCATCATTGTCCTTCTTGCAAAGGCAATCACTTAATTTATAGATGTCAATCGTTTCTAAAAAAAACTCCGACCGAACGTTTCGACATTGTCAAACGCTTACGCCTTTGTTTAAATTGCTTACGAACAGACCATGCGTCCATGCAATGCAAATTTTATAATTCTTGTCGAACTTGCGCCAAGCCGCATTATACCTTGCTACATTTTGAAGCGCAACCTGCTTCTAGCCGTTCAGCAGAACCGACCGCTACACCTATGCATAAAAATGCCAATAGGACGCAGTCAGCCTCTCCTATTCCGGCAAATGTTTTGTCTTCACAGATGAATTTAAATCTTGGGGTTACTGTCTTACTCTCCACTGCTGTTGTGGAAGTTCAAGATCGTTCTGGTAGATACAAACCGATCAGGGTACTCTTAGACCCTGGCTCTCAAGCTAGCTTTATTCGAGACGATTGCGTGAGCAAACTTTGGCTTCCACGCATACGTTCTCAAGTTCCGATTTATGGACTTGGGCAGACAACTTCAGCGGTCAATAGGGGTGCCGTCAGCTGCACCATTCGCTCTATTTTAGACTCTGAAAAATCTCTAGAAGTCACAACTTTTGTGCTTTCGTCAATATCTGTCAAATTACCTAGCGTTGAAGTTCCTAATAATTGGGAACACTTATGCGGCCTGCAGTTTGCAGACCCGACCTGGAACTCTCCAGGAACTATTGACATGCTCCTTGGAGCAGATGTTTATCCGTTCATCATCAATGGCGGTGTTATACATGGCAAATTTCTTCAGCCTGCCGCCATAAATACAATTTTTGGTTGGACTATTATTGGTCCCACAAAAGGCTTGCAGTCTGATACTGTCCAAGCATTTTTTACTTCTGTAGAAGATCCTATCGACCAGACCCTAAGGCGTTTTTGGGAGATAGAAGAGTTGCCATCCAAGCCTTATACTTCTCCAGAAGAAGAAAAGGCAGATTTGATTTTTGAAAACACGTTTTCTCGTGACCCTAGCGGTCGTTTTATTGTTGCGTTACCGTTCAACGATACTTTGCCCATTTTTGATAAGTCCTTTGACATGGCTAAAAAACGACTATTTTCCTTAGAGCGCAAATTGCATGCTCAACCGGAGCTACGCGCACAGTACAACAATTTCATGCAGGACTATCTTGATGCGGGTCATATGGCATTACTCGATTCTCCGCCCGTTGGGAACGATAATTATTTTTTACCCCATCACCCTGTGTTTAAAGAGAAAGGTCATATTTCTAAAATTGTGTGGTTTTTGACGCCTCTGCAAAGGTTAAAAACAACGTGTCACTTAATGACACTCAATTGGCTGGACCTAGTCTCCAAAACGACATTTCGTCAATCTTACTGAGATTTCGTACTCATCGTTTCGTTTTTTGGTTACCGAAGAACATCGAAGGTTTCAATTAATTGTGTGGCGGTTCTCCGCAGAAGAACCCATTCAGACTTATCAGCTAAATACAGTGACCTATGGTATTAAGTCATCGCCTTATCTAGCATTAAAAACTCTTCAGCAAGTAGCCATTGACGAATGCAAAAGGTTTCCGTTAGCCGCTGAGGCTATACGGTCAAATCTATATATTGACTATTTCGTCGCCGGTGGAGATTCTATACAATCGGCCCGAGAAATTAAAGATCAGCTTATTCGACTTTTACATTCGGCTGGGTTTGAACTTCGAAAATGGAGTTCTAATTCAGCTTCTATTTTGGAAGGCATTCCGTCAGATTTTTGCCAATATACTTCTCTCGATTTCCATTCTGACGAATCAATAAAAATATTAGGTCTTCAATGGTCACCTACAGAAGATATTTTCTCATTTCGGGTTAAACCATTAAACCCAATATGTACAAAGCGCAACATACTTTCGCAAGTTGCCAGAATATATGATCCATTAGGATTTTTAGCCCCACTAACACTTTTTGCAAAACGCCTAATCCAGCATCTGTGGATGTTAGGTTTAAATTGGGATGACATCCCACCAGCAGACATTTCGTCTCAATGGCAGCAGTATCAAGAATAGTTGCCGTTATTGTCGTCATTAAAGTTACCACGTTGTTTACCACCTTCGGATCCTTTTACTTGTCATTTGCATGGGTTTTGCGATGCTAGCGAGGTAGGGTATGCAGCGGTAGTATATTTCCAGTTCATAAATCAAACTACTGGAGAAATAACTGTACAATTTGTAACCGCTAAAACAAAAGTAGCTCCAATTAAGCGCATTTCAATTCCACGTTTGGAATTATGTGCCGCCGTTTTATTAACCGATTTACTTTCTTTTACCATTCGGTCTTATCAAGGCTTGATTGAAATCTCCGATGTTTTAGCGTGGAGTGATTCTACGGTCGCTCTCACTTGGATACGTTCTCCACCTTTTCGTTGGAAAACTTTTGTGGCAAACCGTGTTAGCCACATTCAAGAAATCATTGCACCTAGTCGATGATTTTATATTAATTCTTCGCATAATCCGGCTGATCCTGCATCTCGGGGATTAATGCGCAGTTATTTCATGTTCGCTATGGTGGGCGGGGGCCTGAATGGCTTCACTACCCTAGTGACTCGTGGCCGCCTCAACCAACATGGTCAACCTCAATTGCTGAGGTAACTACGGAAAAGAAGATCCTAACATTTGTCGCTCAAACAGATCCAAACGTCATTGACATTTTACTAAGTCGCTTTTCATCGTTATATAAAATCCAAGGCATCGTGGCTTACATTTATAGATTTTCTAAACCCATGGCCCAACGTCATACGGGTCCCTTAACAGACATTGAATCACACAATGCTCTCATGATTATCGTTCGGCATGTACAAAATGTTACATTTTCAAAGGAAATAGCTTCCATCAAGGCAAACCGTAAATTATTTAAAAGCTTGCAAAAACTTTCTCCATTTGTTGATCCACAAAATATCTTAAGAGTAGGTGGGCGCTTGACACATTCTTCGCTTTCCTATTTCGAAAAGTTTCCTGCGTTATTGCCTCAGCGGCACCGATTAACCGAACTTATCATTCGGTCAACTCATGAAAGGTATTGCCATCCCGGTGTTAATACCACAGCGTATCTTATCCAACAGAATTTCTGGATCCTTTCTATTAAAAATTCAATCCGAAATTATTTATCATCATGTCATAGATGTTTTCGTACCAAACCGGTCCTGGTAACTCCTCCTATGGGAGACCTACCGGCAGCACGTATTACCCAAATCAAACCGTTCAGTATTGTTGGCATTGATTTTGCTGGCCCTCTTTTTATAAAGGCTAGCCGCCTACGAGGCTCTAAAACTCTTAAGACCTATATTTGCATTTTTGTTTGTTTTGCCACTAAGGCAGCACATATTGAACTTGTTTCGGATTTGTCGGCAGACGCGTTTCTTGCCGCTTTGCGGCGATTTATAGCACGTCGAGGACGCTGTTCTCAAGTATTTAGTGATTGCGGTACTAATTTTGTAGGTGCCTATCGTCAGCTTACGAGTTATCTGCATAGTGCAGTAACCTCAGAAAAGATAAAGTGGTCGTTTAATCCACCTAGCGCCCCTCACTTCGGTGGCTTGTGGGAAAGCGGTGTTAAGTCGGTAAAGACACACCTAGCTCGCGTAATCGGCGAACAAAAACTTACCTTTGAGGAACTTTACACAGTTCTTACTCTGTTTTAAATTCAAGGCCACTCTGCGCTTTGAGTTCGGATCCAAATGACTTGCGTTACTTAACACCAGGTCATTTCCTAACTATGGAGCCTCTTTCTGCACCACCAGATGAGGACCATTCAACCAACGTTTTATCATTAAAGAGCAGGTGGAAACTCCTGCAAAAACTCCATCAAGATTTTTGGGCTTGCTGGAGCCATGAGTACTTACATACTCTGAATCAGAAAGTTAAATGGCACTCTAAGGTGGGTGTCCGACAAGTTGAAAAGGACACTATTGTCTTCATCAAGGACGACCAGCTTTCTCCACTTCAATGGAAGTTTGGTCGTATTATTAATACCTTTCCCGGTGCGGAGGGTATTATACGTGTCGCTGAGATCAAAACTGCACATGGCACATTAAAACGACCTTTGGTCAAACTAGCGCCGCTACCGGTATTTTAATTTTGTTTTATGTTTAGATGTATATACACATTTCTTACATGTATGGTAGTATATTATTTTTAAATATTTGTTTATTTTCATATATATTCTCCTAGCTACTACTTTTACTTTTGCTTGTTTACTCCACCCCTCCACCCTTTTATTTTTATTTATAATAAATATATCTGATTATAAACTTTACTACTTTATTTATTTAAACAAAATTTGCTACACGTCTTTTGTCGTCGTCCCTATTTTAGTATTCAATAAATGACTTCTATTTTGAGGTGCTTTAGCAACGTTTGGTTGGTTATCTATTTACTGTTTACTATATATTATGCCTCGACTATATGAAACCTTAATCTCAGGGTGTTCACCTTACTCACCGTGAGTTCAATCGTGAGTAGATGTTCACTACCCAACCAAACTGCACACTCGTTTGTTTTACCACTTTTTTTAATGCACTGATTTACTATATGTGCCAAATTTTAACAGATCAATATTGCTTGGTGCCAAATTAATTTATGTATACTATTTATGACTTTAATTTTGACGTTTTAATATATTCACGGTACTTACCTGAATTATACCGCGCTGAAGGCCTTCTTTTACTGCTGGCTCAAGATCGTATTCACCGTACGCACCTTCACAAGGATTCTCAATCGTAGTTCACTTGCGTATCGCCTCCAGGTGTTCTTAACCAATTTCGTTGACCCCAAATCTGAAATAATTTTACCCCAATTTATAATTTAAAAAAAACCGTTGTATCTACTTCCCTGCGTTAATTCTTCCTCGCAATCTACTGCTCTCCTGTTTCCCTACTTCGTATTCCAATCAATCCTCTCCTTGCTCAATCCAAATCAATCCAGCCGTCCTATTTTAAATCAATCCTCTCCTGCTATTCCTATAATATCCACACGATGTCCTTCTACCGTCAATCTGCTCAAATCACTCCAAAAATTATCAATATCGTCGTTGCCTTATATATCCACTCAAATCTCCTGCTGCCGTTAAACCAAATCTTCCCAAATCCAACACCAATCTTTCTCAAACCTAAATAATCGTCGCTTTTCCCGTCGCACTAGTAACCACTCTAAATCTTCTTTAATACTCGTTGCCTTTATACTCTCGATGCTTCTTATTACTTTCACTTTACTAAATTAAACTCTTTAATTCACATAAACTTTTATTTCAATAAATATTTGTACAACTTTTAACGCAGGTTTTGTAAAACACGTCTTTATCTGAATATAATCGAAATTAGAATCTCCTTTATTTATTTCGCTTAGCGATAAGATCAACAACCTTAGCTTACTTGAATTACAATTCTAAAACATACAATATCCAATAACAATTCGTCTTTCCTTTCGTGTCCAAAATACCTTCACTACAGTCTTTATAATATTCTTAATTTCTACTATTGGTCCAAAAACACTTCACAATTCTCCAATAACCTTTTATATATCTATTCACTTTTAATTTTGATTTTACAATTCGTCCAAAAGTTGATTCTATTAAAAGAAAAGCCAAAATAATTTACACACGACCTGGACGCTTTGTTGGTTGCAGATATCCATAAATACGTTCGGCTTTCCGACGGCAAATGTACTTTCACTGGCTCATAAATTATCAACTCAGTATAAAACCTTAAGTACCGTGCATTGTATCAACGTCATAAAGTCATGTTGTCTACCTTTTGGCACATATGTTTCAAACTAAAATGGTACATACTTTAGCATATGTAAAGTACAGCAAAATATAGTTTTTTAAATTATTAGATCTGATATATTAACCCTGTTGTTTGGCATACACCCCTATTAACACAAATCTACCCTTAGAAGCCTTGTACCCCCCCCCTTACATAATATTATATATATATATATATTGGCGCCCAACGTGGGGCTGAAAAAGGCTAGATTGAGTGGAAATTAGACAGAAACAGTAGTAGGATACGGGAGCTTGAGATTAGGTGGGGCCAGTAGTTAGATATTTTCAGGCATACGAGTTCAAAGATAGGCTGCAGAGATGACGGACCCAGCAATGAAACGGATTACGAGATCGGGACTGATATACGGAATTGAAGCAGACAACACGACACAAAACGATGAAATTAGGACACAAGACATAGAGCTGGACGCAGGCGGAGACATCCAGGAGACGGAGACAAGGCAGACTGACCCGGAGGCGTCAGACAAGGACACGGACCAGCCGACGGCACCGGAGGTAAGGGTAGCAGAAATCGCCGGAACCCAGGACCTAATATGACTCATAATGAGCTTGCAAACAAATTTGCAAAACGATTTTAAAACTTCACAGACGGAACTAACAAACAAATTTGAAAATGCAAACACGGAACTGAAGGCGGAACTATCGAACAAATTTGAAATGTCACAGATTGAACAAAAAGAGGCGAATACGCAACTAACAAATAAAATAACGACTTTACAAACGACTTTAACAAACCAAATTGAAGATTCACACATCGAACTGAGAAACGAGTTTAGGACGGCACACGAGGAACTGACGGCCAAATTGAATAATACACAGGACTATCTACTCACGCAAATACAAAACGTAAAGGACGACATAAGGACTGAGGTACATGAAAAGATTGACAGAATAGATGACAAATTTGAAAACACGCGGGTACAGATTCAGGGAGACTTGAACGCGACAAAAACGGACCTACGGACTGAAATTAAGACACGCGTAGAGACAGTTGAGGAGACAATGGTCAGTGGTTTTACGACGTTACATTCCGAAATTCAAACGTGCGACAAAAGACATTTGACAAACTATAGAAATTTAGGACAAACCTTAGAGACGATACAGACCGAAAATTTGAACACTAAGACACAACTGGACGACAAAGTCACTGTAGTAGAAAACCGGGTAGGACACGACGTAAGACAAATACATGAAAAATTGGACGACCTAGAACGACGGCGCATAGGACTGGACTACGGACAGCACATCAAATTTAACCGGGACGCGCTACCTAAATTTGAAGGACGGAAGACAGAACAGCCGATGGGATTTCTAGACAGACTGGACGAGATCGTCGAATCGGAAAATGAAAGAACTAAGTTACAGATAGTAGGGGCGACATTGACAGGGAACGCGGAAAAGTGACACAATATCATACGCCGACAGTACGACACCTACGCAGAATTTCGACGACTATTTATGGAACAGTTCTGGAGCAACACGCACCAGACAGACAAACGTACAAATTTGATTACGGGACACTACAGTCGGACACACGGGACTCGCGAAGAATATGCAATAGACAAATACAACCAGGCACAGCACTTGACACCAAAGTTGGGCGAGGACGACATCATACTACTACTTGCGGGCCACATGGAGCCGGAAGTGACTAAGATGGTTGTGGTCAATAATGTTAAAACACTGCGGGAATTTTTAAGCGTTATGAGGAATTTCGATTTGGCAACGGCACTGGAGGCAAAAACACGGATTAGTCATTGGGATCAAAACCGGGGTTATAGGGATGACAACCGACGACATATGTACCACGAACAGCGACCCAACCATAGACAGGACAATTTCCATCACGAACATCGACCCAACTACCGACAGGACTATTTTAACCACGGACCCCGAAATCACTGGGGACACGACGGAAACAGGAGACCATACTACAATAGGGAACACCGGGAGAACGACTTACAAAGACAAAGCAGGTACCAGCGCGACGACAACGCGGATGACGGTCGAAATACAGGGGTCGGTACACAGAACGGATATAGCCGGACGGACAGGGACGCGAATGTCCACCATATAACGACCAGCGCAAGGACTCAGGACACGGATCAAATTGAAGTGGTGCAGATACACGAGGCACCCTCCGAAAAAAAACGCCAAATTTTGGACGAACGAATGTGTAGGATTAAAGGTCGACGTGGTTTATAGTTTGAAGGACTTGTTGTTAAATAATTATAATTTGAATAAAAAGAACCTTTTGTTCATTAATATTAGTTTAAATGAGTGTTTATAAGTTGCTTTAGTTGATAGTGGTTCACAGTTGTCGCTGGTAGATGAGAGGGTAGTGATAAAACATGCGGATTTTTTAAAAGAAAGAATAGAAGCGATTGATGGGGTTAATTTATGGTCGGCAATGAATAAAAAGTTAACTACGATTTATAGGATCATCCGTGTACCGATATTTGTAGGGGAAAAAATGCAGGAGAGGCAGAATTTTAATTACAAAGGGGTTGCATATAGATTTCATATTAGGAATGGATTTTATAGAGGATTTTGGAGTGAATATAGATGGTAAGGATGGGTCGATTCGAATTTTTGATAAAGATAAGTTATGGATGGTGTCTACGGTTAGTGAGGAATATAGGAATGGAGATAATATAGATAAGTCAGGATTAGGAATGGATAGGACAAGTGATGATAGACAGGTTAAAGTACGGTTATGTAATATGTTTGTGAGATTAATTAAGGATGAACAGATTGGAAGAGTGAGTATTGAGATAAAGGCGAAGCTAGAAGAATTATTTGATAAATATGTAGGGTTATTTAATGAAGAGCCGAGATTGGCGAGGCGATACATGCATAAGTTAGAGGTCACGGAAGACAACGGGTTTAATACAAAGGTGTATCCAATTCCGTTTGCTATTAGAAATAGGGTTAAAGCCGAGATTAACAAGATGTTACGAGATGGAATAATAGAACCAGCGAAAACTCAATATGTGAACCCGGTAGTTATTGTTCCTAAACCCAATAAAAGGGATATAAGGATTTGTTTGGATGCGAGAAAGTTGAATTCGATTACGAAACCGCAGTATGAACAACCGCAGGGGTTGGATAATTTGTTGTACAAAGTGTACGAGATGAAGTTTTTCAGTAAACTAGATTTAAAAAATTCATTTTGGTTAATTCCGTTGCATGAAGACAGTAAGAAGTTTACAGGGTTTAGCATTGAAGGGGAGATTTACATGTTTTCTGTGGTTCCGTTTGGGTTAAGTAGTTCTTCCGCAGCACTGGTAAGGGCCATGCAGAAGCTGTTTAACGAGTATGAATGTTTCTGTTCGCACTATGTGGATGATTTGTTGATCTTTTCAAGGACTGAGCAAGAACACTTGGAGCATATAGAAAAGGTGATCCAGAGGCTGGACGAAGGGGGTTTGAAGTTGAACGTGGAGAAATGCGAGTTGTTCAAGAACAAAGTTACATATTTAGGGTTCGAAATCAGTGAGAATGGGATGAAAATTTGTAATAAAAGGTTGGACGAGTTGAAAAGATTGCTCAACCAAAGAACGTGAGAGGATTACGAGGGTTTTTAGGGGTTCTAAATTATTATAAACGATTTATACCGCGATATTCCGAGTTGTGTGTGCCGTTGGTGAGTTTATTGAAGAAAAATGAAAGATGGAAATGGACTGCTGATCGAGAGAAGGCGTTCCAGGATTTAAAAGTGCATTTTATAAAGAGTTGTCATTAAAATATCCAAATTTCAAAGACGAATTTATTTTAAGAACGGATGCGTCGAAATATGCGATAGGGGCTGAGTTGGTGCAGATCCAGGATGGAGCTGAGGTACCAATTGTATTTATTTCGAGGGTATTAAAAGACTGCGAAACCAGATATGCAACGGCAGAGAAGGAAATGTTGGCGATCGTATATGCAGTGAAAAAGTTGCGTTTTTATCTGCTAGGTAACAAATTTTTGATAGAATCCGACAACACGGTGGTAACATTTATGAAGAAAAAGGAGTTTCTAAACAGCAGGTTGTACAGATGGGCGTTAGTATTACAGGAATACTATTTCGAAATCAAGCACAAACCAGGCAAGGAGAATGTGACGACGGATTTTTTAAGCAGACCGCAGGTGGAAAAAAATAAAGACGTGAGGGATTGTTTAGTTGCTTTGCAGGAGTTCAGGGATGTGGGTCGGTGGACTAATGCCAAGCTAATGGAAACGCAAAGGCACAGTGAGGTGAGCTCGATGCGCGAGAGATTAACAAGCGAAAATGAGGAGGAGTACCGTGGATTTACCATCGTAGGGCAGTTCGTAGTTAAAAGGATAGGTGAGGCAGAGCTAGTAGTGGTATCCAGAGACGCGGCTGTGGAAATCATAGATGAAATTCATTTAAATTTTGGACATATAGGTATAAGAAAACATTTTTGGTATTCAGGAGGCATTCTATGCACGGAACGATATCACGGTGGTCAAAGAAAGGATCAATCGTTGCAAAATTTGTATCTTAGGGAAGGACAAGAACGTGGTGTTGCAGAACGTACCGATGAGTGTGAGCGTGAGCGGACCATTGGAATTGGTAGCTGTTGATTATTTAAGCAACCTGATTACGAGTGAACAGGGTATCGGCACATATTAGTAATGGTGGACGTTTTTCAAAATTTGTTAAATTATTTCCGGCAAGGCGAAGCAACACGGTGCATGCTTTACAGTCGATTAAAGAATTTTGAAGCCAGGTAGGAGAATGGAAAGGATTTTGGTAGACAACGCAACTTATTTTAACAACCAAAGATTTAGGAACGGGTTAAATCGAGCGCACATTAAGGTGTCATTTAGCAGTATACGGCATCCGAAAGCAAATCCATGCGAACGATATATACGGGAGGTAATAAAATATCTACGGTTAGCAACGCAAGAGCACCATAATAGATGGGTTAGATATCTGCCGCAGATTGAAAACTTCATGAATTGTGTGCCGAGTTCAGTGACAAAAACGTGTCCGATAACATTGATTCGGAGGATTATACCAGCTAGGCCATGGAGGGAAGAAG
This sequence comes from Platerodrilus igneus, assembly GCA_036346225.1. Taxonomy (NCBI): domain Eukaryota; kingdom Metazoa; phylum Arthropoda; class Insecta; order Coleoptera; family Lycidae; genus Platerodrilus; species Platerodrilus igneus. The sequence goes on along the minus strand of JARFIW010000500.1, from coordinate 184,263 downwards.
TCGAGGTACAAGACATCACAGAGTTGTTGGGCAGCGTTAGACGTAGGATCGAAAGGATGCAGCGTAGGGATATCGAGCGGAGGTGTAGCAGGATCAAAAAAAGGACGACTTTCGAAATAGGAGATATGGTGGTGGTGAAAAGGTTAAGAGTTTAGAACCGCGACAGGAACATTTGCGCGAAGTTGTTGTTTCCATATGAAGGGCCGTACAAGATTACGCGTAGTTTTGCGGAAGGAAATACATTTGAATTAGCTACTATGACAGGGGTATATCGTGGGCGTTTTCACTTGGAAAATCTATACCCATATAAGGTTGTACAGGAAGAGGGTTTAGTAGAATAGTTGTTATATAGTTCATGCGACGGGAAGTTTAGTTTTGTTTTAGTTTATAAGGTAGGTTAGTATGTAGCATAGTTAGACAGACATATTGAGAATTAAAAATAGGGGTTGAATAATTAAAATATATAGGAATCCGAAAAGGGGTTTGTGTAGAAAGGTGAGAGGGTGTTTGATTTTAAATAAAACTAGAAATTATGCACACCAAGAAAGAGTAAAGCCGACGCAATTTCCAATTTTATTCAAAATCAGTGGGGCCAATAAAATGTCTAAGGGAGCTACAAAGAGTTATAAGGGTTGGTTAGTACCAGGTAGTATATGCCAAACAAAAATAATCCACATATTTGATCACATAAACCTAAAAATATATGTTTGCCGTATTTTATGTATACTAAAATACCATGCAAATATAGTAGTTGAAATTAAGTGCCAAAAGGCAATTTTAAAATGACTAAGTGGCGTAGTAAGATGTGAAATGCTCAAGGGTTTATACCGAGTTGAATTTTTAAAAGCCTTTGAAAGTACATTTGGCGTCCAAAAGCCGGATGCGTCTATGAATGTTCACTATCAACATGCATCCAGGGTCAAGTATAATTTATTTTGGTTTCATTTTCTATAAAATCAACTTTTGGACAATATTTGTAAACTCAAAATTATTAGTTATAACAACGTCAAATGTGATTGGTGGAATGTAAAGATTTAGGACATATTTTAGAATTTAATGTGATTATGAAATTGTACAAAAGACATGGACTATGGTATGTGCGACACGAACTTAGGTATTTGTTATGAACTTTAAGATGTAGTAGGCTAGTAGAGAATTAACATGGTCGCCTTAGAGAGTAAACAAAGTGATTATTTTTCGAACCAATTTTGTAAAAGACGTGTTTTCAGAACTGTGCTAATTTGTATTCAGATAATAAAAGTAATCGTTTTAAAGTGAGTTTAATTGAAAAGTGGTAAAAGAAACAAGCATAGGAATTATAAAGGGAATAGTAGTGATTGTGCGACGGAAAATTAGTGGATTTGGAAGGTGGTTTAAAGGTAGCAGATTATCGAGAGTGGTTATACAGAAAGAAGTTTGATATTGGAGTGTGGTTTAAAGTTAGAAGGTCATCGAGAGTGGTTATACAGATTAGAAGTTGGATATTGGAGTGTGGTTTAAGGTTAGAAGGAGCATCGAACAGAAAGATAAAGAAACGAGTAGATTGGAGATTAGATACGGAGAAGCGGACGGTTTTATAGAGGAAACAAGAATTCGAAGTGAATATTAGCACAAGGGAAGTTGTAACACGGTATTTTCTAAATTCTAAATTTGGGTTAATCATTTCAGATATTGGGGAATAGTTAAAAGTCGAGGACACCTGGAAGCTGCACGGAAATTCAAGAGCATCATTGTGAAGACGTATACGGTAATTAGGATTTTGTGCCAGCAGTCAGCGAGTATAGACCAGGTGAGTTTTTAAAATCATATTCTTTAATACGTCAAAATTTAGTCATATAAAATTTGGTTGTAATTTAATTTGGCACATAGTAACTTTGATCTAATTAGAAATTTTGGCATATACTAAAGTAGAGTAGCAATTTTAGTAGTAAAACAAAAGGGTGCACGTTGGTTGGACTTAACACAACTACTTATAACGGAAACCCACTATAAGCAGTTGAATAACCTGAGATTAAGAGTTTTAAATAGTCGAGGCATTACATTAAATAGTTTATAAAAGAACCAACCAAACGGTGCAAGTACAAGGGGCGTGCATTAGGTGTGCACATTTTACAAAAGTATAAAATAAAGGGTATAATATAGGTGAAACACACAAAAAGTAGAGGGGTGGAGGATATAATAATATATATATATATATATATTTTATATTTTGCATAGTTGGTAATATCGCTCGCTGTAGTGTACTACCCTATCTTTCGTTACCTGTTTTCCTAGCAAGGTCAAATCCCATGTGATTTCCTTCACCCAACCTACTTCCCTCCTTTTCAAAATTCTATGAATTTGGTGGGCGGTATGTTACGTCATCATCGAACAATTTGGTATTGGTGGCAATAAATACCATTAGTGCGGGTACCCTACAGTTTAGTGAAACATTTATACCGGCAGTGGGAGTGCATGAAGTGACACAGTCGTACTCGAACCGTTACAGAAGACAGTTGTATGAGAGCTTTTGGAAGCGACACCACACCCAAAGTGCATGTTCTTGGTTGTCCGCTAACCTGTTGTGTGTGACTTTTATTGCCCCGAGCGGCACAGGCTTTAAGGTATTTATACCCTTTATTAAGTAGTTTGTCCTAGTTGCTTTATTTATTACATGACCGCTACACTGCCATCGGTATTGCTACAAAAGCAATTGGTCCTTCCCTATAATTAACATATCTAGATCACCTTAACATCCATACAGGTATCTTACTACTCAGGGGTTTTAGTGGTGTGGGGTTTGTCGTGCATATTAGATTTTAGTTACTGATTTTTGATTTTCATTTTAAAAAATTTTTTTTTTTATTTATTTTATTTTAAATTTCATATAGGTTTTGGTTATATCATGCTCATGTCCGTTTCTCATTTCAAGTCAAAATCAAAAATTTTCAATCTCGCGACCCTTCCCGAAAATTCTTTGAAGACTGTCCAGAACGCCTTCTGGTTAGCCACTTCTATGACTTCCTCTAGGCTCTTTGGCCATGCTACTCCTGCGATAGTTAATATCATATCAGCTAACCCTCGATTTGTCACCTCGAGTGAGCAGTCAAAGAGCACGTGCTCTGCGCTTTCTGCGCCCTCACCGCATTCACAGCGGTCGTTGTCGGTTAAACCGGACCTTTGTAAATACGCTTTCAGGGCGCCGTGCCCTGTAATCAGTTGCACCATTTTATGACGAGTTTCACTTCGATCTTATTTCTAGCTTCTATGCTCGGTATGAATTTGTGGGTCAACCTGCCGGTGGCAGCGTTGTTCCATCTTTCTTCCCATTGTCGGATTGACTTTTCGCGCAGCTTTCTTTTAATTATAGACCTCGGTATCGACGAATGTGATATCCGAAAGTCGCCGATTGCGGCCTCTTTAGTTAATTCATCAGCCCTATCGTTTCCTACGTTACCATCGTCCGACCTAACCCAACAGAACTTTAAACGTCGAAACTCGAGCGCCGCATGTGTTATCCTCTAGACGTCCGCTTGAGGGTCTATCAAGGTGTTCATGTTTGTTAAAGCCGTCAGTGCCGATTTACTATTACCGATTATATTCTACTCGTCTCTGCTCGTATGGTTTATATCGATAGCTTCTCGTATGGCTACCAATTCGCATTGGAAGATAGTACTCCAGTTCGCGAGTTTGGTTTGAATAAAACCTTGTAAAGAATTTTTTATTGTGGCAACCTTGCCATAAGCCACATTAAATATTCCTGCCACATCTTTAATGGTGATGACTTGTTCCGAATGTTGCATCAAATAGTCATTGCATGTCCGGCTATAAGCGGTTTCAAAAGGTCCGTAAAAAGCGACATCCAGCGGTTGCATGCGATGACTTGTGTGTGGAGGAAAGCCGAGTACAGTAATATAGTTTTTTCGGCAAACATTCACGGTTTGTAAAGTAGTGTGTGACGTATGATTATCCATAAAAAGTAATATGGGGTTTTCCATTCAAAGTCTTACACTTTTTATAAAATGTTTTTACCATTCGAGAAAAATACCTGCATTCATTCACACTGACCCATTACACACGCCCGAAGATGCCCATACTCATTGTTTATAAAATGCTGTTGCATTCGAACCCTTAGAAAGATGAAGAATAGAGGTACGTAATGGCCCACAGCACTAAAACAGCACGCCACACTGACATTCGTACCCTTTTCCGCAGAAGACACTTTTACAACTTTACGGGTTCCTGTTGGACTTGGCACATTCGGAGTTTTAGTAGCCACCGTAGACAGCCAGTCTCATCTATATTGTAGATTTGAAAAGCGGCGTAATTTGTTTTGGCCAAAATTTCCTGATATACTACAAGAAATGCTTCTACATTTGTTCTGTTAAAAGCTACCAACCTAGCCGTTGAAGTACTTTTTGGCTTTCTCAATGAAAACTTAAATCTTATCATAAAACTTTTAATAAAATCTTTTCCGGCCTTTTTGGTTTCATTATTAAAGCGATGAGGTATCTTCAACTTTTTCAGCATAATCATATACAATTTTTGCGAACTGTTCTCGGGTTACTCCACATGCCCTTCTATTTAGATCATCCACGTATTGGTTTAGGTTTTCATTTGCTCATGTGTAAATGTGCACCTGAATCTTCCAGCACTAATCGGCATAGCCTAAAAAATAACCGTTTCTGAGTCCTCAACATAATTTCTGATATATACCTATTAAACTAATTACCTACGTATACAGAAAAGCCTTACCTGCTCAGAATATTTCTTTGCATAACGCCGCAATGTCGCTTCTGGAAGATTATATTGTTTTGCAGTGCTATTTATCGACGATCCACTCTTTACATTTTCCACAGCCGCGACCATTGTTTCCTTTGACCAAGTCTGCCGGTTCGTCTTTCGTTTGTAAATTTTACCCATAATTATTTACTGCAAATTAAACAAAAAACTTTACTCCAAAATATTTATAAAAGGTCGGGTAAGATGACAAGATCGTCATCATATCCTCTTAGCGGGGTCGAAACTTATCCGTGACGACTACTTTTAATTAAATTTTTCCATATTTAAAAATCTTAATTTAAAACAGTAGTTACCAAAGTACATCTCTGGTTAAATCTTCTTCTTCAATTATATAATAAAATTTTTAAAATAGCTTTTTCTTGAAGAAATTTTCTTCTTGTAATTGATAATTTTCATTTTTTGTTGTAAGTTACGTTTAAAACATTGTTTCTTAATTCATTTCAACCTCGCCACTATTTAATTACAATATGCCTACTGCATACTCAGATACTATTTCCGAGTAGCAACAGCTTGTGGTTAAAAATAACATTTCGTGCTCGCATGAATGAAATTTAATGGATCAATCCCAATGAATAAACGCTTTCTTTATATACAAATTTATCGGTTTCCAGAAGCTTATTCGAAAAATGTAGAACATCATGATGTAAGGTACTTGGACAACTCAATTAACGTCTAAAATCTTCGAGTTTTATGACCTTATTATCGTTCCAATTATCCGTGACGCGTGTTATCTGTTCTTGTTTAACACATATACTTATTGTTGTGCCGTTGCATATTAATGCAAAAGATAATCACTTCTTGAATTTTTCCAGGGAATTTTGTAGGTTTTTTGTGTTTCGGCCGCTTTGAAGAATAAAATATTTATTCATTAATGATAATTACAGCGTTCTAAAATACCTTTTAGGTTCTACAAAACTCTATGTTTAGAATGAATTGCTGTTATTCATCGGGAAATTAATTTAAACTTTAATTGTTTTTTAATGCAAAAAGGGGTTACGTTTTTATAGGAAACACTGGCTTTCGTGTTTCCGTACACAAAATTAATATGAAAATATTTGGGGTTTTAAATACACCTTGATTGTAGTTTCTTAAACTAAAAGCGTAAAGCTCATTCTATTTATAGCAAATAAAATGCATTTTTATCAAAAATGTATTGATAATTAATAAGTAAAACAAATGGCTTTGTATTTATCTTAAAACGATTGATTTTTACGTTCGCATTTAATGCGTTTTATGGTATCTTACATTTAATTAATTTTTACAACTTACGTTACTTGCTATTTATATACAATATGCTTATATAATACACAGTGATTATTTATACACGCGCAGTTTGCGTTTTTGCATTTTACATCTATGAATAAAGATACGTATGTATTATACAAGGCGTAACCATAAATTTACGGAAAATTCTTTCGGGATTCTATTATATTTTGGTGGGATTTATTTTTAGAATTAGGGTTTCAATTACCTCTCGAGACCCCTTATCACATCCAAGACCTTATATTTTCCATCTTTCAATTACTAGCTCGATTTGAAATGATCATTTGGGCTTTGCATAAAAGTCTAAGTTATTATTTCAACTTATTCACTGTAATACGATAGTATTTATCAACTTACCTTGTGTAATTAACTACCTAAAATATTTTTATGTATATATATATATATATATATATATATATATATATATATAAGAAAACTGGGGAAGATAAATTTTAGGCGAAACAGAAGAACACAGTAGAATTCCTTTTTGGCATTAAGGGTGATAACGAAGGAAACAATAGAAAAAGGGGAAAGCGTGTAGATCTGTAAAAAGCATTTGACAATATAAAAGGGAAAAAATGTTCAAAGCACTTAAAAAGATAGGCTAGACGGATAGTACACAACTTTACAAAGAGCAAAAGTGTTGAGAAATAACTACTAGAAAAGGGGTGAAACGGGAATGTGCATTATTCCCATTAAATTTTAACTTGTGTATCGAAGAAGCAATGAATACTGTCAAATGCAGACAAATATTTGGAATTATGGTGCAGGGATAAACGTTTGATATTGTAACGTCGCGCCATTTGGTCTATCTTTGAATGGAATGATTCGTCGAAACGTACTAGACATCTTACATAAAAGATGATTGATGAGCCCCTGCAGCGCGATAACTGTTAGATGGACTTGATTGAAGAAGCTTTATTAACGATACAATAAGAAACCTCTACAATGTTATTTACATCATTTCTGGTATGTTCTCAAAATAATTAGAACAATTGCATAAGGTATAAATAGCTGTTAAAGGGTTTTGAAATGGATTCTAATTTAAAGTTTTGAAAGTCGACATATGAAGTAAATTAGTGGTATATACTGTTAATATGAATTGCCCTATGTGATATAAATTACTGTGATGATAGGTATAAATTAATAATTAGTGCTTCGATATAGTGCTTCGATAGTAAGTAATTAAGAAAAGAGCATCGCAGTTTTAGAAAGATAATACCTATGCTGTTAGCTATTAGCTCGAAATAGATTGTTGTGAGCGTGTTTATGATTTCACTGTAACTATGAGTAGTTGACAACGCTTCTATAATCAGTGTGATAATAAAAAACTGTTGTTGTGCAAATAGATTTTTCGTTACAATATGCTTAGATATGCAGACGAATAGTAGCATTAGTATCTAGCAAAAAAGAATTAGAGAAGCAGTTCATAATGAAATTGAAACAGTACTAACCGGGAGATACGGTATGAAAATCAACAAAAATGAATCTAAAGTTAGTTTGTATAAGAGAAGAATAAAAATACGAAATGTAAATTTACAAGGAGTACTTCCGCTAATTAGAAAGCCAAATAATACAAGATACGAAAAGTGCAAAAGATATAAAAATAAGATTAGCACAGGGCTGTGCTCCATTTAATAATAAAAAGCAACTACTATGTTTGAAAACAATAAACATGGAACAAGGAAAAGATTGCTAAAAGCATATGTATGGAGCACAGCACTATGTGGCTCTGAAACGTTGACAGTGGAAGAAGTGGACAAGAAAAAGGTAGAAAGAAGCCTTTGAAATGTGGTGCTACAGAGGTATAACGAAGATATCAAGGACAGACAAAGTTAAAGACAAAGAGATATTAGTAATGGTAGGTGCAGACAGAAATATGTGAAAAACAGCGAAAAATAGGATGGTGGGATACTTTCTAAGCCATGAAAGAATGGTGCGGGATATTTTAGAAGAAGAGATGGGACAAATGAAAGATAGAGGTAGACTTAGATTAGACTATTATAAACAGATAGTGAAAATTAAAGAAACAAATGACCTGTTACCTACCTAGCACTGGCGGACCTTCTAAGAAGGTACTACACCCAGTGCTAATCGAGGAAGTTGGTCGACGGAAACCAATCCGTTTCCAATTAACCATTAACGAATAATTTTGCCTAGCATAGAGAAAGTAATTCGAGCATAGAGGATCGAAATCAATATATAATTATATAGTGAAAGATGTAATCTGTGGGAATTTCAGGGAAATTTGTAGTTTAACTCAGAATAAGAAACAATGGAGATGCGCGTCCAATCAGTTCCAGACCTGACGATGATGATGGAAACGATGTATCGCAGGCATCTAATTGTAATTAATGGTTGTAATGTTTGTGTATACTGAAAAAATTAAGGCCGAGCTGCAAAATGACAACTTGCATCCACGTAATTTCTTATTTTTTACACAAACAAGTATTTATCGGAAGTAGGTTTAAAAGAAACGCCTTATATTGTGTATGTTGTCCTCAACTTTAAAAAGAATGTTTAAAGTTAAAACTCGAACCTGCCGGGTACATTGGTATTCTATTCTTAAATAGGCGGCTGAGTACAAACTTGATGTACATCAAATAAATGTAACAATCGTTATTTAAAATATCAGCCAGTAATATATATATTTTAACACAGCCACTCAAAACTTTTACTTCCGCATGTTTTTAAAATTTATGAATATGTAAGAGTACTGCTGTGCTTTTAAAACCATACACCATTGCGAATTAGAAACCACATAACTTGTATACAAATCTTTTGAATTAAATTAACATTTTATAATTTTTGATTAAACTATGCGTTTCTTACATATAGGATTAATTAAAGTCAAATAAATTAATTACATGTGTTATCGCTCATATTTTAAATTAATGTTACGTTTCTAAGTGTTCCCCCAAATTTAAAAGTAAAACACTAACATTTTTGTTGTATTTTTTTCAAATTTGCAACATCTTATTTACACAAATTAATGTATAGCATTAATTAATTAAATTAAAATTAATAATGTCTATTGTTAGCCTAATATTAGCCTTACTTATAATATTAAAAGGGTGTGTTTGGCGAGGAAAAAACCCTAAATTAAATATTAACCCCTTAATTGACTATATATAAAGATGTGAAATTTAGTGTTTAAATAACGCTTTCAGCATCATCAATTTGTAAATAGTTCAGAAATCGCATCTTTGACATAAATTGTCAACATTAAAATTCAATTAATTGGGCTAAGAAAATTAATGTTGTGAATCTAGAGCTTGTTATCCTTTCAGCATCATCAGTTTGTAAATATTTCATAGATCGAATTTTTTAAAATTAAGCATAATTTATTCCATAAAAGACGTCCATAATTCTATTCCAATAGTTTTGTTGCAATATGAAATAACAAGATTAATTTCAATCATTATAGATAGTTGTACAAAATAGCTTGTTTTCATATTATTTCAAATTTAGTGTATTACACATTACATTTAACCTCAATATTTTTAAACACTGCTATTTTAAGGCAGGTGTATTGAACGTCTGCTATAAACTTGTTATTCTGATATAAGTCTAATAAAGGTGAAAATTATGAGTTCGTATTCAACATCAGTATTTAAAAAGCTTTATTCGATTTACTTATTTGTCTGGTAATTTTAAATATCACGCATGCTGGAAAAAGTTTTGATGCAATAGATATTCCACAAATTCCATGCATACAAATTATATAAATAGAGCCAAAAACGGCAACAAGAGAATTTTGTTCTATGAACTGCAAGTGAAAATAAACAATATATCACGCTAGTCTGCAAAAAATTTAATAAGTTCCTGAAAATTAAATCCAATTAAATTTTTGTAAAGCGGTTAGGAAGTCTCAACATTTTTATTCAAAACTGCTTTATAGAGCTTTAGTTCTACTTCTGGTTTAGTACCATTTATGGTTTAATTTTACTTATGATTTAGATTCGAGCTCCAGAGTATTACGATCATAAGACTTGCCTACATCTAATTTAAAATATTGAAATCTTATTTATAAACAGACTAAGATATTTATGCCAAGATCCTCGTAACATAATAAAAAGTTGCATGCAGAACAAAATTCATATTAAAGCTTTATTGAACCTGATAATTTGCTGAGCGACACGTATCAGGGAGAACAGCTGATTACAGCATGGACATCAGATAAAGATCCGAGATTCATCCTGTTTAAATATTTGGATAACATTTATATTTTATCGTGAGACTTGTCAATCTATTGAAGGATCTTATATATTAGGTGTTCTATGGAGTGTCTTTAAGGTAGACTTACACTGATTTTGATCAGTCTTTGGGGTTAGTGAGCAGGTAATTTTTGTGCACAAACAATACTTGTACTTTGATGAAAGTTTTCAAATAAGGCAATTACTAGTTTCAGTGTAAAAAAAACAGTTCTCTTTGTTACACATATATTAAACCAAACATATAGAATCGTGAGGTTACTAACTTTGTAGTAATGTACTTAATGCCTATCGCATTTTATTCCTTTATACATATTTGGCGCCCATTGCAAATTCGATTGCTACACATTGAGCTTTTTACTTACAGAACGAATGACCTGAGAATCATACAGATTTTTTAGGAGATTTAAGTTTCCGCTCTACTGACTGAGAGCTAGCAATAAAGGAATTACAATTGTAGGATATTTTACAGCTATTGTTTGCTTCCATTCTTTAGGTGGCGACATAGCAATATACTATAAGACGCAAACATTTTAAAAAAGTTCATCGACAACAAATTATCAACTTTTCATTATTGCAGTCTGTTACTCAGTTTTAATTTAAAAGTTGACATTTTGGAGCTGTCTCTCAAACCAAACTAGTGCAACCAAAGTCCAACATCTGTCCTAAATGAACAGCTGAAGGCTGTTTTCTTATGCTACTAAATCGTCACCATAAAGAAAAATTCTAAAGCCAGGTATCTATAACAGCCAATAAATTATTCTAAATAAATGGAAACGCATTATATAAATTTTTGCTTTTATAACCTCTTCTAAATAAGTGTTAGGAAATCGGCATTACCAACAAAACCGCATACCGCATATTAATTAAAATACGGCAGTGAAGCTAGCAACTAGAGTGGCAGCCAAAACCCACGCCTTTTCAATTAGCCACGCCCCTTCTACCAATTGTTGTTAAAGCCACGTCTATTTTAACCCGACATCAAATAGTTCCACCCCCTCTTTCTTACAATACAACCTATTATAAATAAGAACGAACATCTACAATAACCATGTTTAGCAAACAAATCTAAATCAGAGCTTTTCAATTGAAAATTGTGTTTTCATATGACATCTCCAGAAGCACATATATAATCTTACTAAAGATCTATATTTATGCATATATTCAACCACTATGACAAAAGTCATTACGTTTTTAGTAATGTATATCAAGTGGCCGCTACCTTTACTTTGATTGTTTTCTGGCTTTTTGTGAATGCAACGACCTTGTCAAGAAATCTCCATTTAGGTATTTCTGCGCCCAATGCGCGTGCGAGAGAGTTTTAGATTTCAAGCCCAAATAAAAAAGTTATTAAGATCTACGTGATATATATCAAGTAGCCGCTACCCCTGCATTACTTTTTTCTTACTTTCTATTAAAGCAAAGACTTTGTCAAGAAATCTTCATTTAGGTACACCAGGGCCCAATATGTCTGCGAGAGAGTTTTAGATTTTACCACAGTTCTGTTTTAGATTTGTTTGCTAAACACGGTTATTGTATATGTTCTTTCTTACTTACAATTGGTTGTATTGTAAGAAAGAGAGAGTGGTAACTATTTGAAGTTGGGCTAAAATAGGCGTGGCTTTAATGATGATTGGTAGAAGGGTCGTGGCTAATTGAAGACGCGAGGTTTAGGCTGCCAACTTTAGCCGCTAGCTTCACTGACGTATTAAAATGCATCCTGTAGGTATACATTGCCAATAATAATAGACGAATGAGGTTGAATATTTTATATCTGCTATAATACAATACCAAGTACAAAATTTTTAAATTAGACACGGCTTTCATAATTACTAAGTTGTTGTCAGTGTCTATATCTGCTTCTGGGCAGCTTCTACAGTTTTTCTTACTTGATTTCTAAGCCGTTATCGAACAAAAATATAATCTATTTGATATCACCCTATGCTTCCTGGTATCTTCCACATGTACCGTCTTCTGGCATGATTTTAAAATAATGTGTTTGTAATGGTTAAATTTTTTGTCGCAAAATTCTACCAACCTATTTTCCCTGTCGTTGCTCGTGTCTAAACCAAATGAACCTATTGCCGCTCCTTCCTTACCCTCACCTACCACTGCATTAAAATCCCCCGTAATTACTAAATTTTCATATCCTTTTATGAATCTTAGTAAGTCTTCGATGTCTTTATAGATCGCCTCTACCTCGTCCTCACTGTAGCTAGAGGTGGGCATGTATACTTGTATTATTACTGTATTTACCGGTTTAGATTTTAATCTAACCATGAGTACTCCTTCGTTCTTTTGCAAGTCGTTTTCGACACAGTGTTCTATCTTGTTCAGCATGACTATTTCCACACCTGAATTTCCTTCCTCTGATCCTGTATGAATTACCCTAAAGTCTCTGCTCCAAAAATCATCCGCCTCTGACCGTTCATTTACATTTCCAATGCTCTACCCGTAGGTACTACATTGGCCAGGAGGCGAGTTTTTTGTTGCCTGGAAATTTAGAATTTTGCCAAACCCTTGCCGTTCCAGGCAAGGTAGGGATCTTTAACGTGCGTGCAACACTCACACACGGGACCTCCATTTAACCTCTCATCCGAACGAGGGCGTAATTTCTGTGAAAAATGCTCACCTGCCATTTTTCAAGCAGTCGGCCGTGTCGGGATTTGAATCCGGGACCTTGGGATCTGTAGTCTTACGCTTACTGACCTCTGATCACTGAACTTCGCTAATCCCTATTATGTGTAATACTAACTTATATATTACAATTTTTAGATTCTTTAGGTAACCTACTTGCTTTATGGTTTTAACATTCCACGCTCACAAAATGTTCCATCGTCTTCTTTTAAACTTGTCGATCACATCTCCGAAGTAGTCCTTTCCCTGAGTTTGCAACATCCCCTTTTTTTACCTTAATGTATAGTATTAATTAATTAAATAAAATTAATAATGTGTATCTATTACTAGCCTATTATTAGCCTTACTTATAATATTAAACAGGTTTGTTCAGAGAGAAAAAAAACCCTAAATAAAATCTTAACCCCTTAAGTGTATAACGACGTGAAATTTAGTATTTAACAATGTAGATAGTTCAGAAATCGCATTTTTGTCATAAATTTTCAACATTAGACTTCAATTAATTAGGTTAAGAAAATTAATGGTGTTATGTTAGAGTTTAGTTATTCTTTCAGCATCATCAGTTTGTAAATATTTAATAAATCGATTTTTTTTTAAATTTAGGATAATTAATTTCATAAGAAATGCTCAGAATTTAATTCCAATAATTTTGTTACAGTATGAAAACAACAAGATTAATTTTAATTATTGTAGATAGTTGTATAAAATTCTTGTTTTTGTGTTGTTTCAAAATATTTTTAAACTCTGCTACTTTCAAAACAGGTGTATTGAAAGTCTGCTATAAACTTGTTATTCTGATATAAGGCTAATACAGATGAAAATTATGGAAAACTGTATTCAACGTTGGTATTTAAAGCTTTATTAGATTTCCTTATTTGTTTGGTAATTTTAAATATCACACATGCTAGGAAAAGTTACAATGCAATTCACAAATCCTATGCCTGCAAATCATATAAACAAAGGCACAGAACGGCAAAATGGGGATTTTGTTATGTGAACTGCAATTGAAAATAAACAATATAGCACGAATAAAAGCACCCAACACCGGCCACTTTCATGTTTAACGGGTATTTTTATTCGTGTTTGGGAACCTGTTTACTAACAGTTCCAGAGTTTATTACCTTTACTTTAATTACCCGATAATCAACTGTGATCCGCACGGCAATCATTGCGTGTCAATCGAATTCGAAATTCTGCTCTGACCTGTGTTCTCGCATAGCTGAAGATAATCCCCTCCTTGATTATCTGTGGATTTTATAAGTTTCAAGCCCCCAAGGTAATTCCACTATCCTTTGTTCTTACGAAATAGTGCGTCTAAGCTGCTTGGTTTTTCAGTTCAATGTCGATATGTTTATCTTATTTCTACGCATTTCATCTAATACCAAAGTTGCGTCATTTATTTACGTTCCTAACTCAATTTTTTGGCTGTAATTTATGAGTATATGGTTATTAGGGTGTAATCTCCCAAGAGCGTTTTCTTTGGGTCTGTATAAATTTGTACAAATAACTTTAATATGCCGGTTATTTCCCGAATGTCTACTCTAATTTAATACGAAAGAGTGTAAGTCCTGGTCTTTATTACTGTTTGTATAAAATGTACTAGATGCTTTACTATTTTAATTCTTCATCCTAATTTAATATCATATTGAAATAGTAACGTTATTAAATGTAAATTACTAAAGCTTCTTGACGGCTGCGTTTGTGTTATAAGCTTATTTAACTAATTGAAATTAATAAACTCATTTCTACTACTTAATGTTTCATTAAAACGCACCAGCGTTACCTACGTCGTTCCCAAATGCTTCCTTTTGTGTTTCAGCATCAGTCGTACCGAGCCTAAAACAGAACTTCCAATGGATACGCTGCTCTTTCAAATCGCAAAATTAAACCGACACACCGTCCATTGACGTCGCTTGGCATATTGACTGCAAGGATGTACGCAACTACTTCACCTATCGTTGTTTGCCAGTAACGACATCCATTTACGTGCACGGTTCATATTTTTAAGATTGCTAGATACCACTTCATATCTCTGAATATTTTTGCGCCAACGACGCTTAAACTAGAAGTATCTTTTTTTCGGGATGATGGGAGACTTATAAAAATTAGTTTGTTTCTGGAACCAATCGATGATTTGATCTTTCCCATTGATGGGACATACGGTTTAAGCATTCATTTCTATAACACTCCAAAGCCTGCACGCTTTATAAAGTAGATAAATACAAATCATAAAACCATATAAATAAAAAAGAAAGCTTAATCATAAGCGTTTCCATATGTAAATTATTAATATTATTAAAAGTCTTATTCAGTTCAGTAGTTAATTATTATACGTTTCTACTAAAAAAAAAAGCTTAATAATGAAGGTCAATGAGCATTCTATGTTAGGAGAGAAAGGAATTTTTGTAATTTAAAATTATAAACTTCTGCCATCACGGTAATTAATTATAAGGTATGTAAGTATGAAGGTGGTTCATAAAAAGTATTAAAACCACCCAAGTGTTAAAAAATAATTAAAGTAGAATTTCATAATACTCGAATGTGCAAACATCCTATAATTATAAACATTTAAACGTGTTTGTAAACAATTTATAATTAATCTGTGATTTAAAAAAATAACTACATACATTCCTAAAATACAAAATAGATGTTTATGCCATGGAAAAATACTTTTATAATTGTTGCGGAGTCATATATTAAATACCCTGCTAATTAAATAAAAAATATTGTAGTTTAACCGACCTGAAGGCTGACCCAAACTCCCTCTATAAACGGCACACCGGGCTCCATAATCTAACATCTAGTGGCAGTGGCTCGATGCCTCCTACGTAGTGTTGTTATCATGTGACCCAAATTCATACTGGGAAGATGGCGTTAAAGCGGGAAGGTTTGAAATAAAACTACTGCATTTACCTAACTTTACTTTTAATCAAAACAATAACTAATAAATAGGTCATTCGCATGAGAGCATAGAAAAATGGCATTCAAAGCAAACCGTGCCGCACTCCGTCTGGACGATTGGGGAAAGAGCAAGACAGAGAAAACCCCAAACTGCCTTCACACTTCCAACTGTATTTGGCACATCTTAGCAAGGACCGGTGACGTATAAATACCCAGATCACCAACACTGAATTTGACGGGATGTCAACTGCTACCCAGACATACCACATATGCCAACTGAAGAAACATTAGTGTAGACCAGCTAGTCTTTTCTGGTAGGTACTGAGGTCGGCGAGGCCAATACTACCCAGCTAAAGTTAAAGAGGGGGGGGACACCAGGAAGATGACCTACACCTTGTGTACCAATGTTCCTCCCCGCACGGACATAAAATGTTAGTAATATTCAACAAAGCTTGAACACACGCGCCCACATACATACATTAACAGTTTTCAGCCCGTGTTACAAAATATTTCACAAAGGCTAGCCGACTTCCTATCATTTACAAAAAGGTACACAACGAGTACATTGACAAGACAACATGAATCGCTGAAATAAACTTATGGTATGATTGCGCATGGTTAAAAGGCGCTTGTTATTAAATAAACTATCTCCAACATAGTCATAAATGCAAACGCGAAGGCACGAGATGGTTGGTCATATCAGAGGTTCAATTTAATTACAACACAATTATCACAAACGTTAAATACTAATTAATTATATAGGAACATCGGCTAGATAATAGAATAAACGAAACAACAAACATATAATTACGTTTAAACCCAGACTTGAGCGATGCAGTGGAATATGTGGTTAATATGCTGAAATAAAATAATTACACATAATAAAAATGTCAAAAGAATCACGAATATTAAACATTATAAAATATGTTGGCAGCAAATACATACCCAAAATTCTACCGCATAAATACAAGCCCAGATTCAAGCGCTAAATCTTTATATAAATGCATGTTAGTTAAATATATTAAATCTAGTAAGCAAATGTTAAAAATTATTCATTATGATTGCAAGGGTTAAAACGTACTTTTTAAAAATTAAACACATCGTGGCATTATAAATTACAAACAAAAAAATATTCACAACTTTATGTATATTTCGATTACTATCTTAAAACCAAAATAAATATAACATAGAAATATAGTACTATTCATATTCAAACTTGTCTAATAAATGAATTCAATATATCTACAGAATGATGTTAGTACAAATTGCTCGTAAAATCACAGTGATGGTACATTTACTATTAGGTCTGCAATAAGTGCAATGCAATGGAAGTTCGAACTCTGTATTGAATACTAAATAAACATTTCAAATAAACAAATATTAGTTTTACTCTGATTTAGATACTAAATAAGTAAATATTAGTTTTCGGTTGTTAAACCAAACCACACTCATTTATACATGAAACGTTCAGTAAAATCGTAAATTCACCTATATTAAACATCATAAGTAAAACAACCGGTATCAAATTCTAAGCAAAAAGCAACAGGTAACACATAAATATGTCCTTCAATGATTAAATAACAAACGGTTTTACAATAAGTACCAACATCACACTCAAAACAAGGCTGGAATTACAAGATGTAATCAGATTGCTTTAAATAGCAACTACATGATCAACATAAAACATTACCTTCAATAAAAAAACCTCCAACTGAAATCTTTCAACCTGCCATCTTGAAATCTCAAAACAAAGTCCTGTAACCTTGTCGAGTAGATCGATCGTCCCTACACATGCGCCCCTTATAACGTAAATTCTGACGTCACGGAATGCGTTCAGAAACCTGCAAGTGGTTACTGAGCTATTCTAACAAATACCGTCAAATATCGAAATGTACACTATAATATTTGCAATAATTATCAACCAATAAAAATTGATTTAGAACTACTAAAGTTTTTAAAGAAATTCTTTCTTGCCTGGGAATTACCTGTGAATTTTTATTTCACTTATATTTTCGTTGTGCTGTTTCATACCTTCTTTTTGAAACTTACATGCATCAGAAGCGATATATTTCTAGTCTTATTCAACAAACCTGTTTAAAACCACAAGTTAGTTCTCGCTCTTGATATTTACGTCGATACCTGATACGGCGACTTGCTTTATCGCTATCACACAGACGCGTGCAATTTGATATTATTCGTTTTTGATATTATTATTATATTTATACTTTCCTACTTATAGTTGTACTTATAATTTAAAACGCGGGAAACTCTTTTGTAACTAGTTTTCTATCGACAATAAGTCGTCCTTATTTGTTTATTTGTAGTAACTCTTTGAAAGGATCGCTGAAATGGTCTTCTTTTCTTTTGTTATTCGCAGTGTACCATTCATCGGCTTTGAAAGGCAGATATCTACACTACTCGCTTTCCTATTGGTACTTTCAATCCGGAATGGTTGGTTAACGTCTGACCGCAGAGCTCTTTTGACATATGTTGCTACTGACTTGTGACCGTTTGTTATGTGTTAAGTGAAGTAACGCGTAACATAAATTTGTAGTTATTGGATAACCAGTTTGCATTTCCTATGTTCATTAAATTTACTGCCTTTAGTTTAAAAGCAAATGTAATTCTCTTTGTATCCTGAATCCAGCTCTGTGTATGTTATAAATTGTTTGTTACGTTGTAAGTTGTTTCGTTTATTTTGAACATCCCGTACATTTTTTTTGTTAATAAGAAATACGCGGTCTAATAATTTTTAACTCAAATCCCTTTGGCGTTAAAAACAAAAATTAATTCAGTAAATTAAAATAAACCTTTCACGTGTTAATTCATTTATATATTTGTATAAATTCGATTCCTATTGTTACATCCTAAAGCCTAATTAATAATAAATACTCCTAAGAATTCCACGACGTAAAGTTTATACTAAAATTAAACAGGCGATAACTAGTTTGGCATAACAAGATTCTACCACTGGGTACGTTGCAAAAACCTTCCTTACTCTTTGGATGACGTGAAAAGAATTGTATCTGCTTGTCCTGTATGTGAGGAGATAAAACCAATTGATTATGTGTTTTCCATTGAAAGCTTCGCCGAATTAAAGCGGCGTATTATCCCAATAAACCGTGTTTTTCCAGTTTTATTTCCTTAACAACAATATTACTTTGAGCTCTGGTCGTTAGTGAAACGAAATTAATATTCACTTGCTCTTCAATCTACACAACGAAAACACGTGTAGAATGGTTGGTTGTTTCCGTTTTTCTGTATGAAAAGTTCGCGCACGCCTTACAGCGTGGTGAGTATTTATGGGTTTTAAAAAATTGTACTTTTCGAAGAAAATAAATTAATTTTATTTATAATTACTATAGCTCCTTTTGGTGGCCCTTAAAGCCACAATGAATAGTCGCCCCTTGTTGTGATGGGAGGACCACCCCAAGGCGGAATCATACGCACGTCTGTTTCGCACCGTTTTTACAAACGGTAGGAGCCAACACGATGGTGGTGATTCGAGAGTAAGTGTTTATACACTAATTTTCTTATACGGGTACCCGGTAGTTGTTGGAAACAATATATGTACACGGGTTTGCGGATACATCACCTTGTTAGTAGTAAAATGACTGGTTGTTTGTATGTGCGATGATATTATAACGTTTACTGATTTCTTTATTAGGCTAATTTTATGTTCCTTTTTCTTGTTTGAAGATTAATATAAAGGGTGATTTAAAAACTGCAGCTCGCCATGTTAAAAATGATTCTTTTTCTTTATTCGTAAATATGTATATTGTGTACCTACGAATTGTTCATTTTTGGTACTATTGAGTTTTGTATATAATTTTGTTTTTTAAATTATAATTTTTTTTAGTTTATAAACGTTTGATTGTGCGTGAGTGAGTATATTTTTATTTCAAGCCTCTCTTAATTTTTTTTGTAAGTATAATACCCCGCCCACTCGCCGATTGAATCCGGTCAATTTCTTCATTTTCTTCCTTGTTTTTATTTTCTTTTTTTAGACTACGTCGTTGAACGTAGGATAATTACTGGCGCCCAACGTGGAGCTGCGAATTTGTTTAGTTAATTTTTTTGTGCTCCGATTTTGTTTCGTGTAACTTTGGCCCCGATTTTGTTGTAGTTAATTTTTCTGTTGCTTCAATTTTGGTTTTCGTTAATTGGTGTTCCGATTTAGTTCCGCTTAATTTCTGGCCCAATTTCTGTTTTGCTTCTGGCCTGATTTTTGTGTTTGCGGCTCAAGTTACTACCGTATCATTTTCTCGGCCTGATAATACTTATGTTTCCGTCCTTTACGCTCGAACTTGTATTTATTTCTTTTCTTTATTTACTGTGTTTTCGTCAATAATCCTAGTCCATTAAAAACGCTGGCGCCCAAGATTTTTCTTTTTTCTTCCTTCCCTCTCTGTATATTTTGTTTTCCCTATCAAGTCTAGAGTTAGTTTTTTCCACCGAATTGTCTTTTATTCTACAGCCTTATTCTAATTTCTATTTTGTTGTTTCGCTTCCACTGGTGTCCCTGAAGTTTATTTGTCGAATCTATTTTAGATTGTCCTGTATTTGCAATAATTTTTTTTCTTTTGAGCTTCTACCGAGTTACGGTTAGTCTTCATTTAGTTACTTTCTCCCAAATATTTTTTTTATTATTACTAAAAATGACTTCTTTTTCGGCTTCTCACCAAGATCTTCCTGTGTGGGAGTGGAATTTGAAATTTTTTGGTGTCCCGAACACTCTTACTGTACATGATTTTTTGAGACAGGTCAAAAAACTCCGACGAACTCACCATGTGTCGAAATTGCAGTTATTTGAATCTACAGTGTATTTGTTTGAGTCGAAAGCGTTACTTTGGTATCGTGGTTACCGGCATAAGTTTTCTAACTGGAAGTCATTGTCTAATTTACTAATACAACATTTTGAACCCCCGGATTTTACTGATAAGTTTGCTACTACTGAGGAAAATACTTTTGCTTCACATGACCGAGTTGTTAAGATTTCCCCGACGCTTACGAGTAGATCGGATACTTCTTCAGTACGTTTTACTGTTCTTCCTCCTTGTTCTACTTCTACTCGTCGGGTCGTATGCTTTAATTGCAAAAAACCTGGTCATGTTTCGACACGTTGTACTCGTCCTCAAGTACTCCATTGCTATGGTTGCAAATATAAGGGAGTTTCTCGCCGCAACTGTCCGAACTGTCACCCTGCTACCAATTGTTCTTCAAATAATCCTTCAAATTCTGCCCTCACCTCTAGCTGCCTAATTTCTTCTGCTTCTCGCTCTACGTTCTCTTCTATCCCTCATCCAGGTCACCTTGCTCCTACTATCAAAACATACCCTTCTTTGGCAAATGTAGCTTTGAACAAAATTTCCTCCGTTTCTAGTTCTACATTCTATTCTACTCCTCTTTTCGCCCTACTTATTCGCTCTCACCCCAAACTGTGCCTCCACCACCCTTGCAACCCCTACTTCGAATTAGTGACTTGCTGCTACCTTCTTAAGAGTTTGTTCCCGCTTTCTTAAACGATTCTATCCAAGAAATTCCTGCCGTGTCTGCAACCACACATGTCGCTGAAGTGACGATAATTTCTAATTTAGTCAGCGAAGGTCCTGTTGAGGTTAGTGAACCCGAAGCTATAATGCCTACTGCTGTCGTTATCCAAGTTTTACCTGATCCTGTTTCGTTACCTTTTTCTTTTTCTACTGTGGATATTCTGAAAACCCATGATGTTTTCTTTTCTACCGTTGACTTTCTTACCTCCTATCCTAACAACAAACAATTTTCCGCCTTAACTCGTTCCGAGTTTCCTAAACTGCCCTCGCTACTTCCTAAACCGCGTGCTACAACTCCTACACCCCCTGCCGTCCCTGGTTCGCGGAAAACTGCCCCTAAGAGGCAGAAATTTATATATACTGATTCAGAACCTGAAAATGTTGGTCGACGAAATCCCGATGTCCGTAATATCGGCTTGTTTTTCTTCTGGCGTCGTAAACGCCTTAAGCCCAATACCTAGTCCTTGCGCTTCAGGTTATGACGACTTTGCCCTCCTTTGGACATGATTTAATGAGTATTTAATAAGTATAAATACGTTGAAATACTCTCGACGATTTTTATTGTTCTCGAGAATATACTGCGAACACGCATTATCGAGGTGTCGATGTTCTCCATTCCATCAGCCAACTTGTATGTGCCAATCTCGAGAGTGATGGACATATGTTGAAACAATGTAGATAATTTACACGAACTAAAATTGATCACTTCAGCACCGGGAATCAACTGAAATGGTTGTGTTTTGTCGAGATTCCGTACTCGCTTGTGCGTGTGGTGCTCGTTTATCTTTTCAACCTGCTTTACCTTTTCCTAGGACACTACCGGTATTGGAAGAAGCAACATTAAGCAATGTAAGGAAACCGGACCCCACCGAATACCGCGTGATGAGCTTGTTGTCGAGGACTGAACTGTACGTATTATACTTTAAAATTTGTATCTGGAAATTGGCAATGATTGAACGTTAATATTTAATTAGGTAAGGGGGTACGTAATACGCTGGTATTGTTTAGAGGTTGCTTGTCTAATCTCTGGATTAAGCAAGACTTTAGTAAGTGCAGATTGGTCTAAAGTCTCGCCTGTAACTTAAATTCGTTCCTGCCTATAAATCTAGCTGGTAGTGGCGAGTCATGTAACTGCAATTGTCGAAAGACTTTGTTGTTGCCTACACTTTAACTTAACAAAGCATATTATCCTTATGGGAGATAATATTTATTATTGACATTCTATGATTTAAAGATCGTTTATTGTTGTAATTTTATGTATTTAGTTTTGTGCTTACGGTGGTAATTTAGATTTGTTGTTTTTGGAGTTGTCAATTTTTCCTGTTTATTGAGACATCATTGAAGTGACGTAAAAGAAGTGATTATTTTCTTTTGCTTCTGCATTTTTATATTCCTTTCGAAATATCATTTTGTTACGTTTATTTTCCGCACAAATTAAATACCCTATTTTTCTCCCTTGTTCATTCATTACTCGTTCGAATAAATTCCGTTTCAATCCCTAAATTCTTCAACAATCCTCTATATAGTGTACCTGTTCAGTATAAGACCGCTTAACATAATTAATAATAAACACGCTTTCGAATAAATTCCTTAGCTCAAACCCCTTTTGCTTTTGAAACGAAAATTTATTCTATAAATTAAATATTTCATATCATGTTTTTAGGTGACCTTCAATTTGTTAAAACATTACGATCGTGTATAATGGGTTTTCTCTATTGTTCCAATGTAACGACTTGTTGAAATAAGGTCGCGCACTATCCGATATAAGTCGGCTTTTCCAGTTTTACCGCGCTTCGATAAGCTAGGGCAGTTCGCAGTGGCGTAACTACACCCCTGCCAGCCCCCGCTATGCGGGGGGGCCCCAAGTGCAAGAAGGCCCAAACGATAATAAACTCAACTTATTCATCTTCAACGTATTTGGCAGGTAAGAAACGGTCAAGAAAATATTGCAGATAATTCAGAAACCGCAGGTTAACGAACGTTTTCTTGATGTTACTACTAGGAACTGCTGAAATACAAGAAATAATAATTAAGATAAATACTGAACACCACCTGCAGCCTGCATCCTTTCTTCTTTCTATCCGTTCTGTCCTATTTTGTAAGGGTTAATAAACAGATGAAAGAGACTGTAAACTTTAATAACAAAGATGTCTATATTATTCTTAAGTGATAAGTTGTATAAAGTGGTAAAGCATTATTAAACGACGTATAGTAGGGTTAGTTTGGTTTGTGGGATTTTAAATAGGAATAAAAGGGCTATTGTCTGTACAGTACAGATTCACAGGATGGCAGGTAGCTTAGTAACCTTCGCTTTCTAGAAATATAATACTAGAAAGAAATTCATTTTGTGGTTTCTAGTCAGCTGGTTGCAACGTATTTGCATTAGCTGCATTATATATAACGGAAAGGAAGTAAAAAGCATTCCAGTACGTTTTACTCAATAGTGTTGTGTTCGTATTACAGGAGGTCTTTCATATTTAAACGTAAGTATTTATATCTATTTTTATTAAACTACTATTGATTTGATCATAGTTGAAGTCGCGCTGAGAAATACATATAAATAAATCTTTAAGCATTCAATAAAAATCATTTATATTTTGTTAATTAAAGCATTTAAAGCAAAGTATGTATGTGTTATTTGTAATTTCAAAAGGCTTTTAAATAATTATTACTTATCTAATTACATTAATTTCATTCAAAATTGCAGGAAATAATATACAATGAGCACTACAAGCGGCGCTGCAAAAACGAAAAGGAAACTATTGGAAGAATCAAAGAGCAAGATTCCAAAAATAAGTTCCTTTTTTACTTCTAAAGAGTCCGAAAAACAAGAACAATCTATGAAAGAAATTGGGCTTTCGACAGTAGCATCTACTAGTTCCGCTACAGACGAACAGCAGTCGTCAACAATTTTAAAACTCTCACCCAGGGCGCAAGTACATCACATAATGACGGCCGCGATAGAAATTTGGAACTAGATACCACTACAATTACAGAGGTAAATGTGAGTAGTACTTTTCACTTAATGAACTATCTATGGATCTGACGAAAGAATATCCAACCGATTTTGCACATTTTTAAAAATCAATGTTTTACAACATGACAATTTAAGAAAAGAAATAATTAATTACGGATTGTGTAGACCAGATGGTGCGTTTCCTAAAGATAATAAAAATAGAAGTTTTCAGTTCACTATTATTACTTAATAACTGCAAGCGAAAATAAAAGCAATACGTTAAACTTACCACACAATTCAAATGGGTGGTTGTGTTATTCTAAATTAAAAATTGTGTTTATTGTCAACCATGTTGGCTGTTTGCTTCAGTAAGGTCAAGTTGGACGACCGGAATTAATGATTGGCAGGGTTTATCAAAAAATTAAAGAGCATTTGCTTGCTCAATCTCATTTAACTTGTTGTTTTATTTACGATATGTGGAAAAAAATTATACCATAGATAAGAAAGATACTCTACTATTAAAACAAGAAACTGAATTTTGGAAAAATGTTTTACACAGACTTTTCAATGTTACTTTAACACTATCCCAGCGCATGCTGTCATTTCGAGGACATAGAGAAAGTTTTTCTGATTCAAAAGACAGTTACAACGGTAATTTCTTAAGTTTAGTTCATTTAATTAGTAACTATGATCCTATATTACAAAAGTGCTTGAACGACCCAAAGGTTCAATTAAATATCTTTCCCAAAATTCAAAACGATATTATTAATACTTTAAGCGCACACTTAAAAATATTTTATTAAATAAAATTAGATCCGCTCCTTTTTCTCAATCATAATAGACACTACACAGGATATAACTAAGATTGATCAATTAAGTAAAATTGTAAGATATATTGATTTTAAAAAGACAGCTTGGGAGAGGTAACCAAAATAGATATTTGTGAAACTTTTGTGGGTTTTACAAAAGTAGAGTCCCAATCTGCTGAAGGACTATGTAATACTATATTAAGCAATTTAACCAACATGCAATTAGATATAAATAAATGTAGAGGGCAGGGCTACGATGGAGCTAACGTTATGAGCGGTACGTATTCTGGCGTGCAAAGAGAATTTTAAACATAGAGCCTGCAGCCTTATATATGCACTGTAGTGCCCATAACTTAAATCTAGTCATAAATGATGCCGTTAAAGGTATAAAAGAAATAGAATCGTTTTTCTACTTTTAGAAAACATATATACATTTTTGCTAATAGTATAGTAAGATGGAATTGGCTTTCTGTTTTAAAGAAAATTTCACACAATTGAAACGCTTAAATCCGACACGTTGGGCGGATCGAGTAAAATCTTTAGCTGCCATAAGAATTCGGTATAAAGATATAGTAATGTCTCTTAATAAAATTATTATGATATCAAAAAACAGATGAACGAAATGACGCAAAGCAAATATTAACTAGCATGGATAATTTTAATTTTATTTTTTAAGTGTTTTTAAGTCAAATTCTAGAAGAGCTTAACAAGCTCTCACAAACTGCTCAGAGTGAAAAGGCGAATATTAATCAGATAACTCTCTTATTACAAAAACTTTAAAATTTTTCAAGGAAACAAGAAATAACTATTCCAACATCAAGGAGGAAGCAGCGAAAGTTGCAGGGCAATGGAATATTAAACCGGAATTTATAAAAAAGGCAACCAAAAATAAAAAGCATTACGATGAATTATCCAATGATTATCGATTTAATGATGAAGAATTTAAATTTAAAATAAATGTATTTTATCGCGTAATGGATATTATAATTTCACAGCTGTCGAATCGTTTTAAATCGCTTTTCATGTAAACGAAAAGTTTAATTTCTTAGAACCTAATGTATTTTTGAATTTAACTGCAGACGATATTTTATCTAAGGCAAAACAATTGCAAAAATTTTACTACAAAGATTTAAATGATGCTATATGTATAGAACTTACTACACTCAAAAATAATAGACTTATTTGTGATGAATTAAAAATGTTAACGGTATCTTACAATTTTTAGAATATCTAGTACTTTCCAAATCTACAGGTTCTAGCAGTTTTCCAAACACCATAACAGCCTTAATGTTATACCTAACTTTACCCGTTAGCGTTGCAAGTGCGGAGAGATCTTTCTCAAAATTAAAAATTATTAAAATTATCTTAGGAACCGCACTTCACAAGATAGATTAGACGATTTATCCTCTTAGCAGTAGAACATGACACTGCCAAAATATGAATATAGAGGATACAATAAACGCGTTTGCAGCAAAACATGCAAGAAAAACAAAATTTTGAATTTGATTTGGAATGTCTGCTAGCTCATAGGTTTTTTTACTGTATCAAATTTTTAGGTGTAAATAATTTTGTGCGGCGTATAAATATGTAGATTTAATATTAATTAACTTATAAGTTTGAATTTATGTAATTTGGTTTTATAATTAATAAAGCACTTGATTAATATAGTATATGTATTTAATTCTATACTGCTTCCTTCTCTACATGTACTATAATTTAAAAATATGGCTAAATATAAGCCAGTAAAAGTAATACATTTTAAAGAGAGCCCACTTTAAAATTTTTGCGGGGGGGCCCAAAAATCGTAGTTACGCCACTGGCAGTTCGTCTCTGTATTGTTTGAACCATTTTCTTGAATTTGATCCTACCGTTTATACGTAGAAATATTTTCTACATTTTATTCGTCACCGTATTGCAAAAGCGATGCACGTGTTTCTGTTCGACAACTAAGAAGGTTTCCTGCGTCTTTTTTTAACTGGAGGCCAAATGGGTTCTTTCTTTATGTAGAACAACTGCTCTTGTCTGTAGACCAACTACTTTTGTCCGTAGACCGCAATTATGGTAGCAGAGTAAATGTATGCTAACCACCATGGCGTTCTTGTGTTGACTCACCCCCCCGACGGATTGCGAGCTAAGTATCTGGACACCTACAGGTATGCAACACGTTTTCTTTTGTATGTGTCAATGGCATATTCCGTATCAACGTTTGGAGTAGAAACGTGATATCGGAGAACTATTGTTTGTGACCGCTAATCGTTACTATTGCTCTACAGGTGCGATGTACTATTTTTAAAGATGCGTGTCAAGAGAACGCACACGTTAATTCGCTTTACTAATTAGTTATTTTACAAATATTATTAGGTAAAATTTTAAAAACATTTGACAAAAACTCTCAGTTTTTATTTGCTACAGATTAATTTTATTTTGTGTAAATACGAGATGCGCACTTCGTATCTAGATTTCTAAATTGTCCGTATAATATAATTGTTTGCTGTAAAATAGTTACTCTTAATTTATTTTCTGTTTGTTTGTTTGTACAGAATCCTTTATTTATTTTTCTTGTATTAATAGATAATTGTGGGCGATGTTTTTTTTGTTTCTGTTTGGTATGTAGACGAATCCCCCACTCTCCGCGGTTGGTAGATAGCCCTGTGTTTACTTTTCTTCCGCCTACGTCTAGGTACGTAGCAATTTATAATAATCATAATGTCAAATAGGTATATTGGAAGATTGCACTTAAGGCTACGGATTTGAATTATGGAATGGAAATGGATTTCAATTGGTAGAATTTGGAGCAAAGTGTGCAGGGCTGCGGTGGAGGTGGTTCTGAATGCTCTTGAGATTCATAGCTGGAAGGATTTATCATCGCGTTCAGATAGCGTTTGGAGGATGGGAGAGTTAGATGAAACAAGGTGTCTACAGCGTATCGCATAATATGGATGATGATCTCTGGTTGTCCGCGTGAGTTGAACTGAGTGGGGAAGAGTACGGTGCAAGTTGTTGAAAATTATTTCAGTTTTGAAGGGAACTTTTGTAAGGTGTGTGTGTGTGTGTTTGTGTGTGTGTGTGTGTGCGTGCAGGTGCATATGCGTATGTGTGTATGTGTGAAAGAGAGTTTTTAATCTTGTGTCTATATGCATGCCAAGGTGGGAGGTTGTGTGTAAGAAGATAATGGGAGAATTTAAGATGTGGATTTTGAAGTTGCGTTACAGGTGCAAATAGCTTTTGATGAGGATCATTTTGTTTTTGGAGGCAGAGAGTGGTTGCTTATTTAGAGAGTACAGGATTCGACGGAGTTCATGAGGAGGTAGGTGGTGTTTTCTAAAAAAGGATCGCGAAACCAATTGCCGTACTGAAATAATCTCTGGCGCCTCTTGAGTAATTAGTTCTTAATGTTATATTCTTTATTCTGCCCACTTACCATAAAAGACTTTCAACACGGTCAAATAATGGACGCCAACTCGTCGAAGTCTAGTGTAGTTTAGTGAGAATCCCCTAGATGAGGAGTACTTCTGGGGGATTTTGATTATTTTGTCCTGCTAGTGTAATGAAGTTCCTTTTACAAAATGCCACCTATGTGTGTAAAGCAATAAAACAAAAGATTTCAACTTGCTACGTCACCTAAATCTATTTTATGATAACGACAAATTTAATCTTACTCACATTAATATAAACGTCAGCGACATAATGACATTTCTGCAAATAAATACACACAAAGTTGTAAATTTCATAATTAGTTCATCTTTAATTTTTATAACTTTGATAGTTAACTATAATAATAATTTGAAACACGTGTCTAGTTTATGCTTCGCAACAATTTCCACTATCTTGTTCCTTTGCGGATCCTGACACTTAGTCTCTGAAAGTTCTAGGTCTTCAATGGAGTCTCACCTTAGATAACTTTTGTTTTCTAATTCAGCCACAGTGTACCGTCTGCACCAACCGCAACTTACTTTCCAACTTAACCCGTATTTTCGACCCTATACGAATCTTATATCCTCTAACTTTTTTGGTAAAACATGCAGCGTTTGTGGTCTTTGAAATTAGAGTGGGATGATACCCCTTCCCAATTTACTCCGTTGGTGGAAGAGATATCTGCATGAATTACCAATTACTTCTTTCTGACTTGCTTTACCACGCTTGCTACTTCCGTCACAATTTTCTACGTGTGAAGTTCATTGTTTTACGAATGCTCCTGAACTGGCTATTGTGCTGTCATTTATTTTCGTTTTCTTACCTCTTCTTCCGCTGAGGTTCGCTTAGTTTGTACTAAGTCCGATGTTGCTCCGCTTCGTATCCTCTTTGCCTAGACGCGAACTGTTAGTCGCCGCTTTGGCCTCGAAACTATTAACTTTTAATCCCCATATTACCTTTAAAAAATTTTTTGTTAGTCTGACTTCATGGTTGTTCTTTCTTGGATTCATTCTCCACCGCCAATAGAATTTCTTATATTCAAGAAAACACTTCTCGCGCTTCTTGGCATAATATGTTTTCCACTGAAATTTGTGTTGATGTCGGATCACGTGGTTTGCTACCTTGCGACATGTGTCAATGTTCTTTATGGTAGGCGGAATCACCTGTCTTGCATAGCTCCTTCAACACTTACAGTTCACTCATTCCGCTCTTTACTTCTTCGGAAGTTTTCATCGAGGAAAGTTCTATTGTTTTGACTGCCGTCGCATTCCCTTCTTGGATTAAAACGATTTGGAAAATCGTTCATCTTTTTAATTTATCATTCACAATGTCGCTTGGATTCTTTGCTTTGTCCGTAACATACAAAATCTGTTGGCAAAATAAACTTGACCTTTGTCCTGTTTCAAACTTCATAGCGCTTTTAACCACCTAATTAAATATATTCAACATACCCCCTTTTCTATTGAGTTGGATGCCATCTACTCCGGATCAGTTCTAAAAAAGACTGCGCAAATTATCCACCTTTCTTAGAGAAAGAATCTTACGGGTTGGTGGTCGCGTATCTCACGCACCCTTATTCTCCACAGAAAATGTTCCGCTCTTTTGCGTAGTAAAAGACGCTTTACGGATTTGTATATCAACTTTGTTCATCTGAGATACTTCCACGCTGCTGTTCAAATAGTTGATTTTATCGTTCAACGTTTTTGGATTGTTTCAAATAAACAGTCCATGCGTCGAGTTTGAGTTAGTGTGCGACTTTTTGGAAGAGTAATCCTACGACATTGCAGCC
Organism: Platerodrilus igneus; assembly: GCA_036346225.1. Classification (NCBI taxonomy): domain Eukaryota; kingdom Metazoa; phylum Arthropoda; class Insecta; order Coleoptera; family Lycidae; genus Platerodrilus; species Platerodrilus igneus. Next base: position 153,946 of record JARFIW010000500.1, on the reverse strand, counting down.
TCCTATGAGTCACCTTCCTCCGTGCAGAGTTACTCAATCCAAGCCTTTTTTGAGTTCGGGCTTTGATTTTGCTGGCCCCTTCTATATCGCAGTAATGGGGGCTAAGGTTTTGAAAACATATTTGTCTCTTTATGTGCATGGCTGTTAAGGCGCTCTTATCCGAACGAGGATGTATTTTTGTAAAAAATTTTGCTTAACATTTTTCAAGCGGACAAGCGGATCGTGTCCGTGGATGATGGCATCGTGGCCGAGGGTAAATGACCTCAAACATGATGCGGTGATCACACTTCTACAAAAGATATTAACAGAAGCAGGTAGAGGCCCAAACGTCACTGTGATGTGAAATAATACATTTTTCAAGAACACGACTTTAAAGTTAGCCGTAATATATCCTCCTTGAGAAAATCTTACATTGGTTGGTAGTTGTTCAGCATTACTTTGTGCGTTTGAAGTTGCTACGTGTAGCTTTCCAGTTTTGAAGTTATTCTGTGTTTTCTGTAAAATCTTATCCGGTTCTCGAGGTTAATTTCCAACTCGTTTTAATTCTTTGTCTATTTCTATTTCTGAATGGGTCGATTATCTTATCTAGCAGGTGTAGTGTGCATGATGTTGATATTCATTGTTTGTTTGAAGCTTGTAAAAGAGTAAAGTGAACGATCTTGGTTTTGTTGTATAATTTTATACGTGCGTATTGAGCATTTGTTTTAGCATCTCCTTGGGGAGGACCTGTAATTATACGACAGAAGTTAGTGGCGTTTGTCCACTTCCGTTTGTGGAATTTATTTGCGTCTCCGACTCTTCGCTTTTGCGATAAGGCCGTCCAACGTACGTAATTATTTAGGTACAGTATTGGTATTCTAATTATTTTTCTCTCATTTTAGTGGCCTTCTTCTTCGGTTTTATGTACCATCTTTTAGTACTACCTGCTTTAGACTGCCGTCGGTACTACTTTTAGTAGTACCTTTTGTTTTTGCTTTCGATCACCGTTCCTGCGTGTTCCTTGCTTTTGTTTACAAATTTAAATTTGCTGTTCTGGAAGGAAGCAATAGTCGCCCCGCCGATTATCGAGCCCAGAGCTGTGTTGCTACTACTAAGAGTACTCAGGACACCTGGATCTCGAAGGTCGTATACATGTTTACTTTAATACCTGTTTTTTTTGGTATCGCCTCAACAACCAATTTAAACTACGCTATCAGCTAAATTTATTTACGCTTTAATTATTACAAAATTCAGTTTTATCACAACAAAAGTTATATTTTTACATTTTTGGAAATTAGAAGTAACGTTTGATAAATTCTTTTGCTTTCCCTTCGGTGTTTACATGTTTAATCACTATTCAGGCGAACTATTGTGTGTACTTTTCTTTAGATACCGAAGTTTTGTAGTAACAATTGTGACCTACAGTGTGTTTATACTTTTTTTTGTGATCTGCTTTACTATTAATTTCACCAGATTTATATGCTATGTATTTTGTCTTATTTTTCAGGTTTATTTTTATGCTACGATATTTTGTTTTGTAAAAGATCCACCAACGAACGCGATATATTTATAAATTTTAGAGATTATTTATCTCCGCGCCTTTATATAACGGATGAGCGGCATGCCTTTCGTCGCGTTTTAACTTGCGTTAGTTACAACTTATTCATTCACCTATTTTGCGGTACCCCGTGTATGTACCGAGCCGTTCGTGGGTCTCCACGCATCACTTTATTGTCTCTTTTTTTGTGCATTGTGTCACCTGTATTTGTGCCAAGTAAATATTATACGTGTTCCTTGATTATTATTTTTATTATTGTTTTGAGTTAGCGCGTGACGATTGTGCCGCTTTGTGCTGCTTGGATATGGTATTTGGGAACTTGTGTATGAGTTGGAACCTTTGAGTCACGGTTCTATATTTTCTTTGTGGCAAGACTCTGGCGCCCTTACTCTTCGAGCTTCGCCATTCTGGTCCTTAGTCGAAGCCGTCAGCCCACGACCTCCTGGCTGAGCAAGCCACCCTTCCTTTCTGCCATCGTAACAACAGGGACCAATTACCTATCGTTCTATTTCTGGTTTACCATCAGCGGTGACAAAGTATACATTGGATAGTTTATTTTAATTAATAATTAACTGTTTAAAGGATCTCACATTTGTGTACTCCAACTCATTAGTTAGAGGGCACCAAAGTATTGAGCGGCACGTGGCGAATTTTGACCCCGTAGTGGTCCTGTCCTGCCTTAGACCTTACTATTTACTGTATTTAAGAGTGTTTATCTAAACAGATATACGGCTAGAAGGCCACCGGGCAACTATTCTAACACTGGAAGAACTTGTTTGAATATTAGTATTTTGTATAAGTTAAACAGTTTAAAGTTTTAAACATATAAATATGTTGTTATCCTAATCTTAATCATTACCTTCGCAAAGCAAACACATTTACATTTCCCCTAAAGTCGTTTAGACGAGTTTTTTAAAATTCTTGAGGCAACATTGACTTTCATGCTTTGACCACAAATCTATAAACAATGTTATTCAATTAGATATGCTCAAGGTAAATTATTGTGGTACCACTAAACTACTGAATCATCATCCATTAATAAAAGTGGTTTCTCTACTACTTTAAACTTTTTTTCTGAGTACTATTTCCTCTTTAATTTCATAACCACTACATAATTGAGGTTTTTCAATACTTTACAGGAAATTCTTCATAATGTAGGTGTGTTAACATATAAATAGTATCTTCAATCTAGAAAAGTTATTAATGTAATTTCTTCGCCAAAGTGTGTCAAAATAAATCCTTAAATAGAATTAAAAATGAAAGCTATCAAAGGTTACACAATTTAATTGAAATAGTGTAATCATCATAAGGTGTGTATGTGTGTACTAGTTGCAAATTACAACATTAATTTCAGGGTCTGAATACTGTAAGCATATGAATACATAATTTAACTATTTCTGTGCCAATGTAGACGATTTAATTATTTATAGCCTAATCAAACTGAATAAGATGTAGTGATTTTTAACTTTTTTGCAAACTGTTATATCACTTGTATTTTTATAAACAATTAAAGTACCTTTTTTTTCTAGAATATATTCACGATATCCGCTACGTGCGCAGAGATGATGCGCCAGGAAACGAAAATTTACGAGGTTTGTAAACTTTCATAATAGATAATTACAAATAGCTGAGAATGATGTGGGGAATCGTTATATAATTGTTCACCCCTAAGAACGTATGACCACAATTTAATGCATATGGGACCTAAGTAAGGTAAACAGTTTAGGGTATTTTTAAAGGTTGATTATATTGTATGCTGCATTAATCTTTCTAATACTATATTTTTAATTAACCACATGGGGTGCAAGTACAAGGTGTCCATTTTTCGACACTTTTACAAGGTATCTCGCTTATTTTTAAAGATAAAGGGTCGCGGTTTTCGCGACACTGCACTCTTTTTTTTTGTAAAACTAAACATGCCGCCAACAAAATTTTCATAACCCTCTTTGTTTTTAAATACAGGGTGAAATTGAAAATTATCACTTTAGGGACATTCCCCGTATCTCGGTTGCTTTTTAACTTATTACAGAGGTGATAAGATATTCTTATAGAACTTTTTCTGTAGAACCCAGTGGCGTAGTTTGTTTCTTTCTTACGCCATCCGTCTTTTAATTATGAAACAAGCATGATTTTTTAAATAGGATAACCTATATATTTTTAACTAATTAAATTAAGCATTTTTTGGGCTTTTCAAAAATATATCATCATCATTAGGTCTTCAGTCCTAGAACTGGTTGGACGCGTACCCTCATTGTTTTCTAGTCTGAACCAACCTACACATTTCGCTGAAATTTGCGCAGTTTGCATCTATTACTATCTATGTGCGAAATGTTCTAAATGTTCTAAACCTAAAACTTTCGCATTCCAAAAATTCACTCACATTCCTAATAAAATGCAGAAACTATGTGCGAAAGTCATCTCGGTCTACCCCTACCTATCTTTTCCTATCTCTGCTTGTAATATATCCCTTACTATTCCCCAGAAATGCCTTAGAACGTATCCTGTGTTTCTATTTCTCCTATTTTTTCGTTTTTCACAGATATCGTTATTCCTTTACTATTTCTACAACCCATTTGTTATTAACTTTGTCTGCCCATGCTACCATCCTCATACATCTGAAGCACAACATTCCAGAAGGCTTCTATCTCTTTCTGTCTGCTATACCTACTGCTCCTATTTTATAGATGTACTGTGCTGTGCTCCACACTATGCTTTGAACAGTTTTCTTCTTGTATCTATGTGCACTGTCTTTGAACATAGCTGCTGGTCTTTCTTGTTTGATGTAGTTCGGTCACCTTCTATTGTTTTACAGTTTATACCCTATTTCCCTGATATTCAGTGGTATGTGAAGGGGAGGCGGCTCCGTGGCGTAGTGGTATGTGTGTGACTACTACGCCCAAGGTCCCGGGTTCAAATCCGACACGGTCCGCTTAAAAAATGTTAGGCGAGCATTTTTCACAAAAATACACCCTCGTTCAGATGAGAGGTAAAATGGAGGTCCCGTGTGTGAGTGTTGTCACGCACGTTAAAAATGATCCCTACCTTGCTTGGAACGGCAAGGGTTCGACAAAATTCCAAATTTTCCAGGTAAAAAAAAAACTCGCTTCCTGGCCAATGTAGTACCTTCGGGTGGAGCATTGGAAAATTACATGTAAGATATATGAAGAGGGGGTAACCAGTCTTTGGCTGCCAAGTTCCCCCCAGCACTTGAACCTTTGTCGAACTAATAGTTTTCCAATTTATCCTTTCACACAATCAACATTAGTTGAAAATATTTCACAACCAACACCTGTAGTTGTTTATAATAATCATCAGATTTAAGAGCACTTATTTTTTTTCGTCATTGGGTTTTACGTCTTGAAACTGGTTGGACTTGTACCTCAACTTATTTATGTTCTGAGCTAGCCTACCCAGTTCCCTGTAATTCTCACAACAGCCTATATACAGCTCGATTCCCTTCTATTGTTTTCTAATTATATGCCCTATTTCATCGAGATTCAGTGGTATGTGAAGGGGGTTAAGCAGCTTGTGGCTGCCAAGGATCCCCCAACACTTAGACATTTTCGTATTAATAGTTTTCCAGTAAATCCTTTTGCACAAGTAACATTAGTTGAGAGTATTGCAAAACTAATATCTGTAGTTGTTTATAGTAATCACCATGCTTAAGTACAGTTATTATTTTTGTCATTAGTTTTCCATCTTGCTACAGGTTGGGAGCGTACCTCTATTGATTTCTATTCTGAGCTAGCCTACACATTTCCTTGAAATTCTCACAGCCTACATCTTTCACTATCTGTGTGCAGTAGTCTAACCTAGGTCTACTTCTACTTCTAATATATTCCTCACTATTCCCTTATGTCGTAGTATGTGGCATATCATCCTATCTCTCCTATTTTTTACTGTTTTCCACATACTTCTTTCTTCCCCTACCATTTCTAGTACCTCTTTGTTCTTAACTTCCTCTGTTCATGATATCTTCATCATACGTCTGTAGCACCACATTTCAAAGGCTTCTACCTTTTTCTTATCTGCTTCTCCTACTGTCCAGGTTTTACAGCCATACAGTGCTGTGCTCCACGCATATGTTTGGAGCAATCTTTTCCTTGTTTCTATGTTTGTGGTCTTTGAGCACAGTAGTTGCTTTTTCTTGTTAAATGTAGCACGACCTTGTGCTAATCTTTGTTTTATATCTTTTTATATCTTTTCTTATCTTGCGTTATTTAACTTCCTAGGTAGCAGAAATCCTTAACCTCTTGTAAGTTCTCGTTATCTATTTGTATTCTTATTTTCAATTTATATCCCTCTCTTTTACACACTAGAACTTTAGTTATATTTTTGTTAATTTTCATACCACATCTCTCTATTAGAACTGCTTCCATTTCATTAAGAGCAGCTTCTAACTCTGAAATAAAACAATTACACATTAATAAAATGTCAAATGCATCACAAATATCAAACAAATACAAAATATGTTGGCAGCAAATACATATACAAAATTCTACAGCATTAAAACAAGCTGAGATTCAAGCGCTAAATCTTTATATAAGTGCATGTTAGTTAAATGTATTAAATATAGTAAACAAATGTTAAAAATTATTCATTATGATTGCATCGGTTAAAACGTGCCTTTTGAAAAATTAAACCCATCGTGGCATTACAAATTACAACCAAAAAATAGTTAATTCAATTTCTATCTTAAAACCAAAACAAATATAACAGTAATATAATACTGTTTATGTTCAAGCTTGCCTAATAATTTGATTTAATATATCGAAGGATGATGGTACAAATTGCTCGTACATTCACAGTAAGGGTACATTTACTATTGATTCTGCAACAAGTGCAATGCAATTGGAGTTACAACTCTGTATTAAATACTAAATAAACATTATTTCAAATAAACAAATATTAGTTTTACTCTGAGTTAGATACTAAATAAACAATTCAAATAAATAAATATTAGTTTTCGGTTGTTAAACCAAACAACACACCTTTATACATAAAACAACGGGCATCAAATTCTAAGCCAAAAGCAACAGGTAACACAAATATTTCCTTCAATGATTAAATAACTAACGATTTTACAATAAGTATCATCACATTCAAAACAACGCTCCGATTACAAAATGTAATCAGATTACCTTAAATAACCACTACATTAGAAACTTAAAAACATTTCCTTTAATTAAAACCGCCAAGTGGAATGTTTCAACCATCCATCTTGAGATCTCAAAACAAAGTCCTTTCAACACTGTCGACTCGCTTGACCCTCTAACCATGCGCCCATTATAACATAAACTCTGACATAACGGAATGCGTTCAGAAACTTGCAAGTGGTTACTGAGCTATTTTAACAAATACCTTCAAATATCGAATTGTACACTATAATATTTTTAATAATTATCAAACAATGAGAAATCGACTTATAGATACCACAGATCACTTCAAGTAGTACATTATCTATGAATTCAGTTACTACATCTTGCAAAATTTCTAGGTATCGGTCTCCTATAAGACTTCCTTCATAAATTCTAAATGCTATTTATTGATCCAAAATAAAACATACGACGCTGAAGCCGAACCTACCCTGCTGCTCGCTCTCAAATACAAGATGATGATTTTCTTGATACCAATGTCTAGTATTATGTCTGTTAAAAATAACAGCACTTGAAAAAATAAGCCCCATCGGACCATATTACTGAACGAGCAACATTTCTGTTTATTTGAAATTGTTGTAAATATCATTTACAAACAATTACGCGACGTTCAGCATCTCCAGGGTGTAAGTGCTGCATGATTAGTGTTTTCTAGGGTCTGAACTTAAATTTTTTTAATATCTTCTGTACCCTACTCTTGATTACTCCGACTTCTGCCTCAATGCCGCTACACGAGATTGAAGGAGTTGTCTCTACGACGGCTAAAACATTGGTCTCATCAATTTCTTGATTTTCCTTACTGTAGGATTTTACTCTTGATCGCGTCAATGATCCATGATTAATTAAATTATTTTCTAGTATAGAAAACCTATCCAAGAAAGGTTGTCTTCTTTCCGGATATCTATAATAAGTATAAAGACGCACAATGATAAAAAATACTTAGGCATTAAATGAAGAAAACTTTACCTGTTAAAATATAGTTCTGAGGCCTGATGCGCATTTTCATTGAATTGTATGTAGCAACATAACATATCATACTTTTCAAAGTTCTGATATACTCCCATTCTAGCCATTTTTTAAAAGAAAACACAAATTTTAAACTTTTTAAGTCAATCTTAAATATTATTTTGACAAGTAATCTGACCATTGACAAATTATTTTCTTTTGTTTCATTAATGCCCTGGCTAAAAATTTACTGTTTCCATGGCCTACTATTAAATAACATATTAATTTTGAGAACAGTGTAGTTTATTCAGCTATTTTACAAAATAAATATAAATTATTATATATTTTTGAAAAGCCCAAAAAATGTTTAATTTAATTAGTTAAAAATATATAGGGTGTCCTATTTAAAAAATCATATGCTTGCTTCATAATTAAAAGACGGATGGCGGAGGAAAGAAACAATCTACGCCACTGGATTCTACAGAAAAAGTTCTATAAGAATACCTTATCACCTCTGTAATAAGTCAAAAAATTACCAAAATACGGGGAATGTCCCAAACGTGATAATTTTCAATTTCACCCTGTATCACAAAAACAAAGAGGGCTATGAAAATTTTGTTGGCGGCATGTTTAGTTTTACAAAAAAAGAGCAAAGTGTCGCGAAAACCGCAACCCTCTATCTTTAAAAATAAGCGAGATACCTTGTAAAAGTGTCCAAAAATGGACACACTGTACGCCCATTTATGGTTGAGAAACGTGTATCGTAATTCCTTAGTTAAATTTGCTCTAGTTTTGTATGGATTCTAACAGGAAGAACGGGCATTTATGAACAAAAAAAAATCTTTTTTGAAATAAAAAGGTTAGAACAGTAGTAGAATTTGGATGGTCTGAGCACAGCGCCACCGCTAAACGTTTTTTAATGGGTTTTTCATTAAAAACTCATTAGCACTAATCGTTTTCTAATAAGAAAGAAAATTCACTAACAATAATACTACTTTTTTCTTACGTCACATATGTCATCCGTCATTTTCTCACGTCACATCGGTAATCCGCCATTTTTTATTACGTCACGATTTTTGACTTACTCTGCATATATCCACTTTTATTCCATCCTGTATATACATTTTACCGTAAGTTGTTGGAGAAAAATTTTAGTTGACGCGGGATTCGATTCCATGCTGCCTGCATGCAAACCAAAGATTTTGACCACTAACCTATCGAATCATTCGGACTTATTACTTGCACATCTCATATTATTGTTTAATGCACATGTTCCAATTTAGAGATGAACTTAATAGTGCATTTAAATATGAAAAAACTTTAGGGTAAGAGTCTGGAGAAATATCTTACAGATTTCATCTTGAATTATGTAAAAGCTTAAACTTGAGAAACACCGAATTTTGTAGCATTCTCATTTATGAATTTTTAAGCACCTAATCCTTTTCCCTACACCTACCCTTTTTTGCAATTTGTACCCACGCTGTGTACATTTTCCACTAGTATAGCCTATCAAACTAGTTTAAAATTTTCTCAACTACTCGCGTATCTTAGAAATTTTCAAATCGGACCACTCCTCTAACCGCTACCTCTATTTTTAGATTTTTTGTCAAAAGTTATTGTTAGATGTTTATTACTGGGATTTTAATACTAAGTAATGATGGCAACAAACTATACTTTATTAATAAGGATAACTTTACAGCGTGTACAGTTACATAGCTTTAAGAATAATGCTGGCGGAAAACGAGCATTGGTGACTTTCCCTTGTCATTCTGGTCGCACTGTTTATTGCCGTGTCTATCGTAGCACTTCAATGTCACTTTAATTATAACTCACAAACATGCTTTTTTTTTTACAAAACAACTAAAGAAAATTAATACATCAAACTGCTTAATTCTAGTTGACAAATCTTATACCTATACATCAAAATATATTGAAACTAAACACAATTCAAATGTAATGTAAGTATAACAATATTGTATGTATCTAGTCTTATAAACTATAAATTTAATCGGTTGGGTGGCTTTATTATTCTTCCACTTTTTGTACATATATCATTACTCGTTTCCTTTGGTAGGACATTCACAGGGCCGCTTTTTGGAACGAATGGTTCTACCTCACCCTCTGATAATATTTCTTAATAAATGATGTATTACGTCTTAAAACTCTATTATTTATTTCAACCCAATAACTCCTGGGTGGAAAGTCAAGCTTCTTCACAATTTTCCCTTCCCCCCAATGTTTAGTTTTAACATTTTTAATTAAAACCTTCTCATTTGAATGAAACTCGGCATGAATGTTTGCATTTTTATTGTAATACTCAGACTGTTTTAATTGATTGTCTTTCATTGTATCAATGGCATTTTGAATTACCACGGGTATTAATGAATCTAATTTAGTTCGCAAATTCCTACTTTGAATTAGCTGTGCCGGTGACCACGGTAATCCAGCAACTGGACTATTTATATATTCAAGCAAACTTAAATTGAAATCAGATTTAGCTTCATCACTTTTAATTAAGAGGTCCTTTACAATCCCTATATATTTTTCCACTAGACCATTAGCTTTAGGATAATGCGGGCTAGTTGTAACCACACTAAAATTCCACTGTTCTGCAAACTGTCTAAACTCATAGGAGTTAAATGGCATATTATCAGCAATAACTGTTTGCGGAATATCCCATCTTGAGAATATTTCTTTGGATACTTTAAATACAGTGGATGCGTCTTTGTTTGTTACTTTTATGGCCTCTGGCCATCTAGAATAGTAATCAACTATCACTAAATAATTCTGATTTTTATATTCTGCAAAATCCATCGCTACTTTTAGAAATGGTAGCTCAGGAATTTCATGACATTTCATGGCAGTTCTTTCAAGAAAATCTCTAACTTCACATCTGCTAGTTCCACCTTGTACGGAATACCTATTGGATTTGTATACTTCTTCTTTATACTTTCCAGACCCTTTTTCCCAATAATTTGTTTTACTCCAACTTGTCATTTTAACTTCGCTTTCTAGTAGGAATGGGAGTTTAGCTTTCTACTCCATGCTTAGCAGATACAAATTTTGAGAACTTCTTACATAGGTAGTTATTAAAGGCGCCACATATCTCTTTAACAAGAAATTTACCCATATTTTTTAATTCCTCTCACAATCCACAATATAGACCGTTTTAACCAGTATTATATTATCGCAGAAAAGTTATGTAATTGAATTAGATAAGTCGTTACCACCCAAGATATTTTCTTCTTTGGTATAGGTAATATTTCCAATATAGGTGATTAAGTTGTTATTTTTCACATCTTCTAACAGCAACCACGATCCAAACCGCTCATTTGTTGGTTTTACTTTACAACCAAGAAGCTGCTGCATACTAAACACTTTACAAGGACCCATATATTCTCTAGAGTAAGAGCCGAAGGTTGCCAAAGACACACGAATACAAATCTGCAAGAGTGCAGGCGCACCATTAAAGAATATGCTCAAAATGTCCACCCCTTGAGGTTATACACGCTTGGACTCTTTTCACAATATTAGCAGAAATCTTTTTCAGAGTCGTATTGGAAACATTCGTGATTAAGTCTGTAATATTGGCTTTCAGTTCATCAATATTGTGAGGATTGTTTTTCAAGGCCTCGGACTTAATGTAGCCCCACAAAAAAATGAGGGGATGTGAGGTCTGAGGACCTTGGAGGCCATAAACCCTTGCCTATTGTTCGACCATCAAAGAATTCTTGCAGAAAATCCATGGTTTCTCGAGGCGTGTGACAGGTATCGCCGTCTTGCTGAAACCAGCAATACCGTTCTTGAGGTTCCAGTAGTGCCATAAATTGGTGCACAATATTCCTGTACACTCACCATTTACAGTCTGTTCAAAGAATATGGGTCCTATTATACGCTGACGAGATATCGCACACCACACACCAATTTTTGCAGCATTTTTCATACCTAGAGATAAATCCAAGTCGCGTTGTGCCAACGGACGAATACTTGTACCAAACCTGTTTGAAAAACCACCTTCTCGTGTGTTCATTCTTATTTTAAATTGCTTAATTGTAGAGTATCCTAAATGTGTCCCAAATGTTTGTCTAAAAGAAAGCTTAAACTTTACCTTTTGTTCAAGGCGATGCATGTTACACTACGAAATGTGAACTTCGTAGTTCAATTATTAAAATTGTCGTAAAATATAATTTTTTATTTATTTTTTTGTTTAAAATGAAAATTTTTATTTTTACTGTAAATCAAATCTCGAGAACAATGTCCTTTCTTTGTCTATGTGAAGCATTCCACGCTCCGTATTTGTGGTTAGCCCGGTATTTCTGAATTCCCTTATCTTAATATACACAGTCATGATTCGTGCGGCTCCCTACTCAACCGTCCTTCCTGTTCCTGTCTGACCCTTGCGTTTTAACCTTACAGTGTGTCCCACCTGCAAAAGCAATCATTTAATTTACCCTTGTCTATCTTTTTCAAATAACAGTTTGAATTACCATTTCAACATTACAAAGCAACTACAACTTTGCATAAACTATTTACAAATAAGCTACGCCTTCAACAAAACACACTTCTTGAAATTATGCAAAATCGTATTACATGCTTCTGCATTTTAAAGCCGATGTTACTTGTAAACATTCACATGACCAAACAAACATAATCAGATAAAGGTGCAATAGACATCTCCTGTGCCTACAAAAGCCTTGTTCTTACAAATAAATTGTGGGGTAACTGTTTTGCTATATACAGCTATATTAGAAGTCCAAGATAGTTATACTAATTTTAAACAAGTTCAGTGTCTATTGGATCCTGGATCGCCAGACACGCTTTGTGAAGATTGTGTGAGCAAAATCAATCTACCACGCAAACGCTCTCAAGTTCCAATTTTTTGTTTGATTGCTCGATGAAATCCCAGAAAGGGTGTTAAAGATTGTGTCATTGATTCTATCTACTATTAAGGTGTAACTTGCTTAGTGCTGAAATTATCAACTGATAGGAACACAAGTGCTTTGCATCATGCAGGTTCATTGGGCTTATCGAAGGCCATATGTCCTTTTATTATTAATGATGATGTTATTCAATGCAAATTTTTTCAGTCAGCCATTATCAATACCATTTTGGGTTGGATTATCATACGTCCTACTAACAGTCTACAGTCGGATACTGCTCAATTATTTTTTCTTCCGTAGAAAATCGCATGGTTTTGACTCCTAGCTAAGGTCAAACATGATACTTCACTTAACAATGCTCAACTTGAGGGATCCATATGTAAAATGACATTTTGTTAATTTTACTTAAGTTAGATTACTGAAGAACATTGTAAGTTTCAATTAATTCTGTGGCTAAATACAGTCAGTTATGGTGTTTTCATTACCAAATTTAACAGTAAAATCCCTTCAGCAACTAACTATTGACAAAGATCAAAGTTTGCATTAGCAGCTAAAGCTATACAGTCAAATCAGCGTATTGATGATTTTACGGTAGGAAATGATTTTATATCAATCGCTCATACTATTTGCAATGAATTTCTCGAACTACAACAATTTTTAAATACACTCCAATGTGTTGTATAAATATTTTCTTTTAGACAGTTTGTAATTTATAATTATATCCTTCTCAGCTATGTAGATGCAATTGAGCTGTTATAAAAGATTTTTCTTTTAGATACTGTTCAAAGACTGCAATATACACTAACTGTAACATTAACTCTGTTATGCTTAGTGATTCTAATATTGGTTATATGCTCAACAATACAAATTTATAAATGGAAGAAGAAGAATAATGTAACTTTTGCTAGCTTAAAAGAAAAGTTTTGCTCAAAGGTACGATTTGAAATACTTAAATATTTTTGTATTTCTGGTTAATTGTTTAGAAATCTGGCAACAATTCCAAATCGAACGCAAACAATGGAATTTCTGCAAGACAATTGGGTGGAAAACCTGATTTGAGAATTGATATGCCATCTCCAGGAACTCAAAATGGAGAACATAGTCCTGTAACTATGACAACATCCATAAGTCGTCGACCTGCTGAAGATAGTGCACTAGATTACGCATATGATAATCGTGCTATGTCAAATACTCCTAGTCCTCATTAAGAGGAACAACTAAAAATAATTATAAATACATAGTGAAATACATACCTACATAGATTTTTTAGATGAGAACATCACACATTAATTTTTTTTTGCATAGCTATTGTTGCATAAGATTTAAACGTTTAATAGTACAAACTGAAAGAAGTAATATCACTTGATATAAAATTTAAAATATACTCAAGGATGTGATTTTAGTTATAATGCAGATTTAGATTGTGTAAAAGAATGTAGCTACAAAGCGCTCAAGTTAAATGTAATTATTTTTAGTTGCTTTATTAGCAATTACTTTAAGCTGTATAGTGTTTTCACTATTTATTAGGTATTTTATTTATTTTCGTTTTTTACATTTTGTCAATACCCCTCAGCATTATTGCCGCTTCTACTGCTCATTATTATATGCCTATGTTTTTAAAGGTTAAACAGCTTTTGCATAGTATGCAGTATATGTATATTAAAAGTAGACAATGCGGCCTAGTTATGCAGAAATAGTTTATAATTTTAGCAATAATAAAATAACACATATTTAGTTTATTTGTATATTGTTGTATATTTTTTAACTAATCATTTATTTTACAAGTTTTATAATTTTCATAGTACTCTAGTGCATTTATCGAACAGATTCAGTAATTAAAATAATAGAATGGGTTTTAGTTGTACAGCACAAGTTTGATTCACATCAAACAAATTAACACATTGCGGTAACTACAAATACGTGTGAGAAACTAACTGACATTATTTGTAGGTTATCGGTACAAAATTTATCGAGTGGTTGTGTGAATCCGGCCAACCAATACAAAATCGCTATTTAATCTTGACCCTCATTTATGGAAGGAACACTTACTGAATCTATTCGCTAAATGCACTATAGATAATATTATTGTTGTATCTGAATACTAAACTTTTTTAAACTGGTGACTAAATTTCAGCTTGGAAATGATTCCTATCCAAACTTATATCTCTTCAAATTTTAATTACCTATTTTTCTGATGTAGCCTGTTTTTATTCATATTAGAAGACTTGTAATTTGGTGAGATGTTGATAACTTATTTTGATCAGTGACTTCACTCTAGTATTCAGTTCTAAATGGGTTCCATCCATTAATATTAAGATAAGTTCCATCCATACAATACATTCCATTATAAATAAGTTTTCTTAAATACTTTATAGAATTAGTTATTACAAAGCCCTTCAGAAGCAGCATGTTAAAATACTTGTAATTATGCTAACATAAATTTTATTCTATTAACCAGGGTTTGTTTGTGTTCAATGTTATTCTTAAGGTTTTTAAGTGATGCTTTGTATATTTTATGTTTGCTATGTGTTTGCTTATATTCACCTTGCTTGTATGTGAGTTGTATGTCTGCTAGATTTTTAGTTGCTTTTGCTTTTTGTGTTGTTTTATTTTTGTTTATTTTTTGAGATGTAAATCTCTCAAATGTTCGTCAGCAATCCGTCCATAGTTAAGTGTCCTAAGTGCACTCAATGTGCTACTTATTTAATGTTAATCTTAGTTATATCTTAATTTTAAACTTAAAAATCTATGAATATAATTGAACTGAGATTATTAGTTTATATACAGTGTTAAAATTTTAGAATATGTATATTGAACATCACAAACTGTTAGCTAATTTTAGTTAGTTTTCTTGTTTTGTGTTTAAATACAGGTATTTAATTATTGTAGAATATATACATTCTTAAGAATCTATGTTATATATTTACCTACATTTAAAATGATATATTTAGAGGATATACGTTAGTGTTGAGATATATGTATATAGGTTTATTTACTTGTTGTGGCAGTAGTACTTAAAGTAGATACATTTTAAGATTTTATTATTTTGTATTGCCTATAAGGTTGCAATAAAGTTTACCATTGGATGTACGTTTATGTCAATCAACTTTATTTCTGCAAATTTTATGATTAAACCCAAGCGTTATGTAGTTATCTAGCTTTTATTTCCCATTCAAACAAAAATGTATATTACTTAAGCTTTACAAGTGCAAGTATTAGCGTTTTACTAATATTACGTTTGCTTCCGAAAATTATAAAAATAATACTATGATCAAAATGTGAAAGTAAAGATCGAATGCATTAACCATTAAAAACCTGAAATTACTTCTAATATAAATACAAATTTTTCTTTTTTAACACCCTACAAGTGTAATAATACAGTTGCTTTTTTTTTAAATTAGGGTTTTATTTATGTATTTATTTCCTTTTCCTTTATTATTTTTATTTCGCATTTCTTTATTTTCTTTTATAATTTTTCCATAGGAGCCCACTCCCATATCACTGCAGTAAGCCGATGAACCTTTATATTGTTAAGGGTTTTCGCCCCTTTGGAGCATATCAAAATTTAGCAACGTAATGCACATTTTACCGGTAGCATTTTTTGAAAAAAAATTGACAATTATTCTACAAATTGCTTTTTGAATTTTGAAACCAATGAAATATTCAAAGAAATAAGTTGATAACTTGTAAAATATTTGTTTGCTATAGTCCATCCGTCGAATCAAGGCTATGTCAAAAATAGTAATCCAGACAGACAAATTCTAAATGCCAATTCGTATGAAAAGATATAGTACATTGACATTACATTTTAGAACATCCTGGTTTTACAATTGGTATTACAATGCACTGTTGCAAAGTCTGGTTTGATCATCTCTTATATTTTCAGTAACTGCAGTAATATTTTTATTTGAACAACCACTGTGAAGATATATTGATGTTGCCGTAGTGCTAAAAACAAAAGCAGTTTTTTTATATCTTTAGCTAAAGTCAGAACTGTTAACTTTGTAGATGCTTTCATGTCGCCCAAGTATGGTACAAACTTTTTTTAATGTAACTATAATTGATAACTCATTCTTATAATGTATTTCTTCACAAAGTAATTGTTGTTGAACTGTGAAATGCATGTTTACTTGGTATGCTTTGCTACATAACAACCTGGGGCGTGTTTGGTGCATGATCGGAGTCTCTAAAAGTGTTCATATACACCGTAACAATAATTAGCAGTGTAATTAAATGAAAAACACATTTTCAACATTTGGCAATGTAGTCGACAGCTGACATATGACGTCATAGTCTTGATTCGCTAGATCAAGTATAGATGAAGTATTCTTAGCAATGACTTTTCGCAAAGGCTGGTTTGGCAGTATGGAATGTGAAACACATTTAAACAAGGTCTGCAATGTATCACTAATGCATACTAGTTCACATTAGCAAGTAAATATGGCACATTTACTATATAGTTTAAAAGTTTATATAAGAATACTATAGAGGTAAGTTCCCTGCGTTTGTCCAGTATACTGATATTAAAGTATTCCCATGAATCTGTATACTCATCATATGAATAATATTTGTTAAGATGCTTGCAGTGCAAACACGCAATAAATTTGTTCTGAATGGTCTCAATTCTAGTTTGGTTAACCTTAATTCCAAGATCCCAAACTATTCAGACAAATTCTAGCTTAGACCTAATCAAAGAATTAACTAGCAACCATTCAGAATGAGCATGTCTAGCTGTGAAGTGGTTTCTCTTAAAAGCCTAAAGTTTTTAAAACTTCATTAACTATGCTACTTATGTGGTTTTTTCAAAATAACCTGGTATTATAAATTACTCCTAGATCATAATACAGTTGAACTCTACAGACCTCAATGTTTTGCATGTTATAATTATAGAAAATTTTGGTATTTTTTAGACTGTATGACATAACATTGCACTTGACAATATTCAAATACAAATTATTGGCAAGACTCAGTCGACTATGTCAGTAAGATCCAATTGTAGCGATTTACAATTATTAAAACTACAAACTTCTCTGAAAAATTTGAGGTCATTAGCAAAGAGCTGTTGTACTTTCCCGCGTTTCTATACTATTGCGCAATTGTTTAATATAACGTATAATAATGGGGCAAATTACGCACCATTTTGTATCAAATACCAAACACGTTTAAAGGTGATGCAATAGTCAAATTTTTATGCACAATGTAAATAAAAACAATTTACTCACTTAAATCGCACCTCGCAGCCAAATTCCAGGACCATCACATTTTGTGGGTCACATCATGCCATTGTTGACTCCAAATTTTGTTCGCTCATCCTAAACTCTATGCATTCGTAGGGGAACGATAAGGGACAACCAGGTATGAGGAACGATAAGGCAAAATAGAAAGGAATCTACCACCTGAAAAGAAAAAGCACACCACACAGGTAGATGTTCTTGGCTTCAGGTCTCGTCGCTTAATGCCGCTTCTAACACCGCGTGCACTCCGCCATTTCACTCCGTGCAAGCGCGAATCGGGGACGACGAAAATTGACAAGTTCATTTAAAAATATTCACGAGAATTTATTTACAAATTAAATAATGTACATTGCCAATTTTGCATGTAACAATCGTGACAAAAAAAAAATCTTAAAAAAAGAAAAAGACTTTTAGCATGGTAAAAACTTAAAGTCTAAGGCCTAACTAACTTACATATAAACTAGCTTACATCCTAGTAAATGTTTATTTTAGGCGCCACCTGGTTTTTTTCAACCGATAACACGTCTTGCGAGTAACCAGGAAACGGAATGTGTAGTCCCAAGTTTATCGAACTACATCTATAAGTGCACACACAAATCTTTGATGTGGCGCAATTATAATCGACAGCACAAATTTGTCAGAGAGCACGAAACACTACTATAACTAAAACAAATGCGACAAGTCGCCTAACATATATACAATAACTAAAGCTAACATTACAGTTTTTAAGTGCACACGCACATAAGCATTGCATCTAAATTGTTTCTACTTTGGCAAAAAAAGCCCAAATTTCAAAATGACCAAGAGAGCAAATTACTATACATTTTAGCAAATTTTTATGTATTGGTACGTTGGCTTAATAAACAATTCACATCAAAACTATTTAATGACATGGTTGTGAATTAACAAATTTACCAACAGTACATCTTACTAATTTCTTACGTTCCTAACCTAACAAATTACATTGCTACCGTCAGGTTAGCTTCTTCACTCAATACTCAAAAACAAAATCCTACGTCTGATCATAAATACCAAACATTAGAAAAACAAAAGAAAGTAAGGCAAAATCTCAAGTTATTACTAAAGATAATAGGTAAGATAGAGATATTAAGATAAAACTAGATAACGATAGATGGATCCGAAACGTCCCAGCACGCTAAGGCAGACCACAACTATATGCTTTAAAATATAGCGTAGAATTCCCCAGCTCACCAAGCCGTTTTGTTATCCATCTAAAGATACAAGAGAGAGTGGCTCATTGAAGCCGTTATACAGGTAAATACTCATACCCCCTTAAAGAGAGCGACCTGTGAGGCAAGCCTGTTAGTTAAACTGTATGAGGGACCACCTGCAATGTTAATCAGACAAGTTAAGACCCATAATAAGTTAAAAAATTACTAGACTCTCGATGAGAACTAGTACAATCATCTTCCTAATGACTGCATCCACTACGATAAGAAGATAAGACAAAAAGTTGAAACAACAACTTAAAAGTATCACTGCAGATACCTTCACACAAAAAACCAACTGTTCCAAGGTAATTTTTAGAAACGGTAACGCCATAAACACACAAGAATGCCTAACTATAAACAGTTAAATACAACCATACTGTCCCAATATGCTAAAAATAACCAAGAATTCGATAAGGTATCAATAAAAAGCGATAGCACCTCAGCACGAAGTTATATAAAAACAACAAAAAAATGATTATATGTTCTGATGACTTAACAGAAGAAAAAAACAAGTAATGATAAAGAATAAGGTGGGCGACTGTAATAATTCAGAGGAAAAACGCATGTACTAGAAAAACCTAGTTTATTACTACTGCGAATATGGACTATTTCTTACAAAGGCATAGGCCACGTCTCCTATGTGAGCCCAAAGAAAAAAGCATTTACTCAACATCAGCTAAAACGAATTGTTCGGTCTCTTTGTCGCACGTTTGCGTGTTTAATTTTAAGTCGTAAATTTTGTAGTCGTAAATCTAATAGTAAAACTGTCATCCCTTGTTCCCTTATATCCTGCCATAAAAATTCGTTGGGCATGTGTGAATAAGTGGACAGAGTAGTGAACAAACACTTTCTTATGGATAGTGAAGCAGAACGGTCGTGTTTCTTCGTTCAGTACCCTAAGTTAGTCAAGTGCCGCAGCAGACTTTCGTTGTTAAACTCTAAAAACACAGTGCAAGTGTAACGTAACATATAGACTCAATTCGCATACAGTCCACTTGGTTGAAAGAATAGGAACTGCAGCTTAGAAAAACAAAACACCGCGGAGGTAAGTCGATTTATTAATTTATAAGACCCCCCGCGCGTGTACAAAATTGGCCTTCATCGCTGGATCTTTAATTAAATAATTAGTTCCTATCCTTTAAACTCCTTATATTTAAATTTAAATTTATAAAATTGTTGTAGTTTTTATTATGGTTAAACGTGTTACACAGAAAAGAACATCTTGCTTACACATTTAATGCTAAATACATCTGGTTATAAGGGTAGATTTTACAATACATTCCTTATCCTTTGTGGCAAAAATTAGGGTCGTCGTCGTCGGTATCCTTTTATTTAAACTATTTATGAGGGGTTATTGTATTGTAAAGCTTTACCTTATTTGTCAGTTCAAGTTGGAGGAACCATTCGGGTTCATGCAACTTGTATAACAAAGGGGTTATTGGTATTTATTTGAAACCTTAAAAGCTTTGTCGGGCAAGCACTGTAGTTAGGTGCATTTTTCTATTAATAATTTAATTTCGTAGATGAATTAGTAATTTAGCGTATTCGAGTTACGCATTGTTTTACATTAATTTATTGTCGTTCATTAATCATTAATCAAATATGGTTATATCAATTGATAAAGCTATTCTTGAAGCTAAATTTGTAGTTAAAAGGTTGGATCACATTTACAGTAAGATCAACCAATCGGAAGACGTATCGATTGCTTTAATTAGAGCGTCGATTAAAACTGTCGAACAGATTGAAACGCTTTTCAAATCCTTTTGCAAGGATATTTTCTTTGATGAAGAAAGTGAACAATTGGATGAATTTTCGGCTCTTAGGGTGAAAATCGATGATTATCTATTAGATATTCGTATTATCGCTGAACAATGCGAATTAGATCGGGTAGAAAATAAGCCAAAGTTGGAAAATATGAATAATTCTTTTTCGTCAAGCTGTGGAATTCGCTTGAAACATCTTTCCGTTCCCCGCTTCTCTGGACGAATTTCAGATTTCGAGAGTTACAATGCAATCTATAAGCGGTTGATTCATGATAATGTCAGTTTGTCACCCGTTGAAAAATTTTGCCATCTCGTTGATACATTAGATGAGTCGTCGCGTGCGTTGATAAAACACTTGCCATTAAATGATTATGCATACGTGGAAGCCTATAAAATCATTACTAATCGTTTTCAGTCCAAGAGGTTATTACTTTCAACATATTTTAATGCTCTCGAAAAATGCCCTAAGGTCAGTTCCTCAGACTCGCATGCGGAACTCCGGCAATTAATTAGTTGTTTTGATGAAAATATATTCGCGTTAAGGCAGATGGAAATAGATTTATTAGATTTCATGTTGTTTAATCTGTTATCGAAAAATTAGATACAAACATTTTAAAGCGTTTCGAATTAGGAAATAATGACGAAATTCCCTCGTTCAAAGATTTAAGGTCGTACATTGAAAAACAATGTAAAGTGTTGGAAATAAATGACATTGCTTCAGGAACATGCTTAAAATCTCGAGATTCCGTTAAAGAAAGAGAAAAGGAAGGTTCGTTAGCACTTCGGCTAAAACTTCTTTAGTTAGTACCACCAATGATGTTAAAATTGTAGTTTCTGTCAAGCTGTGCATCCTATTTATAGATGTAAGCAGTTTCTCGATAAAACCCTCAAGAAAGATTTGAGGTGGTAAAGCTTAAAATCTTTGCATTAAATGTTTAAATCCTTCACATTCGATGAAAAATTGTACGTTAGATTGGTCGTGTAGAAAATGTCATCAGTCGCACAATTCGTTGCTTCACTTCGATAAACAAGAAAAATCGGTGTCGCCACGCCGACAAACCCATCGTCAAAGGTCAGCGTCTCCTCGGAGAGCGGCGCCTAGACTTACTTCTACTAGTAGACCTAGTGAAGACAATCTGTCGTCGTCGGTTGTGCATGAACAACCTGCCACTAGCTCGTTGATTTCGACGTCATTAGAACACACAACCACGCTGTTAGCTACGGCAATAGTGTCGGTGCTTGATTATACAGGAACATTGCAATCTGTTCGTGTAATATTAGACAACGGATCCATGGAAAGTTTTATGACTGAAAGGTGCCGTCAGAAATTAGGTTTAAGAAACGGAGAGCCAATGTCACTGTTCAAGGACTTGGCTTGAATTCGTCGTTGGTGTCTGGTGCACTATCGTGTGTAGTCAGTCCTCGGGAGCACGGTCTCCAGCATATGGAATTGATTGTTATATTTTACCGAACATTTGTAATCAATTACCTTCGTCGTCGATAGGGGTCAAGGAATGGTCGCATACTCGAGGTTTGGCCTTAGCTGATCCTAATTTTAATGTTCCTGGTAAAATTGACATGCTACTCGGAGCGGAAATCTTTGCTCTGGTTTTGTTGAACGAGTCTCGTTGGGGTGTCGCTAACGAGTCAGTTGCTATTAACACAACCTTTGGTTGGGTTTTAACGGAAAGGTCGTTTCCCGAATAGTTCTATTACGTCGTTGTGTACTTTCGTTGAGCCCTTAGACAGTGACATTCGTCGATTTTGGGAATTAGAAAATATTCCCTTCAAAAAACACATTTCTCCTGAAGAAGAAAGGTGTGAAAATCAATTTGTGGAAAGTTATAGACGTAACAAGGACGGTCGTTTTGTAGTGTCCTTGCCCTTTAAAATTTCGGAACCCTCATTTGTGGGTACGAGATCAATTTGTATTAAAAGATTTTTGTCGTTAGAACGTCGTTTGTTAAAAAATCCTGAATTGTATTCAGATTATAAAAAATTTATGGAGTATTATTTGACAAGCGGGCACATGGTTCAAGTGAAATCGCTTGAAAATTCGTCGGGTCATGAGAAAATGTACTACATTCCCCATCATGCTGTTCATAAGCGTGACAGCACTACCACCAAATTGCGGGTGGTTTTCGATGCTTCGTGTCAAGATCAATCTGGAAAGTCGTTAAATGATAGCTTGGGTATTGGTCCTGCTTTGCAAAAGGACATTGCAGTTTTGTTATTGCACTTTCGTGTACATCGTATCGTAATTACAGCTGACATTAAACAAATGTATCGGCAGATTTTGGTTAAAGATACTCATCGTGATTATCAACGTATCGTCTGGAGATTTTCTCCGTCAGATCCTATTATGGACTTTAAGTTAAATACTGTGACTTATGGAGTTTCGTCGTCGCCTTTTTTGGCCTTGCGTACTGTTCAAGAATTGGCAAGGTTAGAATCAATTAATTTTCCTTTCGTGTCATCGGTATTGGCGAGCGATACCTATGTTGATGACTTAGTCACTGGATGCAATTCGATTAAAGCTGCTAATCAATTAATTGGTGAATTGAATAGTATTTGCACTACTGGTGGTTTTCAATTAAGAAAATGGAGTAGTAATTGCCCGGAAGTGATGTCCAACTTGAGGGAGTCCCTGTCCAGTTCGGACGCAATTACCTTTCAAGATAAAGATAGTGGTTCAATAAAAATTTTGGGCCTTTCGTGGCGTGCTCTTACTGATGCATTTTTATACAACTTAGACGTTGAAGAGCGCACTTGCACTAAGCGTAATATTTTGTCGGCTATCGCAAAAATTTTTGATCCTCTCGGGTTGATAGCACCTGTAGTACTGTTCGCTAAACGTTTAGTTCAAGATCTTTGGCTTTTAGGTCTCTGGTGGGACCAAGAGCCTCCATTGGAAGTCATACAAAAATGGAAACATTTTTTGGGTGAATTACCAGCGGTTTCGAATATTGAGATTTCGCGTCACATCGTATGTCATAATTTTAAAAGGGTGGAGTTGCATGGATTCTGTGATGCTTCTGAAGCCGGGTATGCAGCTGTCATCTATTTCCGTTCGTTCGATCTAGAAGGTAATATTACCATTTCATTAGTATGCGCAAAATCGAAGGTTGCTCCTACTAATCGCGTTTCATTGCCCCGTCTCGAATTGTGTGCTGCCGTACTCTTGGCAGATTTAGTAGATTTTGTCAAAAATACTTATACAGATATTTTATCATTTAGTAATATTTTCGCGTGGTCAGATTCTACTGTTGTTTTGTCTTGGATTCGGTCTTCCTCGCATAAGTGGAAGACATTCGTTAGCAATCGTATTTCGCATATTCAAGAACGTATTCCTCCATCTTCGTGGTTTCATGTTAAGTCCCAGGATAACCCTGCGGATTGTGCCTCACGTGGACTTTTGGCTTCAGAGTTGGTTCATCATCCATTATGGTGGACAGGACCTTCTTGGTTAGTGCGTCGTAATGAAGAATGGCCAGTAACACCGCTGCCAAAACTTATCGACTCATCTCAGATGGACGTCGAATATCGTACTCTGTCGTTAACAGTCGTTATGTCTGAGAATTTCTTAGATTTGTTGTTGGATAAATTTTCAAAACTGCAGAAAATTTGTAGGATTATTACATGTATTCGTCATTTCATTCGTAATGGTCAATGTCCAGATTTGCGTTCAAAATATTCCGATGGTTTGTCTCTAGCTCAGCAGCAAGAGGCTATACATTTATTGATTAAAAGAGTTCAAACAAATGGTTTTGCTCAAGACATTGCAAATATTAAAACTGGAAAACTTGTTAGTAAACAACTTCGTAGCCTTAGTCCGTTTCTAGATAGTCGTGATTTGTTGAGGGTGGGCGGTCGCCTACGTAATTCTGACTTGTCGCATGATGCAAAATTTCCAATTTTGCTTGCTCGGTCGCATCGGTTGACGGAAATTATTATCTTAGATTGCCATGAAAGACATTTACATCCTGGTAGGGACGGTATCGTTCGGATACCTACCATCAAGACAGCCCAAGGGTTAGTTAAACGCCCTCTAGTGAAACTATGTTTACTGCCAGTTCCTTGATATTTAATGGTATGTACACATATATTCACTTATATAAGTTTGTCGGTTAGGTTTATTAGTTAATAGCTCTAATTAGTTTTAAATATAAAATAAGTTAGTTCATACTTATTTTGGTGGGCGGGATGTTCGGTCTCTTTGTCGCACGTTTGCGTGTTTAATTTTAAGTCGTAAATTTTGTAGTCGTAAATCTAATAGTAAAACTGTCATCCCTTGTTCCCTTATATCCTGCCATAAAATTCGTTGGGCATGTGTGAATAAGTGGACAGAGTAGTGAACAAACACTTTCTTATGGATAGTGAAGCAGAACGGTCGTGTTTCTTCGTTCAGTACCCTAAGTTAGTCAAGTGCCGCAGCAGACTTTCGTTGTTAAACTCTAAAAACACAGTGCAAGTGTAACGTAACATATAGACTCAATTCGCATACAGTCCACTTGGTTGAAAGAATAGGAACTGCAGCTTAGAAAAACAAAACACCGCGGAGGTAAGTCGATTTATAAATTTATAAGACCCCCCGCGCGTGTACACGAATCATAAAAATTCAATGAGTTATTGCTACCAAAGTTACAACAATCACCACGAAATTAAACAACGTAAGATAAATGCTAAAAACAAAATAATATGGTGGAGAAAAGGTGCCAGGATTAATTAAATGAAGCAAGAGTTATACTGGGGAACCTAGATAATAAACAGATATGTGACTAGCAATAAATTCAAGGGAAAATTAACGGCCAACAAAAAGGTAACTAAATTGGGGTAAATAAGACAAAAAGTGTAGAAGGTAAATGCTGTATGAGAAATGAAACGAATAGATAAAGTTAACAAATTCATAGCAGGGACAAAAACATTAGGTGGACCGTTAAAGAAATGAAACGTGAAAAATTAATTAGCATTCGGGTCAGCAGAGGATGGTTTAAGGTCCTTGATATGCCACCTTCCTTGACGTTTTCCTTCGGTGTCTTGGAATAGATAAGTGGACTAATAACACGAGTGACCTTATATAAAATGAATTTTGGAGCTAATTTCGAAGAGAATTTTTTAGTAGCATCAGATACGACACAATTCCTTTTCCAGACGTTTTCACTTAAAGCGAAAGAAATATCTCGTTTTCGCAGATTGTATTGATCTTTACTGGTTTCGTAAGCTTTTAACAAATTTTTTCTAACGTCGTTAAAGATAGAAGGTAGTGATTGTTGGTCTTCGTCCCAGCATACTTTTTCGGCAAATTCAATTACGTTAGTATCATCAGGAACTGAACCGTAACAACTACCATCAATTGGCGTGTAGCTTCCAAAAACAAGAAATGAAGGAGTAAATTGGGTTGTTTCGTGTTTAGATATACGCAAAGCTTGAGCGATTTTAAAGATATTTTCATCCCACTTAGTGTGGTCTGAGTCAACATATGAAAAGATAGCAGTGATTAAGACTCTATTTACTCAGTCGGTGGAGCCCGAGACTCTTAATCTCTAGGTCGAGGGTTCGAGCTCCACGTTGGGCGCCATTGTTCTGCTTTCTCGCGTTTCTATACAATTGCGCAATTGTTTAATATAACGTATAATTACGCGACAAATTACGCGCAATTTTGTATCAAATACCAAACACGTTTAAAGGAGATGCAATGGTCAAATTTTTATGCCCAATGTAAATAAAAACAATTTACTCACTTAAATCGCACCTCGCAGCCAAAATCCAGGGCCATCACATTTGGTGTGTCACATCACGCCATTGTTGACTCCAAATTTTATCCGTCCATCCTAAACTCTATGCATTCGTAGGGGAACGATAAGGGACAACCAGGTATGAGGAACGATAAGGCAAGGTAGAAAGGAACCTACCACCTGAAAAGAAAAAGCACACCACACAGATAGATGTTCTTAGCTTCAGGTGTCGTCGCTTAATGCCGCTTCTAACACAGCGCGCACTCCGCCATTTCACTCCGCGCAGGCGCGACTCGGGGACGACGTAAATTGACAAGTTTATTTAAAAATATTTATTTACAAATTAAACAATGTGCATTGCCAATTTTGGCATGTAACAGAGCAACGCTGACAAGTGCTGAATAAAAGTGGACCTAGGCAACTACCCTGAGGCACACCTGATGTAGCTTTGAATTTTGCCGATGTAGATCCTAGAAATTTAACGTATTGAAATTATTCTGCAAATATGATTTAAAGAGATTAACCACATATACATTGCAAAGAATAAAAAACAATTTTGACAATGTAAGATCGTGTTTAACCTCATCAAACGCCTTTTCGATAGTAGCATATATAATTTCATTCTTATTCTTGCGATCCATCACTTCACTAACAAAATTGTTGAAGACAATTAAACTTGTTTCAATCGATATTTGCCTTTGCTAAAACCATGCTGTAAAGATGTAATTCGGTTTCTGAGGTGAAACGCTAACCTGGTGACTAGTAATGTTTCGAATAGTAATACTGGAGTAGACAGAATTGTTATTGATTTGTAATTTTAAATGTTTGACCTATAGTCCGATTTATGAATAGGAGTAACGTTCGTTCATTTCCAAACAGATGGAGTCAGAGGTTTTTAATATTCTATTAAATAAAATAAATAGCAGTTTCTTAAAAAACTAATGTCAAGCTTTGAAAACGTAAGGAGGAATATGGTCAAGTCCATTAGATTTTATAGGTTAAAGGGCTTTCAAGCTGTTGTCTATTTTCTCAAGTAGAAAAGAACGGATCGAGATTTCAGTTTGGAATCTTGTCATAGTGAGTATATTTAGGCTACTTACATCATAATTCTAATCATCATTATATACTGCTCAAAAGTAGCCATGCAAGTGTTCCGCCACGTCTTCTGTATTAAATATTGGCAAGTTGTCTAAGTGGAATTTACTTTCGTTGCTTTCTTGCCCTATTTATTAACATAAGACCAAAATGCATTGATGTTAGTGGAGAGACTATATTCAACTGATTTGATATAATTTGCGTAGTTCGAAGATACTTTTCTTTTACAAATCGCATGCAGGTATTTAAATTGTTGCAAATGATAATCTGATTTGTGCCAATTCTTGTGGCAAACATGTTTTTGTTTAATGTCGTGTACTAGATTGTTTTAGACGACAAAACGGGAAAGTGTTGAACTTACTGCACTTTGTCCCCTACACATACATTCATCCATAATACGGTAAACTTTGGTCGTCTAAAGTTGTTTATTATGTACATCATGCACGCATTTGCAATAGCCAGAAATGTACAAATACTATAGAAATTAATTAAAGTATATAAATAAGGAAATAAATTTGTTAGTGCATTCAATGCACAATTTATTTATTTTATTTATTTATTTACCTTATTCCACAGGTCGAAACCCAAATGAATAGTAATATACATGCTATAACTACATAAAAGTGCAATTTAAAAACTAATCCGATGTAGACTCTAATATTAATTGTCGCAGCAAAGGTACAGTTGTAAATGTTAATCCTAGTATGTACTTCATTATAGGTATTGCACAGACGATAAAGAGGAAAAAATTTAAGCCTGTTTGTTCAGGGAGTCAGAAAGTAAAAATAACAAGGAAAACGAGACGGTTTCAAAGACGTATTACATTGCAACATGTTTCTAATAGTTGAACATTGAATGCGATTGGTTACTAAGTTGTGCAAAAAGGTCAGCATGAGGAAACGACGACGTGTAATCAGTTTATGATAATTGTGTTTCTCTAAGAGAACACTATGTGAGAATCCAATAGGTGGGTACACTCCCTCAAACTTAAAAGTTAAGTACTTTAGGAATCTGCACTGAACAGCTTCTAAGCAGTGTATATACACTTCATAATGTGGCTTTCAGATTATAACTGCATATTCCAGGATAGTTCTGATGTAGCAGTGTTATAGTATCCTTGGTGAAATTGTGGCAGTTTCGAATGACAAAGCCAAGCATCTTGTAAGGCCTCGCAGTAGTCTGGGTTATGTGTTCCGTGAAAAACAATGTAGGGTCGAATAGAACCCCCAAATCTCTAACCCGAGGCAGTCTGGAGAGTGTGTCAGCTCCTATCTTATAATCATATCTGATTTCAGAATGAGCCAAGGTAAAAGACATAATAAAGCATTTACTGGCATTTAAGGTAAGTTTGTTATCATGGCACCACAGTATAAGCTTATTCAGATTTTCTTGTAGCATTAGGCAATCACCAACAATATTCTGGCATATAACTTAAGATCATCGGCATAAAGGAGGCAGTGTATATTAAGATCCAGTATAGATAGAATGTCATTGATATACACATTAAATAAAATCGGGCCTAGGCGAAGCCTTGTGGCATTCCAGATGTAACAGTGATCAGTTTAAAGTTTGTACTAAGAATGAGCACGAATTGTTGACGTTCAGTGCAATAAGATGCCAGTAGAGTGCAAATCTCCTTGGAGAGGCCACAGTCTGATAACTTACTTATTAGTAGGTGATGATCCATTTGATCAAATGCCTTTGTCATGTCTGTGTATAACCCATCACACTGTAGTCGATCATTTAACTACTGGGCAATTTGTGTGATGCAAAGCACGTTGGTAATTGTTGGGCTTATAGGCCTATAATTGCCAATTCTAGACCTTTCTTCAGACAAAGACAGGGCAGACTTTTGAAACTTTCCATTTTTTGGGATAAACACCAGTGTACAGACATAGATTAAAAATTCTTGTCAACGGTTTGACGAGGACGTAATGTCAGTCTCTTACCAAGAAAGAAGGAATTTAATCAGGACCGGCTGTTTGCTTACCTGTGAGGCTTTTCAATGCCTTCAGGACTTCATCTTCAGAGAAAGAATCAGTAGGTACCTTATTTTGCTCCCTCGTAGAACTGGTATTTAGGTAACTACGATAAATATCAACCTCAGATAGAGTATATAAACTAGCAAAATGATTTGCAAAGGCGTTTGCAATAATTTTATTGTCAGACACGCTGTTACTGTCTATATCAAATGAATGTGGCATAGTACTGGCAGATTTCTTTGAGGATAGACATTTCCAAAAATTGCTTGGATTTAAAGTTATATTACCTTCCACATGTTGTACGTAAGTGATTTCTGTAATTGTTGTCTTATTTTATTGTGGAACGAAGTGACTTAAACTGAAGTAGAGCAGATTCATCTGAAGAGTTTTGTTTGTATTTCTTCCGCTACTTATTCTTCAGCTGGATGTTACGAATAATAGAGTAATTAAACCAGGGAGTATCTACGTTTTTTGAACAGGTTCTAGGTATGGTGGCATCAAATATCCCACTTAATTTGTCATATATATAGTCACATGCAAGATCGGGGTCTTCACAAAAAGTCAGTTCCCCCAATCTAGGTGGAACAAAAGCTCATACCACACGTGAAAATTGCCTTTCTTAAAGTTCCAGCAGAAACGATTCGAATTTGACACAGTTCTGCACCGATCTCCTTCTGTGTGAGGGTCATATGTACACGTAGAGCTGGGTGATGAAGGTCTTCACTTATATAGGGTAATCCGCCACCGCTACAATACATCCGGTACCACTAATAACTAGGTCTAGCACCCTACCCAGTCCGTTTTAAACAGTATTGTACTGTTTAACCTGAAGGATGTTTAAAAAATTTTTCAATTCCAGTAAGGGTTTAGTTGTTATTGTCGCTGGCTGAAAGCCAGGAAGAGTTGGTATGTCGAAGTCCGTTCATTTACTTTTCCAATGCTCCACCAGTAGGTACTACATTGGCCAGGAGGCGAGTTTTTTGTTGCCTGGAAATTTAGAATTTTGCCGAACCCTTGCCGTTCCAGACAAGGTAGGGATCTTTAACGTGCATAACAACACACACACGGGACCTCCATTTAACCTCTCATCCGAACGAGGGCGTAATTTTTGTGAAAAATGCTCACCTGTCATTTTTCAAGCAGTCGACCGTGTCGGGATTTGAACCCGGGACCTTGGGATCCGTAGTCTTACGCTTACTACATTGATCCACGGCGACGCCTGGTATGTTGAAGTCCCCAAGAATTAAAATATTAGTATCAAATATGACTTTTAAAGAACAAAGAGCATCAAAGAGAGCAATATAAGTCAGCATCACAGTTTGGGGGAACATAGACACAGATCAGAGTTAATGATACCTCGTGGATCCTGATCTTGAAAGACGTGATATCAATTGACAGTAGGTCACTAGAGCAATTTGATACTTTAAACAGTGCAGCATCATACTTTGATTGAACTGCGAGTAACACATCACCTCCATGGGATACTCTAAGCTGGGAAAATCTACTCAGTGGTAAAAAGTTCACTGTCATCTAACCATGTTTCCGTTATGGCAATGACAGCAAAGTTAAACACAATTACTGCATTGAACAAAGCCGATAATTTAGGCTTCAAGCCATGTGCATTTTGGTAATAAATAGTGACTGTTGTATTACCCATAAAGCAAGTACCACAGCCAAACTTTAGTTGCCATTGTTTCACCTCCATGGGGTGATTATGCCTTTCACTGGCATGTGCGCAGTTTATACAAGATAGATCAGTATCAGGTGTGACACATTGCTTTAGTAGATGATTCTGTCCACAACGGAGACAGGTAAGATCGCGATTACAAGACGGTGATGTATGGTTATACGCATTACACTTAAAGTAATGAGTAATATCAACTGCATCAAACACCTTACACGCGTCCAAACCAACAATGAGGTAATTCGAATTCAGCACCCTGCTGTAGGTAAAATTATCAAGTAGTAATGTTGCTTGATAGAGGCAAATCACTTTAAGAAAAACCTATCGTCATCATGCGCACAAAGCAAAAATTGGTTAGGAACAGTTAATTATATGTAATTAGGGATGGCAGTATTCAGGTTTCAGTGGCGTAGAGTTTTATGATCAACCAATCGGAAATTACCTTGCGACCGTCCTAGAGAACACAGCCCAAGTGTAGAGGTTATTTTATGTTCATTTGACATTTTGCAATTTACCTTAGCTGTTTTTTATCTTTTGTATATTATTTCATTTTGTGCTATAAAACAGTTCTTTTCAGAACTAAATTACGTCGTTTTGTAATTGTATAGTTTTATTTTGTATTCTACATCAAAAACAATCACAATTAATAAGGTAAAATTGTTAGGTTAGATTATGTACTCATGTAAAAATAAAATGTTATTATTGCATTACAAGGATGGGGACTCCTTTGAAGAAGGCCTATGGCTCCAAGGGCCAAATACTACATGGACAAGTTAGAGAAATGATTTTAATGTTATTTAATTTATGAAGCAGGAAGCAGTGAATGGAGCACCACTTATTCCTTTAGCAAGTTTTAGAGAGTGAGTAATAGCTGCTACAAAAATATCCGAAAGCACGTACAAACGTATTGTTAAGGAATCGAAAGTGAAGGAACCTTGTGAATGTCCTACATTTTCTACCCCTAACAAAAAGAGACAAAAAACAGCACCAAAAAGCACTTTATTTCCTGGTAAAAAAGAAACTATCCGGCGTGTTATTCATGAATTTTATATAACTGAGAAAATTCGACCTACCATAAAACGTATTTATACCAAAATCTTACAATCAGGAGTTGATTTCTCTGGTGGGCTGACTACTTTCCGTAAAGTCATCAAACGCATGGGCTTTAAGTATGTTATTAAACTAAACATGGGCACTGAATCAATGTAGTATATTTTGCAGGTGGCAAAAAAACTTAGGACAAGAGGAAAATTTTAATGGAATCACATGATATTCGTTATAAGCGTATTGTGTACTTAAACCAGTTAGTTAAATTTAAAGCTGAAGGCAGACCCATTGTTTATACAGAGGAAAGCTATTTACACAGCAGTCATACTGTGCCAAGAGAATGGTCTGACAATAGTACAAAAGGCTTAAAAAAACACTCTCTAAGGGTAGACGTTTGATTATGGTACATGCTGGAAACCAAAATGGATTTATTATCAATGCTTTACTAATGTTTACTTCAGGTATTTACAATTAAGTTTATTTTTAATGGTACTAAAAAATAATGTTATTTAGCTGCTAAAACTGGTGACTACCATCATGACATGAATTACGAGAATTTTTCAAAATGGGTTGCAACACAATTAATTCCTAATCTACAAGAAAAATCTGTACTGATCATCGATAATGCTTCATATCATAATGATTTAACCGAGAAACATCCTACAAGTTCTCTGAAAAGAACAATGATTGAATGGCTTGTACATAGGAATATTATGCATGATCCACTGCAAACAAAAGCACAGCTTTATGAAATAATTAACATGTACAAACCAAAGCAAGCAATGTATGCATTAGACACGTTGCTGCACAAACATGGCCATTCAGTATTGAGGTTGCCGCCCTATCATCCAGAACTTAACCCGATAGAGAAGATATAGGTAATTGTAAAATTGGGCCGCAGCAAGAAATACTACATTTAAGCTAAACGATGTGAAGCATTTAGCTTTAGAGAAATTCAATTCAATTACTGCAGCAGAATAGGCATCTGTTTGTTCTCATGTTGACAAAACAGCAGATTCGTGCTTAGCTACTGAGAGAATTTTAGACGAAGCTATAGATCATTTATTTTTTACAGTAAACACTGGCGATTCTGATGATGGAGATGAAGAACTTGAAAGGGATTATTGTAATCTCAGTGGCATTGATTCTTTTGATGATTCAGAAAGTGATTAAAGGAAATTTTAAAAATTAAAAGATTAATGAACTTTTTTGTAGAAGTTGTTTTAATTATCAAAAGTGTTTTTTGATTATCTATGCTGTATGTTTAATTTTATCTTTAGTTATACAAAACAGTAATATACTAAACTCCATGCGTTGAGCATATCCTAACAGACCTATTAGTCAATCCTAGTGGTAAGAGAAATTCTTTACCAGCATATGTCCTAGTTTTCGTACCATAAATATTGTATCGACTGCAAAAGTTAGTTTATTTGATTGTACAATTATGCTACTGACAATAAGGTATACACATAAAGACCACTTTTAAGTTTTCCGTTTTGTGAAAATGTTTTGCCATTTCCCTCTATACTAGTATTGTTGAACTTTTAAAGTTAACTTAATGGAGGCAGAAATTAGGTTATGTATTAAATTCAGAGCTATTAAAGCCTCTATTGATAAAACTTGATCTTAATGCATCTTGCCTTTAATGATAAATCTTGTTTGACCACAAAATTTCCTCATTTGCAAGGATCATGGATAAATAATTTTGTAAAAGTTTTAGATTTCATTACTATTTATTTTTACTTGATACACAGACGAACAGTTTTAAACCGCGATCTAACTAATATAAAATATCTTTTATATACCAATTAACATTAATAAAACAATAAGTTACTCAACAGATGTGTTTGCAGAACACTAGAATGAGATAGAAACCACTTAAGTAACATGGTATTCGATCATTTGCTTTATCGGATTTTACAAAATAACCTTGCTATAGCAGTATTTTTTAGGGATATTGATGCACACAACTCATATGGCGATATTATATTAAAAATTTTAAATTATAATTTAATTGGTTATGTTTATTTTTTTACTATTTAACGCCATATCTTCCGTTTATACTATCAGCATACTCATATCTTCTATCACTAAATTCTGCCAATTACTCTGCTCTAATCGGGAACTGAATAAAAAACGAAACGGGGTGTGGGAGTATTTATAAGATGCACCCCCCAACCGTCACTGTAATAACTCAACTAAGCCACTGTTATTACATTTCTGCGCAATCTGGCATATGATGTTGGGTTCTTCTTAAAGTGATTTGCCTCTACCTATTCACTTTTTGCTTAATAGGCTCCACTTTTAATACTTTACAATCCTTTGACTCCAGAAAGATTACCTCATTTTGTTTTAAAATATACTTCACTAGCAGCTCTGGGTCATAGTTCTCAGACAAACCTACAATTCGGACTCAAGGTAGCGGTTTTTTTAAAAGATGTACATTATATTTCCCTGAAAGTTTGTCACTTGCAATTTTAACAAATTTGTCAGCATTAATTAAGTCATTACAGCCCACGATAAGACCACCATACTGAATATATTTAACAGCACTTATTCTGATGTTGGCACCCACTAAGTCGATGCCAGCAACAAGATCAGTTTTGTTTGACTATTTTTCTGGTTATTATCCTTTGGTTTTATAATTACAGACTGCTGTAAAGATTTTGAAGTATTGTTAGCATAAGTTGGAACCACCGGTGCATCTGCAAGTGCATGAATGTTAGAAATCTTATGATTGACTAATTCTATAAATTCTGGTTTTGGGGTTCTCAACGACTGAGGTCAACTTGGCAGATGCATCTTGCAATTTAACTCTTAGTAAATTCAGCAAAATATCGACAGGATCAGTTACATCATCCTCAGGCTTTGTTAGACATGATTTTCGGTGGAATATTAATGTTCTCTTTTTTAGATCTAAACAGCATAATTCTGATGCTGTAAGGTTGCAGCAAGTATCGCACATAAATTTCCCACATTTATGGCATTTAAAGGTCTACAGGCACTGAGGAAACAAAGTGACATTGTGTCGCCCTATGCATATAGCTGCTTTAGAACTATCACTTAAAACTAGAAATATTGTCTTTTATTATTATTATCCAGCTGTTAATTATTTTGGTAGATAAGCACTACACAAATGTTCAGATAAAGTTATATCAATGTAATTACTAAATGTAAGGACATGAATAGTTATAGGTATTTATAAAAAATAATAATCAACAGTTAATACAGTAGGTAGTTAGTGATATTTTCAAGTCTCTGTAACAGTGTTTCAAGCCACAAGTACTGTGAATTATTGCCAGTTAAAAGAGCTTCAAGTTGATACCACTAATATCTATTCAAATACACTAGTTCCAATTAAATTTCACTTATATTTCCAAGCTACATTTATGTACACTACACTACAGTTATCAAATAAACTTAGAAATATGGCTACATATTGCACATGTAAAAGATCGGTCTTTATATTTGCCTGGCTCAGAATGTTCCATACAGTCGAAATGGATCCATCTCTTACAAAGATTACATTGAATCCACGTATCTGATGCACCTTTTCACATATTTTGTTTACAGCACAGCATTTGTATGTTCCTACGCGAAAATAGATTATTTCCTGTGCATTTAAAATTTCCGCAATTACTGCAGGGCCAGAATAACGAAGAAAATAAACTTTCCTTTTTTCCACAGTACAGACAATAATTAAGTAACCTGCTCGAAGATCTTAACAAAACTACATAACTTTATTTGGTTTGGGTCAAAATAAAAATCATCACTTAAATTACTAACTTCCATTAGAAACTATATATTCAATGTCATGTATAAAAAAAAGTCGCAATTGAAGTTGTCTTTCCGTTTAGGATAGGAATTCCATTCCCTGTACGTCCAAGTATCAGCATTAAAATTCAGGGAAAAAGACCTCACGTCGATTATCAATACTTGGTAACGAATCCAAATAGTAAATAAATTTGGTTTTGTTATCATACGCCCAAGGTCCCGGGTTTGAATTCTGACACGGTCCGCTTGAAAAATGTTAGACGAGCATTTTTCACAAAAATACACCCTCATTCGGATGAGAGGTAAAATGGAGGTCCCATGTGTGTGTTGTCACGTACGTTAAAGATTCCAAATTTTCCAGGTAAAAAAACTCATTCCTGACCAATGTAGTACCTGCGGGTGGAGCATTGGAAAATCACATGTAAGGTTTTGTTATCAGCCAACATTAGAATCCAATGCCCATCAGATCCAATATCAAGCTGAAGTGGTATAAATAAAACCTTTTTAGCTTCTGTCACAGTTCTCAATTCTGTAATTTCATAAGCGTTATTTGAAAACATAAATGACTCTTTTGCGAGACAGACCAAACATCCACGATTGCAAAATTAGTTACACATAGATTATCAGAAACAGAAGATGACTCTCCGAAGCATAAAGTTTTTGTTTGGTAGAGTTTGGTAGTTCTTTATATTATAATGGTGTTGTTAGCAACTTTATCAATGGAAGGTGCAAACAAGAAACCTCTGTATTTAACAACACTGTTTGAATAAAAATTGAAGTCTTTTTTAATTCTGGATTCGACACATTAGTGAAAACGTTGCAAGTGTCCTTGTCTCAAATAGGTATTCTTGCGATGTTACGGCTGTTGATTCTGAGGTGTTAATTAAATACTTTAGTTAGCTGTGTTATTTTGTCTTACATACTGTCAGTTAATGTCAAGTAGTTAACTAATGTATTTGTTGAGTTCTCTGTTCATTAAAGCCTTACTACAGGTCTAATTTATTACAATTTAATGAACAGAACTATTGTAACTTGAAAAATGGATCAATTGCTACGTCCTGAGAAATTTGACGTAGATCCTAACATACAGACTGCCACCCAAGATAGGAAACACTGGTTGCAAACATTTCAAAACTTAATTGATTCCCTGACTTTTCCAGCAAAAGGTCCTAAGGCAGAACTTTTAAAACTAAGTATACTCGTAAACTACGTATCTCCGGCTGTATACGAGTACATCTCTGATTGTTCGCCTTATGAACTAGCTATAGAAAATTTAACTAAAATATATGTTAAAGAAGTAAATCAGATATACAGTAGACATGTCCTCGCGACGCGCGAACAACGATCTGGTGAAAGCATCGATCAGTACTTGCAAATATTAAAATCTCTCGGAAAAAATTGTCCATTTAAATCGGTTACCGCTGAACAACATCAAGACGAATATATTAGAGATGCTTTCATAAGAGGATTATTTTCAGGTGACATTAGGCAAAGACTTCTAGAAAGCAATGCCTTATTTTTTCAACAAGCACTAGATAAAGCAAGATCCCTGAAAACCGCTCAAATACTATCAAATCTCTATAAAACATCGCCTATACCTACTGTTAACAATGTTTCATTAGAGTCTCAAAACGAAAACAAAAATTCACAAGTAGGGGCAGTACCGCAACGCTTTGAATCGTCCAAGGGATGCTTCTGTTGTGGCCGTACTAGAAACTATAGAAGTATGTGCCCCGCTAAAAACTCTGTCTGTAAATTATGTAATAAAATGGGCCATTGGGCTAATGTTTGCAAATCTTCAAACGCTAAACTAGTGACTGTGGGGGCTATTTCATCAGCAGTAGATGGGTCTTATGTTACGGCTGCTACGCACCCAAGCCTAACAAAATCGTCTATTAAGATTAAAGTAAATGGTAAATTTACAGATGCCTTGGTGGACACTGGTAGTTCTGAAAGTATAATAAACTCAGCCATTGTTAAAGGAAGGAACCTACCTACTGTTCCATTCTCCGGAAAGATCTCTATGGCTTCATCTTCCTTGTTTTCCCAAGTTCAAGGCTTTTGTGTAGTCGATTTAGAAATCCTGGAACATTTGTATGAGAACGTTAAACTTCTGATTTTAGATCAGCTTTGCACTGTTATTCTTGGCCATGATATCCTAAAGCAACATTCTTCTTTAGAGCTACAGTTTGGTGGAAAGAAACCTCCTATTCGAATCTCCTGTTTAACTGCAATGAAAGTGCCAGAAGCTCGTTTTTGAAAATATGGTTCCTAAGTGTCATCCAATAGTAACTAAATCTAGAAGATACTCGCAAGAAGATGAAAGGTTTATTGAATCTGAAATCTGCAAACTGTTAAAAGAGGGCGTAATTGAAGAGAGTTGGTCTCCATGGAGAGCACAGGTGCTAGTTACATCAACGGAAAACCACAAAAAGCGTATGGTGGTTGACTATTCACACACTGTAAATAAAACTACTCTTCTAGATGCTTTTCCACTACCTAGGATAGATAAAATAGTTGAATTAGTTGCCCTATATAAAGTGTTTAGTACCATTGATCTTTGTGATGCCTACCATCAGATCCCAATCAAAGAATTGGATAAGCCATATACAGCTTTTGAAGCATGCGGTCGCTTATATCAATTTTACAGAATACCCTTTGGTGTCACTAATGGTGTCGCTGCATTCCAACGAGTTATTGACAGTTTAATACTTCAGGAGAAACTTAAGGGGACGTTTGAATATTTGGACGATACAACCATATGCGGCCGAACTCAGGAAGAGCATGATAAAAACCTACAAAAATTTTTAGATGTGGCACTAAAATATAACCTTACAATAAATAAATCAAAGTCAAAATTCTCCCAGGAAGAGATACAATTACTAGGGTACGTTATTCGAGATGGAACTATCAAACCCGATCCTGATCGTCTTAGGCCACTTAGGAATTTTCCAGAACCACACAATATCTCATCTTTACATAGAACACTTGGCTTGCTCGCTCAGTATTCTCAGTGGATTCCACGTTTTTCAGGGAGGATTCATTCTTTAGCTCGCAGTAATGAATTTTCTATATCTGAAGAAGCTTCAAGAGTTTTTAAAGAATTAAAAGAAGAAATTATTTCAGCTGCTATCACTTGTGTAAACGAAACTGACCTGCTAACAGTAGAAACGAACGCTTCCGAATTTGCCATTGCAGCTACCTTAATCACAGTGCGGTAGACCAGTTGCATTCTTTTCCAGGACTCTTACTGGTAGCGAGAAATGTCACTCTTCAATTGAAAAAGAGGCTTATGCCATAGTAGAGGCTTTTCGGAAAAGGAAACACGCTGCTAGGCAGGCAATTTCAACTTATTACTGATCAAAAGAGTGTTTCTTTTATGTTTGATCATAACTCTCATGGGAAAGTTAAAAATAATAAAATACTAAAGTGGCGGCTTGAATTATCTCCATTCAAATATGAAATTCTCTATCGCCCGTGCTCTAAAAACAGAGCAGCTGATACAATGTCTAGTTTGTTCTGCCGTGGGTAGCAAAGTTGACATACGCCAATTACACATAGATCTATGTCACCCAGGTATTACCCGCATGTACCATTGGTTGAAGCACAAGAATCTCGCACTCTCCTTGGATGAAGTTCGTCAGATAACTGCTTCCTGTCAAGTATGCTCTGAAGTCAAACCCAGATTTTTTAAAAATCAAGGCACTGATTAAATACACTTCACCTTTTGAAAGGCTTAATGTAGACTTCAAAGGACCACTTCCTACTTCTACTAGGAAACCTTATATGCAAACAATTGTCGATGAATTTTATAGGTTTCCGTTTGCCTTTCCCTGTTCGAGCACAGCGACTTCGGAGGTTATTAGGTGCCTTAAGAAACTTTTTGTCATTTTTGGTAATCCTTATATTTATAGCGATCAAGGTGCATCTTTTATATCCCAAGAACTGAAAACGTTTCTTAATTCCGTAGGAGTAGCCACTAGCAGAACTACGCCATACAATGCTCCTGGTAACGGACAGTGTGAACTTTATAACGGCATTATCTGGAAAACCATAAAACTTGCCCTTCGATCCAGAAATTTAAAAACTAGTCAGTGGGAAGAGGTAATGCCCCAAGCGCTTCACTCAATCAGGTCGTTATTGTGTACTGCTACAAATGCTTCTCCCCACGAAAGGATGTTTACACATGCGAGGCATTCAACTAATGGAATCTCCTTACCATCGTGGTTTTCTTTCCCGGGTCCGGTTCTACTTCGAAAGTTTGACAGGAATAGTAAATACGACGCTTTAGTTGAAAAAGTAGAACTTCTGGAGCTAATCCACAGTATGCTCAAGTGCCTTTAACAGATGGCCGGGAATCTACGGTTTCACTTAGACACATGACTCCCCTGAGGGGAGGAGCTAAATAGGACTTCTACTTCTACTCAAGAGCAAAAAGACGCCCTGCCTCCCGTTATAGAAAATGATGAGTCTAGTTCTGACGTCGAAACTTCACAATTTGGGCATAACGATGGACTGCCATCCGAGGTATCTCTTGCTGAAAATGCATTACCAAGGAATCGAGCGGGTTTGGCTTCAAGAGAAGCCGACGTTGCTATATGTCAAAGAAGGCCTCCTTTGTACTTGAGTGACTATATTCGATAGGTGGATAGAATGAGGTGTTAATTAAATACTTTAGTTAGCTGTGTTATTTTGTCTTACAAATTGTCGGTTAATATCAAGTAGTTAACTAATGATATGTTGAGTTCTCTGTTCATTAAAGCCTTGCTACAGGTCTAATTCGTTACAGATTCAACCCGCAATCCTAAGGGGAGATATTCGATTGCACTAAAAATATTACCTGCACTGCTGCGTAAGAACAAATAAAGCAAGGGATTACCAGCAAATAACCACTTTCAGTTTTGGATACAGCACTATAATATACCTAACAATGCTGTACCACCTGCCAAAGAGACGTCTTTTTTTGGTAACAACTTCTTTATTTTTCGAATGAATGAAATAGTAAATGACATGACTAGGCTGTTAAGTTTTACATCCTGGAAAAAAAAGACATTTACAAGATTACTATACTATCAAACACAATCTTTAAAGGAACATAGGACATAAACTTTTTTCAAACACAATTCTAAGAAGTAAGGGCAGTACCACAGATTTACTGTTTGGTATATCATCTTTTTGCTAAAAAAAACCTTACAAATTTGCTCAAAATCCAAATAGAATGAGTTTTTCTCGTAATGTTTTACCTGTTAAGAGTGCGTTGTGGTTCATCATTAAAAAAATTTACGTTTTCTTCATCTTCGTTTATTGACTATTTGCATCATCACTCTCTTTGTTGGTAGCATATTCCTTACTCTTGAATTTTGTAATGAAATGGAGAACTTCTTTTAAGGTTTTAATAAACAGTTAATTATAGTAAATACTAAACACATAAAAACTAATGACAGATAGGAAAGTGAATGTCTATAAACAACATCAGGCAACTAGATCATAATTATATCACAAATTTGTCGAACGAGGATTGAATATTTTCAACTATGCATCTATTACTCAGTATGGTCGATAAATCACGAAACAGCAGTTTGCACTGCTCATAACTACTATATAAAGCTAGATTGTTCAATGGCAAAATTAAGAAATATTTAAATTTTTATTGTTTCCAACTATTCTTTTGGAATCGGCCGCAAAATTTTACTAAAATTGCCACCTCAAAAATGAATCAAAACAAAAATGTAGTGAGATGTATCTTCCAAATCAATGTTATCCATTAATATTTTATTCACTAAAAGTAAGAGTCTCTTATGGTCATGCTTAAAAATCTTCTAGTAACCACATGAATTAAGGCCTATGAACAGTCTATCAGTACGCTGTTAAATTGTAGATCCCGCAGTGTTTCAATCATAAGGAAATGGATTTAGCGATAGGTTATTACTTAATAACTCATAATTGGAATAGTGATAGCGTTTTCTCCAAGTGTTCCGACACTACAGAAAACTTCTGCTATTTGGATAAAATTTTCTGACTACACTACCAGTCACATTCAAATGCAAAGTTGCTCCATTACTCAAGTTTATAACTATTTAATGCCAGTTCATTACACCGGTCCGTACATAAATAAACAACAACACCCATTACATTAACAAACCTATAATGATGTTGAATGTACTAATTTTCTTTCTCATTCTGACAAGGTAACTCAATTGCATTGTAGTAATCCTCCACAATGTCGTTTATGCATGCAGCTTCAGCTTTTATCGTTCGGTTTGTCGATAATTAAAGAAGATCATATGCAGTGTTGAATTCTAATAACTTGGTATCAGCAGAAAGTACTTTCCGTTGATGGTACTTATATGCGAACATACTTCTAATTTGTTTTTTTGTCAATATCCGTTCATAGTTATGGATGTCTGCGAACTAGAAATGTCATTATGAATAAAAATACCAATTGCATTTAAAGTACCAATAACAAACCATTGCATGCATGTTCTTCAAATAATTCAAATTAATTTTAGGTACTTAAGATATATGCAATACAAATACAAAATGGCTTTTTTTGTTTAACATTTGGCGTCATACTTGTTACATATAATGGACAAACAACCATGACTTCACGGATAGCAGTGTATAAACAAAACAATTTCTAAGAAATTGTAGATATTCATCAAAATTGTTCCCTGATTTTATACTAAATTGAAAAACGTTCTTAGAGGTGTCCTTCTTAGAACTTATCTACCGACTCAGTGGTTGATATGTTCTTGTCATCAACCACTACAAACCGCTAAATTCTAAAAAAGTTCTTAATATACCAGAAAATGTTCAACTTTTGTATATTATTACCAACAGCACTAGTTAGTAAATTTTGAAATTATATAGGTTATGTTTTACGTATAGTATTTAACTAAAATATAATAGCGAATCGTTAAAAATAAATCCGCCCAGAAATAAATGGGTTGGGGGCCATAGAGAACTATGGTTGGGGCAGTTCTGCTGTAAATTAATTGAGGTTATAAACAGATCAGAGA
The DNA here is from genome assembly GCA_036346225.1 of Platerodrilus igneus. Classification (NCBI taxonomy): domain Eukaryota; kingdom Metazoa; phylum Arthropoda; class Insecta; order Coleoptera; family Lycidae; genus Platerodrilus; species Platerodrilus igneus. Next base: position 110,863 of record JARFIW010000500.1, on the reverse strand, counting down.
ACAAAAGTTTTAATAGATGTGCTTACAATACCCGTACAAACATAAATGCGCTCACAATGAATATTTGAGAATGTCGCTAGAATTATATGCCACGAAATATTCTAAAATCATATGCTCGGTATTGTCTTCTTAACAAATATTCCAGTCATAACTTTTTGGAACATTTATGCAATGTAATATTCTAGTAATATGTTAATTATATTCTCTGAAGAATAGATATTAAATGGTAAAAGGAAACATACAATTAATTCACATCCTATAGATATCTGACGCTGTCAAGAATGCGGCAGATTCTCAAAACAATAATGATTTAGAATTCTGACATATTTGCACTCTATTGTTTCCATTTGAGCTTCCATATGATAGACAATTTATTATTAATTTAAATATTACGTGTTCAAAATTTTGATACATGCGAACTTATAAAGAATCGTATTTGGGGCATTTCACTTTACATTTTACATTAATCAAGGGAAGAACCCATAATTTAATAAATTGCTCAGAAAAGTAAATCAGTAGTGTAATTGAGTTATTACGATGATGTTTAGGGGTTACGTTTTATAAATACCCTCACATAGAATTGTGCGTTTTTTATTAATTTCAGATCAGAGTAAAGAAATTGACAGAATTTAGAGACAAATTTATCGTATTCTGATAGTACAAATGAACGATACTAGCATTGTAGTAAAAAATGTATTAGAATGCGGGACCAGACGGACGCAGGGTAATTTCTGATTGGTCGATCATAAACCTTGACGTTCCCGATGCCTGGAAACTGCAATATCTAATTATAAATAATGGTCACGTTACGCAGAAAAAACAAGCAGCTTGCTCTATCGCTACCTACCTAGCACTATCGTCTGCTGCTGAACACTTTACTAAAATGGTTTATGAAAAACTGAGCATCCACCAATATAAACAAAAATGAGTTTTTTTTATAGAAGTTGATACATATTAATTTCTTTTAATGTCGCAAATTTCAGACGTTGTGTTAATAGTATAAAATTTATTTTTATATTCGCGTGTACCAGAATAAACTCCCTTCAACGCCATGTTTTTAAACATGTATAGTAAGTGAGCGTGAAATTTTTCTGCTACAAAAAATGGCGACTACTCGTAAGCATGTTTGCAGTAACATCATAGACAAATCATGTTGTCTATGAGTAGCATAAGTTTCCAGCAGAATTATAGGGAACCGTTTGTAAATTGCTAGCTCTGCTGAACGTAACCAATAAACGTTTTCGTTTTCTGCGCATCATGATGTACGGTTTTTTTTAAAGTAAAATATCTTTACTCTATTTTATAGCAAATGGATAAGCATTAGATATAACAGTATAATGATTTCTGCGAGTAGCTGAATAATCTTAACACTACCTAAATGATTATTGATCAAAATAGTTATACTGTATAACTGCACAGGCAATTTTAATATTAATTTATTTTCTGTTCTTTAAATTATATACAAAACTTAACACAAATTTGAATAAAATAGGGAGATAGATTTTAATCTTTTAAACGTTGTTTGTATTTGAAAGTACAAAATTAAATGAAAAGAAAGTTAATGAAAAGTCAATGTTTTATAATTTTAATCATAAATTCCACATTTGCAGAGACGCGGTTAAGGAAAGATCTGAGAGTCCGGCCTGAAAAAAAAAGTTCGTATGAATGTAACCTCAACACAACAGTTAAACTTACTATTTTTCGATTATGGATATTTATGATCGTTGTGCTTCAAATAAAAATGTTACACGCAAGAATAAAAAAATGTTGCAAGCTTTCAATTTTAATGAAATTTGAATATTCACTGCATAATAACATCGTACACTGATTTTGTTTGTTTAAAGTAACGATAATCTGTTCAGCTTATAACGCTTTGAAAGTTGCTTTAATTTTAGTTGTACTCTCAGATTTTTCTCTAGCCGTTCCTCATTTGCACTAACATTTTGCAACTTCTTAACATTCTCTCAATATCAATACCATGTCCGTGTTTACATTATTATAAAAATTATAAAGTTGCTATTATTAATTCAAAATTAAACAAGATTAAAAATATTAACTTGGAAGACGCCCTGATTGTCAAAGGATAAGTTAACATCTCAACTCATAGTACTCATATCGTGTAAAATTAACTCGAACGCCTTAGAACAGATGTTGCTTTTGAATTAAATACACCGTAAGTTGTGCTGCCTAACCACTTGATACAAGATAAAGTAAAAGCCTGTATATGAGTAATGCAAAAAAAATTTTCTTAGCCGTCCGCCAAGTCTTTACGTTCGAACGAGTCCCGCGATAGGCTTTTTGAGATTAGGTTACTGTTAGAAATAGATATTATTATTAAAAAACACAAATCACAACACGCACATCAGAACAGTCTTGTTTTTTTGTTGCTAAAACTATTGCAGATATGCGTGTTAAGTGATTTGCGTTTTGTGTTTTTTAATAATAATAATCATTTCTGACAATATCCTAACCGAGAACTCGTTCGAGCGTAAAGACAAAAATTACTACCCGGAATTCTTAGACCAGCTACATCTTCTGGCGATTAAAACAATTTGAATTTCCCGGTATATCTAACCTATATATTTTGTACATAATGTTGCGATCCACTATTAGGCAACCCGTCAAACATACAAACGCCCGGGGCACAGCGTATTCTTCAGCATTCGAGAATCCTTCTACAAACTACTAGATAATGAGTCATATCTTAATGCAGGGTATATATAAGGCCGCTTATGAATATAAGAGTCAGTCTATTCTTGAATGTCTAATATAAATTATATCGTGTAAAGTAATAGTAGTTTTGAGCTTTAGAAGTATATATAAACGTGATATGCTGTATCTAATGTACATGCAGCTTGTAGTATACATAAATAAATAGAAGTGTATAAACAAATAGTTGTGTTAGTGTTGTTAATGAACCTATGGTAAAGGAGTTAATTTAAGAAGATATTAGTGCTTGTAAATTCATTAGTATAATAGTGCTTCATTGTTGAGTGGACTGAAAACATCTATAAATAAGGCATATACTGTTAATTAGACTTGTGAACAGTGAGTAATAAAGACCATTATTATTACTTGTTTTAAATTAAAGAAACGCGGTAGTAGTAGCCCGTTACGATAATAACCGTTAGTAATTAAATTAAACGAATTTTGAGATATTGTAAGCTAGGGTGAAGGTTTTGGATTTGTATATAAATATGTTTATCTGCGGTATTTTCCAAAAACTTTATGCTAAATTGGAAAAAAAATATGAAATTAAAAGAGGAGCATTAATTAGGCGTTGTGAATGGTTTTTTTTTAGCAAATTTAACTTATATTTTAGTAAATGTAAGTTGCAATTGGGCTATTCTAAACGCACTGGCATTTAAAAAGTTTATTTTTCTTGCGTATATTAGAAGGTGTAATTAAAAAAATGCAAAAATTGAGAAAAAAGAGGAATTAACAGGGTACTGAAATGCAAGCAATCCTAACTCTTTTTAACACGTATACCGGTCCCGTATCATAAAAATGGACAATTCACGAAAAATGCAAATTTCACCCGTGATATTGACTGTTGAGTCACAAAAACCCGCCTACACAGCGCACGCCCAAATTCCAACCCCGACTCTCCAGTGCTCCAACCATCGACCCACTCAAGGGAGATACGCGGTAAGCGATCGATTGGCGTCTCTCAACTTTAAATTAAAAAGAAGGGTTAAAAACTAGCTGTTTTTACCCAAATAATACCTTATTCTTTTTTTTATTGAAATAGCAAGATTGTTAATCAGTATAATCAAACATCTACTAATATAAGGGTTTATTTTGTAAACACTTCCTATAAGTCGCAAGGAGATGTCGCTGGTCCAAGAATTTGGTTTTTAAACGTACCGTGGCAAAAAAATTTTCTTAACCATCCTCCCGAGTCTTTGCGTTGGAACGAGTTTCGCGATAGGCTTTTTGAGGTTAGGTTACTGTTAAAAATAGATATCATTAAAAACACAAATCATTTAACACGCATATCAGAACAGTCTGTAATAGATTTAGCAACAAAAAAACAAGACTGTTCTGATATGCGTGTTAAGTGACTTGTGTTTTTTAATAATATCTATTTCTAACAGTAGCCTAACTTTATAAAGCCTATCGCGTAACTCGTTCGAACGTAAAGACTCGGGAGAATGGTTAAGAAAAAATTTTATGCTGTCCAAAAGTTCTTAGTGCTATTATATATAATGTATGGAAGGAAAAAAAAGGCTGATTATACGTCTATCTATTTATAAACGATCTAGAAGAGACTTGTAATTGTAGTACCCTCCATACACCCACCGACAAAATTAGAATTGTTAAGATAGAAAGATAGTAAACTCGGTTATAAAGATAGTATGTAATGCTAAATGTGTTATAAGTTCATTCAGGTCTTCAACCTGTGCTCTAGTTTCCAATAGAGGAAACAGTTGGTTACAACATAAGGCCAGCAAAATAGTTTATAATTTCGAAATAGTCAAGTACATCAGAATAGCAATACATACAAAGTCCAAGCAGAACGTATGAGGTAGCTGCTGGTCACTAACCCGAAATAAGCATGGTTTACAATTTAAAATAGGGGCAGAGTCACTGTGAAGCAAGTAAGAGAATATATCTGCGGCAGTTCCGCTCCAGACTTCAACTGGTGAAGTCTCTTCAGAAAAAAATATGTAATGAAAGTAAGTCAATTGAAAGTAGTGATAGTGAGTTATAGTAATTTCGGGTAAGTATGTAAAATTGTACTAACCATAAACCTATGTATATGGGTGCTGGGCCCGCTGGTTAGCTGTAGTTATAATTTATACCCAAACGTTAGGGAGGATTTACGTATTAGGATATTGTTTTATTATTCAATATATCCATTAAGCCATGTTCTCATCATAAATTTACTTAACTTAACGGTTCATTAAGTTGAACCAACTTTAAGTTAACGAGGTTTTTAATTTCCATGTTCTTAATTCCGTCAATCGCTGGTATCTAGAAACGGCATAGCTATGTAGATTATGCAAGTTGTTTAAATTAACCTGGTAATTACCGCCTAAAATAGTAAGCATTTATCATTTACATAACCTCTACTGTTTATTAGGCGAATGTTATAATTTATTTAGTAAATTTAAACATAGAGTACATGATTTAAATTTGTAATACGGTATATAATTCTAGTTTCCAGCATTTATTATAGACGATAGAAAACTCATAGATTTGGTACATAGCTACTCCCATTATTAAGAAAAGATCAGACTCTAAGGACACCACCATAAAGCAAAATTCCTGGATTGAAATTAATAAAGAAAACTGAAGAATAATATAATTAATACAATTATTTGGTCATAAACAAAAATATTTCTAGGTTTATAAATTATATAAGATAAAAATAATGTGGTTATTATCACGCTAAGGTGGCAGTTTGACAAAGTACGCATGCGCAGCAAACCAATAATTAACTACTTTAAGTTGTTTTGAACGCAATAATCTTATATTAATTTGTGTTACGTTAAGTGAATGAGAACAAAGCCTGAATCTTATAATTGTCTTAATTAAACAAATACGCCAGCTACCACATCTCTCTTTCCACTCTGGAGGTGCGGACAGTCTCGACTCCCTAAATTATGACCACTCGTCAATCAAACTCTCAAACAAAATAGGTAACCGCTCGACCAATCATCCAGGCAAGTAGAAACGGGTTTGATACGATTTGGGGTTCCACCGATAGCATGCAAGTTCTACAATCCGCGATCGCTACATAATTACAATAATTATTTCTTAGATGCAACAAATGAAAAGTAGAATACCAAATTTTATTACGAAAAAAATTTATGCTTCATGTTAAAATAATACCTACAGTGGTAGGTGGCAGGTTTATTTTGTGCAATAATAATACGAACACTATTGAATTTTGTTAGGTTACGGTAATCCTAAATTAAATAAAGCTTAAATAAAATGCTAGATATAGAAGTGTGTATAGGTATTTATTTTTGTTGTTTTTAGAATGAGAATTTAGAGAGAAGGTTTTTATTCAAACCTTGTTTGTTTTTAACTATAATAAGCAATTTAATAACCCGATACTGATGCTGTCCTGTTATAGATATTTACGTATAAATCGTGTTATTTGCAACATTAAGAAAATCATACTTGTAATATTCTGATAATTATTAACAAATACCTTAAAAACCCGGATGATACGTAGCTAATTTTTTTACCCCACTAGTAGACATTTTAATAATATTCTGTTGGCAATCTTGCGACGTGGTGGTAGTTTGAAATTATTCACCGCGTCACGTGGTCAAAGTCCCCACATTCTACTTGTTCTTCACGTTAGCACCGTGAACGAAGGTTCTAGAACCGGTAGGTCAAAAATTTGGCCATTTTAAGTTAAGTTTATTAAATACAGTATAATATTACATAATTTTAAGGTAAGTTGGAGCACTTTTATCATTTACGATCGTTTTAATGTATTAAATTGGTGAATTTTGACTTTGTAAGACATGTGCTTGTAACTTCGCGTGTGACCAAAGTGTAATTATGGGACTTGCAAATTATTTTGTTGGAGATTTTTATACGAAACATTCATATTTGGAATTAAAGATCATATTTTAGAATATCAATGTACTGAGAAAACTTTATTAACTATGCACCTATAATTTAGTCTTAGCATTCTGTAAAAAGTTGGCCATGAAACAAATTACGTTCGTTTATTTTGCAATCTGTCTACTGCCAGTTCCATATTATTACTTATTATTTCTTGCCTAATAACATTTAATATATTGTAGATGTATCGCTTACCAGCTTCTCTTCGGTCTGCTGTTATCAAGCAAGTGACCCTCCAAAGGTGGTATGCTAAAGATGTCAGGTTTGGACCAGAAGTTCGTGCTCTCATGTTAGAGGGTGTAGAAACTCTAGCTAATGCTGTTGCTGTTACACTAGGTCCAAAGGTACATATAACTATTGTATTATGTATTTTTAACATGTAGTATTTAGGGTCGTAATGTCATTATTGAACAATCATGGGGTTCTCCTAAAATTACCAAAGATGGTGTAACTGTTGCTAAAGGTATCGAATTAAAAGACAAATTCCAAAACATTGGTGCTCGTTTAGTGCAAGATGTGGCAAATAATACCAATGAAGAAGCCGGTGATGGTACCACAACTGCCACAGTTCTTGCTCGTGCTATTGCAAAAGAAGGTTTTGAAAATCTTGGAAAAGGTGCTAATCCTGTAGAAATACGTAAAGGTGTGTATAATCTTGAAAATTTAAACGATTACAATTTTTTATTTAGGTATAATGTTGGCTGTTGAGAAGATAACCGAAGCTCTGAAAGCCATGTCCAGACCAGTCACAACTCCAGAGGAAGTAGCGCAGGTTGCTACAATTTCTGCGAACGGAGATGTAGCAATTGGTAATTTAATTTCTGATGCAATGAAGCGTGTTGGAAAGGATGGTGTAATTACTGTAAAAGATGGCAAAACATTGAATGATGAACTTGAAATTATTGAGGGAATGAAATTTGACAGAGGATATATTTCACCTTATTTTGTAAATACAACCAAAGGTAAGTTTGTTCTGATTTAAATGTTTTCAATGATATAATTCTTACAAATTTTATTTTCGTGATCAAACTTGTTCATCACGTGAAAGATAAAGATGGTTGCACTAACCATAAATGAACACTAGAATGTGCCGCTACTAGCAGAGGTTACCTTAAAATAGTTTGACGTAATTCCAATGGCATGTCGCCAGCTAAAAACAATGAGTGCCACTATACGTAGTGGTTTGGTTAAAGCAGTTTTAGAGATAGTAACAATTTGCAAAATGTTACCATATTTGAACAAGAACATGTTGTAAAGTGGAGAGATTTTTATTGCATTAATGCTAGAAATGGATTCAATCACCTTTAGTATTCTGTTCAATTTTTTTTCGAATATGGAAACTGATTTTGTGTTATTACGTTACCAGCTTGGGCGTAAAGTATAATGTTAATCCAAGGCATAATTTTTTACACCCCAAACGTGATCGCAAATTATTACTGTCAAACGTCTACTGATTTACATACAAAGAAAGCAATTATAAAATAAGCAAGAGGCTCACCTTGATTAATAGCTGTGACTAAGACATGCCTTCACTGACGTCTTCATGTGGAGCACAGAGTTCCATTTCTTATGGATTGTCCAATTCTTGCAGTGAAGTGAGCTGTTGCTGTTGTACATACAACTTTTGTTACGTTTTATCTTAAAGATTTCAGGAATTAGATTTATTAATTTATAAGTTAGCGACTTTATTTTAATATTTGTAAACATCCCCATCAATTAGTGCAATTCCGTCGATGTTGTAAAACCTCCTGGATTGGTAACGTTCATACGGATCTTGGCGCCAGTTGCTCGTCTTTGCAAACATAAGTGCTGAAGCAAGGGTTTTGGCATGATTTCATCTTCCCATGAACACAAGCGGAAGCACGTCAAACTTGATTTGTGAGAGAAAACATTAAAGGCGAGGACCGCCGATTAGTTTGGTAGATTCTATTGTACCATCACATCTACCTTACCGATAGACTCATAGTACTGTTAGCGGGTAGTGCTGACGCGAGTGCTTTCATTTCCACCCATTTTTACCTAACCTATCGTCTCGTCTGTGAAGCCCTACCTGCAGAAGCAGCGACTATAACAACTCAACAGGACAAAGCAGAATGGACTGCCCCTGAGAGCAACATTCAATAATATTCTAGAGTGTGTTTGTAGTCATTTTATTTCATTTGCCTGGGGATTTATTGAAAGGGTTGAGTGTTACAATTTGGTGCCCAGTGGCTGTTTGTTGTAAAAAATGTTTGCTGCTTTAAAATTAAAAAAAAAATTAAAATTATCTGACCAAAGCTATTAGTTTTATTTATCTAAATTAATATTTTTAACTAATGTAGCTGCATTTTAAAAATACGCCTTTCATCGTATTTTTATAAAATAAATAATATTTTTTCCTTGAATTGTTACACAATAAATATGGCAGTTAACTTTAAAAAATAAGTACGCCAATTTTTCTTTGTGTTATTGTTTTAAAAAAGTGGTTTGTTTGAAATTAACTTCGTGATTTGTTGAGGAAGCGTGTACAAAGGGCGCTTTTACCTTAATGTAAGTAGGTTTTAAAATAATTTCCAAAAAAGAATATTGTTTGTATAACCTTACAAATTTCCATGTGATATCTACAATTCCTCCTATAATTAAATAGAATTTGTGTTTTGTAATTTGCGTCATATAGAAAAAATATATTTCGTGTTTGACGTTAATTAAAAACTCTTTAAAAAATTACGATTTAAAAGAACTCATTTAGGGTGCAATTTTATACATTTCTTTTTCAACTATATTAATCTCGTTATATTTGGACTTTGTTAAGATTCCCTTGTAATTATTTATCGAAATGCCCAGTTTTAATGAGCTTTTTTTGCTAATATCAAATTTACGTATTAATAACTATGAATCACATCCATTTAAAAAGAAGGAACTTGGAAACTTCTAGCTCTTAATATAATTTCTGCCCCTATGCAGAAAGTGAGATGCTTGCAGCTTCGCTCTATTTTGCAAAATTTAGATATCCAGTTTAATTTTAATTCGTACTCGATAGATCTCGATAAAATTTGATCGAAACATAAGATACCGTTGAAGATATAAGAATGATCATTTATTCTAGCGATCCCCTGCCTACTAAAATAGAATTAGTGAGAGTCCAATCCTGTTTATTTTATGTAAAACAGCGGTTGAATCTATTTGCAAATACTGACCCTGATAAATTTGATAAAATACGAAATGAATTTATGTCCGACCTATTTCTATAGAAAGCATAGACTTTCCAATTCTGTTCCGATTTTAGAATTTAACTTTTTCAGGATATAACTAAAAAATCTCTTTAACTTCTTTTCTCGAACAGAACACCTTGCTTTACAAAAAAATGAATCAATTACTCAACTTATAGACCTTTGCCGATCCCTACAAGAGATGAAATTCTGGTTAGAAAAATATCCCTCAACAAAATGAAATATGTCGTACAACCCTAGCTGAATGGCCTAATTGGCTAAAAACTTAGTTTTTATCATTCTAATGCCGCAAGGCCGAAATTAAAAACAAAACCGTTTGATAATCATCCACATTTAACAATTTTGATTGCCTCCCTTTCTGTAGATGCATTGTTAGATATTGGGTTTAATTCATCTTTAATTAACTCCATAGGTTTGCAACAATTGAAAGATAAAATATAGATTTTAAAATAAAACCTCATAATACATTCATGATTATCCCTAATTCTGCTCACGTTAACGTAACAGGGTCCATTAAACCAAAAATTCGTATAGAATCTCTCGAACCTGAAGTCAAATTTTTAATAGTACCAAATCTAGCTTATACTTTTTTGCTGGGTGTTGATTTTTGGCATCTTAACTTATCGTTAAATTTTCTCGATTTTACTTGGCAAGCTAACCTTATGAAGAACAAATGTGCTTCTTTGGGAATTGCGAACAAAATTTCTCTTACTGAAGAACAAACTGTTTTATTAAATAAAACTAAATAGATTCCGCCAATTATCTAACCCGAGAATTAGGTTGTATAACGGCGGTTTTGCATGAAATCTTAACTGCCGATTCTAAACCTTTTAAACGATGCCAATATCTGTTATCTCCCATGTTTTACAAAAACCTTTATATGCCGAAATTGATAAAATGATTCAATCTGGTGTTATTTCTTCTAGTTGTTCTCTGTGAAATAGTCCTATCCTATTGTAAGGTTGGCTCGTAAATTATTAAAAAATAACTCCGATTGCAAAATAATAAACTAATATATTATTTTTCTGATTTCATAAGCACGTGTACACATAATCATAAAGTAATCAACTCAACTCAAGAACGAACTTCACAACGTGTCTCCACCTTAAGAATGGCGCGAAATTCAAAAAGTCTTACAACTCCGCCTAACCTGACATAATTGATTGACCTTAATCAACCGATTATGGCAAGTACACATAAAATATAACTAAGACATACCATAATAACAATTAGCACAAGAGCAGTGCATAAACTTAAAATTCATAAAGTACATAAGCATAAACATATTTCATAGCTTGAGACCTAAGATATCATAAAACATAATATACAAACATGACCTGTATAGGTTCCTAATATATTTATCACCTTAAATTGTTCTTTAGCATAACTTTTTTTAAATATATTTCTAACTTAAACAACACAATCAGGTAGGTATTAATAATCATTGGCAAGTGTGACTAAATAATAAATTTCCTTAAATCTAACTAACAATCAGATCCCTAATTTGACTTTTAACCCATGGTTTCATCCTAGAGCTCGTAAAAATGCCCTCATAAGGCCTTTGCGTAATCTGGACCTCAATATCTGATAGAACGTACCTATCATTAGGCAAAACTTTTTTAACGACATATGGACCCTTAAATTTTGGTAAAATTTTTTATTAACGTTAGGTGTGTGACCTCAATGTTTGGAATCATAACATAATCACCTATTTGATATTCCGTTGCTTCTTTATGATTCTTATTGTAGTAAGACTCATTATATTTTTGCGATTGAACGATATTATCACTAGCTCTTCACCTAATCTCTTCTAAATTTCTTACTGGATCTTCATCATTTAAGGACTCTAAAAATTCTTTTAAAGGTTCTGAAATTTTTCCTAATTGTCTCACACCGAACAACAAAATAGAAGGGGATTGTCCCGTCGATTTGTTGTTTGTATTATTTATAGCAAATTCTACAACTGATAAAACTTGATCCCATTTTTGGGTGCATCAACTAATTTTGAAATCATTGGAACGATTGTATGATTAAAACGCTCAATTTGCCCATTTGCACGAGGCACTGCTGTTGCAATTTGGACATACTCAACATTATTGCTCTTTCAAAAATTTAAGTGTGAGCTGAATGCAGTACCTTTATCAGAAACTATGCGTAATGGTCTACTAAACGTATTAAAATAGTTCTCTAAATGTTTAAACCGCTTCCTCAAAACCTGTCGATTTACATGGGTAAAGTTTAATGAATTTGATAAAACCATCAATAACCACAAATATATACTTGTTTCGTTTGGATGATGTCTCTAACGGACCACAATGGTCAATATGAATTGTTTGAAAAGGTACTGTTCCTTTTGGAATGCTGTGAAGAAACCCTTCCGATTTTTTATTACTAAAATTTAAAACAGTGCATTTAAGGCAATTTGCAACATAGTTTTACTTTTTCTCGCATTTAGGGAAACCGATAAGTTTGCCTAATCACCTCAATGCATTTATCTATGCCTACATGACCTACATCATCGTGACCTGCCCTAATCACATTACTCTCCATAGCTTTTGGTACATAGAACAAAAGCTTTCCTTGATCCTTCCTAAAAACAACAACATTTCGTAACTCATAAATTTTACTCTCAGCTACTTCTAATTCTTTTCTAATTTTCATAATTGCTTCGTTTTGTGTTTGCTTTATACTTAAATGCATTTCAAAGCTATTTTCCTGTAACACTAATATGTGAGAAAAATGTCTACTGAGGGCATCTGCATGTTACATCTTGGTGCTGTCTGCTCTAAAATATAATCAAAATTCTGTAACACCAACGACCATCGCATTATTTTAGGATTAATTTCCTTTTTCTTAAGAGCCAAATTTAAGCTATTACAATCTATTATAATTTTAAATGTTAAACCTTGAAGATAAACCCTAAACCTATTGAGGCTACTAATTATTGCCAATAATTCTAACTCAAAACTATGAAGCTTTGACTCTCCTTCAGTAGTACGCCTACTGTAATAAAATATAGGGTGAAACAATTTATCATTTTGCTTTTGCATCAGAATCCCACTATATCCCTGCGAACTAGCATCACAGTGGAGTTGAGTTTCAGAAAAAGGTGAGTATAATGCCAAAACTGGTTGAGTAATAAGAACATTCTTAATAGTGTTAAAACTTTCATATCACTTCTCGTCAAACTTAAAGATTACTTTTTTTCTAAGTAATTCGTATAAAAGACCTGCTAATAGTGCAAAATTTCTAACAAATTTATGGAAATACGATGCTAACCCAATAAAGCTATGCAATTCTCTAACTGTACGGGACACTGAAGAATAATTAATTGATTTAATATGATCTTCACTAGGTTGTACACTACCACCATCAATAATATACCCAAGATATGTTACTTTAGTGTTTAAAAAACTACATTTATCTACTCTTAAACTAAGTTTATTCCGGACAAGTCTATCGAACACTTTTCTAAAGTCTGCAAATTTTCTCCGATACTCTCCGTAGCTATCATCATATAGTCAATGTAAATAGATACTTTGTTTTCATTTATAAGATCTCTAAATATTGAGCTAACGTACCTAGCAAAAGCAGGACTATTTTTGAATCCAAATGGAGCTTTCAAAAATTCATACTGTCCTGAAGGCAAAACAAACGATGTATATTTTATAGAGTGGGCTCAACATCAATATAGTGAAATGCACTTTTAAGATCTAGTACCGTAAAATATTTTTTATCCTTTAATCTATCTATCAAATCATCGATTAATGGTAACAGATAATTATCATGTAGACATATTTTGTTTAAGTGCCTAAAATCTATACATAATCTATAGTCACCAGTCTTCTTTTTTACTAAAACAACCGGTGAACTATATTTGAATTTGCTTGTGCGAATTATTCCCTCCTTTACCATTTCTTCTATAAGTTTTTGAGATGCCTGATTTTCTACATATGACAAACGTCTAGGTCTAAAATAAAACGGTGTGTGACTTTGGTCCACTAAAATTTTCATTTCATATTTGGTTTCCGGTGTCTGAGGCCGCTCGGGATTTTTATAATGATCAATAAAAATTTTAACAGTTTTCTGTCTGGCTCGAGAATTCACATAAGGGTTAATATTTAGATGTATTTCATTTTTAATATTCAAAATTGACATACCTTCATCAGACATATTATTACTTGAAACAGGCTTAACTTCCAATTTTTCATTTTTAATCGTAAAACTTATTTTATCATTACATGGTAAATCACGCCCTAACAGACACTCACATGGTATTGAATAATCATGCACAACATAAAGAACAGAATCTAGTGCAATACCAGAAATACTAGCATCGATCACTCCTAAAATATCTAAATGATTAATATCTTGGTATTTATTGTTTACAACATAATCTTGCATATTCAAAACATTAACAATAGCCTTTCTTACCAAAGTTATGGCACTACCTGGATCGGAAACACTTTCTAATTGAAATTTGTGCCCTTGGACTTCTATCTCGATAGGTAACACAAACGGTCTGACTGGCTTATGCTGCAACAGCAAGGTTGACGCAGGTCGAGGTTCCTTTTTAATCACTACGAAAGTACAATATGGACAATTACCTTGCAAGTGAGTGGTAGATCCACAGCTATAACACGAACCTCTTAGACGAACAGGTTTTTTACAATCCTTTGCATAATGGCCAGGTTGATTGCAATTGTAACATTTTAGTTGATTTTGATAATTTATGCAGTTTGCAAGTTTCCTTTCAAACTTTTCTTCACCTTGTTTTTTCGTATATGTTTGTTTAGATTTACTCACCTGTTTTTCTTTAATTCGGTGACGTCTGGCGTCTTCAACTTTTTCAAACGTAATTATATCTTTATATAAATTGATCTTCTTCAAAATGATTCTTTGATATTAAGAAATTACTTAATTTCCTTGACTACAGTCCAATAACAATTTGTTCTTTTGTTTCTGCGAAAGACACCCAATTCTTTGCATAAATGAACTTTTTCATAAAAATAAGCCGTAACATTTCCGCGAGGTTGTATTCATTCTCATTTGCATTTTTTGCCATAAATCACTTTTACTAGATTCATGTAAAAATGTTTCTGTGAAAGCTGCTTTAATTGAGCCCAACTATTTACTACTTCTATATGAGCGTAAAACCAATGTTGGCAGCCCCTGTAATATTTGAAACTGCCATTTGATACATAACCGAATCCGGCCAATTATGAATAACAGCTGCTGACTCTAATTGCTGCAACCAAATTCGTGCTGCATTAGGCTCCTTTTGTCTATCAAACACATTAATAGCTTTCATAACATCAGGTATCATGTTTATGGTAGTAGTTTCAGGGTGCTGTCGAGGTGTTTGTTGTTGACTAATTTTTAGCATTTCTAGCATTTGCGTATTTTGTTGCAATAATGCAGTAATTGTACTCATAAATGCGGTGGAGTCGCTGCTGACTTTTTCGTTACTACTACTTAAAACTTGCAAAGGTCGTTGACCATCCTGATTAACATTCCTTAACACGTCAAATTGATTTTCTGCCAAAGTGGGTTGTGAATATTGACGCGCAAATTGTTCGAAATTCTCATTACTTGTTAATACACGATTATTTTCGTTAACACTATCCTCCATTTTCAAGATAAACAAAACGTGGTTGTCCAAATTAAAATACGTAGCCACTGCACATAACCTCTCATCAGAATCCTAAATACAATTTACGTTAATTTTTACGACATAACCCCACACCTCAGGTTGTAAGGTTGGCTCATAAATTATTTAAAAAAATAACTCTGATTACAAAATAATAAACTAATATTTTATTCTTCTGATTTCATAAGCACGTGTACACATAATCATAAAGTAATCAACTCAATTCAAGAACGAACTTCACAACGATGTCACCACCTTAAGAATGGCACGAAATTCAAAAAGTCTTACACTATTAGTTAAAGAGAAAAACGGAGATTATCGCGTTTATTTGGATGGTCGTGAGTTAAATTCTGTTACAATCTTTGATATCTATCCATAACCCTGAACGAACTCTATATTAAGTAGACTTCATAAAGTTATATATATACATCCTCTACAGATCTTAAACAAGCTTTTTATCACATACCTTTAGAATAATTTTTTAGTCAGAAAACTGTTTTTTGTGTACCTGGAAAAGGTTTATATGAATTTAATTTCTTACTGTTTGGTTTATCTAATGCCCCTGAAACACTTCAACGTACCATGGATAGAACATTAGGTCAAATTTTACATCAAGAACGTGCTTTTGTATACCTTGACGATATCTTAGTCATTTCAAATACCTTTGAAGAACATATCGTAACTTTAAATGAAGTAGCAGATTGCTTAAGCAATGCTGGTTTTAAACTAAATTTGGACAAATGTAACTTTTGCTGTTCATATCTTTCCTTCTTAGTGTTTATTACTGACGAAAATGGTTTACGCACCGGCCCTGATAAAGTAGATGCAATTACTAATTTTAAAATACCTAAAAACATCAATCAAAGTAAACGTTCAATCGGAATCATATCTTATTATCGAATTTGTTTACCAAACTTATTTGCTATCTCTTTCTATTACCGCACTAATTAAAAATAAAAAGAAAGGACAATATCGATTTGACTATTGAAGCACAAGCTTTTGATGAAATAAAATATTTGATCACATCAGCTCTCATCTTAATTTCCCCTAATTTTGAAGAAACATTTTATATTCAGGCCGATGCCTTACTTACTGGCTTAGGTGCCATTTTATTTCAAGAAAAAGATGGTTTAGAACATCCTATCGCATATGCAAGTCCTATATTTACTACTGCTGAATAGAAATATTCAGCTACTGAACGTGAACTTCTTCAAATAATCTTTGGAATTGAAAAATTCAGGGGTTATGTCGAAGGAACTCAATTATAGTAATTACCGATTGTGCTGCCCTTACCTGGTTAAATAATTTAAAACAACCCGCTGGACGTTTAGCCAGATAGAGTTTATGTATTTCACAATTCACCTTTACTGTCCGTCACAGACTTGGAAAATTAAGTATTATACCCAATGCTCTTTCTCGTGATGTAGTTGCCTTAAATCTTCCTAATTTAATTCCCGATACCTGGTACTCTAATAAGGTACAAAAATTAACTGAACATTCTGATAACTGCCCTTCCTTCCGCGTTATCAAAAATCGTTTATATAAATTTGTTAGTTCTTCTACATTTAACCTACTAACTTACCTGAATGGAAATTCATAATCCCTACCTCTAATCGGTCTGAAGTTTTAAAAATGTTTCATGATGATCCTACCTCTGCATATTTAGGCGTTACAAAAACTATATCTAAAATTTCTGATTGTTATTATTGGTCTAAGTTAAGACAATTCGTTTGCCTTTACATTAAAAACTGTAAAACTTGTTGTGCACAAAAGAGTTCACAAGAAGCTTGTCCCGGTTTAATAGGTACGGTTAAAAAAGTATCTTATCCATTTCAATTAATTTCTCTTGGCTTATTAGGACCCTTCCTCGATCTAAGAAAGGTAACACCTACTGGTTGTAACTGATTGGTTTTCTAAATTTGTTTTCGTTCATTCTCTATCAAAAGCTACCTCTTCCACAATCAATAAGTTTTTAGAGAAACAACTTTTTCTTATCTTCAGTGTACCTCAAATTATTCTCTGTGACAATGATTCACAATTCCCACAATTCTTTTCGAAAATTTTTAAAGATTTTGTAAAAAATTATAAAATTAAAAAAATTTGGTTTAATGCCAAATATCACCCTTAAGTAAACCTAACCGAATGCGTTAATCGTGTAATTATTACCGCTATCTCTTCATATATCGAATCTGACCATACTAAATGGGACAAAAATATATTTCAAATTGCACAAGGTTTGAGAACTTTGAAACATGAATCCACTGTCTTCTCTCCATCACTTTTAGTCTTTGGCTATTATACCCCAATTGATGGCACTTATTTATGGCCTGATAATACTGATGTAATTGAACTTGATGAAAAAATACGTTGTGATAAAGATCAACAACAATTACCATTAATTTTTATAGAAGTCCGAAAAATTTATTTAAAGCTTACGAAAAGAGTAAAAATCATTACAATGTCCGTAAAACAGATATTTCATTTGCTTTGGGTGAACAAGTTTGGAAGAAAAATTATTTGTTATCCGATGCTACAAACAAATTTTCGACAGACCCTAAATTTTCTTTATATATAATCACTCGAGTAATTTCTCCATTAGTATATGAGTTGCAAGATTTAAATGGTAAACCTCAGGGACGTTAGCATATCAAAGACTTTGAACGTTTTCCATCTGCCCCTAACGAGTAATATAAACTTACGTTTATTTTCATACACTTATCTAAACATTTCTTTTTGGTTTCCTGTCCCATTTTTGTTTAGCTTTACCTCCCCTACTTGAACATTATCTACTTATCGAACCCCTTTGTACCTAAATATTTATTAACGCTTTAACCCAAAACTTTTAAACCTTACCATGCATGCCATCATAATCTTCTGTTTTTAAAAATAGCCTGCCATACCTAGCACAATTTCCTTTACATGATCATTACTTACAAAGTATATTGAATTTTCCTTTGAATTCCTATCTTTTATTTGATTATTATTCCAAAATTTACTGCAGTTATTTATGTGGTTGACTTATGTTTCATCTGAACAACTCTGCGAATCGTTACGACCTGTCCTAAGCTGATGTCTATGGTTAATGCTTTGCTAAGGGTATACACATAGCAAATGCAAGCTATGCCTCTGTAGTAAAGTCAGTTTCCACAGTTGTGAATACAGGAAATTCCTATTCAATGTGTTTCCTTATGCAGATATTTTAATTATCTGCGTATTTTTCTATTATCAATCATTTCTATACGGTAAGTTTATAAAAGAACTCCTTGATTTAAAAAATCATAATTAAAAAACGAAACCAGTAATAAACTTTCGGGTTTTGAACTTTACTTCAGTATATTGTCAGGATTGTTTTGCTAATATTCGATCGCAGTGGGTGGCCTTGGAGCGAGCATGGTGGAGGGAAGAATGCGAACTTCCTAGAATATGTTGTTTTCAAATGAGACGACTTTTCAAGTAAGTGGGTCTGTCGACCGACACAGCTGTAGGATTTGGGAGTCTGAGTCACCGCATGAATTCATAGAACATCAGCGAGACTCCTAAAGTCGATGTTTTGTGTGGATTGATTCATGATTGTATCGTAGGACCTTTCATCTTCACAGAAAAGATAATTAATGGGGATATTTATTGTGAAATGCTTGAAACGATACGTTTTCTCACAGATAGATGATATCGAACTAGAAAAGGGACCGATTGTGTTCCAACAAGACGGCACGCCACTTCTCACTATAGCAACCGTGTCCGTGATGCGTTGAATTTGCGTTTCCTTGACAGGTGGATTGGTAGACGTGGGCCGATTGCATGGCCACCAAGAAGCCCAGATCTGACTCCACTAGATTTCTTTCTTTTGAGGATATGTAAAAAACATTGTTTATTCCGAGAAGATCTACGATATTGCTCATTTGAGGGAGAGGATTGTTGCAACTGCAGCATCAGTAATGCCTGATATGCTGCTCAATACCTGGGAAGAAACTGATTATCGTTTAGACGTGACCAGGGCAACAAATAGTGCACATATAGAACTTTATTAGGTATCAAAAAAAACTTGTGAAGATTGTCTTTAATACTATATAGGTTTAATAACTATCATTTTAACTTTCTGTATACAAATAAAACTTCAAATCAAGGAGTTCTTTTATAAACTCCCTGTATTATAGGAATGCTAAAGCATTTTTTTGTTTTTTCTGAATTTATTGGTGAGAGGCTATGGCTCTTTTGTTTTAAATATTATTCCCTATCTCACTATTATATCGAAATTCCCTTTGTCGTTAAATAACAATCTATCGTGCAATTACCGTTGTGTTTCTATGGCAGTCATGTTTTTGAAATTATCGTGGTGTATAGTAAAGTTGTTCATGCTACCTTTGTTTGATCTTCTTAATGCAGCGGATGTGCTCTGTAGGAAGATGATTTATTTGAGTTTATTTGGAATTTGTTTTCAAGCATCTACGTGGTGATAAAAATTTTATCGTATCATTAATATCGCAGGTGGTTCTTTAGACCAATCTGTCTTAATAAGGACATCCTCTCCTCTCTATCACCTCTCTCGGTTGCTTATCTAAAATTTTTACTGTTCTTCTTAATTTTTCTTTTGGTGGACCTGTTTCAAGTCCCGAGACAACCATCTGCCGATTAAGAGTGGTGTTCCCCCATTCTGGGCTACTCACCACACCTTGGTTGGTTGAGTAGCACTTGACTATCCAGCGTTTTTCTATCGCTTTTTGCTCAATACGAGCCCTTCTTATCTCTTCTACCTGGATTGCCACATAGCTCGTAACCTCCCACTTATCTCTTTTATCGTCGCTTATTCATCTTCTCCCTTTTTATTTTTCGAAGTCGCTGCATGGATAGAGGGTTGTTACTTCACAACATTGGGCCATGTGCTTGGTGGACGTCCATCTAGCCCTGCATCGCCACTGTCTACTGTTGATCTACTGGACAGTGCACTTTATTGTCTTGGCTTCGCTGACCTGTCTACTCGACACTGGGGTGCAGAGATGCACTCCCGAGCGAATGTGTGGGTCTGGGTGCAAAAAACAAGATCTGTGCACATTCATTTTGAGAAGTCTTCACATCGAGTGACTCTCTTAATTCCTGGTGTTGCAACTTTTGCTACGGTTTTAAAAAAACAGGTGGTGCCTATAGACAAAAGTAATTTAGGTCTCTGTGAATATGTAAGCTATCATACAAAGAGGTGTTTCTTTTTTTTTTGTTTTCTTTTTGAAGCTTTATGGCGATTGTTACGTTTTATCTTAAAGCTTTCAGGAATTAAATTTATTTATTTAGAAGTTAGGGACTTTATTTCAATATTAGTAAAAATCCCCGTTAATTAGTGCAATTCTGTCGATGTTGTGAAAACTCTGTGGTTAGTAACGTTCACACGGATCTCGGCGCCAGTTGATTATCTTTGCAAATGTAAGCGCTGACACAGGGTTCTGGCATGGCAAGAAGTTCCTCTTTCCACGAACGCAGGCACAAGTACGTCAATCTCATGTGTGCATGTTTATCTCTAATTTATGCATTTTTGGCTGTTGAATATTTTTGTCATGCACACAATTAGAGCCTTATTAATTTTGTAATTTTTAAGGTGTCGAAATGTGCTAAATACAAAAGGGCTTAATTGTTTAGAAGTGTATACAATTGTAATCCACAAGCAATGTTGCTCTGACAGTGATTAAATTTTTCAAATCCTCTTATATTATTTATAAAAAAAATTGAGGTCAATGTATAGTTATGCCTTTGCAGAATTTTCTGTTGTAGATCATAGCAGGCATTGAATCATTTGTTTTTGGAGAAATGTTTATGTCATATTGGTTATGTCATCATTATCACCGTAACTACGACTTCTTTGAATTAGTGTGCATTTGCTCTAATTAAAAATTGAAAGTTTGCGTTGATTTGTCTCTGATGAACCTATCAGTCAGATGGTGTAGTGTTTGTAGTAATTATTACGCTTGTAATAATAGCTTTAGATCCTTTTGTTGTGGCAAGAATTGTAACATTGAAACAGGATGGCCGAGGTCAACGTGAAACTGCAAGAATTGTTGATAAGAGCCTTTGTGCTATATAAAAGGTGCACCAACTCTATGAAGAGTGAAAAAGTCACCGCCCAAAAAGAATACCGATTTTTGATGTCCGCTAGTTTGTAGAACAACAGCTGCTGCGGTTTTACTACGAAATCAACTCCAAGAAGTTAGAGAAATAAATGTTGATAAATGGACTGTTAAGAGGAATTCACACTGCTGGATTGTCTTGTGGAAGGATGACTACAGATCCACCATTGCAACATCGACTTGGAAGTGCAAGATTAACTTTGCTCGAAATCTTGATGCATGGATTAGTGAAGACTTGAGCAATATCATGTTTTCAGACGAGTCGTGTTTTTGGCTCGATGGGCCAGATGAACGTCTTTGAATATGGATGACTCGAAGAAGGATATGCTCAAGTTTGTATTTACGAGCGACTTCCATTTGACAGCGGGTCTATTATGGTTAGGAATTAGTTCACAAGCATGCACAGAGTTGGTCATCATACAGAATGGTTTTCAGACAGATCACAGGTAAGTCTCCGATATGCTAGAAGATCATGTTGTCTTTCATAATCATTATGGGTGAGTGCACCATTTTTATGTACGATAATGTTAAACCTCACACAGCTAGAGTTGTCTGAGAATATTTGGATAAGGTAAGAATTACGCGTTTTAATTGGCCAGCCCTCAGTCCCAACATGAATCCCATTGAACATGTCTGGAATGGGTTGGGGTATCATATTTGCAGGCATACACGAACACCAAAAACTGACCAGAAGCTGAGAGAGTTTCTATTGCAAGAATGGGATAATATCGACCAGAATATAATCCGTAATTTAATTCAAGGTATGCCTCGTCGACTTCAAACAGTTCTTAATGCAAGAGGAGAAAATACATGTATTAGTGATCGTTTTTCATTTTTTTAGTCCCATATTGCCATTATGTAGAATTTTGTTTGAAATATAAATTTGTTGCTCTGGCACAATAAATCTTTAATACAAAAAATATGCTTTGTGATTTCATCATTGAATTTTTAATGTACCTACAACATATAGCGCAATCTTTTACAACAGGCTAGCATAAGCTTAAAACAGAAAATTCCGCAAAGATAACAACTATATGTTGACCTCAATTTTTTGCGTGCCGTTTAATTTTTAAACAAACTTACATGTGTAGAATATTCTTTTATATGCATTGTCAATTATTCAGGTTTTTTTTTTATATAAATGATATGATGGTTTTGTATATGAAACAATACCTTAACTTATGTTCTCTTATTTGTTTATATCACACTATTTAAAAATCAATGAACACATGTAGGTTTATTTTTATGTCAAACGCACCTGAAATTAGTCTAATAAGTGGATGTGTGATAAACTATAGAATGCTCGTAACCTACTTATCTTCACTTATTTGTCTAGTTATTAACAAGTGAAGATATGTTATAAAAATTAAATGTTTTGGAATTGTTTTAAATAATTAGTAGGCATAGAGTGGGTATATAAATTGTTTTATATATTTTATAATTTATTTTTTTTAGGCGCTAAAGTGGAATACCAAGATGCCCTTGTTCTCTTCAGTGAAAAGAAAATTTCGTCTGTTCAATCAATTGTACCTGCCTTAGAACTAGCAAACTCCCAACGTAAACCATTAATAATAATTGCAGAAGATATTGATGGGGAGGCACTTACAACCTTGGTTGTTAACAGGTAAGAACTAGTTTATGTAATATGTACCAAACCTTTTTTATCTGTACATTTTGCCACTCCCAATATAATAGACTTGCTGTTGCAAGGACATCTTGGATGCTTCTAATCCTCTTGACTTCTGAGAGGGCAAACACATTATCATCCTGCCAATGTTGACATTGATAGGAAATTTGGTAGTACCATGAGGTCATTCTTTGGGGTTCAAAATGAACGAATGCAATCTTCCCATCACTGAAAAAAATAATCGAGACACTAGCAGTTAAAAAGAAAGTTACTCATATATTTATTAAAGTAGCTTTACCCTACTTCATTTAAACAAGTCGAACCGGATTTTCATGATATGCTTGGTGTTATGCTATAGTTTACTGCATCCCATTTAGTAATCTTTAATTTTAACTAATGTTCTTCCTAAAAATAAAAAAACAACAAAAAATCTTGTGATTTTTAACCAATGAAGTTAAAATTCTACAAACTTGAATCATATTATTCAAAACTAAGATGTTGAAATGTACAAATAACTGATCGAAGAGCCTACATTATTAAACGTTTGTTGGATTTTCAAACAAAAATCTATTATTTTACTGCCTTATTTTCTTTCCTGCGGTGTTGAAACGTTCAGTACACAAAAGATAAACATGCAGTTACGCTAAATATATAATAATGATTTCATCTTATTAACTACTACTTTAGTATTAATCAAAACTTGCCTTGTGCAATTATCCAATATTTAATAGTTGGCATCAGACTTAATTTAGTGTGTTGCTTCCTGCCTATATCTGACTTGTCAAAAAAGGTTGACACTGTTGGATACGATTGACAAAAATGCCAAACGTAGTTGAAAGTTAGGTCGATATATAGTTGTGTACATGATTTAGATTTGTATAATTTTCCAATTGTTGTCACCCGTCTCTGGCCTAATTTGGAACCGCATGAGCCACAAAAGCCTAAGATACAGGTTTGAATTTTGTCCAGGGTCTCGTATTTTCTATCTTTCATTTGCTAGCTTGATTTGAAATATTATTTGGACTTTGCATAAAAGTATAGTAAAAGCTCTTAAGTTGATAAAAAGCAAAATTATTTATGCTCATTAATTTGGCCATTATTGTATTTTTTCGCACATTCCGAAATTTGCTTAAAATCGATTTTTCTCAAACAGTAGAAGATATGGACATTTTAAGAAGTATACATTATTTTTTAGTTTATAATTTAAATATTCATAAAAATACAGGGTTTCCATTTTAAAAATATCAACTTTGATATAACACGCTTTTTTGAAACACCCTGTATGTTTAAAAATATTTTAGAAATGTAGTCCTTATCATTCTGGATATACTTTATTCAGAAACTTTTTGAAATTATTTGTTGTTTACAAGCTATAGAATAATTTGTATGTGGTGCCCCATCCTGTATAATATATCGATGTAGATTGCTTGGGGTTGTACGCCTAATAGAAGATGCTATGGTGAATGTTTGTAATTGCGTCGTCTATTTTTGCTAGTTCTGATTAATAATATCACTGTAATCATACATCATATTTATAATAATGCGAAATAATACTTTGTAAATAATCTTTTAAATACAAAATAATGCATCCACAACAACTTTCTCTTCATATAAAGCCCAGAATATTTCCTTAAAACTAGAATGATCACTTGCTTATTCTAAACAAATGTTAAACATGTAATTATCATTCATAAACAACTCCACAATTAAATTCTCCGTAATATGTACAACTACTTTTATAAATCGTGTAATTTAATATCCTTCTCCTTAAAACCGTATTCAACTTATCTGAATTCAGTTAGGTTCAATTTTACTTTGTGTAATGATAAAAACCTGTATTTGTAGGTTTGCCAAACTCGTAAAATTAAATTGGATTGACTTTTTTTACATACAAACTTTTACTCTAAAATTAAGCTAACCAAGTCTTTAAAAACACTTCAAAATCTAAAGAAATTGCTTTAAACTTTACCATTACAAATCTTTTAATGTACCAGCTTAGACTTTTTCAGAAATGTATTTAAATAATTTTCACTACTAAATACTGTACATTTTATGCAGTACTTTAAAATACAAACGTATTATCTAAATTTCACCCATGATTTATCCTCTTTTCTGTGTTGTTTCCACGTTCTCATTTGTTTTAGAAGGAATTTGTGTCGTTTACATACGCAGTCATTTTCAAAAATTTAGCATCGTTTTTGTATGCTTATCAACCTTCGAAATTTAAGTTCATTGATTCTCTATAGCTCCAGGCTATTAAATAATTGTGTGTCACTGACTTATCTAAACATTGCTTCGTTCTAGAACATAAGGTCAATAAACATCATTTTGAATTCTTTCATTATTAAATGAATGGTTTAAACTTATATCAATATGCTTTTCTTATCAATGTGCTTTTCAATCGACGTAAGTACTTTTGCTATTACATGAAAATTAAAATACTTATAACATGTAACTTTACATAAAATTAAGTATTTAACCATAAATTGATTCTTTGATTATTAAATTAAAACTGAAGGCATTTACACAAATACAATATTTTAATGGATGAAAATCTTTCAACAAGTGCTTGTTTATACGTCAAACATAATAAATACCTTTAATTTTATTCGAACCCGATTCTGTTCATCATCATATTCCTCTAATAATCATGGTTTTTATGCGCCAAACATATTTGATATTATCCTGGACATTTCACAAAATGTTTTCTATTCAAATAAACATCTAAATGATTTGGCATTTTCTCAAATTCTTTTGAATTTTCTTATATTTATGAAGTCTGAGCTTTATCATGCGGTGGAATATGACCTTTATTTACATCGATATACAGGGCATCCAGAAACTTATGGATAAAATTTCAAGTGGGAGAGATCATGTCCTACTAAAATATTCATATGCGTGGGTTGCTCGATATATATCGGGAACTGATAACACTAGTGTTGCTAGGTGTGATCTGACGTTTCTAACCTAAAGTTTGACATGTCTGACAGTATACATACTTATTACATTTTGCCATATGAACACTATTTGTTTTGTTTTGATTGAGTTCAAAATTTCGTCTCGGCCAAAAAATTAAATTAACTCGTGGACATTTTTAGGCGATGATTCTTTAAGATTTCCTACGTGGATTATCTCAACAAACAGTACCTAAATCAACTTATTTCGACTGTTGTGCCAGAAAACAGATTGCTATGCGTGAATTGATAATGCAAGATCGTCATGTGATTTATCGTGAGATTCTGGCATCGCTAGGCATTAGTACGACAAGTGTAGATTGGATATTACATGAACATTTAGCTGTGATAAAGCTATGTGCACTTTGGATTCCACATAATTTGACAACCGGTCATAAAAATACTTGTGTCGATTGGTGCAAAGAAATGGTCAAAAAATGCGATTGCAGTGCTTCAAACGCAGTGTATAACATCTATCCAGGGGTCGAATCTTGGATTTATTCGTATGAACCCGAAAGTAAACAGCAGTCGACTGTATGGGTCTTCCAACATGAACAAAATCCAACGAATGTTGTCTGTGCTCGAAGCACTTTGAAGAAAGTGATCACTTGTTTTTTCTAAATAAATGGACATGTCACGACTGTTGCTTTGGAGGATCGTAGAACAAATTCTCTTTGGTATACAACCATCTGTTTGCCACAAGTTTTGGAGAAATAAGAAAAATAAACTGACGATGCCGAATCATTCTCTATCATGACAATGCGAGCTCTCACACATCGGCTCAAACAAGTGACTATTTGAGCACTCAAAACATCAAATTGATGGGTCATCCGCAGTATGGTCTTGATTTTGCACTTAATGATTTCTTTTTGTTCCCACACTGTGGCAACGATTTTCGACACCAGAAGAGGCAGTTGATGCGTTTAAAACCCATGTTTTGGAGATATCTCAATCGGAATGGAAAAAATGCTATGAAAATTGGTTCCAACGTATTCAAAAGTGTATCAATCATCGTGGAGAATATTTTGAAAAACAGTAAAGAAGTTTTCACACCTTAGGTTTTGTTTTTGTTAATTATTCGCGATACATATTGAGCCTCCCTCATATATGCTATAATTCAATTGTTTACAGTTTCAAAGTTATTTCAATGTTTTGTGTTCTTTTATAAAAAAATCATGCCTAACTATCTATTATTAATTATCAAAAATAAAATATTGGCTCTTTTAACGTAATTCTTTTTTGCAGTGTAGGTGAAAGTTGCATCCTTCATAAACCATAGCTATTTAAAAAAATTACCAATTATCACAAGAGAAAATCTAAGTTGCCTGCGTCTCTTTAGTTTTATAAAACATACTTCCATGTTATTCATATCAAAATTACTCAAAAAAGTACCTCTTTCCAAAAGTCTAAAAAACATCCTTGGTTTATCTCCTTTCCTTAGAGGTAAACTCTTAAGGCGTAAGTTTAATAACTCGGAAAATATTTGTGTTTAATTGTACGAACAACACTTATTTGACTAGAAAGGAATGGCTTTAGTATATGACTATAATCACATTCTTTTGTTTTGTTTAAATATATTTGATACAGTAATATGATAAATGCAATTTTGGTTGATCAATGTTGCATCTAAACTGCAAATTGTTTTAGTATTTTATTGAAATTAATTCAATTTAGATTTTTAAATGTTTATGAAAAATTAAGTTTCTGTTGGCTTACAAATTTTCTGCCATATTTTTCTTAAATTAATATATGCACATTTTAAGATTACGCATTGGTCTTCAAGTAGCTGCAGTAAAAGCCCCTGGTTTTGGAGATAATAGAAAAGCAGCTCTCATAGATATGGCAATTGCAACAGGGGGCATTGTTTTTGGTGATGAAGCTAATATTGTTAAAATTGAAGATGTTACCTCTTCTGATTTAGGACAAGTTGGTGAAATAGTGATTACAAAAGATGATACTCTTATTCTTAAAGGAAAAGTAGGTTTCTGAATACACGTAAGTTTTATTAATATTATATTCTTATGACAGGGAAAAGCAGATGAAATTAAAAAGCGTGCCGATCAGATTCGTGATCAGATTGAAACTACGACATCAGACTATGAGAAAGAAAAATTACAAGAAAGGTTAGCTCGCTTATCCTCTGGTGTGGCGCTACTCAAAGTTGGCGGTAGCAGCGAAGTTGAAGTAAATGAAAAGAAAGATAGAGTAAATGATGCCTTAAATGCCACTCGTGCAGCTGTGGAAGAGGGTATTGTACCTGGTGGTGGCACTGCATTACTTCGTTGCATTGATAGTTTAAGTTCAGTTAAAACTATTAACTCAGACCAGGCTGTTGGTAAGGGGATATGTTTATATTTTTTTTATTTTAATACTCTTTAATAGGTGTTGAAGTAGTTAAAAAGGCCTTGAGGGTGCCTTGTATGACAATTGCTAAAAATGCAGGTAAAGATGGATCTGTAGTTGTCTCTAAAGTGGAAGACCAAAGTGGAGATTTTGGTTATGATGCACTTAATGATGAGTATGTTCATATGTTTGAACGGGGCATTATTGATCCCACTAAGGTAAGATATAGTTTGTCATTGTGACTACTGAACTTAGTGACAATTGGTTTGTATGTAATATGCTGTAACCGTCGCACATGCATATACTGTTGTAAAATATTTTGTTTTTGTACTTGTGTATACAAGTATGAAAAACCTTGAATTTCAGAGAAATTTAAAATGGAAAAAATTAAGATTTTGGAATTGATATTCAAAATAAATCCTGTGTATTTAAACGAATGGTAGTGTTCTGCATAGATAGTTAAAAGTATCTCTTATTAATTTATAAAATCTTAATCGAAAGTGTGTGTGTGTAAGGTTTAGATTATAAATTTCACCTTGTTTTCTGACATTTTGTCATTGTTTTCAATGGTTATTTCATTCTAAATTAAGCATGCAACCAATGAATTTTTCTATCACTATCTTTCACAAGATGTCTTACTTTATTCTAATTTATAACCTACATTGTCAATTTCGAAGATATGACTGCAAATGTCAGTTTTAAAGGTAAGAACGAATAACAGCGTTTTATTTTTGATGTGCATACTATTTAAGGAAACATTGTAAAAACTTGAGTATGTTCATT
The DNA here is from genome assembly GCA_036346225.1 of Platerodrilus igneus. NCBI lineage: Eukaryota > Metazoa > Arthropoda > Insecta > Coleoptera > Lycidae > Platerodrilus > Platerodrilus igneus. The sequence continues at coordinate 81,599 of JARFIW010000500.1, read as the reverse complement.
CCTGTTAGTTTGGTGTTCAAGGCTGACTATATATCTTATCTATTTTTATGCAGTGTCTGAAGTTATCTAAAAGATTTTTAAATTAGTTGCGCTCGCATCCTGCCACTGTACAATGCCTCAGTAGTAGCTTGTAACATTTGCTCTATAAATCTTTGCTATATTACTTCAGTTACAAACTAATATTAGTTTCTGACTTGAAACTAATGCCTACATTACCTGATCGTTGCTCCAACAGCGAATGATCACCTGTTCTGCAATTATAGATTAACAGACAGATATACATAAATATAAAGAAATACACTCTAAATATCTCATCTTAAACAAATGGCATTTATTTACTAATGGTGCTAGGGGCATCACAAACAATTTATCAATAAACAACTAAACTTTGTCTAATCTATACTAATTAAGACCTGAATATTTTGGCCAAAATTCAACGAATACATTTCTAAATATTACTCACCAGTATCCTGATACTACTTACATTTAAATACAAGTCGCATTGCCAATTGCTTGATATTTAACATCTTCTACAAAGTGAGTGAAATATAGGCATTCTCATCAGGCATCAAGGGCTGCTGGAGAGCTTTTTCGCATTTACATATTTTATGATGAGCACTTATTATTTGATGAATCAGGAACAGCCTGAATTAACCAATTCTTTTATTTTTTAAACTTCTTTCAACAAGTAACTTCGCATATGTTAAGTAATCCGGAAAAAGCTTGTAGTTTGATAGACCTTTATTAAGTTAATCTTTTAAATCTAAATAAGAATTACCTTCGTGGTTTCTACTAATACAAATCACCATTGTCCCAGTAACAAAGTCTTTACACGATGGAACCCTCAACCTTCACCAAACCATCACGTTTTTTTTTCTTTTAATAATTTAACACTTTTACACGAGTTTATGGATTCCCGTGACACACAAGCTCTAATTTAATCATCCACCATCCTTTTGCTTGATAGTTTCAAGCAAATTCGCAAAAGTTTGCGAATTCCTGCAAGGCAGAACGGCCCAACCGCCAAGGGACAACAGTAAAAAAGAAAAAGCCCTCGCTTGAGTGTTTCTCTGCTATTTATGACTTTTCAAACTGGCGGGAATTAACCTGGCGTCGACTAGCTGCTAGCCAATCAAAAAATATTATTCATTTCTAACAGGAACAATGGAATTTTCCACTGAATTTCGTGATAAGTAACCTAAATCTCGAGAAAACTTAGTATTAAGGATATTATAAGTACAGACCCGTACTCAGTATTATTCTACAGTATATTATAGTATAAATTAAAAAAAAACAAAATTTGAACTTCCAGCCTTGGTCAGGCATTACAAGCTACTAATGATCTATGTTAGCTAGGCGTTGTTTTCAAAGTGGTATCGTTTAAGTGATGTTAGTATTGCCTGCCTTAATGTTATTTTATAATTCATTGGTAATTGTTAATTACTTCTATGAAATTACTTTTAATGTAGGGATTTTTGTTGTGATTATAATATTTATATGATGTTGCATACACATTTTTTACGTTAGTGAAGCTAGTGGCCACTATGTTCCGGCCACTAAATATGGATACACCTACCAATCTCCATCACTAGAAAATCACGCCTACTGAACTGAAGAAGCATTCCTATTGTTCAATTATGTTTGTTATATTGACCCAATTATTTTACGCATTTTAAATCTAAGGGAGTTTGAAATTTAAAAAATAGATTCCTTACGTGTATATTTTAAGCAGTTGCTCGTTTAAATTGAAATACATGTAATTTTCTTAACTTGTGTAAAACCTGCGCTCTTGAAACTTGTTAGACAGCTAGTGTAGGTATACTATAATAACACATACCTTTTATAGAAACGCGTTCATCCCGGTTCACAAATTGTTCCGAATTTATCTAGGGAACATCTTAAAAAAAATTAAAAATTCATTTCTTAGCTTCTGTAAGACTCTTGAAACTTGGTAGTCAGCTATGGTAGGTGTACTAAAATAACACATACCTTTTACAGAAACTTGTTCGTGTCGGTTCACTAATTTTTTTGAATTTGCATAAGGACATCTTAAGCAAATTAAAAAATTTTTCTTAGCTTCTGTTATACCTGCGCTCTTGAAACTTGGTGGGTGGCTAGGGTAGGTGTACTAAAACAACCCGTACCTTTTACAGAAACGTCCGCCCCGGTCCCCTAACTTTTTTGGAATTTTGCATAATTACACCATAAAAAAATTTTGTTAGCTTCTGTAAGACTTACGCTCTTGAAACTTGGTGGGCAGCTAGTGTAAGTGTACCAAAACAACACATACCTTTTACAGAAACGTGTTCGCCCCTATTCATAAATATGTCCGAATTTACGTAAGGACATGTTAAGAAAATTAATAAATTCATTTCTTAGCTTCTGTAAGACCTGCGCTCTTGAAAGTTGGTAATCAGCTAGGGTAGGTGTACTAAAACAACACATACTTTTTACAGAAACTTGTTCACCCCGGTTCACAAATTTTTTAGAATTTGTGTAAGGACAACTTAATCAAATTAAAATTTTTTTTTCTTAGCTTCTGTTATATCTTCGTTCTTGAAACTTTTTAGGCTGCTAGTGTAGGTGTACTAAAACAATCCATATCTTTTACAGAAACGTTCGCCCCGGTTCACTAACTTTTTTGCAATTTGCGTAACGACTCCATAAGAAAATTTAAAAAAAAATTTTCCTATCTTCTGTAAAACCTGCGCTTTTGAAACTCTGTAGGTAGCTAGGGTAAGTGTACACCAGTTTCCCCACACAGTTTATAATGTTTGCACATACTTTTGCTTTCCAACAAGTCTTGACTCAATATAGGAGCGTTATGAGTATGAACGTGATGTTTTTACAAACAAGTAAGTCACGCCTGTTTGCACGTGTAGGGTGCTTTTTAAGAGGACTGTTTCTAGTTTAGGATCTTATACTACCTCAACAAAATTGGCACAAGATATGGAAGTATGTACAGTACCATAATCGCTTTTGAAAAGAGAAGTGTGCTAGTCCTGGCTTATCGTAAAAGATTCAGTTGCACTCCATTCTACAAATGCCTCCTAACCAAAAACTTTCTTGATCCTAAAATGAGCCTCAATAATCCTCTTACACAAATCATCCACATCCCCAGACGATCCAAAATCCTACAGACCAATAGGTCTTCTCCCAAGCCTTGGCAGAAACGCAAAATGCATGTCTCCACCAAAATTAATTCCTATACAGAAAACCACTTTCTTCTTTCCGATAACCATTTCACCTTCTGAAGAGATCTTAACGCCAAGCTTACAATCCACCACCTAATCTCCTCAGTCAAAATATCGACCCACAAATGCGCCATCGCCAGTTTTCTCTAAAAAAAATTTTAATTCCTTATGGTGTCATTACGCAAATTCCAAAAAAATTGTGAACCGGGTCAAACACGTTTCTGTAAAAGGTATGTGTTGTTTTAGTATACCTACGCTAGCTTTCTAGCAAGTTTCAAGGGTGCAGGTTTTACACAAGTTAAGAAAATTACATGTATTTCAATTTAAAAGAGCAACTGCTTAAAATATACACGTAAGGAATGTATTTTTTTAATTTCAATCTCCCTTAGATTTAAAATGCGTAAAATAATTGGGTCAATATAAGAAACATAATTGAACAATAGGAATGCTTCTTCAGTTCAGTAGGCGCCGTTTTGTAGTGATGGAGATTGGTAGGTGTATCCATATTTAGCGGCCGGTAGATAGTGGCCGCTAGCTTTACTAACGTCATTTTTTGCAGTTTGGGTTTTATTGTTCTGAGAAAAGTAATGGGAACATTCAAATAATTCCCATGTATTTTAAAACGTGTTAAACAGTTGCATACATTAGAGCTTGATTAACGTTTTAGTTTCTCAGGTGTCGGACGTATGCTAAATAATAGAGAATTTTTAATATTTGTGCATATTATTATTATATGTACTTTATAAAGAATTGTACAATTGATACTTTTATATATTAAAAAATCTGGAATCAATGGAAAATTTTAGAATTAATAGTAGCAATTTGTTGTGCATTTATAAAGTAAAGTGTAGCATGATGTCGAAGAGCAAATGTAGAATTCAAAGGCTTGACCGTTATTTTTTTGCTTGAATAGTACATTATTTTTTTAGCGCAACTTGTTACAAAATTTTAACAAAGCATCATGGCAGGTGACATTTTGGTATTTCTTATATCTAGAGACATTAGTAATATGTGTTATTCCATTTTCAAATAAAATCCAAATGCTGAAAAATTATGACTTAATAATTCGAGTATTACCAAATGTCGAAGTTCGATTTTTATATCATCCTGAAAATATAAATTATATCCATTATTGGTTTTGTTATTGGTGCTACTGCAATTATTTGGTTATATTATTTATCCTCATGTTGACCAGTTGACCAATTTAATAATTACTAGCAGTAACTATTTCATTTAAACAACCTGGTGAAGGTTTTTGTTTGTTACTATATTTATATCTACCATTAGTAAACTGTTACTGATTTAAACATTTGAAATTTTTCTTTCATATATACCTGTAAAAGTTTTTTTTTTTATTAAGTGGTCATCTTGGTGTAATTCCTGTCATTTGTAATAGTGTATATGCAGTTTTTAGGAAACCAAAATTTTTGAAGTGCCTAATTACACCATAACATTTAATATTTTCAGTTAACAATGGGAAATAATTTTTGTAAGTTTGAGTAATAAATGGCGCATCAGGATTGGACAAAATCATTTGAAATAGTTTGTACTGGCCATGTTTCATTAACCACAATAATTTGTCTATTTTAGTTAATATGGAATATGAGTCGACATTAAAATTTTAGATTTCTTTAAAATATTTGTTGTGTCCTTTAATTAATATAGGAATTAGCAAAAGGTGATTTGAATTTTTACTTTTAAACAATAATATTGATGTTGCTTATAATGAACATACGCTTAAATTAAACATACACTTGTTTTTCAAAAATATGACACCGCAGCATATGCATGTCAGATGGGAATAGTATGGAATTATATAAAGTGCTCTGCATCTAAATAGGATGCCTTGCTTAAGCTCAGTCACTGTGCATATTTTAGAAGCCAGCCGAGATACAAAATTCGTTAAATTACAAAAAAATTGCATCCTTTCAAGTCCTTAACGCTTTTCAGAATGGTGATATTGATGGTTCCTGAAATATGCAAAACTTTGTCATTTTTTATAAATGCTTCGTAACTATTGTATTTACAGAAATATTCAATTGGAGATCTGTATAGAGGTATCTAAGCATGTGCAGAATTCAAATCAATCGACATTAAAATTCATATAATGGTTTTACATTTTATTATACGATAGTCAACTTTGTTCTTTTGATGTCATATTGGATTTTTTTTTTATTACGGAATGACATTTTCAAATCTTTATACGCCACTTAATCAATTTTTGACATCTTTCTGTAAATAAAAGGTTTAAAGTCATCTTAATCGTAATCTTAAGAATGTGCTATTTTATATAACGAAGTTGTGCTCTATTCCTGGAATAACAAGAATTTGTACGTAGTTGGAAATATTTTAGCTGTACTTGCTTTGTTTCATAACCCCTGCATGCAAATTTGTTTTGTAGTTTTTGAGATACCTTTAATGAACGCTCATTGTGGAACACCCTGTATTTTTAATATGGAGAACTTATGTTTAACTACCATTTTTTATAGGTAGGTGTGGTAGCTTAAATATTATCAGTTTTTGTACATATATCCAAACATGTTTATTAATTTAATTGTCGAAACTGATCAACTAGCAAATTTCTCTACTTGTGTTATACACAACTTTGACGGTCCTTATACATATAGTTTCAAGATCAAAGACATTCAATTATGATAGCTATTTATAAATTATAGTGCAAATTTAATCTCTTTTTCAGTATTCGAAGAACACTTGCAGTTTTTAATTGTTGAGGGAATTCTCTTGACAGATAAATTTATCAGATCTGAAAGTATGTGAGATACATTATTTGTTATTTCGATTAGTGAAATAGTGATATCATCTATTATTGTTGTTAAGAACTGTCCAAAAACATTTATAACTTCTTTTAAATTAGTAGTTAATATTCCATCTTTCTGCATTTGATATTTGGACTTATTATTAAAATTATCGATGAGTTTGGTTTGTGATCAATTTTTCATTGGGCACTTGAGGGGCAATTTCCTTTTTTAGAATGATGTGTTGCTTAGCAATAAAATTGCTTTTGGAGATCTTTTTTTATTGGATTAAGGTCTTTTAAATTCTGCCATTTAACTAACAAATAATTAGGAAAACGGATCTTGGTTTGAGTGACACGGTGTTTAAATTTAATTTTACTTTTACTAAAGGTAATCTCAAAACAATATAGGAAGTATTCAAAAAAGTTTAATTTTTTTTATTGAAGTCTTTGTAAGATCAAAATTCAACACTGAAAGTATATTTGTAAAGGAAAGGTGTAAATTCATTAATAGAGCGTGAAGAAATTAAAATTGCAATCCATAATTTGTAAGTGGTAGTCAGAGAGATCAGGATCATAGTTGGAGATTTTATAAAAGTTCTGGTGTATTGGAGACGACATAATCTAATGTGGAGAGACTTGTGTACCGGTACTTTAGTGTTTTTGCCAGTTCTGTTATGAGAGAAAACATTTTGAAGAAACTTTATGATACATTGAGTTCAAAATCAAGATCACCACATTAATAATATGAACTGGATGTGTTTTATATGTTTTGATAAAGCTGGTGATGATCTTCAAAAGAAAATGTCGATGATCATTGCTTGGACAATATCAGATAGACAGACTGCCTTATCTTTTTAGGTGTAGTTTGGAAAATAACATCGGCCCCTTTGATATTTACGTTATTTGGTACAAAATGGTCTACAGGATTATTTTCCTAATACACTAATTGCACTAACAATAATTTTGACACTACCTGTTTCAGTTGAGAGATCATTCTCTAAATTTGGTTACATCAACAACTACATTAGGACAACAATGCTTCAAGAACATTTAATTGACTCGACAGTGATATCTATCAAGTTAGAAATACGGGATGCATTGGATATAGTATTGACCAAAAGTTTTATGAAATTGAAGCTCGGCACGCAGGACTTTTATAAATCGCGTTCTATATTTCGATAAATAATTATTGGTGTTCTTTAGGTTAATGTTTATCTAATTGTTAGTTAACCTTTAATTTGTAGAAATTGTTTTGCTATTACAAATACTAATACTAAATTATTTTTCTGTTAACCTTCTAAATGATGTTACAATAATAACGCAAAAATTGAATTACACGCCCTTTTGCCTGTTTTGATTCAACGGGTTGATAATTGGGACAGGTAAATAGGAGTCATACGAGTTAGTGATCATTGAGCGTTACACGATACAACGTGTCCTTATTGTTAAACATTGCAGGATGGTGAAAATTTTATTGCCATCATTCATAAAGTGCGTCCAATTTTCGGTAGAAATTTTCCAAATTCATCAACTGTAAAAGGAATAATTGAGAAATTTGAAAGTATTGGTTCAGTTGTTTATATAACACACACGTAGTGGTCGTTCAAAAGAAAACATGCTGGCAGTTCACAGGAGTATGGCCAGAGTCCAGAACCTGGATTTATTATCGTGCATAAGAATTGGAGTTTCAGCAGTCACTTTTCACCATATTGTCACCTATGGACTTTTTGTGTGCAGTTTTTTGAAGTATCAGGTTTACGCCACAGTAACCAAGCATTGAAGGTCGAAATTGAATGCTGTCACGGAGATATGATTTGCATAAGTCTGCAATGCAGGTTTTTTCAAGATTATACATCGTCCTTCATTGGTAGGATTACGACTAAAAGCACTGATCACTTGAATTCCTGATTTTATGGTGTGGATTATCTCTACAAATCAGTGTTCAGTAAAACAAAATAGAGACTTTGTGACTTTGCATGCAAGTAACTCGATTAAATTAAATTTTTTTCGTAAACATTGAAAAGTAAGATTCTGAATTTGCTTAGGTGGTTAGTTGATTAAAAACAGGAATAAATTCACATTTTATTTTCTTCAACTTGGGCACTTTATTGAAAATTTTCAAATTTTGCCAAATTGCTTAAATTGTAACAAGGTGCCAGATGATTGGTGTTCGTTTCTAGTTTTGTCAATATTGTAAGTACTAAATATAGTTGATTTTTGCCATTGAAATTGTGCAGTAAATTTGTTCGCTATTAATTCGCAAATTATACTTTTACCAGCTTTAAGGTGTAATCTGAAATGTATCTATCTGTCAAATAGGCATTGGTGTCTGTGTATGCAGTTTTGATATTGACAAGATTATAGATCTTCTTGTTCATGGTGTAAATAGCTTGGTTGTGGATGGAACTGTTATGCCAATGAAATATGTCATGAAAATGCCATTTGTGTTTTAGTTTACTTATAGTATCTCTTAATAAAGAAGAGGGGGAGAGATTTTCTAGAGAGAGCATTATTTGTCCCACCAAATATCAATACAAAATTATCTTGTGTATAATCTTTCGATAGATTTTTAATATCATTCACTATATGTTTAAAAAAAGCATTTGGTTTGAGCATGCATCAAACTTTTGCCAGACCTGCTAAATAATTTGAAAGGAATAAAAACTTGGCAATATACCTGCGATTACTGTTTCTAATTATCAACACTTTAGATTTAGTGCAGTGTTTGATATGTTTACATTCACAACATTCCATTGTAGATTAGATAATTTACCACAAGCCCAGACAGTCCTAAATGTGTTTTAGAAGTTACCTTATTACCTTACCTTATTACCTGATTTATAGTTATGTTCCAATAACTTGTTTTGTTTGATATGTTTATTCTGAATGTTGATTATATCAGATTGAGTTTGAGAGATTTTATTAATCTTAGTATTGATGAGATTGTAGCCAGTAGTTGCGTTGCTATAGTCTTTGATGTAATCGGAATTTGACCACACATAAATTCAAACCATTGATCTGAAAAGACTCCTCGCGTATCTACTAGAATCCAATTTCATGTAATCAGTTTGAGTGGTTCTGATTTTATTTTGGTGTTTACCTGCAGATTCTTCCAGAGATTTACTTTTTCTTGTTGGGTTCTGTTACTAGTTTTTAAGTGCAGCTTTATTTATTACCACTTCATTCAGTAGAATACTACATTCTCTTTTTAATTTATCAATATCTTTAATTCTGTTTGTTAGATGGCATGGTTTTCTACTCATTGTTAATTTTAAAATACTTTTTTGTCTGTTTATGGAACACTGGTTGCAAATGACTATATTGTTATTTATGAAAGTAAAATCTTTGTGACTTTTAGTAGGCAACTCGCATGAAAGCTTCCAGCACTTGACACATGTATTTATTTAGTTTGTACTGGCAAAATTTAGAATTGAATGCTGGCATCGCAAATTATTGTCAGCCATCTTTACAATTGAGATTTTTTTATTTTCGTTCCATAATAAAAATAAAGTTATCAGTTGATTCAAGCTGTCTTATTTCAAATTTAATAACTTCTCTGAGAAGAAGAAAAAAATGGTTATGTGGCAGTGTAAACATTTTTTAAATATTCTAACAAATAATACAAATAGTAAATTTCAGATATTTGCTAATATCCAAAACCAATATCGGGTTTATTAAAGTGTCTTAGTGATCTGTCAAATGTCCAACTTTTTTCCTATTTCAACTTTCCTGATATTATTCAGGTGTTCATCCCCTTAGAATATACTAAGCAAAGCATTGGATAAGTTTTTTGTGGTTTCTACTATCGGATAAGGTTTGTATGTGAGAAGTGTATAAAAATAGGAACCATACTATTAGAAATGTATAATTTAACAATTTTTACACAATTATAAACAAATATTTTATTAATCTACAGCGTTCTCCTGTTTTATGATGGTCATATTGTAAGAACAATATGTACAACTTTTAACAAAATTTACCTGGTCTTATCCTTATTTTGTATTATATGTGGATTTTAACTGTATTGTGCATAGGGACAAATATGTTAACTGACTTTGTTTGTTCTGTTACAGGTTGTACGCACAGCTATTACAGATGCCTCTGGGGTAGCATCATTATTAACAACTGCAGAAGCAGTAATCACTGAAATACCCAAGGAAGAACCTCCAATTCCATCTGGAGCTGGTGGTATGGGAGGAATGGGTGGTATGGGTGGTATGGGCGGCATGATGTAATTGGACCCTGTACCTTCCTTTGTGACTGCGATATTTCATAAATTCATATTTTTCTTTTTGAAGAATTTAGAAACTGTTTGATTGTATTTTGATTGTTACGTTACATCAAATACTTGTTTTTGTACTTTTATATAATGGTTTGTATTATAGTTTATCAAAATACAAACATGCAGTTTTTAACTTTATTTTTTATATGCCAGTTGTCCTCATATGGCATACTTGTGTAATTGGTCAGAGTTAACTTCATTTGACCATTACCTGTAATCGAATACAGATCATTCATTTCATTGTAGAATAAGTAGGTAGTCCTGAGGTTATTTTAATTATTAGGGGTGTTTGTATCAAGCATACTTATATATTACAATTATCAAAAATATTATACATCACTGTAAATATTTTTAAAGAAGGCTGAACGATTGTAAACTTGTTCTTTTAACTGAACAGCATCCGCATTTATTGTACATTGATCAATATGACGCCTATGAATAAAGTTTATATTATACTGTTTATTTTTTAAGTGAATGTTCCATTATTGGGATTTGCTCAATTATCACTGTTAAAAACCTATGTGTTTAGTTTGAAATGAATTACAAAGTACTTCCCTTAACGTGAAAGCAAAATGAGTACTGGTTTTCTATTTTCTTTTGAGGTATATGATAAAAATGTTGCTCAGTAAGTGATCATGATCCACTAATTACTATTAGTTTTCAAAAATGTCAAACGTAATTGAATATCAAGTTGATGTATAGTTGCATACATGATTTAGATTCGTATATCTTAACAATTATAATTACCGTCCGGTGGCACATTTGGTTAATGCATCGGCTGTAAAAGCTGAAATTACACACTCAAATCCTGTATGGAATCTTATATTTTCCAACTTTCTATTGCTAGCTAGATTTGAAATGATCATTTAGGCTTTGCATAAAAGTCTTTCATGTTATTAATTAATATAACATTGAAGATTAATTTGCCTTGTGCAGTTACTAGTGTATAACTATTGGCAACACATAATGACTTACCTAAACTTTCACTATGAAGTTTACTTCAAAAAGTTGAAGCATTGCTGTGCAGAAAAATCTGAGCATGTTGAATGAAAATCGATAAATTATGAATATTGGGTCATCGGTAAATACCTGTATTTGAAGGAATTAGTAATATAGATTTACGAAGATATGCTTAATAAATACACTTTACAGTCAATGCTCATCGTACATGATTAAAAAATTAGGTTGCATCGTTCAAAAGAGGAAAACTTCTGTTGCAAATAAGCAATCAAGATTTTTATGTCCACTCTCGAAAATATTGACACAATTTGAGATATCAGAATTGGACTGAAACTTACAACTAAGGTATAAAAAAGGTTTCGTATGTATGCGTCTATTGTCTAGTTCACGTCAATTTAGTTATAAAACCAGTTTCTGCGAAACAGACTCTAAAATGCTTGTACTCTCAAACACGATCAACCAATTTTATTAGTTCATAATATTACTATGAAGGTGGTCATTAATCTTTAAAAGTAGAATTTTTGAATTCAGGATAAATTTCATGAAATTAGTTGCTCCTGTCTGCAAAATAATCATGAAAACTAGACTTATTCGAGGCCTTTTAATTTGTTACAAAATGCAGCACTAACATTTAATGTCTGTTGGTAGAGCATTGAATATATTTTTCCCATGTAAAACCATATTTTAATTAATTGTGATTTTGAAATAGGAAGACTTGTCTGTCTTGCATCATCTAGTATTTGTAGTCAAGCGAACCATAGTTACTAGAGAGCCTTTGTGTTTATGCATAAGATCTGGTCTCTAATATGTATATACCGAATAAAGTGAGAATTCTATTATTTATAAAAATTCGTTCGAAAGAGTCATGACTGACTGGCTGGTTTATAAATGTATCAAATGGAGAAATATATAAGGTATTTAATTTTTCTTGTGATGTAGCCCCAATAGACAATACCATATCCTAAATGTAATTCGCAAAATAGGCGTGCCATATCTCATTCAAGTTCAAATGCTATTGTACGAATTGCAATAGATTTTTAGAAAGTATTTCTGTCAGTAATCCATTTCAAGTTATTATCAATATATAGATTCAAAAATTTTGTTTCCATTGGTATGTGTTTATAGAGTTCCATTAAAGGTTATAATTTTGGTTTTATTAAAATTTCAACACGAATCCTTACTATTGTACCATTCCTTTATTTTTACAATTTCATTGTGTTAGCTAGAGCGTTTGCATTCAAATCTGACCACAGTATTCTATAACCTTAACACAATCCTCCATTGCATAGAGGTTTTTTGCGGGTAATTTGAATGTGAATGAAAAAATCTACTATAAAATTTCTAAGTCGAACCAGTTAATATAAAATGTGGATTCTCATAATAATAACATGTTTGAACTTCTTTTTAATTAACACAAACAATTGCAAAGAAGTAAATTAAAAATAATTTTACTAAGAAAATACTTCTATCGGGTTCAAAATGCTTTAAAATATGTAAATAATTTGTCTATATGTACTGTTTGAAGATTTTGTGAAACATCCCCTAAAACTACAAAATGTGCCACCTTTTTCATTATATCAGTCCATATTCATTGTTAAATGCTAAATAACGATACTTACAACAATACGAATTGAAATAAAAAGTTAAGTTATCCAAATGAAAATTTTAGGTTGATTAGAAAACCACTTATTTAGAGCATGCTCAAAGAAAAACATGTGGGAAACGCTAGCCTTCACATCTGTAAGAGGTGGATAATCTATGGTAAAGGCTCCTGATATATTGTTAATATTTATGTAAAGCAAAACCTAGACATGCCCCAAAATAGATCCCTGGGGTACTCCACACTTTACTGGAATGGGCGAAGATATTTTGTTAGATCTTGACTATTTGTGTTCTACCTTCAAGGTATATTTTAAACCAGTTTAATGCTATTCCTCAAAATTCATATAATTCTAATTTTAGTAATAATATTCTATGACTAACACAATCTAAAGCTTTTGAAGTGTCACAAAACAATACCGAGAAAACTTCTGTTTGTTATTGATATTGAAATAAATGTCGTACAATAGATTAATCAGCAACATATGTGTTTAATTTATTATAAAATTCAAATTGAAGGTTAGAGAAAAGACACGTGTTTTATGGTTGGTTTTTGGATCTAGAAATTTACGGTTTGGAGGTGTTTGTGGTTGAATAGTTGGGACTGTGTGTTTGTGTAAGTGGAATTGTGGGGAACACGAACGTGAGTAAAAAACAATTTTTATTGCTGCTTGCCTGCTTGCTTATTAATTATTTAATCCTTTAACCTGTTTTCCTACACATACATATAGGGTAAAAGTATAACATGTTAACGGGGACTGGGGGCCCAGGTGACCCCCAGGATCATCCGCCAGAACGACCAAAAATTATGTACGGTTGCTACGATACTGCACCGTATACAATCATTGTGGGGAGTAAAGATAAAAACATTGGGAATGTGCACCCGACGGTAGTGGGTAGAATCCTGAAAAGGGGCGATATAATGGCAATAAGTAAAATTACTAGAAAGGGACGTAACCGTATAGGGATTGATTTTAAGACCCCGAAAGCCGCTAATGAATTTATTAATCATCAGATTAATATAGATAACCAGTGGGAAGCATTTGTACCAACATCCTTAATTACGGTGAAAGGTATTGTCAGAGGCATTGACGTTAATACATCGATAGAGGAAATTGTAAAAGAAGGCACAGCTGCCAGACCAATAGTATCAGCAAGAAGGCTTAACAGGCGGGTAGAACTTAATGAAAAGATTACATATATTCCTACAGAGTCAGTGGTGGTAACTTTTAAAGGAAAGAGGCTTCCAGAATACATTCATATAAATTACTATGAAGCATAAGTGGAAGTATATATAGACCCTGTCCTGCAATGCACAAACTGCCTGAGATACGGGCACACCAAAAAGAACTGTCGCAGTAAACAGCGATGCGCTAACTGTGCAGAAGAGCACGAGGAGAAGGACTGTGGTGCAGAAGAAATCAAATGTGTCTTTTGTCACTTAGATCATGAAGCCACGAATAAGAAATGTAAGGAATACCTAAGACAAAAAAAATCAAGGAAATAATGACATTCGAAAATATATCCTACTTTGACGCAAGGCAAAAAGCACGAAAATATGATGGATCTATGCCTAATAGAGAGAAACATACACCTAAACTACAAGAGTTTCCCCCACTTGTCAACAGATCAAGGGAAGAAGAACTGCAGTTGGTAGATGTAACACAAAGGCAAGCACATGCGACTCAAAATATAAGGAAAATTCCATATTCACAAATCACAAGTGAAAGGAAAAGGAAGCCTACCTCGCCATTAATACTAGGATATGATAAAGAAGCTCACAAAGAGCCTTAAACCCCCAAATGTCATGGAAACCTAAGCAAAACGTTCAGACGAAGGAACCTACAGAATCGCAAAGTGCAACAACAAGAAATACAGGTGGACATATTTGCCACCATTGAGATACTTAAAGGAATTATTGACGCAAAAAACATTGACAGGGACATGAGAGATGGTTGTCCAAGAAATACGGAATTTGGCCAAATGCACGATGGATTCACCAAATCACGTGGTAAGGGAAGCGCCGCATACTTTTATAATTAACACGCTCAATGAAATGCAAATAATGGAAGTGGAAGTTGCAGACGAGAACTCAAAAAACTCTGATGTGGACAGTTCATTTACATTACCAATGCTCCACCTGTAGGTACTACATTGGCCAGGAGGCGAGTTTTTTGTTGCCTGGAAATTTAGAATTTTGCCGAACCCTTGCCGTTCCAGGCAAGGTAGGGATCTTTAAAGTGCGTGACAACACACACACGGGACCTCCATTTAACCTCTCATCCGAACGAGGGCGTAATATTTGTGAAAAATGCTCACCTGCCATTTTTCAAGCAGCACATACTAAGAATAATATTTCTATAATCCAATGGAATATAAATAGTGCCATTAGCAATTACTTAGACCTCAAATATATAATAGGACAGCATAAACCAGACGTGGTACTATTAAATGAAACATGTTTAAAAGAGACACTGATTTTTAAGATGCCATACTACACATGTGTCAGAAAGGATAGGGGAGATGGACGTGGAGGTATTGCATGCTTAATTCACAAAGATATCCCGTTTGCAATACAAAATTATGACCCTGAGTTATCCGCAAGATTTGAAATGATGGCACTTAAAATATATGACATTACAGTAATAAATATATACTGCCCGCCAGATATACATCCTTCAAGAAAGGCGTATAACAAAATTTTTAAAAAGCTTAAGAGACCATACATTGTCATGGGAGATTTTAATGCACAGAATCAAGTATGGGGATCTGGAATGGTTAATACCAACAGGAAAAATCTTATGGAAGCATTAGAGGAAAGCAACCTAATTTTTGCCAACGATGGAAGACCCACCAGAATTAGCAGACCAGGACAAAGGAAAAGCTGCGTGGATATTACTATATGCACAGACGATATTGGCACCAATGTAGAATGGGAAGTATCGGATCCCGTTGGAATGAGCGATCATTATATCACCATGTGCAGGATAGTTCACAATAGCATCGAGAGAATTACGTGTAAACCAAAGTTAAGATATAAAACCAACCAGGCCAATTGGCCGATTTACACTCAAACACTAACAGAAAGCTCGCAAACAGAAGAATATGGAACATGGACTGAGAACATAAGAAATGCTGCGGAACTAGCAATTCCACAAACAAAGGGGGACGGAAAAGGTAAATATCCTAAGAAACCAACGTGGTGGAATGAAGAATGTAATGTAGCATGCAAGCGTAGAAGTGCAGCTTTAAAGGAATATAAAAACGATGCTTCTGAAGAAAATTTCCTTAAATATAGAGCAATAGCAGCCCAAACTCGTAGAGCACTAAGACAGAGGAAAAAAATGGGATTTATAGAATTTACAGAAAGCTTAAATCGAAATACTTCTATTAGCCAAATTTGGAAGGTAATTAGAAAATTTGCAGATGCACAGCAAACAAAGGATAAAATACATAAGACAAAAAAAGAAGAATGGATCCAAAGATTATTAGATAAAATGACTACCCCGCTGATACCTAATAGTGCGGAAGTAGATATGGATAAGGGGTTTGGAAAAGTACCATCAAATAAAATTACCATACATGAGCTGGAACTGCAACTTAAAGGAAAGAAAGACACTACACCAGGTGAAGATCAGTTTATGTACTCAATGATAAGTCATACTCCACTAAACATTAAAGAGCAGCTGGTAAACATGTTCAATCAAATATTAGAAGGCAAAAGCGGCATCCCGGAAGACTGGAAAACACAAACAATAATTCCAATTCTAAAAATAGGAAAAGACCCGATGGAGTATGATAGCTACAGACCGATCGTTCTGGAATCATGTATCGGCAAAATATTCGAAGGCATAATCAAAACCCGGCTAGAATATTATCTAGAGCACAACAACATGTATCCGGAATTACAAAATGGATTTAGAAAAGGAAGAGGCACAATGGATAACATTGTATATTTATCAACAGCAATATACAAAGCCTTCACCAGGAACTGAGTAACTATATGTGTATTTATCGACATTAAAGGAGCATATGACAACGTAAACATTAATATACTACAGCAGGAATGCAAAAAGATAGGAGTAGACACAGACATAATACAAACAATAGTCAAAACCCTAACAAATAGAAGTATAAGTATTCGATCTCCTAATACTGGTGAAATGACAGGTCCCCAACAAGCCCACAAAGAACTGGCACAAGGCTCTCCACTAAGTCCAGTCTTATTTAATATTTACTCTTTAACATTGAGATCGTGCGTCAAGCAAAACATTCAAGTTTTACAATATGCAGATGACATTGCTTTGATATGTTCGCACCCAGATCCAAACAAGGCAGTAATAGAAATGGACTTAGCCCTTTCGGATATAGGCGAGTGGATGGATATGCACGAATTAAGCATATCGACAGAAAAAACTAAAGCTATCCTATTCACAAAAAGAGACAAAAAAACAAAATTTCCTGAAGTCACATACAAATACCAAAAAGTAGAGTGGGTTACAAGCTACAAATATTTAGGTGTGATTTTTGACAAAAACATGAAATGGACTGAACATACCATTAACTGCAAAAAGAAAGCGGAAAGAGGAATTAACATAATGAGAGCAGTTGCTAGGACATGGTGGGGAGCAGACCCTAAAATATTGCTAAACATTTATAAAGGAATTGTAAGAACACATCTAGAATATGGATCACAAGCAATATATAAGAATTCGAAGATTAACTGGAGTAAATTAGATAGAATACAATTCCAAGCTTTAAGAGTCGTAACAGGATGCATGAGATCTACTCCAACAAATGCTCTACTAGCAGAAGAAGGGGAGACCCCGCTAGCAACTAGGAGGATCTGGCTTTGTGCCAAATATTGTTTAAAACAATTAGCAAAAACGAAAACTGAGATTGGCAATCTACTGATAGACATGTATGCCATATATAATGAAAAGCCAATATATTGGAGAGGCAAACCAACACCAGCTTTAATGGACGGCATAGACCTAGCACTAGAGTTTAACAACACCATAGAAAAAACTCAGAACTGCCCATGCTACGAAGCAAAATATGATAGTCAAGTTCTACCAATCGAAGCGATCTACACTACAATAAGGAAAAATTACCAAGCCAATATAGAATTTAAAGAATTTTGTTGCTCCTACCCTAATTATACGCAATACTACACCGACGCATCGAAAGTACCAGGGGATAATAAATGTGGCATCGGAATATATAGTCCCAAAAACAACTACTGCTACTCAACTAAGTTATTCAATGAAACATCCATATGTGAAGCAGAAATTAATGCCATTAAAGTTGCTATAGATTTGGCTACTCTGACCGAGGAAGAAGATAACATACTAATTATTACAGACTCCAAGAGTGCAATGCAAAAGATAGCTAGGAACGGCTTGGTAAAGGACAACAACAAAATCATACTTGAGATACGTGAAGCTATTATAAAGGCTAAGGGGCAAAACATAAACATTAAGTTGGTATGGGTGCCTAGTCATGTTGGTATCGAGGGGAATGAAATAGCAGATAGGTTAGCGAAACAGGGTGTAAAGAAGGAACCATTCTTAAATAAAGCAAATCATTATAGTGAAATAATCCCAAGGATTAAAAATCGATTATGGAAACAATGGTGTACTCAGTATAAAGAGATTGCGACTTATAAAGGGAAAAGATACTTGGAAATTGTACCAGAACCAACCCTTAAACCATGGTTTTATGATACATTGTTAAGGAAAAGAAGACATATGAGTATAGTGAGCAGAATGAGAACACTACACTGCTGTACACCTCAACATTTGCATAGGATAGGGGTCAAAGAAACCTCTTTATGTGATGAGTGTGGAGATATTGGGGACCTAAACCATATACTCCTTGGATGCAGTAGCAGAGAAGAACAAAATATGAATCTGTACAAGAAACTCGCAATACTAAAGCCAACCCCTATAGACACACATAACCTACTGGCTGACCCCAACAGTAAAGTCGTGCAACTCATACTAGAATACATTGATATAAATAATCTAACACTTTAATTAAAGTTATATATATATATATATAAAAAAGGTAGTAAATTAGTAATTAACAATAATAAATATAACTGCTAGCTTTTGCACGTGGTAGTGCTACTGCTTTTAATTTAACATTAATCCTGTATCCTGGCGCAATCCTTTGTGTTAATGCTCTGATACGCCACAGAGTGAGAAGATTGTCTATATATGTCAACCCTGCTCAAAATATACCCAAGCAAGCAGTGGAGGGGATGGGTATTATCCCAGGCACAGCTTAGTACCCTTCACAGTGTAATAGTGAGACTTAACGGTTTATATCTGGATGTATGCCGCAAGGCAAGAGGCCATTGGTAACTGAAGAAGAAGAAGAAGAAGAAATTGAAGGTTAAATAATATATTAAAGTTATTAAATAATTAAAGTGTTTGTTTCACCAATTTTTCTATTATTTTAAATAATGTTGATACTAGTGCTGTGGGCCTATAGTTATATTCATCTTGAGGATTGCCACCTTTATGTAATGGAATAATTATTGCTGTTTTTAGATCTGATGGAAATTGTGCTATTGTAAAGGATTCATTAATTAAATCTAGTGAGATTTGCATTGCAGCGCTAGAAAGATTATAAATAATTTTTAAAGATATTTTGTTTTTAATAGAGTTTATAGCAGCAATTAGTTCAGGTAGTGTCACTATAAAAGAAAAAATTTAGATGCGAGTGTAATGACTTTGAGTCCATAAAATTTTGGGATCTGGTTTGTTGTGTATTAATGAAGTGAGTTTAGTAGCAACAGCAAAATTAGGAATTTAAATAGTTTGAATCTAATTCAAATTCGTTTTATTTCACTTTCTGACCTCTTAGCTCATTTATAGTAGGCCATGTGTCAATTTGTTAATTGCAATATTTAGACGATCGTTATAATACATCGACTTAGCTAGCTTGAGCTTATTTCTATATCATCATCATTAGGTCTTCATGGTTAGACGTGTACCATCATTGTTTCCCATTCTGAACTAACCTACACATTTCCCTGAAATTTGCAGTCTGCATCTATCACTATCTGATCTAGGTCTACATTTACTTCCTTTTTCCTATCTCTGCTTGTAATATATCCCATACTATTCCCCAAAAATACTTTAGAACGTATTCTGCCCTTCTATTTCTCCTATTTTTTTCCACATACATCCTTGTTCCCCTACTATTTCTATAACCTATTTGTTATTAACTTTGTCTGTCTATGCTATCATCTTCACATGTCTGAAGCATAGCATTCCAAGAGGTTGCTACTGTTTTTCTGTCTGCTTTTCCTACTGCCCGTATTTCATATGCATACTGTGCTATGCTCCACGCCTATGCTTTCAACAATTTTCTTCTTGTTTCTATGTTTGTTCTCTTTCATCATAGGCGCTGTTCTATCTTATTAGATGCAGTTTGGTCCCCTTCTATTGTTTTACAATTATATACCCTATTTCTCCGATATTCGGTGGTTGTGAATGGGGTAAGCAGCCTGTGGCTGCCAAGTTCCCCCAGTACTTGAACATTTGCCGATTTAATATTTTTTTCAATGTGTCTTTTCGCACAGTCAACATGAGTTGCAGGTATTTCACAACCAACAACTAGTTTATAATAATCATCAGATCTATCTGCGCTTATTTTTTCGTCATTAGGTTTTTGTCTCAAAACTGGTTGGACATGTACCTGCACTTATTTATATTCTAAACTAGCCTACACAGTTTCCTGAAATTCTCACACAGCCTATATACAATTCGGTTCCCCTTCTATTGTTTTATAATTGTATGCCCTATTTCACAGAGTTACAGTGAAGGAGGTTAAGCAGCCTGTAGCTGCCAATATCACCCAGCACTTAGAGATTTGCCGAATTAATAGTTTTGCAGTAAATCCGTACACACAATTAACATTATTCGAGAATATTGGCTAACCAATACTTGTAGTTGCTTATAATAATCATCATGTTTAAGTGCAGTTACTTTTTTCGTCATTAGTTTATCCATCTTGGAACTGGTTGCATGTGTACCTCCATTGATTTCTATTCTGAGCTAGCCTACACATTTCCCTGAAATTCCTACAGCCTACATCTTTCACTATCTGTGTGCAGTAGTCTAACCTAGGTCTACCTCTACTTCTCTTTTTTCCTTCTACTTATTCCTTGTTCGCTTCTCCTACTGTCCAGGCTTCACAGCCGCACAGTGCTGTGCTTTACACATATGTTTTAAGCAATCTTTTCCTTGTTTCTATGTTTGTTGTCTTTGAACACAGTAGTTGCTTTTTCTTGTTAAATGCAGCACGACCTTGTGCTAATCTTTGTGTTATATCTTTTACGCAGAAATCCTTAACCTCTTGTAAGTGCTTGTTACCTATTTGTATTCTTGTTTTTGATTTATTTTCCCCTCCTTTCCATAATAGTACTTTAGTTTTATTTTTGTTAATTTTCATACCATACCCCTCTGTTAGAACAATTTCCATTTCATTAAGAGCAGCTTCTAACTCTTCTTTGCTAGATGCTATTGCCGCTATATCATCTGCAAATGTCAGCATATCAATTTTTTATCCCTGCATAGTAATTCTAAATGTATTCCTGCATTTGACAGTATTCATTGCTTCTTTAATGTACAAGTTAAAAATTAATGGGAATATGGCACATCGCTGTCTCACCTTTCCTAATGTTTACTTCTCTACGTTCCTGCTTTAATTCTATTACTGCTGTTTGCTCTTTGTATAAGCTTTGTATTATTCATCTATCCCTATAACTCATTCCAATCATTTTGAGTATTTTGAATATTTTTTTCCATTTTACATTGCCGAATGCTTTTTCCAGATCTACAAACCCTATATACATGCTTTCTCCTGTTACTATTGTTTTCTCCCTTATCACTCTCAGAGCTAAAACAGCCTCCCGTGTTCCCCTGTTTTGCCTAGCCCAAATTGATCTTCTCCTAGTATCTCTTCAGCTCGTTTTCCATTCGTTTTTTTTAGTATAGTTACTATGGTGCTACGTTTGAAATCTTTGGGTATCTCGTCTGTCTCATACATATAGCATATAAGTTGGAAGAGACGTTCTGTTACTGCTTGTCCAGTGGCTTTTAAAGTTTCTGCTTGCACCTTATCTGTACCCGGCACCTTACCATTTTTCAGACCCTTTAATGCTAATTCAAACTCATTTCTAAGTATAGGATGTCCCAAGTCATCATTTTCAATGTCTGATTCCTGTTCCAATGCTGTTAGTTTTTCTCCTGCATATAAATTCCCTATATATTCTTGCCATCTACCCACTCGCTCTAAATTTTCTATAATGACGTTTCCTCCCTCGTCTTTATATTTTTGCTATATGGTTTTATATTCCTAAAATTGATTCTAATTAGTTCGTATGCTTCATATGTCTTTCCTACTTCCATCTTAGTTTGTATCTCTTTGCACTTTTCATCAATCTATTGTTCTTTAGCTTTCCTGCATTTGTGAATAATTCTCCATTTTATGGTCGTGTATCTGTTTTCCTGTATCGCCTGATTTATTTTTGTATTTTCGTCTTCTATTAGATTCAGGATATCCTTTGTTATCCATGGTTTCTTATTTTCTTTTTGTGTATACCTCAGAATATCTCTGGCCGCCATGTTTAGGCTGGATTTAATGTTATTCCATTCTGTTTCTACTTCCTTAGTATCAGATATTTTCCCGATATCTTTCAGCAATTCATTTGACTTTTTTTCGAATCTTTCTTGAATATCTTTATTCTTTAACTTCTCAAAGTATAAGTGCCTTTTTCCATTTCTTTTTTCAAATTTTTAAATTTAAGTGTGGCCTTCATAATTACGATGTTGTGGTCAGTGTCTATATCTGCTTCTGAGTAGCTTCTACAGTCTTTTACTTGATTCCTAAACCGTTGTCTAACAAGAATGTAATCTATTTGATATCTTCCTATATTTTCTGGCATATTCCATGTATATCGTCTTCTAGCATGATGTTGAAATAATGTGTTTGGGATGATTAAATCGTTCTTGCAAAATTCTACCAGCCTATTTCTCCTGTCGTTTCTCGTGCCTAAACCAAATAAACCTACCACCGCTCCTTCCCTACCCTTGCCTACCACTGCATTAAAATCTCTCGTAATTATTAAATTTTCTTGTCCTTTACACATCTTAATATGTCTTCGATATCTTTGTAGATCGCTTCTACCTCTTCGTCACTGTAGCTAGAGGTGGGCATGTATACTTGTATTATTACTGTGTTTATCGGTTTAGATTCTAATCTAACCATGAGTACTCTTTCGTTCTTTTGCAAGTAATTTCTACACAGTATCCTATCTTTTTTGCATAACTATCCGCACACCCAAATTTCTTTCCTCTGCTCCTGTATGAATAACCCTGAAGTCTCCACTCCAAAAATCCCCTGCCTCTGGCCACCGAACTTCGCTGATCCCTACTATGTCTAGTGCTAACCTATTCATTTCTATTTTTAAGTTCTCTAGCTTACCTACTTGCTTCATAATTCTAACATTCCACGCTCCGACTTGCAAAATGTTTCTGACAATCTTATTCTGGACTTTCCGATCGCATCCTTCGAAGTAGTCCCCCCGGAGATCCGAATGGGGGACTATTTTAACTCCAGAATCTTTTACCCCAGAGAATGCCATCATGTTTGTTACAATTTAAGTATGCTGTGTTCTTGGGAGGTAATGTGGTGGTTTCCCGTTGCCTTCCACATCGCGGTAGTGTGTCTTAGACTGCCACACCGACCTCTATGAAAAGAGCAGCTGCCCTCTTTCGGGGACCTGTCTTAGTCTGGTTCCTCACTAACGACCCTACTACTTTGGTTGGACACACAAGCCATTTCACCTGTTCTATTAATCTAGAACTTCGGCAAGGTGCAGGTCCATTCGAAATGGATTTCTATATATTCTTGTATATTTTAAATAATATTGTAGAAAAGTTGCATTCTGAATAAATTTTCTTGCGTATCGTAGGAAGCATGTGTTTGAAGAGGTTTCTATGCCATTAGTAATCCAAGGCTTTGGGGTTTTTGTTTTAATTATTCTTAATGGAAATGACTCTTCGATTAACATATTTAATATACTGCTGAAGTTGTTAAGTTTCTCATTAAATTTTTCTTGTAACAATACATCTTTTCTAGTCAATTTTACTACATGCTTCATTAAATCTCTTTAATTTTTTTCGTCCAAAATCCTATAATTTCTGACATACAGGATAACGTTTCAGTGGGAGATTATAAAGACGACTTAACGCAAGTAATAGCAAGTGACGAAAATTCTATGGATGAATCAGTTGAAGAAGATCAGAATGATATTTCCGATGAAAATATTGTAATACCTATTGAAGCTACTAGAAGAACAGAACGTACTCATAAGCCTCTTAGGCTAAAGGATTACGTGTATACTTCCACAGCAGAAGCAAAGGGTAGCGATCCAAATTCGTTAAATGAAGCTCTTTCTAGAATCGACGCTAAAAAATGGGATTTGGCTATAAAGGCAGAATTGAAGTTATTGGATGAAAATAATACCTGGAATTTGGTCGAATTACCGCCTAATCGCAAAGCAATAAAATGTAGATGGGTATTTAAAACTAAAAACAATGGTAACGACTTATGCTACAAAGCACGCCTAGTGGCAAAAGGACATTCACAGAAATATGGAATTGACTACACAGAAACGTACTCACCGGTGGTTCGATACACGTCTATTCGATACTTAATTGCTTTAGCTGCAAAATATGAGTTAAGCATTGACCAAATGGATGTAGTTACAGCATTTTTACAAGGTGATCTCATTGAGGAAATTTATATGGAATTTATATTATGGCGATGGTAGCCGCAAAGTGTGTAAATTAAATAAAGCAATATACGGATTAAAGCAAAGCGGTCGACAATGGAATCTCAAATTAGAAAAAATGTTAAAGTTATTTGGCCTCCAAAAATCATCTGTTGATCCATGCGTCTTCTACAAGCAAGATCGCCAACTGATCGTTGCAATGTATGTCGACGATATCTTGATTTTTTGGAAAAATACAAAGGAGCACGACGAACTAAAAAGTAAGCTCAACAAACATTTTCATATGAAAGACTTAGGTAAAGCCAAAAGTTGCATTGGCCTGAATATTACTTATGATGGTAATAATGGAATTCAATTGGATCAAACAAGATATATAAATGAGATCCTGGAAAAATTTGGAATGTCAAATTGTAAGCCAGTGACTACACCATGTGATCCTAATCAAAAATTGTCAATTGAAATGTGCAAAAGCCGTGACTTGGTAGGGCAAGTTCCGTACCAGGAAGCTGTTGGCCGTTTGTTATTTTTGGTGCAAGGAACGAGACCTGACATTGCATTTGCCGTTAGTGATGTTAGTCGTTTCAATAGTAAACATGGTGAAGCACATTGGAAGGCTGTTAAAAGAATTTTTAGGTACTTAAAAGGTACTGCAGACTTAAAACTTTGCTATTCAGCATCTGAAAATTTAACTGGTTACTCAGACGCAGACTGGGCATCAGACGTGGACAAACGTAGATCATGCTCAGGATATATTTTCAAATTGGCTGGTGGGGCTATATCTTGGTGTTCTAAAAGGCATCCTACTGTAGCACTCTCAACTACAGTGTCAGAATATATGTCTTTGGCTTCCGCTACACAGGAAGCTATTTGGCTCAAACATTTTGGAGAAGACTTAGACTCTAGCATTAAAGGAAGATCTATTGCGATTCATTGTGATAACCAAAGCGCAAACAAATTAGCTGAATCAGACGGATATCGAGCCAGATCCAAACACATCGATATACGATACCACTTCATTCGTGATCGAGTTGAGGATGGAACGATTACCGTACCGTATGTAATGACTGAAAGCATGGTTGCAGATAGCTTAACGAAAGCTGTTACAGTCAAGAAACAAGAATTTTGTGTGCAAGGAATGGGACTTTCGCGTGTTAATAAAAATTAAATCTTTGACAAGTGCATGTTTTAATATTTTATTAAGTGGGAGTGTTGAAACTGCAGTATGATCAGTCATATGCGTCTTAGATTTGTACTATAGTTGAAGTTCCGGTTTCCTTGGTTTTTTTTAGTAGTCAATAGATATAGATATGTCAAAGTATCAAGAAGTTATATAGTTTGTAATATTCTATTAAATATTCTAATAGCATAATCTATTTCTTACAAGTGTTGTATTATAATAAAAGGTCTAGACAAGCGTGTTCTTATTGTTGGCTTAATATCCACTTTTAATCTCATCAATTTGTCCAAATACCCAGATTATAATCTTGTTATGTTTTTTTTTAACAATAGAGATGCATTTTTATCAGTTGTGCGGTTAGAAAAGAACGAACTATGTCAACAGCTCGTAGAAACTTTTTTGAAGGTATCTATATGTAAAAAAAAATGAAAAGGGGCTCAATATCAATATAAGATTTTGAGGGGTCCACTCTTCCTCCTTGTTAATTTGAGGTTGAAAAATACTTTTTGAGATCTAAATAAATTGGGAAACTGTAGAATAATGCACTTGCACAAAGTTTCACAGAATTGACATCTATGGAATGCGGATGACCGAATTCAACTATAAGTGGTTCCAAGACGACCAACTACCAAACACTGTTGATGAAAATATATTCGACACACAGGAAGGTACCTGAAAACACATTCGTTAATTTCAACAATTTACTGATAATTTCATTCACAAATTAAACTTTGCCATTAGAAGAAGATTCACTGGAATGTCAAGTTGAAGATAGCAACGACCGCTTACAATGACTTTGTCCTGCAAATGAAATGCGAGTAAAAGTTTATCAAATATATAATTAAATGTTTAATTATGAGTATATTAATCAAATTTCAGAAATTTTGTTGCATCTTTTAGCACTTATATAAGAGGTAGAAGTCCTGATGTAACTAGAACTTTTTAAACGATATTTCACATTATCAAGCTTGAAAAAGGTCAATGACAAGCTAATAAGTATTTTTTAATTATTTATGCAATAAATGCTCCCGGCAGTACTTATTCCGGTACCTGATTGTAAGTAGTCCCTTTCGGTAATGTATACATTTAAATTCAATACCTCAGTATACTCTCATCTGTGAGCAGATAAGACACTGAAAACTGTTGCTGGCTCCTAGGTTATGAACTATATGCATATTTTTGTTATGTATAAGTACAAGACAATAAATAAAAAGAGAAAGATTTTTGAGGCAGTTGTATATTTGAAAAGTAGGTACATTTTTTTGTGAGAATCAACATAAACTTTAATGTTTTTTACAGCAAACTCATTGAAATTAATATAAATCGTGATGCAATTTTTTTTAAATTTGTTCTCAGATTATTGGGAAAGGGAAAGAATGAAATTGCGTTAAGAAAAGAAATAGATGTAAAAAATCTTAACATTCTAAGTTTGAAAGCTGTTTGAACAAGCTCAAGAAAATAAAAATAAAAGTTCTGTCCAAAAGCATAAAGCTTTAGAATTAGACGTAGAAAGGACGGCAATAAGCAGATGACGACATTAAAAAAGAAAAATTCAATATCAAATAATACAAATACATCAGTTACTGTTTGACTTTATTTCTATTTTAAGTTGATCGTATATACAGTTCCAGAACTGTTTATGTACACCGATATATTTTCTATATTCAGTTGCACTTTTATTACACTATGCATCATCTAGGTTAAGTTCGGTAGAATATTCTGTCTTTCACATCAGTCAAGTTTTACGGCACACTGCATACCTTTTATAAAATAGCATAAATATTTTATACCTTACCTTTACAAAACCACAATTAGCAAGTGTAAAAGGTTTGTGTAGAAAATATTAAAATCAATATTATAATCACTTAAAATATCCTCAGGTGTTCAAAACAAATTTTAGTTAACTGTTTGTTGGGAAGGATCACTTCAACCTGTGGTGAGGAGAATATCCTCAGAAGGGTTTCCTGAACAACTTTTAATTTTTAATGTGTTTTATTTTATAAGTTTACTACTGATGATGACCACATAGTGGTTGAAATATTTAGTTTTTTTAACAATATTTTTTGTGGTAAAGAGGTATTAATTATTTTAATTTGTATCATGCCACAGTGTTCTAATTTATTATTATCATTTTGATATACTGCGCATATCCTTGTCAGAAATAGTGTGTAGTAGGCAATTTACCGCCACAGAATTGTATATACTTGTATGGACGCAGAATCACAACCTTCACAGATCGTAATTTTTTATAGAGTTTTCAAAATACCTACCTTCATATAAGAAGGTTTGGTCCATAGCCCTATGACCATTAATTCAATTTCCAGGTATTGTATTCCTGAAAAAAAGGAACACCGAAAGTTTGACACAACTTTGACTGCTATCAAAATTTGTATATTTGGGTACTAGTTTAATGTTTGTTTTTAAAATAACTGACAAAGAATTCGGTTGACAAGTAGTGTGGAAACACTTGATTGTTGAAAAAGCTACATTATTTTATATACTTTTTATCAATATTAACATTGTATTTCATTGTAAAATGTCCCTTTTCTATGCTCTTCAACGAAAAGACAAGCTTCCGATAAGGTATACATCCAGCGAAAACTTGATTTCCGTCACTAGTGAGAGAAAATCCCATAGCATTAACTTTCATCTCTAGTTATGAAAGTGTAAGTTGATGCATCTTTTGACATGTAAACCACTTCGTTTAATATTTTGGCTGCTTATAATTATTGATAATAGGATATAATAGTATATTATACAACGAGGCTATAATGAAGGCTATTATTCCCGAGGATGAAAGTTGTTGCACGAGCGCACGAGTTTAGTAATCATCCGAGGCAATAGTACCTTTCATTATAGCGAGTTGTATACTATACTTTATCTACAACTAAGTATGAATATAAGAGAGCATAATTTATATAACTTGACATTCCAAATTATAAAGATCCATGATGTGATACACTTTACGAGTGTTAAATGTTATATGTTAAAAGTCAAGTATGCATCAGGAATCAGTTACTAAAATAACCTTTATCTTACAATTTAAATTTAAATATTCAGTACACATTACTGGTTTGGAATTATATTTGATAAGCTTTAAATGTCATGTAGAGGTATATTAACATAATTGATTACTTAAAAATAAGAAATTGTCCTCATGTACTTATTTTAGCAGTGTAACACAGTTAACTGAATGATTGTGCCTTCATCACTAGTTCTTTTATTTGTATTTATTAGGCCCCGTTACCAGTGTTTCTCATTGCTTTGGGGTCATAAATAAAGCAATTTTTTTTTTTTTTTATCGAAATTCTACAATAAATTAGTGCAAACCAACACGGCTAGTTGTTTGTGTTATTGTATTGAGATATAGTTTTTGATATTTGGCATTTGACGTTTGTTTTAAATTTCAAAGGTATTGGGATTTAATAATATTATTTTCCAGTTGGTCTATAAGAGGAAATAAAGAGACATTATTCTTTCTGCTCTTCATTATTCCCTAGCGTGATTAATACATAGCATTATACTGCAAAAACCACAGGTTTAATAAGTATATTATATATTAGTTGTAGATAAAGATGTTTATTAGTATCTAAATGCATTTGCTTCACCATTATTAAATTAAATGAAATTATCAAAATGTGGTAAAACTTCAAACAAAGTTGTGTAGTGTCAGTTGTTTGTTTAAAGTTTTACATTTAAGGTTTATTATTCAGAACCGTTTAAATTTGTTTATAGTTTTTTGTGTATTTTAGAAAGATCGGTACTCCTTCAGAAATAGTAAATAAAGTTGAAGAAACCTCTTCAGATTTATTACCCGCAAAATCAAAGAAAAGATATGAAGAAAATTATGTCAAATTTATGAACTGAAGAGATAAAAACTATGTAAATGCTACCGGCATATTTGGGTGAATTGTATAAAAACTTCAACCTGTTGACGTTATGGTCTATGTATTCGATGCTGAGAATTACATTATTTATTAATATTGATATTGATATCAGTACATATACAAAGTTACGTTCTTTTTTGGAAAGAAAATCTGATGGTTTTAGAAGTTAGAAATCCAAATTTTTTCTTCGAGATGTAAGCATTTTCTTTAAGAATGCACCCGATTCCAAATATATAATAACAAAGGTAACGAAATTATAATTATTTTAAATACCTAATATGTTCTAATCTTTGTAGGTTGCCTTAGTTTTTGGAATATTTGATTCTTGCCGAATTAAAAGAATTAACCATAAGTGATATAAAGGATGTTGAAAATACTCTCATACTTAAAATACGTAATACAAAAGGTTCCACGTTTTTTTTCATATTTCTGACCCTTTTATGAGATATCTAAAAATATAGGAATCTCCGTCCAGTAAACATTGATAAAATAAGTTCAAGATTCTTTAACTATGAAAATGGAAAGTGTTGTAGACAGGTTGTGGGAAGTAATAAATTTAGTCAAGTTTCTATGGAAATTGCTTGGATACAGGAGGTGACTTGCTGTAGTTAAAGAAGCATGGTGGTTGGCAATCTAGTAATGTGGTGGAAGGATATTTTGGTCAATCGACCAACAGTAAAAATTAAATACAGACTAAAATTTTAGTCTAGAAAATAGGATCTCGACACAGTCTGCTTGAAAAATGTTAGGCGAGCATTTTTCACAAAAATACACCCTCGTTCGGATGAGAGGTAAAATGGAGGTCCCGTGTGCGAGTGTTGTCACGCACGTTAAAGATCCCTACCTTGCTTGGAACGGCAAGGGTTCGGCAAAATTCAAAATTTTCCAGATATAAAAAACTCGCTCTATGGCCAATGTAGTACTTTCGGGTGGATCATTGGAAAATCAAATGTAAGTCTAGAAAATAGGGAAACAACTATTGGACCATGTGATTATGCCGCTTCATCATCTGAAATGAAATTTAATAGAACAAATTTGTCATCATCTACCTCAAAAATAAGAAGCTTGATTATGATGCTCCCATAATTTTGAACAATTCTTCAAACATAACAGTCAACTAATATTTAAATCACAAACGATTTTTGTTCAATATTGACCTAATAGTTCAGGTTTTTGCTACTTTTAATACAAAATAGAACCGTTTACGCTTTTGTTTCAGTTTAGTACACAGGTCATAACGGGTGTAGTAAAAAAAGTATAGTGTTTTACTTGTCGAAAACCATTTTTTTGAAACTCGCGAACATTTTTGTCTAGTCACAAAAATGTCATTTTCGTCATTCATTAAACAATATATTACTTTATAAATTTCAAATATTTCTAAAAATTTTTAAAGATCTTAAGATGACGTGACATCTGTTAGAAATAATTGGAAATTAACAGTATTGCACTTACAGTTATCATTACCAATATCTTTTACAATATAAATAACAAGCATATCATTATTTATAAACAAACATCTGACTATATTATCATGAAGAACAAACCAATGTATCTATTTTAACAACCCTATGTTGGGGTTTTTAATAAACTTCTAATTTACATATATATGTTTTCAATATTTTAATACCATAGATCAATGAAAGTATCCGTGCAATACGGAAAAATGGAAACAACATTACGCCGCATATTCAGTTATCATCGAAATATATTTAGTCTACGTATCATAGGTTAGATAAGTCACTATAGCTAGCCCCTTCCCTACTTGTTTGTTTTTTATTGATGCGCCATCTGTTGGATTGTGTTACCCACTACCATGTATCTGACTAAGGTTTGCATCCATGCTAACAAAATGGTTAAAAACCTTACTAGGAAATATGACATGGATTCATGTAATATTGACTTTTGTAGAAGCTCAAACTAAAGAAAGAAAATCGTTATAATTGCTTGTATTTCTATATAGTGGTATCTATGCTTAAAAAGTTTAGAGTAATTTTTTAACATGGATACAACAATATAAAAATACACGAGCGTCTCGCGGTAGAAATAACGCGGCTGTAATGACAGTTGTAAACAGATTGAGGTTACGTAATTTTTTGTTTACATAAATTGGATGAGGTCTTTGTTAATGGTAAATTGATTGTTTATTTCCTTATTTATATAAAAGTAAAAAATGAATATTTGCCTAGATTGTGGTTCTGAATCTACGTAAAATAAAACTTTGTATGGCTACTTAAGAAAATTTCACGATTTGAATATAAGAGACCAGTTTCTATAAGCAACCAACTTTGGATAAAAAAGAAGTTAAATTTAGTGCAATGAAGGAAATTAACTTTACACGAATGTTATCTATATATGTTAGCTCTTGTATGTAAACAACTTGGTATTTTGTACTAACTTGTTGCTATTCTAGGTATCTTTCGTACTTGTGTCAATATGCAGTTTAAAGGTACTTTGCTGGGATTTCTTTAATTTGATTTGTAAATTATTCATTACTTGAGTGAAATGTGTTTAATAATAGTAATAGAGGCTTGAGGTTTCAATAATTGTATTTTTATTTTTTAAAAAGTAAACACGTTATGTACCCATATACATTCTCAATAAATACCTAAATTAATTAAGAAAGAAACTAATTTTATTTTGTCGAGGATTTTGTTTGCACTGTCAGTCGACTAAAATATGTAAAAAAACAAGGTAGAAAATTAAGATTATTTTGGTACTCCGACTAAAAGTAAAACTAAAATACTGCACTGTTAATACAAGAACACTCAATCCGACAGATTTGACGAAATTACAATAACTTACCAGCGCTTGTAACACTGATAAAACAAACTGAAAACTGAGGATTAAATTAGATTAGTCGTGTACTTGTAGGTTTCCCATCAAAATCGCTGGGATTGTAATAATTTCCAGTAATTTGTACATGTATTTCTGCGAGTGGTTTCCCCATCGGATTTTATTCCCAAACAAGAGAAAGCAGAACAAAATCTAACCTTATAAGCTTTAGTGTTAATTAAACCTACTTTCTACTGGGATAATACACTGTCTTATCATAACATAAAATCAGGTGATGTATGATCAGATCTTGTATGAACATTAACATTAAGGTTTGAGTTATTAACCAAACCATCCCTAATAAAAATTTCTTCTGTTAGGGTAGGCTTTTTAAAATCATTATTGCTTGTTGATTTCTTCTTTGTTGAAAAAAAGCCGCACCTGATGTTCAACTTTTTTATTAATATTAATCTCCTCTGTAGTTTTTAGATCAATAGATTTGGCTTTATTTAATGTGTCAATGATTTTATCAAATTGCCTCATTATAGCTAGATGTACGTCGCCAGTTAACGAAGCATTCTCACATAGACCTATTATTAGCTCGGTTCTTTTTTTAATAATATCATTTTTTGAAGATTTTGCTTCATGTAAAATATTACTGCTGAAAAGTTCATTAACGTTACTAATATGCAAAGGTGTCAAGATTCGATTTGTAAAACTGTATCGCACAAACATGTATGTGTTTGCAAATGTTAAGCTTTATCATGTTGTCAATACAGGTGCATTGAAATGTATGAACACATATGCTGCACTTTGTACAACTTAGGCATGAACCTTCACAGGCCTCATCTACTCTAGTAACTTGATACCGTTGAAAAGCACAAGTGGACGACGTAACTAAAAATTCCTTATCATTTTCAAGACGTCTAATAAAATCTGCTGTAATTGTTAGACTTGCTTTATGAGTTTGTTTAATTCTATTAATTTTGTCATTGGAAGTATTCTTTTCAAGTTTAATTATACGTTTAAACAAGCTATCTCGAGCCATTTTCATTACTGCATTAATGCTTTTGTCCAAACATTTTACTTTCCGACCTTCCAAATACACATACTTCAAAACTTTGTGCATCGATTCAAGATATATGTTAATGTTTATTCCTAAACCCAATCGATAGCAATATGCCCAAGATGTTGGACGATTTGCATAATTATTATGAAAATATTCAGCAAATGATTGTGTATCAACATCGTCATAAAGATCTTCTACTACCTGATTTAAAATGTCATTAAATTCATCAATAGATACACACTGTAATAATACACAAAGGGATTTATATACCACTACTTTCTTTTCAATCCCTCCATTGATTTTTGACAAATTCTTGCGCTAATTACGATCCACATGCCAGGTACATAGCAACTGGTGAGGCACCTTGGCCATAACATAAGACCATGCATTATAAAATGCTGGAGCATCATCAGACATAAAAACAGTAGTTGATATAATACCCACTCTTGATTTGATTTTTCCAAAAAACAACTTGAAAATCATTTCGTCAGCACGATTTGAAAAACAAAATGCCACTGGGCACCCTGAACCAAATTCATCCACTGTCATTAGTGTGTAGAGCTCAAAATCGTAACTATTTGTACCGTGTGTACCATCAACGCACACCTTGTCGTTCCCAAATTTAAGCAACTGTTCACGTTGAAAAGAAGTGATTATGACTAATGCAAAATCTTGAACATCTAAAATTATTTTTGAGTCATTTGGGTTTCCTTCTACACCTTGGCGTTTATAATATAACACTGGGCAGTCGCTTCCTAAGTTCATCATCTCCTCTACCCAGAGCCGTACGCTAATTGCATCATTTAGGTGACGTTTCACACCATACTCAATATTGAAGTCCCTAACAATATTGTGCATATCTTTTGTTTCTAACAACAAAATTCTCTGTGAATTTTTTTGTTTTAAAGCAGAATCACGAACATCATCCAATATGTGTTGAAATGTAACACCTTCCTTTAATTTTCTTAAAACACATCAACTGTAACATTTTAAACTAGAACTTTATGTTCGAAAATACCTGCAACTTCTGCTTTACTCTCTTTACTTAAAAAACTCGACCAATATCGTTGGTATGTCCTACATGAGTTGTCCAGAAGTCTACTGCAACAGACCCATCGTTCTTTATCGTCGCTTCCATTCTTGAGGGACAAACACTTCCAATTTTATTAGTGCCTGTGCTTTTTAAGCTTCTAAAACCCTTGCCTTTTGGAATGTAGTTGTACGATCGATGGCAATTATAGTACTCCTTTTTGGTGCCATCAGACAATAATTTAGCTGAAGTGTGAAGTATATACATTGCCAAAGATTTTTCCTGTTCTTGGTTTTTTCAGTTTTTGAACTCTGTTGAACAGAATAAAATTGGTATATAATTAACACTTTGCATAATAATCTTCAAACCTAATTGTGAATTAAAATGTAGTTGATCAAGTTTAGTTTCAATTTGATGTTCATTTGCCAAATGTTGTCGAAGTTTTTTATATCCCTTTAGATGTGTTGTACAATTTTCATAAAAGCACTTGATTCTTGACGAGTTGAGAATTATTGGAATACTTTTATGAACAGTTCCGCAATGACGACGTAAAGTTGTTTTACTGGTCAAGGATTTGCCACATGTATTGTTACGTGCCAAAGTGGCCCTGTAACATATGTTTTAGGTTATGTTTGATGTGCGGGAGTTTCGCGCCATATTTTCAAAAGACGCGGTGCGCGGGAATTTTAAAAGACTAGGCGTGTACTTCCGGTACGTCATAGTGAGTTTGCGCAGAGTGCGCGACGCTAGAGGGTTGGACGAATAAGTTCGCGCCAATGGGTAAAAGACAAAAGGAGTGGGAGAGTTTCCTCTGCTCTCTATAACGTGGCTTTTTGCCTTTGATCTTCGAGTGAAGTGGTCGCTTTGAGGTATCGTATCGTGCTTATCTTTACCTATGTAGATTTCCTTGCTTAATTATATTTTGTTTGTCGCACCTTATACCTTTTTCCCGTCATTCCCTGCATAGGTAGGTGATGAATTTGAAGCCATAGGCGACTGGACTCCACGACCCTGATGTCCATGCCCCGCTAGCAGCTCCGGAGGAATCACCATCTTTAATCCCTCCGGGATGTAGCCGGATGGACTTCAATAGAGGCCTATCGTAGCGCAACTTCGTGCGAATGCCGGATATCTTATGTGAGTATTCTGTTTGTTAAAATTATTCGCTTTTATCTTTCATTGTTTAAATATGTAAATTTCCGTAGTATTACGCAATGTAATTTGTGCAGTGGTGACGTCATGGTAGATGACCGCGCCCCAAATCTGTATACGGTTCGCGCTGTCATCCGCCAGAGGCGTAGCCGGCTTTCTCATTGCGCTTGCGCGATGTGTTTATGAACTCTTAAACTGTATTACCGACTTTGTAACTGTATTTATCGACGTAGTTCGTAAACTGTTTTATCGACTTTTAAATTGTAGAACTATCACCATATAAATGTATCACCCGTATTAAAACTGTAAGAGTATCACACAAAAATTTACTAGTTAGAGTAACTGGTTTCCTATATTCAAAATCATGAATCTTTCTTAAATGGGCATACAAATTCTTCTTTTGTGTAAACTCAAAACCACAATCTTCGCAAGTATTCATTTTTACTTCTCATTTACAAATAACACGATAAACAAAATTAATAGGTAATTTCCATGGATCTCATTCACTATATGTAAACAAAAAAATTACGTAACCTCAATCTGTTTACAACTGTCATTACAGCCGCGTTATTTCTACCGCGAGACGCTCGTAAAAATACAAGCAATTGCAAGGATTTCCTTTCTTCATTTTAAGTTACTTCAAAATTCAATACATAATGGCTTAGTACAGTTTACCTCTGTAATTTATACATACTTAACACTAGTGATAAAACAAGACTACCTGTAGTTGTTTATTGTATGATGGTAGTATAGCTACAGAGGCGTTTACAAAAGTTTATTTATTGACAAACAGAACAAACAATTTTAAAATAAATATATAAATCTAACTTTTCAAATATCGTGATAGGCATTTGAGATGCCATACCCTAGGATTAACTACAGAATTCTAAATTGTTATTTAAATTATTTGGCTAAATGGAAATAATAGAAATCACTGATTTCATATTAAATCATGTCAAATAACTACCAATGGAAGCTGTAGTAAACATTGAACCGTTGTAGATCCTTAGTAGGATTTGGAAAACGGTGTCTGATGACAGTTCTATTAACACAAGTAGGCACGCAACAAGGAACATATCCACCACCCATGACGACGCTACACAAACATCAAAATCAATACTATTAAGATATAATTAAAAGAAAGTTTAAATTATCTAAGGTATAAGTTTAAACCAACAAGCCTTACTAAAAATTTGAAAATCTTTTTCACTGCAATTATAGGATTGGAAAAATATATTTAATTAATTTTAACAAAAAAATACATACCTTTTTACACACAAATACAGTTGAAATAATTATGAAAGCGTAAAAATAACAAACCAAATAGAGAAAACATGTAACATAGCTTTAGATACCTGTAGCCTGGCGTGGCGTTTAAATTTAGATCTAGGGTATCTAAAATTACTTAGGGACCCTAGATTTAAAACAGCGTCATCTGAACGGATTGTGTTACCATTAAAAGGGTAATAGCAATGCTGTGTTTGAGAGTGACTACGCCCTGAATATACCTTACGGAATAGAATGGAAACATCCATAACAAAATTATAACCTTAATACTGACTTGCCATCTATGAGACAAGGCTGGTACTAACAAAAAGCGATTTCTTTAGTTTTGCAGTTTACACTACTAACGTGCCAATTTAATTAAAAAAAGAGACTACGACATGCGATGTTCCCAAGCGGTCACCCATCCAAGTACTGACCGCGCTCAACGTTGCTTAAGTTCGGTGATCGGACAAAAACCAACACTGAAGGGTAAGCCGCCTCGGCTGCAGAACCCTCTTTATATCGCAAACTTTGAATGAATGTACATAATTTAGTTTTAAGTGATATTTTATCATGCTTGAGATTGTTATGTACATTTCCTTCCACTAATGTAAATTTTTTAAATATATATTAATTTGATTCTGTGCTTTTCAACGTGGTATGGTTGTTGTCTATACTAAGAGGTCGCGTTCCGGGTATGTAAAGTGCATATGCGAATGCACCAAGCAAATATTGGAACTCAGCGTTTTTTGAAAATTACTCGAAAATTTAATAAACGACGACCGAGAAGTGGACCGAAAGGCGAGGAGATAGACGTATAATCATTACATCATAGCCAGCACTCTCTTTTGCAAATGCAATTTCAGCTGCATGAGATGTACCATCCTTTTCGAAAATCATACGCATCACCGAAACTTGCATTGAACTCGTGTACGGGATTGTTAAAAAATTATATACCTCCATGTCGAGATGTGCTACAAGCCCTACAACTGCTATACGCTACTAAAAAAAAACAGGGTCCACCCACCCAAGTACTGACCAGAGCGAAAGGATGCTTAACTCTGGAAACGTGCGATGTCCAATAGACAAATGTATGCAAAATACGTGTATTAAACAAATTGCAAATTTATAAATACAGTAATGTAAGACAATTTATGAACAAAATATCAATCCAATATAAAACTCCTCTTATATGAAAATACAATTTGTATTTGATGTCAGTATTCTATATACATAAAAATTAAAAAATTTGCGAGACATATTTTTAATAATCTAAAATTAACTAACAACAATGCATGAAGAAGATTCTAGCGTTCATTAATACAAATTTTTGAAATTGGCATTGTTCGCACTGATAAAACAAATAAACAAAATAATAATTTATAGTGGACTGTAACTAAACAAATTTACTTACCCCAGGACAATATCTTAAACACTAAATATCAGGATAAAGGAAAGGGATGATAAAAATCCTGATATAATAAATTAATACCACTTAGGATTCCCAAATAATTTTGCACAAACTTAATCTCACAATTACATTAAAGCTTCTTTTCCATATACATATCAAGCTCAACTGAACTCCTTTCCTTTTATCAGTCAGGTGTTTTAATAACAGCTGGCCAAGATAAAAATGTATCAAATTTAAATAATGCAATGGCGCAAACACACCCCCCGCCCTGAAAACATATTTTCAGCTCATGAAATTTACAAAAAAAAAACAAAAAATATATATACATATTGTAGTGGTTTTAAAAGGTTAAATTTAACCATAAACAAAGCAATTTGAAACACCCTGTATAGAGGAAACAACCAGAAATTAAGTGCGAAATTTATTTCATTAGTTCAGTTTAATGTAACAAGTATTAACAAAAATTTTACAATTAATGAATAAAATTTAGTTAGGTGCGTAAAGAAAATAAATTGCATAAGCCAATGGAAATAATTATTTAATTTAATTGAGTTGAATTCAAAGGAATAGAACGTTTAAAACGCATAAGAGCGTGTAAAAATCAATAATACCAAGGTGAAACGCGTTGCTAACAAACGAACAGCCGTTGGATATGAAATACTTCGAAGAGCGAAATCCTAGAAATGTTATTTTAAAACGATCGTTAATTAAGCATCTGCATGTTTTCTAGATGTCAACTTCCACTTATTTTGTCTAGATAAAACTCAAGATTCTAGGTATATCGTACAAACGGTCGGATGTTTTCGCAGTAAACGCTAATAAGGGGTTACTTAAAGCACGTATGCTAGTCCACGTGGGGTTAGATAGCAGATGGACAGGAATATCGATTTCTACCACTCAAACAAGGTTGGAAG
The DNA here is from genome assembly GCA_036346225.1 of Platerodrilus igneus. NCBI lineage: Eukaryota > Metazoa > Arthropoda > Insecta > Coleoptera > Lycidae > Platerodrilus > Platerodrilus igneus. The sequence goes on along the minus strand of JARFIW010000500.1, from coordinate 42,316 downwards.
GAAACATATGATATGCATAAGAAAGGGACAGCGTTAATATAGGCGGGATTTTTAAGACGTCAATGCATAGACTATTGGTCGATATCGTTAGTTGTACATCAGACAAACACGGGAATATTGAATGTTAATTTTTCAGAAAATATCGTAACGACACGCTAAATTTCGGAGATTTAGAAGACGGTTGAACCCAAAATTTTAAGAAATATTATTGTAAATGAAGGTCTTCGCGTGAAATGCGGCCGAGAGGTGGCACCGGAAATTGTTTAAATACTTTTTGGAAATGAATAAAAATCCCTTAGTATTTTGATCGCTTGAGACTACGTATCGAAGTTACCACGAGCTTGTAAGTATAGAAAATTATTTTAAATTAAATAGTACGGTGTTAGCCTCATAATTTGTACGCGGATAGTGCCGAGTCTAAATTTTATTGAGGTGCAACTTATATTTTTTTTTAACAATCTCGTGTAGTGACGTTATGTAACGTGAATTAATCTAAATTAAAATAAAAGAAGAGTAATAATTGGATTTGGAGTTGGATGTATCGTGTATGAACAGCATTACAGCATTACTTAGAGGGTGTTCAACTACTAATATCTGGAGGCGGGAGCAGAGCAGTACCACGAAAACAACTTAATGGCATCATCATCAACGGAGCAGGATTCTTCAAGAAATTCCAGGTAACGCTTTAGAATTTGTTGTTGTTGATAAACTATGAAGGTTATTGTGATGGGTGAGAGTGAACTATGATGGTATTTTACATTATTTGGAGTATTGAAAGTAATACGTATAACTAACTTTTATTGTGGTATTTAAATCGAAATATAAAGGTGTATATAAGGCTGATTAACATTCCTCAGGAATTTAAATATTTTTTTGTTATGAGTACATGGGTTTTTGTTGAGTTTGTAATAAGAATTTGCCAAGTAATCGAAATATAAAGGTGTATATAAGGCTGATTAACATTCCTCAGAAATTTAAATATTTTTTTGTTATGAGTGCATGGGTTTTTGTTGAGTTTGTAATAAGAATATGCCAAGTAAAGAGCATACATTAATCACAAATAATTGGGTTATCATGAGCTCACCATACTCCGGAGTTTCCAAATTGAAATTAATTATAAATAAATAAAGAAAGATAAAGTATTATTCAGGGCCCATTTACTCAGGTTACATTCAATGTGTTCGATATTGCTAGTTAAAAATTCTGGACTTTACAAAATAGAATTTATTGAGGTGTAACTTGACCACTGAGATGTATATAATTTTGAAGTTTTATTTGTAAATAGTGGAAAATAGATATTATATGATTGTTGTATTATTTTGTGGTTTTATTGAGAGTGTGCGTGAATGATAAAGAGTATGAGAGTGAAGCTAAGTATCCAAGAGGAAGCCAGCTAGCCGGAAGCAGTTGAAGAAAGCAATTCAACCAAGGAAGCTGGAATCGGGGTAAGAAATATTATTTTCTTTGTTTTGAATTTTATGACGATTTTGAAAAATTAATAAAATTTCGAAAGTATCAATGTTGGTGAGGCTTTTACCCGAGATACACGGCCCAACGTTAGGGCTCGAATGATTTTTAGCGAATTCCAGAGATTAATCTCCGACTTCCACGGCAATATATATATATATATATATATATATATATATATATATATATATATATATATATACATAAACACACAACAAAAGAAAACGAAAAAAATTAAATTATTAATTAACTAATTCTCACTGGGTAGGTAAGGGACATAAACGTACAACTGGGTGTTTATAAATACCATCCTTTGTACGCACATTTACCACTCGAACAATTCCATCGGATCCAGAAAACACTTCTTCAATCATGCCAAGGGGCCAATGTAAAGGTAAAACATTATCTTGTTTAATTAAAACAAGTGTCCACACAGTAACCGATGGACTTGTCAGATTCCATTTTTGACGCTTTTGTAATTGCATTAGATATTCCAACCTCCAACGTTCCCAAAAAGACTGTACTAAATGATCGAGCAATCGTTTTCTGTCTAAAAGATTAGATGAAGGTTCTACTGAGTTTGACGCAGGTAACGAGGTTAAAGGAGTGATGGTGAAAAAATGTGCCGGAGTTAAAGGCACTGGATCGGAAGGGTCCGTACTTAGCCAAGACAAGGTGCGAGAATTAAGTAACGCTTTAATTTGAATAAGAACAGTATTTAATTCTTCATAGCTTAGAATTTTTTCACCAATTGCCTTGTATAAGTGTGTCTTGACAGACTTAATCTGTGACTCCCATACTCCCGAAAAATGAGGGCTTAAGGGGGGCTGAAAAATCTAAGAAATTTTATGAGAAGCTAATTCACTGCTAATAGTAGATTTATATTCCTCAGATTCTAACAATTTATAAAGTCTATCCAATTCATTTTTAGCACCAAAATAGTTAGTTCCTCTATCACTATAAATAATGGAACAGGCACCACGCCGGGAGAGAAAACGCTTCAAAGCAGCTAAAAACATATTGGTAGACAAGTCTGACATAAGTTCCAAATGTATGGCTTTTGTCACTAAACAAATAAATAAACATAAATAAGCCTTTTGGCTAATAATTTCCCTACGGCGCCCTAATGTAATTCTAAAGGGACATTACATTTGATTTTCCAATGCTCCACCCGAAGGTACTACATTGGCCAGGAAGCGAGTTTTTTTTACCTGGAAAATTTTGAATTTTGCCGAATCCTTGCTGTTCCAAGCAAGGTAGGGATCTTTAACGTGCGTGACAACACTCACACACGGGACCTCCATTTTACCTCTCATCCGAACGAGGGTGTATTTTTGCGAAAAATGCTCGCCTAACATTTTTCAAGCGGACCGTGTCGGGATTCGAACCCGGGACCTAGGGCGTAGTAGTCACACACATACCACTACGCCACGGAGCCGCCTATTCTAAAGGGACAGCAAAATCAGTAGCACAATGCAAAAACGGTTTCGCTTCATGCGCGCGAATGGTAGGTAAGTCTGCCATTTTAGGAAATACATTGCGAGGTTTAAAATGAAAACAATAATTGCACTTAAGGATTCGATAACAAACAGCATTACGCGCCTCAAGTATCCAATAACTTTGGCGTAATAATGTTAAAACTAACAAAGGACCTGTGTGCAAATTTTGTTGATGGTAATAATCAATTAACAAATCAACCAAATGATCTTGATGAGGTAAAATTAAGGGGTATTTTTCACCAAACTGCAAGCTAGATTTACTAAGTCTCCCACCTACTCTAAGTAAGCCATTTAGCACAAACGGGTTCAACTTACATAGCGTGGTAGAAACAATTTCCTTATTTTCCAACAGCAAAATATCAGACGCGAAATAACGATTTTGAGTTATTTTAATTAACACTAACTCTGTCCTTTCCAAATCATTTGCAGTCATAAATCCAGAAGTTTTTAATAATTGCAAAAATCTTAAAACGTAAACAGTCAAACGAACCAACTTAATCCACGAGGAACAGCAATTAATGAGATCATAAAATGCATTTTGTTTTTTCGTTTATGGTTGATAATGCAACAATTTTTTCCTCGGGCAGATTATCTTGATGCATAGATGATATTGTACGAATAGGCCCTGAACAAAAATCCCCCTTTAACCATTCCGGACCATTCTGCCATTCTTTCGAAGCAATCAGTTTAGAGGGTTGTTCCCCACGAGATAAACAATCACTAATATTTTTATCTCCTTGGATATGATACCAGTGAGAGGAGCAACCAAATCTTGAACACGTGCAACTCTATTTGCAACAAATGTATGCCAACGATAAGGAGGGGAAGTAATCCAATTCAGTGTCACCGTGGAATCCGATGTGGCGATTAATTGATCAACTTTTATACGAGTCTTTAGACTACTTTCTACAAAATCCAATAAATTAGCCAATAAAACAGCAGCACACAATTCTAAACGTGGTATTGAATGAACTTTTATGGGTACCATTTTAGTTTTAGCTAAAACTAAGCGAACTTTAACTTTAGCATTAAAAGTAATGGTTCTAATATAGACGACAGCGCCATAGGAATTTAAACAAGCATCACAAAATCCAATCAATGTAACATGAGCATCTGGGATAACTCCTAAATGACGTGCAATCTTGAAATTTTTTAAAGAATGTAAGTCCTCCTGTAACCTTTTCCATTCATTCGCAATATTACCAGAAGGAACTTCATCCCAGTCTAATTTAAGGGACCACAATGTACGGATAAGCAATTTTATAAGTAACGTAACCGGACTTAAAAATTCACAAGGATCAAATAAACGTGCGACTGTTGATAGAACGTTTCTCTTAGTGCAGTCACGTATTTCCACTTGTATGCTAAAAGTAAATATGTCCAAATTAGGATACCATTGTAAACCCAAAACTTTCAAAGAATCGGAACTAAAATTAACTACGTTGGGACAGCGATTCTCAACAGGAATCTCTGATAACAACAATTCCGAATTAACAGCCCATTTAGTTAATGTAAACTTGGCACTTTCAAACAAACTATTTAATTGATAATAAGCAGTTCTAGCTTCATCTAAATTCGAAACACTTGAAACCAAATCATCAATGAAAAATTCGTGACGAACTATATCAGCTGCTACTGGGTATTTATGTGATTCGTCAGTTGCTAACTGTTGTAATGTTCGAATGGCTAAAAATGGTGATGGTTTTACACCAAAAGTAACAGTATTCAACTGATATATCTCAACTGGCATTTCCTCAGAAAATCGCCATAATATTTGCTGAAAGCGCCTATGATCAGGATGCATACCAATTTGTAGATACATCTGACGAACATCAGCAGTAAAAGCTATTGGAAATAATCGAAAATTTAAAAAAAATTTCCCAACATGAGGTTGTAATTTTAGACCTGTATATAAAAAACAGTTCAATGATTTTTGAGTTGAAGTTTTACATGATGCATTAAATACACATCGCAGAGGCGTAGATGTACTCTCTGCCTTGAATACTGCATGGTGCGGAATAAAATAATTTGGATAGATTAATTAGCTTTCCTTAACTAAAAGACATTAATTCCGTCTAATATATTCTCTAAAAACGTCACTATATTGTTCCTTAAATAGCAGAAACTGGCGAAATTTATTTTCTAACGAATACAAACATTTTAGTGCAGTATAATATGAATCCCCTAACTAAGAAGCATCTATATATAGTGTGTAGTTTTATCTATGGTAAGAAAATAAATGATGCACAGAATTAACGCCGTTGACTTTCATTTTAACAATTGAAATAACCTCAGTTGTTATCATTTTAATAATATTTGGTTACTTTTATTTACATCAAAATGGATTTTCTAACTTCAAGGTAGTGTTTTTATAACCACTAGCCCGTTTATCGTATATAATTGGATATTCGCGTACTACTTCAATCAATAAAAGTTGCCATGTTAATAAATATTATAAAACAATAAAGTAGGAATATTTCGTTTTTTAAAAGGATACTAAAACAGAAGCTCCTACAACATTCAAAGTAATAAAGTAAGGTTATGAGTTGAACGTACCTACTTGACATTCGCGAGCGTATAAGTAGAAAGTTTGCCAACTATTAACGTTGAACGGCGTCAAACGCCGTGCATTGTGTGTAGTCATTTAAAATGGTTCATTTAACGCTTGATTGACGTCCAATGCCGTATAACGGCGTTATATTCTGTTCAACCCTTAAAATCCATACATAAATAACTATCCTACTTGTTTTGTTACGAAACTAGTGGCTCTTAGACATAAAACTATTACGTCACGGTTTGTGCATGAGGAACCGCATCATTGCCTAACGTCTGTGATTAGCTTTCCCAGTTATTTGAACACGTCATCGTTTGATGCGCGTCTGAAAGAAATACCCGAGTGAAGTTGGGAATTTTTCATATGAAATGTGGAGATAGCTAATTTCTTGGCTTGCTCAGTTATAATTTTGTGGTTATGTTTATCTAAAGTTAGCAGGGTAGTAGGGTTATAGATGTTCTATGGCAGGGTAGTACAATAATTTTCGTTGTAAGATATGTTTTTCACTAATAAAAGTGACCTTTGTAGAAGTGTCCAGAATGCTTTTACATTTTATTCAAGTGCGTTGCCATCATTTGTTGAAACGCGTAATTTTATTAAAGAATTCATAGAGGAAAAATTTCAATCCGGAGCAGTATGTTATAAAAGGTAGACATACAGTAAGCAATATTTTAAACAAAAGTTTCAAAATGATTTCATGTGTGGTTTGGCAGTATTTAAAATAGAGGATATTTGCAAGAGTGGATAACATGTTGGCAAAAACAATATTTTACATATGTATACTATCAGTAATCGTTCAGATTAATATACATAAGTTGTGGTGTAATGTTATTTATATGTAATATATTTTTAGGAATCATTCGTTACCCTTCTACGTAACTGAACATTAAAATCTCAGGATTCCCAGAAAAATGAATACATGTGCAGTAGCTATTTTATTGAAGAATCTAAAAATATACAGCGAAATATTTGCAAGCCAATTATGATACGACATTCAGCTACAGCATATTCGTATACCTGATACAACTAAGAAAAATATTGTTGAAGAATGAGCATTTAGCGTATTGCAAATGTGACAGCATTGGAGTTTATAGTGTGACGAACTGATGACAAAGAAAATAATCACCAATATATGGGACACCCAACAATATATATATATATATATATATATATATATATATATATATATATATATAACATTTACTTATGTTATTTGCTCAAAATAAGTCAAACAAAGCCAAATAATATGAAGAAATTGTATAATACTTACTGCGACACTTCGTGGTTAAATTGGAAACACAATAATCATTCTTTATTATTTTTGTTTTAAAAATAAAACGCACTCACTATTTCATTCAGTGTTGTTTCTCTGTGCACATTTTACCTTCGGCGGTTATGTTAGGGCATTTGTAAATATATTTTCATTTATTCCTTTAGACAAATTAAATATGCAATAGGAACTAAACGTTTCAACAGCACAGCTCCAAGATTGTATATTTTAGACCATAGGTAATCTTTACAATTATTTAGTTATCTATTTGTTTTGTCTGTCGACATTAACACGATAGGCATATAAGTATTTTACATAATGCACTCTGTATATATGGTATACACAACATTTTTTTAGAATATGTTTAAACAATTTTGTTCCAAAATTATTTCTTGTTAGACTTCGTAGATCAGATATTTAAAACAATTTTACATCATTCAAGTATGTGCACAAAATAAATTTTAAACGAAATACAATATTCACATTCACACCCAAACATCTTGATGTTAATACACAATCTTACAAATTTCTAATCCAAGCTAAACATATTGTTTTTTTAGCATACACACAGTGAAGCGGGTTTTTGTATATTTGCTATGCCTGTCGGAATATAGTGGTTTGTTTCTTTATGGTCCATAGGTTACGCATCAACGCTAAATGCCGATAAGCAATAATTTCTGGATATGAAAATAAAACAAAATCACATACCTTCAGGTGCCGAGATACTTAACTCGCACTTGAAACAGTTGCAGGGAAGCAGCAAACATCACTATCTCATACACCGGGAGGATTGTCACTGCAGTTATTGTTGTGTCGTGACTGCTCAAATTGTTGGGATATGAAGTACATATAAATTTATCTCTTTGATCACAGCAATTAAATCAGATAAAGATGGCTTGTCAGAAATTGGTAACGCAGTTTGCTTTTTCATTAGCTGCAAAGAATTACTATTTACCTGTAGCTCTCCACAACATATCATACTAATCTCATCCACCTTTTTCAAATTGCCTACTCGTTTAACGCAACTGTTGTGAAATTTTCTATCACAATTAATGCATTGAAGACCCCCAATACATTTACTTTTGCAGTAACTACATTTTAATTCTACAGAGTCTGTCATCCTTACACTTTATTTGTATATTTATGAATATATCTTGTTTTAAAGTTGAGAAAATAAGCAATGGAATTATATCATGCCCGCTACATGAGGAATCAGACTCGAAAATTGTATTTCACATTTGCAAAATTGGTAAAATCCCCAATGTCATCATAAAATGTTCCGATACGGATATTTTTATAATAATGCTCGGTAATATACAAAACGTGCATGAGAATGTAAAAACCTGGATGCAGGTTAGCGTCGGAAATAATGAGAAATTCATGAACGTATCCGTAATTTTTAAAAAATTGGGCCAGGTTTATGTATGGTATTACCTGCACTTCACACATTTACGGGATGCTATTTTTCCCTGCACTGTATAGGGAAGGTAAGATAAAAAACCCTTAAATATATTGCGAAGTAAGCAAGAATACATGAAAATCTTTTGAGATTTGTCCAAATACCCAGAGTGTAATCTTGTTGTTTTTTTTAACAATAGAGATGCATTTTTGTCAGTTGTGCGGTTTGAAAAGAACGAAATATGGCAACAGCTCGTAGAAACTTTTTTGAAGGTATCTATATGTAAAAAAAAATGAAAAAGGGCTCAATATCAATATAAGATTTTGATAGGCCCACTCTTCCTCCTTGTTAATTTGAGGTTGAACAATACTTTTTAAGATCGATATAAATTGGGAAACTCTAGAATAATGCACTTGCTCAAAGTTTCACAGAATTGACATCTATGGAATGCGGATGACCGAATTCAACTATAAGTGGTTGCAAGGCGACCAACTACCAAACACTATTGATGAAAATATATTCGACACACAGGAAGGTACCTGAAAACACATTCGTTAATTTCAACAATTTACTGATAATTTCATTCACAAATTAAACTTTGCCATTAGAGGAAAATTCACTGAAATGTCAAGTTGAAGATAGCAATGACCGCTTACAATGACTTTGTTTCGCAAATGAAATACAAGTAAAAGTTTATCAAATATATAATTAAATGTTTAATTATGAGTATATTAATCAAATTTCAGAAATTTTGTTGCATCTTTTAGAACTTATAAGCTTGTAGCAGGTATGCCCCTGTATAGTAATAATTTGAGTTAGTACGCGCCAAGTAAAGGGTAGTTGAGTGTGGGCTATCATCCTAGTTGGATGTGCACGTGTCATATATAGATATGTTTAAGCATTTTGTACTGATATTATAAGTGTATGTTATACGCTAGGCGGTGCATTTTCATTGTAATAAATAAGTGTAGTGTTTGTATATCGATTTTGTATTACCTCAAACTACGCGGACAAGATTAAATAAAGCACCAGATTCCAGTTTGGTTTGTTATTTATTTATCCCCGAACCGTTACAAGCAGTAGAATGTCCTGATGTAATTAGAACTTTTTAAACAATATTTCACATTATCAAGCTTACAAAAAGTCAATGACAAGCTAATAAGTATTTTTTTAAATTATTTATGCAATAAATGGTCCCGGCAGAACTTATTACGGTACCTGATTTAAGTAGTCCCTTTCGATAATGTACACATTCAAATTCGAGACCTCAGTATACTCTCATCTGTGAGCAGATAAAACACTGAAAACCGTTGCTCGCTCCTGTGTTATGACCTATATGCATATTTTTGTTATGTATAAGTCAAAGACAATAAAAAAAAAGAAAGATTTTTGAGGCATTTGTATATTTGATAAGTATCAGGTTATCATAAAGTAAGGGATATATTTTAAATTATGATAACTTTTTAACCAATTAAGTTAATAACAAGAAATAAATGAAATCTAATTGCTTATGAAATGGGATTTAGTATGCCCAAAACAGGTTACGGCAATTGCTCAATATGACCTCCATTTTGTTGTTGTAAGATCACCATCCTTACCTCCAAATTGTACACAGCATTTCGTAACATTTCTGGTTGAATTGTACCAATTTGCTCCGTAATACTGTCTTTTAATTCTTGTAGCGTAGTTGGTCGTCTTCTAAACACTAAACTTTTTAAATAAACCCACAGCCAGTAATCCGCTGGGTTTAGATCAGGTGATCTTGGTGGCCATGAATTTACGAAATGTCTGCTTAACACGCGATCTTGAAAAACGTTGGTTAACAATTCTTTGACTGGTCGAAAAATGTGCGGGGGTGCTCCATCCTGCATAAAAATGATGTTTTCAATTCCGTAGTACTCGTTTTGCAGCTGTGGAATAACATAATTTTGTAACATTTGCAAGTATCGTTCACCATTTACAGTTACAGATACGGCTTGTCCATTCCGCATTTCCTCGTAGAAATACGGACCAATAATAAAATCAGCCGTAAAACCGCACCAAACGGTGACTTTCTTGTCATGAAGACCTTTTTGAACGATTTGTTGCGGATTTTATGCATACCAGATTCTACAGTTTTGAGTATTGACTCCACCATTCAGAGTAAAATGTGCCTCATCTGTCCATAAAATACGGGATAACCATTCGGGTTCAATTTCCATCTGAGCCATTACTCGCAAAGAAAAATCGTATCTAGTAGCCAAATCTGCGTCCTTTAATTCAAACAGCATTTTCAGTTTATATGGATACATGTTTAGAATTTTGCGTAAAATTTTCCAAACCGTGGTATACGGCATTTGCAATCGCTTGGATATCGCATTTGCACTGCTGATTGCGAGTGAATTGCTTCTGGCTATGTCTTGATTTTCATGAAGAACCTCTGCAACTTGGACATCACTAATTATTGGTCTTCCTGATCTTGGTAAGTCAGTTACAGACCCTGTTCTTTCAAATTTTTGTATCAAATTGCGGTACGCTTTCATTTGACAGGGTCCCGCTCTCAAACCCATTCTCGTGCGAAATCTTCGTAATCCAGCGGTGTAATTTCTGCCGGATTCATATAATAGCACTGAACTAAACCAATTCTTGTTTGTAAATCCATGTTATTACAGTTGAGTCGTTTGAACTCAACGTTTACTTGAGTTTTAATTTCAAAATAAAACTTCAAATTGAATAATTTCGTTTTGACACTAGTGTCAACAATTGTTATGACAACGCTTTTGTTTCTCATAGATAGGGTAATATCCCATTCATTAAGCAACTAGATTTCGTTTATTTTATGTTACTAACTTAATTTATTAAAAAGTTGTAATGATTTAAAATATATCCCTTACTTTATGATAACCTAGTAGGTACATTTTTTTGTGAGAATCAACATAAACTTTAATGTTTTTTACAGCAAACTAATTGAAATTAATATAAATCGTGATGCAATTTTTTTTAAATTTGTTCTCAGATTATTGGGAAAGGGAAAGAATGAAATTGCGTTAAGAAAAGAAATACATGTAAAAATCTTAACATTCTAAGTTTGAAAGCTGTTTGAACAAGCTCAAGAAAATAAAAATAAAAGTTCTGTCCAAAAGCATAAAGCTTTAGAGTTAGACGTAGAAAGGATGGCAATAAGCAGATGACGACATTAAAAAAGAAAAATTCAATATCAAATAATACAAATACATCAGTTACTGTTTGACTTTATTTCTATTTTAAGTTGATTGTATATATAGTTCCAGAACTATTTATGTACATCAATATATTTTCTATATTCAGTTGCACTTTTATTACACTATGCATCATCTAGGTTAAGTTCGGTGGAATATTTTGTCTTTCACATCAGTCAAGTTTTATGGCGCATTACATACCTTTACGAAATAGGATAAATATTTTATACCTTGCCTTTACAAAACCACAATTAGCAAGTGTATAAGGTTTGTGTAGAAAATATTAAAATCAATATTATAATTGCTTAAAACTAAGTTTTTACCTATCGACTAAGAAACCAAGAAACTTGTTTAACTATTCCAAAAATGTGCTAACATTTCATTTGTGCTTGATTTATTTAGAGAAATGACTGAATTTTGCCCTTCTACTTAAACGCCATAGAATTTGGCAAGAATTTTGTGTGCTTCTAGTGATAAGTTCAAAATTTCAGATTTAATTGAACCCTTATGCATTTCAAGAGTAGTGAGCCAATGTTCTGCAATACACATCAAATAATTTCTTGTTTATGTATCGATAGATCGTTCACTTTGTACATTGGATTAATGCTCCTTTAATCTATTGTGTTTGGCATCAGCTTCCATTGGAAAAACTTGTTGATCTGTACACCAATTGGCCATCTATTAAGACCCATTGCATTAGATAAGTTATAACAAACTGTGACTTTAAATGAAGAGTAGAGAAGTATATGTACATAGTTTATTTTTGATTCCTAAAATATGGAGTCAATTACTTAGTAACTGTTGACGATTGTAGTCTAATTTATCTTGTATTTCCTTCGGTAGCTCATCTGTAGTTAGAATTGAGATATTCATACCAAGGACAATGTTTTTAGTTGCCAATACCCATTATTTACTAGCAAAACTATATTTATATAAAACTTTTGGTTTGAACTTTATTTTGACATTATTACTATTATGTTGCAACTACAGGTATTGGTTTTGCATTACTCTCAACTAATGTTAATTGTGCAAAAGGATTTACTGAAAAACTATTAATTCCTCAAATGTCTAAGTGTTGGGGGATCCTTGCCAGCCGCAGGCTGCTCCCTCTCCCCCACACCATGAAGCTTGGTGAAATAGGGCATATAATTCGAAAACAACAGAAGGGGAAGCGAGCTGTATCTAGGCTGTGGGAATTTCAGGCAACGGTGTAAGCTAACTCAGAATTGAAATAAGTAAAGGTACACGTCCAACCAGTTTCAAGACGGAAAACCTAATGACAAAAAATAATTGCACTTAAATCTGATGATTATTATAAACAGCTATAGATGTTGGTTGTGAAATATTTTCAACTAATGTCGATTGTACGAAAGAATATGTTGGAAAACTATTAATTCAGTAAATGTTCAAGTGTTGGGGGATCTTGGTAGCCACAGGCTGCTTAACTCCCTTACATACCAGAGAATATCAGGAAAATAGAGTATATATTTATAAACAGAAGAAGGAGAACCGAACTGCATCTAACAAGAAATAACAGCGGCTATATTCGAAAACAACAAACATAGAAACATGGAGAAAATTGTTGAAAGCATATGTGTGAAGCACAGCACAGTACACATATGAAAGTAGGAAAAGCAGACAGAAAAATGGTAGAAGCCTTTTTGGAATGTTGTGCTTCAGATGTATAAGGATGATAGCATGGACAGACAAAGTTAATAACAAAGAGGTTATAGAAATAGTAGGGGAATAAAGATTTCTGTGGAAAACAAAAAAAAAATAGGAGAAATAGAAGGGCAGAATATGTTCAAAGTCATTTTTGGGGAATAGTGCGGGATATAGTACAAGAAGAGATAGGAAACAAAGAGGTAGCTGTAGACCTAGATCAGACTATTGCACATAGATAGAGAAAGATGCAGACTGTGCAAACTTTAGGGAAAACCGCAGGTTAGCACATAATAGGAAACAATTGAGGGTATGCGTCTAACCAGTTCCAGGACTGAAGACCTTATGATGAGATATGGCACTTAAGTGCGTGAGCATCGTACATGTTCACGCTTCGAATCGTGGCTCGCGATTGACGTAGAATCTTGTAGGTAAAGTGCTAAGAACCTTAGCTTGAATTAAAAAGTGTGGGAAGCTCTCCACCTGAATATGAACTATAAGAGTTGTAAATACTTGAGATAATAAAATGCAGAATCCTAAACATTCAGTCTCGTAAAGATTGTCCCCTTTTTGAAACTTCTTTTATCTTTGACTAGCTTCAACTTTTGTTTGAAAACCGTTTTTGTCGTTTTAGTATTTTCATAAAACTTTCATTGGTTGGTTTAAAGTTTTCTTAATATCAATTCGTTAATAATTTATAGGCTGTTGTCATTTGTTTTATTATCATATAATACATTTTAACGTATTATAACAAGTAATGTTAATAGAAGCTATAGCTTCTTGGATAATAAGTATAGTTTTCTTGCATGTACGTAAGTAGTTGTTATGTGTGTATAGTCTATAATCTTCATCATAATAATTCCTTGTATTAAGTAATCTAGTCTTATTTTTATTTATGGGAAAGGTGATGTCTGTTTTACATGACACATGAAAAAGAAAAATTAGGGAATTAGTCGGTTCTGTACGACTTTAAAGTTACTTAAATACACATGCTTTAGTTTAGATTCATCCTCTACTAGCATGGGCCAAAATCAAATTCATTCAACTCGTCTGTTGAAATTGTCCATTTAGAAAATATATACGTTCAGTAAATATATATTATGCACGCTTCTTTTAATAGATTGGGCTGTATCACTACCTAAAGTACAAGAGCAATCTTTATTACCAAATACAAATAGAAGTGACTCCACAACTATTTCAATTGGACATAGTTTATTTTTATCTGATAGTGGTAAATACCTAACTTACGTACTTAGTTCTGATTACAGCGAATCCAATGCTGAAGGACCAGAGAGCAAAGTTTGTGCTCATTCTGTATGTTATACAAGTGTCGCATTCATAAATATTTAGTAAACTGAAAGGAAAACTACCTAACCACCTTTAAGATTAGTGTCTATTGCAGCAGCATTCTTGTTTAACCACACCAATGTACACGTGACCATCATTGTAGTCATGTGCATTATTTACTTATACAATAGTTTTGTCCATGAATTGATTTTATAAGATGGGGGGGAGATATTAACACATTTGTTAACTACATAGCAATTAAAGTTCTATAATTAAAAAGCTTTTAAAGACTTTCTCTTCCATGAATAATGTATTTCAGTTAGAACAATTCAAAGGAACTAATATTACTCACTAAATGATTATTTATTGTAAAAATTCAAATGAATAGTACAAAATATCAATGAAGAAATTAATTTTTTGTGATGTTTCAATAGCTAGGTGTCAGTTTAAAGTAATGTTTAAATAATTGTATAACAGCAATAAAATATTTATTGTTGCTCTGCTGAACATTTTCAGCTTAAAAGGTAGTTATCAGTGCAAAATCATCTGCAGATTTTGTTTTAATCGATGTTTATTTTGTATAAGTTTTTAATTGCGTTGTCTTATTGAAGTGCCATTTTGTATTAACGGATAGCTTTTTGAACAAACTTTATGTTATTTGCATTAATAATGATATTCTTTATCGAAGCGTACTTTTGCAATTTCAACTTCAATTTCTAAATGACTAATTGCTAAACAAAATTTCAAAAATTTAAAGCTACAAGATTCATTAGATTGGACATCGTTTCTTGAGTTGAACAATGCAAAATTTAGGAGACCAAAGTAACACCTAGTTGATTACAATAAGATGGTTACTCTGTCAGTAGAATTTTAAGATGTTGGCGAGGGCTTGTGAAAGACATTTCTGATTGTTTAGATGCACAAATACCATTTCCATAAATATGTAAAGTATGTATAATTTCAGATGATTGTTGTGGCAAAGTGGTATAAGGTATTTTCTCCACTACACATGCTCAGTACTTTAAGATATAATAAATAGTACCTATTTTAACTAAAGCTCTTAAAATAGCATTTAAGGTCGAGGTTTTATAACTTTTGGAAATAAAAGACTTGTTTTTATCGTATATCATTCAGCATAGTAAAAAGAAACATGTAAGTTCTATTGACAAAGTGTGGCAATGTAGCTTTTTTCAATATCAGCAAAATTCACTAACACACTGTAATTAGCACACTCCTCTATAAACCGTCAACAAAAGGTACTTCTCTTAATTTATTTTGCATTTTAGAGTTTCAACAAAACACAATCATCTATAATATTTAAAAATACCATCTGTGACAGACCGTTACCACCATACGAGATTCTGGCAATGCTGGATATAGTAGATGAAAAAGTATAAAGATAATATCAAATACAGCAGTAAAATCACAAACAAAACAATACATTAAAAATTGTATCGATATCAGGATCAAATCAAGCGGTATATTCATTTGGGCTAATAGTTAATAACTACTTTCATTCTTTGTTTATTTAAAACGGCATTAAAATTTTATTACTACAATGAGTTTTGGTTAGATTAATGTTGTTTTTTACATTGTCCCATTTCATTATGTAAATAGAGGGTACTTGTAACGTGCAAAATTATGAAATTATACATGCAGATGTATAAATAAATCTTCTTGCTGCTAAAGTTTGTTTTTTTGTCGATTTAGTTGGATAACTTATGCGAGTCTAACTCTTCGAATTGAACTGTTAGAAATATGAACTCCAACTCTAAAATAATGAATAAATTTACATTATCTGCAAATCACATGCTTTCCAAATAATAAAAAGGTTAATACATGCAAATTATTTACTATTAATGTTAAATATGAATTAATTTGCTTATTGTGCACATAAATTATGAGCTGAAAAATACAAATAGGAAATTTCAATATTTTCATGTTACTTGTAGACTTTTAACCTATACAGGGTGTCTGGATTTCGTAGGGACAGCATGGGTAACTTTTGTATTTGAAGAAATAGAGAGATGGTTAAATTAGCAAAAAGGTGCAGGTTCAAGAGATCATTAAAATACATTTTTGTGCTGTCGATATAGAAAACGCGCGTTTCTGATCATTTTTCAGCTCGGAAAGTATGTTGTTGTCAAGCTAGATCAGTAGTGACATATATTACGAGATCGGAAAAGTGACACAAGAGCTCAGAAAAAATGATTGCCAGACTAATATGGGAACAATTACATTAAAAACAAAGTATGTATGTAACGTCCGTGGCTATGATGGTACTGTTTTTATCAAGCAGCAAGTTTTTGTGAATTAATTGTTACAAGTGTGTAAATTATTTAAAAATTTAAATATTTATGTAGTTCTATTATTGTCGAATTATTTGTGGCTGCACAAAATATTATGTAAGTTCTACATTTGCCAATTATTTTTCGACGCTTTGAAAAAATTTCGATATCATATAATACATTGTTGGATTTGGAAAAAAACACTTGTTAAAAGGGCCAACAAAAATTGAACAGTATCAATTAAAAATTTTAGGTAGATCAGATTACTAAAAATTGCACAAACAAAATTGGTTTTATTAAGTACCAATAAAAATATTTAAATCACCATACAAATTAGTTCAAACCTTATCTCAATATGTTAAGCAACAAAAAATTACAGCTAATAAAGGAAATTAGGAGAGACAGGTTTTTAAAAATTGTAACAAGGTTGACCATGATACATAAAATTTGAAACTAGATTTTCAATGAGCTCTCGAATCTGCACGTTTTTGCTAATTTAATCATCTCTGCATCTCTTTAAATACAAAAGCTACCCATGTTATCCATACGAAATCCGGGCATTCTGCACACTTCAATAAAACATATGTATTAAGATAATATCCCCGTCATGTTACGAGCGTTGTGCTATTTTGTGCTAAATGTAATAGTTAAGTTTTGGTCATCAAAGGCGGAAACCCGTTGACTTAAATAAATTTGAAGAGCAATCTGAAACAAATAATACAGTTTTCCAAAATAAAAGGGAAAAGTACATTGATAAACCAGACTTCTGTTGTTTTTTTTTAAACTCAGGTACATAATTTTGTGAGACAAATTCAACGCAAACATCGTGGAGAAACAGAGGTTCATAAACTTTACATACAACCATCAAAATCAATCAAACGAAAATGAGCTTTTGCATGTTTAAGGAAAAAGATAAACTTTATAACTAATTCAGGATCCTTATTTAAACCAATACATAGAAGTTTGATAAATGATTCTAAAAATATTCGACCACAAATGTCTCTTCTGTTTAAGGTATAATTCCCACAAATTTTGTGGAAACATAAAAGTTTGCAGTCTAAATGAAAATTACCGTTCACGTGTAACTTAAAGCTAGGTATTTCGATTGGAAGTCAAAAGTATTTCCAATAATGTTAGCAGACAATGTATCGTTAACAGCTAAGAGGGATGTATTTATATGCGCTTACAGTTTAAGGTACACAAACGCATGTAGAGAGCTCTATCATGTTAATTGTTCACAAAAAAATGAGAAAATTACACAAAGTATTGCTAGAATTGCAGAAGATTAATTCTTTGACTAGAAATCTGTTTGACCTTCAGCTCCAGCACTTTGGTATTGTGGTACTGGCCGTTAAAGCTATAGCTAAATATGATTAATAAAATGATTTATTCAAATCGTCGACCTCTACTATGAATATTAGTACGTCCTTAAAAGATTATTGTGCCATTACCGCTTTGTATATTATTAAACGGAAATATAATTATTTAAACACATACATTTCAGAAGCTGAAGCAAATATAGGCCTATTTAGGCGTTTGCTCGATGGCATGTGGAAACATGAAATTTCTAGTCAAACAGAAAACGATTTAAATATTAAAACTTAGAAGAAAGTTACGTTAGTACCACTAGCAGCAGATCTGAAACTGTTTAGAAGCCATTTGACAGGAAATGCAAATGAAGCGGCAAAAAATTGCAACACAATATTTAAAACATTAAGGATTTTATGCTCCCAATCGAGAGTGTGTATTACAGAGGCTTATGTTAAACAGGAAATGGGAAGGAGAGCTGCAGAGGATGAAAGTTGCCACTTACATGTTGACAGAAGAAAGCGGTAAACAAAACATATGAAGAATTTACAGATACGGTTAATTCGGTGGAACAGGTGATTTAAAAATATTTAGGAAGGTTGTTACAAGAAGGGAAAGGGACAAAGGAGTTACAAATATGCAGTAACATATAGAAATGCTTTACCAGGCAAGGACTGAATTTATTAAGGAGGCAATCTATTTTTATTTGCCAATTCTTTCCGGACAACAAAGTATAGTTAGATACAAAGTAGTTCAAAAACACACATTGGTGTGATACAAAAAAATCTGGAGACTCTAATTTCAACAAAATTAAAAAAGCATCTTGCTACTTTATCGCAAATACATATTTAGAATGCAAACGATATTGAACAATTAGCTACTTTCATTGGCCACACTTTAAACGTGCATAAACAAATATACCGTTTGCCTGATGACATTTATCAGACATCCAAAATAGCAAAAGCTATTAATTTTGATGGAGTGGTATGAAGTGGAATAATAAAAGAAACAGCTTTGGACGAAATAGAGTTAAATATCGACGAAGAACTTTTTTTATGCTGATGAGGTTAGTAGTTCCGGAATTGTTGCTGGAAAGTATAATGAAGTTAATGATTTGACTTTTAACAAAATCACAGTAATAATTAAAAAACGATTACTAATACCTTCGACAAAGGAGCATAAAAAGGTTGCAACACAGTTTTTCAAGCATCATGTTGATACCAAAAAAACCCCTAAACGAGCAGAGTGTGATGTACATAAAGAGCTACGTCCAAATTTGCTTGCTAACAAGTTCTGGACCAAAATTAAAGTATTTGTCCAGAATTTGTATACCAAAAAACAAAATCTGGTTCAATCTGATTCAGAATTGCTAACTTATAATTCCTGCCTTGATTATATGTTTTAAAAGTGATTTTTAGATGTATGTAAGTGTAAGTGCATGGCATCATTAATAAATTTCAATAATGTATGAATAGACCTCTTTAATATCAAAAAATGCACCAACCATACACTCTGGTATCTAATGCTTGCGTTGCTTTATATTTACAGCCTACATGATGTGTTTCTTTTACACAATCGATTGCTTTGTTTTCGAAACTAAAATAAAAATGCGTCATGAACGTTACTATCTATTGGAGCATCCTTCAAACATGTCAAAGTATTGTAACAGTCATTCTATGACCGCTACAAAATTAATTCAATTTCTGTATATAATTCTGTATATAAAGTTGTAAATGTCTAGTAATAAAGGAATTTATTTATTTGATTGGTGTAACGTTGCTGAACTGTATTGTCAAAAGGAAGAAAGTTATTTTAAGGAAATTTAACCATTGTTTAAACTATATGTCAATGTTTGAAGGCGTAGTATCGCATCAATGTGTTGTATAGAGTCGGGATATCAGTACTTGTTGTTAACATGATAGCAGACTGCGCGGGCATAATTATTGATTTTACGAACAGAAGAACGTTAGGTCGCACGAAAACACGCTTGGTGGCTTACTAAATTAAAAGGGTTTTCAGAGTTGAAACTACCCGTACTTACGTTGTAAGGATTTGTAGAAAATGAATAGTAATCACACCTAAATTTACTGAACGGATATTTCAAGTTGTTGGTACAAAGTAAAATTCCACATCTGTTCGGACCGTTTATCGGAAAGATAGTTTGGCGTGAAGCGTCCATCTTTTGTAAGTAATAAACATTGTCCTTATGGTATTAATATTAAATGCTTTAGATATTAGCACTTCTGTCTATATTTCAACAGAGCAAGAATTTATTGGTATTGTATAAGAACCCTTTTTAACAAAGGTAAAGAGGGGTTATAATTAACAGGTGGTTAATTGTATTATTGCAGGGTTTTTAGGTTGTCCTGGATTATTAGTTGTTAGCGCATTCGTGAGTTTGTGAATGTCCTTCTGCGTTTGGTTTTGGAATTGGTAGTAGAGTTGAAGAAGAGGCTTAATCGCTAGTTGGTACTGCTGACGTTGGATATTGGATCGGCTGTTCCGGAATCGAATTCATCGGTACAGGTTCATGTCCAAGGGGTGATCGTGAGTAACCCTAGAAAATAGTTTACTTGTGGTGCCGAGTAGTAAAGTTATTTATTTCTAACTAGAATAAAATATTGATTGGTCTTAAATTTTTCATAACTGAGAATAATATTTAAGGGTGAAAAGATTTATATGTGACAATTAACTATCGATTAAAATGTAAAGATTATAAAAGAATATTGCTATTTTAAGCCTAATTGTGAACACAATTTGCGCACATTGTGGGATATAAATATTTGGTAATTTATATTCACACACTCAATTTTAAATTTTAATACGAGCCTAGAGGCTTTTGTCTTGAGTTACTCAGTGTCATAAAATTGCCACTGGTTCACATTATTTTATATTGCTTAGAATCTGTCTGGTTACTTTATTTATAAATATTAAAGAGATTGTGCAAGTGTTACGACACAAAGTTTTATTAATTGGAAATCAGGAGCTGTTAAGATAATTACTGGAATTCTAACCTGGATTACATAGTCTTCCTAATCGGGTTGGGTGTGGTTGACTTTTTTGCTTGAGTTGTTTCCTGGGCGGAACCTAGCCCTGGCGCCCATATTTACTTATCTGTTATGTAGCACTCCTCGACCCTTGTGTGCTCTTTGACTAGCCGTGGAACAAGAAGCAACAAATTAATCTCTCCGAGTTCGAGCCACTTTCATCGGTTCGAGCACAGCGTTGCTACAATTTACTCTAGTACGCCTTCAGCGGGGCCTTATACTTTACCCTCGCATTTAGGTGTGACAGGAATTTGACGTCCAACGTCTGGGGCTGATTTTCGGTAAAGTAAATTCAGATTTTAAAGTGCTAGCTTCGATTGTCAAATATATTAGGGTTAATATGAGATAGTTAGTTGGTCTTTACCCACATTAAATAATATCATACAATTATTTTATGGTATGAAGATAGTATTAAATTTTTTATAGATAGGAGACACCGTGGTTACATATTTTATTTATTTTCTATTTATAGTAAAGTGTAAGAATAAAAGTATTCGTAAAGAAGGATAAATTTAAAATGGATCCTTATAGATTAACTAAAGACGAGCTAGAATACGAAATTTTAGTACGAGGCTGTAAACTTTCTACCACCGAGACGGTTAGAGAACTTAGAAAAAAATTGAAAGAGGAATTGTCTAAAGAGTTATTTGGTGAATTGAGAACGGCAAAGAATTTTAGTCCAGAAATTAAAGATGAGCTAATAATTTGTGAAAAGAAAACTTCAGAACTGGAATTAGAATTTAAAAGCTTACAGTCAGGAGGAACATCTGTAGTTTTAAAACTTGAGACAAAATTAAAACATTTACTAGGTCGGTTAACAAGATTACGGCTAGATGAAGGGGACAAGGAATTCTTTAGTGCAATGGACGCGCTATTGAAACGTTTAGGAACACTTGATAAAACCCTCGATGAATTCGACATCGAGATGGAAACGAAAAACGTTGAGACTGCTTCAGTACCGGCAGGTGTAGGAAATGAGGCAGCAGGAGTTACAATAAATCCGGTTGTTGTATCGAAAGGGATACCTGTAGTTAAGTGGGGGATAAAATTTTCCGGGGATTCTCAAGATATTAGCGTTAATGCTTTCCTTGAAAGAATTGAAGAATATCGTATTGCTCGAAATATTACTGAGGTTGAGTTGAATAATTCTATTATAGACTTACTTCAAGGTAAGGCGCTTATATGGTACAGGTCGGTTCGTTCTTCGATCACTTCATGGACGCATTTTGTCGACGGTTTACGCAAGGAATATTTGCCCTTTGATTATGAACGCGAGTTATTATATGAGATTAGAAGTCGGAAACAATTACCACAAGAAAAGGTGGAGACTATTTTTCTTGTATGATCAATCTTTGCGAGACTTTCTGTGGCGTTAGCCGAAGATGAAAACTAGCAATTTTTAGAAATATTTTGCCATATTATATTCACGGGTTAGGTTTACACGATTTTTCGACGGTAGAAGAATTACGTCTTTTGTGCAAGAAGTTAGAAATAAATAAACAACTAGCGACTGAGTTTCGTCAATCGACAGTTAATCTAATTTCTCCCTTAGAGCCCGAGTTATCAGGTATATCACCATGCAAAAATAAAAGTAGACAGGTTTCATCGGTTGTTGTAGAAAACCCATTAACCTTGACATACAGTGTTGGAATTGTCGAAGGGTTGGGCATTCTTTTAAACGTTGTTCTCGCCCTAGGGATAGGACGTTTTGTTTTGGTTGCGGACAAGAAGGTGTAACGAAATATGCATGTAGTAGGTGTTCGGGAAATGAGTATTCAGGTCGTCGAGAGGCCGGTCGTCGATCTCAAACACAAATTCGGCAACAAAATTAGATCGTTCTTGGAAATCATGGTTAGACTTAGTCCGGGTGGAATTTCATAAAGCGAAGCTTAATGAGATGTTTGTAAGAGTAGGCGGAGATCATCGTCCATTCGTATCTGTGGGTGTATATGATATTAAAATGGTAGGATTGGTTGATTGGAGCTAGTCAAACTGTATTAGGAAATCGGGGTGGAGTAAACTAAAAGATATTGGTGTTAGTTTAAAACAAGACGATTCGTTAGTTCGAGTGGCAGATGGAAAGACATGTAATGTTTTAGGAAGCGTTCAATTACCGATCAATTTGGGGGGTAATGTTAAAGTGATAAAGACTTTGGTTATCTGCGATGTTGTCGAAGACATTATTTTGGGGATTGATTTTCTATATCAGATGGATATCGTACCATTCGTGAAGGACAACAAGTAGGAATTTCGAAAGGATATCAAACTAAACGGAATTTCTGTGAGAGACTCATTAAACGATTCGCAGAAAACAGAGCTGGATGAGCTTGTAACATTTTTCTTTAAGGAAATAGGTCAATCTTTAGGCTGTGCTAAAAATGTGCACCACGTTATAGATGCAGGGGATCATTTGCCAATCAAACAGCGGTACTATCCAGTATCACCGTATGTACAAAATATTATTAACGAAGAGGTTGATAAAATGTTAACGTTAGGTATAATCGAAAAATCCAGATCACCTTGGAGCTCTCCTATTGTGATGGTTCAAAAAACCCAATAATGAGTACCGTTTCTGTATAGACTTTCGGAAAGTAAATCAAGTAACTAAGAGAGACGCTTACCCCATTCCGTATATTTCTAGTATCTTGGATCGTCTGAGGGATGCAAAATATTTATCGACCATTGATCTTAAATCAGCGTACCATCAGATTCCACTGGAAGCGAGTAGTAAAGAGAAGACGGCTTTTGTCGTACCAGGCAAAGGGTTATATCAGTTTACGAGATTACCTTATGGCTTACATAACGCACCTGCAACTTTCCAGCGGTTAGTAGACAATATCTTAGGGCCAGAGTTGGAAAAATATGTTTCAATTTATTTGGACGACATTCTTATCGCTCTCCTGATTATTCTACACATTTGAGAGTTTTAAGAGAAGTGTTTCAAAGATTTGCCAGCAGGACTTACGGTGAATGCCGAAAATGCGAGTTTGTTAAAAGTAGTCTTAAATATTTAGGCTTTGTCGTGGACGCAGATGGGTTAAGACCAGACCCTGCGAAAATCAAATCAATGGTGGATTACCCAATACCTAAATGTGCTAAGGACGTACGTCGGTTTGTAGGTCTTATTTCATGGTATAGAAGATTTGTTAAGGATTTTTCATGTCGGGTGGCTCCGTTAAATCGCTTAACCAGGAAAACTGCTAAATTTGTTTGGGATGAAGAGGTTAATAAGGCATTCTTAGATATTAAACAATGTCTTATATCATCGCCAATATTATCCTGTCCAGATTTTCAAAGAAATTTTGTATACAGGCGGATGCTTCTCAAGTTGGTCTAGGGAGTGTATTAACACTGGATTTTGAAGATGGTGAGCATATTATCGCGTTTGCCAGTAGAAGCAACAGCACAAGAAATATTCATCAACGGAACTTGAATGTTTAGCCGTAGTTTGGGCGATCGAAAAATTTAGACCCTACATTGAAGGAGTTCATTTTACAATAGTGACCGACCATTTTCATTATTATGGCTGCACAAGCTTCAGAATCCTTCAGGTCGCTTAGCCAGGTGGGCATTGCGGTTGCAAGGATACGATTTCAATATAGTTCACAGAAAGGGACTTCTCACCAAGTGCCCGATGCTTTGTCAAGAGCTATTTCACTAATTTGTGTAACAAACCAGAATTTAGACAGTGGTATTCAAACTTAAGAACTAGTATTTTAAAGAATCCAGGTAAATATCCGAGGTGGCGGGTGCACAAGGATCAAATTTTTAAATTGGTTGATAATACTGGAATTTCTTTAAATGATGACGATGCTTGGAAGATTGTTGTGCCGAAAAAATTAAGGTCTGAGGTATTGTTAGAAAATCATGATGCCCCTACAGCTGGTCACATGGGTTACTTTAAAACACGGAAGCGAATTTCCCAAAATTATTATTGGCCAGGTATGAATTACGACATTGCCAAATATGTTAGGAAATGTGAAGTGTGTCAGGCACAAAAAGTAGAACAGAAATCTCCACATGGAGTTATGTACAAACGAACGATTTCTCGACCGTGGGAAGTGGTTGTTACAGATCTAGTTGGTCCCCTTCCTTTGTCGAAAAAAAGGAACAGATTTATTCTAGTTGTCGCAGACTGTTTTACTAAATATGTTTTGTTTTTCCCATTAAAATCGGCAACCAGCTCGGCTGTAGTAAAACATATCGAGGAAGACGTTTTCTTGGTCTATGGAGCTCCAGAACGAATTTTATGTGACAACGGTAATCAATATGTAAGTTCAAAGTTTAAGGATATGGCTAAGGGTATAAAACTAAAATCATTTTTATGGCGAGATACCATCCGCAGGCTAACCCTACGGAACGGGTGAACCGAACTCTAAAGACTATGATCCGCTCGTACGTGGACGAGGACCACAGAAATTGGGATACGAGGCTTCCAGCTTTAGGTTTTGCGATTCGCACAGCTGTACACGAGGTGACGGGTTTTAGTCCCTGTTATCTGAATTTTGGTCGGAAGTACAATTATCAGGAGATATATTTCGCGCAGGGGGAACGGATAAAGAAGGTGCTATAGATTTTAGTACAAGAGAATACCTAACAGATCATTTGAAATCTATCAAGGAATTGATGCCGAGGGTTAAAAAGAAACTGGAGATAGCTTACGGAAAAAATAGCAATCGCTATAATTTGAGACATAGGCCATTATCTCTGGAAATCGGCCAGATAGTTTGGAAACGGAATTACACACTGTCCAAAAAAGCAGACTTTGTTGCTGCCAAACTCAATCCAAAATTTGTAAAGTGTCGCGTGAAAGGGAAGGTTTCCCAAATGTTTATCAGTTAGCAGACTTTTCCTCCGTGATCTAGGCCATTGGCACCTTAAAGATATAAAGTTAGATGGTAGCCAAAATGAATGAATTTTTGTGACAGGCTATAGAAGCAAATGTTTGACTTTTTGGAGGAGGCTTAAGGTAAGGTAAGGGGGAGTTGTAACAGTCATTCTATGACCGCTACAAAATTAATTCAATTTCTGTATATAATTCTGTATATAAAGTTGTAAATGTCTAGTAATAAAGGAATTTATTTATTTGATTGGTGTAACGTTGCTGAACTGTATTGTCAAAAGGAAGAAAGTTATTTTAAGGAAATTTAACCATTGTTTAAACTTATGTCAATGTTTGAAGGCGTAGTATCGCATCAATGTGTTGTATAGAGTCGGGATATCAGTACTTGTTGTTAACATGATAGCAGACTGGCGGGCATAATTATTGATTTTACGAACAGAAGAACGTTAGGTCGCACGAAAACACGCTTGGTGGCTTACTAAATTAAAAGGGTTTTCAGAGTTGAAACTACCCCTTACGTTGTAAGGATTTGTAGAAAATGAATAGTAATCACACCTAAATTTACTGAACGGATATTTCAAGTTGTTGGTACAAAGTAAAATTCCACATCTGTTCGGACCGTTTATCGGAAAGATAGTTTGGCGTGAAGCGTCCATCTTTTGTAAGTTAAACATTGTCCTTATGGTATTAATATTAAATGCTTTAGATATTAGCACTTCTGTCTATATTTCAACAGAGCAAAATTTATTGGTATTGTATAAGAACCCTTTTAACAAAGGTAAAGGGTTATAATTAACAGGTGGTTAATTGTATTATTGCAGGGTTTTTAGGTTGTCCTGGATTATTAGTTGTTAGCGCATTCGTGAGTTTGTGAATGTCCTTCTGCGTTTGGTTTTGGAATTGGTAGTAGAGTTGAAGAAGAGGCTTAATCGCTAGTTGGTACTGCTGACGTTGGATATTGGATCGGCTGTTCCGGAATCGAATTCATCGGTACAGGTTCATGTCCAAGGGGTGATCGTGAGTAACCCTAGAAAATAGTTTACTTGTGGTGCCGAGTAGTAAAGTTATTTATTTCTAACTAGAATAAAATATTGATTGGTCTTAAATTTTTCATAACTGAGAATAATATTTAAGGGTGAAAAGATTTATATGTGACAATTAACTATCGATTAAAATGTAAAGATTATAAAAGAATATTGCTATTTTAAGCCTAATTGTGAACACAATTTGCGCACATTGTGGGATATAAATATTTGGTAATTTATATTCACAACACTCAATTTTAAATTTTAATACGAGCCTAGAGGCTTTTGTCTTGAGTTACTCAGTGTCATAATTACATTGCCACTGGTTCACATTATTTTATATTGCTTAGAATCTGTCTGGTTACTTTATTTATAAATATTAAAGAGATTGTGCAAGTGTATACGACACAAAGTTTTTATTAATTGGAAATCAGGAGCTGTTAAGATAATTACTGCGGGGAATTCTAACCTGGATTACATAGTCTTCCTAATCGGGTTGGGTGTGGTTGACTTTTTTGCTTGAGTTGTTTCCTGGGCGGAACCTAGCCCTGGCGCCCATATTTACTTATCTGTTATGTAGCACTCCTACGACCCTTGTGTGCTCTTTGACTAGCCGTGGAACAGGAAGCAACAAATTAATCTCTCCGAGTTCGAGCCACTTTCATCGATTCGAGCACAGCGTTGCTACAATTTACTCCTAGTACGCCTTCAGCGGGGCCTTATACTTTACCCCTCGCATTTAGGTGTGACAGTATGTGGTATAGAAACCCTAGGGAATAATGATCTGACAGAAATGAAATTAAGATTTCATTCTCTTCTAATGTGATATCCTTAACTTTATTAATAAACTCTAAATTAGAGTTTTGTACAGCCAAACTATTTATCATTAAATTTTTAAGTTCATTTGACAACCACTGTGATAACTGATAAAATCAATGAGTATATCAAGCTTGTTTCACATTGCGTGTCCCAGAACTGTTTTCAATTTAACAACAAATTGTACGAACAACATCAAGGGACAGAAATGGGAAACAGCTTTTCACCATTCATAGCTAATTTGTTTATGTGGTGCTTTGAAACTGAGTTTAAAGAGAATTCCAAATCAAATGTTGATGATTTCCTTAATGAAGTAAATTCAAAAGTTAAAAGCATAAAATTCACATACAAAATAGGAAATAATGGGCGATCGCCATTTCTAGATATACTAGTAATTAGAAATGGTAATAAACTAGAGTTTGATATTTACAGGAAAGAAACTAATTTGAATCGTTTTATTGAATCCTCTTCCAACCACAGTTTACAACATAAATTGGCAACTTTTAATTTTTTAGTGAACAAATTAATTAATTTCCCTTTAATTAGCAATAGGTTTTATAAGGAGCTTGCACTTATTAAACAAATAGCGATTTACAATGGTTTTTCTGTAGTTACTGTAGATAATATTCTAAGAAAATGTAAGAATAGAAATGGCATCCGTAAATCAACGATTTTGCAACCTAGCACCACTAATGAAGTAGTCAAATTTTCAAACTTCCTTTTCACAGCACCGCTAGGGGTCTTAATAAATAATTAAACAATTCAATTTCAAGACTACTTATAATAATACTAATAAAATAAGAGATCTGTTAGGTAATCCAAAAGACAAAGTGGATAAGTTGCAAAAGTCGGGGAATTATGAAATTGGCTGTTCGGGACAAGGATGTTCTCGAAAATATATTAGTCAGACTAAGAGAAATGTTACAACTAGATTTAAAGAGCACTTTGCTTATTTCAAATATGGTAAGTATGAAAGATCTCAAATCCAAACATATTTTTGAAACCAGCCACCCGTTTAATACTAGAGGATGTCAGACTGTTGAAGGCGGTGACAACGTATTCCTCCCTAAATGCGTATGCATCAATAGTTAAACACAAAGGACCCTCTTAAATACTAACAAGGGTCTAATAGCATCAACTGGATTGCTTTCTGTATTGGCTTAACAATCAATGGGAACGCATGATTAACTTTGGTTCTGCTAAAACAGTTTTAATTTTAGTATAAATTAAGTGGTTTTATTTTTAAGGCAACAATTCACTTCATTTTGTAGAGATCACCAACTTACTTGCTGAGGAGAATATCCTCAGGTGTTCAAAATATTTGAACAATACAAATAAAATTTAATTTATCAAATTATTGCCTCCGTAATACCGGAAAAACGTTGTGGGATCATTAGATAATCAAGGCAGTGGGCGAATTTTAATGCGAATTGGAATCAAATATTTGTTTCCATATTTCCATACTTGATAAATTAAAATCAAATAGAAAGTGTTTCGCACTGCTGGAAACCTTATGAAGTGAGGTTGTTTTTGTGACATTTGCTCATTTGTAGATAAAATAATTTCGCTGTAATATTACTTTAAACTTTGTTAAAAAATTTCCTTTGTAATTTTTACCTTTTAATGCTTTATAATAAATGTTTCTTTTAAAATTAAAAAATCGAAATAGTTGTTTTTTATAGGGAATTTAATTTAATTTAATGTAGTTGTTTATCTAGTTATTTGCAGCAGAAGCCGAAAAATTTAACTTTCACTGCAAGAAGTCGTGTTATTAAGAAACAGACTAAAGAAAACCATATCTCATAAACCAATCGAGATAGGACAGGGATCATATTAACAATTTTTGTTGCAAATTAAGTGCACTATCTCCCAGTTCATTTCTGCACGAACGATACCATTCACCCTGTATTATAACAAAGGTAAGAAAATATAATTTTATTTTAAATACCTAGTACGTTCTAATCTTTGTAGGTAGCCTTAGTTGTTGGAATATTTTATTCTTGCCGAATTAAAAGATTTAACCATAAGTGATATAAAGGATGTTGAAAATACTTAAAATACGTAATACAAAAGGTTCCGCGTTTTTTCATATTTCTGACTTTTTTATGCGATATCTAAAAATATATGAATCTCCGTTCAGTAAACATTGATCAAATAAGTTCAAGATTCTTTAACTATAAAAATGGAAAGTGTTGTAGACAGGTTGTGGGAATTAATAAATTTAGTAAAGTTTCTATGGAAGTTGCTGTTTTTAAAATTGCATAATCCTCAAACATGGATGCAGGAGGTGACTTGTTGCAGTTAAAGAAGCATGGTGGTTGGCAATCTAGTAATGTAGTGGAAGGATATTTTAGTCAATCGACCAACAGTAAAAATCAAATACAGACAAAAATTTTACAGTCTAGAAAATAGGATCTCGACACGGTCTGCTTGAAAAATGTTAGACGAGCATTTTTCACAAAAATACACCCTCGTTCGGACGAGAGGTAAAATGGAGGTCCCATGTGTGAGTGTTATCATGCACGTTAAAGATCCCTACCTTGCTTAGAACAGCAAGGGTTCAGCACAATTCACAATTTTCCAGATATAAAAAAAAACACGCTTTCTGGCCAATGTAGTACCTTCGGGTGGATCATTGGAAAATCAAATGTAAGTCTAGAAAATAGGGGAACAACTATTGGACCATGTGATTATGCCGCTTCATCATCTGGAAAGAAATTTAATAGAACAAATTTGTCATCATCTACCTCAATAAATAAGCTTGATTATGATGCTCCCATAATTTTGAACAATTGTTCAAATATAACAGTCAACCAATATTTAAATCACAAACGATTTTTGTTCAATATTGACCTAATAGTTTAGGTTTTTGTTACTTCTAATACAAAATAGAACCGTTCACGCTCTTGTTTTAGTTTAGTACACAGGTCATAACCGGGGTAGTAAAAAACGTATAGTGTTTTACTTGTCGAAAACCATTTTTTTGAAACTCGCGAACATTTTTCCATAGTCTCAAAAATGCCATTTTTGTCGTTCATTAAACAATATATTATTTTATAAATTTCAAATAGTTGTAAAATTCTTTAAAGATCATAATATGACGTGACATCTGTTAGAAATGATTCGAAATTAATAGTATTGCATTTACAGTTATCATTACCAATATCTTTTACAATATACATAACAAGCATATCATTATTTATAAACAACTATTTTGATTATTTTGTCGTAATTGAAAAAATTGAAATATGAGTGTACTAATTTTTTAATAACCCTATGTTTGGGTTTTATTAGACTTGCAAATTACGGTTATGTTTTCAATATTTTAATACCATAGATCAATAAAAGCATAGAGTAACCTTCAGAGAGTCAACTTAATGCTATTTTTTTATCCGCTGCGAGAGAGCCAAAAATGCAATTTTTATATACTTTCATCTTTCTTACACAGTTTCAAAGTGTACTGAGGGGGCGCCACAAATGTCGCTGGGAGGAAATGGCGGGAAACGCTTTAATTCAAATTATTAGGCACGGGAATTTCAAATACTGTAATTTATTTGAAACTTCAAATACAACTCAAGATCAAATCACCATGCAATGTAAAATTTTAATTTCCCTTTTATATTAATTATTAAAATTTTACATATGGTCATTTGGTCTCGAGTTGTATCTAACGTTTCAACAATTTGTTGTTTTCAACTTTACTCGGTCAATTTTAAAACTACAAATGATAAACTCTTAGCGTTGAACAAACTTAATAAAATATAATTCTACGTGGTCTTCATTGTATATTTTAATACAAAATTATTTTTTAAGTCACAATTTACAAAACATAGCGAATGATATAATATAATTCTACACTTTATAATATAGATTACGTGCTTATAAACAGTTGGTCACTTCCTTACGTTTCTTCATGTATTTTAGCTTTAGCATCATAGATAACTAATAAAAGAGCACAGTTTCTACACAGAAATGAATCAATGTGTAAATCACAAATTCTGGAATTTTTTTAATTTACGTGCTAGCGCTGTGGAAATTTTCTTTGCACGTTGATGTGAACGATTGCGTCGAGTACAGAACCAAGAGATACCAATACGACAGACAAATTTTGTTATTGCAGATATAATAAAGGATTTATGAAGTGTTGGCTACAAATAAAAGAGGTGTGTAATGAGTCCCCATTATAGTGTATGCCTACTGCTTCCAGCCACAATTTCAATCTACAAAAGAATTCAGTTATATATAGCGATTTAAATACAAAACACTCACTTTTCGAGATTTTGAGGAAATTATGCATGCGCTCGACTTCTGTGTCAGCATTTCCACACCAAACAGAAAACCATTATATAAAATTAATCTGTAAAGACACATACATATTTTAAAAATTATAGCTATTTGACAAATTTATATTTAAAAACAAGCAATAGTTAGAATGAATAACATTATATGGTTTAGGTGTCTAACCGTTCACCAAAAATTCCAAATTTAGTAAAGGGTTACAAACTTTTTAATAGTGATGTAAAATCGATGATAATACATACTTACCAATTCAACTATAATGATAATACGTTGTTAGTTCATATAAAATTCTTAATGGTCAAAAATATAACAACTTGCAGTTAAATTTAAACGCACTTTTCTAGCAAAAATATTAATGGGCTGTTATTTAGTTCAATACAACAAACTACACTAAGGAATAACATATACATAAACGAAACAATAACATAAACATAAACATTAAATATAAACACAAAAACATAATAAACAGCAGGAACCATTTTGTTTATAAGCTGGTTTAACTTTCTAAACACGGATAGCTGTCAACCTGACATTATCTAGAAATCTGTAAAATTAATGATTGCTTTTGCGTCCTTTCAGTACACTTTACAAATTGATGGATAAAGATAGTATCATCCTTCAACCTATATAATGAAGTGAGATAGATTTTTATAGTCTGGACAAATTTTCCTATTAAGTTAACACCACAGATAACCTATCTCTTTAGATACTTCACGGCCATACTAAACTTTCTGATTTTGCACACAAGCGCCTTCTTACGATTGGGAGCAAAATCTACTATAGAGGGATCTTTAAATTTTCACTATTCAAATTATTTTCACCAATTTCAGTTTCAGATATGAATACTGTCGTACTCCAAATATTCGGAATATAGCAATATTCAATCAGAACCCATTCAGTATAACCTTAATCTTGTAACACACGGGAAATTATTTGATGTATTGTTCAATATATTAGAAACTATACCTACCTATAATATGTATATCGTATATGGATGTAATAAATTCATAAATACAAACTAAATAATCACACGATGGTGTAAGATAAAAAACAGAATAATGGACATTTTAATTTAATTTCCTTTATTGGGCACACAAACACTATACACATAGGTGGGATTAGATTATACAGTAAAAATAGGTGCCTAATGACCACAACACCTACTACAAAAAATAATAGAACTATAATTGATTTTGTATTAACTAATAATAATTAATGTAATAACGACAGTACATGATTGCTCTAAGATCACAGATCACGCAGTTATCTCCGTTAAATTTAGTAAAGTAGCCAATATTTACAAAATAAACAAGTTAGACAGTTACCTAGAAGTAATTTAGATCCTATTAAATTAAATTTAATCAAATGCAATTGGTCTATGGATGTGAATTTATTATATAGTGAAATTCTTAATTGTGCTAACACGATAGATGAAGTAGTACTAATTGTATCAGTTACCAATACTTAACTTACTTACCTAATAAACTAAAGTAAAGATTTATTAACAAAAAGCCACTATAACTTGTTGTATAAACTACTATACTGTACACTAAGAAACAAAGTTCTAATTATAATAATGACGACGCGATAAACGTTTATACCCAGAAGGCCACTAAACTAACATAAAATAAACTTCTACTATACTAAAAAAACGAAATTGTAATTATAATAATGAACACAGGATAGACGTACGACTTTATAATAAATTAATAAGGAAACCAACAATACATTACATATTATTGCAAATGTCTAATGACAAATGTCAAATGCAAGGCTACTATTACACGCATGTCTATTGAATTAATATTGCCCTCTAGGGGATGGTAGGAAAAACAAAATGATCACGTGATTGTCCCATTCAAGCGTATTTACGTGAAACATCTAAAGAGATAGGTTATCTGTGGTTCATTTGTGTTTAATTTTGAATATTTTTGACAAGTGATACAGCTTAAGACAGTATTTTCTATATCCGTCATAATGCCAGGCCAAAATACTGAATCTTGAGCTAAGTGTTTCGTAGCAACAACACCTTGATGCGACTTATGAAGCAAGTCCAAAAATTCTTGTTTTAAGGAATCTGGTATAATAATTCTTTTATTGAAAAACAAAATATTTTTATGAAGGAAAATGTAATTTTTCATTGACCAAAACTTCTTGAGGTTAAGTGGTAAATTATTTTTATGTGTAGGCCACCTGTATTGAACATAATACTTAATTTTTTGCAAAGTACCATCCTGCTCAACAGCAATTTGTAACCTCTTTTCATTTTCTGGCGAAGTTGAAATAATTGAATAAACCCTCAAGTTATTTTCCAGAAACATGGTATCTATAGTGTTAGTAGAAGGCTCCCTACTTAATGTGTCAGGTGTTTGTAATTGTTTACCTGGTACGTACTGCAGCTCAAACTGATATCTCAGAAGTCGATAAGTGAGTCGTTGTACTCGAGGAGACATCTCATCTAAAGGCTTCTTGATCAGGCCCAACAATGGTCTATGATCAGTTTGTAACTGAAACGAACGCCCAAATACATAAAAATGAAAATGTTCACACCCATACACTAAAGCTAGCAATTCCTTTTCTAGGTGATTGTATCTTTGTTGCGTAGGCGTTAGAGATATTGATGCATACTCTACTGGATGACCCTTTTGAAAGATCACGGCCCCGATACCATAAGGACTCGCATCTACAGACAAAACAACATCTTCTTTAGGATCAAAATAACGCAAAACAGGCGCAGAAGTTACTAACTTCTTCAATTTATCAAATGAGCGTTGCTCATTTTGTGACCATTCCCATACTATATTCTTAGACAGTAATTTTCTTAGACAACTTGTTTCCTCTGACAAGCTAGGTAAAAACTTTGCTAAGTAGACTACCATTCCAAGAAACCGTTGTAGTTCTTGCTTATTTTGGGAGGATTCATGTTTATAATAGCTTTAATTTTCTTATCATCTGGTTCTATTCCTTTAGAACTTATAACATGCCCTAAGAATTTCACTTGTTTAACAGCAAACTTTGATTTTGCTAGGTTTAAAGTTAACCCAGATTGAGAAATTTTATGCAAAACGTTGGTTAGATTTCTATTATGCTCATCTAACGTACATCCAAAGACAAGAACATCATCAAAATATGATACTACCCCAATTAAGCCATCCAGAGTTTGAGACATAAATTTTTAAAACTTCTGGCGACGATGATAATCCATACGGCATCCTAACATAGCGATATCGCCCAAATGGTGTTGCAAGAGTACATAATAAGGAACTATTATAATCTAGTGGTATTTGCAAAAATGCTGAAGAAGCATCAAGAATTGAAAAATATTGTGCACCAGCAAGTTCCGCAAATAAACTGTCTTGGGTAGGAATTTGAAAAATCTCACGCTTTACAAATTTATTTAATTCACGGGGGTCCATACATACACGTATATCACCGTTATTTTTTGGAACTATCACGATGGGATGAACCCAATCAGTGGGTTCAGTCACTGGAACAATTATTTTATCAACAATCATCTCATCGAGCTTTTGTTTTACTTTATTTTTCAGAGCAATCGGTATTTTCCGTGTGCAACTAACATGACTAACAGTGTCATCACTAAGAGTAATTTTGTATGTTGTTGATATTTTACCAATACCAATAAACACATTTTTGTACTGCTTGAGAATGTCCTCTACAGACTGTAATTTATTACCATAACCATTAGTAGTAGGTGTCTGAGTATGAACTTCTTGCACAGCACTGCCTGGTACAATTCCTAACATTTTAGCTGCACTTAACCCTAAAATTGAGGATGGAGTTTCTATACTCAGAGTGTAAAAAGGTAAACACTTATACCGTTCATTAAAAC
Source organism: Platerodrilus igneus (assembly GCA_036346225.1). NCBI lineage: Eukaryota > Metazoa > Arthropoda > Insecta > Coleoptera > Lycidae > Platerodrilus > Platerodrilus igneus. Next base: position 6,505 of record JARFIW010000500.1, on the reverse strand, counting down.
TAGAATCAAGTTCTAATTGTCCCATAACACTAATGGTATGACCAGAATATGAGGTTAAAAACGAAGTAGGTTTTGAAAGATTATGTTTTCCGATGTTTAATCTATTAAAATCCCGTAAATTTAAAATATTTACTTGACTACCTGTGTCAATTTTCATTTTTACCGCAGAACCAGCAATAGTGAGTACTTCAAACCACTCAACTGTGCTAACTATACATTCGGAATTCAATATACCATTTTGTGTGACTGTCCATACAATAGAACTTCCTTGCTCATCATCTGGTTGTGTACTAACCAGGGCGGCTCCGTGGCGTAGTGGTATGTGTGTGACTACTACGCCCAAGGTCCCGGGTTCGAATCCCGACACGGTCCGCTTGAAAAATGTTAGGCGAGCATTTTTCACAAAAATACACCCTCGTTCGGATGAGAGGTAAAATGGAGGTCCCGTGCGTGAGTGTTGTCACGCACGTTAAAGATCCCTACCTTGCTTGGAACAGCAAGGGTTCGGCAAAATTCCAAATTTTCCAGGTAAAAGAAACTCGCTTCCTGGCCAATGTAGTACCTTCGGGTGGAGCATTGGAAAATCACATGTAATGTGTACTAACCATATTAAACTCATCAATATCATGAACATTTCGGTTACGACAAAATTTTCCATAATGCCCTTTTTGTTTACATCGACTGCAGTAACGATTGTAGGCTGGACGTGTTAACACTATTACGTGATCTGTTTACCACTTTCTGTACATGCTTAGTAGCATTAGAAAAGTTTCTGGCAGTATTTGCACGCCTACTTTGAACAGCATTTACGTACATTGCATTGGATTTATTATCATTAAAAATTTCTTTTTGTTGCTGTGCACTGCTTTCTAGAAATCGACATATACATACAGCTTTTTCTAAAGTTAAATCACTTTCCTGTAATAATTTTTCCTGCATTTTTGGATCTTTGATCCCTAAAACGATACGATCCATAATCATAGTATCTTTCTCTTTGAATTCACACGAACTGGACAAATGCTTTACAGCAGTTACAAATTGGTCAACGGTTTCACCAGTTTGTTGATCACGCTTAAAGAATTTATAGTGCTCGTACACTAAGTTTTTGATCGGATTACAGTAATTTTCAAATTTAGCAAGCACTGCATCCAACTTATCTTTGTTTTCCTGAGGACCAAATTCGAACGTATTATAAATTTGTATAGCTTTATCTCCTAAATGATTGAGTAGAAGAGCCCACGTTTTTTGTTTTTTTTTAACGTAGTTCAACGCGACATTTACCAGCTGCCACCATGTAATATATTTTAATGATTCAATATAATGTAACATATAATAGCAACATATATTAATTATATTTTAGCAATCCAATATAATAATTAACACGCTTTTAAACTCGCCGACGCTATGTGCCCGGAGGTGTCTCCCGCCCCGTTGCACATACATATCTAATAACTGAAGCGCAGGGGTGCGCATCATAGAATATGTCACATTTATTTTTTTACTATTTAACGCCATATCTTCCGTTTATACTGTAATAACTCAACTACGCCACTGCTATTACATTTCTGCGCAATCTGGCATATGACGTTGGGTTCTTCTTAAAGTGATTTGCCTCTACCAAAGCTCGTATATCTTCACATACTAACGAGCGTTGCTTTGCATGGTTCTTATGTACTTATTCTGTGTCTAGTAAATAAAGAATACATATGTGGTCGCTTTAGACCGAACGTCCAGTCGCATGAAAATTCTATAACTATGTCGCATCACAAACAAATAATTTATTTACAAACACGTATGCAGTCGTATGCTAACAACGTATATTTGTATTCAATTTGTGTGATTATACAGCATCACAAAATAGTACCCTACAAAAACATATGTTGCATGTTAATGAATGTTAATTTGTAAGCAATTTGTGTGATTATACCACGTCATGAAAAGATTATTTACAAACACATATGCGGTCGCTTACTAATCAGAACGTTCTTTCCCATGCAATATGTGTCATTATACCTCATTACAAAAAGGTACTTTATAAAGACAGATGCAGTCGCATGTAAACAAAAGTCCATTCGCATGCAGTTTGTGTGATTATGCCGCGCTACAAAAAGGTCATTTAAAAAGGCATATGCACTTGCACACTAATGAACCTACATTCACATGCAATTTATGTAATTACACAGCGTCACGAAAAGATTATTTACAAACACATATGCACTGGCATACGAACGAACGTCCATTCTCTTGCAATTTGTGTAACTATGCCACATCACAAAAATGTTATTTACAAAAACATATGCAGTCACATACACACGAACGCCGATTCGCGTGCAATCTGTGTAATTATACCGCGTCACAAAATAGTACTTTACACAGACATATGCAGTCGCATATCAATGAACGTCGATTCGCATGCAATTTATGTTATTATACGGCGTCACGGAAAGACCATTTACAAACACATATGCAGTCACATACTAACGAACGTCCATTGGCTTGCAATTTGTGTAATTATGCCGCAAAACAAAAAGGTAATTTACAAAGACGCATGCTGTCGCATACTAACGAACGTCCATTTATGTGCAATTTGTGTAATTATACTGCCTCACAAAGAAGTACATTACAAAGACATATGCAGTCGCATACAAACGAACGCCCATTCGCATGCAGTTTGTGTAATTATATCGCGTCACAAGAGAGTTATTTAAAAAGACATATGCAATCACATACTAGCGAACGTCCTTTCACGTGCAATTTATGTCATTATTCGGCATCACAAAAAACTACTTTACAGAAACATATGTAGTTACATACTAATGAACGTCCATTTGCATGCAATTTATGTGTTTATACAGCGTCACGAAAAGATTATTTAAAAACACATGTATTCGCATACTAACGAACGTCCATTCGCATGCGGTTTGTGTGATTATACTGCATCACAAAATAGTACTTTACAAAAACATATGATGTTGCACGCTAATGAACGTTAAGTTGCTTGCAATTTATGTAATTATACCGCGCCACGAAAAGATTATTTACAAACACATATACGGTCGTATAACGAACGTCCTTTCGCATGCAATATGTGTCATTTATACCGCATTACTAAAATGTACTTTTCAAAGGCAGATGCAGTCGTGTGTGGTTTGTGTGATTATGCTGCATTACCTAAAGGTCATTTAAAAAGACGTATGCAATCGCATACTAACGAACGTGTATTTGCTTATAATTTGTGTCATTATTCTACATCACAAAAAGTACTTTACAAAAACATTCTTATGCAATTTGTGTAATTAGACCGTCTAACAAAAAAGTACTTTACAAAGACTCATGCAGTCGCATATCAATGAACGTTGATTCACATGCAATATCACGTAAGAAGATTAAAAAAATACTAAACAAACCTAAAGGGAGTAATCACGTAAGGGCCATTTACAAAAACATATACGAACGCACGCTAATGGACCTCTAGATTCGCATACAATTTGTATGATTATTTCACGTCCCGAAAATGTCTTTTACAAAAGCATGCACAGCCCGGTGCCGTATGTAGACAAAAATTGCGTGAAGGGTTTTAAAAAACAGACAAATAATTTGGAAATTTATTTTATGAATTCGAACAAAAATTAAAAATTGTAGAAAATTACTTATAATAAAAGTTGGACGTGCCTAATTTTTTGTTTCGCAAAGTGATTTAAGACCTCTTCCGTGTCAACTGTACGTTTCTGTGAAAACTCATTACTGCAAGGCCTGTTAGTTACTCTCATTACTGCAAGGCCTGTTAGTTACTCTTCACTTGTTAAATTTCGTAAATAGCTTTTCAAACGCCTCAGAGTTGAAAATGATCTTCCTGGTGTAACTGTTGATACAGGCAAGGCAGCAAGAGTTTTTAATAAAATAAAAAAGTTCGGAAAGACATTCATTACACTGCGATAATGCTTCGTTGACGTTGTTCGGTCTGTCAACTTCAGATTCTAGAATCGATTTCTGTTTTTGTAACTGCAACTCCGAGGACATCTTGTCATAATCCTAAAATTGTTTGTATCAGGACGTTGTTACGTTTATTTTCAACATAATTAATAATAAACACGCTCTCGAATAAATTCCTTAATTCAAATCTCTTTTTCTTTTAAAACGAAAATTTATTCGATAAATTAAATAGTCTATGCCCTGTTTTAGGTATCCGATAATCTGTTAAATCCTTCAACATAATTAATAATAAATACGCTTTCTACAAATTTTCATTTTGTACTTATTTATTTCGAAACGACAAGCTTATGCTACAATTATATAGTTCATATCCTGTTTTAGGTACCTGTTATCTTAGTATACATTACGATCGCATATAATAGTTTTCTCTATTGTTTCGATGTAGAGACTTGTTGAAATAAGGTCGCGCACTATCCGATAAAACCCGGGTTTTCCAGTTTCAATCGCGCTTCGATAAGCAAGGGTTTGCAGTTCGAATTCGTGTTAGTTGAACCATTGTTGAATTTGATTCTACGGCTTGTACGTCGAAATACTTTCTACAGTATGAGATGATACTCTTTTAGTTTATATTTGTTAGATTAAAATGCCACAGGTACTCTTACAATAATACACGAAGATCTCTGGGATAAACACTTTATTTTATTAAAGTAAGCGTGAATTCTCATATAACGAGTATGAACAATGTAACTAAAGACACACTACGAAAACTATACTGTCATCAAATTATTAATCTATAAAATACTAGATTATAATTAATATTACGTATTAAGAGCAGCCATGAGCTTCAATGCTCATCACATGCACGCCGCGTAACAACTGACTTGCTTTCGCGTCGCTATCGCACCAAAGCTTAAACTACCTGCCTAGATATTAATGTGCCTACTTCAAGTATTTGTCACCGTATTTAAAAAGCAATGCACGTTTGTTTTTTTTCTGTTCCACAACTAGGATGTGTAGCGTGGATTTCTTTTTTTAGCTGAAGGCCAAATGGGTTCTTTCTTTATGTAGACCAACTGCTTTTGTCTCACCCCTTTCCTAATATTGACTTCTCTGCGTTCCTGCTCTAATTCTATTACCGCTGTTTGCTCTTTGTACAAGCTATATACTATCCGTCTATCCCTAAAAGTCATTCCAATCTTTTTGAGTATTTAGAACATTTTTTTTCCATTTTACGTTGTCGAATGCTTTTTCCAAATTTACAAACCCCATATACACGCTTTCCCCTTTTCTGTTGTGTTCTCCATTATCACCCTCAGAGCTAAAATAGACGTGTTCCCCTGTTTTACCTAAACCCAAATTGATCGCTTCTACCTCTTCCTCACTGTCGCTGGAGGTGGGCATGTATACTTGTATTATTACTGTATTTACCGGTTTAGATTCTAATCTAACCATGAGTACTCTATCGTTCTTTTGTAAGTAATTTTCTACACAGTGCCCCATCTGTTTTGTATAGCTATCCCCACAACAGAATTTCTTTCCTCTGATCCTGTATGAATTACCCTAAAGTCTCCACTCCAAAAATCCCCCGCCTCTGGCCACCGAACTTCGCTGATCCCTACTATGTATAAATTCTAAAAGGGAACTGTTACTGACTTCTGTCATGCACGAAAATTACTAACGTAACTTAGGGCTGCTATTTGCAGGATACGTGCGTTACCGGACCCTCCGGGCATGCATCTGAACCATTGTTAATTGGTGCATTTGGAGTCCGTGAGGTAAGAGAAGAGCCGTGGTAGTAAGGAATAAACTGCAACCTGTTATGTATAGAGTGGGGAGCGCGCAAGCGACGGTTTTTACGAGAGTTCGAAAAACGAGGACATTATGTTGACGTGCATGATTAAGAAGGGTTGTGTGACCAGACGTTGTACGCTAAAGTTAATAAAGTTATTACAACTGTGTTTTTATTATTAATGGTTGTTAATTAATAATATCCCAAGTAATAACATAACATTGGCGACGAGTCGGTTTTAGTAATCCACGTGAGTGCAAAAAATCTTGATTGTAACGTTCGGGGTCAAGGTCAGTTGAAGGCACGTTCCGGTTTTTGGTTAGTTCGGAAGTTAAAACAGTCTGTTTTGGTGAATGTTTTAGTGTAATTAATATTACACCAGTTTAATAAGTTTATTAAATATTAGAAATGGATAAAAACGACGGAAATGGAAACCGTTATAATGTAGCTGTTCCACAGTTAGGGATGAATGAACCTTTCCAAAATTATTTGGAGCGGCTGGAACTGTTTTTTGAGGTTAGTCACACAAACGAGACCGAAAAGGTTGCTACACTGTTAGTGGTAATCGGTCCAGAAATCTATGGTGTACTGAAAAATCTGATGGTTCCCGTGGAACCTAAAAATAAAACGTTTCGTGAGTTAGTTGAAGAGCTTAAAAAACATTATGCTCCACCGCAATTAGAAATAGCTGAACGCTTTAAATTTTACACGCGGCGTCAACAAAAAGATGAATCAATCAAAGACTTTATTGTTAGCTTAAAGAAGTTATCAAACACGTGTAAT